>OY728144.1:292073535-294833535 GCA_963277665.1 Viscum album
TTGGAGTAGGGGAGCATGGGACCAAGCTTTGGCTTGTGATGCTGAGGAGTTGTTTACTTTTCTTTTGTAATTGTTTTGGTACTGTAGTGTTTTCCATCATTGTGACTTTTTTGGGTGCTTTCCTAGTTATGTATCATGAATCATTTCATATATATACATATGTGGTCCAGTTTTTTGATTTAGTCTTCCGCTGTTATATAGTTGGTTATTACTTCTTCTGCTATTTCATGTTTATTTCTCTTCCGCTGTGTACTATTCCAATGAGGGCATATTTTCCCCACTATCACACCCAATGCCCTTGCTACTAGTCAGCAGCCTCTGGCATTTGGGGAAATGTGCTTGAGGCCATGTGACCAACTGGGTACGGGGCGCCTCCAGGTGGCTTTCAGAATCGGGACGTTACAAAGTGGTATAAGAGGAATTCTTTTCTCTTTCTTTATTATTTAGAGACTTTAGCCAGGGATAGGATGGATTCGGTACATGGTAATAAGTTGTTACCTGGAGTAGTTATCTCGTGTACAGGGAAAAGCCATACTACCTCGTTTATTGTAGTTTTCTATTTTTGAGATTTTATGGTTGATACGATTTCACCTAGAGTGATTCACATGTTTTGTACTATTATTGTTTTGATATTATGGTTCTATTTCTGTTGCAACCCGATGAGATGAGGGTATTCCATCTCATGCATCATATAGGCACTTGTAGAGATCACATGCCCTTCATTCTTGCCATGCCATCTAGGGTGCATTAGCAATTTCATGCTGTTGTGATAGACTCTGTGCAAATTATGTATTCTATTGTGATAGATTCTTGATAGAATCTCTGTTGCTTTGTTAGAATATTTTTTGTATTGTAATTTGTTTAAATGAATGACAAATTTTGATTCTTGAGGTGTTATGGTCCCTCTTGAACAGGAAATTGGTGGATCATGACCCTGTTTTATCTTGTCTATGACTGTGGGAGATGCCAAGCTTTGATTCGCGGGGAGTATGGGCCCTCACAGATCGGAATTTGGCACCTATTTTCCTTGTTTCTGTGATTTCTGGGCTTCTATGCAGTTTTTGAGCTACTGCCCAGGAGAACCCAGAATACACGGCGTGTACTTTTTTACTACATGCCATGTAGTTTTTGGACCATGTCACTAACCATGTGAGCAGGGACACGCTGTTGTAGAAATACCTTCAGGAACACTCCGTGTACGGTAGTTACACACTGTATAGTTTAGATCTGTGTACTCGGTCGTGTCACTAACAACATGGGTCGGGGAAGCTCGAGTAGAACACGCCATTTTGTTTTTAGAACACGCCGTGTAGTCTTGTTCAGGTACATGGCCATGTAACGAACAACACGGGTAGGCATGAACTTCTCTTAGACATGTCGTGTTGCTTTTGGAACATGCCATGTAGTCTTTCCCATGTACCTGGATGTGTCACGAACAACACGGGATGGTGTCACCTTCTCCTATACATGTCGTGTTTGTTCGGAACACACCGTGTAAGGGCCAGCCGTGTAGACGACCATGTAACCAACAACACGGGCCGCCGAGTTAGTGACTAGTACACGCCATGTTCCGAGGGAACACTATGTGTAGTATGAGGTTAGTTTGAACCTTGTGAGTTAGCCGTGTAAGGATACTCGGGCAGGGGAATATTTTTCAAATACACACCGTGTGTTGGGTCAACACGCCGTGTAGTTTGAGGTGTTACACAACCTGTAGGTCAAGGGTACATGCCCATGTTAATGGCTTAGGTAGACACACCATGTAGTTTTTATACATGCCGTGTAGTCGTGTTTTGTAAGCTAGTGTGTTTTTCTTCCACTACTCACGTTTTTTACTCTTGTGATCTATGTACTTGTTTTCTAATATAAGGTATAATTTTGATCTTTCAGAGCTATGCCTCCGAGACGTCCTCTGGTTGTACGTCTGTCGTCAGGCAGTGATCAGACGCTAGATATGGCTGATCAGGGACTTCATGCCGATCCTCCAGTCGATCGAGCCTTGGCACCGGCTGTCATAACCATTGCAGGTGCCGAGATGTAGTTCAGGGAGGACTTCCTGAGGATGATGCAGACCTTCCAGGGAGCGCCACCTCCTGCCCCATCGATGGCTGAGTTGACATGGGTTTTCCAGCAGTAGCATCCTCCTACTTTTTCAGGGGATGGAGGACCTCAGGCTGCAGAGTCATGGATTGAGGCCACACTAACCATATTTGAGCACCTAGAGATCCCTCCAGAGAAAAGGGTAAAGCTGGCTACTTATATGCTCTGGGACACTGCCATGATGTGGTGGGAGGTGATCTCATGATCAGGGAATCAGTAGGATATGTCTTGGGACGAGTTTCGACGCACCTTCTATGACTACTTCAATCCAAAGACCCTGAGGGCCGATCGAGCTCGGGATTTTATGAGTCTGTAGCAAGGTACTCTCTCTATTATGGAGTACTCGTCTTGCTTCACTGAACTACAGCGTTTCATGCCGATCACAGCAGGTGATGAGTTGTTCCTTGCTAGGAAGTTCGAGGACGGTCTCAGGCAGGAGATCCGTTCCCAGGTGAATAGCTTCTAGTTGACTTCGATATCCTCCATCGTCAACCAGGCACTGATCACTAAGTGCAATCTGAGAGATTTTGGAGCATTGAGCTAGGGAGGTTCTTCATCCAGAGATGGTGTTCCTCCTACGGACAGTAGGAAGCGTCGTAGAGAGTCTTCTTGAGTAGATCGAGGTTCGAGGGATGCGTCTTCTGGGAGCCATGTTGTATGCTACTAGTGCGGTAGGAGCGGTCATACTAGGCCTTAGTGCCAGAGGGATCTGATGGAGTGCCGGTCTTGCGGCAAGATGGGCCATCTTCAGCATTTCTGTCACATCTTCTCACCTTCGGATGGTGGTAGGGGTTCCTCCATGACCTCGCGTTCTGGAGATGCTTCACCAGTTTCCCATTAGTTAAGGAATTGGAGTTCTTTCGGCTATTCAGGCCGAGGTGGAGGTCGTGGCCGTGGTGGTCAGTCACCAGGTCATCAACGACAGCAGAGTAGATCCGCTCAGAGCGGTCATCTAGGGGCGCAGGGCCACGGTGTACGACATTCTTTCGTAGTGGAGAAGACCTATCTGGAGCAGGATCCCGGCCCTTCTACAGTTCGAGGTACGATCTTAGTAGCCTCATATTTATCTCTAGTTCTTTTTGATACCGGTGCTTCCCATAGCTTTATCTATATTTGTGTTGTGGAGAGCCTTGGGCTCTGTATCGTTTATTCTACCGACTTCTTGACTCTTGACACACCATTAGGAATGAGGAAATCTAGCGTACATCAGTGAAGAGAGTGCCCTCTCGAGGTTGCGGGGTGTCATTTCTTATGGGACCTCTATGTCCTAGAGATGACGGGATATGACGTCATTCTTGGGATGGATTGGTTGGTTCCCTTCCAGGCAGTCATCGATTGCTATCGCTACAGGGTGATTTTCATGTAACTATAAGGCGGATCCTTCCATCATAGAGGTGAGTGGGATGTCCAAGCAGGTAGAACTGGACCAGAGCATAATGGGCTAGGGGAAGTTATAGCCCAGATTTCTAGTCATTATCTAGATGAACAGGGGACTTCACAGTTAGACTTTCCTCCAGTGGTGGATCGTTTCAGGGATGTCTTTCAAGAAGACTTTTCAGGTTTTCCTCCAGAGCATGAGGTAGAATTCTCGATTGAGCTCATGCCAAGAGTGGCACCAGTATCCATGCCTCCTTATAGGATTCCTACACCTAATTTGTAGGATCTCAAGAAGAAGTTGGAGGAGTTGTTGGTGAAGGGTTTCATCAGACCCAGTACTTCTCCTTGGGGTTCGCCTATCCTGTTCGCGAAAAAGGCAGATGGTACCCTTCAGCTCTGTGTGGATTATCGGAATCTGAACCAGTTGACAGTTAAGAACTGATATCCCTTGCTGAGGATCGATGAACTCTTTGATCAGCTTTGAGGAGACCAGGTGTTTCTGAAGATCGACTTGAGGTCCGGTTATCATCAGTTGTCTGTTAGACCATCATATATACCTTTGACAGCTTTCAGGAGAAAGTATGGTCTTTACAAATATACAGTCATGCCGTTTGGTCTTACGAACGCGCCTCAGTCTTCATGGCACTGATGAACCGAGTGTTCCATCTGTACTTGGACTCCTTTTTCATAGTCTTCGTGGACGATATCTTGGTGTACTCTCACACTCGACACGACTATGACACACATCTTGAGATCATTCTGAGTACACTGGGAGAGCATCGGTTGTATGCTAAACTCTTGGAGTTCCACTTTTGGATAGATCATATAAACTACTTGGGTCATGTTATCTCGGAGACTAGATTGTCAGTGGACCTAGAGAAATTGAGAGTTGTAGTTTCCTAGGAGAATCCGAAGAACGTCTTTGAGGTGCGGAGTTTCCTAGGGATGGCCGGATACTACAGACTCTTCATTCAGGTATTCTCACGCCTAGAAGCACCGTTGACAGGTCTACCAAGAAGTGGGTGAAGTTTTTATGGTCAGATTCTTGTGAGTCAGCCTTTCAAGAGCTGAAAGGGAGGTTGACGTCAGCACCGATACTAGTCTTGCCAAAGTCGGGAAGGGGCTACACTATTTACTATGACACTTTATGTATCGGGCTGGGAGTTGTGCTCATGCAGGGAGATGTAGTCGTTGCGTATGGGTCTCGACAGTTGAGGCCACATGAGAGGAACTACCCGATGCATGATATAGAGTTGGCAGCAATTGTTCATGCCTTACGCTGTTGGAGACACTATCTTTTGGGAGAGAACTTTTTGGTTTTCACCAACCACAAGAGTCTCAAGTATATCTTCAATCTGTGTGACCTAAATCTGAGACAGCGTAGGTGGTTCGAGTATCTTCAGTCCTTTGATTTCGATCTCGCCTATATGCCGGGAAAGGGCAACGCAGTCGCAGATGCATTGAGTAGGAGAACTCAGATTTAGGCAGTTCAGGAGGCTAGGAGTGAGTGGAAGGTTATGGCTCTATTCTCTGAGATGCATCTGGAGGTGGACGAGAGGCAGAGATAGACTGTCCTATCTTCTATGGCTATTACGTCTTCACTTCTTGATCGGGTACGAATGAGGTAGCTATTCAGAGGCCTTAGTCCTATGGGAGAGTGTGTCAGGATGGGACACTCTTCAAGGATGGACAGTAGGCGAGGATGAGATCCTGGGTTTCCAGGGAAACGTATGGGTGCCAGCAGACATATGCGAGGATCTGATGAGGGATTTTCATTCCTCGGTTTGGGCAGCTCATCCTGGAATCACCAAGATGTATCAGGATCTTCATCACCAGTACTTGTGGCTAGGTATGAAGAGAGATGTTGTTGGTTTTGTCATGAGATGTTCTACTTGTCAGCATGTGAAAGCAGATCATCAGTGACCAGCAGGTATTTTACATTATTTACCCATTCCGGAGTGGAAGTGGAACGATGTCACGATGGACTTCATGGTCGGGTTTCCGAGGTCACCTCGGGGAAGTGATGATGTTTGGGTTGTCGTCGACAGGATTACGAAGGTTGCACACTTCATGCCAATCAAGGGGACCTTCAGTGTTGATGATCTGGGATGACTGTACATCCGAGAGATTGTACGTCTACATGGAGTTCCACACTCCATTGTTTCATACAGGGATTCACGCTTTACCTCTTTGTTCTGGAAGGGACTCTAGAAGGCTTTGGGTACACAGGTACTTTTGAGTACGACATACCATCCCCAGACTGATGGCCAGTCCGAGCGCACGATCCAGGTGCTTGAGTATATGCTCTGAGCTTGCATTTTAGACTTCGGTGGTTCTTGGGAGAAGCATATACCTCTGGTGGAGTTCGCCTACAACAACAGTTTTTAGGCAACCATTCAGATGGCACCATACGAGGCTCTGTACGGTAGGCCATGTCGATCACTCTTATGCTGGCTGAAGGCAGAAGGGGTAGCTTTTCTAGGAACTCATCTTATTCAGGAGACCTCAGAGCAGATAGAGTTGATTCGGAAGAGGATTCCTACAACACAGTCTTGACAGAATTCTTATGTTGATCAGCAGAGATGACCTTTGGAGTTCAAGGTCGGGGATCAGGTTTTTCTGCATGTTGCACTGAGGTTGGGACACAAGAGGATTCAGAGACAGGGTAAGATTTCACCGTAGTACGTCGGGCCGTTTGAGGTTTTGGAGAGAGTTGGGCCAGTTGCCTATCGGTTGCAGCTACCTTAGAGGTACCAGGCCATGTACGAAGTCTTCCATGTCTCTCAGCTCTGACGTTACTTTTCAGACCCATCTCATGTCTTTCATCACGGGGAGGTTGAGATCAAAGCGGATGCGTCGTTTGAAGAGCATCCCATTTGGATTGTCGATCGTAGTACGAAGGTTCTCCGAGGCCGTTTTGTTCCTCTGGTATGAGTGCTATGGCAACATGGGCGAGTACAGGATGAGACTTGGGAGAGGAAGGCCAAGGTTCGATCGCAGTGGATGGAACTGTTCTAGGATCCTTCTTCTACACCCATCTAAGTAAATTCGGGGAAGAATTTCTTTAAGGGGGAAGTTTTTAAGAACCAGGATCTTCGTTTCAGGTACACTTTTCCTTTTTCTGGAGTTTTTAAGAAAAATAGAGTTTCTGGAAATTTTTGAAGTACACACTGTGTACTTTTCTCTGGCTCGAAGCCGTGTGCTGACCGTGCCCAGGCCACACACATGGTGTGTAGGGGTGACGTGGATGCCGATTTTGGAAGAGTAAGGAAAAATCCACTACACGCTGTGTATTTTAAAAATACACGTCGTGTACTTTTCTTTTTTTTCACTAAACGGATCGGGGTCGCGCCTAACCGTGATAATCATCTTATTCTATGTCTGGTTCGTCTGATAGAAACCCGTACGGCTGGATCTTCCCCGAGCTCCCACCTCTCCGTCCATTATTTGATTTGAGCATGGTCTATTCCGTTGGAAGCGCAGCCCTGAGTTCTTCCTTATGCTTGAACCTTGTTTTCCAATTCTCCCTCTTTCTCAAGTTATATGAAGTCGAACGTTTTGTGCATTTTCTCAGATCTATGACATTCTAGGGAGAATCAGCCATCATGGTTCAAGTATATTGATCTCTTAGGATCGAGGTAGGTGGTTTGTGCCTTACCATTCAAATTCTTTGAGTTTTATGTGTGAATTTCTACTGATACCCATGAACGGGGTATTGCGTGTTTACCTTTTTTCCCTTGTTGACTTCTTTCCTTGCCTATATGCTTGTGTAGAGGTAATTTGACCATGTAAGAGGATAAATTTTTGTTCTTGGATGTACTTTCCTTGCTTATTTCTGTTTACGACCTTTGGGTCTTGTTTGCCTTTGGCCGTTACAACTGTTTCATGCCTTGCGAATATAGGTTGAAGTGAAATTCATGACATGCTTGTTTCCTTATAGAATATTTAGCTAAGTATCTCTATAGGTGTACTTTGGTTATCCAAGTATCTCTATAGGTGTACTTTGGCCTTATAGCATTATTATGCACTGACTGGAACATGGCTGAGAGAACCTGGTGCTATAGAATATAAGGGATAGACCGAGTGAGATTCCTAGAGAGTCTTAGATGTTACAGACTGTAGAGGGGATGGACCGAGTGAGCTCCTAGAGAGTCTTGGATTTTATAGACTACAGGAGGGTAGACCAAGTGAGATTCCTCAGAGAGTCTTACCTTGTTTGAATCTCTTTAAGAACCTTGCTAGGCTAGAGGAGGAATTGACCGACTGAGCTTCCTCAGAGAGTTTGTGGTATACCTGAGGCTATAGGAGGAATTGACCGAGATAGCTTCCTCAGAGAGTCTCTAGATCTTGGGGATAAAAGGGTTACACCGCATGATATTCCTCAAGAGAGTCCCTGTCTACAGTAGACTATAATGGGAATTTACCAAGTGATCTTCCCCATAGAGTCTCATAAATGTGTATGACCAAGCTAGAGGGGTTAGGCTGAGTGCACTGCCCAGAGGGTTGTGGTACTTCTTGGATAGGACTAGAGAGAATGGATACTAGTACTTCCCAGAGGGTTTTTGGATTTTAGCTGTTTGCTTCACTACTGTTGTTGGTTGTGGATTTGATTACTATTGTGTATCATCCTACTTACTTCTTACTGTTTAATGCCTACTGCTTTGCTGTTGCTGTTTACTGCTAATGTGCTTTTACCAGCCATATACTCACTGACTGTTAGGCACAGATCTTCGGGTGGTTTCCTACTGGGATTTTATCTCACACCCAGTTTGGGCCATGCTTTTGGGCCCAAGAAGACTATGTTGTTGCAGGTATAGACAAGGGCAAGCACCCTTCGACTTCTGGAACTTGATTCTTGGAGCAGGGGAGCATGGGACCAAACATTATCTTGCAATGATGAGGAGTCGTTTACTTTTCTTTTGTACTTGTATTGGTACTGTAGTGTTTTTTAGCATTGTGACTTGTTTGGATGCTTTTCTAGTTATGTATCATGCATCATTTCATATATATACATATGTGCTCCAGTTTGTTGATTTAGTCTTCCACTGTTATATTGTTGGTTATTAATTCTTTCGCTATTTCATGTTTATTTCTCTTCCATTGTGTACTCTTCCAATGAGGTCATAGTTTCCCCACTATCACACCCAAGGCCCTCGCTGCTAGTCGGCAGCCTCTGGAATTTGGGGAAATGCGCTTGAGGCCATGTGACCAACCGGGTACAGGCACCTCTAGGTGGCTTCTGAAACTGAGACATCACAGAAATCTAATGCAATAATGTCTATTACTAATAACATAATATAACCAAATTCAATTTGATAATATTTTAAAAAATATTGGACTTTTTAAAACCTCTAACAAAAATGTGGTTTTTAATAAAAATTAGTATTTTCTCTAATAATTGGATGATTAATCATTTATGAAAAATAAAAAAACACTAAGATAATTTGTATATAGTGATTTAAAAAATGAATTTATTTTTTTAAAATATGTTTTCCAAAAGTGATGAAATTTAACTTTAATGTATTTTTGCAAAGTACGATGAGATCACCTTTAAGAAAAATAAAGTTTTTCACAAAAAAAATCCATTTATTTCATATGATTTTTATTTTATTTATATTCAATATACAACCATGGAATTTATTTTATATACATATAAACCATATAATTTTAATAATTTAGTATATCCTATTCATAACTACCCATTTAATATCTAGGTTATAGGGGTATACTATATTATGGTTCATTTAGACTCATGGTTGCGTGTATCGCAAGATATAGAAATGATTAAATTAAAAGAAATACATTTCACAGGTAGTTTAAGCTTAGTTTTGTGTGTCAGATATTCTATAGAACATGATTTACTTATTTGGAAATCACATGCTGTTATATTCTACCCCCATAAATATATTGTTCCATAAAAATTTTATTTTTTTCATCAAAGGTTTATCCTTTATTGAGAACACACATTATAAAAAAGATTAATAAAACATCCTATTAATAAAGGGGAAACAGATGTGTAAAGTTTGTCTATAATAACACATAATTGGTATCAAATTAGGAAAACATTAATGTAAATTGAAAATATGGACACGTAGGAAAGTATAAACAATTATGGATTTTTATAGATATCATTGATCATAATAAAGCGAGTGATGTAACACAAATCCATAAATATGTGATAGAAATGAATGTAATATGAGAAAATATTCATTTAAAGATTATTTTCCTATATTTTGTGGATTATTTTACTATCATGAGTTATATCACTATAAAATATACTTACTTAAATATTTTTAATTCATAATCATAATTTCATCATTTGGTTGTACTTCGATCAACTTCCACTTTATTTCATACTCTAGGAAATGAATATCCAGGATGAATTTTTACACTGAAAGAACTAAAATTTACATTTAATATATCATAATATCTATAAAATTGTGATAAATATTTCTATATTTTCCTTATCATTTACAAAAATAATGGTTATCATCAGTTATTCAGGACAATTCATTAATCATTAATCCCCAACAGTAACACCAACAATTCTACAGAATTATTTCCATATGTTTCTATTTGTTAAATAATTTAAGTAAAAACTATTTTATATTAACAATAACATCATGTAGGCATTTGGTAAGCATTGTCCCCTTATTATCATTCAGTCATGGGTTCAAGCCCATTGGCCGTTTTTTTTATGAAAGGAGTAGTCACCTGGAATATGGGTTGTTGTTTTTATAAAACCATATTATTATAATTACTATAATTTAAAAAAAATTATGAATATACTAAAAAATATCATATGTTATCGAATAAATTTTCTTCTACATCAGTACCATTCAACACATTGATTCAAATCATTGAATAAAAAATACTATTGTATAATCATTATACATTTAATGATTCATATAATCAAAATACTATTGGTAAAAATAATTCTACCCTATAATTGTTGAATCCAAATACACAAAAACATTAATCACTACACTTTTATTGTATTAATATAATAATCTTGACCTTGATCCCCTTACTTTATCTATGGTATATTAATTTCAATCTTAGGGAATTTGTTTGTGTAGTGACCTATCTCCTTATAGTTAAAACACTGAACATTCGATATTTCTTTCTCAACCTTAACATCATGAACACCTTTTATTTTTCTCAAAACGTAAATCTAACTCTTTTTCCTTTTATGAATGATCCAAGGTGTTTCCTCCAATATTTTTCACATGTTATAAAATCCTTCTTTCCTGTAATCCCATTATTAATTTTTTTTCTCTCATCTTTTATTTATATTATTTACCTTCAAAAACATAAAATGTATATAATTAATTCTATATAATGATATAACATGATACAAAATCCTTATATGATTAGAAATTTTTGGTGACTTTTTCCCTTTAAATTATTTTCTTAATCCCATCAAAAATAAAAAGTCAATCTTTCACTTTGGATTACATATGTAGTCCACAACATGTCTTTCTAACCTTTTAAATTTTTATTCAAACATATAAAAATTTACATCATAATTTTATTTATACTTATGAATTTTCTATCTGTATCTTCTAATTTCCCATGAGAGAAATATTTTCCCAAGAACAGTACCCTTAAATACTTCCAATCCATACGCATTATTTTTTATTTATCCTTCGTGTTTTCAATCAATGTCCACCATTGATCTGTATCCCCTAAGATACAATAAAATACCATGAAAACCTTATACTTTTCATTACTTCCCAAAGAGATATACATAATATATAAAGAACTTATGTATTTTTCATCTACAAATGTATTTGAATTACCTTTAAATGATAGAGTTTGTTGATGCATGAAGTGGTCTACCATTATTATACTCCATGGTGGATTGGCAAGATTTTGTATATAGGAAAGTTTATTACACATTACATGAGTCAAATTCCCCAATATGGTTTTAAATTCATCAGTTCGGACTACAATTTCAACCCCATCTTTATTATCTTACCTAGGAGGTAAATCCATATATGGATTATATTCATTGACATGGTTCCCATTTCTTCTACTATACACCATTTCTAAAAAATAAATACAGTATATTAGATCATAACATTATGAAAATTAATGTATAATCCCAAAACTAGTGAAATAATTAGCATAAATTGAAAACATTATGAATAGATAAACTCATAATCACAAGAATATTTTATTTCAGATGGTTTACAAATCATATAAAAATTATAATTTTTTATAATGGTTTGTAATGAAAATATTAATTAACCCAAGAATATCCCTCAAGAGTGTTAGATCATGTCCAAATTAAGGGATCACTCACCGTGAACAAGAAATATGGCTGAGATATACTCAAGCTAACTCCTTTTAGGGATATTAACCATGGAAAAATTTAATCCAAAACCATATATACATTTATTATCCAAAAAAATATACATTTCTAGGAAAACAACATAATTTCTACCTTACCAAAACATTGGAATGTTCTTATATACTAATTTTCAAATTCAACCATGTGGTTATGTTTTATAATCTATGTTTTCATAAATCTAGTTATGAAGGATTTAACTAATCTTTATCTAATATAAAATGTAAAGACCCAGACCCCAATAGTGTAGAGTCAGGGGTTACTTTATTACACTGAATCTAGATACAAGTTATAGAATCCAAAATGGCCAAATAGTTTACTAGTCCTGGTAAACTAGAGACATACTTGAATTTAACATACAATTAAAAACATAAAATATGAAAAATAATATTCAATGAGATCATCTTTATTACCTCTATAATGTCCCTACATATCAATCATAAAACATTTTCTAGAATCCTAGGTAAAGGGAACATAAGAAAGTGGTGAGCTCTAATGATCAGTAAGGGTGTTCATTCTATAGAATCTATCATGAATAATAATACATAATTAATATAGAAAGCTAAATATCTAAAAACATGTAATTTAATCATAATCAATAAACATAAATAAGAATATGGTAAGAATAAAGGATGATCAAATAACTCGTTATAAATAATCTCATGATCTAGAAACACATCCATGGATATCATATTAAATAATATAATCACATGGACATCAGTTATTTAATTCATGATTATAGAATTCATAATTATAGACATCATAAACATAGTTTTGAGGCCTTCTTCCAAGACATTTGACATAATTTCAAGGCCTTAAAATAAGATATCTTTATAAATGGGTAAGGCCTCATCCAAAACATATTCTAGTTTATCTCATGAGACATGTTAATGAATCTAGGGGTTGTAGTGGTCCCTGAACCTCACTTACTAATTTTAATTTATTCTATATATGAATATGTAGATTCATAACCATGTAAACATTCATATCAAGAAAACTAACATAGGAAATTTTAATAATTTTTCAAATCAATAATCATAATCATAAACCATCCATGGTAATATGGGGAATGGTTTCAAAATAGTACATACTCAGTAAAACTAATCATAAACAATCTAGATAAATTACAATGATGGCATAATTACAACATATCATTAGTGGATCCTATGTAAAATAAATGGTTAATCTCATTAATGAATTAAAATACCATAAAAAGGTCCTTAAAAACCTTTTGGAGGAAAATAAAATTTTAAGATTAAAAAAAATTAAAAACTAAAAAATTATATAATATTAGTAAAACATGATATTTTAATATAAAATTTTAAACATGAAATGTAATATTCAAATAAATTTGTGGTTTTTATGTATGTAATGTTTCACTCATGCCATGTATGATAAAACAAGAATTCTTTTCACATCCTTTTAAGGAAAGTAAAAAATGTTCTTCTTCAGAAAATTATAGGAAGACTCATTTTCAAATATTTTTTAAAATTGGGTAAAAATATATTTAATAAATAATTTAGAAAATTTTATTAACATTTTTTATACATTTTTATAAAATTTGGATTTGGAATAAAAATAATTTTTGACTGAAGGGATAAATCAGTTCTACTTTTATTAAAAACATTTTCTCAATCATTTAAAGTATCTGGGAGGGAAAATTGTACTATTACATGAAATTTTTATTAATAAATATATGAGAATAAATTATATTGGTTTTAATTTATAAATATTATACAATTACTCCAAGGAGGTATAATATGTAAACAAACCCAAATAATAATGACCTTACGAAATAAACCCTTACCACTTTTGTAAATTTTGAACCATAAGAACCATAAAATAAATAAATAAAATTTAATCATTAAATAACATTAATCTAAATAGATTAATTTTATACAATATAAAATGGTTATTATATAAACCACAAAAAATTGATAAGTTCTTAATATGGAATATGTCTCACAGATGTAAAAGTGAGACGAGAAACTCTTACCTCGTGTACAATTTCCATCATATATTTTAGTAACTCGTAAATAATTAATATATATTATATATACATATATTAAATAAATATAATCATATATATCTTACCATACATGATTCAATTATATTATTTTATGACCCTTTTATTAAAAAATTATTTTTAAAATCACTATTTCAGGTGATGACGGCTTCGTTTTTCATGTATGTTTTGGTTTGGTACTTTTGGTACTTTTAATTTGATCATCATTACAAAATATATGTAATTTAAACCATGATAAAAAAATAAAATATATTCCTTATATATATTTCTTATTATCTATAAAATTTATAGGTAGAAAAATGAAGTACACTATTCATGGAGATAGTAGGTCGTACGTAGGTAAAAATGTTGTTTCTATTTTTAAACGGATGGAACGAAGGAAAGTTAAATAATATTTAAATTTTATATAATAATTATTTTATCATATGAATATAATATATTCATTATACCAATATTTTCTACCATCCATTTCAATATCAAATGATAAAAATTCGCATCGCTACTTGGAGGCGGTAGTCCACACGTACACACAAGAGACATTATTATTTTCTAATGGATAACATGTTAATAATGAATATATGATATTATAAATGAATAAGTATATAAATTATATAAATATAATATAAATATGCTAAATCACTCATATTATCCAATTTTGATAGGTGGTGATGGAAAACAAACTATATTAGTTCCTGAGTCGGTAGTTTTTCATATGCAGGATCAGCGATTTAAGTTCCCACATGATATAAGAGGAGAAGGATGTAGTTAATTACATTTTCATAATAAAATATCAATTTATTTTATATAATAGTTTTATTATATTTAAATTATTAAGGCACAATTTAAGGTGTTAATAGAATAAGTTAAAAGAAGTGTTTAGTGAAGACAATTACCTTCTCTTTGAGAAACCTCCTTTAGATATCTTTTTATGGAATCTTTGGTTGGTATTTTGGGATGAATATAATATATATAACATAGATAAAAATATTTTAGAGATGTTTCGGTATTTTTTGGTAAATAAAAATGTCTTTAGTAGTGTGAATTTATAATGGGAGTGAGTTACCTTTTATAATTGAGGAGACGTAGCATTTTTGTAAATACCCAAAAATATTCAATAATGGTAAGTCACTCCCCACCCAGGTAACTAAAAATTAATAATTAAAAAAATTTAGGTAATTACCACACCAAAAATATGTTTTTAACACTTTATTCTTTAGTTTCTATGTTTCCTTACTTTTATAATTTCAGTTTTTACTACAGTAACTAGTCATTCTATATAAGTAAGACTATAGATAAATGAGCCTAATTTGATTATTTTTACCCACTAATTAAAAATATGAAAAACAATTATAAAAAAAATTACTATGTTTTTGGAAAACTAATTTTAACATAAGTGCATGTAACGTGCAATACTCTATTTTACCCTTTACCATCATAACAAAGTTTTTATTACTTATGGGTCAATTTAATTATTATAAAAGGAACATCATTCCAAGATTTTACTATTTTATATATTAATTAACATATACCAATAAAAAAGAAGAGGATATTATTTTTATGAATTTCAAATCATTTAATAAAATATTATTTATTATAAAATAACATTAATGTCAATTTGACACTATTCATTTAATTAGACATCAAAGACATGAAAAAATATGTAATTCGAATATATTATTTTCAAACCAATATATAATTCATATTTATATGAAAAAATCATGGATTATAATAATTAATTCACTTTATATTACTTTTAATATTTTTAGTATCATTTATTTTATTTTATTATTAATTAAATAGTCATTGTGTTCACACTACTTAAATAATTAAATTAATTATTGATTATAAAAAATAGAAAAAAAAATTACCCTCATGAAATTAACGTTATTATTCTCAATTTTACCATTAAAAGTTTTTCACATCATTATTTTTTCCCTCCTTGAACATATAATTTAATTTTAAAAGCAAGCGGGTGGAATATTTTTCTTTTTCTTTACATAAATTAAAATTTTCAATTTCATGGAAACGTGTACCAAAATCACATAATAATAGATAATATTCTAATAATGGTATAAATATGTTCATAAAATTTAATTTAGTTAAGTATTTGGTCCACTTTAACCCTTATATGTTTATTTTGACACCCGGTAAAATTGTTTTAACCCTAACCACAAGAATTAGTTTTTACTATTTTCACACTTCATTTTGACCAAAGAGTAATTTTTATTTATAATATAATATTAATTAATCCAAATATGGAATCAATTTTTCCAAATTCCATTCATAAAATTGGAAATTTTTAATTTTAAATTAAACCCATAGAGGCAACGAAAAAATGGTTTTCTAAAGATAGGTTTTTTGTAAGTATAGAAACTGTTAATATCAAAAATTAAAATGAGTTTGTATAAAATAACGTAAATTTTATTAATAATTAAATAATTTAACTTATTTAAATTTTAAAACATTTTAAAACAAGATGAATTTTATTTAATTCTTAAAAAACAG
Organism: Viscum album; assembly: GCA_963277665.1. Classification (NCBI taxonomy): domain Eukaryota; kingdom Viridiplantae; phylum Streptophyta; class Magnoliopsida; order Santalales; family Viscaceae; genus Viscum; species Viscum album. The sequence goes on from OY728144.1 coordinate 292,089,897, forward strand.
TTTTTAATAAAAATTGGTATTATTCGTTATTCACTAAAAAATTAAACTTTCTGGATAATTATCAAAACTTCACTCAATGATAATTCTGACATAGTGATTTGAAAATTAATTTTTTTTTAATATTAATTTTATAAATGTTCGGAAAACTATTTTTAACATATGTACTTAAAGCACGACGAGACTGCCTTTTAGGAGAAAAAAATAGTTTTTCAAAAATAATATGCTTTTCTTTTGAATGATTATTATTTTATTCATAGATAATAGATAAAAATTTAATTTTTTTTATAAATTATTAAACCATAGAAGATTCATAATTTATTTATTCCTATTCACACCAACTAGTTATATGGATTTTTTTTAAATATATATAGTATTATGGTTCATTTTGACGTGGGTTTTCTTATATCCCAATATATAAAAGAGATTAAAATTAATGAATTCTATTACATGGGTCTTTTAAGATTGGTATTTTATTTCACATACACTATCTAACACAATGTACTTATTTTTAAATCTAAAGGTGTTACATTGAATATTAAAATAATATTATCCAATATAGTATTTTTCCATGTATTTACATAATGTCTTAAGAATAATTTCCATAAATAAATTCCAATAAAATTATTATATACATATATAATAATGAGTTTATTTATTCATTAGGTATTGTTTATTCTCTTATTCATCTTGAACATCATGGTGGATCCTACCATGTCATATACTCCTATTCAACAAAATAGGGAAGAATCTTGAATAAACTATTGTATGTGACCATTTAGGCACTTATCTTGATAGAAGTGAATTACTATTCGCATATTAGTATTAGAGTCTAGAACCCTATAAATTAATTTCTGGATATAATTAATTTTCATTAAAAGTAAAACCTTCATATGAAAAAATTCAATTTAATATAATCACTTTGTTATAGGATATCCAATAAAGAAGGATAAACTCCTTGTGTCACCATATATTCTTAATTCATTATTTTTTCTATCTAACTAGGATAACATAAATTATTATACTATGGAAATGTATTTAAAGAAGGTACCACCATCCTGATCAAATAGGATTAATATATCTCTTTCTCAACTTAGAAGTAACAAATTCTATCTTGATCATTCATATAATGTTATATAACCAAAGACGTTCCCAACATAGGCTTTCTCATCACAACTTCAATATCATGGTTTTTTCTTGGAAACATTATTAGTTCAAATGGTAAATATTTATTAACATCTAAATTTGATATCCAAATACACATTTTTGTAAAATAGAAACAACCAATGACACTGGAAACATGTGGGGTTCTTATTAGAAGTTCAGTCTTCGTGTTCTTATCTACTCATGATAACCATGTGTGAACCTAATGAGAATAATTATCAATGCTTATAATCCCCCAACACATACTGGTCAAACATAAATTGTTTAATGTCAATATGATTTTTCTATATTATTGGACATAACATTAATATTACAGTTATGGTATATATTGGATATCATTATAGCTTGAAAATTTCTATAACCTTTTTATATGACATTTATTTTAAGGAAATTACTATAAATATAGAGGATACTGAAGTATTATTACTATTATGGTAAGGATAACACATTTATATACAAAAATGTGTACATATAATGGTAATATAATATATATAAAGTTGTTGGTTCTTGGTTACACCCTCGCAAAAAATACTAAAACAATACCCAATTGTGGAAATTGGAAGATTGAAACCAAAATAAAACTTCAAAGATATGCTAATAAGAGTGTTTATATTCTTCTAAGACTAAATTTATTGGTATTTTTCATACATGATTATAAGGTAAAATGAACAACACACATTGTGGAATTAGAAGTGATAAATCCAAAATGCTTCATTAATTATTTCAACAGGATACATGGAACTATTTCAAGTATAAACTATAATTAAATAATCATAATTAATGGAATTCATGATATATCAAAAGATATTAACATATATAATTGTTTAATCACAAATTTTATTCCATTAATAGATTTAATGAATGTAAAGGTGAAGTAGATGGTGGTCATGGTAAAAAGATAAATGATTCTTTGGGTGGGTGATAAAAAAAATATCTTAACCATGTATTAATTTATTATTAAATATAAATTTGATATTACTCCTAAAATCATATTTCCTTATACACATCATATCCATGGATTTGGTAAAATTTATAATTTCACCTTTCTAGTCTTATTTAGATAAATGATTTTCCATACCATCCTTCCAATTATTAGGAAAGTGTGAACACTCCTTTATTATAAGATTATATGTATATATATATAATAATAAATTAGTGAACATGGGTCTTATACCTAGATGGAGGATTGAGATAGTTTAACCAAAGTAAATATATATATGTTTTTGAAGGTGGGAATTTATAACTAGTTTTGTGTGTGGTAAAGTCTGGATGATGGAGTGAGTATGTTTTGGCTTAGGTAAGAATCAAACTAATTGAGTTCTATATGTGTTCCTTGATATATTCCAAAGATATGTATGAATAATAATATGGATTCATGTTAATGGAATTCACTAATTTACATAAGATATTTTTTTATGTAATGTGTTCTACAGGAAATCATAGGTGTCTAAGACCAATTTTGGGCTATCCAAGGCTATCCATGAATTCAAAATGTAGTGGAATTGATTGATTAGTTAGGATATATTATATATTGACGGGGAGGTACATATTATGCTTATAACTATGAGATATAATGAAAAAAAATTAATTTAATATTATTCTTCATATGTGGGTAAAAGATAGAATTAGTGTTCTCCCATGGATATAGAACTAAAGTTTGAACCACATAAATAACATATTGTTTTCTCCTATAATTATTTGTTTATTATTGTGTGTTTTTTCTAGGATATTTGAGTGTGTGAGAGTAAATGATTAATTGTTGTTCTTGAGTTTATTTTATCTTCTAAATTTCAAACCATTATTTAATTAGATCATATGATTTTTAGAGTTCAATAGTTTATTCCATCTGTTGATGTTTTCATAGTTTTATTACGGATTTATGGTTCCATGTATCCCAAAAAGTGGTATTGGAAATTTTGGTTAAGAAAGGAATTGTTTTCTCAGCATTTAAATATTCACATAAAATTCTTTACTCGGTTATTTTTTTAGTGGGATTTCAGTATTTCAAAAGGAATAGCATTGAAATTAAAGAAATATATAAGTTAAAATGTTCTACAAGAAGAATTTAGATTTTTGAATGATATAGATTGAGGTTTAATTCAAACATAATGACATTGAGGTTAAATTAAAACGATTCAAGCTATAATCAATGGATAAAGAAGAATGTGAAATAATTCATAGGAATAAACATGGAGGGATATAAATGTTTTTTGGAAAAGAATTTTACCAATGACGTATTATGTAAACTCTTATCATTATTGCACATTAATTAATGAATTATTACATAAATTTACACCCAATATAACCTAGAAGATTAATAAAAATAGTCTTTTTGGGATATTAGGTTCATAACATAACATCATAAAATTGGGATACAACAACATTATTAAAAACTTCTTTAATAAGCTCTTAAATTTTCATTTTTCTTCTAAAACTGACTGGAATAACCTTTAGACATAAAAAATTAATTGATGAGATATAAAAACTATTAAAATGAATAAAAAATAATTCAATGGGTTAAAAAATAAATGTGAGTGAGGAGGCATAATAATTTAATAGAAGAGTTTATAATCATAATCATGAACAATGAGGCATGATATAATGTGATAACATAAAGAAAATTTTTAATATGATATCATAAGAATAAGTAAAGGTTAACCACCAAGAAATCATAACATAATGTTCTTAGGATAACCTATCATCCACCATACATGAAATTTCATGAGACTAAAACATTAACCAATGCATTTGAGCATTGTTTGGGTGCACCCATTTATAATCATATCATGTACATGAATTAGTGTTTCACATGGGTCATATATCATAAGAATGCATTTCATCAGTTTTAACCCTATGATCAAGTAATATGGGTTTTATAAATGGAATCCCCCAATAAATTAGATATAGGTATGTCTTTGTGAATATAATTTAGTGGAAATATAGGTGGATAATCATAACATAATCATTTTTCCTGAAACAACACAGTGATATTTTGGAAGTATAACAGTAGTACCAAAAGTCTCCAAAAAAATTTAAGGAGAGAGAAAAATCTAGATAATTGTTTTAACATCAAAATTACAATATTAGGTATGTGAACAAACATATCCCAACATTAGGAATTATAAATGAAATTCATAAAATAAATGAAGTGCTCAAATTTGAAAGAATATAGAGGTCCCTTACAATGAGAGAGTGTATCAATAATGTTGGGAGGATATTCTTGAGAAGTCTAGGAAACCATGGTAGGGATATAGTGGGGTAAGGGAAGAATAAGGATATGCTCCATGGTTTTTTAGTGAAGAAAAATGGGGGCTTGGGTAGGTTTATATATGATAAGAGATGAGAGATCTTAATTATTTCCCAAACTTTGGTTGTGGAAACTATACAATAATGTAATCAAACCCAAAATCCTTTACATAATTTTAACTATGGTTTCTAAAAAATGGGATTTGTGTAATTATTTTTTAAGTTCAAGAAACCAAATCATTAAAATATTACCCTTGTTAATGTGGAAGAGATTCTTGTTTATAAAGAAATGATTTTAAAACTTTTATATTGGTTTTGGAGGATTTATAAAGGCTTTATAAAATAAATCATATAACCTCAAAACACATTATTTTATATTATATCATTTTTGGTTCATTATGATGTCATAATACATACTGCATTTAATTTTTACCTGAAAGTCCAAATATTTGAGATAAATTATGAAAAATTAATCATTGGATAATTTAGAAATTATGAATCCCAAAATAATATTTATTTTATTTAAATAAGTCTTTAAATATGATTAATTATACATTTAAATCAAAATCCACATCTATTAAAAAATGATGGTTTTTTTTACAATAATAGTTTTCTAACGCCTATAAAAATTGATTTTTCACTTTATAAAATTATATTTACATTTATATATAATAAATACTATTAAATAATAATATATTATTTAAGTAGCATTTAATTAAAAAAATTATGAATTAATCAAAAATATTTTCATGACTAAAATTATGTATTCCATAAAATATAATTTCAGTTTTATCATATCAAAGTATATATTTTGTCAAACACATGATTTAATAATTCATAATTTATAAAAAATAAAAAAATTTATAATAATTATTTTATTCAAAATAAAATTTACATATTCATGTTATTACGGTTGTGATACATATACCTTTACTACACGAGTAAACCCTCTAAGTGTAAGGTGTGGGATGATGATATTTTCTTGGGATGGTTCAGCAAACATGGTTAGATTTGTGATCTTGATAAGGATGAAATTATCCCATAAATGATTTTTTCCATGATTTAGTTGTTGAATCTTATAGGTGGATTGATCAATTTAAAATCCCAGAGGTGATATGTCCCTCATAAGCTTCAATAAATGGTCTTTATAAGGTATGACCCTATTGGTCTTGGTTGTCACATCATTTTTCTGTGTCAATAACACTTTATTGTAACTATTAATTTATACTAGTCATATGATAACTATTAAATGGATATATTATCAATGGTTAGAATGATTAAAAATATTTTTAAATATGACAGGATATAATATTCCAAAATTAAGAAAGTTGTGAATTTGTTTTATATATCTACATTACATAATAAAGAACATATTCATTTAGTAAGGGAATTTTTTTATGAATGTTTGTATCATTACATTATTCTGCCTATAAATTTAAACCTTTATGTTTTCATTTCAAAATATAAAATAGTTGAGGGTAATTCTATATCATCACCTCCTCTGGTTCCCCTGTTTCTTACTCAAACTTTTAGTTCCTCCAAATAACTTTGACATGGTTCATTGTCTTATTCCATATAATTTATTCCATAATATCAATGATCTTGATCAGACAATACTTTAAGGGGATATCATTTTCTATTAGTACCTCCTTTGAATATCATTTTCCATTGGTACCTCCTTCGGATTTATTACATGTTAAGTATTTGGTATGTACTACCTTAATTGGGATACATTTAATACTTTATATACATGAAACAGGTTTGGTAGGGGTGCTAGTCGATATTCCACGACTCCAATTCAATTGATAACATCAAAGGGCCCAATGTACCTAATAATTACGTCACCCTTATTCACAAATTAGATGTCCTTTTTCTGTGGATATATGTGGAGGAACACCTTATCTCTATCCTAAAACTCAATGTCTAATCAACTATTGTCATCATATCTCTTTTTCTACCTTGAGAATTCTTGATGTGTTATTGAATGATCATTACTTTTTATACCATTTCCTCAACCATTTTAGGACCCAATAGTTTTTTTTCAACAACTTCATCCCATATTACATGTGTTGTGCATATTTTACCATACAAGGCTTCATATAGAACCATTTACATGCTTGAGTTTAAACTATTATTGTATGAGAAATTGAATAGAAGAATATGTTGATCCCAACCCCCATTAAATCCCATCAAGCTTGATCTGAATATGTCTTCCAGTTTCTAAATAGTCTGCTCATATTGTCCATCAGTTTGGGAGTGATAAATCATAAAAAATTAAACTCGATATTTATAGAAATTTTGAGACTCAACCAAAACATGGAGGTAAATATATGACCTCAATCAGATACATTCAATAGTGGTTTTTAATTAATCCTCACCACTTCTTTGATGTATAGATTTATAAGTTTATGGAGTGGGAAGTATTTTTGAATTGTAATGAAGTGATCAGTCTCTATAATAATATCCACCATAACCCATGTAGAATAATATCCTCTTTATGTCCTTATAATAAATCTGAAAAAGTATGTGGTTTTGGTTTCCCATTTCCATGTAGGTATGAGTAATAGTTTCATCATACCCTTGTACTTTTTCCTTTTAAAATATACTGGATGACATAGAAGACACATTTATATATATTAAATTATCTCATTCTTCATGTTGTCCCACTAATAGTGATCTCGAATATCTCAATACATCTATGTGCTCCCTATATGTTTAGAGAAGGTTGAGATATGTGCATAATCCAACAAATCCATTAACTTGGGATATCATAGCATGCATAGTCATGACCAAAATCTTACAACTCCTTATTCATTAATTTTCAACTCTAAGGATTTCCCTTTTCTTATAGCTTCATCCTTCTTCTGAATTTCCATATCATCACTTTGATCATCCTTTATCTTCTCCAGATGGTATGGTAAATCAATCATATGTGAAAGGATTGATGATATTCCTTACTTTATGATTCCAATGTCCATCCTATTTAAGTATATTAAGATCACATCCTTCTCAATTTTCATTAGTGATGATGTTAAAGGATCTTTTTAAAATAGATCATCTTCATCTTTTTTTTCTTTCCCTGTGTGGTAGTGGATTGAGCAGTCATATTTCTTAATAATTTCTAACCATCTTTTTTCACACATATTAATCACTTTCAGTATGAATATATACTTGATTATCTTATTATCCATATATATTTCAAATTTCTCCCCAAAGAGATAATTCATTTATATTTTCAATGAAAATACCACTATTGTAAACTCTAAATCATGTGTTGGACAGTTCTTCTCATGAAAATCTAAATACCATGAGGCATAATCTATCACTTTTTCATTCTACATCAGTAAAAAATCCAATCCTTTCTTTGAATCATCATTATATAGCACAAAGATTTCCCCACTAGTGGGAAGGGTATTTATAGGTGATGTGATAAGACTCCTTTTGTACTCCATGAAGCACCCTTCATATTAACCATTCCAAAAAAAGGTAACTCCCTTCTCTATCATCATTCATATTAGGTTATAAAATCATTATAAAATTCTCAAAAATTGTTTATAATATCCATCTAGTCCAAGGAAACTACATATATCTATATCATATGTCGGTATCGACCAACCATCAATTACCTCTATGTATCCCATATCTTATGATAACATTACCCATTAATGATACTTCCTTCAACTATAAGTCATATTTTTTTTACTTTTCATAAAGTTGTGCCTTTTGTAAAGTATTTATCATAGTAACAAAATGCTCATCATTATAATATTTATTTTAGAGTAGATTTGAATATCCTTTATAAATAGTTCCAAAAATATTTATAGGTTATCTCTAAGGACTCTATTCATCAGGTCCATAAAGATTTTTTGATCATTAATAAGTCCAAATTGAATCATTATGAACTCATAATTATAAATTCTTATATGAAATGTGGTATTGGTGATATCAAAATTATTCACCTTTACTTCATAATATCCCAAATGAATATCCACATTGGAGAAGTACTGGGATCACATATTTGATCAAACAAGTCATCAATTCATTCCATATGATACTTGTTCTTCATAATGATCTTATTGTTCTCGTGATAATTGATCAAAAGGAACATTAACCCATCGTTTTTCATAATGAAGAGGACTACTGCACCCCAAAATGAAGCACTTAGTTTTATAAACCCTTTATCTGGATTGTCCGATAATTATTTCTTCAATTCCTCAAGTTCAATGATGAATATTCTATATAGAGTATTTAAAATTTGAAATTATCCAGGTATAATATTTATTGATATTTAAATCTCTATAATTGGATGAATACTATGAAATTCATTGGGAAACATGTTAGTGTATTCCCTCACAATGGGAATGTATTAAATGTCGATCTTTCCATTAGTTTCAATCATTTGAGCTATATATTCTTGCTTATATGGAAATAATATTCATGTTTGTGATGATGGTGACAAATAATATTCCTCCTCCCCATTACACATTTATAAAATTTTAAGATTATTATGATATATATGGTAATATATTTCTCTAGTAAATTTATGTTGCATCTTTATAATAGAAGCCCATCCATAAACAAAATTTCATCAAAATACACAAAAGGGTGTATCACTTGGTTCACTATGAAGTTTATCCAACAAATATTTATAGGGTAGGAGTTAAATATTTTGGATTCAATAATATCCCCATTTATCATTTTCAATAATAGCTCTATGTCCATGGTTTTTAGTGGTTATTGAATAGTTCTACAAAAAAAATCATGATCTGAAATAATGTGTAGAACTATAATCAAAATGTATTTTTAATATTATTGAATGAATATCAAGAAATCATGTATCCACTTTTTTTTGGGTTCAACCTCATCAGTTCTGATATCATATTTTCACCCTTTCTTCCTTGGAGTTTTTTGGCATTGATTGTCTCCAACAAACCATGGTTTAGGAAAGTGGTTCGCATAGTTTCATTATTAATTCCATTTGAAACATTGGATTGTATATTAAAGGTTGTCTGGATAATTCTTCACTTCCATTAAATTTGTAGTTTTCTACTATCATAAATCACTAGATATATGCCAATCCTTATTTTACCTAAATATTTTTCCCATCTACCTTGGGTAATTTCTAAGAAGATTCATCCCATGATTTTGAAAATTGGGATGTTAGACTTTCATTAAACTATTGTACTTCTCTATCATACCACCCAAATTAAACATAAAAATCTGCTTCATATCCCTATGGAAACCATGATATTTTATATCCTCCATTTATAATTTTAGGGATCATTGCCGAATTCCCTCATAGCCATCAATGTTCCAAATCACCATGTCCTTTCACATACTCGGTTGTAGCCCAAAAAAATAAGTGATCAACATAGAATTTGGGGGTAATAAAAAATATTGAGGCATATCATGTGTGTATTTTGTGGTTTTACTCATACTCTCTGATGGATTTTTCATTATATTACTTTAGGGAAATGAAATTCCTCTCTATTTTATGTCATATAGTATGTGGAAAACAATTGTCGAAAAACATTTTCTAGAATTACTTTCACTCCATCGCTTCAATATCTTCATATGTATTATTATTTTTGATCAACATCCACCATTGATTGGATTCTCCCACCTTGTGATAAATATCCAATAAACCCTTATTTCTTTTAGGAAGAATTTAAAGACTGAAAATATTTTATCTACGGAGCTAATCTATCATTCATTGATTAATGGTTATGATTATCCACTAAACATTGAAGTCTTTTTTTCCTAAATTTCAAAATTGAATATTTTTCTTTCTTAGTGGGATTTGGGATGTCCCCATGATTTAGGTTTCTATTCAGAACCTGATTAAACTGAGAATGTATAACCATAAATTTTGTGATTTATGCTCCCATCAGTTTTGGCATCTCATTGGGGTAGTCCTCACATTTCCCCTAAATTTGGTTGTTGGTCCATTTTGTCTTATTTCCAACCATTTACAAGAATATTGGAAAACTTATGGATGAATAATTTTAAAATACTGACCACATAAATATTAAACCATTAACATTAAAGGAATAACTCATAAATGGAATATATTTGTTAACATATAAATTTCCAGGCTTCAATATAAGTTATCCATGATTTATTTCCTAACATAATCTCTTATGGTTTTTTTTCTATTAATAGTGGTTTGTAATGAGATTTATAATTTACCCTATCATCTTTCATGGGATTACCAAACCTGGTGTACAACAAGGACCATTTTCATGTACTAGTTCATGATCGATTCCTACTCAATATGGTGCTTTTTTGGTTATTACCCCTTGGTAAATCTGTACTAGAACCACATCCACTTTTAATAACTAGATAGGGATGTATTTTCTAGGAAACCATTTACTTTATACTTTACTAAAATTTTAGTTATTTTTTCTTATATTTATTCATATCCACAAATCTATTACTATATTTTTCAAATCTTAATAAAAAAATAATTGGACTTTTCTTTTGATACCAACTATTATAACCCTCCTCTTTATGACACATTAATTCATGATTTGTTAAAAAAAGTTTATCTTAATACAACTCATAATATCAAGGTTCCTAGTGTATTTAGGAGATTAGGTACATCACATAACATCATAAAATAGGTTACAATAACTTTATTAAAAACATTCTTAAAATTATCTTAAATTTCCACTATTCTTATAAAATTTAAGGGGATAAAATAGGGACATACATAAGAAAGGGGTAAGATATGAAGACTATTTATATTATAAAAATCAATGAATATGATAAATATATAAATTTGACTCAATAAGAATAAAAATGTAACATAATATGTGAGAAAGAGAATCATGAACAATGATGAGTGATATAACATGATAGAATAAAGACAACATGGGAATATGGAAGCAATATTAAATATGAAATCATAATCATAAATCAAGGATCAAATCCAAGACATAAAAAAATAATATTCACAGCACAACCTCTCATGAACCATTCATGGAATCTCATGAGTCTAAAATATTACCCAATGTAATAGAGTATTACCTGGCCACACCCATTCATAATCATATCATGTACATACATTTGTGTGACACATGAATCATATATCATAAGAATGAATTTCATAAATTTTAACCCCATGATCAAGGAATATAGATTACATTCATGGATGTACCTAATAAAATAAGGATAGGTATATCTTGTTATATACCATTGAGTGGAAAGGGGGGTAGATAATCACAACATAATCATCTATCTTGAAAATATGTAGTGAAATATTTACCACATAATGACAGTACATAATGATTCATAAAATGGTTGAATGAGAGATAAAGTGAAATTTCATCATTTTAAAATTTAAATTAAAATATTAGGGATGTGGTAAAACCTATCCCCAAAATAGGAATTGTAAATCAAATGCATAAAATAAATAAGGTTCTTGAATAGAATAGAAGAGAAAGAGATGTCCCTTACCTTGAGAGAGTGTAACAAAACGTTTTAGAGTATATTTTTTAGTGCTTGGGGGAACCTTTTTTGGTCTCTAGGGAGTTAATGTAATTGTAATTATGTTTTCCAAGGTTTTCGAGTGAATAGAAATGGGAGCTTAAGTAGGTTTTTATAAGAAAATTGGGGATAGTAAATGATTATTTCCCAAATATAGACTTTGGATTCTATACAATAAAGTAATCAAAACTAAAAACCATACCGGGGTTTCTACCAATGGGAAGATAATTTCATTATTTATAATTAAAAGAATAATACTCATTAAAATATTTCCCTTTTTGGGGTGTAATTGAGTCATGTTTATAATCAAATTATTTTAAAAACATTACATAGGTTTTGGAAGATTCATAGAGGATTTATAAAATTAATAAAATAACCTTAAAACACATCATTTTAATAGGGAAACATAGATTTCTTCATGGATACCATATATGGTATATATTAAAACATTTTTTGGGACATTATGATGTTATAAGATAGAGCTTATATTTATATCGTACTTAATGTTTACCTAAAAAATTAATTATCTCATAAAATTATGAAATATCACTATTTAATAATTTTAACTTGTTTAATCCAAAAATATTATTTATTTTAACAAAATAATACTATAAATATTATAAATTACTCCAATAAAATATATTACCAACTTATTTAAAAATTGTTTATTTTTTACAATAACAATTTTCTATCCTTTGTTAAAACTACATTTTCACTTCATAAAAATTATATTATCATTTATATTTAATATATAAAATTTAATAATAATATATATTTAACATATAATTAATTTCAAAATTTCATAAATTAATCAAAAATAGTTTCTTGAATAAAACTATGTATTATAAAAATACAATTTGTGTTTTATCACATCAAAACCTAATTTTTATCAAACTCATTATTTAATCATTTATAGCATAATAAAATAAAGAAAAGTATAATAATTAATTTTTGGAAAATAAAATGTACCCGTTCATTTTGAATGAGGTACATATCCCTTTATTACACTATTGAATGCTCTAAGGTTGAGGTGCACGATGGTGATATTTTCTTAGTGTGGTTTGGTGGAAATAGTTTGGGTCGTGATCTTGATAATCTGAAAATTCTCCAGTAAAATATTTATCTATTTATTTAGTTGTTTATTATCATATTGGGATTGTTTAATGGAAAATGCTAGATTTTTTATCTCCTTTGGAAGCTTTGATAAATGGGCTTTATAGGGTATGATCCTACTGGTTGAGACTATCTCTCCTTTTGTCTGTGTCAATTAGACTTTATCATAACTCATAATTTATAGTGATCATATGATCACTATTCAACATCTATATTATCAAAATTTATAATTGTTAATGATATTTTAAATTTTAGAGGATATAATATTCCAAAATAAAACAATATTTTCATGTATTTTCCATATCTATATTACTTAAAAAGGAATTTATTCATTTAATAATGGAATTTTTATTTATAAAAGTTCAAGTTGTTATACATATTGGAGGTGAGAACCATAGTGGAGTTGATGAATTCCCAAACAAAAATGTATTATAATCCAATAACAATGGAAGAATTATTCATGTTTTGGAGGCTATTAGATATAAAAATTCTATAAGGTGGACTAGTTGCTTATCATATCAATGGATTCAATAAGATTCGAAGTCATCTTGAATTAGTTATAGATTAATTTGTAGGTAATGTGTGGAATTTTTTGTTTCTCTCATTGCATCTAGATTTATATGATACAATAACTAATAACATAAGTATATCTCATAGAAACAGTAACCTAGTGGTTTAAGTAATTTCTTATTTTATTTTGATAGAAGAGATCAATTGAAGGGACATACATAAACCTTCCATAACTGCAATCAATGTAGAAGGTAGAGGATGTTCCACCCATAAAAAAGGTCGTATGAAATCTGAATATGGGTCAAGGGGGTGAATTCTAGGTAAATAGGAAATTACCCAGACTGTATGTTTGAATTATAAGAATAAGTTGTATCTGAATAAGGATTATAGGGATCATAGAGTGAATATCAGAAGAGGGATTTCAATTGTTTAGATTCCCTAAACACCATATCTGAGGGGTATTGAAATTTATTTCTAAGTGTTAACATTCCATTGGAAACATGGATCATTTAATTTGGGATTCATTCTATTCTATGGTTGAGAGGGGATGCATGGTTAATTATTTGTCTAGAATGTTTAGAAGTGTCCATATAGCTAATGATGAAACTATCAAATTCATAGGTAAGGGTGGTGGAAAAGTATAAATGAAAAATAGAATATATGTTGAGTTATAGGGAGATCAACACTTACCAAGTTTACAAAAATATATATTTTTTGTTGGTCAGCATAATGAATCATGTTTTAGAACAGGCATCACAGGTTGAGTATAGAAATTTACATGAGGTTCCATGGTATAATGAAAAGGTTTTAAGATTAGTAAACTATTTATAATAGGAAAATCTTGTTAAGAAACAATGTTCATAATGAGAGCCTCTATATGATTGGATTTATGGTATTATCATCTGGGGAACCTAATGGAGAAGAACATGTGATTCGTAGTGAATAAATGGGCACTGAATATTTATCACACATATTTTATATCTAATCAGTATTGTATCCTAGGAAACAAGACAAAGGTTTCATTTATTAAAATGATAGTACACTTATGTCTTATAATTTAATGCCTATGCATATGGATTTGGGGGAGGGTATCTCTTTTCCATTCTAATGATGTTTCATTACCCATTGTTACATTCATAGACGATTAAATAAGGAGAGTATGGGTGTACTTATACATAAATTTGAGGTTTCTAGGTTTTTAATTCAATAGAGATCCATGGTATAGAATGTTTTCAGAAATAAGATTAAGAGCATAAGGTTTTGACGATGGTTCAGAATATTATAGTGGTGAATTCTATAAATTTTTTAGGGTAAAATGAACCAAATTTGATAATAATGTTCTAAGAACACTGGATTGGAATGGTGTCATGGAGTTTATTAATTAGACAGTAACTAAAAATGATCGAAGAATAAGTTTACATGTAGGTTTCCCAATGGAAATTTTTGTGGATGTTTTCAATTATGTGTTTGGATTTTAAAGACTATTCAAGTGAAGGATTAAGTTCACTAGAAGGAGAAACTCCAAGGAACAATTTTTTGAGGCCAGAGCAATGATATCAGGGTTCTGTATGATGGAATTGAGGTTGTCATAAATGATGAATTTATGATGTGTCCAATATGATGGTCATATCATCAAAACTTCATCAGGTTTTGTGATCACTATTGGGATATATTTTCTATATATGAATCACTTTATTGTACATAATTTGTGAGAAAAATATTAATTTTCATGGAAGACTATCATTTTACTAGTGACTATAATTTAAATTAATGGATATTATAGTGGATCTAATATTTCATAGTGAAATAGATGGACTCCAATATTTGTATGATATTAGTGAAACTAGAAGTCCTATTGGTATCCCCTCTAATAGGGGTTTGGACTATTTTACTGAGTTTTGATGGGTTTAATTGTGTTAGTGATCTATGTGGAATCTTTATAATAATGATTCTAAAAATTTAATTTTTTGATGAAATTGAAGTCTGCAGTGTTTCATCTGTGGATGTTGTAACACCAGAATGTTTTTATTAAAAATAATAATAATTTTAATTATTCAATAGCTTGAATTACATGAAATCATGATTTTAAACGAACTATGATACACCCTTATTATAAAATGACCATTTTAACCTAGTTGTTCGGTTAGCCGAAATTAAAAAAAACCAACTTATGAAAATGTATGGTGAAATCATTTGCTACCAATTATTTTAGAAAATATAAATCAATTATATATTTGTATTTTTGTATCAATAAATTAAGGGAATTAATTTTAGTAAATTAAATTAATGAAATTTATATTTTATATACTTAATAAATTAATTTTTGTATTTATCCAATAGATATTACGGTCATTGGGTATGAATAAACCTTGTTTTATGTATAAAACCCTACATTTTCAAACCGGTAATTTTAACTCCTATAAATGGAAAACCCTTTTTAAAATAAAATACTAAAATATTCATAATTTTTATATATCAGCATAAAACACTTCTTTTTAAGAGATATTTAAAAATTTAGGTTTGATGAATTTTTTATATTTATCTGATAACATTCATGTTATTATGAACAATAAAAATACACTAAATTTTAAGTGAAAAAAACGGTTTCTTCAAAATAATTAATATGGAAAAATTTTATTAGTAAATATTTTAAAGGTATAAATAGAATATATTTATATAATTTTAAATAATTTAGTTCATTGGTCTTAATTTTACATTGAATTTAGATGTAAAATGATTTCAATCTTTTGCAATGTTTTAACTTCTAAAAATCATTTTCTCATTTCGTCGAAGGAATTGATTTTAAATTAATTACTGAAACATTTTTTTGATATTTGAAAAATGGATTCCATATATGTAATCAGTAGGTAGAAATTATATAAATATATTTATTTAATTTTTGGATTTTATGAATAGTGACTTCAGTAATTTTTATTAATATGGTAATTATGTAAATTGGGAAATTAAGGGTAAAAAATTATAAAATTACCATAAAACTTTTAAAAATATCTTTGGATGTGTTTTATTTGACATAAACCATCCTTGGGTCTAACTTATATCCTTTGTAAGCCACTTGGATGATATTATGACCAATAATTTATTTTATTTGAAGAAAAATTTAATATATCTCACTCAAATTTTAATGACTATATCATTTTTAATATAACGTTATACAAAAGACAAATTTGGTTATAAATACTCATTTGAAATATAATTTTTTTCCTTATAATGTTAATTTATATTTAATTTTTATGAAATAAATAATTTCATTAAAATTTAATACATTGATGATGCAGAAATTATTTAGTTGATGAAAAATCAATAAACGAATTATTATTAAAATGATAATAAACATAAAAAGACACAAAAACATGACCAAATATTATTTTACAAGTATATATTGACCATAAGTATCCAAGGTTATAGTTATTGACCATTTGGAGCCTAATAAAAGAGATTATGACACTTAAAAAATTTAATTTAATGTGATTTTAAAGTTTTCACGTTATTGTTTTAATAAGTAAAACAAATTTATGTTGGATTTTCAAAAAATATATATATTTGACTAAAAGTAATTTTAATACATATTATATATTTATCTTAATTATATTATTTTTTTTTAATTTTATTCAAAAATAAGTGTATTAAAAAATTACACAAAACTTATGTTGTAATTATTTTATTATTGGGGAAAACAAATAAATGTTATTAAAATATTAAAATAATTATAATTTTTTATAATGAATATATCAAATTAATTTTATAGTTGATCATGACCTATTAGTAATTTCATAAAATATTTTTTTCAAATTTCTCATGTTATTTTAATATTTATAAAAATCATTGAATTGAATAGTGTCAAAATTTACACTATTTATTAATTATCTATAAATTATTTTATTAAATTATATAAAAATCATAAAACATTTTTTAAAAATATAAAATATTTATTATATGGTCTAAAATGTTATAATTTATTTATTTATGGTCGAATTGACATTAAATAAGTAAATATTTTACCCTTTTAATATTAAAATATTTGTTACCCTTGTTAAAAATTAAATAGAATAACTTAGTGTTAAATAAAATGATAAGGTTTAAATTTATAGTAAAAATTATCTAAAATTTATTATTTGATAATACTAAACCCATATCTCATCTAATGATATAAATTGAGACATTTTGGAGGATTTTGGATGTGGTTTTATTTTATTGTAAATTAATATTTCTTGGAGTTTCTAAAATTACCCCTCACGTCAATTATAAAAGGGCACCTCATCCTTCGTCTCTTCATAACTCATTGAGACTTCAAGATCAAACATCCTATGCCCATTTCCTATTTCAAAATCCCTAGTTACAACCTATAGGTTATGGTCTTTATCAAAGACCAACCTTAGTTCCCTTAATATGAGATTTAGCCAACAAGCCCGTACCCAAGTGGTAAGGGCTCCTTCTTGGCATCCAAGAGACCCGGGTTCAAAACTGGGTGGAGGCGAATTTTCGGGTTACTATAGTATTACTGTAGCAATACTGTAGCAAACATTGTAGCAGTTACTATTCGGTACTGTAGCAGCCGAAACTATTCACCCGATTTGGGCCTTCAGGCCACTAGTTTGGGCCTACGGGTCTCCAGTGCCTTTGGGTCATCAAAGGCCTTCGGGACATAGGGCCTTAGGGTCACGTAGACCATGGAGTAGCCAAGTTCACACAGAACAGGCCCCAGAAGAGGATCAGAGCAACAGGAGTAGCAGCCACCGGATGGAGAGCTAACCGGATTGGAAGAATGAGAGGGTATGTCAGCCACCATCGGGGACAGGCACAGTATAGCTTTGTATGAGGAAATGCTAGCTGATCAGCAATGCAAGGTGGGAGCTAGGTGATCAATGACGTAGAAATCTGTGGAGGGGCAGTTCAAGTGGGTTGGGCCTATGGGTCATGTTTTGGGCATGGTATGCCTCTGGGCCTTCGGGTCATGAATTGCGGGTTTGTCAGGCCTTATGCGTTGGGCCTACGGGTCATGTACGGGTTCCCCTTCAACCCTTCAAATGGGGATTATCCATAATAAAATAAAAAAGAAGGCCTTAATAGGAGATTTAGAGGGGGTGTGTCGAAGAAGAAGTAATCTCCTCTACCGATTCATTCATACTTATTTCTTATTATAATTCCTATTCATTTTATGTTTCATTATAAATTAATAAATTAAGTATAAAATATATATTGATATTTCTATAGTTATGAAACAACCATATTCCACCTTCTATCCTTCAAATGAAAAATGAAATCACCATGCGTATGTATATACGGCTTACCGTCTCCACACTTCAGTGTAATCTATTTTTTACCACCACCTTACTTGGATGGTTATGATTATGAAAATAATAACTATTTATGATTATTATAAAATTATCTTGATTCTGAAATTTTATACTACATCCACTTCAATACCATTCAACAATTATAGGAATGATATAATCGTGTGTGCATATGTACGACCTACCGTCTCCACGAAGTAATGTGATTCATTCGACATGGTCATCATTAAATCATAATTATACAAATTATTGCAATTAATAAATATGATATATATTATACTAATATAATTAAATAAATGATATAACTTTGACCTATGAATAAGAATAATAACATATCCAAAAAAACTTTCTAAGAAAATAAAGAAGGTAACACCCGATGGATGAGTAATAATGTTACTAAAAACATGATGATAATATGATCATATATGATATCTTAAAAATGAATATGATTCTGAAATATTTCAATGACATTATTTAAATCATTATACAGGATTTTCTGGTACATACAATTTAAATCGTACCTAAGGTAATGGATAATTTTACAAATCTCAAATTTATCCAAGATTGTTTACATATAATTATTTAATGTGGTATATTTATCATCCATGTCCATGTTTTATAGATATGTATATTAAATTTTATTCAAACCTCTATACTATTATTTATAGTTAATTTTACCCATTGGTTAATTTTTATAAAATTATATGAAAGTAATATTTTGTCGCTTTCGTTATGAGGTACTTTTTTACTTTCTAAAAAAAGTTCGCGAAGAATAGTTTATTTCTACTTATACAAAAAGAAAGGATATTTAAGATTTCATAACACCTTATTTCCATGAATCTTACATGAAAATATGTAAACTATATTTTTAGAGAAATTATTTTATTTTAAAATTCAGTGTCATTTTGAGAAATGAAAATGTTTTTCAAAAAGAAAATATATTTTCCATAAGATTTAATTTCAAATGTTCAATAAAAATATTTTTCCATCTAAGATGGAATTATATAATAGGGTTATGTTTCAATTATATTATCCCTACTATTATTATGGTTTGATTGTTTTTATGGATGGAATTATATTTATGAAATATATTTTTTACATGGATTAAATTATGATGGAATGGTTTTTAAGAACCCCATTTTATTCCTTGGGTTATGTTATGATGAATGATTTTTGTTTTTTAGGAACATTTAAGAAGGATATAACTATGAGATGGGTGGGACCTATATATATATCCAATTTATTGGGTAAATATTTATATCTCATGAGATAAACAGGTCAATAATGGGAAATGATCTTGATTTAGTAATATAGTGTTGGAACAGGGAGTGATCTTGGTTCGGTAATGGACTTTGTCGGCTATGATGGTCTTCTAAATTAGCCTTGGAAAATATCAAATTATTTTATATGCTTATGTGTATGCCACAAAATTTCATGTCTTAGGTTATTAATGTTTTTATTACATTCATCAATTCTCATTAACTTTTATGATTTATCCCTTATCATGATATAACGATATTTAATATGCATGATAAGATTTTAAAATGTTATGTTTTTATGTGTTATGATTATGATACGATTGATATCTATCATGTTTACCCTTAATGAGCATTTGAGCTTACCCTTTCAAATATTTATTATCCCTAATTCATGAAGAATGGTACTAAATAAGAAATATCAAAAAAGGGTATAGTTATGACAAAAATAAGTGGGAGACAATGAAGATGTCTTATCAATCAAATTTTTATGTTTCCTTGTTTCTAAAGACACTATAAAAATATGGTCCTATCATGGATTTGTTATATTTTGAATTAGTATTCTTAAATTTTTAAGTAACATCTCTATATGTAAAGTATGTGTTTCTATAGTTGGTTTAATAGGAAAGGTACAGTTAACCATTGGAAAATAGTATGACAAAACCATAGGAAGAACCCAAAGGATATGCAGAAGTATTGGTTACTATCCTAGTGTTTTAGAAATGATCATGAATAAAAAAGGGTAAATCCCAAATTCCTAAATTGAAATGTTATTATTTATTAGGAATCTTTTCCATTGTGGTTAGAATTTCTCATACTATAATTCTTGGTTTTACTAAATGGATGTAACTCAAAGGAAATATGTTAATGATGAATGTGATGGGCACTGTAATGATTGTCCTCCTAAGTAATGGAATGTTATGGGAGATGGAATACAAAACATTTTTTTATGCTCACTCAACATTCTAGAGATATGAATCCTCTAATAATCCCAAATTAAGAAAGGAGGGAATAAAATTCTTTTGATTCCTTAATAAGGTAACGTCTACCTTATTTCAGTGGGTATTCAAAACCACTAATGGATTAATAATTTATTAGTACCACAAAAAAGATATTTTCAGTTCTCTAATTTTCAAAACATGATAAAGACATCTTGGCAGTTTATCATTTACAAGATAAAGTAGATTGATGGTGGAATATTATCAAGAATATGAGGAAAGATATGAAAATTAATCCATGTAATGGGAGGACATCAAGATATTATTTTTAATAAGTAATTTCTTTGTATTATTCAAACAAAAATGGAGAAGGAGTTCCATGAACATAATAAAAAGGGTGATGAATCTGTTGGGACCTAAAAAAGAAAATTTTACAAGACTTAAAATGTATGTGTAAGAATAGTATCCCTCATGGAGTTATGTATCTTCTATTGTTTCATCAATTCTTAGTTTAAGCGCATTAATATGACTTAATGAGGGTAACCGTTAATGTTGTGGAAGGCATGGGGTGTATAGGGCTCATTGGAATCCTAGAACCCAACTCTTGGGGAGTTTTGGTATTTTCACATGGTTAGGAGAAACCATGTGGGGCAGGACATGTGGTTTTTCTAACCGTGTAAGGGGAGGTAGTAGAGGCAGTAGCTTTGGCACAGTTTTGGGAAACTGTGCAGTTGTGGCGGAAAAATTGTGTGGTAGTTCAGAAAAAGTTTGCAGAACTTGAAGTAGGGTACCTCATGGTAACTACATTGTTAGACATACCATACAGTGTAACAGTGCAAGCCCACCGGGTCTATTTCATTAACTGTGTGGAATGGTGTACGGTTAGACACACAGTCTGTCTTAACCGTGTGACCTAGATATTAATGGAAAAATGACCATTTTTCACCTATTTTGTTTTAACTTAAGTTTTTATTTTTTTTCCCTTCATTTAACAGTATAGGATAATTGTGGGAGATCTCCTTGTAATCTTAATATAGTCTTTGAGCTATGTTATCTATCTATTGTTTTAATCTTCTATCGTTCGTCTCCTTGGATCTACAATTATAAGAACTTGATTCATTTTTATCCTTTATCAATTGTTCTAGATATTGATTATGCTATTGGGAATTTGGACCAGATTCCCAAATATTCTATTATTCAGATTTCTCCTAAACCAAGGCAAATCAGAGCTTAATACGGGATGTGTTATCTTGAATGAGTCGCAGGTAGGTGTTTATATTCATTTCATTGAATTTCAAGTTTTTTATTTATGACGGAGTGTCATGCACCCATTTTTTTGGTGTCACCTTGTTTTATAAATCATGCATGTTATTTCCTATAATTGTTTAGGTAATTAACTAGACGTTTCAAAGCATATAATAGGTTTAATACCAAGATTAGGGGCCACCCTATGGGTGAGTTCCCATTTTTACCTTTTATGGTCATTTGGCCCAGGATGCCAATGACACATGACTTTGATTCCAATTATTAGGTTTTCAAAATGGATTTATTTATTAAATGGAATCCAATGGTGTAGAATAGTAACTGAACTGATTAATGGTATGGGATATTTGACTTTCCCTTGACCTAGATTAATTTTAATGCCTATTTAAACATGTTTGGGATGTTTTTCTCCAATTTTGAACATGCCCATGTGTGTTAGGTTATGTTAAATCCTTATAATAGTTCATGTCACATGAGAGGCTTGTTGTATTAAATATTCCCATGTGAGGAATGTTAAGCTGAGCCTTAGAGGTCGGTCCTAGTTGATACACCCATTGTTGTGGGATGAATATATTATGCTTTTAGTGATAACCCTAGCATATCTAAGGAATTTTTAACTTAAACCTATTATGGTTTAAAGTTAAATAGAATTCGGTGAATCATGGATTCTATTCAAATTCTATAGATGGTCTTATATGTGTATTTTACCTTGTCCCCTTAAGTAAACTTTTGATTCCTTTGAATTCCATGGAAGGGCTCAATGGTTTTTTTTATTATAGTAAAATCGTGAGTGATCCATGGATTCCATGGGTGGGATCATAGAGGCTATGATAAATTCTAAGTGAATCCCAGAACCCTATAGGATTCCATGGGTTAGCTCAAGAGTTATTAACTATGTTTCATGAGTGATACTATGGTGTCCCGATAGGACCACCAATTACGGGCTCAGTCAACATGGAATTACCACACCTAGAGTGATATCGGGATCCTGTGAGGTTTGTCAGGATGGGCTATTAGGGTGTTGGTGGATTTTCACCTATAGTGATACCTGAATTATGGATTAGGAATGTCAAGGATTGTCTTGGGTTATATTGAATATCGAAATGGTTTATGAAGTGTCTTCCAAGCCAAAGAACAATCTTGGATTCGGTTGTTACTACTTCCTTCTTAGATGGACTTCTGAGGCATCTATTGTGCTTACTACTATACAGTGGATGTCAGACGTAAGTCTTAACCAGAGACATAAAGATTTCAATTTAATTTATCTATTAATTAAATGAAATGGAATGGAAATGTAAACTAGTTCTTGTAGTACTATTTATTTTTTAGTTCTTCCTATCTTACTGCATTCACTTTTATACATTAATATTATATATTTTTCACTGACAGAGTGTCACAGACCTTGGTTGGTTGCCTACTGAGATTAGTCTCACGCCCTTTTTGGGTCATGTTTTGGGCCCAAAAATATTATTTGGTATTGGGTTTTTTTAATGAAAAGTTCACTTCTATAGTTACATGATATGCTGATTATGAGCCGGAGAGCATGGGACCAAGCCAAGCCTTACGATGTTACTAGGATACATTCATCATTTCTGTACTTTTGGGTTTTTTATTGTAAATGATGTCATTGTGACTTTATTTGGATGTATTCCAGAACATTTAGCTTATAGAATCATCTTTTGTATGATATGAATTCTGGATATTTATACTATTTTTCTTCCATTGTATAATTCTATTGCATGGTATTATGGTTTCCAATATTGATTTGTTATCGTATTCCACTGGGTTACACTCTTCTAAAGAGGGAATATTCCACCATTATCGCACCTAGGCCTTCCCTGTTATTCGAAAGCCTCTTGAATTTAGGGAGATGTGCTTGAGGGTATGTGGCCAACTGGGCTCAGAGCACTGTTGGGTGGCATCTGGTTTTGAGATGTTACAAATTGGTATCAGAGGAGTCTTATCTGGTTCTATTTTATATTTTTCACTGGTAGTCTGGGATACAAAAAAAATACTATTTGGTAATAATTTATGCCCAGGAGTAGCTGCCCAATGTATAGGAAAAATCCAATGTTCCACAAATTGAATTATGATTTTTAAATATTGATCTATTATTATTGATTAAATTTCATCATTGGGCGACACACATGTATTGTGATGTTATTATTGATATTTTTTTTGTTCTATATTGTAACAACATGATGAGTTGAGGGTATGCCATCTCATGCATTATATAGGAACTTTTTTGAAATCACATTCCATATATTATTACCATTCCATTGATGAGAATTACTAATGGCATTTTGTTGTGATAAGTACTGTGATAGATATGACTACTGTTGTGATAGGCGTATTGTTACGTGCTATGGTTCGAATTGGATGGACACCTAGCTTTGGTCCATGAGCTGTGTGGGCCCTCGTGGATCATAATTTGGTGGATCATGTTTCATCCATATATTTAACTGTGTAACGATGTGTTATACTAGGATGCCAATATTTGATTCATGGGGTGTATGAGCCTCCACAGATCAAAATTAGGCACACCATCGGGATACAGTTGAAATTAGTGTCAATTCTAGTTTTGAATGTGATCATAGTTTTAATTTAATTGAATTTGAAAGGAAAGTGGTATTTCAATTACTTTGATAGTGAACTTGACCAGACTTGAAATTAGTGGTGGGATTTTGGTAGGGTTTATTGTTGTTTTACACCTAGACCTAGTCCATGGTGCATGAAAAGAGGCGAGTGCTTATAGAAAGGTTTAGACCTATCCTGTTTCATTTTTCACTTTTGATCTATGAATTTGAAACCGAACTTGGATAGAGGTGTATGCTTGAACTATATAGTAATGTGAATATGACCACCTTCAGCTATAAACCATGAGGGTGGTGATGATCATACCCTGGAGGTGGTAGTCCATGGGTTACTGGTTGATCCTATATTTATGTTAGTTGCCACAGCATCTACTTTACCATATGTAGGTGTTGATTCATAGTTCTGTAAAGGCTTTATGAGGTTCATGAAAACCTTTCGTGGATCACCAAAGTCTAACACGTCTATGGATGAGCTGACACTAGTGTTCTAGTAGCAACATCCACCCAAATGTTTATGGTATGGAAGACCACATACTACGGAGTCATGGATAGAGGCCATTTTTTAGATCTTTGAGCATTTAGAGACACCGTTTGAGATGAGGGTAAATCTTATTATATACATGCTATGTGATTCCACCAAGAGATGGTGGGATGTGATTACTCAGAAGGAGTATCATTGGGATGTGGAATGGGGATATTCTCAAATAGTGTTCTACTATTAATACTATACTGAGACATTAAGGGCCAATAAATCCTAGGAATTTATGCATTTGGAGAAGGTCACTTTTATAGTTATGGACTACTCGGCCTAATTCACTATGCTCCAGCACTTCACAGCTATATTTAGGTGTGACAATGTATCGAAGGTTAGGTGATTTGGGGATGGTCTCAAATATGACATCTGATAACATTTAAATGTATTCATCCTAACTACCATTTCTACTATTTTTAATCAATCACTTATCATAGAGAGTAACCTGAGAGATTATGAAGGTACGAGCCATAGAGGTTTAACACCTAGATTTATTATTATATCGACCGGTAGTAGGAAGAATTTTCTAGAGTTTTCCCATAGTGATGGGGGAAGTTATAACATTTCATCTGATAGTTAGGTGAGGTGCTACTAATATATAAGGCTATGGCATATGAGGCCACAATGTCTATAAGACCTAGTTGAATGCTGATCTTCTGGAAAGATGGTTCATCTTAAACATTTTTCCAGGGTGTTCTCGTCAGCAGTTAGTGAGATAGGTTCTATAAAATCTCTAAGTTTAGTAGTGGGGTCTTCACCTTCTCACCAGTTAGGGAAATGGAATGCATCAAGCCATTCAGGTCAAGGTTGTGGTCATGGTCATGGTAGCTAGACCCCAGTTTCTCAGATAGAATAGGGTGGATCAGCTCAGGGCATCCAGGTAGTGTCTTAGGGATGTAGTACATACTAGACTTTTGCAGTGCAACAAAATTAGTAGGATTAGGATATTGGACCTTCTAGAATCATATGTACTATTTTAGTGGCCTCCATTTTAACTTCTACACTTTTTATGCATGGGATTCACATAGTTTCTTATTTTTCCCCATTTTGGAGAGACATGGGGTCCATTTTTTACTTATAAAAAAATTATGATGCTAGAGAATCCATTATGGATTATAACGGCATTTGTCTGTCAGTTCTAGGAGTTCCCCCTTGAGGTTGGAAGGTGTCACTTAGTATGGGGCCTCTATGTCCTAGAGATGAAAGTATTAGATTTTATTATCGGGAGGGATTGGTTGGTTTCCTTTTGGGACTTTGTCGACTTCTATCACTATAGGGTGAGTTTTACATCATCTTAAGTTGGATCATTTCTATAAAACGGTAAATGGGATGTCTATTTGAGCCAATATGGACTTGAGCACTGTGGGTTTCGTGGGATGACCCCCCAGAATACAAGTTTTTATATGGATGACCATGGGACATGTCAAATGAGTTTCCCTCCAGTGGTTGATCGTTCCAAGAATGTTTTCCCAAATTAATTCTTTGGTTTACCACCACTTATAGAGGCGGAGTTCTCTATCAAACTAGTTCTAAGAGTTGCACCGATATGTGTTCCTCCTTATTGGATGGATATGATGTATTTTTTGGATCTCAAGATGCAGCTAGAGGATTTAGAGGCTAAGGGTTTTGTATAACCTAGTACATATTTGTGGGGTTTAAAAGTCCTTTTTTGAGACAAAAGGATGATGGTTCCCTCAGAATTTTTGTGCATTATCAAAAATTGAACCAGTTGATGATTAAAAACTGATATCTGCTTCTGTTAAATAGATTATTTATTCAGCCATATCTGAGGAGATCATTTTTCTATAAATTTACTAGAGATCTAGTTATCATCAGGTGTGTGTTTGATCATCATACATACATCACAAAGTATTTTTGAGTAGGTATGCTTTGTATGAGTATCTTGTTATGTCATTTGGCCTCATGAATGCCTTGGTGGTTTTCATGGCATTGATGAATTTTTTGTCCCATCCTTACGATGGCTCGTTTTTTTCTATTTTTCATGGATGATATGTTGGTGTATTCTCATACTCAACAAGACCATTCCAAACATCTTGAGATCCTTTTGAGTACACTGAGAGAGAATAAGTTATATGATAATTTTGAAAAGTGCCACTTCTAGATGGATCAGATTCATTTCTTGGTTTACATAATCTTAGATATAGGAGTATCTGAGGAACCAGAGAATGATAGAGCAATAATTTTCTTTTATAATCCCAATAACATTTTTGAGGTGTATATTTGCTTATGATTGGATGGTTAATATAGGCATTTCATACTGGACTTCTCACATTTAACAGTTTCATTGACAGGCCTAACTAAAAATTTTGTGAACTATATATTGATGGATTTTTTTGAGATGGTCCTTCCAGATATGAAAAGAAGATTTACTTTAGCACTTATACTGATTTTTACAAAGTTAGGAAGAAGTTACATTGTGTATTGTGATGCATCAGGTATTGGGCTAGGAGCAGTTCTTATATAAGGGGAATGAGTCATTGTATAAGAGTCTCGGAAATTGAGGGCATATGAAAATAAGTACCTAACACATGAAATTGAGTTACCTTCAGTTTCTCATGCTTTATCATGTTGGAGACATTACTTACTGGGATAGATTTTTGTGGTGTGCACAAACCAAAAAATCCTAATGTACATATTTACAAAGCATGATATGAATATTAAGAAGTGAAGGTGGGTGGAGTACCTTCGGTATTTTGACATATATATTTCCTACATGCTTGGAAAATGAAATGAAGTGGCCAATTCGTTGAGTAGTAGGACTAATATGAAGGCATTTTAGTAGGCCAGTATCAAGTGGCATCTTATGGGATTATTCTTATAGATGCATTTCTAAGTGCATAACAGTCGTGGACAACTTTTTCTTTATTCTTTAGTTTTTACCTCTACCCTACTAGATAGAGTGATGATAATGTAGCTATCATACTCTAAAGGCATAGTTCTAAAAGAGAGTGTGGAAAGTGAGAAACCTCCTCCTAGATGGATTCTAAGACAGGATGAGATCATTTGAGTACATGGTTTTGTATAGGTCTCTTTAGACATTCACGAGGAGCTGATGCGGTGTTTTCATGATTCATCTTGGGAAGTCCATCCTAGTTTCTCCAAGATGTATTCGTATTTACATCATCAATATAGGTGGCCAGGTATGAAACAAGATGTAGCTATTTTTTTCATGAAGTGCTCCACTTATCAGTAGGTAAAGGTGGAACACCAGTGACCAACAGGGCTTTTACAGTAGTTACCCATTATAGATTGGAAGGGGAATGTTGTCCTGATGGATTTTGTTACGGATTTACTGAGGTTTCCTTGAGTTAAAGATGTTTTTTGGGTTGTAGTTGATTGGCTCATGATGGTTAGTTATTTTCTTTCGATCAAGGAAACCTTCCTTGTTCACAAGCTTGGGAGGTTTTACATCCAGGAGGTTGTACAGTTGCATGGGGTCCTACATTATATCATATCAGATATGGATACTGGGTTTTCTTTGGGATTCTGGAAAGGGCTACAGAGGGAGTTGGGTACACAGGTTCTTCTGAGCATGGCATACCACCCGTAGACAGATGGTCAGTTGGAGGGCATGATTTAGGTGCATGAGGACATGTTGTGGGCATCCATCCAAGATTTTGGGGGTTCTTGGAAGTGGCACATACCCATTATTGAGTTTTCCTACAATAATAGATTTTCAGTACTGTTTAGTTGGAACCATATGAGGATTTGAATAGTATTCCATACCAATCACCCTTGTATTAGCTGAAGGTAGGATAAGTAGCTATGTGGGGACCTCTCCTTGTCTAGGATACCACAAAATATGTACAGTTGATTCGAAAGTGGATGGCTACTACACGGTCTCATCAAAAATTCTACTTTTATCATCGTATATGACATATAGAATTTGAGGATGGGGACTAGGTTTTCCTACATGTTACACCAAGGTTGGTACATAAGAATATTAGGGGAGAGGTTAATCTTTGGGCAAGATACGTCGGTCCATTTGAGATTCTAGAGAGGGTTGAGCGGTTTCCTATCGGTTGTAGTTACCAAATAGGTACTTGAATATGCATGATGTCTTCTATGTTTCTCATTTGTAGTGTTATTATTCAGACTTGTTTCAAGATTTTCAGTCCAAGGAGGTTGACTTATTGGCAGATGCATCCTTTGAGGGGCATCTGGTCTGTATTTTGGATCAAAGCACAAAAGTTCTCTAAGGATAGTATGTTCCTTTAGTATAGGTGTTATGGTAGTACAGCTGAGTGCTGGTTGATACCTGGGAGAGGGAAACTGGTGTATGATCACAGTGGCTAGATTTTATCTCAGATATCTCTTCTTCACCATTGGAAGGTAAATTCTGGGAGGAATTAATTTAAGGGGGATTTTTGTAAGAACATAATCCTTCGTTGAGGTATAGATCTTTTGTTTTTATATCAATTCTCAGTATAAATGATTTTATATGACCTAATGTGGGTTCCCATTAAGGTCATGGAAGAATTAAGTGTTTTTGGGGCTCATTGAAATCCTTTAATACAACTATTGTAGATTTTTGGGCAAGCCGCATGGTTAGGAGAAATCGTGCGAGGTAGGTCACATGGTTAATCTATCTGTACGAGGGGAGGTAGTGGAGGTAGAAGCTTCTACACGATTTCAAGAAACTTTGTGATAGAGGCCACATGATTATGTGGTAGTTTTGAAAATGTTAAAGAACTTTAAAGAGGGTACCGCATGGTTAGACATACAGTATGGTGTAACTGTACGATTACCCCAAGTCTCTTGTAGTTACTATGTGAAATGGTTCAGGGTTAGACTAACCATGTGACTTAATTGTGCGACCCATATTTTAGTCTAAAAATGACTGTTTTTCCTCTATTTTGTTTTAACATAATTTTTTCTTTCTCTCTTTCTTTACATAGAAGAGGAGAACTATGGGATGTCTCCTTGGAAGCCAAATATTGGCCTTGATCTATGTTCTCCATCTGTTTTCTTGAATCAAGTGACATTAATCTCCTTGGATCTGCAATGGTAAGACCTCAATTCCCTTTTATCCTTTATCGATTCAACTTTATATCAATTTTAGTATTTCGATTTAGGCTCATATGACCTAATATTCTGTTCTTTTTTCCATTCTTCAAATTTCTCCCAAACCAGGGTGAATCAGATCTTGATATTGGAAGATCTATCAATCACAAGTCTAAGGTAGGTGTTCATGTGTTTTTTGTTGAATGGAAAGTTGTTTATATATTCCGGAGTGTCGCACACCCATTTTTAGTTTTTCACATTATTTAATAAGTCATTACTATTGTTATGATCATTCTTTAGGTAATTAACTAGGTGTTTTTAAGTATGTAATAGCTTTAATTCCTAGATTAGGGTCCACCCAATGGGTGAGTTCCATGTTTGACCTTTTATGGTCGTTTTCCCTAGGATGCCTATGAGGAATGCCTTTGATTCCCATTATTGGGTTGTTAAAAATGGATTTTTTTCATTAAATGGAATATTAATGGTGTAATATTATAATTTAAATGATTAAGGGTATGGGATGTTTGACATTCCCTTGATCCAAGTGAATTCCTATTCATGTTTAAGTGGGTTTGGGATGTTTTTCCCCAATTGTGACCCTTCCCACATGAGTTAGGTTATATTAAATCCTTGTAATAGTTTATAGTACATTATATTCTTGTTATATGAATTATTCCAATGAGAGTATAGTTAGGCCAATCCTTAGAGATTTTTATTAGTTGATACCCCAGTGGTGGGATGTATATGTGATGATTTTCGTGAGGACCTTATCATCTCTAATGAAATGTTATCTTGAACATGTTATGGTTAAATGGTACATATATTTGGTTGAATCATGAATTCTATTGAAATCCCATTTATGGGATTATATGTCTATTTTACATGGTTCCATTAAGTGAGCTTTTGGATTTCTTGGAATTCCTTGGATGCGCTCAATTGGATTTGTTTGTAATAGTAAAGTCTTGAGTGAACCATGGATTCCATGGATGGGCTCATAGAGGCTATGATAAATGTTGAGTGAATCATAGATCCCTATAGGATTCCATGTATGGTCACAGAATTCATAAACTATATTTCAAGAGTGATACATTTGGATCCCTATAGGACAACCAAGGATAGGCTTAGTTGACAAAAACTAACCACACCTAGAGTGATATCGGGCTCTTGTGAGGTTCTTCAGAATGGGATTGTAGGGTGTTGGTGGATTTTACCTAGAGTGATACTTGACTTCCAGGTTATGAATTTCAAGGATAGTATCGGGTTATATTTTATATTGAAATGGTTTATGATGCGTCTTCCAATCCAAAGCACAATATTGGATTCAGTCATTACATCTTCTTGTGTAGATGGACTTTTGGGGTATCTATTGTGCTTAATGTTATACAGGGGTTGTCGGGATTTTGATGGATCTCAATAATTATAACATTAAATTTAATTTATCTATTAATTAAACAAAATGGAATGGAATTGGAAAAAAATTATTATTGGATTTTTTTTTCTTGAGTTATTCCTAGGCTACTACTTTTGATTTTGTACACTACCTGTTAGAAATATTCAAATAGAGATTTGAACAGACCTTTGGTGTTTTCCTACTGGGATTAGTCTCACACCCTATTTGGGTAATGATTTTGGCCCAAATAGATTATATGGTTGCACTTGTGGCTAAGGGAAAGTTCCCTACAATTGGAACATGATATGTTGTTTAGGAGCAAGAGAGCATGAGACCAAGCCATGGCTTCCAATGCTGCTGGGATACTTTTCTCCTTTTTTTTGTTTTGGGTATTGAATTGAACTCATAGCCTTGTGACTTGTTTTATTATTTTAGACAACATATAACTTGTATCATCATATTTTGTATGATGTGAATTCTGTATATTTATACTATCGGTCTTCCAATGTAAACATCTAATGCATGGTATTACTATTTCCTCTATTGAGTTGTTATTTCATTCTATTGTGTTACACTCTTCTAATGAGATAATAGTCTCCCCATTATCACACCTAGGAATCTGTTGTTTTGGGAGATGTTCTTGAGGATATGTGGTTCATAGAGATCATAGCACTATTGGGTGGAATCTAGGTTTGGGACATTATATTATTCTTATATAGTTATTTCCCAACCTAAGAGTAAAATTTATGGATACTATAGTGGATTAAAACCAAGTATCTAAATGGAATTATCCATAAGATACATAAATATCTATAAGTAAATCGTTTGATGTGCTCTCATGGTAGATATGGATATTATAGTTACCCATTAGTCCTACGGGTTTGATAAGAAGAGAAAAATGGAACTGAAAGGAAAATATAATAACCACACTGAAAAGAATATGACTTTTCTCTTATAATCAAAGTTTGTAAGGAATCATGGAGGAAATATTCATAAATTTACTATCAGATGTTTTAATTTTGGAAAAAAAGGAAATTGGGTCACAAAATTCCGAATTGATAGGAATAAGATGTATAATGATCTGAATAAAGAAAATTCTACAAAAAAATGCACCTCCTACACTTCAATGTTACAAGTGAAAGTAAATTGGGCATTATACCAATCAACTCCCTAACCTAAGTTTTATTGATAATGATCGAAGTCACATAACACTTAAGGCAAAATAATAAAATAAAGACGCATGAATTCACTATCGGTGATGTGGAGTGTGATAATGAAGTAGGGAAAGGTACACTTACCATCCACTCTAAAGTAGAAAATGTTTTTTATTCTATGTCCACTCGCACTTTTATTTTTGAATAATTTTATAATGGTATAATTTTATTATCTCAAAAATTATATGTGGTGTTAGTTATGACAACTGTAACACCCCATTCTTCCATGGTCTGTTCCCTTTGAATAATGTAATAGCTTGCATTGTACGCAACTTCGAGATTCAAACGCACCGCGACCAATCAAACTATATGTAATGAATAGTAATACCCATTTTTTGAAATTCTATAAATTTTATCTTCAAAAATGGACTTCATTTTTTTATTCAGAATATCGAAATTATCTTAGGTTAAATTTTTGGTATTTTTCAGAAAACTTTCAATTTTTGATGAATAGTGAAAATACTAAATTTTAATTAAAAACAACTTTTTTAATCAAAATAATTTATAGTGTTAAATTATAAATTTTAATACTTTTTAAGTATCATTAGATTATATTTTTATCATTTAATGTAATTTAATTCATTGGATGTAATCTTGTTATTAAACTGGATATAAACAAGTGTCAATCTTTTGATAGTTATTATTTCTTAACTACGCGCTTTTTGTTTTGACAACAGGAATTAATTTTAAATTAATTTCTACTAATTATGTGTTTTAAATTTATAAAAATGGATTCAATATTTAGAATCAGTAGGTCCAAATTGTGTAAATATGTATCTTTTATCTTTAGACATTTTGAAAAATTATTTCGATAAATATTTAATTTACCATGGTTAAAGGGTAAATCCGGTAAATAAGGGTAAGAAAATAATAATATAATAAAATTAAATTACCCTAACATGTGTCCTAACCCAATTTTATGATACATGTCCGACCATGGGAATACTTTTGTCTATTTTGGGACCCCATAGGGCCACTTGTAAGTGATAATGACACATTATATTAATTTATTTAAAGCAATGACAAAAATAACAAAAGAAAATATCTTTTAGTAAAAAAATTATATAAGTTTAAATAATTGATATATTTTACTATAAATATTTATTATAAAACTAAAAATATTTACTACCTTATGATATTTTATTTATAATTTTTAGACATAAAATAAATATATTTATTAATGACACAATGATAACGCATTATTTTCCTTATAAATGAAAGAACCAAATAAATGGTATTATAGATGTTAAAATAAATATAATTTGAAAGTTTAGTTGCCATCCAATAATTTTAAAGGTTAATTTTACATGTTATAATTGATTAAATGAGTTTCTTTTCAATTAATAATGTTTTTAGGAATTTAACAAAAACCAAATACCAAATAGTTTCAAAATTGACATAAAAGTGTTTTTAAAACAAATATTATATTATTAATTGATATTATATTCTTAAAAAAATAATTTTCGGTAAAATGTCTTAAATAGTATTATATGTGTCATTATTGAACCACTTGAGGTTCTCATGGAAGTTTATAGTAAGTTTATTAACTATATAATATAAAAATACAAAGAGACATGGGAAATGTCAAACTAATTAACTAAGAGTTAAATCTAAAAGATAAAGTTAATATAGTGACCCAAACCTGTCTAAAACCTATTGGTTGAGTGTTTTTCGATCCATCCCCACCTTATCCTTTAAATAATTTATTTTTGAGCCATTAAAAACTGAAAATTATTTTATTATAAAATAATATTTTAATCTTTTCCTAAGGTGCTCCTCACCCATCTTATAAAAGGGAACTTACCCTTCTAACTAATTCACACCTTCAAATCCATTTGTCTCGTCCAAACCCTGCCCAAATATCTTTTCTAATGTCCTCCTTTCATCCTAGAGGCCTTCCTTAAGTCAGAAATCCAACATAAGGATCCCTTTTGATCAAATCAAAAGGAAGAACCCGAAGAGGAGGTAAATATTTCATCACCTCTTTCAAGTTCCTTTCTTCTTCCACTTCCTATTTATTTGTTGTTTCTATTATAAAATAATTAATATAGTATCTTCTATATACTGTGATGTTATTATAAATATGGTACAACCATATTCATTATTCTATACATCCTTTGAATGACATGTCACCATACATGTGTAGGTACGGCTTACCATCTCCACGTTGAGGAGTGATTGATATTCAATACATTATTATTTGGAAGAGTATAATAATGATGTGTAATTGATGTAAATAATAAATATAACATGATAATGATTCTTTATATATGATATAACATCCAATTATATATTATTTAAAATATCAGAAGAATGATTTTGTCGCTCATGTGTACGTACGGATTACCGTCTCGACGAACACGATGAGATTCATTCCCCATCATATCCATTCAAGACTAATTTTCATTTGATGATTCAAAATAATTTTTAAAGACTTAATATCATTATGAATATTAATTAGATACACCCTATCCATAACAAACAATACTTACGTAACAAAGCATATAAAGGAAAACGAATTAGTTAACACACGAAAAAACGATGATAATAAAATATTATTAACAAAGCAATATTAAAAGATAATATATGATATCATATTAATATATATGGTTCTTGTATAATTTAATAATAATTATTTCACCATTATACATAATTTTAACGAACCCTCGACCAAGTAAAATTACAAGTTAAGGGGTTTCTTATCTCACTTTTAATTCTGTGAGATTCCAATTGTTCGCCACTTATTTATTAAATGTAGTGTATTATGTGCTTCCATTTGATATATATATTATAATTATTCTCTTTATATTCATGGTATTGTTTGATTCAATTTGTGGTTATTAACTTTTTTTCATACGACTCGATTTATTACAACGATGTAAGTGTTTTTCATCTCACTTTTTATTTCTGTGAGATTCATGTTATATTTGACACTATTTCCTTTTGTGTGGCGTATGTAATGCCTAATATTGTATTATTGGTGTAATATAATTTAATTTATGGGTATTTACATATTCATTGTATGATCCTTCTTTCATGGGGTTTATGTTTCATAAGTTACCAAATCGGTAAGGAAATTTCAATTTTCAATTTCCCCTCATTGGGCTTTATGCATACTTCGTTGATTATTTTACTCAAAGATTATGTGTTGAATCACTATTTATTATTTATGTAGTAATTTACACTTCCCATTGTGTGAATATAATTTTGATACACATAATCAATCCATTGATAATTTTTCAATTCATTGATATGAACTTGATAAGAGTAATCTTAGCTCAATTTCCATTCATTGAGTTAAGCATCCAAGTCATTGGTGTTGTTTTTACCAGAATATGTGTGAATGTACTCTGATTTATTTACATTGAATATCCAATCATATTTAATGTATTTATATTTTTCACACATAATCATGTCATTGATTTATCCTTAACCTAATAATATGTTCTTATAAGGGATTTCTTCTCAATTTACAATCCATTGAGACTTCTTTGTTGTTATATTCCAAATAACTTTTATATGGTGTATATAATGTACTTTGACATAATATATAATGAATACATTAATTATAATGATATTATAATGTTTTTATTACATCAATTATTTTTATTCAAGTGTCTTAATATTTTTAGGAACTCTAACTAAAATATCATTTAAAATTTTTAAATATTTATTCTTCTAAATATTTCTCATTATTTTCCATGTTTTAAAAATGGTTTTAAAGATTTATTTATATGGACATTAATTTTTTCAAAATAAAATTGCTTTTAAAATTTTCAATGTTATATGGGACACTTTGATTCAAAAATATATTATAAATGAATTTTTAATAAATATTGGGACATTTAAATGTTTTCAAGAAAAAGGGGGATATTTCTCTCAAATATTTTGGATGATTATTTTAATCTTTTTCAATATCATAAATTATTCTCGATTGAGGTTAATTTGTTATAACATAATCTTCCATATTGTATTTAATGAGTTATGTTTGACTGTGGATGTGCTGTTTTTATACCATTCATGGTTTATGGAAAAAGTATTGACATTTCATCTTCTAGTTTTAATACGAATGTTTCTGTTATGTTTCAACCTTTTCATATGAGGAATGCATTGGACTTAGTAAGCGATGGGTGGATCCTGTTATATCTCCTCGATACATTGGTAGGTCTCATGAGACAATTAAACGTAGAATTGACCAAGGTCTTTCCCAATTTTTGATATATGATTTTGGCTGAGGCCTTAATCATTTTTTTAGATGTCTTGGATGAGGCCTTGACAAAATGTTTCAGAATGTTAGGCATTATGAATTCCATAATTATGAGATTAGCTATTGATATTTCATGTGGTCATTCGACTAGTAGAATACCCATGATAATGTTTCATTATGGCATTATTTACTAAACTCATATTCATGCCATAAAAGTGTTCATGTTTATTATTTGTAAAGGCATGTGTTTTTAATTATTAACCATGATTAATATTTATGTTATCTTCCACTGTATTGCTTACCCATACTAAGCATTTGAGCTTACCCATTTCTTATGTTTCATTTTCCTAGGATATGAAGGAGTTGGTTTGAGTGACATTTAAGCATAATCTAGGAGTCTTGTGTGATTATAATGGAATAAATTAGTGTTGTATTTCTTTTCAAGTTGTAAAGTTGAACTTATGTATGTATCTTGTTTCTAAGACTACTAAACTGATCGGTCCTTCGGGACTTGATTCCTTGTGATCATTACAATGTATTAAAATAATGCACCAGCTTCTGGGTTCTAGGGTCGGGGTGTTAAAGTTGGTATCAGAGGAATTTTAGTACAAACCTTGGAAACTGGATTTAGATAAACTCTGATTAGATCACATAGCTCTAAGATAGACTTTGAGGATTAGTATAGAAGAACTTCCTGTAATTTTGGTAATGTAGATATTTGGTGATTTTTCAAAGTTTTACATCCTTGTCTGGATACGAGCAGGTAGAGTCGGATCTCGAACAGATGTAACTAGGGGTAAAACAAGAAAACACCTCTTTGAGCTAGACTCAAACGGGAATTGGTGCACGACAATGGGCCTTGCTGCACTCTTCCTTACGACACTCTCAAGGGATATACTTAGGATAATTTATGTTTTCTTTACAAACCAATTTAAAGGATTTTAATATATGATGAGAATAAATGACCTTGGTTAATCCTAAGGTGTTTCAAATTGAAAATAGGGTGTCATGAAATTCTCTAAATGATTTTATGACTATTGTTACTCACACAATGTTTTCTAGTTTTAGTCAATGGCAGGATTCCAAGGAAGTAATAGTAACGTTGATCATGATGTAAAAGGTTGGAACGGTGGTGGAAATTAACAACAAAATGGAATGTTGATAGGAATAAAAGATATCATTTTCATGCCAAATCAGTTTTCCAAAAATATGAGCAACAACATATATGTTAACCAACTCCTAAACTCAACAAAGAAGAGAAAGATGATAAATTATAAGAGCTACAGCAGTGAAGACCATGGAGAAAAGAAACCTCAATTTCCATCATGCAGGAAATGTGGAAGGAGACACCGAGGAAAGTGTCTCAATGGAAAAAAGAAATTCTTTACGTGTGGGAAAGAAGGACATAAATTAAATAATTACTGAAAAAATGAAGAGTACTATGGAATTAAATAAAAATGGTACCAACAATCCATTTACATTTATTTGCGATAAATTTAGCGGACCTGGAAATTACCTGAGTGAATTCCCTATTCTATAGGATATTTTCTTAGTCAAAGAAAAATCTATGTAGAAATAACCAGTTGTAGAAATGTTTAAAAGTATTAG
The DNA here is from genome assembly GCA_963277665.1 of Viscum album. NCBI lineage: Eukaryota > Viridiplantae > Streptophyta > Magnoliopsida > Santalales > Viscaceae > Viscum > Viscum album. Next base: position 292,128,754 of record OY728144.1, read on the forward strand.
TTCCCTCTGTTGATGGGATTACTTTGGAATAATTTTCTCTTGTATCTGTAACCCTACAGTTTGTCAAGTGAAAATGATATTTGAGGAAGAATTGTCTTTTCTCTTGTGGATATAGTTATAAATAACCATTTGGTTTTTTATGATCATTTTGTTTGAGGCAATTACAAGTTATTATATTTTGGGATGAAAATGTAAGGTATGAGATAACATTTGAGGTTAAATTATGTTATGGTTATTTTAAAGAATTTATCTCAATTTGGTAATGTTTTAAAATATAGTTTTTGAAAAAGGACAACACATAGACTGTGTGACAACCCATTGTGTTGGACAAAGCTGTGGGAATCGAACCCACGACCAGAGTGTGATTGGGATTTATTGCTTACCACTAGACTACGTGAAGTCCATGGTTAGTGTGACTAATTATTTTCAGTTAAATGATTTTTCAATAATAAGTTTATTTGGGATCTTATGTCTTATCAAATGAATACCCTTAGTATAGGAAAATGATTTGGTAATTAAGTGATAAATGTTATTTTGGAGGACGTTCGCTCTGTTGGGAACACTATATGGATAAGGAAAATAAAATACTAATGGATTTCTTTTGAGGAGTAATGGTGTATTTTTTTCTATGATTTTATTATGAATTTAGAGTGATTTGGGTTATTTATGGAAATGATTAACCTATAATAGATAATATGTGATTGAGTTAATTACATTTAAGTATGTGAATTTAAGATTAGTTGATGTCATTTGAAGATAAAATTTAACGTGGAAGACTACATAACCAAATTCCTCTAAGTTTTGGGTTTAAATATTAGTTTTTATTATATGGAAGGATTTTAAGGACAATTTTTTATTGAATGGTATTTATTTAAATTTGGGGTATTGTTGGTTTAATTTTAGAAATTAATATTAGTGTTTCTTTCTCTAAAAGATTATCCTTTTGGTAGATCATATGATCTTCTACTAACCATTTTGGTTTTAGTTAATCTATAAAGACAAGGTAAATATATTGTTTATCCTTTGTGTATAATGTGATTCTATATAAGTTGATTCTAGATCTTTCGGGGTGACCAAGTCATCTTCAATAATCATCGTTTGAATAAAAAATGAGTTAGTGGTAGAAATTTATTAAAGAATGAACCTATAATTAAAAATTAAGTATATCTCTTTATTTTCTTAGTCAATATCATAAATAAATTCTTTATCTTTATGAAATGGAACTTAAAACAAAAAAATGTTGTTCTTTTACTTTTCTTACTGGGAAACTAATGATCGTTTGTCCCATCACAAGATTGTGGTTTTATTTTGGTTAAAATTCTCCTGATCAGGTTTTATATCCCTCTCCCTCAGAACTTAACACTTATTTTATCTTCTATATCCATTTTTTTATACATGGAATCCTAGTATGGGTTACCTTAGGTGACCTTTGTACTTCTCTTTCTTTCTTCTAAAGTGATTGTTTTATTGAATCTGTTTTCGATGTGGGACTTTAAATGATGTTCCCAAGACCAATTTTAAAAATTTCGAGGATGAAATTTCCAAAATGGGGAAGAATGTAACACCCCAAGCACCACGGTATGTTCCCTTTGAATAAGGTAATAGCTTGCATTGTACGCAACTTCGGGATTCTAACACACCACGACCAATCAAACTAGCCATTATGAATATTAATAACCACTTTTAGAAATTTTATAAATTTTATCATTAAAAATGGACTTCATTTTTGGATTCGAAATATCGAAATTATCTTAGTGTGAATTTTTGGTATTTTTCTGAAAACATTCAATTTTTTATGAATAGTGAAAATACTAGATTTTGATTAAAAACAAATTTTTAATATAAATAATTTATAGTGTTAAATTATACATTTGAATGGTATTTATCTATCATTAGATTATATTTTTATCATTTAATTTAATTTAAGTCATTGTATGTAATATCACGATTAAAATGGACATAAACAAGTGTTAATCTTTTGATAGTTATTATTTCTTAAAAACACGCTTTTAATTTTGACAACAGAAATTAATTTTAAATTAATTTCAGCCACTTATGTGTTTTGAATTTTGAATAAATGATTCCATATTTATAATCCGGAGTTTCAAATTGTGTATATAGGTATCTTTTATGTTTAGACATTTTGAATAATTACTTCGGTAAATATTTTATTTACCATGGTTAAAGGGTAAATCTGGTAAATAAGGGTAAAAAAATAATATTATAATAATATTAAATTACCATAACACATGTCCTAACCCTATTGGATGATACATGTCCAAACATGGTCATCCTTTGATCGATTTCAGGACCCCATGGAGCCACTTGTAAGTGATAATGACACTTTATAATAATTAATTTAAAGTAAAGACAAAAATAACAAAAGAAAATATCTTTTAGTAAAAAACATTTATATGAGGCTATATAATTGAACTATTTGATTAATAATAGTAATTAGAGATATAAAAATATTTCCTACCTCATGATATTTTATTTATAATTTTTAGACATAAAATAAATAAATTTATTTATGACACAATGATGATACAATATTTTCCTTATTAATGAAATAAACAAATAAATTGTATTAGAGATATTAAAATAAATATAATTTGAAAGTTTTGATGCCATACACGAATTTTCTAGGTTAATGTGACATGTTTGGATTTATGAAATGAGTTTTTTTGAAGTAATAATTCTTTTAAGAATTTAACAAAAACAAAATAGAAAATAGTTTCAAAATTGACATAAAAGAGTTTTTAAAAAACATATTATATTGTTAATTGTTCTTCTATTCATAAAAATCCAAGGTTCATTAAAAGGTCTTAAATAATATTATATATGTCATTAATGAAACACTTGAGGTTCTCATGGAAGTTTATAGTACATTTATTAACCATATAATATAAAAATAAAAAGAGACATGGGAAATGTGAAACTAATTAACTAAGAGTTATATCTAAAAGATAAAGTTACTATAGTGACCCAAACCTGTAAAAACCTATTGGATGAGTGTTTTTCGACCCATACCCACCTTGGACTTTAAATATATCATTTTTGAGCAATTATAAACCGAGAATTATTTTATTATAAAATAATATTTCAACATTTTCCTAAGGTTCCCCTCACCCCTCTTATAAAAGGGCACTTCCCCTTCTCTCTAATTCACACCTTAAAATCCATTTGGCTTAGAAAAACCCTACACAAATATCCTCTCCACTTTCCTAATTTCATCCTAGAGGACTTCATTTAGTCAGAAATCCAACCTAAGGATCCCTATTGATCAAATAAAAAGGAATAACTCGAAGAAGAGGTAAATATTTCATCACCTCTTTTAAGTTCCTTTCTTCTTCCACTTCCCCTTTCTTAGTTGTTACCATTATAAAATAATAACTCTAGTATCTTCTATATACTGTGATGTTATTATAAATATGGTATAACAATATTCATTATTCTATCCATTCTTTGAGTGACATGCCACCATACATGCGTACGTACGACTTACCATCTCCATGTCGTGGTGTAATTGTTATTCAATACATTCTTATTTGGATGGGTATAATAATGATGTGTAATTTATTTAAATAATAAATATAACATGATAATGATTCTTTATATATTATATACCATCAAATTATATATTTTTTTAATATCAAAAGAGTGATATTGTCACTCGTGCGTACATATGCATTACTGTCTCGACGAACACGATAAGTTTCATTCCCCATCATATCCATTCAAGACTAATTTTCATTTGATGATTAAAAATAATGTTTAAATACTTAATATCATTATAAATATGAATAAGATACATCCTATCCCAAACAAACATTACTTACGTAACAAAGAATATAAAGGAAAACGGATAAGTTAATACCCGAAACAACGATAATATAAAAATATTATTAACAAAGAAATATTAAAAGATCATATATGGTATCATATTAATGTATATGGGTACTGTATAATTTAATAAAAATTATTTTTCCATTATATAGGAGTTTAAACTACCATCTACCAAGGAAAAGTACAAGGTAATGGGTTTCTTTTCTCACTTTTAATTCTAGGACATTCCCATTGTTCTCTGCTTATTTATTAAATGTGGTGTATTGTGTACTGCCATTTGATATATATTATCATTATTATCTTTATATTCAAGATATTTTGTGTTTAATTTGGTGGTTATTGACTTTTGGTCATATTACTTGATTGATTACAACGAAGTAAGGGTTTCTCATCTTACTTTTTATTTCTGTGAGATTCATACAATATTGGCTACTATTTCCTTTTGTGTGGTGTATGTGTTGTCCATGATTGTATTCTGGGTGTAATATACTTTAATTTATGGGTATTTACATCTTCATTTTATGATAATTCTTTCACGGGGTGTATGTTTCATAAGTTACCAAATCGGTACGGAAATTTCAAATTTCAATTTCAACTCATTAGGTTTTACGCATACTTCATTGATTATTTTACTCCAAGATTATGTGTGGAATTGCTATTTATTATTTATGTAGTAATTTACACTCCCCTATGTTTGGATATACTTTTGATACACATAATAAATCCATTGATAATTTCTCATTTCATTGATATGAACTTGATAAGAGTAATCATAACTCAATTTCCATTCATTGAGTTAAACATCCAAGTCGTTGGTGTTGTTTTTTCAAGAATATGTGTAAATTTCCTCTGATTTATTTACACTAAATATCCAATCATATTGAGTGTATTTATATTTTTCACACATAATTATGTCATTGATTTATCTTTAACCATAGGATACGTTCTTTATACGGGATTTCATCTCAATTTACAATCTATTGAGACTTCTCTATTGTTATATGCCAATTTACTTTTATATGGTGTGTATAATGTACTTTGACATATTATATCATGAATCCCTTTATTATCATGATATTATAAATTTTTTATTACCTCAATTATTTTTATTCATGTGTCTCAATTTTGGTTAGGAACTCTAGCTAAAATATCATTTAAATGTTTTGAATATTTATTCTTCTAAATATCTCTCATTAAAGTCCATGTTTTAAAGCTGGTTTTAAGGATTTATTTATATGGACATTAATGTATTCAAATTAAAATTCCTTTTAAAAGTTTCAGAGTGGTATGGGATTCTTTGATTCAAAAATATATTTTAAACAACTTCTTAATAAATAGTGTGACATTTAAATGTTTTCAAGATAACTGGGGATATTTCTCTCAAATAGATTGGATGATTATTTTCATCTTTTTCAATATCATTCATTATTATCAATTGAGGACAATTTTTTATAATATAATCTTCCATATTGTATTTAATGAGTTATGTTTGACTGTGGATGTGCTATTTTTATACCATTCATGGTTTATGGATAAAGTATTGACATTTCGTATGCTAGTTTTAATACGAATGTTTGTGTTATGTTTCAACCTTTTCATATGAGGAATCCATTGAACTTAGTAAGTGACAGGTGGAGCCCGCTATAGCCCCTCGATGCATCGGTATGTCTCATGAGACAATTAGAAGTTGAATTGGATGAGGCCTTTCCCAATTTTTGATATATGGTTTTGGCCGATGCCTTAATCATTTTTTTAGATATCTTGGGCGAGGCCTTGACAAAATGTTTCATAATTTTTGGCACTATGTATTCAATCATTATGAGATTAGCTATTTATATTTCATGTGGTCATTCTAATAGTATAATTACCATGATTGTTTTATTATGGAATTATTTACTCAACTCATATTCCTGCCATATAAGTGTTCGTGTCTATTATATGTAAAGGCATGTGTTTTCAATTATTCACCATGCTTAATATTTATGTTATCTTCCACTACATTGCTTACCCTTACTGAGCTTCTGAGCTCACCCCTTTCTTATGTTTCATTTTCCCAGGATATGAATGAGTTAGTTATGAGTGACTTATAAAAATAATCTAGGTGTCTTAGATGTTTCTAAAGAATTAAATTAGTGTTGTATTTCTTTTCAAGTTGTAAAGGTGAACTTATGTATGTATCTTGATTCCAAGACTACTAAACTGATCGATCCTTTAGGACATGATTCCTTCTGATCATGCCAATGTATTAAAATAATGCACCAACTCTTGGATTCTGGGTTCGGGGCATTACAAAAACTCATATAGGCACAATGGTAGCATCACAAGTTTAAAACTCTTCTCCCATTGAATTTTGTGGGAATGTTCTTCTTGAAAATTTTATGATCCTTCCTATAGTGTAATTTGATATGATTTTGGGAATTGATTGGATTTATCTATATGTATCTCTTATCAATTTCCATTGAAGGGAAGTCACATTTGTTATTTTAGATTAGTCTATGATCATCTATCGATGCAGGGATGAGTATGACCTTGCAGTTAAATTTTTTTCCATATCATGGGTATTAATTCCTATATTTTAAGTTTATATATCTGAAATGGTTGAGGAAAAAATCACAATTAAGAATACACCAAATGTATGAGAGTATGATGATGTCTTTCTGGAATAATTTTCTGTTCTTCCAAAAAATCGTGAGGTTGAGTTTTCAATAGAACACATACCAGGTGCAATTCCTATTTCAAAGAAACCTTATATAATGGCCCCAATTGAGTTATAAGATATCAAAGATAAACTATAATAGAATCTTGAAAAGGGACTCATATGACCAAGTTCATCACCTTGGGGTGAAGTGGTTCTATTTTTTAAGAATAAATATGAATCAACGAGACTCTACATTGATTATCAAAAACATAATGAGATCGCTATCGAGAATAAATACCCTCTTCCCCACATTGATGAATTATTTGACCAACTATGTGGATGTCAATACTTCTCCAAGATTTACCTCTGTTCAGGATATCATCAATTAATGTTCAAGAAGGAGGATATACCAAATATGACATTCCGTACAAGGTATGTACCCTATGAATTTATAGTGATGCATTTTGGTTTTACTAATTCCCCTATTATATTTATTGATCTAATGAATATTTTATTTATAGAATATCTAGATTAGTGTGTGGTAGTATTTATAGATGATATCATTTTTTATTAAATGAAATGACAATAACATTAAGACCACTTGATAATTGTAATGAATACCATGGGAAAGGATAAGCTTTATTCAAAATATACCAATTGTGAATTTTGGCTTCAAAAAATTTCATTTTTTGGTCACATAATCTCAAGAGAGGGGATATATGTGGATCCATCAAAAAAATATTTTATTGAAATTGGTCTATAGAAACAATGGTAACTAAGATCCAAAGTTTTCATGGTTTGGATGGATATTATTCATGTGTTGTAAATTATTTTTCATGATTATCTAATCCACTCACCAAGTTCTGCCTTGTAGTTGAGAAAGGTTTGTAATCTACAGTGATACAGCCAAGAAGGGGATGGGTTTTTTTCTCATGAAAAATGATACGGTGATCACCTATATCTCATGAAAATTGAAAATCTATGAGAAAAATTACCTAACCCATTATTTGGAGTTAGCTGTAGTAATATTTTCACTAAATATATGAAAGAATTATATTTATGGTGAAAGGTTTTATATTTATATTGATCATAAATGTTGGGATTATAATTTCACATAGAATAAGTTTAATATTCATAAAAGAATATATTTTTAGTTGATTAAATATTACAAAATCTCAATACATTACCACCGAAGGAAAGTAAACAAGGTGTCATATTCTTTGAGTCTAAATGAACATGCTAGACTATCCATTGTTGTGATCACAAAAGATCAAATATTAATGTATTTTCCAAGGATGGGTCTTGAAATTTTTAATGAAGGGAAGAAATATTATCTTTCTCAAATGAATGTTCTACCATCTATATAATTAATGATTAAGGAGGCGTAGAAGTAATATCTTGAGCAACAAAAGAAAGGGATAAATGTTCTTAAATTAATCTTTGATTGTGATGGAATAGTTAGGTTTAGGAACCTGGTTTGTATTCCTCCCATACCGTAATTAAATTTGTTGTTGGATAAGGCTCATAGTTCATCATTATCTATTAATAATAGAAGCACAAAGATTTACAGGGTCTTGAAAGAGTTTTTTTGGTGAGAAGGAATGAAAATAGATTTTGTCAAATATATGTCTTGGTGCTTGGTTTTTCAGAAAGTTATGGTTGAAAGGTAGAATATTGTTGGGATGTTACAACCAGTACCCATATACGAATGGAAATAGGAAAACATCACTATGGAATTTTTCATCAACCTAACTAAAACATCTAATGTTCATAATGCTATATGGGTTATAGTTGATCATTTGACAATGATGGAACACTTCAATGAAATTATATAGGATTTATCTCTTGATAATATTTTTATTATATATGTAAAATAATTGGTAAGATTTCATGGAGTACCACTTTCCATTATATCTGATTGAGATCCAAGGTTTACCTCGATGTTCTGGAAAATTATTTAGAAGGATTTAGATACACAATTATGTTTCTACACTTCTTATTTTCCTCATATATACGGTCAGTCTAAGAAGAAAATTCAAACTCTAGAAGACATGTTGAGATCTTTCTATTTGTATTTCAAAGGTGGTTTGGATCAACACCTAGCCTTGGTGGAATTTTTTACAACAATAGCTTTCACTCTAGTATTCAGATGGATCCTTATGAAAAACATTATAGAAAGAAGTGCATAACTCAAACTTTCTAGGATGAAGTTAGAGAAAAAAGACATTAGGACCTGATCTTATTGATGAAATGGTGGAAAAGGTTAGATTTATTCAACAACACATAAGAACATCTTAGATTCAACAAAAACATTATGATTACAATCAAAGAAACTGCCTTGATATTGGCTTGGGTGACAAGGCGTTTCTATGAATGTCTCCCTAGAAGAGAGTAATGAGATTTGGAAATAAGGTCAAGTTGGACCCCAGGTATATCGGTCCTTTTGAATTTTTTGGATCATGTTGGGAAGGTCTCCTATTGATTGGTGCTTCCACCGAATCTCTATCAAGTTCATGATGTGTTCAATATATCTCTCATGATAATTTACATTCTCGTTCCATTAAATGTACTAAACTTATAATTCTTATGACTAGTTCAAGATATTTCCTATGAAGAACCACTAATAGTGATTCTGAATCATAGTGAAAAAGTACTACGAAATAAGTCTACTCGCTTTGTAAAAGTTTTATGGAGAAACCACCAATTTAAGGAAGGTACATGAGAACTTGTGAATTTTATGAAAAATATGTATCCTCATATTGTTTTCCAAATGATTAATTTTTTGAAAGAAATTACTTTTAAGGGGGTAGAATGTAACACCCATATGTTTTTATGAAATATTTTCTTTAAATAAATTAAATTCATAAATAGATTTCATTGCACACAATCATGAGATTAAACGAACTGCGATTTTCCATTAGTATAAAATAAATATTTTAACCTATATGTCAGGTTATAGGGAATAAATATAACTAACTTATTAAGATTTATGGAGAATTCAATAGCTACCAATTATTTATGAAAAATATAAATCAATTATATATTTGAATTTTTGTATGATTAAATTGAGTGAATTATTATTAGTAAATGAAATTATAAAATATATAATATTTATACTTAATAAAATATTTTTTATATACATCCGTATATTTTTTCTTCATTGGGTATGAAGAAACCCTATTTTATATATAAAAACATATATTTTTTAAAAGGGTAATTTTACCACCATTTAATGGAGAACCCTTTTTAAAGTAAAATATTTTCACATTAATAATTATTATATGACAACATAAAACTCCTATTTAGAAGAGAGATATAATAATTTTCTTTGGATGGATTTTTGATATTTTTCTGATAACATTAATGTTTTGATGAATAATAAAAATAGAAAAAAAATTAATTAAAAACAATTTCATGAAAATAATTTATATTAAAAAATTATATTATTGAATGGTAATAAAGTATAAATAGAATAAATTTTTATCATTTTATATAATTTTGGTCATTGGAATTAATTTTACATTGAATTTAGATGTAAAAACATTTCAATCATTTGCAATGTTTTAACTTTTAAAACTCGTTTTCTCATTTTGACAATGGTATTGATTTTAAATTAACTACTAAAACTTCCATGATTTCCATTATAAAAAATGGATTCCATATTTTTAATCAATGGGTAAAAATTATATAAATAGATTTATTTTATTTTTGGGCTTTATGATGAGTGACTTCGGTAATTTTTATCAATACTGTAAAAGGATAAATCAGGTAATTAAGGGTAAACATATTATTATAAAACTACCCTAACACCTATCATAATATCATTGTATGATTTTTTTTACCTAAATCATCCTTAGGATGAAATGGTATCCTTTTGAAGCCACTTGAATGAGATTAGGACTCTTACATTATTTTGTTAAGAAAAGTTAAATATGTCTCACTCAAATTTTAATAACTATATCATTTCTAATATAATGTTATACATAAGATAAATTATATTATAAAAACTCATTTAAAATATATAATGTTTTTATTTATCGTGGTATCTAATTTTTAATTTTTAGTAAATAAATAATCACTATAAAGGTTTATACATTGATGATGCAAAAATTATTTTAATTGATGAAAAATCGATAAAATAATTTTTATTAAAATAATAATAACCATTAAAAGAAAAAAACACTTGAAAAAATATTATTTCTAGAGTTTATATTGACCAAAATCATCCAAGGGTAGTGTTATTGATAATTTGGAGCCTTATATAAGAGATTATGGAACATATTATTTTACGTAAAGTGATGTGAAAGTTGTCACATTCATGTTTTTATAAGCATAAAATTTTAAATGTTAGATTTTACAAAATATATATTATGCTAAAAGTCCTCTCCATAAATATAGTATATTTATCTTCATCATAGTATTTTTTTTTTAATTTTTATTCAACAAATAAGTGTGTTAAATAATTACACAAAACTGATGTTGTAATTATTTAATTAATAGAGATAACAAATAAATGTTATTAAAATATTAAAATAAATATAATTTGGGATAATTAATATATAAAATTAATTTTAAATATGATATTTACCTATTATAAATATATTAAAATATTTTGTTTGATGTTATCTAGTTATTGTAATATTCTTTAAAATCAAATAATTGAATTGTGTCATAATTGACAATATTGATTGTTTATAAAAATAATGTATTATTAAATTATTAAAAAAATAATAAAACAATTTTTTAAAATATATATTAATTATTATGTGGTCTAAAATGTTATAAGGAATTTATTTATGGTTTAATTTACATTAAATAAGTAAATATTGTAGCATTCTTATATTAAAAAATTTGTTACCCTTGTTAAAAATTAAATTGGATACCTAAGTGTTAATTAAAATTATAATTTTTAAATTGATAAACAAACATTTATAAAATTTATTGGTTTATTATATTTAAACCCTATTTCATCTCATATTATAAATTGGTTTCTTTTTGGGGTTTTTGGATGTTTTTTATTTTATAATAAATTAATATTTCTTGGATTTTCCAAAAGTACCTGTTGGTCGGAGTGGACACTCAAGAGGGGGGTGAATTGAGTTCCAATTAAAATTTCTGTTAAAATATTGTCTAGTTAAAATCCCCCGATTTATAAAATAAGTTAAACTGTATTGAATTTATACAGATTGTAAATGTTCACTTAGCTTCTCAAAGATTGATTAGGTCTCAGTTAGTTTAACCACAAGATCAAACTAACTTTTGAAACTAATCTACTGATTTACAATAAGTGTAAACACTTGCTAATTTAACTATCAAAGTAGCTTCAAAATAATTTTGTATTTTAAAGTAATAGCAGTGGAATAAATATGATATATGTCATATACTTTAAACTTAAATAAAAGATGCACAGCAGATATAACAAGAGGTTCAGTCTCAAGACAAAACTTAGTCCTCTAAAATATATATATAAATTTGATCCACACCCTGGATCGGGGTTAACAACCATTTTAAAAAACTGTCCAGGCCATGTAGGGACCTCTACCACTGTTCTTTGTGGGAAAAAAAACAAAGACCAGTTCACACAAGGACCTCTTCCACAGTTGACGTGGGTAAACAAAGGTTAAGATAATTTGAGTGAGGATTTTGATATCCTCTAGTTCAGTGCAAGAGACAGTGTGTGTAAAGATATACAGAGTACACCACACTGCTCAAAAGTTAATAAATAAATCACGTAGAGAAGATAGATGAGAGTTCAGAAAATCTCTAGTGATTATCAATGTAGCTTTGGACTCGTTGGATTCAGCAGGAATGCTTCGGAGTCCTTCTCTGGTTTTTCTGTTGAAAAACAGAGTGTCGTAGTTCAGCTTGTGTTCTACAGGAGTGAGAATGATCTCTTGATTCGTCATATGTTCTTCAGTGGTGTTGGATTGCATTCATGAGAGTTATTTGAAGGTCTTGAAATGTCCTTATTGTTCAGCACAGTGCACTTGAGTGTACGTAAGTTCTTCGTGTTGGATCTTCACACTTGCACATCGCTTTTCTTCTTGTTTCGTTGTTGCTTTTTTCGTTGCACGTGTACTGCATCTCAATCTTCCTTATATTCCATGAGTTCTGGTAGTAGGAATGATTCCCTTCTCATGGGTATGAGATATGGTTTCCTAACATCCCAACAACTAACATTAAATAACATTAATTGCATTAAAAACAACAAATATGACCATTAGAATTATTTAAAATAATATTGACAAAAGCTTAAGAAACGGTGTCACAGTGATCATGGAAATGGTGTCTTATTCACAGTGTCTAATCACGGTGTCTGGTCACGGTGAGTGGTCACGGTGTATGGTCACGGTGTCTGGTCATGGTGTCTAGTCACGGTGAGTCCTTCACAGTGTCTGGGTCAGGGTGAGTCCTTCACGGTGTCTGGGTCACTGTGAGTCCTTCACGGTGTCTGGGTCACATTGAGTCCTTCATGTTGTCTGGGTCACGGTGAGTCTGTCACGATGTCTGGGTCACAGTGAGTCCTTCACGGTGTCTCCATACTTGGACGAATATCTGTATTTGGACTAAGACAGTGATATGCAGAATATGGGTTATGGTTAATCATTAGAGATAATATATGAGAGAATTGTGATCATGCATAAGACTTGTAGAGAGTAATTAACATCCATAAGATTTGTTATTATAAAAACATGATGTGCACCTATTTTATAGTTTTAAGAGCATTAGAAAGATGTGCAATGAAGATCAAGATTAATTAACAGTAATGAGATTTGTGATCATTAAAACATGATTAACACATGAGGAGTCCAACAATTTCCCCCTTTTTGATGATCACAAATCATATATAGGCAGAATATAAAATAAATGTAATATTAAAGATACTAGCATATCAAAAACATTATAGAACAGATACTTGTAGTTTTTTCTCACCCGTTTATACTATTATAGAACTGATACCTGTAGTTTTTCTCCCCCTTTTGGGATTATCAAAAAGCAGACAGAAGGAAATGAAACTCGGCAGTTGTCATTAAACAAAGGGTTCAGAATACAAAGTACAGGAGAAGTACAAACTATAAACAAGAAATGACATCCCATCAAAAATAAAAACAGTCGCTAGACTCTTTAGGGATCCATTTTTTTCTTGCCTTTATCAGCAGTAGGAGCTGGTGCTAAAGTAGAAGAAGGCATAGATGTGGTAGACAACGAGGGGAAGGGTAGAACTTCAGAAATAGATGGAGCCAAAGTAGGAGCAGTAGATGATCTAGGCTTAGGTTGGTCAATAATGACTGTCCAGATCTGAGAAAGGGCTTGGCTAACTATCATGGAAGTTGAGGCTAAGGCAGGTAGTCCAGGTCTATGGGGTGCAGCAGCTGGAGCAACTATAGCAGTACTCTGCACATGAAGATATGGCTTCAAAATATTGATGGAATCAGTAAGGATTTCACCACTATACTGCATAGCCTTTTCAAAATCATCCTTATTCTCGAGAAATATGTCCAACAATCTGGTGAACTCTGAAAGTTTCTGAACTTGAGCTTTAAAATCTTGAGTCACCGGAGGGATTCTCAGATTTTCCACAAGATATCTAAAATGATCTGTCATATCACTTTTAGAGAAAATCCAGGAAAGATACAAATATATTTTCTTGGAGATCTCTTGTTGAGCATCATTGGCTATATTAGAATGAATCCTAACCAAGTCCAATGCTATATCATTGTTCTTAATCACTTTGGACAAAGAATATAGATCCAAGCCACTGAAGGCATTCTGAAATTCTTCCTTAATTATGGATCTCAGCATAGAATCATTCGAAGAAGGTGTGGAGGTCTGACCAGAAGCAGGTGAAGCCTTGACAGCTTCTGTTAGAATTTTGAGCTGTTTCAAAACTTTTTGCAGACATCTAGTGTATTCATCTGTAATCTTATTCAGAGTTTCCACAATATCTCTCATGCGTTCCAGCATCTTGGTGTTCCTTTTTCCAATATTTTCATCGAAATATAGTAGGTATGGATAAACTTGAGACACAATCTCCCATGAAAGGAGGGAATCAGAAGACTCAGGAGAAAAAAGAGCAAGTGCAGGGGTAGAAACAGGAGCAGGCGCTGATCTCAAAGATAACTCATTCTACAGACTTGCTACTATACTTTTCAAATTTACAACATCAGCACTTAGCATCTTATTCTCTATTCTAAATTCTTGAATTTCTCGGATCATCCTTGGTTGAATATGAAAGATAATATTTTCCAAGATAATTGATGCATATTCTTGACTTAATTGAGTCACTGGGTGAGGTTGAGTGGAGACAATTTTCTCAAATCCATCTAGAAAAGTCTCGCCAAAAACTTTCAGATCATATTTGGTTACAAAGGAGTGAAGCTCAGGTAAGGACGCAGGTAAAGGTAGAGGTTCATATTCTGGTTGAGGGTCAGAGTCATCTTCAGACTCAGATTCTGATTCAGATTGAGGTTGGGGCTCTAGTTCTGGTTCTGAAAGAGCTAAGGACTTCAGTTGAAACAGAGAATAGAGATCCATTCCAGTTGCAGTCACTTGCTGTGACTCATTCACATCATAAAATCTTGGGAACTCATACTGAGAGTGCACAAAGTAAGTGGCAGAAGGTTGAGAAGCTTCAACAGATCCAGCTTCCACAATATCAAGATTTTGAGTTTCCTCCCCCTCAACTTGTGATTCCCTTTCAGATTCTTGAGGTTCAGGAACATGGACAAGATCCACAGGATCATCCCTAATCTCTTCAGAAAACTCTTTCCTTTCCAGGTCAAAGGAAATTTCCATTCTTTCTTCAGTAGATGGAATAATCACAGGAACCGATTGTTCCACTAGATAAGCTTCCAGACTTGCTTCTTTCTCAATAGAAAGAGTCTCTTCAACAAAATCTGCCTCAAAGGTTACATGCTGTTCTGAACCAGGAAAAACCAATTTCCTTGCATCATTGGGATGAGCTTCTTCCTCATGAAGAACAACTGAAGGGTCCTTAGTCCTTTCCTTTTCAACAACAACTTCCTCTCCTTGAGGTATTTCAGCAGGGATAACAGTAGGGACAATAACCCTTTCCTCTTCAACATGAACTGTTTCCATTGGAGGTATTACAGATTCTTCTCTAGGTGGAACTTCAGCTGTTACTTCTTCTTGTTATTCATTTTCTGAATACTCAGCCACTTCATCTGGTTCCAAAACAGGATCAGCTAGGTTCTTAGGCCTTCTTGGATAGTCAACGGGATTAAACTTTTTATACATTTGATCACTATCCTCAACCCATTGCTTTTTCCAGGGATTCAAGCTAATCTTCATCCTTCTGATGATAGGCATGGATAGGCAGAAATCAAGGCCCTCTAATTTTTCTTCATTCGGTCCAACCATCCCTTTTGAAACTAACATGGCTGAAAACATCCTTGAATAAAACAGGGAGGTGGATTTGGAAGTTACTTTGATCAGCTCATAGATATAAAATACATACACAGATTGATCTTATGGCCACTCTTCAACAGGTGAATCAGGAACACATCCTGATACTTCATCACAGCAAAATCTTCTTTTCCTGGACTAACCAAATTCTGAACATACTTGAACAGATGTCTTGTCTCCCCATCCAGTTCAGCAGCTATTTCCCTTCGCTTGGTTCCATTTCCAATTAGATTTTCCAAAGCAATTTCCAGGTCAAATATGTCGGTTGTTGGAGGAGGGTCTCTCTGGTAATCTTCAGAAACTCCTTCATGTGGAATTCTTAGGCATGCAGCCCTCATCCTTGAAGAGAAGGAGCACTTCTGACCATTGATCAAGCTGGTCACCAAAAATCTTTCTCCAAACTCAAAAGAGAACTTCACATACTGATATAATTGAGATACAATCCTCGGGTAAATCGGTCTATTCTGTACAGTGAACCATTCAATCCATCCTTGTTCTTTTAAAACTTTCAAAACTAACGATCTACTAGACAGAAACCATTCAGGGCAAACCTCGTTTTCAGGTACAATGGTACGGCTTACCATGTTTGGGTTTAGAGGTCCTTCGGGAGCTATCCTCAGTATCCTCTTTTTTTTCTTAGAGCGGCGCTTCTCAGACGAGGGTGAAGATGGACGCTTCATCCTTGGCATTCACTAAAGGTTTGGGCGAGAGGGAAGAGAAGGTTCAGGAGATAATTCGGTTAAGGAATCGAATGAAACCCTTATGTTTTATCATTTGGGAATGTCAAACATCATAAAAACACAAACATGGGAAATCAAATAGCGGTGAAATAAAAATTACCGCGATACGGGTTAAAAAAATAAAAAATAAACATAAACATAATTCTCACGGTGAGACAGAAAACTAGTCATCACGGTGAGATGGTCTATAGTCATCACGGTGAGACAGTGAGCATTTTATATATTCACGGTGAGACAGTGAGTTGTCAGACCATGAGCATAAAACAATAACTTAGAAACAGTAAGTATGAAACCGTAAAGTAAAGTACAGTAAAGTATTAAACATTAAGATCAATAAGATATTCATTTATGATTAGTCATACCAAGATCATGTATGATGCAGTCTAATCTTTCAGAATTTAATGGTTTAGTGAATATATCAGCAAGTTGATATTCAGTACCAATGAATTCAAAAGTGATATCACCTTTTTGATAATGATCCCTCAAAAAGTGATGTCTTACATCAATATGTTTTGTCCTAGAATGAGAAACATGATTCCTAGAAATATTAATAGCACTTGTGTTGTCACAATTTATTGAGACATGTATGAATTGATATCCATAGTCTAGTAATCTGTGTTTCATCCACAAAATTTGTGCACAGAAACTTCCAGCAGCTACGTATTCAGCTTCTGCATTTGATAATGTATCATAATGTTGTTTCTTACTACACCATGATACTAGTGACTTGCCTAAAAGATGACATGTTCGATAGGTGATTTTTCTATCTAGCTTACATCCAGCAAAGTCAGCATCAGAATAGCTAACTAATTCAAATGATTGTCCTTTGGGATAGAACAGTCATAAATTGGGAGTATGCTTGAGGTATTTGAAAATTCTTTTTACAGCATTTAAATGTTGTTCTTTAGGGTTTGCTTAAAAATGAGCACACATACACACACTAAACATAATATCAGGACGACTAGTAGTCAGGTAGAGTAGACTTCCAATCATTCCTTTATAAGTGGTTTGATCAATAGATTTACCATTTTCATCAAGATCCATCTTACAGGTGGTACTCATGGGAGTGTCACTACTTTTTGTACTATCCAATCCAAAATGTTTTAAAAGATCTCTAGTATATTGAATTTGAGTTAAAATAATTCCATCATCATTTTAAAAGATTTGAAAACCAAGAAAGAATTTAAGTTCACCCATTAAACTCATTTCAAATTCATTTTGCATCATTCTAGAAAAATAAGTACATAATGTTGTTTTTGAAGATCCAAAAATAATATCATCTACATAAATTTGTACAACTAAAACATCTTTAGAAATTCGTTTTATAAACAGAGTAGGATCAGCTATTCCTTTTATAAAACCTTTAGAAATTAGAAAAGTGCTTAATCTATCATACCAAGCTCTTGGAGCTTGCTTTAAACCATATAAAGCTTTTGATAGTTTGAAAATATGATTTGGAAAATGAATGTTTGAAAATCCAGGTGGTTGTTCAACAAAAACATCCTTATCAATATATCCATTTAAGAATGCACTCTTGACATCCATTTGGTATAGTTTGAAATTTAGATGTGCAGCATAAGCAAGTAAAATCCTAATATCTCCTAATCTGGCTACTGGAGCAAAATTCTCCTCATAGTCAATACCTTCTTCTTGACTATAGCCTTGTGAAACTAGTCTAGCTTTATTTCTAACTATGTTTCCGGATTCATCTACTTTATTTCTAAACACCCATTTTGTGCCTATTGTGAAAGTGTCCTTAGGTCTTTCAACAAGATTCCAAACTTTATTTCTTTCAAACTGATTGAGATCTTCTTGCATAGAAATTACCCAAAAATCATCATTAATAGCATCATCAATGTTTTTAGGTTCAAGCTATGACAAGAAGCCTTGATGTTCAACCTAATTTCTAAGAGAAGCTCTAGTCTGTGTCCCTCTATCAGGATTTCCTACAACAACATCTAAAGGATGATTCTTTCGAATTCTAGTTGATCTTGTAAAGGTAGGGCTAGAAATTTCAGGTTCATCAACAGGTTGGGAATCAATAGATGGAGGTTCTGGAAAATTTCAAGAACTGGTTGTCTTTATAGAAGGTTCATTTGATTCATCATTAAGGTCCAGAACAGATAAATCTTCTTCAAGATTTTCAAGAGAGGTTTTAGGCTCATGTGGATCAGTTTCATCAAATTTGATGTGAACAGATTCTTCCACACACTTGGTTCTCTTATTGAAAAATCTATAGGCTTTACTAGAGATAGAATAACCTAGGAAAATCCCTTCATCACTCTTGGATGCAAACTTGTCAAGATTATCTTTGGTATTAAGAATAAATACATTGCAGCCAAAGACTTTGAAGTAGTTAACCTTAGGATTCCTATGGTTCCACAACTCATAAGGGGTCCTCTTAAGAACAGGTCTGATTAAGACTCTATTGATAATATAAAAAGCTATATTTACAGCTTCAGCCCAAAAATAAACAGGTAGGTCATACTCATTAAGCATGGTTCTATCAATTTCTTGCAGGGTTCTATTCCTTCTTTCTACTACACCATTTTGTTGAGGTGTCCTAGGGGCAGAGAAATTGTGACTATAGCCATTGTGTGAGCAATAGGATTCAAATTTATGATTTTCAAACTCACAGCCATGATCACTTCTTAGAGTTTTAATCTTAAGTCCACTAAGATTTTCTACATATTTGGAGTATTTAACAAAGTAATAACAAGCTTCAATTTTGTGAGCTAGAAAATATACCCAAGTATATCTAGAAAAGTCGTATACTAGGACATAGACATAATGCTTCCCATTTAAGCTAGAAACTCTAGATGGTCCAAAAAAAATCCATGTGAACTAACTCGAGAGGTTGAGAAGTTGAGACTTATTTCTTTGGTTTGAAAGAGATTTTGGGTTGCTTTCCTTTTTGACAGGGATTACAAACATTGTCATTTGGAAACTCAAGTTTGGGTAGGTCTCTAACTAAGTTCTTCCTTGTAAGTTTTCTAAGTGAGTGTATATTGTAGTGTCCTAATCTTCTGTGCCCAATCCAAGACTCTTTAGGAAAAGCATTTAAATAAGTATTATTTTTCATGGCTAAAGAATTTAAATCAACAGCATAAACATTTTCATTCCGCAGGGCAGAAAATACTAAATCATTTTTAGAATTAAAAACATTGCAAGAATCATTTTCAAATTTAGCATTAAATCCATCATCACATAACTGAGAAATACATAACAGATTATATTTAAGTCCATCAAAAAATAAAACTTTAGAAATTAATAATGATTCATTGTTACCAATCTGGCCTAAGCAGATGATTTTCCCTTTAGAATTATCATGAAAGGTGACAAAACCTCCATCAATTCTGACTAAGCTTTTAAAGCATGAGAAGTCTCCTGACATATGACTTGAATATCCACTTTCCAAGTACCAGGTCTTCTTACAGGATCTCTTTAAGTAGGTTTCCTACAAAATAGATTTAGATAAGAAATGATTTGGTACCCAGATCTTCTTGGGTCCAGACAGGTTAGAAATCAAAGCTTTTGGTACCCAAATTTGTCTTGTGGGTCTCATGAAATTTGTAGAATCAATAGAATTTGAAAGATAAACCTTATTAGATCCATAATTATGAATATAACTAGTTGAAGCATATAAATGTCCAGAACTAGAATTAGTAGCATTCTGTCCATATTTATGAATAAATCTATTCTTAGTAAACTGTCTCTGTCCAGGTTTGTAGCCTATTCCAGTAGTGTATTTTGGTGCAACTTGCTTTCCTAGCATTTGAGTTAGTGTATCCTTTCCATTTTTGTATTTCTCTAAATCCTTTCTGATTTTCTCATTAGACATTTTCAGTTCAGTGTTCTCTTTTAACACTTGATCATTTTTCTCTTTTTCAATTGTAAGTTCAGTTTTACACGTAGTAGTGAGAGCATGTTGTTTCTTTAATGATTTGTATTTATCCTTAAGTTCATTGCATGTCTCTTCCATCATATTACAATATTCAAACAATTCCTCACTAGTCATGTTTTCATAATCAGAATCAGATTCTGCACTATCTTTAGAATAAAATGAATTTAAGGCAGGAGTATCTAGGGTTACCTCAAATGTGTTTGCCATGAAGCACATGTTTGCCTTATTTTTTGTTTCAGTCTCAGAAGCTTCAGATTCACTGGATCTATCCTCATAAGCACTCCAAGTAGCCTTCATATCCTTTTTGTACTTACTGTCCTTGTAATCATATTACTTCTTGAATTTGAGCTTTGGGCAGTGTGATTTAATATGTCCTTTTCTTTTTCACTCATAACAGACAACTTCATCACTTTTATCTGGCTTTTTCCAATCCTTTTTCCAATGTCCCTTATTGTCATACTTTCCTTTGTAATTTGATTTTATGAGTAATTTCTTATTCCTATAAAATTTCTTAAACCTTCTGGCTATCTGAACCATTTCAGCATCACTATCAAAGTCTGAATTTTCACGGGTTGAACTGTCAGTAGGTAGTTGAGCTTTATCTTTGTCCTTTCTCTTTGAAGCAGTAGTCTTGAATGCCACTGATTTCCTCTTAGGTTCATCATCTTCCTCTGTATTCACCATGAGTTCTTCCTCATACATAATAAGCTTACCAATGAGTTCTTTGACAGGTAGAGCAGCAATGTCACATGACTCTCTGATTGAAACAGATGTGCATCTCCATCGGTCTGGTAAACATCTCAAGATTCTCATAATTTGTTCCTTTGCTGGAACAGCTTTTCCAAATGAATTCATTTTATTGACTATCTCATTAAAACTGAGATACATTTCAGAAATAGGTTCATCAGTTTTCATTTTAAAATTATCATATTTAATAGTATAAGTATTTAATCTCATTTCTTTAACATTGTTTATTCCTTCATGAGAAACACCCAAGGTATCCCAAATTTCAAAAGCAGTTTTACAAGCAGAAATTCTGCTAAACTCTTCATCTCCTAAAGCACAGTACAGGGCATTCATGGCTTTACAATTATTATTGTAAGAAGTCTTTGTAGGTTCATCCCAAGTGGATCTAGCAGTAGTGGTAAGTTTATATTCTGATTCTATGGCAGTCCAAATATCAAAACCTATGCTCTCTAAATGAATTTTCATTTTAAGTTTCCACTGAGCATAGTTGGTGGAATTGAATAAAGGTGTCCTATTAGTTGAAGCACCCTCTATTCTATTATCCATAACTATATTTTAGAAATATAATTTAAAGAGATAAAAATTTAGAACAAACAAAAATTTAAGATCATTAAAGATGAAACTAAAATCACAGTTGAAAAATAGAGTATTTCAAAAATCTTTGAAAAAAACCTATTCCTTTGATGCCAAATGTTGGTCGGAGTGGACACTCAAGAGGGGGGTGAATTGAGTTCCAACTAAAATTTCTGTTAAAATATTTTCTAGTTAAAATCCCCCGATTTATAAAATAAGTTAAACTGTAGTGAATTTATACAGATTGTAAATGTTCACTTAGCTTCTCAAAGATTGATTAGGTCTTAGTTAGTTTAACCACAAGATCAAACTAACTTTTGAAACTAATCTATTGATTTACAATAAGTGTAAACACTTTCTAATTTAACTATTAAAGTAGCTTCAAAATAATTTTTTATTTTAAAGTAATAGCAGTGGAATAAATATGATATATGTCATATACATTAAACTTAAATAAAAGATGCACAGCAGATATAACAAGAGGTTCAGTCTCAATCCGAGACTTAGTCCTCTCAAATATGTATATATATTTGATCCACACCCTGTATCGGGGTTAACAATAGTTTTACAAAACTGTCCAGGCCATGCAAGGACCTCTACCACTGTTCTTTGTGGGAAACAAAACAAAGACCAGGTCACACAAGGACCTCTTCCACAGTTGACGTGGGTAAACAAAGGTTAAGAGAATTTGAGTGAGGATTTTGATATCCTCCAGTTCAGTGCAGGAGACAGTGTGTATAAAGATATACAAAGTACACCACAATGCTCGAAAGTTAATAAATAAATCATGTATAGAAGATAGATGAGAGTTTAGAAAATCTCTAGTGATTATCAATGTAGCTCTGGACTTGTTGGATTCTGCAGGAATGCTTCGGAGTCCTTCTCCAGTTTTTCTATTGAAAAACAGAGTGTCGTAGTTCAGCTTGTGTTCTACAGGAGTGAGAATGATCTCTTGATTCGCCGTGTGTTCTTCAGTGGTGTTGGATTGCATTCATGAGAGTTCTTTGAAGGTATTGAAATCTCCTTCTTGTTCAGCACAGTGCACTTGAGTGTATGTAAGTTCTTCATGTTGTATCTTCACACTTGCACACCGCTTTTCTTCTTGTTTCGTTGTTTCTTTTTTCGTTTCATGTGTACTGCATCTCAATCTTCCTTATATTCCATGAGTTCTGGCAGTAGGAATGATTCCCTTCTCATGGGTACGAGATACGGTTTCCTGACATGCCAACAACTAACATTAAATAACATTAATTGTATTAAAAACAAAAAATATGACCGTTAGCATTATTTAAACTAATATTGAAAAAAGTATAAGAAACGGTGTCACAGTGATCATAGAATCGGTGTATTCTTCACGGTGTCTGATCATGGTGTCTGGTCACGGTGAGTGGTCATAGTGTCTGGTCATGGTGTCTGGTCATGGTGAGTCCTTCACGGTGTCTGGGTCACGGTGAGTCCATCACGGTGTCTGGGTCACGGTGAGTCCTTCACGGTGTCTGGGTCACGGTGAGTCCTTCACAGTGTCTGGGTCACGGTGAGTCCTTCACGGTGTCTCCATACTTAGACCAATATCTGTATTTGGGCTAAGACAGTGATACGCAGAATATGGGTTAATGTTAATCATTATAGATAATATATAAGAGAATTGTGATCATGCATAAGACTTGTAGAGAGTAATTAACATCCATAATATTTGTTATTATAAAAACATGATGTGCACCTATTGTAGAGTTTGAATAGAATTAGCAAGATGTGCAATGAAGATCAAGATTAATTAATAGTTATGAGATTTGTGATCATTAAAACATGATTAACACTTGAGGAGTCCAACAGTACCCCTCCCCTCAATTATAAAAGGGAACATCCTCCCTCATTACTTCCCAAATAATTGAGCCTTGAAGATCATAAATACCCTACCATGTTCCCTTATAAGCTTCCATATTTATGTTCTAGAGGTCCTGGTCTCCTCCAAATACCAACTCTTGTTCCCTTGAAAGAATATTTAGTGGGGGCACGTCGAAGAAGTGGTAATCTCCTCTACCGATTCTCTCAAACTTATTTCTTATTCTACTTACTCTACATTAATTTTTTCATTAGAAAGTAATTGATCCAATATCAATTGTATACTAAGATGTTATTATGGTTATGGAACAACCATATTCCACCTTATATATGTCCTATGAACAATGAAATCACCACACATGTGTACGTACAGCTTACCATCTCCACATTATGGTATAATCTGTTTTTCACAACCACCTTACTTGGATGGATATAATTATGGAAATAATAAATATTTATGATTATTATAAATTTTTGTTTATTTCATAATATTATTCACCCTCCACTTCAATACCATTAAACAATTATGGTAATTATATCGTCCCTCATGCGTACATACAACTTACCATCTCCACGATGCGATGTGATTCATTCCATATGATATTGATTAATGAATGAATATATAAATTAATGGAATGAATAAATAATATATATATTATACTAATATCATTATTTAAATGATTTAACTATATCCTAAAAATAGAAACATGAACTTATCTGACAAAACATGCATAACAAAATAAAGAAAATAACACCCGATGGCAGATTAATGATGTTACTAATAAACAGATGATAATATTATCATATAAGATACCATAAAAATGAATATTATTCTCAAATAAGTCAATGAAATTATTTAAATAATTTTACATGAGGTTTGGATAGATACAATGTAAATCGAACCTAAGGTAAGGGATAATTTTGAAAATCTCATTTTTATCTGAGATTGTTTATAGGTAACTATTTTTTGGGGTATATTTATTATCCTTTTCTATGTTTTATAGATATGTATTAAAAAATATTGTTTGTTTCCTTATAATATAGTTTATATTCAATTTTACCCATTGGTGAGTTTTTATGAAACGGTTTGAATGGAATATTTTTTCGCTTTGGTTATGAGGTACTTTTTGACTTTCTGAAAAAAGTACGAGAATAAATTTTTCTTTTAAGTTATACAGAATGAATGGGTTTTTATGCTTTCATAATTCCTTATTTCCATGAAACATCTTTTAAAATATTTAATTTTTATTTTCAAATAAATTATTTTCTTTTATAATTGTTTGGTATTTTGAGAAAATAAAATGTTTTTGAAGAAAAATTATATTTTCCTCAAGAATTAATTTCAAGTGTTCAATCAAAACAAGATTCCATCTAAGATGGAATTATTTAATAGTGGTATATTCCTTGTATAATATACCTAATATTATTATTCATGGATTGTGTTTATGTATGGAATTATATTTATGAAATATATTTATTTTACATGGATTATCTTGTGATGGAATGATGTTTACAAACCCCATTTTATTCCTTGGGTCTTGGTCGAATTAAGGATTTCTATTTTGTGGAACACGTAAGAATGATATGGGTGGGACCTATATCTCTCTCCAATTCATTGGGTAAAAATTTATATCTCATTTGATTGAAAGGTATGGAATGGGAAATGATCTCAGTTCAGTAATACTGGGTTGGAATGAGGAGTGAGCTCGATTAAGTAAGGGAATTTTTATACTATAATGGTCTTGGAAATGATAATTTACCAATATGAAATGGTTTTATATGATTATTTTTATGGAAAAAAATTTCATGTCTTATGTTTTGAATTTTGGGATTAAATTCATTTATTCTTATGAACTTTTATGATTTATCCCATTGCATGATATCACGATCATTCATATACAGGATAAGATTTTCAAATGTTATGTTCATATGTGTTATGATTATGATATGATTTTTATCTCCCTTGTTTACCCTTACTGATCATTTTAGGTATCCCTTTAATATGTTACTTTTTCCCAGGTCAAGAAAAAAGTTATTAAATAAGATATGTCAAAATGGGGTCTAGTTATGATGAAATAAGAGGGAGATAATGAAGATTTATTATAAACTAGTTGTTTATGTTTCCATATTTATAAAGAATCTATACCTGTACAATCATATCATGGATTTGTTTTATTTTTTAAATAATATTCCTAAATTTTTATGTAATACCTTTATATGTAAATTATGGGATATTATAGTTATAGGATAAAAGTTTGAAACACATAAAACCTATGTTGTGTTTTTTACAAGATTTTATTACCCTTTATAGTTGTAGTTTATAATTTTGTACAAGTTTTTGTAAATATTTTTCAGTAAGTTAAATTTAGTGATTGATAATGGTAAAAGATATTATTTCTAGTTTTGATACATTAATCTTTTGAGGATTGCTTCTGATGACCTATTTCAACCGGTGTGGTCTTCTTGTGGGAAACATCATATGTGTGAAGTTTTTCTGGGATTATCAATAATTTGTATCAGATAAGTATGAGGATATGTCTTAGTATATTAGTATTTTTATCAAAAAAACTAATGTAACAGTATTTCTTACTCAGATGTGTTTTCAATTCATTAGTATTCGTTGTTTTGAAATATCATGGTGTTAAAAATTAACAAGTTCTAGTTTGAAAATTTTTATGGAACATGTTTTATCATTTAGAGGATGTGGTTGGAATATTGCATCATCCATATAGAAATGTAAGATTAATTTAAAAGGTTTTAATTGGAGAGGATGGAGAAAGGATAATAATAAAAGCTATATATAAAGGATTTTGGTTTGGTGAGGATTCCAATGGTATATATTATCACCTTCAATATCCAATATAATAAGAATACAATGGAGTTGATGGAAATATTGGATGATATGTATGAGAATACTACAATACTCAATAATGTGTTATTAATGCAATGATTGTTCAATATGAGGTTATGATAAGTAAGTTCTATTATTGATCATGTGAATTAATCCAATATGATCTGAATCCAACTCGAGTCTATGAAGGAGAATTTTACAGATGACTGAAAATTGATTGTGAATAAAGATATTAGGAGGAGGGAGATTTATTCATTCTTTGGTGAGGTATTTAAAGTGTATTAAAGAGGGTTCTCACCTCACTAAAGATGATGAAGGTGATCATAATGGAGTTTGAGAGAGTGAAGTATAGGAAAATATTTCAAACTTATGACAACCATCAAGAACTATGAAAAAATAGGTTATCTCAAAAAGGTTTATTGTAATCACAAAGAAAATTCTAGAAGAATAGATTATGGAGGGATAAATTCTATTAGATCAATTAGAGACAGTAGTGTAAACATGTACCTAAGTATCAACACACCAATAGAATATTGTATTTTAGATTATGAGGCATCTTCCACTCTAATTGTGAAAATGGATGACTAAGGAATTATGTGTATAAGGGTTTTTGAAGAGTTAATTAGGAATATTATGATTAACTTAACATAACAGGGAAGAGATATATAGAAATAAAATTGAATAATGGACATATACTTGAGCTGAAAGAAGTTAGATATATTCCAGGTCTCTAGAAAAATGTGATTTTAGACATACATTTGGATAAATTTGGATATGGAACGAACATTTCTTATGGAGTTTGAGAAATAAATATGGTTTCCTTAATCATATCTAAAGGTGTAAAGGGTGGAATGTTGTATGTGATCAGAAGGGAAGTGGGATCTATAGTTACCAAAATTTTAACTTCTAAATGTTTGTAACTATGGTAATACCATCTTGGGAACCTTAGTGAGAAAGGTATGAAAGTTTTATAGGAAAAAGAAATGTTGAAGTTGGATCATTCGTAATTCTAAATATGATATATTTTTATAATTCAAAATTAATGTAATGTGAGCTTTATATTAAGTGGAAAACACTAAAATGCTGGAATCATGTGTTGATAAATAAATATTTTTGGCGACCTTCCCAAATTAAATTTCACATAGGTTAATATAATTTTGTGACTTTCATTGATGAATCCATGAAGAAAACATCTTTATACTTCAAAAAACATAAATCATAAGTGTTTGGAGTGCTTTTATAATAGAATATATGGTTGAAAGGGAGATATGGTTTAAGATAAAATTCTTTGGATTAAAAAATGGAGGTGAGTACACCCAAACAAATTTTCAAAACTTATGTATACTCAAAGGAATTATTAATGATAAAATTGTACCTAGAATTCATGTGTAATACAGATTAACAAAATGGATGAATTGAACATTTATGTAAATGGAATGGAGTATAATGTTTCATCAATAATTTCCCAAATTATTTTGGTAAAAGTGGAAAATACTGAAACATACATAATCAATCGAAGTCCCATAGTTAAAATGGGTTAAGAATTTACAGAAGATGTGTGGATAGTAAATCATTGAGTTTATATGACCTTAAAATCATTAAAATTATGGATTATGAACATTTCAATTCCAAATAAAAAGTTAAGCTACAATAAAAATTCTATGTATGTTTCTTTATGGTTTATGGAGAAATAAATATCAAATTTTGACTTTGGGATTATGAGAAGATACAGATCATCAAAAATATAAATTTTATCTTAAATAAAAAGGTCATTTTGAAGGGTATTAACTTGATGGAGAAGTAAGTTAAAGTTATATAGTCAACATAAATTTATGTTTATCTGGATAGTGTCACCAAAATTTTGAAAATATTGTAGACTTCATATGGTTATGAGCCAATCAAAAATTCAATAATTATAGAGGAAAGTTATGAATTTAGTAAAGAAGGTTTAAAAATGATATTAATGGAATATATACCTAAAATATCAATAAATTTTTATTCTATATCCATAGTTCCTAAGAATTAAATTCTAAAGGTTTTAGGTTGAGAATGACGATAACAATAGGCTGAATTAAGGAGGCATACAAGAGTCATGAAATTGGTATAGAGGTACGAAGCTAATATAAACATTATAATTTTAATTGATAGTGATGAATTATATATCTTGAAATAAATTCCATCCTTAGTAATTGAAGTATTGGGATTTGGGCCTGAAGGATGAGTTGGAGATGCTTTATCTGAATAACACATAGGAGCTAGCAGATTTACCATTCGAAAATAAGGTGATTGAGAACAAGTGAGTTTTCTAGTTGAAATATGAATATAATAGAATTAAAATATTTAATGTAATGCTTATTCTTAAATTATTTTAAAATTAGTATGGAATTTAATATTATGAAATATTTTCAATGATATCAAAACGTACTAACATTTGGACTTTTCCCAGTTTGGTTACATATAAGAAATGAAATCTAGAAGAAATGGATGTGAATATGGATTTCCATGGGGATATAGAGGAATAAATATATTTGAAGATTAATTCTATTTGAAAAAATCTTCATAACAAGTTTTTGGTATTGAAACTAAATAAAATTATTTATGGTTTGAAACAAAAACCAAATAAATGGAACTAGATGTTCAAAATATTGATTGAAGAGAAAGGTTTAATTCTGAGAAACTCATATCATTACTTATATATGAAGGATTAAAGTGATGGAAATTTCATAATTATAATATTGTACATTTATGACATGTTTCTTCATGGTTTTTTAATAAAATAGACTCATAAGCTGGACAAGGACTCCTCGTGGATGTATGAAATAAAAGATATCGATGAAGCAAAGAATATCATAAGCATGAGGATTGAGTGAGATTGTAATAACATATGTTTGTTTTTATTGTAGAAATATTATATTATGAATATCATAAGAAATTTTGAGATGATCAAGCACCACATGTAATGGCTCGTACTTTTATAAATAAAACACCCATTCTAATTTAATTAATTTTATTATTATGTATTATGGTTATATAAAACACATGCACTTATTTGGTTTTATTATATCCTATCATATTTAAAATTCCATTTAGTATCATAATCATTGACAATATATTTTTTGAATAGTGGTTAAATGATTAGTATAAATATAGAGTTTTAACAATTCCAATTAACCCTGAAAAATGAAGTGAGGGCCTCAACTTGTAGTGTCATACCCTACGAAGCTCAGTTATCAAAGAGTACATGGGAGATATCATCCTTGGGAATTTCCTTTGACTATTCTCAGGCTGATACCCAATTACTTATACATGAGTGAAACCATTTACAAGAGAAGTTCAAGCTCGTCAAGATCATAACCAAAACAATGTATGCCAAACCAGCCCATAAAAGTCTCACTATCACGCACCTTACCCTTAGGGTGTTTTCTGGTGTATTAAATGGATATGTATGACAACCCTAATAATATGAATCTATATATTATATTATCAATAGAATAATTTTCATATTTTCTTCTTATCATTAATTTAAAAATGATTTTTATTTTTATACAAGAAAACACAAATTGTATTGTTAATTAACATTAAAATTCAATTATGGAATTTATTTTGATTAATTAATGGATTTTTTAAATATGTTTTATTTTACTGAAATATTATTATTAAATAATTTTTATTAAATATTAATGAACATATTATTTTAATGAATTCAAAGGTAATTTTGATAAGGGATAGAAAATTGTTATTTTCTGAAAAATTGGTATTTCTTAATTAATGTGGATTTTTATTTTAAAAGTGATAATATACATATTTAGAAAATTATTTTGATAAAATTAATATTATTTTTGGAATCGTAATATCTAAATTCTCCAATGGTTAATTTTTCATTATTTTTTAAGAAAGTCAAATTTTTTGGTAAAACTTAAATACATTATAAATATATGGTGTGTATTATGACATCATAATGACAAAAATTAATGTAATAAATACTATAAATGGTTTACATGGTGAAATATATGATTATTGTTTAAAATAATTCAATTTATGTTTATTGGAATAATTTTATATATCCTTTATTAATTCTCTAAAACCTATAATATATTTTATGATTTTTCAAATAATTTATTTAAGAGTATGACTCCCCACCACTTCACCAAGGGTAATATTTTAATAAGTTAGTCCCTTGGACTAATAAAACAATGACAAAAACCCTCTTTGGTAAAAACTCTGGGATGGTTTTTGGTTTGGGTTATTTTATTATATATATTCCAAAACTTATGTTTGAGAAAGGATAATGTCTTCCCCACTCATTTCCTAAATAAATCCACCCAAACTCGCAATTATCTTCACTAAAAATATTTTAATCAATTCATTACTCTACCCTCCCCTCTGTATTTTCCTCCCAAGGTTCCCCTAAGCTCTCATGAATCTCATCCCAATAATTTGGAGACACACTCTCAATGTAAGGGATCTTCTCCTTCTCCTCTTTATTGAAGTATCTTATTTATCTTATGTCTTTTATATTCATTTCCTATTGTTGGGATATATTCATCCAAATCCACATTACTATCCATTTTATGTATAATTTATTATATATCCTTTTCAAACTCATAAATATATCCCATGAACATTCATACACCCCTATAATCTGAAGAAATTTCACCATTATTTTCCATGCCAAACACATGTGTAGTGAATACCCATACCCATTTCCTATCAAGGGTGTTCACCGTCATGCACTTATACTTATTTTATTTCGGACATACATATATGTATTCTAAAATCTTTGATCATGGAATAAAATTTAATGGTAAATGATTCCATTTTTAATTATCTATGTGGCACACATAAGCATGATAATGGATTGAAAGTGATGGGTGCACCCATAATTATATAGAGTTACGATGCATTGGGTAATGTTTCAGTCTCATGAGACATCATGAAAGGTATTAGATAGTGAACCTAATCCATCATGAGACATTTTAAATCATGATTTCTTAGAATTTATCCTTATCCTATGTTTATGATGTTGTGTTTTATGTTGTTGCCACATTTTTCATGTTCCATTTATGTAATAATGATATATCATGCCTCATTGATCATGTTTATGATTATCACACATTTTATATCCCATTCATATGCCTATTTTATAACATATATTTCCTTCTTAACATTATTACATGTTTACTCCCTTACTGAGCTTTATATATCACCCCTTTCTTATGTTTTTTCCCAGGTTATCCCATGGAGTGTTAAGTATGAAGGAATAATACAGCCATGTTAAGGATGTTTTCAATAAAGATGATGTATTACCTATTTTAAGTGGTTATGTAATTTACCTAATTCCAAAATACACTAGAATTATTGATATTCTCAGTTTTATTATGTATACATCTATGTCATAAATCATGTAATAATGTTCAATCAAGATCTAGGTTTTCAAAGTTTCTATCAAAGGGAAAGTTTAGTAATTTTTGGGATTATAATTAGAAAACTCTAAATAAAGAATTAGGAATAAAAATATGTATAATAAAACATCACTAAATTTTACATAAATGTGTTTTATCATGAAAATACATCCTTTTTTGGATACTACAAGTGGATGTGTCTCTCTTAAAAATGTTCAAAAAGGTAAACCCTGAAAACAATGTGTTTAAGATAGACTCAATTGGGAACTGGTACATGAAAATGGGCCTTGTTGCACACCTATTTTGTTACTCCAATAGGATATGATTTGGTAAATTCATAAGCTCATTATGAACCATTATTATGGGAATACAAAATAACCATAAGAATATATGTTAGGAAATAGATTGTGGATTAAATAGATTGAAGCCTAGAAATTCATAATTTAAGAAATAAATTTCAATTATAAGTGAAACCTTTAATATCAATAGGTTATTGTTTGTTTGATTAATATTTTAAATCCAATCATCTATAATTTTATATCTAGTATTTCCATTTCATGGAAATAAGAGGAATCGGGTAAACAACCAATGTTATTGGAAATGTGATGACTACCCCAATGGGATGCCCAACACAATGGGAGTAGGAATCACAAACATTATGACCAAACTCTATTAGGTAACCTAGGTTCTGAATAGAAACTTGGCTCAAAAGTAAGACAAAAATCCACCTAAGAATTAATAATATTCAATTGATACCTTTATGAGACAAAGTCCACCTAATTTCAATTGATCATCTGATCCCTTAATCAAGGAACAATGGATCAACACCATTAAGAACATCTTCTCCAACTTTCAGTGTCATGGTAAATATAAGGTTCTACTGGATGTCTATTGTATAGAGGGATAATTTAATCAATGGTGGAAATTGATCAAGAATATTAATCCTAAGGAACATATTGAAGCAAAGGGGGGAATGGAATTATGGAGAGTATTTTTTGACAAATATTTTCCATGCAAAGTCTAACATAAAATGGAAAGGCATTTCCTTGCTATCAGGAAAAAAAGACAATGAATCTATCAGGGTGTGTGAGGAAAACTTCACAATAATTTAACGATACTCATTCAAGTTTTTCATTACCCAGTATCCAAATTTTTATTCATCTTTGGATGGATAAAACCTATTCTATGAAAATATCTCCTGATCTGATACATTGATAGCTATGATGATTTTTTTTGATCGGCCCTTAAAGTCGAAGTAGTGATCGGTGAGTCTCAAGGGAATCATAGTGATACGAAGAGGAAAGTGAAGTTTAATTTTTGCGGTCTGATGTAAAATATAATGGTAATAAGAAATATCAACATCTCATTTATAAAAAACATGTAATGAAGGACAATGTAAATTCCTTAAGGGGAATGAAAAAATACATTTTGTGTGAGAATTATGGACACCTAGATTGATATTTCTAATGAGAGAAACACACTAATTTGATGGATAAAATTAATTATCTAGTAATACCTCAGGGAATTTTTATTCAATACAATTATAAGTAACTAGGATACTTTTCAAACCAATTCACTAAGCTGAGGGTTCTAGGAGACAACCAACAACCTCCAAGGTAGAAAGGGTGATATTTTTTCATCACAACCATTGAGTTAGATCCTAAAAATGAATTAGTAATAGGTACTATAATTATGAATTCAAGAATATAAAACATACATTTTTTATTATGGTTCTAAATATTCTTTCATATCATAAAATATTAGTATAACTACTGAAACACCACCAAAAATCAAGGAAGTAGAGTTGTCAGTACAAATGGAAAATAGTGAAATTAATTCATCCTAAGTATATAACTAATCCCATATCAATATTTGTGGCATGAACTTCCAAATGAACCATGCCATACTATTTTTATTTTTATTTTATTCAATTATTTGTTTGGATTGAATTTCCCTATATAGAGGTAGAAATTATTTTCATTAGAAGGAAATCACTCTATGTATAATGAATCGCCACTTGATTTTTTACAATTGTAAGGAAGAGGATGAATATTCTATTTCAAAAACATCTAAATAATGGATATTATTTCCATAATTTCACGAATATCTATCTCAAATGATTGATTATAAGGAAATTTTCATCCTTGAATACATTCTTATTGTGAGGGAATACGTTGATGTGTTTCCTAAAGAATTTTCTGGTCTTCCTCCTAACTAACAGGTTGAATTTCTAATTGAGCTTATACGTGGGGAGTTACCATTATCTAAGACTCCATATATAATTTATGATGTGGAACTTGAAGATATAAATAAACAACAATAGTATAATCAAGATAAAGGTTTCATAAACCCAAGTACTTCACCATGGGGTCACCAATCCTCTTCATTAAGACTAATGATGGTTCAATGCACCTTTGCATTGATTATCATGAGCTAAAAAATATTATTATGAAGAAACAATATCCCATACCATTGAAAGATTACTTATTCCATTAGCTACATAGATCACAATACTTCTCCAAGGTGGATCTGTGGTTAAGATATTTCCATGTTAGGGTGAAGAAGGAGGATATCAGTAAGACTACATTCCATACATGTTACGGGCACTATGAGTTCATATTAATTCCATTTGGACTCACAAATTATCTAAAAATCATCATGGACATTATGAATAGAGACTTTAGGTATTACCTCAAAAACAATTGTAGTCTTTATAAATGATATTATTATATACTCTAAAAGAAAGGAGGAACATGAGAATAATTTGAGAAATGTGATAAAGACCTTGTAAAAGAAGAAGATTTATGACGAGTATAGAAAATTAATGTTATGGTTGAAGTAATATTCATTATTTCGGAACATTATCACATTAAATGGTATATATGTAGACCCTTAAAAGAAAAAATTAATTGAAGGAATTGTGATGCCAACATTTGTGGTAGATATCTATATTTCCATTGTATTAGATGGGTTTTATCATTGATTCTTGAAAATCTTCTCACAATTGGAAAACCCTCTAACCAAGATAACACCTAAGGGATAAAATATTTCTTGGAATGATGAATGTGACGAGAGATTAAAGGAGTTAAGAAAGAGTCTTATCACTGTACGTGTACTCACACTATCCATAAGTGGATAAAATTTTGAGGTATCCAATGATTCTTCAAATAATGGAATGGGTTGTGTGTTAATTCAGAATGAAAATTTGATATCATATACCACAATAAAATTGAATGTTAATGAACAGAACTAACCAAAGCATGATATAAATTTGGCTACATTGGTCTTGTATTTGAAAGTGTGGAAGTATTATCTCTTTGGGTGGATTTTAAAATATATATAGATCACAAAATCCTCAGGTATATATTCACACAGAATGAGTTGAATATGAATCAATGAAGATGTTTAGAGATGATCAAGGACTATGACTTCTCAATTCACTACCATCCGGGGAAATAAAATAATGTGGAATATTATCTATGTAAAAATGAGCCAAAATTTATATCATTAATGGTAATTTAGAGGTATCTTATCCTATTATATTTTAAAAGTATGGGAATAGGAATAAAAAATGAAATAATATCATCAGTCCTTTCAAAAATAATTTCCCAACCATCTCTTCGAGAGAGGATAAAGGAATCTCAAATAGATGATGTTGTAATTTAGAAAAAAAATTTGTACCTATAAGAAAATGAAAATTCATGGAGTTCAATGTTAATGAATAAGTATTTGTTAGATTTGGGTCATGACTATGTATACCATCATATCCCGGGTTAAGGAAGGATTTGTTGGATGATGCACATAGCTCGACCTTCTCCAACCATCCAGGAAGAACAAAGACGTATCAAGATCTCTAATAGTTCTATTGGTGGGGAAATATTAAGAAGGAGATCATGGATTATACATCAATAGTATTTTAGGTCAGGAAGTAATGTAAGAAAGGAAAAAATCCAGTGGGATGGTGAAACCATTACCCATACCTATATGGAAATGGGAAAACATCACCCTGAAATTTGTCAATAGTCTTTCAAAGTCATCAAGATTAAATAAATATATATGGATTGTGGTGGATCATTTTAAAAATACTTCTCACTTTATTTAAATTAGATAGGATTTATCACTTGATCAACTTTCAAGGATATGCATTAGAGAAGTGTTAATGATATATAGAACACCACTATCGATTTTATCTATTCGATATCCAAAATTTACTTCCATGTTCTATAAGAGTCTCCAAAATTCTATAACTACTGAGTTGAACTTCATAATATCTTATCACTCTTAAACTGATAGCCAATCTAAGTAGACTATCTAGACACTTGACGAAATATTCTGATCAGGCTAAATTAACTTCAACGAAGGATGATATCAATATATTCCTGGGCCCGAGTTCTCATAAAATAAAATTTTCCACTCGAGCATCCAAATGGATCCTTATGAATCCATTTATGGGAATAGGTTCAGAACACCTTCATGTTGGGATGAAGTTGGGGGACAAAAATTTTTAGGCCTTGAAATGGTTGAGGAAATGGAGAAATGGTCATGACCATTCAGCAGCACATCAAGGCTGTTCAAAGTAGACATAAGATCTATGATAACAATCATCGATGAGACCTAGAGTTTTAAGTGGGAGATAAGTTATTCCAACACATTTCTCAATGGAATAAATTCAAGAGATTTGGGAATAATGGAAAGCTTATTCTATGATACATCATCCCTTTTGAGATCCATGATCACATCAGATCGGTGGCATATCGACTAGCACTCCCACCAAACCTATCTCATGTATGTGATGTATTCCATGTATCCCTCTTGATAAAGTATACAGAAGACCCCTAAAAAGTACTTAGTCTAGGGGATGTACCATTGAAGAATGAGCATTCCTATAATGAGGAGTAGGTGAAGATCAATGATCATAGGGATGGAGATCTATGAAATTAAACAATGCACCTGGTCAAAGTGTTACGGAGAAACCACAAGTTTCCATAAATGATGTGGGAACCAAAGGATGTGATGAAACATAATTACCATATTCTATTTTAGTATGTTAAATAAAAATTCTAGGGGAGAAATTTCTAAGGGCGGAATATTTTAATGACCCAAACTTTTATAAATAAAATTACGCTTCAAATTTAATTAAATGTATTATTATGAATAATGGTTAGAGAAAACGCATGTACTTATTTGGTTTCATTATATCCCATAAAATTTAAAATACCATTAAGAATAATAACCATTTATAATATATTCATTGAATAGTGATTATATGCTTAGTATAAATATAGAGTTTTAACAAATCCAATTGACACAAAAAATAAAATTCATGGCCTCAACCTATAAGACCGTACCCTTTGAAGCCCATTTATTAGAGCTCTCAAGGGAGATGGCATCACTATGATTTTACCTTGTCCAAGACCAAGCTAATATCCAATAACTTAATAATGATAGAAAATATTTATATTTGAAGTTCAAGCTTATTGATATCATGACCCAAACCATGTATTCCAAAAAAACCCCATGAAAATCTCATTGCCACGCCACATACCCTTAGGAAATTTAGTGGTGTATTAAAAGAATATATATAAAGACCCCAATAATATGAATATATATATTTTATTTTCAATATAATAATGTTCATATTTTCTTCTTATACTTACATTATAAATTATTACTATTTTTATAAAATAAAACACAACCTGTATTTTTAATTAATATTAAAATTAAATTAAGGAATTTATTTTAAATAATTAATAGATTTTTGAAATAAATAATATTTTATATAAATAACATCATTAAATAATTTTTATTAAATATAAATGATCAATAATTCTTATGAAGTCAAATATAGTTTTTATAAGGGTTTGAAAACTATGATTGTCTAAAAGAAACCCAACATTTCTCAATTAAAATAGAGCCTTATTTTAAAAGTTAAAATAAACATATTTTAAAACTTATTTTCATTAAATGAATATTATTTTTTGGAATCAAAATTTTAAAATTTTCCAATGGTGAGTTTTATATAATTTTTCGAGATAATTGAATTGTTGGGTAAAAATTAAATACTGTATAAATATACAGTGTGTCTTATGACATCATAGTGATAAAAAGTTATGTAATAAAGAATATAATGGGTATCCATATCTAAATATATGTTTCCCTTTAAAATAATTAGATTTTATGTTTATTTTATTAATTTTAGAAATCCTTTATGAATCCTCAAAAAAATATAATATTTTTTTGAAATCATTTCTTTAAGAGTGTGACACACCTACACATCACCAAGGGTAACATTTTAATAATATAGACCCATATAATTATAAAATAATTAAAACATAACCTCTTTGGTAGAAGCCATGGGTATAAACCGTGGTATAGTTTTTGGTTTTTTTATTTTATTATATAGATTCTAAAACCTATGTTTGAACAATGATAAATAATTCCCCACTCATTTCCAATATAAAGACACCCAAGCTCCCATTTCTATTAACTAAAATTCCTAATATTTCATAATTACTCTTACCTCCCCTCTATATTTTCCTCCAAAGGTACCCTAAGCTCTCAAGAATATCCTCCTAGGCATTTGGAGTCACACTCCCAAGGTAAGGGATCTTCTCCTTCTCCACTTTATTCTGGTTTCTTCTTTATCTTATGTATTTTATATTTATTTAATAATGTTGGTATATGTTATTTATTTATCCCAAATAATTGAAATTTTATTTATAAATTATTATATACCCATTTGGCTCTCATTAATACCTCCCATTAACATCCATACACCCTTGTTATGATTCCAAATTTTTAGAGCGATTTTCCATGACAAACAATGGAATATTGAATACTCGTACCTATTTCTATCTAGGGTTTTCACCTTCATGAACTTGTACCTATTTTATTTGGGACCTACATATATTTATTACACACTCATTGTTCTTGGAATAAATTTTATGATAAATGATTCCATGTTTTATGACGTATGTGGAACCCTTAAGAATGAGAATGAAATGAAAGTGACAGGTGAGCCCAGAATTATATAGCACTCTAATGCATTAAGTAATGTTTTAGCCTCATTAGAAATAATACAATGAAATAGTGAGTGAAATTTATTCATTAGAATACTTTTTTCATCATGATTTCCTGGAACATATAACCTTGACCTATGTTTATAATGTAGTGTTTTATGTTTTTAACACATTTTCCATGTTTTTATTATATTATCATGAAATATCATTCTTGATTGTTTGTATTTATGATTCTAAACCCTTTTATATATCATTGATATTCATATAGTATAAAATGTATTAATTTTTTCACTTTATTCCATGTTTACTTTTTTTAAGGATTTATATCTCACCCCTTTCTTATGTATGTCTCCAGGTTATCCCATGCAGTGTTAAGTACGAAGGAATAATATGGTCATATTAATGAATTTTTCAATAAATATGATGTATCTTTTATTTTAAGTTATCATCTAATGTACCTAATTCACAAATACACTAGATTTATCAATTTTCAAGGTTGTATTATGTATAATTTTATGTAATAAATCATGTATTAATGTGAAATAAAGAGAAGGTTTTCCATACCACATATAGAATAAGTGGAATATGACACGGTGAGAATACCATATAAATCAGTGGTGGGAAGTCTCATATATTTCATGGTGTGAACTCAAACATATATTTCCCATGAAGTGGGATGTTTTATACATTTCATGTTAAATCTAGGGATAGAAAATTGGTAAGATATGAAGTGGACCCTTATATATATTAAAGGATTGAAAAATATAACCCCTTTCTTTAGATATGTTGATATTTCGGTTGGGTATATTGAAATAGGAATTAGAGGAGTATCTGATTCATGGGAAATCACAACAAGGAATGTCTTTACATTCAGTGGAACATTTTTAAGATAAATTTTGAGATTGTAACTAGTGATTCATCACTCCAAAATAGAAAAAAAATTATAAAAATTCAATATAAAAATCAATGAAATGGTTCTCTTGAAATATCTATTTGAGGACCTCATAAGTATCCGTGAAAGTTAATTTTTCTACTTTGAAATATAGAGTGCAACACACATGTCCAAAAATCTGGTGGTTCATTTAAGGATGAAGCACATCAACCTCATGTACCATTACACTTGGATGTTTCTAGATGATGGGGAGATTATATTCTACAATATAGTAGAATAATAGAATTTGATAGATATATTCTCAAAGTTCTTAGTCCAGTAGAGTCTAAGGTGTCATTATTCCTTTATAATACTTGGTTAAATGTAGGGAGAATACGATGAGATTTACATGAAGTGGAAGTTGGAAGGTTTTTCTTCAAAGTGCTAAAAGATATAATGGTATCCCTAAAGGAGTCATGCAGTGGGAGATTATAGGGATTGTGAATACTATTAATTTTTAAGATAAAGTTCACTCAATATAGATACTTTATGGAATTATTTTGTCTTGTTAGAGAAGTGATTTTTTTCTTAAGCAGGATGGTTGTGATGTTGTGAGAAATAATGATTTTTTGATTTCTGTGGCATGATGGTAATATCAAAATATGTTCATCCAGTGTTTTGATCACCTATAGTATGTAGTTTCTACATATTAATTACTTTGTATCACGAAAATTGTGGTAAAATATTGAATCATAGGGAACATTGACATTTGACCAATGATTGGTAGCCATATTGATGGATGCTAGAGGGGACTGGTTGTTTCACTATGAAATGGATAGACTCCCATGTTGGTAGGATTTCAGTGAAACAATATGACCTTATGATACCCGAAATAAAATTTTTGATACCACTTTTATTATGTAGCATGGTTTTAATTATGTTAGGGATCTATATGTCTTCCTAGTAATAGTGATTATAAAAATTGTAATTTTAATAAAATCAATGTGTACAATTCTTCTCTCATGGATGTATGAGGAAAATTTGAACCATTTAATACCTTTTTATTTCATTTACATGCTTTCATTTTCTTTCATAGTTGTAGTTAAAAGTTTTATGAGTTCTAGTAAATAGGTTTGAGTAAGTACAATCCATTTCAAGGATTATAATGAAGAATATTCTTCCTAGTTCTAGTATATTTACCTTTTTAGGATTCCTTCTGATGAATTATTTCATATGGTGTGGTCTTTCTATGGTGAAATTATAATCCAAGAATTTAGTGCCATATTATCAACACTATATATCATATCTCATTTATATAATTCCTTCCTCGCCATTAGAGGAAGATATTTTGCAACAAATGTGGTTCATAATACTAGTGTAAGTTTCCCACCAAATTTTTTTTGGGACTCTTTCCTATGACCGTGTTGATTATAAGTATAATGAAAAACATTAATTAAATACCCAAGATTGTTTCATTATTGTGTATATAATTTAAAACATTGGGTTTAGGATATGGTGATATGGTAATTAGAAGGTTATTATAAGTTGAACATTTCTCTTCAATGAAATGATATTATAGAGAATCAACTAACCATATCAATGTTGATTTGAATGTATGTTCTAGAAGATCCATAGTTTTGGAAGGTTTTGGAGACATGGATTATCTAAAAGATCTAATAAGGAAGGAAGGGGTACAAAAACTCTCAAGCACTACAGAATCTCAAGGTAAAGTACAATAATGTGAATTTACATTAGATCGAGTTCTAAAAAGGTAATTACTATATTTTGAGTTGAGGATATCCGGCGGGATCACATGAAAGGTTCAATGTTCATAACGAATATTAAATACTTGCCTCAATGAATAGAGGATATCTAAAGATCCAAGAATAAGAAATTATTATTAGTAATTAATGAATGTGATAGTTAGGTATGAAAGATTAAATGGATTTGTTTCATGGAATAAAAACATGGGAGCTAACAAGACTACCATGGTGGAATAAATAACTATAGAACAAAGGGGTGCTCTAGTAGAAGGAGTAATTAGTTATCAAAAATTATTATAATGATAGATTAGTAGAGAAATGTTTTCAATATAAGTAAGGGGTATATTTATTAGAAATATTTTCCCTTGTTGTAATGAATGAAACCATCTAGCCAGAATTAAATCAGTTATTTATAAAATTCTTTGTCTAGAATAAATTGATATAAATATAGAATTTCATCAGGGAAATTTAGAGTATAAAATCTCCATAAAGATTCTAGAGGGTTTCATGGGAAAATAAAATATGGTCCTAGTGTGTAAGCTAAAGTAGAACCTTTATAGTTTGTAGTAAACATCAAGGTAATTAAATAATAAGTTTGGTGATGTTATGGATGAAAATGAATTTTCTGTGAAAATTGAACTATTGTTGCTACCATAAGGTCTTCAAGGATGGGAATATACTTCTCTTATATGTGGATGAAATACTCCTGGTAGGTTGGTACATGAAAAAAATTCAATATTTGAATGTTAATTTTTCCAAAATTTTCATGTTGAAGGATATCGGGGAAGCCAAAAATATTTTTGGTATGTGAGTTGAAATATATAGGAAGACCAAAAAACAAATTCTCAAAGGTAATACATCCCGAAGGTCATTGAAAGTTTTAGAATGATCGGATGTAAAATTTTATCAACCCTATTGCCCGAA
The DNA here is from genome assembly GCA_963277665.1 of Viscum album. Taxonomy (NCBI): domain Eukaryota; kingdom Viridiplantae; phylum Streptophyta; class Magnoliopsida; order Santalales; family Viscaceae; genus Viscum; species Viscum album. The sequence continues at coordinate 292,171,300 of OY728144.1, forward strand.
AACATTTAAATAACTGATATTTAAAGATAAGGCTATGTAGATAGTGAATGTTTTCTTACATAAAAGGTCAAAATCATGACGTACACTATGGTTTATACAAGGTGATACATTTCACATTCAATGGTAGTTATTATAGAATTTATGGATAATTTGGGAAAAGAGTGCTGGGAATGTGTAAACTAGATTCTATGATATATCAATGTATCCAAATATATTTCCATGTGTTTAAAAATGATTTATTCATTGTAAAGTTAAATTTATGTAGACATTGTAGAAGATATGGATGCATGAAATAGTACTACATGATTTTTGTTTAATTTTGGAAGGATGTTCATAAGTTAGATATTAAGGTTACAGTTGGAAGGTGCACAATCCACAATAGAAGAATAGTATGTGTCTATCATGGAAACAATGAAGGAATTGATATTGATTAAGTTTTTGTTGGAAGAACTCAAAATAAGTCTATAAAATGGGCTTCTATTCAGTGACATTCAGAGGAAAATTAATTTGGATAAAAATAAAATGTATCACTAACATGAAAAAGTACATTGATATGAAGTATCAATTTATTTAAAAGATTATGAATGATGGGTTGTTGGAGCTAAAAATTATTGATATATTTCTAAATTAATCCAACATGTTGATCAATGTATTATTTATAGAAAGTATGAGAAAATATTGTGGCTCAATGTGACTTGGATGATCATATGGTAGAGGATGCAGACACCTTTTATTAATACATGAGTTGAATTGTTCCAAATTTTCTGATGTGTCGGTGGTAGCCTTTAATCCTTGCAATAGGTATTCAAGTGGGGGTTGTTAGGAAAGTTTAATGACCAATTTATTGTTCCAAATATAGGTTTTTGAAGGAAAAATGTTTGGAACATGGTTTACAAACCAAGAGAGAGGAAAGTGGTAGTGGAAGTCGAGTGGAGGCCGAAATTCCCTAGATGGTGATGTTATAGAAATAGGTGTGAAAGTGTCTATGTCTAGTTGGTGGTGTATGAAATCTTTTATTTTCATAATAATAGAATTTATGGAGTTATTTAGGTGTTCTTGGTAGTTTTTAAAGGCTATGTATGAGTAATTAGTGACCTTTGTGTGAATGGTCTGCATTGTTCACCAGATGACAATGGTTCAAGAGGTGTATTCTATTGGTAATCATAGGTGGCCAACACTAAAAGAGAGGCCTCCATAAATTTTGGATGTTGGGGAAAACAATTGACCAGACGGTCCCCACTATAAATATATGTACTGGTACAACTTAAAATTGTGACTTAGAGATCTAATTTTGAATGACTTTGTCGATTTTCATTGTAATATTTTTATTCTTCCATGAGTAAAATAATGTATAATTTTTCTCCCAAGGATGTAAGACTCATGTAAATAGTACAAAAATCACTTATTTTTTCCTCATTTAGTTATTTATTTTTCTTGTGTATTTGTTCCGAGAGTTTTATGTATGAGAGATTGAAGAATTCGGTACAGTGGATGGGGGGATTTTTTATTCTCTTTACTGTAACATCATTTTGAGGAATCGTCTAATTACTAGAGTTTTGGAATTTGTTCAACATGTTTATGTTCTGGTTTTTTTCTTCTAGATTGATTGTTCTATGGATCCCAACAACATTTTCCCTCTTATTACATGCTTAAATATAAATTTAATTAAAACAACACCATATGATAACTAAAATGAAAAATGGAATTTAATATGAGTTATAATATAATTTAAACCCATTATTCTACAAATTTATGTTTTAATATGTGAATTTTTTATTAAGGATAACTCACATTACAAATTACATTAGGAATAATAGAAATTCAATCTCGATAAATTATTCTAAAGGTTACTAAGGATATTACATAAATTCCTAAGATAGAATAGTTATAGTTAATGACTATATTTTTATGAGAAGTAGAAATGTATATATTTCATATTTTAAGAGAAATGTATACTTTTATTATGTAAAGGGTTTAGGTGCATAGTTATGTTTTAGAGAAACAAGTTCTATAATATTTGGTAGAAAATAAAGTTCTGTAGACACATATAATATATAGAAAATTTAAAAACCAAGAGATATGGTTTTATATTCAGCAAATTAGTTGATATTTTATTCATTTAGAATCATAAATCTTTGTCCCACAAGGAAAAAGTAAATATAAAATAACCTTATAAGTGGAAAGTTGATATATATTCATAAATGGATTTCATGTACCAAAATTCATCTCAAATTTTTATAGTGTCCCTAGAAAATGTAAAACCCACTAGGGTTCGAATGGGTATTTAAGAATGTGTTGTACATGGATGGTAAAGTTAATATATATTAATAAATTTTTAAATTTAAAGGTTTAATAAAATTAAAGTTGTTAGCTATGATGAATCCTTTTCAATAATATAGATGTTGAACTCTATTGGAATTTGAAATGTCATGGTAGCTTACAATGATTATTACATTTTATGGTTGAACATCAGTTATCCAATATATTGTATATGAGGAAAGTATTAATTTATGGATCAAAATTATACATTAAAACATGGGATGTGTATTTTTCTATGTTCTTATAAGTGGTTAGTGGGAGATCTATGGTTTTCTAAGTGAAATATGTTGAAAATTTATAGAAAACAAATAATAGACTTATGAATATTTAATAATTATTAGAAAATAATTCTACAAGAATGATGTATGTTATCATCCCATGTTCTAGGTTATAATATCTACTATGATTAAACAATGTATTATTTTTGACTAAGTCAAACTATATATATTGAAAATGTTTTTAAAACTATAAGATATAATTATTCAATGGGAAAATATTTTCTATCCCAAATAAAATGAATATTTATAAGATAATGTGTTTAAGATATAAGAGGAGATTAAGATGATTATTATAAATCAATATTCTTCAATTATGATATCTATCACATTTTTCATGTCATGTAATAGATTTTATATTTTCTATACATAAATCATGATGGGAAAATTTGAAATAAATTCATGAGAGCTGCATAGGCAATAAAACAATTTACCAATAATACTTGAAAACGTATAAGGGATACATTCTTGGTATTTAGAGAGGAAGGAAATATATTTATCAAAGAGACACAAAACTAACATTCAAATAGATAATTTTATCCAGTATCATATCTTATCTAAGTAAATGATAAATATAAATTTATCACAAATAATGGTATCATATTCAATAAAATTATATATGGTGTGGATTTTGGTGAGTCTGAAGAATAATTATAAAATGAAAAATTGTTCTAGATCATACATTTCTATTAAAATATTGTTTTATTTCTATACTAATCTCTTGATTCTACTTTTCAGAAGTTGTATTTGTTTTAACAGTGATGTCAATATGTTGAAGAATTTTTTTCAATTCTTGGAGATGTTTGATAACCCAAGTATATTGATAAATAATCTTTAATGGTTATTGTTGAATAACCCATTATTGGAGGAGAAAATGATCCTAAGTATTATGTCACTTTATTTTGTTCATGATGATTACATGAAACATGTTGTAAAATATTAGTTTGAAAGTATTTGGAAGATTTTATAAGGGTAGGGAAGCTCTGGTAAAGGTATACACAGCTCGTGTAAGGGTAGCAAGACTAATGTTTAAGGGTAAATTAACCTATATAAGGTTAAATCATGTTGTGTAAGTTTACATAGATCTATATGCATAAGGGTAACCTCTGATTGTAAAGCTAATTGAAGCTGGGTGACCTACATAAGGGTAACCTAGGAGCATAAAGGTAATAGAAGACCAGAATAAGGGTAACTGGGTACAAAGTAAAGGTAATAAATTCCATGCGTAAGGGTATGGTTTAGTTTATTTATGTGTATCCAACATATAAAGAAGCTCATGTAAGAGTATCCAACACATCTGGACATTTTTTTAAGGGTATCTGGTGACCTATATATGTTTAAGAACAAGGTAATGGTATGTTTTCAAGCCTGCATAAGGGAATCTAGGAAACCTACATAATGCTAAATATGAATACATAGGGGTAAATATGAATTCATAATGGTAACCCATGTGAGGATCATGTCTTGTGTACGGGTAATAAGAAAATGAAACTATGCATAATAACATATCACGACATTACCTGTATGATGTTATGATTGTGAGTCTTCATGCGCCACAGATCCAAGCTTATACGGTCGTGCATTAGAGAACTATGCTACAACTAGAGTGACAGTAATAGGTTTTACTATTGGTTTGAAATAATAAGAGGTGACATCATTGGAGTGATATAGGATGTTCTACCGTTGGAGTGAAATTGTAGGAGCTCCTACCACTAGATAAACGGTTGGAAGTTTTGCTACTAGAGTGCAACGGTAGTAATTTTTGCTACTAGATTTTAATGGTAGGAGGTCCTACCACTGGGATATAGTGGAATGAGATTCTACATTCATGTGCTTCCATGATTTTCACACAATATTAGGTACTACCATGCATATGAAATAATCACTATTTGGGTTCTTATCTACTATTCATGTTCTTATCGTCCCATAGAGTCCTCTCATGTTTGAAGATTTTCATGTGTATTTTTAGGTTTTCATGCCTCCATGTCTACATATTTCTGAGTAGTGAACTTGGATGGTAATTGGGAAGGATTTATGCATGGGTTCTGATTGAAATATTACGTCATGCATGCGGTGTTACTTTCATTTATGAAAGAAGAATGAGTTAAACAAAGTAAATGGTATCCAATTTCGTTTCATTGAATGAATAGACTATGCATTCCATGCATGGGATACTCATTCTTACAATATTCCATGAAAATGAAGAAGGATATTACACACACAATGCTATTTGAAATAATTAATGATGGAGATTTAAATGAAGAAGGTGCATTAGATAATGAAGTGTAAATGTTAAAGTTATTAAAAACCATGTGAAGAAACACAAGGGAGAATACTTAAGTCATTGGGGGTATATAAATGAGGAAGTTATAGAAGCAATTATCATGATGATGAAACTAATTTGATCCTCTAAAAATGATAATAATGATTATTGGATCATGATTCACATTGTAGTTATGAAGAATAATTATGTTATATTATACAAAAAATAATATCTAGGATTAAAGAGATGATAATTCTAGTTTTATTCTGATGGAATTAAAAGGAAAAATATTTAAATTTGGTTACGTGTACTTATGAAGAGTAAATCATGGAAGGAAATGTGGGAGGTAATTTCATGTGAAGGAGAAAATAATTTTGAAATTATTATTATTGTTATTATATACATATATATTCCAATTTGTTGAAGAATTTTAGAGAGTGATTTTGTGGCAGATTTGATAAAGAATCTGATGGAAATATCTACTGATATAGAAGAAGAATAGAGATTTTATGACTCTAATCATTCAAATACATTATAGGGTGTCAATGAAAGAAAATTAGATCCATTTTATACTATCATGTAGTGAATAATAAATATATAAGAAGAGAGAAGAGAAGAAGATATATGTCTATATCTTTTTGTTGGGGAAGAAGAATAATTAAGAGAAAAATTAGTCGATATAGTAGTTAAGTTCACAAAGAAAAGAAGAAATCATTGAATTACTATTTTCATAGAAGAATAAGTAGAAATAGTAATAGATAATTAGAAGAGTTATTGGCATATCAGTTTGTTGTTGTGAAGAAAATAAGAGGAGGTTTTGTCAAGTGTTGTGCATATAAACCAGAAGAGGAGACTTGTCACTATGCAAGAGAAGAAGGATCAACACATGAATAATAATAGAATATTCTATATTTTTGATAGCAAATATTATTTTTTATCTCATATTTAATTATAAAGGTACAATATATATTTGAGCGTGATATTCACCATAAAATTATGTGAGATTCAAACTATATATTATCTACAGATAACAGTGTAACACTCATTAGATTTTATGAATGGGTTGTGTGAACTCTTGTTTTACTAGATCACACAAAGGATTAGTCTTCTCATACTGAGAGGTGAACCTTATAAGTCATTGTGCATCTTGTGTATGTGTGTGTTTGGTTATGCTACAAGAAAAAATGAATGTGAAGAAATAAATAGAGAACAGGATAATCAATTCGTGTTAACTAGTTAAATAGTTTTAATGAAAAAAGGATAAAAATATATATATTGGTTTTTCTAAGGAAAAACACTGATTCACCCCCTCCCCCCACTGCCACCCCATGTCAATAATATCCCTCATTGAATCTTATATAATCAATATTGTGAAAATATTACAGAGGGTGTACTCAAACAAAGTACGCCGATCTATGGGAGTGAAAAAATTATGTACTTGGGAATAACATATATTTGAAAGGGATGAAGCCACATAAATCATAGTAGCCACAAAAGTCATGCGGAATTCTTAGTGGATATATTCATTTATTTGGATCCATTTTACATGTATGTCATATTATTTTTATCCATTTTTATAATTTTTATTCTCAAATAGAATATAAATTGGTTAGTTTCTTTAAATTTTATGAATTTTATGAATTTTTTATTAAGTTGGAATATGTTATATTTCTATTATGAAAAATGGATTGTCTTTTTTTTAATGATAAATGTTCTAATATTATATTTTAACATATCATGTGAAAAAAATTGGTAACACTTTTTTGTGACCAATTTTAATCATCAATGTAAATTCACGAGTATAATATTAGTTTAAAATTTTGGAATAAAAATATTGAAATGTTTCATTTACTTAAATGAAAACAAAATATTTAATTAAAAATTGCTATTCTTTGATCATATGAATTAGAATGAATTTGGAATCATAAATTGTATATAAAAATATTTTTATTAGATTTTTTGGTTCAAATTTGATATAGATAAATTATCCAAATTTCATGAGAATTGATTTACACTATGGTGGTTGTTCATTTTTTTTAAATTCATATGTTTATATAAGATACATAAAAATTTACTTTTGTAAGAACAATATACTCTTAATACAAGAGTAACTTCTGGGTTTTTTGAAGAATTATATAAGTTGGCTTCTATAGGGTATTTCTTTCAACATATGTATAAGAATGAATAATATCAAAGCAACTTTGTGTAATAACCATCATCAACTCACATGTTAAGAATCTCGACTATTTTTTTTGTATTATAAATCCATGTGATTACTGTATAAGATACCATAAGAACTCTAATGCATGAATAAAAAACTTCATGTTATAGAATAATCCACTATAGCTAGATCACATAAGAAATTTCAATGTAGACATTAATGTATTAAAATGATGTTTAAAACTCATTATAATTCAACAAGAAAGTAAAACTCAACTAAATAAAATGGTCAAACAAACCTGAAACCCGACTTAAATGGATATTGATTCCAAAAAAATATCACCAAATAAAAATTTATATAAATATTACCAAAAATTATTAATATCTTTAATGTTCCTCCAATTATTATACATATAATTTTGGTGTAGATATGAATCAATTTCTACAATATAAATATTTTTGAAATTAATGGATTCAATAGTAGAGTATTTTGGAATCTATAACTACACTAAATTTGGATTTATTGTGGTCATCAGATCTGAGATTCAGAAATTTTGTGAAAATATAAAAGTTAACCACGTATCCAAGGAGGAAACATTATTGTAGATACCCAAGCTTGATGTACATGGACATTACATTACTTTTTCATAATACTTAATACATAACAAAAACCAACACCCAAGGATCGTAATATTTTAGTGTCTTTGGAAACTCAAAACATAATCTTCTAATTATGGTGAAAGATCTTCAACATCTCCCATTAAGATCTTCCACTCTTGATTTCTTACCTAAAACTTTTATTTATATCCTGGGGAAAAGAAAAAATATAAAGTTTGATCTCAAATTCTCAGTAAGGGTAAGCATGGAGAAAATAAAACAAACCATATACATTTGAACTTTAAAAAAACATGAACATAAAGTTTAAACATCAAAATCTTGAGTTGTGAAATAAATCTTGGCAGTACGCTTGACATAGATCATAAAGGAACATCAATCATGATAAAATAGAATGGGAATAGAACAAGTAACTGTGGAAAACCATTAATAACATGATATGATTTCCCTAGTATCCAAGTCATTGCTCCCAAAACCATCATAGTTGACAAAGTCCATTACTGAACCGGGTTAACTTGTTGTTCCAACCCTGAATTACTGAACTAGATTTACTTGTCATTCCAACCATGTCTATATAATGAGCTATAAATATTTACCCAATGCATTGGAGAGAGATATAGGTCCCACACATCTCATAATGAAATCATTCTTACGTGTGCCACAAAATAAACATAAATCATTCGTCGTAACCCAAAGAATAAAATGGGTTTCATAAACATCATCCCATCATAACGTAATCCATATAAAACAATTGGATATCATTTAATCATAAGAAAAATAAAACCATGTAAATAATAGAGACATTATACTTGAAACATAATCATACTAAATAATTTTGTCTTACATGGGAAATAGTTTTGATAAAACACTTGAATTGAATTCTTGAGGAAAATATCCTTTTTTCTTCAAAATCATTTTCTTTTTACAAAATGTCATGGAATTTTAAAAGAAAAGGATTTTGATGAAAGTAATCATGAAATATTTTGGAATAAGTTTCATGTAAATAAGGCATTATGAAACCGATAAAATCTTTTCACGCCATATAAGTTAAAAACATTCTCCTCGTACTTTTTCCGACAAACGTCAAAAAGTACCTTGTATGGTAAACAAAAAAAAGATTTCTTCCATACAATGTAGTAAAAGTTAAAAAAGGGTAAAAATTACTTTAAACATACATGGAATAACATTAAACACTTTATGAAAACATTTTTATAAAACATGGACTTGGATGATAAATATAATCCCAGTAAATACTTATGAATAAACAATCTCGAATAAGAACAAGATTGGAATAATTATCCCTTACCTTAGGTCCAATTTCATTCGTACGTGTCTGAAACTCATTTATTGTGGGTTTAAATATATTATTAACTTGTAACAGAACCAGAATAATATTTATGATAGAATATATGATTCACTTATGACTTTATATTACTTGTTATTTTTTCAATTCCATGTTAAAGCAGCGTTTTGTGTAAAATCATTTCATTTATCGTACATGTTTGGACTTGTTCTTCTTGATATTATTATTACTTATATCATTATTTAAATACTTCCAGAATGTAAAAAAAATGATTTATATATCATATATATTCAGTATATATATATAATAGATAGATAAATGAAATTAAATACACCGTTCATGAAGACGGTAGACCGTACGTACGCATGAACGCTATTTTCATTTCATTATTGAATTGAATGGAAGTAATTAGATGAAATATATATATATATATATATATATATTATAATTATAATGTCACATATTTCATGATTATTTAATATATATACATATACATTAAAATCATTCTTGAATGGTTAACATGGAGAATTAATCTCATCGTGTTTTGGAGACGGTAATCCGTACGTACGCACGAGCGATGATATCATTCACATAATTATTGAATGGTATTGGAGTGGATGATATAATATTAAAAAATTAGTATCATGTTATAATAATCATATATAGTTATTATTTACACCTTTAGACCCATCCAATTAAGTTGGTGGTGGAAAACAGTTTACACCACGGTATGGAGACGGTATTTCGTACATATGCACGCACGGTGATTTCATTTTCCGTAGGGTGGATAGAAGGTGAAATAGGGTTGTTTAATATTTATAATAACATATCATAATATTATTGATACTGATTGTATTAATTTATTATGAAACAAAAAAAATAAGAGGAAATAGAAGAAGAAATGAATTTGAAAGAATCGGTAAAGAATATTACCTCTTCTTCGATGCACCTCCTTTGAACTTCCTCTTAAGGGACTAGAATTGGTATTTCGAGAAGACCAGAATCTAAAAAATGTTACTAGGGAAGTTGAGAATAGTAATTTTCAGGTTTTGGCCGAGCTTGAAGGCTCAAAATTGTGTGAGGAGGAGAGGGATGAGGTTCCCTTTTATAAGAGAAGAGAGGGACACTTTTGGAAACCTCAAACATATTAATTTATAATATACTCAAACCCCACATAAAAACATTCAAAATGACTCAAATTCAAATATGAGATGAGATATATTTTTAATATCATCATCAAATAAAATATAGACATGTTGGGAACTTTTTATAAACCTTATCAATATGATTTATCCATATTTAATCTATTTAATCTTATTTGTGGTAATAAATTTCTTAATTTTAAATTGTTATAAATACTTACGTATGTGTTTTTAATTGTCCATAATTGAATAATTTAGACATTTTCTAACATATAAATTGTAATTTATAATTTTTAAATATTTTTTTGATTTTTAAACAATTTAATAATATGTTATTTTTATAAAATATTAATAGTGTCAATTTTGACACTATTCAATTATTTGAATTTAAATAAAATCCACATAGAGGATATATTTAAAAAAATATTAAATAGATTCACAACATGTCATATGTGTCTAGAAAATTCTTAGAGAATATTAAATAGTTCATATAATATTTATTTTAATATTTTTAAAACCATTTATTTGATATTTCAATCAATAAAATAATTTATACATTACTATTGTGTCATCCTTAATGATAATTATTTAATACCTAAAATTTTTAAATAAATTATCATGATGTGGATAATTTTATTATATTTATGGTGACTATTTATTTTCTAAGTTTTATGATGTTTATCACTATATTAAAATTATTACACTTATAAGATATAAGAGAGTGACATGTTGTCACTTTCTTTGGTTTTAATAATAATTACAACATTTTCGTGGTCAAAAGTCCATGAAATGAATCTATTCTGACCCTTAGATGATATGGGTCGACTTGTATTCATCAAAGTGAATTTTGGAAGGTGTTAAGGTAATTTTATAATCTTATTTTTACTCTTAATTACCTGATTTACCTTTAACTGTAGTAAATAAAATTTACCGTAGGTACTATTCATAATGTCTAAAAATAAAAAGGAGCCTATTAACATAATTTGGACCTACTGATTCCAATTATGAAATCCATTTTTCAATATTCTAAACACATAAGTTGTAGTAATTAATTTAAAATTAATCCTGTTGTTAAGAAAATGGGTTTTAAAAGTTAAAACGTTGCAAAAGATTGAAATGTTTTTACCTATGAATTCAGTGTAAAATTAATGATAATGACTTGCATTATATTAAATGGTAAAAATATATTCTATTTATACTTTAAAACCATTAAATATTATAATTTTACCATATAAATTGTCTTGATGAAAATATTTTTTTTTAATTAAAATTTAGCGTATTTTTACTATTCATCAAAATATAAAAGTTAATAGAAAAATATAAAAAAGTTATCCAAAGTAAATTTTTATATCTTTATTAAAATGAATAATTTTATTTTGTCTAATTTAACTTATAAATATGTCAAAAAATAGATTTAATGTGGGTGTGCCATCAAAAGGCGGCAAAACCGCATTTTTTGAAAAATACTTATTTTACCCAAATGATTTATTTTGTTCTCATACCATGTTCTAGATAATGTGAAAGATTAATGATAATGTTATAAAATATAAAACTTTGTTAATAATATTCATAATGGATAGTTCATAATAATATTATAACAATATATTGTTGTTTAGTGAAACTCGGTATTACGTACAACACACACTATTGAGGAAGGTCGCTCTTGCGTGCAACACAATCCAAAAATACTATTTGCGTATACTACAAGATAATAAGGTGTTTCATATAGCACAATCTAATATTACTATAGCGTACAACAAAAGACATCAAATAAATTAAAAATAATATTTCTCAAAAAATCTCAGGGAGTTACAATTATAACACTAATCGAATATAGAAAAAACCATGTAAGATTTTACCAAGTGATGACGTGATGAAAATGTTTCTATATGACAACCCAAACTTTTATAACTAAAATTACCTTTGGGATTTAATTAAATTCATTATTATATATTATGAATATAGAAATAACATTAACTTATTTAGTTTCATTATATCTTATCTGATTTAAAATACCATTAATCATCATTACCATTAATAATATATTCTTTGAACAGTGATAGTATGATTAGTATAAATATAGTGTTTTAAAAAATCCAATTCACACTAAAAAAAGGATATGATGGCCTCAACCAGTGGTATTGTACCCTGGGAATCCCATTTTTTTTAGCTTCTAAGTGAGATATCATCACTGGTATTTTCCCATAACAAATCCCATTTGGATATCCAACAACTTAAGCACAAGTGAAACCATTTGTGAGAGAAGTACAAGCTCATCGAGATCACGGCCCAAACCATGTACATTGAACCACCCCATTAATGTCTCATCATTGCACACCTTAATCTTATGGTGTTTACTAGTGTATTAAATGGATATTTATTAAGACCCTAATACATTGAATATGTATATTGTATTGAATACAAAATATATTTTCATTTTATTATTGTTATTTATAAATGGTTTTTGATTTTGATACAGTAAAACACAAAGTATTTCTTGGGTAATATTAAAATTCAATTCAGGAAATTATAATTAATGGATTTTGAAATATAAAATATTTCCTTGACGTATTATTATTAAATATTTTTTATTAAATATTAAATATCATATAATTTTTTTAAGAAAATTGAATTTTTTTAAGGGTTCGAAAACTATTATTATCTACAAACATTGAATTTCTCAATAAATGTCGAATATTATTTTAAAATTGGAATTCACATATATGAAGAATTATTTGGATAAAATAAATATATTTTTTGGTATAAAAACATGGAAATTATCCAATGGTGAATTTTTCATAATTTTCAAAGATATATGAATATTTTGGTAAAAATTAAATAAATTATAAATGTACGGTGTGTATTATGACATCATGATGACCTAAAAATGATGTAACAAATACTATAAATGTTATCTAAAATATATATTTTTTCCATTTACTATAATTTAATTTTGAGTTTATTTTATTGATTTTATAATCCTTTATAATTCCTCCAAAACCTATAATTTATTTTATGGTTTTAAAATCATTTATTTAAGAACATGACTCACTTCCACATCAGCAAGTGTACTATTTTTATAATTTCATCCCCTGGATTTATAAAATAATTAAAACCACTAAACATTGTAAAAAATCATGGTTTGTTTTGTGGTTTTTGTTATTTTATTATTTATAATACAAAACCTATGTTTTAGAAATAATAAAGAATTCCCATGTTTCCTTCTATATAAACCCACCTAATCACTCATTTTTATTCACTCAAAACCCCTAGAACACATCATTATTATACCCTTACTTTGCTATAGTACTCCCAAGGATCCTGAAATGTCTCAATAAGATCCTCCCAATATTTTTAATTACCCTCTGAAGTTAAGGGATATTTTCAATCTCATATTTATTCATGTATCATCATTATCTTATACCCATCTTCTCCAATTCATAAAATTTGGATATGTTTTACCATATTCCATTTATAGATTTTATGTTGTATAAATGATGGGATACCCCCTTTATCTCTCATTATTACCTCCCATGAATATTTATACTCCCCTATTATGTTTTCAAAATGCCACCACAATTTACCATGCCAAAACAATTGTGTAGTGAATACCATACCCAATTCATATCAAGGGTGTTCACCTTTATAGACTTATACATAATTTATTGGGAACATAGATGTATTTATTACAAACTCTTTTAATGATGTAATAAATTTTAATTATAAGTTATTACATTTTTTATGATTTATGTGTCACACTTAATCATTATAAAGAAATTAAAGTGATGGGTGTACCTGAAATTATACAGTTTTTTAATACATTGGGTAATGTTTTAGTCTCATTATATGTTGAGAATTGGATTATGGGGTGAACACAATCCATCATGGGAATTTTTACACCATTATTGCTTGGACATTATCTGATACCTATGTTTATGATGTGGTGTTTTAAGTTTTTTTTACATTTCCCATGTTGCATGTATGATTGTCATGTTATATCATGCCTCATTGTTCATGTTTATGATTACCACTCCTTTTTTCCAACTGATATGGCTTTTTTATAACATGGATAAAATTCTTCATGTTATTCCATGTCTATTCCATTACTTTGATTTAAATATCACCCCTTTCTAATGTATCTCCCCATGTTATCCCATGCATTTTTAAGTTCGAATGACTAACATTAGTATATTAAGGAAGTTTTTAGTAGGGATGTTGTATTACATATTTTAAGTTGTTGTTTAATGCACCTAATTCCCAAATACACTATAATTTTCAATATTCTGGTATGTATTATGTGTAATATAATGTAATAAGACATGAAATAATGTATAATATAGAGCAGGGTTGTCATAGTTGGTATCAAAGAAAAATTTTAGTTTTTTTGGTATTAGGAATTAAAATATCTAGTAAAATCCTCAGGGATAAAACTATGTTCAATAAAACATGAATAAATTATTTCTAAAGTATAGAATAAGATGTTTTCGAAGAAAATATATCCATTTATAGATAATAAAAGTGGATGTAGATTTGGCACAGATGTACATAGAGGTAAAACCCAAAAAACACTATGTTGAACTAAATTCAGCCAGAAAATGGTGCATTATAACAGTACTTAATTCACACTTGGTTTGACACTCATATGAGATATGATTTTTTAAATTCAAAATCTCATTATGAATTGATATTAAGTGAAAAATACCCATAATATTATATGTTAGTAAATAGTTCATGGATAAATAGATTGAAGCCTATAAATTCATAAGTTAAAAAATAAATTTTATTTATAATTTATCACTTTAATGTAATTGGATTTCCTTTTATGTTTTTAACAGTTTAAAATTATTCACCCCTAAGTCTCCCTATATTTTTTTTCTAATAGCTGAAAATATGAGGAACCATGTAAAAAACCAATGTGAAGGAAAATGTAAAGATTAACCAAATGAGATTTTCAACACAATGGGAGCTGAAATAGAAAAAATATAATAATGCTCTCGTAGATAACTCAGGTTATGAATATAAACCTAGATTATGAGGTGTACCGAAATCCCCCTAATAAATAATAAGTTCTAATTGAGATCTTTATAAGAAAAATTCCCTTAACTTTCAATGTATCATATGATCCTTTAATCATGTAACAATGGATCAACTCCCTGGACAATATCTTCTCTGTCCTTTAATGTTACAAGAAAAAGAAGGTTCTACTGGTAGTTTATCATTTGGATGGTGAAGATAATCAGTGGTGGACATTGATATTGAATATTAATCCTGATGAAGAGATTGAAGCAACAGGATGGAAGGTATTCCAGAAAATGTTTTTTGATAAATATTTTCCTCTCACTCTTTGACATAAAATAGAAAGTTATTATCTTTCCCTTAAGAAACAAAGATGAAAAATATATCAAGTCATAGGATGAAAACTTCCCAATACTTTCATGATATGACTCATTCATTGTGATTACACCTAAATTAAATGTTTACCCCCAACTTTGGTGGGAAAAAACATAGTCTATTGAAACCTTTAGTCATCAAATACATGGATAGTTATAAATAAATTGTAAGATATACCCTCAAATTTAAAATGGAGAGTGGTGAATATAAAGGGTATCAAGGGGATAATAAGATGAAAGTGGAGTTTAATTCTCATGCTCTAATGAATAAATTTAAGGTTGATAACAAATTAATTACATCCCACTCTTCAAAAGTGTGGAAATAATAACCAAGTAATTACCTAAGGGGATGAGGAAATGCTTTAGGTGTAGGAAGGAAGGATTGTGAGCTAGCGATAGTGGATGGGGAATCGAACTAATGTGATTGAGGAAAGGAACTATTCAATCAAACCTCATTGTATTTTTCATTTTCTCTAATATAAGTAACCAGGGAAATTTTAAAACCAACGCACTAATCCAGGGGTTTTTGGAGACTACCAACAACCTCCAAGTCAACAAGGGTGAGCTTATGTCATCACAACCACTGAGGTGGACCCTGGAAATGATGTGGTGATAGGTATTCTAGTTATTCATTCAATAATATAAAAAATATTTTTTTATTCTAGTTCTACACATTCCTTCATACCATACATGTTTACTATAACTATTAAAACATCACTACAACTAATAGAAGTAGAGATGCTGGTGACAACGCAAAATGGTGAAATTAGTGCATCCCAAGTATATAACTCCTCCCCTATAAAAATTTAAGGTGTAAAATTTCTGTAAAACCTTTTGATACTCTATTTTATGGAATTTAAGGCAATAATGGGAATGGATTGGATTTTCAAATTTAAATCAAACATAAATTATCATGAGATGGAGATCACTCTCTATATCATGAATCATCCCCCTATTCTACACAAGTGATAGGAGGAGTATGGATCTTATTTATCACCGATATCTCAATAATGGATATTAATTCCCTATGTGTAAGCATATCTAGATCAAAAGATTTATTCTATGGAAAGAATTATCCTTGAAGACATTCCCATTGTGATATAATACACTTATGTTTTTTCCAAAAAATTGTCCAGTCTTTCTCTTTGCCAAGAGATTCAATTTAAATTTGAGATTATTCCTGGGTGTTTCCGTTATTCAAGATTTTGTATAGAATTATTGTGTAACGTGAGGATATAGAGAAGAAACTGCATGAGAATTTGGATAAAGGGTTCATACGCACAATTGCTACACCTTGGGGTTCACCAGTCCTATTTTTAAATAAGAAGGATGGGTCAAAACACCTTTTAATTTATTATCTTGAGCTCAACAAGATCATGATAAAAAAAGTATCCTCTCCCATGGATTGATGACCTATTCGACCAGCTACATAGTACACAATACTTCTCCAAGGTGGATCTTCAGTTGGGATATTGTCGAGTAAGGGTGAAGAAGGAGGATATACCCAATACCAGATTCTGTATAATGTATAGGTACTATGATTTTATATTAATTCCATTTGAACTCACTAATGATCCAACAATATTCATGGACATTATCAATAGAGTCTATAGATATTACCTCAACAAATGTTTGGTATCCTATATAGATGATATTCTAATATACTCCAAAATAAAGTAGGAGTGTGAGGAGCATCTGAACATTGTGTTAAAAACCATAGAGAAGGATAATATTTATGAAAAGAATAGAAAATGTGAGTTCTGGTTGAAGAAACAATCATTTTGGGGCATATTATCACAAGAAATTAGATAACTATGGACTTCTATAAATAAAGAAGTAATTGGTGGATAGAAAAGGCCAACATATATGACACAAATATATAGTTTCCTTGGATTAGTTTTGTACTATATTTGATTAGTATGAAATTTATCATGGTTTTAAAACCCATTAAACAAGATAACTCGGATGGGTATAAATATTTTTTTGAATGATGAATGTGAAGAGAGAATAAATGAGTTCAAAAGAGTATTATCAACACACTAGTACTCACACTACCCATGAGTATAGAACGGTTCATGGTATTCTATGATGCATCGAAGAATAAAATATGATATTGTTAATGAAAAATGACAAAGTGATAGCCTATTCTTTAAGAAAATTTAATTTCCATGAATATAACTACCCAACTCAGAATCTCAAGTTAGCTGTACTGATCTCTACATTGAAAATATTACAGAATTTTCCCTTTTGGGAGAATTGAGAAATATATATAGATCATAATAACCTCAAGTATATATTCACACAAAAAAAATCAAAATATGAAATAATAAATATGGTTAGAGCAGATAATTGAATATGACTGCTCAATCCACTACCATCCTGGGAAAGAAAAAAAGTGGTAGATACTCTAAGCAGAAAGGATCTAGTCATTTTATCATTGATGAGAATTTATATAGATCCAATATTCTTAGACATGAAAATGATGGACATGGGAATAATAATGGAAGTAATATCATCAATCCATTTATAATTTATTTCTCAATTATCCCTTATATAAAAGATAACAGATTCTCAAAAAAATGATGTGGGAATTTAGAAGAAAGTGGTACCTATAAGAAAAGGTAAATCCTTAGAGTTCAAGATTAATTTAGAAATAGTAGTGAGATCTTGGTCAGGAATTTGTGCACCATTAAATCCTGAATTAAAAAGGAATTGTTTTATTATTCACATAGATCAACCTTGTCTATCTATCTAGGAAGTGAAAAGATGTATCAAGAGCTCTGAGATCGCTATTGGTGGGATAACAAGATGTTGGATATTGTTGAATACACAATAAGATATTTTGTATGTCATTAATTTAATGTGTGGAGGAAAAAATAAAAGTTGATAATGCAACAATTACCCATAAAGACATGGGACTTCAAAATAAATCAAGGGGAAAAAATATATATTGATTTTTGTGTATCATCTTAAAAGGTAATTTCATTGAAATTTGAGAGGACTTCTCACTCGGTAAACTTTAATGGATATACATTGGAGAAGTGGTGAGTTTGTATGGAATAACACTATAAATTATATTTGATTGAGATCAATGATTTACCTCCAGTTTTGGGAAGATTCTCCAACAAGCTCTAAGTATTGAGTTAAACATCATCATGACTTATCACCCTCAAACTGTCGGTCAATCTGAGCAGACTATCCAAAAACTTGAAGGAGTTTTGAGAGAATTCTCAATTGACTTCAAAGAAGTATGGGATAATTATCATCCATTGGTGTAGTTTTCATATAATAACATTTTCCAATAAATAACCCAAATGGATCCCTATAAAGACCTTTATGGTAAGAGATGTAGAACACCTACATGCTGGGATGAATTTGGGGAACACAAACTTTTAGATCCTAAAATGGTCAAGAAAATTAATGGAAATTGTAACACCCCAAGATTTTATATTCTTTTAATTTCATTAATTTCTTGTGTTGTATTCTACACCAATATTAGCTTGCGCTATACGCAACACTGTATTAACTTGCAGTATATGCAATACTATTTTTGGATCGTGTTACACACAATTTTGATAATAGTTATTCTACGCAACATTGAGTATATATATATATATATATATATATTCATTGTATAAATGAAATATGGTTGGATTCTATTATATGAAACAATGAAGGATTCTTGCACAACATGCAACCCTGACTTGGCTTGCATTACACGCAATCACGACCTTCCTCGATAGCGTGTGTTGTACGCAATACCAGGTTTTACTAAACAACGATATATTATTATAATATTATTATGATCTAGCCGTTATGAATAGTATTAACTAAATTTTGAATTTTATAACATTATTATTCATCTTACACATTTTCTAGAACATCGTATAAGAACAAAATAAATTTTTCGTGTAAAATATGTATTTTTCAAAAAATGCAGTTTTGCTGCCTTTTGATGGCGCACCCACTTTAAATCTAGTTTTTGACATTTTTATAAGTTCAATTTGACAAAATAAAATTCTTCTTTGGAATCATGAAATAAAAATTTACTTTGGATAAATTTTTCATATTATTCAGGTAACTTTCATATTTTGATGAATAGTAAAAACACGCTATATTTTAATTAAAAACAACTTTTTTCATCACAATACTTTATATGGTTAAATTATAATATTGAATGGTTTTGAAGTATAAATAGAATATATTTTTACCATTTAATATAATGTATGTAATTAGCATTGATTTTACCATGAATTCGTAGGTTAAATCAATTCAATCTTTTGAAATGTTTTAAACAAAAACCCGTTTTCTTTCGACAACGGGATTAATTTTAATTTAATTTCTGAAACTTCTGTGTATAGAATTTGGAAAAATGGATTCCATATTTGGAATCAGTGGGTCCAAATTATATTAATAGACTACTTTTTATTTTTGGGCATTATGAATAGTAACTACGGTAAATTTTATTTACCATAGTTAAAGGTAAATCAGGTAATTAAGGGTAAATATAAGATTATAAAATTACCCTAACATCTACCAAAATCCTATTGGTTGAATAAAAGTCGACCCATATCACCTAAGGGTCAGATTAGAATCATTTAATGGACTTTTTTCCATGAAAATAACTTAATTATTATTAAAACCAAAGAAAGTGACAACATGTCACTCTCTTAAATCTTATAGGTATATTAATTTTAATTTAGTGATAAACTTCATGAAACTTTGAACATGAATAGTCTCCAGAAAGATAATAACATTATCTACATCATGATAATTTATTTATACTTTTTAATGATTAAATAGTTTTCATTAATGGTGATACATTAATGATGCAGAAATTATTTATTAAGTGAAAATCAGTAATATAGTTTTTATTGAAATAATAATACCCATTAAAAGTTCCAAAAACCTGACCAAAACATATTGGTAGTATATATATACATAATAATAATCCAATTACCTAATATATAACCGTTTGGAGTCTTATAATAGTAATTATGACACTTATATTATTTTATTTTAAATGATGCCAAAGTTGTCACCTTCATAACTTAATAAATATAACAATTTAAATATTGTGATTTTAAGATTATAAATTCGAGTAAAAGTATTATTGTTAAAGGTAATATATTTATCTTCGTCATAGGATTTTATTTTTAATTTTTATGCAACAAATAAGTATATTAAATAATTATACAAAAATGTTGTTGTAATTATTTTATTAAGAGATAAACCAAATAAATGGTTTTAAAAATAATAAATTAAATATTATATGAACTATTTAATGTTCTCCACTAATTTTCTAGATACATAACCTTTTATTAATCTATTAAAGCTTTTATTTCTAACATATACTTTGTATGTATTTTATTTAAATTCAAATAAATGAATAGTGTCAAAATTGACAATATTGTTATTTTATAAAAATAACAGATTTTAAAATTGTTTAAAAATCACAAAAATATAAAAAAATTATAAATTTAAATTTATATGGTCTATAATGTTATAAAGTATCCAATTATGGACAATTCACAACAAATAAGGAATTATTTGATATAATTTA
The DNA here is from genome assembly GCA_963277665.1 of Viscum album. Taxonomy (NCBI): domain Eukaryota; kingdom Viridiplantae; phylum Streptophyta; class Magnoliopsida; order Santalales; family Viscaceae; genus Viscum; species Viscum album. Next base: position 292,192,330 of record OY728144.1, read on the forward strand.
AAATTTAGAATGTTATTACCACAAATAAAATTAAATTGATTAAGTAAGGATAAATCAAGTTGATAATGTTTCAAATAATTTCCTACCATGTCTAAATTTTATTGTCTGATTCTATTACAACCCTATATCATCTTATATTCGAATATGAGTCATTTTTGGAGGTTTTTAAGTGGGGTTAGATTTATTATAAATTAATATTTTTATGATTTCCAAAGGTGCTCCTCTCCTCCCTTATAAAAGGGAACCTCTTCCCTCTCCTCCTCACACCAATTTGATCCTTCAATATCAGCCAATCCCTACTAATTTCCCTTCTCAATTTCCTTAGCAACATCCTAGAGGTCCTGGTATTCTTCAAAGACCAACTTTAGTACCCGAAGAGGAGGATTCAAAGAGGCGTGTCAAAGAAGAGGTAATATCAGTTACCGATTCTTTCAATTTTCTTTCTTCATCAAATTATTCTTATTTAGTTGTTTCATTATGAAGTAATAACATCAGTATCAATAATATAATTATATTTTATTATAATTATGAAACAACCATATTTCACCATCTATCCATCCTATGGAAAATGAAATCACCGCGTGTGCGTACGTACGGAATACCGTCTCCACGCCGTGGTGTAATCTATTTCCCACCACCACCTTACTTGGATGGGTATAATGGTGTACATAATAACTATATATGATTATTGTAAAGTGATATTTATTCTTAAATAGTATACATACACTCCAATACAATTCCACGATCATGAGAATGATATCATCGCTCGTGCGTACGTACGGACTACCTTCTCCACGATGCGATGAGATTCATTCTCCACGTTAACCATTCATGAATGATTATAAAGTATATATAATAAGTAATCATGAAATATATGACATAATAATGATACTGGATTTATGTGTGTGTATATATGTATTGCATCTACTTAATTCCATTCAACTCAATAAGAAAACGAAAACAGCGTTCATGCGTACGTACGGCCTACCGTCTCCATGAACGGTGTATTTCTTTCCATATAATAATCTATTATATATATGTATATTATAAATATATATTATATATAAATCATGTTTTATATTCTAGAATTAAGTAATCATGATCTAAGTAATCATATGAATAATTACAAGCCAAAACACGGACGACAAATGAAACGATTTTACCCAAAACACTCTTTAACAAGAAATTTACAAAAGAACGGGTAATATAATGTCATAAGTGAACCATATATGATATAATAACAATGAGTATGATTCTGGAATAAGTCAATGACATTATTTAAATCATTATACAGGAGTTTCGGACACTTACGAAGCAAATCGGACCTAAGGTAAGGGAAATATCACAATCTCATTTTTATCTGAGATTGTTTATACTTTGGTTTTTACTGGGGTGTATTTTATCATCCACATCCATGTTTCCTCAATATGTAATATTATTTCCATCCACATACAATTGTTTAAATCCATTTTTACCCTTTGGTGAGTTTATAGTAAAAGATATTAAAGGAATCTTTTGTCGTTTTTCGTATGAGGTACTTTTTGACTTTTCCGAGAAAAGTACGAGAAGAATGTTTTTTTAACTTATACGGCATGAATGGATTTTTAAAACATTATTTCCAAGAATATTCCTTTACAAGTTTTCAATTTTATTTTTAATCAACTTATTTTAGTTTAAAATTGTATGACATGTTATGAAAGGAAAATGTTTTTGAAGTAGAAAGGATATTTTTCTCAAGAATGGAGTTCAAGTGTTTTATCAAAATTATTTTCCATCTAAGATAATATATGGTTATGTTTCTATCCCTATTGTTAAATTGATTTGATTATGTTATGATGGAATTATTTTATGAATTCCTTTATCTTATATGAATTGTTTTATGATTTCATGTTGTTTAAGAATCCCATTTTTATTACATGGGTTATGCAATGATGTATGATTTATGATTTTGTGGCACACATATGAATGGTATCATTATGAGATGGGTGGGACCTATATCTCCCTCCAATGAACTGGGTAAAGATTTTATATCTCATGAGATAGACATGGCTGGAACGGTAGGTTAAATCGTTTCTGTGAAACAGGACTGAAACGAGGAGTGAACTCGGTTCAGAAATGGACTTTGTCCACTAAGATAGTCTTGGCAATGAGTCTTGACTAATAAGAAATGATTCTCTATGATTATGTGTGTATGCCACAAAGTTTCATGTTTTATGTTATGATTATTGATATTACATTTCACTATTATGATTTATCCCATGTTATGATATTATGATCTCTTTTGCAGGTTAAGATTTCCAAAATGTTATGTTCTTATGAATATGATGTGATTGATATTTCTTTTTTTTTACCCTTACTAAGCATTTGAGATCACCCTTTTATGTTTTATTTTCCCCAAGATATAAAGAAAGGTTTTAGGTAAAAAAAGAAGATCTTTATGGGAGATTTTGATGATATTTCACCACAATTAGAAGATTATATTTCGAGTTTCCAAAGATACTAAACTATTACGGTCCTTGTGTGTGTGTTTTTTGTTATGTACTAAGTATTCCACAAAAGTAATGTAATTTCCATGTATGTTAAGCCTCGGGTCTCTAAAGTTGGTATCAAAGTAAAGGTTTAGTCAACCTTTGGAAACTAGGATGCGAGAACTTTAGTGATATCCCTAGATATATTTCTAAGGTATGTCTAGGGATGTCCCTAAGGTTAAGTATACGTATAGGATATAGTCCTAGAACTACAGTAACGATCTTAGAATTTAACATAAGATGTTAGATATTGAGTGTTCTCCCCCTTTACTATATTGTTTTCCCTAGCATGATTTTTGCCTCTCACACTATTCTTTTTGGGTTTTAGAAAATGGCTGGAAACAGAAAGATTCATGATAATGGAGGATATGACGGACAATGGAATGATATTCTTCATGAGAAACCAAATGAAACGGGATTTGGAAGTCCAAATATTGTTATTATGCCTAATCAGTAATCTCATAATATGATCAATAATCTCAACTTTGGTAAGTTTCTCGACTCAGATAATAAGAGAAAGATGGTGTTTCATGATGATCATAGAGGAAAGAAAGTTCAATTTCCCTCATGTAAATCATGTGGGAAGAGGCATTGGGGAGATTGTTTCAAGGGAACTGGAAGATGCTTTGGGTGTGGAAAAGAAGGACACAAATCTAGTAAGTGCAAAGGAAAAGGTTCCGTTAACACCATGGATGAGGATAATGGTATTGCTACGACATCAACAATGGTTAAATGTTTTAAATGTGGAATGTACAGGAATTGTGCAAACCAATTCCCTAAGGGAAAGTTCAGTACGGTCGTATGGGTAGTATTTATGTTGATGATGATGAAGAGACTACAAATGATATGTGAGATGAAAGAATTGTTGAAGATCAGTCAATGGTTTAAGAAGTTAGTGGAATGATTACATGTTTATCAAGTGTAATGTTGTATAAGTTATATCATGGTACTATGGAATAAAGATACATCTAAGGATTGTTACACTATTGTCTTTACTTGAGTTTCTAAAGTGTATGATTAATGGTACCAGTATCCATGAAAGGTTATTCAAATATTTTTGGAATGTAGATGATATGTGCATAATGAAGGGATAAGAAGAAAATTAAATGTTTGATAGTATTCATGAGCTCATGACTGATATAAGGAGAAGGTTATATCATGGTTTGAGTATATAGAATTTTTGGATTTTGGTATGTGGAAGGAGTTAAATTTTGACAGCATTCATGTTTTCACTAAGGTTTAATGGGTATTCATTTTTCAATAGAATACATGATTAAGGTATTCACATGATTGGAATTTGACCAACAAGATATATGGGAGATAAATGATGGTATTCACATGCTTGGTTGATGACATTTCAAGTAATCGTTTTCCTTATACTATGAGCTTGGACTGAAGTATTTTAGATAAGCCTAAAGGTTGGAATGGATTACGTTGGAAATAAGTTAGTATTGTTTAAGGATAGAACTTTTTTTGATATTATTGATGGGATGTTATAGTAATGTAGTTTTAGAAAAAGGACAACATGCAGGATGGGCGACAGCCCATCGCGTCGGACAAGGCTGTGGGAATCGAACCCACAACCAAAGTGCGACTGTCCTTTATCGCTTACCACTGGCCTACAGGAAGTCCCTATTTAGTAGAAACTAGTTTTATTATATTAAGCAGTATGATATATCAAGTATAAGTCCATTTTAGGAACCATATATGATTAATCTCACTATAGATGGACTTATGTATTTTTTTTGATAACTTTTATAACCTTTTGTTTAAGACAGATGGAATGACCCATCATTCTATCCCATGATCTGATAACAATTCACAAATGACAAATTCAACTTCATTTCTTTAGGAGATGAAGTAGAAAATTTCCAAAAAACGACTAATGGTGAGACTATACCAAAATCAAGAAAGTATTTCTTCTAATTCCAATTTCATCATCTTTAGGGAAATGATCTTGAAAACCAAAAATGTTGTCCTAGTGCCCTTATATCCGATGAATTTTATGGTACCTTAGATCGTCACAAATCTATGGCTTTGATATTGATGGCTTTTTCATAGCCATGTTCTCTACCACTCTCCATCAGAACATGATGGTTAGATTTCTCTTTCATATCCATATTTTCACCTATGTGGAAACCCAGTAATTAGTTTATTTGGGTAACTGTTACATTTCATACTTTTGTTTTTAAAGATTGGTTTTGGTATTCCTTTTTACGATGTGGGTTTCTATTAAAGAAACTTTCGAGTAGTAAACCATTTATAATCCCGACGAATTTCGAGGGAGAAATACATTTTAAGGGGGATAGAATGTAACACCCCGAGATTTTATATTCTTTTAATTTCATTAATGTATTGTGTTGTATGCTACAACAAGATTACCTTGCGCTATACGCAACACCGTATTAGCTTGCAGTATATGCAACACTATTCTTGGATCGTGTTACACACAATTTTGATAATAGTTATTCTACGCAACATTGAGTGTATATATATATATATTAAATGTAGAAATTAAATATGTTTGGATTCTGTTATACGAAACAATGAAGGATTCTTTCACAACATGCAACCCTGACTTGGCTTGCATTACACCCAATCACAACCTTCCTCGATAGCATGTGTTGTACGCAATACTGGGTTTTACTAAACAATGATATATTATTATAATATTATTATGAACTAGCCGTTATGAATAGTGTTAACTAAATTTTGAATTTTATAACATTATTATTCATCTTACACATTTTCTATAACATGGTATAAGAACAAAATAAATTTTTCGGGTAAAATAAGTATTTTTCAAAAAATGCAGTTTTGCCTCCTTTTGATGGCGCACCCACTTTAAATCTAGTTTTTGACATGTTTATAAGTTCAATTTGAAAAAATAAATTTCTTATTTGGAATAAAGAAATAAAAATTTACTTTGGATAAATTTTTCATATTATTCTGGTAACTTTCATATTTTGATAAATAGTAAAAACCCGCTATATTTTAATTAAAAACAACTTTTTTCATCGCAATAATTTATATGGTTAAATTATAATATTTAATGGTTTTAAAGTATAAATAGAATATATTTTTACCATTTAATATAATTTATGTCATTAGCATTGATTTTACCTTGAATTCGTAGGTTAAATCAATTCAATCTTTTGAAATGTTTTAAACAAAAACTCGTTTTCTTTCGACAACGGGATTAATTTAAATTTAATTTCTGCAACTTATGTATATAGAATTTTCAAAAATGGGTTCCATATTTGGAATCAGTGGGTCCAAATTATATTAATAGGCTACTTTTTATTTTTGGGCATTATGAATAGTAACTACGGTAAATTTAATTTACCATAGTTAAAGGTAAATCAGGTAATTAAGGGTAAATATAAGATTATAAAATTACCCTAACATCTGGAAAAATCTTATTGGACGACTACAAGTCTCCCCATATCACCTAAGGGTCAGATTAGAATCATTTAATGGACTTTTGTCCATGAAAATAACTTAATTATTATTAAAACCAAAGAAAGTGACAACATGTCACTCTCTTAAATCTTATAAGTATATTAATTTTAATTTAGTGATAACCTTTATGAAACTTCGAACATGAATAGTATCCAGAAATATAATAAAATTATATACATCATGATAATTTATTTATAATTTTTAGGGATTAAATAATTTTCATTAATGGTGATACATTAATGATGAAAAAATTATTTATTAAGTGAAAAATCAGTAATATAGTTTTTATTGAAATAATAATACCCATTAAAAGTTCCACAAACCTGAACAAAATTTATTGGTAGTATATATATACACCATAAGAATCCAATTACCTAATATATAACCGTTTGGAGTCTTATAATAGTGATTATGACACTTATATTATTTTATTTTAAATGATGCCAAAGTTGTCACCTTCATAATTTAATAAATATAAAAATTTGAATATTGTGATTTTAATATGATACATTTGAGTAAAAGTATTATTGTGAAATTTAATATATTTATCTTCATCATAGGAGTTTATTTTTAATTTTTATGCAACAAATAAGTATATTAAATAATTATACAAAAATGTTATTGTAATTATTTTATTAAGAGATAAACCAAATAAATGGTTTTAAAAATAATAAAATAAATATTATATGAACTATTTAATGTTATCCACTAATGTTCTAGATACATATGACCTTTTATGAATCTATTAATGCTTTTAGTTCGAACATATCTTCTGTATGTATTTTATTTAAATTCAAATAAATGAATAGTGTCAAAATTGACAATATTGTTATTTTATAAAAATAACATATTTTAAAATTGTTTAAAAATTACAAAAATATATAAAAATTATAAATTTAAATTTATATGGTCTATAATGTTATAAAGTATCCAATTATGGATAATTCACAACAAATAAGTAATTATTTGTTATAATTTAAAATTTAGAATGTTATTACCACAAATAAAATTAAATTGATTAAGTAAGGATAAATCAAGTTGATAATGATTAAAATAATTTCCTAAAATGTCTAAATTTTATTGTATGATGAGATTAAAACCCTATATCAGCTTATATTCGAATATGAGTCATTTTTGGAGGTTTTTAAGTGGGGTTAGATTTATTATAAATTAATACTTTTAAGATTTCTAAAGGTGCCCCTCTCCTCCCTTATAAAAGGGCACCTCCTACCTCTCCTCCTCACACCAATTTGAGCCTTCAAGCTCGGCCAATACCTGCCCATCTCCCTTCTCAATTTCCTTAGAAAAATCCTAGAGGTCCTGGTCTTCTTCAAAGACCAATTTTAGTACCCTAAGAGGAGGATTCAAAGAGGTGTGTCAAAGAAGAGGTAATATCCGTTACCGATTCTTTCAATTTTTTTTTCCTTCAAATTCTTCTTATTTAGTTGTTTCATTATGAAGTAATACCATCAGTATCAATCATATACTGATATGTTATTATAAGTATGAAACAACCATATTTCACCATCCATCTATCCAATGGAAAATGATATCACCGTGCATGCGTATGTACGGAATACCATCTCCACGTTGTAGTGTAATCTATTTCCCACCACCACCTTACTTGGATGGGTATAATGGTGTAAATAATAACTATATATGATTATTGTAAAGTGATATTGATTCTGAAATAGTATACATACACTCCAATACAATTCCATGATCATGAGAATGATATCATCACTCGTGCGTACGTACGGACTACCGTCTCCACGACGCGATGAGATTCATTCTCCACGTTAACCATTAATGAATGATTATAAAGTATATATAATAAGTAATCATGAAATATATGACATAATAATGATACTGGATTTATGTGTGTGTATATATGTATGTCATCTACTTAATTCCATTCAACTCAAAAAGAAAACAAAAACAGCGTTCATGCGTACGTACGGCCTACCGTCTCCATGAACGGTGTATTTATTTCCATATAATAATCTATTATATATATGTATATTATAAATATATATTATATATAAATCATGTTTTATATTCTAGAATTATGTAATCATGATCTAAGTAATCATATGAATAATTACAAGTCAAAACACGGACGACAAATGAAACGATTTTACCCAAAACGCTCTTTAACATGAAATTTACAAAAGAACGGGTAATATAAAGTCATAAGTGAACCATATATGATATAATAACAATGGGTATGATTCTGGAATAAGTCAATTACATTATTTAAATCATTATACAGGAGTATCGGACACTTACGAATCAAATCTAACCTAAGGTAAGGGAAATATCACAATCTCATTTTTATCCGAGATTGTTTATACTTTGGTATTTACTGGGGTGTATTTTATCATCCACATCCATGTTTCCTCAATATGTAATATTATATCCATCCACCTACAATTGTTTAAATCCATTTTTACCCTTTGGTGAGTTTATAATAAAATATATGAAAGGAATCTTTTTTCATTTTTCATACGAGGTACTTTTTGACTTTTCCGACAAAAGTAAGAGAAGAATGTTTTTTAACTTATACAGCATGAATGGATTTTTAAAAAATTATTTCCAAGAAGCTTCCTTTACAAGTTTTCAAGTTTATTTTTAATCAACTTATTTTAGTTTAAAATTGTATGACATGTTAAGAAAGGAAAATTTTTTTGAAGTAGAAATTATATTTTCCTCAAGAATGGAGTTCAAGTGTTTTATCAAAATTATTTTCCATCTAAGATAATATAGGGTTCTGTTTCTATCCCTGTTATTACATTTATTAGATTATGTTGTGATGGAATTATTTTTATGAATTCCTTTATCTTATATGAATTGTTTTATGATGTCATGTTGTTTAAGAATCCCATTTTTATTACATGGGTTATGCAATGATGTATGATTTATGATTTTGTGGAACATATATGAATGGTATAATTGTGAGATGGGTGGGACCTATATCTCCCTCCAGTTCATTCGGTAAAGATTTTATATCTCATGAGATAGACATGGCTGGAACGGAAGGTTAAACCGGTTCAGTGAAACAGGACTGAAACGAGGAGTGAACTCGGTTCAGAAATGGACTTTGTCCACTAAGATAGTCTTGGCAATGAGTCTTGACTAATAAGAAATGATTCTCTATGATTATGTGTGTATGCCACAAAGTTTTATGTTTTAAGTTATGATTATTGGGATTACATTTCACTACTATGATTTATCCCATGTTATGATATTATGATCTCTTTTGCAGGTTAAGATTTCCAAAATGTTATGTTCTTATGAATATTATGTGATTGATATTTCTTTTTTTTTTACCCTTACTGAGCATTTGAGCTCACACTTTTATGTTTTATTTTCCCCAGGATATAAAGAAAGGTTTTAGGAAAAAAAAGAAGATCTTTATGGGAGATTTTGAAGATATTTCACCACTATTAGAAGATTATATTCCAAGTTTCAAAGACACTAAACTTTTATGGTCCTTGTGTGTGTGTTTTTTGTTATATACTAAGTATTCTGCAAAAGTAATGTAATGTCCTTGTACGTTAAACCTCGGGTCTCTACAGTTGGTATCAGAGGAAAGTTTTAGTCAACCTTTGGAAACTAGGATGTGAGAACTTTAGTGAGATCCCTAGAGATATTTCTATTGTATATCTAGGGATGTCCCTAAGGTTAAGTATATGTATAGGATATAGTCCTAGAACTACGGTAACGATCTTAGAATTTAACCTAAGATGTTAGATATTGAGGGTTCTCCCCCTTTACTATGTTGTTTTCTCTAGCATGATTTTTTCCTCTCAAACTATTCTTTTTGGGTTTTAGAAAATGGCTGGAAACAGGAAGATTCATGATAATGGAGGATATGATGGACAATGGAATGATATTCTTCATGAGAAAACAAATGAAACGGGATTTGGAAGTCCAAACATCGTTATTATACCTAATCAGCAATCTCATAATATGATCAATAATCTCAACTTTGGTAAGTTTCCCGACTCAGATAATAAGAGAAAGATGGAGTTTCATGATGATCATAGAGGAAAGAAAGTTCAATTTCCCTCATTTAAATCATGTGGGAAGAGGCATTGGGGAGATTGTTTCAAGGAAACTGGAAGATGATTTGGGTGTGGAAAAGAAGGGCACAAAGCCAGTAAGTGCAAAGGAAAAGGTTCAGTTAACACCATGGATGAGGATAATGGTATTTCTACGATATCAACAATGGTTAAATGTTTTAAATGTGGAATGTACGGGCATTATGTAAACCAATTCCCTAAGGGAAAGTCTCATGAAGAGAATCAGTACGGTCGTATGGGTAGTATTTATGTTGATGATGATGAAGAGACTACAAATGATATGTGAGATGAAAGAATTGTTGAAGCTCGGTCAATGGTTTAAGAAGGTAGTGGAATAATTACATGTTTATCAAGTGTAATGTTGTATAAGTTATATCATGGTACTATGGAATAAAGAGACATCTAAGGATTGTTACACTATTGTCTTTCCTTGAGTTTTGAAAGTGTATGATTAATGGTACCAGTATCCATGAAAGGTTATTCAGATATTTTTGGAATATAGATGATATGCGCATAATAAAGGGATAAGGAGAAAATTAAATGTTTGATAGTATTCATGAGATCATGACTGATATAAGGAGAAGGTTATATCATGGTTTGAGTATATAGAATTTTTGGATTTTGGTATGTGGAAGGAGTTAAATTTTGACAGCATTCATGTTTTCACTAAGGATTAATGGGTATTCATTTTTGAAGAGAATACATGATTAAGGTATTCACATGTTTGAAATGTGACCAACAAGATATATGGGGGATAAATGATGGTACTCACATTCTTGGTTGATGACATTTCAGGTAATCGTTTTCCTTATACTATAAGCATAGACCGAAGTATTTTAGATAAGCCTAAAGATTGGAATGGATTACGTTGGACATAAGTTAGTATTGTTTAAGGATAGAACTTTTTTTTTGATATTACTGATGGGATGTTATAGTAATGTAGTTTTAGAAAAAGGACAAGTTTCAGGATGGGCGACAGCCCATCACTTCGGATAAGGCTGTGGGAATCGAACCCACAACCGAAGTACAACTGGCCTTTATCACTTACCATTGGCCTACAGGAAGTCCCTATTTAGTAGAAACTAGTTTTATTATATTAAGCAGTATGATATATGAAGTATAAGTCCATTTTAGGAACCATATATGATTAATCTCACTATATATGGACTTATGTATTTTCTTTGATAACTTTTCTAACCTTTTGTTTAAGACTGATGGAATGACCCATCATTCTATCACACGATCTGATAACACTTTACAAATGACAAATTCAACTTCATTTCTTTAAGAGATGAAGTGGAAATTGTCTAAAAACGACTAATGGTGAGACTGTACCAAAATCATGAAAGTATTTCTTCTAATTCCAATTTCATCATCTTTAGGGAAATTATCTTGAAAACCAAAAATGTTGTCCTAGTGCCCTTATATCCGATGAATCTGATGGTACCTTAGATCGTCAAAAATCTATGGCTTTGTGATTGATGGATTTTTCATAGCCATGTTCTCTACCACTCTCCATCAGAACATGATGGTTAGATTTCTCTTCCATATCAATATTTTCACCTATGTGGAAACCCAGTAATTAGTTTATTTGGGTAACCATTACGTTTCATACTTTTTTTTAAAGATTGGTTTTGGTATTCTTTTTTACGATGTGGGTTTCTATTAAAGAATCTTTCGAGTAGTAAACCATTTATAACCCCGACGAATTTCGAGGGTGAAATTAATTTTGAGGGGGGTAGAATGTAACACCCTGAGATTTTATATTCTTTTAATTTCATTAATTTCCTGTGTTGTATGCTACACCAAGATTACCTTGCGCTATACGCAACACTGTATTAGCTTGCAGTATATGCAGCAATATTCTTGAATCGTGTTACACACAATTTTGATAATAGTTATTCTACGCAACATTGAGTATATATATATATATATATATATTCAATGTATAAATGAAATATGGTTGGATTCTGTTATACGAAACAACGAAGGATATTTTCACAACATGCAACCCTGACTTGGCTTGCATTACACGCAATCACGACCTTCCTCGATAGCATGTGTTGTACGCAATACCGAGTTTTACTAAACAATGATATATTATTATAATATTATTATGAACTAGCCGTTATGAATAGTATAAACTAAATTTTTAATTTTATAAAATTATTATTCATCTTACACATTTTCTAGAACTTGGTATAAGAACAAAATAAATTTTTCGGGTAAAATAAGTATTTTTTAAAAAATGCATTTTTGCCGCCTTTTGATGGCGCACCCACTTTAAATCTAGTTTTTGACATGTTTATAAGTTAAATTTGACAAAATAAAATTCTTCTTTGGAATCAATAAATAAAATTTTACTTTGGATAAATTTTTCATATTATTCTAGTAAATTTCATATTTTGATGAATAGTAAAAACACGCTATATTTTAATTAAAAACAACTTTTTTCATCGTAATAATTTATATGGTTAAATTATAATATTGAATGGTTTTAAAGTATAAATAGAATACATTTTTACCATTTAATATAATTTATGTCATTAGCATTGATTTTACCTTGAATTCGTAGGTTAAATCAATTCAATCTTTTGAAATGTTTTAAACAAAAACATGTTTTCTTTCGACAATGGGATTAATTTTAATTTAATTTCTGAAACTTCTGTGTATATAATTTGGAAAAATGGATTCCATATTTGGAATCAGTGGGTCAAAATTATATTAATAGGCTACTTTTTATTTTTGGGCATTATGAATAGTAACTACGGTAAATTTAATTTACCATAGTTAAAGGTAAATCAGGTAATTAAGGGTAAATATAAGATTATAAAATTACCCTAACATCTGTAAAAATCCTATTGGATGACTAAAAGTAGACCCATATCACCTAAGGGTCAGATTAGAATCATTTAATGGACTTTTATCCATGAAAATAACTTAATTATTATTAAAACCAAAGAAAGTGACAACATGTCACTCTCTTAAATCTTATAAGTATATTAATTTTAATTTAGTGATAAACTTTATGAAACATTGAACCTGAATAGTCTCCAGAAAGATAATAAAATTATATACATCATGATGATTTATTTATAATTTTTAAGGATTAAATAAGTTTCATTAATGGTGATACATTAATGATGCAGAAATTATTTATTAAGTGAAAAATCAGTAATATAGTTTTTATTGAAATAATAATACCCATTAGAAGTTCCAAAAACCTGAAAAAAACTTATTGGTAGTATATATATACACAATAAGCATCCAATTACCTAATATATAACCATTTGGAGTCATATAATAGTGATTATGACACTTATATTATTTTATTTTAAATGATGCCAAAGTTGTCACCTTCATAATTTAATAAATATAACAATTTAAATATTGTTATTTTAAGATGATAAATTAAAGTAAAAGTATTATTGTGAAATTTAATATATTTATCTTCATCATAGGATTTTATTTTTAATTTTTATTCAACAAATAAGTATATTAAATAAATATACAAAAACATTTTTGTAATTATTTTATTAAGAGATAAACCAAATAAATGGTTTTAAAAATAATAAACTAAATATTATATGAACTATTTAATATTCTCCACTAATTTTATAGATACATATGACAATTTATGAATCTATTAAAGCTTTTAGTTCTAACATATATTCTGTATGTAGTTTATTTAAATTCAAATAAATGAATAGTGTTAAAATTGACAATATTGTTATTTTATAAAAATAACCTATTTTAAAATTGTTTAAAAATCACAAAAATATATAAAAATTATAAATTTAAATTTATATGGTCTATAATGTTATAAAGTATCCAATTATGGACAATTCACAACAAATAAGTAATTATTTCTTATAATTTAAAATTTATAATGTTATTACCACAAATAAAATTAAATTGATTAAGGATAAATCAAGTTCATAATGTTTAAAATAATTTCCTAACATGTATAAATTTTATGGTATGATGATATTACAACCCTATATCATATTATATTCGAATATGAGTCATTTATGGAGGTTTTTAAGGGGGGTTATATTTATTATAAATTAATATTTTTAAGCTTTCCAAAGGTGCCCCTCTCCTCCTCACACCAATTTGAGCCTTCAAGATCGGCCAATCCCTACCCATTTCCCTTCTCAATTTCCTTAACAACGTCCTAGAGGTCCTGGTCTTCTTCAAAGACCAATTTTAGTACCCTAATAGGAGGATTCAAAGAGGCGTGTCAAAGAAGAGGTAATATCCGTTACCGATTCTTTCAATTTTCTTTCTTCTTCAAATTCTTCTTATTTAGTTGTTTAATTATGAAGTAATAACATCAGTATCAATCATATACTGATATGTTATTATAAGTATGAAACAACCATATTTCACCATCTATCCATCCTATGGAAAATGAAATCACCGCGTCTGCGTACGTACGGAATACCGTCTCCACGCCGTGGTGTAATCTATTTCTCACCACCACCTTACTTGGATGGGTATAATGGTGTACATAGTAACTATATATGATTATTTTAAAGTTATATTGATTCTGAAATAGTATACATACACTCCAATACAATTCCATGATCATGACAATGATATCATCGCTCGTGCGTACGTACGGACTACCGTCTCCACAACGCGATGAGATTCATTCTCCACGTTAACCATTCATGAATGATTATAAAGTATATATAATAAGTAATAATGAAATATATGACATAATAATGATACTATATTTATGTGTGTATATATATGTATGTCATCTACTTAATTCCATTCAACTCAATAAGAAAACGAAAACAGCGTTCATGCGAACGTACGGCCTACCGTCTCCATGAACGGTGTATTTATTTACATATAATAATCTATTATATATGTATATTATGAATATATATTATATATAAATCATTTTTTATATTCTAGAATTAATTAATCATGATCTAAGTAATCATATGAATAATTACAAGTCAAAACACGGATGACAAATGAAACGATTTTACCCAAAACGCTCTTTAACATGAAATTTACAAAAGAACGGGTAATATAAAGCCATAAGTGAACCATATATGATATCATAACAATGCGTATGATTCTGGAATAAGTCAATGACATTATTTAAATCATTATACAGGAGGTTCGGACACTTACGAAGCAAATCGGACCTAAGGTAAGGGAAATATCACAATCTCATTTTTATCCAAGATTGTTTATACTTTTCTATTTAGTGGGGTGTATTTTATCATCCACATCCATGTTTCCTCAATATGTAATATTATTTCCATCCACATAAAATTTTTTAAATCTATTTTTACCCTTTGGTGAGTTTATAGTAAAAGATATGAAAGGAATCTTTTGTCGTTTTTCGTACGAGGTACTTTTTGACTTTTCCAAAAAAAGTACGAGAAGAATGTTTTTTTAACTTATACAACATGAATGGATTTTTAAAACATTATTTCCAAGAAGCTTACTTTACATGTTTTCAAGTTTATTTTTAATCAACTTCTTTTAGTTTAAAATTGTATGACATGTTAAGAAAGGAAAATGTTTTTGAAGTATAAAGGATATTTTCCTCAAGAATGGAGTTCAAGTATTTTATCAAAATTATTTTCCATCTAAGATAATATAGGGTTCTGTTTCTATCCCTATTATTACATTGATTTGATTATGTTGTGATGGAATTATTTTTATGAATTCTTTTATCTTATATGAATTGTTTTATGATGTCATGTTGTTTAAGAATCCCATTTTTATTACATGGGTTATGCAATGATGTATGATTTATGATTTTGTGGCACACATATGAATGGTATCATTATGAGATGGGTGGGACCTATATCTCCCTCCAGTAAATTGGGTAAAGATTTTATATCTCGTTAGATAGACATGGCTAGAACGGCAGGTTAAACCGGTTCAGTGAAACAGGACTGAAACGAGGAGTGAACTCGGTTCAGAAATGGACTTTGTCAACTAAGATAGTCTTGGCAATGAGTCTTGACTAATAATAAATGATTCTCTATGATTATGTGTGTATGCCATAAAGTTTCATGTTTTAAGTTATGATTATTGGGGTTACATTTCACTACTATGATTTATCCCATGTTATGATATTATGATCTCTTTTGCAGGTTAAGATTTCCAGAATGTTATCTTATTATGAATATGATGTGATTGATATTTCTTTTTTTTTACCCTTACTGAGCATTTGAGCTCAACCTTTTATGTTTTATTTTCCCAAGGATATAAAGAAATGTTTTAGGTAAAAAAAAGAAGATCTTTATGGGAGATGTTGAAGATATTTCACCACGATTAGAAGATTATATTCCGAGTTTCCAAAGACACTAAACTATTACGGTCCTTGTGTGTGTGTTTTTTGTTATTTACTAATTATTCTACAAAAGTAATGTAATGTCCATGTATGTTAAGCCTTGGGTCTCTATAGTTGGTATCAGAGGAAAGGTTTAGTCAACCTTTGGAAACTAGGATGCGAGAACTTTAGTGATATCCCTAGAGATATTTCTAAGGTATGACTAGGGATGTCCCTATGGTTAAGTATACGTATAGGATATAGTCCTAGAACTACGGTAATGATCTTAGAATTTAACCTAAGATGTTAGATATTGAGGGTTCTCCCCCTTTACTATGTTGTTTTCCCTAGCATGATTTTTTCCTCTCACACTATTCTTTTTGGGTTTTAGAAAATGGCTGGAAACAGGAAGATTCATGATAATGGAGGATATGAAGGACAATGGAATGATATTCTTCATGATAAACCAAATGAAATGGTATTTGGAAGTCCAAACATCATTATTATGCCTAATAGTCAATCTCATAATATGAACCATAATCTCAACTTTGGTAAGTTTCCCGACTCAGATAATAAGACTAAGATGGAGTTTCATGATGATCATAGAGGAAAGAAAGTTCAATTTCCCTCATGTAAATCATGTGGGAAGAGGCATTGGGGAGATTGTTTCAAGGAAACTGGAAGATGATTTGGGTGTGTAAAAGAAGGACACAAAGCTAGTAAGTTTAAAGGAAAAGGTTCAGTTAACACCATGGATGAGGATAATGGTATTGCTACAACATCAGCAATGGTTAAATGTTTTAAATGTGGAATGTACGGGCATTATGCAAACCAATTCCCTAAGGGAAAGTCTGATAAAGAGAATCAGTACGGTCGTATGGGTAGTATTTATGTTGATGATGATGAAGAGACTACAAATGATATGTGAGATGAAAGAATTGTTGAAGTTCGGTCAATGGTTGAAGAAGGTAGTGGACTGATTACATGTTTATCAAGTGTAATGTTGTATAAGTTATATCATGGTACTATGGAATGAAGAGACATCTAAGGATTGTTACACTATTGTCTTTACTTGAGTTTTGAAAGTGTATGATTAATGGTACCAGTATCCATGAAAGGTTATTCAGATATTTTTGGAATGTTGATGATATGCGCATAATGAAGGGATAAGGAGAAAATTAAATGTTTGATAGTATTCATGAGCTCATGACTGATATAAGGAGAAGGTTATATCATGGTTTGAGTATATAGAATTTTTGGATTTTGGTATGTGGAAGGAGTTAAATTTTGACAGCATTCATGTTTTCACTAAGGTTTAATGGGTATTCATTTTTCAAGAGAATACATGATTAAGGTATTAACATGATTGGAATGTGACCAATAAGATATATGGGGGATAAATGATGGTATTCACATGCTTGGTTGATGACATTTCAAGTAATCGTTTTCCTTATACTATAAGCTTGGACAAAAGTATTTTAGATAAGCCTAATGATTGGAATGGATTACATTGGACATAAGTTAATATTGTTTAAGGATAGAACTTTTTTTTGATATTATTGATGGGATGTTATAGTAATGTAGTTTTAGAAAAAGGACAACCTGCAGGACGGGCGACATCCCATCGCGTCAGACAAGGCTATGGGAATCGAACCCACAACCGAAGTGTGACTGGCCTTTATCGCTTACCACTGGCCTACAGGAAGTCCCTATTCAGTAGAAACTAGTTTTATTATATTAAGCAGTATGATATATGAAGTATAAGTCCATTTTAGAAACCATATATGATTAATCTCACTATAGATGGACTTATGTATTTTTTTTTGATAACTTTTCTAACCTTTTGTTTAAGACAGATGGAATGACCCATCATTCTAACACATGATCTGATAACACTTCACAAATGACAAATTCAACTTCATTTCTTTAAGAGATGAAGTGGAAATTGTCCAAAAAAACAACTAATGGTGAGACTGTACCAAAATCATGAAAGTATTTCTTCTAATTCCAATTTCATCATCTTTAGGGAAATGATCTTGAAAACCAAAAATGTTGTCCTAGTGCCCTTATATCCGATGAATCTGATGGTACCTTAGATCGTCACAAATCTATGGCTTTGTGATTGATGGATTTTTCATAGCTATGTTCTCTACCACTCTCCATCAGAACATGATGGTTAGATTTCTCTTCCATATCCATATTTTCACCTATGTGGAAACCCAGAAATTAGTTTATTTGGGTAACCATTACGTTTCATAATTTTTTTTTAAATATTGGTTTTGGTATTCCTTTTTACGATGTGGGATTCTATTAAAGAAACTTTCGAGTAGTAAACCATTTATAACCCCGACGAATTTCGAGGGCGAAATTCATTTAAAAGGGGGGTAGAATGTAACAACCTGAGATTTTATATTATTTTAATTTCATTAATTTCTTGTGTTGTATGCTACACCAAGATTACCTTGCGCTATACGTAACACCGTATTAGCTTGCAGTATATGCAACACTATTCTTGGATCGTGTTACACACAATTTTGATAATAGTTATTCTACGCAACATTGAGTATATATATATATATATATTCAATGTATAAATGAAATGTGGTTGGATTCTGTTATACGAAACAACGAAGGATTCTTGCACAACATGAAACCCTGACTTGGCTTGCATTACACGCAATCACGACCTTCCTCGATAGCGTGTGTTGTACGCAATACCGGGTTTAACTAAACAATGATATGTTATTATAATATTATTATGAACTAGGTGTTATGAATAGTATTAACTGAATTTTGAATTTTATAACATTATTATTCATCTTACACATTTTCTAGAACATGGTATAAGAACCAAATAAATTTTTCGGGTAAAATAAGTATTTTTCAAAAAATGCAGTTTTGCCGCCTTTTGATGGCGCACCCACTTTAAATCTAGTTTTTGACATTTTTATAAGTTCAATTTTAAAAAATAAAATTCTTCTTTGGAATAAAGAAATAAAAATTTACTTTGGATAAATTTTTCATATTATTCTGGTAACTTTCATATTTTGATGAATAGTAAAAACACGCTATATTTTAATTAAAAACAACTTTTTTCATCGCAATAATTTATATGGTTAAATTATAATATTGAATGGTTTTAAAGTATAAATAGAATATATTTTTACCATTTAATATAATTTATGTCATTAGCATTGATTTTACCTTGAATTCGCAGGTTAAATCAATTCAATCTTTTGAAATGTTTTAAACAAAAACTTGTTTTCTTTCGACAACGGGATTAATTTTAATTTCATTTCTGCAACTTCTGTGTATAGAATTTGGAAAAATGGGTTCCATATTTGGAATCATTGGGTCCAAATTATATTAATATGCTACGTTTTATTTTTGGGCATTATGAATAGTAACTACGGTAAATTTTATTTACGATAGTTAAAGGTAAATCAGGTAATTAAGGGTAAATATAAGATTATAAAATTACCCTAACATCTTCCAATATCCTATTGGATGACTAAAAGTCGACCCATATCACCTAAGGGTCAAATTAGAATCATTTAATGGACTTTTGTCCATGAAAATAACTTAATTATTATTAAACCCAATGAAAGTGACAACATGTCACTCTCTTAAATCTTATAAGTATATTAATTTTAATTTAGTGATAAACTTTATGAAACTTCGAACATGAATAGTCTCCAGAAATCTAATAAAATTATCTACATCATGATAATTTATTTATAATTTTTAGGGATTAAATAATTTTCATTAATGGTGATACATTAATGAGGCAGAAATTATTTATTAAGTGAAAAATCAGTAATATAGTTTTTATTGAAATAATAATACCCATTAAAAGTTCCAAAAACCTGAACAAAACTTATTGGTAGTATATATATATACACCATAAGAATCCAATTACCTAATATATAGCCGTTTGGAGTCTTATATTAGTGATTATGACACTTATATTATTTTATTTTAAATGATGCCAAAGTTCTCACCATCATAATTTAATAAATATAACAATTTAAATATTGTGATTTTAAGATTATAAATTTGAGTAAAAGTATTATTGTGAAATTTAATATATTTATCTTCATCATAGGATTTTATTTTTAATTTTTATTCAAAAAATAAGTATATTAAATAATTATAGAAAAATGTTTTTGTAATTATTTTATTAAGAGATAAAAAAAATAAATGGTTTTAAAATTAATAAAATAAATATTATATGAACTATTTAATATTCTCCACTAATTTTATAGATACATATGACCTTTTATAAATCTATTAAAGCTTTTAGTCCGAACATATCTTCTGTATGTATTTTATTTAAATTTAAATAAATGAATAGTGTCAAAATTGACAATATTGTTATTTTATAAAAACAACATATTTTAAAATTGTTTAAAAATCACAAAAATATATAAAAATTATAAATTTAACTTTATATGGTCTATAATGTTATAAAGTATCCAATTATGGACAATTCACAATAAATAAGTAATTATTTGTTATAATTTAAAATTTAGAATGTTATTACCACAAATAAAATTAAATTGATTAAGTAAGGATAAATCAAGTTGATAATGTTTAAAATAATTTCCTAACATGTCTAAATTTAATTGTCTGATGAGATTACAACCCTATATCATATTTTATTCGAATATGAGTCTTTTTTGGAGGTTTGTAAGTGGGGTTAGATTTATTATAAATTAATATTTTTTAGATTTCCAAAGGTGCCCCTCTCCTCCCTTATAAAAGGGCACCTCCTCCCTCTCATCCTCACACCAATTTGAGCCTTCAAGCTCGTCCAATCCCTGCCCATTTCCCTTCTCAATTTCCTTAGAAACATCCTATAGGTCCTGGTCTTCCTCAAAGACCAATTTTAGTACCCTAAGAGGAGGATTTAAAGAGGCATGTCAAAGAAGAGGTAATATCTGTTACCGATTCTTTCAATTTTCTTTCTTCTTAAAATTCTTCTTATTTAGTTGTTTCATTATGAAGTAATAACATAAGTATAAATCATATACTGATATGTTATTATAAGTATGAAACAACCATATTTCACCATCTATCCATCCTATGGAAAATGAAATCACCGCGCGTGCGTGCGTACGGAATACCGTCTTCACGTCGTGGTGTAATCTATTTCCCACCACCACCTTACTTGGATGGGTATAATGGTGTACATAATAACTATATATGATTATTTTAAAGTGATATTTATTCTGAAATAGTATACATACACTCCAATACAATTCCACGATCATGAGAATGATATCATCGCTCGTGCGTACGTACGGACTACCGTCCCCACGACGCGATGAGATTCATTCTCCACGTTAACCATTCATGAATGATTATAAAGTATATATAATAAGTAATAATGAAATATATGACATAATAATGATACTGGATTTATGTGTATATATATTTATGTCATCTACTTAATTCCATTCAACTCAATAAGAAAACAAAAACAGCGTTCATGCGTACGTATGGCCTACCGTCTCCATGAACGGTTTATTTCTTTCCATATAATAATCTATTATATATATGTATATTCTGAATATATATTATATATAAATAATTCATTATATTCTGGAATTAAGTAATCATGATCTAAGTAATCATATGAATAATTACAAGTCAAAACACGGACGACAAATGAAACGATTTTACCCGAAACGCTCTTTAACATGAAATTTAGAAAAGAACGGGTAATATAAAGTCATAAGTGAACCATATATGATATCATAACAATGAGTATGATTCTGGAATAAGTCAATGACATTATTTAAATCATTATACAGGAGGTTCGGACACTTACGAAGCAAATCGGACCTAAGGTAAGGGAAATATCACAATCTCATTTTTATCCGAGATTGTTTATACTTTGGTATTTACTGGGGTGTATTTTATCATCCACATCCATGTTTCCTCAATATTTAATATTATTTCCATCCACCTAAAATTTTTTAAATCCATTTTTACCCTTTGGTGAGTTTATAGTAAAAGATATGAAAGGAATCTTTTGTCGTTTTTCGTACGAGGTACTTTTTGACTTTTCTGACAAAAGTACGAGAGGAATGTTTTTTTAACTTATACGGCATGAATGGATTTTTATTACATTATTTCCAAGAAGCTTCCTTTACAATTTTTCAAGTTTATTTTTAATCAACCTCTTTTAGTTTAAAATTGTATGACATGTTAATAAAGGAAAATGTTTTTGAAGTATAAAGGATATTTTCCTCAAGAATGGAGTTCAAGTGTTTTATCAAAATTATTTTCCATATAAGATAATATAGGGTTCTGTTTCTATCCCTATTATTAAATTGATTTGATTATGTTGTGATGGAATTATTTTTTTGAATTCCTTTATCTTATATGAATTGTTTTATGATGTCATGTTGCTTAAGAATCCCATTTTTATTACATGGGTTATGCAATGATGTATGATTTATGATTTTGTGGCACACATATGAATGGTATAATTATGATATGGGTGGGACCAATATCTACCTCCAATGCATTGGGTAAATATTTTATATCTCATGAGATAGACATGGCTGGAACGGCAAGTTAAACCAGTTCAGTGAAACAGGACTGAAACGAGGAGTGAACTCAGTTCAGAAATGGACTTTGTCCACTAAGATAGTCTTGGCAATGATTCTTGACTAATAAGAAATGATTCTCTATGATTATGTGTTTATGCCACAAAGTTTCATGTTTTAAGTTATGATTATTGGGATTGCATTTCACTACTATGATTTATCCCATGTTATGATATTATGATATCTTTTGCAGGTTAAGATTTCCAAAATGTTATGTTCTTATGAATATGATGTGATTGATATTTCTTTTGTTTACCCTTACTGAGCATTTGAGCTCACCCTTTTATGTTTTATTTTCCCCAGGATATAAAGAAAGGTTTTAGGTAATAAAAAATGATCTTTATAGTAGATGTTGAAGATATTTCACCACAATTAGAAGATTATATTTCGAGTTTCCAAAGACACTAAACTATTACGGTCCTTGTGTGTGTGTTTTTTGTTATGTACTAAGTATTCCGCAAAAGTAATGTAATGTCCTTGTACGTTAAGCATCGAGTCTCTACAGAAATGGTCAACACCATTCAGAAACACATAAAAGAAACATAGTGTTATTATAATAGCTATACTAAAAATCATCGATGATACCTGGAGTTTGATTTTGGAGACATGGTAGTCCTCTGCAAATCTCCATGGAATAAATTCATGACATTTGGAAAGAATGGAAAGAATATTCCAAGATACATCGGTGCCTTTGATATCCTTGATCTCATTAAAATGGTTACATATAGAATAGCACTCTCACCTAAACTATCTCAAGTACATTATGTATTCTATGTATCTCTCTTGAAGAACTATATACCAGACCCCTCAAAATTGCTCATTCAAAAGTTCCTACCATTACATAATGATATTTCTTATTAGGATCAGGTAGTGAATATCTTAAATCATAGTAACTATGTTATATGGAATAAGATGATGAATCTGTATAAAGATATATAGAGAAACCACAAGTTTAATAAACCAACATGGGGAGAAGTGATGAAAAAAAATTACCCACATTTGTTTAAGTGGGTGAAATGTAAATTTAGATGGTAAAATTCTATAAGGGGGATATTGTAACGACTTAAACTTTTATAAATAAAATTCCCCTTTTTATTTAACTAAATGAATTATTATATATTATGGATATAGAAAGCACATTCACTTATTTGGATTCATTATATCATATCAGGTTTAAAATACTTTTAAGAATCATTTCTGTTGATAATATAGTCATTAAACAGGGATCATTTGATTAGTATAAATATAGGGTTTTAACAAATCCAATTGACATAGAAAAAGGAAGGGATGGTGTCAACCAGTAATACTATACCCTGTGAAGCCCACATAATACAGATTAAAAGTTAGATAGTTTCCATAGGATTTCCCCTTGAACAAGCCCAATATGAGATCCAACAACCTAAGCATGAGAGAAACCATTTATGGGAGAAGTTCAATATCATCATGATCACAACCAAAACCATGTATATCAAACCCCCGTGTGAAAGTATCATCATCATTCAACTCACTCTTATAAATGTTTTTGGTTTATTAAGTGGAAATATATCAACACCCTAATAATATTAATATGTATATTTTATCAAATAATGAATATATTTACATTCTATTATTGTTACTTTATAAATGATTTTTGATTTTGATACAGTAAAACACAAAGTATATTTTAGTGAAATATTCATATTTAATTAAGGAATTTATGAATTAATGGATTTTCAAAAATAGATAATATTTTAATAAAATATTATTATAAAATATAATTTATTAAATATAAATGACCATATAATTTTTATGATGACAAATGTAATTTTTATATGGCTTCAAGAAATATTTTTGTCAAAAAACCAAACATTTCTCAATAAATGTCAGATATTACTTTAAAATTAAAAATTTACGTATTTTTAAAATTATTTGGATAAAATAAATATTTTTTTAAATCATAAAATCTATATTATTCTATTTTTAATTTTTCATAATTTTCTTAGGTAGGTTAATTTTTGGGTAATAATTAAATACGTTATAAATATACGGTGTGTATTATGACATAATGATGGCCCAAAATGGTGTAATTAATACTATAAAATATATCCATGAAAAAATATATATTTAAAATTTAAAATAATATTAATTTAGTTCATTTTAATAATTTTATAAATCCTTTTTGAATCCTCCAAAACTTATAATATATTTTATGGTTTTCAAATCATTTATTTAAGGACAAGACTCACTTCCACATTATAAGGGTATTATTTTATTAAGTTCAGCCCTTAGAATTATAAAATAATTAAAACTAACCCTATTTTTCAGAAACAATGAGAAAAACCATGGTAATTTTTATGGTTTTTTTAATTTATTACATAGAGTCCAAAACCTAAGTTTGAGAAATAATAAATAATTCCCCTCTATTTTACTAAATAATCCAACCCAAGATCCCATTACTCTTCACTCAAAAATCTTGGAGAACATACTTACTCCCGGATACCCTCTCTAGAGTCCCCCGAAGTTTTCCCCCAAGATCTCAAGAAGCTGCTCTTAAGAATGTTAAATCATCCTCTCAAGGTAATGGATTTATTCATTCTCCTCCTAATTTAAGTGTCTCCATTATCTTATGCCCTTTTTCTCTAATTACAAATTTTTGAATATGCTATCCCATACCCCCTTACTTCCCATATGATTAAGAAATGATGATATACTCTTTTAATTATTCTTAGTCTATCTCATTAACATTTATATGCCCCTATTATACTACCAAAAATTTCACCGTGATTTTCCATGCCCAAACAATGTTATAGTAAATACCATACCCATTTCATATCAATGATGTTCACCATTATAAACTTCAAAATAATTGATTAGGGACCAAAATTTATGTATTCCTCACTCCTTGATCATGGAATAATATTTAATTGTAAATGATTTTGTTTTTATGATATATGTGGCACACTTAAGCATGATAATGCAATGAAAGTGACAGGTGCACCTAGAACTATATATTATTACAATGAATTGGGTAATATTTTAGTCTCATGAGACATCATTAAAGGGATTAGAGAGTGAAAATAATCTATAATGGTACTTTTTCAATAACGATTTCTTGGTAGTTATCTTTAACCTATGTTTATGATAAAGTATATTATGTTGTTTCCGCATTTCCCATATTGGATTTATTATTATAATGAAATATCATGCCTCATTGTTCATTTTTATAATTATAACTCTTTTTATGTCTCATTAATAGGACTAATGTAAAAAATATATTAAATTAGTCATGTTATTCCATGTTTACTCCCTTAATGGTCTTTAAATATCATCCCATTCTTATGTATGACTCCAAGTCGTCTCGTAAAGTTTTTATTACAAATGAAGAACATGATAATGTTAAATCAGTTTTCAATAAATATAATGTATTCACGATTTAAAGTTGTTTTATAATGTACCTAATTCACAAAGACACTAGAATTCTTCATCTTAGGGGTTTTATTATGTTTACTTATATGTAATAAATCATTAATTAATGTGTAATAAAGAGCAGGGTCTTTATAATCTAAGTCGTTTAATTTAATCTAGAATAAATTTGATGTAAATACATTTGGTTTCATTACCTTTTTCTATTGTGACTGGTAAGAACATGGATTTGGATTAAGAAAAATTTCAAGTGGGAAGAATTCACATTAATGAATGGAAAATTTAAATTTCCAATGGATTAAGATGAATAACATGGGTTGTCGGTTTGATGAAGGGGAAGCAATGAGTATAGAATAAAGTAACACTATTTAATGAAATTAATGGAAATAAATAGATGTTTTAAAATAATTATACCTTTCAAGATTTAAGTACAACAAAAAACCATAAATAAAGAAGAATATCGTGCCCAAGGGGTATGTAATATATAAATTTTGAGGCTGGAATAGATAAGTACATATTGGGAAGAAGACGGGTAGACAACCATAATTGGAAAGAGGCATATGGGTAGAATATTTGAGATGAATATTATATGAATCAAAACATTCTTCAAATTATTTCTTGTATGCTCAAAGACACATTGACCATACAACATCATTAGAAACAATAGTATTGAAAAAATTTGTACCCATCTCCTCTATATGTGTTCACCTAGCACACCACTTGATACTATCATAGGGTTACAATTCCTTGTGCATAGCTCCATGTTTGGATGATATATCCCTACTTTAATATTGTGTTTGGTTTTCTCTATCTATTTACTACTTTATTCTCTAATCCAACATCTTGAGTCTTCTCTAGTATATGAAAATGTGATCTTCTTCATGACCCGGAGGTTTCATATCTTGAATGTCTCTAGTGGACTAAAGAACCATTTTTTGTATCCCGCTATAGTTTTTTCACTACTACAGGTCTACAATACTTCTACAGTACCTATGAAACTTTACTCAAATCATGTTTTAATTTAGGGTCTTTTTTCAATATGAAATTTTTCATACCAGTAAGTTAGACCCCCCGACTACTAATGATTTATAAAATGCTTCTATTGTAAATCTTTTTTAGGGGGATGAATCAATGTTATTGAAAATGTATTCTACAATTAAATTTTAAAATTAGTGAATCATTATTATTTTCCTACATTGTTTCTTTTCTTATTAATTATGTAAAAGCACATACTTAAAAATAGGAAAGTGTAAATCAATGATATTTTTTTCATCAAGAGGCAATTTTATATTAAAATATTGATTTTGATGTCCAAAATAATGGATTATAGTAGAAAATCTTGAATTGGTTTCTAGATATTAGTTTTTTTTATTTGTTAAAAATAATTTATTTTTCCTTAAATGAGAATCAAAAAATCAATTTTCCTTAATATTAAAACCCACAAATAAAATGACAATTTTACATGTATTTAACCTTTTTATATATTTTTATTTTTTAAAATTTCTACATATTGATATAAATTTTCATTTTTTATAATAGAAATTTTTAAAAATTTCCTGAATAATTATTAATTATTTCTCACAATCTATTGGTGATTTATGAAAATTTTGTTTTAAAAATTAAAAACTTATTGTAAAAGAGGGTAACCTAGACCAAACATTATCATTTTTTTTATTACTATCTCATGTATCCAATTTGTTATGCATGATATACACTTACCATAATAGTGTTTATATTTATGTATCCACTACTTATATGATAATGTCTTTAAATTACATGTCATATCAAAAGGTTATAGTAGTTCCTGATAAATAATGAGAAACTATATAAATTATAATTGTAATCTTAAACATATTTTATATGGTCCATAAACATCATGCTGACAATACATGGATGATGTGTGTCTTTCAGGTGTTAGGTGCTCATAAAAATTGATAATTTTTTTCATGAAGTCTTTATTTTGTGATCTTTATTAGATGAGGTTATGATAACTTACTTGCTAATATGATCACCACATGTTTCATGTGTCATTGTCTATTTCTATCTGCAAAAATGTGTATTGGTCTCATGATTTGAGGTTATTATTAATGTGTACCATTTTATTACGTACTTTGATGAATGAAAAAAACTATGAAATTCATGTCTTATCACGGTAGCTTAGGTTTGGTGTGTCATTGGTGGTATAATATTGATAGAATAATTTATATTATATTTTTCACTTCTTAAAGGAAGTGATACCTTAGGCCCGATTGATCATGGTGGTAGTACCTTCACAAAATCTATGATCATAGTAGAAGAACGTAGGTTCATACAATAAGTCTATGAACAATATATAATGAAATTTTGATGACAAAAAGTTTTCATCATTCTTTATGAGATATCACAAACTAATGATACTATATTACATGGCCTATGTTCATATTAAAGGTTGTCCTTTCTATGATTTTTCCTTATATACTTAGGGGTTTTGATGGGTTGCTAATCTCTAATCTAGGTCTATTAATAGTTTTCACTATTATCTAGATAAGGACCTAGAGGGTCATACATGTAGAGTATTCAAAATCTATCCAATTCTAATGAATAGAAGTTTATAACATGGTGGGACCATCTAGGGGGTTCGAGATATTTCTGAGTTTTAATGATCACCAAAAATAAATAAATTCATACTATTTTAGTTTAGAATAATTGATTTTGGTTTTATATATTAAAATTATTCACATGATATAAAGTGAATAGATGGGAAAATATTTAATGAATGAATATTATTTTAATATTCAAGGTTTTTTTAATATTTACGGGAATAAAGAGTTTGGTTAAATGGATTGGATTTATTACTCAAT
The DNA here is from genome assembly GCA_963277665.1 of Viscum album. Classification (NCBI taxonomy): domain Eukaryota; kingdom Viridiplantae; phylum Streptophyta; class Magnoliopsida; order Santalales; family Viscaceae; genus Viscum; species Viscum album. Next base: position 292,221,574 of record OY728144.1, read on the forward strand.
ATATTTATTATATTACAAGTTTTTAAAACATAAATGATATTTATGACAATATAAGTAAGTCATAAAAGATTTTTATAGATTATTTAGTGGATAATACATATCCTAGGGTCAAGGATCCATTTACTATAATTTATAACCTCACTATATTAGTAGAAGGAGGCTCCTATTCAAGTTACATTTCACTATAGGATTTTAATATTTTCTCTCTCCTCTATCTTGATTTCTATAGAATGAAGTTGTTAGTCCAAGAAACTGGTCTAAGATCTACTTCATGGATCAAAGGATTGACCTAGTAGTGATCATTTCTATGGGGATTGTTTTTAAAATTTAAATTACTTGCGATATTTTTTTGTTGACTGCGTCATAACAAAAAAAAGGATTGTTCTATTTTGATGGGGAAACATCAAAAATTTAGTAAAATGAAGGTGAAAGACAATAATGATAGAGGGTGAAGGGTAATATGTATCTAGAAGGATATAATTTGGATGGTTTTGTTATGTTTTAAGTAGCTTGTGAAAAGATATGACAAAGATTATTATGAGTGAAGATGGTGAGAGAATTGTCAACAATATTGTGTGAAAATATTCATGATGGAGTGACATGTATCAAAACTTCCCTTGGTTGAAGAGATAAAATAGTGTGTCCCAATTATAATGTATAGTGGTACAAAAAAATAGTATATTCATGTGTGTGTGGAAAGTGACTTCAGGTGAGAGAGAAATTCCTCTAGTCATTGAGAGAAAAATCCTTTGGCAGCATTGTAAAATTCCATCAGGTGATGCATAAAATTCTTTCAAGTGAATTTTATAATTTTTTCAACTCCTTATTCTATTATGTTGGCTATTCCCCAAAATCTAGTATCATATTAGGTTTATGGTTCTGACATAAGAAGATACATATGTATAAATAGTGTCACATCAAGGAGTTTATCATATATCATTAAATATAACACCTAAAATGGTTGTGATGAATAATTCCATTTTTGACATATATGATCTGATGTTAATTGAGATTCAACTAAGGTGTATTCAATGTGATGGATTTCATCATACAGGATTCAATGATGGTATTTTTGGATGATAACCACAGCAATGAAAATGGAGAAGATGATGGTATATTAAAATTTTAAATCACAGTGGAGATCGTTAGGTGTGATTTTAATATTTTAATTACTTGTGGTATTTTTTATTGATCGAGCCCAAAAAAATAGGGAGTATTATTTTGAAGTTTTAGCCTCAAAACTTAAATAAAAAGTAAGAATAATACAAAAATAATATAGGGTTAAGTCCAAGATGTATCCACCAAGAGATACCTAGTATGGGGCTACCCCGTTTTTGGTAACTTATGTGTAGAGATGACGAAGATGGTGACATGCAGCGATGGTAATAGAATTTTCAATGACAGTGTGTGAAAAGATTCATGATAGAGAGCCATGTATTAAAAATTATATTGGTTGTATATATCAAGAAGTTTGTACAATGTTATGATGATTAGTGGTGAAAAAAATATTATTTCCATGTGTTTATGAAAAAATAATTTGGGTGGGAGAAAATCCATTTGGGTGTTGAGAGAAACATCCTTCAGGCATATTCTAAAATTACTTCAAGTGATGAGTAAAATTCCTTTGGGTTAAAAAATCCTTTGGTTGAATTTTATGATTTTTGTGACTGCTTGTACTGTGATGTGGGGATCCTCCCCAATAGTCAGTACATCGAATGCATCATTAGATCTTCTTGTTATCACACAAATTTCAAAAATCGAAGTTGTTGCATACTTTTTAAGAATGTGTGGATGGTCCAATGGTATCTGGATTTGGTTACTTGGAGAAATATCCACTAGAGATGAATTTTTTTCGAATACATATTAAAATACAATGAGTTATTTTTTGTTTTATTTTTCATACTAAAAATCATTACATGGGATCCTCAGCTCATGTATCAGGATACATATTGTTGGAGATGACGTAGTTACAACAATTAGTGATCAAATTTTTTAAATCTCTGACCCATATTCCTTTGCTGCATTGAGTTTCTAATTATTTAATCATATTAAAAATTAATTTTAAATTAAATTTATGTAGAGGGTGTTGAAATGGTCTCATCACCATAGATGATGATTAAATCCAACCACTGATGACCAAGTTAAGGTCATCCAAAGATTTAAATTGGATTTAAATCAGTGTTCTTGTGATTCTAGAATAAATAAATAAATGTATATATGTTATAGATAGTTTATAATTTACCTGAAGTTGTCTGTATAAATGATCTATAGTTTTTTCCGAATTCTAGCTGGAATTATGGTGGATGAAATAGTCGTTTCTAACCTAATAATTTTCAACCTGACCAAACATAATTTCAAAAATTTGTGGGAAGACCAAAGAAATATTTTTTTTAATTATACTATAAGACTTTGGAATTGGTACAACATAATAAAACTAAAAAAACTAAAAAATGAAAAGGGGAGGTTTATGATAGGTACGTCCAACCAGAAAAAAAAAGATAGAAAAAAATATTAAAATAATGGGGATTGGGTTAATGGATCCCATTCATGGAAACTAAATATATATAAATATAATTTTATCTTGGGGTCACAATAAAGCCACCCCCACTACCACCTCCCACTACACTGATTGTCCAACAGACCCATCTCCGATCCAACCTCCCATGCACTGACCCTCCCTATTGTATCTTCCTCCCCAACACCACAAGCCTAATCCACTACCCATATCTCAACATTCCCTATAGAATGCACCCCACCATCATGCCATTTCACAATTCGCTAGGCTACCCCCCACTGACACATCATTGTACCATCGACCAGAATTCTTACATCGTCGCCCTTGACCCACCAGACCGAATCCTAATATGTCCACCTCCCAACCTTCTCCCACCACTCGAGCCTCCTTCTGCCTCTACTTCCCAATACTGGGTATCCCACATTGATTGACTAGTCTTTATTCACTCCCATCTCACCACACGACCCCCTTTCATGTGACCTTCCTTGTTTTCCAAACCCATTGTGGTTTCACGGGGTAGCATGGATGGCCGACCCCATGGCCCAGTTGGGTGAGCCTAAATCAGAGAAGGATAGATCCGGCCCTACCTAACCTGCTCGGCCCATTTGGGATACCTAGGGGCCATGGAATAGTATTTATAGATATAACATATATATTTCAAAAATTAAGTTATAATTTTTGTCATAAAATTCAATTGAGACTGGTTGATATATTTTAATTTGAGTTAAAATTAAAATTATTTATTTTAATTCACTCAATTCCCCTTGATATGTATTTATTAAAAATTAATTTTTATTATGAATTTATTTTTCATTATAAATAATCATGACTAGATACCAACCAATGTATTTCTGAGTCTAATTTTTTAACTAATTATTGAATTCAGTTAATATTTTTGTAATTAATTAATTAATTAGATGGTATTTACATAGTCTATATTCCTCGTTATATGAATAAGGATATAAGATTCCATGAGAGTTGTCTTGTATGTGTATTACACAATCCTGATACACCCTCACTAATGTTTGTGTACTTATATATTATAAAGAAGATGAACAAAGGTTTATCTCATGACGAGACTAGATGATGATCTTGAAAATATGTAAATACATTGAGCAGGGTGTGATATACAATACAAGTCAGACATGGCTCATGTATTTTACCTATAGGGTTTAGATTGATCCATTTATAATAAATGAATTAAACTATAATAATCACTCATGATCAGTCATTTATTTTATTTTATTTGTGCATCATTTATTATTTTTATGAATATGCATGTTTACAAAAACACAAACAATAATAAACAAATAATTCATAGATTAAATAAAATTAATGTTTCATGATGTTTTCTATTTTAATTGAAGAAATTTGTGAGTGTTATCACAAAATATGTGAATATGATATAGAAAATGAATCCATTCATCATGAAATAATGAAAACCCTCAAAGTAATATTAAGGTGTAACACCTTCTGTCATTTGAATTTGAAAATTTCTGGGTTTATGAGGTGCTCATCAGCCATAGTTTAGGGTTACTTCTTCTACTGGAGATTTCTTATGAGATCTATGTGTATAATAATATAAATATTGAATCAAATAAGTTTTCACAATAAGCTTGTTTCATATTTATAGACAAATAGTTGAGTAAATCATGTTTACTATTTCTAGAAGTCGGGACTTCAATCAATAGTTCAAGGACACATGTTTTAATGTGATTAGATAGTCAAAAATGTACCATAAAACTCTCTAAGTAGTGAATTTTTCATAACATAGACTATGAATAGTGTTTTTGGGGATACTTAACTCTATTATACTAAGGCAACTGAGTATTCTGATTCTAGTAGTGCAGCCTACTAAGGATTGATAAAATAGTGGGATGCATTTAATTATTTAATCAGGTGATGCCTAATAAAAAATCAACATAAAAGTACCAATAAGATGGGGTTTAATTTTTTAGAAAAATGATAGGTAATACCATAGATACAATTTTATTTATATTGTAAAAAGAACATGTCATCACTAGTGAAAGTTCCAAGAGTTTTACAAGCTTTTGTATAAAGTATTACGATAGAGGAAATTCATTATGATGGAGTCCAAATTACCTGTTAATACACCTCCTAAAGAGAGGGTGATAAAAATACTTAAATGAAACTCATGTTTGACACATTTACTATTTACATCATAATAATTTCATCAATAACTGATGTGATGTGAAAAAAACAATACATGGATTGTTTCAGATGACATCTTATCTCTAAGAAGCTTATGAGTAGAAATTGAAGTGAGATATGAATTGGGTGATGATTACACTAAATATGTGTAAATTGAAATAGGGATCATGATGTCTAAATAAATCCCCTTCATATATCATTTACATGAAATTAATCCAATTTTATTTAAGATTAAAAAATAAATAGTAAGGGGGAAAATAATTCAATTAATTTTGGGTATGGTTCTCCAAGAATATAAGAACTTAAAGAAACATTAATATTAAGTTCTTGTGGTGAGAAATTTGAAATAAAAGGAGAAAATGAAAATGTAATGTGAGATGCTAATGTAACCTTCAAAAATTCCTTCAAATAATAGAGGAAAAGTATTAATAAAGAGTTTTTTTTCTTTATATGTCCTAAGATAAGTCTATATAAGATTTAATGAGATAAACTGAATTGAATACACAAGTTGTTTTTTGAGATTCCAAAGTCAGTGATGAGAAGTATACAACCATTAATTTCCAAGATTATTAGTTATAGTTGAACTTTTTTTAAGTATTAAAAAACATTTACCTCACATGTACATGAGACACAAGGATGGATTATTCCATGATTTGAATTAATTTAGTTTTCGGTGTCTAATACTAAAATAAAATTTCATTAATGATATAATATTAGGTTGTAACTAATGAATATAAAATTTAAAACACTAATACCCAGTTGAGGAAAGAAATTTTTTTCTAGATAAACTAAAATTATTTCTTAAGGATATACCTAGTATGTTTTTAGACCCAGCTAAAGAACATAGGTATTATAAACACATTTATTTTATTAGATATGGGTAAAAAATCATTATCAATAAATGTAATCTATATATATTTCATAATTAGCTCATCTAGAGAGCGTAGACTATTCTATGGTTAAGCTAGTGGTAAATTAATACACAACATAAGAGTCATTTATAAATTTTAAGGAATCTAAAACTGAAGTACAAAATATGCATGGTTAGAATATATGAGTTTCTATGGGATTATGTTCCAAAGAATATCTTGAAGAAGAATTCATCGATCATGAACTATGGAGCAGATTTATTCCTAAACTCACATTTCCTTATACACATAAAAATTATGATATTAGGAAGGATTATTGATGATGAGTATTACATGCTAACATTTATCAATAAGATGCAGTGTGGATTAATTCATAAATGCACATTTCCTTATACAATTCATAATCATGATTTAAGTAAAAGTATCATCAATGTTGAGATTCATATGCATTGTAAATAATTACATTATGTTTTAGACATTGTTCATAAACAAAATCCTTATCCCATTACAATATGAAAACCACAAAGAAAAATGGATATAATATGATTTATAGTATGATATAAGTCTATTATTTCATAATAGTATGTTTTTAGATGTAATGTGTTTTTTGTAATGGTTTAGCCCATCTGAACCATTACTTTAAGGAATTCTGGTGATGGAGGCTTCCAAAGGAGTTTCCAAGGTAGCTGGAGAGAGAAGGAAACTTACAGCTAGATAATACAGTGGAGGGTGATTCTATAAAAATAATTATTGGGTTGAGTTGTGGAGGAGAGAATATATAGTTTAGGGATTCCATATATGGTGTTGAGGCTTGAAGGATGTGTTTTGGGAGGTTCTTCCATTTTTTCATGGTTTTACTATGGAGAGGGGTTGTGATATAGCCTTATATGTTCTATAGTGTGTTTTTTTCATATTTTAATGTCTCAAGGTGAGGTTTTGGTGCTACTATGATTTTTAGCATAGCTGTGGTGTGGATTCATGAGGGTGAGTTTTGGGGTTCCTATAGATTTCTAGGTAGTTGTTCCTTGGAATGTGATATAGATTATCCTACCTTTCTATTGTTAGTTTCTCTGGAATAGCGGTCTTGGTTAATTAATAGTCCCTTAAACTATTTTATCTTTGTTTCATGGTACCTCCCCTTTGCATTGTAGTCTTACGTTTTTAGAAATATTCTGGCATGGTGGTGCAGGATTCATTGTGGTATTGTGTTTTTTAGACTTGTTATAAATTCCCAAATCCCATATATCCTTACATTATATTGGTATTTTATCCCATTTTTTAGGCGACCCAAGTGTTTCACATTAGGCCTTCCTTCCCCTTCCAATTGATTTCAACCCCAAACTTCTGAGATCGATCTATGGTTGTTTTAAGTGAGTATTCCGCCCTTTTCTATCATTTTTCCCTATTTTACAAATTAAAGGGGTTGTTTTCAAGGGGAACCTATTTTTTATATTATATTTTGGTAATAGTATGTTTTGGGTTGTTTTTTGAGGGTGTTTAATGTGTTCGGCTTCATCGATGTTCTTGATGGTGGCCCCCCTCTCATTCCGCCCATGTGTAGTAGTTTGGAAAGATTCTTTTGAGGTAGGGGATCCTTCATTTCTCATATTGTTATATCAAGATGGAAGTTTTATGCACTTTTTATCTTTTGGGAATATATTATGCACTAGAATAATGGAGATAATTAATTGTTTTAATTTATGTTGATGGGGAATGGGAATGAAATACAAATCTTGCCACTTTAATATTATTTGATATTAAGATTTTGTGGGCTTGATGCCTTGCTGAAAATCATGTCCATTGGGGGTTATGTTTTGGAATTGGTTTATGTATTTGTGTAACATTATTGTGTTATTTTTTTATATCAATTTAAATGAAATTGTCTTAGAACACGAATTTGGATACTAAATTGGTTGGACATATAAATTATGGATTATGTGAGAATGACCTTGAAATAAATAATTGAATGTAATGAAAGGACCCTTTTTAATTATTTTAAATGATATGTGAATTATTTGAAACGTTTTTTGATGTGTAGGTTATGATGGAAATTGATGGTGACATGAAATGGATGTAATATGGGGCGTGTTTTCATGAGGATGATGTGTGGTTGATATGTGTTTTGTTGTGCTGGATTCCTTAGTTATAATGGAATTAAATTGAAAATGAATATTTGAAATGAAAAGGGTCGAAATGGTTAATGAATGATTAAAATAATACAATAAGTTTTGTTAAATGTGTTGGATGTTTAAATGTGAAGTAAATGGACTGGTTAATTGAAATGGGTTGGTAATGGGAAATTTTGAATTTTTCATATATTAAAAGAAAATGTTTGATTGTATCATGTAGATTGTTGTGTGGTTTTCTAAATTTAGATATGGAAGTAAAAGTGCTGGATGTTGTGAGGTTTAATGGTGATGTTGTGAGTAGTTTGGTGATCTTTCTATGAACCCATAGGTGGGGCTTGTATGTGGCTATATATATATACCTTATATGATCATTGTAATTTATATACACACCCCACCCATGGCGATAACTCTATACCAACAATAGAATGTTTTGGGGTGTTTTTCCAACATCTCAGTGGTCAGGAATGATGGATGGATTCTAGATCTTCCCTACTCACTCTACTAAGAGACATTGTCATGCATGGGATGTGATGTTAGGAAGTAAGAAAAGTGAATTGTGGTGATATTTGATTAGATAGATTATGGTGGGGATCATTTATAGTAGAATGAGGGAATATTGTCTATATATTTCATGTTCATGATTCCCAACTACTCTGGTTATGGTGGTGGGTGCTATGTGATGTGATCTGATGACCCGGGTGCCTTCAGTAATATTTTTATATAGAAGATATGAGAGTTCCAAGTCATACGACTTTCAGGTGTGAGAGTGAAAATTTTTTGGGAAAGTGATGCAGGTAACATTTTTATTGATATTTTTATTATCATGTTATTATAATTTGATGTGTTAATTAGTGACCATGTCATGGAGAGGATGATATTGTTTAGTTGACTAGTTTAGGTACTGACTCACTTGTTCATTAGAATGCTCTTTTCACATGTTCAAGATAGACTATAGGTATGATCCTATTAATTATTCTTTTATGGAAACCCTTAATATATACAAAAACAATTATTTCCAAGAGGACTATATAGAAGAGACTGAACATTACTAGCTTAAACATTTAGATTTTTTTCGCTACATTAGTATTATTTTTATTTGGGTATTTATTTGAAAAACATTGTATTTTTTTCATTATTCATTAATTATTGGATGGTTTTTGTATATTTATTTCATATTATTTCATAGAGTTTATTGATCATTGATATCCTATCTCTTAAACCATAATTGTTTTAGTGGGTATTTCCTTCCATATGTAATATTTTTATAGCGTTGGTGTTAGTTTCTAACCTTGGGCCTGCTAGAGGTGGGACTCGGGGGTCATTAACCTTCTTCCTTCATTTTCATCTAATAAGGGGTACACTAGAAGGGAGGTAGTCATAATAAAATGGTATCAATGTTTTTGGTTGAGATATAGTATGATGTTCATAGTTAGGCCCAATGGGGATTTAATGGGATGTTAAGGAAATAGTGTTATCAAGTCTTTGTCTGTGAAATAGGCCATGGAATACTAGATAAGACACGTGATTATAGCCCCCCCTCCCCATGATTCAGTGAAAGGACACTAATCCAATCGAATGAATAAGAAATTTAATTCCTCTTGTAGGGAGAAGACCTAGTAGAGTTACATGAATCATCATTATATATGTTATTATTTTAATTGGGTGGTTTGGGTATGGTTAAAATGAATTTAAAAATCTTAATGAAAATTAAATACTATTGATAATAAGAAATAATTTATTCCTATTTCAGTTAGGGATCTTGCATGTTGTCCACATGTTTTTTAGGTTAATGAGATTTATATGGTTGTCTCAATTGACCCTCAGATGGTTGACACAGTTGAGGTGGATGATCAGTGGTAGAAAATGTGTCTCGCCATTTAGCGATAGCCATTGGGAACGTATAAGGGTAGTGTATCTAATATTGTAATGGAGAGTTGGTTGGAGGATCTCTAGATCACCATCAATTTTACATAGGCATTGGTAGATTTTTTTTCTTTTGGTATTCAGTTAGATTTAGGGAGTTTCATTTCAACAGTGGACATTGTTTCCTAGTAACTGGAAGGAGGAAGATGTTTGTTGGGTTTACCTCTAGAAGTACTTCTTAGCAAAGTTCCATTCGATAACCATGAAGGCAGTGAAGAGGCGTAATATACTCTCTATTAAGTAGAAGAGTCTTTATGTTCTAGAGATGTGGATCAAGTTAAAAAAAACTTTTATATTTCACCTTAGATCATTTTAATGATTCGAAGTCTCGAGCATGGTATATTTAGGAGGTACTACTCCCTTATATCCAGTACATAGTTACTCCTTTTACATTTAAAATTTATTGGTAAGTTCATATTAATATGGTGGTGATTGATTGTATGCACTCATGAGGAGTTTTTCTATGAGAGGGGAACCAATAGGGTTCCTTTAGGAGAAATTTTGTCAATAATAGATCGCAGGAATCAATTCCTTTAAGGTTTTGACTAGTATGGATTTTACCACCATAGCTTCCTTTTAGACCTATTGGGGCCACAGGTTTCCATATTCTTCCTATGTGACTTGGGATAGTGTTATTCACTTGTTTGGGTCATGGTCATCATTATAATCATTTGCCCATGGTTCTTAGAGATCAGTATGGTGGAGGTGGTCCGGTTCTGTGTCAGCCTCAGTAGAAGATATCAGTGAGGTCATTTCAGTAGCAGGGGATGCATGATTGTACATTTTTAAGAGGATATTGGGATTGAATATGTTGAACTTATGATTTTTCCCATATTTAGTAACCCCTACATTAGTTTTTCCATATATGTGGTTATTAGAAGAGAGAAAACAGTGCTAGGCATGGTCAGTTGAATATGGTGGAGGCAAAAATTCTAGAGGGTGTAATGATCATTATTGGTATGATCATCTTTTTATAAAATCCTGATTATACCTTTTTTTGATTTAGGATATTCACACTTATTTGTTTTAACCACTCTAGTTTGTGTTTTAGGACTAGATATAGAGATACTTCTCATTCCCCTAGTGTTGACTACACCAGTCAGAGGATAGACCAGATTATTAAATGTGTATATGGGGTGTAGACAAATGATGAGGACATATTATTCTTGTGTAGATCATTTCATGCTAAACATTAAGTAATATTATGTTATTATCAACATCGACTATTTAACTTCTAGGTGTGTTGTTATTTAATTATTTTAGAGGATAGTTGTGTTCTAGGATATGGATAGCCGATGTGCATTTTTCATTAGTGAGTGGGGTGGTAGGGTTGGTAGTAGATATATGAATAACATTCCATAATTTATAGATTTTATGTGCAATCAATGTATTGTGGTATAAATGAAGTTCATCGAGTATTGGGTGAGTTTCTAGATATTTTACAAAGGTGGTTTTTAGGATAACCCCTTGACGTTATGTTGAGTTCAGGATAGACTCACAGCTTGGTGCTTAGCATGTTTTTATGAATACTTATCAAATGAAACCTTATGAGTAGTAGGAATTTAGGATTTAGATATATTATCTTATATATAAAGGTCTCATCTAACCTATTTCATTTTCATGGGGTGCTGAATTATTGATTTCGAAGAAGACAGATTGTAGTCTAAGGATTTATATAGACTACTAGAGGTAGAATTGGGAGATGAGAAAGAATAATTTCCCTATTTGAAGGATTGAGATTTTTTCAACCAGTTTAGAAGAGAAATTTAGTTATATAAGATTGATTTTTGATATGGATATCACCATTTGAGTTTGAAGGGAGATGATATCCCAAATACTACCTTTATATGTGGGTTTGGACACTTTGAGTTTCTGGTCCTATCATTTGGTGTCACGAACACACCAGATGTGATCTTGGGGATCATAAGCTCTATGTTTCAAGGTTTTCTATAATATTTCATAGTTATGTTCATCAATTAATCCTTGATCTACTTGATGTCATAGAAGATGCATACTGATCATCTTAGTGTTTTATTGTAAGTTATTCGACTCCACCAGCTCTATGAAATGTTATACAAGTGTATGTTATGGACATGGGAGATACATTTTACTATTCATGTAGGGTTTTAGCATGGTGTGTACATGGAACCACCATTGATCAAGGTAGTCACTTCTCATGAGGTACCCAATAATGGGGCTGATATTTTTAGTTTTCTCGATATCATGGGATATTAATAAAGGTTCATGTCTAATTTCTCAAAGATTTCAGCCTCATAAAAATATATAACTATGAATGATCATAATTTTATATGTATTGATCAATTTCAAAAAATGTTTGATTACCTGAAGTGGAAGTTGGGCAATACTCTAGTGCTCTGGTTTCTACATGAGGGGTGGTGTTTGATATTTTTTGTGACACCTCTCCCCTAGGAATGCGGTCTATCTTGATGTAGTAGAAAGTGATTATATCTTATGGGTATAGGAAGTTCTTTCCCCATGAGTGTAACTATTCCACCCATGATTTTGAGTTAGTAACATTTATGTTTTTTCTGATTTTTTGGTGACATAACCTCCTTGGGAATCGCTTTTCGGTCTTCACAAATAATAATAGATAAAGGTACATCATTTTTCAGTGTGATCTGAATCTATAAAAATGGACATGGATGGTCTTTCTTTAGTAAAATGAAATTTATATATTCTGTAGATCAAAAAATTACTTCCTAACACCTTAAAAATTAAGTAACAGAAGTATTTAGTTTAGTATTTTTCAGATTCCTGGATAGAGATAGAGGATTTGGAATCCATTCACTTAGATACAAGGTTGGTTAATAGTGAAGGTTTCTTATTTCAGAAAATAGTGTAACATTATATGATGCAGTGGGTTGAGGGTTGTTATTAGAGATACTGAAGGTAAAAGTTGATGTCTGATCATGTTGTCCATGGTGATGCTCCAAAGGGATGTTTAGAGGATAGCCAAAACTAGATGTTTTTTTAGAAGATTGTTTATTCTGATAGTGATGTATGGGGTAGTCCTTAATGAATTTCAAGGATCGCCTTTGGCAGTACACCCAACAATATATAAGATGTACCATTCATTGAGGGTGTATTTCTGGTTTCCTTGGATAAAATGGGTGGTGGTAGAGTTTTTGGCTCAATGCTTGGTTGTCCAGAAGGTAATGGTATAACACCATATTCCTGGTCGGTTTTTTATACACCTTGGATGTTCCTCAGTTGAACTGTTATGACATCGTTATGCATATAATCATAGGGTTAACTAGATATCATGGATTTTATGAAACTTTTTAGGTAATAATTGATGGATTAAAGAAAATTAATTACTTCCTATCAATCAAGGATCCGGTTCTATGGATTTTTTTTTGAAGTGATATGTGGATGTGCTAGTGTGGATACATGAATTCCCATAGTCCATTGTATCTAATCAGGATGATCAGTTTACCTCATGATTCTGCAGGGTATTTCAGCATGATTGTTTGTACTTAGTTACACATCAACTCTCCCTTCCACTAACATAAGGATGGGAAGACATAGTGGACCATCCATGCACTGTAAGAATATTGCAGGTATATATCTTGGACATTAGAAGATATTGGGAAAATAACTTGACCATAGATGAGTTCTCATATAATAATAGAAATTATTTATCTATTTAATGTCCCATTTTAGGTGTATATGTGAGTACATGTTATTCATTATGGTGATGGTATAGGTTTGGGTAGTCATTTTTTCTTATTTTTGGTGTGATGAAGAGTGTAAAAGAGAAGGGTTAGGTAGTTTTTGAGGGGATGAAGGTTTTGTAAGACCAGAAGAAGTCTCGTATCAATTGTAGGAGGAGGCCAATGAATTTTTAGGTTGGAGACCATGTGTTCTTGAGATTCTCCCCTTGATATGGGGAATAGAGGTTTGGAAAGGGAATAATCTCTCACCCTAGTTTATTGGACATTTATAGGTTTTGGGGTTCATTGGTGAGGTTTCTTATATGTTGGAACTCCCACCATGACTAGACAAGATCAATGAAATCTTCCTTATCTCTTATCTCCATCAACATATTCATGATGAATCTCATTTCATCGACTGGGGAGATATGGATATTGAGGATAATGTGAATTTCATGGAATGAAAAATTTAGATCCAATATTAGTGAGATAAGGTGTTATATGGACGAATCAATTATTTGGTTATTGTGTTTCGATGGAATGTTATCTTATAAGAGAGTTCATGGGAGCATGAGACATAGATTTATACTCCATACCCCGTGTTTTTTTATTTTTTCCTTATTTTTTTATTCGTAATGTTGTGATGTTTGAATATTTTTTGGTGATGGAATGTTTTTCCTTAATATATGATGTGTGTTAAATCTTATGACACATGATAGGGGAAAACCTGATTCTTAATCGTGTCATGTTATAAAGTTTTACATTTTAAATATTGTTCATGAAATTCAGTGTCACTCAAGAATGATAATAGTTTGAAATGTATCTGATGTAACATTCAGGACCATCCTACACATTACATTGTGGTAATTATAGTGATATAGGTGTTCATGTGAGGTTTTTTTGTATTTAGAGGGAAGAAGGAGGTCGGAGCTAGAAAATATAGCTAGGGGGATTTTGTGGCATGGATGATTGGGTTGTACTGTAGAGGATAGAAATTTAAGTATAGGGGGTATGGTTGAGACGTTGAGGTTTGGATGAGGTCTTTTGGGAGTTTCTTTACTTTTTTTGTATGGTTGTGATATGTAAGGGGGTTTTGGTGTACCCTTTTGTGTTATAAGACATTGATGTGTTGTATGTTGTGTAGGGGATCACAGTGTGGTTTTAGTACTACATCCTTTTTTGGCATAGCTATGGTGTGGAGACCCTAGATATGACATTGAGTCATGGGGGTGATTTTTTTTCTAGTTGATTTTGGGGTAGCTATGTTATGGAGATGGGATGCGTTGTAGCACCCCTTCCTATTGTTGGGTTATACAGTACAGAACTCTTGGCTATGTTGTGGTCCCTTCTTACACTTTTTTATATCTACAGTGTAAATATATCCATATTTTTTTAAAGGATCTTTGACCACCCAATATTCAGCATGGTCACTCCCTTTTTCATTGTAGTATTCTTTTTTTACAGTAATATAGTTTGGTGTTTTAGGCTACATCGTGGTAATGGTTTTTATAGACCAGGTACAAAAATAAAAAGCTCCCTCAGCCATATATTATATCTTTATTTTCTCACATTTCATGGGTGACCCAAGTGAATCCCAAGGAGTTAATTTATATTCTTTTCAGTGGATTTTAATCTCATTCTTGGGAGATCTATCTTTGGTGATTTTAGGTGAGTCTTCACACCCCTCTTTTCTTCTCCCTACTTCCATTAGTGTACACCCATAAGGGGTGTTCGTCAATGGAAACCCATTGTTTTAATGGTTTTTTTGTAAGAGAATGTTGTGTGGTGTTTTTTGGGTGATAATTATTTTATCCTTCATCTAAAGAGAATGGTGTTGGTTTCCCTCATATTGTAACCTTTTCTAATGGTTTTAAAACTTCCATTAGAGGTATTAGTACTGATCACAGAGGGTCCTTTGGGCCAAAAAATGGGCTTTCAAGCCTTGTATTCAGGCCACTTGGCCTTGGGCCTTCGGGAAATGTATTGGGTCTCCCTCTGCCCTCTAAGAGGTCTTTCCTTTAATAATAAATTGAGGCTTCGTCCCCAACCATTAGAAAAAATTAGAGGTATAGGATCCTTCATTTCTCATCTTGTTGTATCATACAGTAGGGTTTATGCTATTATTCTATTTGGGAAAGATAGTATGCACTGATATCTTGAATAAAATAGATTGGTTTATTTGAAATTTATGGGTAATGGGGATGGAATACATGTTATATCACATATTATTTGATATTGAGATTTTACAGGCATGATGAATTGCTAAAAATCATGGCCATTGGGGGATTTTTTTCAGTATGGTTTATGTGTTTTTGAACATTATTGTTCAATTTTTTTATATAACTATAAATGAAATTTACTAATAACATAAATTTTACTAATAAATTGGTTGAACATGGAAATTATGTATTTCATAATAATTCCATAGGAATAAATAAGTGAAATGGGGGAAAATACTCTAGCTAGATCTAAGAAATTATATGTGAATTATGTGAAAATATTTGTGATGTGGAGGTTCTGATGAGAAGTAGAGTGGTGATGTGAAATAGTGGAAATGTGGGGATTGTTTCCATGAAGAGGATGGATGGTTTTGATGTGTTTTCTTGTTCTATAATCCCATTAGTAATGTAATTAAATTGAAAATGATGAATAAATATGGTGTGGGTTGAAATGGATAATGAATTCTTGAAATAATATGGGAACTGTGGTTAAATGTGGTGGATGTTTAAATTTGAAATAAATGGTATTGTTAATTGAAATGGGTGTGTAAAGGGAAATATAAAATGTTTATTAGGTTGAAAGTAAATGGTGGAATGTGGCTTGGGGATTATGGTTTTTTGTGTTTTTTTGTGAATTAAGAGGTGGTAGTGAAAGTGGAGGATGTTGTGAGGTTTGTTGGTGATGTTTTGAGTTGGTCAGTGCTCATGTTTTGAACCCATATGTGTTTCTTATTTGTGGATATATATATATATATATATATATATATTTAAACTTTTTATGTTAATATTTATTGTTATATTCACCCCACCCGTGTTGAGTACGTTGTGCTAAAAACCAAATGTTTTGGGGGTGTTTTTTCCAATATACCGGTTGTGAGGATGGATGGATGGATACCTGCTCATCCCCTATCTCTCTTCCAAGCGATGTTAACATTCATGGGTTGTGATGTCCAAAATTCAATAGCAAATTGTGGTGATTTTTGATGAAACGGATTATGGTGGGGATTTTTCATAGGGTGTGGAGGGAGGGAGGTTGGTGTAATTATTATTCATGATACCCAACTACTCTAGTTATGGTTATTGGTGTGATATAATGTGATGTCCTGGTTCTTTGTGGGTGAGATGTTATGTGATGTGATTTATTAGGTGTTTCCGAGTGAGATGTTATGTGATAGCCCAAGTGTATGTGGGTGAGATGTGATTTGATGTTATGTGATGGCCCAGTTATATTTAAGAATTATTCTATATGGAAGACAAGGGAGTTCCATGATGTACAATGGTGGGGTGTGAGAGTGTAAAATCAGTGGTAAAGTGGTGTGGGATAACCTTTTTATCAATATATTTCTTATTATGTTACTATACTTGGATGTGTTATTTGGTGAGTGCGCCCTAACAAGTATGATATTTTTTATTTGACTTGTTTAGGGGTATTTTTTGAAATTCCCTGACACTAGTTACCTACAGACTGTGAATTATTTTAATACATTGGCATGATTACAAGGAGTCAAGTTCCGAAGGACCGATCAGTTTAGAAGTCATGGAAAATAGATTACATACAAGAACATAACATTATAATTTCTAACATAAAATAAAAAATAGATAATAATTTGAGAACAACATTATTACCATAGATTAATCCTACATATCAAACATAATACACTTCTTGGAATCCTAGGAAGATAAAACATAAGAAAGGGGTGAGCTTAGATGCTCAGTATGGGTAAATAATTTAGCGGAAGCAATACATTTTTATGGAAATATGTATAATAAAAACAACTGCCTAAAAACATAAAATATGAACATAATATTGTAAAAATAACTCAAAAATTACCATATAAACACACACATGGATATTCTACAAGTAGAATAATCACATTTAATAACTAATTTAATAATAAGGGAATGCAAAATGTTGGACATAATAACTACTACATCAAGGCATTGTGACAAGACCATTCACAAATATTCTGTCGAGGCCATGTACCAAGACACTAGTTCGTCTCATGAGACCTACCGATGAATTGAGGGTCTATATAGGGCCCTTCCCATCACTTAATAAGTCCAATTCATACCTCATATGAATAGGGTGAAACATATCATAATCATTCATATTAAAACTAGCATACAAAATGCCAATACTTTAGCCATAAACCGTGAATGGTATTGAAATAGCACATCCACAATAAAACATATTATAAATAATTCAATAAAATATAGAATATTTTATCATAATAAATCAACCTCAATCAAGAATAATATCTATTTAAGGATATAGACATATTTGAAAATGATCAGTAAAATTCTTTGAGAGAAACACCCCTTTTTAATGAAATCGTTTAAAAGTCACAAAATTTATATTGAAATCTATTTAAAAGATATTTTGAATTTAATTTTACCAAACAACTTTGAAAATTTTTAAATTAATTAACATTTTAAAACAATCACGTCCATATAAATAAATATCATTTTGAAAATATGGACATTAATTAAATAAATTTAAAAAAACAAAAAAATAAAACATTTAAAATGATGATATAGTTAAATATTCACTTCCATAAAACCTTAAAATATTCATTTTTAAAACATTATAATGAAACATGGACATGGATGATAAATATTTCCCCGTAAATACTTACACATAAACAATCTTGTATAATAATGAGTTTGAGGAATTAACCCTTACCTTAGGTCTGATACTATTTGTATGTATATGAAACACATGTATAATGTCTTTAAATATATTATTAACTTATATTATAATCATAAAAATAATTATGATATCATATATGAATATTTTATGACTTTATATTACACATTTATTAACAATTCCAAGTTAATGCAACATTTCAGGTAATAATCATTTTGTTTATCATATGTGTTTTGATGTGTTATTAATGATCAAATTAATTCAATAATAATATAATTACATACCAAATGTTAAATATTATTTATATATAATATATATTCTGTATATAAATATATATTATATATAGATAAATAAAAAGAACACACCATTCATGGAGGCGGTAGTCCACACGTACGCATGAACTCTATTTTAGTTTTCTTGTTTTATTGAATAGAATTAAATGAATAAAATATATGTGTATGTGTGTGTATATCAAACTAGTAGAATTATAATTTCATATATTTCTTACTTATTAATAATATTTATTCTTATAATAATTCTTGGATGGTGAACATAGAAGATGAGTCTCATCATGTCGGGGAGATGGTAAGCCATACGTACGCACGAGCGACGATATCATTTCTTTAATGGTCAAATGGTATGTAATTGGATGTAATATTAATTATAAATAATAAATATCATGTTATATGTATTATTTAGATCCATTATATTCATTTTTATACCTATATAAATAAAGTTTACATGAAAAACAATTTTCACCACAATGTGGAGACGGTAAGTCGTACGAACGCATGCGTGATGGTATTATTTTTCATAGGATGGGTAAAAATAGGAATATGGATGTCGCTAAATCTTAACAACATATCATCATATATTATATTCTGAATTTAATATTTTATTATGGTAATAAAATAGTAATAGGAAGTAGAAGATTAAATGAACTTTTAAAGAAGGGATAAAATGATTACCTCTTCTTCGCATGTCACCTTTTGATTTGTAAAAAAGGGCTCATTATGTTAGATTTATGCACACAGTTTTGCCTCTTGTATGAATTGAGGGATGTTTTGGGGAGATTTTTATAGTTTTGTTCTGATCCAATGGGTTTTGGAGGTGTAAACTAAAGATAAATGGAGGTGCCCTTTTAAAAAAGAGGTGAGGGGAACTTTTGGAAAAGCTTTACATATTAATTTATTATAAACTTATTTTCGGTTTATAATAGCTCCAAATTGATTTATTTTGAGTATAAGGTGAGTATGGGTCGAAATAATCTCAATAAATAGGTTTTATACGTGTTTATGTTACCACTTTAACTTTATATTTTAGATTTAACCCCTAGTTAAATAGTTTAACTTCTACATGTCGTCTTGTATTTTTATACTAGACGGTTAATATCATTACTATAAAATTCCAAGAGAACCTAAAGTGGATAATTTATTAAATTTTTATCACTATAAAAGTTATTTTTCTGAACTATAGATTTTTAATATTTTTATATCATTTAATAAAATAGTATTTGTTTTAAAAACTCATTTATGTCAATTTTGACACTATTTAGAAATTGATTTTTTTAAAGTCTTAATAACTTTATTACTTATAAAAAAGGCATTAACTCGTACCTAATATGTCAATTTCATCCATAAAATTCTTTTATTCCATCAAAACATTCAAATTATATTTATTGTAATATTTACAATATAATTTATTTGATTCTTTTGTTAATAAGGAAAATACGACATCATTATTTTGTCATCAATAAATTTATATATTTTATGTCTAAAAATAATAAATAAAATATATTTATGTATTAAATAGTTTTCTATATATAATGAATATTTATAGTTTAATATATCTATTATATAACCCCATATAAAAAAAATTTAGTGAAAGATACATGTTTATGTTATATTTTTCTATACTTTAAATTAATTCTTATAAAATATCATTTTAACATCCAAGTAGATCTATGTAGTCTCAAAATATCCTCAATTAATCTCATGGTCATAAATATCTCATCCAATAATATTATGACATGTGTTAGGGTGGTTTACTATTATTATAACATTATTTGTTACCCTTATTTACCAGATTTACCCTTTAACCATGGTAAATAAAATAATTGTTGAAGTTACTATTCACAATGTCCAAAAAATAAAATGTACCTATTTACTAAATTTTTACCTTCTGATTCCAAATATGGAATCCATTTTTCTGAATTCAAAACACATAATTTTTAGTAATTAATTTAAAATTAATTCCTTTTTTCAAAACCAAAAAACGTGTTTTTAAGAAGTAAAAACTATCAAAATATTGACATGTGTTTATGTACAATTTAAATGTGAAATTACTTCCAATGACCTAAATTATATTAAATGATAAAAATAAAATATAACTATAGTATAAAACCACTCAAATGTATAATTTAATAATATAAATTATTTTTATTGAAAAAGTTGATTTCAATTAAAATTTAGTATTTTTCATTATTCAAAAAAATATGAAAGATATCAGAAAAGTACCAAATATTTATCCAAACTAAATTTTTATGTCCCAATTCTAAATAATAATTGAATTTCATAATATTTAATATATTAAAGTATCAAATATTTGATTTAAAAATGGTTCTCCATTAAAAGGCAGAAAAATTTTATTTTTTCAAAAATACTTATTTTATCTAAAAAATTGAATTTGTCCTTATATTATGTATTGGAAACACAAAAGATAAATGTTAAAATTATATGGGATATATAAAATTAAAATTTTTGTTAGTACTATTCATAAACTCTTTTTAAATGTCTAGTTTGATGGGTTATGGTGCACTTGAACTTGGGGTTGCGTACTTTGCACGCTACTGAATTATTTAAAAAAGAAGCATACCATGGAAGATTGGGGGTTACACTGTCCCCTACTTGAATAAATTTCTTCCTCACAACTTAAAATCGGTATTGAAAACTATGGGTTTTGACATTTCAAAATATCTTAGTTGAAATCCCACATCAAAAATGGTTTAAGGAGGCCTTTATTTTAAATTAAATAAAGGTACGTATGAAGGTTACCGGGAATAACACATACTAGGGTTCAATAGAGGAAAACATAGATATGGAAAGGAAAACTAACCATAATTTTCTGATGGAGAGTGACAGGGAATATTATTAGGATAAAGTTGACAATATGAAATCCATAAATCTGTGATGATCAAAGAGACCATTTGATTAATCAAAAAAGAATATACTAGGAAAACATTTTCAGTTTTCAAGATCCTTTCCCAAATGTTAAATAACATGAGAATAAATAATTACTTGATTTCATTACAATCTAACCATTGGTCATGCCTTGAACAATTTCTACTTAATCTCTTATTCAGGGAAATCAAGATGAATTTTTCATTTTTGAAGTGTTGGAAGATCATGTGATCCATAAATAGAATAATAGGTCATTCCATCTCTCTCAAAAAAAGTGTTAGAATAGGTTATCACATATGTATAAGTCCACCTATAGTGAGATAATACATTAATCTAACAAACATCAATTGGAGTGAAACTTATACCATCCATAAATTGATAACTTTACAATCCTTCCAAATACTAAAAAACTACAACTTTAGAAAGAGGTGAACCAAATCAGCTCAGCATTTATCTCCCATATCTCACAGGGTAGTTCTTGGTTGTCACATTCCAAAAATTTGAACACATTATTCATGTATTCTCGTGAGTCATGGTAACAACCTGAATTATTAGATATCCTTATTGAAAACATGAATGTTTCCTTGTTCCAAAATAGATTGGATGATTCTATAAGTCCCAAAAACTTTTACACATCATCCATGATATCATAACCCTCTTGTTGAAAAATCCAAAATTAGTCCTCAAGAGACTTGCATAATCCAATTTACTTATTAAAATCCAACATATCATTATCCAAAAATAATTATATTAACATAAGTAATAGATTAAGGGTTATCTTTACCCTAATCATATGTTCTCCAAATAAAATATTACCCTTAAATAAATTTTCTTGTCTATTATAAATGTTCAACATATTCTTGAAAATAAATGATAAAAAACATAAACTGAATACTCTTAATATAATTCACTTATTCATAATTCCTGGATCCAAATACATAAATACTTCAATCCTTTCAATTTAATGGTTGGCATGGAATAGGTCTTTCCTTTCTTTAGATGTATATTCTTATGTCTGGGAATTGAGTTAGATAATTCCCATGATTTCCTCAGATAATACATTGAACTCCATGACAATAGGTCACTCTATGACCCTTTTTTCTACAGATATTACATCTTCCCCCCCATTTGAGGTATTCCTCAAGGTTCTTTTTCCCTTCCTCATGACATGTAGGAAACTGAATCTTCTTTCCTCTGTGATTCTTAAAATTTTAACATTTATAAAATTTCATATTCCTCTTATGAAATGAATTAGGAATGTCATAAAATATCACCTTGTTAATCATGTATCATGATAACTAATTCAGCATAATCACAAATTCCCTCACTCCAGTTATTATCCAATTTTTTTGCTCAAAATCACTAGATTTTCCATAAGACTAAATGTTAATCCAATTTAGTCTAGTTTCATCCATTAACTGAGAACATAAATCATAGGGATAGAAACATATCTCATTGACTAAAACCACACAATCCATATAGGGTGATTTCAATAAATAACATGTTAGGTTTAATACATGTTTATCCATGATCATTACCAAAATTCTGGGGGTTATTCTATACTTATTCTCAAAGTCTATCTTCATGTTATGATCCCTAATATATGTTTTATAAATCTATTTTCAAGGTTATTTCTAAACTTCTTCTGATGGAAATGGTAACTCCCTGACCCTAGTTACCCAGAGCTAGTGCATTGTTTTAAAACATTGGCATGATTATAAGGAATCAAGTCTCGAAGTACCAATCAGTTTAGCAGTCTTGGAAAATATATTACATACAAGAACTTAACATTACAATTTATAACATAAAATACAACATAGATAATTCATTTAGAACACCATTATTCCCATAGCTTAACCCTATATGTCAATCATAATACACTTCTTCTAATCCTGGGAAAATAAAACATAATAAAGGGGTTAACTCAGATGCTCAGTAAAGGTAAATAATGTAGCAGAAGTTATAAAATTTTAAAGAAAGATGTATAATAATAACAAAATACTTAAAAACATAAATCATGAACATAATGTGGTAAGAATAAGTCAAACATTACCATATAAGCATGAACATGGATATTATAATAGTCAAATAATCACATGTAATAACTAATTTCATAATGATTGAATTCATAATATCGGACATAATAACTATTATGTCAAGGCCTTGTGTGAAGACAGTTCAAAAATATTCTGTCGAGGCCCTGTTACAAGACACTAGTTTGTCTGATGAGACCTAAAAATTCATAAAGGGGAAATAGAGGGCCCCGCACAACACTTACTAAGTCTGATGCATTACTCATATGAAAGTGGTGAAACATAACATAATCATTCATATTAAAACAATCATACAAAATGCCAATGCTTAAACTATAGACCTTGAATGGTATAGAAATAATACATCCATAGTCAAACATATCATAAATCATTCAATACAATATGGAAGATTTTATTATAAGAAATCAACCTCAATAAAGAATAATATCCAGTAAAGGATATTGACATAGTTGAAAATGACTAGTAAAACTCTTTGAGAGAAATATCCCTTTCCCATGAAATCATTTAAAAGTCACACAATTTATAAAGGAATTCATTTAAAAGATATTTTTGAATCAAAGTGTCCCATAAAACTTTGAAAATTTTTAAAGGAGTTAAATTTTTAAAACAATCATGTCTATATAAATAAATCCTTAAAATCATTTTGAAACTATGGATATTAATTAAATATATTTAGAAAAATAAATCTTCAAAACATTTAAGATGATGATCTTGTTAAATATTCACTTCCATAACACCCTAAAATATTCCTTTTGAAAAAAAAATTGTGAAAAATGGAGATGGATGATGAATATTTCCTAGTAAATACTTACACATAAACAATCTCAGATAATAATAAGATTGAGGAATTAACCCTTACCTTAGGTCTGATACTCTCTGTACATATCTGAAACTACTGTGTAATGAGTTTAAACATATTATTAAATTATATACCAATAATAATTATTATTATGATATCATATATGATTATTTTATGACTTTATATTACCCTTTTATTAATAATTCCAAGTTAATGCAACATTTAAAGTAATAATCGCTTTGTTTATCGTACGTGTTTTAACATGTTGTTGTTGATCATATTACATAGATCATAATTTAATTACCTAAAGAATGTAAAATAAAATTTATATATCATATTTATTATGTATATAAATATTTATAATATGTAGATAAATAAAATGGAAAACACCATTCATGGAGGCGGTATTCCACACGTACGCATGAACTCTGTTTCTGTTTTCTTATTGTATTGAATGGAAGTAAGTGAATGAAATGTGTGTGTGTGTGTGTGTGTGTATATAATCTTAGTAGCATTATTATTTAATTTATTTCATACTTATTAATAATATTTATTCTTATAATCATTCTTGGATGGTGAACATGGAAGATGAGTCTCATCTCATCATGGAGACGGTAAGCCATACATACGCATCAGCAATGGTATCATTTGTTTAACAGTCAAATGGTATGGAATTAAATGGAATGTAAATTTTATAGAAGAAATATCATATTATATGTAATATTTACATCCAATATATTCATTTCTATACCCATATAAATAAATTTTACCTGAAAAACAATTTTCACCATGACGTGGAGACAGTAAGTCGTATGTACGCACACATGGTGATATTGTTTTTCATAGGATGGGTAAAAATAGAAATATGGTTGTCCAAAAATATTAACATCTCAGAATATAGTATATAATATACTTATTATTTTATTATGATAACAAATTAGTAAGATGAAGTAGAAGGTTAAATGAACTTTGAAAGAAGGGTTAAAATGATTACCTCTTCTTTGGGTGTCTCCTTTTGATTTTCACAAAACAACCTATTAAGTTGGCTTTCTACCCAATTTTTCGCCTCTAGGATGATGTGAGGGAAGTTAAGGGGAGATTATGGAAGGTTTTGGCTGATACAAATGGATTAAAAGGTGTAAACTAAAGATAAATTGAGGTTCCCTTTTATAAGAGAGGTGAGGGGCACATTAGGAAAATCTTGAAATATTAATTTATTATAAAATTATTTTTGGTTTCTAATAGCTCCAAATTGATTTATTTTGAGGCTAAGGTGGGGATGGGTTAAAAATTTCAATAGAACCTCAAGTTTATAATTTATAAAATTTATATCAAAATCCAAGTCATTTGGCCAAACTATATATTTTTAGGGTTTTTATATCATTTAATAAAATAGTATTTATTTTAAAAACTCATTTATGTCAATTTTGACACTATATAGTAATTTATTTTTTTTAAGTCATGGAAACATTATTACTTCTACCCAAAGTAATTAACTCATACCTAATATGTAAATGTAGTCCATAAATTTTTTTTATGGAATCAAAACATTCAAATTATATTTATATTAATATTTGTCATATCATTTATTTGATTCCTTCATTAATAAGAAAAATACTACATCATTATTGTGTCATAAATAAATTTATATATTTTATGTTTAAAAATTATAAATAAAATATCATGAGGTAGGAAATATTTTAATATTTCTAACGATAATTTATAGTCGAAGATAAAAATTATATAACCCCATATAAAAATTGTTTTATTGGAAGCTATATGTTTATGTTATATTTTTCTATACTTTAAAATAATTCTTATAAAATGTCATTTTCCTATTCAAGTGGCTCTATGGGGTCCCAAAATTGACTCAATGAATCCCACGGTCAGAAATATCTCATCCAATTAGATTAGGACGTGTGTTACAGTAGTTTTATAATATTATAATATTATTTTTTACCCTTATTTACCAGATTTACTCTTTAACCATGGTGAATAAAATAATTACTGAAGTAACTATTCATAATGCCCAAAAAATAAAAGGTTCCTATTTAAACAATTTGGACCTTATGATTCTAAATATTGAATTCATTTTTTCAAATTAAAAGGATACAAGTTATTGTAATTAATTTAATATTAATTCCCATTGTCAAAACCAAAATACGGGTTTCTAAGAAGTCAAAATTCAAAAGATTGACATGTGTTTATGTACAATTTAAATGTGAAATTACTTCCAATGACCGAAATTATTTATAATTATTAAAATATAATCTAATTATAATTTAAAATTACTCAAATGTACAATTTAACACTATAAATTATTTCAATTAAAAAAGTTATTTTCAATTAAACTTTAGTATTTTTCACTATTCATCAAAATATGAAAGTTATTAGAAAAGTACCAAAAAATTATCCAAACTAAATTTTTATGTTGCACTTATAAATAAGAATTTAATTTCATCATATTTAGTATATAAAATTTTCAAATATTGGATTTAAAAATTGTTCTCCATTAAAAGGCAGAAAAACGGTATTTGTTTAAAATTACTTATTTTATCTAAAAAATTGTATTGGTCCTTATATTATGTCTAAGAAATGATAAATTTAAATTTTAAATTTATATGGGAAATATAAAATTCAAAATGGTCGTTAATACTATTCATAAATTCTTTTTAAATGTCTAGTTTGATAGGTCGTGGTGTGCTTGAACTCAGTGTTGCATACTTCGCACGCTATTGAATTATTTAGAAAAGAAGCTTATCATGGAAGCTTGGGGTGTTACTGTTTGTTATTATGTTTGATCATTGTTGAATTAGTGTTCACTTTTCAAATTTTCATGAGATATTTTGGGTATGATCCTACATAGTATAATTTTATCCTCACCATAAGTATATAAAAATTGTTTTTTAGGTTTCTAGGATGAGTATGTGAACCGTTATATACATTAATAGACTATTAATTTAGATATTTTGTTGTGTAACTACCTTAGTATTTTTTAATTTTATGTATTTTTTTTGTGACACTTGTAATTTTTTACATTATTTATAAATTATGTGATGGTTTTGGTTACATTATTTTAAATTATATTATTGTGTTGATTGATCATCAATATCTTATATCCCAATATTATATTTTTATAAAAGGAATTATGTTCTATATATGATATTTTACACCCTTAATTCTGTTCACCATCCTGGGGCCTACATAATGTTAGACTCGGGGGTTATTATTTTTCTTTTCTTCATTGTCATCACAAGAGGGGTGACTTTGGAGGGAGGTGGTCATGACATTTGTTTTGAATATATAAACAACTTTTATCAAGAAAATCAAGAATTGAAACAACGTTAGTATCACAAATTTCATATAGGATATTATATAAATACCTATGGTAGAAAAATTATAGTCAAGTGATAGAATATATCTCTATAAAAAATGGTTCACATCTCAATTTGAGGTGGTGGGGAAATATTGACTTGGATTTAGTCAATTCTGATGTTTCACAAGTAGTTTTTATAGGAATATGTCCCATAAGAGATTTTGGAAAGTCAATGTTCTAGAGACATATACTTTGTAGTAAGGATAAAACCCTTAAAGTGGTTTTACATTCACTGAGGCTAGTGATACATTATTCATTGTGAATAATGGATCCTAAAAGGAAATAGAAAAAATATATTAGATATCATTAAAAATTTTAATTAAAATTTAATAACGGACTCGATGTATCAATGTATAGGTGTTGAGTTTTTTATATATTTATAATCCTTATATTTTGGTTGTATTAAAGAGTGGTTCCAATAAGGATCGATTGGTTATACCAATTTTTCATGCCTAAATCCATTATAATTCTACTTTCTATATCTATATTCTATGATCACTTTATTTGTCATTGGATATCAAGACCACCTTTCTTGGAAAGTGTCTATATTATACAACTAGAAAGATATGGTGACACCATAAAAATCCAATAAGGGGATAAAGTAGATAAAATAAAGTTTTAGATTAATGTAAGAAAATAAGATCATATAATATTCATTTGGAAAGAAAATTACCATGGGTTTATAAGAGTTTAGTGTGATATACACTATTTTTCTAGTAAAATATGTTTATAACATATGGAATATAGTTGTTTAGTATTACATTTAGATAGTAATAGAATAAAAATAACTCTCCAGAGATTTAATTAAACTAGAACCCAAATATTTTGGGAACTGGATATACTAACGTAGATCTAATGGGTTTCTTATACCATCTAAAATTACGCATGCTTAAAAAGTATTTGAAATAATTTGAGATGGAATTGTTACCATTTCCATAGGTCATTAATATATTCAAGAATACATATATGAGACATAGGAGGATATAAATGTGGTGAGTAAAATTTCAAACACTTTTGAGATGAATCAGTCGCATTTCAACACTATGTACTCGTTTTTATATTTTAAATATATAATTTATGGTAGGAAAATATCATTTGAATCTAAAATAACTGCATGGGGAGTAGTTATATCTATCTAATTTTACTTGATAGAGCGAAAGGGATATGTTCCTAATACTTGGAGATGAAGGGACACTAAATTTATTGGGATACAAAATATTCTTTCTATGGATATCTATTTTATAATATATTAGTTAGGATATGGAAATGAGTAAGAGAATATCATTCAATATAGTTGTAGGAATATCTCATAATACCAAGTTTGTTCCAACTTCTGATGTTAAAAAATAAATAGTGTAAAATATGAAATTATTTTTTCTTGTTATTCGATCCACACCTAGTAAATAAATTGTTTTCAAAATATAAATTATGAAAATCCTACTATAGGAACAATACAAGATGTTATGTTTAGATAGTGGAGAAAAGGGAATATAATCAAGAATATCATCTTTTAAGGATTCTTAATCAAGTAGGTGTAGTCATAGATAATATAATTTCCATGTAGTGGAGATATGGTAATCCCAACGACTCAATCCATCAATTGGTTGATGCATGATCTTATCATGTCATAGATAAAAAGGATAGCTAGAAAGTAGGATCTAGAGAAAGTATCAAGGAATTTAGTTGAAGAATTTTGGATGAGGATTTAAAAAATTTCATCACCAATTGATATAATTATCTCATCTCTAGTGATGAACATCTTGATACACAATCTGACGATCACACGTGATGATTTCAAGCATAAGATAAAAAAAATAATTACCTCAGTCAATTTGAATATGAGTTCAATGAAAAAAATTTTCTAGTGTCTATTGATCAATGGAACTAAATTCTGACCCCTCTAGATCATCAACATGTTTTGTAAAATTTGGTGGGAGCAATGATCATCGAAATTTGGGTGCTAGTATAGAGATATGATGATTCCTTTGATTTCATAAAAATCACTGCTACATCGATCCTTTGATTTGTAAAGTAGAACACGAACCGTTTCCTCATATCAATATATTCCCTCTTTAAGAAGTATAATATAGAATAGAGAGGATCTCAAAATATTGCAGTGAATAGTAACCTAAATGATAGCCTACTCCACCTTAAATAGTGAGGTTCAAAATATCTGGAAATGGATCCCCAACCCTAAGATATGTATTATCCAATAAATAAGTAATAAATGTCTTCTTATGAAATATTCATTAAGTAATTAATATCATTTATATTTTTATAACTTATGTATAATATGAAAAGCCTATTACATGATAAAAGAGATCCATTTCACTTGACTTATTGTTCCAGAAAATATTAAATTAACCTTGAATACTAAATTAATATTTTTTTTGTTAAATATTTTCTTATTTTTTTCACTTAATATCATGTGAATAATTTTAGTAAATAAATTCAACATCAATTATTATAAACATAAATAATTTTAATTTATTTATTCTCAGTAATAATTAAAACATTGACATCTCTCAAACCCCATTGGTGGGTCCCAACATGTCCTAAACTCATATTAATTAGAATTGGCCACGATTTTGAATATGAGGAATGTGTGACCCTCAAAGTCATTATCTTGATATCCTTGAATACTATTAATAGACCTATAGTGAATTATATGAACCCATCAAGGCCCCTATGAAGATAAGTAAAATTCATAGGAATGAAAACCATCTCTATGAACACACATTGTGTAATATACTCTCTTTGTCTCGTGATATATCATAATATAATATGCACAGTTTATTTCATCAACCTTTCGTTATTTTTCAGTGATCAAAGTGGATACACCTGTCTTATTTTACTCTATGCATCGATTTAATTAAGGTACTTCCATCCTAATCAATTAGGCTTGATATATCACTTCCTTTTAGAAGGTAAAAATTATCCCTTGATTATTCAATCGATTTAATGCCACCAATGACACACCCCAAACAAGATACCTCTTTAGAAAATTAATTTTATAGTTTTTATATTTCAAAAAAGAATGAAATAAAATGGTACAAATCAATAATAACCTCATGTCATGAAACCAATACATGTGTTCGCCGATAGAAGAAACCAAGGACACATGGAACATGTGGTGTTCTTATTGGTGGTTTAGTCCTCATGACCTCATCTACCCAAGATCACCATGTGTGTACTTCTTGAGAATAAGTATCAATGCATATGATCCCCTAACTCCAAATTGTCACACATCATCTATGTCCAATCAACAGGATGTATCTAGGCCACTGGAAAAAAAATTAAGATTACTATCATGGTATATCTTGGTTCTCATTATTGACTAGTAACTTCTATAACATTTTTTTACAACATGTATTCTAAAGAAATTACCATATAATTAGTGGATGTATAAATTTCAACACTTTTTTAAGTATATAGTCATCATGAAAAATTCATTGTATAAATGATATGGTAAAAAATATGTACTAATAAGTTTGGGTTTAAGAAGCCATATTTTACAACACTACAACTTACACTTGATCTTATTTTCAAACTATCCTTTTTATATAAATTGATTATTCAATTGTATAAATCTCTAATCCTCTTAATATTTCATGGATTTTATTAACTCAATTTATCACTCTTATTCTTAAAATTTTCTCTCTATTTTTTTTTATTTCATTAACATTCATAAATAAATTCACCTTCTTCACATTACATAATCCAAACACAAAATATTTTCTCATGTTTTATTTTTTTATCTTTAATACATTAAATATTTATCCCTTTCTTGTGGTTTGAATTTTTACTTCTAGACTACCAATTATAGTAGCTTTGATTAAAAATTTATATTTTCACAACTAATAATGACTAAGTCTGGTTAAATATGGTGTTTTGTTGAAGAAATAAATTAATGTATTCATTTTATTCTTTATATTCTCTTATAGATTTTAGTTTGATAAATATTATTATGAATTTCATACCATATTTGTATCAAAATTATTGTTGTTTGTGCTGAAATAGTATACAAAATTTTAAATAATTTACTCTAAATTGAAAACATTTATACAAGAAACTAAAAGATACTACAGTGATTTATGGTAACATTAATGGGATTCCTTAGATGATATAGGTGGAAGGACCCTTAATAGTCAACCACATCTTGAACATGATAACTATAAAAATTATAATTTTGATATACCAATGTTGAGAGAGTTTCTAGTGCCCATTATTTCAGGTAATCTATCTTGTATTAGTTTTTCATAAAGGTCGAGAAACAATAAAATAAAAAAACTTATTTATCATTGTTTCCATCATTTAATTGGATTCCTATAATATTTTGCATCCATCATTAGATATTTCTATAGTAATTTTTAATTATTACCTTTGTAATTACTCACTAACAATTAGTAAAGGATGATCAGCATTTTTTAATAATAATGCTATAAATTTGTTTATAATACTAGATGAAAACATATTTAACACATGGGAACAAATTTACTATGCCTTTTTGAATTAATATTACCCAAAGAGATTAAAAATAGAGTTAAAAAATAAAATCATTGTATTTATTGAAGATAAGGGGTTTATTTTTTTTAAAGATTAATATTGATTTATGAACTTTATTATAGTTCTTAAATGGATAAATTCTAAGAACGGGTGCATGAATTTCAATTCAAAAAAATGAAATAAAAAAATCTATGTTTTAAAGTTATTTTAAAAATAATAATGAAAATAAAAACATTTCGAAGAGTAAAAACCAAATAATAAATGTTTAAATGAATGAAAATAATTAAATATAATAATAATAGCATAATAATAAAAAGAAATAGTGAATTATAAATATTACTAAATTGAAATATAAAAATGATTAAGTGATTAAGAAATAATATACAGAATAAAAAAATAAACAAATAGATGATTGAAAGTGATAAATAATTAAAATTGTGGAAGGTAAATGTGAAAATATATTTGGATAGGAATTTTGAAAATAGATCTTAAAAATATTCGATATGTCTAACATCACAATTATTTAAGGATTTAATGTATTAGTCGCTTTTTTTTTATTTGTAGATAAGATACCAAAAGTATACCTTTCTTTTTTAGGTTATCTAAAGAAAAAAATACAATATAAACATATCACTTTAATGGTAAATATATACACCTAAAAATAAATAGTCCATTACCTTATTAAATAAAAGTAAAATAAAATCACGGTCTCTTAATTTAATTATAGTAAGAATAAAATTTAGTATAAAGAGGGAGTATGATGAGATTTCTATGAAGCAATAAATTTATATATTAGTCTAAATTATCCCATATAGTATGATAAAAAATATGAGAGAATTAGGATATTAGAAGATTGTGAAAATATATAAAACTTTTTCACACACTCTAGAATGAGAGATAGGATTTAGAAAGAGAGATCATAGAGAGTAATTGAGCGTTTTGGCATTGAATATTGGATGGGAAATAGAGTCATTATGTTGTTGTGCTTATTTACAAGTCCATCCATGGTCTTTATATATAGGATTCAAATGATCTAGTATATTTTTTTAATCTATTTGGGTTAATTAAGTCAAATAAATCCTCATTCAATGCCCAGAATATATTAAACTCAATCATTAGATTTCTCTACTCGATTTCGCCAGGTACTCAGTAACCTCCACCAGGTAGCCAATAGGATCCAATGTTCTTGGTGCTTACTATATAATATCACCGAATGGATTTTGTACTCTAATAGAGTTCATTCTCACTTACCATCTTCATCCATGAATCAATACTCCTCCACCAGGTATCCAGTAGGGTTCTATTGTATGAGGGATGTTATGGGCATGCCACCGGTTGTCCTATGGAATTTCACTATATACCTGATGCTGGTTATATCCATTCACTTCACAAATTTCCTTCTTTTCTTCCTTAAAATTTCCTCTATGTCTCTTTAAGACTTATTATAAGGATTATAAAATTACTTTAACACATGTTCATGGTTCCATCAAATAGCTATATGATTAGGTTTTCATCTTAGCCGCACATCACTTAAATGAATACATTAAAATACATAAAGAGTGTTTTTTATCATTTAAATTATATAATTGTGAGAGGAAAAACAACATCCCACTTTTTCATGATCATAAAAAAATAAATAATAATTTAATTAAAACAATAATATAACAAGATAAATATAAATAATTACCATGATATCAAGATAATGAGATCCCCCCTTGACAAAAAAGAGAATTTCTCTCTCATTTTTCACAACACAAAATTTTATGAAACATAAAACATATAAACTATAAAATTTTTCTCCCTTCATGATTATAAAAAATAAATTAAAAATAGGATTTGATAATAAATAAATAATTTTAGAAATAATTTTTATCATCAATAATGGTCTTTTGAGAGAGAAAAAATTAATGTTTCCAAAAATAGTTTTAAAAAACATTCAAAAAATTTGAAAAATATATTTTCAATAAAGCTCATGATAACAAAAAAAATTGAAAAAAAAATGTAAAACTCTAAAATGTATTTTAAAGTATACATATTTTTAAAAATAAATAAAAATTGAAATTTATTTTTAAAATATAAATAGTCTCTTGTAGGATCATTTTTTTATTAACAAAATTACCTCGCACTAAATTAATGAACCATAAGTGTTAGTGGGATCATCACCATTAAATAAATAATAAAATAAATAAATAATATACTTAGGAAATTCTTGTGAAAAAAATCTTCATTAAGGTTTATCAAATATTTATAAATAAAATATAGAAAATGTTCTATAAGTGTCAAACTATGTGTCTAGTAAAGTCCCACTCACCATACCCAAGATGTAGAAAGGGTTAAAAACCTAATAAAATATATTTAGGATAAATATATATTAGAATATATTCCAAAACACATCCAATTATTGGTATCTTGAAGAGAATATTTTTCTTGGATTATCAAACTAACATTACTTTTCTAAAATTCTATAAAGTTTTGAAAAACATAATTTTTTTGAAGAAAATTGAAATTGATTTTGGAAAACATTTTGAAAAAATTTCTTTTAAATATTATAAAATCTTAAGATTTCCCAATGATTACGATATATGTATAACATTCTAATCATACCCAAATCACTTTTTATGAATTCCAAAATGATCAAGTGGAAGCAGTTTACTAAATATATCATCAATTTGAAGGTTATTACAAACAAAAACAAGAATGATATCAACTTTCTCACAGTGATCTCATAGAAAATGATGTCTTAAGTCAATGTGAAATGTGTGAGATTATTTTATGGGATCTTTAGAAATATTTATTATGTTGGTGTTTTCACACTCGATATGGATTTAAGAATATGTTATCCCAATTTCCAAGGGAGTATGTTTCATCTATATAACTGGGGTGAAAAATCAAATTGAATATGTATTTAGAAATATAAATAATGTTTTACATATTATTTATTATAGAGATGAGATATTTTTATAGTAGATGAAAATTTCTTCTAGTAGTATTATTATTTAGTTGATGTCCTCCAAAACCGGCATCTGAAAACAATAATGTTCAAATAAAGATTTCATAGGATAATATAATCCATGGTTTTTAGTCAACCTTAAATAACAAAAATTATTATGATGGATTTAAAATGTGATCTTTGGATTTGAATGATAATGAACACAAAGTCATACATTTAAAATGATGTTTGGATGGTTCATAGCAATATAATTTATACATCCCATCATACTTTGATAAAAGTTGTTGTCATCTAATTAATCAATTTCATCTAACATCAACTTACTATTTGTACTCATGGGAATTATAGTTTCCTTAGCATGATCCATTCCAAAATTCTTTAGAATGTAATTATTGTTTTTACTTTGGTTTAAATATGATGTATAAAATTTTTTGTATATTTAAAATCCAAGTAACAATTTCATTTATCATGTAAAACTCAATTCAGACTCTTTATTCATTAAATCAATAATTTCATTGCAAATAGTTTCTTTAAAAGAATTAAAAATAAAATAATAAATATAAATTTTAATTATTGAAAAATAATTTTAAAAATTTTTCAGAAAAAAGTTGGAATTATATTTTCACATTTTGAAATCATTTGATAAAACAAATTTAGTTAAACTCTCACACCAAGCCTGATGGGATTGTTTTAAACTGTATACATCTTTACTTAACATGGAAATATAAATTGGAAATTCAATATTTTCAAAACCATGTGGTTGGTCCACAAAAACATTTTCAGAAATAAAAATATACATAAAAGAACTTTTTACATTCATTTGAAAATGTTTTAAATTAAAATGAGAATAAAAACCAATAATATTCAAATGGATTCAATTTCTATGATGGGAGAAAACGTTTAACCATAACAATATATTATTATTGATTATATTCTTGAGTAATAAGTCATGCCATATTATGGATAAAAATTCATTGTTCTTCGTGTTTATTTTTGAAAAACATGCTTTATTCTAATAATATGATGATTATTAAGACATTCTATGAGTGTACAAATGTTTTTCTCTTGAAATGTGTTTGACTCCAAATATAAGGTAAATATCCACTTCTCATCAATGGAATTTGATTCAAGGTGGGAGATCAAATCATGATTTTCATCCTCATTTAATATCGTCCTTATATTATGAGTTTTGGACCATAATTATCCAATAATATTAACAAGTGGATGGAGTTTTTATTGAAACCAAAACATGGCTAAACTAGATGAAATGGATTGAAAAACATCCTAAATTACACTAGAAGATTGAGGTTTAGAAAGTTTCAAACTAGGTTGGTCAATATCATCATCACTTTTTTAAATTAATTTAGGAATATTCTCATTGAATTAGATTAGAATGGTCTTTTTAGGGTTATGGTCCTCTTATTTAAGACTGAGAAGGATTTACTTGAGTTTGAGTACCCAAAAAATCTTCCTTAACTATATTTAGGGTCAAAAATTCCTATATTATCCTCAATTTATAGGATAAATCATTTATAATGAAATACACTAATGAATCCAACCTTTAGAATTATTTCCTTTGCAATGTTCATATGATTTTTTCCCTAATATGGGTCTTATAAAGACAGAGTTAAAGAAAAATCATGCTGAATTGACCTCCTTAGAAAAAAAATTATTAAGGAAGGGAAAAATCATTTATATATTCATATACCTTTGTTTTCGGGTCCAATTAACCTTTATATAACCCCATTTTATTAAGGTGTTCCCGTAGAGGAAAATTAGTAATGATAACATTTAGAAGCACAAAACTCAACAAAGTATTTATAATCAAATTATTCACCATGGTTACTTATAAAGGAAAAGAGTTTATAGCCTTTTCATTTTTTAATTTACTTAAAAATTTTATAAATACATTATGATCATCATTATTATGATCTAATAATAAAACCCATGTAAATTAATTAAATTCATTGATAATTCCAAAAGTTTGATTTTTAACTACGATTCTAGAAATGTCAGTTGGTCAAAAAGGTCAAGTTAGACTAGTTATAAGTCTTTAGATGAAGAGACATGATTTTTTTACTATAAATAATACTTTCATTTCATTCCTAGTATTAAATTTTCACAAACTAATTTATCCCCAAAATAAAATTTTGGAAAATCTCATACTAGTTAGACATGGTTAAGCTTGAAAAGACGATGAACATTACAATTTATAAGAAACTAAATCTAAATCCAATAATGATTACTTGTTTTCACTTAATCGCATAATATTTTTACCTGATATATATTTTAAATGCATAATATAATCATTTTCAAAATGGGTGTGATAAATAAAATATTTTCTTTACAATTAAAAACTATACAAAATTACTTTTTAAAATTAATTATAAAACCACAATCACATAATAGACTAATACTTAGTAAATTAAGATTCATTCCTTCAACTAATAAAATATATTTAATAATTGAATAGTTGTAGAATCAAATAAAACCTATACCGGTAATTTTAACTTTTGAATATTCTCTAAAGGTGACATTCCCTCCATCAAAATCATTGAGATGGTTGAATTCGGAGGCACCACCATTGTAAAGACCCAAATTTTTTCAAGTAATTTTTTTTAATTATATGGGAATATTATGAGTCCGTGAAAATTGATGGTGTTTGACTCCAAGGCCCGGTGTGCTCGGAATGAATTTCTGAAGATTTTTTTGGTAGGTTTAGTAGACGCGCGTGCGGATTTTGGTAACTTTTGAACCAGTGCTATGAATTGAAATCTGAGGGCGCCGTTGAACTGGCAGCGCTGATATTCACTTAAGTAGACCTTTACCTCAACTGTAGAAGTTCGAGGGTGGAAATTAGTTTCTGGACTTTTCAATGTAGAAAATAAAATAAACAAGATTTATTTTATTTCTTAAATTGGAAACCTTCCATTTTGAATTTAGTAGTGGGGACCACCTAAACTCTCTTCTTCAGTTAGAGGTGGCCCTTTTAATTCCCCCTAAATAATGTGCCAACT
The DNA here is from genome assembly GCA_963277665.1 of Viscum album. Classification (NCBI taxonomy): domain Eukaryota; kingdom Viridiplantae; phylum Streptophyta; class Magnoliopsida; order Santalales; family Viscaceae; genus Viscum; species Viscum album. The sequence continues at coordinate 292,259,603 of OY728144.1, forward strand.
CCAATTTAATTAATGTGCCAACTTCATTAAATTAATAAACTTAATTTATTAGGTTGTCTTCTTGCATTGCTTGAGGTTGGAAAAATCATTGGAAAAAGAGGAGAGCCTTGGAGAGAAATTTTGGTGGATCATATTCCAATGAAGAACCACCCCCAATGAAGAATGAGTACAATGCACAAGCTCAGATCTGAGATGTGTTGCGGGGGCGAAAAACGTTGGTGTCCCCTTCATCGACTTCATCTCCTTCCTCACGACATCTCCAGTTAACTTCAATGTATGGGTTTTTAAATTGAATTATGATTAAATATCTTTTTGTTGATTCTTTCTATTCTGGATTCACAACTACCATGGCCAAAAAAACATGACTATCACCCCAAACATATACCTTACCATCTTTTTTGTTTGTTCTTTGCGCATTTTTCATGCTTTCTTCAACGCCATATAATTAATGATTCTAAAAACTCAATGTATAATTGTGTGTGACATATGGACATGGAGCCCTTGACCTAAGGATCGGGAATATGTGAACAACATAATTTTTAGGCTTCGAACAAAGCTGTGATGGCTCGCGGAAGAAGGCAGCGTCTGGCACCCAGCCAGCCCCAAGGAAGGTGGGGTGGCACGCGTCTATTTCGCTGGTTGAGCAGGAGATCACGGCCCATCGGCCGTGGCGGAACAGGGTGGGGGTTGGCAGCCGGTCGGCTGCATGGTGGAGTGGTAGCGTGTGTCCGCACCACTGGATTAGGAGTCCATGACTACTTGGTCGCAACGGAGGTCGGAGGGCAACTGGCACCCGACTGACCGTAGTGGTGAAGCGGTGCATGACTGCACCACTGGGATGAGGACCCACCGGAGCACCGGCTGGACGTAGCGGTAAGGCGGGACCAACTTGGGTCCCATGGGTGACATGGAAGAACCAAAAGGTGCATCCCTTTTCTGTTCTGAATGGATGGGGGCTGCTCCCACTTCGGCACCAGCTCGGGTGGACCGTGCCCTGCGGGACGGGCTGAGCTATCCCCTTCACAGGCCGAGCCGGACCATGGCCCAGCGAGCAGGGCCCACCATGGCCCAGGCCTACTAGGTCGAACCCAGGTCAGGCTGAGTAGACCCAAATCAGGTCTGGTCAACCCAAATTGAGTCGGGTCAGCAAGTTTGGGTCGGGTTGGGTCGGGACGGACTCAGGCCCATCCAGACCCAGTTTCGCCTTTCTGACCGTATCTTGAGAACCGGAAGTTCGTTTGACGAACCGTCTACAGCACCAAAATTTTTGGAATGAGACGGTCTTTTTGGTATACTCCACTTGGGTTTTGGATAAAGATGGAGTAAGTCCGAGTCTGATCGAACACCGAATCTGACCGGGCCCTCAGAGCAAAAACCCTAATAACTTATAGACTTGGTGTCTGATTGACGTGTTGTCTATTGTGTTGGGTCCCTTATGACATGATGAACCTTTGGGATACTTATATGTGGGACTTTCTGGTGGTCTAGGTACAACCGATATCTCAAGGCACAGATTCTACGGAACTTGAGCGCACCAGGTGTGAGGAATCTAGTGGCTAGCAGTGAGGCGGAGGTTGGAGATGGATAATACAGAGGTTAGTAACCTATCGAATCTAGGCGGGTCAGATCCTGTGTGTTTCATTGAAGGGGTTAGTACCTATAAATCCTGTGTGGGTTAGCGCTCAGCAATCCTGTGTGGTTCAGCGCATACCGATCATGTGTGGGTCAGATCCTGTGTGGGTCAGTGCATACCGATCCTATGTGGGTCAGATTCTGTATCGGTTAGTGCTCAGTTATCCTATGTGGGTCAGCGCATACTGATCATGTTTGGGTTAGGTCTTGTGTGGGTCATTGTAGGGGTTATTACCTATCAATCCTGTGTGGGTCAGACTCTATATAATAAGCAGTAGTGCCTCTTAACAGAATATGATGATCTAGCTTCGCGAATAATCATATGTAATTCTATAATTCACTTATACTTATGTGAGTTGAGTCTTATATCTTCATAGTGTACCTGTGTGGTACTACATCATTGGGGTGTTACCTTTGTGGTACTCCTACCTTCATGGTGTTACTTGTGTGGTACTTCTATCTTCATGGTGTTACCTTTGTGGTATTCTTCCCTCCTGTGGGAGATGTGTATATCTTGATAACTTAGTTATATTTATAGGCATATAACTAAGTAGGGATTAACTATTGTTTCCATGCTTTATGGTTTATCCTTTGTGGATTTGAGAGACCTTTGAGGGTCTCGGGGTCCCTACTGAGTATTGTTATACTCACCCCTAAACGGGCTATGCCTGCACCTTATTGTGTCTTGTGCAGACGAAGGATAGTGCTGACTGAGGATGAGGGTACCAGGACTGAAGACTACTTGGAGGTGTACCATAGATGAGGCATACTGAAGGGATGACCGTTAGAGATTTGTACCTAACCGTCAGGTAGGATCCTTAGTAGGTGTCCACAGGAGCTGTTTTTAGTTTTACTTGTACTCTCCAGTTGGGCTTGTATTCCAGCCCCTTTACTTTCTATACACACCCTGTTTACTATATAGTTTACATTTTGATTGTATCTTGATGTGTGATTGGTTTGTGTGAGTTTACAACTTATAAAGGGAATGTCTTCCTGTTTTAGGGAATATGCCTTTCGGTGCTTGTCGCCAGCCCTTGGCCTATGGAAGGCGGGCTTGGGGTAGTCACGCCACAGGCCTCGAGGGATGGGTTGTGAAAAATTGGTATCATAGGAGTTTGTTTCTACCGAAGAACATTGTCTCTGACCTTTTAATTGGAAATAGTGTTAAGTGTGATGAGTGTGGTTTTTAGTTTGAGGAATCTCATGTTGGTGCGGCAGCCGACGTATCCATACACGAGGACCTTGACCTCTGATTTCTGACTCAGTGCATGAAAAAACTAATTGCATATGTATTTTTGTAAATTTCTTTTGTGATCTCTTTGAGTCAGCTCACCAGGTATAAACTTAATGACTGTGGGACAGCTGTTTATTTTCAAGATGCCTCCATGCAGACATCCTTCCAGGGTTTCATTTAGAATATGTGATGATAGCCCACCTAGCGATGAGGCTTCGGTGCAGTGCCCCCTTATGGTAGTTCTACCATCGGGTGGTGTACCAGTATTGCCACTACCCGTTGGGAATCTGATGCCACCATCCCCATCAATATAAGGTGCACACCGCTTGAGTGTGTTGCAAAAGTTCTAGGGCCAGAGGCCACCGAGGTTTCTGGGAGAGATGGATCCACAGGTGGCTGAGGACTGGCGGGAGGTCGTGGTTAGTGCTTTCTGACTGGTAGGGACACTAGCTGATCTCATGATGATCCTTTCCGCTAGTCTTCTTTAGGCAGCATCGGGCAGATGGTGGAGCATGATTCTCTAGGTTCACGACGAGGTGACTCTAATCTTGGAAAACTTCAAGAGCCTTTTTAGGGTAGTGTTCGTCCCAGCGACCTTATGCTCAGTGCATATACAAGAGATTCTCCAATAACAGCAGGGTAGCATGACCGTGGTTCGGTATTCAAAGAGGTTCACTGACCTCTTGTGCTACTCCACTGATATGGTGTGGGACCCTTTCTTTAGGGGCCTGTACCTTCGAGCAGGGGATCAGATGGGAGATTAAAGCTTCGATAGTTTCTCTCAGCATCCCGACGCAGGTGGGGGTGTTAGAGGAAGCACTCTTAGTGGAGATCTTCTTAGATGAGCAGTCACTAGTAGTGAGACCCACCACCAGACAACACGTAGTAGAGTCATCAGAAGCTGGCAGCAGATAGATGATGCAGAGGTCCAAGAGGACCAGACCTACAGGTGGACAACTGTAGGATACAGGGTTGGTTGTGCAGGGCTCTCAAGACAGATCAGGACCGGTGAGGAACAAGAAGTGTTATTCGTGCGGTGGGTAGGATCACATGGTTCTCAACTGCCTAACCCGCCATATAGACGACTAGATGACGGTCGAAGGACCTCCTGGGTAGAGGTGAAGATTCGATCGAGGATGTCCACATGTAAGAGGTGGAGGTGGCAAAGGAGCGGGACATGCAGCAGACGGTGGGTGGCGATTTGAGGTTTTAATGCCACTACCTCTAGGTGGTCCACCCCGACCACAGGGAGTAGGTAGATAGGGATCAGCTCATCTCCACACAGCTGAGTCCTACGACCCTGGAACTCTAGATATGATATGAGGTATTATTTGTGTCTAGTCCACCAAAGTTGTAGTACTTATAGACACATGTTCCGGTCACTCTTTCATTACCACGACCCTCATTTGGAGCTAGGAGATTCTGGTGAAGTCGTTGGCTCAATCCTTACAGCTAGAGACTCCTACTAGAGTAGATTCGATGATTACGCACAGGTGCTAGCAATTTGAAATTACTCTAGGAGGTCAGAGCTTCAGCTGGGATCTTATAGTTGTGGCATTGAGGCCTTATGACATCATATTGTGTATGGATCGGTTTTATATAGTCCATGCTCAAATTGACATTATTAGGCATAAAGTGCGGTGTGTCCACACTGATGGGACCATGTTTTCCTTCACCGGTGATAATGGAACCTTTGTAGCATAGGATGGACTTACCAGAAAGAGGGTGTAGTCGATCACACATCAGTTGGCTAGCCTTACCCTCAGAGCGGTTACTGTTGAGATTCTAAGCTATCCTATAGTGGTAGACCAGTACGCTGATTTTTTCCCTGATGATGTTCTGAGTCTACCTCCTCACAGAGAAGTGGACTTTTATATCGACTTGTTCTCTGGGATAGCACTGATATCTACACCAGTATATCGGATGGCTCTCGCAGAGCTTCGAGAGCTGTGGGTACAGCTAGGGGACTTGCAGAGAAAGGTATTCATTAGGCCCAGTGTTTCTCCTTGGTCAGCCCTAATTTTTTTCACCAAGAATACGGATGGGAGTTTGAAGCTCTGTGTGGACTATTGGCGCATGAACAAGGTCAATGTGAAGAACAAGTACCCACTACCAGGGATTGATGATCTCTTTGATCTGCTGAAAGGATCGCGGTGGTTTTCAAAGATAGACCTCGGATCAGGCTACCCCCAGCTCATAGTATGAGACAACGATGTGCAGAAGATGACCTTCAAATGTTGGTATGGCCATTATGAGTTCTTGTTTATGCCATTCAGTGTGACCAATTACCCAGTGGTGATCATGGGACTCATGAACAGAATTTTTTGTCCATACCTCGATCACTTGGTATTAGTCACCGTCAACAACATCCTAATATACTCAGTGGAGGTGGAGGAGCATGCCTATCATCTATAGATAGTTCTGGACACACTCCAAGAGCACCAACATTATAGTAATCTCTCGAAGTTCCAGTTCTGGATACGATAGGTCCACTATCTGGGACACATCATATCAGAGGCTGGAGTTGCGATGGATCAAGCAAAGATTGAGGTTGTACTTGATTGGGATCCAACCAGGAGCGTGAAGGAAGTGCGGAGTTTCCTGGGTTTGGATGGTTACTACCAATGGCTTGTGCCTGACCTTTCAAGATTTGTGGCACCCTTATCAGAATTGATGAAGAAGGGGAAACCCTTTGTGTGGTTAGAGATATTCCAACGGAGTTTCAAAGAGATGAGGAAGAGACTTACGAGTGACCCTATGTTGAGGCTACCGGAGAAAGGCGTTGGGTACATATTCTACTACGATGCATCAAGGACCAGGCGTGGATGTGTCATGATGCAGAAGATAGCAGGGATCACGTATGGTTCTCTACAGCTGAGAATGCTTGATAAAAACTACGCTACATATAACCTAGAGATAGAAGAAGTGGTCATCCCCTTGAATATATGGTTACATTACTTGATGGGTGAACGTTTTATAGTCTTCTATAATCACAAGCGTCTCAGTTATATCTTATCTCAGAAGGAACTAAACCTGAGACAGTGGTGTTGGCTTTAGTTCCACTATGACTATGAATTTGAGATAATCTATACTCTTAGGAAGGGAAACATAGTAGAAGATACACTCAGTAGGATATATGGTATATAGTTGATGAGTGAGTCAATAGAGCATCTAGATTTTTTGTGGATATCCTACATAGATCAAGATGGAACAACTTATCTTCAGTCTCTGACAGTCACTCCCCCACTCCTTTAGCAAGTTAGAGTGGCGCAGCTTGTAGACACGGACTGCAAGGCTCGACATGCTCAGATATCCACAGCACAGGTACCTGATAGATTTTTTGAAGCTGGGGAGAACATCCTCCTCTTCAAAGGACATACTATGGTACCAGTGATGCTAAGGGAGGAAGTTATGAGATAGTTCCATACATCCCCACTAGTGGTACATCCAGGAGTAGAAAATATGTTCTAGGACCGTCCTCGTCTGCACTGGTGGATGGGAATGAAGAAAGCAGTGGTAGAGTTTTTCTCATGGTACCTCACTTGTCATTATGTGAAGGTAGAACATCAGGTTCCTGTAGGTTTAGTTTAGCCATTAGAGGTGCCAGAGTGGAAGTGGTATGGAATCTCTATGGAATTTTTTATAGGACTTCCATGCATGTCCATGGGGCATTCCGACTGGGTGATCATTGACTGACTCACCATGTCGGCCCACTTCCTACCTATCAGAGAGCAGGGATCAATAGAGATCTTGGGACGCCTCTATATATAGAAGATTGTACGGCTTAATGGAGTTCCATTTACGATTTTGTCCAATCGTGATGCATGTTTTACTTCATGTCTTTGGAAGGGGTTGCATGAGGAGTTCGTAATGCTACTTTGGTTGAGAACCGCATTCCATCATCAGAAGGATGGTCAGACAGATCAGACCATTCAAACCCTTGAGTACATGTTATGTGCTTGAATCCCTGATTTTGGCGTCAGATGGGAGGATCACTTGCGTTTGGTGGAGTTCGCGTACAACAACAACTATAACTCCACTACCAATATGGAACCATTCGAGGCATTATACGGACGACCTTGCATATCACCTCTATGATGGAATGACCTAGGGGAGTCACCACTCGTGGGACCAGAGATGGTATGGGCTACTATAGAGAAGGTTCAGAACATTTAGGAGTGGATTATGGGTGCATAGAGTAGACAAAAATCTTATACTAACAGAAGATATGGACCTCTTGAGTTTGAGGATGGTGACCATGTCTTCCAACAGTTCTCACCTCGATGAGGTTTGTGGAGATTTTCCTGAGGTGGAAAGTTATCTCTGAGGTTCGTCAGACCCATTCAGGTCCTCAACAGAGTTGGTGAGGTGGCAGACCACTTAGCTCCTCCACCTCAGTTGCACCTATTGCACGACATTTTCCACGTATCCTAGCTAAGAATATATGCACATGAACCTTTGCACATCATTGACTGGGGTGAGCTGGACATCGAAGATGGGGGGACCTTTATGGAGGTTCCAATAGAGATTGAGGATCGGTAAGAGAGAGTCCTTTGTGGGTGGTCGATAACTCTAGTGCGTGTTCATTGGAAGCACGGGAACCGCCAGGAGAGCACACAGGAACAGGAGTCTCAAATTTGTGCTTAGTACCCCCACTTGTTTCTCTAGTTTGTGTTGTAGCTTTCAGGGATTCAAAGCCTAAAGCTGGGGAGAATGTAAAGACCCGAATTTTTTCATGTAATTTTTTTCAATTATATGGGAATATTATGAGTCTGAGAAAATTGACGGTGCATGATTCTAAGGCCTGGTATGCCCAAAATGATTTTCTGAATTTCTTTTTAGGTACTTTCAGTAAACGAGCGAGCAACATTTTATAACTTTTGAACTGGTGCTCGGAATTGAAATTTGAGGGCACCGTTGAACTCACAATGCCGATATTTTCTTAAGGAGGCCTTCACCTCAACCGCAGTATGTCAAGGGTGGAAATTAGTTTTTGTAATGTTTATGGGAGAAAATAAAATAAACAATATTTATTTTATTTTTGAAATTGGAAAACTTCCATTTTGAATTTAGTGTTGGGGACCACCCAAACTCTCTTTTTTAATGGGAGGTGACCCTTGGAATTCCCCCTGGTTAATGTGCTAACTCTAATTTAATTAATGTGCCACATTTATTTAATTAATAAACTTGATTTATTAATTTGGATTCTCACATTTCTTGAGGTTGGAAAAATCATTGGAAAAAGTGGAGAGCCATGGAGAGAAATTTGGAGGATCATCTTCCAATGAAGAACCACCCCAATGAAGAATGAGGATGATGCATGAGCCTGGATCAGAGACATGTTGCAGGACCGACAACACCGACGTCCCCTTCACCGACTTCGTCTCCTTCCTCACGACATCTCCAACGAATGTCAAGGTAGGGTTTTTTTAATTGAATTATGATTAAATATCTTTTTTTATTCTTTATATTCTAAATTCACAATGATGATGGCCAAACAAACATGATTATCCTCCCGCACATATACCTTACTCCCTTTTTGTTCTTTCTTCGCACGTTCTTCGTGCAGTCTTCGACGCCAAATAATTAATGAAACTGCAAACTCAATGTCTCATTGAGTGTGACATATGGATGTCGAGCCCTCGACCTGAGGATCGTGAATATGAGAATGACATAATTTTTGGGCTTGGACCAAAGTCATGATGCCTCGTGGAAGAAGGCGGTGGCTGGCACCTAGTCGGCTGTGAGGAAGGTGGGGTTGTGCACGTCTGTGTCGCCAGTTGAGCAGGAGGTTGTGGCCCATCGGCCGCAGCGGAACAGGGTGGCGACCGCATCTGGCCAGCTGCGTGGCAGAGCGGTAGTACGTGTCCCCGCCACCGGAGCAAGAGGTCGCGACCACTTATCTGCGGTGGTGTCGGGAGGGCGGTCAGCACCCGTCCAGTCGCAGTGAAGCAGAGGCATGTGACCATGCCACTGGGAGGAGGAACGGCCGGCCATAGTGGTTTGGTGGGACCCAATCGGGTCCCACGGGTGACATGGAAGCTTCTAAAGGTGTTTCCCTTTTCTATTCTGAATGGAAGGGGGGTTGCTCCACCTTTGACGCCAGCTCGGGCGGACCGCGCCCAATGGGCTAGGCCAGGTCATCCCCTTTGTGGGTCGGGCCATACCATGACCCAGCGGGCCGAGCTCGCTGTGGCCCAAGCCAACCGAGCTGGACTCGGGTCGGGCTAGGTTGACCCGAATCGGGTCGGGTCAGCAAATTCAGGTCAGACCGGCCCCAAGCCCATCCGGACACAGTTTCTCTTTTTTGGTCATATCTTGAGAACCATGCATCCGTTTGAAAAACCATTTGTTGCACCGGGATCCTTGGAACAAGAAGGTATTTTTTCTACACTCCACTTGAGTTTTGGGTAAAGTTTGAGTACGACCGGGTTGGATCGAACCTCGAATCCAACCGGGACCTTAGAGCGAAAATGAAAATAACTTAGAGATCAGGCGTCCGATTGACGCGCTGTCTATTGTGTTGGGTCCCTTATGACATGATGGACCTTTGAAATACCTATATGTGGGACTTTTTGGTGGTTGAGGTATGACCGATATCGTGAGGCACTGACTTTATAGAACTCGAGTGCACCGGGTGTGAGGAATCCAGTGGCTGGCAGTGAGGCGGAGGTTGGAGGCGGATAATACGGAGGTTCGTTACCTATCGACTCTGGGTGGGTCAGATCTTGTGTGGGAAATTTTGGGGGTTAGTACCTATCAATACTATAGGGGTCAACACTCATCGATCCTATGTGGGTCAGCGTAGACTGATCTTGTGTGGGTCAGATCCTATGTGGGTCAGCGCTTTCTGATCTTGTGTGGGTTAGTGCATACCGATCATGTGTGGGTCAGATCCTGTGTGGGTTAGCACTCAGCGATCCTGTGTGGGTCAAAAAATACCGATATTATGTGGTTCAGGTCCTATGTGGGTTATTTCGGGGGTTAGTACCTATCGATCCTGTGTGGGTCAGACTCCGTATAATAAACAGCAGTGCCTCTTGACAGAAAAAGATGATCTAGCTTCACGATTAATAATCTGTACTTCTATACGTCACTTATACCTATGTGAGCTGAGCCTTATATCTTCATGGTGTACCTGTTTGGTACTATATCATCGAGGTGTTACCTTTTTGGTACTTCTACCTTCATGGTGTTACCTGTGAGGTACTTTTATCTTCATGGTGTTACCTTTGTGGTATTCCTCCCTCCTGTGTGACATGAGTATATCTTGATAACCTAGGCATATCTTTGTGAATATACCTAATTAGGGATTGAATATTGTTTCCATGATCTTTGTTTTATCCTTTGTGGATTTGAGAGACCTTCTAGGATATTGGGGTCCCTACTGAGTATTTTTATACTCACCCATGCACATACAACGCCCGCACCTTGTTGTGTCTTGTGCAGACGATGAACAACGCTGACTGAGGACGAGGGTACCAGGACTGGAGACTGCTCAGAGGTGTACCTTAGATGAGGCGTACCATAGATATGGCCATTTTAGAGTTGTACCTACCCTTCAGGTAGGATCCTTGGTGGGTGTTCACAGGAGCTATTTTCAGTTTTACTTGTACTTTCCAATTTTACTTACACTCTCCAGTTGGGCTTGTATTCTGGCCCCTTTACATTCTGTATACACCTTGGTTACTATATAGTTTAATTTATACTTGTATCTTGATGTGTTCTTGGTTTTTGTTAGTTTACAACTTATAAAGGAAATGTCTACCCATTTTAGGGAATACGCATTTCGGTACTTTTCGCCAGCCCCTAGGCTATGGAAGGCAGGCTTGTGGTTGTCACGACATGGGCCCTGGGGGACAGGTCATGACAACCACAATTATTTAATGGGAACTTAATATCCATATATCATGTATATTATTGAGTTTTTATATTATTCTATAAAATATTAAGAAATTGTATCTTTGTCTACTTTTATATTGGGTCTACTTTAGTTAGAAATTAAATATTTTGGAATCCAATGTTGTTTGGACCATGTTTTTTCATTTCAAAAACGAGAAAAAGGGTTAATGACTCTTGGTCTTCCATATTTAAAATTTTTATAATTTAATTCAAAAAACTAGATTTATAAGTTTCTTCAAATAAAATAAAAATTTATTTTTATAAAATTCCTTTTATTATTGGTGATAAAAAATAGATTTTTTTTAAATCCAAATCCAAAATTATTTTTAATATATTTTTTAGAACCCAAAAATTTTATTTAAATTGTATTCTTCGTGGGTAAAATAATAAATTTATTTTAAAAAATAATAATTTGAAAATCCAAATTTTCAACATTTTTTTATTTCTTTTTAAAATAAAATCCTTTTTCTTTTAAAATTTGATATTTTTTAAAACAACTAGATTGTGTTTCTTTTTCATATCACTAAATTTTGAAATAAGATCACAAAAACCATTTTTATGTTCATTTATAGAATTGGGAATATATTTTTAATTTAAATAATTGGTATAAGATGTATAAGATTAAGAAAAGGAAGAACTAGAAAATTTATAATTTACTTCGTCACATACCTCGTCATTGGGCATTAAAAACTTGAGACATTCATCCCTCGATTTTTATGATGAAATGGAGTCCTCAATATCTATCCAATTAAAAACCTTTAGAGATTTATTACAATTATTATTTTATTTTTAATTTTCCTTGTTCAAGGGATAATATGGTTTTCTAATGCCCTTATTTTTTCAACCGAAACAAGTTATCTTGAATTACTGTTTCTTATTTTTGAAGTTTCGAGTGGATATCCTCTTTTTCATGTAATTTTCTATAATCTTAGTAAATTTGGAAACATCAAAGTCACTATCTTATGATTCATCATGGTTTTACATGAAAAAAATTCTTGGTTTTTATCTCCTTGACTTTGTTATCTTCGTTTTCATCTATCCTTATCATAATAATCTCATTTGTTAAGAGATAACCAATGATTTCTTCAACCTCTATGTTTTTCACATCATTAAATTCTTGTATTATGGTCACTTTTGGTACCCAATTACATGGTAACACCCAAATTATTTTGTTGATTAAATTTTATTTATAAATAGAATCACCTTGAGATTTTAAACTATTACAAATATCAGTAAATTAAGTAATCATTCATTGATAAATTTTTTAGGATGCGTGGAGAAACTCCAAAAGTCTTGTCTAAAAATATCTAAATGGGTATTATTTAATTTTTTTAGTTACTTTATTATTAAATTAATTTTGTTCAAATATAAAATTCATGGAATTCATAACATTACCATCTAATTCAAAAGTATAAATATCATTCACTGTACATTTATCTTCATTTTTAGTTATAGGAGTACCTCATTGTAAAATAAATTTTTAAAAAGGATATCCAGTAGATCTATGAAAAGTAAGAATTCAATTTTTCCAATAACCAAAATTACTATCATAAAAAATGAATCTCAACCCAGGTATCTTTCTTTTTGGACCCCCATTAGTGTTTACAAAATCCATTAATGAAAAAAAATGATCATTATTTTAAAAATTGGTTAAATATTTTGAAAAAAAAATATTTGAAGGAATTTTAAAATAAAAAAAATTATATATCAAAAATACATTTGATAAAAAATGAAGTTTGAAGATGAATAAATAGCATTGGTTGAATTTCCCTTTAAAAAAATAAAGTAAAACAATTAATGTTTAAAACTTCTTTTAAAAAATATCAATGAAGATAAAAAACTTTTTAAGAGATAAAACAAAATAACCAATGTTTGAAAGTGAAAAAATAATTAAATATAATAATAGGAGAAATAGAATAAAACAAAAGTTATAAATAAAAATTTTAAGTGATTCAAATATAAAAATAATTAAGTGATAATAATTAATTAATTAATTAAAAAATAGATAAATGAATGATTGAAAGTGATAAATAATTAAAATTATAGAAAGAGAATGAGATAAGATATTTTTTAAATAAGTTATAAAACAAATAAAAATATCCCATATTTATACCACCTCATTCACTTGAGGATTTGATGCATTAGTCTCTTGGCTTTATTGGTAGCCAATATACAAACTTTTCTTTTTCTTTTTAGCTTATAGAAAGAAACCATATGCAATAGATACTAGATATTTAACGATAAAGATAGAAACCTAAAAATAAATAATCCATTTACTTTTAAAAGTAATAATAAATAAATCCATAATACCTAATATTAATAGTGGTAATCACCAAATTTTGATGAAATAGGAAGGATGGTGAGATTTCTAGGAAGAAATGACTTTGTATCTTAGTATTAATTTTACCAAATAATATGTACAATGCTAGAAGATAATTACAATATTAAAATAGAGTGAAAATATATTAAAAAATTTCATACACTCTATAAGGAGAGAGATAATTTATACAGAGATAGTAGTGATAGAAATTGAGTGTGTTGGTGTAAATGATCAAATAAGAAATAGAGCCATTGTGTAATTTTTATATATTTTATAGGCCACCAAAGGTTTATATTTATATTTTCTGGATTCTTATAAAATTTCTATAATTAATTAAGGGTCATTAATTAAAATACATGCATGTTTTACATAATCTTATTATATTAAATTCCATATGTGGATTAGTTAACTCAATTCAACTAGGTAGTCGGTGGGCTCCCTATAACTTGGTGCTTGCTTCTTGCTACCACTGGATTGTCAGTACACCTCCACCAACTGGAATGTGGACTCCAATTGAGTTCATATCCACTATATATTAGTTTTATCTAGTTGATTCAACTCCATTGGGTATAAAATGGGGTTTTGCTACATAAGTTAACTACCGGGCATGCCACCATTTTTCTTGTGGCACTACATTAGTTAATCAGTGTTTATTGTGTCCATGAACTTCACAAAGTTCTTTCTCCAATTCATTAAATTGACCTCCATGGTTCTTAAACCATTATTCTAAGTCTTTAAAAGATACTTAAACACGTTTTGTGGTTCTTTTAAGGATTTATATTATGTTGTTTTAAACCTAGTATCAATTTACCAAAATAAATCTATTAAAACACATTAAGTGTGTTTTTAACCATTAGAATCAAATAATGTAGAGAAGAAAAACATTTCTTATGTAGTTTCATCCTCATAAATATCATCAAATTTGTTAATGGACTAATTTTTTATGTAAATAACCTTGTATTGTAAAAATATTTATGACTTTAGTTATAGTGGTTGCTATACTAATAAGATATATGATATAATCAATGATATTTATCATAAAATCAAAAAAAATTCATAATAAAAATATAATATAATGAGGAAAATTATTTTAAATTAAGTTAGCACTAGTAAATACACTAATGTTCAATTGTATTATGTTATTAAACAACTAAAAAATTTAATCTCTCAAAAATTTAATCAAATATATCCTTAAAAACAAGATCATTCCATTATGGTTCTTTGTTTGAACCATGGTATGTATAAGGATACAAATTAATTCTTTATTAACATTTATATGTTTATTAAACACTTAAAAATTAAAAAAATATTCTAGTTTTTAGGGTATTTAACAAAATATTTTAAACATTTTTCCTTTATTAACAATCCAAGATGTCAAAATCATCTAAAATTTCACTAAAATTTTCAAGGGGTAATTAGAAATCATACACAACCAACGTTGTCTGAACAACCCAAAACTCTATTCCAAAAAAATAATGTACTTATAGTCCTGATGAAAATTTTGATGGTATGGTAAAAAAACTCATAACTATAATGGATTCTTAAAAATAAAGTATACATAAATTGGAAACAAAATTGGTCAGTTAGTTCATGAGTCATAAAGTGTAATGATAGTTACCTAGTACAACTGAAGTTGTCCCTAGGGAAAACCTCATATTCAAAGTTATAAACATTAAATTCTATAATCATTAAAAAGAAGTAATGCATAACAAATAATTTATATAAACTTTTTATAATAATAAAAAGGATTATAAATTTGATAATTTGTACAAAACTAATGAGGAATCACACAGAAAGAGAAAAAAATTAAAATCTTCAAATAACCTAAACTATAAAATATGGATATTCAAGTGTTGAAAACTGAGAACAACGGGATTATAAATGATAAATTTTCTATTATCCAATTAAAATTTTAAAAGAAAACTAAACTAGAAAATAAATAAGGAAAATAAGAATGTTGAGTAAGTGAGTTAGTAAATTAAAAATGTTCTATGAAATTTTGAACAACCCCATCCAAACCCCCAAAGACTCAATTAAAGGATGACTAAAAAACATTCAAAAAATTTCTTAATAAGTTTATAAATATTTAAGTTATTTATACCATTCAAAAAATTCCTTACTATTATAAAATCATTTAAATAATCATCACAAAAAAAATTGTAAGACTTTTCCATAACACCTCTTATCAAGGAATATAGTATTGTTTTAAAAAATAAAATACCACTTTAGATTTAATATCCTTATATTTTTTAATTTATTCTAAAATAAAAATTATTAGATAAAAATAATTTTGTGGCATTTTTGAATTCATTAAGTTACTTCTTTTATAATTTTATCAAAATTAGGGAATTTGAGTGATTTATCCAACCAAGGTAGGAATTAAACATGTTAATGGAATATTAACTTAATGATAGTTATTCTTGTGGATTTCTTTGTTACTTATATTGAGTATAATAAGGAAGTATTTATAATTTTAGGTTTATATTTCTTAGCTATTATGGGAATTTAATGATGCTTCTAAAGGGAAATTAGTCATAAATATTGATAATGAAAAATAGTAAATTAATGTCTTTATAACTATTAAATATCCAATACTTTATGAGGGTTTCTTATAGGTTCATTTTTTTGATGAATATTTTTTTTATTCTATTGAAGAATAAACTTGTGAAAACCTTGAGGAATAGTACTTTGATACCATAGAGTAAGAACATTGTAACATAATTGATTAATTATATAGGAATCAATTTCTAGAAATATATTTAAATTATGAATTTGGTGAGTTAGTTATTAGAGAATGTATATATGAAAAGGATTTTATAAAATTTCATTACTATTATAAACCACCTATTGAAGACATTAGGACACCCAAACCCAATAGTCTTACTTATTCTCTAAAACATCCACTGTTGAGCTGAAGTCTCTTCAATATCATATTAAATAAACATATTTAGGAGATCATAACACTCTTATTTTCAGGATTTCACCTCTACATGAGAAACATAAACAAGAGAGGCTAGTGTAAGTTCTGAAAGATTTTAGGAGTACCATTTTGTGTACCATTACCAATATTAAATAAATAAGACTTCACCCACCCATAAAGTAAAAATTTAATGAATAAGTAATAAAACTACATTATGTAAGAATTATTTACCCCATATTATAATGTAATTTGGTTATTCTAGTCTAGGTAGTTCATAGGAGGGGAAATGATTTCTAATAAAAAATTGAGTTCATTTAAACTAAGAAGGCTACTAAGTGGATAGTTTATATAGAAGATAGAAAACTCAATTCATATATAGGTAAATATCACTTTCTTATGTCATTATTCAACCAAATATTGAAAATAATTTTTGGAAATTAATTTTATTTCTTATTGGATGATTATTATAGTCATAAAAAAATTTAATATCCCTTTAAGACCAACATAAAACCAGTTTTATGTTTATATTTACGATATTATTCTATAAATTAAAACACTTTAGATAATATATATCTATAGATATTTTTTAAAGATTTGTTACGGAAATATTATTTCAACATGGTATACAAAATTAATAATTTCTTATGAATATTTTTTCATTTTTGGAATCACTTTTTAGGACTAGTTGGTTATCCTTTGTATGGTTTTTGAAAGGTGTTAAGAAAAAATTTGGTTCTTAATAGGGAAAAGTGTCAATTCATGGAAACATAAGCGATATTTTTAGGGAAAAAATATCTAAAAATAAATATAATTTCACATTTCTAAGATAAATTTCATTGCAAAATGACCTCTAACAAACTCTGTTATGGTTTTAAAGGGTTTACTTAGGAATTCTAGCTTTTATACGATATTTATTAACTTTTTTCATAAAATTATAAAAGAAATTTTCTCTTACATACTCATGTATTTCCCTTTCAAAATTAATGCGGAGTTTTTTTATTCTAATATCCTCTTAAAACATAATTTAATTTTTATACCTTTCACCACTACACCTGATTAGAAATTAACCATTCTTGTGATGTGTGATTTTATTGATGTATCTTTGGAAGATTTTTTGCGAAAAATAATAGGAAAATTATAGATGTTGTGCACTATAAAATTATGTTATTGTATGATCATGAAAGTAATTTTCCCACTCCATTGAAGAAACAGATTTTTATGATATTTTTTGGGAAAATATATGTAGTTTTTTATGGTCTCTAAAGTCATTATTTTCCCAGACCGTACTACTTTTAAATATATTCTATAATCTTTTAGATTAAATGGATCCTTTTACTATAATAGTTTGACATAAAAATTTGGGATGAAGAGGGAGATAAAAAATGGGATTAATACCATATTACTGGGCTTCATCATTTTAAAAATACTAAAATTAAGGATGTAAATTATATCATTCTAAATAAAAATATCTTTTCTATTTTAAATATTCAAACTCTATGGTTTATGGATTTTTTTAATTCGATAGATACAAGAGTCACTCTTGATAAGATTACTCAAAAATTGATAAATTTATTTTAGATGTTAACACTAATTTTTTTTTGATACATTAATGTTTAAGAGGTTTTTTTATGGAATATTAAGAAAATGTGTTCCTAATAAGAAAATAGTTCCTATACTTGAGAGTAATCACATAGAAACATTGGGAGAAAATATTTGGGGATATAAGATAACATATAAGGTTTTATTCAATGTATTCTTTTATCCAATAATTTTTATATATTCTATGAGCTTCTTGGGGGTTGTGATAGTTTCCCTAAGTTGTGATGATTAAGAATGAAATTCCTCAAAAAGCCATACTTGATTTTGAAATTTTTTATATTTTGGGGATGGATTCCATGGGACCATTACCATATTCTCCTGATAATGATTATATTTTAGTGGTTACTGACCATTAGTCAATATGGGATAATTTTTTAGATTTAAATAATACCCCAGAAGCAAGTTCGGCGAATTTCATCAACAAAAACATATTTTCTAGGTTTAGAGTACCTAAAGAATTCATAAATCATAATGGATTTCATTTAAAAAACAATAAGTTATAATATTTGAGGGAAAAGATGGTATTTTTCATAAAATAGGAACTACATTACATCCTTAATCAAATGGATAGGATAAAATCACCATTAGTTTTTTAAAAAAATCAATGAAATATTGTTGATAACATTATAAGAGAATAGTAATTTAAATTTAATATTGAATTGTGTTCTTCAAGAAAGGATTTAAAAAAACTTATTTTAATGTCCCATTGTATGATTAATTATAGATAATAATTTTATATAACAATATAAATTTAATAAAAATATTTTGGGGAAATAAAATCTATAAATTACGATTTTAAATCTATGAGTGAGAGGAGGCTTCTTTATTTGAGTGATTTAAATAAGATAAGAATGAGATCTTATGAAGGTTATTGAATTTATAAATAAATGGATAAATTTTTTCTTGATATAATACTTTAAAATAGATAATTTAATGATGAAAAAAGTTTTTATTATTTAAATCTTGACTATAAATGTTTCCTAGAAAATTAATTTCTAAAGGGTCTATTCTATTTTCTATTACGCAGGTGTTAAATAATGAATTTTTAGATTTTATGGGAGATAAAAATAGATCATTTACGGTCAATGGATAGAGTCTTAATATTTTTTTGAATGGTAACTTAAGGGAGTATCTAATGTTTTTTATATTGAAATTTTAGTAAAATATTATGACTAAATAATTGAAATCTACTGATTCATAGGATACAACCCATGATTTTACTTTTGTTTTCTTTTTATTTCATTATGATTTTACTTTATTTTAATTTTTATAAATAAAAATAAATCTTCTATGATTTATTATTTTTGTGAATTGAGTGTTGATTCGGTGTTTTTTAATAGAATAGAGAATCTTTATACTACTAAATTTATAGTTCATATAGAATAGTATTTGTAAAATATATTATGATTCATATATGGTTTTTTAATGGCTTCAAGGATTCAATTCTTAAGAACTAATTCTATTTTTTTAAAAATTCAATGATACAAATTAATATCAATTTTTTTCTTCCTGGTACATCAATGGGATCAAATAGATTAAAAATATATTAAAAAGGTAAGTGATTTCAGGAAAGGTATTTTGAGAACAATGCTTCATCCAATCAAGGTAGTATCACTCATGTTACTTTAGTTTTTTATTATCTTAATTGCAAGTTAAAATAAATATTTAAGATTGCAAATAGAAATTGAAGACGAGGGTTGTATTTTTTTAAAATTTTCTATGAGAATTAAATCCAATTTATGATGAATATTTGGTGATGTGGGAGATCCCAATAAAGTAAGATAAGGCTATTATTAAAAGTTTAGACATATCCATTTAAATATTATGATTGTTGATATAATATTAAAGAGAAAGTATTGTTATAATTATTATGAGAAAAACAATGTCTACTATATGATAAATGTGAAGTTGAGTAGATAGATTAAGGTAATATTAAACAACTGATGATTAAAGAATTAAATAGTTGTATAGTTTATTGACGAATCAACCCCTAGGTTATTTTGAAATATGTCTACATAAATCAGTGTTTAAATATAGTTTGATAAATATTTATAGAAGTCGAATTTTAAGTTGTAATTAACTAATAGTGATACTCATAGAAATAACAAAACTTTAGTATATATATTCCACAAGAGACTAGTGAGAATGGATTTGAGAATTTTTGGAACTTAAGTGTCTATGATTAAGAGCATGGAATCTTCATCTTAGAAAATTCATACTTTAGAGGAAACCTAAAAAATGGAAAACCCTATATTAGAGTTGGTTCCCAAGAAATAACTAATACATATATTTTAATATTAAAATTTTCATTGAGTTGAATATTAATTAGTATCTTATCACATATTGGTCATTCTTTCATGATACAATGAATGTTATAATGTCCTTGGAGTAATTGTTACATTAAAAGGTCATGTTGTCCCCCGCTATAATGAGATCCCAGAAGTGTTCTGATATTATTCTTAAATATATATGTTATATGGATATATGATATCTTTTTATGGGACACAAATGAAATTGTCTGTCAAGGTTGGAGCCTCATAGAACTTTGATATATTTTCCCATAGTATACACCCTTATTAATATCAAGAAATGAGATTAAGAGAAAATGGAATTCCAGTAGGAAATAAACATTTATTTGTTTTATTGGATATTCTTATATATGAACATGTATAATGGTAATACGTTTTTATGTTTACTATTAATGCATATTAGGAGTCATGTACTTTGGTGTTTTGGCCAAAATTGTTATAGAATATGTTCTTGGTAAGTATAGTACATTGGGTGTATTATGAATGATATATATTAATGAATAATTTGAGAAAGGTCTTATCCTTTTTTCTTTAATAGAATTTGATATATTCGGACTTGTGATGGGAATGAAACTCCCCAAATAAGTCCATACTCATTGCATTATTTTGAAATATTCATTTGTAGAAAGTCAAATAAAGAGACATAGAGTACATCGGTGGAAGAAACAATATACAACGTGATTTATTAGAAATATAAAAAAAAGTATTATAATAAATAGTATGTGTTTGTAATTTATTATTGTCATTGTGGCATTTAAATTATTTCTTTATATGTATCTTATCTTATTTTTAGGTAGTAACCTTAGAATTTAGTCGGTTCTACCTAATTCCACTAAGAAAGTGGCATAGAGGGTCACACACTAAGTGTACTTGAAAACATAGATATATTATATATGAATTTAATATAATGAGAAAATATTATTCCCATGTGTGGTTTAATAATTCATTGTATTTTATTAATAACATATATTCAACAACCATTAAATCGAGATAATATTTATGAGTTGAATATTTAATAAATATTTACTCTCTATTTTAGTGAATATAATATTTAATTATCAAATAATGAATAATGTAGTTATATTTATTTATTTAAATAAATTAATATTATTTAAGGTTTGATAAAT
Organism: Viscum album; assembly: GCA_963277665.1. Taxonomy (NCBI): domain Eukaryota; kingdom Viridiplantae; phylum Streptophyta; class Magnoliopsida; order Santalales; family Viscaceae; genus Viscum; species Viscum album. The sequence continues at coordinate 292,280,646 of OY728144.1, forward strand.
AGAAAAGAGGAAACTCCCCATAATGGAGAGAGATATTCCACTTCAAAACTCTTGATTTTAGAGAGATAGAAAATAATTATAGATCCCAAACAAGTATTATACACTATAGGGTGAATTAGGTTGTGTGTGTTTTAGAAAATTATCATTCCTTAATCGAGATCTTGTTCTATAAATAAAAGTAACACTTCTTTATAGACCTCACAATCTATTTAGAGGGATCAATGTAATAAGATAACACACAACTTGGTTTACCCAATGGACTAATCCAAGTAACATGCATAGAAATGTGCCAATGCACATAAGATAATAATCTCACTATTTAATACATGATTACAAAATGGAGTGATCACACTAATTCTCCATATTAACTATATATAAAACATTCAAATAAATCACTTCTCTTATCTATAAAATGGTGTTCACTTCTACATCCATGATAATCTCCTTATCCAAAAAACATGTGATGAGAAATCAAAAATAAAATAGTGTACTAATTCCGCATAGACCTGATGAATTTATATTGATAATCCTCCCCTATAAATACTTCCTTATAAAAGACTTTTTTCTTTTCATTATTCCTATAATTCCACTTTCCTTCTCTATTTTCATCACACTCATGTATGTATCATTTTTATCTCTCTATTTTCTTATTAACGTTTGTGTTCATCATTAAATAATTTAATCAACTAATTTTAATCCAAGAGTTGGAATCAAATGTTCTTCCTCTACCCTTATTAGAACGTTCCATATTTCATCCACACATAAATGTGGTGATTAAGGGTTGTTTTAGTCATATAAAATCCCTTAAATACCAAGCCATAACTCCCTAGTCGAATTTATAGTCTATCTATAAAATTTTAACTATTGATTGATCTTTGGTCTTACAATGTATTCATCTTCTTCCATGCCTATACTATGGAATATTATCTTCTATTGTGGTTTATAATTATATATCAATAAAAAATTAGTATGTTGAAAACACTACTATTATTCGGCCTCTTATAGTTATCCAGATCCACAAATATCATCCCTTTTGACTTTTATATGACTCACCCACAATAATAACATGATCTCATAAACTCCTTTGATTCACCAAATTGGTTGCGATGTAGCCTTCCCTATATGGAGTTATCACCTATATACTTGGAAATCATCAAATCCCATTCGCTTCAAAAACATACCCTCCAAATCACAAGGAATGTTGGAAACATGAATATATTAACTTCAATATGAATATAACATATCATGTTCTCCATGAGGCATGTACCCTTGAAACTCCAGTAAAACAAAAAATTTCCTAATTATTAATTCAATGTAGTCCTTATTATAACATAATGTTCCACAAATTTACATATACATGAGTTGAGTGACTACCTTTATGCAATCTAGCTAAATCATATTTTACCTTTACATGAGCCTTACCCTGATGTTAAGACCCTCGTATAAACTGGTGGACCCGTATATAGATTGATATTACCCTTATACATCCTTCTTTTATGGTTTATCCCACTAAACAGTGGTTTAAGTATTACCCTTATGAAAATTCCATCATGAACAAAGCCTTAAACAACATCATGTTTATGTTTATGCCACCTTCCTTTATGGTGTAGCACCTTTCTATATAGTGTAAATCAATATTTTATATTTCTTCTCCAACATCAACACACCTTAAATATTTAATGAATCCATAAAAAACTATAATAACCAATAACTGTAACATATCATTACCTTGATTGGGTAATTTTTACCTTTTTAAGTTCCCTATTGGTGTAAAGTCATTAGAAGTGGTTTTCTGGATTTTTTATAGGTTGTAGAGTAGGTACAAGTCATGTACCTAAGGTAAATGTCATGTTCTAGTTGTCAGATACAAGTAATTAATGGGAAGATCATGCTATGAAAGGGTACACATCATGTACATAGTCAATAAGACTTGACTAAAAAATGTCAGCTTTTAACCTGAGGAAACGAGTTTTTTGGTCTAATTTATCTATCATGGACAACAGGTCGTGTAATAGAGGTACAATTCATGACCCGGACCACTCCAAGATTTAATTCATGTGTTTGGAAGTTTCACCCAGTCTATTCTTTCCAAAACTCTTGGATCTCGAATCAGAACTCTCCCTATGTGATTTTCAGAGGGTAGTCTCCTTTCAGATCAATCTGATCAGCTTAGGATCTTCATCGAGTCTGTGTTTGTCTCTCTAAGTAATTGTTCTTTTAGTTTCTTTATTGCATTTTATTGTGATAGTTCCCCATATTTGGGATATATAATCCATTTATCTAAGTTGGATGTTTCTTCATAGTTTCATCTATATTTTTTGTGAGATATCATTATGAAGGCCTTTTACTTCATTGGTTTTGGTGTGTTAGGTGTTCATCCTCAAGGTATGAGGGTTTCCTATCTTTTTTTTACATCTTTTTTTTATTTGAATCAATCCTAATATTTATGGGTTCAATTCTAGTTCCTTTGTTGTCATAATTGGTTTTCATTTTTGGTGGATTCCATTGTGGGTGTGTGTGACCCGAACTTTGAGGTTGGTGGTTCCATCTCAAGCCTATGATAATCAAGCTTATTGTTTTGTTTTATACAATAATTTACTAAAACAGAATGATTGTTTATAGTCATTGAAAAGTAGTTTTAAAATAGAAATGGTTTTCCCCTATTTTTTGATAAATGGATTATGAAATGGTTTTCAATGGTTTTCAAATAATTGAAATTAGTTTTTGAAATTGAGCTCATGGGTTGCCTTGGGTACTTAGGTAGAAGGTTTAGCTTGAGGCCACCATCCATTTTTTGTGATTATCAATGGGTTTTGTCTTTATGATTTCATCTATTTCCTAGTCTTATTGTTATAGAGGACTAATATTGACATTTTGGGGGGTTTAATCATGGGGTATTCCACCTTTTCCAAGGAATGTACTCTAGGATCAGTTTTGTGCAATTGATTATTGTGGTATGAGTAGTATGATGCCTAGACCTGTAGTATTCCTTGGTGTTGTGATACCTGTTCTTCTATTTTTTACTTCTTGGATTTCTGAGTTGGCCTTGATATTCAAGTTTTTTTGTGGAAAAAGATATGGAAAATGTGATTTGAAACTGATATATCTTCTTATTTTAGAAATGTGAGAAAATGAAAATGTTTAAAATGTTTTCTATTAAACTTATTTACTAATTACTATGCCATATTTTTTTAAATTAGTATACATGATTGTTTATAAAGAGACTTGTTATGGAGAACCTAGGTGGGATCATATTTATTCTGTAAACTCACACCCTGCGCACCTCTTTAGTGGTGCATAGACCTTTTTTTGTCTTCTAGTGCAAGTAAATGCAAGGTTTTGTAGTAAGGTAGTGAGGTTCATGTCAGGTGGTTGGGTAGATACAGGTGAGATGGTGGGAGTTTTCCCATGCCATTATTTGGAGTAGTTGTTCTATTTTTAGTCTTTTTTTTTGACTTGTCTTGGAGTGTTTAGCTATATTTACAGTTTTTCTGGTTCCACAATTTTTTTCACAATTATGGCATATGTATTTTTTTTTATTTTTTTATTATTTTTTCTCTATATATATATTACATGTGGTTATTCAAGTTGGGATAAATCATTCTCTTGGTTTTGTCATTCGATGTCTGGGTTCTTGTCGTCGTCTTATAGGGATCGGGAACACCCATAGGGTATGTGACGGGTCAGGTCGGGTGCTGGGTTTGAGGGTAACCAGGGAAATATTTTTATATTTTGGTATCAAAGTAGGTATATCCTCAAGAATCCTTTTCTTAGCATGTTAGTTATAAAAAAGATAGGATTTTTGGGACATGCGAGGTATGTTTTGATGAGTGTCTAGCCATCTCTTTTCATAATGAGACTTAAGTTGCCATGGGATTTTGGGATTTGTGTCTCCATTATTTGTTTTTGTTTTATAAATCTTAGTTTTTGATTATGGGTTTTCTAGTCTAAATTGAGATTATTTTTGTTTTCTGATCTTTCATATGTTTCAGTTTGCAATAGTAAGCCTCTAAGATGACTTCCACAAGTTCCTCAGGAGGGTTCAGCTGATGCCCCTCAAGGGAACACACATATAGATCATAACCTCATCTATACGATCGTATGAGTAGCCTATGTTGTTGATTCGGATATACCATAGGTTCAAAACACTATTGTTGAGGTACAAACATGAGCTAGAGGAGAGAGAGAGAGAGAGATTGTAGGAGTTCTTGCATGAGAAGTCACCATCCTTTATGGGAATGACTGAACCTCAAGAGGTGAAGGATTGGCTAGATATGGTTTATAAAATATGTAACTTCATGGAGACACCTGATAATATCAAGGTTAAAGTGAGCATTGTTCAGGATCGAGGGTTCTAGCAAGAGTTGGTGGGACTCTATGGTCTAGGAAGACAAACATGTGGGCTAGGATTGGAAGGATTTCCAAACCCTATTATTTTAGTAGTTTTTTCCAGAGTCTCTAATGTTGGAAAAGTCTCTGGAGTTCCTATCATTTTAGAAGGGAGAGTATTTGGTGTCAGCATACACCAAACACTTTGATGATCTTGTCCATTTTTCTTTAGACATGGTAAAGAATTACTAGCTAAAGGTAGAGAAATACCTAAAGGGTTTATGACCGGACATCAGATCACAGGTGTTTGTGATGAAGCTTTCTACCTATTCGGATATGGTGGATAGATCTATGATGGAAAAGATTAACATGGAAGGTAAGGTTATATTTTCCACCTCTTCTCTTCCAACTAGTGACAGCTTCAGTGGAATGCATGGGAAGAAGAGGAAGTGGCATGATTGTCATAGAAGTGGTGGAGGTGGGTCTTAGTAGCGAGCCTTCTCAACACCATCTGTTGTAGTTGGTAGTCTGCATCTGAATTTATAGTAGGGTGATAAGGTAGGACACACTATACATTCTTTTCCTATGCCCGTGATGAGTTAAAATAGATGTGTACATGTTCTCCATCTACTATGTTTTTATCAGGCTATGAATACACCTCGTTATTGTCAGGCTTAGTCGGCTCCAAAGACTATTGCAGTTTAGTCAAAAGCTTCAAAGACTACATGACTATAGCCATATGCCTCTATATTGAATCATTTACATGTAGTAGATGAGTATACAATAGAAGTTGATGTAGGTCCATTATAAGTTATAGGTATACTTATTATTACATCATTAGTAGCAATTTATTTTTTTGATACTGGTGCCTCATACTCATTTATATCTGCACACTTTATTGATGAACTTAAACTTCCAATGGATCTTATGCCATATATAATGGAGTTAGTGACACCTCTTATTAAGAGGAAATATAATGGGTTTCATTGTCTTACTTGTTCGTTAATGATAGTTGATATAGAGTTTGTCTGGGATTTTCTTGTTTTTGATCTATATATGTTTGATTTCATTATTGGTATGGATTGTCTTGTTTCTCATTGAACTAATGTTTATTGTTATCATCTCCATGTTTTATTTCTTACTACTGATGAGAGATCTTATGTCTTTTAGGGAGAGTGGGTCCCCAAATCTGGTCGTGCAGGACCTTCCCACCCAGAGCTCGGGAGTTTATTAGTTTCTATTGCATTTGATCCTGATGAATCTTCTTCTTTTGATGACCTTCCTATTGTTGTTTTAGATTTCCCGGATGTTTTCCCAAAATATTTATCTAGACTTACTCTAGAGAGAGAGGTAGAGTTTACGATTGGCCTAGTTCTAGGTATGCAACCGATATCTATTCCATCTTATCTCATGTCACTAGTAGAGTTGAAAGAACTCATGATTCAGTTGAAAGACTTATTAGAGAGTGGTTTCGTTTTCCCTAGTTTCTCTCCATGGGAAGACCCTATGATCATTTCAAAGAAAAAGTATGGTTCAATTCAGTTATGTGTGGTCTATTGGAAGTTGAAATGGGTAACAGTTAATAATAAATACCCTATGCCTCATGTGGATGATTTTCTTGATCAGTTGAAGGGTGAAAATTGGTTCTCAAAGATTAATCTTGTGTCGGTTTATCATCAGCTTAGATTTTGAGAGTCAAATATATAGAATATGACCTTTAGGAGAAGTTCTGGAAATTATGAATATCTTGTGATGCCTTTTGGTCTAAATAATGCTCATGTAGTTTTTATGGCCTTGATGAATTAGATATTCTACCAATGTCTTGAAACTTTTGTGGTAGTGTTCATGGATGATATTATGGTTTATTCAAAATCTGATCGTAAGCATAAGCACCATTTTAGTTTTATTTTAGAAATTTTGAGAATTCGTATTCTGTATAGAAATATTTATAAGTGTAGTTTTTTCATTCAAGAAGTTAAGTTCTTGGGGAATAGAATTTCTAAGCATGGTTTATCAGTTCATCCAGAGAATTTAAAGGTTATTAAGTCTTGGAAGGAACTGCATAATGACTTTGAAATATGAAGATTCCTTGGTCTTATTGTGTACTATTGACGGTTTTTTAAGGATTTCTATACTATGGAATCCCCTTTTACTATTATTACTTGGAAAGTGGTGAAATTCACATGGGATGTAAGGTGTTAGTCTTCTTTTTATGAACTAAAATGAATTCTAACATAGGCTCCCATTCTGATCTTACCTGATCCTGGAAAGGGGTATATGGTGTTTTTTGATTCATATGGTGATATTTTGGGATGCGTCCTTATATAGGATGATCATGTGGTAACTTATGGTTCTTCTCAACTCTGGCCACATGATAAGAACAATGGAACTCATTATTTAGAGCTTTCAACAGTCATGCATGTACTTAAATGTTGGTGTCACTATCTTTTGGGGGAGAAGTTCAGAGTCTTATCTGAACATAAGAGTATGAGATTTATCTTCTCTTAAAAAGTACTTGAATATTAGATAGAGACGACTGATATAATACCTTTAGAATTTTGACTTCGGCATCACCTACACCCTAGGGAAAGGAAATGTTGTTACAGATTCTCTAAGAAAGAAGGTACCATCATAGGCTGTTTTGGAAACGAAGGTGGATTGGAATCTTATGGTTATTTTTTCTTAGTTTCCCTTAGATGCTTAAGAGGATGTTTCAGGTATAGTTTTGACTACTGCTCAGTTATCATCATCTCTCTTGGAGTCTATTTTGAAATGTTAGTATAAAGATAGTGATTTTCAAAAGACTCAAGAAAGCCATTATGGTGGGGAGACTATTTCCAGTTAGTCTCTTTCTTCAGATGGGAAACATCACTTAACGAAGCGATATATCATCCCAACACCTATGAGAATTATTTTATTGATATATTTTCATAGATCGTCATGGTACATTCATCTAGGTTCTATGAAGTTGTATTATGACATGAGAAGAAGATTCTGCTAGCTAGGTATAAAGCGTGATATTGTAGATTATGTGTCCCTCTGTTACACCTTCCAACAGATAAAGGTAGAGCAATTAAAACTATATAGTTTTCTTTAGGCTCTTCTGGTGTTGGTTTGGTAATGGAAATTGGTATCCATGGATTTATTTTGTTGGGTTTCTATAGAAAATCCAAGAGAAAAATGTTATCTCAGTGGTTATTTATCGGTTGATGAGGTATGATCATTTAATTCTGATCAAAGACACCACTAAAGTAAAATATCTATGTACTTTGTGTGTGTAAAAGATCATTAAGATACAAGATATTCCTCCTATAGTTGTTTCAGATAGGAATCCTAGGTTTACCGCTAGGTTATGGAGAAGTATTCAAGAGGAAATGGGAACTTAGATCAAGTTGAGAATAACCTATCATCAATATATAGTTGGTCAGATAGAGCATGTAATTCAGATCCTAGAATATATGCTTCTTCTCTACATCTTGGATTTCATTGGATCATGGGATAGCCATCTGGGACTGGTTGAGTTAGTTTACAACAATAGTTATCAGTCATATATAAGAATGTCTCCCTTCAAGGCTTTGTATAGTCTCTCATGAAAATAACCTCTTTTTTGGGAATAGGTGGGCGAATTAGCTTTGGTTGTACCAAGTTTGGTTCAAGAGACATCTACAAAGATTTAGGATGTGAGACGACATCTGGTTACTGCCCAGGGTCGACATAAATCATATGCATATTGGCTATGTCATCCTTTGAATTTTTCTATAATTGAATGGGTTTTCTATAAATTTTCTCCTCATTTGGGTCATTGTTGACTTAGAAAACATGTAAAGTTGGCTCTGAGATATGTTGGACTATTTGAGATCATTGAGTGTCTTTGAAAAGTTTCTTGTTAATTATATTTTCCAGTTCAGTTGACTGGAATCCATGATGTTTTCCACATATTTCAAATCAGGAAGTATCACCCTGATCCTACTCACATTTTGAGTTGGGAAGAAATTGAGTTAGAGATAGATGCTTATGTTTTGGAGAAACTAGTTGAGATCGTTGACTATCATATGAAATTATTTTGTGGAAGTTGATTTTATTGGATATATTTCTATAGAAATAAGTATTATATTCTCATGAGACATTGGAATGTGAGTCATTAATGAGGGAGTAGTGGCCTCATATTTTTCTATGAGTTATATCTTCCCCATGACTTCCTAGGTATGGAAAGCCTTTATGGTGAGGATTTTGTAACATCTTGTTTCCTTTATAGGGTATTTTCTCCATTTTTTAAGTTCCATATTGGTTCAATGTACTTATAAGTGGTTTTATAGATTTTCTATAGGCTTCAAAGTAGGTACACGTTGTTTTCCTGAGGTAAGAATCGTGTACTAATTTCCAGATACAATTCGTAAATAGGGAGATCATGCTATGAAATAGTTCACGTTGTGGACATGTCCTACACAACATGACAAAAAATATTTATTTTAACACGAGGTTATGGGTTTTTTTGTTTAACTTATCCATCTTGGATTACATGTCATGTACCCGAGGTACACTTCGTGACCCATCCCACGCCCATCTTTAAATCACACATTTGGCAGTTTATCACAGTCTATTCTTTCAAAAACTCTTCGATCTAGAACTAGAAATCTCCCTAGGTGATTTTTATAGGCTCCTCTCCTTCTAGATCAATCTGATTAGCTAGGGATCTTTGTAGCATATGTGGTGGATCTCTCTGGGTAAGTTTTTATTCTAGTTCTTAATTTCAATTGATCGCAAAAGCACCCTAGATTTTCATTGTTGAATCTATTGATCTAAGTTGGATTTTTCTTCTTGGTTTCTTCTAGATCCATTGTGAGATCTCATTTTGAATGCCTTTTCTTTCATGGGTTGTGGCATGGTGGGTGTTCTTACTTAATTTATGTGGGTTTACTCTCTTCTAATGACCTCTTGTGCTTAGGTTTGAATCAATCATTAGATGTATGGGTTCGATTCAAGGTCCTTCATTGTCATCGTTGGTTTTCGTTGTAGTAGGATTTATTTGCGAGCGTGTACAACCCAAACATTGAGGTAGGTGGTTCTGTCTCTAGCCTATGATAATTAATATTATTCTTTTTCTTTATATACTAATTTATGAAATTGGCATGATTGTTTGTGTGCGTTGAAAAAGGGTTTTAAAAGAGAAATGGTTTTTCCCTGGTTTTTGATAAAAGAATTTTGAAATGGGTTTGAATGGTTTTCAAAGAATTGAAATTTGTTCTTAAAATTGAGAACATGGGTTACCATGGGTACTTAAGTAGAGGGTTTAGCTTGAAAAAATTATCCATTGTCTATGATTATCAAAGGGGTTTGTCTTGGTTCATTCCTCTATTTCCTAGGCCAGATGTTCTAGTGGACTGAAATTTCTATTTTGGGGGGTTTACTAATTTTTTATTCCTCTGATTCCTAGGAATGTGTTCTAGGATAAATTTCTGTGCACTTGATTATTATAGTATGAGTATTCTGTTTCCTAGACCTATAGTATTCCTTAGTGTTGTGATACCTATTCTTTTATTTTTTAATGCTTATCTTTCTGAGTTAGCCTTGATTTGCATGTTTATACTTGTGGAAAATGATATGGAAAATGTTCTTGTAAACTGATATATTTACTTTTCTTTATAACTATGTAAAAAGTAAAATGTTTACCATGTTTTATATAAAACTAATTTACTTCTTATCATGTAATGTTTTGTTTTAAAATCATCAAACATGATTTTTTATATAGATACTTGTTATAGAACACCTAGGTGGGGTCCTACTAAGTCTGTTAGCTCGCACTCTTTTCACCTCTTTAGTGGTGTTTAGACCTTTTTTATCTTCTAGTAAAGGGAAAGTCATGGCGCCATCGTGGGGTGGCAAGGTTCATGTCAGATGGTTGGGTAGCTAGTGCTGAGGTGGTTGGATTTTTTCCATGACATCATTAGGAGTAGCTATTTGGTTTTTAGTCCTTTGTTGTTGGACTTGTCTTGGAGTTTTTAGATACTATTATAGATTCTATGGTTCCTCTATTTTTTTAACAGTTATGGAATATATATTCATTTTTCTTCAGTTGTTAAATTCTTTCTCTCTATATGTATTCCATATGGTTGTTCAGGTTGGGTATAATCATTCCCTCAATTTTGTTGCTCGATGCCCGAGTGCTTATCACAGCCCATGGGGATCAGGAATTCCCTTCAGGCATGTTAAAGATCAAGTCGGGTGATGAGTTTGAGGGTAACCCATGTCAGTTAATTACACAAACAATATTATTTAATTTCATACCTCATATGTAATTTTTAATAAACACAATCTATGAAAAACACCAAGATTATTTTTTCAAACAAGAATCCTTCCACATTGATATAATTTTTTTAGTGATAAAAAATGTATAATGAATGAATTATAGTATTCCTCACTATGACTTGGAGACTTATATAGATATGGCCATATGTTCATAGAGCATGTGTGGATCACCACTATAGGGATTTTGACCTTGAATCCTCTCACTACAATGATAGAATTCCAAGACATGATCGACTGAATCTTCAAGGAATAAAGAATTATGGCATGTTTAATTCTTAATTTATATAAATTAATTATAAATTATATTTGATTATATTGTCTCATGAATTATAGGGTTTCTATTTCATCAAGTTATGAGGATAAATCCAATTGATTTGATGAAAACCCATTGGTGGGAATGGGACCAGTCACTTCCACTACAACCCAAAACCTCCAACCGGTATCAAAATAGTCACATATCAATTTATAATACATTATTGTTCATTAATCAAATATATGAATTTTTTTTAGTTTTCGTTTTTTTATTCATTCCTTAATCTGAAAGTTTTGATTACATGATCATTCAGTTTTATATGATCTCAAACAAGTTAATAATTGGTGAATATTTATTGATGATTCCATTAGGAGGTTTCAAAGCCTATGGTCGGTAGAAAAACATACATGGAATGTAACTAAAAAGTATATTTGATGTACTATGGTTTTCTACACTTGTATGTGTTATAATATACATGAAATTCTGATTGGTAAATAATTAATATTTAGAATTTAATACATCATGTATTGACTAGGCCAACATGGAACATGATTTACTAAATCACATTGTATATAAATGGTGTAAATATCAGTGTAGTCTATGAATATTTTCTATTAAATTCATTTAATCCATGTGCCCAATGGTGAATCATGTATTTATTACATGATGTATGGGACTTTTGGTCATGAAAAACATAGTATAAATAGTGTTTTTATGGAATACACAACATGTGCCACAATAATTCCATATCTGAAATACATGATGATTCCCTAGGCATGTTCATAGAATCTGTTACAGAATGTGTATTCCACTATACACATTATGTAACAAAAACCCATCCACATAGTGTATATTAAATGTTATCATGTACATGTGTAAATTAATTTAACATACCAAAAATTAATAATGACATTAAAATCAAACTATATAATGTGTTGTGGTAGAAAAATTATGTTTATCATTTTAAAGAATAATAAATGAATAATTAATTTCTATATTAAATGAATCTATAACTACATGTTATGTTGATGTTGTACATTATTTTCATTAATAACTAGAATTTAATTCATTACACGCTGTTTAGTTTCATATGTGGTAGTGTGTATTAAATATATTAATCTATTACATGGATTAACACAATATACACTATATAATTTGTGACATGACATGTATGTTGTATATGTTGTGTTAATTCACAATACATGACTTGAATCCTGTCATGTAACTCTGATGGGTATATATCATGTTTCATCACAGTACACGCTATGTACTTAATTAATTGTAAATAAATTTAATTTGTTTAATTTGTTTAAAATAGTGATGGATGGTTATCTCTAAGATTATTCATATATAAAATTAAGTTAAACTGGAATTAATTGATTAAGAAGATAAATATTTCACATGAGAATTTTTCTTAATAATAAATAAACGATCAAATAGAATTATAGCTAGTTTAAATTTATTTATTTTTTATATATGTGTGGGTAATCATGATCTTAGAAACATTTATGCATGTGATTGGATTCTGTTAATTAATTATTAAATTAAATTGATGGCATCAGAGTCTTACTCTCCATATTTTAATATAAGGGCTTGTGTGTCTATATTTAATTTTATATAAAACCCCTAAACCAATACATTAATTTCCCTCACATTCATAAGATTAAAAGCCTACGTAAAGGATTGATTACCAAGGAGAATGAAGGTGGTCTATATTCAAAGTTGAGGTGATGCCAACCGAGGAGATACGTGGGCGTATAGGTGGAATATGGCAACCCAAACCAAGCAAGGATCTAAGAGTTATTCCCCTAGGGTTAAGGTTTGGTTTATCATCCTCTAGATAAATCAAACATTAAAAAATCATTATAATAAAACATTATTATTTTATTTCTATCAGTTTCATGGTTAATTATTTATGGATACTTAATCACAATCTCTTAATAAATGAATTAACAAGCATTCAATATGGAATAAGAATAAATTGGAGTATGCATAAATTATATGTAGATATAGTTAATCACTTATGTAAAATACACTTAATATTAATAAGAATGTAATTATAAAAAATGGAAAAACCTTTCATAAAGAAAAAACCCCTAAATATAAATATTAATTCAATATGACCATCCATTACTTGATTTAAAATGGAACCACTGGATTTTAGTGTTTGATCTGGACCTCACTGGGACACTATTATTTCACAAGGAGTAGTAAAGACGTTTTTTGGGTTGAATTAAACAAATTCAAAATAATAAAAGTAGTCATCTCTAAAATTGGTGTAAATTTGGAGGAAACTATTAAGGAAATAAAATTCTATTATTTTAGTATTTGGGATTCCACACAACGGATCATAGAGTTGTGAGTTTATGTAGTTATAAAATACCTACAAACCTAAATTCCTTTGTGTGATTAACCAGGACCTCTATTTGGTTATGATAAGGGGCTTATAGATCCTTTAAACTACAATATATATGTGACAATATATTTTAAAACCAATTGTGAGGGATGTTTGTTTTTGATAAAATAGTTGGATAATAGTTAATAATATTTAATATGATTTTTAATTTAGTAATAAAGTTAGAAACTAAATATTCTTTTAATTCATGTAAAATATGAAAATTAAAATCATTTTGACACTATAATCATTTGGTTAAAGAAATTTTACTCACTAGGAGAACATATTTCTAAGGGTATTGTAGTTTTTTATACACTCAACTACTATAGAAAAATGTATATTATATGTATAGTACCCAATATCTATTCATTCACCTCCCTAATAAATGTAAGGTGATAAGTATGCCTAAAATAGGTATATGGGTATGTTCCTACTATCCATTGTATCATATATTAGTTATGTTGCAAGAATTGATAATGAAATATAAGGAAATGGATGTTTATACCATGATATCTCATCTCATATCTTTTGAGAAGTAGAAAGAGTGGATTTTGAAAAATTAGATTATTAATAAACTATTTTAGTGTAAACTAGAAGATGGCCTTTACCTAATGATATTATATTTGATATACTAAAGAAACCTGATTGGTTAGAAAAGGTAAACTTTCATATGGATAAGAAATTATTCATTAATATCATATCATCATTCTTATATTTTAGGTTCTCCTTATTCATCTAGTATTATGAGATGAACTATATAGGTGTAAAACTAAGGAATATTTTAAATTAGCTTTACTGGGAGGTATGAGTTGTGGGGAAATTGGTTTCATAGCCCTTATGGTGAATAATATAAAATGAAAGATATAAAATCCCATGACTATTTTATAGTAAATTATTCCTTTATACTTTATTTTATGGAGGAAAAATATTTAGAATTATTTTAGTTAATAGGTGGATTATTTTTTCATGTGGATAGAATGGTCATTTTACAAGTAATTACAATTGATAAAGATACATGAAATTGTATCTAATTAAAATATATTCATCATAGATTATAGTGTTTCTATTTAACTTCTAGTTCATTGAATTATAACATGTATTCAGATATAAAAAATAATAAGTAAACCTTAAAATAAGTAATTTATGTTCTATTGGGTGCCAGAAAAGGGAGATTCCTCTGTTAACCATGATAAGAACAAAACTCAAATAAGTAAATGTGAATTATCCTTGACGATGAAAAGTGATATTATTATGTCACCAATGAGAATTTTATAACATCTCATTTCCCCATAAATAGATTCTAGTTAAACATTTTTTTAATGTGTTTCCTATTCATTTACCTCAATGGTCTTTTGGAAAAAATGAGGCAATATTCCATTTTGAATTTTTTTTGGTATTATACACTTAATTAACACATCAAGAATACACGAGTTATTGATATCTAATGTTGTAAATAAATGATTAATACAAGATATAGGACTCATACCCTATTGTGGAAAGATAATTCTTTTTTAAGTAAAATTAAAGGTTTTTGTCAATGATATACACTAAAGAGTGTACGGTATTTTTATTTTAAAAATACTTTACATGTTATTGACATACTCAATTATTGAGTTTTAGAAAAAAAACCTTTATTAATATAGGTATTCTAAAATGCTTTTATAATTTGTTCATTAATATATAATGAAGTATTCCTAGGTAAATTTATAGGTAAATTGATATAATTCAATAAATTCCATTAATAAATTTTAAAAATGGTAGATTAATTTAATGAATTAACTT
Source organism: Viscum album (assembly GCA_963277665.1). Classification (NCBI taxonomy): domain Eukaryota; kingdom Viridiplantae; phylum Streptophyta; class Magnoliopsida; order Santalales; family Viscaceae; genus Viscum; species Viscum album. The sequence goes on from OY728144.1 coordinate 292,295,711, forward strand.
GGTTAAAGATATGGTACCCTCTGAATTTATATGTTAGAGTATCTATTAATCAAGTATTCATCTATTATTAAATGTAGAGTGAAGGTTTTTCCTAAACTCACATTAACTTACTCACATCATATGTATAGGGATAGTACAGAATAGATTGATAAGAAGTAATATATATTGTAAGTCTTCTATGATTCCTTACCATACATGTATTGAAAAATATCATTGTAACAACAAACCATATGCCAACTATATAAAATCATGGATAGTATATAATTTTTAATATATTGAGAGTCAATTATGTCACACCATAAGGTGTTTTGATTTGAATCATTTGTTATGCTTTCATCATCTTTAAATGGTCAATAAAAGAAATATAAATTGCATCTAAATTAATTATCTTATAGCTAATAATGATATTTTCTTCCCCAAAAGAGAATGGTATTGATCATAAAAACTAAATTACTATGATGGGAGGACATATATTTTTAGATAATAGAGGAATGAAATGCTTTAATTGAAATATAGATCAAGGTACACAATTTTGGATAATAATAGTTAAATCTACAATTTTTAATGGGAGGAATTTTTCCATAGACACATAATATATTTGAAAGATAAAACCATAGTTATGGTTTTATATTTACCATAGTTTGTAATAAATTATTTTATAATAATAATAAATTCTATAGGTAGAAGTATAATGAAATAATCTATGATTGAAAATTTGAAATAATTTAAAAAAATGGATTTCATATACCAAAAAATCTTTGTATATTTTGGTATTTGTTGTAAATCCATTAGAGGGTATTCAATAATAACTATACATGTATGGTGAAAGAAATTTACCAACAAGGATCAACTACTTATATAATTTTCTCATACCTAAATCTATAAGAATTTCAAATTTTATAGAAACTTTGTATGATTTTTGTATTTGGATTGAGATTTCATGGCCATGTATTATTAATACATCCTTAATGGAAACCATTTGGAACTTGTTTATATGATAAAACCAAAAGAGTTTGTGATATCAATGAATTCCAATAAGATATGAAAATTGAATATATATATATATATAATTATGTATAGTGATCAAATAATATTTGTTTAGAATTGATCATTTTTAGGTTTCTATAATTGGTTCATGGGAGTGTTGTAGGTTTTCAAATTAGATGTGTTTGACAATGCATAGAAAAATATGTGATTATCATTGTGGTTAATTAAGATTAAAGGGTTAATTGCTCAAATATGACTTAACTAAAAAACCAAGTTCTAGGGAACAAGATATAATAATATAGATCATAGGGTTGATTAATCCATTTAATTATACATAGAATACATGGTATTGAAAATTAAATATGTATAAAAATAACCAAATTATTAGTGTTTCATGGTATTCATGTGATGTATAGACAATATATGACTAAGAGTAATTTGGAAATCTATCTCCCATGACATTATATGTACTTAGGTGTGATATTTCTTATGTATAAAATGTATACTAATAATATCAAACAAGACCTAGAGAGCAGCATGGGTTGGAAGTCAAAACTATCCAACAATTCCTTAGGAAAAAAAACTAGATGATTACCTAAAAATTTAATAAATATGAATACGTGCTATTCTAGATATATACAATTAATATTCATTAGATCAATTTTATCTAGTATTATAGAAAAGATAAGGTAATATGAAAGGGTTATGAATATTATAACAATTATTTTAAATATCTATATTAGACCAAGAATGTTATGTCTTCTCATCTAACTTAAGAGAAGATTTTCGGAAAAAAAAAACTTTATTTTGTATTTATACCTAAATAGTAATGTTCTATCATATTATGATGATGTTTTACCAATGGTATTATCTAATATGTTAGGGATGATAAAGGAAAAAAATTATTCTTGGTGATATCATTTTTTGAAGCATTTTCTTAAATAATTGAGTTCATAGTAAGTATACCAACCATAGGTAGTGTGGCGAGCTCAACAGCTATATCTATATCTTAGTATAATCATTTTCATCATGTAAGGCTAACTGGTTCAGTTATTAGAAGTCATATCTAGTGAAAGTTTGATCTAGTTGGATTCGGTTCCTTAGAACCAACTACTATGTCCATTTGATTACCAGAATATTCATATAGTTTAATTTTATTTAATATATAATCACATATTGATCATTCTTATATATGATAGTGATGGGATAATGTCCTTAGAGTACATATTTCATCAGAAGGTCATAACTGTTCCCCCCAATATTGAAAACTAATAATTGGTATGAAAATATTCTTAAATATATATGTCATGTGGATGAATGATATGATTTTATAGGTAAAAATGGTACATGGTATTAGGTATAGAGACTCATAATACTTTGATACAATTTCTTATGGTGTATACCCTTGTTAATTTCTATAAATGGGATTATGAGAACAAGAACGGTCAACAGGAAATACATATTTATATTATTCATTGTATATTCCTTTATGTAGACATGTATAATGGTCCATATACATTAATATTGTTATTACTACATATTATGGGTCATGTACTTAGATGTACTAACCTAAACTGTGATGCCATATGTTCATGGGATGTAGGGTATTTTGGATTCATCATGAGAAACATGTATTAATGAATGATGTGAGAAATAATTTTTAACTTCCATTCATTATTGGAATTTGTTATCTCAAACCATTGGATGGGAATTTGACTATTTTATTGAGTTCATGTTCATGATTTTCTTCCAGCAATTTTAGTTTTAAATAGTCAAAGAAAGAGACATCTATCAAATAGGTTGATGACATGGTATATAAGCTACTTGATTATATAAATTAAGATAAAGAGTTTGTATTACACATTATGCTCATATGTGGTTATCTTCATTATAACATTTAACTTCTTTATCTATAGGTTCCTTGGTGTGTTTCCAGATATTAACCTTGTACTTTAAGAGGTTCTACATAATTACACTAAGAAAGGGTCTTAGAGGGTTACACACTAAGTTTATACTAAACCTCGATTAAATTCTATATGAATTTAAATTCTTGAAAAAAACTGTTACTCTCATACATGGTTTAATAATTATTCATGTTTTAATGATCACATATATTCATTAACCAGTTATTGAAGTAAATATTTATGAGTTTAATATTAAATAAATATCTGTTTTCTATTTTAATGAATATAATATATTTCTATTTATAAGATAATAATGAAGTGATGTCTATTTATTTAAATAAATATTCATTATTAAACATTTGATAAATACGATGGAGGAGACACATACCCAAATGAGGGTTTAGTAGGAAATGATATATTAAATAACATGTAGTTGTATCTATTTATCTTTGAGTTTAGTACATGACAAGGAAATAATAATATATTATTATTATTGTGACATAAGGTTCACTTGTAATTATGATATTGGTTAAGGAACTATTTAAAATTACCAAACCTAAAATAGATTTATACATACTCGATTATATCATTATCCTTATTGAATTTATAGATAGTCATTATTCTACATTATGAATTCAAGAGATAATACTATTAATCCCTAGAGGGATCTTCCTCTATAATAATCTCTATAATGATAAGAAATCATACTCTTACACTCTTTATTCTAGAGAGAACAACAAATTCCTTCCTCCCCAAAGTGATTCTTGTGGAAATCAAAAATGAAAGACTCAAGAATTGGAATCTTCTGTGTTAACACCCAGATATTTTTACAACTATATTCAAAGGTTCATGAATCATGTGTGGATCACTATTATCAGGGTTATACCATTGAATTCTCTCCACATAATGATAGAATTCTAAGAATTTCTCTATATACTATTCAGTGAATAAATAATTCCAATGTCGGATAATTATTAATTTATATACATTAATTAGAATTTATAATTTATGATCCTATTTCTTGGATTTTGAGGTTTCTATTCCATCTTGTTTTAAAGATGAATTTTATAAATTTTATGTAATTCCATTATTGGTAATGGTACAGACCACTTTTATTATGCCTTGAACCATAACCCTTATTAAAATACCACTCTAGTATCTTGTCATTAGAGACAGTGACAAAGATCAACGTAAACACCATTAGAGAGAAGATATGGAGGATAAAATATCTTATATGGGGCAACACTAACATAAAGAGCATGGTCAGGTGATATGGTAGTTCTATTATACTGGGAGGCAATACATAGTGGTGGAAATGGTATGGTGTGATATCAAATTAGGCATCAAGATATTGATATCTTACTTTAATTAATATAAAATTGACAATTCTAGGTGAAATATAATGTGGGTAAAGGGTGACGATATAACACCCTTAAACCCATACTCCCAAATCTAGTTTTAAAAACCTAATAATTACATTTCTATATTTGATATTGATTAATGTGACAAAATTTTATCCATACAATACATATAACACTAAAAGGAAATATTTTATCACTTGCATTATCAAGGACCTTTTAGGTATAGAATTTTATGGAATTAGGAAAACCTCTTATATAAACAATACCAATATATTTAAATAATAATTTCTCCCAATTATCCTAGCTTATCTTATTTCAAACTATGCCATCATCAGCATCCATATGAAACATTTATTGACATAATTCATTTAATATAATTCTTAATAATGTGGGGAAAAGGAAACATAAGAAGGGTGATCTCAAATACTCAGTAAGGGTAAATAAAAACATTAACAAATTGAATGTTATTAGTGAGAATAAGATGAGTAAAATGGTATTATGACTTAATTAAAGTGAATTATAATAAGATAATAATATTCATACCCATAAATTCCCAGATCAATAAATATATGGAAAGTGATAAAGCATTAAAATGGAAGGATTCATGAAATTCTATAAATGATGAGCCATGTGGTGATAATCTTGATCAGAGAAAACATTGAAAACTAATAGTAAGTATAAAGAAAAAATATTATTATCTTGTAACATTATCTTTATTTCACTATTAAAAATGAAATAACCAATATGGGAAAATCCCATCTTCTGATTACCAAATACACTTTAGGGAAATCGTAGACCCAAGCATCCTTGATTTATCATAGAACCACCCATAATTAGTTCATCATGTAACCACTCATCTATGTTTTATCTGAGAACCCCCCCCCCCCCCCCATATATAGCTAATTATGTAACTACCCATCCCTGGTTTACAATGGAAGCACTCATCCTTAGTTTAAAATGAAACCACTAGTCATTATAATCAATTTCCAAGAACTATATCACGAATAAAGTACATAGATCATTTATTTCATTATAAACTCTTGGAAAAAAACATTTATTATTTTAATACCTTGATTAAACCTTTTGGAAAAAAAATGGTTATCATCCCAATATCTTTGAAACATGATTAAATCGTGTGAAATAAATGGGTTCCAAAATAATCTCTTTGAATCATGATTAACCCCAGGAAAATAAATGGTTTTCATGTCAATCTATTTGAAACAAATTTAATCCATCAAGATAAAGAATTAGGATGGTATCATTATACAATTATCCTAAATTTAGAATAATTAACAATAAGGTTTGATGATTTTGAGGAATAGAAATACCATTAACATATCATTAATAAAAATCACGGAAAATAACCTTTTTTAAAATCACTTTTAAAAACTAAATTTCACAAAATATTACAAAAATATTTTTCATTGAAAACAAATTTTGAATAATATAAAAGAAAACATCAAGGAAAACAATGTAAATTATTGATGGAAAATACATTCATGTCATAAATTTTTAAAATTAACATTATTTTCAAAACATTTTGAAAACAAGAATCAAAACTAGTCCATTTGAAAAATGTTAGGAAATTTCCTTTTAAAACCATTTTGAAAGAATGTAAAAGATCACATAAAATGGATTTAAGAAATCATTATTTTTATAAAATAATACTTTTTATAACATTTTAGAAAACAATGATATGGAATAGAAACATTTCCAATCTAAAAGAAAATACAATATTGGTAACACTTATAGATGACTTTTTTTATGATTCTTTAATAAATAAGGAAGAAAATGGAAATTAAACATGTAAAACAAACTTATAAACAAATAATAATAAAATATATTTGGTTTAAGAAAATAATATCACATTATTTCCTCCAAAATAACCTTGAACATAAATAATCCCAGAAGAAATGAAATCGTAACATAAAACCTTTCCCACTTCGGTATCTCTTCAATCGTAATCACCCTAAAATATTAAGATTAAATGAATCTTTAAATATCCTTAAAATAAGGATATTAATGAAATAAAATTTACAAATAGAGTATAAACACCTCACAAATTAATATAAGTTAATATCATAAATGTATAACTCAATGAAAGAGAATTTGATATGAATAACCTTAAAAAAATCATACCATTGAATTCTAGAATTAATAAATGAATCATTTAGGTGTTTTAAATTTAAATCCACATAAAAAAGTTTAAATTAAACATAATATAGTAAAAATTAATTATGCACATAATCATATTATGTCAAATTTAATAAATAAGTAATATAATGTAATGAATAGAAATTGAGTTATTAAATTCTTTACCACTTTGTAACTTTAGAGTAAAATACCCTTGGATGAAATAATTATAATTGAAACATAAAATACCATTATTCATGAAGTATTAATTTATTTAAATGTAAAATGGGAAGTATAAATCCCCCACAATATAAATAAGTGGTAAATATAGCATATGTATCACAAAAATAACAAATGATATAGGAAACCCTTACCTCTAATCCAACTTTCTTCATACATTTTCGGACCTCCGGTATAATGAAACTTTATATATTAATTATTTTAAATATTAATAAAAATTTCCAGGTGTAATAATTTATATTTAAAGAAAATTTTATATTTATTTTTAATAATATATTTGAATACTTAATCAATTAATTCCACATCATGTGTTTTGAGGACGTTAGGTTCATTGTTTCAGAATGGATTTGTTGTGTTTATTGTGGTTAAAGATGTCATAATTTAAACATATAAAGAATAATAATATTGAAATAATTATCATATTTATTTATAAATTATAATTTTAAAACCAATCATGAATTAAGGTCTATTAAAATTTAATTACGTTACGATCATGGAGACAGTATGTCGTAGATAAACATGAGTAACATTTCCATTGTACAAAAAAATATATGGATGGAAGGTAAGTAATATTTTATATTTAAATAATTATAATAATATCATAAATACAATATTATTTCATTAAAAATACTTATATATATTATCCATTTTATGTGTGGCATAAAAAATAATCAAATCGCTTCATAGATGCAGTAATTCACAAGTACGCACGGATGACATTATCATCTTTTAGTGTAAGAAATAAGATGATATATTATATTTTCAGAATGATAAATATATTAATAATATAATATTATTTTTATTTATATCATCTGTATTCAATAAAATTATTCTTACTAACTTCTATGTAAGTAGTAAGTTAAAAGTAAATCACATCGCTTCGTGGGGCGGTAGTCTATCGTACACATGAGCAACGTTATTGTATCCACCATGAAATGGAAAGTTATAAGTTATATGTAATATCATACCAAAATAAGTATAAATATGTTAAATATATAATAAATATATAATTTAAATCCATCCTTATAATAATACTTTAGAGGTGATGATGGAAAATGAATGGCATCGGTTCACGAGGCGGTAGTCCTTTAAAAACACGAATGATGATTTGGTATCCAATTTCATAGAAGAAAATATGTATTTAGGTTATCAAATTAACATTATAACATCTCATTATATTTCAAAAAATTGTTTTATTATATCATAATAATTGAATAATATTTCAATGAGGTGTAAGAATAAATAAAATAAAAACGCTCTATTAATCATGATACCTCTTCTCCAAACAAACTCCTTAGGTAAGCACCAAAAGACTTATTAGGATGGGTTTATGATAAAAATAAGGGATCTAGGATATGGGTAGGAAGGTAAGTAATAAATTTGGCTGGGTATCTTCCAAAAAAATTGGATTTTATTTTTTGAATAGTAGAGGTGAGGATGGCATTTTATAAGTGAGGTGAGGGGAACACTTGTAATATTTGAAAAGTAAAAGGTGTACCCACGATTTTTACATTCTAAAGGGAAAAAATAGACCATTATAAAATATTATACATTATAAGGTATAAATATATACTTACAATATATTTTAAATAATTTTTAGGTCAATTTAACCCTTATCGTTTTAGTATAACACTCCGTAAACTAGTTTTCCCCTTAACAAATGTAATTAATTAGTACTTTTTTCACTATTAATTATGGTGAAAAATTAAGTTAACCATTTAGATAATATAAATTATTATTATTTTAAATATATAAACAATATTAAAAAATTAAATTCATATAAGTGAAAAAATTAATTTAAAATTAAACATGTTGAGGAGATTAAAAAACGGGTTTTCAAAAAGTGTATTTTTCAAAAAAAAGCTGATTTTATATTAACTATATAAATAATAATATTTTTTTTAATATATATAAATTAATATATACTAATATATAATCTAAAAATTACATTTAAAACCCTCCACATTTGGTATTATATTAATAATTTTAAAATTAGAAACATTATGCACTTTAAAAAAATTAAGAAAAATATTATTTTTAAACCCAAAAGTAAACTTATTATAAAATCCAATATAAATATGATTAAAATGTAGTCAAGTTAATTAAATATAACTAATGAATAATTATATTACTTTAAATAATATTCAATGAATCATGTCACTTTTAAATTACATAATTTTTTGAAATGAAATGATAGTTTTTTAAAATCGATATTTTTCACTCGTCACTGAAAAATCAATATATTTTTAAAAATAAAATAATTTCACACCATGTTAATTCTTATAATTTAATTTAAAAAATAAATTTAATTTTATAAAATACATTTTCTAAAATTTCTAAAAAATTAATTGTAATATTTTCTAACAAAAAACAATTAAAACCATTTTTGAACATAACATAATTATAAAGAATAAAGTTACCATACTAAAACTTAATTTATTATTTATTAAGAATTTATCACCAAGTTATGTTGAGTATTACACACACACATATATATATATATATATTATAAATTAGTTAATATGATTCATAATCATCAATTTAACATCTAGTTTGTAACGGTTATATATTTTGTTGGATGTTTAAGCTAAGTGTTACGTGTTGATGATTCTATCAAACATAATACCCTTATTTTAAAATAACAGGGTATTACATCCCCCCCCCCACCTTAATAAATTGAATCATTGAAATTTAAAATTTAACTCATTAATAAAAGGCTTGGCATTTTCAAATACTATTTTTTAAATTCCACATCATATAAATGGTTAATAAAACATCCTCATGATAAGAGAGACAATGATGTAAAAATGTTATCTATAATAACATATAATAAGTTTCCAAATAGAAGAAAATAGGTGGGAATTGAATATTTTGATGTGAAATAAAATATTAATTTCCAAATAATGATTAATATTGATGGATATAATTGATCACAAGAAAGTGATTGATCATGATAAAGTCAAAAACTAGAAAACTATAAACCAAAGAGGTGTGAAAAAGGTAATTGATATCATCAGAAATGATGGTAATAGGGAAAAAAATTATTTCAGAATCATCTTCCTTGGGTTAAGGAATTACATACCATATAGACTAATTAAATAATTAAATATTCTTACATGAAAATTTTAAATTCATTCCATCAATAAATTTCCACCACAATATAATATTTTTCTCCAAATTTTGATTATTCAAGATGAATATTTCTTTCTTGAATCTCTAAAATAAAATTTTTAAGGTCCACATAACCATTAATGGGATAAAAAATTATTCCTTCTAATTTTTAGTCATTAAAAAACCAAAATGGTTAGTACATGGTAAGTTAATTTACAAAATAGATAAACCTTTATATGATGAAATAATAAATTAATCTCAAAAATTAAATATTAATAAAAATAGTTAAAACTAAATCATTCCATATATAAATGAACCTATTTCCCAAATGTAAAGACCCTAAACTCAGTATCCTGGAGCCAGTGCCTTACTTTATTATATTGGTAGTATTAACAAGCATTCTCATACCAAATGAATGAATAGTTTTTTAGTATTGGAAAACAAAATACAAAAAATAGTTTTACATTACAACTTTAAAGGAAAAACAATATAGAAACTCTATTGTAAACATCCATAAGTTCCTAGATTATCCCGGGATATCAATAATAATATACATATTCATATCCTAGGGAAAAATAAAATATAAAAAAGGGATAATATCAAATGATTAGAAAGGGTTAGGTACCACAGAAGATAACTTGAATAAATAAGTATAATTAATATGGAAAGGTGAATAACTAAAAAATTAATTAAAATCAATAAACTGAGAATGAAAATACAACTATAGATTTTATCATAGTGAAAATCCTTTGGATAATTATAAATAATTATTGAATAAAGATAACTCTTAATCATTGGACGTCATGTAGGAACATGAACCATCATACCATAAATATGGTTTAATTATTTGGGAAAAACTAGTTTGATTCTATTTGGAAACAAACATGAATGGTTTTTCTCCCACTATTTTTTCTCATGATAACTGTTGATGCATCAAGGGGCTATAATAGGCCCCAACCATTACTAAAAATCCCAATAATTATTCTTATATAAAAATATTTTTTATAAAAATGTACCATAAAATTTTTAAATATTTGAATAATAATCATAGATAAAAAACTCTAATAAAATCATTGATAAATTCTTGAGAGAAATACCCCTCTACTTTGGAAAGAAGATTTATTTTGGAAACTAATTTCTATTTATCACAAAAATCAAATTGAAAACATTTATATCCCATAAATGAAAATTTATGGCCAATTAAATTATGTTTCAGGAGCAAATTATGTCAAACTAAAGTAAAAACATATAAAAATAGTTTTTAAGAAACGTAAGAAATGGGTCACTTCATTGTGGTTATAGGGAAAATTATAATGGTTATTTAAAAAGGAAAATGCATAAATGTTTATATAAAATAATAAATAACCAATATATATTTTCATTATAAAATTATTGATTTTATAAAAATAGTGGTGTCTTAAAACATATTATAGAGTACACTTGAAAATGGGTGAGAAATGAGATGGTTCCCTTTAATCAGGATTGATTATCGAGAATAATTGATAAAAATGTATTTCCAATCAAATAAAGATGAAATAATCTAGATATTTGATTTTGGAACATTTGAATAGAATATATAAGATTTATATTTAATAAATAAGAATTAAATTGGGGTAAAGAGAGAGGAAGAGTAACCTAAATGAAAAAAGGGAGGTTCGGGTAAAATCTCTTACCACTTTTTAATCAATCGAATCGTATGACAAAAAAGTAAAAATAATAAAATTAAACCTTTAATACCATTAAGATAAATAGATTCATTATATTAAATATAAAATTGTATTATACATACACCACATACAATAAATAACTTTCGAATAATGGAGATCTCACATAAATAAAAGTGAGATGAGAAACCTCATACCTTATGTCTGAATGTGTTATGCACATGATATTATTGTCCTTGATAATCATATTAAATCAATGAAATAATTAATTCATAACATTTTAATAATTTATTTTTTTATAATAATTCTATTAAGTTCATTTATGGCCTTTCTAATGAGTTATAATGTACAATGTTATCGTTCTATAGTGTTTGTTTCCTTGGTTTTCATGATCGGTTTACTTGTATACATGTATGGAAAATCAGTTAAAATGATAATAGTTTTACAGAATTGAAATTATATTTTTCTAATTAAATTTCATAATATTAAATGGTTATATATTTCATTCGGTTTTATGGTATGAGGATGCATCATAAGAGAAAACTTTAGTGATGATCATTTAGATGTTTTTTGGGATTTCTATATTTTAACGAACTAGTTTTGTCTTATGACTTCATATTATATATATATATATTGGTTCAAAAATATTAAATAATTTATAATAAATATATTATATTCTGTTTTAAGCATAATTATTTTTTTATGACCATCCTTGAAGATGAAATTGAAAATTGAAAACTCATCATCCACGAATGCTGTAAATCAGCACCTCACGGACAATGTATTCATTTTTAGAATAAAAAGGAAAAGAGAAGGGGTTTGATGATTCATTTTACATTAACATAATAAAATTATATTATATATAATATACTATAGTTAAAATTTTACTTTGGATTGAATAGGTAAGGGTAGAATAAGAATAAAATAAATTTAAAGAAATCGAATGAAAATAAAAATGAATTTACCTCTTGAATTCATTTCCTTGAGAACCTCCTTAAGGAAATTGATTTTGGTCTTTAGATAAGACCAATATCTACTAGATTTGTGGGAGATTTTTGGGAAGATTATTTGATATAGATTATACAAGCTTAAAGTCTTTGGTGGTGTGAGAAGAAGAGGTGGTGAGGTTGGTATTTATAGGGGTGGAGAGGGGTGTTTTTTTATTATTCTATTCATTATTTTATAATCCTTTCTCAAGAAAAAAGATAGTGATAATTCTTACGAATAAATATGGTAACAAGTTCATTTTTGTTCGAACCAATGTTACTTACATCAACCTTACCTGAACTATTACTCAATAATTCATGTATTTAGCTTATACAATAATTTATCGTATTTTACTATACATCAAAAATTCAACTATTTTATAAAAAATATTAAATATTAAACTTAACCATTTTTCAATTTTTATAATTTCAAAAATTAACTCAATTTTATGAAAATAATGTTTTAAATTTTGAAATTTAATTTTTAATTAAAATCATTATTTACTCAAAAAATACCAATTTTAAAATTATAACTATCTTTATAACACATTGAAAATTTAATTAAGGTATCATAAAAGTATATTATAATCATAATTGATCAAAATATTAATTTATGAATCTATTTTAAGAAAATAAATTTTATTTTAAATAATTAATTATTTATAAAATTAAAAATAAACATTTATGTTTCACAAAAATACCAATGGTTATTTTATCATTTTTAAAAAATTTATTTACATATTTAATAATGTAAATATACCATATTTTCATTTATAATATACCAAAATTTTATTTACACTTTCATAGTGGAAACTATTATTTAAATAAAAAACATACTATTAATATTACGAAGATGGTAGTTTTATATAAATAGGGATTTTTTCAATCTTCATTATAAAATAAATATTTTCATAAAATACCAAAATTTCACCCTAATAAAATTTTTACATTAATATTTTAAAAATTAATTTTATTTTTTACAATATAATTTATAAAAGTTTCAAACTTAAGTTTTAAAATAGGTGCTCCGTTAAAAGGTAATAAAACTACGTTTAGAATAATATAGACTTTTAGTGCAAAACAAATTGATTTATTCTTATCTTATTCCTATAAAATCATTTAGATGAATGTAAAAACATTTTATTAAATATATAATATAAAAATTACATTAATATTATTTGTTCCTTCAAAGTTAATATCTAAGTTATGAAATTAATTTTAAAATAATGATATTTAATTGTGTATCATTCATTTTTTAATCTTGGTGTTGTGTGAAACCTATGTTTTTAACAAAATTAATTTTAAAAGGATTCATTCCAAAAAAATATTGGGGTGTTATATTCTACCCTCCTTCAATAAATGGTGTCCTTGAAATTTGAAATTGTACTTCAAAAAAACATTGGTTGATACTTCAAAATTCCTTTGTGGGAAACCCACGTCTGAAACAGGGTTAATAAAGTATCCACTTATTAAGAGGGATGGGGAATTACAGAGGTTTCCAAAAACTAGGAATGTGAATAGGATAACATTATTGACAAGTGAAAATATGTGCATGGAATAATATTTTATCCATTATGTTCTGATGGAGAGTTATAGAGAATGTAGTCATTATAACGTTAACCATCACAAATCTGTAAAATGGTTATTGATTAAATGATAATTGATTTCAAAAAAATAAAACTAAACAGATAACATTTTTGTTCCAAAAATATTTTTCCTGGATTTGATGGATTATTTATATATGTCAAAAATCACTTGAGAAAATAAACATACTTGATTACTTTCTAATTTATAAGCATAATATCGTCCTTTGGCTTTCCTTCAATTTAAATCAACTTCATTTCTTAAAAAAATTATGATATTCAAGATAAATTTTAAATATTGGTTCACATTTAATGAATCATATGGTCTTTACATTAATCCTTCATCCTTAAAATGTTTTCTGAAGATAAGAAGGTTGGAACATGTTTTCAACGAACAAAAATTTAGAAGGAAGGTAACTAAATTTCCAAAATAAACTGAACATAAGATTCCCAAAATAATTTATCTCTTATTGTCGCATACTAAATATATTAATTCCTTAATCTTCTTTAAATGTTTATGAGACATGCATTCTTATAATAGTAAAATCTCAGGTTGTTTAATATATTCCTTAAATCCAAATATTTAATAATTCTAGCATAATGTAAATCATCCGATTACTAACCACCATCATAGTTTCCAATATTATCACATAACCATATATTTTTTATTATCTCAACATAAATAACATATTTAGGGTTATATTTCCCAATTAATGTGTTTTTAAGAAGATCAACTTACAATATAATCGCTTCTATTGATTAGTGGTGTTATTTATCACATGCTTCAAATTCCTTAAAGTTGAAGTATTATAGTACAATCCTTATACATTTATTGATTCTTATAACCAAATAATTATTAATAAAATTCTCAAATATAAAAATTCTATAATCCAAACACAAGAATATTAATCATTCCTCTTCATCACTGGTAGCAGCAAAATCTTGGTCATGATCCACTATCCTTTTTTGGTGTATAATCCTTTAACGCTAAAAAAATTGTTTTTCATAGTGTCCCATATCCTTGTAGTTGAATCTTTTCACATTGGAAACATTGTTTTTACTCTTTATATCATAATCATAGTGTCCTTCCACTCCGAACTTGTAGAAAACTCCCATCCATTTCCAGAAATTATTAGGGTGTTTCTTTACACAATTATCACATGTTGGAAAATACATCTTTATCTTCTTTCCTTTGTTCAAATATTTCTTAGTTGTACACTTATTCTCATGATTCCCTCTAAAATAATAATACTTCAAGAATTAATTCTTTGTTTCATTAGCACATGATATTATGAACTCATATTATGAAAATGTTTAGGAGACTTGTTCACTTTGAAATATTGGTATAAGATCATAAAGGTTATTATCCTTCTTACTCTTTGAATAATGTGCATTGATGATGTTAAAATTTCTTATTCTTGGAACCATTTATAAATGAATACATACACTAGATTAGATTTTAATATTATTAAATATAATTTATAATCCCAAAACTAGTAAAATAATTAACATAAATTGAAAATTTATGCATACCTAATCTCACAATCATAATCATGGTTTCTTTATGGACATGTTTACTTTTAAATAAATTATAATGTTTCGTGAAGATATTGTGAGTTATCCTAAGAATTTTCCACAGAGTTTCAAACTAGGTACTTATTGAGGCCCGTTTTTAGGTACAAGGTTACCCGGATTCGGGCTCGAGACCCCATGTCAGAGTTGTTACCCTTAGTTATATCTATATCCAAACCACATCCACTTATATTATCCAGAAAAGGATGTATTTGATTGATAAAACACTTACTCTATACTTTCCAAAATCTTAGGATATTATTATATTATTATCATAAAAGTATATCTTATGGTTATGTTCCCTAAACTATGATTTATAAATATATTTCCCAAGGTTTCTACTAAAATTTATCTGGAACAAACTGTAAAGACCACAACCCATGTAGCTTAGTTCCAGTGCCTTGTATTATTACATCGGTATTGTGAATAACATTTTTCATAACAAAGTAATGAATAGATTAGTATTATTTAAAAACCATATACAAAAATAATTTTTACATTACAACTTGAAAGGAAAGACAAAATACAAACTCCACTAGAAACTTCCATAAACTTCTAGATTGTCCATACAAGTCATTCATAATATACATCTTCGCATCTTGGGAAAGAAAAATAATAAAGGGGTGATATCTAATTCTTATAAATGGTTAGGTACATTGAAATATAACTTTAACCAATAATAATAATCAATATTTAAAGTTAAATAACTAAAAAACACACTCCTATCAACAAACTGAGAATGAAAACACTTCCATTGATTTTCTCATTGTGAAAATCCTATGGATAATAATAACTAAATAAAGAATAAAGATAATTCTTAATCATTGGACATGATTTATTTGGAACATAAACCATCATACCAATAAAAATTTTTATGTCTATAGATAAAAACCCATCTGATTCTATTTGGAAACAAACATGAAGGGTTTGTCACTGGTTGGTTTGTCTCATGGGACTTGTCGATGCATCAAGGGGCTATAATGGGCCACACCCATCACTGCATGCCTGAATAATTATTAATATATAAAAATTTATCTTTAAATCAATGTTTACAATACCACTTTGAAATATTTTAATTATAATCATAGATTAAAATAATCTAATAAAATCACTGATAACTTCTTGAGACAAATACCCTTTTACTTTGTAAGGAAGAGTTATTTTGGAAAATAATTTATATTTATTATAAAAAAAGATTGAAAACATGTATATCCAAAATATTAAAGTGTATGGACATTTAAATTATGTATTAGGTATAAATGATATCCAAATGAAGTGAAAATAAGTAAAAATAGTTTGTAAGAAACTGTAGAAATAAGTCACTTTAGTGCGGTTTAAGAGAAAATTTTAAAGATTCATTAAAAAAATGAATAAATGCTTGTATAAAAATAATAATGAGCCAATATATTTTTTCCTAATAAAATAAGTGATTTTATAATAATAATGGTGGCTTAAAACTGATTATGGTGTGCACTTTAAAATGGGTGATAAATCGGTAGGTTTCCTTTAATCAGGGTTACTTATTGGGAAGAATTGACAAAGGAACCCTATAAAACAAGTATTTTCCATCAAATAAATATGAAATAATCTGGATAAATTATTTTTTTACATATAAATAGAATATAGAGGAATTATATAAAATAAATAATAATTACATTGGGGTAAAGAGATATGAATAGTAACCCGAAGGAAAAAAATGGACGTTCAAGTAAAATTTCTTACCACTTTGTAATAAATTGAACCATATGAACTAAAAATAATAATCATCAAATGAATAATTTAATACCATAAATATAAATAGATTCATGATATTATATATCAAATTTTAGTATACATACACCATATACAATAAATATGTGGTGAATAATGGAAAACTCATGGAAATAAAAGTTAGATGAGAAACCCCTTACCTTATTTCCAAATATGTTCTACACTTGATCTTAATGTCCTAGATAATCAGATTAAATAAATTAATTAATTAATTAAAAACATTTTATAAAATTATTTTATTTATTATAAATTCATTAATTTCATTTATGTCTTTTTTTATGAGTTATAAGTTACAATTTTATTGTTTAGGAGTGTTTGTTTCCTTGGTTTTTATGAACAGTTTACTTATATACATGTATGTAAAATCATGTAAAATGATAATATTTTTCAAAAATTAAAATTATATGTTACTAATTAACATACATAATATTAAATCGTTATATATTTCATTCATTTATATGGAATGAGGATGATTCATTAGATAAAATGTTAGTGATAATCGTTTAGATTATTTTTTTCATTTTTTTGATATTCATGTACTAGTTTTTTATTATGAATTCATATTATGTATATATAATTTTTATATAATAATAAATAAGTTCTAATAAATATATTATAGTCTATTTTAACCATAAAAATGGTTTTATGACCATCCTTGAATGTGAAACATAAAAACAATAACTTGTCATCCACAAAGGCGGTAAATCGACACCTCATGGATGGTGTTTTCATTTTTAGAATAAAAAAGGGAAGAAAATGAGTTTTATGGTGGATTTTAAATTAAAATAATAAAATTATAGAATATATAATATAATGTATTTATAATGTTACTTTTTATAAAAGAGTTAAGGATAAAATAAGATGAAAATAAATTAAATGAAATTGAAAGAGAATGAAAAAGGATTTATCTCTAGATTTCTTTTCCTTCAAAACAACCTTAAGGAAATTGATTTTGGTCTTTTGAGGATACCAAGGGCTTATAGATTTTGGGGATTTGTTGGAATAGTATTGGTCAAAATTGGATATTATTATGGGTTTTGGTGATGTAAATAGAAGAGGTGGTGAGAGTGGTGTTTATATTGGTGGAGAAGGGTGTTTTTTATTATTCGATTCATTATTTTATTATTTTGGCTCATGATAATAAATAGTGATGATTATTTGGACTAAATAAAGTAACTAGTATATATGATTTTGAACCAATGGTGATTACATCATCCTTACATCAACTATGACCCAATAAATCATGTATTTACCTTATATTGTAAATTACATTATTTCACTATTCAATAAAAACTCAACTGTTTTAGAAAAATACCAAAAATTTAACCCAACCATTTTTTTGATGTTTATAATTAAAAAATATATTAATTTTATAAATATAATTTTATAAATATAAGAAACGTGATTTTAGATTTATTTACTATAAAATATTGATTATAATATTATAACTATTTTTATAATACTTTTAAAGTTAATTAAGGTCTTATAAAATTATATTATAATCATAATACACAAAAAAAATATTAATTTATGAATATATTTTATGAAAATAATTCTTATTTTGAATAATTATATTAATTATAAAATTTAAAATAAGCATTTATGTTTCAAAAAAAATACCAATGCCTAATATATCATTTTTAATACATTTTTTTACTTATTCCATGATATAAATATACCATATTTTCATTTATAAGATACCAATTTTTTTTAAAACTTTCAAATGTGATACTAATATCCCAATAATAAATATACTATTAATATAACGAAAATGAAAATTTAATAGAAATTGGGATTTTGTTCCCTATTCATTATAAAATTAATATTTTCATAAAAATAAAAAAATTTCACACTAAATTTTTTTTGACAATTTTATTTTAAAAATGAAATTTATTTTTTTCAATAGAATTTTTAAAACATTAAAATTTTAGTTTTAAAACAAGTGTTCCATTAAAAGTTAACCCCTTCTCTGATACCAACTATAACATCCCTATACCAACACTCCCAGATCCGGTGATAAAAAATAAATTTACAATTCCAAATTTGATACTAATGTAGGTGACCCAATTTTCACCATACAAAACATATAATATAAAAATGTAATATTAGATCACTAATATAGTCAAGGACCTTTTAGTTTTATAGTTATTGAGAATTAGGACAAACTCTTATATAAAAAATATGCATATCTTTAAATGAGCATTTCTCCCACTTGACCCAAATTTTATTATTTCACATTAGGTCATCATCATCATCATCCATATGAAAGCATTATAGGAATAATTCATTTAACATCATTCTTGATAACCTAGGGAAAAGGAAACCTAAGAAGGGTGGCATAAAATTCTCAGTTAGGGTAAATATAAGCATTAACAGTTTAATGTCATCAGTGAAAATGAGATTAGAATAATTAAATAATGACATAATCAAAGTGCATGATCATAAAAAAATTTATTCATACCCATAAATTCCTGGATTAATAAATATTTGTTAAGGAATAAATCTTTAACAAATACAGGATTCATGAAATTCAATAAATCATGATCCCGGGGATGCCAATATTGATCAAAGTAAATGTTTAAAACCCTATATAAATAAAAATAAATTTTATTGGTATTTTAGAACATTATCTTCATATCACTCTTACAAATTTAATACCCAATATGTTTTACATCCATCTTCGGAGTACCCAATGAAATGAAGGGATATCACAGATTCACTCATCTGTGGTTTCTTACTGGACCACCCGTTCTTGGTTTATGATTGAACAAGTCATCCTTGGTTTATCATGGAACCACCCAGCCTTGTTTAATAATGTAGCTTCCCATCCTTGGTTAATAATGGAACCACCCATTCATGGTTTATAATAGAACAACCCATCATTATAAATGATTTCTAATAATTTTATGATAAATAAAGAAAATATATCATTCATTTCATCATATCTACATTAAAAAATATTAATTCTTTTCAAAACGTTATTAAACCATGGAAAAGAAACAGGTTCTATAACAATCTCTTTGAAACATTATTAACCTATGGAAAATAAATGTGTTCCATAACAATATCTTTTAAATATAATTAACCCATGGAAAAGAAATGGATTCCAGGTTAATTTATTTGAAACAATATAAATCCATATAGATAAATAATCCATATGGTATCATTACAAAATATCCATATTATAGAATAAGTAACAATAAGGGTTGTTGAGATTGATGAATGGAACTACTAATAAAATATCATTAAAACAATTTGAAGGAAAATAACATTTTCATTTTTAAAAAAAAAATTAAAAGCTAAAAATTCACAAAATATTGAAAAAGTCCATTTCTTTGGAAAAAACTTTGAAAAATATGAAAGTAAATTCAATTAAAATAATTGAAATGTTGGAGGAAAAATATATTCATCTAATAAATTTTGAAAATAAACATTCTTTTTAAAATATTTTGAAAAAGGTAATCGAAATTGACCAATTTGGAAAACCTAGGAAATTTCCATTTAAAACCCTTTTAAAATAAATTAAAATATTATGTAAAATTAAATTAGGAAATAATTTATTTTTATAAGATATAATTTTAGAAAACATGGATATAGAAGTGAAATATACTCGATCTACAAAACTACAAGATCGGTATCACTTACAGACAACTTTCTTGATGTGTTTTCAATCAATAAACGAGGAAATTGAAATTAAAAAAAGATTCATAACCAAATTAGGATAAAATAGATATGGTTAAATAAAATAATTTCACATTATTTCATTAAAAAAACCTTTAACACAAACATTCCTGAAAGAAATGATATTATAACCTAAAGCCTTTTCCACTTTGGTAACTCTTCAGTCGTACTTCCCATGAAATCATAACATCAAGTGAGACTTTAAATGTCATGAACATAATGAGTTTGATGATATAACATGTCAAAAGGGAATTATATAAACCTCATAAATTAATATAGGTACATATAATAACCATATGTCTCAAATAAATAGAATTTGAGACGAATAACTCTAATAAAGATCATACAATTGAATTCAATAATTAGTTAATAGGTTGATTATGTGTTTAAAATATAAATCCATATAAAGAGTTTGATATAAAAAATAATATAGTCAAAATTAATTAAACACATAATCATATTTTATCAAAGATATTAAAGAAGTATATAACCTAATGAAATGAAGTTGAGTTATTAAATTCTTTACTACCTAGTAACATTCATGTCAAATACCCTTGGATGAAATAATTCAAATTGAAACATAAAATACCATTATTTATGAAGTATTCATGATATTAAATGTAAAAGGACCATTATATACACCAAAAAAATATAAATAATTGTTTAATAGAGAATATGTCTTAAAGAAATAAAAAGTGAGATGACAAACCCTTACCTTCAGTCCACCATTCTTTGTATGTGTTTAAACCTCCAATTAAAAAAAATATTAAATATATTGTTTTTAAGAAACTTTTCTTGGTTAAATACCTTATAATTATACCATTTAGTTTATTTCTTTCTAATGATGTATTTAAATGCTTAATTAATTATGTCTATGTCTGGTGTTTTGAGGACCTTCAGTTCATTGTTTCAAAATAGGTTTACTGTGTTGAATATGGAAAAGTAGTCATTTTTTCAACATTAAAAAATAATAATCATGAAATAATTATCAATTTTATTCATAAATTATAATTTTTAAACGAATTATAAATTATGTTTATGAAAAATGAACTATGTTACGATCATGGAGATTATTGGCGGCACGTACGTGTGAGTAACGTTTTAGTTTTACAACAATCATTATAAAAAGAAAGTTAGAAATATTTTATATTTATATAATTATATTAATATTATAATTTACATATTATTTAATTAAATATACTTCTATATATTATCTATAACCTTTGTTGATGAAAAAATAAACGCATCACTTTATGGAGGCGGTAGTCCACACGTACACACAAACGACGCTATCATTTTTTAGTGTAAGATATTAAATGATATATGATCTTTTTAGAATGATAAATATGTAATTAATATCACAAATATTTTATGTTTTCACATATATTCATTAACTGTATCATTATTATCATCTATGAGAAGAGTTAGTGAAAAACGAATCGCATCGCTTCGCAATGTAGTAGTCTGCCATACACATGAGTGACGATGTCGTATCCCCCATAGAATGGAAAGTAAGAAGGAATATGTGGAATAATAAATGTAAAAGTATAAATATGTTTAAAAAATATAATATATTTACTTTAAATACATTATTATAACATGAATTTATATGCAATGATGGAAAATGAATGACATCAGTTTGCGAGATGGTAGTCCTCCGTACACATGAATGGTGATTTCATATCACATTTTATAGAAGAGGAGATGGATTTATGTTACTAAATTAGAATAATATAATATAATTATAATTTATATATTGGTTTTATAATATCATATAAATTTAATACTATTTTAATTATGTGGAAGAAGAACTCAAATAAAAACATCTGGTTAAGAACGATACCTCTTCTTCGGACAACCTCTTTAGGTAAGCACCAAAAACCTTATTATGATAGATTTATGATCAAAATAATAGATCTTAGATGTGAGGAGTTAATTAATAAATAAATTTGGTTAGATATTGGAAGTTCCAAATTCAATTTAATGTGTGAAGAGGAGAGTATATGGGGTGGCCTTTTATAAGTGAGGTGAGCAGTGGACTTGTAATTTTTGAAAAGAACAATTTATACCCATGTTTTTCACATATGGATCAACAATAGACCATTATTGAGAATTATGCATGATAATATATAAATATCATGAGAAAATATATTTTTAATATGGTTTTAGGTAATTTTATCACTTATCTTTTAAGTTTAACCATTAGTAAAACCATTTTCACCTTAACTACTGTAATTAATCTTTACACATTTTACTATTCATTATGTTCAAAAATTAAGTTAAACTTATAATATAATATAAATAATTTTAATTAAAAATATGGAATTAATTTTTCTAAATTATATTCATATAACTGTAATAATTTACATTAAAATTAAACTCGAAGAGGTAACAAAAAAGAAGGCTTTCAAGAAGTGTATGTTACACGAAAAATATGATTTTTTATTGACTCTATGACTAATAATTATTATTTTATAAATATAAATTAATATTTAATGATATATAATCTATAGGTTTCATTTAATGTATTCCCTATTAGGTATTATTTTAATTAATTAAAAATGAGAAACATTATGCACTTTAAAACAATTTTTTGAAGAATTGTGTTTTTAAACCCAAAATAAAATTCTAATAAAATACAATATAAATATGATTCAAATATAATTAATTAAATTAAATATAACTAAAGATTAATTATCTTACATTAATTAATATTCAAAATATAATGGGACTTTTGAAAATAATTTATTTATTAAAAAATGATAGTTTTATAAAAAACAGTATTTTTCACTATTCACTAAAAAATCAATATTTTAAAAAAAATACAAAAATTAAACCTTATGTTAATTTTGATATGATTATTTCAAAAAGAAGATAATTTTAAATAATAAATTTTCTTAAATTTCCAAAAAAATATTATAATTTGTTTCACAAAAATCGTTAAATATCATTTTTTAGGAAACTATAATTTTAATGAATAAACTTACATTACTAAAAATTGATTGGTTATTAAATAATAATTTATCAATAATTATTATTGGGTAATAAATTCATATATATATATATATTATTTAATACTATTCATACCCACCAATTTAACGACTTTT
Source organism: Viscum album (assembly GCA_963277665.1). Taxonomy (NCBI): domain Eukaryota; kingdom Viridiplantae; phylum Streptophyta; class Magnoliopsida; order Santalales; family Viscaceae; genus Viscum; species Viscum album. The sequence goes on from OY728144.1 coordinate 292,319,810, forward strand.
TATAAAGGTTATATATTTTGTGGGTCATTTATGCTCAGTGTTGCATGTTGAAGATGTTATCAAACGTAATGCACTTATTTTAAAACATTAGGGTGTTATAGAAGTGGTTACTTTTAGTTTTAAAATACATGATTTTGGTTAATATTATGTCGTAGTGATTCATCTTCTACCCCATGGCCAGCTAAGGTTTGCATGTCGCGCTTACTGATATCACACCATATGTTCAACTAATTGAATGACCATAAAAGATAATGTGAATCTCTAGGATACTCAAAGATATAAAATAATTGAAATCCAAAGGGTAAATTTTATATATCTATACTTATCATGAAGTTATGTTGAATAGAATGATAATGAGAGTATAATATGAAAGTTAATTTGAATAATTATATTATGATTTCATATTGTATGTTATATCAAAAAAACTTCAAAGTGAAACTATAAGTTAAGATAATACATGTTATACTTTGAGTAGAAATCACATGTATGTGAGACTCTACATTATGTTTTCATGACAAATATAGGTTGTATGTTTCTATAATTTGATATTACAAAAAAATATTATGTATTTATGCAAGAAAAAACAATACAAATTTTAAATATTACAGAGATTTTTTTATAGATTCATGTAGAAAATGAGTGATTCAAAGAATAATATAATTAGTTGTTTTGTAAGTAGTAATGTAATAGTGAGAAGTTCGTTGTGTGATATAGAATAGTGATGAAAGGGTGTAGTGGTTTTGGATGTTTTTATGTGTACCACTTACTACACTGTTTACAAGAAAATAGTTATGAATGAGTGAAGTAATTGCATAATGAAAATTTGAGAAGACTATATAGGAGGATATTTCTATATGTAGTGGTAAGATCTGGCATTATTGTTAATAGTAGTGTATGAGACACCGATCAATATAAGTGTTAGTAGTTATAGTGATAATTTCTTGATAATATCATTTCCTGAAACTTAAGGTGTGAAAATATAGTAATTCAAATTCTGATGAAGATCTAGTTGTGTGGACTTAAAGAAGAACATGAACAATTTTCACACTATATCATAATGTAAGAGTGTTTAACAACCTACTATTGGGTTAATTTTAAGGTGACTTTGAATAACTATTGGGAGCTGGTATAGAAAAATTAGACCTTTCAGGAGTTATCATAAGATTATTGGATGATGCATACCGATGGGAAGGGGATGATACCATCCCAACCCTTGGTTTACATTATAATAAAATTTAAATCAGTATAATATAATAGGGATAATTTTATATCAACATGATTCAAACACAATAAGGAATATGTCTACTAATTAGATAAGAATGGAGATGCGCCCGTAAAGGGCTACCGTTATAGGTTTCTCCCCTCACCATCGCGGCTCCTTCACAGCGGAAGATACGACGTTTCTCCTCACGCTCGGTGGGTTTTTGGTGGTTCTCTGTGGTCGGCGTCATGCGGGTTGTCTTCTCTCTTGTTGTGGAGTTTCTCTATGGGATTCAGTGGTTTCTGGTTCAAATCTGAAGGTGTAAGACTGGTCTGCGTCGACGGCATACTCTTCGGAGCGCTCCGGGTTCCGCTCTCGGCTTCTCGTTGTTGTTCTGTGGTGAGATTTTTTCAGTATTAGGGGTTGATCCCATTTATCGGCGGTTTTCGGGGTTCCTCGTCTTCTCCAGTGATTTTGTTGGGGTTTGTTGTGTTTGATTTGCTCGTTGGCTCTGGTGATGGTGGGATCTTCCGAGACAGGGTGATGTTGTGGTGCCGCTTCTTGCGCAGTTTGTTTCGGTTTTGGTTTTTTACCTTTTGATCTTGTTGATTTTTGCTGTTTATGATGGTTTTTGGGTGGAGGTTTTGTTTCTCCGACAGTGTTCGTATTGTTCATCACTGGTAAAGCTCGCCAGCGTTACAGTTTGATGCAGTTTGGTTTGTTGCGCCTTTCCGTGGCATGTGAAGAGTCTACGTTGAGGTGAAGTGATGAGCGTTCCAGTTCATTTCTGGCAACGTCGAGGTGATGTGAAGAAAGGCTCCGACGACAGTTCCACACATCATGGTGGGGCGTGGTGATCCGGTGAGTGGATGAGTTGTTGGTTTCACCACGCTTCTCGAGGTGTGTGCACCGGGTGATCACGTGATTTGACGAAGCCCGAGGCGGTGTGTGGCTCGAGGAGTTGAAGGCGGTGTTTTAAAATTTTTAAAGTACCTCGTTTGAATTTTGAATTTCCTGCTATGGTGATGTGGTTTGTGTTTCGGGTACTGGCAACCCTTAAACCGATTTCATGGGAACCGGCTACCCTCAAACCGACCATTAGAAAATCAAAAAAATGATTTGCAGGAAGATAAGAACCCTGTAAAAAAATTATGATAATTTTTTCTTGTTTAATTCCTACCTTTCATATTACAGTAAGTGTTAATAATGAATTAATAGATCAATAAATCATATTTTAGAAAGTGGTTTTCGTATTATAGGTTATAATTTAAAGATAAAGTAAAACTCATTAAAATATGTTAAATGTGACTCACCTCTCATCTTAGTGTCTTTTAACGATCAACTTGGAACTTCATGTGGTATCAATGCTAACCAAGTTTCCTATAATTTGATTTAACTTTTTCCCAATTGATTCTAATAGCTATTATTGAAGTATGTATTTGGAAAATTTTATGAATAGCCTTATATGGAGAATTCATTTCTCATCCTTGTTGTTGTAAAGTATGAGGCCTCAACCAAAACATTGAAAAAAATGAATAAAATGGGATTCTAGGAAGCTGAGAAAAGCTTAAAATTAAAGTATGATCTACCAATACTTGAAGCTACTCAAAGTGATAATTTTTAAACTACTAAATCCATTGTGACCATTCCTTTTTAAGAAAAAATTTTAAACTATAGGAAGAATATGTAGGATGATTCCGTCAAAACATTTTAAGACCTCTAATCTGAAGGAAAATATCATTTGAGTAAATTTCCCATTGAAGGGGTCACATATATATTCTGTATCAAGGGATTAATTTATGAAAATAATATATGAAATTTGAGGCTAAATATATAGAGAAATAATTTCCTATGAAATTTCAAAGATAAAAAATAGTCACAAAACTTGTTGAATCCATGGAACAATATATACTACATTTTAATGAACATATTTCTCTGAATGAACAAGAATTGAAATGATGTGTTTCTGAGAATTTTGTGACTAAAAAAGTTTTTTATAAGTGATCCATGCTTTTGAATATCTATTCAAAACCTCTATAAATTTCACGGAATCCAAATTTGAGATCAAATCCAAAAAATATTAAGGAACTTTATAATTCTTTATAAGACATTATAAAAAAATCATGAAGATCATATTTAGAATATAAAGAGATGATTTGAATATAGTTTTATATTAATTTAGGACAATAATAATTCCCTTAATATTAAGTATCATGAAATATAAGTGAAATTGAAAAATATAGAATCAGTATAATATGGAACTTCTCAAATTGTAGATAGGATAAATTTGGCCACCCAAATTTCTGATTATAATCTTATCCAAGATAGACTCATATCAATGTAAAGACAAGATTGTAATAATATTCTAGTCAATATATGATAATATCCTATAAAAAGGTAACTTATCACCCAGTGAATTCTATTTATATTAATGATGGTTTATATTCTAGTACACGTTTTAATTTAAAATCTTGGAAAATATGGGTGGAAAAATGATAATAAATCCACTTAAATACCAAGTATGTATGATAACATGTCAAGGAAGTTTATATCCACAATAAAATCCCAAAAATATATTTCTACTCAAAATAGTAATGTGTACAAGCTAAAATTTCAGTATATATTGTATCTATAAGTAAGATAAAGAGATTCATATGCCATTGTTGGTTCTGTTGGAGGTTTGAACATAGTGTATTTCAGTGTTGCAATAATATTTCAACCCAAAAATATTATATAAGTACAATATTGAACTGTATTATACCTGAAGATAAAATAAAAGATTTTATTTAATTGTAATATCCATATAATAGGAATAATCTACCTATCAATAAAATATTTAATATCTTGTATAATTTATATGATTATTTTAAAATATGATATCACAATTATACTAAGTTATCATATGTACCAATCACAAACTACTCATATACTAATGTGAAAAGAAGACCACATTAGATGAATTACTAGAAAATAAATAAAAAATACTTGGGGTAAAAATAATAGTAGAAGCCTAAAAAAAGTTCACCCAATAATAATGATAGAGAGGATGTCATACCTAATAGGATGTTCATTTACTATCATAGAAAAGGATACATAATGGAGGATTTAAGAATTAGTATGGACATTAAGTCTGAAGGAATAAATCTAAATTCAATAAAAGATCCAGTCAATGAAAGAAATAAAATAATCTGTTTGGTGTAATACATCTCAGAATAAGTGGTAAAGTTTCCCAAAAATTGTAACTCAAAAAATGTAAAGAAAAAATGTGTAAAATAAAATAAGTTTTTTCATGTTAAAAATAAATGCTTAATTATTTTCCAATCTTAATCAGAATTGGATAAATAGATTCGAAACCATGAGAAATTACTATTAATAAAAGGAATAAGGTTATTATACTTAAATAATAAATAATATTTCCTTATATTTTTTCTAAAATGATTGATATAAGCATTTTTTAAGACCTTTTGGAAGGTTAAAATACCTTCAACACACCACTAACAATTTCATAACATGAAACTTGGATAAAAAGTATTGATAGAAATAAAATATGAATAACCATTTTCTAAATTCTCTCCATACCAAAATTGAGAAAAAAACTCTACACAATGATAATATTAAAGTAAAATTCCATGCTTCCCAAGGAAGTTTATATTTTGAGAATAAAAGGGTTTACATGCATTATGATTTCTCATGACTATGAATCTAAAAATAAAATAATTTCTAGGTAGATATCCAAGTCTCTATCCATCTAATCTTACTATGAATCTAATTGGAATTTCACCTTATTAGCATGTATTTGTCTGAATGTATTTTCATACAAGTAATTGACAGTGATAATGAAAAATAATAATTGAATGGAAGTTTTGATCTTTATACTACTATAAGATGTCATCCATCATGGAGTGATTAATGATTCCTTATAAATTTTCAATGGGTATCAAAGGATGCTTAGATATTATCTTTGAAGAATAATTAACATGATGAATATAATAAATTATAACCCTATAGCAGGAGAAAAAACAATATACTTCTAGAGATATGTTATTTTATGAGGATATAAAATCTATATATTCCTTAAAAACTGGAAGTTTGATGTATAACAACTGATTTATTATCCTTGTTTATATTATATCAATATTTTATTTTTAGGCGGATGATGGTTGATGTGAAAGGTAAGTTGAAGGGGGATTCAATTCCTTCCACTTAAATATTTTTTATTTGTTTATTGAATATGAGTACAAGTTTTGAATTTCTTGATGAATTTATTTTTAAAAACCCTATAATGAGAAATATAATATGGTATCACATATTGGATAGTTTATAGATAATTTTTTTGTTTAAGTTAATCACAATTTTTATACACAAATTTTTACCACTTAATCTTGTAATGGTTTAATTGGTAGGTCATTGATTAAAAAATTGATTCCATCATTATCTCAAAAATTGGATCATGTTTTAAATATGATCAAAATTTGGGGAAAGAATTATTTTGAAAAACATATAATATGGTTGAAGATGTTTAATATTTCCCTGTATACTTTCACCTTTGCATTTATTATTAATAAGGGGAAAAAGAGCATTGAATTTATAAAGTGAAGTGGTATTCACAACAAATCCAAATGGGGATATTTAATATCCAAATTTTATTTTGAAGATGACTGTTGTATTTGTTATAAATTTATCTATGATAAATATAATTAATTTATGGTGAATATTTAGTGATATAGAAGATCCCAAGGAAGTAATATGGGACTTCTATTTTGAGTTTGGAAGTAACAATTTATATGTGATGAATATTGATATAGTCTTATGAGAAATATTGGTGTTAATGATGAATAGATGCACACTGTCTAATATATAAAAACAATTTTAGTAGAGTAACCATCTAAAGGAAAGATTAAACAAATGATTATTTAAGGAGTAAATAGATGGGTAGTTTATTAAATAATTCACCCCCCATGTTAGTTAGAATGAAGTCCCCTTAAATCAGTGTTAAAATACAATTATATGATGATTTATTTATGTTTTATTTTGAGTTGGAAGTATAATGCTTTGAGATACATGGAAATAATCAAACTTGAGTATTAAATATTCTATAAGATACTTGTGAGAATATATTTGATAATATTTTGAGGGATATAAAGTACCCATGATAAAGAGATTTGAAGACAAATTTAACCAAAGAAATATTATATAGGAAGCTTAAAAAATAGGCCAACCCTTAAGACAACACCACCCAAGTATTTTTCCATCAGAGATAACTACTAAGACAAAAATTAGAACTTTTTAAGAGTATATATGAAGTATCAAAGAAACGATGTGGGGAAACACTTTCATTAAGAGCATGGGGTGATGCTAAGATGGAGGCCCTATGTAGGGAGACATAAAAAATTAGTGGATATGGTATTGGGTGATACCTTGATATTCAAAGACACACTAATAATGTGTATTGGTTGATATATATATATATATGGAATTACTGGTAAAAACATTATAAGGGATAAGAGTGAAGTGGAAACTATAAATAATTTAAAAAACATACATGTTTGGTTTATATGAAGTCATTGTGAGTTTTCTTATACCTCGTGATTGTACATAGTTTTTATGTATCACTAATTGATTTCATGTTTCACATAAAATATTTGATTGAATGACCATGTGATATCATGATAATATTGATGTCACTCTGTGTCTTTGAGAAAATTAATAATTGAAGGATTGAGTGTAGATGTCATGAAGTATTATGAATCCATTATGCATGGGACAAGAAAGGGAGTTTAATCCAAAAGATAATTTGGATAGTAAAATGATGATTATACATTGTTCATTATATGAAAAAAAACATCATAGTTTTATTCTAATTCAAGCTAAGTCATGCACTATTTCAAGAAGAAGAAGTGCATGCAAGACTCTATGATATGTTTTTATCAGAAACAGAGGTTAAATGTTTAAAAAAATTGAGAAAAGAAAAATTAAAGATAGTGCATAACTATAAGAAAAATTAGATACATTTGTAAACATTTGGTTATTTTTTTAGAGTCGTGTAAGAAATTTTTGGTTTACCGAAATTCTCAGAATTTATAGGGGTGAGTTCAATATCAGTATTGCCTATAAATTCCTCTATAAAAACATTTTTAGTGATAAAAAACAACTATAAATAGGAAAAGATAATGAATGAGATGAGTAGTTGATGGAATTTCTGGAATGATAATATTAGAATTACATAAGCTTTGTTATCAAAAAAGTGTGAAAGAAGTTCTACAGACTCTAACTATATGAAGAAAAGTTTAGAAGGCCATCCAATATTTTAAATTTTAATGAAGAAAATATCACAAATTTGTTGTACGATCATATTGTTAAAAAGAGAAGAATTCATATTAATATCCATTTATTACATGGGATATAGAACTATATAAGACTAGATATAATGGAAATATAGTCATGAAAACAAAGAGTTTCATGTAATATTCAAAGTGAATGCTATTTGAAGAGAGATATTCCTTTGAACATAATATTTGATGAAGTAGAGTAGAGAAGCTTTTATGGAATCTATATTATGAATAATTTGAGCTATAATTAGATTCATGATTTATTTTATAAAATATGAAATTCAATTATTCCAGAAGTAGTGGTGATGTAGTTATAAGTATGTTATTTGTAGTGTAATAGTGAATACATGGTGCAGTGATTTTGGAAGCTATTGTGTGAAGCACTTACTCTATTATTTTCATGAAAATAGTTCTATATGAGTGAAGTAATTGTTAAAACAATATCGGAATACTATATAGTTTAACATATCTGCATGAAGTTATAATATCAGGCATATTGGTTAGTAGTAGTGGCTATGACACTAGAAAATATATGTTTTAGTTTTTATAATGAAAATTTATAGACAATAAAATTTCCAAAAACTAAAGGTGAGTGCAGAAAAAAAAATTATTATAAAGAATATCCAAATGTGTGGACTTGAATAAGGATGAGGATAATGTGAACACTGAATCCTAAAATAGGATAATGTAAAGTCTTGTTCGTAGTTTTAATGAAAGGATCCGTTGAAGAACTCGTGGGAGTTAGTATAAACAAAAAATATATTTCAAGATTTAGCTTAAGAGAAGTGGATGATACCTAACATAAATAAGTGGCTTATTCCTAAAAAAACGTGTGTGTCATTATACAGTACTTATAATCAGAATAATATAATGGGGATAATATATCTCTTTATGGGATTCACACACAATATGGAGTAATTTTATTCATTGGATTCAAACATTGTTACAAACTCGATGTTCTGTTGTTCTTTATTAATTACTAAATTTCATGTTATGGAGTGGTTTCATATTGAATTAGCATATATAAACCTCCTAATAAAAATTTATTTTATATCATTATAGGGGATATTTAAAATAGAAAATAAACTCATTAAAATAGGGGGACACTGATTTACCCCAAAATTAGTATCCATGCTCAGTCCATATGCCACTTCAAATATAAATCTATAAACTGTTAAAATATAAATTGGTTTGAATTATCTCATGAATTATCTTTAAAATTATATAGTGAGAAAATATTTTTGAAATAAATTTAAGATATATTGACCAGCCAGAAGATTCAATATTAATGATAATGTATATTTTTAAGTGTGGGGGAAGTGTTTATCATTATGTGAATCACAATATTACATTGTTTCCACTCAAATTACACTAGGATGTTTTTTTAAATTTATTATCTTCAAAAATTTGGCTGCATAGTTGGAAAAAATACATTTCCTGATATTTTTATAAAAATATTTATAGTCTTGGTTAATAATTTTTTTCTTATCTCATGGAGTAAATTGAGTAGTTTTTACATCACATCACACTCTAAATTATTTTATTTAATGAAATTCAGGATTATATTTCAAATTTTTTATTTTAATTTGAGGTTTTTTATGAGAATGTATTGTTTAAATACTTATTTATGAAAATTCTATAAGAATTAAATTTAAACTATGATTTTATTTTATTTTTTTTGTTTTAAAAAATGATGATTAATTATTATTGATCAATCAATACCCTATTTATTATTTTTATTGAAAAATATTGATAAGGAATAAATGATTGTTCCTAAAATCTTTAAAAAAAAATTGGGTCTCCATGAGATATAGATCAATATATTGATTCAAATGAATTAGGTGGTGTGTGGTTTCATATCATAGTTGGTAGTGGATTTATAACATTTTTTATATGTTTTATCCTTTTTAAACTTGGTGGAATATATATAAAAAGAGTAGAGTTAATGGGTGATTAATCTCACTTATTGGTAAAGGATCAAGGGTATTTCAGTAGAAATTAACAATAGTAATTTGAGAAAAAAATTATTTTTTAAGGCATAACTATAAAATGAATTCAATAATTGAATGGAAATAATGAGAGTAAATTATTGCATTAGTTATCATGTTTTTTAATGATTAATCATTGAGAAAGGGGTATTTATGAAGGAAATCATATGAGTTATTAAGGTCTTTAATTCTAATCATTTACATCAACATTGATTATTATTTTTTAAAAATAAAAACTAGAAATATTAATTTGATTTCTTTTTTTTCAATTTTAATTTCATAAATATATGATCATTTTGAAAAGTCTCATTATCTTGTAATTTGAATTCATTTTATCCTTAAATTTAATCATACTGAATATGATTTGTTGATTTCTTAAGGAAAAGTAATATTTTATTTTTAGGATAATTTTATGGGGAATTATTCTATATGTATATCACATATTATTTTTATATAGTTATTATAATTTTATTCTCAATTTAAATAAAAAATGATTAATTCCTTGAATTTTTTTAATTATAGCTTAAATTGAAACCTTTTATAATTCTGGTGTAAAAAATGAATCCTTTATGATTTAAATGATTTTTTGAGATTTTAATTTAATATATAATTTGAATAACTTTTGGAAGAATTTTTTTGACCAATTTCAATTGTATATATAAATTCAATAATATATGTTTAGGTTGAAATTTTTGAATGTAAATATTGAAACATTTTATGATCTAAATAAAAAAATATTGAATAAAAAATATTTTAGAATATTGAAAATTAAAACTAATTTATAATCATTAATTGATTTTGATTGGATTATAATTGTAATTTTTGTTATAGATTTGACACAGATAAATTTTTCATCTTGTGTAATAATATATTTAAAAAAAAGACGGTCATTGGGTAATTTTTTTTTGAAACATTCATTAATTCACATAAGAGGCGTCAAATTTCCACATGTTTGAATAATATAATCATGGAATAAGATTAATTCATGTGTTACATAATAATAAATTGGGTCATCTCATGAAAGTAATTGTTTTCAACATCTATATATGAATAAATAATCTCATAATTGTACTATGTAAGAACATACGTTCTCCTATGTTCTATGTATGAATCTTCACTAACTTGTGTATAAAGAATCATGATTAAAATTCATGTAATATTATATTATGGGATTTATATGTAATAAAAAATATTCTTTCATATGAATCATCAAAAAAAGGTTATGGAAGAATCCACAACAGTTTTTTCATGAATAAAATTTAAATACAGACAATCAAGTATTAAAATGAAGCTTAAAAAACTGAATTTATTAAGGAATGAGTAATCAACCAAAGAAAGTGTTAAAAAATATATAACCCATATTTGGAATAAAAATTATTGATTTTAAAATTAAACATAATCAAATAAGAATTAAAATAAATCAAACCAAACTCTTATAGTTTCTTACAAGCATCACTGATTACTTTCCATTGAAGGATATTATAGGTCTAAATAAAGTTATCATATCTATAGATATTTGTAAGTGGTAGATTAAAGAGTTGAGTACCAAGGAATCTTGGAATACATTGAATTTGGAATGATCAAGGTCTTAAAATTTTATAATCATCGATTACATAAAAATTTGTAAGTGAACGGGGCATATGAGGAGAAAACATTATAATGTTTATTGAAGATCAAAAACACAATGTGAGCTGATACTGAGTGAAAATGTAATGAAAAATTTCTCTATAAATATAATTTAGGAAAAAATAATTCCAATGGAAATTTTGGAATCTTGACTAAGTAGAATCAATTATGTCTAGTGATAACATAGATATGAATCAAGAATCGTGAAAGTGGGTGGAATTAACTACCATGAATAGTGAGTTAGAAGTGTTGGTTAATTAAGAATAATGAAAAGGTATTTAAATCTAATGAAGGTGTAGTGATTATCCCATAATAGGGGAATGATGGTTTCTCAATCCAGGGAAAATAGGGGATAAATATTGTTAAAAACCATCAAAATTTAAAAATCAAAGGATGAAAAAGGTTTGATAGATATATATAAATGAAGATGAAAATTGATACTAGGGGAGGTATTCGATATAGGGTTTTTTAGAGAGATTTGGAGAATTATAAATTTTGAAGAAATGGGTTATATGACCAAGATTTATAATAGATAAATGAAAATATATGAACCTAAGTTTTCAAATGGAAAAATTAGGATTTATTAACCCAAGTTCTCGAAATAAATTATCTAATTAGTCTCTTTCTTATTCTATATTTCCTTTTATCCAAGAATCAAAAACAACAAATTTTATATGATAATCTATGAATTTTTTCTTTGATAAAACTTTTTAATGGGGGTGAATTGTTTCTATTTAAAATATATTCTACAATTTTTTAGTTTTTAATTTATGAATCTATAATATTTATTACAATGTCATTCATTAATGAATCATTTCTAAACAATCACTTAAAAACTAACAAGTGAATGTCAGTGGAATATTTTCTCATCAAAGAAATATTTTATGAAAACATTTGTTTTGATATCAAAACATTTTAATTATAATATAAATACTAGAATCAATTTAAAAATTTTTGTATTTTTCTTTCATAAAATAATCACTTTTTCATTAAACAATAATATATAGATCAAATTAAATGAAATTATGATTTGTTTTTATAACTTATATAATTTTTTAGTTGTTTTTATTTCCACATTTTAATGTATATTTGAAATTTCTAAAATTACAATTTATTAAGTATTTATAATGAATTTTCTTGAATTACTCATAATATGTTAGTTTATAAAAAATAATTCTTAAGAATGGTAAATTCCTTATTCAATTACACCAATATATACTCCCCTTGATCTTTCAATGGGTTTATTCATTATTTCCTTCATAATTTTATCCATATTTTTCTTATTTATTCACAATTCATAAAAAACAATTTTTCATATTACATAATCAAAACACCAAATTGTTTTCCCTTGTTTTCAAGTTCTATTTTTTATCCTTAATCCAATGAATATTAATTAATTCCCTATTGCTAAACAATTAAAAATTATACATCCAATTATAGTAGTGAATATTATAAATTGAAATTTTGACAGTAGAAAAAAATTAAGTTTGGTTAGTCATTAGTCATTAAAAGAATGAATATCATACAATAATTAACTGGTTAATGGCTAGAAATATGGCTCTAGTGTAAGTGGGAGTGTTTTTAAAGTGTGTTCTCTAGTCCCAAATTTGAGCCATACTTTTTTATTACCATTCCATGAATACAATATGATATATGCATGGTTTATAATTACCATTATAGTAAAAAAACTTCTTCATGTATTAAATATGTAAATTTCCTTATACTACATGTCATATCAAAACATTTGTAGTAGTTTTTAGATATAATGAGAACCAAGAGATACTATGATAGTAATCTTATATATATTTCTTATAATATGGATTCATTATCTAAAAGTAAAAAATATGATGTATAATCTCTAGGAATGATAAGATCACAAGTATTGATATTTCTTCTTATAAAATTCATAATTAGTTATCTCAACTAATGAAGATCAAGAGGACTAACTCCTCATTAGGAAAACATAAAATGTTTTACGTACCATTTGATTTTCCTATCTATGAGAATGAGTATTAAGATCTTCACTTAATATCATTATCAATTTTTTTCATTAAATAATTTACAATTATGCAAGACTAAATCCATGATATTTTATGATTTTGGTGACGTATTTTGTTTCGGATGTGAAATTAGTGATATGACATTGGTTTAATGATCATGATATGATTTATAAATTTTGAATATAAGAATAAGATATCTCAATCCACATTACTATAATGGAAGTTCCATGACTAAATCCATATCCATTTTTTATGAATAAACATCCCTCAAATATAGTCAAATAAATATAATTTTATCATAAATAGATGATGAAACAAAGTATAAATTTGGCGTTATAAGATATTGTGTGAATGTAAATTATATCACATAATAAGTGTTGGTAGGTTGTTATTATAACTATTACTTATCCTTATCACTTTAGGGGCTATAATGTTAACTAGATACTACTATTGTTCTATGAGTAATTCTATCTAAAAATATTTTATAGTCCTAGATTTCATACACAAAGTGTATCCAAAAGTTACACAAATTTAGAAGAATTTATGCTTATAAAGAAGTCGGCCCTGCATTCATGGGACAGAGAACATCTGTGTGTGATTGATAAAAAGTAATTAAATAAAAAAATTATATATATTATTCGAGTTTAGTATAATATTAATTAAATTTATTAATCATCATATTCATAAGTTATTTAAGTTAAAATATATAAATATGAGTAAAATGATTATTTTAATTTATATTTAATATATAAGGTTTTTAAAACATTTATAGTCAGAACATGATGATTTAATGAATATTAATTCATTAAATGATATTTTATTATGTTATAAATGACTTATAGGGATTACATGTCACATATAATAAGTTAATTAAGCCATTCATGACACCATGTGTCTATTTAAGTGGATAAACTTATATATGGGATTAAATTAAAATTAGATAAGTTTAACCTAGCTATATAATCTTATTTTAGACCCAAAATCTCATTTCAATCCACTTTAAATAATTTATCTCATGTTTATATTCAATATCAAGTCTATATTGAGAATGTTAAAGTAAGATCAAGATTTAATCAATTTCTTTTATTGATTTGTTCTAGTATTATTTCAATAATCAAATAGGAATCAAAAGGTGGTTTGATTTTCTATTCTAGAACATGGAAAATATTGAACGATGAAATGGGAGAAAATAGAGAATTTTTAATGATATAAAGGGTTCCTTGGTTGGATCATTCAAGATATAAAACACCACAAATGAGCAGAACACACCGAGGTATTTAGATTGAACAAGGAATTGTTTCAATTTTTTTCTTTATACTTAAAATTAATTATGCATAATTCATATTGTGAATTGGGTACTTATATGTTCAATCTATTTTTCCATGATATATTTGATCCAAATACTTTAAATTTCTAGATTCTTATTCTTCTATAACTTACTGGGTTCCCTTATTTAATCTATAGAATCATTCCATTCATTTGGACATAATAAAATAAATGATGAATGCATAAATTTTAATTGATGATATGGTATATACATATCCTTGATAGGTGATTAATAAATATTTATCCACATATAATATACTCCTTTATTTTATAGTGTCTATGGATTGTGTGAATCTCTTAGTTCATTGGAAGGATTCTCTACATACCATTATATTCTAGAACATTTGGTTAAAGAAGTTTAGAGAAATAAGAACAAAATAGAGTTTCAAACATTGAGTTTCTAGGACATTAATAATGCATTATTACCCATGTCATAATCTTAGACTTCTTTTATTGAGACAAAGTTTTTTTTTCAAGGATAAAAATATTTTTATAAACATTCTTTCACAAAGATAAAAATTACAGTTAGTCTCTAAATCCATGATGATTCATGATGAAATATTTAACTCTTAAATTATTCATATTACATCATCCAAAACTCAGTGAATATCATTTAATGACCCTCCAAATTCATATTTTTTTCATTTTCTGAATAGACCACTTTTTGGGATATTGTGAACCTCACAACCACAACTCGCATACAACAAATCCAACCCAATATTAAAAACCACCATACAAAGCAGGAAAATACCTAATTCAAAAACAAACAGATTCAAACAAAATAAAATTCAAAATATCACACCACAATATTCAAATTTCAAATTTAAATTGCAAATCCAAACCAAACACCACCTGGGGAATCACGTCGCCTGCCATCATGATGCACCACACGACACTGCCATCCAGTCACCCACGTTCATCCTGTCACCATCGAAGTCCATCTTCACCACCATAACCAACCAAAAAAATATTCCAAACTAGAATAACGCCAGTGAGGAACCACCAGAAACCATCATCAAAGTCGCAGTTGGCCATATCGTCGACAAAAACACACAGAATACCAAAATACCCCATGCTAGAGAACCGCAACACCAAAAACCTCAGGCCGCGAGTTCTGAGACACAAGCCGCCACTATTAGAAATGTCGAGTCCATCAACCATCTCGCATTTTTTTCCTTCAATCATCATCACATCCCCGTCCTAAGCACGCCGGTGGCCGTAAACAACCACACCGAAAATAGGAACATTACTCCATCGAACCATACCAAGACTGATGAGGACGTCGTAAATCTGCAACACCATCCCCACAAAAACTGAAAACCATCGAACAACACCACTTTCATAATCTCCATGCAATCAACACCATTGACACCATCATCCAAACACCACACGCCGGAGATCAACAAGGCCGCCGTAGCACATAAAACGCATCACCACAAACAGAACCATCACCGAACAAGCATCAAAATCTTTCACAGATAACAGAAATCCGAAAAAAGAACTGTATAAAAGCAAAAAGAACTGAGAATGAAACCCTAAAGGAACCAGGAACAGTGAAGCCAAGGAGAAAACCATGACGGAAACCAGGTATGAAACCCTAAAAGGAATCCCCATGACCACCAAACCGCATTTCCCAAAACCTCTGAGTATCCATCACTCCATGTCCGACCTGGAGAGGAGCGGTAGAATGTGAGATCAGATCCTGGATGAGGCGGTCGGGGGAATGTAATGAGAAATAGTAACACTGGGATTGAAACCTTAGGGGGAACATAGAATGAAACCCATAACTAGAAGAAAGGAATGAGGAAGAGGGAACTGGGATTAAAACCCTGGAAAGAGGGAGGCTGAATAATCCAGGGAAGGAGAGCCACCGAGGGGGGCCATAGCTCCATCGAAGCCAAGCGTACAAACCAGGAAAAACAGTGATCAAGGGGATGAGGGGAGAGGAAATAAGAGGAACGCTGGAGAACTCTCACCTTGAGAGGGCGATGAGAGGGGGGGAGTGACGACGCTGGGAGACCCTAGCGCGAGGGGAGTGCAAACCCGAAAACTCGGGAGCCATCATTTAAAGGCATTCATAATTGACTATGATATTTTGGTGTAGGATTAGGAGGTAGAGTCATGTGTTATCACATAATGCATGATTTAATATATAAAATATCATGGTATAGTGGACATCACTTCATCATGGGTTATAGAATCATAAAAACACAGTTTAGTTTAAACCTCCATGTCATGGTGTGATCTTTTAGTAGATATTTTTGATAATATCTGACTTGAAATAAAGACACATAGATGTAGTATATTTTAACCTTATGTCAAATAATATATAGAAACTTGTGAATTCATATCAAAAACTCCTTTTGGATATCATTTAAAACTCCTTTAAAAATTTACCATTTATTTTCACCACATGTTACTTCATATATAAAAACTTATAAAAATACATCCAAAACATCATTTTGATATCCTCCCAAAAACATTTGGTGGAACTATTAAAATTGTATCTCAAAACATAATAAGAAAACTTAATTCTCATTCACACAACCAAAAAGTGTTATAAATTCCCTAAACTAAAAATTTATACAGATAGATTCCCCTAGATAAGTATTAATACTATTAAATCTACAAAGGGATCTAGAGTGATCTTTATAAAACACATGTCTCTATATAATTATTTACCCTATATATATCATATACTAGCATACATAATCATATAATCCATTTTTACAATACATTTGGTAACTATGAGACCCAAATTAGGTTAATACCTTATAGCCCAATCATACTTCCTCCATTCTCTAAGTATAGAATAACATAAAAAATGAACACATCACAAAACATTCATCTAGATGGAAGAGCACATCACATACCTCTCATCCAAAATATAAAATTATATGCACCTTAACTAGGTGTTTTCATATAGTCTATCAATTTATAACAATTGAGGGGTCTGGTTCTATACTCGTCATATGAAGGGGAAAATTACGTCATGGTTAAACCTCAACTGATGAAATGACCACAAATATTCCCAACCACCACTATACTAGCTCAGATTCAAGGATGGGGTAATAAAGGTATCAAATTATAATGTTTTTTATTCTAGGTATCTTTTTAACATTTGGGATTGGGATTTAATATGATACATTGACCCTTAGTATACCAAAGACAAATTATAATACACATGATGTTGTATACATAGTGGGTTATCCAACACACAGAAATACTTTTATAACTTGTGATTGAACTTTATATCTATATGAAAAACCAAATCCATGATTTCCTTTATATGTCATCCCAATATATAATACTCTATTATAACTAAAAAATAAGGATAACTCAAAGTCATAATTTGAATGTTCAATTATCATTTTACTTTACAAATACAAGTGACCAATAAGAAAAAATGATAAATCATATACTATATTTTTAATTAAATGATGAATTTTATATTATTAATCTCATTTTAGAATGATGAAAAAAACCATTCATAATATCCTTTCTAAAAATTTTACATATTATATACTTCCAGATATGTCTTATATTTTTTTATGACCATTACAACTCTATGTAAATTCTATCACTTCTTCATGTGACCATCTGATAAAACATTCCACTAAGCTCCTATAATGGGTATAATCTATAAATAATTATTATTTGAATAATAGTGAAATTAGGATTCATAATACTCATGTTTAACTCCTTGAAAAAATATTCAAACTTATTTACTTCACACCTTCCAATGTTATAGCATGAATATTTTTTGTTATCAAATTAAAACCCTTTATTATTTCATCATCTTTATTATAGAAAATTTTTATCTTTAAATTATCTTTAGGATCCTTTGGTAATAAATTTTAAATGAAACTATTTACATTAATATAATTATTTTCCTACACATTCTAAACTCCTTTAGGATACCAAGTGACAATCACATTGAATTCAACAAGTGTAATATTTTATTTATTAAACCTTCAACTACTCTATGGATAAACTTACTCCCACTAGCCACTTAGTCATTATATTTTCTCCAAAATATACATTTATGCGACACTAACTCCTTTATATTAGGAAATAACACTTACATATTTGTTGAAATTTTTTAAAAATAAATTATTTATAACCATATCTTATATGATATTCTATATGTTTAGATAAATATTATAAAAATAAGATTTTATTCTCTAAAATATGAAATTTTTGGGTGGTGGTAACTTTATACATCATATTTTAATAAATAATCTCAATAAAACACTTTTATCAAAGATAAGAATAATTTTATTGTTTTGTTCAACTCGATCGTGTTATATAATTAGATAAATTATAAACCACATATATCAAAACCATTAACACATATGATTCATAAAATCTTTTTGTTTATAAATAACTCTATTCTAAGATAATAGAAAAAAGGTTAAAAAGTTAACCATTTTTATTTGATATTCATCCAATATTTGAATCAATCATTTACATACAAGTCCTTGATGAAGAAACTATTTCATTCAGAACTTAAATGCATACTTCAAGATCTAACTATCAATACTCCATAAATTTTAAAAAAAATCACATTTATAAAAAAATGTTTAATGTATAGTTGGTATCATGTACCCTTAAAAATAGAATAATTGAATTCTATAACATTAATACCTAACATGAACTCTTTATGGATTTTTATGAACCCATTTATGTATTTTTTCCCATTTCCACCTCTAATTTATCTAATTTACATAATGGAAACGACATACTACCATACAATAATTTATATGGTTTAGAGGTTTGTGTGGTCTACCTATAACCTCTTATCTTGTCCATATAGAAAAAATTATTACCCTTTTCTTTCATTAACATTATTGTAGAAGTTGAGCATGGACCTCCGATGTTTTTATCAAAAATAATAAACCTATAACTACAAGAAAAATGGACTAGTGGTGGTTTTTATTATTGTGAAAATGAAATCGTTTAAAATACCACTATTTATTTCATGGTGGTTTTTTAAATCTATAATGGAAATCAATGTATTTTATAAAACCAAAATTGTTCTGTTTATTTAAAAGTGATATAATATATGTCATTAGTGCTATAAAATTTATTTATTTGTAAAACATACCTAAAACTAGTATAGTGGTAAGAAAGGTCATACCCAAGGGGAGGAAAAATGTGTGAAATCCAAAACTAAAGAAAACAAAACAAAACTAGAGAAAAATATAGAAATTTATGAAAATGTAAAATGAATACTAATTAAGGAAATGTGATAAAGTGTTGAAGTAAGTGTATAAAGAGAACAAACTGGAATATGAGCTAAATAATAGATTAAAATAGGGAAAAATTAAAGTGAATTGATAAAATAATATCTAATATTGAATCAATATTAAACATATAAGTGTTGAAAGTTATTATGGAAAGGATTTGTGACACAAAAATGTTTCTTGATGAAAAAATATGCTCAATAAACTCTCTTTATAAATTATCTTTTAGTTAAAGAATCTGGAAAATAGTGATTCATTCATGGAAAAAACAAACCTTAACTCTTTCCAAATTAGTTTTTTTGGTTAGATATTTTATGTAAATACATCCACCACTCATAACCTGTTTTTATACATAATGGTGAAAAAATGGGGCTCATGAAGAATGAAAATGTGAACAGTGATGAAAAAGGTCACAGTACAAAAATTACACTGAAACATACCTCGATGTTAAATTTTGGTGAAAATTATCTAATTTTTAAATAAAAAAATATTTTTAACTCTAACTTATTTTTTAATTCATCATTATTTAATATAGTATGTAAGTTAGTGAATCAATCCCATAAATAACAATAAACCACTATGAAAACATATGCAAGAATAGGAAAAGAAATTCAATTCAACTCAATCTATCCCCAAAAAGATTTTAGCTTCAAATGTTCATGATCCAAACAAAATTAAATAAAAAAATACATCTTAAAACTAGTCAATAACAAAGGAAATAATATAAATGGGATAAACTATTCTATGTTGAGATCAATATACATTCTAGCTCCATCCCCCTCTGACCCACTACTTTGAGCATTTCCTTATTCTAGTCTGTCTCTACTTCCCTTCCCAGTTGTGTGAAGACTCTATCACCCCCATTTAAAAATGAATCTATATAATAAAAATGAATGAAATACTATTCATTTTTCTCATATACAACATATCTAGATGGAATCATTATTCTACACATGGTGTTAGTCACTATTCATCATCTCCTTTATTATGACTTCAGAATATATTCTTTGTAAATGTAACAACCTTTATGTGTGTTCTATTATAGCATAATGTATTCTGAACCTAGGCACATCTCTGGCTCAATTATTTCTCTCTAGATTCCTTGTAAATATTCTATAATATCCTTATTGATTTTAATTTCACAAGATCTTTCTCAATCTTTGATCCCTCTTTATTATATTTCAAATTGAGAAACTAATGGATGATGTGGAATTGTAAAAAAAAATCATGATAGAAATCCAAATTTCAGAAAATGTTGAACCCTATGATGATGGGGTTAAACCTTATAAAGCTTATCCAAACCCTAGGAAATAGTGGTACCTTATGAACTCCATGTTCAATAGTGCCGAATGAACCCTAGGAAGTGGTATTGGGTATTGGTAACCTTATAATATTTCTTATATACCCTAGAAGATGCATATGAACCATATAAAGATAACCATATGAAGTCAACCAGCATGAACCCTATGATGTGAGATTAGGTCTTGGGAACCATCTGAATAGAGTCCCTCAAAAATTCCATTATCATTGAAAAATGGGTAACCTACAGAGAGGGTAATTGAACCCATTATTGGGAACCCTATGATGTAATTATCAACCTTATGAATATGGGTACCAAATGAAGTTTCTAAAAATCGTACAAACATTTATCACTTTGCATAGATAACAAAAAAACATCAATTAAAAACACGACATTAAACTCAATTAAATTCTAAATAGTTAAAAAAGAATTAAAATTCATTACAAAAAATGGATATTAATAACATAAATAGGGAACATGAACATATTACTTCCAAAATCAAAATCTCATAAAAAATCATCGAATGGAAATACAATTAAAATTTAAACAAAATTATGAAAAATATTTTATCGTTAAAATACAATAAAATAAAACTAATAATTATTTTATTAGTTTAGTACAAAAACCCAAAATTTACTTAACATGTTGAAATAATAATATTTTCATTAAAAAATGACTAATATTCATAATATTTTCAATTAGAGAAAAATTTGACATAAAAAACATAAGCTTTTTCAAAAATAGATATGGAAAAAATTATAAAATAAGACGCATCAAATTTTTGTGCACTTGATGCATTGATTTTACTCAAGAAAAAAATTCACAAAGTTAATTAGAATCTAATTAATATATAAAATTGATGAATTCAAAATAAAATAAATAGGTAGTTTTCAAAAAAAATCCCTCAGTAACTTTCTCATGTAAGTAAGAATGATTGTTTTCTAAAAAAGAAAAAGATTTGATGAAAAATGGTTTCTTATTTTGAAAAAAAAATTATTGAGTTTTAAAATATTGATAGGATTTTAACCAATTAATTTTCCATTCAATTGTTATTTTAAATTTATTATTTCATCCTTGGAGAAAATGCATACATATATTAGTGGAACAGTACAAATAGATTCAATTTATGGATGAGTAAACTGAATAATTAACTAGATAGTATAATTAAACTAGCCAATAGTATTTTAAAAAAAATAAAAATCTCAACCATGATTAATATTTCATTCTCAATATATTTGAATGTAATTATTATTAGTTAAATACCATTCAATAAATTCAATATAAATTAAAATTGAAAAATAACTCAAAAAATTTCACCAAAAAAATAATATAGATATTAATAATTTTTTACCCAATTGTGTCTATGGATAGATAAAAAATATTATCCACCACAAGGTATCAAAACAAATTTCAAACTTGAGAAAACATTAAACCCACTTAAAATTCTAAATAAAGCATGAAAATAATCAATTTTAAAGAAAAATATGTTATTTCTAATGCTACCATCATGTAATACTACATAAAACATTTAACTACCTACCCAGACACTTAAAAATCAAAAATACCCATAATGGTGAATTTTAAAGTGGTAAAAACAAATAAAAAAATTCAACCCAAAAGGTTTTTTAAAATAAATAGTAAAAAAGAATGTATTATGGTAAGAATGAAGTAAAAACATCATGTTGTGAAAAATTCAAATAATTTTTCAAAAATATATTTTAGTATGTACACTAATTTTCTTTCAAGGAAGATAGATTTATAAGAATGTTCAGAAGGATAACATTTTTAAAATATGTAACCAGAGAAGAAACTAAGATTCTTGTACATGATTCAATTTTATTCAAAATAACTTCCAATAAAGTACATTTATTAAAAGGATAACATGTTAGTTTAATCCTAACTTCATCATATGTATAGATCCAAATAGTTAACAAAATTTCCCCCCAAAAAATTATCCATTTATATATTTTAACCATATTTTAAATCAACTTTTATGAGAGTAAGAAGTAATTTTTAATTTACATTTAAGATTCAAAATAAATTGACAAAATTAAAATAGTAATTGTTCTAATAGTAAGTGATGTTCCCTTAATCCATAACCTGATAATAAATCTCTATTAACACAAGAATAAATACTCGGTTTATCCCTTTCAACTACCTATAAGAGTAAAACAAAATAATTTTTAGATCTCTCCATTGAGGATAAAAATCATGATACCAAGTAAAAAAGTGATATAATGTCGAAACAAAAGTTCCTGGATACTGATGAAAAATTTGTTACTGAAGTGGAATAACATATAGAATTTAACACCAGAAAAAAATGAGAAATATGGAAGTTATACAAAAATAAGATGGATAGATTTTTTATTGTAAATAATTAAACAAAAATAGTTTATTACACCATGGGTTACCTCCCATTCAACATAATTTTTTATGACCCCAACCAAACTTCCCTAAATAACTTAACATATACACTAAAAGGTTGTGGTTTCTTATCTATAAATAACCACATTTTGGTATCCTATGTGTTTTTAGGTGAAAATTATTTTTCATGGGAACCTAAACTTTTATGGGCACACTTAACTCCATAAATAGTTGAAAAGAACCATGTATAGTTTTGGAAAGATTTTTATTCACTTATGAAATTAATAAATAATTGAATTAGATTTAGTTTTCTAGAAGGGACATCAATATATGGGGTGTTTCATGATTCTCATAGCTCTCCTATATATTTCAGACTTGATTATTACCAAAATAAGTGGTAAAATTAGCCACGTTTTGAAATTCAGTCTCTAGAAAATGTTTTTAAAATTCAGTTTGAAAATATTTTTGAGAATTGAAAATCAATCCTAAATCCCCTTACACATTTATCTTAGCTTAAAAATCGCATTTAGTGCACCATTTTCTATTTCAGTGTACAATGGATTGATTTTTATTGAACAATGATAATATAGTTCTATTTTATCTTTTATTAAAACAAACTCCACAAACAGTTGATTACTCACATCATTATCAGGCTATAGAGTTGTATTATTATCTTCCATAACAAGGTAACTTAGTTGAATCAATTTATATTTCATTTTGTGAATAATTTTACCTTCTATTTTAAGCTATGAATTTTTGTTTTATTTTTTTGAAAAATTTATCATAAGAATCCCAATAATTCTTTATAAATTGATCAATTTTCTCACATATCACCTTCATGTTCAAGGTTCTTTCTTTATGTATAAAATTTTAAACTTCCATAGAATCAAAAAAAATTCTTCATTGATGAGTAGTTCAAATAGATTCTCATGAAATGACTCCAAATATGATAGTTTTTCTTTTAAAATTTGGTTTTTATTCCTACTCTAGTTAAATCAATAAAAATAACCTATAATTTTTTATCAATTTGATACATAATAAATAACTTTGTGAGTGTGTCTAAATCATGTCTCTCATCATAATTTAATTCATCCCAAATAGAGGGTAAAAACACTCTCAGATAAAATTCATGATTATGAAATTGACTAATAATTTCATGAACTGATCCCAAGAATCGCTAAAACTCTCTTTGTTTACTTTACTAAAAATGGGGATCATATGCCTTAATTGTTTCCTCACTGCTCTATAATCCTATGTATATTCTTTTAATATTTGATTAATGTGTGAAAAAAATCTATATAATCAAGTTTTCTAAAAAAAAATAGAATTAAAAATAAAATTTATGAAGAGTACATTTTCAATAATAAGTTTTTTAGAATTTTCTACGTAGGATGAAGAGAAATAATTTTTTAATATTTGTTTTTGTTTTTTTTTTAACATGACTTCATCAAAAATTATGATAAATTTTTAAAATGTTATTGGATCTATCAAATATATTTACTTATAAAACTGACCTAATACTAGTATAGTAGTATGTAGGTTCAATCTCAATGGAAGGAAAAATGTGTGAACTCAAAAAAAATAAACAAAAGGAAGAAAAAGAAATAATGAATTATTGAATATGGTGATGATTTAAAATTAAAACTAATGAATAAATTGTGGGAAAATTTCATAATCAAGTTTGTGAAATGAAAAAATTATAATAGGGGTTAAAAACTATATGAGATTAGGGGAACTGGAATGAACTAAATTAATAAAAACAATATTTGATATTTAGTCAATATGGAACATAGTTTTGTTTAAATATTTTATTAAAAATAGTTGTGACAGAAAACTATCACATGTTGATCAACTATACTCAATGAAATCTCTTATAAATGGTCTGTCAATCTAAGACTTAAGAAAATAGTGATTAATTCATGGAAAATACAAACCTAAAACTTTTTCAAACTAATTAATTTAGTTAAATATTTTAATTAAATATATCCACAACTCATAACTTTTTTGTTAATAGAATGGTGTTAAAATAGTCATCATGAAGAATAAAAATGATAACACTGTACAAAAAGGTCACACCACTAAACAATATAACTCACCTCAATTTCTTAATTTTTTTAAGAATAAATTGATTTTTATCTACCAAAAAGATATCTATCTCTAAATTAATTTTTAATTCATCGTTAGATAATAGATATAAGAAGTAATCCAATCGATCTAAGAAGAACTAAAAAAACTATGAAAAATTATACAAGAACAGGAAAAGAAATTCAATTAATCTCAAACTATCCCTCCAAAATAGTATAGTTACACATGTTAAAGGTGGTATAAAAATTAAACAATAAATACATCTAAAAATAGTCATGAACATAGGAAATAAGAGAAAGGGAATAAAGATAATTTTTTATCTCAATTTTTTCTATATCTCTAGATCCATTTAAATAATTACTTTGAGCATTGCCCTAGTCTGATCTATTTCAATCTTTTTTATTATTGTGTGAAGAATCAATCATCCCATTTTAAAAATTAATCCTTATGTAAAAATTAAATAACTCCAAACCCTGATACTCATAGACAACATCTCTAGCTTGAATCATTATCCTTTGTGTGGCTCCATTAACTATTATTCATCTCCTTTATCATGACTTGAGAATATCTTCCCCACAAATATAATAATGTCTACTTTCTTTCAATTACAACTTACTACATTCCACACTAGGGTACATTTATGGATCATTTCATTATCTCTAGCTTACTTGTAAATATTAAGTGATATTATACTTTATTTAAACTTTATAGAATCGATCATAGGCTTAGATTCCTCTTTATTTTATTTCTAGTTGATAAATTAAGGTCAACATGACATTTAAAATACCATTTTGGAAGAACTCCAAATTTAAAAAACTACCAAACCCTTTGATGATGGGGATCAACTATATAACATTGGTTATCGACCCTAGAAAATAGTCGTACCTTATAAACTCCCCCTATAGTAGCATAAAATAAGCCCTATGAAATGGGTTTGGGGCTTTAGAACCTTATGAGCATGCTTTTGTACCCTTTGAAGATGTGCATGAACCATATGAATGGAACCCTATTAAATAACACAATGTGAACTCTATAATGTGGGATTTGGCATTAGAAACCTTATGAATACAGTACCCTATAGAGATTAATACACTAAAATGTCCTTCATCATTTTAAAAATTTTACCCTATGAAGTGGGTTGGTGAACTCATAATTAGGAACCATATGATGTTCTCTAACTTATAAAGATGGGTACAAAATAAATATGGTTACCCTATGATGATGGGTACCATATGAAGTTTCTAATAACCATAAAAAATTTCAAAAACCTGTACAAAAAATTGAACAATGAAATATATCAATTAAAAATACAAAATTAAACTTCTATAAATTGAAAACTTCAATAGAAGAATAAAAATTAATTCCAAAAATGAATATTAATAATATAAACATGGAAATTGAAAAAATCACTTCCAAAATTGAAATTTCACTAAAAAATTATCATAATGATATTAAAATTAAAATTTCACCAAAATTATTCAAAATATATTATCCTTAAAATATAATAAAATAAAACCACGAATCATTTTATCAATTTCGTACCAAAAGCACAAAATTTCATTCACATATTAGAATAATAACATGTTTTTTACAAAATGACTAATATTCATAATTTTTTAATTAAAAAAATTGGCTTAAAAACATATGATTTCCCAAAAATAGATGTGGAAAAAATGTATAAAAATAATCCACATCATGGTCCCGTATAAGTTCCACAAAAATGAAAATTATCGGCAATTTCCTTATTATTTTTACTGGTTTTACTCACCTAGAAAATAGTTTATTTAGACGCGGGTTTAACTCAAACTAATTAAAAGCCAATAAATAATTGTAAATGGTTTAAACCACTTATATTTTTTTGGAATATCTTCATTTATGATGGTTAAACTTTCTCAAATTGTTTTTTAAAGTAAAAACAATAATTACTAAATATATAATTGCTTGAAATTGTACACCTAAATCCATATAAAGTTATATCGATAAAAGAAAACCATAAAGCAAACTAAATAATTTTAACCATGTAAATTTCACTTATTAATATATAAATATATATATAATAGTATAATAGTATAATATTAAAATAAATTCATTATACCAATAGTTATGGACCCACATAAAACAATAATAATGAGTGAAAGATCATATCAAGAGCTCAGTTATGAAATAGCACCTTTAATTCCCTGAGATGAGTTTTTCTCTTCATTTCCCTACCAACTACCATCCTATGTTACCTGTATAAAAAATGTTTAAGTACCTATTAGATGATGATTGAAAACCACTGCTCCTTAAATATAAAATGATATTTAAATTGAATTTTAATTTAAAATAATATTTCAATAAAAATAATATTCTAATAATAATATATCTTATTAAATAATATCTAAAATAGGTCAATTCGGTTATTTTCATTCCTTATGTGGAGAGATAAATCATGACCCATTGGGTTGCCTAGGTGTGTGTTATTTATTTTCTTTTAATCCACTGTAACTATAATAAAAATAATAAAAATAAAAAAATCCATAAATTATTTCAATTTCAAATCACTAAAATGTTAAAATTTAAATCATATAGATAATTTGATATTTAACCACAAATAAAATAAAAGTTTTTTAATAAGGTTCATCTAGTATTATAAATCATAGATAAATTAATTTTTGTTCAAAGATACTAAATGATTAAAAATCATAAAATTTGATAATTTAATAAAAGAAAAGACATGTTTCAACAATTAATATAATTAAGATTATATTTGAATACCAAAAAAACTAAAAATTAATTATAATAAATATCTTCTATTTAAACACAAAAAATATTAAAATAATATTATGAAAATATTTTTGAACATACAAAAAATAATTCCACATTAAAGTCCACTCATTTAGATAATTTTTTTCTCATTAAATTAGTTAATCATGCACATCAAGGATAGTTTTAGTTAGAAACGAATTCATAATTAATGTGAAGGATTGATTTTTAAGAAAGATAAATCCTTAATAATACCCCTCATGTAAAAAAAATTCACTCTACTATTATTAATATTATGATATTTGATTCTTTCGTTGACCATCACAACTAGAAATTTCACCTATAGCCATGGTGAAAACCTATGGATATAGGCATAAAAAACATGGATATAGCTTATATCTATGGTTCTAGTAGTTTGTGCCTCCTATTGAAATGCCTATAGGGAAAATATATATCCATGGTTGCAAGGTATATTTCCATGATTTTGCACCATGGAAATAGAATCTTTAGCCACAGTTTTAAAAACCATAGCAATTTCCCTCCACTCTCACAAGGGCTATAGTCACACTTTTAGGGGATATTTCCATAGTTTCCAACCGTGTTTATATCCCACTATGTTTTCCACCATGGAATCGGCTATAACAATGGTTGGTAGGGATATTTCCATGGTTTTCCACTGTGGAAATAAAATTTATAAAAATAATTCTTGAAACCATGGCTGTAGGGATTTAAAATAAAATAACATCACTAGGACTCAAAACCTAAACCTACTCTACCTATATAAAGGTGATTAAACACTATACTATTGAAAAAAATTTCATATATATATATATATATATTTAAAATGTCGATATATAAGTAAAGGAGTGGAAATAGTCTTTTCATCACCCCTTGCCACTGGAATATTTCTTCCCTGCACTTACTTGGGGACCCAATAGCCATGGTTATTTGAAAACATAGAAATATTTGATACATGGAGAGCCTATAGACATGGTTTCATTGAAATTTTTTCCATAAATATGGTTTATAGACATGGTTTCACTAAACTGTGGCTATAGCCAATACATAGGGACTTTAGAGACATGATTCTATAAACCCATGGATATTGGTATGTTATATAGATATGGTTTTATAAAATTGTGGTTATAGACAAAATATTATGACTTTATACCCAAGGTTTCATAAAATTGTGGATATGAAAAATTAATAATTACCTATACCCACAGATAATCAAAAAAATATGCCTATAGATTTTCCAATAAACATCCTGTGGGAATTGTTTTTTATGGGAAACTTACAGCCACAATTTAAGAGATTCATGGTTATAAACCCCACCTATAACCATGGTTTCATAAACTTGAAGCTACATCCAATGAATAATGACATACAACCACATGTTTCCCAAAAATAGTGGTTATAGGTGGGGTCTATTTCCACAGTTTTTGAAAAAACTGTGGCTATAGAGTTGTTTTCTAGTAGTGCTTGATTAAATTTTAAATATAATTCATGGATAAGTTTAATGATTATAAATTATTCAAAATTATGTAAAAACCTACTATTATATAATATATATAATTAAAAGAAATAAATAAGTATGAGTTAACGAAACATACTATTCAAGAAGATCCTATTGGAGTTATAATTTTTTTAAACATATTTACAATTCACTTTTAAAACACCAGAACATAAGAATTATGTAAAATTGAGACTTGATAATTTTTCATTTTAATAAGTGGTAGCTGATATTTAACATTCTTCTAAAAACTATAAATTTTATTTTTTATTCTAGATAACCAATCTGAGTAATCTCAATTTAATTTGTCAATGATTATAATGACGCATGGGACCTATCAAATACTTATAATATGGATGCTCTATAACCCATCCCCCTCACATGACCAAATTTATCCTTCCCTAATACATAGTTCATATCATCATAGATAATCCAATGAGATAATAGAGCACCACTAATATGTCGTTAAATTAGTTTTTACCAAAACACCAACTCTCAATCAATGTTTATATCTTTATCAGTTAGTGAGAATAGATCTCAATGGTGAAAATGCCATTATAAAAGATAGAGTGAGAAAGAAAAAACTTGGGACAATTTTTATTTACAATATTCATATACCATCATTATTATGTGGATAATACTTAATGTACAAAATTTATGATCCCTCTACCCATGTTCATATTTTATTATAAATAAAAATAAGGAATAAAGTAGGCAGATTCCCGTAAACTTTGATTATATAATTAAAATATTTTCATCAAAATTTTGATCAATCTATGATTCTGGACCTCAAGTTTCTCCAAAATTGAGGACATATATACACCCTTTTTCACCTCATCAGTCCCAACCAAAAACTCTCTAGAATGGATGGTTGGTTATATTAGAGTTTTACCTCCTTTTATTTATATTTTTCTTCAAGTTTATCAACTTATATTTATATAAAACATTTTAATTATAGTATTAAATACATAACTAAGACATGGATTTTATATATTAAATATATGTAAATATAATCCCACAACCTCTTAGTCAAACATTGTGGTTTTTTCAGGTAGACTTTGATGTAATGACTCCTGAAACTATAAAATTTAAAAATAAGTGAAAATATATAGCTAAGAAATTATGGAATATTTAATGAATAATTGTGTAAAGTATTAAAAAACACAATAACCTTTAAAAAATAAACTTGTTGGTAATAGATTTTTTATGTAATGAATGTTATAATGGTGTGGCTTTAACCAATTCGTTCACTAGTATTGCACCATGTTTTCATGGTCAAGTTGGTTTTATGTGAACTCCTCATTTTTATCATGAGCTATATATTTTTAGTATAATGTTCACCATTCATTTTAAAAAATGTTAAACATGAGATATATACATGGAAAACCACTAAATATATAATTCCTTTGGAACACCTTCTTAGTGAAACACCTATATTCTTGCATGGCCCTTCTTTATAATAGTAAACTGATCATTTACCTCAACTACTTTATGGAGAAAAATTTATTTCTTTGATGTTATGTTTCTATGTAAAATTAACTTCTTCATTTAAACCCAATATTTTTTTGTATAATCATCATATTCATGTCATAATTCAATCTTCCTTGTAAAACCTTCATTACTTTTAAATTATAATCAACTTAAAAAGCCTTAAACTCATCCATAATCACATTCATAATAAATAACACATGAATAACTCTACAAATTTTATCAAAGAATTTTCCCAAGAGGGAATACAAATAATGCCTCCAATTTGAATGTAATTATAACATCACATAATAGGTTAAAATGGTTGTTGTAAGAGTAATAAAACTCTTAGTGTAAGGTTAATGCTATAAATACCACATCTCAATTAAGAAACTCAAAGATCCTTCTTTTTCATTTCTCTTCATGAGGGTAATATCAATCACCAAGAATCATCAACATCCCCATGATTCAAGATATCTTCAATCTCCCCCTTTTTATTTGTTGGAAACATGTGAATCTATAAATGAGATATTCTATAAACTTCAACTACAAACACCAAAAGTGTCAATATTAATGGAAAATTTCTCATCACTTCTCTATATCCCTCCCTTAATCATTAACTTTAAAAGAAACTAGATCCTACCCCCCACCCCCTTAAATAATAAATTCTTCGTATTCTACCTCTTTTTAAACAAATGAAAAGGTATGAAAGGGTAAAAATAAGAAAGAAAATTTATAGGTATCTTGGAAGAGAATTCACTCCTCACAATATTATTAAGTTTTTTACGGAGTCCTTCATCAGGGGATTGATAAATTTATTCATAAATTTATCCTTTGTTGAAACATATTGTAATGAAGGATCACTATGTTCTACATTTTCCTTAATGGTGTGGTACTTGATGTCAATATTCTTTAACCTAGAGTGTTTCACTGGATTATTTGATAGTTTTTATGACAACCCTGCTTTTTATTACACAATTAAACATAATTAATTACATAAACTTTACTTGATACAACATAGAAGATAGAGACGTATAGTGTCTTTGAGGATTAGGATCATTACATAACAACTTAAAACATGAAATACAACATCTTTATTGAGAACTTCCTTTACATGACCACTAAATTCCCTCGTACTTAGCATTGTATGGGATAACCTGAGGACATGCATAAGAAAAGGGTGAGCTATAAAGCCTAGTAAGGGAATAATAATGGAATAACATGAGGAATAAAATAAATGATATACAATAGGCATATCAATAGATCACAATATAATAATAACCATAAAGTCATGAAAAACAATGATAATCATAACAGGGAAATGTGGCAACAACACTTACTATGGAATTAGCATGAGCCAAGGATCATTGCACATGGAGCATGAGTAAACCCTCATTGAACATAAAGCATGATTAAACCCTAGTTTAACTTTAATTATAATTAGTAAACACCCATTTCACATGGCATATAATGATACGATACTTTACCCAATGCATTGATGAGCAATCAGGGAACACCCTTCTTAAACATTTCATTTCATGCATAAGTGTGCCACATGGATCATAAAACATTGAAACATTAAACATAATATTTTATTCCATGATAAATTAATGTGGAATAAATACATGAAACTATTTAAACAATAAGTAAATATGCATAAATTTGAATACAATTGATAGAGAAATGAGCATTGTATTCACTACACAATGACTTTGGCTTGGAAAAGCACGGTGCAATTTCAGAAGCATAACGGTGTGACATAAGAACTCATAAAAATGGTTGGTGAGAGATAAAGGGGTGTATCATCATATTTATATGACATGAAAATTAAGGGGTTCATATAGATACATGTCCCAACAAATTTAATGGAATTTATATTCATGATACAAAAGAATTGTTTGAATGTAAATGAGGAGAGAGAAATTCCTTTTGGAATTTCGGCACAATAACGGGTGTACATGGGAGGAATTTAATGAGATATAAAGGGTCTCACATCAATAAAACATAAATAGGGAAGTATGGGGGAGGTTAGAAACCATACCACAACATTTATAATTAAAATATAAAGGGTATAACAATTTAAATAATATTGGACAAAAATGAGAAAGGAAGAAAAACCCTTACTTGGAAGTGTGCTTCCAAAGGCTTGAGAGAGGCTTGAGATAGGCTTATTGGGAGCTTGGGGAACCTTGGGAGAATTCTAGAGAGAGTAAGGAAGAGGTTTGACTAACTAAAAAGTCTTTTAGTGAGGATTAAGTGGGATCTTTTGTGTGTTTATATAGGAAAGGTGAGGGAATTATTTATTATTTAGGTTTGGGACACCTCATATTAAACTTATCCAAAACACAAACCAGACCATGGTTTTTTCCGATGGTTTTTGGAAAAGGAAAGTTAATGAAAATATTTTATAAGTATAAATTCCAAACTTTTTAAATAATTGGGTTGCTTATGTGGAGTTGAGTCACACTCCCAAGGAAAACAATTTAAAAAGACAAAATGTTTAATAAGTCTTGAAGGGTCCACTAAAGCATTTTAAAATAAATAAAACAAACCCAAAATCACATTATTTTAATGGTAAAACATATATTGGCTGAACATAAAGTTTATAGTATTTTATTACATCACTATTGGGTCATTATGATGTCATAAAACACATTATATATTTAAACGGTATTTAATTTTTACCCAAAAATTTGACTGTCTCAAAAAATTATGAAAAATTCACCATTGGATAATTTCAATTTCATGATCCTAGAAATAATATTAATTTTATCTAAATAATTTTATAAATATGTTAATTTTCCCTTTTAAAATAAAAATCGATATTTATCGAAAATTCATAGGTTTTGACAAAAATGGCTTTCAAACCTTAATAAAAATTACTATTGCATTCATAAACTTATACGATCATTTATATTTAATAAAAATTAATTTAATAATAATAATAATATTTTATTAAAATATTATTAAATTCAAAAATCTATTAATTCATCAAAATCGATTTCTTAGTTGAACATTAACTAAATAAACTATTTATGATTTAAAAACTATTTACAATGTAACAATAATAAAATGAAAGTATATTCGTTGTTATATACAAAAATAATGTACATAACCATATTACTAGTGTCTTGTTACATAACCACTTATAACACACACATAAGACCGAATAGTAAGGTGTGTGATGGTGACAGACTCTTGGGGTGGCTCGGATAACATTTATCGGGTGGTAATCTCTATCAACTTCCACTTCTCTCATAGGAGGTCCTGCTTGAGCTTAACATATTCAAGCTCTAAATGGGATTGGTTAAGAGAGAAGCCTAAATATGCAACTTCCTTTCCGAGCTTTGACAAATGGGCTTCATATGGGGCACGTCTACTGGATGAGGCCATCGCTTCCTTTGTCTGAGTAAATTGGATTTGTTAAAGTCTTATATTTATACCAATATTGTGATCACTATTTAATATCTATATTAACAATGGTCACAATTATTAATAGTATTTTAAAATCCAAAAACATAAAACCAAAGAAGTTGAAATTTTATATAAAAATTTTACATAAAGATACATTTAATTAGATCAAGAGGGATTTCCATTAATGAAAGTTTGGGTTGTTACAATCTTCCCCCCTTAAGAAATTTCACCATCGTATTTTCCTTTTCCCACACTGAAACATATATGGGCAACTCTGCTTAATAATTTCCTCTATTTCCCACATCACTTTTTCAAACTTTTGTTTTCACCACAACACCTTGACGATGGGCATTGTCTTATTTCGTAGAACTTTTTCTCTACGATATAAGATCTTCACTGGTTGCTCCTCATAAGAAAGATCATCCTCTAACGGTACAACCTCTGAAGATAGTACCTGTGAAGGGTCTGGTATGTACTTCCTTAAGAGGGATATATGAAATAAATCGTGTACTTTGGCCATTGTAGGTTGAAGTGTTAGTCGATAGGACACAACCTCAACACGATCAAGAATATCAAAGGGGTCGATGTACCTTGGACTTAACCTCCCTTTCTTTCCAAACCTCATGACCTTCTTCCATGTAGATATGCATAGAAATACCATGTCTCCAATTTTAAACTCAAGGTCTCGTCGATGGTTATCTGCATAACTCTTTTGTCTACTGTGGGATGTCTTCATATGTTATTGAATGGTCTTTACCTTCTCCACCATTTCTTCGACCATTTCTGGTCCAAGCAACTTACGCTCACCGACCTCATCCCAAAACACCAGTGTTCTGCATCTTTTCCCATAAAGGGCTTTATATGGTTCCATTTAGAAGATCGAGTGGAAACTGTTATTATAATAGAAATCAATCAGAGGAATATTCGAATCACATCCTCCTTTAAAATTCATTGATCACGCTCCCAACATGTCCTCAAGTGATTGGATAGTCAGCTCGGATAGGCCATCAGTTTGAGGATGATAGGTTATACTGAAGTTTCGTTCAGTATTCAGATCATGTTGAAGACTCTTCCAAAACTTATAGGTGAATCTTGGATCTCCATCGGACACAATAGATAGTGGTTCTCCATGAAGCCTTACCACTTCCCTGATATATATTCATTCTAGTTAATCTAATGAGAAATCCTCCCGAATAGCAATGAATTGTGCAGCCTTTGTAAGATGATCCACAACAACCCAAATTGCGTTGTTGCCTTTGGATGTATTTGGAAGTCCAATGACAAATTCAATGGGGATTTTCTCCCATTTCCATTCTGGTATGGTTAATGGTTGCATCATCCCCTTATACTTATACCTCTCTGCCTTCACTTATTGACACACCAGGCACATTGATGTATATTCAGTGATCCCCTTCTTCATATTATCCCACCAATAATTCTCTCAGAGATCTCAATATATCTTTGTGTTTCTGGGTGAATAGAGAAATTTGAACTATGTGCATCATCCAAAAGTTCCTTCTTCAGCTTCGGACGTTATGGAACACATATTATTTTCCAAAATCTCACAATTACTTCTTTATTAAAATTAAACTCTGAGGATTCCCCTTTTCCGATAGCTTCCACTTTTTTCTGAATTCCCACATCATCATTTTGAGAATCCTTTACCCTTTCCAAAAGTGACGATTGAGCAATCATTTATGAAAGGATTGATGATGTCCCCTTATTTATTATTCTCATGTCCATCTTCATCAAATCTAAGAATATTGGATTCTTTTCAATTCTCATCAATGATAGAATCACTGGGTCCTTTCTACTTGGGGCATCTGCCACCTTGTTCGCTTTCCTAGGGTGGTAATGGACAGATCAGTCATAGTCTTTGATCAGCTCTAACAATATTCATTGGTACATGTTCAACTCTTTATATGTGGATATATACTTGAGGCTATTGTGGTCCGTATATATTTCACACTTCTCCCCAAAGAGATAATGCATCCAAATTTTCAAAGTCAAGATCACTACAGCCAACTCGAGGTCATGTGTTGGATAATTCTGTTCATTAACTTTCAATTTCCTTGAAGCATAGGCAATGAATTTTTCATTTTTAATCAACACACATCCCAAGCCCTTCTTCGAAGCATCACTGAATGCCACAAAAATTTCTCCACTTGTGGGTAAAGTGAGCACAGGTGCAGTGATAATCATTCTTTTCAACTCCTTGAAACTTTCTTCGCATTCATCACTCCAAGAAAACTTTATTCCCTTCTGATTTAGCTTGGTAAGAGGGTTTGAAAATCGTGAGAAATTTATCACAACTTGTCATTAATATCTAGCTAACCCCAAGAAGCTACGGATATCCATTACCGATGTTAGCCTTGGTCATCCCTAAATTGCATCTATTTTTGAGGGATCCATAGATATCCCATTGGTTGTGATGATATGGCCTAAGAATGAGAACTACTTCAACAAAAACTCACACTTCCTATACTTTTCATAGAGATTATCCTTCTGAAAGGTCTCTAGTACAGTTCTTTGATGCTCCTCATGATCCTCCTTGGTTTTGGAGTATATCATAATATCATCTATAAAGACAACCAAAAATTTATTGAGGTAATATCTAAAGACTATATTCATCAAGTCCATAAATATTTTTAGACCATTAGTGAATCCAAAAATCAATACTATGAATTCATCGTGCTCGTATCTTGTATGAAAAGCAATCTTGGGGATATCTTCCTTCTTCACCCTTACTTGATAATATACCGAACACAAATCCACCTTGGAGAATTATTGTGTTCCACACAGTTGATCTAACAAGTTATCAATTCATGGAAGAGGATACTTGTTCTTTATCATGATTTTTTTAAGCTCATGATAATTGATGCAAAGGTGCATTGAACCATCCTTCTTCTTGACAAATAGGACTAGTGCACCCCATGGTGAAGCACTTGGGGGTATAAACCCTTTATCTAGATTCTCTTGTAGTTATTTCTTTATCTCCTCAAGCTCTACAATATCCATTCTATATGGATTCTTGTATATTGGCAATGCCCCAGGTATAAGATCAATTGAGAATTCAATATCTCTTCCAGGAGGAATACCAGGAAATTCCTTAGGAAACACTTCAGCGAATTTGCTCACAATAGGCATGTCTTATTGGATGGTTGCCTCCTTAGACTCAATCATCTGAGAAAGATACGCATTCTCATAGGGCAGTAATATCCACTCTTTATATGATGGAGCTAAAGAAGGTTCATCTTCCTCCTTTAACTTGTAATGAATCAGTGGTTTATTCTCTACATGGAGAGTTATTTCCCTCTCACAGAAATTTATGTTGGCTCTATATAAGGAAATCCAATACATGCCAATAATTGCATCAAATTCCACCAAAGGGAGTATGATGAGGTTCACTGGGAAGTTTAATCCATATATTATGACAGGGGAGGAGTTATATTCATGGTATGTAATGATTTCCCCATTTTTTATACTCATCGACATCTTCACTTACATGATTTTTGGTGGTGAAGGGATTGTTCTACTAAACTTTTGAGATATAAAAGAATGCGTAGAACCTGAATCAAATAGTACATTCACTATCCCTGAATGAATAATTGGTGTACCTATCACCACTTCATTTCCGGGGTTCACTTTGGCAGTAGTGATGGAAAAAGATCACCCTTGCTGCCTTGGAGGTTGTTGGTTGCCTCTGAAAACCCTTGGATTAGGGCACTGATTTGAAAGATGCTCGGGTTCTTTTTAGTTATAGTAGTGAACAACGCATTGAGGTTCGAATAGATCATTACTCTCCTCTATCTCAGTTGTGGGTCTTTCTTGCCAATAATTAATAGCCAGGTTCACTTCTCTTCCACACCTAAAGCATTTCTTCATCCCCTTTAGGCATTTTCTGGGGTTCTTCTTTCCACACCTTTGGCAAGTGGGGTGCTCGATCTTCTTAGAACCACTGGATATATCCATCAGGCCACTAGTATTTAATTCCACCTTACGCTTCCTATCCCCATGATACCCCTGAGATTCTCTGATCTCCATTTCTACCTTTAGGGCACATAGGAAAATTTACTCATAGTTGTCGAAGTCACGGATCGCCATTTCTTTCCACAGACTAGTTTTCATCCCACCAAAGAAGCGGTCAACCTTGCATTAGGGAGTAACAAATAAGCCAGAGGCGTATCATGAAATCCTTGTAAAGTTTGCCTCATATGCTCCGACAGATTCATCATCTTTTTTTCTTGAGGGCAAGGAAGTCTCTTTCCATCTTAAGTTGGAGGGTGCGCAGAAAATATTGATATAAAAACATCTTCTGGAAATCCTTCCATTCTAACGGCTCAATATCCTCCTCAGGCTTCATATTTTTTATCAACGTCCACCATTGATCAGCTTCACCCTCCATATGATAGGCATCCAGGAGAACCTTCTCTTTTTCAAAACATTGAAGGATGGAGAAGCTCTTTTCAATTGAGTTGATCCATTGTTCAGTGACTGAGGGATCAGATAATCCATTAAAAGTAGGAGGACTTTGTCTCATGAAGCTATCGATCACAATTTGTTCTTTATTATGGGGGTCGAATGTTCCTCTTGACCCATGTTTCAATTCAAATATTGAGTTAGCTGAGAGATAAGCATGACAAAGTTCACGATTCCCGCTCCCATTGGATTGGTCATCTCATTAGTACAGTCATCACATTGATCTTTGCATCGTTTGTTAACTAGAGTCCTCCTATTTCCGGCCATTGGCTGGAATAAAAGGAAAGTTAGGGGTAACACATAAATCGTAATCCAAGGAAAAAACTGGTGACTTATAAATAACTTTTATTTCCTTAACATATGAATCTATTGGCTTCAGTCTATGTTATCCATGATATACTTTCTAATATATATTATTAGGGTATTTTTTTGTCCCTTTAATAATGGTTTATACTAAGCTTGTGAATTTACCAAATCATATCCCTCGATAGTGTCGTAACCAAGAGTGCAGCACGGCCCGTTTTTATGCACCAGTTCCTATTCAAGTCTAGCTCAAAGTAGTGTTTTTGGGTTTTACCCCTAGGATACATTTGTGCCAGAGCCGCCTCTACTTGCTCATATCATATAGGTATGTATTTTCTTGATAAACCACTTACTCAATACTCACCAAAACATAGGGATGTTTTTATTATAGTTATTCTTGTCTCTTAGGTTTTAATATGGTTTTCTAATCCTAATCCAAAAAATAACTAAACCTGTCCTCTGATACCAACTATGAAAACCTTGATTTTTATTACACAATTAAACATAATTTATTACATAAAATTCACTTGATACAATATAAAATATCGATAGTTCTAGTGTCTTTGGGACTTAGGATCATTACATAACAACTTAAAACATGAAATACAACATCTTTATTGAAAACTTTTTTACATGACCACTACATTCTGTCGTACTTAGCATTGCATGGGATAACCTGAGGACATGCATAAGAAATGGGTGACATATAAAGCCCAATAAGGGAATAATCATGGAATAACATGAGGAATACAATACATGTTAGAAAATAGAAATATCAATATATTACAAGAGAAGAATAAAAATAAAGTCATGATAAATAATGATAATCATAACATGGAAATGTGGCAACAACACTTAAAATGGAATTAGCATGAGCCAAGGCTCATTGCACATGGAGCATGAGTAAACCCTCACTGCACATGAAGCATGAGTAAACCCTCTTTGCACTTGAATTATCATGATTAAACACCCATTTAACATGTCATATCATGATACTATACTTTACCCAATGCATTGGAGGGCTATCAAGGCGCACCCTTCTTAAACATTTCATTTCGAGCATAAGTGTGCCACATGGATCATAAAACATTGAATCATTCAACATAATATTTTATTAAATGATAAATGAATGTGGAATACATAAATTAAACTATTTAAATAATAAGTAAATGTGAATAAATGTTAATACCCTTAATTGAGAAATAGGCATGGTATTCACTACACAATGGCTTTGGCTTAGAAAAGCGCGGTGCAATTTCAGCAGCATAACGGTGTGACATAAGAACTCATAAAAATGGTTGATGAGAGACAAAGGGGTGTATAATCATATTTTCATGACATGGACAGTAAGGGGGTCATATAGATACATGTCCCAACAAATGTAATGGAATTTATATTCATGATACATAAGAATTTTTTGAATGTAAAGGAGGAGAGAGAAATTCATTTCAGAATTTCGGCATAGTAACGGGTGTGCATGGGAGGAATTTAATAAGACAGAAAGGGGTCTAACATCGTTAAAAAATAAAGAGGGATGTATGTGGTAGGTTTGAAACTATACCCCAACATTTATAATTTAAATTAAAAGGTAATAAAAAAATTAAATAATATTGAACAAAAATGAGAAAGGAATAAAAACCCTTACTTGGAACTGTGCTTCTAGAGGCTTGAGAGGGGCTTGAGAGATGATTCTTGGGAGCTTGAGGCACATTTGGAGGATTATAGAGAGAGGAGTATAGAGTTTGGACGAACTCAAAAGGCTTTAAGTGAGGATGAAGTTGGAGCTTGGGTGGGTTTATATAGGAAAGGTGATGGAATTCTTTATTATTTAGGTTTGGGACACCTCACATTAAACTAATCCAAACCCCAAACTAGACCATAATTTTGCCCATGGTTTTTGGAAAATGGAATTGTAAAACAATATTTTATAAGTTCAAAGTCAAAACATCTTAAAAGAGTGGGGTTGATTATGTGGAGGTGAGTCACACTCCCAAGGAAAACAATTTAAAAAGACAAAATGTTTAATAAGTCTTGAAGGGTCTACTAAAGATTTGTAAAATAAATCAAACAAACCCAAAATCACATTATTTTAATGGTAAAACATATATTGTCCTAACATTAAGTTTACAATATTTTATTACATCACTATTGGGTCATTGTGATTTCATAAAACACATTATATATTTAAACAGTATTTA
The DNA here is from genome assembly GCA_963277665.1 of Viscum album. Taxonomy (NCBI): domain Eukaryota; kingdom Viridiplantae; phylum Streptophyta; class Magnoliopsida; order Santalales; family Viscaceae; genus Viscum; species Viscum album. The sequence goes on from OY728144.1 coordinate 292,361,394, forward strand.
ATTTTTACCCAAATATTTTACTATCTCAGAAAATTATGAAAAATTTACCATTGGATAATTTCAATATCCTAATTATAGAAATAATATTCATTTTATCTAAATAATTTTCAAAATTTGTTAATTTTCACTTTGAAAATAAAAACTGACATTTATAAAAAAAATTCATGGGTTTTGACAAAAATGACTTTCAAACATTAATAAAAATTACAATTACAATCCTAAAATTATACGATCATTTATATTTAATAAAAATTTATTTAATAATAATAATATTTTATTAAAATATTATTTAATTCAAAAATCCATTAATTCATCAAAATAGATTTCTTAGTTGAACATTAACTAAAAATACTATTTGTGCTTTAAAAACTATTTACAAGGTAAAAATAATAAAATGAAAGTATATTCATTATTATATAAGAAAATAATGTACATAACCATAGTACTAGGTTCTTGTTACATAACCCCTTATAACACCCGCATAAGACCGAAGAGTAAGGTGTGCAATGGTGATAGACTCTTGGGGTGGCTCGGATAACATTTCTCAGGGTGGTAATATCTATCAACATTCACTTATCTCATAGGTGGTCCCTCTTGAGCATAACATATTCAAGTTCGTCTTGGGCTTGGAAAAGATTGAAGCCCAAATATGCAACCTCTTTTCCGAGCTCTGACAAATGGGCTTCGTATGGGGCATGTCTACTGGATGAGTCCATTGCTTCCTTTGTCTGAGTAAATTGGATTTTTTAAAGCCCTATATTTATACTAATCATGTGATCACTGTTCAACATCTATATTAGAAAAAATCACAATTCCTAACTTTATTTAAAAATCCAAAAACATAAAACCAAATAAATTTACATTTTATATAAACATTATACATAAAGATACATTTAATTAGATCAAGTGGGATTTCCATTAATGAAAGTTTGGTTTGTTACAGTTTTACTATCCTTTGGTTCTAAAACTATATTGACCCACATTAATTAAACATAATATTACATCATTAATATCATAATTATATATAGATAATAATTTTAAAAATAAAAACCTAGTGTCTTTATGAAAGTATGTAAATCATAAGACAACTCCAAATTAGCAACATAATATTTTATTCTTCATAGTATTTTCCTAGAGATCACTGTACTCTTATCACAAAATGAGATAACCTAATGGCATATATAAAATAATTGGTGATCCATAAATCCCAGTAAGGTTATAAAGAGGATAAAACGTGGTGATATATTATGAGTTTTTAATCATAGAATGTAATAATAAAGGATAATAAACCATAAAATAAAACAAGTCATATCAGTCCAGATATCATAGGATCATGTTAAACATGATAATCATAAAATACGGCACAAACATGAGTAATTTCATCATAAATATAAGTCAATTATCACTTCCATAACATCATACCATTATGTACGATGCTAACTACACCTATCTTATGCATAACAATATAGATGAGGCTAACTACATATGTACCACACATAACATTATGTACAAGGCTAACAACACCAGGAATAGTGATCTCATGAAATATAAATCATTACACTATCGATTAAGGGGGTATCCATGATTTAATAAATCCATAGCTATAAAAAATTTAAAATTACATATAGTAATAGTTTAACAAAAATAGTGTATATATATTTTTCCACCAACTTCTTATGGGAATTGTTTTTTTAGGAAATATATAGCCATGGTTTAAGAGAACCATTGATATAGACCCCACATATATCCACTTTTTTATAAAACCTTGTCTATTTCTCAATAATAATGACCTATATCAATGGTTTTCCAAAAATGTGGATATAGGTAGGGTATATAGCCACAGTTTTTTGGAAAAAATATTTTTATATAGATGTTTTCTAGTAGTTATTGATTGAATTTTAAATATAAAACATGGATACTTTTAATGATTTATAATTATTCAACATTACATAATATCCTATAATTACATAATATATAAAATTAAAAAAATAAGTATGACTTTATAAAACTTACTAATCATGAAGATCCTATTAGATTTATAAAAATTAAGGGTATATCATGTTATATTTTAAAATAGCATAAATAAATAAATATTTAAAATTGTGTCTTCATCATTTTGTATTTTAATAAGTGGTAGAAGATATTTCACAGTCTTCTTAAAACTATGTATTTTATTTTGTAGTTATGGATAACCAATAATAGTACTCCTAATTTTGTCTAATAATGATTATAATTTTATATGGGACCTATAAACTACTCATAATAGGGATTCTACATAACCCATCCCCCTCAAATGACCAAAATGATATATACCCAATACAGAGGAGCTAACATCATAAAAAATCCCAATTTATAATATGGAACCACTAAGAGTTTTTTTAATCATTGTTTAGGAAAACCCCAACTCTCAATAAATGTTTTTATCTTTATTAGTTAGTGTGACTGGATCTCAATGGTGAAAATGAGATTACAAAAGATAGAGTGAGAATGAACACACATGGAAAAATATTTATTTACAAGGTACACTTACCCTTATTATTAGGTGAATATTAGTTAATGTGCAACATTTATGATCCCTCTACCCTTTTTCATATTTTATTATAAACGAGATAATGAATAGAGTAGTTATATGACCCTAATCATTCATTACATGATTGAAACATGTATAGAAAAAGTTTAATTAATCAATGACTCAATAAATCAAGTGCCTCTAAATTTTTTAGCATATGTGCACCCCTGTTCTACTCCTCTATCCCAACCAAAAGCTCCCAAAAATGGGTGGTTGGTTATATCTGAGTTTCATCTCATTTTATTAATAATTTTCTTCAAGTATATAAACTTATATTTATATAACTCTCATGAATTATAGCATTAAATACTTAACTATTACATGAAGTCCATATACGAAAGATATGGAAATATAATCCCACATACCCTTAGTCCATCATTAAGATATGGTCAGGTTTACTATGATGCAATGACTCAAAAAACTCCAAAATTGGAAAACCAAAAAAGTTTTATAGAAAATATATTATAGAACGGTTAGTGAATAACAGTGTAAAGTATTAAAATACTCTAGAAACATTAAAAAACCAAGAGACGTGTGGGTAACATAGTTGTGATGTGATGAATGGTATAACTGTGTGGCTTCAACCAATTCATTCACCAACACCAGACCACATATTCATGGTCATGTTTATGTAATGTGAAATCCTCATTTTTATCATGACATATATATTTTGAGTATAAGGTTCACCATTAAAATTAAACAATGTGTCACCATGTTAATTATACATGGAACAACCCTAAATATTTAATTCCTTTGGAACACCTTCTTGGTGAAACTCCTCATGTTCTGACATGACTCTTTTATATAAGATAAAAATGATCCTAAAACTCAACTAATTCATGGATAAAAATATATAACTATTATATAACATCCCTATTTAATATTAACTTCTTACTTTAAACTCAAAATGTTGTGCTTTAATCATCACTTTAATGTCATAATTTTATCTTACTTATAAAATCTTCATTCCTTTCAAAGTATACTCATATTAAATGAGCCTCAAACTTGTCCATGAGAATATTCATAATAAATAAAACATGAATACATCTCCAAAACTTATCAATGAATTATATCAAGAAACACATTAAATAACTCCTCCAATGTGATGGTAATTAAAACATCACACCATAGTATAATATGTTTCTTGTAAGAGTAATCAAACACTTACTGTAAGATCAATGCTTTAAGTACCACATCTCAATTGAGAAACTCAAAGATCCCCCATTTTCATTTCAATTCATGTTGGGATTATCAACCACCAAGACTCAACAAATTATCCATGATTCAATATATCTTCAATCTACCCATTTGTAGTTGTTAGAAATATGAGAATTTATACATGATAACTTCTTTAAAACTTAGCTACTGACTCCAAAAGTGACAATATTTATGGAGAATTTCTCATCACTCCTCTATATCCCTCCCTTAATTATTAATTTTAAAAGAAACTAGAACCTACCCCCTTATCAATAATATATTCTTTTTAATCTACTATTTTAAAAAAAATTAAAATGTCTGAAAGAGTAAAAATAAGAAAAAGCATTATAGGGATCTTGGGAGAGAATTAATGCCTAAAAATATTCATAAGTCTTAGAAGAAATCATTAATCAGGTGATTCATCAATATATACATAACTTTATAATTTTTTGAAACATACTCCAATGAAAGATCACTATGTTTCAAATTTTCCTTAATGGTGTGGTACTTGATGTCAATATTCTTTGACCTAGAATGTTGCACCAGAGTATTTGAAAAGTTTATTATCATTTAGTTATCCAAATATAATGACCGACATTCATTACATATAATATTACATCATTATTAACATAATCATCTATAAATAATACTTAAAAATTTAAATTCCTGGTTTCTTTAAGAAATTAGGTAAATCATAAAGCATCTTCAAATAAATAACTTAATTTTTTTATTCATAACTTTTTCCTAGAGATAACCATACTCTTATCACCACATGAGATAACCAAAGGACATATATAAAATTAGGGGTTATCCATAAAGGCTAGTAATGTTGTAAACAAGATAAAAATGGGGTGATATATCATGAGAGTATATAATAATGGAATGTAACAATAATGGATCATAAACCATCACATAAAACAAGTCATAAAAGTCAAGATATCATAGGAGCATGGTAAACATGAGAATAATAAAATATGGCCCAAACATAGAGCATTTCATCATAATCATATGTAAACGCTCACTTCTATGAAATAATATCACTAAGTAAGAGGCTAATTACACCTATTCTATTCATAACAATATAGAGAAGGGTAACTAAACATGTCCAACACATAACATTGTAGATAAGCCTAACAACATCAAGCTAATGAATAGTGATCTCTTGATATATAAAACATCACAATATTGATTGGGGGGTTTTCCATAGTTTTATAGACATGTGGATATAGAAAATTAATAATTACTTATAACCACGATTGGTCAATAAAACTATTCCTATAGCTTTTCCAACCAAATTTTAGTGGGAATTGTTATTTTTTGTCAAATCTATAGCCACGGTTCAAAAGAACCAAGGATATAGGCCCCACTTATATCCAAAGGTTTATAAAATTATGGATATATATTTATATAATAATTACTTATATTAATGGATTTCCAAAAACTATGGCCATAGGTGGGGCCTATAGCCCCAGTTTTTGAAAAACCCATGGCTATAGAGCTGTTTTCTAATAGTGATTGATTAAATTTGAAATATAATACATGGATAAGTTTGATGATTCAAAATTATTCAGAATTACATAATAACCTATTATTAAATAATAAATAAAATTGAAAAATAATTATTTATGACTTTATGAAACTTACTATTTAATAATATCCTACTAGAATTATAATTTTTAAGGGTATTTCGTGTGATCTTTTAAAACACCAGAACTAAAGCATTATGTAAAATTTAGACTTGGTCATTTTTTATTTTAATGAGTTGTAGCTGATATTTAACATTCTTCTTGAAATCATGAATTTTCTTTTGTGATTTTGGATAAAAATGGTACTCTAAATTTTAGATGATAATTATTATAATTTTGTATAGAACCTTTCGAATACTCATAATATGGATGCTCCATAACCCATCCTCCTCACATGACCAAAATAATTCATCACTAATACATAGGAAATAGTGTCATAGATAATCCCAAGAAATAATATGGCACCACTAAGAGGTAATTAAATCAGTGGTTACCAAAACACTAACTCTCAATTAATATTTTTATCTTCATCAGTTTGTGTGATTAGATCTTGGTGATGGAAATGTGATTACAAAATATAGAGTGAGAAAGATCACATATAGAAAAAAAATTATTTTTAAGGTTTGTATACCCTCACTAATAGGTGGATAATACATAATGTGAATAATTTATTATCCCTTTACCCTGGTTCGCATTTTATTATAAATAAAAACAAGTAATAATGTAGGTATATGACCCTAAACCTTGATTACAATGTTAAGAGATATACATCAAAAATTTAATCAATCTATGATTCCTAACCTATAGTGCCTCCAAGATTTAGGACATTTTTACACCCTTATTCTTCTCTTCAATCCCAACTAAGAGATGCCTATAATGGGGGGTTAGTTATCTCATAGTTTCATCTCCTTTTATTTATAATTTTATTTAAGTTGATTAACTTATATTTATAAACATTAAAATAATTATAGCATGAAATCATTCACGATGACATGGAGTCTGTATATGATATATATTTAAATAGAATACAACATCCCCTTAGTCAATCATTGTGATATGTCCAGGTACATTGTACTATAATGACTCAAAAAACCCCAAAATTGGAAAACTACAAAAGTTATGTAGCTAAGAAATTACAAAATGGTTAGAGAATAATGGTGTAAAGTATTAAAAAACTCTAGAAGTAGTAAAACGCACAAAGACCTATGGGTAACATAGTTGTGATGTGATGAACTGCATAAGAGTGTGGCTTTAACCAATTCATTCACTAGTACCAAAACACATTTTCATGGTCAAGTTGGTGTGATTTTAACTCCTCCTTCATAACATGAGCTATATATTTTTAATATAAGGTTCATCATTCACCTTAAATAATGTGTCACCGTGTTATTTCTTCATGGATAAACACTAAATATTTAATTCCATTAGAACAACTTCTTGGTGAAACTCCTAATGTTGTGGAATGAATCTTCTATATAAGAGTAAAATGATCCTCTACCTCAACTACTTCATGGAGAAAAATATATGACTGTGATGTGATGTGTCTATGTAAGATTAAAATCTTCCTTTAAACTCAACCTTTTCTGCTATAATCATCACCTTAGTGTCATAATTTTATGTTAATTAGAAAACCTTTATCCCTTTAAAAGTATAATCTACTGCAATGAGACTAAAAATAATCCATGAGGATATTAATAATAAATAAAAACATGAATAAATCTCCAAAACATATAAATTAATTGTCTCAAGAAACATATCAAATAATTCCTCCAATGTGAAGGTAATTAAAACATCTTTTCATTGGATAAAATGGTTCTTATAAGATTTATCTAACTTATACCGTATGATCACTGATATAAATTCCATGTCTCAATTGAGAAACTCAAATATTTTCCTTTTTCATTTAACTTCATGAGGGGATTACCAATCACAAAGACACATCAACATCCCCATGATTCATGATATCATCAATCTCTCCCCCTTTGTATTTTTTGGTAGCAGGTGAATTTATACATGAGATATTTTTTAAACCAACTCATAATGTGTCAATATTCATGTAAATTTCCCATCACTTCTCCATATCCCTCCCTTAATCATTAACATTGAAATAAACTAGATTTTATCCCTATTCTAAATAATATATTCTTTATATTCTACCTCTTCCTAAACAAATGAAAAGGTATGAAAGAGTAAAAATCAGAAATAAAATTTATGGGTATCATGGGTGGAAATTTGTGTGTAATAATATTCTTAAGTGTTGAAAGGAATACTTCATCATGGGATTCATCAAGATATACATAACATTATCTTTTCTTGAAACATACTCCAATGGGAGATCTCTATGTTTCTCATTTTCCTTAATGTCATGGAACTTAATGTAAATATGATTTTACTTAGAATATTTCAATAGATTATTTTATAGGTTAATTATCCTTTGGTTGTCCAACTGTAAGGACCCAAATTTATTACATATAATATCATGTCATTCTTAACATAATTATCTATAAATAATACTTAAAAATTGTAAAGACCCGAAAATTTTAAGGAAATTTTTTTCCTAAATTCATTGGGATTTTATGAGTACGCAGTGTCTGACGACACCTGATTCCGAGGCCCGGTGTGCCTGGAATCAATTTCTGAAGTTTAGCTCGGGTACGTTCAGTAAACAAACGAGAAGGTTTCAGTAACTTCTGAACCGGTGCTCGAAATCAGATTCGAAGGGCACCTTTGAACTCGTAGCATCAGCGATTTCTTAAGGGGCCCTTCATCTCGAACGCAGTTAGGGTAGGGTGGAAGTTAGTTTTCCAGGCTTCATGAAATAAAAATAAAATTTATTTTATTTTTATTCTTTCTTTTGAAATTCAAATTTGTTTGAATTAATGTGGGGGTCCACCACCCACATTAATTAAATGAAACTCCTCCCTTAATTAAATAAAGGAGGAGCTTATTAGATAAGGGGAAATCTACTGGAGAAAACCCTCTCTTCTCTTTCTCTCTTCCTCTTCTCCTCTTCCACCATTGTTGCACCACCAAGGGACCTCCTCTTCCGACGATTGAACGAGCGACGAACCTCCAAGGAAACGATGATGTCATCTTCCGATGTCAACGAATGACACTACCTCACCAAAGATCTGCTAAGTGATCATGTCACGAGGTAGGGGTTGTTTTTGTTCAAGTCTTTATCATCGTTCTTCATTGCTTAAGGTTTGCCCGCATGATTTCGTCATAACGGGAGGAGATCGGACCACACAAACACGACCGATTCTCCTCCCCTCTTCTTTGTTAATTTTCGATGATGTTGGAGGAGGAGGCACATGGTGTCATTGCACCGTGCAGTGATCGGCAGGGAACCGCGGCCATGTAAGGCCGCAGAGATGGAGGCGCGGTGTCGTTGCACCGCGCAGGGATGTAGAGGGTCGCGGCCAGAGCGGGCCGTGGCGGTGGTGCGTGGCGCCGTCGCACCGCACCGGAGAGGCCGAGGAAGGCCGCGGCCGGAGCGGGCCGTGGCAGAGGGGTGCGGTGCCATCACGCCGCCCCGGTGAAATGAGTCATGGCCTAAGGCCACAGTAGACCAGCAGGGGCAGTCGGCCAAGCCGACCGCCGACGTCTCCAAGAGGGGGGACACCTTCTGGGTCCCATGGCAGCTCACAAACCGGCCGGCCATAAAGGTCGGCCGTTACCCAGAAACAGGGTGGGTGTAACCCCCCGACCAGCTTTTAGGACGGCCCCCACTGGGTCCGCCATTTCCAAAAATAGTGGGTCGTGCCCCCTTTGCGTCCCGCTCGGCCAGCGGCCGAGCTGCGGCCGGCTTCCGAGCCGGGCCGCAGGCCACACGGGCCAGGCCAACCACAGGCCGCACAGGCTGAGCCGGCTACGCCCAACCGGGCTGGGCCACGCCAGCTACGGTCCGGGCCGCCCCAGCCGGGCCGGACCTGGACCCAAGTCAGGTTGGCCTGATTCGGGCCGACCCAGGGGGTGTTGGGCTGGGTCAGACCGGGCCCAGACCCCCCTACTTTCGAACCAGGTTCGTTTAAATGCCTATATCTTGGGCTACGGACCTCTGATCGATGCACCGTTAGTTGCGTAGGGATCCTTGGATCGAGACAGTCATTTCAGTATATTACACTCAATATTTCGGTAAAGTTTGGGTACGGCCGAGTTGGTTCGAACCCGGAATCAACCGGGCCCTCGGAGCGGAAACGCTTATAACTTGAGGACCGGACGTCCGATTAACATGTTGTCGACTACGTTGGATTCCTCTTGGTGATAAGGTTCTCCTTTGATACTCTAAGTGATTTTTTGAAGACTATTGATATCAGCTTGGGGTAGTCACGGCACGAGCCTCGTTGCTCAGTGGTCCGATATCAGCCGGTTCTCATGTAACGTGCTCTTGTTTGTTAGCACGTGCCCTGTACCGGAACTTCCATTTATGAATTGCATACCAACGACAAACCCTCCCACTCCTATATAAAGTAGGCTAGGGGAAGGAGTTCTGGACAGCTTCTTCAAGTGGCGGAATGCTAGCAGCAAAGCACGGCTCCCACCACTATGAGAGTTTTCCTCCTCCTCCAACAAAGAATGAAGAACGAAGAACGCTGACGCCACCCTCGGCTCCTTCCATCCCGACATTGATGGAATGACGCCATCTTCTACGACTCTCCATCTTTTAACGCCGTTTTACGATGTAGGGGTTTTGTTTTAAATTTCTCTTTTCCTTTTTGAGGAAAGAACAACGAGTGTGGACTAACCTCTGCCCGGTTGATCTGCGGATCGCTCGTTCTTGAGGGTTGGAAGTGGGGTTATTTTTTTCAGGATTGGATTCGATTTTGAAATCTTAAATCTTGTTTGAGCCTCAAACGCGGAGGGCACGGGCTAACAAAAAAGCTCGGACCCTCCGCAGATTGTTTGTTTGTTTGTGAGCGTTTTGATAGGCGATGATGAAACGGGACCACAATGGCATATGGAAGTCATCACAGTGAATAACGGGTTCCAGGAGAGCTGCAGGCACAGACGGCGGGCAAATCGGACCACCGGAGTGCGTCCGGTGGTCCGCGGAAGACGTTGTCGGCGCACCTCACTGGAGCGGCGGCGCCGGCCGACCACCTGTAGGTGGGGCCCCAGCGTGCCGCCAGAGGAAACCCATCGTGGAAACAGCCATAGTAGCAGTGCGACGGACCCCGCGGCCGCTCGGGATCCGGGACGCCCGGGGGGGGGGGGGGGGGGGGGGGGCTGCGCCAGCAGGCGCCGCCGGTGTCAATCAGTAGGGAGGTCACACCTCCCCCGCTCAGCGCAACGCGCTTGGCCAACTGGCCAAGCCGCAACTAGCCATCAAGCTGCGCCGCACTGGCCGGGCCGGACCCGGGTCGGGTCGACCCGGGGGTGTTGGGTCGGGTCGGACCGAGCCTAGACCGCCTATTTTCGGACCATTTTCGGTTAAACGAACATATCTTGAGTTGTGGACCTCCGATCGACGCACCGTCAGTTGCGTGGGATTACTCGGATCGAGTTAGTCATTTTGGTATATTAAACTCAAGGTTTCAGTGAAGTTTGGGTACGTCCGGGTTGGTTCGAACCCAAAACCAATCCGGCCCTCGGAGCGGAAACGCTTATAACTTGAACTCCGGACATCCGATTGACGTGTCGTCAACTATGTTGGATTTCACTTGATGATACGGTTATTTTGGAATACTCCACTTGTGGTTTGGATGCAGTTGGAGTATGGTCGGGTTGGTTTTTGCTTAAAAATCAACCGGGCCCCTCGAACGGAAAAGCCAATAACTCACAGACTGAGCATCGGATAGACGCACAGTCTGTTGCGTTGAGACCCCTATGACAAGAAGGTCCTTTGAAATACCTCCACATGAGATTATGTGACACTTGTAAGTATCGACCAGTAGATCTTGGAGCGGACCCTCCCGGAGACGAGCATGCGGAGTGTGAAGACCTAGTAGTTGTAGACCTGACGACTGCTTGACCAATTCGACTCGGAGTGATTCGATTAGCCCAGTGTATGGAGTGCCCGGTATTTGGCGGTAGACCCACGGTGGACAGAGCACCTGGTAGTTGGCAGCAGACCCGCAGTACTCGACAGGAGGAGTACCTCTGTAGGCTATTAGGGGGAGCTCCCAGTATTTGGTGGCAGACCCATAGCGGACGGAGCACCCGGTATTTGGCAGCAGACTCGCGGTACTCGACAGGAGGAGTACCTCAGCAGCCTAAGGTTAGTGAGTAGCACCTAGAAGTCGTGACAGGGCCACTGTACTTGATAGAGGAGGAGTTCTCCAGCAGTTTTGGTTTCGATAATGAAAATCCTAGTTTGAGCTGAGTCAATGACCTTTGTGTTTTCCTCATGATTGAGATGGGTTACTTGATAACTTAGGAATATGTATGGGCATATACCTAAGTAAAGGTTATCTGTTGAGATCTTTCTTTGTGGTTTATCCTTTTTGGATTTTAGTGAGACCTTGAGGGTCTCGGGGTCCCTACTGAGTATCGTTATACTCACCCCTGCACGGGCTATGCCCGCACCACGTTGTGTTGGATGCAGACGATGGACAACGCTGACCGAAGTAGAGTGTACGAGGACTGGACAGTACCCAGAGGTGGACACTCGGTGTGAGGGAACATGGAGTGGACTGATAGACACGGAGTGCTGAGGAGGACATCTGTACCTACCCTTCAGGTAGGAACCCGGAGGGCGATCTAGGAGCTGCTTCAGCATTCAGCTGTTTGTCTTTTCAGTTGTGCTTTCTTTCAGTTGTAGCTGTACCTTTCTGTTGGGCTTGTATTTCCGGCCCCTTTGTACTTTCAGCACACTTATTATACTGCTTTACTTAGTGTTTTCTTCCTCTTGATCTCTGGTTGTGTGAGTTTACATTTTATAAAGGCAATGTCTTCCCATTTATAGGGATTTACACCTTTGGTGCTAGTCGCTAGCCCCTGGCCTATGGAAGACAGGCTTGGGGTAGTTACGACACGGGACTTGAGAGAGAATACACGATGTCGGACCACCAAGAAATGAGGCTCCGGTGCAGGGCCCTCTTACTATGTTGGCACCTTCGGGTGGTGTACTAGCAGCACCACCACCCGTTGGGCAGCAGATGCCACCAGTCGTACTAGCAGACGATGCACGCCGATAGAGCACGTTGCATGAGATCCAGCAGAATATGTCTCTAAGGATACGAGGCGATACAGATTCCCAGGCAGCAGAGGACTAGTTGGAGGTGATTGCTAGAGTTTTCTGCCTAGTTGAAACACCAGTAGAGCGGATGGTGGACTTAGCTACTACTGTTTTCCAGTGAGTGACCATGAGGTTTGGTCCGCATAGTGATGAGGCTTCAGTACGTGGACCGATGCCTGATATAGTACCTTCGGGTAGTGTTCCATCTATACCACTACCTTTTGGTCAGTAGTTATAACCGGCGGTACCGGTAGATGACACATGTAGGCTTAGTGCCTTACACATGTTTCAACATCAGATACCCCTCAGGTTTCGAGGAGAGCCCAACCCACAGGTGGCTGAGGACTGGCTTGAGGAGGTGGCTGATAGTTTTCTAGAGCTTATACAACTTCGGCAGAATGACGTGTTGGTAGCTGAGTATTTATCGAGGCATACCGAACTTCCCTGGTACTCGATGAATATGATTCGATCAGTGTTTTAGAGCTCGGATCTTTGAGAGAGGTGTGTTTCAGGATATCCGAGCCAGCACTTTTTCCTCTATGCATTTCTACTTATGTTAGAGTTATAGAGAGAACATTTGTGGTTGAATATTATTTGGATAAATGGATAGAACCAGTGAATGTTAGCAGTGGAAAGCTGTGAATTGGCATCAGTCTCAGAGACTTGGGCGTGTTAAATGTTTCTGGAAGAGGAATTGTTAAGGACAGATGAATCTGCAGGGCAGCAGACGTGGAAGCAGAGCTAAGAGAGCATCATGAAGTGTTAAACATTTCGACATGATACAACCACCCGCCTTTGTACTCCCCACTAGGCTTAGGGAGTTGGAGGGAAGGGGAAGAGAATAGCTACGTGCAGTCAAGGAGTGTGACCCAAGGTCTCTAAGAATGATTCGAGGTATGGTCTGTGTCTACAACTAGCTGTCGTACCAATAGAGATAGACACCAATCATTCCTACCTTCCAAGAATCTTGTTCCAGACCTATAGATTCCAGTTAAACCGTTGACTTGACCCTCACATCTGGAGATACCATTAAGAGGAGACTCGATAATCACACTTACGCCGATGGTGTGATCTGACCCTTGAGGTGATAGTTTCGGTTAGAACCACTTGGTGGAAGCGTCGAGGCCTTAAGACGTTAGTTTGGGTATGGACTGGGCAACTATAGTTCATACACAAATTTATGGTATTAGGCAAAAAGGTTTTGGTTTATCTACAACATTGGGATGGGGTTTTCCTTGGTCGGTGAAAAGGAAAACCCAGGCAGCACGGGATGGAATCATACATAAGAAGATGTAGTCGATCACTCAGGAGTCGGCCAGACTTGCCTTTGTGCCATACTTCTCCAAAGTTACAGCACCGCTTTAAGCTTTGACGAAGAAGGGAAAACCCTTTGTATGGTCAGATAGATTCTAGTAGAGCTTTCAGAAGCTGAGGATGATGTTGACTAGTGTGCCTATCTTGAGGATACAAGAGGAGGGCATTGGATACGTAGTTTACTATGATGCATCAGGGACCGGACTCGGGTGTGTCCTTATGAAAGAGCGAGCGGTGATCGCTTATGGTTCATGTCAGTTGAGGCAGCACGAGCATAACTATGCTACCTATGACCTGGAGTTAGAATCAGTGGTCTTCGCCTAAAAGATGTGGCGGAACTATCTGATGGGCGAGTACTTTACAGTCTACTCTGACCACCAGAATCTCATGTACATATTACCGCAGAAGGACCTGAACCTGAGACAACGACGATGGCTCGATTTCCTACAGAAATATGAATTTGATATAGTCTATACTCTTGGGAATGGGAACGTAGTAGTTGATTCTCTCAGTAAAAGATCGGTTATTCAGCTACTTGGAGAGGCGACAGAGCATCTAGCCGCGTTACAGATATCCTTCATGGATAGAGATGGAGAATCCTTTCTGCAGTCACTCACATTTACTCCTCCACTACTTTAGCAGGTCAGAGAGGCACAACGTGGGGACATTGACTATGAGACACGACGTGCACAGATATCCTCAGGACAGGCACCTTATGGATTTTCTGTAGGAGGAGAGCACGTCATCCTCTTCAGGGGACGTACCATGGTACCAATTGCATTATAGGAGGAGGTGCTGAGGGAGTTTCACACTTCCCCTCTAGAGGTACATCCAGGAGTGTAGAAGATGTACTAGGACCGCAGATGATAGTACTGGTGGCCAGGTATGAAGAAGGTTGTAGCATAGTTCGTTTCACAATGCCTCACCTGCCCGCAGGTGAAGGCAGAGCACCAAGTGCTGGCAGGCTTGGTACAACCCTTAGAGTTCCCAGAGTGGAAGTGGGATGGGATATCCATGGATTTCGTGATGGGGTTTCCACATACTTTCAGAGGGCACGACTCCATATGGGTGATCATCAACCGACTCACCAAGTCAGTCCACTTCTTACCTATCAGGGAGCAGGTCTCGGTAGAGAGCTTGGGATGCCTTTACGTTCAGGAGATCGTACGACTTCATGGTGTTCCATCGTCTATCATCTCTGATCAAGAAATTGGCTTACTTCTCGGCTTTGGAAGGGGTTGCAGGAGGCATTTGGTACGCAGCTATGCCTGAGCACCGCCTTTCATCCTCAGACGGATGGCCATACGGAGAGTACCATTCCAGGTCCTCAGTAGGGTAGGTGAGGTGGCTTACCGCCTGGCCCTTCCACCTCATTTTCACTGGGTGCACGACGTCTTCCACGTATCTCAGCTAATGAGATACGTGCACGACCCGAGGCATATCATCGACCACAGGAAGCTGGACATCGATGATGGGGTGACATTTGCGGAGGTCCCGGTAGAGATCGAGTATCGACATGAGAGAGTCCTACGTGGACGGTCGATTCCTCTAGTGCACATCCGGTGGTAGAACGGGAACCTCCAGGAGATCACATGGGAGCGGGGAGGCTCGGATGCATGCATAGTACCCTCATTTGTTTCCCTAGTTTTTGTTGTAGCTTTACGGGAACGTAAAGCCCTGAGGTAAGAGTAATGTAAAGACTCAGAAATTTCAAGGAAATTTTTTTCTTAAATTCATTGGGATTTTACAAGTACGCAGTTTCTGACAGCACCTGATTCTGAGGCCTGGTGTGCCCGGAATCAATTTCCAAAGTTTAGCTCGGGTACGTTCAATAAACGAGCGAGCGGGTTTTGGTAACTTCTGAACCGGTGCTCGAAATCAGATTCTGAGGTCACCGTTGAACTTGTAGCGTCGGCTATTGCTTAAGGGGACCTTCATCTCGAACGCAGTCGGGGCAGTGTGGAAGTTAGTTTTCCAGGCTTCGTGAAATAAAAATAAAATTTATTTTATTTTTATTCTTTCTTTTGAAATTAAAATTTGTTTTAATTAATGTGGGGGTCCACCACCCACATTAATTCAATGAAACTCCTCCCTTAATTAAATAAAGGAAGAGCTTATTAGATGAGGGGGCATCTACTGGAGAAAACCCTCTCTTCTCCTTCTCCCTTACTCTTATCCTCTTCCACCATTATTGCACCACCAAGGGACCTCCTCTTCCGACGATCGAACGAACGATGAACCTACAAGGAAATGACGACGTCATCTTCCGATGTCAACGAACGACTCTACCTCACTGCAGATCCACCGAGTGATCACGTCATGAGGTAGGGTTTGTTTTTGTTCAAGTCTTTATCATCGTTCTTCATTGCTTAAGGTTTGGCTGCATGATTTCATCATAACGAGAGGAGATCGGACCGCACAAACACGACCAATTCTCCTCCCCTCTTCTTTGATAATTTTCGATAATGTTGGAGGCAGAGTCACAAGGTGTCATTGCACTGTGCGGTGATTGGCAGGGAACCGCGACCATGCAAGGCCGCGGCGATGGCGGCGCAGTGCCGTTGCACCGCGCAGGGACGTAGAGGGCCGCGGCCGGAGCGGGCCGCAGTGGTGGTGCGCGGCGCCGTCGAACCACGCCGGAGAGGCCGAGGAAGGATTCGGCCAGAACGGGGCTCGGTGGAGGGGCGCGGCACCATCATGCCATGCCGGTGAAACGAGCCGCGGCCTAAGGCTGCAGCGGACCAGCAGGGGCGGCTGGCTGAGCTGGCCGCCGGCGTCCCCAGGAGGCGGGACCCCTTCTGGGTCCTGCGGCAGCTCACAAACTGGACGACCATAAAGGCCGTCCGTTACTCTGAAACCGGGGGGTGTTACCCCCCGACCAGCTTTTAGGGCGGACCCCACTGGGTCCACCGTTTCCAAAAACAGGGGGTCGCACCCCTTTTGCGTCCCGCTCGGCCAGCGGCCGAGCTGTGGCCGGCTTCCGAGCTGGGTCGCAGGCCACACGGGCCGAGCCGCGCCATCCAGGCCGAACCCGAACCCGAGTTGGGTCGACCCAGTTCGGGGCGACCTAGGTGGTGTTGGTCCGGGTCGGACCGGGCCCAGACCCCCTACTTTCGGACCAGGTTCGTTCAAACACCTATATCTTCGGCTACGGACCTCCGATCAATGCATCGTCAGTTGCATAGGGATCCTTGGATCGATACGGTCGTTTCGGTATATTACACTCAAGCTTTCGGTAAAGTTTGGGTATGGCCTGGTTGGTTCAAACTCGAAATCAACCGGGCCCTCGGAGTGGAAACGCTTATAACTTGAGGACCGGACGTCCGATTGACGTGTCGTCGACTACGTTGGATTCCTCTTGGTGAGACGGTTCTCCTTTGATACCCTAAGTGATTTTTGGAAGAATATGGATATCGTATGGGTTGGAAATGAGCGTATTTCTAACCGGGCCCCTGGAATGGAAAAGCCATTATCTCTCAGACCGGGAGTCCGATTGACGCGTCATCTATCGCTTTGAGTTCCTATTGACGATATGGAACTTTGGGATACACCAACTCTGGAATTTGTGACAGTTGATGTATTGACCCTCTTGGCTCATGGACCGGACCCTCCCGGAATCGAGCGTGCTGTGTGCAGGAACCCTAGAGCTGGCTACGACTTCGACGACGATGACGAATGTACTTGGATCCTACGTGGGTTCGGCAGCGAGGACGACTGTACTTGGATCCTATGTGGGTTCGGCAGTGAGGACGACTGTACTTGGATCCTCCGTGGGTTCAGCAGCGATGACGACTGTACTAGGATCCTATATGGGTTCGACAGTGGTGGTTACTTTACTTGGATCCTACGTGGGTTCGGCAGCGACGACTTCTGTACTTGGATCCTACGTGGGTTCGGTAGAGGAGATGATTCAGAGGCTACATCTAATCATCTCCACCCCTCTTCGGAAGTAGTATATCTGTGCGAGCTGAGTCTTGTCTTTCAATCATTATCATCGATGTGACTGACATGCTTTCCTATGTGGATTGGGTTGTGTTCTCCTGTGTGGAACGGGTTGTGTTTTCCTTTGTGGTTCGGGTTGTTCTTTCCTGTGAGGACTGGTTGTGCTTGGGCTCGAGAGTTGGAGTCAGACTGAGATTGATAACATAGGTATATGTATGGGCATATACCTAAGTAGGGTTGGTTGATACTTCATGATTGTATCTTTCCTTTGTGGTTTATCCTTCGTGGATTCTGGGAGACCTTTGGGGTCTCGAGGTCCCTACTGAGTATCGTATACTCACCCCTGCATGGGATATGCCCGCACTACGTTGTGTTGGATGCAGATGATGAACATCGTTGATCGAGGTGGAGGCTTGTAGTGCTGGACGGTACCCGAAGGTGGACCACTGGATGGGATGTACACGGAGCGGACGGTCGGACCTGAGGAGCTGAGGAGACTATCTGTACCCACCCTTCAGGTGGGATTTCCAGAGGACGACTCGGTGTTGCTGCTTTACTTTTCAGCTGTTGTACTTTATTTTCAGTTGTACTGTACTTTCAGTTGGGTCTGTATACTGGCCCATTTACTTTTCAGCACTTACTTTTGTATCCAGTTTTACTTAGTGCTTACTTCACTTGCGTACTCTGTTGTGTGTTGTTTACTTTATAAAGGCAATGCCTTCCCTTTATCGGGATTTACGCCTTTAGTGCTAGTCGCCAGCCCCTGGCCTATGGAAGGCGGGCTTGGGGTAGTCATGGAACGGGCCCCGAGGACGGGTCTTGACAAAAATATAAAGTCCTTGTGTATTTATGAAATTATGTAAATCATAAAACATCTCCAAATCAATAATTTAATATATTTTTTTATCAACATAAATTTTTATTATAAATCACTATACTCTTATCACTGCATGAGATAACTTGGGGACATATATAAAAGAAGGGGGATCCATATAATGTACTATAAAGGATCATAACCCATCACATAAAATAGGGAATAAGAGTTAAGATATCATAAGAGCATGTTAAACATGAGAATAATAAAATATGGCTCAAACATAAGGAATTTCATCATAACAATAGGTCATGAATCACATCCATTACATAATAACATTACCGAAAAGGCTAACTACACCTATCATATGTATAATGAAGGTATCAGCATAATAGGGACTTGGCTTTCATACCAATGTTTGGATCATAATGTATATAAAGATGGATAAATACAAGATGTGTTGAATTATAAGTTTAAAAACATTCATTTTTAATCTTAAAGGGAATATAGTTTAATAAGGTTAAACAAATCATATTAATAAAACATATTAAGTATTCAAATGGTAATCAGACTTGGCTCTTCGGCCTGAAGAACAAAGTATCGTAATAAAGTAGATTCTAATATGTATTCCAAAAGTTTTAATAAGAAAATTATTATACTTTAACAATGTATAGTATTTCTTTCAGTAAGAAATGGTAATGTATTCATAGTAAAATCATATTCATAATATAAATGATTTAATCGGAGTAAACACAAAAAGGAATCATAATCACAAAAAAGTTATGATAAATCATAGTATTACAAAATTAGTGATTCTATATTAAATTTTATAGAATCATAATCTTAGTAATAATGTATTAATAAAGTAATATAGGGTAGAACAATTGTATCGTAATCAAATTTATTATGATAAACAAGATACAAATAGAAATATGAATATAAAAGGATTCAATTTCTATTAAAATTGCATCAGAAATAAAATAATTGTAATAAAAAAAGTAATAAAAATAAATAAAATTTGTTAAACCCAAAGAGTTGGGTATCCAATAACCTAGGATAAAAGTCCCTTGATTTATACTTACAAGGATGTATGTCTTTCCCTTATTAGGGAATTCCCTCGATATGATGATCGGTCTATCTAACTATCCCCATGAGCCCTTGATACAATGGTCAGCTTCCCTATCTTACTATCCTCATGAAATATTGATATGATGATTATCTTCCTATCTCACTACCCTCACGAGCCCTCAATTTTATTAATGCAATTGGTCATTAAGATTACAAACTCAAAAATATTACAAGTATGAGGAACAAGTAGTTCACTCTTGTAATATTTAGAGCTCTTTCACACTGATATTTTTTCAAATTAAAATGATCGTAAATTTTCTCCAAACTCTTTGAATTACCAATTATTTATAGGAAAGATTCCAATGGTTATCTTGATCCTCCAATGGTCAAATTTTCTACGAGTTTTTCATGATGATTTGGACACTTGGAACATCAATGGTTATATTAAAACATAATTCCTGATGTCATTTTAATATACACTATCTATAGTGAAAAACATATTTATTATATTTGATATAATATTTCCAAGAATGATAAATTCATTATGATAAATTCTTTAAGTCTGAGTATGATTTTAATCAAAACCTTTATCAATCTGAATAATAATATTTTTTCAATACAAAAGACCAAATAAGATAACTTATATTTGATTAGATAAATTATAGTATGATAAATCTATGTATGATTACTATCATATCTAGTCTCATTATGATAAGCATATCATATCAAGTCTCATTATAATAGACATAACAAATAATTATATTTCCATAACTCTTAAAATCTTATTATAAGTAAGATAAAAAAACTTATGTTTTCTTATAAAAACATTGTGAAACATTTTGAAAAAGTAATATAATAAATAAGTATTATATTTTTTATTTCTAAAACAAAATTATGAAAAACGTCATAAGAGAAAATTTGGGCTCAATGTTGTCCCCCTTTTTGAAAAGTGAAAACCACAAAACATATATGAATAGGAAAATTTGAATCATATTTAAAAAAGATAATTATACTTATCTCCCCTTAAGTTTATATCTCGTCTAAATATAATTATAAATACAATGAACTCCCCCATTAGATAAAAACTCCCCTGAAGGATCATATTCACACTTAGAATGAAATCCCCCCCAATTAAAACATCTCCCCATTTCTATAAAATTATCCCCATTGTGATTTTTAAAAAGTAATAGGAAATAGAGTTTGAGGTATGTAAAAAAGGTTAAGGGAAACGAAATACAAAACAATATGATAAAAATGGTATTATTTTAATTAGAGAAAAATATGGAAAAAATACAAAAATAGTTCAGATAAAAAATTATTATTTCTTGGACACCATTTCTTAGATGATGGTCTTAATTTTTTTGAACTCATTTATGTCTTCCAAAATTTTTGCAATCTTTTCATATTGATATTGGATTTTTTTTCCTGACACTAAATATTTTTTTCTAGGATCATATTCTTGTATGTCTGAGCCTTAATTATTTCAGATAAGAAATCCTTCTGATTCTTCAAATAAATAATTTCATCTTTATATAAATTGAATCTTGAAATATCATAAAGAAAATACTTTAAGATCCCTTATCAATCAGTAACATCTTAACTTTGTTTTTAGTTATATTTCTAATTTGTTCATGGAATTTTACTCTATTTTTCATGTCTTTATCAAGAATACTGAAAGAGCCATCGGTTCAATTCAAATACCTTTTAAATTTTTTAAAATTATCATCCTAAAGTGTGATATCATTATCAACACCATGAGACCATTTTACCATCTTATTGTAACTTTTTATGTTATCCACTGCACTTTCTTTAAAGATCTTGAAATTTTTCTCCAAACATATCAATTTATTTGTTAAAACTTTCGTTTTATCTGATTTTTCGTGCTGATTTTTGACAATCAAATCAACATTGGTACCCTGTTTGGGAATGTAAGATATTTTTTTCTCCAATATGTTTGACATATGACAGATATAGTCAAGTCCCTGAGCTGTGATCATATTGGTAAATTCTAACTTTGATTGATTGTTTCTAGAAGGTATGGTGCAGCTGGTTCTGATTTCTTCTTGAACTTATTTCCTTGTGTCTTTCCTTAGCACTGATTTTTCAATCCTTTGTACATTATAGTTTCCATATGAAATCTAAATAATATTAATATAATTCTTTTTACTAGCTTCTAATTTTCAATTCTGATCTTGTTCATCCTTTTTAGATGAATATTCGGCTTCTTGAACTTTTGGGGACTTTTTTCTCTTGACTAACATATTTATCCTTTCTATTTAATAATGAAGATAATTCTTTTGAGGAATCCTTTAAAGTTATCATGGAAATATTTTTGGATGGAAGATCTTCTTTCTAAAAAATTTGATTTTCATCCTCTTCCTAATTCTTTTCAAAATCATCAGTTGCCTTTAAAAAAAATTTCTTGATCTTGTTATTATTATTATTATTCTTCCACCTCTTCATCAAAATAATCTTATATTTCTCTGTATTCATTTCCTTATGAAATACCTACACTATATTTTTCTAGAACATCTATTTTTGTAGCACTTTCTTCTATTTATTTTCGAAACAATTCATTAAGTTGTGACTCTAATTTCCAATCAACTTTCCCAACTGGAACAGATTATTTATCTACATGAACTAATTTTCCTTTGCCTCTAAAAGAGGGAACATTGGAATATACAATAAATTTTTCTTGAAAATACAAATCGGTATTTTTTAGAGAAAGGGAGTCAACCTTTCTCTTTTGAATAACCTAATCTACTTTCATTCTCTTATAAGAAGGTTCTTCTTTAGATGAAGAAACCGGGGTATTCTTTACAAACATATTTGATTCAGTATCAAAGATATACTTAATCCATTTCATTGTTTCATCACTTATAAACACAATATTTTCTCTTACATCCATGGATTTTTTTGCAAAGTTGAATTTTTTCATACTTGATTAAATCGTCTTACCTATAAAATTTGCAAACATAATAATATGAGACTTAATTGATCATGATTTTATTTTCTTGATTATCAAGAGAACAAAACCTTCCAAATTTATCTTTCTCATGTTTACCAAGTAATCCAAAATAAATACATCAGATACCTTTAAAGTATCTCTATCTCCCTTTATCAGAATTAGAAACCCTTGAATCCCAAGGGTTATTAATCTTTAGTCCAGAATAAGATGGGTTTCATTCATTACTTTATCATCTAATACATTTTTTAATAAAGAACTTTTGGCTCTTTATTTTATAAATGTTCCCTTTGAATCAATTAGTTTTTGAGATGGATAGAAGGAATATCCTTCAGCTAAAATACCTAGGAAACATGTGGCTGCACTATGTGTTATCTTATAACATTTCTCATATATTCATAATGAAAACATATCTTTTCTATTTTATTCAAAAAACATTACATAATCATAAAATCTATAACCATATCAAATTAAAACAAATCATAATTGGGATCTGATTTTTTCACACATGAAAATTTCCAACCTTGAAAATCAATAACCCTCCTTAGAGACGAATCATACTTTTTATAAAAATCTATTTCTACTAGCCTTTCCTAGAAAACAAACCATTAATTGTAATCCTTCATGAGTGCCATCATATTGGGGCTTAAAACTTAAGATTCAAACAAAAAGAATAGAAATCATACTAGGAGTATTAAATGAGGTAGCACTTCATGGTAGAGGTCTTGACATAACTGATGTGGGACATGGGGGGTTCTCTTTATATAGGTGATTTCAAACGATGGTTGATCTTCCAAAAAGATATAATGGCTGAGATTTGTTCGAACAAATATAATGGTTGAGAAAATATATGAAGAATAATTTTATTTAAATAATTTAAACTCTTGATGTTTTATAAAAAAATTAGTGTATTCGATGAGTATGAACAAAATTGAGAACAAAACATGAAAATAAAAAAATAACAAAAAACAAAGACAAAACTAATAAAAATTGAATAGTGTTAAAGTAAAAAATGAAAGAATAATACTTTTCAGCGTGTAGTCATCAATATTATAGTTTTTTCTTCTTGTTTTTATAAAATAACAGATTATGTTATTTGGGAAGTAGTACAAAATGTTTAATAGAAAATCTGATTATGAAGAATTGAAATGAAAACTCAAATATAATTGAATGAAAACTTGAAATGATATAAATTTTTATTTTTATTCTAAACTAATCTTGAATATGATAAATTTTACAAATCTGATTTAAAATAAACTTTAATACACAAAATTTTATATATTCTTTGAGTTTGTAAAAAAACATTACAATGGAGTTTTTATAAAGCTTAAAAAACTTAGTAAACTTTTATATTTTTTTATAAAACTAATGTTTGAAATTTTGAAAAATAATCCTATGTACCCCCCTATAAAAATGAGTAACATAATATAAAGATATGAGTAAAATAAGAATTATATATTAATAACTACTTTTCATTAATCATACATTAATTCTATTTAATGTATTCAAATCTATCAGAAGGTGATGGTTTTGTAAAAATTTCTACAAGTAGTTATTGCGTTCTAGTGAATTGTAAAATGATATCTCCTTTTAGTGTGTGGTCCCTAAGAAAGTGATGCCTAATATCTACGTGTTTTACATTAGAGTGATGTTCTAGATTTTTACTTAAAGAAATGGCACTAGTGTTATCACATAGTATTTGAGTTTTAGTAAAACTCATTTCATAATTAGTGAGTGTGTGTTGCATCCACAAACCTTGAGCACAAAAACTTCCAACTTCCATATACTCAACTTCTATAGTGAAAAGTGTTACTATGTTTTATTTCTTATAATACCCAGAAAACAATGAATCTCCTGTGAAATTAAAAGTTCCAAAATTACTTCTCCTATCAATTCTAAAACCACCAAAGTTGTTATCTGAAAAAATATTTAATTCAAAATCATTTCCAAAATAATTGAAATTCTTAAATCTATAGTTCCCTTTAGATAACAAAATATTATTTTAACTAATTATAAATGGGATTCCTTTGGATTATCTTGATACCTTACACATCATCATACAAAAAACATTAAGTATGGATGACTAAAAGTTAATTATAGTAAACTTTCTACCATACCTCTGAAATTTTTTTGATCGACCAGTTTCCATGCTTCATCAATATCAATTGTATTTGAGGTACCGATTGGAGTACTAATAATATTAATATTTTTATATCTATAACTTTTGATAATCTCTTTGATAAACTTATGTTGACATATATAAGTACCTTTTAGTTTTTGAGAAATTTTAGAACTAAGAAAAAAATGTTAACTTACTCATCATACTCATTTCAAACTCATATTTCATACTATTTGAAAATGAATCTATTAAATATTGTTGATTTGATCCAAATATAATTTCATCAACATAAATTTGAACAATTATAATGTTTTTTTACTTCCTTTATAAAAATATTTACATCATCATTTCCATTAACATAACTATTTTATAACAAAAATCATGTTAATGTATCATACCATGCTCTAGGGTCTTGTTTAAGTCCATATAAATCTATGTAAAGTTTAAAAACAAGTATATGATATTTTGTATCTTCAAAAAGTGGGTATTTTTCAACATAAATTTCTTCCTGTATGTATCCTTTAAATAAAGAACACTTTACATCTATTATACAAATATTTAAATTAAATAATTCTTTAAAGGCTAATAGAATATGAATAGATTCAAGTCTATCTACTGGTGTATAGATTTTTTCATATTTTATTCCTTCTTACTAATTATAACCTTTAGCAATAATTATTTATTTATTTCTAATGATTATTCCATTTTAATCACACTTGTTTTTTAAAACCTATTTTACTTTAATTACTGAAGTTTCTTTAGGTATTTATGCCAAGGTCCAAAATTTGTTACTTTTAATTTCATTTAGTTCATCTTGCATTGATTTTAGACAATCCTCATCCCCTAAATCCACATCATGATTTTAGGTTTAAATTGGGAAAGAAAATAAAGATGTTTTACTTCATTTATTATGGAACTTCTAGTCCAAACTAGTTGATTCACATCACCAAAGATATTATCACTAGGATGATTCATAAAAAACAATTAACATAAATTTTGTAAAACATGTTTATCAACATAAGTTAGAAAATAATCCTGAGTAAATACTTTATAAACTATTTCTTGTCTATTTTCCTCATTAGAAGAATATTCCATTAAATGTTGAAAATTAGTTTTGGAAAACACATCTGAGGATTCTGGTCAAGCTTGTTTAAAAACAAAAGGATCAGCTTAATCAAATTTAAAATGTACTATTTCCTCAAGACTGTGAAAATTTTCATTAAAAACTGTATATTCCTTAAGAAGTTTTGGAATAACCTAAAAATATACCTTCATTGGATTTGGGTGTGAATTTATGTAAATTATATTTTATATTCAAGATGAATACTTTACATCCAAATACTCTAAAGTAAGAAGCTTTTTTTCTGACCATTCCACAATTCATGAAGAGTTTTATTTATAAAGGGTATAATTAAAACTCTATTTATATTATAATAATAAGTACTAACTAATTCATCCCAAAAAAATTAGCAATTGAGTATTCACTAAGCATAGTTCTTGTTATTTCTTGAATAATTCAATTTTTTCTTTCAAAAACACCATTTTTCTTAGGAGCTCTAGGAGATGAAAAGTCATGTGTAATGCCTTTTTTACTAAAACAAGTTTCAAATTTTGAATTTATAAATTTTCCACCATGATCACTAAAAATATTTTTCAAAGGAATATTTTTCCCATTTTCAACATCAGCTAAAAAAGTTTTAAAATAACAAAAGGCTTCAGATTTATTTGATAAAAAATAAACCCATGTATATCTAGTGTAATCATCAATGAAAAAAATACATAGTATTTTCTCCCAATACTTCCAGTTTGTGTAGGACCGAAAAGATCCATGTGAACTAATTATAAAGAATCAGTAATTTATACTTCACTAATAGATTTAAAGCTTGATTTATGTTGCTTACTATATTGATAAGGGTCAAAAACATTTGAACAATCAAATCTAAGCTCTGGGAAATCCTTAACAAGTCTTTTCTTTGTTAACTTACCTAAGTTTATACAGTTAAAATGTATTAACCTTCTATTACATAACCAATATTGATCTTCCAATTCACAAAGTCAAGGTAAGTCTTGGTTCCTAAAGTCTTCTTAGTTAAGAGGTTAAACTTTCTCATGTCGATGGGTAAAAAGAATGAATTAATCCTTAGAATTTTTTTACTACACATTTATCATTCCTAAAATTAACAAGGTTACATTCATAAAATAATTTTATTTATTCTTATAATGTTTTTCTTAAGGCCTTTAAAAAACAAAATATTTTATATTAAATATATTCCAAGAAGAAAACTATTACTTATACCGATAATCTCTCTTTTAGAATTATCTCCAAAGGTAAATTTTCCAACATTCATCTTGATAATATTTTCAAAGAAAACTTTTTCTCTAGAAATATGTATGGAACACCCACTATCCATGTACCATGTATTCCTATTGTTGGTACTACCTTTGTTTTCTTGAAAACAAAATAATTATACTTTCGTAACCCAAACCTTCTTGGTTCTGAAAATGTTAAAAAAAATTAGAAATCCACATTTGTTTTGAAAAATGGGTTTTGCGGAACCATAAGGATGGAATTTTATTTAAGGAATAATTATTTAACAAATGACTATCACTTTAACATTTATTACCAAAGGGGTCATTTTTAGGAACAAAAAAGTTGATATTAAAAAAAGTTTTTTATAAGTATTACCCATTTCTAAACTACTACCATGTGGATTGATTTTTTTATACTTTTAAACAAAACCTTCCTTTCCGGTAGTAATTTTTGATAGAGGCTTATTTAGTGAAGAAAATTCGGAATTTAGTTTTATAACTAAATATTTATCCACATATGTATTGTTTTTGGAATTGAGTTTCTCAAAACTAGTTCTCGAAATATCCATTTCAGAAATTATTTTTTATAAATATTTAAAAATAGTATCTTTTTTAAAATTTTATTTATGAATATATTTTTATATATATGATATTTCATTTTTTTAAAATATCAATTCTTGAATTATCTTTTTCAAGTTTAACATTAGGCTTGTCAAGTTTTGTACAAACTTTATAATTTTCATTTTCTAGAAGATTTATAAAGCAGAAGACTTTGTCAAAATAAAGTAAATTATTATCATCACTATATAAGGAGTAATCTTCATCCAAATATATTGAATTATTATCATTAGGTCAATTTCATTTAAATACATATTATTTAAAGTATCGGTTGAGTGTACCTTGGCCATAAAACATTTATTTTCAATATGTATTCAAGAAAGAATACCAATATTCCTCTAATATAGAGTTTATTTATCAAAGGAATTTTCTAAATAATCACCTCCACTGGAACTCCATGTGTCATCAAATTTAAGAAATTTTGTAATGCCCTGACCCGAGTCACCCAGAGTCGGGGAATTATTGCGTAACATTGGCATGATCACAAAAGATCAAGTCTAGAAAGACTGATTAGTTTTGTAGCCTTGGAAACACTAGATACATTCATAAGTCTTACATTACATCATAAGGTAAAACAAAACTACAACAACATCTTGCCTTTATATCCCCTCATACTATCCCTGCAGGTCATTCATAATATACTTCTTCACATCCTGGAAAAATTAAAACATTGGAAGGGGTGAGCTCAGATGCTCAGTAAGGATAAAAATATAGCGGAAGCTTTCATAAATAAACATTAACATTTAAGGCAATGTATAACTAAAACAAAAGCCTTTTAAACTAGAAATTCAGCATAATATGGAAAAATAAAATGAAATAATTCCATTTACTTATTCACATGGATATTCTACTAGTCAAATAATCACATGCAATATCAATAACCACTTTCATAATGATGAAATGCATAATTCCAGACTATCATAACCACGTAGCCAATGCCTCGTGCCAAGAATACAAATAAGATTTTGTCAAGGCCTCATGCCAAGACACTAGTTTTTCTCATGAGACCTACTGATGCATCGAGGAGCTATAGCGGGCTCCACCCATCACTTATTAAGTCCAATGCATTCCTCATATGAACAGGTTTAAACATATCATAAACCATAACATAAATATATCACATAAAACATTCATAAAGGAAACATAAAATTTCCACATTTCAATCACAAGATATCAATACAACACATTGATATAATAAAAACACTTTCAAATCCATTTTCAATACCAAAATAAAAGAAAATTAAATCTTGGTATTTATTTTTCATTTAAAAAAAGTTATGGCTTGTAGAGGAAGCTGAAACTCAAATAATGGTCACGGCGGCGGAGAAGTCACTGTAACCGCATACGTACAACAAAAAAACATTCCTTTTTTTCATTTAGTAAAATTATTCGTATAAAAATATTCCTTTTCAATAAACGTAAAAGTCAAAGGGGTTTATACACCGTATACAATAAAGTTGTGTATAAAACAAAATATGCCTCAATGAAAGGAGATTGAGACGAAGTCCCTTACAAAGATCTTTTTTTAAATAAAATAGACCAATTATGTGTATTAACTATAATTACACAAAAAGGAAGTAAAAATACAAGATAGAACATAATAATATCATGACATAATTTGAAAGTAGGAGATTAACCCAAAGAACGGAAATTGGGTTAAGTAGTTCCCTTACCTCGTATCCGACTTGACTCGATCGTTCTTTAACCTTCTGAATAATAAAATAGAGTTAATTTATACTTGCTTAAGAGACTTTTTCAAGTTCATTATTCCTTTTATATCACCTATCACTATGTTATGAACATTATGTAATTATTTAAGTTAATAACGGTCATTTTGTCGATCTTTGGTGCTTGAGTCAAAAATAAATTTCTTATAATTACATGTTGTTCATGTGGTAAAATATCCATTATATCCGGAATTATATTCATGATGTAGATATCATATATATAATATATATCCATTATATACATTCATTCATAATATTACGTAACATTTAGATGTAAGAAATGAAATGCACCGTTCATGGAGACGGTAAGCCGTACATACGCATGAACGCTACTTTCATTTCTATTTCATATTTAATAGAATGAAATCATAATGATATAAAGTTGTATTATAATTACAGTATAATATAATATATAATATCATTTACTCCATCCTTTGCATGTCCCACATATGGCATTAACGACTCAAATCACTTTGAGGGGGCGGTAGTCCGCACTTCCTAAAATGAAATTATCACGTTTACCCATAACGGGAATCATAAAGTTATGAAATAAATGAAAAATACAGAAGCATAAGGAAAACATAAACATAATATATATCATATATAGAAATAGTTTCATCATAATGGACACTATGAGAGGTGTTAAAATAATATTGAACAATCATCGTTTCGTGAGGCAGTATTTCGCCACCCACAGAAATAGTATGTTCTTTAACCATTAGATGGAGGTGTGTGTAAGTGTAAATAAAATACTTCTTATAACAAAAACCTAGTATATTTTATATACTGTTTTTGTTACAAAATAAAGTAATAAAAATATTTTAAGGGGTTGTATAAGAAAAATAAAACAAAAGAACATAAGAGAAGACATTACCTTAAAATCGGGTAACTCTTTTTGATTTGAGCCAAATGCTTCCTTGGGAAGACTTATGCCCAAAGTGAGGCTTCTAGGAGTAAGATAGGGAAGTTGAGAGAGTATTTGGGCAGAGGTTGGCCAAGACAAATGGCTTTGATGGTGTGAATAAGGTGGTAGAGATGGGGGCCTTTTATAAGAGGAGAGGAGGGGCACTCTTGGAAAGTCATGAAATGTTACTTTATTATATAATGAGTTTCAGATTTTAAAGGTTCCACACTTATATATTTAGAGTCTAAGGTGATTAGTGTTCGAAATATACTCATCCAATAGGTTTTTTATAAGTTTAAGTCTTATATTTTACATTATCTTTTCATTTTATTTAAATCGTTAATTAATGAGGTAATCGATGCATCATCATGGTGTCATAAAAAATTTAATTTATTTAATTTCTGAAAACTATAAAAAAATATCATGATGTATGAAATCGTTTTAGCTTTCCAATTAATATTTATAGTCTAAAATTTAACTTATATAACCCCATGTAATAGTTTTTTTAGTAAAACAACACATGTTTGTGACAATTTTATGTTTACTTTAAATAAAAAGTTATTAACGTCATTTTCTTACCCAAGTGGATCCATGGGGTCCCCAAGTTGAACCATAGATTTTCTGGGTTGACCATGACTCATCCAATAAGGGTAGGAAAAGTGTCAAGATATTTTTATATTTTTATAATATCATTTTTACCTTAAATTTCACTAATTACCTTTAATAGTGATTAATAAAACTTAAAAGTTACTATTCGCCAAAAAATTATTATAATCTCATTGAACCAAATTTTACTTCCTAATGACAACCATGTATGTTGGATTTTTCAAAATCAAATCACATAAGTGGTAATGTTTCATTTACATGAAAAATTAGTTTTTAAACTACCACATAGTGGTTTCACTATTGATCAAAAATTAAAGTTTTCTAGAACAATGCCAAAAATTAACCCTAAGCTATAATTGATATTCCAAATTAAAAAATTATGTCTATTTTACAAAATTCCAAACATATAAGTTTCATTAATTAATTTTATAATTAATTTCCGTTGTCACAACAAATAGTTTGTTTTTAAGAAACAATATATATCAAAAGATTGACAATTGTTTATGTCCAATTTCAAACTGAAATTAATTATAATGACCACCATTGGATAAAATGGTAAAAATATATTCTAATTATACTTTAAAACCACTCAATAGTATAATTTATCACTATAATTTATTTTGATTAAAAAAGTTGTTTTTAAGTATTTTTTTCTATTCATAAAAAATTGGAAGTTCTCCGAAAACTACAAAAAATTCAACTTAGGATAATTTCGATATTCCGAATACAAAAATGAAGTCCATTTTGAAATATAAAATTTATATAATTTCAAAAGGTGGGTATTACTATTCATAACGGCTACTTTTATTGGTCGCGGTGTGTTGAATCTCGAACTTGAGTACAATGCAAGCTATTGCATTATTGAAAGAGAAGCGTATCGTAGAAGCTTGGGGTGTTACATTCTCCCCTCCTTCAATAAATTGTGTCCTCGCAATTTGAAATTTTTCTTTGAAAATAAAAGGTTGAAAATAGAAAATACCTTTGTGAAAAACCCACATCGGAAATAAGGTTAATAAAATTTAGCCTTAATAAGAGGGAAAGGGAAATGAAAAAGTCACCACCAAATTATGATCTCGATAAAGAGAACGTTGGTGGAAATTAGAGACATATAATTGGAAGAAAACGTAAATATTTGTAGGGAGTGATTGAGGTCATCAATCACAAACAACTGTAAAATTGAGGGCCTCAAATCCTTTAATCTATGTTGATTTAAAATATTATCAGTTCAACAAGACATAAGGTATTAGGATAACACATTTTTTGTTTTAATATCCCTTTACTAAATTTTAAGAATTAATTTATTCATAGAATAAGAGATAGGTATATATATATTTATGCTTGACAAGTAGAGTTTCAACCTTCAACTAATTTCTACCACAAACTCATATTTCACTCAAAAAGATAATAGAACTCAAAAATATTATATTTATCCTAATCGTACAAGGTTCAAAATATTAACACATACCATTTAGATTAGGAAAACTATTTTGTAATAACCAGAGACTTCCTGTAGGCTAGTGGTAGGTAATAATGTCATGTCTCACTATGGTTGTGGGTTAGATTCCTTCAGCTTTGTCCGACGCGATGGGTTATCCCCCGATCTACAGGTTGTATTTTCCTAAAACTATAGTATTATAATATTCCAAAAATAATATTCAGAAATGTTTTAACCTTAACCAATACTATCCAATGTTCAACTTAATCCATTCCAACCTTTACAGTTATCCAAAATACTTCTGTCCAACTCACAGTCCATATTTTATAAGGAAGGTAAACATAATGAAGATCCTTTTTTCCGCATAACCACATGTGAACACCTTCATCATGTATTCTTTTAAAACACTACAACGTCCTGAATTACCATAAATCCTTATTGATTACATTAATGGTCCCTTATTCCTTATATAATACTAGATATACTCCTTTTATCCAAAAATGTTAACAAATCATTAATCAGTTTCAAGGAATTTAACAATATCCAATATAATTTATCCAAATCAATCATGTATTATTCCAAAATCACTATCTCGGTATCAGAACCATATTATGTTTTATCTTTCTCTCAACCATATATTTTCCTAAAATTTAACCTGCTGTGGAGTCACTTTTCTTTGTTCCACACAATCTCAAGTCCTTGATGAAATAGTACTGCAGTACAATCCTTATATACTCCATAATGATTATAACCAGTACATCATTGATACAACACTCAAATGACAAAATTCTTTAATAACAACATAAGAACTCTAATCATTCCTCCTCATCTGTGGTAGTATCATAAATTGATTATTATCCAATAACATCATTTGGGGAATACTCTGATGATTTGTACATTGGTTTGCGTAGTGTCCTCACTCCTTGCAGATGAAGCATTGTAAATTTGAAAACTTTTTCTTACCCTTGAAGTCATGCACTTGGTGTCCTTTTTCTCCACAATTATAACAAACTCTCATTCCCTTTAGGCAAGTTCTAAGGTGTTTCTTCCCACAGTTATCACATATTGGAAAATTCTTCTTTTACCTCGTCCCTTTATCCATCATTCTCTCTTCCATCCTTTTCTTCTCTTTCTCCCCTTCAAAGCCATAAGACTTGGATAATTCTTTACTTATCTTATTAACACATGATACTATTTCTTCATTTGTTGAGAACACATGGGAGACTATTTCCCTTCTAAATATTGGCTTAATACCGTGAAAGATATGATCCTTCTTACTCTTTGGATCATACGTATTGATGGAGTTCACATTCCTTCTACTGGGCGCTATTTCTATACAATGGCATAAACTAGGTTAGTTTATGAATTGAAATGAATAATTCCAAACTTGTAAAATACTTAATGTAAATTGAATGGTTTATGGATATAATCCATAATCATCAAAAATGTTTTCTTTGAGGAAGTATATACTCATAAACCCTTCATAATGGTTTGTAAAAAAATGAGAATTATCCTAAGAATATCCCCCGGGAGTGTCGTAACCAAGAGTGCAGCAAGGCCCGTTGTCGTGCACCAGTTCCCGTTCGAGTCTAGCTCAAAGCGGTGTTTTCAGGTTTTACCCCTAGGTATATCTGTGCTAGAGCCGCCTCTACCTAGTCGTATCCAGACAGGGATGTATTGCTCAGAAAACTCACAAAATCTCTATAATACCAAAATTCTAGGAAGTTCTTCTATAGTAATCCTCAAAGTATATCTTATGGATATGTGCTCTAATCAGAGTTTTTTCTAAATCTAGATTCCAAGGTTAGTACTAAACTGCCTCTAATGCCAACTATAATGCCCCGGCCCCAGTTACCCAGAGTCGGTTCATTATTTCATAACATTGGCATGATCACAAAAGATCAAGTCTCGAAAGAACAATTAGTTTAGTAGCCTTGGAAACACTAGATACATTCATAAGTCTTACATTACATCATAAAGTAAAACCAAACTAAAACAACATCTTGTCTTCATATCCCCTCATACTATCCCTGCAGGTCATTCATAATATACTTCTTCACATCCTGGAAAAATTAAAACATTGGAAGGGGTGAGCTCAGATGCTCAGTAAGGATAACAATATAGCGGAAGCATTCATAAATAAACATTAACATTTAAGGCAATGTATAACTAAAACAAAAACCTTTTAAACTTGAACTTCAGCATAATATGGAAAAATAAAATGAAATTATTCCATTTACTTATTCACATGGATATTCTACTAGTCGAATAATCACATGCAATATCAATAACCACTTTCATAATGATGGAATGCATAATTCCATACTATCATAACCACGTAGCCAAGGCCTCGTGCCAAGACTACAAATAAGATTTTGTCAAGGCCTCATGACAAGACACTAGTTTGTCTCATGAGACCTACTGATGCATCGAGGATCTATTGTGGGCTC
Source organism: Viscum album (assembly GCA_963277665.1). Taxonomy (NCBI): domain Eukaryota; kingdom Viridiplantae; phylum Streptophyta; class Magnoliopsida; order Santalales; family Viscaceae; genus Viscum; species Viscum album. Next base: position 292,396,138 of record OY728144.1, read on the forward strand.
CACCTGTCACTTATTAAGTCCAATGCATTCCTCATATGAACAGGTTTAAACATATCATAAACCATAACATAAATGTATCACATAAAACATGCATAAAGGAAACATAACATTTCCACATTTCAATCACAAGATATCAATACAACACATTTATATAATAAAAACACTTTCAAATCCATTTTCAATACCAAAATAAAAGAAAATTAAATCTTGGTATTTATTTTTCATTTAAAAAAAGTTATGGCTTGTAGAAGAAGTCGAAACTCAAATAATGGTCACGGTGGCGGAGAAGTCATTGTCGCCGCATACGTACGACAAAAAACATTCCTTTTTGTCTTTTATAAAACACTTCGTATAAAAAGATTCCTTTTGAATAAACGTAAAAGTCAAAGGGGTTTATACACTATATACAATAAAGTTGTATATAAAACAAAATATGCCTCAATGAAAGGAAATTGAGACGAAGTCCCTTACAAAGATCATTTTTTTAAAGAAAATAGACCAATTACGTGTATTCACTATAAGTACACAAAAACGAAGTACAAATACAAGATATAACATAATAATATCATGACATAATTTGAAAGTAGGAGGTTAACCCAAAGAAAGGAAATTGGGTTAAGTAGTTCCCTTACCTCATATCCGACTTGACTCGATCGTTCTTTAACCTCCTGAATAATAAACTAGAGTTAATTTATACTTGATTAAGAGCCTTTTTCAAGTTCATTATTCCTTTTATATCACTTATTACCATGTTATGAACATTATGTAATTATTTAAGTTAATAACGATCGTTTTGTCGATCTTTGGTGCTTGAGTCAAAAATAAATTTCTTATAATTACAAGTTGTTCATGTGGTAAAATATCCATTATATCTGGAATTATATTCATGATTTAGATAACATATATATCATATATATATCCATTATATACATTCATTCATAATATTACGTAACATTTAGAGGTAAGAAATGAAATGCAACGGTCATGGAGACGGTAAGCCGTACGTACGCATGAGCGCTGCTATCATTTCTATTTCGTATTTAATGAAATGAAATCATAATGATATATAGGTGTATTATAATTCCAGTATAATATAATATATAATATCATTCACTCCATCCTTTACATGTCCCACATATGGCATTAACGATTCAAATCACTTTGAGGGGGCGGTAGTCCGCACTTCCTAAAATGAAATTATCACGTTTACCCATAATGGGAATCATAAAGTTATGACATAAATGAAAAATACATAAGCATAAGGAAAACATAAACATAATATATATCATATATATAAATAGTTTCATCATAATGGACATCATGAGAGGTGTTAAAAGAAGATTGAACAATCATCATTTCGTGAGGCAGTATTTCGCCACCCACAGAAACAGTATGTTCTTTAACCATTAGACGGAGGTGTGTGTAAGTGTAAATCAAATCCTTCTCATAACAACATCCTGGTATATTTCATATACTGGTGTTGTTAAAAAATAAAGTAATAAAAATATTTTAAGGTGTTGGAGAGCAAAATAAAACAAAAGAACATAAGAGAAGACATTACCTTAAAATCGGGTAACTCTTTTTGATTTGAGCCAAAGGCTTCCTTGGGAAAACTTCTGCCCAAATTGAGGCTTCTAGGAGTAATAGAGGGAATTTGAGAGAGTATTTGGGCAGATTTTGGCCGAGCCAAATGGCTTTGATGGTGTGAATAAGGTGGTATAGGTGGGGGCCTTTTATAAGAGGACAGGAGGGGCACTCTTGGAAAGTCATGAAATGTTACTTTATTATATAATGAGTTTCGGATTTTAAAGGTACCACACTTATATATTTCGAGGCTAAGGTGATAATTGTTCTAAATATACTCATCCAATAGGTTTTTGATAAGTGTAAGTCTTAGATTTTACATTATCTATTCATTTTATTTAAATCATTAATTAATGAGGTAATCGCCGCATCATCATGGTGTCATAAAAAATTTAATCTATTTAATGTCTAAAAATTATAAAACAAATATCATGATGTAGTAAATCTTTTTATCTTTCCAATGAATTTTTAGAGTCAAAATGTTAACTTATATAACCCCATGTAATAATTTTTTTAGTAAAACAACACATGTTTGTGACAATTTTATTTTTACTTTAAATAAAAAGTTATTAATGTCATTTTCTTACCCAAGTGGCTACATGGGGTCCCCAAGTTGACCCATGGATTGTCTTGGTCGTCCATGACTCATCCAATAAGGGTAGGATAAGTGTCAAGATATTTTTATATTTTTATAATATCATTTTTACCTTAAATTTCACTAATTACCTTTAATCGCGATTAATAAAACTTAAAAGTTACTATTCACCAAAAAATTATTATAATCTCATTGAAACACATTTTACTTACTAATGACAACCATGTATGTTAGATTTTTGAAAATCAAATCACAAAAGTGGTAATGTTTCATTTACACGAAAAATTAGTTTTTAAACTACCACTTAGTGGTTTCACTATTCATCAAAAATTAAAGTTTTTCAGAACAATGCCAAAAATTCACCCTAAGATATAATTGATATTATAAATTCAAAAATGATGTCTATTTTAAAAAATTTCAAACATATAAGTTGCATTAATTAATTTTATAATTAATTCCCGTTGTCACAACAAATAGCGTGTTTTTAAGAAACAATAAATATCAAAAGATTGACAATTGTTTATGTCCAATTTCAAACTGAAATTAATTCTAAGGACCACCATTGGATAAAATGGTAAAAATATATTCTAATTATAATTTAAAACCACTAAATAGTATAATTTATCACTATAATTTATTTTTATTAAAAAAGTTGTTTTTTAGTATTTTTCACTATTCATAAAAAATTGGAAGTTCTCAGAAAATTACAAAAAATTCAACTTAGGATAATTTCGATATTCCAAATACAAAAATGAAGTCCATTTTGAAATATAAAATTTATATAATTTCAAAAAGTGGGTATTACTATTCATAACGGGTACTTTTATTGGTCGCAGTGTGTTGAATCTCGAACTTGCGTACAATGTAAGCTATTGCATTATTGAAAGAGAAGTGTATCATGGAAGCTCGGGGTGTTACAAATTTATTGAGTTTTTACTTATAAAACTTGTTATGATTTCTATCAGAATGTCTATCCTTCCTACATTTTCTTTTTAACTTGTGACAATCAGGTTGAATATGCCCAACTCTTTTTCACTCATAATAAGTAAATTAGGAGTTATTATTTTCATTTCTATCTTTGTTACTTTTCTTATAAAAATACGTAAAATCCTTTTTTCCAACTATCTTATTCATCCTTCAAGAAATATTAGCTAGTTTATTATCAGAATGTTCAGAATCAATTGAATCAGATTGAATAATAACTTTATTTTTCTTTGTCAACTTAGAAACATTATCAAGAGTATGGGATTTTATCAAGTTTGAAGTAGTGGTGAGAGAAAATCCACCTTTATTTTTCATTAATTTACATATATCTCTTTTCAACCAAACCTCATACTGCAAAAGGGTTCCAAATAAATCATCAAGAGTAAGCTTTTTGTATTCCTAGATTCATCAATGGTTGTTCTCTTAGATTCCCACTAATTGGGCATGATATCAATTATCTTTTAAAGAAGGATTTCAAATTTTAATCATTTCTCTTCTATATATTGTATACTATTGAGTATTATTATAAAAATTTGTTGTACATTTTCTACAGGTTCACCAAAAGGGAGTTCAAATGATTGATATTCATCTCTTATTATTTATCTTTTAGTTTCAACAACCTTTGATGTTACAAAATGAGTAATCTATATATTTTTCTAGATAGTATTAGAATATTTTCAGGAATAAATATTACTGTAAATTCTTATATTCATAGAACATAATAGAGTTTTTTTAACTATGTAATTCAATTGACACTATTTTTCCCCAGATTTATAAAATCAATCACTTCCATATCATTGATCTTGTAATCTCTAGTTAACATGAAGAAATTTTCAACTCTACTATTTATAACTAATGTCTTCATTATATCTTCCCAATACTCATAACTAGATCTATCAAAAATATGGGGTCTATCTGGATTGAGGATATCTATTGAACTGATATTGTGTTCTGCCATATTTAAAACAAATACAAAAATTCCATTTCACAATACATGTTAATATATAAAATATTTATAAACAAATAGTTTATAACAAAATTAAATCGTGATTGAAATAGTAAATAAAAAAAGATAATTTTAGCAAGAATTTGAGATGTGGAATCCTCCTCTAATACCAAATGTAGGTATCAGTATAACAAATACTTGGATCTAATACCAATTGTTGGATAGTAATTTATATGAAGATGGCTAAATACAAGAGGAGGATAATTGTAAGTTTAGAATTTTTCATTTTTAATCTTAAAAGGAAATTTTTTTAACTAGTTTAAACAAATCATATTCACAAAACATCTTAAGTATTCAAATGGTAATTAGACATGGCCCTTGGGTCCGATGAACAAAGTATCGTAATCATGTATATTCTTATATGTATTCCACATATCGTAATAATAAAACTATTTTACTTTAAAAAATTATAGAATCATATTCAGTAATAATTGGTAATGTATTCATAGTTAAATCATATTCATAGTAGAAATAATTTAATCAGATTCAACAAAAAAATAATCGTAATCACAATAGTTTTGATAAATTAAAGTATTAAAAAAGTTGTAATTATATCTTAAGTAGTATGGAATCATAGTCATAGTAATAAAGTATTTAAAAATTAATTTAGGGTAAAATAATTTTATTTTAATCAAAGATATTATGATAAAAAAATAAAAATTGAAAGATGAATATAAAAGGATTCAATTTTCATTATAATTGTAGCATAAATAAAGGACTTCTAATAAAACTAGTCATAAAAATGAATAAAATTATTTTAACCCAAAGAGTACGGTATCCAATAACCTATTATAAAGGTCCCTTTTTATACTTATAATAAATTCTATATTTCCCTTACCAAGAAAATCCCCGAATACAATGATTATTCAGCCTCACTATCCTCAAGAGCCCTCGATACGATGACCGACTTCTCTATCTTGTTATCCCGTGAGACCTCGATATGATGATCGGCTTCTCTGTATCACTATCCTCATGATCCCTCAATCTTATTAATAAAATCGTTCATTACAAGTATAAAATAAAAAAGATTATAGATATGAGGAACAAGTAGTTCAATCCTGTAAGCTTCATATCTCTCGCACACTGAGATTTTTGTAAACGAAAATGATCAGAACTTCGATCCAAACTTTTCGATCAACTGGGTATTTATAGGAATGATTCCAATGGTAATCTTGATCCTCTAATGGTCGTATTTTCTCCATGTTTTTTACAATTAATTAGACACTTGGAACTTCAATTTTCTTATTAAAATAGAATGTATAACGCCATTTTTATATACACCATTATCAATGTAAAACATATTTCTTATATTATAGATAAGATTTTATAGGTATGATAAAGTTGTTAAGATAAATTATTTGAGTCTGATTATGATTTTAATCAAAACCATTATCAATATGAATAATAATATTTTTTTAATGTGAAGGATAAAACAAGATATCTTATATTTGATATGATAAAGTTAAGTATGCTTAATATGAGTATGATTATTTTCATATCTAGTCTCATTATGATAAAAATATCATATCTAGTCTCATTACGATAAGCATAATGAAAAATTATATTTTTATCAATATTTAAATCTTATTCTAAGATAAAAATATTATGTTTTCTTATAAATACATGATAAAACATTTTGAACAAGTAAGATATTAAAAAAATGTGATTTTTTTAATTTCCAAAACAAAAGAATGAAAAAGGTCGTAAGAGAAAATTTTGACTCAACACCTAAAATTATAGTTGAGGCTAACCACATCTGTCCCACCCATAACATTATAGACTAGGATAACAACACCAAGACACTGAATAGTGATCTTATGAGATATAATACATTAAAAAATCTATTGGGGGTAACCACGGTTTCATAGAACCATGAATATAGAAAATTAATAACTACCTATAGCCATGACTTATCAACAAACCATGCCAGTAGATTTTCTTACCAACTTACCATGGGAATTTTTTTTTACTGGGAAATATATAGCCACAGTTCAATAGAATTGTGGCTATATACCCCACTTATAACCATGGGTTTATAAAATTGTGTCTATATACAATGAATAATAACTTATATCCGTGGTTTTCTAGAAACTATGTCAATAACTGGAGTCTATAGCCACCATTTGTTGAAAAACCATGTCAATAGAGCTATTTTCGAGTAGTTCCTAATTAAATTTTAAACATAAAACATGGATAATTTTAATGATTCAAAATTATTCAACATTATATAAGAACCCAGTATTACATAATTTATAAAATTAAATAAATAATTAAGTATGACTTAATGAAACTTACTAGTCTAGATGAACCAATTACAGTTATAACTTTTTTAAGGTTATTTCTTGTTATCATTTAAAACACTAGAACTAAAGAATTATATAAATTTATACTTGATAATTTTGTATTTTAATAAGTGGTAAATGATATTTAATAGTCTTCTCTAAAATATTAATTTTCTTTTCTGATTTTGGATAACCAATAAGAGTACTCCCAATTTTAGTTGACAGTTATTATAATGATGTATGGGACCTATAAAATACATATACTAAGGATTCTCTATAACCCATACCCATCACATGGAAAACATGATTTGTCCCCAATACATAGGCAATATCATCCCAGATAATCCCAACAGATAATATGGAAGCACTACGAAGTGGTTAAATTAGTGTTTACCAAAACACCAACTACCAATCAGTGTTTTTATTTTCATCATTTAGTGTGATAGGATATTAATGGTGAAAATTTTATTACAAAATATAGAGTGATAAAGAATATACATGGAATAAAATTTATTTACAAGGTTCACTTACCCTTATTATTAGGCGTATAATACTTAATTTACAAAAAATATATTATCCCTCTACTCATGTTTTCATTTATTTATAAATAATAATAGAGAATAAAGTAGGTAGATGACCCTAAACTTTGATTACATGAGTGAAAGATGTGCATAAAAAACTTAATCAATCTATTATTCCTGAAATCAAGTTCCTCCAAAATTTATGACATATGTAAACCATTTTTCTCCTTGATCCCAACTAAAATATCCCTAGAATGGGTGCTTACTAATCTTATAGTTTCATCTACTATTATTAATAATTTTCTTCAAGGGGATCGACATATATTTATAAAAATCACATGAATTATAGCATGAAGTACTTCAATATAACATGGAGTCCATATATGAAAGATATTGAAATAGAATCCTGCATCCCCTTAGTCCAACATTGTGGTATGGATAGGTAGACTGTAATGTAATTACTGAAAAAACTCCAAAGATGGAAAACCAGCAATGTTATGTAGATAAGTTATTGTGGAATGGTTATTGAATAAAATTGTAAGGTATTAAAATACTCTAGAGCCATCAGAACACAAAGATACCTATAGGTAACACAATTCCAATGTGATGAATGGTATAACAATGTGGTTTTAACCAATTAATTCACCAGTACTACACCACATTTTCATCTCCAAATTGGTGTGATATAAATTCCTTCTTTGTATAGTGAGATATATAATTTGAGTATAAGTTTTACTATTCACATAAAACAATGTTTCACCATAGTATTTCTACATGGAACAACCCTAAATCTACTATTAATTTGGAACACCTTCTCGGTAAAACTCCTCATGTTCTAGAACGACTCTTATATATAATAGTAAACTTATCCTCTACCTCAACTACTTCATGGAGGAAAATATATTACTATGATGTAATTTTCCTATGTAATATTAATTTCTTCATTTAAAATCAACATGTTGTGGTATAACCATCACCTTCATGTCCTAATTTGATCTTACTTGGAAAAAATTCATTCTGTTGAATGTATACTCAACTTCAATGAGCCCCAAATGCATCCGTGAGCATATTCATAATAAATAAAACCTGAATACATATCTAAAACATATCAATGAATTTTATCAAGTAAAATTTCATAGGATTTCCCCAATTTTAAGGTAATTAAAACAATATTCTCAAGGATAAAATGGTGCTTTTAAGAGTAATGTAACTCTTAGTGTAAGATAAACACTATAAATTCTACGAATCAATTGAGAAAATCAAAGATCACCCTCTATAATTTCACTTCATAAGGGGATTCTTAATCACCAAGACTCTTCAAATTCCCTATGATTGAAGATAAATTCAATATCCCCCACTATAATTATTAAAAACATGTGAAACTATACATGATATCTTCTTTAAACATCAGCTTCCAACTCCTAAAGTGTCAATATTCATGGAAAATATCTCATCACTTACCCATATCCTTCCCTTAATCATTAAATTTAAAATAAAATATATCTTACCCCCTTTTCAATCATATATTCTTCATATTCTACCTCTTTTTAAAAAAACTTACAAGTTTTGAAAGATTAAAAATAAGAAATAACTTTTATAGGGATCTTGGGAGATAATTCACACCTAACAATATTATTAAGTGCTAGGAGGAATCCTTCATCAGGGTTTCATCAAGATATCCATAACTTTATCCTTTTTTTAAACATACTCCAATGAAAGATCATTATGTTCCACATTTTCCTTAATGGTGTGGTACATGATGTCAATATGCTTTGACCTAGAAATTTTCACCTGATTATTTGATAATTTTATTATACTTTGGTTATCCAACTATAATGAACCACATTCATTACATATAATATTAAATTATTATTAACATAATTATCTATAAATAATAATTAAAATATAAATTACTAGTGTCTTTATGAAATTAGGTAAATCATAAAACATCTATAAATTAATAACATAATATTTTTTATCTTCAAAACTTTCTCCTAGATATAACCTTAGTCTAATCACCGTATGATATAACCTAAGTACCTATATAAAATAATGGGTGAGCCATAAATCCCATTATGGTTGTAAATAGGATAAAAATGGTGTGGTATATCATGAGATTCTGTAATGATATAATGTAATAATAAAGGATCATAATCCATCACATAAAATAAGTCAAAAGATTCCAGATATCATAGGAGCATGGTAAACATGAAAATCATAAAATATGGAACACACATAATGAATTTAATTATAATAATATGTCAAAGATCCCTTCCATGACATCATATCATTATGGATAAGGGTAACTACACCTATACTACGCATAACATTATATATGAGTATAACTACACATGTACCACACATAACATTATAGACAATGATAACAACACCAATCCTATGAATGGTAATCTCGTGAGACATAAAGCATTACACAATCGATTAGGGTATATATAATTCCATACCAACTCATCACATCAAGCATATGAGTTCCGAATATAAAATAAACATACATAAAATATAAAAATGAAATAACCACATGATAAATAAAGGGATAACATAATAAGTCCATAAATCTTTAACCATCAAGGTATCATGTAGTGTCCCATGAAAATAAGGGATTAAATCATCTTATAAATTTATTATCAAATGATATTTGGTCATTAAATTATATCTAAAAGTGGAGAAAAATTAATAATAAAAGATGAAGAAGTCATGAAGTCAAACTATTATATTAAACTTTTAAGAAAAAGGGAAAATAGACTTTAAAAGGGATAAGAGCATAAGGTTCCCATAAAACTAAAAATAAACCACCATATTTTATATTAAAAGACTAGGTTTTATTTAGAAATTATAAAGAGAAAATATCCTTTAATAGATAGAAATAATTGAAGAAGAATTTAGGAAACAAATAGATAAACTGTAAAATATTTCCTTATAAAATTTCTAAGGTTTAACTTAAGGAAACAATAAAAAGGGAAACATAATGGCATTTATATCCATAATAAAAGGAAGAAAAATGAAGAATAAAGGTCATAAAGTAAAAAGATTATGAATATAGAAATGGGAAGTTTGAGATAGAGGTTAGTAGAGAAAACATCATTAGTAATGAAACAAATATGAAGGTGTGGGAAAGGAACCCATACCATGAGTCTGGTCTTACATCAAATACTCTACTAACTTCGTATCACTTTGTGTCACCTCCTTTGGGTTGAACCTAAAATCATAATAGGAGGGAATTTTAGACCTACCAGGGGATTAGGTATGTTGTTAGGTGAGTTTTGTGAGGGATTTGGGAGGAAATTTAGAAAATGAAGTAATTCTTTTAGGATAAAAGGGTAGATTAGGGGTGTCCATATAGTCAAGATGACGGGTATTAGAGAATAAAGTATTGATCATTTTGTCATTTAAGCTAATGATTATGAATAGTATTGGTTAAGATGAAGTTTATTGGTTTAGAATTAAATAAAGAAGGATTATTTGATATTAAAATCCATCCAAAACAACATTTAATCTTAGAAATACTCTATTAAATGTAAATAATCAAAAATAGTTTTTTATTAGAATAAAATATAACATAGGATTTAAAATTTCAAATACAGTTTTATAAATTCAACTTATAATTTTCAAATGCATTATTTTGATCCTTAAATACAAATTATACTGGGAAAATGTTTTATAAATTTTAAATTCATATTTATATCATGATGAGGTCATTAAAGTTATAGAATTCGTAAATATTATATTTTTTAATATTCATTAAAAAAATCAATTTTTAGAAAAATACCAAAAAACACATTAAGATAATTTCAAAGTGATTATTTTAAAAAACAATTCCCTTTTTTGAAATTTTAATTCTAAATATTATAAATTTAAAATTAAAATAAAATCATATAATATATGAAAAAAAACATTATTTAAAAATATATATAATTTCTTTTGTTATGAGTGATCACATTATTATTTGTTAATATTTCTTGATTATTATATGATTTAAAATAACTATTACATATATTTTAACTAAAATAATTTTAACATTAGATAATTTAATTTTAAAATAAAAAATAATATTTTACAACTTAATTTAAAACGTACATTATTAAAAAAAATATTTTCCTTTTATGTTATATGATTTTAGAAATCATTTTTTAGAATTATAATATACATATTTACTTATTTTTATTCATTATAATTATTTATTTTTTTATTTTACTATTCTCATCGGTTTAGTTTTCAATTTAATAGAAAGTTATTGTTCCCAATGGTCATATACTATTCCAATGGTTATATAATCACTATGGTTCCTATAAATATTTCAAATTCCTTCATTATTTCTTCAATAATTTTTTTATAAAAGTAATTTGTATTTAATTTTAAAATTAAAATATTATTTCTAATAGTTTTATTTATTTTAAAGTATCGTTCATGTTAGTTTTAATTTTATAGGATCGTGACATACCATAATATCAAGTTCTAGTTTTATTATTTACTTATGTTTATTACCTAATTACACCACTTTAAATTCTAGTGTATATTCATAATTTTTATGTAATTTTTTATATTGATGTAAGAAAATGATGTTGGTCTTGTGTGTGATTTATACTATAATTTATATCAAAGATATATTAGAGAGGGAAATTTTTCAGATCTGAAAATTTGAGATCATTACATTCTCTCCACCCCCCCCCCCATTTTAGAAAATTTATCCTTGGAATTTCACCTCACACCCTAATAACTAAATATATATTGTTACTTTTATTTTATAAAATCCTTAGGATACTATATTTCCTATTCATTATTATGACTTCTGCATAACACTATGACAAGATGAGCAGTCATGTTTCAGAGAAATTTTTCTATATAGTCCAATATTTATATTGAATTCTCTTTGTAAGAGAGATCATTCTTTAACTGAACTGTCTCTAGATTCAATAAATGTGAAGGATTATATATGTACGTTATCAAGATAGATGTGTGAAACTCATTATATACTTTAAACATGTTTCGTGGAAGGAAAATTTGATAGGCCACAACCCCAGCACAATCAAGAATCCCAAAGGGGAATATGTACCTAGGACATAGATTTCCCTTCATCCTAAACCTCATAACTCTCTTCCATATAGATATACTAAGGAATAATTTATTCTCAATCTCAAACTCCATGTCTCATTAATGATTATCAATATATCTATTCTTTTAACTCTTGATAATATCTTATGTTTAATTGAATAGATTATACCTTATCTATCATTTCTTTGATTAGTTTTTATCCCAATATCTTCATTTTTATAACATTAATTTAGTAAGATTGAAATCCATATTTATTCCCATATAGGTCTTTTTATGGATCTATATGAATGTTTGAGTAGAAGCTATTGTTGTATGAGAAATCAAAGAGAGGAAAAAATAAAATTCCAATAAAGTCCACAGGGAAATATTTGATCATTTCTTATAAAGTTTGAATATTTATTTAATATTTACTATCTTCTTGAGGATGATATATTATAATGAATTTGAAATTTCTGTACACTTCCTTCTAAAGGCTCCTCAATAACATTGAGGTGAACTTCAAATTCTTATCATATATAATTGATAGTATTGTTCGATGCATCATGCCCACTTCTCTTATATATATATATATATATATATATTAGAAATTTGATCAAGTGATAAGTCATAAGAATGATAATAAAGTTGTTAGTCTCAGTAATACAATCCATAACAAACCATATGATATTTTTTTCTTTATATGTCTTTAGAAAAATTAGGATAATGTTCATGGAGATGTTATCCCATTTCCATGTTAGTGTGTGTAATGATTGAATTATATCCTATGAATTTTGATTTTATTCCTTAACTTATTAATTCACCAAGAACATAAATTTATATTAAAAAATATCCTTATTTATATTATCACACAAAAAGTTTCTGAGAGATCTAAATTTGTGATTCTTGTGTGGCTAGAGAATGTTGAGCTATGAGCGTCATCTAATAACTCATTATTTATCTCAGGATTAGATAATAATCATAGTCATGTCCCATATCATATAACTCTATCTTAATTAATATTAAACTTTTATATTTTCCCCTTTCTTATTTTTTCCTCCTTCCTTTGAATATCCACATCATCCCTTTATGTTACCTTAATCTTCTCTATGATAGATGATTGAGTAATCATTTGAGCAAGGTATGATGTTTTAACATCCTTAAGGATTCTCATTTTAAATTATTTTTTTGTATAATAAGATTATATCACTTTGAATCCCCATAATGGATAAGTTTTCAATATCATTTCCACTTACATCTTATACTACTTTATTTTCTTTTCCAAGATGTTAATGGATTGAGAAGTAATGATATTTGATCAAATTTAACCATCTATGTTAGAAAATGTTGATATCCCTCTAAGTGAATTTATAATAAGTAATTTTATGATCAGTATATATGTAACACTTTTCTCCATGGTGAAAATTCCACCAAATATTTTAGGTAAGTATTACCACTTCAAACTCTAAATCATGAGTCGGGTAATTTTTATCATGTTCCTTTAACTTTATTAATGTATAAGCTATCACTTTATCAATTTTTATGAATCCGCAACCTATTAATTTCTTTAATACATCACTATATATCACAAATATTTCCCCACTTGTAGATTGTGTGAGTTTTGGTGGTATTACTAGAATATTATTCAACTCCTTAAATCTCTCTTCACATTGGTTTATCTAGATAAACTTTACACCTTTTTAGTTAAATTGTTCAGTAAATTATACCATCATGAGAAATGTCTCACAAAATATCAATAGTTCCATACTAATATAAGGAAACTATATATCTTTTTCATTGTTTTTTTGTCCATTCATCCAATACTTCATTATTTAAAGGATCAATATATTCATTTATCTTGTGTCAACATGCCCCAAAAATGTGACTTGTTCCATCCAGAAGTCACATTTACTACACTTCTCATACAAATTATCCATTAAAATTTATTTAACACAATACTTAAGTATTATTTATTCTATTCATTAATTTTTTATTAAATGAGAATATCATCTATAAAGACCACCACAGTTTTGATAAGGTAATATCTAAAGAGTCTATTCATCCAGTCCAAAATGATTGTTGGGAAATTAATGAGTCTGTATGGAATCATTATGAACTCGTAGTACCTATATCTTGTATAAAATTTTGTATTTGTAATATCCTCCTTTTTCACCTTTAATTGATGATATATTGATCGAAGATAAATATTTGATAAATATTAATCCCCACTATGTTGATTGAATAAGTCATAAATCCATGGAAGAGGGTACTTATTCTTAATCATAATCCTGTTAATATCATGATAATCAATTCATGGATGCATTGAACCATCATTATTTTTTACTAAGAGAAATTGGGCACCCTGTGGAGATTTACTAGGGTTTAAAAATTCTTTTCCATGATTTCTTATAGTTACTTATTCAAATATTATATTTCAATGGGGGACATTATATAAGGACACTTTGATATGGTAAGAGCTCCAATAATATGTTCGATAGAGATATCAACCTCTCAATCAGGAGGATTACTTGACAACTCTCCAAGGAATAGATCATCATATTCCCTTACAATATTTATATACTCATGGAAAATACATACCTTTTCATTGATCACTTAAGCTAAATATTATTCCATATAAGGCAATAATATCCATACTTGAGAATGAGTTTCTATAGTAGTTTCATTATTATACATTCATTAGTACAATATTAGAGGATGGTTTTAGATATTAAAAATGATTTTAATCTCTTCAAAATTGATATTATCTATATATAAGTACAACCAGTTCATTCCCAATATAAAAAATTTATACCAAATGGAGAATAACTATATTTTAATGAAGATTCTTCATGAAGTGAGTAGATATTGTTAAATCGCTAGGGGTGAATCAATGATCACATTTTTTTAATTCTTTATTTTAATTAAAAATATATGACCAATTAAGATATATATTCTCACAATTGTAAATCTCATAGCCTCATATGATATTTTTGAATGTAAATAGTACATGATATTAAAATTTTAACAAGGATTGGTGTCGATGTGATAACCTATTCCTTATTATTATTGGTTAAACTCCCCAATCATAGATTATATACTCTAAACCCAAGTGGTCACACCAAAGACCATCCTAGACCTATCAATATAGAATAAAACTATGCTCCCACTCTAGAGTTCCAGAAGAGAATATAGATTCTCACTTCCCCCTATAAAGAGTTTAATCTAAAATAAGAAAGATATGCATTCACCACTAATTGCTTATGCACCACATGATGTAGATATTCCCCTATAATCTTACTGAATCAACTGGTTTTTTCATGTACAATTATTCAATAACTTCAATCATTAATAACCATATTCAAGTATTCCAGTATTACTCTTTTTCTTATAGTATTCAATTACCAGATACTTTCTTAATTAATCAAATGATCAGGCACATGATTTCTTCTTCTGGTGATGAAGGTTTCTGGCCTTAGTTTCTCTTTATAATAATATTTTTTGTGAAAGAATATATTCTTATGAACCAATTCAGTTTTTTTTAAATTATAAACTCAAATACATTGAATTAAATTCATGAAAGTATGATGAATTTCATGATGCATGATTCTAGTGTAAAACCTTTATCTCACCTATCTCAGCTTAATATTGCTTCAAAGAGTTTTAATCTTATTCTCAATTTAACTTTGTGTTTCAACACTACACTATCACAAGAAAATTTTAGGTATGTCAATTTATGAAATATTATTTCATGGAAATAATTCATGTACTGATTACTATAGGTTCATTCAAGTATGCAAGAATTAAAATTTTCATCAAGCATGCAGTACCACTTCTTCTTCAAGGGGATTTATTTATCTCACAACACCTCACGTATACTTCTTTTTCTACAATTTATATTAAGGCCCACATTTTTACAACATGTATTACTTCATGTAGGTAAATGTTTATTTCCTTCACTTGTTCTATACCTTTACACAAGACAAATAATCACATAGTTACTCTATCATTTGTATTGCATATTTCTCAATAGCACTTTACAAGGTATTTATCCATGTGGTGACACTAATTTGTGAAGAAGAAATGCTTTTTTGTGGTCCAATAATTTCAAAAAATAATTCACACATATATTTTTCTCATTCTCCATCATGTGAACATGTATACAGGCTCTCTTCTACTTCCCAAAAATATGAGTGTAGATCTCTTCTATTCTGTTTCTTAGAATCTTACTATGTTTCATAAGATATATATGAATTATCTCCTTATTTATTAATGAATTTACTACTCATTATAATATTATTATATAGGTAAAATTGTTTGGGATACATTTACAAATCATGAAGTAAATTGAAAAATATTGTTCAATCAGATGTGTATTTTTTGAAAGAAATCCTCTAAGGAAGTCCTACTTGAACACAATTGTTTTTCAACATCTATGTCATCATTTTTTATCAATATCTGTGGCCTCGATATATATAGATAATTTTCATGACCTTTCATAAATGTTTTATACCAATTAAAACATCCAATTAAATCTTTAAACACCTCCTAAAATAATTTCTAGCTTCTTATTTATTTGAAATACCAAAAATTGTGGTGTCATATCTATTTCTCACAAGAAGTATTCATATCTATCTTTGAATAATTTCTCAAAATTTTATTTAATAAGGAATATCACATAAATACATGTATGTGTTGTGATCATCAAACCCGACCCTCCAAAAATGGCTTATGCAATCATTCTTCATTGTAACTTTTTGGCTCAATGCATGTTTCCATTAAAAACATATCAAATGAGTCCAATTTTTACTCTTAGTATAACAAGGTGCAAGTGGTTCTTTATATTTTTTTAGCATGATCAAATGTTGTGTGGCATGAGATATATGGCTTGGTTCAATGTTTCAGTCATGTGATATTAACCCTAGTGGATAGAGGTAGAAGACGACTCTACATTACACTATTTTAATTAAAATCCAAAAATCTGCATTATGTCTGGTTTTTTAAAGGTGAGTGAATAGTGACTACCTATTTATGAATTCCGCATCGAAATTATATTTGTCCTTTTGAACCTTAATAAATCTCCATGCACTCCAATATAGCTAGAAAAATATTGAATAGGGGTTTATGCTCACCTTATGGCCTCTCATGTCACCCATACATCAGAGATTAAGCACCTTCTTCCTTCCTAAGTGTTCTTCATGCATGAAATTCTTTCTACCTCACCTATACTCTCACCAGTATTGGAAGGGATACCCTCAAAATTGTCTTGTTCATTTCACTCGGCTTCTTTATTTTTCTATCTTCAAGACATATCCATATTTTTTTGTTGGATTTAGTAAAGTAATTAATTGAAAAAATGTAATGTCATAATCTAAGCCTTATTCATTAAATCTTCATACTTTATCAAATGAATAACTCTTGATTTCATCCTCTACATTTTATTTTAATATCTACTTATTCGACTTCTAAAATATTTTTCTTCAACAAAACAAACATAACAAATCCAAGTTTTATATATATATATATTTATGGTCAATCATCATCCTCATTTATTTTTCATAAGAAGTTATTCTTCAATCTACTTACTCGGTAATCTTAACAAAGCATGCTATAGACAATGTTCCATTTTCCATGTACAATTAGCACATATCTTGGTCATTAAGACCAGTTCAAAAATCATGACATATAAGCACACATTGCCTGAATAGACTGAAGGCCTTCATGTTTTATTAATTTTTGATAATCCACCTTTCAAGGGGTGAGGTGGAACCCTTACAAGGCCCGAAGGCTTAAGAGACAATTACATGACCCATAGGTCTTAGAGGAAATCACCTAGACAAGACAATATGGAACTAATCCTTCCCAAAAAATGTCATGATATCAGCACTCCACATTTGCAAGGCTGGTCCACTAGCTATCATTTTTAGAGCTGCATAGGCCTGGTACTGATGGTAATGTCATACCCTCTCAACTCATTAATCCCACTACTACAAAAATAGGCTTTATCAGCACTCAAAACGGGCTTTAACAGTGCTAAAAAAGCACTGTAAAGCTCAACGGTCATAAAGGGGGGTCCCCTTTATCAGTTTTTTTTAACGTTGATAAAGGGATCCTTTGTCAGTGCTAAAAAGGCGCTGATAAAGGATATATTTATCATCCCTAAAAAAGAACTGATGAATGGTTTCATTATCAGCACCTTTTTAGCATTGATAAATGCCCTACCTGCTGTAATATAAAATTCTGCAGCAGCACACCCAAACAAGACCTGCAAAAAATCAGCATATCAACAAGTATACCCACTCAAAATTAACACATAATTCATAAGGTAATTTCAGCAAGTATACCCATACAACAAGTATACCCATACACCATTAACACATAATTCATAATTCAATTAAATACTTAAAGAATTCAATTCAGAACTCAAGGGGTTGGGGACTATCCAGGGGTCTGGGGTGGCTATCCTAGGGGGGTAGGGGGTGTCCAAGGGTGGGGGTGTCCGAGGGGTGGGGGTGTCCAGGGGGATAGGGGTGTCTGGGGGGATAGGGTTCTCCAAGGGGGTGGGGTGGCATCCATGGGGTGGGGGGGCTGTACATGGGGGTGGGGTTGTCCAGGGGGTGGGGGTGTCCGGTGGTGGGGTGGTGTCGAGGAGGGATGGGGGCATCCAGGGGTGGGGGCCTTCTAGGGGGATGGTGGGGTGTCCATGGGGTGGGGGCTGTCCATGGGGCTATCTAGGGGGGTGGGTTGGTGTCTAGGTTATTGGGGGGGGTCTTTCTAGGGGGTGGGGTGTCCAGTGGGTGGCGTAGCTATCCAAGGGGGTGGGGGTGTATAGAGGGGTGTGGTTTTCTAGATGGCGTGGTGGTGTCTAAAAGTGGTGGGAGTATCGTCCAGGGGGTTGGTAGGGGGTGGGGGTGTCTAGGGGTGGGGGCTGTCCATGGTGGGGGTTGTCCATGGGGGTGTCCAGGAGGGGTGGGGTGGTGTACAGGGGGTTGGGGGATTTCTAGTGGGTGGGGGTGTCTAGATGGGTGGGGTGTCCAGGGGGTGGGTTGGGGTCCAGGGGGGTGGGTTGGGGCTGTCCAAGGGGGTGGGGTGGTGTCCAGGGGGTGGGGGCGGTCCAGGGGGTTGGTGGGGCTGTCCAAGGGGGTGGGGTGGTGTCTAGGGGGTGGGGTGTCCAGGGGGTTGGGGTTTCTAGGTGGTGGGGTGGTGTCTAGGAGGGGTGGGGGTTCCGTCCAGGGGGTTGGTGAGTGTCCATGGGGGTGGGGGTGTCCAGGGGGTGGGGGTTGTCCATGGGGGTGTCTAGGGGGTGGGGTGGTGTCCAGGGGGTTGGGGGGATTTCCAGGGGTAGGGGTGTTCAGAGGGGTGGTGGTGTCCCGGGGGTGGGGTGGTGTCCATGGGTGGTGGGGGCATTTTAGGGGGTTGGTGGTGTTGTCCAAGAAGGGTGGGGTGGTGTCCAGGGGGTGGGGATGTCCAGGTGGTGGGTGTTGTCTAAGAGGGGTGGGGGTGTCATCCAGGGGGTGGTGGGTGTCCAGGGGTGTGTGGTCCAAGGGGTTGGGTGGTGTCCAGGGGGTTTGGGGTCTTTCTAGGGGGAAGGGGTGTCCAGAGGGGTTGGGGGTGTCCAGAGGGTGGGGTGGTGTCTAGGGGGGCGGTCCAGGGGGTGGTGGGGCTGTCCAAGGGGGGTAGGGTGGTGTCCAGGGGGTTTGGGGTGGTTGTACATGGGGGTGGGGGTGTCCAGGGGTATGGGGGGTCTAGGTGGTGGGGTGGTTTCTATGATGGGTGGGGGCGTCCAGGGGTGGGGGCGTCCAGGGGTGGGGGTGTTCAGGGGTTGGGGGCGTCTAGGGGGTTGGGGTGTCCATTTTAAACAAAAGAGAGACACTTTGAGTCATACCGGCCACACTGTGTCTCAGATTGAGGCGGGGTTGACTCTTACACATCACAAATGACTCATGGATTGTTCCCCTAAAGTATAAACACAATCCAAATGTGTTTGGTCTAATTTCAATAGGTCAGTTCTTGTTTTCACTTAAAATTCTGTCCATTTGAAACAAAAGAGATCCTTTGAGTGATAACGGCCACATCGTGACTCATATTGATAAGGGGTTGACTCATACACGTCAAAAATGACCCATGTATCATTCCCATAAAATATCGACACAATCCTAGTGTTTTTTGTTGGATTTCCATATGTCAATTGTTGTTTTCACTTAAAATTCTGTCCATTTTAAACAAAAGAGAGACTTTGAGTGATACCAGCCACACCGTGCCTAGGATTGAGGCAGGGTTGACTCATACCCATCAAAAAAGACTCATGGATCATTACACTAAATTATCACCACAATATGAATGTGTTTGGTTAGATTTTTTTATGTCAGTTGTTGTTTTCACTTAAAATTCTCTCCATTTTAAACAAAAGAGAGACACTTTGAGTGATACTGGTGCCACCATGCCTCAGATTGAGGCGGGGTTGAATCTTAAATGTCAAAAATGACCCATGGATTGTTCCACTAAAGTATAAACACAATAAGAATGTGTTTGGTCAGATTTATTTATGCCAGTTGTTGTTTTCACATAAAATTCTATCCATTTTAAACAAAAGAGAGATGCTTTGAGTGATACCGGTCACATCATGCCTTGGATTGATGAAGGGTTGACTATAACATGTCATAAATGACCCATGGATCATTCCCCTAAAGTATCAACACAATCCGAATGCATTTGGCTGGATTTACATATGTCAGTTGTTGTATTCACTTAAAATTATGTCCATTTTAAACAAAAGAGAGACACATTGAGTGATACCAGCCACATCGTGCCTTAGATTGAGGAATTGTTGACTCATAAACATCAAAAATGACCCATTGATCATTCCCCTAAAGTATCAACACAATACGAATGCGTTTTGTTAGATTTACATATGTCTGTCGTTGTTTTCACTTAAAATTCTGTCCATTTTAATCAAAAGAGAGACACTTTGAGTGATACTGGCTACACCGTGCCTCATATTGAGGTGCGGTTGAATCTTACATGTCCAAAATTACCCATGGATCTTTTCCCAAAATTATAAACACAATCCAAATTCATTTGGTCTGATTTTTGTATGTCAGGTGTTGTTTTCACTTAAAATTATGTCCATTTTATACAAAAGAGAGACACTTTGAGTGATACCGGCCTCATCATGCCTATGATTGAGGTGGGGTTAACTCATAAATATTGAAAATGACCCATGGATAATTCCCCTAATGTATCAACACAATCCTAATTCGTTTGGATAGATTTCCATATGTCAGTTGTTGTTTTCACTTAAAATTATGTCCATTTTAAACAAAAGAGAGACACTTTGAGTGATACCGGCCACACTGTGTCTCGGATTAAGGTAGGGTTGACTCTTACACGTCACAAATTACCCAGGGATCATTACCATAAATTATAAACACAATATGAATGCGTTTGGTCGGATTTATGTACGCCAGTTGTTGTTTTCACTTAAAATTTTGTCCATTTTAAACAAAATGGAGACACTTTGAGTGATATTAGCCACACCGTGCTTTATATTGAGACAGGGTTGACTCTTACATGTCAAAAAGACCCATGGATAGTTCTCCTAAATTATCAACACAATCCTAATGAATTTGGTTGGATTTTCGTATGTCAGTTATTGTTTTCACTTAAAATTCTTTCCATTTTAAACAAAAGAGAGAAACTTTGAGTGATACCAGCCACACCATGCCTCGAATTGAGGCGGAGTTGACTCATAACCATCAAAAATGACCCATGTATTGTTCCCCTAAATTATAAACACAATCCAAATGTGTTTGGTCAGATTTTCGTATGTCAGTTGTTGTTTTCACTTAAAATTTTGTCCATTTTAAACAAAAGAGAGACTTTGAGTGATACCGGTCACATAATGCCTCAGATTGAGGATGGGTTGACTCATACATGTCAAAAATTACCCATGGATCATTATCCTAAAGTATCGACACAATCCAAATGCATTGGGTCATATTTTCGTATGTCAGTTGTTGTTTTCACTTAAAATTCTATCCATTTTAAACAAAAGATAGATTTTGAGTGATACCAGCCACACCATGCCTCTGATTGAGGTAGGGTTGACTTGTAAATGTCAAAAATTACCCATGTATAGTTCCCCAAAATTATCAACACAATCCAAATGTGTTTGGTTAGATATGAGGGTATTTTATAGATTTTACTGGTTTTTCTTATCCAAATCCCAAAGAAAAGTGGTTCATCATTCTTGCATGTTGTTAATGAATTTCATCTGTTAAAATGGGAAAATTAATCCTTAGAAAAAGGATATTTTATTAAATAAAAATTACATTTTTTCCTATAAACATTTATATACAACTATGTTTCATCTTTTGATCTCCTAAACCCCTCTCAAAAATGACCGCCAATTGTACAAATACCCAAGTCAGATCTTCATGATATTTGTGTACAATCTTCCATCAGGTATACGACCCACTCATTTATGAAAAAATATATATCATCTTGTGAGTATGAGGATTTTTTACAGTCATATTAGTACTTCAAAATATATAAACAAATAATTAATACATAATTAAAATAAAATAGTAGTTGTTTTTGAAAATACCTCTTTAGGGATTCTAGTTTGTTGATGAAAAACAATATATTTCATAAATTTACAAACATAATAACCGCAGTCATTATTGCTTGTTTGTTTTTGACACTGGAAAAAAATTGATCATTATGAGAATAAGTAACTTGTGTTGATATGTGTTTGGATAGTGAAATTTTATTATATATACCCTAATATTTGTCCAGACGTAGTACTTGCTCACCTCCTTATTCTTAGACCATGTCCTCATTTATTTTTTTAGATGACAATGATACATCACCCTATCATAACTAAATCCACGGTAAAAGGTAATATAAATTATATTACTTGATGTTTAGACCTAAAATGTAGGATGTAGTGTCTTAAAGATTCACAAACTTCATCATGTGTGGTCGGTTTGTTGGATATCCTTGCATTGAATCCATAAAATAAATATTTGGAGTATCCAAGTTCACCACAATTAGCAGCCAATGTTGCCTAAAAACACAAAAATAAATAAGTAATAAAAGAAGTGAAAATATAATTGATATGCTTTAATCGTGTATTTTTACCCCTGCATGGTAGGTATTAGGAAGAGTCTATCATCCGTAATATTTCTTTCAAATGTTTTCAGCAAGTCGTTCACTATTTCATCCTTTTTTGATGGCTCTAATTTCATTAGTTGTGTTGATGTGGAATGAGGATTAATGAGTCTGAATTTTGGCTCATGGGAAAATTCCTTCAACTGTTTTTCATATATACATCTATCAATAATATAAAATGCATTTAGTCATGATTTTCACATTATATCAGCTTTTAGAAAATCTATTCATGAAAACATGCCTCATATATAAATTTACTACTGTAACGCCTAGAAAACCGTATTCAAGGATCTCATTTACATTTTTAACAGAAATAAAATCTTAAATTTCCTCTCCTTATATATTCTTTTCAAAGACCACTATATGACTACTTCCACCTCTTAGCTTCATATCCACATGAGTCTTCAATGCTAGTAAATGTGGATAGAGAACAGGTGGTGTTATTGTTCTTTTAGTAACTCTTTTGGATCATTTGGCCGATCCTTTAGATGATTTTGAGTTGACGTTTCTTATCACACCCTTAACTTTCTCCATCTATAACAACATAATTGGTTCATACCCCTTTTTCATTAATTGTTAAAGGTTTATCTTGAAAAAAATGGAAATAAATACCTCTTTGTCCACATGTACTCTTAAAAGTTGTGACGACCCTACAACGAATGTCCCAATAGTCTTTTCAAGCATATGAATATCATCATCATCAAGTGGAATAGGTAGCTCTACATTTGGCTCATGATCTATAGTAATTTTCACTTTCATATGATCTTTTGGAAGTGTTCTATTATGTAGCTTGTCCTCTAGGATTTTGAACATTGTATCCCTCACTATAAGGTGATAGGTGGGTATTGACAGATATAAATCACAGTCATTATCACCCTGTAGAAAATCATTACAGTAAAAGTATTAGTGTTTGTCTGATTTTTCATTTCATGGGAACAATTATTAGAATATTTATTACCACATATAAGATTGTTTTTTAGGGGAATGGCTCACCTTAAAGATGGTGGGGGTGGGGCGAGATCTTCACGCACTAGTTGTTCATGAGTTGTGTCTTCTCCTTTCTTCCCACCCATAAAAGTTTCTAGAAACTCTCCCTGCCATTGAAATCGTTCTTCAAGAGTTTCTAGTCTTTTTCTCATTTCTTTCATTTTTTCATCTCTATCATCCCTTTGTTTTTTTTCTCATAATTTACTCTGGGTGTCACCCCAAGCCCCGCACCTCTGACATGACCATATTTTTCTGGCCGCTTCAAAGCCATCGATAATAGGTCTGCATCCTCTATTGGAGAAGCTAATTCTTGTGACTGTCGGATATAGTAAAATAAGTAATTATTTTTATTTAGTATCAATTTAAAAAAATGTTATCATTTCATACTTACACATATTTCCCACACTTTTTGTGTGTTTTCATCTACATGCTTCCCTTCCTTATTCACATGTGCTTCCTTCCATAGTACATGACGTGGTATGGAAGTGTCTTTAGTTTTGGACTCATCAATATACATATAAATATATAAAGATATTTATGATGTTGTTTCTTGGAACCTAACTGTAACGCCCCAACCCCAATTACCCAGAGTCGGTGCGTTATTACATAACATTGGCATGATCACAAAGGATCAAGTCTCGAAAGACCGATTAGTTTAGTAGTCTTGGAAACACTAGATATATTCATAAGTCTTACATTACATCATAAGGTAAAAGAAACTACAACAACATCTTGTCTTCATATCCCCTCATACTATCCCTGCATGTCATTCATAAATTACTTCTTCATTCCTGGGAAAAATAAAACATTGAAAGGGGTGAGCTCAGATTCTCAGTAAGGATAACATTACAGGAGAAGCTTTCATAGATAAGCATAAACACTTAAGGCAGTTTATAACTAAAATGAAAGCCTTTTAAACTTGAACTTCAGTATAAAATGGAAAAGATAAAATAAAATAATTCCATTTAGTTACTCACATGGATAATCTACTAGTCGAATGATCACATGCAATATCAATAACCACTTTCATAATTATGGAATGCATAATTCCAGACTATCATAACCACATAGCGAAGGCCTCGTGCCAAGACTACAAATAAGATTTTTCCAAGGCCTTGTGCCAAGATACTAGCTTGTCTCATGAGACCTACCGATGCATCGAGGAGCTATAGCGGGCTCCACCCGTCACTTATTAAGTCCAATTCATTCCTCATATGAACATGTTTAAACATAACAAAAACATTCGTATTAAAAATAGCATATGAAATGTCAATACTTTAATCACAAACCATGAATGGTATAAAAATAGCACATCCACAGTCAAACATAACTCATTCAATACAATATGGAAGATTGTATTATACCTCAATCGATAATAATGAATGATATTGACATAGATGAAAATAACCATCAAAACTATTTGAGATAAATATCCCCCTTTTCTTGAAAACATTTAAAAGTCACACTATTTGTCAAGAAGCCATTCAAAAATAGATTTTTGAATCACAGTGTCTCATACCACTTTGAAACTTTTAAAAGGAGTTTTAATTTTAAAACTTTAATGTCAATATAAATAAATCCTTAAAACCATTTTTAAAACATGGACATTAATGAGAAAGATTTAGATGAATAAGTCTTTAAAACATTTAAAAATGGTATTTTAGTTAGAGATTATAACCAAAAGAGAGAAACTTGAATACAAATAATTGAGGTAATCAAAACTTTGTAATATCATGAGAATAAAGGGATTCATGATATACTATGTCAAAGTACATTATATACACCACAAAAAAGTGATTTGGTGTATAACAATAAAGAAGTCTCAATGGAATTTAATTTGAGATGAAATCTCTCATAAAGTTTGTATCCTTAGGTTAAGGATAAATCAACGACATAGTTATGTGTGAAAAATATAAATACACTAAATCTGATTGGATATTCAGTGTAAAACAATCAAAGGATATTCACACATAATCTTGTAAAAACAACACCAATGAATTGGATGTTTAACTCAACAAATAGAGAATGAGTTAAAATTACTCTTATCAAATTCATATCGATGACTTGAGAAATTATCAATGGAGTGATTATGTGTATCAAAAGTATATCCACAGAAAAGGGGAGTGGAAATTATGACATAATCAAATTAATATTGATTCCACACATAATCTTGGAGTAAAATAATCAATGAAGTATGCGTAAAGCCGAATGAGTGGAAATTGAAATCTCAAATTCCCTTATCGGTTTGGTAACTTATGAAACATGCACCCATGAAAGAAGGATCATACAATGATGATGTAAATACCCATAAATAAAAGTATATTACACAATGAATACAATCATGGGCAGTACACATACACCACATGCAATAAGTGGTGAACAATGGAATTCTCACGAAATTAAGAGTGAGATAAGAAACCCCTTACTTTGTACATTTTCCTTGGTCGACGGTAGGTTAACCTCCTTTATAATGGTGAAATAATTGTTATTTAATTATACAAGAATCATATGCATTAATATGATATCATATATGATCTTTTAACATTGATTTGTTAATAATATCTTAGAATTATCGTCGTTTCAGGTGTTAACTTACTCGTTTTCTTTTATATGTTTTGTTACGTAAGCCGTGGTTGTCATGGATAGGTTTTATATTATTCATATCCAGAATGATATCAAGTACTTAAACATTATTTTTAAATCATCAAATGATAATTATACTTGAGTGGATACGATAGAGAATGAATCTCATCACGTTCGTGGAGACGGTAGTCCGTACGTACGCACGAGCGACAATATCATTCTTTTGATATTAAAATAATATATAATTGGATGGTATATCATATATACAGAATCATTATCATGTTATATTTATTATTTTCATGAGTTACACATCATTATTATACCCACCCAAATAATAATATATTGAATAACAATTACACCACGACGTGGAGACGGTAAGCCGTACGTACGCACGTATGGTGACATGTTATTCAAAGGGTGGATAGAATACTGAATATGGTTGTACCATTTTTATAATAACATCACAGTATATATAAGATACTGGAGTTATTATTTTAGAATGGTAATAACAAAGAAAGGAGAAGTGGAAGAAGAAAGGTACTTGAAAAGGGGTGGTGAAAACATTACATCTTCTTCGGGTTCTTCCTTTTGATTTGATCAAAAGGGATCCTTAGGTTGGCTTTCTGATCAAACTAAGGCCTCTAGGTTGTAGTGAGGGAAGTTGGTAGAGTATTTGGGCAGGTTTTGGCCGAACCAAAAGGCTTTGAAGGTGTGAATAAATGAGAAGGAGGAGTGACCTTTTATAAGATGGGTGGGGGGCACCTTTGGAAAAGCTAGAAATATTAATTTATAATAAATTCATATTCGGATTCTAATGGCTCCAAAGTTGATTATTTAAAAGTTAAGGTGGGGATGGGTCTAAAACCACTCAACCAATAGAATTTAGACAGGTTTGGGTCATTATATTAATCTTATCTTTAGGTATTAACTCTTAGTTAATTAGTTTCACTTTTACAATGTCTCTTTGTATTTTTATATTATATAGTTAATAAACATACCATATACATCCAAGATACCCCCAAGTGGTTCATTAATGATACACCTATCATGATATAAGTATCTTGGCCGAACATTAGATTTTTATGAATTTAATATCAATTAATAATATAATATTTGTTTTAAAAACTCTTTTATGTCAATTTTGACACTATTCAATAGTTGATTTTTGTGAAACACATAACAGAATGATTACTTCGAAAAAAGTTAATTAAATCAATACTAATATGTCATATTAACTTATAAAATTAGTTTAATTAAATAAAAGTCTCAAATTATATTTATTTGGGTATTTATAATATCAATTATTCTAATTTTTCACTATTATGGTAATTACTCCATCACCATTGTGTCATAAATAAATTAAATTATTTAATGTCTACAAATTATAAATAAAATATCATTATGTAGGAAATATTTTTAGATTTCTATTGAATATTTATAGTCTAAAATACAACATATATAACCCTATGTAACAATTGTTTTGCTAAAAGATATATGCTTGTGTCATTTTTGTATTCATTTTAACTTAATTAAAATAAAGTGTCCCTATCACCTACAAGTGGCTCCATGGGGTCCCAAAATCGACTCAAAGATACCTATGGTCAGAAATGTATCAACCAATAAGGATAGGACATGTTTTAAGGTAATTTAGTATTATTATAATATTATTTTTTAACCCTTTTTTACCGGATTTACCCTTAACCATGGTAAATAAAATATTTACCGAAGTAATTATTCAAAATGTCTAAAAATAAAAGTTACCTATTTACACAATTTGAGCATCCTGATTCCAAATATGGAATCCATTTTTTCAAATTCAAAACACAGAAGTGGCAGAAATTAATTTAAAATTATTTTCCGTTGTTAAAACAAAAAGCGTGTTTTTAAGAGATAATAACTATCAAAAGATTGACACTTGTTTATGTCCGGTTTAATTGTAAAATTATGTCCAATGACCAACATTGTATTAAATGGTAAAAATATATTCTAAATATACTTTAAAACCACTCAAATTCATAATTTATCACTATTAATTATTTTGATTAAAAAAGTTGTTTTTAATTAAAATTTAGTAATTTTCACTATTCATCAAAATATTAAAGTTATTCGAAAAGTACCAAAATTTCACCTTAGGCTAAATTCTATATTCCGAATCCAAAAATGAAGTCCATTTTGAAATATAAAATATATATAATTTCAAAAAGTAGGTATTACTATTCATAATGGCTAGTTTGGTTGGTTATGGTGTGTTAGAACTCGGTGTTGCGTACAACATACGCTATCACATTATTCAAAGAGAAGCGTACCGTAGAAGCTTGGGGTATTACATTCTCTCATCCTTCAATAAATTGCGTCCTCGCAATTTTTAAAATTGTTCTTGGGAATATAATGGAAAGTCCCACATCGGAAAAAGAGTCAATAAAACTATCACTTTAAAAGAAAGAAAGAGAGGTATAAAGGTCAACCAAGATAACCCATACTCAGATTCCATGTAGGAAAACATGGATATGGATGATAAACTAAGTGTCATGTTCTGATGGAGAGGGATAGAAATCATGATCAGGAGAAATTTAACAATAAGAAAGCCACAAACTTGTGTTGGGACAAACGACCATTAGTCTCCTAGTAGGAAAGTAAATGGACAACATTTTTTTGTTTTAAGTTACATTAATTTATGATATTGATTAAGAATATAAAGATATATACTTACATTTTATGTAGAGTTTCATTCTTTAATAAATTTCCACCACAAACTCATTTTTTTTAAACGATGAGTATTCAAGAAGACTTGGTCACACTGGAAGAGCTAGAATAAACTTTTATAGAATCACATGATCCATGCAGGATGAACTATATATTTACATTGTCTTTAGAGATTAATCAAAACCAAAATGGTTAGTACAAGATCTAATGATCCCCCAAAAGGATATTCCTTGAGAGAAATAAACACTAATCTTAATTTCCAAAATTAAACCAACAATACCCCAAAGTTAAATAAATACCATTCAATAATAAATTGTCCTTAAAATCCTTTAATATAATCAAAACTAATATTGAAAACCAAAACTTATTTTGAATGTAGTCTTCCATGTTAAATTGTATCTCCAAATGACATTAATTACTCTTAAAGTCACATACTTAAAAGTAATTAACCTAATCATTTCCATAAATAACCCAAATCATTATAAATCCACAATAAAAACATAGATAAAAATCCACCATTACTCCTCAAATTAAATCCCATAACACTCTATTTTCCTTTGGCATATAGTGTTCTCAACAAAGTGAACAACTTCCAAAATAACATTTATCACTTCATCACCAAATCATTTTCCTATACTAAGGGTATTCATTTGATAAGACATAAGATCCCAAATCAAATTATTATTGATCAATAAAATCATTTAACTAAAAATAATATTCACACTAACCAGGGACTTCACGTAGTCCAGTGGTAGGTGATAAATCCCAATCGCACTTTGGTTGTGGGTTCGATTCCCACAGCTTTGTCTGACGCGATGGGTTGTCACACGGTCTACGTGTTGTCCTTTTTCAAAAACTACATTTTATAATATTACCAAAATGAGATAAATTCCTCAAAATACCATAACATAATTTTACCACAAATCTTATCTCATACATTTCATTTTCATCCCAAATTATAATAACTTATAATTTCCTCAAACCCAATGATCATATAAGACCAAATGGTTATTTATAACTATATCCGCAACAGAAAAGATAATTCTTCCTCAAATATCATTTTCACATGATAAATTGCAGGTTTACACATACAGGAGAAAATTATTCCAAATTAATCCCATCAATAAAGAGCACTAACACTTTTAAACATTTCACCATCCATTTATTTCCACATAGGTTCTTCATCATATGTTCCTCGGGTTCCCACATTGCCTCTTCCATCTTATGATTTCTCTATAGATCTTTTACCAGACGAGTCATCCGGTTTCTCAACACTTGATCTTTGGTATGAAGAATTCTAATAGGCTCTCCACAATAAGATAGATCAGGTTCCAGCTCTAATTCTTCATAGGTGAGTACATGCGTTGGGTCAGGCATGTATTTTGTCACTAGAGATATTTGGATCACAACATGAACTCTGGAGAGACTAGGCGGATTTGCCTTTTGGTAGAATGCGTTCATGTGTCACAATGGTACCTCAGGAATTTTTCAAAATCATATACTTCCTTTACAAAAAAACTCCTCATCCATCTTGGATTATACCGATGGAAGCATTGATGCAACATAAAAAAATAGGTATTTCTTATATATAATTTTGAGACATCATCTTTAACATGTTTTTTTAGAAAAATTCTCACTGATTCATCTTCAAATATTTCAAAATAAGGTTTTGGTAAATCAGTTTTCGTATATCCCAAAAGACATAAATATATAATTTGATACATATAGGCTTCTCGAAGGTCTCCCTCTTCTGCAGCATCTAGAAAATCATTTAGTGCATCGTAATTTTGAGATAAAGTTAATAATTTGAAAAGACCCTGATGGTACTTCCCACGCTTAGCGTGGTAAGAAAGTTGAGAGCGCAACATTATCCCATAGTCGGTACTTGATCCTTGAAATAATCATGCAATGCTAGAGGTATTGGATGTCTCATAAAGTTGTTTGCAGGTAACTTGGACATTTGAAAAGGTTTCAACATCGTCTGCGCATGACTTCTGGATAATAATTGTAAGTAGTTCTTCAGGAAGAGAGAGAAGAGTTGTTCGTGATCTTGATCCCTCCATGTTTCAACTAACAAAAAGAAAATACAATTAGGGTTTTTGAATACTTATCTAATAAGAATGTAAAAAAATAGACATAATAGGATAATCTTGTAATTGAACAATATATCCTAACTTGGGGTACCCTATGTTAAAATCTAGGTTATCCACTATCTATTTTCTGACATATATTCTTAGGGGAATTTTTTTGTATTCCTTTAATAATGGTTTATACTAATCTTGTGAATTTACCAAATCATATCCCCCGGGAGTGTCATAACCAAGAGTGCAGCAAGGCCCGTTTTCGTGCACCAGTTCCCGTTCGAGTCTAGCTCAAAGTGGTGTTTTCGGGTTTTACCCCTAGGTACATCTGTGCCAGAGCCACCTCTACCTACTCGTATCCAGACAGGGATGTATTGCTCGGAAAACTCACAAAATCTTCTACAATACCAAAATTCTAGGAAGTTCTTCTATACTAATCCTCAAAGTTCATCTTAGGTCTACGTGCTCTAATTAGAGTTTATCTAAATCTAGCTTCCAAGGTTTGTACTAAACTTCCTCTGATACCAACTGTAACGCCCCGACCCCAGTTACCCAGAGTCGGTGCGTTATTACATAACATTGGCATGATCACAAAGGATCACGTCTCGAAAGACCGATTAGTTTAGTAGTCTTGGAAACACTAGATATATTCATAAGTCTTACATTACATCATAAGGTAAAAAAACTACAACAACATCTTGTCTTAATATCCCCTCATACTATCCTTGCAGGTCATTCATAAATTACTTCTTCATTCCTGGGAAAAATAAAACACTGAAAGGGGTGGGCTCAGATGCTCAGTAAGGATAACATTATAGCAGAAGCTTTCATAGATAAGCATAAACACTTAAGGCAGTTTATAACAAAAACGAAAGCCTTTTAAACTTGAACTTCAGCATAAAATGGAAAAGATAAAATAAAATAATGTCATTTACTTACTCACATGGATATTCTACTAGTCGAATGATCACATGCAATATCAATAACCACTTTCATAATGATGGAATGCATAATTCCAGACTATCATAACCACATAGCCAAGGCCTCGTGCCAAGACTACAAATAAGATTTTGCCAAGGCCTTATGCCAAGACACTAGTTTGTCTCATGAGACCTACCGATGCATCGAGAATCTATAGCGGGCTCCACCCGTCACTTATTAAGTCCAATGCATTCCTCATATGAACATGTTTAAACATAACAAAAACATTCATATTAAAACTAGCATATGAAATGTCAATACTTTAATCACAACCCATGAATGGTATAAAAATAGCACATCCACAGTCAAACATAACTCATTCAATACAATATGGAAGATTGTATTGTACCTCAATCGATAATAATGAATGATATTGACATAGATGAAAATAACCATCAAAACTATTTGAGATAAATATCCCCCTTTTCTTGAAAACATTTAAAAGTCACACTATTTTTCAAGAAGCCATTTAAAAATAGATTTTTGAATCAAAGTGTCCCATACCACTTTGAAACTTTTAAAAGGAGTTTTAATTTTAAAACTTTAATGTCCATATAAATAAATCCTTAAAACCATTTTTAAAACATGGACATTAATGAGAAATATTTAGATGAATAAGTCTTTAAAACATTTAAAAATGGTATTTTAGTTAGAGATTCTAACCAAAAGAGAGACACTTGAATACAAATAATTGAGGTAATCAAAACTTTGTAATATCATGAGAATAAAGGGATTCATGATATACTATGTCAAAGTACATTATATACACCACAAAAAAGTGATTTGGGGTATAACAACAAAGAAGCCTCAATGGAATTTAAGTTGAGATGAAATCTCTCATAAAGGTCGTATCCTTAGGTTAAGGATAAATCAACGACATAGTTATGTGTGAAAAATATAAATACACTAAATTTGATTGGATATTCAGTGTAAAACAATAAAAGGATATTCACACATAATCTTGTAAAAACAACGCCAATGAATTGGATGTTTAACTCAACAAATGGAGAATGAGTTAAAATTACTCTTATCAAATTCATATCGATGACTTAAGAAATTATCAATGGAGTGATTATGTGTATCAAAAGTATATCCACAGAAAAGGGGAGTGGAAATTATGACATAATCAAATTAATAGTGATTCCACACATAATCTTGGAGTAAAATAATCAATGAAGTATGCGTAAAGCCAAATGAGTGGAAATTGAAATATCAAATTCCCTTATCGATTTGGTAACTTATGAAACATGCACCCATGAAAGAAGGATCATAAAATGATGATGTAAATACCCATAAATAAAAGTATATTACACAATGAATATAATCATGGGCAGTACACATACACCACATGCAATAAGTGGTGAACAATGGAATTCTCACGAAATTAAGAGTGAGATAAGAAACCCCTTACTTTGTACTTTTTCCTTGGTTGACGGTAGGTTAAACTCCTGTATAATGGTGAAATAATTGTTATTTAATTATACAAGAATCATATGCATTAATATTATATCATATATGATCTTTTAACATTGATTTGTTAATAATATCTTAGAATTATCGTCATTTCAAGTGTTAACTTACTCGTTTTCTTTTATATGTTTTGTTACGTAAGCCGTGGTTTTAATGGATAGGTTGTATCTTATTCATATACATAATTATATCAAGTCCTTAAACATTATTTTTAAATCATCAAATGATAATTATACTTGAGTGGATACGATAGAGAATGAATCTCATCACGTTCGTGGAGACGGTAGTCCGTACGTACGCACG
Source organism: Viscum album (assembly GCA_963277665.1). NCBI lineage: Eukaryota > Viridiplantae > Streptophyta > Magnoliopsida > Santalales > Viscaceae > Viscum > Viscum album. The sequence continues at coordinate 292,430,430 of OY728144.1, forward strand.
AGCGACAATATCATTCTTTTGATATTAAAATAATATATAATTGGATGGTATATCATATATAAAGAATAATTATCATGTTATATTTATTATTTTCATGAGTTACACATCATTATTATACCCAACCAAATAATAATATATTGAATAACAATTACACCACGACGTGGAGATGGTAAGTCGTACGCACGCACGTATGGTGACATGTTATTCAAAGGGTGGATAGAATACGGAATATGGTTGTACCATTTTTATAATAACATCACAGTATATATAAGATACTGGAGTTTTTATTTTATAATGGTAATAACAAAGAAAGAAGAAGTGGAAGAAGAAAGGAACTTGAAAAGGGGTGGTGAAAACATTACCTCTTCTTCGGGTTCTTCCTTTTGATTTGATCAAAAGGGCTTCTTAGGTTGGATTTCGGATCAAACTAAGGCCTCTAGGTTGTAGTGAGGGAAGTTGGAAGAGTATTTGGGAAGGTTTTGGCCGAACCAAAAGGCTTTGAAGGTGTGAAGAAATGAGAAGGAGGAGTGCCCTTTTATAAGAGGGGTGAGGGGCACCTTTGGAAAAGCTAGAAATATTAATTCATAATAAATTCATATTCGGTTTCTAATGGCTCCAAAGTTGATTATTTAAAAGTTAAGGTGGGGATGGGTCAAAAAACACTCAAACAATAGAATTTAGACAGGTTTGGGTCATTATATTAACCTTATCTTTAAGTATTAACTCTTAGTTAATTAGTTTCACTTTTACAATGTCTCTTTGTATTTTTATATTATATGGTTAATAAACTTACCATATACATCCAAGAGACCCCCAAGTGGTTCATTAATGATACACCTATCATGATATAAGTCTCTTGGCCGAACATTAGATTTTTAGGAATTTAATATCAATTAATAATATAATATTTCTTTTAAAAACTCTTTTATGTCAATTTTGACACTATTCAATAGTTGATTTTTGTGAAACACATAACAGAATGATTACTTCGAAAAAATTTAATTAAATCAATACTAATATGTCATATTAACTTATAAAATTAGTTTAATTCAATAAAAGTCTCAAATTATATTTATTTGGGTATTTATAATATCAATTATTCTAATATTTCACTATTATGGTAATTACTGCATCACCATTGTGTCATAAATAAATTAAATTATTTAATGTCTAAAAATTATAAATAAAATATCATTATGTAGTAAATCCTTTTATCTTTCTATTGAATATTTATAGTCTAAAATCCAACATATATAACCCTATGTAACAATTGTTTTGCTAAAAGATATATGCTTGTGTCGTTTTTGTATTCATTTTAACTTAATTAAAATAAAGTGTCCCTATCACCTAAAAGTGGCTCCATGGGGTCCCAAAATCGACCCAAAGATGCCTATGGTCGAACATGTATCAACCAATAAGTCTAGGACACATTTTAAGGTAATTTATTATTATTATAATATTATTTTTCAACCCTTATTTACCGGATTTACCCTTAACCATGGTAAATAAAATATTTACCGAAGTAATTATTCAAAATGTCTAAAAATAAAAGTTTCCTCTTTACACAATTTGAACATCCTGATTCCAAATATGGAATCTATTTTTCCAAATTCAAAACACAGAAGTGGCAGATATTAATTTAAAATTAATTCTCGTTGTTAAAACAAAAAGCGTGTTTTTAAGAGATAATAACTATCAAAAGATTGACACTTGTTTATGTCCGGTTTAATTGTAAAATTATGTCCAATGACCAACATTGTATTAAAGGGTAAAAATATATTCTAAATATACTTTAAAACCACTAAAATTTATAATTTATCACTATTAATTATTTTGATTAAAAAGTTGTTTTTAATTAAAATTTATTAATTTTCACTATTCATCAAAATATTAAAGTTATCCGAAAAGTACCAAAATTTCACCTTAGGCTAAATTCAATATTCCGAATCCAAAAATGAAGTCCATTTTGAAATATAAAATATATATAATTTCAAAAAGTAGGTATTACTATTCATAACGGCTAGTTTGGTTGGTTATGGTGTGTTAGAACTCGGTGTTGCGTACAACATACGCTATCACATTATTCAAAGAGAAGCGTACCGTAGAAGCTTGGGGTGTTACACTAACAATATTTTTGTAAATTTAAAATACATACCATTTTCTTTTCTAGTGAAGCGTACCCCATCCTTGCTTTATGATAGGGGTATGTTGGTTTTGATGCACGCTACTTATTTTCAGTACTGAGTTGTTGTTTCATAAATGAAATATTGACAATCAACATGATGAATACACATATCCTCAAACAACCTATTATCGACCACAATGTACCTGAAATTTCTCACCCCCACGGCGGCCAATAAATTCATCCCATGCTTCTTGGGATATCTGGTGAGACTAGACAAGGGGTGGGTGTAGTTTTGTTTTACCTTTGGAATCTTTCAGGTGACATTTGGTTAAAATAGTGTGAAAACCTCAATGACACCTTCTGGAAAGCCTTAGTATATAATTCTTGTGTGAATCATCTACTATAAATGTACTCTGTAAGATATTGAGAAGAGTAATCCATTGTTTCATTATTTTATTTTCTAGTAAATTAAATAAATAATATCGTAATGTTACCATAATTTCTTCTCAGATCACAGCCTCCAACCAGGATACAACATGGTGCCATGAATCTATGTCAATCGGCACGCATTGTCGATTGACAATTCCAATGTAACTAATAAACATAGCCTTGTTGGGATTCACATGTTGGCCTCGTACATTCCATCCGACATCAAATTTGATGCCTTTGCTTTTCTCCTTAAGAATTTTGGCTAACACCGTCAAACTATAACACACCTTTGTTTTCTACAACGTTGGTCCTTCATCCCTGACCATTTCATCGATATCAAAATCATAAATATGTTCATATGAAATGATGGAAATTCCACATGATGATGGTTATTAGACCACAACCCTAGGAGTAGCAAAAGGTTTAGAAACTTGTTGTTTCTCTACACTGTGAGCAACATCAGCAGCAACAACAACACCAACAACAACTTGAGAGACTTGTTTGGGCTCGAGGCTAGGAGCACCCAAACATGCAGAATTCATTATCTGCAAAAGTGGTTGAATAGTTAATTTATATTACATAAATTTAGTAATTATAAGATAAAAACATGAGATAGAAAGATCTATATTACAAACAAAATATAACCTTTTTATTGAACTCTATTTCTTTTTTTCAAAGGCTGAAGGGATTTGACACCTCTATCGATTATCCAAATCCCTTTATTGTGGTCTCCTCTAACATATAAAACATCATCTATATTGGGACCGCTGCGAAATGATTGCAACGTACCATTGAAAGGATCGTCCTAAACTAAATTTTCATTGGACCCTTTATTAGTTTTGAACGCTAATAGAACAATCGACCACTTTCAGTTTGCGGGATTTGAAACATAAAATACTTGTACCGCTTGTGAGGCCATTATAAACTGTTCGTCTTTGTATCCTTATTTACTAAAATCAACTTCCACAAATCCCAATTCATCTATTTTAACACCACTATTGTTATCAACCCATTTTCATTGAAAAATCGGCAATTGGAATGTCATATAATCCAACTCCCATATTTGTTTAATAATGCCAAAGTATGACATATTTGCATAAATTAGATTTTTATCCTTACAACCAGAAACATGCATCGCTTCAACCACAAGTCTAACTCCACTATTTTGCATAGTACTATCTTCATCATGTTTATCTGTATAGAATGTATAACCATTAATTACAAAACCATTGTAATATAATACATACACACTTGGTCCAGTGACTAGCCATTGAAGTCGTTCTGAAATTGAATTTAGATTTTCATCTAACTCCTTAAAAACATGGTCCTGAAACCATCCTATAAATTGGTGATTATGTGTATTTGATATCCATTTTTCATCCCTTGATGGATTTAACTATTTAATAATTTATTTGTGGGTTTCAATATATGGAGCAACCTCCCAATTGTTATGAAAAAACATAAAGGTGGGCATGCTCCTGATCTGTAATATTGATTGTCACAACATTTCTTCCAGAAATTCTCTCACCCTCAATGCGTCTATTGTAATGAGATTTCGGGAGACCAATTCTTTCCACATCAGATAGGTATTCGGTACATAATTCAATGGCTTCCTCAACAATATATCACTTCACTATACAGCCCTCTGGATGACTTCGATTCTTGACATACCCTTTCAAAATCTTCATATACCGTTCAATGGGGTACAACCATCTATAGTTCACAGGACCACAAATTCGAATCTCTCTCACCAAGTGAAGCATAAAATGAACCATCATATCAAAGAATGTTGGAAGGAAGAACATTTCTGATTCACATAATATGATGAAAATTTCTCTTTCCATAGCAGGAAAGTTCATCGGGTCTAAAACGTTGCTACATATATCATTGAAAAGGAAACAAAGTTTGGTTAACGTATAACGAACATTCTTGGGAAAAATTCAATGTAAAGATATAGAAATTAAATCTTGCATCAAAACATGGAATTCATGTGATTTCAAACCTTTTAATTTCAAATCATTTATTGACACAATGTTCTTGATATTTGATGAATACCCCTCTGAATCCTTTACATCATTGAAGAAGTTTCAAAATTGATATCTCTCCTCCCTAGAAAGAGTGTAAGCAGTTGGAGGAAGAACCATTCAATTTTCACCCTTCACGAGAAACAAATATTCTCGTATTCTCATATCAACCATGTCCAACCTTGTCTTAATTCCATCCTTTTTTTTGGTAGGGGAATTTAGTAGTGTTCTGATAACACTATCACGTACATTTTTTCCACATGCGTCACATCAAGAAAATTTTTGACATACAAACAATTCTAGTATGGTAATTCAAAAAAACTGATCTCTTTTTCCAACGGATTTTCATAATATTTTTCGAAAATGGTTTACCAAAAACAATGTTCACATATTTTACTTTATCAAAAAACTGATCACCTATTAGTGGAGACAGTGTTGTGTGTTGTTATGAACTTCTATTGAATGATTTCATCCAAGATTGGTACTTATGCCGACAAGTTAGAAATCTACGATGTCCTAGAAACACAGTTTTTTATGAATGTTTCAACCTAATTGATTCTATATCTTCTTCTCACATGGGACACCCTTGAGTTACTTTAATGCTATAGCCTAACAAATTTCCATAAGCAGGGAAATCATTTATCGTCCCATACAACATCGCTCTCAATGTGAATTATTCACTTTTATAAGCATCATACAACATAACACCTGAATCCCACAGTAACTTCAAATCCTCGATCAAAGGAGACAAATAAACATCAATATTGTTTCTTGGTTGTTTTCGTCCTGATATAAGCATAGATAACATGATAAATTTCTACTTCATGAAAAACCAAGGTGGCATGTTATAATTTACCAACATAACAGACCATGTATTGTGAGTGCTGGTTTGAAAACCAAAAGGATTCACTCCATCTGTAGATAATGCAAGAAGAAGGTTTCTCGGCTCTTTTCCAAATTCAGGATACTCATGATTAATTATCTTCCATTTAGGAGAGTTGGTCGGGTGATGTAATTTCTTATCTTTATTTATTTTATATATATTCCATGACAATTGTCTTGTAGTTTCATCACTTCCATATAGATGCTTAAACCTTGGAATGATTGGAAAGTACCATACAACTTTCATAGGACTGGATTCATCTTTCTTGTATCGAGAAGCACCATGATTTGGGAATTTTGTAAGATATTTTTTCTCCTTGAGAAACAGTATACAGTCTTTCGAGCAGGCATGTATTCTTTCAGAAATCATACCCATCAAGTGTAGCATTCGTTTAGCTTCATATGTCTGGTTTGGGAGCTCATTATCTTCTGGGAGCATGTCATTCAAGAGAGAAAGTAGTTCTGTAAAACTGACATCACTCCATCTGTTTCCTGCTTTCAATTTATACAACTTTAGTACAGTTGACAATGTTGTATATTTAGTACAACCAGCATACAATGGCGTCTTTACACAACTCTTTAACTTATCAAACAATTTTGGGTAATTACGGAGTTCATCTTCAACTTTCCTTGTCATTTCTTCAATACGAACTTCATCATCATTGACATTTGTAATCACATCCTCCATACGGTCTTCTTCATTATCCATATTTGTATTCATATATGATGATCCTTAAAACACCTTTTTATCCCAGCGAGTAGCTACATTCGCTTTTTCTCTGTGTTTATTCCAACATTTATAACTCCAATATATTCTATGACATATCAAATGTTATTCCAACTCCACTAGAGTAATTATTCTAGAATAACAACAATGTAAACATAAACAAAATATTTGAGAAGAATCCTTTGCGTTATCCTTTGCAAACTTGATGAAATCTTTCACTCTGTTCTCATACTCTATTGTCAAACGATTAGTATCCATCCAATATTTATTCATCACCATCCTATTTGAATCTCAAATATTAGTATTTATGATTCAAATACACAAAACAAGACTTCCAAATATAATATAACAGAACCACTTCCTTATAAAAATAGAGATTAATAGAGCCTAACCATTTCAAATAAATATTTATAAATCAACAGAACCAAGAGAGACCCCCCATCAAAATCAACACACTTTCCAACCCCCTTACCAATAGTTCTATCACCCACCACCCTTGCAGCAAAACATTAAACATCCTTTTAACCACCCCTACCAGCCACCTTATTCATAATAAAATAATCACATTAAATAACCCAAAACTAGTGACCAAACTCAAATAAAATGAAAACAAGGATACAATTTTGATGATAAAACTAATATAGTGGATACATTTCCAAACACAAAGGGGTTTGTGGGGGAAACAAATAACCTATATTTATCCAAAATTACTATGGAATATCATAGGTTTTGTTACCCGAATTAACATAAGAAATAGAAAATTAAGGTTAGTGAACATAAATTCTATCATGAACATCTAAAGAATATGAAATAACTCTCCCTCACTAGCATGGGGCTCTGCCAACTCCTACCATATACCTATAAAATAATTGAAAAAATTAGTAAAAATAGTTTCTTTCACCTATTTATATTAGTACTACAATAAAAGTAACATAGATCGTACCTCCAAACACTCCTGGATCCTCCTGGTAAAAAACTCTAGTGACTACAAATATATAAGATTCCAACCACTAACTTCACAATATTGGAGTGTTATACTTAGGGGTAGTATTAGTAGAATCAAAAAAAATTTCCATCCACCTCATGCTCCTCCCTGATCTCCTCTATCACTTTAGTGCTGTACAGACCTCCTTTCTCGAGTTCCTTCCTCTGCCTAGGCTATTCGTCAACTGCCTCTTTGACTGTAGCATGAATGTTAAGAAAATGCAATGTGATATGTATATACCAATCACAATCATATTAACTTCCTTGGTGTAATGGGATATCCTTTAGGTACCTGTGAATGTCAGTGCCTCCTGAGATGATACTTCCATCACACACCTACTGTGGGTGGGTGTTGATAACCCTACATCCCAAAAGATCACTACCTTAAAAGTTTATGATATCAACTCAACCATGGGCATAGTCATAGAACACTAATATATCCATCCAAATCTTTGTATTACATGTTGAATTCCCCCAAACCACTAGAGGTCGTTCTATGAATTGATCAACATAAATTAATGGATTTAATAAAAAGATCTGAAATACAATCCAACCAAGTGAAAGACATTTACAATCTCCTGAGAATAAATTCATCCCCCATCATGTAATCGAGTTCTCCACAGTGTAGGTGTACTTAACCAAAATAACTTGGCCTGAAACACCAAGGTTAGTTCTTTACTAGAGTAGTTTCTATTCAAAATAACAATCTTGATACTCATAATAGGTATCAGGGAAGAATCACTATCTACCCAATGAAGTGTATGGTGTCTCCCCATTTTCAAGAAAAAACCTTCTAGAATAGTACCTAGGAACAACTGGTCATAGAGGTTCACTAAGTTGACACCACCCTTAAATTTTCCTTGATATAAAAGAACGATGTGTGGAATTTACCATTGATCGAAGTCAAGAAACATCCCACAATACTAAAAAGAATTAACCACCCAAATACAACTGCTCACATGTTCATACCACTATCTAAACCCAAATTCCTTTTCCAAAGAATACCATTCACCTTTCCATGGATGCGCTACTTTGATCTCCTCATCTTCTGTGGCCCTAGTGCATGAAGACTGGAGGCCACTCCATGAATCTTGGATTAATAATAAATGAACCTAAATGGCTTATAGGCTCCACTATGAACTGTCTCAGGGAGAGATTCAATTTAGAACACTATAACTTCACAAAGACACTCATCATCTCTGGTATATGGGTTGATGCATACACCATATCCTTACCAAGAGTTAACCACAAGTCTCCCTTATGAAGCATTCCATAATTCCTCGACATTTATAGGGAAGAAAAGTATTCTTCTTGCACACATAACATAAAACGATGCTCACCAACTAAGGAAAATATAACTTAACATCCACAAGGTTGGATGCACTTTCTATATTTGAGGGGTCCTAATCACTATCATAAATAGAACCTTCCCCATAAACACAATCACCAGCACATCATGACACCCACAAAGTGTAACCAATTAATAATGAGGCGGGTAATATCAAAACTCTTCTTTTTCATGAAGGGGTTTACAAAAATACCACTTTCATGAGTATAGATAAACCCACCATAAGGATGAGGAAAAAACACTCAACATTAGTAGAATATTCGTGTATAACAAGGTCTAGATTGAGGTTTCCTTAGAATATCAAACCCTCATACATATGACACTTCGTAAAAAATAAATTCGAGTTCCAAACATCGTTAAGACCCATGGGGAATCATAAAAAAGTCATACTTTAGTTCAAATCATCTGCTAACCGAGTATAAGAATCCAGTACGTCTGTTATTTCGTGACATAGATTGTTAGAACTCTATGTTAGTTAGCATCTAATCCAAGGGTGGTGATCATGGGGAAGAATCCAAACATCACCCTAATGAAAAATACTCTCACAAAACCTATCCACAAAAAATAAACCTAAAAGGAGAAGTGGGAGACTTACCTAGAGTATATCGCACCCATGATGGAGGGAGAGAAGAAGCATTGAGCGGTCAGGGATCCTTCTGCACTACGTTGAGAGGGGAAGGTGCGACCGCAAGGGGGAGATGCATGGGAGGAGCCACCACCGTTGAGAAATTGATGAGTAGGGTTCTCAGTGAGTCTAGTGGAGAGGAGAAAGTAGGGTTTGTGGGGGGAGGATCCGCGGAAGGGGTTCGAGGGGGAGGAGAAGTAGTAGGGATAGTGGCGGAGTTCTGGAAAAGATAAGATCGCGGGGGGAGGGGAGTTGTCGTAGGGGTACATCACCGCGAGGGCTTGAGGGCGTGATAAAGAGAGGATATTGTGCACTGGATTTTATAAAATATGGGACTATGGTTTAATCAGTGCTAAAAAAGCGCTGATAAAGACACTCTTTATCAAAGCTTTTTTAGCGCTTTTAAAGCGTACTCTTTATAAGCACTGATAAATAATGCCTTTATCAGCGCTAAAATTATAGCGCTCATAAAGGGTTCCTTTATCAGCGCTTTCTTCTTAGCGTTGATAAAAGGAGGGGCTACCCTTGCCCGTTTTTGTAGTAGTGTCCACATGGTCTATTTAATCTCCCCCTTTGAGTTTATTTTCAATACCATTTCTCTTAATACCATTTCACCTTATAAAGTAAATGTTATTATCACCCTCATTTATAACAAATGAAAAGGAATATAAGGTAATATTTTCCTTACTTCATCTTTATATTTTTTTGTGTTATACAGAAACATCTTACTCTCCCTTACCTGTTCAAAAATACACCACAATAAAATAATTTTATATAAGGATCGAATCACATGTGTCTTAGAAATGATCCATTATTCATTCAACTTTAGATCTACATGGGCTAACCTGATGTAGAAAACATGACTGAATCAACCAAGACATCAATGTCGTTAATTAATCTCTACAACATGTGATACCACTTCAAATTCCACATTTCAAGGGCTATACACACCAATTTATCAAGAAAAGTATAACCTACATTCATCTTCATCAAACACATTAAAAAAATCTTGTGAAAGCTAAATAACTCACACATTTCCTTTCTTACTCATCAACCATCATTCCCCCTTTTTTCAACCTATTTATCATAATCAAATTAGGAGTTCAAAAGTGTGAATGGTATACCTCAGCTTCCAAATTTTTTATATGTTGTATAATTCCTATAATTATATAAAATGACTTTTCAATAACATCTTATTCCACATGTAAGATCCCCCCTTAATGGATGCACTCTATGACTCATCATGGCAGTTAAAGCATTCTATGATGATCACCTCTTCTTAGTGTACAACTGCTACAACACTCACCCATATCTCCTTTAATTATCTCTTTCAATTCACTAAATGTTAGTACAAATAAAAGAAAGATGTAGGGAATAAGGATATACCTCTTTGATTCCTTTGAAGTAGCAAAAAGGTTGACAGTTTTCTCTCAACCATGGCTTCTCATTCCTTTTTAGACTCAACATGGGAAGATTTCTTTCAACTCTATTTTCTGTCAGGAGTTGTAACTAGAGGTATGCTATCCTTATTTTATTGAACAATTTTCTCATGTGGAACAGTTTTTTACACCTCATAGATTAAGGCAACTTCACTACATTTTTCTTACACCATCCTTCTTACAGGATCTTCTTGGGCTGGTAATATTGTCATACAATCTTTTTGGCCATGCCCACACTATCCAAAACTTTTACACTGTCATCGTTCAATTTTTAGATGATAACTTGTAGAAAAAAATCTCATGATCTTGTATCTTTTATTATGTAACCACTTGTATTCCTTTGGGACTAGAACTGATTTTTGTATTCTCGATTTTTGGAGTTGATGCTAGCTAATCAGGCCACACTATTAGACATTCTTTCCGGACAAGCTTATCTTGCTTTGGATTCTCACATGCTTTCTTAACATATTCAACATTTCCTTAATTTTCTTTTATTATCCTTTGAATTTTATTCCCGTTTACGCCATAGTGAACTTCTCGAGGGATCATATTCATGCACTTCTTAGCTCTATGACCTCATTGATCACATTTTCTATAGATTTTTTGGATGAATTCCTGCCTGATTTGTGTTGGAAATTTAGATGAATTCCTGGAAACAAATCGCTTTCTTTGAAAGTATATTCTCATCTTCTTAGAAAAGCTCACCCTTGATTCCTTCCTCCATTATGGTAGTTACATATTGTACTATCTGTTGGGGCACATGGAGTCCGGCACCGCAGCGGAAGTCGTCGTTGCAAAAAACACACAAGAGGAGAAGATTTCACCCGAAGGCTTTTTATCGTCCGAAGGAATTTTACACATCACCCGAAGGATTTTTAACAACACCCGAAGGCCTTTTACAACGCACCTGAAAGATTTATCTCTCAACACACAACACCCATGAATGTACCATTTTTGTCTGTACCGCCAATCATCTCAACCGGGACATGTCGCTTGATCTCTGCAACCAAGAGGACTTTCGATACATGGCACTATCATCATCACCGTCTTCAATCATCGTCGTCGACACACCATCGTTGTCGTGATCACCGTCTTTGCTTCGCACCGGTTACCGCAAATGCGACAACCCCTTCGCTACTCTCTCTTGGTGGCTACATCTTTGCCACCCCCACTTTCGAAAACATGCTACCGCTTCCTCTTATATAGACACGCAACTCATATCTCCAATAAATGCGGTCAACATTCACAATTCCATCATTGTTCCATCATTGTTCCATCAATTAATATTGGGAATAACTCTTCATTAATGTTGAGAGAAAATTCTCCATTAATGTTAGAGAAAATCCCTCAATTAATAATTTTCTCTATCTTCATTATTTAAATTTTAAATAAAAAATCTCAACACTATCATGTATAGGAAGTGTTCTCAAACACTCCACAACACCAACAATATCCTTTGAACATTCATCTTTGATACTAATATTGATTCTTTCCCGAAGATTATTGTTTCTATATTATTATAGACCGTGGTTGTATTTACAAAGGAGAAATGATATTCTTGAAGTATTTATCTCTTCTTTTAATGCAGAAGAGGGTTTCACACTGATCTTCTTGTCCCAAAAGTAGTTTAGGTTTGGTTTATAACCTGCACTGTTAGAGATAATCGGTTTAGTTTGAGATTTATTAGAAGTAGAATGAACGCGCTTCTTTAGACCTCTTTTTTCTACTACTTGAGATGACTCGTCCTTACCCGAATCCTCCTGTAGTTTCAAATTTCTTTCCCGTTACTAGCAACGCCTCACCGGAAAAGTGAATGGACACGGACCGTTCCTCTTCTGATAAGCTTGATATCGGCGGGGGGTTTCCCTTAGAGGAACCCGGCTCCCACGACTTCAGTGGGCTCGGTGGGCTTTCTTGGGTTCTTGGGGTCTCTCTCTTCCAGCGGCGATGTCAGCCATCTCGAGGTACGCCTTTGGAATTCACTACTTCTCCAGGTAGGAATTTGTTCGTGCTTGGTTTTGGGAATTTCAGAAATGTGGGGTGTGGAGGATTGCTCTATTTTGGTGGTATTGGGACGTCTCGCTAGGTAGGGACTCCAGTAAGGCGGCTGTGTGGGCGAGGCTCCAAAATCTCCCTGTTCCGTTCTTCAACCCTTCCATTCTTCAGAGCAGGGGACCCTCTGGGTGGTTTTCTTTGTGCGAACGAGGAAACCCGAAGCTTTCAAGATCCCTCGTGGGCCCGCATTTGTGTGGAAGTAGACATCTCGAAGCTGATCCCCTCCCCCACCCTCATCCGTGCTGGCGAGGTTTCTATTGCTGGCAGCGAGTTCAGCTCCAGTCTCTGCCTCACTTTTACGAGGTCAGTTGGATTCAAGGGCATTCAGTGCAGGTTTGTTGGCGCCCTGCTGCTTCAAAGGGTAGATTCCCACTTGGATATGAGTCTCAATATGTCTTCCCTCTCATGGAGATTCTTCTTCTCCGAGCTCTATGCTGCCTTCTTCTCATGATGGGTCTTCTTCTATCGAGGATGGAGCTCAGCCTTCTCGGTTGCATGATAATGAGCCCTGTTTTTTTGGAAAAGGACCCTTCATCCCTGGTTCCGAGTGCTGTTGGATCTGGAGGATAGGCTTTTAGCTCCCAAAAAGGATCGGCCCCCAAGGAGGTTCCTCATGTAGTTGAGCTAGCTCGTAGGTCTGACGATCAACCTTTTGTTGCAGTGCCTCTGTTTCTGGAAGGAGATTGTCATGCGTCTGATATGCATGACCTCTGAGGTGGAATTCATGGGAGAGAACCTACTTCCCCGCTTCTCATGCGGAGCTTTCCTAACCCTTTACATATTCTTCTAATTCATGGGGCCAAATGGCCAAGACTCAATTTTTTTAATGATCAGAGGGGATTAGGCTCCTAGGGCAAGCATCCTTTCATCTCTTTTGATGTTAGGAAAGATCAGGTTTCAATTCTTGTTGTCTTTGAGCATAAATATAAAGAAGACCAGATCAGTTGTTTCATAATAAAACTCAGTTTTACGTACTCGATGCATGGGCATCCCCATAGTAGTCATGTTTGGATATTATGGAATCGCAATGTATTTGTTGAAATGAAAGAGGTCTTGGTACAACATATTACTACTAAGGTGGATGCTGGAGCAGCCAATTTCATTTTCACTTTTGTTTATGTGAACTGCGATATGCATGAGAGATCGATGTTAACAACTATCAGAATTTCAATCGGGGAATCTACCCTAGTATGTGGGCAGGGACTTTAATATTATCATTGATCTGTTGGAGAAGAAGGGGGGAGGAGAATACTCATCTATCTTGATTCATGATTTCAAAGAGTTTCTATCTAAAAATGGTTTATGGACATGAGGTTCTTGGGAGAACCATTCACTTGGTGCAAATAAATAAAGGGAACAAACAAATATGGAATAGGATGGACTGATGCTTATGCAGCATGAAAGGGGTCGACTCTATCCTCGGGTTGGAGTGGCTCATCTTCCTTGAGTTCTTTTTGATCATGCCCCTCTCCCTTGGTCTATCCAAAAAAGGAATATATAAGCTCATCTCACTTCTTCTTCTCAAAAAATTGGATATGGATAGAAGGATTCTTACTTATGGTGAAGCATTCATGGGACCAACTGGTTATGGGCAACGCTTGGAAGAGACATACCGACAGATTGAATAGATTAATGGAACATCTCCACGAGTGGAACAACAATAGACCCAAATGTGACTCTTTGTTAGATTAACTCAAAAATGACATCAACAGGTTAAAAGCAAGGTTGCTCGAAATATGGGATGATGAGGATTTTTCAGTCATGGTAGATAAACAAAATATTTTGATAGAGAAATTAATGTGGGAAGGATGGCAATGGATAAATCAAGGGCACGTAGGCTCAAGGAGGGGAACATAAATACGAGCTTCTTCCATGCTTGTATGAAAGAGAAAAAGGCTGATAGAGCGATCAAAATCAAGATGGAGGATGGTTCTTTCACTAGAGACTTAGAGGTGGCTTATAAACTTGCAGGATTGTACTTTGAGAACCTCCTTGCGGGTTTGCCCCTTCTAGGTGATACAAAAGGTTTGAGGGAAGGTAGAGATGTGAACTTGTGGAACAACATCACTAGACAGGTCAGTGATGTTGACCGTCATGAAATGGAGGCCATCCCAGACAAAAAAGATATGAAGGAGGTTGTGTGTGCTTTGAACGCTGAAAGTGCTCCAAGCCTCGATGGCTTGCCAAGAATGTTTTACATGTTCTCATGGGATGTTATTAGAGTGTGGGTCATTGAAGAAATCAAGGATTTCTTTCTGGGAGGATCCATCACCAGCCATCAGTGCCTCCAAACTGGTATCAATTCTTAAAGTGAAAGAGCCAACCTCATGGAACCAGTTCAGAGCGATTTACTTGGGAAACTTTTCATAAAAAATTATTACCAACATCATCAACAAAAGGCTTAATAGGGTGCTTCTTTAGATTATTTTTGGTGAACAACATAGATTTATAAAGGGATGCAACATACAAGGGGTATCAGGATTAGGATGGATATGGTTAATGATATCAACAGAAAGAGCCACGGTTCTAATATAGTGATCGAGGTGGACATGGACAAGGTGTGTGATCACATGGAATAGAGTTTTATTCTTAAGGAAATGGAGATGTTCAAATTTAATGTATGGGCCTGCAACCTGATCTTTGGGTTCTTTCCTGATGGATTGTTTAGGAGCACCAATCACATATGAGAATATCAAAAAAGTTTTATTTGATAAGTAGGTGATCTGGTTAACAGCGCGTATATTTGACTGGAAAAACAAATTCCTTTCGTTCGGCAGTAGAATCACTTTGGTGAACAGTGTTTTAACATTGATGCCCATGCGTGTGTTTTTTGTTATCATGTCTATGAAGGGTATCATTGATAGAGTTGAAAAAATCATTAATTCTTTCATTTGGGATTGCAAGATTGTGGGGAAGTGCCACTCGGCTTCATGGAAGCAGCTAGTGAAACCTCTCGCAAAGGGGGATTAACGTTAGGAATGTTACTGACTCCATGGAATCTATGCTAGTGAGATTGGCATGGTATTTAATTGAAGGAACCTCTTTGTGGGAAAGGTTTATGAGGAGATATAGGGAGGACTGGAGAGTCTGAGATGAGCGCTCGAACAAACTCTCAAATCTGCAAGGAACATGAGAATGCATCTTGGTAGGTTGGATAGCATGGCCAGTGGGTTATCCGGAACGATGATATCAGGTTATTGAAAGATAACTAGGCTGGTTAGATTCTTTTATTTACGTGATTCCCAATTCTGGAGATCATATTTAAGCAAGCAAGCTTGCATCAGAGATTTATTTCATCCACGCTCAATGAAGGAAAAAAAAATCCTTACATGAAGGAATTATTCTTGTTGATGATCCAGATAGATGTGTGTTCACATAGTCAAAGTCAGGAGCCTGTAGATCTCGGGATCTCCTCAGATCCGCACAACCTTTCCAACATATGGATATGCGAGCGATCAAACTTTGGTGTAAAGTTATTCCAGAAAATATGAATTTTCTCTATAATGATCCAATGTTTTATCAATGGAATTCACTTCTTATAATTTTGTCTTATAGTTTAATCACATAAGATTACATATAAAATACAATAAAAACTTTATAAATGAAGAATTTGTGAAATAAAAGGTATCTCTAGAAGTTAAAAAACACATAACGATGAAATAGTAACTTGACCTTTAGAATAGTAATGTGACCCTAATGAATAGTAAAACAGCCAATGTAATAGCAACTTCAGCAATGAAAGTATAAATAAAATTTATTCATCTTATAAGTTTCAATATGATGTAATTATATCATATTATAAGTAAATACATATTTTAAAAATTATTAATTAAGTGTTGGTATTTTTGTAAGTCATGTATATTTATTTACAATTTTATGGTCATTTTGATAAATTAAAAGAAATTTTATTTTAATAAAATGTATTCATAAAATAATATTTTTATGTCTTATGATTATAAGATAATTTTATGATACCTTAATTAATTTTTCAAAGCGTTAGGAAAATAGTTTTATTTTTAAAATTTGTATTTTTCAAGTAAATTATAATTTGAATTAAAAATAAAACTTCTCATATTAAAAAATTATTTTTAAAAAGTGGAGTCCATTTTTAAATTCTACACATCAAAAAAATATTAGTGTGAATTTTTGGAATTTTTCTGAAATACTTGAATTTTTTATGAATAGTAAAATACGGTGATTTACGATATATATATATATATATATATATATATATATATATATTATAAGTTAAATACACAATTCATTGAGTCATGGATGATGTAAGCACCATTGGTTGGAACTCACATGATCTAATTACTATATTTAGTTTCAAAAATCAGCATTATTTCTTATCTTGAGCAAAATAATAAACTAAAGAATTAAATATTGAAAAAACATTCATCTCCACTATAAATACCACATCTCATTACCACTTCTCCTCATATCTCTCAAGCCTTGTGCCTTGTCCAAATTCTACTAAAATATCTTTCCAATCCCCTTCCCCACTTTTAGGAGCTATTGGTCTCATCAAAAGGCCAAACCATCTTCCCTATGGAGGCTCTCAAGGAGGATAAATTCAAGAGGTAAATTCCTATTTATGATTCTTTTATTTTCTTTTCAAGTTCATTTATTTTCTTTTTCTCTCCTCAACTCCCCTCATCCAAATTTTATGGCAACTCTAGTACCTTATATATACTGAAATGCTATTATGATAATGAAATAATTCACTATCATCTCTCATTCCCCCTCCTTTTATACTAATAATGAAAACATCATCCGAGATGTATTAATTTATCACATTCAAGGACGGTGAAGTTTTCAATTTCCTTTACCTTGTTCAAGGGCTGGTCATCAGACAATTTTTATGGTTTAACTAGATTATAATATTTGTATTATATCTTATGTAAGGTTTTGAAATCATTTTCTACTTATGATATTAATTTATAACACAAAATGAGTTCGTTGTGATCGAAAAACTGCCAAAATAAACCCAAATGATTATCATTAACTATTTATATAATGATTCATACTCATGTAATAAAATCAAATGATATAATATAAATTTAACTACTCGAAGATCATTAATAATGTAAAGGTTCAATTTTGGATAATTAACCCCACTTTACATGACCCTTCGTACATGTATACAGGTAAAGTGGTTATGAAAACCAAGGAAAACCAACACTCCCAAGTAATGAAAATGAATTTCTTAGCCCATTAAAAAGGCTATAAATGATCTTAATTAAGTTATAATAAATAAAATTCATATAGAATAGATTCTATAATTATTAATTAATGAATCTAATTTCATTATCCAGGATATTAAGATCAAGTGAAGGACACCTTCAGACTTAAGGTAAGTGATTCTACTTGAACCTCCATTATTCCTTCGAGTTACTTTTTCTCTCTTTTTACCCAAATGAATTTTTTTGTTCTTATTATGTACATCTTCTAAATGTTGTGTATGTGTTCCAAACTCATGTATCAAGATCCAATAATCTTTATTTTTCCAGGATATACATGTTTTTAAAAGGTCCCCTACTCAATTCTTCCCGATAAGTAAGCCTGATTTAAGGGAACTTCTTAAATTCTTACCCATTTTAAAGTGAACTATAAAATATTTTTTGAGCCACCATTATATTTCTAAAATCACTATTTTTATTATGAAAATCTTCTTGGTTGACTTCTAATTTTATATTAAAGATTATTCCATTTTCTGTTTTAAAATCTCTTTAATATTTTCCTTAAACTGCACTAAAATGTTTTAATTCTAAAGATTCTTAAATAGTCTTTTTAGGTATTATCACTTTAGTTTGACATATATTAACCTGATTATTTCATCTCCCCCAAAACGTGTGTTCTGGTTAGGAATCACTTCTTCTGGGAAGTTTCCATTGGATTTATTTATGGAACCAAAAACCTCAAACAGTTCTTTATCTAAAGGGACCTGCTTTCCAAAGGTTCATTAGGTTTGGACCTACGATACTTGAGAACATATATTGGTCGAGAAGATGGGAGGTCGAGCTCATCGCACCATTTTTTGGGGAATTATTGCATACTATGAGACTCTCTTATATATTTAAGATATGTACACGAATCCTTATTAATTCACCAAGTATGCAATGAGTTTCCCTTGTGATTTGGAAATCAATGATTAACATGTATAGAATTTGAGAATCATCTGTATGTATTTGAGGTTCTTCATCGATGGAGACATCTATATGAATCCATGGTTCTCCATCAATGGTATCCTTTATTATACTAGTTAGAGATTCTTTGGTCGTTATTATGACCACGCTTGTTTTAAAGCCACTCAGTGAGGCACTCTGAAATTTATCGTCGTCCAGGGAGATGGGAGTTGTTTTAATATTGGGATTGTATCCATAGATGGGATACCTATATATCATTGTAAAAAGATTAAGAACCCACGTAGTTCGGTGCCACGTAACAGGATACATCATACCATTTAAGGTCACGTGATAAAGACCAATCCATACAGTTTAACGTCATGTGTAAGGACGCATATGTAAAGACCCGTAAAATTCAAGGGAAATTTTTTCTTAATTTTCTTTGGAATTTTACAAGAGCACGGTTTCTGACGGCACCTGATTCTGAGGCCCGGTGTGCCCAGAATCATTTTCCGAAGTTTGGCTCGGGTACGTTCAGTGAACGAACGAGCGGGTTTTTCTAACTTTTGAAACCGGTGCCCGGAATCGAATTCCGAGGGCACCGATGGAACCGCAGCGCCGGTAATTGCTTAGGAACTCCTATTCCGGAGTTGCGTTTACACGAGTGTTGATAATAAAAATTGTGGAAGTTTATTTTATAATTACACTACAATTTTTATTATTTTACTCTAAGTGTTAGCTCTTGATGGAAGTTGGGTAACCACCCAACCTCCCTTGGGAGGTTATGAGGGTGGTGGGGCCCACACGAACCCCACCTCTTCATATCCTCTAAAACCCCCCTCAACTCCCACTTAAATTATGTTAACTTAAGTTATAACCTATGACTTAAATGTAATGAGTTTAATGAGGTGGGTTGTGTGTGGTTATTGAATTTCAAAATCTTGAAATTCAAATGTGTTGTTGTGTTAATAAAATAAGAAAGAGTCTTATTTTATTTTTGTTAGAGTTTTGTCTCCTTGAGAGAGTTGGGAAAGCATCTTCTTCTTCTTCATCTTCTTCAACCTCGACGAAGAACGCGAAAAACACCGTTCTTCAACGAAGAACTTCTCCGCCAAAGAACACGGTTCTTCCACGAAGCCGTATCCGTGACGCGACGTTCTTCTTCCGCGTCGTCTCTTCCGCGACGGTTTTCCGCGACGAAATCGTCGTCAACGACTTCGAATCCTCGCTTCGCGACGTCGACGTTCTTTCCCCGTGACGCCCGACCTCCGCGACGCTCGTCTTCCGCGGGTCGTTGACGAACTCCGTTCCTGAACCGAGGTAGGAGATTATTTGTTAATCTATTAAATTATTTCCGTTCTTGATTCTGGCATGTCGAACTTCGTGGTTAATCGACTAAATGTTATCGTTTAATGAGAGGGGGCCGGACCGCACAAACACGACCTAACCCCCTCCTTTGTTCATGATTGTTTCTTTGTGAATAGAACGGGATGGCGTGGTGTCGTCGCACCACGCGGGAATCACACGGCAAGTATTGCGCGGCGCCGTCCCGCCGCGCCGTGGAAAGAAATTCAAGAACGCGACGTCGTCGCGCCGCGTTGAAGGAAATCGAAGGTGTCGCGGCCGGAGCGGGGCCGCGGCGGAGGGGCGCGGTGCCGTCGCACCGCGCCGGACGACAAGGGCCGCAGCCGGTTCCGGGCCGCGGCGGAGCATGGTGACCGGCGGCCAGCCGGGCCGCCGGGGTCGGAGCCGGAAAGGGACCGGCCACTGCCCCCATTGAGGAGGAGCCGGCCGGCCAGGTCGGGCCGGCCGGAAATGGGGAAAGCCGGGGGAATTAAATTCCCCTGGCCAACTTGAACGGCCCCCCATTATTGAGGGGGGGTCGCGGTTACACAAGGGGGGCAGGCGCCCCCCGTTTTTTTCAAACAGCTCGGCCGAAGGCCGAGCTGGCAGCGCGCTGATCGCGCTGCGCTGAGCCGGGCCGACCCTGTCAGGGGCGGGTCGACCCGGTTCGGGCCAGCCGGGGGGTCTCGGGCCGGGTCGGCCCGGGCCCGAACCCCCCGATACCGAACTGTTTGGGTTCAAATGCCCATAACTCGGGCTACGGACCTCCAAACGACGCGCCGTCAGCAGCGATGCGATCCTTGGATTGAGACGGTCGTTTTGGTATATCGCACTCAAGGTTTCAGAATACTTTGAGTTCGGCCGGGTTGGTTCGTACACGAAACCAACCGGGCCCTCAGAGCGGAAACGCTCATATCTTGAGCTACGGACGTCCGATTGACGTGTCGTCAGCTTTGTTGAGTTCCTCTTAGTGAGACGGATCTTTTGGCATACTCCGCCCGAGGTTTGGACGCAGGTGGAGTACGGTCGGGTTGGTTTTGCCTTAAAAACCAACCGGGCCCCTGGAACCAAAAAGCCAATAACTCTCAGACCGGGCGTCCGATTGACGCGCCGTCTGTTGCGTTGAGTTCCTGTTGACGATACGGAACTTTTGGATACATCAACTCTGGACTTTGTGACAGTTGATGTATCAGCCTCTCGGCTCGTGGAGCGGACCCTCCCGAACGAGCTTGCTGTGTGCGGGAACCCTAGAGCTGGCTGCGACTGCTACTGTGACTGCGACGACGACTGTGTAGAGATCCTTAGTGGATTCGACGACGACTGTGCAGCACTCAGCGATCCTGTGTGGATCAGTGCTACCGATCCTGTGTGGGTCAGCGCTCAGCGGTCCTGTGTGAACCAGCGCCTACAGATCATGTGTGGGTCCGATCCTGTGTGAGTCTTTGCGGGGGTTAGTACCTGTCGATCCTTTGTGGATCCGACGACTTAGATGGATCAGTGATAATCTCTATCGTCTTCGAAGATGTATACCTGTGTGAGCTGAATCCTATTTACCTTCCTGTGTGGATTGTGTTGTGTTATCCTGTGTGGATTACGTTTTGCTTTCCTGTGTGGAATACGTATACTTTCCTGTGTGGACTGAGTTGTACTTGGGCTCGGAGGTTGGAGCGTATTGAAATGATGACTTAGGTATATGTATGGGCATATACCTAAGCAGTGTCGGTTGTTACTTCGTGATTGTATCTTTCCTTTGTGGTTTATCTTTTGTGGATTTTGGAAGACCTTCGGGGGTCTCGGGGTCCCTACTGAGTAGCTTATACTCACCCCTGCACGGGCTATGCCCGCACTACGTTGTGTTGGTTGCAGACGACGGACAGTGTTGATCATGGTTGAGGCTTGCAGAGCAGGACGGTACCTGGAGGTGGAACACTGGGCGGGACGTACTCGGAGCGGACGGCGGGACCTGAGGAGCAGTGGAGCTATTTGTACCCACCCTTCATGTGGGATTTCTAGTGGACAGCTCGGCGTAGCGGCTTTACTTTACAGTTGCTGTTTTCCCTTTCGAGTTGTACTTTACAGTTGGGCTTGTATTTCCGACCCCTTTTACTTTCCGTACTTACTGTTGTACTCAGTTTTTACTTAGTGTTTATTTCTTCCGCTTGTACTCTGTGGTGCTTGTTTACTTTACAAAGACAATGTCTTCCCTTTTTACCGGGATTTACGCCTTGGTGCTAGTCGCCAACCCCTGGCCTATGGAAGGCGGGCTTGGGGTAGTCACGGCACGGGCCCCAAGGACGGGTCGTGACAAATTGGTATCAGAGGAGTTCGGTTCTACCGCGAACTCTGATCTTTTCTATGTGAAGTAATAGTGTTTAGCGTATTGAGTGTGGTTATCAGTCCAGGGAGTCCAGTGTTGGTGCGGCGGCCGACGTATCCGTACACCAGGACCCTGACTTCTGATTTCTGACTTAATGCACGAAAACATTGATTGCGTGTGTGTTTCAAGTTTTCTTTGTATTTACTTTGTATCAGCTCACCGGGTATACTGTTCTGACCGTGACACACCTGTTTCCTTTTCAGGATGGCCCCACGACGGCAGCCAGCTAGGGTTCCGAGAGTCGAGCGTGACGACAGCCCACCGAGCGACGAGGTCTCGGTGCATGGCCCTTTGTCAGCAGTGGCACCGGCGGTAGCACTACCCGCCGAGCCACCGATACTTCCAGCATTAGCCGCTGACGATGCATGTCGCCTCAGCGCACTGCATGAGTTCCAGCGCCAGCGACCGCCCAGGTTCCGCGGGGAGACGGACCCCCAGGCAGCCGAGGACTGGCTGGAGGCAGTAGTACGAGTTTTCAGGCTAGTGAGGACACCAGCAGAACTCATGGTGATCCTCGCTGCGAGCCTGCTGCACGCAGCAGCAGGCCGATGGTGGAGCTTGATGCTCAAGGTGCACGATGAGGCATCTCTACTTTGGACGGACTTTGAGAGCCTCTTCCGCTCGGAGTTCGTCTCAGCCACCCTCCGTGCGGTGCGCATTCAGGAGCTTCTTCAGCTGCGGCATGGCAGCATGACGGTCGCTCAGTACTCGGTGAGATTTACCGATCTCTCGCACTACTCGACCGACATGGTACGAGACCCATTCTTCCGGGCCCGGACCTTTGAGTAGGGTTTGAGACACGAGATCAGGGCATCGCTGATCTCCCTCAGCATTCCGACTCAGACAGGAGTACTAGAGCGGACCCTTTTGATCGAGAGCTTTCTTATTGAGTCTACACCAGCGTCGAGACCCACCGCAGGGCGGCACGTAGTAGAGTCTTCTGCAGCAGGCAGTCGACAGATGACTCAGGGGTCCAGGCAGACCAGACCCTCAGGCAGACGACCTCAGGACACAGGCTCAGCAGTGCGGGGCACACAACGCGGAGCCAGTCTTTCGAGAGGCAGACAGTGTTACTCGTGCGGCGGGCAGGGCCACATGGCTCGTGACTGCCCGACCCAACGTGTCGAGGAGCAGCAGACGATTGAGGGACCACCGAGGCAGAGGCAGAGGGTCGACCGTGGCGGTCCGCATGGAGGAGGCGGACGAGGCAGGGGAGCTGGCCGAGCAGCAGGTGGTGGGCGACGCTTTGAGGCTTTACCACCACCACCACCAGGAGGTCCACCCCGACCACAGGGAGCTGGCGGGCAGAGACAGGCACAGCTCCAGGCAGCAGAGGCCTACGACCACGGCGCGCCCGAGATGATTCGAGGTACTATCTGTGTCTATTCCACCCTTGCTGTAGTTCTTATAGACACAGGAGCGAGTCACTCTTTCATAGCCGCTGCCCTTGTTCGGAGCTCGGAGATTCCGACAGATTCGTTGGCTCGATCCTTACAGCTAGAGACTCCTACGGGAGCAGACTCGACAATTACGCACTGGTGCCGGCAGTGTGAGCTTACTCTAGGAGGCGCGAGCTTCAGCTGGGATCTTCTTGTAGCAGCGTCGAGGCCTTACGACGTCATCTTGGGTTTGGATTGGTTATCTACAGTCCATGCACAGATTGACTGTTTTAGGCGCAAGGTGCGATGTGTACGCACCGACGGGAGAAGGTTCACCTTCACCGGCGAGAAGGGAGCCTTTGCAGCACAGGATGGACTTCCGCGGAGGAGAGGACATCCCATCACTCATCAGTTGGCTAGTCTTATCCTGGGAGCAGTTGACATGCGGAGTCCTGGTTTTCTTGCAGTGGTGGATCAGTTTGCGGACGTTTTTCCCGACGACGTTCCAGGGTTACCTCCTCGCAGAGAGGTAGACTTTTATATTGACCTGTACCCCGGGACAGCTCCGATATCGACTCCAGCATATCGGATGGCCCCCACCGATCTTCGAGAGCTACGGGTACAGTTGGAGGACTTGTAGGGCAAGGGGTTCATCCGACCCAGTGTTTCACCCTGGGCTTCCCCGATTTTTGTTCGCCAAGAAGGCGGACGAGAGCTTGCGACTTTGTGTTGACTATCGTCGCCTGAACCAGGTGACAGTGAGGAACAAGTATCCGCTACCGAGGATTGATGACCTCTTTGATCAGCTCAAGGGAGCACGGTGGTTCTCGAAGATAGACCTCAGGTCAGGCTATCACCAGCTCAGAGTTCGAGACGAGGACGTACAGAAGACGGCCTTCAGATGTCGGTATGGCCACTATGAGTTCTTGGTTATGCCATTCGGCGTAACCAATGCTCCAGCAGTGTTCATGGCCCTCATGAACAGGATCTTTCAGCCATACCTCGATCGATTTGTCGTGGTCTTCATTGACGACATTCTGATTTACTCGACAACTGAGGAGGAGCATGCCTACCACTTACGGGTTGTACTAGACACACTCCGAGAGCACCAGCTTTATGGTAAGATCTCGAAGTTTCAGTTCTGGATACGTGAGGTCCACTTCTTGGGACACGTCATCTCTGAGGCGGGAGTTGCAGTTGATCCTGCGAAGATCGAGGCAGTGTTAGCTTGGGAGCCACCCAGGAGCGTGACGGAGGTTCGGAGTTTCTTGGGACTAGCTGGATACTACCGAAGATTTGTCCCTGACTTCTCTAGAGTTGCAGCACCACTCACAGCTTTGACGAAGAAGGGGAAACCCTTCGTGTGGTCAGACAGATGTCAGCAGAGCTTCCAGGAGCTGAGACAGAGATTGACCAGCGCACCTATCTTGAGGTTTCCTGAGGAGGGGGTAGGGTACGTAGTCTACTGCGATGCATCAGGGACCGGATTCGGTTGTGTCCTGATGCAGGAGCGGGAAGTGATCGCCTATGAATCACGTCAGTTGAGGCCGCATGAGCAGAACTACGCTACCCATGACCTGGAGTTAGCAGCAGTGGTCTTCGCTCTGAAGACATGGCGACACTATCTAATGGGCGAGCGCTTTACAGTCTTTTCTGATCATCAGAGTTTCAGGTATATCTTCTCGCAGAAGGACCTGAACCTGAGACAACGACGATGGCTCGAGTTCCTCCAGGACTATGACTTTGAGATAGTCTATACTCCTGGGAAGGGGAACATGGTAGCCGATGCCCTCAGCAGGAGGACGGGCATTCAGCTACTTGAGGAGGCGACGGAGCAGTTAGCCTCTTTGCAGATATCCTTCGTGGATAGAGATGAAGCAACCTTCCTTCAGTCTCTCACAGTCACTCCTCCAATTCTACAGCAGGTCAGAGAGGCACAACGTGGGGACGCTGACTGTGAGACGCGGCGTGCACAGATATCCTCAGGACAGATACCTGATGGTTTTTCCTTTGGATCAGAGCACAACATCCTTTTCAGAGGACGTACCATGGTACCAGTCGCTTTACAGGAGGAGGTGCTGAGAGAGTTTCACACTTCTCCTTTGGTGGTACATCCTGGAGTGGCGAAGATGTACCAAGATCTCAGACGACAGCACTGGTTACTGGGCATGAAGAAGGTTGTGGCAGAGTTCGTTTCTCGATGCCTCACCTGCCAGCAGGTGAAGGCTGAGCACCAGGTACCAGCAGGCTTGGTACAACCCTTGGAGGTCCTGGAGTGGAAGTGGGACGAGATATCTATGGACTTCGTGACTGGACTTCCACGCACTTCCAGAGGTCACGACTCCATCTGGGTGATTGTCGACCGACTCACCAAGTCAGCTCACTTCTTACCCATCAGAGAGCAGGGCTCAGTGGAGAGCTTGGGACGACTTTATGTTCAGGAGATTGTGCGGCTTCATGGAGTGCCATCATCTATCGTCTCCGATCGAGATGCTCGCTTTACTTCCTGGCTTTGGAAAGGGTTACAAGAGGCGTTCGGGACGCAGCTACGTCTGAGCACATCCTTTCACCCTCAGACGGATGGTCAGACGGAGAGGACCATTCAGACTCTCGAGGACATGCTCCGCGCATGTGTCCTCGACTTTGGTCGTAGCTGGGAGGACCACCTACCCTTGGTGGAGTTTGCGTACAACAACAGCTACCACTCCACCATCGGGATGGCACCATACGAGGCGTTGTACGACCGACCTTGTAGATCTCCTTTGTGCTGGACAGACCCTGGGGAGTCAGCACTTGTGGGGCCGGAGATGGTCCAGGCCACGACAGAGAAGGTCCAGGTCATCCAGGAGCGGATGAGGACAGCTCAGAGCCGGCAGAAGTCATACGCTGACAGGAGGCGGAGGCCACTAGAGTTCGAGGATGGCGACCACGTCTTCTTGCGTGTCTCACCTCGACGTGGTATATGGAGATTTGGCCGAGGTGACAAGTTATCTCCGCGCTTCATCGGACCCTTCCAGGTCCTCAACAGGATTGGCGAGGTGGCTTATCGCCTGGCTCTACCTTCTCAGTTGCATCGGGTGCACGACGTCTCCCACGTATCTCAGCTGAGGAGATACGTGCACGACCCGACGCACATCATTAACCATGGGGAGCTTGACGTTGACGATGGGGCGACTTTTACGGAGGTCCCGGTGGAGATCGAGGATCGACAGGAGCGGCTCCTACGCGGACGGTCGATTCCTCTAGTGCGCATCAGATGGCAGCACGAGAATCTCTAGGAAAACACTTGGGAGCGGGAGGCTCAGATGCATGCTCAGTACCCTCATTTGTTTCCCTAGTTTTGATGTATCTTTACGGGGACGTAAAGCCCTGAGGTGGGAGTATTGTAAAGACCCGTAAAATTCAAAGGAATTTTTTTTCTTAATTTTCTTTAAAATTTACAAGAGCGCGGTTTCTGACGGCACCTGATTCCGAGGCCCGGTGTGCCCGGAATCATTTTCCGAAGTTTGGCTCGGGTACGTTCAGTGAACGAACGAGCGGGTTTTTCTAACTTTTGAAACCGGTGCCCGGAATCAAATTCCGAGGGCACCGATGGAACTGCAACGCCGATAATTGCTTAGGAACTCCTGTTCCGGAGTTGCGTTTACACGAGTGTTGATAATAAAAATTGTGGAAGTTTATTTTATAATTACACTACAATTTTTATTATTTTACTCTAAGTGTTAGCTCTTGATGGAAGTTGGGTAACCACCCAACCTCCCTTGGGAGGTTATGAGGGTGGTGGGGCCCACACGAACCCCACCTCTTCATATCCTCTAAAACGCCCCTCAACTCCCACTTAAATTATGTTAACTTAAGTTATAACCTATGACTTAAATGTAATGAGTTTAATGAGGTGAGTTGTGTGTGGTTATTGAATTTCAAATTCTTGAAATTCAAATGTGTTGTTGTGTTAATAAAATAAGAAAGAGTCTTATTTTATTTTTGTTAGAGTTTTGTCTCCTTGAGAGAGTTGGGAAAGCATCTTCTTCTTCTTCATCTTCTTCAACCTCGACGAAGAATGTGAAGAACACCGTTCTTCAACGAAGAACTTCTCCGCCAAAGAACACAGTTCTTCCGCGACGCCGTATCCGCGACGCGACGTTCTTCTTCCGCGTCGTCTCTTCCGCGACGGTTTTCCACGACGAAATCGCCGTCAATGACTTCGAATCCTTGCTTCGCGACGTCGACGTTCTTTCCCCGCGACGCCCGACCTCCGCGATGCTCGTCTTCCGCGGGTCGTTGACGAACTCCGTTCCTGAACCGAGGTAGGGGATTATTTGTTAATCTATTAAATTATTTCCGTTCTTGATTCCGGCATGTCGAACTTCGTGGTTAATTGACTAAATGTTATCGTTTAATGAGAGGGGTCCGGACTGCACAAACACGGCCTAACCCCCTCCTTTGTTCGTGATTGTTTCTTTGTGAATGGAACGGGATGGCGTGGTGCCGTCGCACCACGCGGGAATCACACGACAAGTATTGCGCAACGCCGTCGCGCCACGCCGTGGAAAGAAATTCAAGAACGCGACGCCGTCGCGCCGCGTTGAAGGAAATCGAAGGCGCCGCGGCCGGAGCGGGGCCGCGGCGGAGGGGCGCGGTGCCGTCGCACCGCGCCGGACGACAAGGGCCGCGGCCGGTTCTGGGCCGCGGCGGAGCATGGTGACCGGCGGCCAGCCGGGCCGCCGATGTCGGAGCCGGAAAGGGATCGGCCACTGTCGGTCCCGTTGAGGAGGAGCCGGCCGATCGGAAATGGGGAAAGCCGGGGGAATTAAATTCCCCCGGCTAGCTTGAACGACCCCCCATTATTGAGGGGGGGCCGCGGTTACACAAGGGGGGCAGGCGCCCCCCGTTTTTTTCAAATAGCTCGGCCGAAGGCCGAGCTAGCAGCGCGCTGGGCGCGCTGCGCTGAGCCGGACCGGCGCCTGGCCGGTCTGCCGGGCCGGGCCGGGCCGGGCGGGGCCGGGCCGCGCCCAGCCGGGGCGGGTCGACCCGGTTCGGGCCAGCCGGGGGGTCTCGGGCCGGGTCGGCCCGGGCCTGAAACCCCCGATACCGAACTGTTTGTGTTCAAATGCCCATAACTCGGGCTACGGACCTCCAAACAATGCGCCGTCAGCGGCGATGCGATCCTTGGATCGAGACGTTCGTTTCAGTATATCTCACTCAAGGTTTCGGAATACTTTGTGTTCGGCCGGGTTGGTTCGTAAACGAAACCAACCGGGCCCTCGGAGCGGAAACGCTCATATCTTGAGCTACAGATGTCCGATTGACGTGCCGTCAGCTTTGTTGAGTTCCTCTTAGTGAGACGGATCTTTTGGCATACTCCGCCCGAGGTTTGGACGCAGGTGGAGTACGGTCGGGTTGGTTTTGGCTTAAAAACCAACCGGGCCCCTGGAATGAAAAAGCCAATAACTCTCAGACCGGGCGTCCGATTGACGCGCCGTCTATTGCGTTGAGTTCCTGTTGACGATACGGAACTTTTGGATACATTAACTCTGGACTTTGTGACAGTTGATGTATCAGCCTCTCGGCTCGTGGAGCGGACCCTCCCGAACGAGCTTGCTGTGTGCGGGAACCCTAGAGCTGGCTGCGACTGCTACTGTGACTGCGACGACGACTGTGCAGAGATCCTTAGTGGATTCGACGACGACGACTACAACACTCAGCGATCCTGTGTGGATCAGTGCTACCGATCCTGTGTGGGTCCGATCCTGTGTGGGTCCGATCCTGTGTGGGTCAGCGCTCAGCGGTCCTGTGTGAACCAGTGCCTACAGATCCTGTGTGGGTTTGATCCTGTGTGGGTCTTTGCGGGGGTTAGTACCTATCGATCCTTTGTGGGTCTGACGACTTAGATGGATCAGTGATCATCTCTATCGTCTTCGAAGATGTATACCTGTGTGAGCTGAATCCTGTTTACCTTCCTGTGTGGATTGTGTTGTGCTATCCTGTGTGAATTACGTTTTGCTTTCCTGTGTGGAATACATATACTTTTCTGTGTGGACTGAGTTGTACTTGGGCTCGGAGGTTGGAGCGTATTGAAATGATGACTTAGGTATATGTATGGGCATATACCTAAGTAGTGTCGGTTGGTACTTCATGATTGTATCTTTCCTTTGTGGTTTATCCTTTGTGGATTTTGGGAGACCTTCGGGGGTCTGGGGGTCCCTACTGAGTAGCTTATACTCACCCCTGCACGGGCTATGCCCGCACTACGTTGTGTTGGTTGCAGACGACGGACAGCGTTGATCGTGGTTGAGGCTTGCAGAGCAGGACGGTACCTGGAGGTGGACCACTGGGCGGGACGTACTCGGAGCGGACGGCGGGACCCGAGGAGCAGTGGAGCTATCTGTACCCACCCTTCAGGTGGGATTTCTAGTGGACAGCTCGGCGTAGCGGCTTTACTTTACAGTTGTTGTTTTCCCTTTCGAGTTGTACTTTACAGTTGGTCTTGTATTTCCGGCCCCTTTTACTTTCCGTACTTACTGTTGTACTCAGTTTTTACTTAGTGTTTACTTCTTCCACTTGTACTCTGTGGTGCTTGTTTACTTTACAAAGGCAATGCCTTCCCTTTTTACCGGGATTTACGCCTTGGTGCTAGTCGCCAGCCCCTGGCCTATGGAAGGTGGGCTTGGGGTAGTCACGGCATGGGCCCTGAGGACGGGTCGTGACAGCGTAGGTGGAAGATGCCTAATCAATGTTTGGTGTGATACTTATATCGAAACATCCCAAGGAACCCAGAAGGGATATGAATTTCCAAGTTGAATTATATCCTGATGGGAATGTGGCCCAAAAAGGACAGGGTTGATTTAGATTGTTGGGTTTGAACCTCAGGGAGGCATCCTACATATCTCATTTGGATGAGAATCAAATCCCACATAGTTTGGGAAGTCTCATAGGAGAGTGTAGTTCTTTGAGAGAAATGATTTTGGACTTACTTCCTGAAATGGATGCCTTGGTGGTTTGGGGGTTTAATTTGGGGCTTACTCTTAAGGAGGATGCCCATTTATGGATGAGATGAGATGGAGCTCGGGCCTTTGGAAGGCTTCCTATGTATCCAGATTTTGATGGGAATTAGAGTTCTCATAGTTCATTCAATGAGGTGTTTGTGAAAATGTTGTGTTCATCAAAAATCTCTAGGCCCATGTGAGTCATGCTCAGTGTGAGAAATAAGAGGATGCGAAAGATTCAACAAATTCACACACAGACTTTTCCTCTTCCACTGGTGGAAGAGGCCATAGCTACAACGATGATGGTCGATGAGGGCGTGGAGTAATGGACTCTTCAATGTGAAATGAGATTGAAGGTTATTGGATTTGACCCAAAAGGTTAGGGTCGTATGCTATTATTGTTGCCCTAAAATTGCTCCTGGTAGGGTAGGGAGACTTTTCTTTTGTTTAAAAGGAAAAGTAGGTGTGAACCGTACCTTTCTTACTAGGGACCTGAGGCTACAAGTTTTAGAGACGATAAGGGACAGGCATATCCCAAACCCTAATCCTCCAAACTAGGAACTCCCCAACACTATTCTTGAGGGAAAGGTCCATGTGACTAAAAATATAGAAACCCACAAACACTCCATGAATCCTAACCCCATTATAAATCAAATGTGTGAAACCTCTGACTGAGGATATACAAACCCAAATGGGAGACACGTTGATGTGACTTTCCTAATGGTTTGGCAAGTCAGGAGGTTTTGGTGGAGGTTTCAACATAATCCCTTTTAGACAAGGGAGACAATGAGGCGGAATCCTTGATCGTACGTTAGAAGATCAACCTTTTTGGAAAAGGACCCTTCCTCCCTGGTTGCGAGAGTTTTGTTGGATCTAAAAGATAGGCTTTTAGCTCCCTAGAAGGATCGACCCTGAAGGAGGTTTCTCATGTAGTTGAGCTAGCTCGAAGGTCTGACGATCAATATTTGGTTGCAGTGCCTCTGTTTCTAGAAAGAGATTGTCATTTTGTTTGATATTCAGGACCTATGAGGTGGAATTCATGGGAGAGAACCTACTTCCCCACTTCTCATGCTGATCTTTCCTATCTGTTTTACAGTTCTATTGCCTCCCACCATAGAAGATTACGAACCTTCCCCTTTATATATTCTTCTAGTTCATGGGGTCAAATGGACAAGACTCAATTTCTTTAATGATCAGTTTTTTCAAAATCATCGGGATTCACAACGACAGAAACGAGATACACAAAGAAAATGTAGAAGAAATAAAAACACACAGAACACACAAATTTATGTGGTTTAGAAATAATCTCTACTTCCACGGAGTGGCAGAATATTCAAAATAATCGAGAGCACAATTCTAGAGTTTTTCTAGTAAGAAACTCTAGCCCAAAATGGGCTACAAATAGAGAGGCATACGATCACTGTTCCACCAACCGTACAGGAAGTTCGCATCGCTACAGTGAAAAGGCGGCCACCCAAGTTAAAAGTGCTACAGTGGATGCTGGATGGAAGTCCAAAATGCTACAGTAAAGTTGAATCTGAAGTCCACACTACTATAGTGCCCTATAGGTATTGGTCGGTCAACTCTTCTACGGTGGTCGGAGATGCTACAATGGCCGAAAAAATTTGAGTTTTGGGTAATCCAGTGATAAAATTACCCATATCACATCATTCGTCTTTGTCATTTTGGGTAATCCAGTGACAAAATCCAAGGTGACATCATCCCATTTCCACGTAGAAATAGGTAGAGGTTGCATGACTCCTTTTGGATGTTGCCTTTCAGCCTTCACTTGTTGACAGACTAAGCATCTTGATACATAATCCGAAATTTCCCTCTTCATGTTATCCCACAAGAAATGTTCCTTCAAATCTCTGTACATCTTATTACTACCCGGATGTATATAGAAATTATAACTATGGGAATCATCTAATAACTCCCTCTTTAGCTCAGGTATAGTTAGAATACAAAGCCTCTTCCCAAATTTCAGAATTCCATCTTCACATATGAAGTCATCCAACTTCCCCACTTTCACAGCATTAATTTTATTTTTCAGGTTCTCATCCTCAAGCTGAGAACTTTTAATCCTTTATAATAAAGATGGTTGGGCAACCAAATGAAAAATTAGTGATGTTTTACCTTCTTTGATAATTCCCATATCCATCCCCACTAGATCCGTGTATAAAGGATCCTTGTCAATCCTCATTTTTTTGAGAACCCCATGATCTTTCCTGCTCAATGCATCAGCTACCTTGTTTTCCTTTCTTGGGAGGTAGTGTATAGTACAATCATAATCCTTGAGTAGTTTGAGCCATCATTGTTGCCTCATGTTGAGTTCTTTCTTTGAGAAGATATACTTCTAACCCTTGTGATCTGTATATATCTCACATTTTTTTCCATATAGATAATGTCTCTATATCTTCAGACAAAATATTACCGCTGCTAACTCAAGATCACGTGTGAGATAGTTTTTTTCATGAATTTTTAACTACCTTGATGCATAATCAATAACTCTCTTATTCTATATAAGGACACAACCAAGTCCTTTGATGCATCACTTTAGATCACAAAACCGTCATTCCTCAATGGTAGGGTTAGGATCAGAGAATTCACTAATATCCTCTTCAACTCTTCAAAACTATCCTCACATTCCTTTTTCCATACGAACATAATCCCTTTATGTGTAATATTGGTCATTAGGTTGGCTAAATGAGTGAAGTTCTGAATGAACTGCTGATAATAACCAGCTAAACTAATAAAACTATGTACCTCAGTTATGTTCATTGGAGTGGGCCATTCCTGCACACCCTTTGTCTTCACAGGGTCAATAGATATTCCATCTTTAGAGATAATGTGGCCCAGAAAGGAAACTAATTGAAGCCTAAATTTTCACTTTATAAACTTCCCATATAATTCATTTCTCTAAGAGTCTTTAGAATAGTGCGCAAGTGATTTTCATGATCTTCATATCTTTTGGATTATACCAAGATATCATCAATAAATACCACCACAAAGTCTTCAAGATATTCCTTGAAAATCCTATTCATTAAATCCATAAAAACAGAGGGTGCATTAGTCAGTCTAAAAGGCATTACTGTAAACTCATAATACCCATACCTGGTTCGAAATGCTGTTTTTGGAATGTCTTCCTTCCTTACAAGTAACTGATTATATCCAGATTGAAGGCCAATCTTTGAAAAATATTGAGCTATATGAAGATGATCAAATAAATCATCAATACAAGGCAGGAGATACTTGTTCTTTATTGTTATAGCATTGATCTCCCTATAGTTAATGTACAACCTCATGGATCAATCTTTCTTATTAACGAAAAGAGCAGGGGCTCCCCATGGAGAAACACTAGGGTGAATAAATCCTTTATCACTCATTTCCTCCAGTTTTTTCTTCAGTTACACTAATTCCATAGTGGCTATTCTATAAGGAGTATTTGATATAGGCCTTTAATTGGGAATTAAGTCAATGAAAAACTCAATTTGCCTCTCTGGAGGATGTCCATGTAAATCATCTGGAAACACATAAACATATTCTTGCACAATTGGTATGTCTTATATCTAAACATTCTTTTCCTCACCCATAGTTATTACATTCCCTTCCTCCCCAATAATTTAATTCAATAGAGCTACTGTGGGTGGATCTAGATGAGAATCAGAGGGTGGTGTTTCTTCCTTAAAGATAAGGGATTTCACATTGTCCGCAAAAATTGTAACCTCCTTACTCTTTCGATAATTTTTTGCATCATAGTTTGAAATCTAATACATACCAAGGATTATATCAAAGTCAATCATGGGTATGATAATAAAATTAGTAGATAAAGCATATTTATATTCCATAATGGGGACTTTTTGACACAACTTTGTTATAATGATACTTCCCTTAGGAGTTTTGACTGATAAATCCCTTAATAAATCAAATTGGAAATATATAATTTTCATGGAAAACTGTGAAGATATGAAAGAATGTGATGATCCAGAATCAAATAAAGGATTGGATAAGATTGCAGAAGCAATTAAAGTACCTGCCACTACATCATTATAAATTTCAATATCAGTGGTTGTGATCGCATAAGCTTGTCCCTACTCCCTTGGCCTTTTCTATGGCATGTTTCCTTGACACTTTAGATAAACATTATCAAAGTGTCTCATCTCCTGACAATTATAGCATTGAACATTAATAGCTTATTTTTTCCCCTTGCAATCACCAAAAAGTTGGTTTTTCTGTCCACATTTGTAGAATTCTCGTTTTCCTTTTAAGTAGGCACCGGGGTGTTTCCTTTCACAATTATCAGAGGGTGGAAATTCAACTCTTCCCTTCTTTCTTATTTTCTTATTTCCCTTTCTAGAGTTTTCGGTAGCCCTCTTCTTCTCCTATTTTCCTTTAACTTCATAAGACTTAGAAAATTCATTTTCCATCTTGATAGAACTTGAGACTATATCTTCATATGATGAGAAACTTTGGGAGACTAGTGCCCTTCGGAGGAATGGATTTAAACCATCAAAGAATCGATCAATTTTGCTCCTTGGATCGCATATGTAGTCTGCAACATGCCTTTCCATCCTTGTAAAGTTGTCTTCATACTTGGAAACATTTTCATTATCCTTCTGCCTCACATTCAAGAATTGTCTTTCCATATCCGCTCGCTGTTCACAAGGAAAGTATTTCTCTAGGAAGATTTTCTTAAAGTACCTCCATCTCATCTCTTCTTTCCCTTCCTCCTTTTTGTTTTGGATTAACTACCACCACTGATCCACATCTCCCGATAGACGATACACTTCCATGATGAAATTATCTCTTTTGTTACATCCCAAAGTGATAAATATCTTGTCTAGGGAACTTATCCACTGCTCAGCTACAAATGGGTTCATAGTCCCATTGAATGATGGAGGCTATTGTCACATAAAGTGATCTAACAAAGATCCTCTACATGGTGGATCCAGATGCTCCATACGGGTAAGGTTATTGTTCATAACATGAGTAAGTTGTTATAGTATTGTTATAAGTTGCTCAGCACCAATCACAACACCAGAGCCGACATCATTATCTTGCATCAGAGGGAAATCCCTACATGGGACACGTGAGTTCATGCAGTTTCCATTCCTTCCACTATGCGTCATTTATAAATATTAGCATACACTAGATTAGGTTATTAATCATAATGTATAATCTTAACATAGAAAAATACTTAGCATAAATTGAAATTCTATACATAGGTAATCTCATAATCATAAACATGGCTTCTTTGAGTAAATATTTACATTTAAATCCTTTGTAATGGCTTGTAAATAAAATGTGAATTATCCTAAGCATATCCCCCAGGAGTGTCAAACTAGGTGCGTAGTAATGCTTGTTGTCCTGTACCAATATACCTTGGGTCAAGCCCGAAACTCCTTGTCGGAGTTTTCACTCCTATGTACATATGTGCCTGAACAACATCCACTTTTAGTATCCAGACAGGGAGGTATTTCTTAGAATGATCCAGATAATCTATTCCTTAACAAAATACCAGGATGTTCTTGTATGTTTATCCTCAAAGACTGTCTTATGGATTTGTTCTATAATCTATGTTTTCTAAATCTTGTTCCCAATTTTTCTACTAAACTTCTTCTGATACCAACTGTATGGATTTGATCCCAGTTCCCTGGAGTTTGTGCCTTATTTAATTACATTGGCATATAAACAAGGAAAACGCATCTCGAAGGACTAAGTAGTTTAGTAGCATTGGAAATAAGATACATACATATGTTCAACATTACGACTTAAAAATAAATACAACATAGAAAGTCATTTGAAAATATTCATAACTCCTAGGTTATTTGTTCTTGTCATTCATAATATACCTCTTTATATCCTAAAAAAAATGAAACATAAGAAAGGGTGAGCTTAAACGCTCAGTAAGGGTAATAAAAATAGTGGAAGATATCATATACATAAATGTTAGGCATGCTGAATAACCAAAAATACATGCCTTTAAAAAAATAAACTTGAACACATTATGGCATGAATAAGAGATGAATAAATAATTCCATAATAAAACATAATCATGGGTATTTCACTTGCCAAATAACCACATGAACCATCAATTACTAGCTTCATAATGAGGGAAGTGCATATTATGGACATTCTGAAACATACCGTCAAGGCCTCAGCCAGGATGTCTAAAAATTATTAAGTCATCGACCAAAACCATATCTCAAAAATGGGAAAGGCCTCGTCCATGTCCACGTCTATTTGTCTCATGAGACCTACCGATGCATCGAGGGGATATAGTGGGCCCCACACATCACAAAATAAGTTTAATGCATTCCTCATATGATCGATAACAAACATAAACAACATATAAATTCATACCGAAACTCACATATGAAATGTAAATAATTTTTCTGGAACATTAAGCTTAAACACTAACCATTCAGAGTAAATTTGGTGAATGGTTTTAGGATAGCACATACACAATAAAACTGGCCATAAACTATCCAGTTAAATATGGTAGATGACATCATAAATTATTAATCCCAATAATACATAATAATCAACAAGATTGTTGAAATAGATGAAAATATTCTTATAAAATCATTAAGTAATTCTTGAGATAAATACACTTTTATTTTGAAAAGAAGAGTTCTTTTGTAAAAGTCTTTGTATAAAACCACAACTGAAGTAATATAGTATTTTCATAATAAAATGTGTGATTTTAGAAAAATAATGATTGCTAAAAACAGATTATAGAGTTCCCTTGAAATTATGTAAGAATTTGAGAAATTCCCTTGAACTGGGCCTGTATTTCAGGAATAATTTTGAAAGTTCCTTTTAAAACATGTAACTCCCCATAAATTAAGGAAGGATTCTATTTGGTAAACATATATAGAACACTCAAACATAATTTATGAGGATTACATAATAATACACAAGAACTTCATTGAGGTAAGTAGATAGTAAAAGTAACCAGAATGAAAATGAAGGTATAGGTGGAAAACTCTTACCTTAAGTCCGAATATGTTCTTCTCTTGAGCTTTAGGTCCTGGAATATAAAATTAGACTTAAAAATAACTTAATTCAGAACCTATTATACATGTATTTAGTTTATCATAATATTTTTAGTTCATTTATGTCTTTATTGATAAGTTATAATATTGAATTTTGTCGTTCCAGAGTGTTCATTTTCTTGATTTTCATAATCAGTTCACTTGTTTTTATGTAATGGACATCATGTGGAATGGATGTAAATCTCTATAATTGAATTTAAATATTATCTATGAACATAAATAGGTGTTAATGTTCATTTACATCATTCAGTTACATGGAATTAGGATGAATCATTAGATGAAATATTAATGACAATCACTTAGATTATTTTTGCGATATTTTGATTATTAGAAACTAGTTTGGTCATATGATTTAATATTATGTACATATACTAGTTACTGGATATTAAATAGGTTATAATAAATATATTATAGTCTGGTTAAACAATAAAAATGGTTTTATGATCAGTAATTAAATATAAATTGAAGAACAAAACTTTGTCGTCCATGAAAGTTGTAAATTGGCACCTCACAGATGATGATTTTGTTTATAAAATAAAAGAGAGAGAGTAATGATATTGATGATGGTTCTTCCATTCACATGGTATAATTCAAGTATATAGATGAACTAGAGTTATCATGGTCATTTGGACAAAAGAGGTGAGGAGAGGATAACAATAGAAAGGAACATGAAATGAAAATGAATGAAATAAAATGTGAATTTACCTCTTGAATCCACCTCCTTGAGAATCTCTTTAAGGGAAGGGGTTTTGGTCTTTTATAAAGACCAAGATCTCTTTTACATGGGGAGTGACTAGGGAAGGGTATTTGGTAAGAAAATTGAGGAGATTCAAGGCTTAGAGGAGTAAATAGAAGCGGGAGTGATGGGGGGGGGGGGGGTTTGTAGTGGAGGAGAGGAGTGAATTTTGAATATTTTACTCATTATTTTATTATTTCCATCAAGACAACCGATAGTGTTGTTTCATGTGACCCATAATAGTAATAAATGCATGTGAGTTTGAACCAAGTGGCCTTAAATCGCTCATGATGTCATAAATAATGTATTTAACTGATAATTTGTATATACGGTATTTTACCGTATTTCACTATTCATAAAAAATTCAAGAATTTCATAAAAATCCCAAAAAATCACCCCATAAATTTATCAATGTTTAGAATTCAAAAATAAAATCCATTTTTGGAAAATAATTTTCTAAATATTTTTAATTTATTTTTTAAATAAAATCGTAATTTATTCTAAAAAAACAACTTTAAAACTAAAACTCATTTTATAACACCTTGAGAAATTAATCAAGGTCCCATAAAATTATCTTATAACCATAAGACAATAAAGTAAGAATTTTTTATTACGTTTTATGGAAATAAATTTCCATTTTAAATTATTAAATTAGTTGAAAAATTATAATTAAAATATTTATGTCATACAAAAATACCAATACTTATACTATGATCATTTTTCCACTTTTAATATGTCTAAATTATATTTATACATTAATGAGTGAAGTTTCTATTTCTTTGTATGATTTTTTATTCATTACGATTCATAAGGTTATGCCACTATTCATAAGGGTATGTTACTATTCCCCAAAAATTAAGTTTGTCTCATTAGATTCTAAATATCTTACTAAACACAACTGTGTATGTCTGTTCATTGAAATTTAAATCACAGAGGTGAAAAAAATTGTGTTTATTGGCTAGGTTATAATAAAGTGATGTTTTGTATGGAATTATTGTTTCATGCATTCAATATTATATTTATGTGCTGAAACTTGGGGTGTTACATTGGTAAATTCATATGCTCAATATGAACCAATATTTTGGGAATGAAAAAAATACCATAAGAATAAATGTTAGGAAATAGATCATGGATAACCTAGATTGAAACCCTGGGAATCACAAGTTAGGATATACTTTTTCTTTACAAGTTTATCCTTTTATGTTCAAAGTTTCCTTTTATGCTTATTATCTAAGTATTCAAGCCACATAATTGACTTTTTCATGGTTGGTGGCAGAAAATATAAGAAGATGTGCCAACAATCAATGTGATAGGAAATATGATGATTTCTGATAGCCCCTCAAGGCGTCGTTAGTTCCTTATGGTGCTATGAAAAAACAAAATTTATAAAACTCAGACAATCCTAACTCAAAGCCTAGTATCTATCAAGTCTGAGTGTCAAACCCACAGTGACAGAGCATATGTTCTAAATTAATTAAAGAAACTAAAATTGAAATTTTTTAATTTGTTTGGAGAAAATGAGAAATAAAAAAATATTGGGGTTTTGAATCAATAGATGCGGCATGCTAGGTTTAGTGACATTCAGGTTCACATGCTGGGAATTCGATGATAATTGATTAATTCGGTTTTGGTGTGGGAGTTGGGTCAGTGGGGATCTTTGGTCTTGGTATCCTGCCCTAATCCTATGAGTGTACCTTTAGAATGATCATCTACTTGGTTCAATCACAGAAATAGGCAACCCAAAACCATATTTAAACATAACCGTCCTAGATTGAGTAATGGTCATACACAAACTAATTCGATTAATTGATGAAATAATAATAAACAACCTCAAATCAAAAGAAATGGTCATGCAGTTGCAAAAAAGGAGATTGGAATTGATAAATGGTGTTTGCATCAATCCAAAACATGAATAATGAAAAGAAATAATCCCTAAGCACACATCCCCCTATAATCATGTCACCCTACACTAATAGACTACTCGATCATGATAAGAGTGAACGTCATGGGTACCAGATTAAGGAAGGTGATGAAGATGGGATCCAGATCGTCACTCCTTCGTTCGTTGGTGCCACACTTGAATCTTATGGTTCTAGAGTGTGTTGTATGGGTGGACAGAGGCCTCTTTTTATAGAGAGGATCATCCAAAACCCACGACCTCGCATCCTTGATTTTATTCTATGCATCAACGCCTACACGACGTGTACCTGGGGTACACGACGTGTACTTCAGATCCGGTTTTTCCTCCATCGCATTGAATTAGCATACGCTGCTTTGACTGTTTGACTTTCATCATGACATGTACTGAAAGTACATGATGTGCACTTGGCTTTCATGCTATGTACCTTTATCATGACTTGTCCATCCCAGATCTATTTCACTTTAAATGGTCATGGTTTGTACTTGTGGTACATGATGTATAGTTGTTTTTATTTAGTTTCCATCCCATCTTCTCTCTCAAAAAGTCAGTGTCGCACCGCAAGTGAAGCTCATAGTGCGAAGGTTCATTCGACTCGTATTTCCTCCCCTTTTCATTCCTTTTTCAGATATCTATCATTTCCTAACATAACACATAAAACAAGTCAAATCGTTCTAGAACTGGAAATATTAATCATTTAAATACACAATTCAATATAAAAAAATATACTAAAATATATGCATGACATACATGTATCAATTTCTCTAATGATATTCCAAATGTGATAGGGAATGGGTGCTCAAAACATTATGATAGTACTGGCTTTACTAGATCAAGTTATGAATAATAACTTGAATCATGTGGAATGCCCTCCTCCAAGGAAAGAGCAATTTGTCGTCGAATCCTTAATGCAACAAAGTCCTCCCATGTTTAGTGGATCTTCTGATCCCATCCTCATAGAATACTGGATTAACTCCATGGAAAAGATATTCTCTATCCTCCAGTGCCCAGAATAAGAGAAATTCATGTTGGCGGTCTACCATTTTGATGTGAAAGCTGATCAGTGGGGGACACTGATAAAAAATATAAAGTCCAAGGAGGAAATAGATTCCATGGATTGAGAGTAATTAAAGAAAATATTTTTCAATAAATAGTTTCCCCAAACCCTTCATCTCAAGATGAAGAAGAGTTCTGTGGAATTAAGAAGAAGGAAGACGAGTATATAGGGGCATATAAAGAAAAACTCACAAGGCTTGAAAGATATGCCTTTGGATTTGTCATAGACACCGAAAGTAAGGTGGATCTCTTCTTTAGAAGAATACAGCTGAGTATACAAAAAGTGTTGGCGATTTTTGAATTCTATAGTTATGAGGACATTGTCTGTTGTGACCCCAAGGTTGAAATGGAGATCATAGACTCTCAAATGTCTCTTTGGCTCAATTAAAAAAAAAGTGGAAAATGGAGTCTAATGTGGGTGGTTCATCCAATAAACCCCATGATGGAAAGAAAGAAGATCAAGCATTCCACATGTCAAAATTGTGGGAAGAATCATCCTGGGAACTGCTCATAGAGAACTAGGAATTGCTTCAAATGTGGAAGAATTAGATATTTGGATAAGAACTACCAAATGGATATGAATAATTCAACTAATGTTAAAGAAGAAAGGGAGGTTCATATCAATACTCATCCAGTAGTGAAGTATTTCAACTGCAAGGAACAAAGGCATTATGCGAACCATTTCCCTAAGACAAGGTTTTTCGGAGGAAATCAACAACAACCTCCAAGGCAATAAGGAAGGGCTTATGTCATCGCTACTACTGATGTGGATCCAGACAATGAAGTGGTTACAAGTACGCTATTTATTCATTCAACAATAGTAAATGTACTATTTGATTAGGGTTTTGCACATTCTTTCATATCTTGCAATTTTAGTGGAACTATTCAAACACCACCTCAAAATATGGAGGTTGAGTTATCTGTTAGAAAAACTAATGGGGAAATTATTATGTCCAAGTTTTATAACTCCCCTCGATAAATGTTTGTGGACTGAACCTCCAATCAAATCTTGTCATACTTCCTTTGGTAGAGTTTTATGCTATTTTTGGCATGGATTGGCTATCTTTATATAAATCCAACATCAACTTTCAAGAAAGGGAGATCACTCTTCACATCCTAGAGCATCCTCCAATCCTGTACAAGTGTAAGGAGGATGATGAATCTTCTTCAGAATCATCATCTCAAGTGTGGATATTTTTTCCATTTGAGAAAGCATATCTTACTCAAATTATTGAGGAAAATGGGAGAATTGTACATGAAGAATTTCCCATTGTTAAGGATTAAACTGATGTATTCCTAGAAGAATTGCACAATATTTCTTCTAATTGAGAGGTTGAGTTCTTAATTGATCTTATTGCTAGATCTTTACCTATATCAAATACACCTTATAGAATGACCACCATAGAGCTGGAAGAGCTGACGAAGTAGTTATAGGAGAATCTGGAGAAGGGTTTTATATGGACGAGTGCTTTACCATGGGGTGAACCAGTCCTCTTTGTTAAGAAGAAGGATGGATCAATGTGCATCTTCATTGATTATAATGAGCTCAATAAAATTATGATAAAGAACAAGTATCCACTTCAATGGATGGATGACTTGTTTGATCATCTACGTGGGGCTAGTTATTTCTCTAAGGTGGACCATCAGTCGGGATATCATCAATTAAAGGTGAGTAAGGAAGATATTCACAAGACTATCTTTCAAATGAGGTATGGAAACTATGAGTTCATATTGATTCCATTTGAAATCACTAATGCTCCAAAAAAATTTCATGAATTTAATGAATAGAGTCTTTAGAGATTATCTCAAAAATTTGTGGAAGTCTTTATTGAGGATATATTGATATACTCTAAGATCATGGAGGAACATGAGGATCATTTAAATATTTTGATAAAGACTTTGGGAAGGGAGAAAATTTATGAAAAGTACAGTAAATGTTAGTTCTGGATGGTGGAAGTATCATTCTTGGGGCATGTTATAACCAGCAATGGAAAATATGTGGACCCTTCCAAGATAAAGGCAATTGAAGAGTGGTTTAGGAAAATATCTATAATGGAGATCCATAGTTTCCTTGGACTAGTTGGGTATTATTAATGATTTGTGAAGAACTTCTCATGATTTTCAAACTCAATGACCAAGTTGACACAGAATGGGGATAATTTTGTCTGGAATCAAGAATGTGAGGAATACTTTAAGGAGATCTAAAATAGGCTTATCACTGCACTAATACTCACACTCCTAAAAATTAGAGAACTTTTTTTGGTGTACAACGATGCTTCCAAGAATCTATTAGGATGTATACTGGTGAAAAATGATAAAGTGACAGTATATGCCTCAAGGAAGTTGAAATTCATGAGAAAAACTATCCCATGCATGATCTAGAGTTGGCAGTTGTGATCTTTTCCTTGAAAATATGGCATCATTATCTCTATGTGGAGAAGTGTGAGATATATACTGATCAAAAGAGTCTAAAATATATATTCACATAGAAGGATCTTAATATGCACCAGTGAAGATTGTTAAAGCTCATCAAGGATTATGACTGCCCTATCCACTACCATCCTGGTAAGCAAAATAAGGTAGCATATGCTCTAAGTTGAAAGGATCCTACAACATTATCAATGATAAGAATTTAAAAGATCTAATCTTCTTAGACTTAAAAAGGATTGAAATGAGAATCAATAAGGTAGGAACATCATTAATCCTTTCTCAAATGATTTCTCAACCGTCCCTTGTGGGGAAAATAAAGGATGCTCAAAGTAAAGATGTGGACATTATGAAATGGGTGGAAGCTATTATAAATGGTAAATCCTTTGAGTTCAATATTGATGAGGAAGAAGTTGTATGATTTTGGTCA
This sequence comes from Viscum album, assembly GCA_963277665.1. NCBI lineage: Eukaryota > Viridiplantae > Streptophyta > Magnoliopsida > Santalales > Viscaceae > Viscum > Viscum album. The sequence goes on from OY728144.1 coordinate 292,474,907, forward strand.
CAATTATATGTACCCTTCGATCCATAGATAATGAAGGATCTTCTAAATGACGCACAAGCTCAACCTTCTCTATTTACCCAGGGAGCAAAAATATGTATCAAGATCTCTGAGAGAACTATTGGTGGGACAATATGAAGAAGGAGATTGCTGAATATACATCAAAGTACTTGGTATGTCAACAAGTGAAGGCTGAAAGACAAAATTCTAAGGGTATGATGCGACCACTACCCATATTAACATGAAAGTGGGAGGACATTACCATGAACGTTTTCACTAGACATATAAGAACATCTAGAATAAATAATGATATATGGGTCATTGTGAATCGTCTTAAAATGACAACTCACTTTATCACAATTCGATAGGACTTCTCATTGGATCAACTTGCACTGATATATATTAAAGAGGTGGTAAGGCTGCATGGAGTACCACTATCGATTATATCCAATCGAGATCTGAGATTCACCTCGGAGTTCTAGAAAAGTATCCAACATGCTCTAAGCACGAAGTTGAGATTTAGTACGTCCAATCATCCTCAAATTGATGGCCAATCTAATTGAACTATTCAAACATTGGAAGAAATGTTGAGAGCGTGTTCTATGGACTTCAAAGGAGGATTGGACCAACATCTTCCTCTGGTAGAGTTCTCTTACAATAATAGTTTCCACTCAAGCATCCAAATGGATCCATATGAATCCCTTTATGGGAAAAGGTGCAGAAAAATGACATGATGGGATGAAGTCAATGAACATAAGCTTCTGTGACCTAAAATGGTTGAAGAAATAGTGGAAACGGTAAAAACCATTTAGCAGCACATCGATTTAGCCCAAATTCAATAGAAGAGTTATGCATACAATAGTTGATGGGACCTTGAGTTCAATGTTAGAGACATGTTATTCTCCACATATCTGTATGGAAGAAGGTTATGAGATTTGGGAAGAAAGGAAAGCTAAGTCCTAGGTACATCGACCCCTTTGTGATTCTTGACCACATCAGAGCTGTGGACTATCGACTAACACTTCCACCTACAATATCTAAAACACATGATGTATTCCACATATCTATCTAAAGGAAGTACATACTAGATCCTTCACATGTACTATATTCAGAGGTGATATAGTTGGAGAATGATCTTTCTTCTGAGGATAAACCAGTGAAGATATTGAATCATAGAGATAAAGTTCTACGCAACAAGACTACTCACCTTGTTAATGTAATATGGAGGAACCATAAGTATGAAGATGCAACATGGGAATTGGAGGAAGCGATGAAGAAGTACCCCCACCTTTTTTCATCCTATAATGTAAAATGAAAATTTGAGGGTGGAATTTCATAAGGGGGAAGAATGTAATGAACCAATGTTTTATAAATGGAATTCCCTTCTAATAACTATGGGTGGAATTTCATAAGGTGGAAGAATGTAATGAACCAATGTTTTATAAATGGAATTCAATTCTTATAACTATGTCTTATAGTATAAACACATAACATTATATATAGAACACAATAAAAATATTATAAATGAATAATGAGTGAAAAAAAATCTATCTCTAGAAGTTAAGTAACACATACCGATGAAATAGTACTTGACCTTTGAAATAGTAATGTAACCCTTATGGATAGTAAACTGGCCAATGTAATAGTAACCTCACCAATGAAAGTATAAATAAAATTTATCCATCTTATAAGTGTCAATATGATATAATTATATCATAGTATAAGTAAATATAAATTTTAAAAATTATTAATTAAGTGTTGGTATTTTTGTAAGTCATGTATATTTAATTACAATTTTATGGTTAATTTAATAAATTAAAAGAAAATTTATTTTCATAAAATGTATTCATAAAATAACATTTTGATGTCTTATGATTATAAGATAATTTTATGAGACCTTAATTAATTTTTCAAAGTGTTATAAAAGTAGTTTTAATTATAAAATTTTTATTTTTCAAGTAAATTATAATTTAAATTAAAAATTAAATTTCTAATATTTATAAAATTATTTTTAGAAACTGGAGTTTGTTTTTTAATTATAGACATCGAAAAATGGATGGGGCGAATGTTTTGGATTTTTTTGAAATACTTGAATTTTTTATGAATACTAAAATATGGTAATTTACGGTATATATACATTATAAGTTAAATACACTATTCATTGAGTCATGAATGATGTAAGAACCATATTTTTGAACTCACATGATCTAATTACTATATTTAGTCTCATTAATCCTCATTATTTCTTGTCTTGAGAAAAATAATAAACTAATGAATTAAATATTGAGAAAACACTTCTCTCCTCTACTATAAATAGCACCCTCACCACCTCTTCTCCTCACACCTCTGAAGCCTTATGGCTTGCCCAAAATCTGATCAAATCCCTCCCCCCCCCACACATCTAGAATCTCTTAGTCTCACCAAAAGACCAAACCCTCTTCCCTAAGGAGGCTTCCAAGGAGGATAAATTCAAGAGGTAAATTCCTCTTTCCAATTCTTTTATATTCTTTTCAAGTTCCTTTATTTTATTTTTATATACTCAACTCCCCTATTTCAAATAGTATGATAACTCCAGTACCTTACATATACTAGAAATATGTTACGCTAATGGAATAATTCATCATCATATCACATTCTCTCTCCTTTTATATTAAAAATAAAAACATCATCCAAGATGCGTTAATTTATGACATTCAAGGATGATGAAGTTTTAAAATTCCTTTACCTTCTTAAAGAGTTGGTCATGAGACCATTTTTATGGTTTAACCAGATTATAATATATGTATTATATCGTATTTAAGGTTTTTAAATCATTTTTACTCACTATATTAATTTATAACACAAAATGAGTTTGTTGTGATAAGAAAATCACCAAAATCAACCCAAATGATTATCATTAACTATTTATCTAATGATTCATCCTCATGTCATAAAACTAAATGATATAATATCGATTTAACCTTTGGAAGATCATTAATAACATAAGGGTTCAATTCTATAAGATTAACCCCACTTTACACAACCCTTCGTACATGTATTCAAGTAAACTGATCATGAAAACTAATATAACCCGACACTCCCAAGCAATGAAATTGAATCTATTAACCCATAAAAAAGGCCATACATAAACCTCATTAAGTTATACTAAATTAAATTTGTGTAAAATAGGTTATGTTATTATTAATTAATTAATCTAATTTGATAATCTAGGACATTAAGATCAAGTGAAGGGCAACTTTGGACTTAAGGTAATAGATTATATCTGAACCTCCATTATTCCTTTAGGTTACTCTTTCTCTATTTTTTCCCAAATGAAATTCTCAGTTTTTTCTTATGTACATCTTCAAAATGTTTTGTATGTTTTAAAAAAAAGATCCAATCATATTTCTTTTTTAGGGATATACATGTTTTATAAATGTTCTCTACTCCATTCTTCCCGATAAGCAAGCCCGGTTTATGGGAACTTTCCTGAATTCTTAGAAATTTTAAAGTGAACTATAAAATATATTTTGAGACACAATTATTTTTATAAAATCACTATTTTTATTATTCAAACCTTCTTGTTTCCCATCTGGTTATATATTAAAGATTATTCTATTTTCTGTTTTAAAATCTCTTCAATATTTTCATTAAACTGCGCTAAAATGTTTTAATTCTAAAGATTTTGAAATACTCTTTTTACACGTTATACCTTTATTTGGACATCTCTTATCATTATATATGACTATTTTACCTTTTTAATGTGCATGTATTATTTTGATCCATTATTTCATGGACCCCATTGTGATATTCCCTTATGTTATGCCATTTGACAGGATTATGATACTCAATTCTTACCATGGGTAACCCTTAGGTTTATGATTGATTCCTTATGTATGATAATTTATGTGGAATGCATATTCATGAACATTTTATGATGGGTGTGCCCAGATAGAACTCAAATGCATTGGATAAAGTTTAGTATCATGAGATGTTATGTGCAACAGTCCTGATGGTTAGCCTTTACTCGTGCTCCATGTGCAATGGTCTTGGTGGTTAGCCTTGACTCGTGCTTCTCTATGTGAAACGATTTTTGAATCATGCTGTAATACCCCAAGATTTCATAGTATGTTATTTCTTCAAAGTAATTCAATAACTTGCACTACACACAACACCGAGTTCAAGCGCACCACGACTTACCAAACCAGTCGTTCAAAAGTGGTTATGAATAGTATTAACTGAATTTTAAACTTTATATAATCCTTATAATTTAGGAATCCATATTATGAGTTTCTTAGACATAATTTAAGAACAAATTCATTTTATTCAGATAAAAGAAGTATTTTTCAAAAAAATGCAATTTTACCACCTTTTAATAAAGAACCTTTTCTTAAAACCAATATTTAACAATTTTATATATTCAATTAATTGAAATTAAATTATTCTTTAGAATCGGGACATAAAAAATTAGTTTGGATAATTTTTTGGTACTTCTCTGATAACTTTCATATTTTGATGAATAGTGAAAATTACTAAATTTTAATTTAAAAAAACTTTTTTAATCGAAATAATTAATAGTGATAAATTATGAATTTCAATGGTTTGAAAGTAAAATTATATTATATTTTTATCATTTAATATAATGTATGTCATTATAAGTAAATTCACATTTAAATTTGACATAAATAAGTGTCAATCTTTTGATAGTAATTATTTCATAAAAACACGCTTTTTGTTTTGACAACGCGAATTAATTTTAAATTAATTTCTGCCACTTCTATGTTTTGAATTTGAAAAAATGGATTCCATATTTAGAATCATGAGTTCCAAATTATGTTGATAGGTAACTTTTATTTTTAGACATTAGGAATATTTACTTCAGTAAATATTCTTTTACCGTGGTTAAAGGGGTAAATCCAGAAAGTATGGTTAAAAAATAATATTATAATAAAATAAAATTACCCTAACACATGTACTAACCCTATTGGATGATACATGTCTGACCATGGGCATCCTTGGGTAAATTTTTGGACCTCATGGAGCCACTTGGGAGTGATAATGACATTTTATATTAAATAATCTAAAGTAAAGACAAAAATAACAAAAGCAAATATCTTTTAGTAAAAAATTTTTTATATGAGGTTATATAATTGATCTATTCGACTATAAGTAGTCATTATAAATCTAAAACGATTTTCTACGTCAGGATATTTTATTTAAAAATTTTAGACATAAAATAAATATATTTATATATGACACAATAATGATACACTATTTTCCTTATTAATGAAACAATCAAATAAATGATATTATAAATACTAGAATGAATATAATTTGAATGTTTTGATGCCATCCAAAACTTTTATAGGTGACTATGACATGTTAGGGTTTATCAAATGTATTTAGTTTGAATTAATGAAGTTTTTAGGACTTTAACAAAAATCAATTATTAAATAATGTCAAAATTCACATAAATGAGTTTTTAAAACAAATACAATATTATTGGTTGATATAATAATCCTAAAAGTCTAAGGTTTGGCCAAAAGACTTATATACTGATAGTTGTATTATTAATGAACGACTTGGTATTATCTTGAAAGTTTATAATCTATTTATTAACCATATAATATAAAAATAAAAATGGACATGGTAAATGTCAAACTATTTAACTAAGAGTTAAATCTAAAAGATAAGATTAATATAGTGACCCAAACCTGTCTAAAACCTATTAGTTGAGTGTTTTTCGACCCATCCCCACCTTATCCTTTAAATAATTCATTTTGGAGCCAGTAGAAACCTAAATTGATTTTATTATAAAATAATATTTCAATATTTTCCTAAGGTGCCCCTCACCCCTCTTATAAAAGGGCACTTCGCATTCTCTCAAATTCACACCTCCAAAGATATTTGGCTCGGCCAACCCCTGCCCAAATATCCTCCCAACTATCCTACCTTTATCCTAGAGGACTTAGTTTGATCAGAAAGGCAATCTAAGGATCCCTTTTGATCAAATATAAAGGAAGAACCCGAAGAAGATGTAATGATTTCACCACCCTCTTTCAAGTTCTTTTCTTCTTCCACTTACTCTTTCTTTGTTATTACCATACCAAAATAATAAATCTAGTACCTTATATATACTATGATGTTATTATAAATATGGAACAACCATATTCATTATTCTATCCATCCTATGAATAATAATGTCACCATGTGTGCGTATGTACGGCTTACCATCTTCACGCCATGGTGTAATTTGTTATTCAACACTGTTATTTGGATGGATATAATGATGAGTAATATGTATATAAATAATTAAAATAACCTGATAATGTCTCTATAAAATAAATATACCATCTAATTCTACACCTTTAAGGAAATGATATTATCGCTTGTGTGTATGTACAGATTACCGTCTCCATGACGCGATGAGATTCATTTCCACATTCACCATTCATCGACGATTATAAAAATATATATTACTAATAAGTATGTAATATATGACATTATAATTATATGGGATATATATATATGTATTTATGTAATTATATATATCTTATTCTGTTACTTCTGTTCAATACGATATGAAAACAGAAACAGAGTTTATGCGTACGTACGGCCTACCGTCTGCATAAACGGTGTTTTCCATTTCATATATCTATCTATTATAAATATTTATATTTTAAATACATATGATATATAAATCAAGGTTTATATTTTTGTATCTATTTAAATCATTATCTAAATGATACGATCAAGAATAACAAGTTAAAATATGTACGATAAAGAAAGCGATTATTACCCGAAATGTTAATTTAACATGAAAATCATTATTAAATGGATAGTATTAAGTCATAAATGAATAATGTATGATATAATAAATATGAATATGGTTCTGGTATAATCTAATATTATACAATGGCATTATACAGGAGGTCAAACATACCCTCGACCAAAGGAAAGTTCAAGTTAATGGGTTTCTTATCTCACTTTTAATTCTGTGAGACTTCCATTGTTCACCACTTATTTATTGCATGTGGTGTATTGTGTACTTCCATTTGATACATATTATCATGATTCTCTTTATATTCATGATATTCTGTGATTTATTTGGTGGTTATTGACTATTTTTCATACGACTCAATTGGTTACAACGAGGTAAGGGTTATTTCCTCAATCTCGTTATTATCCGAGATTGTTTATGTGTAAGTATTTACTGAGACATATCTATAATTGATACCCATATTTCATAAAAATGTTTTCAAAAGAAATCTTTAAAGGTTTTATGGTAGGGTCTATTTAACTAGATCATCATTTTAAATGTTGTAAAGATTTATCTTTCTAAATCCTTTTAATTAATGCCCATGTTTTCAAAATAATTTTAAGGATTTATTTATATGGACATGAATGTTTTGAACTGATAATTCTTTTCAAAAGTTTCAAAGTGGTATGAGACACTTTGATTCAAAAATGTCTTTAAATGTCTTCCTTTCTAAATTTGTGACTTTTAATTTTTTCATGGAAAAGGGATATTTCTCTCAAACAGTTTTACAAATCATTTTCATCTATGTTAACATCATTTGATGGATTTTAAACTTATTTGAAATTGATTTATTATGATACAAATCTTCCATATTGTATTGAATGTTTTGTGATATGTTTGACTGTGGATGAGTTATTTTTAGGCCATTCATGGTTTATGGTTAAAGTATTGAAATTTCATATGCTAGTTTTAATACGAATGTTTATGTTATATTTCAACCTTTTCTTAAGATGAATGTATTGGACTAGTATGTTCTGGGTTGGGGACCGGTAAAAGTAATCCATCCTGGTTGGGGTTCAGTTACAGCAGACCCTATGGGTTGGAGTCCGGTTATAGAGGCTCTCCGAGCTGGAGTCTGGTTATAGAGGCTCTTCAGGTTGGAGTCCAGTTACAGAGGCTCTCCGGGATGGAGTCTGGTTACATAGGCTCTCCGGGTTGGTGTCCGGTTACAGAGGCTCTCCGGGTTGGGGTCCGGTTACAGTTAGCCATTAGGTCCTAGCACAATGCCTTGACACAGAAATTAAAGTCTAGTACTATACATTCTCTCATTATGAAACTAGTTATTACATGTGATTATTCTACTAGTAGAATATCCATGTGCATGTTTATATGGCAATGTTTGATTTATTTCTTCCATATTATGTTCAATTTTATGTTTCAAAGGCTGTTGTTTTTATTACACATCTTTCCTTAAATTTTTATAGCTTCCACTAAATTATTTACACTTACTGAGCATCTGAGCTCACCCCTTTCTTATATTTTATTTTCCTAGGATATGAAGAAGTTAGTTATGAGTGACTTGCGGGCATAATCTTAGAGGCTTGGACATTTATAATGGAATAAATTACTGTTTTATTTTCAAGTTGTAATGTTGAACTTCATGTATGTAATCTATTTTCCAAGACTACTAAACCGATCGGTCCTTCGGGAATAGATTCCTTGTAATCATACCAATGTATTAATATAATGCAGCGCCTCTGGATAACTGGGGTTAGGGCGTTACAGTTAGTATCAGAGGAAGTTTAGTACAAACCTTGTAATCTATATTTTGATAAACTCTAATTAGAGCACATTACCCTAAGATAGACTTTGAGGATTAGTATATAATAACTTCCTAGAATTTTGGTATGGTAGAGATTTTGTGAGTTTTCCAAGCAATACATCCATGTCTGGATACAAGCAGGTAGAGGCGGCTCTGGCACAGATGTACCTAGGGGTTAAACCCGAAAACACCGCTTTGACCTAGACTTAAATGGGAACTGGTGCACGATAATGAGCCTTGCTGTACTCTTGGTTATGACACTCCCAGGGGATATGCTTAGGATAATTCACATTTTCTTTACAAACTATTTTAAAGGATTTATGAGTATATACCTCCTCAAAGAAAACATTTTTATATGATTATGGATTATATCCATAAAATGTTCAATTTATGTTAAGTATGTTACAAGTTTGAAATTATTCATTACGATTCATAAACTGACTTAGTGTATGACATTGTTTAGAAATGGCACCCAGTAGAAGGAATGAGAACTCCAGCAATATGTATGATCCAAAGAGTAAGAAGGATCAAATATTTCATGGTATAAAGACAACATTTATAAGGGAAATAGTCTCCCACATATTCTCAAAATATAAAGAAATAGTATCATCTGTTAATAAGATAAGTAAAGAATTATCTGAGTCTTATGACTTTGAAGGGAAGCAAGAGATGAAAAGGATGGTAGAGAGAAAGATGGATAAATGGAATAAGGGAAAGAAGGAATTTTCTCATATGTGATAACTATGGAAAGAATCACCTTGGTAAATGCTTAAAGGGAATGAGAGTTTGTTATAAGTGTGGAGAAAAAGGACACCAAGTACGTGATTGAAAGGGTGAGAAAAAGGTTTCAAATGTATATTGCTTCATCTGCAAGGACTTGGGACACTACGCGAATCAATGTCCAAATAATCAGAGTATACCCCAAATGTTGCTATTGGATAAGAATCAAGTTATGATACTACCAAATATGAAGAGGAATGATTAAGAGTTCTTATGTTATTAAAGCATTGTGTCATTTGAGTGTTGTATCAATGATGTACTAATTATATGAATTATTGAAATAAATAAGGATTGTACTGCAGTACTATTTCATTTGAAAATTGAGATTATATGGTCCTGATACTAAGGTAGTAATTTTGGAATAAGATATGGTTGATTTGGATAAATTATATTGGATATTCTTGACTACCTTGGAACTGATTAATGGTTTGTATATTCCATCATTGTTGGAGTTTAAAACATTTTTGGATATAATAATTATATCCAGTATTCTATGAAGAATAAGGGAGTATGAAAGTAATCAATATGGTTTTACGGTAATTCAGGGTGTTACCATGTTTTAAAAGAATACATGATGAAGGTATTCACATGTTATTATGTGGAAAAAGGGATCTTTATTGTTTTTAACTTCCTTAAAAATTTTGGATTGTGAGTTTGGATAGAGGTATTTTGGATAAATATAAAGGCTGGAATGGATTAAGTTGAACTTTAGATAGTATTGTTTAAGGTTAAAACATTTCTTAAGATTATTTTTGGAATATTATAATACTATAGTTTTAGGAAAAGGAAAACACGCAGACTGTGTGACAATCCGTCGCGCTGGAAAAAGCTGTGGGAATCGAACCCACAACCATAGTGCGATTGGGATTTATCGCCTACCACTGGACAACGTGAAGTCCATGGAATGTATAATCTAGTTTTTTTAGGGTCTGATAGGTGAATTATAAATTAATTATTTTTGGAACCCTATACGATTAGGATAAATAGAATTTTTTTTGAAATCTTTTGGATTGAAAGATGAGTTTATGGTAGGAATTAGTTGAAGGATGAAACTCTACTTGTCAAGTATATATATATATATATTCCTCTTAATATATGAATAAATTAATTCTTAAACTTTAGATAATAGATCTTAAAACCAAAAATGTGTTATCCTAACACCTAATTTTTGTTGAACCGATAGTATTTTAAATAATCATAGATTGATGGATTTGAGGCCCTCAATTTTACACTTGTTTGTGATTGATGACCCCAATCAATCCCTATAAATATTTACATTTTTCCTCCAATTATGTATCTCTAATTTCCACCAATGTTCTCATAATCGAGATCATAATTTGGTGGTGACCCTTTCATTTCCATTTTCCTCTTATTAAGACTAAATTTTATTAACCCAATTTACGATGTGGGTTTTCCAACAAAGGTATTTCTAATTTTAAACCTTTTATTTTCAAACAACAATTTCAAATTTCGAGGATGCAATTTATTGAAGGAGGGAAGAATGTAACACCCCAAGATTTCATAGTACGTTATTTCTTCAAAGTAATTCAATAACTTTCACTACACGCAACACCGAGTTCAAGCGCACCACGACTTACCAAACTAGCTGTTCAAAAGAGTTTATGAATATTATTAACTAAATTTTTATTTTTATATAATCCTTATAATTTAGGAATCCATATTATGAGTTTCTTAGACATAATGTAAGAACAAATTCATTATTTCTGATAAAAGAATAATTTTTCAAAAAAAACAATTTTATCGCCTTTTAATAGAGAAACTTTTTTAAAACCAATATTTAACAATGTTATATATTCAATTTAATGAAATTATCTTATTATTTAGAATTGGGACATAAAAATTTAGTGTGGATAAATTTTTAGTACTTTTCGGATAACTTTAATATTTTGATGAATAGTGAAAATTACTAAATTTTAATTAAAAACAACTTTTTTAATCAAAATAATTAATAGTGATAAATTATGAATTTTAATTATTTGAAAGTATAATTAAATTATATTTTTATCATTTAATACAATTTAGGTCATTATATGTAATTTCACATTTAAATTTGACATAAACAAGTGACAATCTTTTGAAAGTTATTATTTCATAAAAACACGCTTTTTGTTTTGACAATGGGAATTAATTTTAAATTAATTTATGCCACTTATGTATTTTAAATTTGGAGAAATGGATTCAATATTTGGAATCACGAGGTCCAAATTTTTCAGATATGTAACTTTTATTTTTAGATATTAGGAATATTTACTTCAGTAAATATTTTTTTACCATGGTTAAAGGGGTAAATCCAAAAAATAAGGTTAAAAAATAATATTATAATAACATTAAATTACCCTAACACATGTCCTAATTCTATTTTTGGATACATGTCTGACCATGGGCATACTTGGGTCGATTTTGGGACCCCATGGAGCCACTTGGGAGTGATAATTACATGTTATATTAAATAATCTAAAGTAAAGAGAAAATTAACGAAAGAAAATAACTTTTAGTAAAATAATTTTTATACGAGGTTATATAATTGATCTATTTGACTATAAATAGTCATTAGAAATATAAAAATATTTCATACCTCATGATATTTTATTTAAAAATTTTAGACATAAAATAAATATATTTATATATGACACAATAATGATGCAGTATTTTCCTTATTAATGAAACAATCAAATAAATGATATTATAAATACTAAAATGAATATAATTTGAAAGTTTTGATGCAATCCACAAATTTTATATTTGACTATGACATGTTAGGGATTATTAAATGTATTTATTTCTAATTAATGAAGTTTTTAAGACTTTAAAAAAATCAATTGTTAAATAAAGGGAAAATTGACATAAATGAGTTTTTAAAACAAATACAATATTATTGGTTGATATAATAATCCTAAAAATATAAGGTTTATCCAAAAGACTTATATAATGATATTTGTATCATTAATGAACCACTTGGTGTTATCTTGTAAGTTTATTGTAAGTTTATTAATCATATAATATAAAAATACAAAGAGACATGGAAAATGTCAAACTATTTAATTAAGAGTTAAATCTAAAAGATAAGGTTAATATAGTGACCCAAACCTGTCTAAAACCTATTTTTTGAGTTTTTTTCGACCCATACCCACCTTATCCTTTAGATAATTTATTTTGGTTCTATTATAAACTGAAAATTATTTTATTATAAAATAATATTTCAATCTTTTCCTAAGGTGCCCCTCACCCCCTCTTATAAAAGGGAACTCCCCCTTCTCTCAAATTCACACCTCCAAAGACATTTGGCTCACCCAAACCCTACCAAAATATCCTCCCAACTATCCTCCCTTAATCCTATAGGCCTTAGTTTGATCATAAATCCAACCTAAGGATCCCTTTTGATCAAATTAAAAGGACGAACTCGAAGAAGAGGTAATGATTTCGCCACCCACTTTCAAGTTCTTTTCTTCTTCCACTTAATCTTTCTTTGTTATTACCATACCAAAATAATAACTCTAGTACATTATATATACTGTGATGTTATTATAGATATGGAACAACAATATTCATTATTCTATCCATTCTATGAATAATAATGTCACTATGCGTGTGTACGTACGGCTTACCGTCTCCACGTCGTGGTGTAATTTGTTATTCAACACTATGTTATTTGGATGGATATAATGATGAGTAATATGTATATAAATAATGAAAATAACATGATAATATCTCTGTAAAATAAATATACCATTCAATTCCACACCTATAAGGAAATTATATTGTCGCTCGTGCGTACGTACGGATTACCGTCTCCACGACGTGATGAGATCCATTTCCACGTTCACCATTCATCGACGATTATAAAAATATATATTACTAATAAGTATGTAATATATGAAATAATAATGATACTGAAGATATATATATTTATATATATATACACGTATTTATTTAATTACATATATCTTATTCACTTACTTCTGTTCAATACGATGTGAAAACAGAAACAACATTTATGCATACGTACGGCCTACCGTCTCCATAAACGGTGTTTTCCATTTCATATATCTATCTATTATAAATATTTATATTCTACATATATATGATATATAAATTAAGTTTTATATTCTGGAAGTATTTAAATCATGATCTAAATAATACGATCAAGAATAACACGTTAAAATATGTACGATAAAGAAAGCGATTATTTCCCGAAATGTTAATTTAACATGAAAATCATTATTAAATGGGTAGTATAAAGTTATAAATGAATCATGTATGATATAATTAATATGAATATGGTTCTGTTATAATATAATAACATACAATGGTCATTATACAGGAGGTTAAACGTACCCTCGACCAAAGGAAAGTGCAAGGTAAGGGGTTTCTTATCTCACTTTTAATTCCGTGAGAGTTCCATTGTTCACCACTTATTTATTGCATGTGGTGTATTGTGTACTGCCATTTGATATATATTATCATGATTCTATTTATATTCATGATATTTTGTGATTCATTTGGTGGTTATTGACTATTGTTCATACGAATTGATTGATTACAACAAGGTAAGGGTTATTTTCTCAATCTCGTTATTATCCGAGATTGTTTATGTGTTAGTATTTACTGTTAAATATTTATCATTGATACCCATATTTCATAAAAATGTTTTCAAAAGAAATATTTTAAGGTTTTATGGTAGGTTCTATTTAACTATATCATCATTTTAAATGTTTTTAAATATTTATCTGTCTAAATCCTTTTAATTAATGCCCATGTTTTCAAAATGATTTTAAGCATTTATTTATATGGACATGAATGTTTTGAAATGATAATTCTTTTCAAAAGTTCTAAATTGGTATGGGACACTTTGATTCAAAAATGTCTTTAAATTTCTTCATTTCTAAATTTGTGACTTTTAAATATTTTCATGGAAAAGAGATATTTCTCTCAAAGAGTTTAAAAAATCATTTTCATCCATGTCAACATCCTTTGATGGATTTTAAACTTGTTTGAAGTTGATTTTTTATGATACAAATATTCCATATTGTATTGATGGTTTTGTGATATGTTTGACTGTGAATGAGTTATTTTTAGGCCATTCATGGTTTATGATTAAAGTATTGACATTTCGTATGCTAGTTTTAATACGAATGTTTATGTTATATTTCAAACTTTTCTTAAAATGAATGTATTGGACTAGTATATTTTGTGTAACATCTCGTTACTCTTTCAGGTATTCCTAATCCTTCTTGGGGTAATTTATTATTACATTAAATTTGAAAAAATTATTTATCAGTGAAAAGTTGTGTTTTTGATAAACACATCGCGGAATGGTAAAAACGCCCAATTAACACCCTATAATAGTCAATTGAATATTTTCCGTGTTAAAAATTGGGTATGTATATATTTCTGTGGTCTGCAAAGTCTCGTGGAGGACATAATAAAAATATTAAATATATTATTTTAATCATGGACAATTTATTCAATATAATTAAATAACTCCAAAACGATGGGTCATTTGAGAAATCTGAGACCACTGTTATGTTCAAAATATTGTGTTTACCCTAGGAGGGATATAACATTCGAAGGTGCCGGACTTTTAGATGTCTCGCTCGTGAGATAAATTTTATAAATAACATTTAATATATTATTTATTAAAAATTAAATATCTTTTAAACAGTGTGTCGTATGGGAAATCTGAGACCACCAATGGGTCCGGAATGAGGGATTTACCCTAGGCGAGGTATAACATTTGTTCGCATCGAACATTTGGACACCTCGCTCGCAAAAATAACACTTTTTATTTTATTTAAATATTTATTCCGATTTTTAATTAATAAATAATTAATATCTTTTAAATAGTGCATTGTATGAAAAATATGAGACCCCCGATGGGTCCGAAACGTGGTGTTTACCCTTTCTATGGTATAACTTTTATGTGCAGTAGACGTTTCTTGTTATTTAATATTTATGTTAAATAATTTTTTTATTAATTCAATTAAATTAATAAAACCTAACACTATTCATCTTCTCTATGCATAACTCATAAAACTACCATTAATTCACCATGTTGAATCCCAAAACTCCCAAATCGAACCATTTTGATCCGTTTAAAATCTACAAAGCCTTAATGGTGTAAAATTAAAGACTCCATAGTTAAGTTTCGGTTGCAACGCTTGACAAAATGGGAGATTGAGATTTGGGATTTGGTTAAGGATATGCATATGTGTATGAGGTTATAAATACCCAAAACAATCACATTTCACCATGGATGGATCCCATTGAGTCCAAGCAACCCTGAAACCTTATTCGGCGCGATCGATCAACTCTCCGTTGAACCGCATCATGGATCCGCCTACCCAAGTTTGGTTTAAATTATATATGAATAATTATAAAGGAATATCACATGTGTTATCATTTTATTTTGAAGATATTATAATATCGACTATGTTTTATAATTTTCTTGAGGAAAATATTATGAACATTTTCATCGACATAAAATGATAATATGGAATTTTATCAATGAAATTGGAACGATCATCGCATGTGATAATATATATGTAATTTGAAACTTATCCTAGTGGGATAAATTATCATCGCATGTGATAATTTAAACGATTATCTAAAAATTATATATGAGAGAGATTATGTTTTTGCATTTGATATCTTATTTCCTTGTGAAATAAAATAGATAATTTTATTTCTAGGAACCCTTGACAAACATCGACCATTGGTGTGTCGATGATTACGATAATAGGGCCATGTAGAGGTGTATTGAACCACACAGGGTGGTTTATCATTGCCGCTAACATTGATGACCTTGAGGTAGGTGGTTCAGTCCCGACTTGCTAAATTGACTATCCTTGTATTGCTTGATTTATTTCCATTGTTGATTTAAATTCAATTGCTCAAATCTGCTTTCAATTACATTGATAAAATCTTAATTCCAGTGAATCGAGATATTTGAAATAGTATTGGCAGGGAAATTTGGAAAACCCCCAATTATATTGAATTGGGTGTGTTTATAGAAATTGGGTGATTTAAATTTTTTAATTTAAATTGTGGATTTGATGGAAATGATTTCAATTAAATTGTTGAATTTAATTGTGGAAATAAATTTTGTAATGATGGAATTGGTTTTGAATAGATTTCAAACTCATGAAAATGGCTTAAAATGATTTGATACAAACCTAATGGTTTTATTTTGTGGAAAGGCATGTTTTTGAATAAAACCTGTTTTGGTTTTAAATGAAAAAGAATTGACATTTTTGAAATGGAATAATGTGATTGATCGTATTTTAAGTAGTCTTAAAATAGTTCACTCATCGTGTAAGAGCACATGAAAGCCTTAGTTAGTTATTGAGTTATTTGAATACACTCTACGCTACGACAACGTTCTAAAACATACTTTCGGTGGGTCACATCCCCGACAGGTTGATGACGAGTCTCCTTTGGCCAGTGTCATAGGGACACGTGTATACACATTTTGCCGAGTTCACATAGAGAGTGCAGAATCCTATAGCTGGTAAATACTATCATACCTTTTAGAAGATGACCATGTTGCTCTCCTGTTTATTTATATTTGAGATATAATTTATGCCAATGCTTTTGAACTTCTTTGCATGCTTTCTGAATTTATATAAACTGTTTTATATAAATGTTTCATTTAAGTCATTGTTTTATAAATATTCCATCATTGTACAGCCTTTGATTAATGTATTTTTCCAATATTTTGAAAATGTATAGCATGTTTTATTTAAATATGCTTTTGAATTTCAAAACCTGTTTAATTTAAAATTAAAATCTTTTCTTTGGATAATCTACATTTTGCATCTGTTATGGAATCTTTGGTGGTATCCTACTGGACTTAGGCTCACACCCTACTTTTACCTTCTGGTGTTTGTAGACTTTCTTCTTCCAGGTTCGAGCAAAGGGAAGGGATCTCTTAAATGTGGATCCAGCTGTTGAACTTTGGTCTTGGTGGGATGTGTCCTTATAGAAATTGGAGTTGTTTTTTTCCTTTTTAGTACTTGGGTTGTAGTACTTTGGTCTTTTTATGCCTCTTTGTATTCTGGTACATTACTCCTAGTGGAGTTTATTTTTGTTATGCATATTGTCTTGTTTCTTTTCTTCCGCATTGTTGGTGGAAAAATCGGTCCCACTTTCATGTTGTGTGATGACAGGTGCTTGTCGCTGACCTGTGGGGATTGGGAACAACCTTCGGGATATGTTAGGACCGACTCGGTTATCGGGTTACCAGGGTACCCAGGCTGGTTCGTGACAAAATGGTATCAGAGGAAGGTTAAGCATCTTTCCTTGATGACAGTATGCATTTGAGTATTCTTGTCGGGACTTAGGAGGTAGTTGTGATTGAGTGCCTGGCCAGCTCTCACAACAATGAACCTTAAGTCACTAGGGGTGGTTAGGGAAAGATGACTTGTGGATTAGATCTATTCTTTTCCTATTTTGATTTGGATAGAGTGAAATCCAAATCATGTATGTTCTACCGGTCGGTATCATGTTTCTCTCATTGTTACATACGAGCATTATCTAATGTCTTTCTTATTGTCTGCAAATGTTGTGTAACATCATACCTCCGATAAGACGTGTGAATCGGATCCAGGAAGGGGCTACTGCTGAACATCTGTGAGCGAATACATCAGTGGAACCAAGCCTAGTTGAGGTTATTGTGCGCATTGTCCAAGCTCTGGGATACGCACCACCTCTAAATTCCCTTTTAGGCTCTAGTTGTGGAACCTGAGGGGTGCTCATCGAAATTTTTCTCAAGAGTTATTTTACCAGAAACCACCGATTTTCAATGGCTCCATTGATCCTCAACATTCTAAGGAATGGTTTGGCGGGATAGAACTTCTGTTTCAGTTCTTGTATACACCGGACGAGATCAAGGTGAAGTGTGCCACCATTTGTGTTGGAGGGACCAGGAAGAATATGGTGGGACACGATAGTGATGACAACGAAACATGAGGTCTTATATTAGAAGGAAATCAAGGTTATTTTCACCAAATAGTTCTATCTAGAGCCAATGGTGTTGGCCAAATCCATGGAGTTTTTTCAAGCATGAGCAGGCTAAAAGAACTATTGTTCTTACAGATGTTTGGGGGAATTGTAGAAGTTAAGGCAAATCTTTCCCACTCCACACAGTGGTACAAGATCATCAAAAACTGTAGGGCAATCAAATGCTTCACGTACAAAAGGGTTCCAGCCATAGGAACCCAGAACGAAGCTTCTTCATGCAGTGAAAGAGTCTCCAGAGGAAGCTAATACATGTCCAATGACCATAATAGGTATCATTACTTTAGCTTCATCTTTAGTGACTGCACTTTTGATACCGATGCATCTTACTGGTTTATTTCAACCTGTATCCTTAATCTTCTTAATCTTCCTATTGAGCTTTTGTCTTGTGAAATGGATATTACTACACCCCTTGGTGCGAAGAGAGAGCAGGGTATCTGTAATCCCTCTTGCGTCTTCTCTCTATCAGTTGCAAACATGTTTGGAGTTTTTTTTGGTACTTGACATGAAATATCTTGACGTCATATTCGGGATGGATTGTATTGTTGTCAATAATGCCCATATTGATTGTTATCTTCGATGGGTCTACCTTACCACACCTAGTGGTGTGTTTCTTGTCTTTCAATGATAATGGAACCCAAGGTTGAGTAGGGTCAGACCTTCTTATCTGGAGTTGGGGGAAGTGATATCAGTGTTTACTTTTGATATTGAGAAAGATTCTTTTGGTGGTGATCTTCCTCTAGTTTTCATCGAGTTTCCCATCATGTTTCCTTCTATTTTGTTTTGGTTTACCACCAGTAAGAGAGGTTGAGTTTTCTATTGACTTGATGTTGGTACTCAACCAGTTTCTTTTCCCTCTTACAAAATGGCTCCAACTAAATAGAAAGAATTAATTTTCTAGTTAGACGATCTTCTTGAGAAAGCCTTTATTCACCCAAGTGTGTCACCTTGGGCGGTGTCGGTTCTCTCCGCCATGAAAGCTAATGGTTCTATTATATCTTCTCTTATCGTGATGATTCTTCAGAAACATATGGTTTTTGATGATTTTATTAAGCATTAGAGACTCTCTTTATGGTGGGGAGATTGATGCCCATTGGTTGTTCTCTAAATACAGTGTTCTGTGTTATCAGAACCGTTATATTGCACCACTAGTGACAAGGAAGGTTTTAATAGGGAATTGTATTTTTTTACCAATGGGTTGTGCACCCATGAAGCACTAAGACGTTCTACAACTTGAAGGAGTAGTTTTGGTGATCGTATATTCTTGAAGGTTTCACCCCGATTGGGTCATCGATGGCTTGGGAGGAAAGGGAACCTTGCTCATTGTTTTGTGGGATCTTTTTAGGTTTTTGATTAGGTGGGGAAAGTTTTTTACCATTTAAGACTACTACCACAACTGATGTCAATACATAATGTGTTTCATGTATCTCAACTTCAAAAATATTTATCTGACCCATCTCTTGTTCTGAGTAGGCGTGATCTTGAAGTGGAACCCATTTTATATGTGACTGAACAACCCGTCATGGTTGTTGATTCTGATACTAAGGTAATTCATGGGAGGATGATACCTCTGGTCTGTGTGATATGGAAGCACGGTTCTAATTCTCAAAAGACGTGAGAGATGGAGGCACTGATGAGAGAACAATGGACTTTACTTTTTGAGGTGAAGGTTTCTTCATAGGCTTTCTGGGGACAGAAAGTTCCTATGGTGGGAAGGTTGTAACATCCCATTACTGTTTCAGATATTCCTAATCCTTCTTGGGTTAATTTATTTTTACATTAAATGTGAAAAAATGATTTATCAGTGAAAAGTTTTGTTTTTGTTAAACACGTTGTGGAATGGTAAAAACGCCCAATTAACACCCCATAATATTCAATTGAGTATTTTTTGTGTAAAAAATTGGGTATGTATAAGTTTCTAAGGTCTTTAAAGTCTCGCGGAGGATGAAATAAAAATATTAAATATATTATTTTAAGCACGGGCAATTTATTCAATATAATTAAATAACTCCAAAATGATGCATTGTTTGAGAAATGTGAGATCACTGTTATGTTCGAAATATTGTGTTTACCCTAGTAGGGATATAACATTCGAAGGCGTTGGACTTTTGGATGTCTCGCTCGTGAGATAAAGTTTTTAAATAATATTTAATATATTATTTATTAAAAATTAAATATCTTTTAAACATTGCATCATATAGGAAATATGAGACCACTGATGGGTCTGGAATGAGTGATTTACCCTAGGTGAGGTATAACATTTGTTCGCATCGGACATTTGGATGCCTCGCTCTCAAAAATAACACTTTTTATTTTATTTAAATATTTATTCTGATTTTTAATTAATAAATCATTAATATCTTTTAAACGGTGCATTGTATGGAAAATCGGAGACCACTAATGGTCCCGAAACGTGGTGTTTACCCTTTCCATGGTATAACTTTTATGTGCAATAGACGTTTTTTGTTATTTCATATTTATCTTAAATAACAAATTTTATTAATTCAATTAAATTAATAAAACCTAACACTATTCATCTTCTCTGCGCATAAATCATAAAACCACCATTAATTCACCAGGTTGAATCCCAAAACTCCCAAATCGAACCATTTTGATCTGTTTAAAATTTTCAAATCCTTAATGGTGTAAAATTAAAGACTCCGTAGTTAAGTTTTAGTTAGAATTCTTGAAAAAATGGGAGATTGAGATTTGGGATTTGGTTAAGGATATGCATATGCGTATGAGGTTATAAATACCCAAAACAATCTCCTTTCACCATGGATGGGTCCCATTGAGTCTGAGAAACCCTGAAACCTTCTTCGGCACGATCAATCAACTCTCCGCTGAACTGCATCATGGATCCGCCTACCAAATTTTGGTTTGAGTTGATGTACACCTTTTATATCCAGGTTATGTTTTTATTTAATTTACTTATTTTATTCCAATATTCCAATTTCAATAACTTCTTTGTTATTGATTGGAATTACACACTGTTTGTTTCGTTGGACTCGTATCGACAATAAAAATCTAAATCATACTTTTTTTCGAAGGAATCAAGGTTTTGATTAACATTATTTTTGTTGGGAAAAAATCCTTCAAGGTATCATTAAATCATTTTTGAGGTGATTGTGTTTGTTGACAAAGTGGACATTTGTGGTGTGATTGTTGACAAAGCAAACCATGACATACAAATTTGTTGACAAAGGGGATTTCATGGTGGCATGTTGAGTTCAAGGGCTATGGTTAACGATCCATGTTTGATTCAATAACGTCGACAAAGTAATGGATGATCTGGAGGCAGTACAAAAAGAGCAGATAAAATGTGGCGCAGTTTTTCAGTGTTTGCAAATTTTTGGGCCTGAAAATTGACAAATGAAGAAAAGTGGTTTTTGGAAAATGGACTTGCGCGCCATATACTTTAAGGAGAGGAAACTTGCACGCCTGATGTTTTTCAAGATCAGAACATCATAATATGGCAAAGGGATAAGGGGCGCTCAAGTTTTAGAGTTAGTCGCGCAAGTGATTTGCGCAGCAGAGACTTGCGTGCCGAAACTTGTGCGCTGAGGGGAGACTTGCGCGCCATGGCGCAGGGTGTCCAAATGCCTATAAATACAGGACGACCCCTCCTCATTCGGTGAAGAGTTCAACACTTAGAAAAATCAGAGCTCCCGTCGCGCAGGTGTGGTGGTCGCGCAAGTGGTGTGTGGTCGTGCAAGTATAAGTTGCGCGCCAGGTGATAGTTGCGTGCCTAAGGTGGGTTGGGCAAGAAAGGAAGTGAGTCATGCAAGTTTTGAGCTGAAGAAGAAGGCGTTGCACAAGTAGTTGAGGTGGAATTGCGCGCCATATTTGAAGAAGCGTGAAATTTGTTAGTTACGCTCCAATATTGGTTTGGGCGTAAAAGGGTGTGTGTCGCGCAAGTTTGGAGTTGCGGAATCTTTTGTCATGCAAGTGGTTGAGGAGGACTTGCGTGCCAGTTTTTACTTGCATGCCGAAACTTGTGCGCCGGCTTAGAGAAGGGCGCCAAGTATGGTTGGTTCACGGCAGTGATTCAAGGCTGCGTGAAAGCTGGAAGATTTCCCAATACCTTCAGTGCAAAGAGAGATTCATCTACGGGTGAAAGTTGGACTTCAATAGAGAATCCAAATACAACAGAGGATGTATTCATTAGTGATAATGAATAGACCTACAGGTCTATAAACTGTGAGTGGATCCTTTTCAGAGTAGTGAGCAAAGGAAGATGAAGAAATTGATCCTCTTCACCAGCAGTGAGCCAGAGAGAGAGAAACAGGGAGTGACCCTTGGGAAAGTAGTGAGCTGACCCTAAACTTTGTAAAGGAAGTGAGCCTGAGAATTGAATTGATCTATACCGAACCCTGTAAACAGCAGTGTGTTTATAGTGGATTTGGTACATTGGCACATTGCTGGTGTATGCTCCTTGGACGTAGCCCAATGAGGGTGAACCAAGTAAAAACTGTTGTGTCATGTGCATTCTTTACTTTCTGTTTATATTGTGTAACAGGAAAGAGAGAGAAGAGTGTTTTTCTTAACAGTGAAACAAGATCAGAATGAGCTTTAATTTTAAATTAGTCATACCCTGATTCACTCCCCCTGTTAGGGTATTCAGCCTTGTGGACCGAACAATTTTCACATTTCAATTGGGTTATTTTAAATAAATAATTACGTGTATTATCAAAAGATAATTATTGAAATAATTTTAAAAGATAATCACATAGGTTTTATCTAATGATAATTTATAAAATTGTCATACGATAATTGTTTTGAATTATTAAAGTACAATTACACATCTTATTGTGAATAATTATGAAAAAATTTATTAATGGATAATAATGTGGTAATTATCACATGACATGGATTATTGAAATTAGCATGAGATAATTTTTGAAATGATAATTTCCTCTTTTTTTGAAAGGGTAATTTTAAATAATTATCAAATGATAATTACAATGAATAATCACGAGATAATTGTGAGACTGAAAAATGATAATTATTATAAGAATTTATCGAAGGATAATTATTTAAATTATATATGAATAATTATAAAGGAATGTAACATGTGTTATCATTTTATTTTGAAGATATTATATATCGATTGTGGTTTATAATTTTCCTAAGGAAAATATTATGAACATTTTCATCGACATAAAATGATAATATGGAAATTTATCAAGGATATTGGAACTATCATCGCATGTGATAATATTTATGTAATTTGAAACTTATCCTAGTGAGATAAATTTTCATCGCATGTGATAATTTAAATGATAATCTAAAAATTATACATGAGAGAGATTATGTTTTCACATTTTATATCTTATTTCCTTGTGAAATAAAATAAATAATTTTGGTTCTAGGAACCCTTAACAAACATCGACCATTGGTGTGTCGATTCTTATGATAATAAGGCCATGCGGAGGTGTATTGAACCACACATGGTGGTTTATCATTGCCACTAACATCGAAGACCTTGAGGTAGGTGGTTCCATCCCGACTTGCCAAATTGATTATCCTTGTATTGCTTGATTTATTTCAATTGTTGATTTAAATTCAATTTCTCAAATCTGCTTTCAATTAAATTGATAAAAACTCGATTCCAGTGAATCGAGATATTTGAAATGGTTTTGGCATGGAAATTTTGAAACCCCCCAATTATATCGAACTGGATGTGTTTATGGAAATTGGGTTATTTAAATTGTTTAATTTAAATTGTGGATTTGATAGAAATTATTTCAATTAAATTTTTGAATTTAACTGTGGAAATAAATTGTGTAATGATGGAATTGGTTTTTAATGGATTTCAAACTCATAAAAATTTCTTAAAATGATTTGATAAATACCTAATGGTTTTATCTTGTGGAAAGGCATGTTTTTGAATAAAACCTGTTTTGGTTTTAAATGTAAAGGTATTGACATTTTTGAAATGGAAGAATGGGATTGATCGTATTTTAAGTAGTCTTAAAATAGTTTGCCCATCGTGTAAGAGCACATGCAAGCCTTAAGTAGTTATCGAGTTATTTGGATACACTCTACACTACCACAACCTTCTAAAACATACTTGCGGCCGGTCACATCCCTGACGGGTTGATGACGAGTCTCCTTTGACCGGTGTCATAGGGATGTGTGTATGCACATTTTTCTGAGTTCCCATAGAGAGTTTGGAATCCTAAAGCTGGTAAATACTATCGTACCTTTTGGCAGATGACCATGTTGCTTGCTTGTTTATTTATATTTGAGATATAATTTATGTCAATGCTTTTGAACTGCTTTACATGACTACTGAATTTATATAAACTATTTTATATAAATGCTTCATTAAGTCATTGTTTTAGAAATATTCCATCATTGTAAAGCCTTTTCTTAATGAAATTGTCCAATATTTTGAAAATGTATAGCATGTTTTGTTTAAATATTTTTTTAATTTCCAAACCTATTTAATTTAAAATTGAAAGCTTTTATTTGGATAATCTATAGTTGGCATCTGTTATGGAAGCTTTGGTGGTATCCTACTGGGCTTAGGCTCACACCTTACTTTTAACTTCGGGTGTTTGTAGACTTTATTCTTCCAGGTTCGAGCAAATGGAAGGAATCTCTTGGATGTGGATCCAGCTGTTGAGCTTTGGTCTTGGTGGGATGTGTCCTTATAGACCTTGGAGTTGTTTTTTTTCCTTTTTAGTACTTGGGTTGTAGTACTTTGGGATTTTTATTCCTCTTTGTATTCTGGTAAATTACTCTCAGTGGGGTTTCTTTTTGTTATGCATATTGTCTTGTTTCTTTTCTTCAGCATTGTTGGTGGAAAAATCCTTCCCACTTTCATTTTTTGTGATTCCAGGTGCTATTCACTGACCCATGGGGATCGAGAATGCCCTTCGGGCTATGTTAGGGCCGACTCTGTTATCGGTTTACCAGGGTACTCGGGCTGGTTCGTGAAATTCTGGGTTGGGGACCGGTAAAAGTAATCCCTCTAGGTTGGGGTTTGGTTACAGTAGACCCTCTGAGTTGGAGTCCGATTACAGAGGCTCTCTGGTCTGGAGTCCGGTTACAGAGGCTCTCCGGGTTGGAGTCTGGTTATAGAGGCTCTCCGGTTTGGAGTCTGGTTACAAAGGCTCTCTGGGTTGGAGTCCGGTTACAGAGGCTCTCCTGGTTGGTGTCCGGTTACAGTTATCCCCTAGGTCCTACCACGAGGCCTTAACACAAAAATTAAATTCCGGTACTATACATTCCCTCATTATGAAATTAGTTATTACATGTGATTATTCGACTAGTAGAATATCCATGTGCAGGTTTATATGGTAATGTTTGGTTTATTTTTTCCATATTATGTTCAAGTTTATGTTTGAAAGGCTGTTGTTTTTATTACACATATTGCCTTAAAAGTTGATATCTTCGGATAAATTATTTACCCTTACTGAGCATCTAAGTTCACCCCTTTCTTATGTTTTATTTTCCCAGGATATAAAGAAATTAGTTATGAGTGACTTGAAGGCATAATCTTGGAGGCTTGGACATTTCTAATGGAATAAATTACTGTTGTTTTTATTTTCAAGTTGTAATGTTGAACTTCATGTATGTAATCTATTTTCCAAGACTACTAAACTGATCAGTCCTTCAGGACTTGATTCCTTGTAATCATGCCAATGTATTAAAATAATACACTGACTCTGGGTAACTGGGGTCAGGGCGTTACACATGCTAAAGTCATTTTTATGTTGCTTCCAGATTTTTATGATTCCTTGACTATATGATCTCATGTTTTATATGTTATGATTCCTTATATCACGTTCCATGTATTTTTATATCATTATATCATTCCTTTTTTCCCATGTGCTAGGATTTATTCTAATGATTATTCCCTTACTGGGATTTTTAGCTCATCCCTTTGTTCATGTTATCCTCAGGTTATCCTATTAATATGTTTGAGCACATTGGAAGTTAAGAGATCAATATGGATATTAAATAAAAGTTGTTTTTTATGATGTTTAATTATGTACCTAATCATCCAAGACACTAGACTTTTCGATCCTTGAATTGTAATATGATGATTAATTTTATATAAAATCATTTAATGATATGTGTAAAAGGCTAGGGTTTTGATCTCCTAATATGGAACTTATGAAACAACATTGTTCCTGTGGATGAAAATGTACAAAAGAATCATGTCATCCTGGATTCAAGGTGCTTATGATGTGAGAATCCTAGTTCCAAATCTGTCTGGAATCATTTCCTTGAGAGTGTGTGCACTCATTTTTTTGGGAGAAGATCGGACAGAGGTTGGGTTTTTGGGAACAGGCGGGTAACTTACAAGAGTATCTCTTCAAATGTTTCTAGGGGGAAGATGATCATATAGTTCAATTCAAGCTATGTGGAATGGTTCTAGCCTCAATATTCTGGGTGATCTAGGAAATGATAAACAAAGGTCGAGAGGGAACAAATTGTTCCCTACCTTTTCTCAAGCTTTGGGTCTTCTCTATGGTGGTCGATCGGGAAATTTAATCTATAGAGTTGGTGTTGGGATAGATGACAGAGATATTATCGTAAGAGTCTTATACTCTGGCGACACTACCTTTCTCATGAGGTGGATCAAGTCGAGCCCCTTGGTTTTAGGTTACAAACTTAATTTGGATGGGTCATGCATTTAGGGTGATATGAGAGGAGGAGTCCTAGTTTGTGATTCTAGAGGGTATGTGGTCATCAATTTTAGTGCTTTCTATGGATCGGGTAACTCAATTGGGGAGAAGACCAAATCCCTCCTCAGTGGTATTTTCTTGTAAAATCTTTACAAAACCATTATTATGACAGTCGAGTCTGATTTGAAACATCCATTTAATTATATTCAAGAGAACGACAACACTCTATGGTATCTGACATATTTTATCAGAATGTGAAATTCTATCATGAGTAGTGAAATGGAGGTCACTCAATCTTTAATGGAGGGAAACTTTGCTATTGACAACCTTGCTAGAACAGGAAACCTTGATGATAGTCTTACTATTTATTATAGAATGGGTGATATTCCTTGTGATTGTAAAATCATCGTTAGTAGTGATGCACTTGGACTACATCCCTACAGACCACCTTAATCCTACAGATGCCCTCTTTGTATAATTTATAGTTATTTTTAGTGATATATTCCACTCTTCATTTATAAATATTATTATTTTCATTTATTAGCTTCCTCTTATCCTTTTTGAGCTAGGTGTTCTACTCAAAACAAGATTATAACTCATTTATAAACATGCATTCCATCTCTGTTTATTCTCCTTTGTCATCATCATTTATCTAGCCATTGATCCCCTTTTCAACATAATCTGTAAAATTAACTTCATTATCTGATTGACTAATAGATATGAGTAATCTTGTCCTTTATTTCTCATAAAACTTATATTATTACTTCTATAATTTTTTTTCTTTCTTTTACCCTTTATCCACATTAAGGATTTATCATCCTCCCCATAAAATTCAGAATTAATCATCATCTTATTTGGAAAATTTATAGAAAAGTATCTAGTTCTATCACAATTATAGCACCTTAGTGGCTTCATGCATTTCCTTTACACTTCCCATGCATGAAACCTTTTTATAAAAGAGTAAAAATTTTATTGACGTCTTCATCATCTTTATCATACATGATTTTAAGATTTCTCATATCTTCAAAGGACATCTCATCATTTACTTTATTCTTAAATGTTGGAGCCCTACTCATTTCATAAGTCGTGATTATATCATGAGAGTCATCTTTTAATAAATCTTCTCTCACTAAAAGGCTGAAACTTTAGGATCAAATTTTCCTAGAAAGATTCTTTCTAGAGTTTCATAATTATGGAATATTATAACTTCTCACCAAATCCCCAGATATTTTTTACAATCTAATTGACTCTTGTAATATAATTAATAATATTTTCATCATTACTCATATTAATATCTTCAAAATATCTTCTCTATATCTATAATTTGGCCTCCTTAACTTTAATATTACCTTCATAACTACTCTCTAATTTTTCCCAAATTATTTTTTGCAGTTTTAAGTCCCATGAATTTTGATTGTACCATTTTTGAAAGATACATCAAAATTGAATTTTTATCTTTTTCATCAACTTTCATATTTCTCTAATCAGAAAGAGACATAAGATCTTTCACCATTATTTGTTATTATGGATAGTGTCACCCCTTATTTTTTCAATAGAGGCAAGAGTGTTTTGTGAATGTGGGTGTCCAACCCCACCTACTAGGCTATAGTGAAGTAGGAACAAGTGTGAGAGTTATCCTATATAAATGGATCTCTCCAAATTCATTTATCATTATATACTAGAAATCACCTCATATCCCATATAAGTGTTCATTTATATGTGTGGGATTTATTGAGTTGGATTTCCTACATATTCAAAATAAGTAATTATGAGGTATATTATCCTTATAATTGTGAGGGACTATGCACCCACTTTTACCCATAGTGATATCCTTCTATTTGGATATGGTTTTTTACCCCATTATTTTGGGGTTTTACCGTGCTATATTAAGTGTTATTTTCCCTCATTTTTAAACATTTTTTTATCTCTCTAATATCACTACACAAATGGCTGAATCATTTTCAATCCCAACAAGTGCTATCATAGAAATTTTCTGGCTCGATTTTGTTCACTTTTTGGGTATTCATAATTCTTGTAAATTCAAGTATGCTCTATTATTGAAAATTTTATTGAACATTCACATCAACAAAATTGATTGAGATTATTAAATACACCACTATGAAATAGGGGAGGTTATAAATAGATGGAATGTTCAGATTGTGGTGAAATTCAAGATTCTGAAATTTTATGGGAATAATCTTCCATTCTGGAAAACAAAGTTGCAGGAATTGCGGCGAAAGGATAATTGCATAATAAAAATTGGTGAAAGAAAAGCATGTGTGGATGAGTATAAATAGAATGACATAGAATGTAATTTTATTACCAACATCTATTTATATTTTTCAAATGGAGTCCTATCAATAATTTCATAGAAAAATACAGTGATGGAAATATGGGATACTTTGAAGAATCTAGACGAGGCCAAGTCACTACACAAAAAAATACTCAACAGAAAATTATACACTCCTTGAATGGAGGATTAATAATCAATGAATGACCACATAAACACCCCCAATCCCCTATTTGATTATTTGACATCATTTGGATGTAAAATTGTGGATTTTGTTTATGTGGATATTCTACTCTATAGATTTCCATATTATTTTGATCAACTCATCATCAACCTCACCAAAAATATCTAGATAGATATATTTCACTTCAATGACATTGCATCCATGTTTATTGAAGAATTAATTTGGAATAAGAACATGGATTATATAGTTACAACTTCACACCAAGAAGTGGATCTATTAATGGAAATAGGAAGGATGATAGAGAGTGGTTCCAATGGGATCCAAAAACATGGCAGGTCTAAATCATGGAGTAAGAAGAAGAATGTCACATTTTATAATTATGGAAATAAGGGGAATGTCAAGAAGGATTATTGGAATAATATTATTATTGTAAAGATATATTAGGGAAATTTGGTGAGTACTTCTAGAAATAGAGACATAATAGTCAATGAATCAGTGACAACCGCTAGAGGAAGACAAAATTTCAATGACACATCAATAATCGACATTAGATCAACTTGGGACATGACATGTCTACAAGAATGGCCTTATTTGAATGAATATATCTTGAAAGGAATTATGTAATTGGTGAATAATCACACCTTGAATATCATTGGAGTCTATGCCATCAAATTAAAGATTTGTGATGGTATAGTACAAACCATCCAAGGAGTACACCCTGTGAAAATCCTGAAGATGAATATGTTGTATTTAGAACAATTTCATGACATTATATGAAAGACTAAAACTGAGATTTGAGTGATGATAATTTTGAATGGAATACTTGTGATGATGAAGGAAGAGAATATCTCAAAGAATCTGTACATGTTTATGGATGAAACATAAAAGGATTTATAGATAGTTTTCATATCAACTACCTCGATAGAAGCATTGATGATATCATGGAATAAGAATATTGGTCATATGTTTGAACGAGGAATATATATTATTAATGATCATAACCTGTTTCTTGGTCTTGAAAAAGTGTCCCTACCATTTCATGAGCACAGTGTTTTGAGAAAGAAACATAGGTTGAAGTTTTGGATGTCAATAGTGAGAAGTAAACAAATCTTATAGTTGATCAATTCTGATGTTTTGAAAGCACATGTTATATCCCTGGGAGGATAAAGGTATTTTGTGCAATTCACTGATTATTATTACAGGAGGTGTTGATTAGACCTAATAAAGATGAAGGAATTTTTTTTGAATCCTTTAAAGCTTTAAAATCACAGAGGATGATGGAATCTAGAAAAAAGATCTACTGTTTGAGGATTGGAAATGGTGGAGAATATACAAGTGAGAAGTTTGATACTTTTTGTCAATGGTAAGGAATATATTTATAGTTAACGGTGTTTTACACTCCTCAGTAGAAAAGGATTATCAAATTGTATGGATAGAAACATGTTGGATAGAATAAGGGTGATGCTGAATAACATATTAATTGCCAAAAAAACCAAGTTTGAAGAAGTGAATACTTCCTGTTATCTGATCCATTGATCTCCTTCAGTGGAGATTGATATGAAAACACTGATTGAGATGTGAAATGGTAAACCCACTGGATATTCTCAGTTAAATACTTTTGTAAGTCCTATATATGAATTTTTTAATGATCAAGAAAGATTAAAGTTTGATTCAAGATCTAGGTTATGTATCTTCTTGGGATATGTTAATGGAGTAAAGGGGTATAGTTTGTGGGGCCCCACTACCCACAAACTTATCATCAAAAAAGATATAATTTTTGTAGAATATAAGGTACACATGAAAATTAATAGAGACATTAAAAATGAGAATATAGAAACTAAAATAATCAATGTAGATAAAAAAACCAAGGAAGAACTAGTTTCTTCTGAAGCATTATGAGAGCATGTTGATCAAGTACCAGTTGAGTCTAGACCATGAAAGTCTACTCAGGAGGAAATAGTGCCAATATAACACTTAAACTATTGTAAAACCACTTTTTCTTACATTACTATTACATCATTTTATAGATAAACAACATAAAAACATTACACATTGGGGATCCAAAGGTTTAGTGTCTTATGAAAATTAGGACCATACATAAATTTTACAACATAAAACATAAATATTTATTTAATTACTTCTTATCTAGCTTCTTGTTGTCCCTTGTGTTATCCTTAGTACAAGTATTCACCTGAGGATATATATTAAAAAATGTGAACTAAAATCCCAGTAAGAGGGTAGATAACAATATAACATGGGGTGAGCATAATCATTATCATAATAACATAGGCATAGGTTTATAATCATGAGGAAATATTA
This sequence comes from Viscum album, assembly GCA_963277665.1. Classification (NCBI taxonomy): domain Eukaryota; kingdom Viridiplantae; phylum Streptophyta; class Magnoliopsida; order Santalales; family Viscaceae; genus Viscum; species Viscum album. Next base: position 292,506,716 of record OY728144.1, read on the forward strand.
AGAGAAAACTTGGAATGTAGAAATTCATAAAAATGAAACATCATGACTTAGTGGTCAACTATCACACATAGTTTTGAACAAATCTAGAATCATGTTCACACATATTTCACTTTACTCATGAGGTTCTTCACATTACCAAATGCATTGGAGTACTGTATAATTCTGGGTGCACCCATCACATCATAACATTTACATTATCATGAATTCCACATAGAACATATATTAATCATGAACATAAATAACCCTTGTAAAGGAATTGGTTTAATCTCATAAGCATACTTTCATAAACATTGGGTTCCCATATGAAAGGGAGAATAACATACTTGATATAAGAGTCATCAACCTTGAGTTAGAAGTAAAAGGTGTGTTTTGAAAGAAGAGTTCTTTGGGAAAAAATTATGATTCTCATAAACTCTAGTAGAAATTATGTACACCATATAAAAGATAATATAATTATGAAGAAATTTTTTTTAAGAAATATCCATACTGAAAATGGGGTGAAAGAGGGAAAACCTAAAGAAAGAGAATTGGGTTCAAGAATTCCCCTTACCTTTTGTCTGAAAGAATCTTTCATGTTAATTTCATATAAAATTACATTAGATTCATTAATTAACTATTATAGAACCTTTTATACATGAATATGATTCATTATGGTTTTATTATGTTCTTTTATAGGCCTTTGGAAGAGTTATAGAGTTTAATTTCATTATTCGAGACTTTCAGTTTTTATAGTTTTCTTGGTCGATTTGTTTGTATAAATGAATGGAAGTTTCTTTAAAATGAGTATGAATATAAAAAATTGTTATTATATGTTATTAATTATACTCTAGAATCATAAATGATCATATAATTCATTTGGTTAATTTGGGTGATGAAGAATCATTAGACAAGATCTTAGTGATAAACATTTGGATTATTTTGGGCAATTTCACTACAACTAATTTGTTTTGTTTTATTATTTAATATAATGTATATATAAAGAATAAAAAACATTACATAAGATATATTACATATATTATAATATATTTAAAACATAAACATGGTTTCATGACTATAATTGAATATGATAATAGAAATTGAAAACTCGTCGTCCTTGAATGCGATAAATTAACACATCTCAGACAATGTTTTCATTTTTATCATAAAAGGAGAGGGAAAGAGAGGTTATGACGAATTATTATATTTTAATAGTAATATTATAGTATATGTAAGGTACTGGAGTTTTCATATCATTTGTATGAGCGGATGTGAGGAAATAATAAAAAAATAAATTGAAATTGAAAGGTAATTAAAAGAAAAAGAGAGAGGATTTACCTCTTGAATTCTCCTCTTGAGATCCTCCTCAAGGCACCTAGGATAGGTATTTTAATGAGACCAATATCTACTAGACGTGGGTGAGGGACTAGGGGAGAGGTTTGGGTAGAATTTCAACAATTATTTAAGCTTTAGAGGTGTGAGGAAATGAGGTTTTGAGGGGTGGTATTTATAGTGGGGGGAGGGGTGTTTTCTCTATTTTTAATCCATTAGTTTATTAATTTCCCACAAGACAAGAAATAGTGATGATTTCATGACTAAATAAAGTAGAAATGGAATGAGAGTTTGAAATTATGGGCTTAAATCATCCATATACATCAACAGTGACTCAATAATTCATCTATTTAGTTTTTATAAAAAATTATTGTATTTAACTATTCACTAAAAATTCATGTATTTTAGAAAAATCCTAAAAATTCACCCTTACCATTTTTCGATGTGTCGAATTCACAAATAAACTCCATTTTACAAAAATAATTTTCTAAATAAGAGTAATTTAATTTTTAATTAAATCACCATTTACTTAGAAAATACAGATTTTAAAATTATAATTGATTTTATAACACTTTGAAAAATTACCTAAGGTCTCATAAAATTATCTTAAAATCATAAGACATGAAAATATTAATTTTTGAACACATTTTATAAAAATAAATTTCATTAAATTTTTTAAATTAACCCTAAAATTGTAATTAAATAATTATGACTTACAAAAATACCAACACTTAATTAATAAGTTTTAAAATATTTACTTACTTATACTACGATATAATTATATCATATTTTCACTTATAAGATGCATAAATTTTATTTATACTTTAATGGGTGAGGTTACTATTCATTTGTTTGGTCTACTATTCATAAGGGTCATGTTAGTATTCCTAAGTTCGAGTTACTATTTCATCGGTATAGGTTCCTTAACTTCTAGAAACACTTCTTATTTCATTAATGACTTATTTATAAAGCTTTTATTATGGTTTCTAAGTAATTTTATGTGCTTTATAATATATGAAATTTCTATAATAAGGGAGAAATTCCATTGATAAAAGTTTGTGTCATTACATTCTTCCCCCCTTTTAAAATTTCACCCTCGAAATTTTGTTTTGAAAAAAAGAGTGAGGGTACTTCTCCTTCATCACCTCCTCTGGTTCCCAAGTTGCTTCTTCATACTTATGGTTACTCTACAAATCTTTGACAACGTGTGTTTTCTTGTTGTGTAGAACCTTATCTCTCTTGTCTAGAATCTTTATTGGCTTCTCATCATAAGAGAGATCATGTTCCAGTTGTACAACCTCTAATTTCAAGAAATGTGAGGGATCTGGTATGTACTTCCTCAGGAGTGATATGTTGAATACATCATTATATTGAGCCATATTTGGTGGAAGTAAAATACGATTGTCCAGGGATCCTACGTGATCAATTATCTCAAAGGGTCCAATGTACCTTAGGCATAACTTCCTTTTCTTTTCAAAATGCATGACTCTCTTACATGGTGATATTTGAAATAAGTCTTTATCTATAATGTTGAACTCTAAGTCCCTTTGACGGTTGTCAGGATAGCTCTTTTTTTGATTCTGAGAAGCTTTGATATGTTACTGGATGGATTGAACCTTTTCTGTCATATCTTGTACTAGGTCTGGTCCATGTAGCTTTCTTTCTCCAACTTCATCCCAACAGGTTGGAGTTATACATCGCTTTCCATACAGATCATCTTATAGAGCCATCTGAATACTCGAGTGGAAGTTATTGTTCTATGATAACTTTACTAATGGTAGATTTTGATCACATCTGCTTTTGAATTCTAAAGAACAAGCTCTTAGAATATATTCATGCATCAGAATATCCCTTTCAGATTGGCCATCAGTTTGGGGGTGATAGACCATGTTAAAATTTAATTCAGTACTCAAAAAATATTGATGAATCCTCCAGAATATAGATGTGAACCTTATATCATGATCATAGACAATTGAGATTAGAACTCCATGTAGTCTCACTACTTCCATCACATATATCTTATCAAGTTGTTAAAGTGAGAGATCTTCCTGAATAGTGATAAAGTGAACAGTCTTGGTGAGTCGGTCCACCACAACCCATATCACATTATTTACTTTGGATGTCTTTGGGAGACCCATGTCAATGTCCATGGTGACATTCTCCCATTTCCATATGGGTATAGGAAATGGTTTTATCATCCCTTTGGACTTTTTTTCACTATAATTTAACTTTCTAACATATAAAGCACCTTGAGATATATTCCACTGTCTCCTTATTAATGGTATCCCACTATAAGTGTTCTCAGAGATCATGGTACATCTTGGTGCTACCAGGATGGATAAATAATGTTGAGCTATATGCATTTTCCAATAACTCCTTCTTTATCCCAGGTGATGAAGGTACACAAATCCTCATTCCGAACTGAATTACACAATTATCATCGATATGGAAATCTTGGAGATTCTCTTTCTTTTATGCATTCACCCTCTTTTGCAACTCTATATTATCCCTTTGTGCCTTCTTAATCTTCTCTTTGATAGATGGTTGGGAAATCATTTGGGAAAGTTAGGATTTATTCCCAGCTATTATTATTTCTAAATCCATCCTTTTCATATCCATGAAGATAGGGTCTTTCTCAATCTGCAACATGGATAGAGTAGTAGTTTATTTTCTGCTTAGAGCATCAGCTACCTTCTTTTCCTTTCCAAGATTATAGTGAATAGAGAAATCATAGTATTTGATTAGCTATAACCATCTCCTTTGACACATTTTGAGCTCTTTTTATGTGAATATATACTTTAGGCTCCTGTGATCAGTATATATATCACACTTCTCACTATAGAGGTTATGCTACCATATTTTCAAAGAAAAAATCATAGCCAATAGATCTAATTAATGCGTAGGGTAGTCTTACTCATGGATATTCAACTGTCGTGTGGCATAGGCTATCACATTATCATTTTTCATGAGTACACAACCCAAGACTTTATTGGTATCGTTACTATATATCACAAAACATTATCCTCTTTTTGGTAATGTGAGTACAGGTGTAGTGATAAACCTTCTCGTTTTCTCCTTAAATCTTTCCTCACATTCTTCCATCAAGACATACTTTACCCCTTTCCTTGTTAACTTAGTTATCGGGCTTGACAATCATGATAAATTTCTCAAAAAACATCAATAATACCCTACTAAGCCAAGAAAACTATGGATTTATGTGACACTAGAGGGTTTGGGACATTCATCAATTACCTTGGATTTTGAAGGGTCCACAAAAATTATTTCAGCTGTGATCACTTTTCCCAAGAATGTGACTTGATACATTTGAAGGTCACACTTTCAGAACATGGCATACATTTTCTCTTTCATAAATGTCTCCAACAAAAGTATTAGATTTTCTTCTTGTTCCTCCTGTATCTTGGAGTAGATGAGAATGTCATCAATAAGTACTACCACAAATTTTATATTTAATTCCTTAAGACTCTATTCATCAAATCCATGATGATTTTAGGGTAATTATAAAGTCCAACATGCATCACTAAAAACTCATAGTGCTCATACCTTATACAAAAGGTAGTCTTCTAAATATATTCCTTCTTTACCTTTATCTAATGATACCTAGAATGGAGATCCACCTTTGAGAAGTATTTAGCTTCTCTCAACTGATCAAACAAGTTGCCAATCCTCAAAAAAGGATACTTGTTCCTTATGGTGATCTTGTTGAGTTCCTGATAATCGACACACAACCGCATTGTTCCGTCCATCTTCTTGATAAAGAGCACTGGTGCACCCCATAGCGATGCACTAGGGCGTATGAACCCTTTATCCAAATTATCTTGTAGCTACTTCTTTAACTCTTCTAATTCATTAGGATCTATCCTATAGGTCCACATTGAGATAGGAGTATCTCCAGGTATGATTTATATTGGGAACTCTGCCTCACAATCCATAGGTAGTCCAGGTAACTCTTTAAAAAATACATCATTGTATTCCCCCATGATGGGAATTTCCACTAAGTGGATAACTTCCGTTGACTCAACCATTTGAGTGAGGTATGATAATTCACAGGGAATCAACACCCACATCATTGAAGGATTTTCCAAAGGAGATTCATGATCTTCATTTAATTTATAGAAAATCATGGGATGATTTAGAATATGAAAAGGTATTTCCTTTTTCTGAAAGTTTATATATGCTTTAAATAAATAGATCCAATCCATCCCCAGTATAGAATCTAATTCTACCAAGGGAAGTATCACGATATTTTTTGGAATAATCTTCCCACATATTCCAGCAGGTGAAGTGTCCAACACTTGGGTTGAAATTATTTCACTACTAGGTGTTTTTATGGATATCTCTACTTCATGGTTTTGGGGATTCAATTAAATAGTTCTAGAAAACTTACGAGATATAAGGGAATGTGTAGAACCAGAATCAAATATGACTTTGTCCATTATTGAGTGAATAGGAAGTGTACCATGTATGGATTCATTATAATGCTTCAGTTTCATAGTAGTGATGGCATAAGCCTTCCTTTTCTCCTTCGGGTTTGGTGGATGATGAGGTCGATTACCCTCAAGGACTGTAGGTTTAGTGTACTGGATTGAATAGTACCCTTTCTCCCTACAGTTGTAGCATTGAACTAGGGGAGGTTCTCTCCTTTCATCCACCACATTGTCTTACCTATTCATGTATTTTTTACATTCATGAGCTTGGTGGCCTTCTCTCCCACACTTTAATCATTTCCATTTCCCTTTGAGGTAGTTCCCATGATGCTTCTTCCCATATTTTTGATATGTGGGTAGTTGATTTTCTTTCCACCTTTATCATTAGATCCTCCAACTTGAAAATACATCTTTCGTTTCTTATCACTATATCCATGGGAATATTCTCCAAACTCCATATCTACTTTTAAATCACATCGAACAACTTATTCATAACTCACAAAGTCTTTGATTAAAAAATCCTTTCAAAGGTGTGGTTCTAAACCACCAAAGAATCTAACAATTATTCTATCATTATAGATAACCAAACTCGAAGCATACCTTGAAATCCTTATGAAATTTGCTTCGTAGGACATGAAATATTATCCTTCCTTTTTATTTATCTCTATGAATTCTCTCTCCATATTTGTATGATGATTTATAGGGAAATACTTATTAAGAAACAGTATCTTAAAGACTTCCCCCTTCATCTATTCAATTTCATCCCTTAGCTTGGTGTTCTTAATCAATGCCCACCATTGGCTAGTCTCTCCATCTAAACGATAAATGGATAGAGTGAAATTCTCCATCTCAGAATAGTTAAGTGCATAAAAGATCTTATCCATTGATTTGACTTACTATTCCGAAACTATTGGATAAGAAGATCCACTAAACATCGGTGGTCTTTGTTGCATAAAACACTCGATCGCCAGTTTCTCCATCTTAGGTGAAGGAGGATATTACACATTATTCAAGTTATTTTTTATAACCTAAGATGGATGGGTAATAATCTACATGAAATTTTGAACTCTATCATTAAGGATGTTGTTTAGGAAATCGCTGCATTATCCCTCATACGGTTTGTTATCCTGTTTTCTCCTGGTTCCTATCATTTTCTAAAATAGAAAAGGTTAGAACAAAACATAAGTCAATAATTCATGAATATATAATTTATTCTTTTTTGTAATTAAATATAAATACATATCTTGTGGGATACCAATGTTTAGAAATACATCTTGGGTGCTTATACTTAGTCTCATACTAAAGGTTTTTACTAAGGTTCTCTAATCATAATTCTCAAATTAACTAAACCATCCTCTGATACCAACTACAGTGACCCTGCTTTTTATTAAATTACTATTAGATCATTTTAAAGATAAAAAACATAAAAAAATTACACATTGAGGATCCAAAGGTTTAGTGTCTTGGTAAAATTAGGACCATACATATATTTTACAACATAAAACATAAACATTTATTTAATTCCGTCTTCTCAAGATTCTTCTTGTCCCTTGTGTTATCCTTAGTACAAGTAGTCACCTGATGATATAAATCAAAAATGGGTGAGCTAAAATCATAGTAAGTAGATAGATAATAATATAACATGGGGTGATCATAATCATTATCATCATAACATAGGCATAGGTTCATAATCATGAGAGGAAACATTAAGGTAATACTTGTAATGTGGCAATGCGTAAAAATGAAACATCATGTATTAGTGTCCAATAACTGCACATAGTTTTGAATAAATATAGCATCATGTTCACACATATTTAACTTTAACCATGAGTTTCTTCACATAACCCAATTCATTGGAGTTCTATATAATTCTACGCATTCCCGTCATATCATAACATTAACATTGTGCTATATAATTCTGGGCACACCCGTCACATCATAACATTTACATTATCATGCATTACACATAGAACATATGTCAATAATGAACATAAATAACCCATGTAAAGGAATGGATTTTATCTAATAAGTATACTTTCATAAACTTTGGGTTCCCAAATGGAATGGGGAATAACATACTTGATATAAGAGTCATAAACCATGAGTTAGAAGTAAAAGTAGTGTTTTGAAAGAAGAGTTCTTTTGGAAAAAATTATGGTTATCCTAAACTATAGTATAAAACATTTATATCCTTTAAAATATAATATAATTATGAATAAATTATTTTTAAGCAATATCCATACTAAAAATACGGTGAAGGAGGGAAAACCAAAAGAAAAAAAGATGGGTTCAATAATTCCCCTACCTTTTTTCTAAAATCTTCCATCACATTAATTCCATGTATAATCACATTAGAATCATTAATTAAAAGTTATAGAACCTTTTATACATTAATATTATTCATTATGGTTTTATTATTTTCATTTATAGGCCTTTGGGTGAGTTATAGAGGTTAATTTCATCGTTCGAGTCTTTTTGTTTACATAGTTTTCATAATCAGTTTATTTGTATAAATGAATGGAAGTTTGTTTAAAATGAGTATGAATATATAGAATTGTTATTATATGTTCTTAATGATACTACATAACATTAAATGATCATATAATTCATTTGGTTAATTTGGTAAGTATTAATCATTAGATAAGATCTTAGTGATAAACATTTGGATTATTTTGGGTGATTTTGCTACAACAAATTTGTTTTGATTAATTTTTTAACATAATGTGTGTACAAAGAATCCAGAACATTACATAAGATATATTAAATATATTATAATCTATTTCAACCATAAAAATGTTTTTGTGACAAGAATTGAAGACGATAATAGAAATTGAGAACTCGTTGTCCTTGAATATGATAAATTAACACATATGGGATGGTGTTTTCATTTTTAGTATAAAAGGAGGGGGAAGAAGATATGTGATGATGAATCATTAAATTAGAATAACAACCTTACAATATTTTTAATTTACTGGAGTTTTTATACCATTTGGATGAGAGGAGGTGAGGAAAGTATAATAAAATATATTTAAATTGAAAGAAAATTAAAAGAAAAAGAGAGAGGATTTACCTCTTGAATTATCCTATTGATATCATACTCAAGGAACCTAGGATTTTAATTTTTATAATACCAAGATCTATTGGTTCTTGGGTAGGGACTATGGTATAGTTTTGGTTAGAATTTCTATAAGTCTTGAACCTTGAGAGGTGTAAGGAAATGATGTTGTGAGTGGTGGCATTTATAATAGTGGGAAAGGGTGTTTTCCCAATATTTAATTCACTAGTTTATTAATTTTCCTCAAGACAAGAAATAGTGATGATTCCATGAATAAATAAAGTAAAAGGTGAAGGACATTTCAAGATTATGGGCTTATATCATCCATATACACAAGTGATGAATCAATAATTCATTTATTTAGTTTTTATCGTAAATCGTCGTATTTCACTGTTCACAAAAAAAATCAAGTATTTTAGAAATAAAAAAACTACCCTAACCATTTTTTGACAAGTATAATTAAAAAATTAATTAAAATTTATGAAAATAATTTTCTAAATATGATTTATTTAATTTTTAATTAAAATCATCATTTACTTGGAAATTAAAGATTTTGAAATTATATCTAATTTTATAACACTTTGAAAAATTACTTAGGGTCTCATAAAACTGTAATAAAATCATAAGATATCAAAATATTAATTTATGAACACATATGAAAATAATTTTTCTTTTGAATTATTAAATTAATCACATAATTTTAATTAAATAATTATGACTTACAAAAGTACCAATACTTAATTAATAAATTTTAAAATATTTTTCTTACTTATACTATGATATAACTATATCATATTTTCACTTATAAGATTACTAAATTTTATTTATAATTTAATGGGTGAGGTTAATATTCATTTTTCTTGTTTACGATTCATAAGGGTCATATTAATATTCCTATGTTCAAATTACTATTTCATCGATATAGGTTCCTTAACATCTAAAAACACTTCTTATTTTATGAATTACCCATTTATAAAGATATTTTTATGGTATCTAAGTGGTTTTATGTGCTTTATACTGTATGAAATTACAATAAAAAGGGAGAAATTCCATTGATAAAAGTTTGGGTTGTTACATAGAATATGGAAATAAGAGAAATATTGTGTACTACTTATTAATGAAGAATATAAAGCTATAGTATTTTTTGGAGGTGAACCAGAGTCCAGATGTGTTCTCATGGGTGGAAGAGATGTTGGAGGAACTTGAATCCCTACAAAAGAACAAGACATGGGATATTATTCCATTACCTTATGGAAAGAAATTTATCAATAAAAACGTGTATTTAAGATCAATCGGGATGGAAAGGACATGGTGGAGAGATATCGTGCAAGACTAGTTGTTAAAGGATATACTTAAAAGGAATGTATTAATTTCAAAGAAATGTTTTCTTTTATTATTAGACTGATGACTATCCAGATATTTCTGTTGATGTGTGATACATAAAATTTACACCTAGATCATTTTAATGTGAGAGCTTCTTTTATCCATGGTTATATTGATGAATAAATCAATATGATCAAACTGGAAGGTTTTGAAGAATAAGGTAAAGAGAATGTGGTTTGAAGATTGTACAAACCTCTTTATGGTTTCATGTAAGCATCAAGGTATTGGTAAAAGTAATATTATTCCTATATCATTAGCCTTGGATACAAGAGACTTCATTTAGATCCTTATGAATATTTCAAGGGTTCGGATGGTAATGATTTCATCATTATTCTATTATATGTGGATGGCATGTTGGTTGTAGGCCCCAGCAATGATCATATCCAGGAGATGAAGGCACAGTTGGCTAGGGATTTTGATATTAAGGAAATAGGACAAGAGAAAAAGATTATTAGGATACATATTTACTACTATAGAAATAATGGAAATATTTTTCTATTACAGAATAATTACTTATAGAAATTCTTAGAATGATTCAGCATGTAATAATGTAAGACAATATCTACCACACTTCGTGTTAATTTTAATTTATCATCTATGGTGATTCCTAGCAATGAAGTAGAGAGGATGTATATGTATTGAGTATCATATACATCATTAGTGGGGAGTCTAATGCTTTCTATGGTTTTTAAAATACCAAAATTTACATGTGTTATTAGAGTAGTTAATTGGTACATAGAGAAGCCAGGACGAAAGCTGTAAAGGAAGTGACCCTAGTAGCCCAAAGCGGGTGGTTACTTTATTACATTGACACTAGATACATGATATCACATCCTTAAGGATAAAATAGTTTCTCATCCTTGGTAAAATAGATACATACTTGAATTTCATATACATTTGAAAGCATAAAATAAAATAATGCATTTTATTTGATAATGTCATTATCCCTCTTAGAATATCCCGACATATCAATCATAAAACACTTCTTGTTATCTAGGGGAAATAAAAAATAATAAAGGGGTGAGATTAGATGCTCAATAAGGGTAATCATACTGTAGAATCTATCATGAATAAATAATAATAATTAATATGTAAATGTAAATAATTGAAACACATGACATTAATCAATAAACTAATTTTAATATGGAAAAAATATATGATGATCAAATAAAGACATATAAATAATAGCATAAGCATGAAACTTATCCATGTATATTATAACTAATTGAATAATCACATAGAGATAACTGATCTCATAATTAGGGAATGAATAATAAAGGAAATTTGAAACCTTCTAGATCTTTCTCAATAAATTTTCAATTTGTGGGTAGAAACCTATAAAATTTAGAAAACTAATTTGTCTCATGAGACTTGTCAATACATCGAGAGGGTATCTATAATGCGGCCCATATTTCACTTACTAAGTCCAATGACTCCTAATATTAAAGGGGCAGAACATACCAACAAAAACATTCATATTGAAAAACTAACATATTAAATGTTAATACTTACCCCAATAAAATAAACATAATCATAAACTATATAGAATAATATGGTGAATGGTAATTAAATTATACATCCTCAGTCAAACTAATCATAAAACAACTAAGTAAATAATAAGTATGATACCAACACAACATATCCATATTGCATCATAAGTAAAATAAAGATTTTATGTCATCTATGGATTGAAATAACATAAAAATGTCATTAAGATCATTCTTGAGGAAAATATCATTTACACTTTAAAAATCACCATTTAAAAAATTAGAAAAATATTTCAAAATAATTTTATTTAAAAATAACCTTTGAAAACTTGTAAATTATCATTAAAACATTTAGTGTTTGTGAATGTAGAAAATTTATTTTTGTCATAAATGTTAAAACAAACATTCCTTTTATATTTTCGGTAAAAGACAAAAGGGACTTGTTTTGAAAATAACATGAATATTAATTTTAAATTTATTTTTTAAAATTCAAAATAGGTAATTTTTTTTAATAAATCATTTGGAAAAGGATAAAAACATTTTTAGAAGACATAGACTTTGATGAAAATGGATTTTCGACCGAAGAGAAAAATAATGCCATATTTTTTTAAAAACATTTTCTCAATCATTTTAAGTAAAAAAGAGAATAAAAATGATAATATTACTTTAAAAAGTTCATTAATAAATATATTTGACTAAAAAATATTTATTCTAATATATAAATATCAAACAATTCTTTGAAGGGATACTTTCACAAAAAAAATTCTAAATAATGATCAGATTGTGAAATAAACTCGTACCACTGTGGTAACTTCTGAATACTAAAACCTGTAAAAGAAATAACATAAAATGAATATTTAAATACAATTAATATAAATATATTCATTATATAACATATCAAAGAGTCGGTATATACACCACACAAAATAAATAAGTAGTGAATATGACATATGTCTCATGGATGTAAAAGTGAGATGATAAACCCTTACCTCCTGTTTGACTTAATTTGTATGTGTAAAAACCTCTTATATAATAAGTATATGTTTATTATGTATCTATTAAATAACCAAAATAATATATCTCAAACCATATATTATTTAATTATAGTATTTTATTACCTTTTTATTAGAAATTCTTTGTTAAAATCACTATTTTTTGTGATAATTACTTTGTTTTTCATATATGCTTTAGTTCAGTAATTTTGGTAATTTTAATTTTATCATGGTTAAATAATCTTAATAATGTTAAAGATGATATAAATATTATATATATTCATTATATATGTATTTAGTGTAATATATTAAAGTTATATATATAAAGTGGATTACACCATTCTTAGAGACGGTAAGTCGTATGTATGCATGAACTGTGTTTCCATTTTTCTCAAAAGATGGAACATAATAAAAATAAATATTAATTCACATTTAAAAAATAATTAATATGTTTTATATATCATTTATATTAATAAAATAAATCATTATTATCATCCATATAAAAATATAATGGAAAACATTTCACATCGTTGTGTGATGGAGGTAGTCCACATGTATGCACAAGTGACGTTATTTTCTTCCAACAGATTGAAAGTTAAGAAGTTATATGTGATATTATATTTCTATATGTATTATTAGATCATAAATATCACATATATTCATTTACTATAACCTTAATAACTTTTATGTAATGTTTAATCGAAAAACGAATCACTTCGCTTCACGAGGCTGTAGTTTGTTGTACACATGAGTAATACTATCATATCCCCCACTGAATGGAAAGTAAGAAGGTATATATGAAATAATAATTCCATATGTATAATAATTTCATAAATATATTATGAATATGTTAAATCCATCATTATAACCATCCTTTAAAGGTGGTTATGGAAAATAAATTACATCAGTTCATGAGGCGGTAGTCTTCTATACACACGATCAACGATTTCGTTTCTCATTTGATGGAAGTTGAAATGGATATGGGTTATTAATAAAACATAATAACATATAATTATATATTATATACTATTTTTATTAAATTATCATAGTTGAATAAGGTTTTAAGGAGGTGGAATAAAAAAATAAAATAAATACACACATTTAATAATTTTAACTCTTCTTAGGAGAGCCTCTTTGGGTTTATAACTAAATCATTATTAAGAGGAATTAATAATAAAAATAATGCCTCTAGAAAGTGGGTAGGTAATTATGTAAGTCATTTGGTTATTTATTGGTAGAAACAAAGGTTTTTGTAAGTATAAATAGGAGTGTATAAGGGGTGGCCTTTTATAAGTGGGAGAGAGGACACACATGAAATTTCTGAAATGATAAAGTGATACTCACATTTTTTTCATGCCACAAGCCTAAAAAATAGGTCATTATTAATAACTATAGGTGATAAGGTTTAAATATGGCTATAAAATGGGTTTTAAAAAGAATTTAAGTAATTTTTAACCCTTCTCTTCTTAGTTTAATCCCCATAGTAAACCCATTTTTACCATAATCACGATAATTAATTTTTTTTACTGTTTTCAGTGTTCATTATGGTAAAAAATTTAGTTAAAATTATTAGATGATATAAATTGTTGTGATTTGAAATATAGAATACATTTTTATAAATTCAGTTCACAAAATTGGCAGAATTCAATTAAAAATTTGACCATGGATATGATGAAAGAGTGGTTTCCCAAAGATAAAATACTCATTGTTGACCTCTTAGTTTTAACGATCACAAAATCATGATTTTAATGATAATGATGGATTTCATGTTTTATTATAAGTGATCGGTATTATAAGAATAAGTGTTAAATCCATCTAATTAAGAGACACCATTGAGACAAACATCATTTTCCATGACACACCGTTGGAAGAAAAATCTCTAAGTCTGAGATACCGCTAGGATATCACATTATTAGACTATCATAACGTTGGACTGAAGAATTGAAAAAGTATCCGACATCATTGGTTGGAAAACCACATGTAATATCTCAGACCTCTATGATCCATTCCTTTGATGAAATATATTGTTTGAGGTGTTCTGGGAGGTCAAGGTGACTTATTCCCAACACTTTTCCAAATTTCCAGTTCTATGAACAGTGTTTCTAGTTCTATGAACAATCCTGTCAGTGGGTCATCTATCGATGAGTCATCTGTTGGTGAGTCATAAGTAGGTGAGTAATTTGTTAGTGAGTCATCTGTCTGTGAATCATCTACCTGTGAGTCATCTGTCGATGAGATAGATGTGAATAGTGTTTTCAGCATCCTATAGTTTCTCCCCTATGACATTTATTATTATGTTAAATAGATTTAAATACTTGTTTTATATGATTTAATGATGATTAAAATTCCATAACTCTAATCATAATATTCCTAAGTGTCCAGGTTCCTTTACTCAATCAAACCATGTAGTCTTGACATGATCTGACTTTAATGGAAACTCTAAACCATATCTAAACTGCTATTCCATTTAGATTTTCAAAAGGACAATATACATTATGCCTTATTCTTTATTCCCCTTCATCTTGGTACAAGGTTCTTAGAACCTTTATTTCATGAGGAGACTTGAGATTATACTATAGCCTTAGATAATGTTTTCCATGCCTGCACACCCCTGTTTTGGTGAAAGAAGGAAGTGTTGATCCATCTTCGATAGAAGGTATGTTCTATCTTTATTGTTGTAGGTTATTCGATCTATTTCCTCATATTATTCTTTACATGTTACAAAATTTGACCCCCACATTTCAATGGACCATTCTTTGGTGTTGGATGATGTGGTTATGCCATGGCGTCCTCAGGTGGATGCAGTCGTTGTGGGAGTAGTGATCATGATCCATTGTGTTGGCCCGTTCTCATGAAAAAAACATCAGAAATTTTTTGAGGTAGGGGATTCATGTCTTCTATATTATTTTTATGAGCAATCAAATAGTTAGTATGATTTATCCACTGGACCATAATGAAATTGACATAATAAATATTGAACCAAAGTAAAGAATTGGTATCAATTGCATGTTTTTTATTTATAATGTGATAACGGTTGGCCTCTTGATTTTCTAGATAGAGTGATATCTATTCCTTGACTTTTTAGCTTGTCATTATTTACTGAAATTGGTAAATTATGTAAATATGGGATTAATTATAAATTAATTGGATATATAAAGAAGCGTGATTAATGAATCTAATTATTGTTGTTGTGATTGATGATAAATCAAATGGATTTAGTTATGCAAGTTTAAATTAATTAGTTAAATCAATATGGAATAAAGGAATAGTTGTGGATTAAATATAATTCCATGAAGGATTATGATTTACCCTCTTTCTTTTAAAGTCCATGAACCTTATGCTTGGGAGCTGTGAGTGCTTGTTGTGTGTGAAGGTCGAATGCTTTGTGTCGGGCCAAGAGCCCAGTTTATATGTTGTTTGTTTCCTACTTCTTGTGTTGAGATGTGAGACTGGTATGACTGAACCTAGATGGTTGTTGTAGTATGTGGGGTTAGGGAGTCCCAGTGGTGGTGGCAGCAGATGATGCCTAGAGTGGAGAGATGCATTGGTTTATGCATGTTGGTGTCAAGGAGGACACTAGGGATGATAAGAACAGGTTGAAGCTGGGCTTACCCATTGACATGAAAGTGGCTATTGTTGAATCTGGTGTATATTTACCTACATTAATTTCCCCACTTCTTGAGCTATATGGTCTTTCTTACCCTCCTTCCAAAAGAGGTAAAGACGCATTGGTTGTTCCACGTGATTTCTTTGTTTATCTTCTCATGGGTGTATGTGCCTACACACCATCTATAGGTGAAAAAGACTCGATGGGTAGTTCATCTACTCACCGTGTTGAGCCCCTTATGTTTAAAATCTTAGAATATTTTTTTTCAAGAATACCTGTAATTATAGAAAAGTGATAATTCTATTAATAAATGATTGAATAAATGATGTTAACCCATGGGTTTGGAGCTTGCTGGGATGCAATACTGAAGTTACACTTTAAAGGAATTGTGGGCTTATTTTGGTAATTCCTAGAGGGCATAGAACTTTGGTGTGATTCTAATGAAATGTAATGTGGAAATTATAATGGTTAATTAATGGTCAAATAATTAATTAATGTAAATTGAAACTGATAAAAAGGGATAAAGTAATCCAATGTATCTCTTTAAATGGTTGTGCGCTTATAGGATACCTAGTCTTAGCAGTGGAAGTCGGGAGTCCGAGAGATGTTAGATGTAGTTGAGTCTAAGACTAGGTTATGACCATAGGGTGATTGGGATTTATAATATTTTTTGTAATTTTTGTGTTTCTATGTGCTACTCCACCCTGTCGGTTAGGAAAAATGACACCCTATGGATTCTGATCCATAGGGGTGTTTTTCCCAACATCCTGGTGGGAGGGAGGATGAATGACAACCCCCTTTGGCCCTAATCTCTTCTATTGGTAGTTACTTGTGCTTGTAGGAACAACAGTTAGTTTTCCCCATATGTGTGTGTAGAGGTATGTAATGGATTGTGGTTATTCACACACTTGTATTATGGATATATTTTTCTATGTACAACTATATGTGTAATGTTTATAGGCTATGATGGCTTGAGTGACTTTACTCTGTGTATGGGCTATAATGGATGGAGGTATAATACTCGATGTATGATACATGTTACACAATCTTTGGTGGCTAATAGAAACTACCTGGTTACTTTTGTTATGTGGATGTGGCGATTTCATTGCATAAGGTGCATGTTCTAGATATTTGCCTAGGTGTCTCCAGGAAATCCTTTTTAGAGAGAGATGTTTAGGACGCGTGATGTTGGGTTAAAGCGACAAACTAGTGGGAAATTGGTAGCGGGGTACCCTTGATATTCTTTATTATATTATATACTATTGTATGCGAAACGTGGTGAGAGTATCCATGGTGAGGCTGCGAACATAGTATACCTGTTTAGGCGATGAGTTAATTTTAATTTTTGATAACTACGCTTTAGTGTGATTTCTTTGCTATTTAATGAGAGGATTCGGGGAGGATTCTACTGAGTATACTGTTATAATCACCCTATGTATATATAAACTATTTTTCAGGTCACTTGGTGCAAGTTAGAGATCAGGATGGTTACTACTATCTTGGGGTTGCAAGAGCTGTTCGAGCTTTGTTGTCGCTTCTATTTTACATTCCGTTGGTACTTCCAGTTTTTCCTTTCAGTTATATTAGTTTTTTCATGACATTACATATTTATACTTAGGATTTCTTTTATATTTTAGTCTGAGCATGAGTTGGTTGGTGTATGTCTTATCCCTCTATTTCTCATGTGTTCTCTTAGAGGGTAATGTTTCCAATTTCTGTGTTTATTATACCCTCGGTGATAGTCTCTAACCCAGGGCCTACTAGCGGTGGAACTCGGGTGTCACTATCTCTCTCCTCTCATTGTAGGCCTAGGAGGGGCACACTTTGAGGGGAGGGATCATGATAGAGTTGTATCAGAGGTCTGTTTGAGAGATAGGATGAAGTTTGGAGTTACAAATAGGTGTGGTTGCATGGGTTGGTAGGGAAACAGTGTCAGCTAAGTTTAACAAGAACTATAAACACTAGAGACTGAATGAGACACAGTTATTTAGGCCCCCCTGTGATCTGATGCACAGACCATTAAGTTTACGGTGGGTACTAAATGAATTGATAATGGTTATAGGGTAGACACCTAGGAAAGGATCATGCATCATATTCTTTATACCTATGTTTGAAAAGGTAGACCTTGGGATATGATAACTTAAAATGAATAAAAGAAAAAAAATTAATTAATTAATATTAAAGTCTTCCATATTAACGGTTTATGATCTATAACTATTTTTTATTTTTAAGTTATGGCTCCAGGTTGTCATCCCTATCTGGTTCATGCAGAAGATGCTCAACAGCCTATGCAAAGTGATAGATACAGGGTAGAGGTTGACGATGAAAACACTTGGAGGAGGACACTCTAAGAGTTTCAGTGACAGAGTCTACAGAAATATGAGAGCTCCATTTCAGATGCAGTCATAGAAGACTGGTTGGAGGAGGTTGGGATAGCATTCAGTTCGATCCATGCTCAGAAGGATAACTAGGTGTCATTTGTTGTGATGATGATACATGGGGTAGTGAGGAAGTATTGGTTCTTATTCCTTGGAGATCATGAGGAGTCCTAAGTCTCATGGGAGGAGTTCTGAGACAAGTTCAGAGTTGAGTTTCTTTCTTCGACCATGAAGGAGGCATGTGGCCAGGATATGCTTACCCTTCGATAGAGGAGATCCAGTGTGCCAGAGTTTGGAATCTATTTCCAGAACCTTTTACGATATTATTCATACCTATTTCCAGATAAGGAGGCCTGAGTGAGGCATTTCGAGGAGGCTTTGCATCTAGAGATCCAGTGACAGGTCACCCCATTTATACTGAAGAAATATCTTGAGGTGTTGGTGAGGAAAGAGTTCATTGAGAGGACATTATCCATAATCAGATCATCATGATATGGGAGTCATCATGATTCCTCACAAAGTAGAGATGTAGTCTGGGGTTCTCGGTTTTCAGGGAAAAAAAGTTTTCGTTCAGTCAGGGGTAGGGCCAAGCCCTCGGTATCTCGTTTATCTGGGGGAAGAGGCTTTAAGAACTATACTGAGGGATTAGGAGCTTCTTTTTCTTGTGGAGGCCCAGGTCATTAGTAGTGAGAGTGGCTCACCTTTCTGAGCAGTCAGTGTGTGTCAGGTGTCCCGCTTCATGTTCCTCCATTGAGGTAGTTCCAGACAAGGCACCAGTAGTAGGTTGCACTAGCATTGGATCAGAAGATAGTGGATAGGGTAGGAAGAGGGTAGCCCCAGGATACTCCTCATCCTCAGAGAGAAGAGCTCAACCATGTTGGTGGTTGTTAGTAGGGTCATAGAGGCTGTGGAGAAGTTCGTGGCCAGTTTCATGCTTTAGCGTTGCCAGCATTGGGAAATCCAGATGTCATTCGAGATAGCCTTTTCTTATTTTATACTTGGGTTTATGTCTTGTTTGATTCAAGATCAATTCAATCCTTTATATCACCTACCCTGGTCCATTCCTTGGGACTTGAGGTAGAGAGGATTTTAGTTCTTTTGGTAATGACTACACCAGTTGGAGGTCGAGCTGGCTTGTTTGAAGTATGTAGAGACTATGAGCTAGTGTCGGGGCAACACCACTCTTGGGGATATTTCCTATGTTTATGAATAAAATCATATGATGTCATCCTAATAATGGATTGTTTTTATTCGGTGCAGGATATCATAGATTTCTTGAGGAGGTAGGTGGTGTTCTTTGATGCTGATGGAGATCCATCAACTTTTTTTCCGAGCAAGACCCTTAGATGGGTCAGAGGCGTATTCATTTCCTATCATCCTTTATGGATGATCTAATGCTGAGTTCATCATAGGTTCATTAGTTAGAATTTACAAAGGTTATAGAAGAGTACCCTGATGTCTTTTCAGAAGAGGTTATAGCGTTACCCCCTCAACGAGAGATCGAGTTCAAGATCGAGCCATATCCAAGCATGTCTCTTATCTTGATGTCTTTGTATAGGATGGTTCCTTCTGAGTTATGAGAGATAAGTATATATATCGATGATCTATTACATAGTGGGTTTTTTTGATAGAGTGTGTCACTGTGGGGTGAACCAGTTTTGTTCATGAAGAAGGCTGACGACAATGTGCGGTTGTGTATCAATTATCATCACTTGAACAAATCGATAGATAAGAATTGCTATCCTCTTCCATGGATTGATAATTTATTAGATCAACTAAAGGGTGTAATTTGGTTCTTGGATATCGAATTGGGGTCAAGCTATCATCATATGTGTGTGAAGGATATGGATATCCTGAATACTTCTTTCCATTGACGTCATGGGTATTATGAGTTTGTTGTTATGCTATTCGATGTGATGAATTATCCAGCCATTAGATGTTCCTTAGTGGAAGTGGGAGGACATCTCAATGGACTTTGTTACATTTTTACCTTGAGATCATAGAGTCTATGATGTTATATGGGTGTTAGTGGGCTGTTTAACGAAATCAACCTTCTTCATAGAGATTAAGGAGTCGAGCTCATTAGAGGTTTTGTTGAGGTAGTATATATAAGAGGTGGTGAGACTTCGCGGAGTCCCGATGATGAAAATTTATGATTAGGATCCTCATGTTGTTTGAATCCTTGTATGGACAACCTTTATATTCTCTATTGTGATGGACTAGGGTTCATGAGTTAGTAATTCTCGGGCCAAAACAGGTACATAACACGACAAAGATGGTTCAGATGATTCATGATAGGTTGAAGGCATGAAATATCACCAAAAATCCTATTCTGATCATAAGAGGAGACCTTTGGAGTTTTATGTTGGGTATCATGTGTTTCTGAATGTGACTCCCTGTCATGGGTAGCAAAGGTTTGGTCATGGGAGTAAGCTTTCCCCCAAGTTTTTTAGGCCTTTTGAGGTGTTGGCTCATGTTGCAGTGGTGGTGTATTGGGTAGCAATTCCCCCACATATGATAAGGATTCACGATGGTTTTCACAAGTCACAGTTCCATTATTATCTTCTTGATGACTCTCACATCATCAATTTGGGAGAGATTGATGTTAATGATGATGAGACCTTCAAGAAGAATCCTGTAGAGATCCAGGACTATAAGGAGAAGGTGTTGCATGGACATGTTATTCCCTTATTTCATGTCTTGTGGAGGAATAATGGTGTGGAGGAGAGTACTTGGTAATGTGAGTTGCAGATACATACTCATTACCCTGAGTTGTTTGATGTTTAGCTCTTGTCTTGTAAAAATGTTTGTCTTATGGTTGTAGACCTTTCCTGTTTATGATATGAATTTATCTATTTTCTTGTTGTGGATTTGTCTCTTTTGAGAAGTATCTCTCTAGAGAGAGTGGATAGGATCTGGTTGTATTTTTCCAATGGTTTCACATTGTTACTTTGAAGAAGCAGTTGAGCTCCTTTGGTGGTGAGAGCCTTGGGAGGTATCTCAAATGGTGGTTGTTTGGACCCCTTTTTTGCTTCCCCTCTGGGTTGGTTTTTGATTCTCAAGGATGAGAATGTTTTGAGAGGTATCTGATGTAATGTATTGGACCTCTCTAGTCCATACCTTTGCTGAAATCTACTGTTTGAGGTATTCTAGGTGGTCTAGGTGACTTATTCCCAACACTTTACCAAATTTCCAGTTCTGTGAACAATGTTTTCTATTCTGTGAATAGTGATGTCGGTGAGTCATCTATTAGTGAGTCATATGTCAGTGAGTAATCTTTCGGTGAGTCATATATTAGTGATTCATCTATCGATGAGTCATCTATCAATGAGTGATCTGTCGGTAATTCGTCTATCAGTAAGTCATCTATCAATGAGTCATCTGTCAGTGAGTCATCTATCGATGAGTCATATGTCGGCGAGTCATCTGTTAGTGAGTCATCTATCATTGGGTCATCTGTCGGTGAGTCATTTTTCGGCGAGTCATCTATCAGCGAGTCATCTGTCAGTGAGTCATCTATCGGTGATTCATCTATTTTTGAGTCATCTGTCAGTGAGATAGATGTTAATAGTGTTTCCCACATCCTATAGTTTCACCCCTTGAATTTTTCTTTAACGTTAAATGCATTTAAATCCTTGTTTTAAGGTATTTAAGGACTATTCAAATCCCATAACTCTTATCTTAATATTCCTAAGTGTTCGGGTGTCTTTACTTATTCAACCCGCATAGTATTGATGAGATTATCCTTTAATGGAAAATCTAAACTGTATCTAAACCACTTCTCCGTTTAGATTTTCAAAAGGACAAGATACATTATGACTTGTTCTTTATTATCATTCCTCTTAGTACGAGGTTCCCATAACCTTTCTTTCCCAAGGAAACATACGATTGTGTTGTATCCTTGGACTGTGTTTTACTAGCCATCACACACCTATTTTAGTGCAAGAAAGAATTTTTTATCTGTCTTTGATAAAAGGTATGTTCTATCTCTATTATTGTGGGTTCTTCGATCAGTTTCCTCTCATTGTCCTTTCCATGTTATGTCATGTGACCCCCATGTTTTAATGGACCTTTTTTGGGTGTTGGCTGATGAGATTATACCACGACATCCTTGGGTGGATGCAGTCATTGTGGGAGAGGTGATCGTGATCCATTGTGTTGGCCCATTCTTATGAAAAGAACATCAGAAACCTTTTGAGTTAGGGGATTTGTGGCTTCAATATTCTTTTTTTAAATACATTCGTATAGTTAGTATGATTTATTCACTGGACCATAATGAAATTGACATAAAAAATATTGAACCGGAGTAAAGAATTGGTATTGATCATATGTTGTTTCTTTATACCATGATAACAGTTTTCCTCTTCATTTTATAGATATCATGATATCTATTCCTTGATTGTTTACCATGTCATTCTTGACATAAATTGGTAAATAATGTAAAGTCAATATTAATTATAAATTAATTGGCTGAATATAGGGGTATGTTTAATGAATCTAGTTATTGTTCTTTTGATTGGTGATAAATAAAATGGATGAGGTTATGCATGTTTAAATGAATCAGTTAATTCAATATGGAATAAAGGACCATTTTTGCATTAAAGATAATTCTTTGAAGGGTTCTGAGCTACCCTCTTTCTTTTAAAGGCCAAGCTCAATATGCTTGGGAGCTGTGAGTGCTCGTTGTGTGTGAAGGATGAATGCCTTATGTAGGGCCAAGATCCTAGTTGCTATGTTGTTTATTTCCTATTTCTTTTGTTGTAATGTGAGCCTAGTATGGATGAACCTAGATGGATATTGTGGTATGTGAGGATAGGGAGGCCCATTGGTAATGGAAGTAGTTAACTCCTAGAGTGGCGAGATATATCATTTTATGTATGTGGGTGTCGAGGAGGACACCGAGGATGATGGAACATGTTGAAGTTGGGCTTACCCGTTGATATGAAAGTGGTTTTTGTTGAATATGATGTTTTTTTTAACTTATTTAATTTTCCCACTACTTGAGGTAGATGGTATTACTTACCCTCCTTCTAAAAGAGGTGAAGATGCGTGGGGTATGCCACATGCTTTACGTGTTTAGATTCTCAACGGTGGATGGGCCAATGCTCTAGTTATAGCTGGAAAAGACTCAATAAGTAGTGCATATACTCACTGCGTTGAGCACCTTGTGTTTAAAAGCTTAGAATGTTTTTTTTCTAGAATACCTAGAATTGTGGAAAAATGATAATGTTGCTAATAAATTATTGAATAAAGGATGTTAACCCATGGGTTTGGAGCTTACTGGGATGCAATGGTGAGGTTTCATTTTAAAGGAATTGTGGATTTGGTTTGGTTATGCCTAGATGGCATGAAACTTTGGTGTGATGCTAATGAAATGTAATTTGGAAATGATAATGGTTAATTAATGGTTAAATAATTAATTAACATAATGTGCAACTGATAAAAAGGTACAAATTAATCTAATGTATCTCTTTAAATGGTTGTGTGCTTATAGGATACCTACTATTAGCAATGGAAGTTGAGAGTTAAAGAGACTTTAGCTGTAGTTGAGTATAAGACTAGGTTATGCTTATAGTCTGGTTGTGAGATATAGTATATTCTATACATTTTTTGTTTCTATATTCTAATCCACCCTATCAATTAAGGAAACTGACACCCTGAGGATTCTGATCCATGCGGGTGTTTTTCACAACATCTCAGTGGGATGATGGATGTCTGTCTTCCCCCTTAGACCCCACTCTCTTTTCTTCATGGTTACTTGTGCTGGTAGGAACGATGCTTAGTTTTCCATATATATGTGTGTAGAGGGATATAATGTCTTGTGGTTGTTCACACACATATATTCTGAATATAGTTTCCTATGGAATACTATAGGTGTAACATGTATAGGCTATGATGGATTGAGGATCCTTACTCGGGGTATGGAAAATAATGGATTGAGGTATAATAACCGACATATGATATGCATTATGCAAGCTATGGTGGCTCCTGAAAACTACTGGGTAACTTTGGTTGCATGGATGTGGTGGTTGTGTTGCCTGAGATGCATGTTGTGGAGCTTCACCCAGGTGTATGCAAGAAAGATATTTTGGAGAGAGATTCTTATGATATGTAGTAGTTGGGGATTGGCTTAGTGGTAAGCACCCTGTAATCCTACATGAAAAATGGGGGTTCAAAACCCATTGGGCGCAGGGTACTGTAGTGGTACTGTAGCAACGGTGGCACTGTTCATCAGCGGGTACTGTAGCGGTGACATGACACTGTAGCGGCGGCGGTACTGTGCGGTATTATAGCAGGTGGGTTACTATTCACAGAATGTGAATTGGGCCATATATTTGGGCTTATGGGCTATGTAATGGGCTACAATCTCACTGGGCCTTTGAGCTATGTAATGAGTTTCCCTCTACCGAGTTAAAATAGGTATTTTCTTTGATTTAATAATAAAAATGAGGCTTTGGCCCCAACCTTTTAAAAAAAGATTCTTATGATGTGAAACGTTGGGGAAAAGTGGAAACCTAGTAGGGAAGTGGTAGCAGGGTACCCTTGATATTCATTATTATATTATATACTCTTGTATGTGATACTTGGTTATAGTATCCATTATGAGGATAGGAACATATTATACCTATTTAGGTGATGAGTTAGTTTCACTTTTTGTTCACTATGATTTAGCATGATTTCATTACTTTTGTACGAGTGGCTCTAGGGAGGATCCTACTAAGTATACTATTATACTCACCCAACATATATATAAACTTTTTTTAGGTCTCTTAGAGGAGGTTGGAGATCAGGGTTGTTACTACTAGATTGGGGTTGCAGAAGTTGTTCAAGCTTTGTGGTCGTTGTCGTTTTACTTTATTTTGTTACTTACATTTTTTCCCTTTCAATTTGTATAGTTTTTGAATGACAATACATATGTGTACTTGGGATTTATTTTATATTGTACACTAAGTATGAGTTGGTTTGTTTATTTCTTATCACTCTCTTTTACATGTGTTCTCTTAGAGGGTAATACCTCCCATTTGTGTGTTTGCTATACCCTTAGTGCTAGTCGCCAACCTAGGGCCTACTGGAGGTGGGACTTGGGTGTTACTATCTCGCTCCTCTAATTGTCGATCCATGAGGGGTACACTTTGAGGGGAGGGGTTCATGACACCGCCAAGATTTTATACCTCCAGAACATAAATTTGGATAAGTATGAGATACCTCCAGATGTCACACTGCCAGACTCATACCACCAATACTGAATAATTACCTAAGTATTAGACACCATTAGAGAATACACCGTAAAAACATAGACAATGCTTTCATTCTAAAAATTTGGCTAAGTATGACATACCTTCAGAGTGTCAACCCCTAGATAAACATATTGCCATATCTTGACACTTCTAGATCCTAAGACATTGTCAGTGTTTTTATTAATTTATTTATTTTTTAATTACATTACTCTAACTTCTATATTCATTGAATTTAATTTCATTTACTATTTTAATGATTGTATCATAAATGTCCAATAGAAATCATGTCAGGCCATATAGTATGAGAAAGCAGCTGATTTGGATGTTCATGTTGCTAATGATAAAAGTGGAGAAAACTCCTTCAAGCAGTTATAGAGAACAACTTAAAAAAATATAGAAAAATGTTGTAGATAATAATAGTTATGTGTATAGAAAGAACTCGTGATTCATTGAATATCTAAGGGCTGAAGAGATCACCAATTGTGAACACTCGAATAAAGAATCCAAAAAATCATCACATCTAGTACTTTCCTCCAGTTAGAAAACAAGAGATTGTGACACTCTATTTTTTCTAAAGAATTAGATAGAACATCACTCAAGCTTCATTGTCAATTCAACTCAAGAGTCACAAGCTACATTGAAAAATACCAAGCACTTCTAAACTCTACACTCCAAGATTGCTCGATTCTGTTTAGTTTTATTACATTTGAGCACTATGTATGCTTAATATTCTTTACCACATACACATTGTCACCTGCACTAAACTAGAAGATACTTGATATCTTCTCAAACATTTTTCTTATTTGTTTCTCCCCCGGATAAGAGTGGTATAGGTCCCTATGTGGCCTATTTCTTTTTACTCCCTACATAACTATTAAAGAGGTCATGTAAAACCTAGAGAGTTATAAAATTTTGTATAAACCCAATCCAAGTTGTGGATAATCTAGTTTATTTTATATAAATTATTTGGTGGTGAGTGATCACCAATTGGAGAAAACTAAGTCTCGACTTGAGACGGAACCTCTTGTATTCATTTTTTCACTATGTATTTTAATTTTTTTACTTTATTTCCTCTTTAAAACTGAAAACTATTTTTAACTGTAAACAAAATAAATACTTTGATTGTTCATCTTAATTTGGGTTCATATAGTAATTTGATCAAGTAAATTGATTTCAAAGGATTCAATAATATTATATATATTATTAATTAGAGAACTAATCAATATTTAGAGAAATATTTAGAAATATTAAGATATATATCATACTACTTATTTTGATAAACTTTCACATATTTAACTATTTAAGGGATTTAAAAATAATCCATTTTAACAGAAATTTTTATTGGGTACTCAATTCACCCCCCCTCTTGAAATACTCACTCCAACCAATACTCATAAGTATAGAATGTTTTAATATCAATATTCAATGTAAAATTCATTCAAATGAACTAAATTAGATAAAATTTAATATAATTGAAATAATTTTACTTTAAAACCAATTTAAAATATATTTTAACTATTAAAAAAATTAAATGAAAAGACAATTTTCAATAAAAATTAGTATTTTTCACTATTCATCAAAAAATTTATCTTTTTTAAAAAATATCAAAAATTAACCCAAATAAAATTTAAACATAGAGGTTTCAAAAATTAATTTTTTTAAGATAGATGTTTTGAAAATTGGTAAAAATTACTTTTAAATTATGTTCTCAAAGCACAAAAAATCCACCTTTCATATAAAATATAGCTTTTTCAGAAAATATTTATTTCTCTTTCAAATGGTCCTTATTTTATATATAATAAATAGATAACTATTGAATTTATTTTATACATGTTTAAATAATATAGTTTTCATAATTTATTTATTACAATACATACTCTCCATCTCAATGGCTAGGTTATAATGGTCATGTTTAAATAATAATATTTTAATAATGTATCATGTTTCATTCAAACCTCGTGTTGTGTGCATTGAAATCAATCGATGAGATTGAAATTATTTAAAATTAAATATATCATAAGGTTTATGGGTGATACATTCACTTCTAATCTTGTTGGTACGTGTCTTCCACTCTATCAAATATGATATTCCTCTTTCAAAATCTTAGGGTGCTATATTCTACACCCCTTTAATAAATTGTGTCCTAAAAATGTAATATTTATCCTGGTAATCAAGGGTTTAACATATGAAAATAAATTTTTGGAAACCCACATCAAAAAAGGGTTTAATAAAATTTTCTCTTGATAAGAGATGAAGGGAAGTAATAAGGTCATCTAGAATAACATGTTACTATGTTTCTAAGTAGGAGAACATAGTGGAAAATGAAAACATGGAAGAGAATAAAAAAATACAAGGATCGATAGATAGTGATATAGAACATGGTTATGGGGAATTTAACAACCAAAAAACCATAAATATGCGATGATTTAAAAGGCCATTGATTCAATAGAAATGAAAATAATAGGATAAAATTATTTTCTCAAGATATTTTTCCAAAAGTTGAGGGATTATTTTAACATTATGATAGAGAACACCAGAAACTATATTTATAATTTCATCCTTTGGTTATGCTTATATCAATTCCTACATCATATCTTACTCCAATAGATGAATATCCCATATGAATTTTATTCCTAAATCACTAAAATTAACATTTAACAAATCATTATCTCAATAAAATAATGAAAATTCATTCCTCATGTCTCTATATATTTTCCAAGACCAAAATTTTTAAAAAAAGTTATAAAATAACACCAAAAGTTCAACTTAATCCATTTTATAAATATCCAACCGTAAGAATCATCCAGAATATGTCCGAACAAATTCAAAGTCCAAAAAAATTAGAAAGGAGGACACTAAATCATCATTATATTCCCCCAAACAATGTAAAGTGGATATTAATGTCACCTTCCAAATATGTGAATACCTTTATCACCATAAAACCTTAATTAAACCATAAAATTTTACAAAAATAGAATCTCACGTTGTCTAATATATTCCATAAATCCATAAATGAAGTAAACTCAATAATGATAACATAAAACATCAAATCACTGACCAATTTCATGGTCACCAATACTATCTCATAAACATCTATTTCTATTTATTATCTCTACATATAGCCCATAATAATGGTCATCTTCCCTCAATCATGTTTTTTCTTAGAATTTAAACTTTCCACTAAATATCTTTTCTCAGTCATTGGTACAATTAAAATATATTCTCTCAAATACTTAATGAAAAATTATTGCAGTATAATCCTTATACATTTCATAATTATTATAAAAATAAAATCATTGATAGTAGTAATCCTATAGTATAATTATTAAATCCAAAGGCAAGAACATTAATTTCCACTTCGTTTTTAGTAATAACAAAACCATGACCTTGATCCCTTATGTTCTTGTAATGTATATTACCTTGATTCTTGGGGAATTCTTTTGAGTATTTCCCCATATCCTAACAGTTAAAATATTGAACATCTAAAAAATATTTATTTACCTTTCAATTACAATCATGGTGTCCTTTCTCTCTAAACATGTATCAAACTCTAGTTCCATTGAAGTTTGTACCTAGGTGTTTCTTTCTAAATTTATCACATTAGGGAAAATCCTTCATTCCCTTCTTCCCTTTATCCTTATTTTGATATTTCATCCTATTATTCTATTTCTTCCAATTGGATATATAATACATGGAGAATTATTTTTATGTCTTTATTCTACATGATATTATGTCCCCATATGATAAGAAATTATGGGACACTAGTTCTCTTCAAAGAATTAGATTACTACCATCAAAGAAATGGTCAATATTGCTCTTTAGATTACTTATGTAGTCCATAGAATTCCCTAATAACCTTGTAAAGTTGGATTCATACTTAGAAAAATTTTAATATTCCTTTTATCATAGATTCAGGAATTATATCTCTATATCCACTCTCTATTCATTAGAAAAATAATTTTCTAAGAATGGTGCCTTAAATTAACTTAATTCCACATTTTTTATTTCTTCATCATCCTTAGTGTTTTTAATCAATGAAAATGTTTATCTATATATCTTGAGAGATGATAAATTTCCATGAAAACTTTTTTCCTTTCATTACTTCCCAAATCGAGAAATATCTTCTTTAAGGAACTTATTTACTTCTTATTTACAAATGGATTTGTAGTCCCATTGAATGATGGAGGTTGTTGATGCATAAAGAATTATAAAATTATTACACCATGTGGTGGATCAACAAGCCTCTATATATGGGTAAGGTTATTTCTCATAACCTGATTTATCTACCCCAATATGGTTATAATTTATTCAGGTCTAGTTGTAGCTCTAACTCCAGCTTCATTATCTTTCCTAGGAAGGAAATACCTAGATTAAATAATAACATTATCTTTCCTACATGGTGTATGTGAATTGGTACGATACTTGTTCCTTTCACTAGGTGATATTTATAAACAATGGAATACACTAGATTAGATAATAACATTATGAAACATAATGTATAATACCAAACCAAGTGAAAGACTTAACAAAAACTGAAAAATTTAGGTATGTCCAATATCACAATCATAAAAAAAAAATTTATTTGGGAAAGTTTTCAAATCATAAAATATTTTCAAAACCTTTATAATGGTTTATAATGAAAATTTTTAATTAAACAAATAATATACCCTAGGAGTGTTAAAATAGGTGTGTAGCAAGGCATGTTTTCATGTACCGGGTAACACTCGAGTAAAGCCCGATGCACCTTCTTTGGAGTTATTACAACTAGGTACATATATTCCATATCCATGTAGACTTATAGTACCTAGACAATTATGTATTTATAGGAAAACCACATAATCTATACCTTACCAAAAATCTCAGATTTTATCATATGATTAGATTTATCCTTAATGTAATTCATATGGTCGTATTCCATAATCTATTTTTTCCTAAATCAAGATCCCATGTTTTCTACTAAACTTGTTCTAATACAAATTTTAAAGACCCCAACCCCATTATCCTGGAGTCAGTGGTTAATTTATTACATTTTCATTAGACACAATGTATCATATATCTAAGGAACAAATAGTTTATTTTTCTTGATAAACTAGATACACACTTCAATTTTACATACATTTGAAAAAATAAAATAAAAAAGAGTTTTTTAATTGAGAATTACATTATTCCACATAGAATATCCCTACACATCAATTATAAAAAACATACTGGTATCTTGGGTAAAATAAAACATAAGAAATGGGTGAGCTTATAAAATTAATAAGGGAATGTGTAAAGTGGTATCTATCATGAATGAATAAACATAATTAACATAGTAAGCTAAATAACTAAACACATGCCTCTAAATCAATAAACTTATCATAATATGGAAGAAATAAATAATAATCAAATAAATTCATCTAAATAATCACATAATATTGAAACTTATCAATGGATATTATAAATAAGTTAATAATCACATTGAAATGATAGATTTGGTAATGAGGTAACGCATAATTCTTGACATCTAAAACTTTCATTACCTTTCCCAATATTGTTAAATTCTATGGGTAGAAATTGATTTAATTTGGATATCTAATTTATATCATGAGAGATATTGATGCATCAATGAGATATCTATATCTGATCCCCACCCATCACATACTTTGTTCAATTTATTCCTCATATGAAATTGGTAAAACATAATCAACATAAAAAATTTTATTGAAAAACTAACTTATGTAATGTTGATAATTACCTCAATCAAATAAACATAATCATAAACCATCTAGAATAATATGGTTAATGGTAATAAAATTATACATCCAAAGTCAAAATGATCATAAACCAAACAAATAAAGAATATGGATTATATTAATGCAAAATATCTTTAGTGTATCATAAGTAAAACAAAGGTTTTATGACATCAATGAATAGAAATACCATAAAAGTGACATTAAAAACACTCCTAAGGAAAATATCATTTTTTCTTTAAAAATCAACTTTTAAAAGAAAAATTTAACCAAAATTTTTGAAAATAATTTTCATTAAAAAAACCTTTTAGAACTTGTAATGTAATCCTTAAAATAGTTATTTTTCATGACGGTGGAAAATTATATTCATATCATACATGTTAAAATGTGGATTCCTTTCACATTTATGATAAATTCCAATCAAGATTTGTTTTGAAAATGACATGAAGATTCCTTTAAAAAATTAAAAGTAAAAATATTGAAAAAAATATTTAATAAATCATTTTTATAAGGATAAAAATATTTTTAAAACATTTTTAGAAAACATGGATTTTAATGAAAAGGTATTTTTTGACTGAAGAGATAAATAATGTCATATTTTCTTGAAAAAACATTTATCAATCATTTTAAGTACCAAAGAGTGTAAAAAGGATAATATTTATTTAAAAAGTTCATTAATAAGCATAGAAGAATAAAATATAATGATTTTAGGATAGAAATATCAAATAATCCCCCTAAGGTATACTTACACAAAAACACTCCCATATAATGATGAGATAGTGAAATAAACACTTACTACTTTGGTAACATCTAAATAAAAAGCCCAATAAAATAAAGAAAATAAAATAAAACTTTTTAATATCATTAATATAAAGATATTTATAATATAAAATATCAAATGGGTATTATATACACCATAAAAAAAATATGTGTTGAATATGACATATGTCTCACAGAAGTAAAAGTGATAATAGATACCCTTACCTTAGGTTCAACTTCCTTTGTAAGTGTTTTAACCTCTAGTATAATAAATATAGGTTTATTATACATCTATTAAAAAAATATTCATATATATCATACCATATATTATTTACTTATAGTATTTTATGACCCATTTATTAATAATTATTTGTTAAAAGTAATGTTTCTAGTGATAATTGCTTCATTTTTCATGTATATTTTAGTAATATGTTTTTTACATTTAATTTTATCATGGTAAAATCATATGAATAATTTTAAACATGATATAAATATCATATATATTCATTATATATTTATTTATAGTAATCTATTAATGCTAGGGATAAAAAATGGATTACACCGTTCATGGAGACAGTAGGTCATATGTATGCATGAATATTATTTAAATTTTTATTGAAAATATTAATTCATCTTCCAAGAATATTTATTATGTAATATATAAAATTTATTTTAATTATATACATCCTTATTACCATCCATGTTAAAAATGGAAAACATTTCACATCGCTACATGAAGGCGGTAGTCAACAAATATGCACGGGAGATGTTAGCGTTTTCCAATGGATTGAAATGTAAGAAGTTATATTGATATTATATTTTTCATAAGTATTTTTAGATCATAAATATCTCATATAATAATTAACTTTAATCTTACTACCTTCATGTAAAGCGTAAGTGAAAATGAATCACATTGCTTCGCAAGACGATACTTCACCGTACACACGAGTGATGTTACGTATCCCCCAAAGAATGT
The DNA here is from genome assembly GCA_963277665.1 of Viscum album. Taxonomy (NCBI): domain Eukaryota; kingdom Viridiplantae; phylum Streptophyta; class Magnoliopsida; order Santalales; family Viscaceae; genus Viscum; species Viscum album. Next base: position 292,540,076 of record OY728144.1, read on the forward strand.
AAAGTAAGAAGAAATGTGTAAAATAATAATTAAAAAAGTATAATAATTATATAAATATCATAAAAATATGTTAAATCCATCATTATATCCATCCTTGAAAAGTGTGATGGAAAAAAATTACATCGTATCGCGAGGTGGTAGTCCGTCGTACACACAATCGGTGATTTTGTTTCCCATTTGATGGAAGTGGATATGGATATAGGTTATTAAATTTATATAATAACATATAATTATATGGTTTATATTGTTTTTACTATATTATCATAGTTTAATAAGGTTTTAAGTATGTGGAATAAGAAATAAAACAAATATGCACATTTAAGAAGTTCATCTCTTCTTCGGAGAGCCTCATTAGATTTATACCTAAAGCCTTCATATGAGGTCTTCCGAATAAAAATATGGCATCTAGGACGTGTTTAAAGAATGAGTGAAGTTATTTGGGAAGGTATTTTCTGAAAAATGGTTTTGGAAGTCTGAATTGTGGAAGAGAGGGGGTGGCTTTTATAAGTAGGGGAGAGTACACACATGAAAGTTTTGAAAACATAAAGTAATACCCACGTTTTTATCTTTTCAAAAGCCTCCAAAATGTGTTGTTATAGAATATTATAGTTTATAAGGTCTATATATGTACATAAAATGGGTTTTGTATAATTTTTAGGTCGTTTTTAACCCTTATCTTCTTAGTTTAACCTCTTGGTAAACCAATTTTTACTTTAACTATGCTAATTAACATTTTAACTATTTTCACTTTTCATTATGAGTAAAAATTAAGTTTTCCTTATTAGATAATATAAATTATTATTATTCCAAATATGGAATCAATTTTTTTTAAATTCAATTCACATAAGTTTCAAAATTCAATTTAAACTTTAACTGATGAGGCGACGAAAGATTGTTTTTCCGAAGAGAAAAATATCATAAGTATAGAATGTTTTAAATTAAAACTTCAATATAAAATTGATTCCATTGACCTAAATTATTTTAATTTCAATTTAATTGAACTAATTTTTATTTAAAAAAAAATAAAATATAATTTAACATTTTAAATAATTTAAATAAAATGATTGTTTTCAATAAAAATATTTATTTTTCACTGTTCATAAAAAAATTATCTTTTATGAAAATTATCAAAAATTAACCCAAAGATAATTTTGACATGTTAATTTCAAAAATTAATTTTATTATTTCTAATAAATTTTATAAAAGTGGTGAAAATTAATTTAAATTATGTATATAAAGCACAACCAATCCACCTTTCAGAAAAATATTGTTTTTCATAGAACATTATCTCTCTTTCAAATGGTTCTTATTTTATTTATAATCAATAGATAACCATTGGATTTATTTTATACATTTTTAAACCATATAATTTTAATAAGTTAGTCATTATTATTCATGGTTGTCATCGTAATATCTTTTTTATAATGGTCATGTTTAAATAATGACATTTTATTAGAGTATCATGTTTCGTTCATGATCAGTGTTGCATTAATTACAAGCTATAAAATAGATTAAATTTATTTAAAAATAAATATAACATGAAGTTTCAGGGTATTACATTTTATTCAAATATTTGTGTTTCATGTCTTACATTCTATCAAACATGTTGTTCCTATTTTAAATTCTTGGGGTGTTACAAGAGAATTAGATCACAGTGAAGAAGATCCTGAGATAGATCAAGGAGACCTCATATAATACATTATGTTATAGAGGATCCAAGATTACTGTTAGAGGATATGTTAATTCCTATTTTGTAGGAGATTTTTATGGGAGGAAACCCACAACTAGTTATGTGTTTTCTCTTCTTGGAGGAGTTTTGGTCTAGATTTCTAAGTTAGATTCAGTTTTGGATTTATCCATGATCAAGGTAGAGTACATGGAATCTATAAAGGCTTATAAATAGGATATTTATATGAGAATGTTATTAGAAGATCTCGGGTATATACAGTATTAGATTCCATTATTTTATGATAGTCATAGCACCATGAACATTGTAAGGAATCCATATTTTCATTCCAGGGATAAGTACATTGGGGTACAATATCACTTTGTCTAAAATTCACACTAAATAAAATCAGGCATATTTCTTGATAAAGGAGATTGACTCTAATAAGTTATGATGGTGTATATCCTCAAGTATACTCATAAATACATGATAAACATGTCTTAGTTGATAGAAATGATATGTGAAGATATGATTGGTTTTCAATCAATATCCATGTTTGAGATATGTCAGTAGTATTTTTTATTATGTATGGTGCCTCCACCTTATATTATTAAGGTATACAGGCATGGTTGTTAAAGATGGGCGGCTAACCCCACCTATTGAGATGTGGTGAGGGAGGGACATGGGTGAGAGTCATCCTATATAATTGGATCTCTCTCAGCAGTTTCATCATCATCTACCAGCAATCTCCTTAGATTCCATTTGAGTGTTCATTTATATGTGTGATATTTATTGTGGAAGATTCTCTACATATTCAAGAGTTGTAATTATGAGGTATATTCTCCTCGTAATTATGTGGGAGTTTGTAACCACTTTTAACCATAGTGATATCCTTTTATTTATCCATGTGCTCTTACCCATTTATTTTGGGGGGGTTTCCACATTACATATGGTGTCATTTTTTCTACATTTTTTACAATATTTTACCCAAATATTATCACTACACCAATGGGTCAATAATGTTTTATCCCAATAGTATTACCTTCAACTAGAGGTGAAAATACCACTTTTGAAACATCTCTAACTTTCAGAACAAGAGATAGAATATAATGAAATATCCTATTCTTCCAAAAATGATAGTTATTTTCATAAAATGTTGGAAGAACCATTCAATTCACCAAATCATCCATTCCTAATATCTATTGGATTTATCATAGTGATCCTAGATTATCCTTTATACCAATTGAAGTGCCCATATATGGTTAGATCATTGGGGGTGAATCAGTGATCACTTTTTTCAAAAAAAAAATTATTTAACCTCTATAACTAGTTAGTATCTTGATACTCTTAATTGTATATATCACATCCTCATCCAAATATCTCAAAAATTAAATAGCATAAGGCACAATAGTTTTCACAAGATTCAACCTCATTGTGAAAAACTACTTTTTATTATGATTGGTTAAACTCCCCAATCAAATATTCTCCACTATAAATAAAGTTTTTTACACCAAGTAACTTCCCTTTCCTATCATCATAGAGTCTCGTTATGTTACCACTATTTAGTCCCACTAAAGAATACATATTCCCCCTACCCACTACAAATATTTTGATTTACAATAAGAAAGATCTTTGTTCACCCCTGATTAAGTTTGCACCACCTAATGTAGACCTTCCTCAATTCCCTCACTAGATCAAATGGTTCACACATTAATAGTTCTTCAAGAACATAAATATCTAATGATCATGATCTAATATTCACGTGTTTCTCATATTCTTCTAATATTGAATTATTAGATAATTTATAAATTAATAAAATACTCGAGCGAATGAACTCTTCTTCTATTAATGAAAAATCTTGACCTCAGTTTCTATTTCTTCTGATATTATTTTATATAAGAAAAAACTTTCACAAAACAATTTAGTTTTTTCAGAATTATTAGCTCAAATACTTTAAATTCACTTAATGAAAGTCTGATGAACTTTATGAATCATAATTCTGGTGTGAACCCATTATCTCTTTGGTCTTAGATTAATACTTCATTGAGGAAGATCAAGATTATTTCCAGTTTCACTTTTTTTTATCTAAACTATGTTATCCCAAGAAAAGGTTTGGGTATCTCAATGAATTCAAGAGTATTTCATGTAATGAATTTACATACTTCTACTATAGATCTATGCAATTATGTATGTACACATATTTTCTTGAATCATGTAGTACCTCCTTTTCTTTAAAAAGATTTAGATAGATCAAAGAGACTCACTTATAATTCTTGTTCTACCTTGTGTATCAAGTATTACACTACTTATTAATGTACTAATTCATAGAGGTAAATGTGTACTACCTTCATTGGTTTTCTACCTTCACACAATCCAAACAAGCATGTGGTCACTCTGTCCTTTGTGTTGCTTCTATCACAAAATTACTTTACAAAGTATTTCTCTACATTATGCCACTACTTTATAAAGAACAAATTCTTCACATGGTGTAGCTTCACATGGTACACTAATTTTTAAAACCAAGCCACAAGGAACTTCTTCTTATTCTTCCTTATGATACATTTCACATAGGTTCTGTTGTACTTTGTATTAACAAGAGTGCATATCTCTTTTGTTATATTTCTTTTAATCTTACTACTTTATGTAAGATATGAACACAGTATCTCATTATTTCTTAATTATTTTATTTCTAATGGTACTCTTCTTATGTAGAAACAATCATAAGGTAAATATTCACATAGCATTAAGTAAATCAGAAAAATATTTTTCAATAATATGTGTAGTTTTTGTAAGAAATCCTCAAAGGAATTCCTAAATGGTCATAAATAATTTCCCAACATCTACCTCTATTTTTTATTAATATTTTATTATATTGAGGTCTTGATATATATAGATGAATCCCAACACCTTTCATTATTGTTTTATACTAATTCAAACATCCAATTAAAGATTTAAACACCTTTGAAAATAATTATTCAATGTAGGTGAACAGTGACGACATAAGAATGAATCCCATTTCAAAACTCCATTGATTCATCACTCCTTAATAAATCAACATGCCATCCAATCATGCCATAACAAGACAAAATGGATTCCAATGATCACCCTTATTCTTTTCATGCTACCCACATATGAAAGGTTAAATAAACATCCCAACCCGAACAACTGAACCGAATAGTGAAATATGGGTTGGGTGTCACTGACCTTAGGTGCACCTCCTCAAATGCCAAAGGCTACTGGCTAGCAGTGATGGTGTAAACAAGTATAGTGGGAAGGTTATACCCTCTCTGAGGAAAATAAGGTACTTCTCCAAGTATAATATAAAATAATAGACTCTGCAGACTCGAACCACACCCACATAGCAGAATCATAATCAATAGCAGATAAACCAAAAGAAGCAATATAGAAACAAGTGCAGCAGAATGTAAACAAAACTACACGTTGAAACAACTTGTAACAACTACTAGAACAGACAAGTCATGCATCCATAACAAGTCAAGATATAAAATGGTTCCAATGTCTAACCAACAATAGATATAATAAACAAGTAAAGAATGTTGATACCCGAAAGAAAGCAAAACAAAGTAAACTCCGGCTAGGCATGACCTCAGGGTCCATACCAAATCCCCATGTAACAACTAATATGATCCAGATCCTGAAGCTGATCTCTTTCCCGCATGTAAATCCATAAAGTCTACACATGTCCCAAAGGTCTAGTTCAGGGTGTGAGACAAATCTCAGTAGGATACCACTGATGCACCTGATTTGTGTATACATTTTCATACACTTTATCGAAAAATAAAAACATTTTTTCAGAAAATATATGTTGTTTCATGAATATATACTTTGATTTTGGTGATTTCGTTTATTTTCAAATATTTCTAGTCAAGATACACAAATCAAGGGAAGTCTGTGAAAATTTTGCAACTACACGGTGTGTAAATTTATACACGCCGTGTACATTCAGATGGGGACACAGATCAAAAGGGGGGAGTACATGCCCAAGTCATCAACCAGACACTACAAGCCGTGCGGATTACTGCTTCACGCCGTGTACCGACTTCTAGTTGTGTTTGGTGGCGCTTTCTAGGGACTACACGCCATGTGTGGCAGCACTACACACCATGTACTACCCACCAACTAGCCGCCGACGCCGTGTGAGTCAAAGACGGCGCGGATGGTCACCTACTGAAGAAAAACCGTGGAAAAGGGCCGTTGACAAGACTACACGACGTGTACTTTTATACACTTCGTGTACTTTAGTTTTCTATAAATAAAGGACTTGGCCTCCGGACTGAAAGGATATGAAACACTTGGAGAGAGGGGAACTTCTGTTTCCATATTCCCGAGCCACCGTTGTACCACTATTCCGCCATTCCACCTTCTGACACCTCTCCCCAAAGCTTATTCGATGATCTCATCAGGTATCGAAGGTGTTGTTTTTATTATGTCCTATATGTGTAACTAAACACCCCTTATGTTGGGGATGTGGATGATGATGAACTTTTGTATGTTGGATTGATTTATATGGTTGTGTTTTTTCTTTTAAATTCTTCTCATTCTTCTTTAACCATTGTTGAATACCACTGAGTAATATAATCCAGACCAAGGGCAGAATTCTCAGGGAGATAAAATAAGAATAATGATGAATGCTTTCATGATCATTGAAAGGATCCATAGATTCATAAATGGACTAAACTGAAATTAAGAATTGTGAAACACTGACTACCGGACCAAGGAGTCGAATTTTTTCAATTCCAAGACAAAATCAACCGGACCAAGGGAATATTGTCATAAATAAGATCCAGAATGTTGAATTATCATGAACAACACAACTATATAAGAAATCCGCATAAAATCTCCATAACCACCATAGCCCCAACACGTTCTTTTTCCTACTAAACCCATTAATTTTTTGTTGTTGTTTTCTTTTAAATTGTTGATCATAATTTCAAGTAAACAAAAAAGTTTAAATAATCCAAAACAAGAAAATCCACTCTAAATTCAGAAAGACTCACTAAATTAATTCTAAACTCAATTGAATTCACGCATGTACCAAAGTTACCTATAGATCGACCCCGCACTTGCACTATACTAAGTTTAAGAGTGGGTAGTATCAATTTGGGACACCGATAACATGCCTTCGGTGAAATGACTCACCAAATTTTGGAGTCGTTGCCGGGGAATCTTAACGGTTCAAGTGATAAATATAGTTGTGTTAGTAATTAATTAGGTGAAAATAAAAATTAAAAATTCTCAAAAATTTCTTTCCTAAACCCATTTCTATTTCTCTTTTGTTTTCCCTTTTATGCCTGGGTTTTGTTTTGTGTATGTGTCTGATCCCAGGAGCATGAACCAATGACTCACACGGTCCAGGAGTGCTGAGTCATCGGATATTCTTTCGATTGACCCGGAGATCGAACAAAACTTGTTGCGACGTCGACGTGCACTAGTAGAGATGCACAGACAAAAATCATTACCTATGGAAAACAAGGAAGAGGGAGCACCGGCCACTGAAGCTGAAGCTGGACAACCATTCCAGGACCAATAGCCTCCCACTGCTAGTGTACCGGAGTAGGCCCAACCTGGAGGTTTCATGGAGTTCCTCCTGAGGGACTACCAGCAACCACCACATCAACCACTTCCATAGTACGGCCAGCCCCAGCAGCAGCGGAAGCTCTTTCAACATCCCTACTTCACCCCTCAGGAGCAGCACTACATGCCGCCTCCACTTCTTCAACAGACACCTCCACAACATACTCTTATGGAGTACGACCTTACTTCGATCCATGGAGCTGATACGGGCATCATCCGTCCTCCAGTATAGTCCCAGCACTTCGAGATCAAGACTGCTATCATGCAGCTGATCCAGAACATCGTTCAATTCAGCGGCCTTCCCAGTGAAGACCCAAACACCCATCTCTCAAATTTTCTGGAGATATGTGATACATTATATTACCATGGAGTGTATGAGGATGCCATTCATCTTAGAATATTCCCCTTCTCTCTATGGTACAAGGTGAAAGACTGGATCAAAGGGTTACCACAAAGATCCATCCTCACTTAGGAGGAGTTGGCTCAAGCATTCCTGTCCAAATACTTCCCACCTTCAAAGACAGTAACCTTGCAGAATGAAATCCACAACTTCCAGCAGCACGACTCGGAATCGTTGTATGAATCCTGGGAAAATTTCAGGGAGATGTTACGTAAATTACCACACCATGTACTTCCACTCTGGATGCAAGTACAAAATTTTTATGGAGGACTAATAACGGATACAAAGTATGTGGTGGATGGAGTTACTGGAGGAATGGTAATGAGAAAATCCCCTGAAGAACTTTTCGAACTACTAGAAGATATGTCTGCCAACAGCTTCCAGTGGCATTCCGAGCGGGGGGCCCAAAAAAAGGTATGCATAGTATTGATTCTACTACCATGCTTGCTGTCCAGTTGGATGCAATATCCAAAAAGATCGACACATTGAATATCATGGGTGCATCTCAAGTCCATGCGGTGAACCATCCAGAATGTGGTGACTGTGGTAACAACCACATCCTAGGAGAATTCCCAGGACCTTCAGTCGAACCTTCGATAAGCGAGGTGGGCTATGTTGCTCAAAATAGAGGGTTGAACCAGTTTTAACAATACCAGAACCTGGCATGGCGTGAAAACTAGAACACAGGATGGGGACAACAGCAACAGAATCCTCCACCCCAGCGACTGCCTGGCTACAGTCGACCCCAATATCAGAACCCATACCCAAGGCAAAAACATAATCAGTAGGGTTTCTACCAGCAACAAGGGTATCAAAACCCTCACCCGCAGTAGCCAAGGCATCAACCACCTCCACAATCTGTATATCCACCTCAGTAAGAGAATACCTTCAGGTTAGATGATCTTATGAAAAAATTCATCTCTATTGCTGAGACCCTATTTCAGAACTAGGAGGCTTCTATTCGAAGCCTTGAGAACAAAATCAACTAGTTAGAAAACTAGATCTCAGGGAGACAGCCTGGTACACTACCAGGAAACACCGAGAAGAACCCAAGGGAAGAGGTCTATGCCATCACTTTATGAAGTGGAAAGAATCTACACCAGAAGGAACCGACACATTCAACTGCACCTATACTCCCTGTTGACAACAAAGGTACAATTTCAGACCCCTCTTCATCCGAAACTCCATCACCAGAGGCTCAACCAGGAAAAGGAAAGGGGGTCATCAAACCATTCGAGCATGAGTTACCTTTTTCGGAGTAGATGAAGCAAAGGAAGCTGGATCACCAGTTTGTAAAATTCATGGAAGTATTCAAAAATCTATACATCAGTATCCCTTTTGTAGAAGATCTGAAAAAAATTCCCACATATGCTAAATTCATGAAGGAAATCCTCTCAAATAAGAGGAAGATGGAGGATTTGGGCACTATAGCACTGAAAAAGGAGTGCTCTGCAGTCGTACAACATTCCCTTCCTCCCAAGCTCCAGGATCCAGGTAGCTTTACTATTCCATGTACAATTGGACCCTGTGAATTTGGAAAATCCTTGTGTGACTTAGGGGATAGTTTTAAACTCATGCCATTCAGAGTTTTCCAAAAGCTCGGACTCCACGATCTGAAGCCTACCCGAGTAGCCCTTCAAATTGCTGACATATCCATTAAATATCCAAAAGGGCTACTAGAGGATGTGCTGGTGAAGGTGGGAAGATTTATCCTCCCTGCGGATTTTATTATCCTAGACATAGAAGAGGATCAAGAGGCACCTATTATATTGGGAAGACCTTTCCTGGCCATAGGGAAATTCTTGATCGACGTGCACCAGGGGGAGTTGATTTTCCAAGTAGGGGATGAAAGAGTCTCCTATAATGTTCTAAAGGCCGTCAAACAAGCCTCGTTACCTAAACATGAGGGATGATATATAGTGACTACCATGGATGAACAATTGAGTAGACAAGAATATGATCTGGTATGCTCTTACATTTCAGATGATATGATTTTATCAAACATGCCCACTGATGAAGCGCCAAAGGACCTGAAATTCATTAAAGGCTCGGGCGACCACTATTGGCAATGAGCTGTCATTCCTAACATCCTAGATAGGACAGAAGTACAACAACCGGTACCTTCAGTTCTCAAGGAACCTAAACTAGAGCTGAATCCTCTCCCACCTTCCTTAAAGTATGGGTATTTGGGAGATCATCACAAATTTCCCATTATACTTAGTGCATCACTATCACAGGAGCAGGAGGATACACTCCTACAAATTTTGAAGCAGAGAAAGTAGGAAATTTGATGGACTATTACAGATTTGAAGGGTATCAGCCCTACCATTTGCACCCACAAGGTGCTGCTTGAAGAAGGAGAAAATCCATCTAGAAAACCCCAACAGTGTATGAACCCTCCCATGAAGGAAGTCATAAAGAAGGAGATAATCAAGCTATTAAATGAAGGCATTATTTACCCTATATCAGATAGTTCGTGGTTAAGTCCCCTACAAGTGGTCCCTAATAAGGGAGGTATCATTGTGGTATCTAACAACAAGAACGAGCTCATCCCCACTCACACAGTAATGGGTTGGAGAGTTTGTGTCGATTACAGGAAGATAAATGACACCACAAGGAAGGATCATTTTCCCCTTCCCTTCATGGATCAGATGTTATAAAGACTACAAGGGCATAAATATCACTGATTCCTCGATGTCTACTCAGGATATAATCAAATCTCCATTTCCCCAGAACATCAGGAGAAGAGCACCTTCACTTTCCCATATGGTACGTTTGCCTAGCGCAGGATGGATTTCGGTATGTGCAACGCTCCAACCACATTCCAGCGATGCATGCTGGCTTTTTTTCACGACATGGCGGAACAAATCCTGTAAGTATTCATGGATGATTTTTTCATTTACGAGAAGTCATTTACTACCTATTTGTGGTACCTGGAGCTATTACTAGAGTGATGCAAAAATACTAAACTAGTTTTGAACTAGGAAAAGTGTCATTTTATGGTGAAAAGTGTCATAGTCCTTGGAAAAAAGATTTCAAAAAAGGGGATAGAGGTGGATCCGGAGAAAATAGAAGTCATCTCATGACTTCCCATTCCAACTTCTAATAGAGCCATCTGCAGCTTCCTGGGACATGAGGGTTTTTACAGGAGTTTTGTCCGCGATTTATCGAAGATATCCTAGCCCCTAACGAACCTCATGACTAAGGATGATATTTTCGAATTCAATGAGGCATGTACCATATCTTTTGAGCATATAAAGCAGTGCCTGTTCAAAGATCTAGTGATGATTTCCCCCAACTGGGTGGCACAATTTGAAGTAATGTGCGATGCCAGCGACTATGCAGTGGGAGATGTCCTGGGTCAGCAGTTGGACCGAATCTTCTGACCCATCTACTATGCCAGAAGGACACTCAATGAGGCCCAACTAAACTACACTACTACAGAGAAGGAGATTTTGGCAGTGGTATCTGCCTTCAACAGGTTTCGTTCTTACCTTGTGATGTCTAAAGTTATTGTTTATACTGACCATGCAACACTTAAGTACCTGTTAAACAAGAAGGATAAAAATCCCTGATTGATCTGATGGGTCCTCCTCTTTCAAGAATTTGATTTATAGATCCGAGATAAAAAGGGGTGTGAGAATATGGTTTCTGATCATCTATCCCGTCAGGAGATGCCACACTTGGAGAAGGAAGAGGATCGAGAGATAAGGTAGGATTTTCCTGATGAGCATATCTTTTCAATTATTGAGTCCCCTAGGCCCTGGTATTCTAATATTGCTAACTATTTAGTTACAGGTGTCATCCACCCCGACCTCTCCTTCCAATAGAAGAAAAGATTCCTCTCTAATGTTAAGTGATACTTCTGGGAAGACCCACTCCTATTCTGGTTCTGTGGAGATGGTGTGATCTGAAGATGCATCCCAGAGACAGAGGTTCAAGGGGTCCTGGAATTTTTTCATGCCTCACCCGTTGGAGGAAATCATGGACCCTATCGCACCATAGCGAAGATTATGAAATCTGGGTTTTTCTGGCCCACCATGCATAAAGATTCCCAAGGCTTTGTTTCCCGTTGTGATCCATGCCAACATACAAGTAATATGGGACGTAGAGCCGAGATTCCCCAACACCCCATCCTGGAGGTCGAGATCTTTGATGTCTGGGGCATCGACATCATGGGACCATTTCCCCCTTCTTTCGGAAATACCAACATCCTCGTCTGCGTTGATTACGTCTCCAAATGAGTGGAATCCACTGCTACGACACACGACACGGCTAAGGTAGTCGTGAACTTTCTAAAGAAGCACATTTCCAGTTGGTTCAGAATTCCTTGTGTGCTGATTAGCGACAGGGGGACACACATTGACAACACATTAATGAAAGGAGTGATATCTAAATATGGGGTAAAGAATCAAATGGGTACACCATACCATCCCCAATAAAGTGGACAGGTGGAGCTCTCCAACCTTGAGCTCAAACAAATTTTGGAGAAAATAGTGAATACCTCACGGAAAGATTGGTCCAAAAATCTTGATGACGCTTTGTGGGCCTATCACACCACCTTCAAGACACCATTAGGGATTTCACCATTCCGCCTCGTCTATGGAAAACCATTCCATCTACTAGTGGAACTGGAACACAAAGAATATTGGGCCGTCAAGGCCCTGAATTCTGATCTAAAGTCAGCTGTAGAGAGGCGAAAGTTCCAACTATCAGAACTCGATGAAATCATAAGGGAAGCGTATGAGAATGCTAAATTATACAAGGAGAGGAAAAATCCATCCATGACCAGAAGATTTCTCAAAAAACATTTCAACCCAGTGATCAGGTACTCTTCTTCAACTATCATCTTCACCTATTCCCAGGAAAACTCAAGTCGAGGTGGTCAGGACCGTTCCATGTCATATGAGTATTTCCTCACAGAGCGGTGGAAATTTCCAAAGAGGATGGTAAACCATTCAAGGTGAATGACCAACCAATGAAGATTTACCATCACATGGAAGATACAGCGGGAAAAATCTCCACTATCCCTCTTAGGTAAGAAAAGGTAAGTAGGTCGAGCCAATGACCAAAAACAAAGGCGCTTCCTAGGAGGTAACCTAGAGGATACACGTCGTGTACTACCTATCTGAACAGCATGTACATTTTAATTTTCATTTATCTATCTAATATAAATCTATAGAGTATCTAATAAATAAATAGGGATGATGTCGGTGCTGATGGTAAAGTCACTAGAGTTTATCCGAGCTGTCCCCAGTTCGAATCCTCCCGACCTACCTTCGGCACAGGGTTCCTCCTTCTTTATATTTTCTTACACGACGTGTGTAGTAAATTCCATATATATATATATATATATATATATTTATAAGAAAACACATGATGGGGATGGGTCAGTTGTCCAAGATCGAAACCCGGTTTCCAAAAGACCCGAGTTTGAATCCTGACAACCGCCCCATTTCCATTATTTCCCCTTTTAATAAAAACCACATGGCGTGTCTTACAAAATACGGAGTGTGTGCCATATTTTATTCCTTAAATTAAAAAATATAAAAACAATTTTCTATATAATGTAATTCATGTGGATGGAGTTGGTAGATTGCCAAAGTCTCGGCCCTGGATCCAAAAGACCCAAGTTCAAACTCAGCTAATCTCCCTACTTCATCCTCTTCTTTTATAATTAAAAACCACACACCGTGCATTTATTTCTTCCCATGTGTATATGATGTACAGATTAAATGTATATAAATACTAAATATGGGTAGTATTACAACCTTCGCTCCAGTGGTTAAGGGATTCTGTTTGGAGCGGCCGATCGCAGGTTCGAACCTCTCTCCAAGCACCGGACCAAAGGTTGTACTTCTCTTTTTACAATATTTAAACACACGGCATGTATTTTCCAACTACATTACATGTATAGTTTTATTTTTCAATTCTGTATATACAAATATATACCTATTTTACTTTAATTATTTTAATTAATTATTATTAATTATTATATAGTTTATTATATTTGGAGATACACGGCATGTAGTCCAGAAGTGCACACCATGTACCACGGCTATATAAGCCGTGGGCCACCAGGCTTTACGCCGTGTCGTGCGGCTCCCCCTTTCATCCCCTTCTTCCCGTTTTCTTCTCCTAAATGCCACACGCCCTCTAAATCTCAGATCCACCATTTTGGTTCGTTTCGAGCTCTGATTTCTTCTGTATTGCGATCCTCGGTCAAGGTACGCCCTTCTACACACACTATTGCAAGTTTTTAGAAGCGTTTAGGGTGTTTTTGGATCTGCCGACCATTCGTCTTCCGCGGTACATGGCCACGGATTGAATAACACATGTCGTGTACTTTTGTACATGGCCACACACAAAAATCTTCGTAATTTGAATATACATGGTGTGTATGTTCGGTACACACCATGTACTTTACCTGTCATTCCTGAGTACCCTTTTCACACGGCCTCGCACACCATTTTCACGTACACGGCATGTGTGTTTGGTACAAGCCATGTATATCATTTCTTTTGTCCCCTTCGTGTGCAGCACCTAACACGGCCTCTCAACCCATGTTCCTATACACGGCGTGTGTGTTTGGTACATGTCGTGCATCCTATTTCTCTCGACCGAACCCGTGTCTAACCCCCCACACGGCCATGTTCCTCAAATAAATCACATGCCGTGTGTGTTCAATACATGGCGTGTCTTTGATTCTTAGAACTGATACACTCATGGTCGTGTCGTTTGAAATACACGACCATGCCCACTTTGTACGAACACGGCGTGTATGTTCGGTACATGCCGTGAACCTTTACATGGTCAATCTTCTTCACCCTCGGTGTGTTTATCCAGAGAACATGAAATGCTGCTTATCTTATACTACATGCCATGTACCCTAGATGTACACGCCGGGTACTGTTATTTTTCAGATTTCTCACATTTTCTTTGTCTTCTTTTTTTTCTTTTTATTTTTTTCTTTTTTTTCTTTTTCAGGTTCTGGAAGATCCCGATCCTTCCTAGGGGAAGTGTCTAGCCTTCTCCACTGAGAGCGAGAGGCCCATTTTTAAGCGGATTCGACTCCGACCTCCGACACAGCAAGACCCTGATGCTTTGGTCTATGAGCTCCCTCCATTGGCCACCCTTCCACCCCTCAATCCCTCCACCGAGGCTGGTCCGAGCACCATCCTTCCTTCCCTCCCAGCTTCCACTCCACCTGAGACCTCCTCCTCTGTAGTTGGCACTTCATCAAATGCCCCATCCAGAGACCCTTCCCCTACTGCAGCCGATCCACCCCCAGAGCCAGCTCCTACTGCTGCACCTCCACCTGGGCCGGGACCTGTAGGTGTTCCCTATCCCTGCTTGGTGTTCCCAGTCACTGATCTGTCACATGAAAGGGTTTGGCACTTTTCTCGCCGTCCAATTCCGATGAGTGGACGCTACCTCAACTGCACTGTTCCTCAACATCTCGGCATATGGGGAGAGTTAGAGGATCTCTTTGCCCACACTCCACTACTCTCTATTTTCTAGGTCTGCACTCTTATCTTCTGCGAATTATTTTTGGAGTTCGCAACCTCTTTCGTGTTCGACAGAGCTGAGTACCTAGAGACACCTAGTGATGTGGTGCCTGTGGTTTGGTTCCGGCTGGGCGGCCGATGATTTTCCCTCACCATGATAGAGTTTGGCCAAGGGTGCGTTTTCTATCCCCATCCTATTAACCCAACCCCTATTTCCACCCTAACTAGACCCAAGCACTCTGAGCTCGTGGATATGTGGTAGGAGATTGCTGGCCCTGACCACCGCTACACCCCTACCTCACAGAAGAGCACCCTTATCATCGACCCCATCCTTCGTTTTACCCACTAGTGCTTCAGTGCCATTATTTTTCCCCGCCATGAGGATATGGGGGCCGTGACCGGTCGTGACATGGATCTCTTTACCTGTGTCATCAGACAGGACTATCCGGACCTCCCTTACCTAGCCGCCTCCTATTTCCATGCTATGTTTACTGACCGTCAGGGTAACCTGAACGGTGGGTTTTACACCACTCACCTCGCCCGACACATTGGGTTTTTCGAGCCTTCTTTACCCCATGACCTGTTAGGTTCTCCCCAGTGGATGGACTTTCTCATGCTCATTCGCATGGGAATCGTCTGGAAGCATGGGGGTGCCTACATCCTTGTCCAAGCTCTCCCCCACCCACCTGCTGACCCTCCTGCCCCAGCTGATTCACGTACACCTCCCTCCCAACCCCCACCAATTTCCCCACCCCACCCCTTCCTACTAACCCACTTCTTCTAGACTTCCTTCTTCTGCCCCACCACCATCCCCACCTACCCCTTCACCCTTGGTCGATATCACCCTTTCCCTTCGCCTGGCCACAATGGACCAGCATTTGGTACATATAGACAGCCGCTAGGATCGGATGGAGCAGCCGTTGGAGCTTATTGTTCAGAATATGGGTATTCCATTGCCTCCACCACTAGCCTTTGCCATGGCTCTTGGCCCTTATGATGCTGCTCCACCGCCCTTCACTGTGCTGGCCACAGATTCCGTTCTGGTCTCTACTATGGGCCCAGCTACTACTACTGCTGCTGCCGCCACTGTTTCCAGTCCAGGGGGGATGCCAACCTTCCTTTACAGGATCCAGTACCTGTGGCTCCTACTTCTCCAGCTTCCCTTCCCGACACCAAGTCCGAGCCTCCAGCTTCCACGGCTCCTGCCCTATATCTATCGGCCGACTCTATACTGGATAATGCCTCTTCTGAGGCAACCCCATGACTAGATTTGGGACACATGATTTTCAATATATATATATTTTTGTGATATCTTGTGCTTGTGTTTATAATTCCTTCTTGCAGTGTTATTTTTCTTTCCCCCTCACAGGTACTCTGGCATGTTTTGGGCTGCAATTTTCTATCACATACCGTTTTCCTACGCCTAGACATGAGGGGAGTATTCTTTTTCTATTATTTTTTTTTCTTTCATGATTTAATTATTCCAATACTTCCCCTCGGTATGGTCCAATATTGTGTCCCCACCTTGTCATGTTACTTTTTTTGTCACTTGGTGGACCATGTGCGCTTTTAAGTATGGGGGGAATCTCTCTACCTCTTTAGTATTTGCCCTTTGCAGATTCTAAGAGACATCATTATTTTTAGATATATTTTACTTTGTGAGGATAATTTTTGTTAATCATGTTTTTAAATAATAAGCTGAAAGTGGGAATTTTTTTAAAAAAAATTGTATGTTACTTTTTGGTTCTTAAGTGTTTTAAAATTATTGCTGATATAATTTACAATTATAACTTGTAATCCTTGGATAATTACATCAATTAGACTAATCAATTATTTTGATAGTCATGACCTGATTATATCTTTATTTATTTTTCCCACTCCCGAGAGGTATTCTAAACCCCTTTTCCATATTCTTTCTAATACCATCTTTCTTGAAATATTCTTAGAATATACATAACTACCAAAATTTGCGAATTTTCTTTTCGAAACATGAGGAATTTTTGAATTACATTAAAATGATTGAGGCATAATATTTTTAACCTCTTTATCTTGAGCATACTCTACATCTTATCTTCGTGAAGCCTATAGATACCATGAATAGCCTTTATAGAAATCCATATTACAAGCCTATTTCCCTTCTTATACTAATTATTTTATGATTTTTCATTAATATTCATTTGAACTCACAAGAAGGGATTGGCACCACATGGTATAAATTCGTGAATTGTCAAGAAATGAAGTATGGGGGAGTTCCTCTTGATCGTTTGGGATGAACAGAGTTCAAACCACTATTTTGGAAATTTAGAAAGGTTTCCTTTGTAAAAAAAATGGTACAAACAAAGGGTCCTTATACACATTTGTTGGTTTATGACTCCTACTCAGCTAAAGGAAATGGTGGTGATGAGATCATTTGATAGAGATTTTTAAGGATGTTTTTACATTGAGTTTACTTTTTAATATCATGCAATGTTATTTAAGAGTTTATCCTCCTTTTTCAACCCTCAGAGTTATTTTTCACCTCTTTACCTACCAATCTTTAGCCACAGAAACATATGATCCTTATTGAAAATCCCTCATGATTTTTGTAAATTAAATTTTCTAAAGTGGAGAACTCTATGTCTTTCAAACCTATGGATAGAGTGTATATATCTTTGATTGAGCATAACTTTGTTTTAAAAACATCTTGAGTGTTGAGTATTTTATTGGTGAGGTAAATCATCAAGTGGCTTGATTATTTTTGAAAGGTTGAAACATGTGTTAAAAGAGGATGAAAGTAGTTAATTGAATTATATATGTGGCATGATTAGAATATCTCCTAGATTAAAATTACTTTGTACTCTTTGTGAAATTATCTCCTGTCAATTATTATTTACATTTATGATTAGCTGAAGTCCTTACTTTTAAAATATAGATTCTTTTAATTAGATGTTGAGATTTGCTTGAGGGAAAGAAAATGACTAAGTATAGGGGAGTTTGATGCACCTGATTTGTGTATACAATTTCATAAACTTTATTTAAAAATAAAAACATGTTTTCAGAAAATTTTTGTTGTTTCATGAATATATACTTTGATTTTGGTGATTCTGTTTATTTTCAGAGATTTCTAGTCAAGATACACAAATCATGGGAAGTCTGTGAAAATTTTGCGACTACACGGTGTGTACATTTATACACGTCATGTACATTCAGACGGGGACACAGATCAAAAAGGGGGAGTACACACCCAAGTCATCAACCATACACTACATGCCGTGCGGATTACTGCTACACGTCATGTACCGGCTTCTAGATGCGGTTGATGGCGCTTTCTAGGGACTACACTCCATGTGTGGCGGCACTAAATGCTGTGTACTACCCACCAACCAGCCACCGACGCCGTGTGAGTCAAAGACAACATGACTGGCCACCTACCGAAGAAAAACCATGGAAAAGGGACGTTGACAGGACTACACGACGTGTACATTTATACACGTCGTGTACTTTAGTTTTCTATAAATAGAGTCCTTGGCCTCCGGACCGAAAGGAGGTGAAACACTTGGAGAGAGGGGAACTTATGCTGCCATATTCCCGAGCCACCGTTGTGCCACTATTCCGCCATTCAACCTTCCGACACCTCTCCCCGAAGCCTATTCGATGATCTCATCAGGTATCGAAGGTGTTGTTTTTATTATGTCCTATATGTGTAACTAAACACCCCTTCTGTTGGGGCTGTGGATGATGATGCACTTTTGTATTTTGGATTGATTTATATGGTTGTGTTTGTTCTTTTAAATTCTTCTCATTATTCTTTAACCATTGTTGAATACCACTGAGCAATATGATCCAGACCAAGGGCAGAATTCTCAGGGAGATAAAATAACAATAACGATGAATTCTTTCATGATCATTGAAAGGATCCATCGATTCATAAATGGAATAAACTAAAATTAAGAATTGTGAAACACTGACTACCGGACCAAGGAGTCAAATTTCTTCAATTCCAAGACAAAATAAACCGGACCAAGGGAATCTTATCATAAATAAGATTCAGAAGGTTGAATTATCATGAACAACACAACTATATAAGAAATCCGCATAAAATATCCATAACCACCATATCCCCAACACACTCTTTTTCCTACTAAACACATTAAAAATCGCATGTTGTTTTCTTTTAAATTGTTAAACATAATTTCAAGTAAACAAAACAGTTTCAATAATCCAAAACAAGAAAATCCACTCTAAATTCAGAAAGACTCACTAAATTAATTCTAAACTCAATTGAATTCACACACGTACCAAAGTTCCTTGTGGATCGGCCCCACACTTTCACTATACTAAGTTTAAGAGTGGGTAATATCAATTTGGGACACCGATAACATACCTTCGGTGAAACGACTCACCAACCACCCAATGGTGTGTACCTAGTATAAGTGTTTAAGTAGGCATGCATACATAGGAAAAGTAGACAACACAATGCTCAAAGTGAACACAACCTCCACTGGTGCTCAACAACCATCATGGAGTATCACCTGCTTTGACCAACACCAGAATCTCAGTCATGTAACTGAGCTCTTTGTGCCTCCTGACATCGCATGTCTCATGTACCGAAATCCTGAAGGCACACCCAAGAAATATCAACCCGACACCATGTGCCTCCTGACACCTCATGTCTCAAGTACCAGTGTCCCATAAGCATGCCCAAGAAGTAGTATCCTAGAACCATGTGCCTCCTAACACCTTGTGTCTCATGTACCGATGTTTTTTAGGCACTCCCAAACAATATGAAGACTCCTCACCTTACACATGGCTTCCACAGAAAGCACCCCCAAACCATATTCACCTAACCGCAACTAAGAGGGGCCTCTACCCACATGAGTGGTCAAAACCACCTCATCACAGAGTCATGTATGTGCACATGACCCAAATTGCAGGTGAGAGGAAATCACCAAATATAAAACCCTAGCCATAACCTCTCTGGAAAATCATGACCTTGAAACCATGTCACTTAGAATCCGATGGCCTTACCATCTAAGTAACCGAGGCCTTTCCTAACCTAAAATTCACACCGCCTCAATCTGACATCCATAACACCCAATCCCATGGTCAAACCACCCAAATAATCTGATCCAAGCCCAATTTATGATCATAATCACTCAAGAATATATGAGCCACACCCAAAAAACCCCAAAAGTTCCAGTATATGCAATATCAAGAATCACACACATATATATATAATAAAGAATAATCACTTCAATAGGAAAAAAAATTAAATAGTTGAATTGCACTAGCCATGTGTTATCCCATACCAACACTGAGGTCTTGAAAGCCTATAATAACTTAATCATGCTTAATAGTTTAAACTCATCATTTTAATCAAAATAAAAAAATTATAACCATTTTGTCACCCCATCCAAAATTCCCCAAGTGAGAAACGACCTCTAACCCAGCCTCGCTCAAGCATAACAAGATAAGGGAATTCCCAATGGCATCCCATAAGGCATATGATCCATTCAATATAAGGAAACATGGGTCCCACTCAATACCCGACATTGTGCTAAAAGCTGAAACCCCCAAATGACCATGAAAAAACAAAACAGAGTATGCACCACCTACCTTAGACTCGTATACACACATCCGATATCGAGCTGCAATTCAAAGACGGTCTTTGTAGATCTATTTTTCTGTCAAATCCCAGTAATTCTAATTGGATGGAAACTACAGTGTGTGAGGAAAAGGAATAATAACAGAAGAGGGTGCATGGGTTTAGACTTCCTGATGGGATCTTGTAGCCATTGATGGATTGAAGAACAAACGTAAAATGAAGAATCTAGGAGAAGAAATGTTCTTGGCCTCCCGGAGCATCACAGTCCGAAAACAAGGAAGAAGAAGGTATTCTCAGAAACAAGACGCGATACTCTACCATATAAGCAAATAAAAATAAAATTACATAGCATGTATTAAGGACTAAATTCTGTGTAGTAGCTTGAATGTATTCTGACTTACACTGGTTTCTAGGTCATCATATGGCTTAGATGTGTCACACGGGTGAACACATGACTAGGATTCATCCAGTACATGGAAAGTAAAATACACGGCATGTTATGGGAAACTAAACACCGTGTAGTGGTTTATTTTTACATGGTCACCACATGGCATGTACTAAGTCATCACGCAGTCAGTACATGCCTAATATACACATGGTGTATACTTGGAAGTACATGGCATGTAACATAGAAATTTCTAGAACTACCCAGTTTTCTCCCCTTTTTCTCAAAAACAATGTATAAAGAAAAGGAAATAGAAGACTCGTACTTCAAAGGAATAATCGGGTTCTTATAAAATTCCACCCTTAAAGCAATTTGTCCTTGAATTTCCATTCTAAGGGTGGTGAAGAAAAATTCCAACACAACTCTGGCCCAAAATTCAAATCAATAAAAGTTTCATTGACTTGTTACCCAGGCTCAGGTCCTCCCATGACACATCATCACCCCTTCACCATACCAGGTGCCCCCATGTCATTCCTGACACCCAAACATATCCCGCACCGCATCACCGTTCGCCTCTATAAGGTCCTGCATACCATGGATTATCAAAATAAAACCCGATGCCTTGCACCTGAAGTAACTTGCATCCTTGATGCCTCTATTCCCACAACACCTCAAGTATTCCACATCCTCGATGCTTCTAATGCCACACATCACACACACACACACACACAGATATATATATATATATATATATATATATATATATATATCATGGAATCGAAATGGTGCCAATCCCACTAACTAGAATCTGGTCAGTCCACATATATCATGTGCTTCTCATGCACTCAAAACGGATATGTCTCAATAGACCATTCCAAAAAGGAAACAAGGAAAATCATGGCCACACTCATGGTGTACCTCTGACCGTCATCAGCTCACCAGCCTGCTCAGCCTCTAGAAGCTCCACAGTGAGCACCTTACCTGAAGTATGACTACCAGATGCCTGACCTCCCTGCAGTGATGCTCCAGTCACCGACCAATGACCCCTCAGCTGGGTACCATTGTCTCTGACATGTCATTCTCATGAAACTGAGCCTCGTCTACCCTCACCTGGTACCGATCCTGAATAGTCCCTGGACGCCACTGTCTGTCCTGGTCCCTGCCTATCGGCTATCTAAGAAGGTTTTCTGCATAACCTCTCTAGATGTCCGACCTATCCACATGCCTGACACTCATTTGGAGGCTTATCACATTGGGTCTAGACATGCCCTGGATTCCCACACTGAAATCAAACCATTTATGAACTACCACGGGATGCTCAAGCGGAGTCCTTGGCCTAACTACCCTGTTGGAACTCATCCTAACCTTGCTTACTACTATATGAACCATCACCCAAATCCACCAACCAGCTCAAATGGGATTTTTCTATCAAGTTTCCCTCGGCTATGAGAGCTTGATTCACCACCTCTGAGAACGCGGTCAACTTGATGATGTTTACCTACACCTTAATGGTGTGTCATAATCCATCCCTAAAATAGATCACCCTTGAGGTGTCATCGCATACCATACCTGGTGTAAATCCATACAACTCAGTGAAGGTAGATGCATTATCCATGATGGACATGTCACCCTACTGGAGGCTCAAGAACTCCCGATATCTCTCTTCCCTCAGTGTATTTGGAAAAAAGTGCTCAAAAAACCTATCCTTGAAGTCCTTCCATGCTAGTTCTTTATGTTTGTGAGCCTGAACCTACACATCCCACTAGTGCTTCACTGGTCCTCTCAACATGTATGTTTCTAGATTGACCCTCCAACCTGGAGGCATCTCAATCTGCTCGAAGATTATCTGCATGCTCTCTATACATTTTCCAGCCGCCTATGGACCACCCTCACCCTAAAAAAGTGATGGTTGCTGCGACTAGAATTCCCATGTCAGATATTCTATAGAGGGATCTGTACCATGTGCACCTCTATCAATCCCCTACAAGACACGCACCAGACTAGATCAGAGCTACTCATCGAGCCACGACCAGAATGCTGCCAAACCCAACTGTTGCTCTACCTATACTGGATCCTGAACCTGATCCTACCCCTGAGCCTGTACCTGCAGCTCATGTTCTTCCTGTCCCTCAGGTGTCTAAACCGGATCGTGCTCCTGCAGCACCATATCATCACCCACCTGATGTTCCATCGATCCATCTCAGAGGAACCTGTTGAATACCATTAATAGTCAGACAACCCACATATATAACAATATATATATATATATATATAACAGATAAGGAAAGTAGTAAAGAGAAAGTCTATAACAAGAACCCTTACTCTCCCCCACCGCAACCATTCCCCATGTCATCCGAACCTCATGGCCTCCTTACCTACCCTAAACAGAGCAAAGTATCATAGTAACTTCGAGCCATGCCCATCCCGACAACCATCATTTCCTCAAACTGATGACCAAGTTGCCCAATCCGGGTGATCAACATCACCTCATTAATAGTAAAAACCTTATCATATATGATCTAGGACCAACCTCATGCCACATGCAATTTCACATAATTTAAATTATGAAATATTACATTGCAATACACAAGAAATTCTATCAATAATTTCACCTTTCACTTTTCAAAAGCATCCATAGCATAGAAATTGATATTATTCACATGGTATTATCACTTCATAGGGCATATATGTAGATATGAGATTGAAATACCCTAACAATTTTCCTATCAAAAGCCAATAAAACTCCCCTTTCCATTCCGGGCCAAGGTCCAATTATCCCTTACTGCATCGGGTCAAGGGTCACATTTCACAACCAATAATATCACACACCATGTAAGACACCAAGGTGGAAATCATATAAATAGTAATATAAGAAAAATCAAAACAATAATTCCCACCCAAGGTAACTTATTTCATCCCTCATACCTGGGGCTACAGGCACCCAAGAACAAGCTAGAAACCCAATTCCAGTTACGACCTATCTCCAGGCTACCATATCCCAAATATTAAACCAGTACAAATAAAAAGGCAGTCTTGAAATCATTAGTATTTAGTCAAAAGATTATATTAAATCCATTTCAAGAACAAACCCCTCTGATACAACTTTGTAATGTCCCAACCCGAACAGCCAACCCGAATAGTTTTAAACGGGTTGGGTGTCACCGACCTTAGGTTCACCTCCCCGAATGCCAAAGGATACCAACTAGCAGTGAGGGTGTAAACAGGTATAGTGGGGAGGATATGCCCTCATGGAGGAAAATAAGGTATTGGTCTGAGTATAATATAAAACAAGAGACTCTGCAGACTTGAACTATACCCACATAGTATAAGCATAATAAATAGTAGATAAGCCAGCATAAGCAATATAGAAACAAGGGCAGCAAAATGTAAACAAAACAGCATGCAGAAACCACTTTTAACAACTACTAGAATAGAAAACTGATGCATCCATAGAAAGTCAAGATATAAAGAGGGTAACAATGGCTAACCAATAGTAACTACAATAAACAAGGTAAGCATGATGATACCGGAAAGAAATCAAAACAAAGTAAACTCCAGCTAGGCATGACCTCACGGTCCATACCAATTCTCCATTAAATAGTTAATACGATCCAGATCTTGAAGTTGATCTCTTTTTTGCACGTAAATCCATAAAGTCTACATGGGTCTCAAAGGGTCCATGCAGGGTGTGAGACGAATCTCAGCAGGAAATCACCCAAAGGTGTGTACTTAGTATAAGTGTTTAAGCAAACATGAATCCATAGGAAAAGTAAACATAATGATGCAAAAAAGTAAACACAACCTTCACTAGTGCTCAACAG
This sequence comes from Viscum album, assembly GCA_963277665.1. Classification (NCBI taxonomy): domain Eukaryota; kingdom Viridiplantae; phylum Streptophyta; class Magnoliopsida; order Santalales; family Viscaceae; genus Viscum; species Viscum album. The sequence goes on from OY728144.1 coordinate 292,565,035, forward strand.
CCACCATGGAGTATCACCTTCTTCGGCCTGTGTTGGAATCTCAGTCACGTAACCTGACACCGTCTGCCTCTTGACACCATGTGTCTGAAGTACCAACGTCCCAAAGGCACACCCAAGCCCTAACAACCTAGCACCATGTGCCTCCTGACACCTCATGTCTCAAGTACCGGCGTCCCATAGGAATGCCCAAACAGTAGTATCCCAGTACAATGTACCTCCTAACACCTCTTTTCTCAAGTATCGACATCATGTAGGCACTCCCAAACAATATGAAGGCTTCTCACCTCCTACGTGGCTTCCACGACAAGCACTCCCCAACCATATTCACCTAACTATAACTACGAGGGGCCTCTACCCACACGAGCGGTCAAAACCACCTCATCATGGAGTCATCTATGTGCACATTACCCAAATCACAGGTGAGAGAAAATCACCAAATATTGAACCCTAGCCACAACCTCTCTGGAACCTCGTGCCCCTACGACCATTTTGTTCAGAATCCGATGGCCTTGCCATCCAACTAACCTAGTCCTTTCCCAACCTGACAGTCACACTACCTCAATCTGATGCCCATGATGCCCAATATCTTGGTCAAACCACCCAAATATTCAGGGCCAAACCCAAACTGTGATCAACATCACTAAATAATATCTGGGACATGAACAAAACAATCAAAAGGTTTTAGCATACTAAATATCAATAATCACATATATATAATAAAAAAGAACCATTTTGACAGGAAAAATAATTTAAATAGTTGAATTGTACTTGTCCTGTGCTATCCCATACTAGTATTGAGGTCTTGAAAGCCTCTAATAAATTAATCATGCTTAACAGTTTAAAATCAATAATTTAATAAAAAAACAATTATAACCATTTTTTAACCCCCGGCCAAAATTCCCCAAGTGAGAAACAACCTCTAACCTGGACTCTCTCAAACATAACTAGCTAAGGGAATTCCCAATGGCATCTCATAAGGCATACGGTCAATTCAATATAAAGAAACATGGGTCTCGCTCAATACCTGACATTGTGCTAAAAATATGAACCCCAAAATGACCAATAAAACACAAAACAGAGTATGCACCACCTACCTTAGACTCATAGACATTGGCACATCCAATATCAAGCTCCAATTGGAAGCCAATCTTTGTAGATTTATGTTTCTGTAAAATCCTAGTAATTCTACTCAAATGAAAAGTGTGGCATCTAAGGAAAAGGAATAAGAACAGAATAGGGTTTGTGGGTTATGCATTCCTGATGCGACCCCTCATCCACTGACGGATTAAAGAATGGACGTCGGATGAAGAATCTAGGAGAAGAAATGTTCTCAGCCTCCCAAAGCGTCATAGTACGAAAACGGGGAAGAAGAGGTATTTTGGAAAATGAGACGCGATGCTCTCCCATATAAGAGAATAAAAACAAAAGTACATGACGTGTATTAAGGACTACATGCCATGTATTAGCTCATCCATAATCTGACTTACACAGGTTTCTAGGTAATCACACAACTTAAATTCATCACACAAGTCAACACACAACTAGGATTCAATCGGTACATGGAGAATAAAATACACGGCGTGTTAAGGAGAAATAAACGTCGTGTAGTGGATTATTTTTACATGGTCGCCACATGGCATGTACTATGTCATTACTTGGTTAGTACACTCCTAGCATACACATGGTATGTACTTGGGAGTACATGGTGTTTAACCTAGAAATTTCCAGAACTACCCATTTTCTCCATTTTTCACAAAAAAAAGACATAAAAATAAAAGGAAAAAAAATACCCTTACCTAAAAGGAAGAACTGGGTTCTTACAGTCAATAACTAGCCCCTATTCCTATGAATACTCCATGAAACTCATGCATGATGACTCGTATATAATCCTATTAGTATTGGTAGGGCTTATCTCAATCTTAGAACAATCATTTTCATTAGGATTCATTAGTTTTATTTCTTTGAGACTTAGAAAAAATTGATAGGGCTTAGTAAAATAACTAAGTGAAAAAATGAAATTTCATAAGTCAGTCCTTCTTCATAAAATATTCTTAATTCATAACATGAATAATTTTCTATTTCATCCTCAAAATTTTCCATTAACCACAAATTCTTCAACTTCTAATAATTCTTCTTCAATTAGTATGACAAACTCAACTCAACCAAGTTATGTATGTATGCTCAATAATCATACTCATTTATTTTTCACAAGGAATAATTCTTCAATATACTTACCCAAACATCTTTAAAAATCATGTTGTATACAATGTTACATACCCAAGTACAATTAGAGCATGTATTACTCATTAAGCCCAGTTAAACAGTCATCACATATAATCATGCATTGAATTTCCTTCACTAAATCTTATTGACAGAAAATATAACTCCATCTTAACTAACCCACATGGACTCTTCAATATCCCACATTAGATCAGTTTCAATACCATTTAACCTTATAAAATCATTTTTCTTATCCCCCATATTGACGATAAATGAAAGAGAATATAAGGGAAGGTTTTCCTTATTTCAACTTTATTTATTTAGGTTTTCCAAAAACAACTTATTCTCACATCTTTTTTCGTAAATACATTCTAAATATATACTTTGAGAGACGGATGGAATCACATGTGTCTTATCAATGATCTATTTTTCCTTCAAATCCAATTCTATAAGATCTAACCTAGAGTAGAAAACAATAGCGAGTTAACCTAGAAATCATAGATTTCTATTAATCTATTCATTGTGTGAACCACTTCAACTTTCTCATTTCATGGGTTAAACACATTGATTTATAAATTCACATATAACCTATATTAAAATTCACCAAATACATTAAAAAAAATTAATGTTCATGATAACTGACTTCCCCATTGTCCTTTTCCCCCCATCAACCATCACCTACCTTTATAGACATATTTATCATAATCAAAATAGGAGTGGAAAAGTGTGATCGGTAAAAAACAGCTTCCAACTATTGAATATGATGTCCAGTTTCTAGATTTATACAAATAAAATTTCTAAAATAGATTCTTCTATTTGTAAGATATTACTTAATGGTTGCACTATATTTATTCTCATGGTAGTTAACGAATTCTACAATGATCTCATTTTCTTATTGTACAACTACAACACCACTCATCCATATCACATTAAATTCATCTCCCTCAATTATCTACATGTTAGTACAAATAAAATAAAATATTTAGGGAATAATGGGGGTTCTATTAGATTCCTCATAAGTAGAAACAATGTTGAGAGTTTTCTCACAACCATGTACTCTCCTTTATTTCAGACTTAGTATGGAAATATTTCTTTAAAATCCTTTTTTTATGAGTTATAACTAAAGGAATTTTATTCTTATTACCTTGAATTGTTATCTCATGTGGATCAGTTTTCTTCACCACATAGATTAATGAAACTAGAATTAATTTTTCATGAATTATTCTTCTCATAGGATCTTCTTGAGCTGGTAAGTTTTTTATACAATCTTTTGTGTCATGCCTAGACTTTCCACACCTTTCACACACCTATCCTTGAATTTTTGGATCACAAATCAGACATATTCTCATATCCTTGAATATTTTATTATGTAACTACTTGTTTTAATTTTTCACTAGTACTGATTTTTTCATTCTTCATTTTCTTAGCTAATATTAGCTGATTGAGGAACACTGTTGGGATATTTATCTTGACATTCACTTCTTGCTTGGGTATCTCACATGATTTATTAGTATCCTCAAAATTACATGAATTTTTTTCTATTATATTTTCTATTTTATTCCCTTTTAAATAATAGGTAACTTGTCTATGAATCATATTCATTCACTGCTATGCTCTATGACCTTACTTCTCACATTTGTTACCAATTTGTTCTAATAATTTATACATATTTTGTGTTGTTAAGTTAAATGAATTCTTGGTCACAAATCACTTTTATTGAAAGTGTATTCTCTTCTACATTGAAAATATTCACCTTGATTCATTTATCCTTTTCAATAGCGATTTATTATGCAAAAATTATAATATTTTTTCCCAAGTACTCCATAACGCCATCAATATCTTCTCAACATTGATCTACCATAATGATAATAATGCTTTCATAAAGATTGTATTTGTTGTATTTCCATAGACTATAGTTATTTTTCCTCTGGGGTAAATCATATTCCTAAAGTATTTCTCTCTTATTTTTATGTAGAAGAGTGTTTCAAACTACTATTTTGGTCCAAAATTGTCCAGGTTTGGTTTTATGACCTACAATGTTAGAGATAACATGTTTAGTTTGTGATTTATTAGAATTATAATGAACCTTCTTCTTTGGAGCACTCTTTTCTCCTTGAGATGAGTCAACTTTAACCTCAACTAACTTGTTGAATTCTTCTCTGATATTTTCCAAATATATATAATTTTCAAGAAACTTTGATTGTGTCTTGAATAATTCTTCTTCCCTCACAACCATTTTCTACACATGATATTTTATCAAATTTTCACACTCTAAAACTTTCAATTTAAAATTATTGATCTCATCAATATTATTTTTTTAATTTCTTGAAATATTACACAATTTATTCTTCTGTCTTATCATTTTCTTTATAAACATCCTCTTTTTATTCTTGAGTTTGGTATTTTACTCAAGAAATTATTTTAACTCATTTTTTAACATGTATTTTAGCTCTGCTTATTCTCCTTCATTATTATCACTACTCATATAATGTCCCCAAGTATGTAGCCTCTCATCCATTCCCAAATAGATATCTATACATGAAGTTAGATGTGACTTCCTGTATTCCAAAGGCTACTAACTAGAAGTGTGGGTTTATAGTGGTATGGTGGGTTAAGTATAACTACAAATTAGAGTTAAATAACATTGGAAATAAAGGAAACCTTATAATCATCCCAAAATAGGTTATAAATATACATTGAAAAAAGTTAAAATAAATTATTGTATCCCATGCTATAAAAAAATGAACTGTATACAATTCAAATAGTTACAAAAAAACCAAATTTATCTACAAATATCCAAATACTAACAAAATAAACCAAAGTAAAATAATCCTCAACATGGTCTTGAGTCCTAGCTAGGTCCCATATCCCTTTCCCTAACCTAGTAGTCCAAATCATGCATTATTCATAGGCCTTTCCCATATCCATTCCTACAACCATGAATCCTACTCGAGTATCAACCAGTGGCCTGATCAGGGTGTGAGTATAACTTAATTGGACACTAAAAATGGTGTCTACAAATATATTTAGTCTGAGTAATATTGTGATGAAGTGATAAATATATATACATGTACAACTAAAGCATAAAGTAAATAAAAAAATTGTTGATCTTAGGGTTACAGGGTTATACTCGAGACCAAGCATACCTTCCTCACCAAATTTCAGATGTCACTGAATAATAGGAATCCATCTATGGGGAATATATCCATCCCCAAAATCAAAATACATCTCGGGGATATATACCCATCCTAGAAATAAAAGATCACACCCAAGGAAATATACCCATACCTAAAATAATAAATACACTGAGGTAAATATACCCATCCTAGAATCAAAGTCACTCCTGGGTAAATATACCTATCTTGGAAAAAATATCACACATAGATTCAAATCCATCTTTGAAATAGTAAAATAAATACCGAAGTAAAACACCAACATCGAAATCATTCCATAAGTCCAAAAACATTAAATTATTCATCATCTTGTAATTCTCATATCATTACATTAAAAATCCATTTTTGTAAAATAAATATATAAGGAAAACACCAACACCTTTTTTCTATTCAAACCAAAACATCATTTATATCCATTATAAACCATCATTTACCCATCCATTATCTCAATTATCTATTTTATAAATAAATATTTCCCATTATAATTCAAGCTAAATAATGCCGTTTTATCACTTTATCTATCATATTTCGTGAAAAAAAAATCTTTTTCGACTAGTGTTTATATACAAAATAATGGATCATCTCTTAGTACGATATCTATGATTTATAATTATATAATTTAATTTTAGGTTGAACGCATGGTAATCCAATTCAAAAATATATATAATCAATAATAAATGGAGTAATACTTATGGGATAGTTTATCGACCACCCAACTCAGGTGTAATAAAGATTAATTTCCAAGAACCGCTAGTCAAAAAAACCAAACAATATAAGATCCTAAAATGGTATTCCATTAACACCGTATTAGGGTTGATGAGAAGGATAATAACAAATAGAGAAAAATGATATATCTAGGACTTGAAGAAGCTTATACTTACCAAGAGTGATCAATATTAATGTAAAATTATTCAATACCACAATAACTACATTCAGATTATTTCTTATAATTCAAAACCCACCATTACCATCCAAAATAACATGAGGGTGTTGAGGGAATTCAGTTTTAGGGGTCCATGGTGAGTTGATCATTTTAAAATACCTAAAACACTACCCAAGAGAATTTCATAGAATGAAGAAAACTTTCACACTGTGAAATTTTGGGCTAGCACACCTTGTGGACCTGGATATGATTTTTCACAATGTGATACATCATTTCATGATATGAATATCCACATGTAGCTCCCGAACAACTACAAGAACATCTTTTTTCTAAAAAACTCACTTATGAACTATCTTTACACATCTAACAGATAAATAAAAATCATGATACACATTTTTAGGACAAAATGTAAACCACCAAGCTCCTTGAAATATTTGAGGTGAATTAAAAAATCCCCATATAAGGACTTATCATCCCCAATAAGTTTATACAGGGGTATCTCACAAATAACTTGTCATCTAGGACCTACATCCAACTCTTGATCTCAAAATCCATTCTTAGAAACATCCATGAAACCAAAACACTCAATAGAGAATCCACATCGAGATTTTCAACATGCTTCTCCCACTGAATCACATCAGGAATCATCATTTCACGACTTTAATCATGTCACAAAACCCCTCCCAAACCCCTCACAAAACTCAAGATCTTCACACCAAGAAAAACACACACAATTTAGTAGAATTTAAATGGGTTTGTATCTTGGAAGAAGTTTAGGTGTATTAAAACCTCCCCAATACATAGAAATGAATCCTTGAGTTTTATTCCACAACATCACTAGGATTCATAAATAAAAAAAATTATCCACTAAGACCACATGTATAATTCCCACTCTGTTGTTTCCTTTTGGTTTCAATTTTTCTGTCACTGTACCCAGTCCTAATGAACTATATTATTATGGATTTCCTTTTTACTATGACCAATGATGAAAAATTTACACTCCTAAATCATTCTAAAAATTGGTTTCACAACCTGAATAAAATGATATACACACCCTAGGTCATGTGAAAAAAACGAATTCACACCATGAATAATGCAATGAATTACACTATATCTAAATGAAATTCTATAAATAACCTCTATCTACTTTGGGAAGATTCCATTTATTTTTAGTTTAACTAAACATTACCTAAAGTATATTGAATGATAATTGTCCTGATCACTACTAACTCACTAGAAACCATCTAATATTGAGTTTAATATAACTAATCTAAGTGTTTCTCTTAACCACTATTTAAAAAAATACACATGATCCCAACATTTCCCCTAAAATTCTGAATAGTTCACTCTAACTATCTATTGATATATAGATGATTGGATGTTCCCAAATTCACTTCTATACCTAACTCTTTCCAAAAAAAACTGAAACATGATGTAAAATGATTATAACGATCTAAAATTATTTTTAGGGACCCCATATATGTTTATAACATTCTATAAATAGAGATTTCTAATCCCACCCATAAAGAAGGTCTCTCTATTCAGTAAAATGTGATCCACCCTTATCAGCTGATCCACTTCCACCCAAACCACATCTCTTTCCCATAATATTTATAGTATCTTCATCAAAAAATACAATGTAATTTCATCTAATTTTCATTTCTCAAAAACTAAACTAGGAAAAACATCATAATTCCTATTATTTTAACTAACCACATCATGTTGTCCCACTTCCAGTGGAATTCTTAAGCTCCCAAAATACCAATATCACACATCATTGTTTTTTTACACTAGTATACACCAGTCCATTTATCATCTGACTACTGAATTAGAACCCATAGTCTACTCTTTATGTTGCAAATAACATAAGTACATTTTTCATTTTTTAGGGAAACATGTTACTCTAGAGCATCAAAGTCTCACAGACTCGATCACTCACTAACATGATTTGGATAATCAAACCAAATCACACCACTTGACTATAAACTCATCTCTTGGGATTTTAAAAATATGATAAAACTAAATCCACCAAAATTTATCATCCAACCCTCATACTTGGTTTTCTTCCATTTTCAACATCTAACTCAACCGGATGTACCAAAGTGATTCCATAAAACTACAACCACCTTAGGATTGGTTTTATCAACAAGTTACTCCCAAAATTCATTGAAAACTACAAAAAATAGGCTCCACCCACTCAAACATTCCATGGTGTGCTCCCCACAACAAGACTTCCTTATTTCTGATCAATGGTCATGATCATACCTGGTACCCAGCATCATCCAAACATTATCTTTCTTGATCTCCACTCTCATTAGTGATATTAGTTATCAACATGATCCCATATTAAGACTCTATTAACACTATAGTGACCCATTCCATTACTTCTTAGTTATATCAAAAGAAATCCACCACACACCCATTTCATAAAAATATAAACTAAGGTCCACAACCATTCTCACCACCATGTGGATATCATGTTTGTTCCACTATATTCCAGACCTAGACTATAGAGACCCGAAGCTTGAAGTGCATGGACATTACATTATTTTGCGGAATACTTAATACATAACAAAAACAGACACACAAGGATCGTAATACTTTAGTGTCTTTGGAAACTCGGAATATAAACTTCTAATCATGTTGAAATATCTTCAAAAACTCCCATAATGATCTTCCCCTTTTTGTTTCCTTACCTAAAACCATTCTTTATTTCCTGGGGAAAATAAAACATAAAAAGGGTGAGCTCAAATGATCATTAAGGGAAAACATAGATAACATAAAACAATCCATAAATATTTGGAGGCAAAAACTTGAGCATGAAATTTAAACATCAAAATCTTGAGAAAAGACATAAATAGTGGAAGTACGTAAGGCATATATCATAATGGAACATCAACCATGATAAAATATAATGGGAATAAAACATGTAATTGTGGCAACCATTCAGCACATGTTATGATTTCCATAGTAGCCAAGACATTGCTGCCAAGACCATCTTAGTGGACAAAGTCCCTTTCTAAATCGAGTTCACTCCTCGTTTCAGTCCTGTAACACTGAACCGGATTAACTTACCGTTACATCCATGTATATCTCATGAGATATAAATATTTACCCAATTCATTTGAGGGAGATATAGGTCCCACCCATCTCATAATGAAATCATTCTTGCTTGTGCCATAAAATAAACATACATCATTCATAATAACCCAACAAATAAAATGGGTTTCATAAACATCATCCCATCATCACATATTCCATATAAAATAAATGGATATCATTTCATAATAAGAAAAGTGAAACCATGTAAACCATAGAGACATTATACTTGAAACATAAACATATGAAATAATGTCATCTTAGATGGAAAAATGGATTTGATAAAACACTTGAAATGAATTCTTGAGGAAAATATCCTTTCTTCTTCAAAATCATTTTCTTTTCACAAAATGCCATTCAATTTTAAAAGAAAAGGATTTTGTTGAAAATAATCATAAAATCTTGTAGAGGAAGATTCATGAAAATGAGGCGTTATGAAACCATAAAAATCAGTTCACACGGTATAAGTTAAAAATAACATTCTCCTCGTACTTTTGACGGAAAAGGCAAAAAGTACATGGTAAAAGAAAGATTCCTTCCGTACCTTGTGGTACAAGTCAAAAAGGGGTAAAAATGACTTTAAACATACATGGATGAATATTAAACATTTTATGAAAACATTTTGAGAAAACATGGACATGGATGATAAACATAACCCCAGTAAATACTTACGAATAATCAATCTCAGATGAGAAATGAGATTGAATTAATTATCCCTTACCTTAGGTCCGATATGCTTCGTACGTATCCAAACCTCCTCTTCTTTGAAGCGCCTCTTTGAGAACTCCTCTTAGGGCACTAAAATTGATCTTTGAAGAATACCAGGACCTCTAGGATGTTTCTAGGGAAGTGTAGAAGCGAATTTGTCAGGGTTTGGCCGAGCTTGAAGGCTCAAAGTGGTGTGAGGAAGAGAGGGAGGAGGTGCCATTTTATAAGGGAGGAGAGGGGCACCTTTGGAATAACTAAAAATATTATTTTATTATAAAGTCATATTCAGTTTTTAATAGCTCCAAATTGAGTTATTTCGAAGCTAAGGTGGGGATGGGTCGAAATCCTCTAATCTAATAGAATTTAGACAAGTTTAGGTTTCTATTTTAACCTTATCATTTAGATTTAACTTTAAGTTAGATAATTTAACTTTTACCATGTCTTCTTGTTTTCTTACACTATATGGTTAATAAACTTACTATAACAAGACAAACGAACCCCAAGTTGTTTATTATTAATATATATAACCTTATATAAGTCATTTTTCCAAACCTTAGATTTTTAGCAAAAAAATAACAATTAATAATATAATATTTGTTTTAAAAACTATTTTATGACAATTTTGACACTATTTGGTAATTGATTTTTGTGAAAATCATAACCGAATTATTATTCAAAAAAAGTTAACTAAATCAATACTAACATGTCATATTAACCTATAAAATTAGTGAAATTCATAAAAAGTCTCAAATTACATTTATTTGGGTATTTATAACATCAATTATGTCAATATTTCATTAATAAGATAATTACTGTATCATATTTGTGTCATAAATAAATTAAATTATTTAATGTCTAAAAATTATAAATAAAATACAATTATGTAGGAAATAGTTCTAGATTTCTAATGAATATTTATAGTCGAATTTATCTTATGTATAACCCTATATTAAAAATGATTTACTTATTAAACTTTGATTTTAACTATTTTAACCCTTCTTTAAATAAATTAATATTAAATGTCCTAATCTAATCCAAGTGGGCCTAAATGATAATATTTTATTCCTAAGGTTGTTTTTTGTCGAATTACACTTATCCAATAGGATTAGGACATGTGTTAGGGTAATAATAATATCATTTTTACCCTTAATTATCCTATTTACTTTTAACCGTGGTAAATAAAAGTAAAAAGTTACTATTCACAAAAAAATATTTTCATCTCATTGAACCACATTTTAGTCCTTGATATTAACCATGTCTCTCGTATTTTCGAAATTCCACTCACAGAAGCGGTAAAATAAATTCTTATGAAAAATTCAGTTTTTTAACTACCACTTAGTGGTTTCACTATTCATCAAAAAAGGAAAGTTTCCAGAAAAATACCAAAAATTAGGCCTAAGCTATATTTGATATTATGAATTCAAAAATGATGTCTATTTTACCAAATTCAAAACATATCAGTTGCATTAATTAATTTAAAAAATTAATTCTCGTCGTCAAAACAAATAGCGTGTTTTTAAGAGATAATAACTATCAAAAGATTGACACTTGTTTATGTCTGGTTTAAATTTGAAATTACATCCAATGACCAACATTGTATTAAATGGTAAAAATATATTCTAAATATACTTTAAAACCACTCAAATTAATAATTTATCACTATTAATTATTTCGATTAAAAAATTCATTTTTAATTAAAATTTAGTAATTTTCACTATTCATCAGAATATGAAAGTTATCCGAAAAGTACCAAAATTTCACCCTAAGCTAATTTCGATATTCCGAATCCAAAAATGAAGTCCACCTTGAAAGATAAAATTTATAAAATTTTAAAAAGTGGGTATTACTATTCATAATGGCTAGTTCATAATAATATTATAATAATATCTCGTTTAGTGAAACTCGGTATTGCATACTACACACGCTATCGAGGAAGGTCTTTATTGTGTGTAATGCAAGCCAAGTCAGTGCTATGTGTAGTGAAAGCTATGTTTGGTGTTGTGTATAATCAAAACTTATTTCATTTATACATTAAACAAAATCTATACATAATGTTGCGTAGAATAGTTTCTACAAAACGAACTTGAAATTGTATGTAACGCGAGCCAAGAATAGTGTTGCGTATACTGAAAGAAAATACGGTGTTGCATATATCACAAGATAATTTTGGTGTAGCATACAACACAAGACATTAAAAAGAATATTTTTCATAAAATCTCGGGGTGTTACATTCTACCCCCCTTAAAATGAATTTCGCCCTCGAAATTCATCGGGGTTATAAATGGTTTATTACACGAGAGTTTCTTTCATAGAAACCCACATCGTAAAAAGGAATACTAAAACTTCATTTAAAAAAGGAATGTTTGAAACATAACGGATACCCAAATAACTCATCACTGGGTTTCCACATAGGAGAACATAGGTGAAAATATGGATATGGAGGAGAAATCTGACCATCATGTTCTGATGGAGAGTGGTAGAAAACATGGCTATGAAAAATCCATCAATCACAAAGCCATAGATTTGTGATGATCTAAGGTACCATCTGATTCATTGGATATAAGGGCACTAGGACAACATTATTGGTTTTCAAGATCATTTCCCTAAAGTTGATGAAATTGGAATTAGAAGAAATACTTTCATAATTTTGGTATAGTCTCACCGTTGGTGGTTCATTAGACAATTTCCACTTCATCTCTTAAAGAAATGAAGTTGAATTTGTCATTTGTGAAGTGTTAGCAGATCATGTGATAGAATGATGGGTCATTCCATCTGTCTCAAACAAAAGGTTATAAAAGTTATCAAAAATACATAAGTTCATCTATAGTGAGATTAATCATATATGGTTCCTAAAATGGACTTATACTTCATATATCATACTTCTTAATATAACAAAACTAGTTTCTACTAAATAGGGACTTCCTGTAGGCCAGTGGTAGGCGATAAAGGCCAGTCGCACTTCGGTTGTGGGTTCGATTCCCACAGCCTTGTCCGACGCGATGGGCTATCGCCTGTCCTGTAGGTTTTCCATTTTCTAAAACTACATTACTATAACATCTCATCAATAATATCGAAAAAACTTCTATCCTTAAACAATACTAACTTATATCCAACATAATCCATTCCAATCTTTAGGCTTATCCATAATACTACAGTCCACTCTCATATTATAGTGAAAACAATTACCAGAGATTTCATATAACAAGCATGTTAATACCATCGTTGATCCCCATATATCATAAGATATGTCTTGTTGGCCACATTATAAAAATTCAAAGGCCTTAATCATGTATTCTCTTGAAAAAAATAAAAACCCATTTAACCTTAGTGAAAACACGAATGCTGTCAAAAGTTAACTCTTTCCACATACCAAAATCCCAAAAATTCTATATACTCAAACCATGATATCACTTAGTCCTTATATCAATCATGAGCTCATGAATACTGTCAAACATTTCATTTTATCCTTATCCCTTCATTATTCCCATATCATCTTCTTTCAAAAAATATCTCAATCACTTTCCATGGTTACCGGTACCATAAAATTATTGAAAACCACAATAGACCAATACATAAATATTCCAATATTCCACGATACTATATACAACATTATTTTGGAATCCCATTACATAAACACTTAATCATTCCACCACATCATTTTCATATTCAACATCTCCAATAGTGATCGCATGTGACTTCCCTTTGTTCTTTGCCTTTAGTGGTTTATCATGTCGATCATCACTAACCCTTGTATTAGGGCATTTATTAGCATAATGCCCCATTTCCTTGCACTTGAAGCGTTGAAGTGTTGGTGGTGCATTCTCTGCAGTCTTTTCTTTATTCACATCATTAGCAACCCTTTTTTCATTACTTTGACACTCAGCTACTCGATGACCTTCTTTTCCACACTTAAAACATTTTCTAGTCCCTTTAAGACAATCTCCACCATGCTTCTTTCCACACTTTGAGCATAAGGAAACATTCATCTTCTTCTCACCATTATTCTGAGATTTCTCCTTGAACTCCATCTTTCATTTCTTGTCAAAACCATGAGATTGATAAGTAACACCAACTTCCATTTCTACCTTGATAGCACAAAGCACAATTTCTTCATAGCTACTGAAGTCTCTTATAGCTAATGCCATTATAAGATTTGGTTTTAAGCCATTGAAGAATCGATCAACTTTACTTTCAGGTTGGATGATAAAGCCAGATGCATACCTTGCAAGCCTTGTAAAATTCGCTTCGTATACACCAACAGATTCATCATCCTTTTTCTTTAGTTCAAGAAACTCCTTCTCCATCTTTGTTCAAAGAATTCAAGGGAAGTACTTATTGAAAAATAAGTTCTTGAACTCGTCTCATTCCATGGACTCAATTTCATCTCTTGGCCTCGTATTCTTGATAAGATTCCACCATTGATCAGCTTCACCTTCAAAAAGATATAATGCTAAGATGACTTTATCATGTTCAGAACATTGAAGAACTGAAAATATCTTTTCAGTGGTACTAATCCATTGTTCAACAACAAGTGGATCAGAAGACCCACTGAAATAAGGTGGACGTTGCCTCATGAAGGACTCAATAGAATATTGTTCCCTTATCTGCTCATTTGGAAGTCCATAATGATTCATAGCTTGTGTAAGTATATCAATAAGATTTTGCAATCCATCTCCCATAACATTTGTTTGTTCAGGAGGAAAATCATTGTATTGTCCATTGCATTGATCAACACGGTTCCTTCGGGTTCTAGCCATCGTCTAAAACCCAAAAAGAATAGTGTGAGAGGCAAAAATCATGCTAGGGAAAACAACATAATAAAGGGGGAGTACCTTCAATATCTAACATCTTAAGTTTAATTCTAAGATCGTTACCGTAATTCTAGGACTATAACCTATACTTACACTTAACCTTAGGGACATCCCTAGACATACCTTAGATATATCTCTAGGGATCTCACTAAAGTTATCGCATCCTAGTTTCCAAAGGTTGACTAAACATTTCCTCTGATACCAACTGTAGAGACCCAAAGCTTGACGTACATGGAAATTACATTACTTTTGCGGAATACTTAATACATAACAAAAATAGACACACAAGGATCGTAATAGTTTAGTGTCTTTGGAAACTTGGAATATAAACTTCTAATCATGTTGAAATATCTTCAACAACTCCCATAACGATCTTCCCCTTTTTATTTCCTTACCTAAAACCTTTCTTTATTTCCTGGGGAAAATAAAACATAAAAAGGGTGAGCTCAAATGATCAGTAAGGGAAAACATAGATAACATAAAACAATCCATAAACATTTGGAAGCAAAAACTTGAACATGAAATTTAAACATCAAAATCTTGAGCAAAGACATAAATAGTGTAAGTACGTAAGACATATATCATAATGGAACATCAACAATGATAAAATATAATGGGAATAAAACATGTAATTGTTGAAACCATTCAGCACATGTTATGATTTACATAGTAGCCAAGACATTGCTGCCAAGACCATCTTAGTGGACAAAGTCCCTTTCTGAATCGAGTTCACTCCTCATTTCAGTCCTGTAACACTAAACCGGATTAACTTACCGTTCCATCCATGTCTATCTCATGAGATATAAATCTTTACCCAATGCATTGGAGGGAGATATAGTCCCACCCATCTCATAATGAAATCATTCTTACTTGTGCCACAAAATAAACATACATCATTCATAATAACCCAACAAATAAAATGGGTTTCATAAACATCATCCCATCATCACATAATCCATATAAAAGAAATGGATATCATTTCATAATAAGAAAAGTGAAACCATGTAAACCATAGAGACATTATACTTGAAACATACACATATGAAATAATGTCATCTTAGATAGAAAAATGGTTTTGATAAAACACTTGGAATGAATTCTTGAGGAAAATAACCTTTCTTCTTAAAAATCATTTTCTTTTCACAAAATGCCATTCAATTTTAAAAGAAAAGGATTTTGTTGAAAATAATCATAAAATATTGTAGAGGAAGCTTCATGAAAATGAGGCGTTATGAAACCGTAAAAATCCGTTCACACCGTATAAGTTAAAAATAACATTCTCCTCGTACTTTTGTCGGAAAAGTCAAAAAGTACATCGTAAAAGAAAGATTCCTTCCGTACCTTGTGGTAAAAGTCAAAAAGGGGTAAAAATGACTTTAAACATACAAGGATGAATATTAAACATTTTATGAAAACATTTTGAGAAAACATGGACATGGATGATAAACATAACCCCAGTAAATACTTACGAATAATCAATCTCAGATGAGAAACGAGATTGAAATAATTATCCCTTACCTTAGGTCCGATATGCTTCGTACATATCCAAACCTCCTCTTCTTTGAAGCGCCTCTTTGAGACCTCCTCTTAGGGCACTAAAATTGGTCTTTGAAGAATACCAGGACCTCTAGGATATTTCTAGGGAAGTTTAGAAGAGAATTTGGCAGGGTTTGGCCGAGCTTGAAGGCTCAAAGTGGTGTGAGGAAGAGAGGGAGGAGGTGCCCTTTTATAAGGGAGGAGAGGGGCACCTTTGGAATAACTAAAAATATTATTTTATTATAAAGTCATATTTGGTTTTTAATAGCTCCAAATTGAGTTATTTCGAATCTAAGGTGGGGATGGGTCTAAATCCTCTAATCCAATAGGATTTAGACAAGTTTAGGTTTCTATTTTAACCATATCATTTAGATTTAACTTTAAGTTAGATAATTTAACTTTTACCGTGTCTTCTTGTTTTCTTACACTATAAGGTTAATAAACTTACTATAACAAGACAAATGAGCCCCAATTTGTTTATTATTAATATATATAACCTTATATAAGTCATTTTTCCGAACCTTATATTTTTATCAATAAAATAACAGTTAATAATATAATATTTGTTTTAAAAACTATTTTATGTCAATTTTGACACTATTTGGTAATTGATTTTTGTGAAACTCATAACAGAATTATTATTCAAAAAAAGTTAACTAAATAAATACTAACATGTCATATTAACCTAGATAATTAGTAGAATTCATAAAAAGTCTCAAATTACATTTATTTGGTTATTTATAACATCAATTATGTCAATATTTCATTAATAAGATAATTACTGTATCATCTTTGTGTCATAAATAAATTAAATTATTTAATGTATAAAAATTATAAATAAAATACAATTATGTAGGAAATAGTTTTATCTTTCTAATGAATATTTATAGTCGAATTTATCTTATGTATAACCCTATATTAAAAATGATTTACTTATTAAAATTTGATTTTAACTATTTTAAACCTTCTTTAAATAAATTAATATTAAATATCCTAATCTAATCCAAGTGGGCCTAAATGGTCATATTTTATTCCTAAGGTTGTTTTTGGTCGAATTATACTTATCCAATAGGATTAGGACATGTGTTAGGGTAATAATAATATCATTTTTACCCTTAATTATCCTATTTACTTTTAACCGTGGTAAATAAAAGTAAAAAGTTACTATTCCCCAAAAAATATTTTCATCTCATTGAACCACATTTTAGTCCTTGATATTAACCGTGTCTCTCGGATTTTCGAAATTCCACTCACAGAAGTGGTAAAATTAAGTTTTATGAAAAATTCAGTTTTTTAACTACCACTTAGTGGTTTCACTATTCATCAAAAAATGAAAGTTTCCAGAAAAATACCAAAAATTAGGCCTAAGCTATATTTGATATTATGAATTCAAAAATGATGTCTATTTTACCAAATTAAAAACATATCAGTTGCATTAATTAATTTAAAAAATTAATTCTCGTCGTCAAAACAAATAGCGTGTTTTTAAGAGATAATAACTATCAAAAGATTGACACTTGTTTATGTCTGGTTTAAATGTGAAATTACATCCAATGACCAAAATTGTATTAAATGGTAAAAATATATTCTAAATATACTTTAAAACCTCTCAAATTAATAATTTATCACTATTAATTATTTCGATTAAAAAAGTCGTTTTTAATTAAAATTTAGTAATTTTCACTATTCATCAGAATATGAAAGTTATCTGAAAAGGACCAAAATTTTACCCTAAGCTAATTTCGATATTCCCAATCCAAAAATGAAGTCCATTTTGAAAGATAAAATTTATAAAATTTCAAAAAGTGGGTATTACTATTCATAACGGCTAGTTCATAATAATATTATAATAATATCTCGTTTAGTGAAACTCGGTATTGCGTACTACACACGCTATCGAGGAAGGTCTTTATTGTGTGTAATGCAAGCCAAGTTAGGGATGCGTGTAGTGAAAGCTATGTTTGGTGTTGCGTATAATCAAAACTTATTTCATTTATACATTAAACAAAATCTATACATAATGTTGCGTAGAATAGTTTCTACAAAACGAACTTGAAATTGTGTGTAATGCGAGCTAGGAATAGTGTTGCGTATACTGAAAAAATATGGTGTTGCGTATATCACAAGCTAATTTTGGTGTAGCGTACAACACAAGACATTAAAAAGAATATTTTTCATAAAATCTCAGGGTGTTACATAGACCCTATAAAAATTTTGTAACACCATAAGAATTTAAAATAAGAACATTGTATTCGATAGAAAATCTGACATGCAACACCAATATTAGAAGAAAATATAATACCTAAAGGTTTTAAGAAATATTTATTTTTAAATAAATTAAATATCTTTAATATATTTCATTAGAGGAAACACTGAGTTTATCTTTTGTTACATGCAACACTAAGGAAATTATGCATTACACACAACCCCAAGTTTAAACGAAACGTGAAATATTATTAAAATATTATTATTGAATATAATAGTCATTACCTAGCCATTGAGTGTTTTTGAAGGTGGATCCTCACTTGGGTCACCATCATCTTGGTAAGTAAGCGAAGCTGAATCTAAGGTATGTCAGACCTTTTGTGATTACTGAGAAAGTTGTTAAAGTGAATAAAAGTTATATTTTCCTTCTTATTTTATGTCAATTCATTATGTGTTCCATGTTTCTTAGCTGAAAAGGTATAATCTGGATCTATATCATGCGTTTAGTTGGAAATAGTTGGAGTTGGAACTAGATTTTTCTGTGTTTGAGTGGCCAATATGGATTATGGATTCCCAAGAGAAAGTGTTTCGGGGGAATCCCATATCATTGGTCTAAGTTCGTTAGAATCAGGGTAATTATGATCTTGAGACATGGGAGAAAAATTCTTGGGTTGAGAGTAGTATTCATTTTATTCTCTAAGAAAACTTCGATTTGAATTTTCAGGATGGAAAGTTTTCATGGTGGGGATAATTTTCACACCCATGATTTTATTTTGAGGTATTCCTTTTTTTATTTTTGGTATTTTATTTATCCTTTGGTTTCCCCAGGAGTTTTTGGAGAAAATTGAGTTTTTGGACCCTGTGGAATGTGGCACATGATTGAAGCATGGTTAGGGGAAATCATGTGTCGGCCTAGGAGAAACCATGAACCTTGGATATTGGCACTATCCAGAACGCACAACTTACTATACAGGCTTGTTCCCTCACCTAGGAAACTGTGTAGCCTATTTTCTCTGAGATAGAGGAGACCACATAGTTTCATCACAATTCAGAAAACTATGTGGTCTATCCATGTCATTAAAAATGAGGAATTACCTTTCTACCCTTCCTTGATTTTAACCCCAAAACACCCCTAATTCTAAAAACTAGGGATTTTCATCCCTAGGCACCTCCTCCCTTCCTCTTGGCTCCATTGGACCTTCAATGTTTTGGTGTATTTGGTGTGGGATCTTCAAGAATCATCAAGTAAGTCACTCTTCTCTTAATTTATTCCTTATTTTAGACTTGTTCCTCCTCCATCTTTGAGTTCTTCTTCTCCATAAGATTTATTGACCTAATAAGGTTTTGAAAATAGAGTTTTTGAGTAAAATATTGATGTTTATGGTTCTATATTTCCTTTATAGGATTCCTTTGTGGTGTTGTTGTGTTTTTTCACTGGATTCTAGAATATTCCCAGATTTAGGTTGGGAAATTCCATGTTTTATCATTATTAGATAACTTTGGATTTTTTTATTTTCTTCTCTAATGTGTTCTATGAATTATATGGGTGGTTTAAAATGTGTTTTCAGAATGATTCAAAGTGCGTATGGGTTTAAAGATGGTTTTCTAAAAGAGATTTATTGTGTTTCATGTGTGCATCCTTGTTGTGCTTATTAAATGTGTTCTATAAATTTTTTAAGTGGTGTGAAGTGTGTTTCTAAAGGTTTCTTGTGTGCTGAAATTTGAAATATTTTTTCTATGAAAAATGGTGTTTTCTCATGTTTTTTCATGATTATTGATGTGTGTATGTGAAAGTGGTAATCTATGTGACATTTGAAATGGAAAACTGAGCACAAATGGAATCCTAGGTATCTAGGTGGGTGGACTAGAAATAGTATGCCAATTGGATCGGCAGATATGAGGCATGGTTTCTTCTAGAAGTATTAATGTTTTAACACTAACTAAATTATGATGATGATTGTAGACCACTATAACTTTGGAAGGATTCATCCCTAGTGGTTCATGCATGTGGAAGTTGTTGGTTATGGTTTTTATACCTTTTTTCACCAGGATATGAGGTTACTAGGGTCCCATTAGTTCTAGTACCTTCAGGAATTACTCGTGGTGCTCTCTTGTGATGCGATGATAAGCAATGGTATACTGTGGACTTTAATATTGTGTTAATTTTCAAAGCATGCCTCTTTGAAAATGTTTTCCTTAAAATATTTATAGTAAATGTGTTTCCAAATTCTTTCACAATACTTTAATGGTGATTTTTATTCTAATTTTATTGCATGGAATCTTTATTTTGGGTGGAATACAACTAGTCTTTGGATCACACCCTACATACACCATTGGGTGTATGTAGATTTTTTTCTGTGTGACCTGGGTAAAGATAAGATGTTTCAGGGTGGTGATGGTGGATCTAGTTTCTAGTTTTTCTCTCTTAAAAGTGTTAGTGGAGGTGGCTTGAGGGTGATGGCCCTCTAGTTTCATGTCAGTTTTGGGTTGTTATCTAGTTGGTTCCTTTCTCATTTTTGTATTTTTTTTTAAGTTGTAAAATGGTTGACATGAAATCATTATATCTATTTTATTTAATGATTTTGATCTTTGTGTGATGTTTTGTTATTGAGATCTATTTATGGTTGATTATCATAGGTAAAATCACTCCCAAAAAATTTATTGTTTATACCTAGGTACTAATTTCCATCCTGTGGGGATCTGGAACACCCTTTAGGCTATTCCACGGATCAGGTTGGGTGTTGGGTTTGATGGAACCCCAACTTGGTTCATGATAAGGAAGAATCATTTTTATGGCACCTCCTGGAGCCCCACTGGTAGAAGGATCAATGATAAAAAACTCAACAGATTAAGCCTGGGGGTCAACTTCATCACCCATAAATAGTATTTCTTTATGTACTCATTCATACTATCAAAAGGTTGCACCAACAATGTGGAAGAGTATCAGGATATCATTACTGGTCTCAAGCTGGACATTGAGATTGATGTTCCCTAATTTCATGTGAAGGGAGACTCTAAGTTAGTCATCAAATATATCTATGGTGAATATACCGTTAGGAATATAGAACTCATTCCCTTGCTAGAGTGCAGTTGTAGCTAATGGCCAAGTTTCCTTCTCATCTGAAGGTGAATCATTTCCCTTGGTCGTAGAATGGTCGAGTTGATTCCATGGATGGTCTAGCTTCGTCTCTTATAGAGCCTAACCAGGATGACATGTTCATTCATGTTGCACATTATATGTTAATTTCTCTCTTCATCCTATATGATGATAATATCTAGTAGGTAAACCATATGGGCACTAGTGATTCTACATCAGGACCACTAGGTCCCCAAAATTAGATGAAATCTCCGATTTGACAACCCCTTTCATTGAGTATCTCTAGCATGGCACTCTCCCACCATACAGAGCCAAGCATGAAAGGATTAACTGGAATTCAATGCAGTCCATCCTACAAAGTGGTCCTAGCCTCAAGATGACTCTCTATAAGCGTGTGTTTTATGGAATTATTCCTTATTTTATCCAAATAGAAGTGATTCCCCATGTTATATAGGAAGTTTGTTCTGGTTTATGTGGAACTCATCAAACGGGATTAAAGATCTCCGACCAAAATCAAAGGCTAGGCTACTTATATCCCACCATGTTCCATGCTTGTATCGAGTTCTCTAAGAGGTTCCCTGAATTTCAGATTCATGCCAACTTTGTGCATCGACTATTGGAGCCCCTCCATACTATCAAGTATTCTTGTCCCTTTACAGTATGGGACTCAATGTTGTACGGATTTTCCACTAGTGATAGCTCTCTAATGTGAGTTCATTATGTCCATGATGGATTTCTTCTCCAATTAGGCAGAAGTGATTCCTCTTAAGGAAGTCAAGGCCCGATCAATGGTCAAATTCATGAGCTCCCACATCATCCATCAATTCGAATTCCCTCATTCCATTCTCACCAACAATGGCACTAACTTATATATGGATGAGCTTAAGAAGTTTTACACTAATTACAATATCTAGTCCAATCATACTTCCCGCTATCACATGTAGAAAACTCGACATATTGAGACGTTCAACAAAACCCACTCCAAAATTCTAAAGAATATGGTGGTCCAGAATGAGAAGAGTTAGTGGAAATCTCCCCAATGCTCTCTAGGACTATCAAATTATGACTCAAAATTTAACCCAAGTTACTTCATATACCCTATCATACGAAATAGAGGTAGTCCTACTCATCGATATTCAGTTCTATCACTTAAAATGGTTGTCTATAATCCAAAGATTCTTGAAAGAATGGTTGAAGATAATCAATATGAGCTGTAATCCCTCAAAGAGAAGAGTCTCTAAACCTTTCATCATCTAGATAGGCACTTGAATAAGATAGAAAGAAAATGCAATAAGAAGTTTTTCCTCTAATCTTTTTTCTAGGGTGACATGGTACTGGCTCTCTAAACACCAATGATTCCCAGTAGGAATCCACCAAAGTTGGAGCCTAAGGGAAAATTACATTATGTCATTCACAATGTTTATCTCAATGTCGCATACTCTTTGATCACCATGGATTGCGAGTGTATTACTCTACCCACCAATGAAAATTTTCTTAAGAAATACTTCACTTTAGGAGTTCATAGTATCTTTACCACATGACATTCAACTGCATGGATCGGTCCTATCACATGTCCTTAAACTATAACATTATCATCATAGCTGCATGATGATAAACTTCATAGCACCAACATCTTATCCGCATAAAGATAAACTACATAGAAACAACATCATAGTTACAAGTCATTAAACTATGTAACAACCAACACCCTAGTTTCATGAAGTTAAACTATGTAACAATTATTGTCCTAGCTACACAACAAGAAACTGCAAAGCACCATAATGTTCTCACCTGGGTGGAAATCACCCTCATCATCAATTATCTACCATGACATATTTGAGATCTACATACAATTTGATTCCTATCCACATAGGATACATAGTGATTCCAGAATTTTGCATCCTGGTATATCTACTCCAAAAAAATCTCCCTCCTTGTATGCGGGTCAGACCTACATAAGGATATTTCCTTCAGAAACTATGTGTGGCTTGATTCCTTCCCTTACAAGATACGTAGTGACCCTAAAAGATCTATTCATGGGACCAGCCACGATTATACTTATTTCACATCAAATTACCATTATCCTAGTTTCATGATGATAAACTACATAATGCATACATCTCAAGAACACGATGAAAAACTATGCACTTAGTCCAAGTATCATGACATAAAACTATATGAAATCCTTTTAAGTCTTGAATATAGAGTGTGTGGTTCTCCTTGGTCCTCCTTCACAATGATTTTGTTTTGCCACTTCATTACACATATCTCTTTTGGAGTGCTTACATTGTGTTTTTTGCTTCATGACCTTAAACTAATATCCACCATATGGTCTAAGAAATATGAATTTAAAATGTCTATAAGGATCCAAACTATATGACCTTAACCTAGGAGTTCAACTCCAAGCATCACAACTTTAAACTATATATAGGAATCTCCTTAGGAATGTGTCATGTGACGTGGGCCTCCATGTTCCTCATTCATGTCGGTTTACTCCTATTATTCCCTACATATCCCTTTTGGTTGATATAGTCCCCTCACTATAATTTGTATTTTCTTCAGGATGTATCATGTGGTTTTGGGCCTCCTTGATCCTTGTTCACGTCATTTCACTACCTTTACACCTTAAATACATTCCCCCAATTTGGTCCAAACTCTACAAACTTAAACTAGGAGTTAACATCCTCAACACATGTTGTTAAAATTCAATTATACACTCTATAAAATTGGGATGCCCCATGCTCTAAGCATGGGATGCCTCAAAACAACCATGGGATTTCTCAATTCCCTCTCTCAAGGGGATTCTCCCAACCAATGTTGGTATCTCACCATGATATGTTCAAGAACTATGTGTGGATTTATTCCAACAATTATGGTATATATAGTGATGCCCATACATTTTTTCTTTAGGCTCATCCAAAAAGTCATCAACCATTTATCCCCTTGGCCCCACCTATGGTCCTGTAATCATGACCTTAAACTATTTGTAGAAATTCCAAGCATCACGACTCTAAACTGTATGTGATTCCTCTCTGGGATATGTAGTGTGGTGTTGGCCCCCCTTGGCCCTCATTCATGTCAAGTTTTTCACATCATCTCACTATGAATACCCCTTTAATAAGGCCCCACTCTATGGTCTAAACTCTATGACCCTAAACTAGGAGTCATTGGTATGAGAAATATGATCTTAAACTATTCCCATAAAGTCCAATCATTACGACTCAAAACTATATGGGAGTCCTCTTAGGATTATGTGGTGTGGAACAAACCTTCTTTATCCTCATTGACATTGAGTTTTCACTCCATTGTGCTACACATATCTATTTGAGGATCCCACCTATGATTTGAGAATTAGGACCCTAAAATAATAGCCATCCAATGGTCCTAGAAAAATGACATTAAATTTTTTTGATTAGGCCCAATCATTATGAACTTAAACTATTTACAGTCCCTATAGTCTGGGTTGTATGAATTTAAACTGTATAGCCTAACATCCTCAACGCACGACATTAAAATGGGATTATACCCTATAAAAATCAGGATTCCAAATGATCTAAGCATGGGATGCCTCACAATAAGCATATGATGCCTCGATTCCCTCATCATAGAGGTTAACCCCTAGTGTCATTGGCCTCTTACCACATCATGTTCCAAAAAAATGTGTGGCTTGATTCCCATCCTTATGGGATACATAGAGACACCCAAACATTTTTCCTTTAGGAACACCCACAAATTCATTAACCCTTTAACCCTTTGTCCCCTTTGACACAGTTATGGTCTATGAAATATGACTTTAAACTATTCAAAAAAACCCATGTTTGAACCCCAATTCCCTATACTCCCCATCCCACACTTAGATCCTTTCTTGATTTGGATCTCCATCATCTTTCAAATCCATAAGGACCCCCTAACAGTGAGTTTGTTTGGTCAAGTCCCAGCTCCCATCCTGGTCTATGAACCTGATGGAAATCTAGTAACAAATGGAAGATATTTTGTTTTTAACAAGTTAAATAATCGATCTTGAATTTTATCACCTCATTTGTGACTAGTGTGGTTTATATTCATGTGTTTTCAATATGTTCAACAGTTGATCCCTACCCATTGGTCACCCATGATCCCGAGCTCAGATGTCTTAACTTACCTTCTTTATACTTCCTTATATATTAGTATAATTCCATACCCTTTGTGTCACTACTAATGTGTGCTTCCACATATCAATAAAAACCCCTTACTGTTCCTTGTTTCCCACACTGATCATGACTCACATGGGCTTAGGAGTTATGGTAAGGTGTGTACCAATGTGGTAAAGATTCAAAAAGGATCCCTTAGTCCGAACTCCGTGACCTTAAATAGGGGGGTTCAAGTACAAGAATCATGACTTTAAATTGTATATGGGCTTTCTTCCCAGGAATATGTTGTGTAGTTTTTGGGTCCCCTTGTCATTCATTCATTTTGGTTTTCTCACTCTGTCGCACTACACATATCTCTTTGAGATATTAAACACGTGTTCCATAAAATACGACCTTAAACTATGTGCAATGTCCCAGTCACATGATTTTAAACTATGAGATATATCATAATCACACAATGTTAAACTCTGAAATTATTGGTCCTTACCATATGATGTTAAATTGTGTGTCCAACATCCTTATTGTTTGATGTAAAATTGTATGTCTAACTTCATTTTTACGTGATGTAAAATTATATGGTATCTTAGGCCCTTGACTAAGACCCCTTCCTTCAGTGTTGGTTATCTACCACATCACTCATGTTCCTTCATCCCTCACTCAACATCTTATATAGAACTCCCATGTAATTTGGTTTTGATATTTTTTTTAGAAAAATATGCTTAAACCAATGTTATTTAAGCCACAATGGCATAATTCCAATAGTGTTGGAGTCCATTAAAACATTCTATCACTCTATTACCATGATTCGCATGCCCCTTATTTAGATCCTCATCCTATTCCATGTCTAAAGGGACGCCCTAATGGATTGGTCTCATGCCATTTTGGCTCACCTTCCATCCTGGGACAATGTTCTGAAATACTTTGGATGACATTTCGAGATAGGTTCTATGTTTCAAATATGATCAGTGGTCAACCCTCATTTTTCCCTATTCTGAACTAACGATATGGATATAGTGTTTTGAACACGGTCAGTAGTTATCCTACATCACCATTCCACTCTCATTTTGTTCCAAATTTTGGGCATTTTGATTCACACTTCTCATTCTCCTTTGTCCAGATAAAATTAAATTCCCCTAGTGTTATACCATTTGTTCATTAGCACACGTTGGAAAAGAAAGTCGACTATTCTAAGAGCCAAGTTCCCCACCCATAGTCTCTCTTATCCAGAATACTCTTGATGATCAGTCAACAATAGTAGACCCCAAGTTTTTTATGATTATATGACACTCATACAAATGAGAAATCATGTGGTCAAACCTTGATCCTCACAACGACCATGAATCATGTGATCTAAGGGATTGGTCACTAGTTGTTTCACAAATATGATCATAGTGCATTAATTTAGAGTGGTAAAAAGAAATGTATCCATGAATGAAGAAAAGTTTCAAAATAAAACAAGAATTTTATGGTAGTATCAAGGTTCATACACATGTTGGATCCTCTCATGAGTCTTGGAAAAATTTACCCTATGTCTATACTCTAGTGATTGAGTATTACAGCTTCACCAAATACTAGTGTATGGAATCCAAGATCTACTCCCTCTATAGCATCCCGCCTTTTTATCACATAAACTTTCATTTCATTTTACAAAACTGAGGATCTTTAAGGTTTAGTGTCTTGGAAACCAGGAACTTAAAACATGAAAATATAAAACATTCTTCTTAAACACTTGAAAGGATTATTCTCATGTTCATCCTAGGTTCATTACTGCATCTCATAACCTGGGGACATACATCAAAAGAAAGGGTGAGCAGAAGGCCCAGTAAGGGAAACAAGAGAAACATTTTACATGTGAACTTGAGATACTTCAATAAGGTAATGAAAAGAACTTTAAGGCATGAGAAAGAAATCATGAAATATATCATAATAAAAATAACCTTTTTCATAACTTGAAGATGTGGCTACAACATCTAATATTGACAATCATTTCATTTCACAAAGGTCCATCCCCAAGGTGCCATTAAAATTTACCAAGGTTATTCACCAAGGTATCAGTCTAAAAGGTTATCTCTAGAGATTAAGTCTTTACCCAATGCATCGGAGCGCTATCAGGGCGCACCCTTGACATGTATTTATTATCATGTGAGCCACATATATAATCATCAATCATTTCATAAACAACCCATCTAGCATAAAAGGAATGGGTTTCATTTCATAATCATAACGTTTTAAAAACTGCTTTAAAGACATGATCTTTGTATCACTTTAAAACCCACAGAAAAGGAAGGTGGGTCTCATGTATGTAAATACCAGAATTTAAAATAGAACTTTTTGGTATATATGTGAATACCCCTATAGAAAAGAGAGCTTTGAGTATTCACTTAATAAAATAAAATAACTTTAGAACAAGAGAGAGGACATTTTGAGATGGAAATTCTGCAGCATAACGACTATGTTTCGGGGTTCTAGAAAACATTGAAAAGAGAGGGGAAATGGGTCAAACATTCATAAATTACCCATAAAACAGTAGAGGGACATAATATGAAGGATATATGAACATGGTAATGAAATTTGAAAGATATACCATATGAAATGAAGAACATGAAAGGAAGACAAAAATAAGATTTCTCTTATAAAAATTCGGCAGCCTAACGGCGTCACTTAAACTTCAACAAAAATGATTTGACGAGATCAAATAGGGTCTCTCATCATATGAACATAAAATTTCAGTATGATAGATATATAGATCATACCACAACATAATAAAAAGGAACATAAAAGACTTGAAATGAAAGTAGAACTTTGAAAAAAGAGAAAGGTGAATGAATCCCTTAAAAATTCCGCAGCCTAACGGCGCCACGTAAACTTTAACAAAAATGAATTGATGAGATCAAATAGGGTCTCTCATCATTTGACATAAAATATCAGTATGATAGATTTAGAGATCATACCCCAACATAATAAAAAGGAACTTGAAAGACTTGAAATGAAAGTAGAACTTTGAAAAATGAGAAAGGTGAAAGAATCCCTTAAAAATTCGGCAGCCTAACGGCGCCACTTAAAACTTCAAAATACAGAATTGAAGAGATCAAATGGGGTCTCTCATCATATGACATAAAATAACAGTATGATAGATATAGAGATCATACCCCAACATAATAAAAAGGAACTTGAAAGACTTGACATGAAAGTAGAACTTGAAAACGAGAAGGGTGAAAGAACCACCAAACAAATTCGGCAGCCTAACGGCGCCACTTAAAACTTCATAAAACGAAATAATGAGAGTAAGAGGGGATCTCTCATTATATGAACATGAAAAGGGAAGTAAGAGGAATATAAAAGAACATCCTTTAACATAAGAACATGGAGCATAAAAGAAATGACATAAAAGAGATTACTTGAAAAGAAAGAGAGAGGTCAGATCCCTTACCTTAAAACGTAACTCTTAAAACTCAAAGGTTGGGACCTTGAGGGCTTGGGGGCACCTTGGGAGGACTCCTTGGGAGGTAATGAGACCAGAACTTCATTTGGAGAGAGTGGGGGGTCGAATGGATGAGAGGATTGCTTGGTATTTATAGGGAAAGTGAGGGGACAAGGAATTAATGGCCAAGGGACACCTCATACAATAATTCATCCCCTTTAGTCGACCATCCCTTAAAATATCTCATGTCATCATCATGACACAGTTATGATGTCATTAAACATACCGAAACCCTAAAACTGTATTTTTACAATTCACTGAAAATTCAACTTTCTCAGAAAAATCCCAAAATTTCACCTTAACCAAATTTCAATGCTTTGATTTCAAAAATGAACTCCATTTTATAAAAATAATTTTCTAAATATTTTTAATTTATTTTTTAAATAAATACACTATTCACCAAAAAATCATTTTTTTCAGAAAAATCCCCAAAAATTACCATAACATAATATCGATGCTCTGAGTTCAAAAATGAAATCCATTTTATAAAAATAATTTTCTAAATATTTTTAATTTAATTTTTAATTAAAAAACACTATTCACCCGAAAAAACTAATACTTGAATAATAATTTATGAAACCGTAATTTACCCATTTTATTGAATCACATTACTTAATCAAGGTGCCTAGATTATATTAATGCTTTATTTAAGTGAGATTACTAATCCATTTGGTCACATTACTAATCCTAAGCATAAAATCACTATTCATAATTTACTATTCATCAAAAATTATGTTGATCTTATTAGACTCTAAATTTCATACTGAACATAATTTTAGAAGACCATTTTTTGAAAATCATTACACATTTTTAATTATTTGAGGTTTAAATAAACATTTTTTTAAAAAAATATCCTTTCTCTAAAATTCACCAAAAATATGCATACTATATTTATCAAGTCATTTGAAAATTCATAAACTTCATCATAAGAAGAAATCCCAATTTTTATTTAAAACAAAGGATTACACAAGGCAGTTACGGTCTCCTTACATAGCCCCTTATCACACCAGCATAGGACCTAAGTGTAAGGTGTGCTAAGTTGAGAGAATCCGAGAGAGGCTCGGCCAATATTGCACGAGTAGTAATTTCTATCATTTTGAAATTCTCACAAAGAAGATTCCATTCTAGCTTCACACGATGAAGTTCGGCTTGGGTTTGGTCCAGAGCAAAGCCCAGTGGTGCTACCTCCTTCCCAAGTTCTGTTAGATGGGCTTCGATCGGTCCAAGACTACTGGGTGAGGCCATCGAATCTTCTTTCTATATTAATTAACCAAGATCACTTCTATTTAGAGACAAAAATCGAAACGTTTAGTTCACAGCGGTCATATTGACCAATGGTCATATAACAGTCAAAACCCAATGGTCTCATTTTAATTATACTCATGTTATCAAATGAAACATTTGTGTTGAGTATAAAAATAAAATAAAATCACACACAAAATTAGGAAACAAGATTTATTCAAAATTTCGGGTCGTTACAATCTTCCCCCCTTAAGAAATTGCATCCTCGCAATTTTTAAAATTGGGTTTTGAAATTTCATTGAAAGTCCCACATCAGAAAAGGAGTCAGTAAAACTATTACTTTAAAAGAAAGAAAGGGAAGTACAAAGGTCACCCGAGTTAACCCACACTAGGATTCCATGTAGGAAAACATGGACATGGAGGAGAAAACAAAGGGTCAAGTTCTAAGGGAGAGTGATAGAAAACATGATTAGGAGAAATTTAACCATAAGAAAATCCCAAACTTATGATGTGTGTAAACGGTCTTTGATTACCGAGTAGGAAACGTAAACCAACAACGTTTTTGTTTTACGTTCCTTTTCATAATTTTGAGGAACTCATTTACTACATAGAACAAAAACATAAGGAAATATACCTACCTTCAAGTAGAGTTTCATCCTTTAATAAGTCTCTACCAAAACTAATCTTTTCTCCAAACGATGAGAATTCAAAAACACTTGGTCTCATTAAAAGCACAAGAATCATCTTCTAGAGAATCACATAATCCACAAAATATTAACTATCTATTTCTTCTATCTTTAAACATTATCCAAAAAATAGAAAGGGTAAGGTAAAACAACTCTTCAAAAAGAAAGAATCCCATAGGAATGGAAACTACTTTTAAATCTTCAAAGTTCCATGGTACTACCCAAAGTTCATCATAGACCATTCCATAAATAACGGTCCTTAAAATTCCTCAAAATAAACCAAACTAAGATTGAAACTCAAATACAAGAAGGATTTGATAACATAGTCCTCCAAAATAAACTTCATCGTTCATCTCCAAACAACATCAACCACTCCTAAAATCTTATAACAAAAGTAGCTAACCTAAACATATTTTCCCCAAGATAGGTTAATCATTTCCATAAGTAACCTAAATTACTATAAGCCCACCTTAAATTCATCGATTCTTTAAAATATAATTCAACCTTACTCCTCAATGAAAATACCGTAGTAATCTATTTACCTCGATCATATAGGGTCCCTAAAATAGTGAACGTCTTCCAAAATAATAATCATCTTTTAATCCCCTAATCATCTCTGTCATATTAATACGGAAATCATCACATTTCTTATCACATTGGTTGTTGGGACATGTTCTTCCATTTCCCACCATTAACTAAGAAGAGAAAGTATAATTAGGGGCTTAAATACTTAGCCAATAATCATGAAAAGGAACTTAAATCATAGAAGGATAACTTGTAGAAGAAAATTATACCCTAACTTGTGATCCCCTAGGTTCCAAACTAGGTTATCCATGATCATATATTATTATGTAAATATTTATTTTATTTTATCATTATTCCTTTAATAATGGTTCATACTAAGCTTATGAATTTACCAAAGCATATCCCCCAGGAGTGTCGTAACCAAGAGTGTAGCAAGGCCCATTGTCATGTACCAGTTCCCGTTCGAGTCTAGCTCAAAGCGGTATTTTCAGGTTTTACCTCTATGTACATCTGTTCCACAGCCACCTCTACCTGCTCGTATCCAGATAGGGATGTATTTTCTTGACAACCCCTTACTCAATACTCACCAAAATACCATGAAGATTTCCTATATATAAACTTTTCTATAGGCTTCTTCCTAAAGTTTTCATATCCTAATTTCCACAAATAACTAAACCATCCTCTGATACCAACTATATCATCCCGCCTTTTTATCACATAAACTTTCATTTCATTTTACAAAACTGAGGATCTTTAAGGTTTAGGGTATTGGAAACCAGGAACTTAAAACATGAAAACATAAAACATTCTTCTTAAACACTTTAAAGGATTCTCCTCATGTTCATCCTAGGTTCATTACTGCATCTCATAACCTGGGGACATACATCAAATGAAAGGGTGAGTAGAAGGCCCAGTAAGGGAAACAAGAGAAACATTTTACATGTGAACTTGAGATACTTTAATAAGGTAATGAAAAGAACTTTAAGGCATGAGAAAGAAATCATGAAATATATCATAATAAAAATAACATTTTCCATAACTTGAAGATGTGGCTACAACATCTAATATTGACAATCATTTCGTTTCACCAAGGTCCATCCCCAAGGTGTCATTAAAAATTACCAAGGTTATTCAACAAGGTATCAGTCTAAAAGGCCATCTCTAGAGATTAAGTCTTTACCCAATGCATTTGAGCGCTATCAGGGCGCACCCTTGACATGTCTTCATTATCATGTGAGCCACATATACCATCATCAATCATTTCATAAACAACCCATATAGCATAAAAGGAATGGGTTTCATTTCATAATCATAATGTTTTAAAACCTTCTTTAAAGACATGATCTTTGTGTCACTTTAAAACCCACAGAAAAGAAAGGTGGGTCTCATGTATGTAAATAACAGAATTTAAAATAGAAAGTTTTGGTATATATGTGAATACCCATATAAAAGATAGAGATTTGAGTATTCACTTAATAAAATAAAATAACTTTAGAATAAGAGAGAGACACATTTTGAGACGGAAATTCTGCAGCATAACGACTATGTTTCGGGGTTCTAGAAAACATTGAAAAGAGAGGGGACATGGGTCAAACATTCATAAATGACCCATAAAATAGTAGATGGAAAGAATATGAAGGATATATGAACATGGTAATGAAATTTGAAAGATATACCATCTGAAATGAAGAACAAGAAAGGAAGACAAAAATAAGATTTCTCTTATGAAAATTCAGCAGCCTAACGACGTCACTTAAACTTCAACAAAAATTATTTGACGAGATCAAATAGGGTCTCTCATCATATGAACATAAAATTTCAGTATGATAGATATAGAGATCATACACCAACATAATAAAAAGGAACTTAAAAGACTTGACATGAAAGTAGAACTTTGAAAAAAGAGAAAGGTGAAAGAATCCCTTAAAAATTCGGCAGCTTAACGGCGCCACTTAAACATTAACAAAAATGAATTGACGAGATCAAATAGGGTCTCTCATCATATGACATAAAAGATCAGTACGATAGATTTAGAGATCATACCCCAACATAATAAAAAGGAACTTGAAAGACTTGACATGAAAGTAGAACTTTGAAAAATGAGAAAGGTGAAAGAATCCCTTAAAAATTCGGCAGCCTAACGGTGCCACTTAAAACATAAAAATACTGAATTGAAGAGATCAAATGGGGTCTCTCATAATATGACATAAAATAACAGTATGATAAATATAGAGATCATACCCCAACATAATAAAAAGGAACTTGAAAGAATTGACATGAAAATAGAACTTGAAAATGAGAAGGGTGAAAGAACCGCTTAAAAAATTCAGCAGCCTAACGGCGCCACTTAAAACTTAATAAAACGAAATAATGAGAGTAAGAGGGGATATCTCATTATATGAACATGAAAAAGGAAGTAAGAGGAATATAAAAGAACATCCTTTAACATAAGAACATGGAGCATAAAAGAAATTACATAAAAGAGATTACTTGAAAAGAAAGAGAGAGGACGGATCCCTTACCTTAAAACGTAACTCTTAAAACTCAAAGGTTGGGACCTTGAGGTCTTGGGGGCACCTTGGGAGGACTCCTTGGGAGGTAATGAGACCAGAACGTCGTTGGGGGAGAGTGAGGGGGTCGAATGGATGAGAGGATTGCTTGGTATTTATAGGGAAAGTGAGAGGACAAGGCATTAATGTTAATGGGATACCTCATACAATAATTCATCCCCTTTAGTCGACCATCCCTTAAAATATCTCATGGCATCATCATGACACAGTTATGATGTCATTAAACATATTGAAACCCTAAAACTGTATTTTTACTATTCACTGAAAATTCAACTTTCTCAGAAAAATCCCAAAATTTCACCTTAACCAAATTTCAATGCTCTGATTTCAAAAATGAACTCCATTTTATAAAAATAATTTTCTAAATATTTTTAATTTATTTTTTAAATAAATACACTATTCACCAAAAAATCATTTTTTTAGAAAAATCCCCAAAAATTACCATAATATAATATCGATGCTCTGAGTTCAAAAATGAAATCCATTTTATAAAAATAATTTTCTAAATATTTTTAATTTAATTTTTAATTAAAAAACACTATTCACCCGAAAAAACTAATACTTGAATAATAATTTATGAAACCGTTATTTACCCATTTTATTGAATCACATTACTTAATCAAGGTGCCAAGATTATATTAATGCTTTATTTAAGTGAGATTACTAATACATTTGGTCACATTACTAATCCTAACCATAAAATCACTATTCATAATTTACTATTCATCAAAAATTAAGTTGATCTTATTAGACTCTAAATTTCATACTGAACATAATTGTAGAAGACCATTTTTTGAAAATCATTACACATTTTTAATTATTTGAGGTTTACATAAACATTTTTTTAAAAAAATATCCTTTATCTAAAATTCAGCAAAAATTTGTATGCTATATTTATCCTGTCATTTGAAAATTCATGAACTTCATCATAAGAAGAAATCCCAATTTTTATTTAAAACAAAGGATTACACAAGGCAGTTACGGTCTCCTTACATAGCCCCTTATGACACCAGCATATGACTTAAGTGTAAGCTGTGCTAAGGTGAGAGAATCTGAGGGAGGCTCGGCCAACATCGCATGAGTAGTAATTTCTATCAGTTTGAACTTCTCACAAAGGCGATTCCATTCTAACTTCACACGATGAAGTTCGGCTTGGGTTTGGTCCAGAGCAAAGCCCAGTGGTGCTACCTCCTTCCCAAGTTTTGTTAGATGGGCTTCGATCGGTCCAAGACTACTGGGTGAGGCCATCGAATCTTCTCTCTATATTAATTAACCAAGATCACTTGTATTTAGAGACAAAAATCGAAACATTTAGTTCACAGTGGTCATATTGAACAATGGTCATATAACAGTCAAAACCCAACGGTCTCATTTTAATTATACTCATGTTATCAAATGAAACATTTTTGTTGAGTATAAAAATAAAATAAAATAACACACAAAATTAGGAAACAAGATTTATTCAAAATTTCGGGTCGTTACAGCCTCCTACCGAGCACTACTTCCTTGTCATTATCTACCAAAAAATATCATCAACTCTGGCATGTTTCTTGTCATTCTCAACTTGGAGATGGGATATTTAATTAGTTACATACGTTAGTAGATTCTCAGCCTCCTCCAAATGATCCCTCAGTCAGTTGATGGTCTCTGATTGAGTTTTGAGGAAAGTAGTAATGTTTTTTGTTTGTTCCTCCAGACATTGTATCTTTGGGTTGACTTCGCAAAAATTATGAATGCTTTCAAAATTCTCATGACACTAGGAAATTTCCAAATGTTGGATTCCTTCATGCACCCTCTCTATGAGAAATTAATGGACCGGCGCATGAAGACCATGAGCATCTGCCCCTCCAGTAAACATATTACACAACCAATGGTGAGGAGAATCCATCCATCTAAATAGTTTCGGTTCCAGATTCGGGTTTATGAATCATTGTTTTCACTTCCACTCCCTAAACTATATTATGAAATTATCTTTGGATACATCAGGATTTGAGTCTTCCATCTCTTCAGGCAGTGCAAGATCATACTTGAGAAAATCCACAAGATTGTCAGTATTAGGATATTCCTCCATCATCATCTCAGATGGGTTGGGATCCAGATTATAAGGTCAGTCATCCTCAACTAAATCTTTCTTAGTATCCTCCCCCCTACGAGCCTTGAGTTATACCCCACCAGTGGAATTACTTTTAGCCATAACTGACTATTCTTCTAATACCAAGACTGGATCATCTTGGGTGACCAGCTCTTCATGAACTGACATGACTACCCGTAAAGGGTTCCCAAATGTCTTGGACTCATCCTCTCACTAGGAATAAAGTATTTCAATCACTATTTGGAATGATAACACCTTATTCAATCTAATAATCAAATAACAAGTATGTATTTTTTTAAAAAATGACTTATAGAAGATAAGCATCGATATATTGAGCTCATGAGTGATAATAGGGATTTCCCCTACAATATACCCTTAGAAGCTAGTTGGAATCTTAACAACCAGCACTGAATCCTTCTATTTTTCTATAGTAAGAGTTACATAGTATATTCAAACACGTTGACTCATAGGCTCCATGGAAATTGTATTATGGATAAATGAATTGAGATATAATCTTACCTTGAGGTGTGGTAATTTTGATGATGATATATGTCAGGTGAGACTCTTCTTTAGCAGTTCACATTGTCATTTTAATGTCAGGGTGTGGCCTCCTATAGATAATAGGGATAACCCAAGATTCAAATATTTTTACCCCTAACTTCCTCAACCTCAACTGGCCCACCAGCCACCTCATCCTTAAACATAGACCCCGAAACTTTCTCCTCCACACCCTTTAGAACACCTTATCCCCCTTCAACAAGGGGTCATTTCCCATTATCTATATGTTCTTGTACATGACATGTTTCAACTAGATAATCTAGATAGTGAAAGGGAAGGATCAATGAAGGAAAAAAGTGAGTTAAGGTTTACCATAATGTACTCAGCCAAGTCTTCTTAGGATACCATGATCTCACCAATTTTATAGGGACTCCCTTGATGAGTAGTTGTTCCCCAGGATTCTCCATCACAGGATCCCTATGATTTTTGGTTGGTTGGTTCTTCCTCATATAATGATACACCAAAAGTTGACATATCCTCTTGATCTGACTCATTTCCAAACATCACCCAAACCGATGTGGATGGTCGTTCATACTACCCCCATTAACATGTGTAGGTTTCCATGGCCATCAGATATACATGCCTCTGGTGGAATCTCACACTATCTATGATTTAAATGGGCCCAACTGTTGGTATATCGATCCCATATCGCTTCACCTTCCACCACAGTTCTTATATCGACAATGATGTTGGAAGTGTCCATCAAGCCATACAAAGAGAGGTAAATATGGCATCAATAGCTAGTTGTAGTAGGTACCCCAGATTCTTACTAGGAGCCTCCCTTAATTTCTCATGAGGTCACTTCTGAGACCATTCCCCTCCAAGAGGTTGGGGTGTGACCGCACCTTACGACATCCCAACCATAGTTCTAATTTAATCTTCCTTATATGTCTGGGTCACCCCTCGGGGAGCAGCCCACCGACTTCCTCACTGCTTAAACTCCTCACTCTCCTATTAAACCACCTGAATGTGTTTCTGTAATATTTCTTTCAGATATGTTTTCGCCTAGTTGCTATCATTTTTCACTGATAGTTCTGCATCAATGTTGGTTGGTAGTAGTAAAATGGTTTCCCCAGACCCCACATTCACCATCATACACTAGAGTTGAAGAAGGATATCTGGGTTTTTATCCTCACAAAACCCCATGTAGACTTTCTTCATCGCTCACTGAAGACACCCAACCTTTCTGGAGAAGTGGTAGAGAATATACAACTCGCTGTAGACATGGTCGTCAATCCAATCCACTAACACTCCACCTATGAATTTTGAGAATTTGTAACCTCTGAGGTACAATATGATCCAACCATATAAGAAATTGAATGGACTACATATCCTTCTGGGAATGTTTCCACTCACAACATAGCCCAATATGATGTAGATCTTGTCCAGCATTGGTACCCCCAAATTGACTTTGTTGTTATCCATTAGAATCATTTCCATCACCAATTTCCCTAGGTGTATTCCCATTCATGTGTCCCTAGCTAGTAGTATCCAACTGATCAGGAATGTGGTGAGGAAAGTGGTGTAGAAAACCAGTGGATCTTATCCTCCCAACATGTTGTACACCCAATTTTTATATTTTACTTACTCTGGGATCAACTAGTATGATCTTGAATTACTCCTCTATGATGTTGGTGGACATTGTTTTCCCTGACTCGGCATCCTCGATTTCAGGTCCTTTGTGAGAAACATGCCAAACCATGCCTGAAAATGAATGTCAAAATTTAATATGGGAGCATGACCTAGTTTCATATTCAATACCTCTATAAGGTGTTGCATCGGTCAAGGAGTCTACTGCCTATTGTTTCAGACATTCTTTTATGGAAGGAACTCATCATGCTAAAATAATTCTAGTGAAATTCCTTCAATGAATTGGATGTCCCACAAACTAATGTTGAATTTCCAATAATGAATATGGAATGTGGTATCAAAGGACCATTAGGTAAGGAGCTCTAGCTCCAACTCCTTTTGATGGTAAAAGTGGAATTGCAATGTCCACACTGCCTTGTACAACCTGATATGTTGCATCTCTTCCATGTAATTTTTTCACATGTAGTGTACCCAACGCACCTAGACTCATTCAATGGTAAAATTTCCACTTGACCTCGGGTTCAAATCCTTATACCAACCTAATTTGTTTCCCTTCATACTGCTCTGGAAAATGGTGTTGTAATGGGTGGGGAATTCTTCTACCTCCAGATGCTTCCCTATAACAACCCTGATCTTCTTGTTCAGTGCATAAACAATGATGGACCTATTCTCTCTAGTAAGATAATCGTGAACAATGATGTCTCGTTGATTGAAATCATCTTCATGTGTAAACCACAATTTGTGGTGTGTTAACCCTGAAGTCTAGGATGGTAACTTCATCCCAAAATCCAAAATTCCAAATTTGGAGATAGACACTCAGTGGATATCACTTCTGTGACTCTGATAGCATATTCATGAGCATATTATTGTCTAAAATGACCCTCTTACCTCTAGGGATTAGAGTATTTATATTAATATCAGCTCTTTGAGCAGTGGTAGAGGCTTCAACCTTGGTAGGATTCTGTTGATCGACCATTTTGGGTAAGTCTGAAAAGGATAAGGAAGATTCATGAAAGAAGTGAGTTTTGGCATGCAATATGGAGGTTTGTTCACGGAAGTTAGTGTTTGAAAAAAGGAAATTTTGCAAGAAAGTAGTGGTCAAGGCTCAGTTTTTTCACACAAGGGAGAACATATGCATATTAGAGAAAAGAATATTATCATGCGTAAAGTTAAAGGTACCATATAGGGGCCCCTCCACTAATTTATACGCATGGACCTGGTCCTGCATGCACACTGAAGTTACTTATACACCATATCATGAATTGTTTTTGCACCCATGGGATTGAATCCCTCTCTTCATAGTTTCCCTTATAACCTTACCTTCTTCTCCCCTTTCATCTTATATTCCAAGGGGGTTATTGTTTGGCACTAAAATTCCACCCAAAGGCATAAATGGAGAACTTTGGGAAAACCGAATCCATCATCTAACTTGATGAAACATTTTGAGAACACAAAGGAAGGCCTACTCAAGTTTCAACCTATGTGTGAAAGATTGGAATCCATGAACAAGAGTATTTCATTCCCAATATGATGAAATTTATCATCCCTTCCGCAAAAATCCACTCTAATGGCCAAGAGAACCACACACAAGGGACTCATCCACATGAAAGCCACCAATCCACACAAGGTGACTTTGAATTGGTTCCTACCAAAAATGGCCACTAAAAAACAATATGAATATGTGAAGAAGACCTCTTCCATGACCAGAATATTTTACACCCATCACCAAAGATTTTGGATATAAATAGAATTTCACCCCCTTATTTGGGGTGACTCTCTAGAAGGTAAAACAATGTTTTGTTTTGTGTAAGACCCATATTCCAAGACATTTCAAATAATATAACCCTCAAAGTAGAAAATATTATGGAATAGGTTCCATACTAGTCCACCCCTGATCGGTCCCACAGTTGTGTAATTCTCTCCCAACCTTTTTCAACTCAAGTCGGGTGTGAGAAAATTTTCCTCTTGTGCGCACCATTGAACGTACAAACAAACCTCCAATCTTTTGTTCACCCCTTCTTTGAAGCTACATGAATTTACGTTGTGTCAAATCACTATTTTTGAACACCCTTTTCATACAATGCCCATATCTTGTGCACACATCTTGGTTCACACCACCAAACATTCATGCAACAATATCATAGTCCCCTACCTGATGTCCCATATGCCTCTACAACACCTACTTCTAATCATGGGTTCTCTAAACCTAGTGTCTTATAAACATAAGGAATCTAAATTAGACCTCATGATTGACCAATCATACCCATCTTTAAAAGTTTTAATTTCTAATTCCAAGCCCCTCCCAAATGAGCATGAGAGGTAGTTATGTAATCCCAATGGGTAAGGAGTGAGCACCTACGTCCGAGCTGCATGACGTAAAACTTCCTAGCACTTTATCCTAGTCATATGTCATTAAACTACATAACAACATCCTCAGAACATGACATAATTTTTTTTTACCACATTCAGTACACATAGGATTCCCCATGTATGATCATCATGGGATGCCACCTCCTCCCACCATGGAGTAGAAGCCACCCTCAGAGGGTAGCTCAATTCGTAATCCCCACTTACCATGTTCCAAAAGCATAGGATTATACAAGTATTAATCATAGGTAAAGATATCCTCCTCACATGGAATGATATATTCCTCACATGGAATAACATAATCCATGGGAATATTCATGAATAAGACCCACACCATCTCTTGTTGGCACTTCTTCTGCGATATGAGAATCAGGTATACTTTTTCCTCTTGTTTCTCACACCAATCATGGCCCACTTTGGATTAGATGTCAGTACTAACCTTTACATCCTCCCAATCACAACCACGGTCTTTATCTATAGATATAATCCCTAAATTCCATCCATATGGGCCTCTTCCTCTGGTGTAATCCCCAACCATTCCGAACTACATGGGCTTTGATTCTTAACCAACTGGGATACATAGGGATCATCTCTAAGGTCCAAACCCAACATCCAAATCCATCCTGATCTCCTCTAGGTCACATACCTAGTAATATCATGCCACTTTCTTGGGAGACTGAACCTCTTTTAGGTCCATCATGTAGCTCAATGCATAATCCCCACACCCAAATCCAACCAAGTGCAATCTTCTTGTGAAGGGAATCTTCAATTCATAATCCCCACACCATCTCTAATCAAAACTCCCTTCATGAAGTGAGCATCCTTACCACATGAAGTGAAAATGCAAGGACCGGTACTGTCACATGGACAAAAACAGGGGCATTGAACAATGTGGATTTTGATCTCCATCTTCAAAACAGGGCACATATGACACCTCTTTGTGGTTAAATCCTAGAAAATGGTAAACAAAGATGATCCATCCTTAGGATAAACCTCCTTGATCCACCTATAGGGGTGTTCTAGTCAACCTTCATGGAGTGACATCTTCCCTTTATAGGACACACCTCGCAAATACTCTCCCAGAGGTGGTTTTGATCCATCCGCATGTAAACTTCTAGGTGT
The DNA here is from genome assembly GCA_963277665.1 of Viscum album. Lineage (NCBI taxonomy): Eukaryota > Viridiplantae > Streptophyta > Magnoliopsida > Santalales > Viscaceae > Viscum > Viscum album. The sequence continues at coordinate 292,607,130 of OY728144.1, forward strand.
GAAATCTTCCTTAATAGGGATGAACCTAATTTATCCACTTACATGGGGAATCTTGATGAATAAACTCCATCTCTAAAAGAATTTAAACTATTTCTCCCATATAAATACCTCATTCTTAGCATGGGATACCTCAAGTGAAAGCCTTGGAAGATATACACCTTCATCATTAGATACCTCATGATCGATATGTAATTCCTTGGTTTATATGCCTAAGATGCCTCCAAGAGATGCACTCCTATGAGGAAGGATATAGGTGAAATTTTTTCCGATTCTCCATACATTCCAGCGATTCCCAATGTGACTACTATCCTGACCGAAGGTTGATTCCCTATCAAGACCTACTGAAATTTCCAGACAAAATCAGTGTAATTAACCGACATCCACAAAGATATGTAACTAGGAATGAGTTCCCTAAACATGGCATGACTCTATTAGGGAGACCCATACTAGGTGAGAAGTTCCAAGGAGGAATCCATGGAAGGAGGAACTGACATACCATCATCCCATTTTGATCAAGGAGAAGACATCACCATTTAAAGTGGTGAAACCTTCCCACCTTTGGAAAGCAGGAATGAGGGGTAAAAAATTATGCCAGCACACATTAACATGCAAGGAGGGATTCCCTAGAATAAGAATCGAAAATAATATTATCTATGGATGCATTTTATTTTTAGTTTATTGATTAAATGACATGTGTTTTTAGTAATTTACCTTGACATATTGATTATGTCTTATCCAGTTATTTAAATGGAAGGTGTCCTTATTTATTTAACTTTCCATGTTGATTATGCTTGTTGTTTCATGAAATATTCCACCATACTTAACCCTTACTGATCATTTGAGCTCGCCCTTATTTTTTTCTTTTATCGAGAATCTATGAAATGTACTACATTTTATACATAAGGATATGCTAGATAAAATATGTTATTCTAGGAAAAAAATTATGTTGTAAGTTTTATTTTCAAATATATTTTGAGAATAATTTATGTATAAATTTTTACAACACTACTAAACTATTTTGTCCTTAAGGATGAAATTCCTTGTATCTTATTCTATTTGAATAAAGTAGGAACTAGCTCTGGGTTACTGGGGTCAGGGTCACTATAGTTGGTAATATAGGAAGTTTAGTAGGAACCTTGGAAACTAGATTTAGGAAAATATATATTAGAGAACATAAACCAATGATTAAAGTTGAGGATAGATATAGAATAACATCCTAAAATTTGGTACGGTAGGAATTATGTGTCTTTTCCTTAAAATATATCCCTGTCTAGATACTATAAGTAGATGTGGTTCTGGCACAAATGTAGTTATGGGTTATAACTCTGAAAGGGGAGCATTGGGCTTGAATCGATCATCCCATGGTGCATGAAATTGGGGCTTATTTCCAACCTAGTTTTACACTCCTAAGGTATATGCTTAGAATAATTAACATTTTTTTAAAAACCATTACGAAGGATTTGAAAATAAATATTTCCCCAAAGAAACCATTTTTATGATTAGGAGATTAGTTGTGCATAAATTTTTCAATTTTTGTTAAGTATTTCACTAGTTTTAGGATTATACATTATGTTAAATAATTATATGATCTAATACAATGTATTCCATTGTTTAGAAATGGATCATATCAGAAGAAATGGGAACCACATCAATTAATGTAACCCAAAGTGTAAGAATATCATTTCTTTTATGGTTTTAATCCAATATTTCAAAGGAAATTAGTCTCCCAGGTAGTCTCTTCATATGAGTACATAGTATTATGTGCTAAAAAGATTGAGAAAGGATTATGCATTATGGATTCAATGAGAAGAAATTGAAGAAGACGAATTCTAGGAAAAATATGGATAAAAGGAAAAAGGGAAAGATGGATTTTCCCCCACGTGATAATTGTTGAAACACCCTGGTACTTTCTTAAAAGGAATGAGAGTTTTCTACAAGTGTAGATAGAATAGTCAGTGTTATTTTTATTTCAAGGTTAATAAAAAATTTTCCAATGTACAATGCTTCAATTGTAAGGAGATGGGGCACTACACAAATCAATGTCTCAAGCATCAATGGAATATACGTCAAAATAAGATAATGGTTCTTGGTCAATATTAATCTATTACCACATTTTAAGAGGAATGATTAATGTTATTATGTTTATATTAAGGAATTATTTCATTTGAGTATATTTTCAATGATGTCATGATTATGAGAATTGTGAAATGTATAAAGATTGTACATGAGTACTTTTCACTAAGGATTTGATAGTGTATGTTGAATGGTACTAATGACCAAGAAAAACGATTTAGCATAAAGTTTAACTTGTTGTAATAAACATGATTTTGGACCATTAATATGTTCCTAACATTGAGATAATGATGCTGGGATAAAGAGATAATTGATATGAATAATGTAAATTTGATAGTGATGACTACCTTGGAACTGATTAATGATTAGTTCATTTTTAGTATTCAGTGACCTACTTTCTTAAGTTATAGATCTTAATATTTTGGAATATCCATAAGGTTAACAATTGATGTAGTGGTTTAAGTTGATCTTTGTATGAGGTTTTAGAGATTAATGTATTACTTATATATATATATATATTTATGTATATTGAATAACTTTTACTAGCTATATTGGTTTTGAAAATAGTTAGGGATAGACGGAATGACTTGTCACTCTTTTATGGAAGTTATGATCTATTAAAAGTGAATTTTAGCGATTTCAGCATAAAATAATAACTTTTGGATATTCATTTCATTGAGTAAGGGATGAATTGGAAATTGATCAAATTAAAACCAAGATATGAAATTATGCTTATGAATTAGAAACATATCAAGTGAATATATTTTCTTATATTATTAGATAGTAAAATAATTCCACAATTTTAGGAAAAGTATCTTGAATAAAAAAAATTATCCTATTACATTCAAATATTATGAATCATATGGTCTTTGAAATCATCATAAATTTACTGTTTTGATCCCCTTAACTTTTCATTAATAATTCAATTTATTTAGATCAATGACCTTAGTCACTCTCTATAATTATTTATGCTTTTCTTCTGTGTACATATCTTCACTATTCACCAATTTTATCCTACTTAGAAATCTAGTTATGTGTTATTCTATATTACCATGGTACTTCCCTTTATCTCATATTAAGGGGATGTTCTATTAATTATTTTTTATGATGTGGTTTTTCAAAAAATTAATTTTTAAATATAAAACCCTTGATTAACAAGCTCAATTTTAAATTTCAAGGATTAAATTTATTTAAGGTGGGGAGAATGTAACACCCCTAGATTTTGAAATAAGATCATTGTATTAGATAGTTTATGTGACAAGAAACTCTAAGATTAGAAGAAAATATAACACACAAAGACTTTATGATATATTTAATTTTAAATAAATTCAATCTCTTCAATATATTTTATTACATGCAACACTAATTTTATCTTTCATTACATACAACACTAAGTTTAGATTTTGTTATATGCAACACTAAGTTTAAACGAAAGGTGAAACGTTATTAAAATATTATTATTTAATATAATAGTTATCACCTAGACATTGGAATGATGGGTATAAATAGTAATAACTAATTTATAAAAATTATGTTTATCTATTTATTATAAATAAATTAACAATAATTTAATAGAAAAATAAACATTTTATGAAAAAAAAGTATTTTTCTAAAAGATGGTTTAATCGTGTTTTGAACACATAATTTAAAATTACTTATTATAACTTTTATAAAATTTATTTGAAAAAATAAACACCATTTTTTGAAATTTGAATATCAAAATTATCTCAAGTTGAATTTTTGTGATTTTTCTAAAAAGTTTCATTTTTTGATTAATAGTGAAAAATGCTAAATTTTTAATTGAAAACATCCTTTTCATTTTAATAATTTGTAATGTTAAATTTTATTTTCAAATAGTTTTAAAGTAAAATTAGTTCAATTTTATATAAATTAATCCAATTTCTGTCATTTTTATCATTTTTATATTGAATTTAGATATAAAAACTTTGTAAACTTTTACACATTTTCACTTTAAAAATTTGCTTTCTCATCACATATGTGGGATTAATATTAAATTAAATTTTACCACATATGAAAATTGAAATTGGAAAAATAAATTCTATATTTGGAATAAAAATAATTTATAATTTCCAATAAGTTTAACTTAATTTTTGACCAAAATGAATACTGAGTACAGTAAAAATTAATTTCCACAGTTAAGGTAAAAATGGGTTTCTCGGGGGTCAAAATAAAAATATAAGGGTAAAAATGACCTATAAACTTGTCTGAAAACTACTTTATGTCCATATTTATACCCTTAAACCTATAAGGTTTAATAATTAATAATTTTTTACCCATATTACATATAAAAAATGTGGGATCACTCAATTCTTTTCAAAAATACCAAGTGTGTCCTCTCCCCCACTTATAAAAGGCCACCCCTCTCTTCTCTTCTTCACACCTTCACGCCTTTTTGTCCCTACTAAAACATGACCATATAACTTCCCAAATACCAAAATCGCATCCTAGAATCATTATTTTTGGAATAAATCTATCCTATTAGGAATTTAGTGAAAACCTATGGAGGATACCCGAATAAGAGAAAATGTTCTTCAATGAGCGTCTTTATTTTATTTCTTTCTCCACAACCTTAAATTATTATTAAAATATGATGATATAATAAAATTATTATATTACATATAATTTGATATTATTATAATAATTTCATGACCAACATCCATCTCCACTTCCATTAAATGGGTTATGAAACCATCGTTCATATGTATGGCGGACTACCGCCTCATGAACTGATGTCATTCAATTTTTCATTAACACCTTTCAAGGTTGGGACTACCGCCTCATGAACTGATGTCATTCATTTTTTCATTAACACCTTTCAAGGTTGGGTATGATGATGGATATAAAGTATATATATATTATATTTATAACATATTTATACATTTGTATTAATTATATCATATATATATATATATATATATGAATTTCCATTCCATAGGTGATATGATAATGTCACTCAAGTGTATGGCGAACTACCGCCTCGCGAAGTGATGTGATTCTTCTTTCACTAATTCCTTACATGGAATGTAATAAGGTTACAGTTAATGATTATATGTGTTATAAATGAAATAATTATGATATTAATTACATATTTATCATTATTTTAAGATTATATATATCATTTTATTTCTTACCTTTTCACTTAATTAAAGATGATATCATCATTCGTATACATGTGGACTACCACCTTTATGAAGTGATTTGACTCTCTCTTAATCACCAAACCACATGGATTATATATATAAGTATATAGTATAGTTTATATTATATTATGAAAATTATATAATGATAATGTATTACTTACATTCTTTCCATAATGATCATTGAAAAATGGAAGCGTTACTCATGCGTACGTATGGACTACCATCTTCATGATCGTAACGTACTTAATGTTTCATAATCATATTTCATGATTGGTTTTAAAAAAGTATAATAGATGTAAAAATATGATAATTATTTCATGATTATTATTCTTTAGATAATATAACTATATAATATGTACAAGAAACGAATCTTTCATGATGAAAGATGCATGAGAAAATAAGATAGTTGAAACCTAAAATAATGAAAATGGTGAAAGATTATTAATAAACCAGTAATAAAATTTTATATAATGGTAATATATGATATTATAAATATTAATATGGTTCTATTATAATTTAATAACATGTTTAAAACCAATATAAAAGAGTTTAAATATTGTTCAATAAAAATTAAGTGTGAGGTAAGGTATTTATTAACTCAATTTATGTTTATTAGGTTATTATTCAACTTCATTGATTATGTCATTCTAATATTATGTATATAATGAACATTTATTACCCTATGTTGTATTTAAAATTGTTTTATGTGGATTTAATATTGAAACACATAAAATATTCATTGGTTAATTATCACTTCAATGTTATGATCGTTGTAAAGGTTTATTTCAAAATATCATTCTAATCAAGATTATTTACTCTTGAATTTCAGTTGAAGGAAATTATTTGACTATTTATTAATAAAAATATTTCATTTTATTATCATCTTGTTATTTAATATATTTTAAACTAATTGTTTTATTTTCCCACTCTTGGTTCTTAAATTAATTTATAAATTATTTTTAAGAAAATATTAATTCATTTCTCTCTACAGTAAGAAATCTATTTTTCTTCCAAAACCGTGTTTTCTAAAAATATTTAATTCTTTTCAACCTTTAAAATGATTTATTAAATCTATTTCTACCCATTTTTACTTTTTACAAAAAAAAATTCAAATAAACCTTGTGTCATTTTCGAAAAAATTCTCATTTGGCTTTTACTAAAAATGTGAAAGGAATCTTTGTTTTAACATGAAAGGTATGCATATAATTTGATTCCATTAAAAACACAAAAAAATTTAAATATTCCATTAGAATTTTTCAAGTTTATTTCCAAATAAAAGTATTTTGAAAAAAAAAATTATATTTTGAAAACAGATTTTAAAAATTAAAATGATATTTTACTGAATAATGTTTTTATAGATCTTTTATAGTATTCATATTCTTAAATGACAATAACCCTTTATTCTTGATTTAATGGTTATATGTTTCATTGATAAAATATTTATTCTTTTATGGATGGTCTAAGATCATTTTGACCATGTAAAGTATTGGAATTCAATTTCTTGAATCATTTTTGCAGTCATTAAATTTCTGATAAAACACATTTTTATTGAATATTTTATTAATAATAAATGATATAATTTCCTCAAATTGTGTTAAATTTGTTCAATTAGAAAGTATTTGGGATTAGATCATTCATTTGAATATTTGATGAAAATTCCAGTTTTAATCTTTCAAAATCACTGTAGTATGTCAATCATAAATATTTTTATTTGAATTATTCTAACTTAATATTTTTAAAACGTGTTCCTTAATTCATGGGATACAACTTGTATTCAGGAAACTAGATCAAAAGAATGCATTTGGATGGAGTAATTAGGCCATAATGTCAAAGGATGGCTAGACATGCCAGAATGGATAAGCTTCTGTATTTGGGCCTTAACTCCTTCATTGGGTCTTGGATTGAGCCAAAATATTTAATAGGAGATAAAGGAACCATTTCCACACATATTATCCTTCTGGAAGAAGAGATTATTCATGGGTTTCGGCGGTCAAATGGGCGGTGCAAGTTGGATTAAAATATTTGGCCGAATTTCCACATTCACACTTGAAACCACTTGTAACCTCTCCTCAACCCCCCCCCAATAAATTGGAATTTTTATCATTTTTAAGGGTTGTTACGTGAATTGGGAAGTTTAAGGTATAAGATAAGAGGTTTCACTCCAATTATCCAACAATTTTAAGAGGGTTATCTCTTGAAGCAAGGATCCCCTCATCAAGCCTTTCTCTTCTCCTTCTTCTTCTTCATGTTGTAATGATTTTCTTCTTTCAATAAACTCTTAGTTTATCTTCCATTTATTATATTATTTTAAATTTTATTCTTCTCTAAATCCTCCTATTTGGGTTGGAAATCAAGAGTGGAAACAATATTGGGTTATACCATTTCTAAACCGTTGCAAATGCAAAACATTTCTACGATGACTACACCGCTCATGGAAGAGTAGTTTTTTTAGGTAATCGATCTAATTCTCACCTCCTTCATTCATTTATTTTGAATCAATGAGAAAATATAATTCTAATAATATGATATATTAATTGAGTTTTAATTTAAATGAAATTAATCAAGAAATTGAAAAATTTACACAAAAACACACGAGGTCGAGATTTTGTGTAAATTATGAGAGCGCAAACTTAATCTGTGAAACCAAGTCACACGGGATAAATTTCAAGAGTTAAAATATAATCCCTAAACTCAATTAATCCTCATTTATAGAGTGAATTTGTTCCCTAATTAACCACTAACCATAAGCTAGACTTATAACTTTAATTAAATCAGGGTGCTGCGATTGCATGTTCTGAAACTAGCCTAGGGTTTAATTCATTTCATCTTTGTGGTTAAGTTAACTCCCGTAGGGTTAGAGGGTCAAAAAATTATGGGATCATAATTAATTTTATGTCAGTTTAAATTATAATGATTAATATGTAAATGAATATGTACAGTTAGATCGATTACAACTTTTAAATATTGTCTAAAAAACATCTTCTTGTTGTGTCATTTTAATCGAAATTCATTTCAAAACTAAAAACAAAAAATAAAATAAAATCTTCTTCCAGAAAACTTATTCTAGATTTATAAACTATAACCAACCCCCATCCTTTCAATTATTGTTTTCATTCACTTTTATTTTATTTTTATAATACCTCTAAAAATTCGTTTTAATTCACTTCCTCCTTTGAGAGATGACCTTGATCAGCCACTCTGCTGCACCTAAGTACCCCAAAATTACACTAATCATTTGAGGGTGCCCACGGCAGCGCTCTTTAAAATTGGAACCGTTTCTGGGGAGGAAAGTAATTTATTCAACCATTTATAGGTATTTCTTTTATTTTTCATTTTATTATTTTCTTCACCTCTCTCTTTCATCTTTCCCCTTTCTCAAGTTTTCATTTTTTTTCATCCTCTTATTTTATTTTTTGGACCATCAACTCAAACTTATCATTTTTCTTATGGTCCACTTTTCCTATTTTCATTTTTTTTATTTATGACACGAACTAATCCTGAGGATCTTTTAGATCTTTATCCTGAGATTGAACGTAGCTTTCGATCTTGAATCAGACAGTCTCAGTCTACGGGAATTTTCAATATTCAACTAGTTGGTGAATTCCTCTCTTCTAGAAACATTGAAATTGGAAGAAATTTAAATTCAAACATAAAAGAAGAACCAATTGATGTAAATAATAACAATGAGCTAAATAGAACCATTTGAGAATTGGATTTACCTGATATTAATTATCAACCAAATTGTATTGCATACCCAAATCTCGAATCATACTTTGAACTAAAATATGGGTTAATTCACTTACTTCCAAAGTTTCATGGCCTCTCTAGTGAGGATCCCAATAAAAATTTGAAATAATTTAATGTGGTTTTCTCAACCCAAAAACCTATAAATGTATCTGAAGATCAAATCAAATTAAGAGCATTCCCATTTTCACTTGATGGAGCTGCAAAGGATTGGATGTACTATTTACAACCTAAAGATGTAACATGTTGGAACGATTTTAAACGTCTTTTCTTGCAGATATTTTTTCCCGCATCGAGGACCACTTGTATTTTTAAAGAGATCTCAGGGATCAAGCAAGCACAAAGGGAGTCAATGTATGAGTATTGGGAGCGATTCAAGAAGTTGTGTGCAAGCTATCCACATCACCAAATTAGGGAGCAAATCTTCATTCAGTACTTCTATGAAGGACTCACACCTATGGAGAGAAGCATGGTGGATGCCACAGTAGGAGGGGAATTGGTGGAAAAGACACCAGTAGTTACACGTGCATTGATCGACAAGATGGCCCAAAACTCCCAACAATTTGGCGATAGAGGTACACCACATGTCAGGGGAGTACATCAGGTAAGTCCTTCTTCTCTTGATAGTCATTTGATTGATACAAAGTTGGAAGAATTTACCACTATGGTGAGGCAGATTGCTTTGGGTCAAAATACATCCCAACCCACTCCATCAAGGCCTTGTGGCATTTGCACTGAGACAAGCCACCCAACTGACTGTTTCCCCCAACTACAAGAAACAGAAGATTGTGCAGCAGTATTCTCTGGGAGACCATATTAGCAACAAAAACAACCACATCCCCAAAATAAGTATGACTCCTTTTCACCAACATTCAACCAAGGGTGGAAGGATCAATCAGACATGAGGTATGGCTTTGGGAAACAACAAAGGCCCCCTTTTCAACCAAACTTCCATCAGCCTCCACCTTACCAACAGGGTTTCCAACAAACCCAAAGGAGATTCGAAGCTCAAACATCAAAAAGTCAGGAACAAGGGAATCTACAACACAAGGTAGACTCTAACACTAATGATCTTTTGAAACAAACTGTTCTTAATCATCAGAATGAGAAGAAGAGTCAAGGTTCGGAGTTGAGGGAGTTAAAGACTCAAATGAGCCAGATTGCCACTCCCCTCCATGAACTGGTAAGTAATAATTCTAGAAATCTTCCTTCCCAACCTACTCCCAATCCAAAGGGGAATTTCAGTTCCATTACATTGAGAAGCGGGAAGCAAACAACTAATGCTTCTCCACCTATCATTCCACCGAGATTCACCTCAACTCCGGAGAATCCCCATTCCATATCAACTGATGAGAAACCCAAGGAGAAAGATAAAGGTAAGAAAAATATTGATGATGTTCCTCCTAAACCTATTGCCTTTCCAAATAGGGTTGTTGAAACCAAGAATATGGCTGAAGAGGCGATGCAAAAAGAGGTTTTGGACACATTCAAATGTGTTGAGATCAACATCCCTCTACTTGAAGCCATCAAACAAATCCCAAGGTATTCCAAATTCTTAAAAGAACTCTTCACCAATCGAAGGGGGCTCAAGGGAAATGAGAAGATCAACCTTGTAAGGAATGTCTCAGCACTCATTACACCAACTCTAGAAATTCCAACAAAGTTCAAGGATCTCGGGACATTCACCATCCCATGTACCATAGGAGAGTTGCACTTCTCTGATGCTCTTTGTGATTTAGGAGCTTCAATAAATGTGATTTCTCAATCTATATTCTCTTATTTAAAAGTTAGTGAGTTGAAGCCGATGAGAGTAGTGGTGTAATTGGTGAATAGAGCTACGACATATCGAGTGGGAGTCCTTGAGGATGTACTTGTCTGGGTAAGAGACATGATCTTTCCAGTAGACTTCTATATGCTCAAAATGGAGGATGATCAGGTAAGTTCTCATGCTCCCATTATCTTAGGTATACCCTTCCTCAAAACTGCAAAAACTATCATAAATGTTTATGAGGGTACACTTTCCATGGATTTTGGAGATGAAGTTGTAATTTTTAATGTTATGGAATCCATGAAGTACCCCTCTAAGGAGCATTCTTCTTTTTTTATCTCCCATTTGAACCACCAAGTAAAAACTCCATTGATTTTGATTGTCCTATGCTTAGGTTGATGATGATTATTGGTTCTAGTTTGATGACTAAGATTACTTCCACACCTATTTTTGATGGAAAAACCTCTCTTGGATTTTATTTTGATGTGGATTCAAATTTGGATCATATAAACTCTGATTATGACATGGTTGTTGAGTATGTTGATGAATTTGATGAATTATTTTCTAATTTTGATTATTTTTATTCTGATACTTATGTTCATTGTGCAGATATGTCTTTTGCATCAATTTCTCCATCCATACATCACCCCCTACATTGGAACTCAAGCCATTACCCCCAAATCTTAAATATGCATACTTGCTGAGTGGTGATAGATTACCTGTTATCATTTCTAAAAATATCTCTTTTGAACATGAAGAAAAACTTTTGAATCTTTTGAGAGATAACATTAGGGAAATTGGTTGGACATTAGAATACATATCAGGTATTATCCCCTCCATTTTTATGCATAACATTCTCTTGGATGATGGGGCTAACCTGATTAGGTAGCCACAAAGGAGACTTAATCCAACACTTTTGGATGTTGTTAAGAAATAATTTGAAAAATTACTTGAGGCGGGTATCATTTACCCTATTTCTAACTCACAATGGGTTAGCCCTGTCCAGGTTGTACCAAAGAAAACTGGTTTCACTGTTATAAAAAATGAAAATGATGAGTTAGTTCCTGTGAGAGTAAAAAACAGTTGGTGAGTGTGTATTGATTATAGGAAACTAAATCAATCCACTCATAAGGACCATTTCCCACTTCCATTCATTGACCAGATGCTTGAGAGACTTGCAGGTAGGACACATTATTGCTTCTTCGATGGTTTCTCTGGCTATTTTCAGGTTCACATTGCACCAGAGGACCAGGATAAGATGAAATTCACCTTCCCATTCGGTACCTTTGCTTATTAAAGGATGCCATTTGGACTTTTCAATTCCCTAGGTACCTTCCAGAGATGCATGGTGAGTATTTTCTTATATTTCATTGAGACCTACATGGAGGTATTTATGGATTATTTTACAGTTTATGGATCCTAATTTGATGAGTGTCTCTCTAGTTTGGGTGATGTGTTGCATCGTTGTATTGAGAAAAATATGGTCTTGAATTTTGAAAAATGTCATTTCATGGTCGAAAAAGGAAAATTTCTTAGGTCATATAGTCTCACAACATGGCATTGAAGTTGATAAATCTAAGGTATACATTATTTCATCCCTTCCATATCCTATATGTGTGCATGATGTTCGATCATTCCTTGGACATGCTGGATTTTATCGACGCTTCATCAACGATTTTAGTAAGATCGCTCTACCCTTATCTCGATTGCTTCAAAAAGATATTGACTTCAATTTTGATGATTCATGCAGGGTATCATTTTATGGGCTAAAGAAGTGTCTGACCACTCCACCGATCATACAACCCCCGTGGTGGGACCTTCCATTTGAGCTTATGTGTGATGCATCCAACTTCACAGTTGGAGTTGTCTTATCTCAAAGGGAAGAGGGACGTTCACATGTGATTTCATATGCATCGAGGACGTTGGATTCTGCCCAATCAAACTACACCACAACAGAAAAGGAGTTTCTTGTTGTTATATTTTCTTTAGATGAATTTCGTTCATATTTATTGGGATTTAAAGTAGTTGTTTTTTCTGACCATTCAGCTTTGAGGTACCTCCTAAAGAAGCTAGATGCAAAGCCATGACTTATCCATTGGATGCTCCTTCTTAAAGAGTTTGATATCGAGATAAAGGAAAAGAAGGGGTCAGAGAATTTGGTGGCAGACCACATGAGTAGGCTTACTCACACACCAGAGGGTGACAGCTTGGACCAGGTACCACTTCGGGACACTTTCCCCGATGAGCATCTCTATACCATATCAGGTACACATTCTTGGTATGCTGACTTAGTTAATTACATTATTGCCTCTGAAATCCCAGTAAATTTGAAGAAGTATCTAGTCCAAAAATTAAAAATTGAGTCTAGGTTTTATGTGTGGGATGATCCTTACCTCTGGCGCATGTGTAGTGACCAAATCATTAGGAGGTGTGTTCCTGATCATGAGTTTGAGTCTGTTTTTCATTTCCATCATACGCTTGATTATGGTGGACACTTTGGACCCCAACGTACTGCTAGAAAATTATTAGACTCTGGATTATATTGTCCTAGCTTATTCCATGATTCCCATGTGTTTTGTAAGTCATGCTCCCGTTTCCAACACACTACAAACATTTCAAGGAGACACGAGATGACCCAACAACCCATTTTATTCTATGAGTTTTTTGATGTTTGGGAATTATTTTTATGGGCCCTTTTCCTAGTTCATTTGGTTTCTTGTATATCCTTGTTTCTGTCGATTATGTGAGTAAATGGGTGGAGGCCAAGGCCACCAGGAATGAAGATTCTCATGTTTTAGTGGATTTTTTCAAGGCTCAAATTTTCTGTAGGTTTGGAGTACCAAAGGCCATCATCAGTGACCAAGGGACACACTTTTTCAATAGGAATTTTGCTTCCCTCCTTCAAAAGTATGGGGTGACACACAAAACATCAACATCATACCACCCCCAAAGAAATGTCCAGGCTGAGGTTTCAAATTGTGAGTTGAAACAAATCTTGTAGAAAACCATGCAGCCAAATAGGAAGGATTAGAGCAAGCGCTTGGATGATATGTTGTGGGCTTATAGGACAACATACAAGACCCCCATTTGTATGTCCCCATTTTGGATTGTTTTTGGGAAAGCATGTCATCTCTCAGTGGAAGTCGAGCATCGAGCATATTGGGCTATAAAGAAATGCAACATGGATTTGGCCCAAGCTGGAATTCAAAGGAAGTTGAAAATTCAAGAGCTTGAGGAGATTCAACTGTCATTATATGAGAACTCAAGGATCTACAAGGAAAGATCAAAAGAATTTCATGATAAAATGATCCAGAAAAGGGAGTTTCTTATTGGAGAGAAAGTCCTACTCTACAGTTCACGACTGAAGTTGATGCCTGGTAAGTTGCGTTCCAGATGGTTAGGTCCTTATGTTGTGTCTAATGTTTTTCCTTATGGTGTAGTGGAGATCACACAAGAAGACACTGAGAAGAGCTTTACATTCAATGGGAAATGTTTGAAGAAATACATCGAGGGACTTACTATCGGTGCAATTGATTTCATCAAACTGCACGACCCATCATTACTTGAGAATATCAATCTTTTCCTAACCCTTTCACTTTTATATTACTTGACCTAAATAAAATTATACATTTCATGTTCACATATCATCTCATGGGTTCACATTGAGGACAATGCAATATTTTAAGTGTGGGGGGGTAACCTTTATAGTTTAGGATTTTCATTTGTTGTTTGTTTAAAAAAATTGCGTGTTTTCAAAAATTTTGTGTGTTTCTTTATCATTTTTTGTGTGTTTTTTAAAAAAAAAATCAATTATCATTTCCATTTTTGAAACTTGTGTCAGTGAGTAAACTTATTTATTCCATGAAACTGAGATTAAATGAATGTTGAAAATGACTTTGTTTCAAGTTCAATTCTTTGGGAATTTCATGAAAAGTACCTTGATTTTTGAATCCCATACCACATATCACTGTCTTTATCTTTGAAATTACTTTCCTATGAGGTTTCTAAACCATTTTTTGTCATATTATTTTCATTCACCTCACTTATTGAGAGAACCAAACTATGCTTGATTTAACCATAATTTGATTTACTCCTGTCAAAACTTGAGGGTTTGAGATACATGTGTTTTTAAATGGTTTAGGAATTTCTTTGGTTTTAAAGCTCTCTTTTCAAGATAATACTTTTTATTCTGGCCTACCTTGTACATTTAATCCTTGTAACCCATAAAAACCATGAATATCATGTTAGATTAGCCTCATTACAAGCCAATTTTCCCTATCCAACCTGCTCTTGAAGTGAAATTGCATAATCTAGTTAAACTTAAGTGTGGGGAAGGTGTCTTTATGCTGTGATACCTCAATTGGTGATACTTTGAGAGGAACATAAAATGACGAAGAGATGATATTGATTTCAAAAAGAAACATTCTGTTTAAAGTTGTTCCTTTTATAGAGCTTTCATGATTAGTGAAGTTGTGCCTTTCTAGAGCTTCTAATAGAGGAAGAAAGTTGTGCCTTTTCTGGATATTTCAAGAAAAATATTGTTTGAGAAGATTGGAATTTTTGCTGCATAAATAATGAAGGGTGCTAAATTTCATTGATTTTTCATACTGATGGAGATGACTTGATACTATGGTGAGTGAGGATGAGACCATACTTGAGTGAAAACTAGAATAATGTTATTTCACTTCAAAAAGAGCCAAGCCCTCCTCATTCGGCCTCATAAATTTTCAACATCTAAATCCTACCAACCAAAAGCCACAGAACAACCCTAAAAATTATTAATGATAAACATATGTCCTTGACTCACATCGGGTGGATATTTAGTAATTTATCAAGCCTATGGTGACCCTTGTATGAGTTTGGATAAGAAAGACATTGCTAAAAAATTGACATTTATGTGATGAGTGAAAATGAATGTTAGGTAAGTGTTTTGTGTGCATGGGAGGATAAATTAAGAGGAAATATATTGAATGATCTTAAATTATGAACTTGAAATAATATTTTATGGATGAGGCATAATATCTTTTGTTTCTTGGTATGAAATTGGTGGATCTCATTGATATGTGTTTTAAATTTGCTTTGATTTGCTTTTGATGTTTACTTGTCCAAGAGTCCAAGTGAAAAGTGTGGGGAAGTTGATAAAACTCATTTTTATTGAATATTTTATTAATAATAAATTATATAATTTACTCAAATTGTGTTAAATATGTTCAATTAGAAAGTATTCGGGATTAGATCATTCATTTGAATATTTGATGAAAATTCCAGTTTTACCCTTTCAAAATCACTGTAGTATTTCGATCCTAAATATTTCTATTTGAATTATTTGAACTTATTATTTTGTATCTGTGTTGATTAATTATTTTTCTAAAACTTTTATTCAGTACACTATATCAAAATAATGCATTTGGATGGAGTAATTGGGTCATAAAGTTAAAGGAGGGCTGGACATGCCAGAATGGATAAGCTTCTGTATTTGGGCCATAAATCCTTCATTTGGACTTGGATTGAGCCCAAATTTTGAGATTAGATATAGGAACAATTTCCTCACATATTATCATTCTGTAAGAAGAGATTATTCATGGGTTTAGGTGGTCAAATGGGCGGTGAAAGTGGGATTAAAATATTTGGCCGAATTTCCACATTCACACTTGAAACCACTTGTAACCTCTCCTCCCCTATCCTCTATAAATTGGAGTTTTTATCATTTGTAAGGGTAGGGACGTGAATTGGGAAGTATAAGGCAGAATATAATAGGTTTTAATCCAATTATACAACCATTTTATGAGGGGTAGCTCTTGAAGCAAGGATCCCCTCATCAAGCCTTCCTCTTCTCCTTCTTCTTCTTTATGCTGTAATGCTTTTCTTCTTTCAATAAACTCTTAGTTTGTATTCAATTTATTCTGTTATTTTAAATTTTATTCTTCTATTAATATTACTATTTGGGTTGGAAATAAAGAGTGGAAACAATATTGGGTTATACCCTTTCTAAACTGTTGAAAATGCAAAACGTTTCTACGATGACTACACTTCTCATGGAAGAGTAGTTTTTTTATGTAATCGATCTAATTCTCACCTCCTTCATTAATTTATTTTTAATCAATGAGCTAATATAATTATAATAATATGTTCTATTAATTTAGTTTTAATTTAAATTAAATTAATCAAGAAATTTAACAATTTACACAAAAACACGCGATGTCGATATTTTGTGTAAATTATGAGAGCACAAACTTAATCTGTGAAACTAAGTCACACGGGATAAATTTCAAGAGTTAAAATATCATCCCTAAACTCAATGAATCCTCATTTACAGAGTGTATTTGTGCCCTAATTAACCACTGACCTTAATCTAGACTTATAAAATTAATCAAAGCAGGGTGCTACGATTGCATCTTCTGAAACTAGCCTAGGGTTTAATTCATTTCATCTTTGTGGTTAAGTTAACTCTCGTAGGGTTCGAGGGTTAACAAATTAGGGGGTAATAATTAATTTGATTTCAATTTAAATGATAATTATTAATAAGTAAATGAATAGGTAGAGATATATCAATTATGTCTTTTAAATATTGTCTAAAAAATATCTTCTTGTTGTGTCGTTTTAATCGAAATTCATTTCAAAACAAAAAAAAAATATTCTTCCAGAAAACTTCTTATAGATTTATAAACTATAACCAACCCCTATCCTTTCAAGTAGTTTTTTCATTCACTTTTATTTCATTTTTATAATACCTCTAAAAAGTTGTTTTAATTCACTTCCTCCTCTGAGAGACGACCTTGGTCAGCCACTCTGTTGCACCTAAGTACCCCAAAATCACACTAATCATTTGAGGGCACCCACGACAGAGCTCTTTCACTTTCCCTTGAATTATTCACTTTCCTGTGATCATTGGACATTAAATTTCTCTTAAATACCCATATTATTTATCATGGATATTTTTTTTCTTAAAATTTATATAATTTATTCATAAAATGTTTACTTTGAAATTTTTTTTTATCAGGTGAAATATTGATAAATCATTATTCTTTACTCGATATGGATATTTAATTATAAGGAATATTGTTCAAGAATTAAATTGATTATTCGATATATGATGAATGCTTTAAACCTATAGTGATGGTTGGTCCCCAAAATTATATAGCTCATCATTGCATCATCAGATCTCATGAGAAGAATAAGTAATCTATTATTAAATAGGTTTTTATCTATAGTTTAAACCATTCTATGAAAGGTCTTTGTGGTAGAGGTATCATGTGCTTGAGACATGATGTATAGTAATTAACCATTTCCTTTATTAAGAGTTCAATTATTATTATACATGATATTTTCACTATGATATTATCTTTGGATGCATTTTATTTTCAATTTATTGATTAAATGTCATGTTGTTTTAGCTATTTACCTTTTCATTTTGATTATTCCTTATCTGATTATTTAAATGGAATGTGTCCCCAATTATTTACCTTTTCATGTTGATACTATTAATTTATTCATGATAACATCCATTATACAAAACCCTTACTAATCATTAGATATCACCCTTATTTTCTTTCCTTTCTCAGGAATCCATTTGATATGAAAGGATATGCTAGATGAAATAAAGTTATTCTTGAAAAACAATTATTTTGTAATTTTTTTTTTCAAATGTATTATGAGAATCATGTATATATCTAGTTTACTAATAATACTAAACTATTTATTCATTTTGTATATGATTCCTTGAATCTTAGGCCAATATAATAAAGTGGGGACCAGATCTGGCTTGCTGGGGTTGGGGTCACTATAAATTTATACTCATGATTGCACTCAACTCTCTATAGTTGAGGAGCTTTCTTGATTCTATAGACACCACACTTTGGATTACTATTTTACTTCTTTTTTAGACTTTAATTTATAATAAATATTTGAATTTAGTAGTATATCCACCACAATGAATGGATCAACCACTCTATGTCTATCCTGTCCCAAGGGCCATCATAGAAAAACTAACACTTTATACATAATGTCTCAACTTATATCTAACATTATTTTAAAACCTCTACAATACCAAAGTCTCCATGAACTGAATTCCAGTTCTTCATCACTTAGAAAGTCCTCATTTCACACATTGTCCATACACAAGAATATCCATTTTCTAGGATAATATACACCATATTATTCCCTAGACCATATATTTCTCTAAAAAACTTACATCATAGCCTTTGGGGTCCACACCCTCTTCATATTATTAATAAAACAAGGCATCCAATAACTTATCACCATAATCTCACAGAAAAACATCCACTAATTCTATTGAAACCCATGATAGCAATCTATGAAATTGGGAAAACTAAGGAGTCCTAGAACCCCACCAGAACATGTTGTCTCCTCATAAGGTCCAAAGTCCAATGGGTCTCTAAGGACTGAATACATACATAACAAAATGGTCTTTATGTACAATAATTAGTATCACATAAATTTTCCATCGGTTATCATGACCTTACCTCAGGATTCACAGAACTTTGCTAACTCAAACTTTATATCTCACTGATTCATCAAAACCACCCATCAACAAGTCTCACATGAAATCTAAATTGAGTTACATAAATTCAACCCTAATCTTACCTCTATAATTATAATCATATTATAAAAAAACATTGTTCCATATAGTTTAAATAAAATCCACAAACGTGGTACATGGTTAAGGAGTTTCTCATTAAACACCTCACAACAGTGCTCAATAACTCAAGTTTCTAACTGTGCATAATTGATAAGAATACATCCCAGTATCACTCTTCTATACCACATGAATAAATATCTTGATCCATAATCAATCAATACTAGGATTAAACACCTAATAACTCAGCTGACCATGTTCAGCGTATGTCAACTTCTCTAGCCAAAAGAATGTCACTTGATACTTATTTTCCAAAAAACCTAGGGAACTTCACTCATGTAAGGTTTACTAAATGATCACTAGTCACTCAAGGAATCAAAAAAAATAATATAATCATCCACTCACACTCTACTCATTCTATATTAAACCATATAGGATCACCTAAATAGTATGGTTGTGCATCCAACTAATTGTGTCTTTCAAAATCTAGAGACCACTCACAACATCATTGTTTAGAATCTATACCTCCAACATACAAGGAATAGATATGAAAATTTTAAGTATTTTTTACAGTTTTTTACATCAATATAAATTTAAATCACCTATCATGTATCTCATATATAAGGTATACATAGGGAAAGCTAACCCCTCTATGACAACCCATGTATTTTAATACACTTTATTTCTAGATTTATTATATTAGGAAACACTTAATAAAACCCCAACAGATCAAGAGGCCTAGAGAATTATGGTAATAAGGTATATGGAATAACAAATTTCAAAAAAAAAAACAAATATATAAATTATAACTCTATAACACTCCCTTAAATTTACTTTATCATGTAATACTACAGGGGATAACCTGAGGACATACATAAGAAAGCGATGAGTTATAAAGACTTGTAAGGTAATAATTAAATCATATAGTTATGAAAGTAATAAATGGGAGTAAATAAGAATATCAAGGTAATATAAGATTGGTGGGAATCATAAACTTGAACATCAAAACATAATATAATATGATAACATAAAGATGACATGGGAATGTGGAAACAATATAAAACATGACATCATAAAAATAAGTCAAGGTTAATTGCCACAACATCATAACATCATATTATTAGGATAAGATCTCATGCACCATACATTGTATCTCATGTGATAAAAACATTACCCAATTAATTAGAGGGATATATAATTTTAGGCCCATCCGTCACATCCATATCATGAAAATTCATAAGTGTGCCTCATAGATCATGCAACATAATGATGTATTTAACCATTTTTAATAGAATAATTAAAGTGTGTGGGATAAATACATATAATTACTTAATAAATTTAGGATATCTATATATATTTGAGTTCCCTTAAGTGGAAATGGGTATGGGTAATCACTACACAAATATTTTCATGGAAAATCATAGGATAATTTCAGCAGCATAATGAGAGTATATAAAGATTCATGGAATGGTTTAATGATATTTAAAGGGGTATATCATAACATTTAAATCATAATTAAATTAATATTGATGTGTTAAAATATATCCCAATGTGAAAAATTTGAAATAAAAAAGGCATAATATAAATAAGGTTCTTTAATAAAGAGGAGATGGAGAGGATCCCTTACATTGAGAGGGCTCTTCTACAAGAATGGGATGAACTTCATAAGAGATTAGGAACTCATTTTGAGGTATATATAGATATAAGTGTGAGTAAATTTATTCTAAATGGTTTTTAGTGAATTGTAATGATAGGTTGGTTGTGTTTTACAAAAAAGATAGGGGAATTAGTTATTAATTTCTAAACATGGGTTTTAGATTCCATATGATTACTTAATCCAAACCAAAAAACAAACCATGGTTTTTTTCCAAGGTTCCTACGAAATTGGAGTGGGTTTAATTAATTTATAAGTCTAAGAACCTAAATTATTAAAATAATAATCTTGTTGATGTGGAAGTGAGTTATGTTTGTAAAGAATTTATTTTTATACCTTAAAATATAATATTAGTTTTGAAGGATTTATTATGGGTTTAAAAAATTAATCAAGTAACTAAAAAAACACATCATTTTAAAATCTTTTCTTTCTCCACGTACCATGTGGTTGCGAATGTTCAATCTGAATTGCACCCACCCTAGACTTTTGTGGTATTCTATGGATGGCCATCCCACTCTGATAAGGTGAAGTGGTGGGACCTCCTTTGCAAGCTGCGACATGATTTACCTATCCCTATTCCTTTCATAGGTGAATTCAATGAGATCATGTTCCATAAGGAAAAGAAAGGTGGAACCATTTGTCACTCATCCTCGATGCCAAACCTCAAGGACACGGTCAATAGGGCGAACCTAGTCGATCTGGGGTACACAGGTAATCCTTTTACATGGTTCCACGGTAATACTGAAGGCACCCGCATCGCTGAGCGTCTTGATAGATTTATGGGTTCTACTAACTGGATTAATCTGTTCAACATGTTTCATATTGGACACATGGCCCTTAACTGTTCAGATCACTGCCCAATTCTCATTGAGTTTATGCAAGGTGAACGAAATAGACAACTCTGCAGACCCTTCAGATTCGAGAGCTTCTGGTCAAAAGACTAGGAATGCGAAGAGGTGGTATGTTCAAGCTGGAGGAGTTCTCACAATGATATTGGCCTCAATCTTCAACAGGTTGCATCCGATCTGAGATCCTGGAGCAACAAGAAATTCCATCTACCTGATACGCATTGTGATGTCCTTGAAAAGAAGTCACACCAATTACTTATGCTTCCCCCATCCAATTTCAACATATCCAGGATTGGTTCCACCCAAAGAGAGCTGGACGGGGCCCTCCGTGTTAAGAAAAGCTTCTGGGCTGTGTGGGCGCGGGACATCCACATTAAAGAGGGCAATGCTAATACAAGGTATTTCCATCTGAAATCATCATCTAAGCGTCGTAAAAATTATATCATGAGCTTATATCGACTCGAAGGATGCAATGTTTCTGACACCAACGGCATTAACAAGGCTTTGTTAGGATATTTCTAGAACCTCTTCTCCACAGGGAATCCTTTCATGGCTGCTGAAGTGGAAGATTACATCAGACCTGTGATCACCGATGAGATAAAGTGACATCTTTCAAAAGATGTGTCGAATGATGAGATTCATATGTCTTTGAAACATATCCACCCCACTAAGGCCCCAGGACCGGATGGTTTCCACGCCCTATTTTTTAAACAATATTGGCACATCATCGGTCCCGACATCTGCAAAATGATCAAAAATATCTGGGCAGGGAATACAAGCATTGCCGCCATCAACGAAACTGTCCTCATCCTCATTCCCAAAATCAAGAAACCCAAGGTGACCCCTAATTTTAGACCTATCAGCCTCTGAAATGTCTCTTATAAGATCTTCTCAAAAATCCTTGTCAATCGACTACGTCCTTGGCTTCTCGTTATTATCTCCAAAAACTAAAGCGCCTTCGTGGCCAAGAGGCTGATTACTGATAATGAAATCATGGCACATGAAGTGTTCCACTCGATTAAAATGCGCTCCACTGCGAAAAGAGGAACCATGGCCTGGAAACTGGATATGACCAAAGCCTATGATAAAGTGGAATGGCAGTTCCTAAGAGCTGTGATGCTGAGAATGGGCTTTTGCATAAAATGGACAGATATGGTCATGCACGAAATTTCGATTGTCTCCTTTATAATAAAGGTAAATGAGGAGCTCACCAGAGGATTCACCCCAACCTGAGGCCTATGCCAGGGAGATCCCCTCTCCCCTTTTATCTTCATCTTGGTGGCTGGTGTTTTCTCTAACCTTATTTCTAGGGCTGCAGCCGCTAAGTCTCTTCATGGAGCAAAGGTCTTTTGTTAGAGCCCACAAGTGTTTCATTTATTCTTCACCAATGACTGCCTCCTTTTTTACAGAGAAACTATTAATGAATGTCAGGTGATCATCCATGCGATCCAGCAGTATGAGTGGGCGTCTAGACAGTCTATGAATCATGGAAAATCGAAAATCTCCTTCAGCACAGGGGTGCCTCCTGCCAAGAGAGATGATCTTTGTGCATCTGTAGGCATCCACATGGTCGATAAACACCAGAAGTATCTCGGGATCCCTACAGTGATTGGTCGGTCCAAAAAATAAATCTTTGCTTCTCTGGTGGACATGATTGAGAAAAAAATCCAAGGTTGGACCCCAAAAGGTATCTCCAAATCTAGCAAAGGAACCCTCATTAAAGTTGTTATTCGGTCTATACCCAGCTACTTCATGTCCATGTTTATGCTCCTTTTGGCTATCTTCAATCTGATTCATTCACATACTACCAACTTCTGGTGGGGGAAAAATTATGGAAGGAATCGACCCCACTGTTTGGCCTGGGAGAAACTCTGCAAACCCAAGTCGGAGGGAGGGATGGGATTCCGGAATATTCTTCTGTTAAATGATACTCTATTGGCCAAGCAAGGATGGTTCCTTATTAACCACACATCATATCTCTGTGCGCGGGTACTCCGTGCCAAATACTTTCCCCACACTGAATTCTTTGGTTCCTCTCTTGGACCCCGACCTAGCTTCCTCTAGAGAAGTATTTTGGGGGCCCAAAATCTTCTGGAAAAAAACTGGGATGGAGGATTGGAAATGGATCATCTTTCAACATTTGGACCAATCCCTAGCTTGTAGATAAGGATGGTATGTGAGCCACATCCCCCACCCAACCAGGTCTTGAAAACGCCACTGTTGACTGCCTCTTTTTAGACCAGGGTTCGAAGTGGTGTGTGGAAAATATCCATGAATGGTTTAATGAAAGAGACCAAAGAATTATCCTTAGTATCCCCTGGGTCCCTAATGGAGGCCCCGACCATCTTTTTTTTACCAACGATATATCAGGAGATTACACGGTGAGATCCAGGTACAGACTGGCTCTTGGCATACACTCTCTCGACCGTGACGAGGGACCATGGAATACTGTTTGGAAGCTCAACGTCCCCAAAAAGATCCGCCATTTCTGGTGGCAGGTATGCACGGTCACCCTCCCTAAAATGAGCCTTCTCGATTTTCGACATATGGTCGGTGCTGAGTCCTGCCCTTTCTGCCCGAATATCCCAGAAACTCCTTGGCACGCCATCATTCACTGCCCGAGAGCTAAATAAATTTGGAATAAATGGGGACCAGCTTCAGATGCATCACTGGACATCGTATCTGACCTCCTCGATCTTCTGATGCGCTGGTGTTTCTCTCTTTCTTCATCTGATGCTGGTTCTCTTTGCACCCTATCCTGGATCATTTGGGTTCGGCGTAACGATTCGGTTTTCCACCACGTCCATAAAACCCGTGAATTCTGGATTGAACAATCTATTTCATGGATTGAGTGATGTAAGGACCACAAATAAAACTTTAAGCCAAGTGTTACCCCCTCTTGTCCCCCTCATTAGCCCCCCCCCCCAACGGAAGGGAGTCTTAAGCTTAACGTGGACGCTTCTCTCCCCAAGGATGGTCCTGTTTCTCTCGGCCTCCTGGCTCGAAATCATTTGGGGATGATCATTGCAGAAAAATATGAAGTACATCATGCCCTCTGGGAACCTGTAGTTGTGGAGGCCTATTCCATCCTTGCATGTATGACGCTCACTGTGGAACGTGGATGGGCTGATATCATTATTGAGTCTGACTGCCTTACTATTATCAATGCTATTAACCACAATGATGTCGGACTCCAACCATTTGGCTTCATCATCAGGAGAATCCACTCACTTTTCCAAGGCTTCTCTTGCTACACCTTCTCCTTTACCAAAAGGGGAGGAAACAATGCATCCCATCAGCTTGCGGCCTCAGGCCCCTTTGATGCCAACCAGCTTTGGCTGGACAATTTCCCTTCATGGCTCTTCTTATGTAAGACTGCTGATCTTTATCATTAATATTAATATCATCTTTCGTTCAAAAAAATATTTATATTTAAAAAAATATTTTTTTATAAGAATATTTAATTAAAATAAATTTTTTTCTAATAATTATTGAATTCATCAAAAGGAATGTCTTGGGAGACACTATATATTTTCCAAAAAATAGTTTTTATTTCATCATATCAAAACCTAGTTTTTATCAGAGTCTTTATTTAATCATTTATAAGGTAATAATAAAAAAGGAAAAATAAAATAATTATTTTATTAAAATTAAAGATATAAAAAATCATACTATTTTGGTCTAGATACATAACCTCTTATTAAACTAGCATATGCCTAAAGGACAAGGTCTGCAAAGGTGAAACTTTCTTTGGGTTTTTCGATGATTATAGTTTGGGTCATTATCTTGATAAGCTCAAAATTATCCCTTAAATAGTTTCAATCATTCTTTAGGTATTGAATTTAACATTGGTATTGGTCAATGGAAGATCCCAGGAATTCATACTCCCTTAGAGAATATGATGAATGATCTTCATAGGGTAAGATTCTACTGGTTGATTCCATCTCTTCGTCCATATGTGTAAATTAGATCTTATCATTACACTTATTATATAATTATTATATAGGTCATTGTACAATGGATATATTATAAATGGTTATGATTATTAATATTATTTTAAATATTATAGACTATAACTATCCAAAATAGATGAAGCATTGCATGTGTTTCTTTTAACATCACTACTTGATAAGACATTAATTCATTAAAAATGTATTTTTATTTATAAAATCTTGGGTCATCACATTCTTCACCCCTTTATAAATTTTACCCTCTAAATTTTCATTTCATACACTAAAACAGATTAGGGTACTTCTATTTTATCCCCTCTTTCAGTTCCCAAGTTCCTTCCTCAAACTTGTGGTTCAACCATAACACTTTGACCAGGTGGGTTATATTCTTTCATAGAACATTGTATCTATGATCAAAAATATTCACCAGATAATAATTGTATAAAATATCATTCTCCAATGGCATAAAATTTGGATTCAGTATATGTGAGGGGTCTGGTATGTACATCCTTAAGAGGGATACATGGAACACATCATATACTTTAGATAGGTTCAATGTGAGTACTAGTTGATAGGTCATAGCTCTGGTGACATCAAGGATCTCAAAGGGGTAGATGTATCTGGGACTAATATTTCCCTTATCTATATCCTCATGAATTTATTCCATGGAAATATATGAAGTAATGCCTTATATCTTACATCAAACTCCTAGTCCAACTAATGATTTTATACATAGATTTTATGTTATCTTTTTACAGATTTCATATGACACAGAATGGTTTGAACCTTCTTTTTCATCTACTAGATAATAATAAACCCCATTAAATTACACTCTCAAAATTTATACCAACATGTTATAGTCTGACACCAATTCCCAAATATAGCCTCATAAGGTTCCATTTGAATTATATAATTAAAACTGTTGTTATATGAGAACTCCACAAGGGTAAGGTGTTGATGCCAACATCCTTATAAATCCATTGAACAAAATCTAATAATATCCTCAAGAGTTTGAATGGTTTATTCATATTTTACATCATTTTAATTATGATAAGCAGTACAAAAACTCATCTCTATATCTAATTCTTACTGAAGGCTTCTCCAGAACCTCAAGGTAAACCTCAGATCTCAATTAGACATAGTGGACAGTGATACTTCATGAAATCTTACCACTTACCTTATGTATATCATAGAGACTAGTTCAAGATATAAATATTACCTGATATAAATGAAATGAACTTATTTTTTAAGGCTATCAATTATCACCTAGCTTGTGTTATTTCCTTAAGGTGTCTTGAGGAGTCCTATGATGAAATATATGGTTATGTTTTCTCATTTACATATTGGTAAGGGAAATGGTTGCATCATACCCTTAGAATTTTTTCATCCATTCTTGACTTGTTGGTATACCAAGCATCAAGATACAAAAATATGCAATATATCTCTTCATGTTATCCCACCAAAAATTTTATTTTAGATCGCTATACATATTAGTGCTTCCTGAATGAATCGAAAAGGATAAGTTTTGTGTATCCTTAAAAAGTTCCATTTTCAGCTCAGGTTTTAATGGTATACATATTCAAGCTCCCAAACTTATAACTCCATATTTATAAAAGTTAAATGCTAGAATGTTTTCTAACTTTTTTGGTAGCACCTCAACATCTTTCTAGGACTCATTGGTCCTCTCAAGACATATGGTTGAGCAGTTATTTGAGAAAGGTAATATAAAGTTCCTTTTATTATTCCCATGACCGTCCTTTTAATTTCCAATCGTATTAGATCCCTTAATCATTGTGGATAGGGATTTTTGATCATTTATACTTAGAGAATATTCCAATTTTTTCATTTTCATGGGATGGTAATGGATTAAAAAATCATAATCCTTGATCAACTCTAACCACATTTATTTGTGCATATTAATCTCCCATTGTTTGAATATATAATTGAGGATTTTATGATCCATATATATGTCACACATCTCACTGTAGATATAATGTCACTAAATATTTAATGTAAAGATCACTATATCCAATTTTAGATCATAATTTGGGTAGTTTTTATCATAAATCATTATTTGGAAGGAGATATAGGTTATAAATATTTTTACTTTCATGTGTACACAACCTAATCCAATTTTTGATTCATCATTATAGATCAAAAAACCTTCCCCAATGGTGGGTAATATGACCAAATGTGTAGGTATAAGACAATTCTTCACTGTTTTAAATCTCTCTTCATATTCATTAGTCCAGAAAATATTGACTCCGATATGATTTATCTTGGTTAGTGGGATTGATAATCATGAGAATTTTCTTTAAAATTGATGATATTACCTAGCTAATCCAAGAAAAATACAGATTTCTGTCATAGATGTTGTTCTATTTCATCCTTCAATTATCACTATTTTTGAAGGATCCATATGTTTCCCTTTTCTAGTGATAACATTCCCTAGTAATGTCTCTTTCTCTATTAAAAGATCACATTTATTGTACTTCACAAATAACTTTTCCTTTCACAAAGTATTCAGTACAAAATTAAAATGTTTCCCATGTTACCCCTTTATTTTAGAGTATTTAGGAATATTTTCTATAAATACTACCATAAATTTTTCAAGGTAATCCCTAAAGACTCTATTAATAAAGTCTATGAATATTTCTAGGGAATTAGTTAGTCTAAATGGAATCAATATGAATTCATATTGCCCATAACTTATATGAAAATCAGCCTTGGGGATATCATTTTTTCTTCCCCTTTACTTGATAATATCCTAACCAAAGATCCACCACAGATAAGTACTGGTCTCCATGTAGTTGATCAAAAAAGTTATCGATCCATAGAATATTATACATTTTCTTTACCATGATATTGTTGAGTAAATGATAATCAAGATAGAGGTACATTGACCCATCTTTCTTTTTGATGAAGAGGACTAGTGCAACCCACAGTGAAGTACTTGGACATATAAACCCTTTATCCAGATTCTCATGTTGTCACTTCTTTATATCCTCAAGTCCAATAATGGCCATTCAATATGGATTCTTGGATATTAGAAAAGATTCAGTTATAAGATAGATTGAGAGATAAACCTCATGGCTTGGTGGAAGACCATACAATTCTTTAGTAAACACATCAGTATATTCCTATACAATGGGCATGTCATCAAGGATGATCTTTTCCTTAGTCTTAATAATTTTAGATATATATGATTTCTAATAAGGAAATAATATCCATTCTTGATATGATGATAAAAAATTATATTCATTCTGATCCTTGAACTTTTGTAGAATTAGAGACTAATTTTTGATATGGAGGGTGGTTTCCTTCTCTTATAAATTTATCTTTTCTATATATAAGAAATTTCATTCCATACCCAAAATAGCATCAAATGTATCTAAATGGAGTATCACAAGGTTTTCTGGGAAGTTCATCCTAAAAATTTTATAGGGGATGAGTTATATGATTAGGATTTAATAATTGATCCATTTACCATTTTCATTGATAACAATATTTCCATGTATTGCGATGGTGTTTTAATAGTTTTACTAAACTTGAATGATATGAATGAATGTGTATAAATATAACAAAATAGTTCATTGACTATCCTAGAATGAATGACTAGAGAACATATCACTATATCATTGTCACAATCAACCGTAGAATTTGTGATTATAGAATCCTTATATTTATCTCTAGTCCTTAAAGATTTTTTTCATGAATTGTAATCGACAACCCTTACCAAAGTTTATTCGTTCACATAGTGTCTTTTTTATTTATAGTTGAAACATCTGAAAACATGATGAGGGTTTACAGAAGCATTCATTTATTCAATCACATTGGTGGGTTTATCCCAATGACATATTCTAGCTAGGTTACCTTCCTTCCCATGCTTAAAGAATTTCATTGTCTCCTTCTGAAAATTTCTGGGATGTTTCCTCCCATACTTTTGACAAGTGGGATGTTGGAATTTCCTATCACTGTGAGTTTTATCCATTGCATAGATAGAATTAAAATACCTTATCTGATTTCTATATCATGACCCATGAGACCCATGGGATTCACTGGACTCCATTTTAACATTGTGGGAACATTATATAATTTACTCACAGTTTTAAATGTTATAAATATCCAAACATTTTCTTAGACTCAAATTTAGGCAACAAACGAAGCAGTGAAATTTGATTTCAGGGGAAATGATAAAGCTGGAAGTATATCTTTCAAGTCTTGTGATGTTTTCTATAAATGTCCTGATGGATTTAGTTAAATTTTTTCTTGAAGATAATGAAATCCCCATCCATTTTTAGTTAGTGAGTTCATGGAAAATATTTATTGAAAAAAATTCCATTTTTCTTTACACTTGATTACTTCAATCTCTTAACCGAGATTTGTATTTTTTATCAACATCCACCATTGATCATATTTGTCCTCCATAAAATAAACAGATAACATGAATTTATCTTTCTCAGAGCATTTAAGGATATAGAAGATCATTTCAATGGAGTTGATCAATTTTTCCATGATTAAGGGATTATAAGATCCACTAAAAGTTATAGGTATTTGTCACATAAAAGTTTCAATTGAAACATTATCTTCTTTAGGGGGGTTTGGTTTATCCCCTGATTCATGTTTTTATTAAAAACATGATTAACTAAGAAATTATTTTCATGAGTTTCTTTATTCCTACTTCCATTAAGTTGGGTATCTCATTTGGGTTGTCATTATATTTCTCATCACAATGTTCATTAACTTGGTTTCCCCTATTTTCAGCCATTGACTAAAATAAAGGTAAAATTAGGGATGATAATTTTAAAACTACTAAAAACATAAAATATATACTACAAATATTGAAGGGATAATTCATAAATGGAATATATTCCTTTACTTATGAATTTCTATGTTCCAATATAAGTTGTCCATTATCTATTTCCCAATATAAAATATTTTGGGAATTTTTATTCCCTTCATAATGGTTCATAAAGATCTTGTGAATTTACAAAATAATATGACCAATTAGTGTAAAACTAGGTGTTAATAAATTCATATTTTTTATTCACCTGTTGAAGATTGATTCAAGCCCAATGCGCCCTTTTTGGGGTTATTACCCCTAGGTATAACTGTTCCAGAGCCACAACCACTTTTAGTATCCAAACATAGGTGTTTTCTCTTTATATCCACTTAATACATACTTAATAAAAATGTATGGATGTTTTACTATATTTACTCTTATCATTAAGGCTTTCACTAGGGTTTTCTAGTCCTAATCCCAAAAATAACAAGACTTTTCTCTGATAATAACTGTGATAACCCATGTCTATTATTACACTTTATTCCATGATTTATTATATAAATATACACTTAATACAACCCCAGATGATAATGATGACTAGATTCTTTGGTTAATTAGTAATGTAGCATAAAAAATTACAAGATAAATACAAATATAGAAACTAAAATTCCATAAAATGACCTTGAATTCCCTTGATCTTCTAAAAGTGCATAGGATAATTTGGGGGCGTATATAAGGAAGGGGGAGCTATAAATACCATTAAGAGAATAATCAAATCATATCATGATGAAATTAATACATATTATTCAATAGAAATATAAAGGTAATATAAGAGGGGTGATAATCATAAACTTGAACATTAAAATATGATTTAAGATGATAATATAAAGGCAACATGGGAATGTGGAAACAATATAAAACATGACATCATAAACATAAGTTAAGGATAACTACCAATACATAATAACATAGTGTTATTAGTATAACCTTGCATGAACCATACACGGTATATCATGAGATAAAACATTACCCAATTTATTAGAGGTATATATAATTCTAGCCTTACTCATCACATTAATATCATGTATATGTACAAGTCTTCCACATAGGTCATACAATATAAGGACGTATTTAATCACTTTTAATCCCACGATTAAGGAGTGTGGGTTACATAAATAGAATCCCCTAGTCAATAAATGATAGGTACATCTAGGTGAAAAACCTTTAGTAGATATGTGGATGGGTATTTACTATACAAATGTTTGTCATGGAAAATCGTAGGATAATTTTGGCAGAATAATGGGGGTACATAAAGATTCATGGAAGGAATTAATTAGATTAAAAGGGGTATATAGTTACTTTTAAACCATAATAAAAGTAATAGGGATGTGTAAAAACATATCCCAACATGGACTACCTGAAATAAAAAGGAATAATATAAATAGTGTGCTTGAATAAAGAGGATAATGAGTGGATCCCTTACCTTGAGAGGGTGCTTCTAAAATCTTGAGAGAAGATTTTTAAGAGCTTGGGAACACCTTGGGAGGGATATGAAGGGGTAATGGAAGAGTAACTTCTTGATAAAAGGGTATTTAGTGAATAATAATGGTAGGTATGGTGGGTTTTATAGTAAAATATAGGGGAATTATTTATTAATTTGTAAACCTAGGTTTTAGACTCTGTATGATAAATTAATCCAGACCAAAATTCATACCATGGTTTTTGCCTATGGTTTCTACCAAAGTATAGTAGGTTCCATTAATTTATAAGGGTAATAATTGAAATCCTTAAAATAATACCCTGGGTGATATTTAAGTGATTCTTTTTTGTAAAGAATTTATTTTAAAACCTTAAAATATAATATTGGTTTTAGATGATTTACTAAGGGTTTATAAAATTAATCAAACAAATTCCAAAAAATATATTTCAAATAAGAAATATAATTTTGTTTGTGGATACTCTTTATAGTGTTTATTACATAACTTTTGGGATTTTATGATTTTATAATACATTGCGTATATTTATACTGAATTTAATGTTCACCAAAAAAATTTAATATCTTAGAAAATTATCAAAAAATTACCATTGGGTAATTTTTATATGATTATTTTAAAAATAATATTTATTTTTTCAAAAAAAATTATCTAAATATAAAAATTACACTTTTAAATCCAAAAAACTCTATTTTATAAAAAAAACAGGTCTTTACAACAATAAATGTTTCCGACCCTTGTAAAAAGTACATTTCAATTCATAAAATTGTATTTTAATTTATATTTAAATAAATATTATTTAATAATAATTTTTTGCTAAAATAAAATTTATTCCAAAAATTATTGAATTCATTAAAAAGAGTGTCTTGATTGAAACTAAATATTTCCAAGAAAAATTGTGTTTCATTATATCAAAATCTTATTTTTATAAAACTAATTATTTAATAATTCATAAAGTAATACTAAAAAGGATAAATAAGATAATTATTTTATTAAAAAAATATACAAATTCATTCTATTAGGGTATAGATACATAACCCCTTATTATACTAGTGTATTCTATAAGGGTATGTTGTATGATGTTGACACTTTATTAGGGTGGTTTGATAAACATGGTTTGTATCATGATCTAGATAAGTTTAAAATTATCATATAAAAGGTTTAATTATTGATTTAGTTGTTAAATCTTCGCTTGGCCTTGGTCAAGGGAAAATACAATTCATTCTATCTCCCTCAAAATCTCAGATAAATGGGATTTAAAGGGTATGATCATACTAGTCAACACCATTGCTTCTTCTTTCTATTTCAATTGGATCTTATCATCACCCTTAATATATAATAACTATAAAATTATCTATACAATGGGTATATCATCAATGGTTATGACTCTTAAAGGTATTTTAAGTCTAACAAACTATAAATGTCCAAAATAGCCAAAGTAGTGCATGTGTTTTCTATAACTACATTATTTGGTAAGGCATTTATTTCTAAAAAATGAATTTTTTATAAAAGTTTTGTTATTACACCATATCTTGTATTATCCTCATATATAACATTTATCTTTGAAAATAGTAATAAAACATATTATTACTCTCTCACAGTTTTCAACTCACTAATATATTAATCCATATCTTACACTGTAAGGTAACTAATAGATCGAAACACCCCCTTTAGGGTTTTCATACCTATATATATCAAGAATCCCATACTTGAGCCAACCACCCAATCCAAGGTTATCTGAAACCCGCTTTCCCATAAAATAGGGGTATAATAACAATAAACAACTCATCCATTGATCCACTCAATCCCTACAACATAATTGCCTCATATACAAGTTTGATTCCACTATACTCTACCCACTCTCAGGTTAGGAATAAACCAACAAGGGTCATATAGAGTCACATAATATTATAATTCTCAATATCATAGTTCAAATAAAATCCAAAAACATTATATCATCTTGGTATCTTATACACCCCATATCAAAAACTGAATCTCTTTCTATCCCATTTTTTCCAATCTTAAGATCAGGTCATAAACAAGTAAGACCCACATCAAAAAAACATCTATGTTAAAATTATAAACTTCACAGTTCAAGGAGATTTATAATAGGAATAACACCCCACTATCCTCTAAATATCAGATCATAGGATCTCATAAATTGAGAACTATCATTATCCCCAAATACCCTTACATAGGGTTAACATCATATACACATAATGGTCCACATCATATTTATAGGATCAATATCATCACAATTTTCCTTTATAATTTAACATGAATTTTATAACTATGGATAAGTAAACAAGATGTTGATTATAATTTATAGAGTAGAACACTTTATAAATATAAATTGACACTTTATTTAGTAGATTATAAAAACAAAAATTTAAACATATAATCATGATATACCATTTTGACCATTTATTTTAGGAAGAAATTTTCACAATTGAGGGTATTTTAAATGAATTTTATATTATGAGTTATAAAAGAAAATGATTTCTAAGTTATAAATGCCATTTTATTTAGATGATTCCATATAATAATCGAGGAAAGTGGTAACATAAAATGCTTTTATTTTATTTATAAGTCACTTGATTAAGATTCCACTATACATTTATATGTGTAAATATTACATAAATTCCTATGACCACGTTAAATAATTTATCCATGTCATAGTCAGAGTAAAAATCCACAGGAAAGCATGAAAATTTCATGTGAATCCTATGTTCCTGGTATAATTCATGAACACACAACCTTCAACTATTCAGGATAAGAGAAAAAATTATATAAATTATAAATTCCATAATCATGTATATCCCACAAGGTGAAAATAGGTCAGTAATAAAAGAGAGAAGAAATATTATAAATACAATGCCTAAAAACATGGAAATCCCTTATATGTGGGTTTTCCACTCCCATGAATGAGTTATAAACCATATTCCAATAATTCTTGATCTCATGTCTACTCTACCCAAATTGTTACAGGAAAGAAAAAAGTCTATGGTATGACTTTATAACATCCCCCAATATTCATCCACTAATAATTTCCCAAATTAGAGATCACTACATGACCTCAAGTACACCTACCCATATATTGAATACTTTTGACTAGTAGCACGATTTTATGGTGGTACGATGGGGAGATTATAGTCATATATTAGATTGAAACAACAATAGAAATGAAGGAATTCTTATAATAATCAAGAAATAAGTAGGGAATAGACATCACGAAAAGTGCCAAAAAATTATCACATCCCATGATATATCAAAATGAACTTTATACATGTCAAATAGTCACAAAAATAGAAATTATCCACAAATATCCCAATAAGAACAAAATAAAAAAAACTAAAAGACTCCTAAAATTTGTAATAAGTTATATCCCGGTCCAAATCTCATGTGCTTAAACTAAGTATTCCAAATCATGTATCAATCATAGGGCCTCTCCTATATCTATTAATGCAATCATAATTTTTTCTTGAATAACAACTAGAGGCCCAAACAAGGTGTGAGTACGATTCAGTAGGCCATCACCAATGGTGTTTATAAATATATCCAGTCTAATTAAGTGCATACTAAATTGATATATATATATAACTATAATAGAAACAAAATAAAAATACATTATTTATCCTTAGGTTTCAAGGTGACACCTGAGACTAACCATACCTACCTCGAATCATGCCATATAGATATAATGATTAGGTATCCATTTGGGAGAAATTTACCCATCTTCGTGATTAGAATACCTCCTGGGTAAATATACCCATCCCAGAAATAAAAGGTCACACCCAATGAAATATAACCATCTCGAAAATAATAAATACACCCAAAGAAATATACCCATCCCAAAATGAAAATCACACCCAGGGAAATACACCCATCCAGAAACAAAAGATCACACCTAGAAGAAAATACATCTCCAGAACCAAAAAAAATACCCAAGGGAAACAATGACCCTAGAACCATGAACTAAGGCCAAACACATTAAATCATTCATCATATCATGATTTTTTTAAAATTTCATTAAAAATCTTTTTTTATAAAAGAAATACCCAATAGAAACATTGAATTTTTTTCATTTAAACCAAGACACTGTTTATCACCATTCTGACATCAACCTTTACCCTTCAATTATTAGAGTTTTCCATTTTATAAATCAATATTTTTTCATTGTAATTTATGCTAAAAAATTCTGGTTCATCACATTTTATATCACACTCCACGAGAATAACTAAAATTCAAGGAATATTTTTAAAATTATTTCCAATTAGGGTTTATAAATGATTCAAGGGATAATCTTTTAAAATAATATCCATGATTTAAAATTATATAATTTAATACTAGGTTGAATTTAGTACCCTCGGTTTCTGGTATGTAACCCTTTATTTGTGTTTTTAAGGATATAAATTATAAGCAGGAAATTTGGGAGAGTTTGGTAATCTTTCACTAAGTTTTGTGGAAAAAAGGAGAGGCACATAGTCTACGTACGGTTCATCCAAACCCTGCGAAAATCCTAGTAAAAACCATGTGCAAGAGCATATTTGAGGTAGAGAGATTTGGAACGGTGTCCGCACTATTAGGGATACCATGCGAGGAGGTTATACGGTGGTCTTCCTAGGTAGTATCTAACGCACTGTTAGTTCATGGTGTGTCTAACCGTGTGAACTAACCGTGCACATGGTTTAAATGAGATCCTAAAAAAGTTGATCTCGCATGTTTTTGTCTCTAAGTTGATCATTTTTTTCTCTTAAGTGGCCATAACTATGGATTTATTTTCCTTGAAGGTATAATAACCTCTCCTAAGTGATTTGGAGTCAATCTAAAGGCTTACATTGGAATTTCGAACCCATATTCTTGAGGTATGTGATCGTTCTTCATTATTATTGATCGGTTTCTTAGATCTAGTTAGATATAATTATCATCTCTTCTTATTTTATCAGGTATACACCCATTATGGATATATATATGAGTTTTTATTCCAAATAAGTTGATATTTGATCTTGATCTTGCTATGAGAAGATATCTAAGGAAGTTCTGTGAAAAATTGACCTAGTATTCTTAATGATTCTTCATCTGTTGTCAAATTTTGCCAAAACCTTTGATGTAGGTGGCTTCTCTCTCAACTCTACTTAGTAGAACTGATGGTCATGATTTCAAATTGAATATCTTGTTTTGAATTGGTTGTGATTTGGCTATTTATAAATCTTTTTAAATCCTTCTTTGTGATGGTTTGGAAAATTGGGGAAATTTGGAAAATTGTGGAAATTTGGAAAATTGGGGAAAATTGGAAAATTGGGTATTTGAATAAAGGGCTTGTGTTATTAATTTTAAAAATGGGGATTTTAAAATGGGGATTTTAAAATGGGGATTTTATGGAATTATGGAACATGGTTTGAATTATATTTTTTCAATAAAAGGGAATTTTCTATTGAAATAAAATGGCTTCTTTGAAATTTTTTTGTTCTTTGGTTTTCAATGAAAATGCATTTTTATTGAAACAGTTTGTTTTGGTGATTTGAAATGGTTTATCATACATGGGGTTGTGTGAGTTCATGTTCAATGTGCCCATTAATAAGGTATGTTTACCATTGGGGTACAAATTTCATGACCCTAGATCAGGGGCGTGTTTCATTGAGACACAAGGTAATTGGACAAGATACCACTCATGGGTATGGAACTGTCAAACACAGCATGCATGTGTGGGTGTGTTGTGAACTATGGAATGGGTATACCAAAATGATAATAAGAATTTTTTTTAAGACTTGATCAGTTATTTTCTAGAAAAATAACTTTCTAGAAATTGGTTTCATTTATTTTTTTCACTTGGATGTAAATGGTTTTTGGAACTTGTTTATATTTCATTATAAACTATTTTGTAAAATTATTTTATATAAGCGGTTTTAAATAAATGTTTCTAACCTTTATATCCTAGTGGGGTGATAAGGGAAGTCATTGGTAAAACCTACTAAGTTATATAATCACCCCTACTTTGGCACCTTGGTGCTTTTACAGATGCTACCTTCCAGGACTTGGGAAAAGGTAAAGTATCACACTTCTTTTACACCATGTGGTGATACTTTGGACTACTTGGGGATGTTGGAGTATGGATCTTGTAGATCATAGAGTCTTGCTGTCATCTTGGAGTTTATTCATTTCATTTCCTGTGTTTACTTTGATGTTGGTTTGTCTTCCACTATAGCATACCTTGGTTGGTTGTTTTAAAGAGAATGATTTGAAATGTATTAGTTTATTTCATGCATCATATGGTGAGCTGTTTATGGATGGTTTGTTGGGTTGTTGTTTTTAGACATTAAAGGTTAAATCGTCCCCCACTTTATTTGAAACCCTTCAGAATTTATTTCTAGCCTTTGGCATCTTGGGGGTGTCTCTTAATACCCAGTAATGACTCATTTCACTCTCAAGCCAATGGGAATTAGCGGATCATTACAAATGGTATCAACTTGTTCGGTCCTTTCCCAACAAGTAGTCATCTGTGTTCTTAGTCTTGGAGTTTAAATTCCTTCTTTTCTATTCCTTATGTTGGAATATTATAAAGGATTAGGATTATCGGAATTTGAAATGTATAGCATAAAAGGACGTAACTAACCCTTTTATGATGAACTTTAAGGTACCAGGGAGTTGGGTACATAAGTTTTTGGAGACACTTCTATGATTTTGAAAACTTGTTGTCATGGGTTTATCCAATGAGACGAGCATGACATGCATTATAGATAAATGACTTACCACTAGGAGTGCATACATCATTTTGAGGAATGATTCATGTTGTGAAAAGTGTTGATTTTTGAAAAAAGTGTGAAATTGTTTTTCAAATGAATTATTTTGAAAAAGGAAATGCTTATGGTATTTTGATAATGGTTTAATTTTTAAAAAAGATGTTTGAAAGTATCAAAAATATTTGAATGTGGAAAAAAATTGTTTTTGGAAACCAATGTTGTGATAATTTAAGTGATAGAATTTGAAATGATAAGATATGAGTTTCTAGAGAGTGAGATTGACAGAGTTTGTTGTTGGTTTAGAAAATGGAACTAGTAGGCGTTGTCAAAACCAACCCGAAGAAGCTACAGAGAATGTGGTTGCACCTAAAGCATGGGTGAACCAAGATCCAGTTCATATTATCTTATAATATTTTCAATCTGTGGATACAGGGAACTGTAGGAATGATCCAAGGCATGTGGATCATACCATACAATTCATGAAGCTGAATCCAGCTAACTTTTGGGGGGATTATGAACCCGAAAAGGCAGAGGTGTGGCCGAGTATGATGAATCATATCTTTAATTTCATCAGCACACCATCGGATCTCAAAGTCAAGCTAGTGACTTATATGCTCGAGGATCTTTCATGATAGTGGTGGAATTTAGTGGTGTAGGCTAAATTGGATGAAGGCCTTACATGGGAGGATTTTAAGGAATTGTTCAACAAATAATTCTATCCTCATACATTCAAAATCCAAAAAATGATGGACTTCTTTAGCCTGAAGCAAGATAATTTCTCTGTCGCATAATATGCAGCTAAATTCATGAATTTAGTGCACTTTTCACCTGATGTTATAACAAGTGCGTCCTTGAAGGCATGAATATTTGAATCGGGGCTATGGAAGGAGATTTGATCGAAGATTGTGGATCTCTATATTATATATTATATAGAGATAGTGAATTGATTGACTGTTTCTGAACATGATATCATGGGATCTATAGGAGGAGGTATGATGATACCTATAGGTAATAGTGGGAACTCAAACACTGGGAGAAAGCAGAAAAGGGACACCTATTTCCATGGTGTAAGTAAAAATCAGAATCATACGGCTGGATCATTGAACCTTCCTCCACAGCCTAAGAGAAAAGCAGGTTGTTTTAAATGTGGTTCATTTGACCACATAAAGTGAGAGTTTATGGCACAACATAGAGTATCACATAACTGTAAGAAGATGAGGCATCTTTAGAACTATTGTCACAGTGCTCCAAGGTCAGGTGCTCGAGACACTTCTCAGGCATCGCAAGCATCATATGCTTAGACAGGGTGAGGACAGCAGAATCAGTCTCTTCAGTAGAGAAGATCTATCCATGGTGAATATAAAAATACCAGGACTCCTCAACCAGGGAAATCTCAGTAAGGCAACAAGGATAAAAATACAGTGATGAAGAAATTTTATGGAGTTGAGAATATTATTTTTGATGATCAGGATATACCATCTATGGTGAGAGGTATGATTCTTTTGAATTATACCCTTGTACAAGTGCTCTTCGATACTGGTGCATCACATTCTTTCATTTATTCTCATGTTATTGATTTTCTATGTTTAAAGTTGGAAATGATGCATTTTATTTTAAAACTACAAACTCTTATTGTGGAAAGAGAATGTCAAGCCTTTGTCTGTAGAACATGTGCTATAACTGTTAATGGAGCTGAGCTGAAGTGGGACTTCTTGGTGTTGTAAATGGATGTCTATGATGTAATCTTAGGTATGGATTGGTTAACAATGTTTAAGGCTCACATTGATTGTTATAGGAGAATAATTATCTTCATGACTGGGTACATCATCAAGCATCTCTTTAGAGGATAGATGGTGGTAAAGAAAGGTGAAAAGAGATTGTTG
The DNA here is from genome assembly GCA_963277665.1 of Viscum album. Lineage (NCBI taxonomy): Eukaryota > Viridiplantae > Streptophyta > Magnoliopsida > Santalales > Viscaceae > Viscum > Viscum album. The sequence goes on from OY728144.1 coordinate 292,647,823, forward strand.
GCACCGACAGTGGGAATGATCTCTTATCAGTTGGAAGCGTTGACTTTGGCATCAATGGAAGATATTGAGGAAAATATTTTTCCACCAGTTGTGGATCAATTTCTAGATGTATTCCCCTATAACTTCTCTGGGTTACCACCTATAAGGGAAGTGGAGTTTACAATTTATCTCCTTTCAGGGACTAGTCTTATTTCCCTTACATATTATAGGATAGAACCAATAGAGTTACAATAATTGAAAGTGCAGTTGGAGAAGCTGGAAAGAAAGGGTTTCATTCAGCCCAGTATGTCTCTGTGGGCAGAACCAGTCTTGTTCATGAAGAAATCATATTGAACTCTTTGGTTGTGCATTGATTATCATAAGCTGAACCAAGTTATGATAAAGAACAGATATCCACTTCCATGCATTGATGATATATTCAATAAATTAAGGGGATCTCAATGGTTCTCTAAAATTGACTTTCGATCAGGATATCAACATTTGTATGTTCTAAAGGAAGATATTTCAAAGATAGATTTCAGAATCGAATATGGACATTACAAATATGTAGTCATGCCTTTCAGTATGATGAATGCACTAGCGGTCTTCACGGCTTCGATGAATTGGATATTCCAATGATATCTAGATTATTTTTTTGTGGTTTTTGTGGATGAAATCTCGGTGTATTCAAAGACAATTTATGACCATGAGGAACACCTAGAAACAGTGTTACAAATTTTGAAAGGTCACCATTTGTATTCCAAATTATCAAAGTGTGATTTTTGGATACATTAAGTACGTTTTATTGGTCATGCCATTTCTATGAAATGAATTTATGTTGATCCTAATAAGATAGAAATTTTTATCTCATGTGTAAAACCCCAAGCTTCCACAGTATTCTTATCTTTGAATAATACAGTAGCGTGTGTTGTACGCAACTTCGAGATTCTAACACGCCGCGACCAATCAAAGTAGCTGTTATGAATAGTAATACCCACTTTTTGAAATTTTATACATTTTATCTTTCAAAATGGACTTCATTTTTGGATTCTTAATATCGAAATTATCCTAGGATGAAATTTTGGTACTTTTCGGATAACTTTTATATTTTTATGAATAGTGAAAATTACTAAATTTTTATTAAAAACAACTTTTTTAATCAAAATAATTAATAGTGATAATTTATGAATTTGAGTGGTTTTAATGTATATTTAGAATATATTTTTACCATTTAATACAATTTTGGTCATTGGACATAATTTCACAATTAAACCGGACATAAACAAGTATCAATCTTTTGATAGTTATTATTTCTTAAAAACACGCTTTTTGTTTTGACAGCGGGAATTAATTTTAAATTAATTTATACCAATTTTGTGTTTTGAATTTTGAAAAATGGATTCCATATTTAGAATCAAGATGCCCAAATTGTATAAATAGGTAACTTTCATTTTTATACATTTTGAATAATTACTTCGGTAAATATTTTATTTACCATGGTTAAAGGGTAAATCCGGTAAATAAGGGTAAACAATTATATTATAATAATAATAAATTACCCTAAAACGTGTCTTAAGCTTATTAGTGGGTACATGTCCGACCATGGACATCTTTTGGTCAATTTTGGGACCCCATGGAGCCACTTGTAGGTGATAGGGACACTTTATATTAATTAAGTTAAAGTAAATACAAAAATGACATAAGCATATATATTTTAGAAAAACAATTTTTACATAGGGTTATATATGTTATATTTTAGACTATAAATATTCATTATAAATATAAAAAGATTTCCTACATAATGTTATTTTATTTATAATTTTCAGACATTAAATAATTTAATTTATTTATGACACAATGATGATGTAGTAATTACCGTATTAATGAATGATTAAGATAATTGATATTATAAATACCCAAATAAATGTAATTTGAGACTTTTTATAAATTAAAATACTTTTATAGGTTACTATGACATATTAGTATTGTTTATATAAATTGTTTTCTAATTAATAATGTTGTTATAAATTTATCAAGAACAAAATACCCAATAGTGTCAAAATTGACATAAAAGAGTTTTTAAAACAAATATTATATTATTAATTTATATTTAATAACTAAAAATCTAAGGTTCTGCCAAAATACTTATATCATGATAGTTGTATCATTAATGGACCACTTGGGGGTCGCTTGGAGGTATATAGTAAGTTTATTAACTATATAATATAAAAATACAAAGTGACATGGTAAGTGTCAAACTAATTAACTAAGAGTTAAAACTAAAAGATAAAGTCAATATAATGACCCAAACCTGTATAAATTATATTGGTTGAGTGGTTGTAGACCCATAACCACCTTAAAATTTAAATAATACACTTTTTATCCATTAGAAACTGAATATGAATTTATTATAAAATAATATTTCTAGATTTTCCTAAGGTGCCCCTCCTCCCCCTTATAAAAGGACACCACTTCTAACCAATTATTCACACTTTCAAAGCCTTTTGGTTCGGCCAAACCTGCCCAAATACTCTCTAAACTTCCCTAAATTCAACTTAGATGCCTTATTTTGATCATAAATCCAACCTAAGGAGCCCTTTTGATCAAATCAAAAGGAAGAACCCGAAGAAGAGGTAATGTTTTTACCACCCTCTTTCAAGTTCCTTTCTTCATCAAATTATTATTTATTTGTTATTCCCATTATAAAAAATTAACTCTAATATCTCCTATATACTATGATATTATTATAAATATGGTACAACCATATTCAGTATTCTATCCATCCTTTGAATGACATGTCACCATATGTGTGTACGTATGGCTTACCGTCTCCACGTCGTGGTGTAATTGTTATTTAATATATTATTATTTGGATGGGTATAATAATGATTTTTAATTCTTGTAAATAATAAATATAACATGATAATTATTATTTATATATGATATACCATCCAATTATATATTATTTTAATATCAAAATGATGATATTGTCGCTCGTGCGTACGTACGGACTACCATCTCCACGAACGCGATGAGATTCATTCCCCATCGTATCCATTCAAGACTAATACTAATTTGATTATTAGAATTAATGTTTAATAACTTTATATCATTCTGGATATGAATAAGATAAAAACTATCCATAACAAACATGACTTATGTAACAAAACATATAAAAGGATACTAGTAAGTTAACACCCGAAACGACGATAATACTAAAGTATTATTAACAAAGAATTATTAGAAGACCATATATGATATCATAATTATGTATATGGTTATTGTATAATTTAATAACAATTTTTTAACTATTATAAAGGAGGTTAACATACCATCGAATAAGGAAAATTACAAGGTAAGGGGTTTTCATCTCACTCCTTATTCCCGTGAGATTCGTACCATATTGCCACTATTAACTTTTGTGTGGTTTATGTACTACCCATAATTGTATTATTTGTGTAATACACTTTAATTTATGTATATATACATATTAATTATATGATACCTCTTTCATGGGGTGTATGTTTAGTAAGTTACCAAATTGGTAAAGGTTATTTCACAATCTCTTCATGACCCGAGGTTGTTTGTACGTAATTATCTACTGGGACCTCTTTATCATCCACATCCATGTTTCTTAAAAATGTATTTCAAACAATTCTTGATATTTTATAGAATATGGGTTAAATTCATTTATACCCTTGTTTGACATTTTATAAGAGGTTTATAAAGTAATCTTTCCGTCGTTTTCCAAACAAGGTCCTTTTTAACCTTTTCAACAGAATTAAGGTAAGATTTTTTTTAACTTATACGACGGGTGCGGATATTTTCCACCGTTATAAAATCTTATAATCTTCCCTTACAAGATTATAAGGATATTTTCAAAGTAAATGTTTTATTTTATAATTATGTTACTTTTAAATGATTTAAAAAATATATATATTTCTCTCCAATAGTATTTATTTCATCTATGTCAACATACTTTGATGGATTTTAAGCTTATTTGAAGTTGATTTATTATGATACAAAACTTCCATATTGTATTGAAGGTTTTGTGATATTTTTGACTGTGGATGTGTTATTTTTATACTATTCATGGTTTATGGTGAAAGTATTGACATTTCGTATGCTAGTTTTAGTACGAATGTTTATGTTATGTTGAAACCTGTTCATATGAGGAATGCATTGGACTTAATAAGTGACGGGTGGAGCCCGTTATAGCTCCTAGATGCATCGGTAGGTCTCATGAGACAAACTAGTGTCTTGGAATGAGGCCTTGACAAAATCTTATTTGTAGTCTTGGCACGAGGCCTTGGCTACGTGGTTATGATAGTCTGGCATTATGCATTCCATCATTATGAAAGTGGTTATTGATATTGCATGTGATTATTCGACTAGTAGAATATCTATGTGAATAAGTAAATGGCATTATTTCATTTTATCTTTTCCATATTATTCTGAAGTTAAAGTTTTAAAGGCTTTTGTTTTAGTTATACATTGCCTCAAATGTTTATGCTTATTTATGAAAGCTTCTGCTATATTGTTATCCTTACTGAGCATCTGAGCTCAGCCCTTTCTATGTTTTATTTTCCCCAGGATGTGAAGAAATATTTTATGACTGACCTACAGGGATAGTCTGAAGGGGATATGAGTGTGGACTATGGAGACTATATTATTGTATTTTTTCACTTTATGATGTAATGTAAACCTTATGAATGTATCTAGTCATTCCAAGGCTACTAAACTAATCGGTCTTTTGAGACTTGATCATTCTTGTGATCATGCCAGTGTTATATAATAATGCACCGACTCTGGGAAACTGGGGTCGGGGTGTTGCAGTTGGTATCAGAGGAAGTTTAGTACAAACCTTGGAAGCTAGATTTATGTAAACTCTGATTAGAGCACATAGACCTAAGATATACTTTGAGGATTAGTATAGAATAACTTCCTAGAATTTTGGTATTGTAGAAATTTTGTGAGTTTTCCCAGAAATACATCCCTGTCTGGATACGAGCAGGTAGAGGAAGCTCTAGCACAGATGTACCTAGGGGTAAAACCCGAAAACACTACTTTGAGATAGACTCGAACGGGAACTGGTGCACGAAAACGGGCCTTACTGCACTCTTGGTTACGACACTCCCGGGGGATATGCTTTGGATAATTCTCATTTTCTTTACGAACCATTATGAAGGGTTTATGAGTATATACTTCCTCAAAGAAAACATTTTTATGATTATGGATTATATCCATAAACTGTTCAATTTATGTTAAGTGTTTTACAAGTATGGAATTATGTATTTTGATTCATAAACTGATCTAGTTTATGCCATTGTTTAGAAATGTCTCCTAGTGGAAGAAATGGAAACCGTATCAATGCACGCACTCCATGTAGGGATTTCCCTCCTGGTCAAGAGAATTATAGTGGAGCTGGTGATGTAACTGGTGTTGATCAGCTTATCACCATACTGGGACAACTCACTCAGGTTATGAATAATAACCTTACCCATATGGAGCACCCCGATCCACAGTGTGGAGGATCAATGTTAGATCGCTTCATGAGGAAACAACCACCAACATTCAATGGGAGTACAAGTCCATTGGTAGCTGAGCAAAGGATAAGTGCCCTAGAGAAAATATTTCAGGCTTTAGGGAGTAGTGAAAGGGAAAAAGTTATCACGGAAGTTTACCATCTCACTGGAGATGCTGATCAATGGTGGTCATTGATTCAAAACATGAAGGAAGATTATGAATTATGAAATATGGAATGGAGGGAGTTCAAAGATCTATTTTTAGAAAAATACTTTCCTCGTGACCATCGAGCAGATATGGAAAGTAAATTTCTGAGTCTGAGGAAAAATGAGGATGAGAATGTTGCAAAGTTTGAGGCTAACTTTACAAGGCTAGCAAGGTATGCTGGAGATTATATACATAACCCAAGAAGTAAGATTGATCATTTCTTTGATGGGTTAAAACCATTTCTTCGTCGATCATTAGTCTCACAATCCTTCTCGTCGTACGAAGACATTGTCTCATGTGCTATAAAAACAGAAAAGGAATTCTCTAAGTCTTATGAATTTAAAGAAAAGAAAGAGAAGAAGATATTTTCAGATCAATCTGGAAATGGAAATAAGGGGAAGAAGGGAAAAGTGTAAAATCCATCCTACAGTAAATGTGGGAAGAAACACCCTGGTACTTGCTTAAAAGGAATGGGATTCGGTTACAAGTGTGGTGAAAAAGGCCACCAAGCTCATGATTGCAAGGGAAAGATAGTTGATGTCAATGTGGAATGCTATAATTGTAGAGAGATGGGACATTATTCAAATGAATGTCCTAAGTGTCAGAGGAAATTGCCTCAGAAAAGGCCTAGGGATCAAGGACAAGCTTATGCCATCACTACTGCTGAGGTAGAAGCTCCAAAAGATGTGGTGGCAGGTAATTTAATGGTTTCCTCAAGTTTAGAAAATGCTTTATTTGATTCTGGATCATTGCATTCTTTCATATCTTCCTAGTTTGCTAAGAAAATTAGATATTTCCAATTTGATTTAACAAAGGAGTTGTGAGTTAAAACTCCAAAGGGAAGTATCATTGCAACAATGTTTTGTGAATCAGTACCCATTAGAGCACATAAATGTTCTTTATCCGCTGATCTCATTGTCATACCTATGATTGAGTTTGATATAATCCTCAGTATGGATTGTCTTTCAGACCATGATGTGAAGATTTATTATAAGAAGAAGGACGTTATGATTTTTGATGATGATGATAAAGAACACGTTATTTTTAGAGAAAAATCTTCACCACCTAATTCTTATCTAGATCCACCCCCAGTAGCTCAACTAAATTCAATTATCGGGGAGGAAGAGAATGAAATAACAGTGGGTGAGGAAAGGAATGTTCAAATAGAGGATGTACCTATTGTGAGAGAATATGTAGATGTGTTCTACGTATCACTGTTGAGAAAATACATGCCTGACCCAACGCATGTACTCACCTATGATGAATTAGAATTGGAACTCGATCTCTCTTATTGAAAAGAGCCCGTCAGGATTCTTGATACGAGAGAACAAGTTCTGAGAAACCGGATGACTCATCTGGTAAAAGTTCTATGGAGAAACCATAAAATGGAAGAGGCCACGTGGGAACCCGAGCAACTTATGATGAAGAACCACCCGAGTCTTTTTATGCAGTAATATTCTATAAATTTCGAGGACGAAATTATTTGAATTAGGGGAGAATGTAACATCCCAAGCTTCCACGGTATGCTTCTCTTTGAATAATACAGTAGCATGTGTTGTACGCAACTTCAAGATTGTAACACGCCACGACCAATCAAAGTAGCCTTTACGAATAGTAATACCCACGTTTTGAAATTTTATACATTTTATCTTTCAAAATGGACTTCATTTTTGGATTTTTAATATCGAAATTATCCTAAAATGAAATTTTGGTACTTTTCGGATAACTTTTATATTTTGATGAATAGTGAAAATTACTAAATTTTTATTAAAAACAACTTTTTAAATAGAAATAATTAATAGTGATAAATTATGAATTTGAGTGGTTTTAAAGTATATTTAGAATATATTTTTACCATTTAATACAATGTTGGTCGTTGGAAATAATTTCACAATTAAACCGGACATAAACAAGTATCAATCTTTTGATAGTTATTATTTCTTAAAAACACGCTTTTGTTTTGACAACGGGAATTAATTTTAAATTAATTTATGCCACTTCTGTGTTTTGAATTTGGAAAAATGGATTCCATATTTGGAATCATGATTTCCAAATTGTGTAAATAGGTAACATTCATTTTTAGGCATTTTGAATAATTACTTCAGTACTATTTTATTTACCATGGTTAAAGGGTAAATCCGGTAAATAAGGGTAAAAAAATAATATTATAATAATAATAAATTACCCTAAAACGTGTCCTAACCTTATTAGTGGATACATGTTTGACCCTGGGCATATTTGGGTCGATTTTAGGGCCCCATGGAGCCACTTGTAGGTGATAGAGACACTTTATATTAATTAAGTTAAAGTAAATACAAAAATGACATAAGCATATATCTTTTAGCAAAACAATTTTTACATAAGGTTATATATGTTATATTTTTGACTATAAATATTAATTAGAAATATAAAACTATTTCCTACATAATGGTATTTTATTTATAATTTTTATAAATTATATAATTTAATTTATTTATGACACAATGATGATGCAGTAATTACCGTATTAATGAAATATTAAGATAATTGATATTATAAATACCCAAATAAATTTAATTTGAGACTTTTTATAAATTAAAATAATTTTATAGGTTACTATGATATATTAGGATTGTTTATATAATTTTTTTTCGAAGTAATAATGTTGTTATAAATTTATCAAGAACAAAATACCCAATAGTGTCAAAATTGACATAAAAGAGTTTTTAAAACAAATATTATATCATTAATTTATATTCAATTCCTAAAAATATAAGTTTTGTCCAAGAGACTTATATCATGATATTTGTATCATTAATAGACCACTTGGGGGTCTCTTGGAGGTATATAGTAAGTTTATTAACTATATAATATAAAAATACAAAGTGACATGGTAAGTGTCAAACTAATTAACTAAGAGTTAAAACTAAAAGATAAGGTCAATATAATGACCCAAACCTATTTAAATTCTATTGGTTGAGTTTTTTTCTACCCATCCCTACCTTAACCTTTAAATAATCCACTTTGGAGCCATTATTAACCGAATATGAATTTATTATAAAATAATATTTCTCGATTTTCCTAAGGTGCCCCTCGTCCCCCTTATAAAAGGACACCACTTCTAACCAATTCTTCACTCTTTCAAAGCCTTTTGGTTCGGAAAAACCCTTCCCAAATACTATATCAACTTCCTTCACTTCAACCTAGAGGCCTTATTTTGATTGTAAATCCAACCTAAGGAGCCCTTTTGATCAAATCAAAAGGAAGAACCTGAAGAAGAGGTAATGTTTTCACCACCCTCTTTCAAGTTCCTTTCTTCTTCAACTTCTTATTTCTTTGTTATTGCCATTATAAAATAATAACTCCAGTATCTACTATATACTGTGATATTATTATAAATATGGTACAACCATATTCAGTATTCTATCCATCCTTTTAATGACATGTCACCATACGTGCGTACGTACGGCTTACCGTCTCCACGTCGTGGTGTAATTGTTAATCAATATATTATTATTTGGATGGGTATAATAATGATGTGTAATTCATGTAAATAATAAGTATAACATGATAATGATTCTGTATATATGATATACCATCCAATTATATATTATTTTAATATCAAAAGGATGATATTGTCGCTCGTGCGTACGTACGGACTACCGTCTCCACGAACGCGATGAGATTCATTCCCCATCGTATCCATTCAAGACTAATTCTCATTTGATGATTAAAAGTAATTTTTAAGAACTTTATATAATTATGGATATGAATAATATACAACCTATCCATAAAAACATTACTTATGTAACAAAACATATAAAATAAAATGAGTAAGTTAACACCTGAAATGACGATAATACTAAAGTATTATTAACAAAGCATTATTAGAAGATCATATATGATATAATAATTATGTATATGGTTTTTGTATAATTTAATAACAATGTTTTAACTATTATACAAGAGATTAACATACCATCGACTAAGGAAAAGTACAAGGTAAGGGGTTTTCATCTCACTCTTTATTCCAGTGAGATTCGTACCATATTGCCACTATTACCTTTTGTGTGGTATATGTACTGCCCATAATTGTATTATTTGTGTAACACACTTTAATTTATGTGTATCTACATATTCCTTGTATGATACCTCTTTCATGGGGCGTATGTTTCGTAAGTTACCAAATTGGTAAGGGTTATTTCACAATCTCTTCATTATCCGAGGTTGTTTATACGTAATTATCTACTGGGACCTCTTTATCACCCACATCCATGTTTCTTAAAAATGTATTTCAAAACATTTTTTTTATTTTACAGAATATGGGTTAAAGTCATTTATACCATTGTTTGACTTTTTATAATAGGTTTATAAAGGAATCTTTCTATCGTTTTCCAAACAAGGTCCTTTTTAACCTTTTCGACAGAATTAAGGTAAGAATGTCTTTTTTAACTTATACGGAGGGTGCAGCTATTTTCCACCATTATAAAATCTTAGAAGCTTATCTTTCAAGATTATAAGGATATTTTCAAATTAAATGTTTTAATTTATAATTATGTGACTTTTAAATGATTTCAAGAAAAATAGATATTTCTCTCAAATAGTTTTGATTTCATCTATGTCAACATCCTTTGATGGATTTTAAGCTTATTTGAAGTTGATTTATTATGATACAAAACTTCCATATTGTATTGAAGGTTTTGTGATATGTTTGACTGTGGATGTGTTATTTTTATACCATTCATGGTTTATGGTGAAAGTATTGACATTTCATATGCTAGTTTTAATATGAATTTTTATGTTATGTTAAAACATGTTCATATGAGGAATGAATTGGACTTAATAAGTGACGGGTGGAGCCCGCTATAGTTCCTCGATGCATCGGTAGGTCTCATGAGACAAACTAGTGTCTTGGCATGAGGCCTTGACAAAATCTTATTTGTAGTCTTGGCACGAGGCCTTGGCTACGTGGTTATGATAGTCTGGTATTATGCATTTTATCATTATGAAAGTGGTTATTGATATTGCATGTGATTATTCGATGAGTATAATATCCATGTGAATAAGTAAATGGAATTATTTCATTTTATCTTTGCCATATTATTATAAAGTTCAAGTTTTAAAGGCTTTTGTTTTAGTTATACATTTCCTCAAATGTTTATGCTTATTTATGAAATTTTTTTCTATATTGTTATCCTTACTGAGCATCTGAGCTCACCCCTTTCTATGTTTTATTTTTCCCAGGATGTGAATAAATATTTTATGATTGACCTGTAGGGATAGTCTGAAGGGGATATGAGTGTGGACTATGGAGACTATATTATTGTATTTTTTCACTTTATGATGTAATGTAAACCTTATGAATGTATCTAGTGATTCCAAGGCTACTAAACTAATCATTCTTTCAGACTTGATCTTTCTTGTGATCATGCCAATGTTATTTAATAATGCACCGACTCTGGGAAATTGGGGTCAGGGCGTTACATCATGGAAACCACTGAAGAATATCTTATATATACAAAGTTTTCTTGTTCTAGCTGGTTACTACAAATGCTTTGTGCATGACTTCACATGACTAGCTTCACCAATGACAACTCTGAAAAAGAAGAATGCTCCATTAAAATGAATAGAGTAATGTCAAAAGTATTTCTAGGAACTGAAAGTTCAACTTATATCAGCACCTATCTTGATTTTTATAGAATCATGAAAGGTTTATGTGGTGTAATATGATGCTTCGAGATCAGGGTTTGGCTATATTCCCATGAAAGGATACCATGTCATGGATTATGGTTCAAGGAATTTGAGGGTTCTTGAGAAGAATTACCCAACACATGATTTGGAGTTAGATACAGTCATCCATGCTTTGAAAACATGGAGACATTATCTCTTTGGTGAGAAATTCACTATGCTTACAGATCATAAAAGATTGAAACATATTTTCTCATAGTGATATTTGAATCTCTGACAAAGGATGTGGATGGAGTATATCTAGATGTTTTACTTTCACATGATGTATACACCAAGAAAAGGGAATTCATTGGAGGATGTAATGAGTAGAAATGCATATGCTCAGTTGGTGAAAGAAGCTTTAGTTGAATGGCATTTGATGTCAGTCCTTACCAACATGCATGTGGAATGTGAAGATTGTGGTGATGTTACAGTTTTATTTTCATCTTTTCTTGTTCTTGATTTGGTAAATATGGTCGAAGAGGAACAAACATCTAATGAAGAATGTATGTTTATGAGTTCAAAACTCAATGGTGGGGAGACCATTGAGGGATGAAAACTTGATGGGTGTTCAGTTTTTTGTTTTAGAGATCATATGGTTGTACCTATGGATTGTCAGGAACAATTCCTTATTGTTTACCACCATTTTAAATGGTCTATACATCCAGGTATACATAAGATGTAAAATTCATTGAAAGCATAGTTTTTGTAGAGCGACATGAAAAGAAAGGTGTCTGAGTGTGTCTCATGGTGTTTAACTTGTCAGCTTGTTAAAGTAGAGCATTAGAGACTAGCAGGTATGTTGTAGTCTTTACCTATCCTAGTGTAGAAATGGGAGTAGATATCAATGTATTTTATTATAGGTATTCCAAGAACGGTTTGTAAACACGATGCCATTTGGGTGATAGTGGATCGAATTACCAAGTCATCCCATTTCATCCCTATTTGTGAAACTCATACGGTGGAGGATCTGTCCAAAATTTATATCTAAGAAGTGGTAAAGATACATGGTGTACTAGTTTCAATCATGTCGGATAGAGATTCAAGGTTTACATCTCATTTTTGGAAATCCTTACAGAAATCCCATTGGCACTTTGTTGACTATGAGCACATCATATCATCCTTAGACAGATGATCAGTCTGAGCGGATGATACAAACGTCGGAGTACATGTTGTGGGATGGTGTAATGGATTTTGGTGGCTCATGAGAGGATAAATTAACCTTAGTGGAGTTCTCATATAATAACAGATATTAGACCTCAATACATATGGCTATGTTTGAAGCATTGTATAGGCTTCCATGTCATTCTCCACTGTGTTGGGTGGAAACGGGTGAGACTTCACTATTTGGGCCGAGACTTGTCCAAGAAACAATGGAGAAGATCTAGTTGATTAGAAAGAGGATAGAGATAGCTCAGAGTTTTCAGAAATCTTATCAGGATCATCAGCGAAGGTCGTTGTTGTTTCCCATGAGTGATCATGTGTTTTTGAGGATCTCTCCAAGACTTGGACATCATCGTTTTAGGGAGTAGGGAAAGTTGTCTCCTCAATAGATAGTCCGTTTTGTGATACTAAAACGGGTTGGAGAGGTGGAATATTAATTGTAATTACCACTATAGTTCAGTTCAGTGCATAATGTGTTCCACGTATCTCAATTAAAAAAAGTATCAGGTTGATCCTAGCCATGTAATCAGATGGGATCATGTTGACCTAGAGTCAGATTCTCCATTGATACATATCTTGGTATTGATTGTGGATAGGCAAGAGATAGTCTTTCATGGAAAATGCATCGGTCTGGTGTAGGTTTTATGGCAGCGAGGTCATATTCCGGAAGAGACTTGGGAACATGAGAAGGAAATGAAATAGGAATGGCCATAACTCTTTCAGAACATCAATGGTTTTCTACTTTCTAAGGATGGAAAGACAGATAGTGGGGAGAATATAGTACCCTTGGTTTCTAGTACATAACTCTTTATTTTTTAAAAGGATATAAAGTATAAGTGGAAATTTTGGGAGAGTTTGGTAATCATTCAATAAGTTTTGGGGACAAAAGGAGAGGTGCACGAGCTGCGTACAGTTCATCCAAACTGTGAAGAAATCCTAGTAGAAATCATGTAGAAGGGCATATTTGAGGTAGAGAGGTTCAACACAGTGTGTGAATGATTTGGGAGACCGTGTGAGGGTCTTCCTAGGTAGTATATAATTCATGGTTAGAACATTGTTTGTCTAACAGTGTGCATGGTTTAAATGAGATACAAAAAAAGTGGATCTCACATGTTTTTGACTCTAAGTGTTTTTTTCCTAAGCATCCATAACTCAGTATTTCTCTTTATTAAAGATAAAATAACCTCTCTGAAGTGATTTGGAGTCAATATTAAGGCTTTCCTTGGCGTTTCGAACTTGGATTCTTGAGGTATGTGATCATTCTTCATCGTTCTTGATCAATTTCTTAGATCTACTTAGATCTACTTACCCTCTCTTCTTGGTTTCTTAGATATACACCCATTATAGAAATATCTATGAGTGTGGATTCCAAGTAAGTTGATATTTGGTATTCATCTTTCTAGGAGAATAGATCTAAGTAGGTTTCATGAAAAATCAACCTGGTTTTCTTAAGTGTTCTGTGTCCATTGTCATGTTTCGTCAAAACCTTTGATGTATGTGACTTATCTCTTGACTCCACTTAGTAGAACTGATGGACATGAACTAAAATTTAATATCTTGTGTTTAATTTGTTGTGATTTTATGTTTAGAAATTTTTATAAACACTTCTTTGGGATGGTTTGGTAAATTGGGAAAATATGGAAAATTAAGTATTTGAATAAAGTGCTTATGTTCTTAGTTTTAAAAATTGAGATTTTAAAATGGGGATTTTCTAGAATTGTGGAAAATGGTTTGGATTATATGTTTTCAATAAAATAGAATGTTATATTTAAATAAAATTTATTCTTTGAAATTGGTTTATTCTTTGGTCTTCAATGAAAATTCATTTTTATTGAAACGGTTTGTTTTTGTGATTTCAAATGGTTTGGAATACATGGGGTTGTGTGAGTTCATGTTCGATGTGCTTCTGAATATGGGACATGTACCATTGGGGTATAAGGTGTGTGACCCTGGATCAGGGGTGTGTGTCATTAGGACACAAGGAAATTGGACAAGAGACCGCTCATGAGTATGGAACTGTCAAACGAAGCATGCATGTGTGGGTGTATTATGAACTATGGAATGGGTATGCCAAAATGATAATAAGAATTGGTTTTTAAGTCATTATTAGTTATTTTCTAGAAAAATAACTTACTAAAATTCATTATTTTTATTTCCACTTGGTTGTAAATGGTTTTTGGAACTTGTTTATATTTTTTTATAAACTATTTTGTAGAATTATATTATATAAATAGTTTTATATAAATATTTCTAACCTTTCTATCCTAGTGGTGTGAGAGGGGAAGTCATTGGGAAAACCTACTGAGTTATATACTCACCCCTACTTTGGAACCTTGGTTCTTTTGTATATGACACCTTCCAAGACTTGGTAAAAGGTAATGTATCATACTTCTTTAGCACCATGTCATGATACTTTGGACTGCTTGGTGATATTAGATCATGGATCTTGGGGAGGATGGAGTCTTGTTGTCATGTTAGAGTTTATTTATTGTCTTTCTTCTATTTACTTTGATGTTGGTTTGTCTTCCGCTATAGCATACCATGGTTGGTTTTTTTAAAGGTAATGATTTGAAATGTCTTAGTTTATTTCATGCATCATATAGTAATCTATCTGTAAATGGTTTTTCAAGTTGTTTTTTTAGATAATAAAGGGTAAATCGTCCCCCAATTGCTTTGAAACCATTTGTCATATATTTCTAGCCTTTGGAGTCTTGGGGATGTTTCTTAAAGACTAATAATGAATTGTTTCACTCTCAATCCAATGGTAATTATAGGGTCATTACATTGAGCACATAGTAATCCAAAATGGCCACATGACACAAGAAATAATAAATGGTGTAAGACTTATGGGATAATTTATAGACTACATACCACAAGCATAAAAATGCTTAATCACCAAAAACTACGTGCAAAAATGTACCCAATGAGTCAAGATCATTAAATTGGATTCTATCGACACTATATTAGGGTTTATGATAATAATAATAATAATAATAATATATAGATATGGGGATTAGATAAGCTTAGACTTTCTAAGAGGGTTCAATCTCAATGAATGACACTTTCATCCCCTAAGAAATGGGGTTGGAGGATATCCTAGAAGACAATACCCTATATTACCATCCAAAATATCATAAGGTAGTTGAGGGGGTTGAGTTTAAAGGGTCTCTAGTGATTCTATAATTTTAAAATGCCCAAAACAATTCTTAAAAGTAGTTTATGGAATTAAATACACTTTCATGCAATGAAAGTTCAGGATAGCACACCTCAGGGGCATGGTCATGATTTTTCACAGTGTGACATGTTTTACCATGCTTTAAATGTCCACCATTGGCACTCAAATAGCTTCATTCCCATCTTTTTCCTCTTGGACTCACTTATAAATTGTCCTAACGCCTCTAACATCTAAAAACAATTTTGATACACATGTCTAGGAAAAAATATAAACCAAAAATCACCTCAATATATATAAGGGGGATTAAAAATCCTCTTCTAAGTACTCCACATCACTGAGAAGTGTGCATAGAGGTCTCTCCCAAATATATGGGTCTCTAGGCCCAAATTTGAATCTCACTCTCAAAAACCACTCCCAAAAATGTCTATTCAACCACAAAACATGAGTGAGAATCCACGCCCTAATTCACCTCATGATTCACCCCATGAATCATGTCACAAATCATGATTCACCCCTAAATCATGATTCACCTCAGGATTCACCCCCTGAATCTTGTTACAAATCATTATTTTACCCCTAGATCGTGTCATTAAACCCTTACTAAACCACTCACAAACCTTGAAACTATCACACTAGGAAAACCACACATAGTTCAACATAATTTAAATGGTTTTGTATCTTTCAATAATTATATGAGTTTAACAACTTGATATATCAAAAAACTTTTCAACAGGATCCATAATATTAACCTCATCATCGGATTAATTGCTAGATAATGAGTCATCTTATTCCTTCTTTCTGATCAAACTTCTATACTTGTCCCTAGAATATTATTTTCTTTCTATTACCCTTTTTATAGGATATATAATCCACTTTATCTGATTAAAATCAATCATCTTATTTATTGAAAAATTTATGGTAAAGTATCTAGTTCCATTACAATTATAGAACCTTGGTAGTTTATTGAATTTTTCCCAAAAACTTTCCATGTTTGAACCCTTTTTATAAAAGAGTAATAATTAAATTGAAGTCTTCATTATCTTCCTCATCATTAGAAACACTTGATTTAGAAACTCCATCATCATTGATTTTAATATTCCTCATAGTCTCAAATTCCATATCATTATTTCCTTTATTCTTGACAACTCGAGAAGCAACAACCCAATATTTTATAAATGGAATTCCATTTTTTATGAATATATTTCTTATGAAGTATGTAGTTATATAAAATACATTCACTACTTTGGCTATTTTGGATAGTTATAGTATGTCATGTTTAAAATAACATTAAGCATCATAACTTTTGATAATATATCCATTTTACAGTGAGAATTATGATTAGTATATATTAAGAGTGATGATAAGATCCAATTGACATAGATGAAAGAAGTGATGGACTTGAATATTAGGATCATACCCTATGAAGCTCATTTACCAGAGCTTCTAAGGGAGATAGAATCACTAGGCTTTTCCCTTAACCAATCCCAAGATGAGATTTAACAACAAATGCATGAGTGAGTCCATTTACATGAGAAGGTCAGTATTATTGAGATCAAGGCCCAAAACTATGTCCATTGTACCACCCTAATAAATTGTCACCATCACACACCTTACCCTTAGGGAATACACTGTTATAATAAGGGGTTATGTATATAGACCATAAATGAATGAATTTGAATATTTTTTATTTTTAATAAAATAGTTATAATATTTATCATTTTTAGTATTAATTTAAAAATGATTTGATAATGAGTTAGATAAAAATTATATTTTGACACAATGAAACACAAATTTTATTTTTAGGAAATATATAGTTTCAATCAGGACACTTTTTTGATGAATTCAAGAATCTTTTAAATAAATGTTATTTTAATAAAATATTATTAACAAATAATATTTTCTAAAATATAAATGATAATATAATTTTATGAAGTCAAATGTAATTTTTATAAGCATCAGGAACTGTTATTGTTGTAAAATCGTGTATTTTTTAGTAAATGGATTTTTTTATTCAAAAATGTAAATTTTTATATTTAAAGAATTATTTTGAAAAAAATAATTATTATTATGGAAATCAGCTCCTCGAAATTATCCATTAGTAAGATTTTCATAATTTTCTAAGATAGTCAAATTTTTTGGGACAAATTAAATATTGTATAAATATAAGGTTTGTATTATGACATCATAAAAGCACAAAATTGATGTAATAAATAATATATGGTATCCATGACCAAAAATATGTTTCCTATTTAAAATATATATTTTTTAAGTTATTTGATTAATTTTATAAAACTTTAATGAATCCTCCAAAAACCTATATTTTATTTTAAGGTTTAAAAATCAATTATTTATAAACATGACTCATATCCACATCACCAAGGGTATTATTTTTATGAGATAGATTCTTATCCTTTAAAAGTAATGAAACCCAATCCACTTTGGATGAAACTATGGGAAAAATACCATGGTATGGTTTTTGGTTTGGAAAATTTATTATATAGATTCCAAAACCTATGTTTAGAAATTAATAAATAATTCCTCTATATTTTTATATAAAATCCCACCCAACCTCTCATTCATATTATCTCAAAACCCTTTGAGAATTAATTTAATCTACCCTTACCCTTTATATCCCTCCAAAGGTTTTTCCAATCTCTTAAGAATCCCCTTCCATGTTTTAAGAAGAACCCTCTTATGGTAATGGATTGTCTACTTGTCCTCTTTATTCAAAAACAATATTTATATTATGCCTTTTGATTTAAAATTTATTATGTTGGGATATGTTTTTACACATCCATATTAATTTTCATATGATATACAAGTTACGATATATCCCTTTTAGTCTCATTAAAACCTTACATAAATCTTTATGTACCCCCGATATGCTTCCAAAATTATCATGTGACTCCCAAAATTTTGTGTAGTGAATACCCATACCTATTTTTACTCAAGGGTATTCAACTAAATGTACCTATCCTTAATTAATTGGGTATTTTTTTATGTAAACCACACTCCTTAATTGTGGGATTAAAAGTGATGAAATAAATCCTTATGTTGTATGATCTGTGTAGAACACTTATGCATGTACATGATATGAAGTTGATGGGTGGGCCCAAAATTATATAGCCTAAAAATTCATTGGGTAATGTTTTTATCTCATGACATACCATGTAAGGTGTATGGCAGGTTATCATAAGAATGCTATGTTATGATTCCTCGACTATTATCCTTGACTTATGATTATGATGTCATAGTTTATATTATTTCCACATTCCCATTATGCCTTTATACTATCATTTATATCATGTTTCAATGTTCAAGTTTATAATTATAAATCTTCTTATAATACCTTGATATACCTATAGACTCACGTTTACTACTTTAATCTTGATATTATTTGATTATTACATTATAGGGTTGTATATCTCACCCATTTATTTTGTACATCCCTAGATTATCTTGTGTATTTTTAAAAGATCAATGGAATTTAAGGTAATATTATAGATTTTTAGTTTATGTATTTTTATTTTTGTGGCATGTTGTTATAATATATACCTAATTACCCAAATACACTAGGCCTCATGATCATCTGGAGTTTTATTAATTTTATCCTTATATAATAAATATTAAAATAAACTATATTAAAAGACATGGGTTATCATAGATGGTATTAGAGAAAATTTTCATTATTTTTTTTGGAATAGGATTAGAAAACACTAGTTAAATCCTTAGAGATAATACTAAACATAGGGTAAAACCCTGAATTTTGGTAAAGTATATCATAAGTGGTTTCTAAGACAACAAATCCCTGTCTAGATATTATAGGTAGATGTGGATCTAGCATTGTTGTACCTAGGGGTAATAATCATGAAAAGGTTGAATTAGGAATGACTTGATCATCACATGGTGCATGAAAAATAAGTCTTATTTCACACCAAGTTTGACACTCCCAAGGTATATAATTTGGTAAATTAAAAAACTATTTATGGACCATTATGAAGGTAAAAAAATCATATAAGGTTTTATATTAAGAAATAGATCATGGAAAACATATATTGAAACCTATAAATTAATAGGTTAAGGAATATATGTCATTTATGAGTTATTCCTTCAATGTTAATAGTTTCTATTTAATGTGTTTAGTAGTTTTAAAATTATAATCCCTATTTTTACATTTCTTTTATTCAATGGTTGGAAATATGAGAAATTATGTAAACAACCAATGTGATGAGAAATGTAATGAATAACCAATTGAGATTCCAAACCTGATGAGAGTAGGAATTAAGAAATTCATGACAATGAAATGATATTTAAGTCATTTTTTGAGCAGAAACATGAATTGGGGGTAAACCCACACCCCTTAAGAAAGATAAAGTTAAAATTGGAACCTTTATGTGGAGAATCCCCCCAACTTTCAGTGGATCTTCTGATCCCTTAATCACATAACTATATATCAACTCCATTAAAAAGATCATCTTCATCCTTAAAATCTCTAAGAAAGGGAAGATATTTTTTTCTATTTATTTTATGGAGGTAAAAGCTGATCAATGGTTGATATTGATAAAAAATACATATCCCAAGGAAGAGATCAAAGAAATGGAGGGGAAATAATTAAGGAAATTTTTTTCAATAAATATTTTCCCCACACTCTCTAACTAAAAATGGAGAGGGATTTAATTATCCTCAATTAAAAGGATGACTAATCCATTATACCATACAAGGAAAACTTCATAATACTTTCATGATATACCATTGGATTTTTGATTTCCCATGAAATTAATGTTTATAAATTCTTTTTTGGGATAAATCTAAGTCTAAAAAAGATTTGGAACTTAAAGACTTTGATAGTTATGAGTACATTATTCGATGTTCCCTTAAAGTAAAAATGGATATCAGTGAATCCCATGGGTATTATAAGGCAGTAGGTAAGAAGTGAAGAATAGATTTGAATCCTGTAAAATTATGGTGGTAAGAAATTCCAATATTGCACTTGTCAAAAGTGTGGGTAGAAGCATCCTATAAATTGACTAAAGGGGTCAATTAAATGATTTACCTACAGGTAGTAAGGTCACCTAGCTAGATAATGTCATCGTTAGAAACCCATCGATATGCTGGAAGAAATTAATTCTCATGTCAACCTTCATAATACTATCCAATGTTTCAACAATAAGTAATAAGGACACTATGTGAACCAATTCACTAAGACAATGATTGTCGATGACAACCCACGTCGATAACTTCTATGGTCTAGAGAGAAAGGGAGGGCTTATATAATTGCAATTGTTGAGGTGGATCCTAAAAAAATATCATGATAGGTATACTAGTTATTCATTCAAGGGGAGTTAAGGTACTATTTTATTATAGTTATACTAATTATTTCATATCAAGCAATTTTGTTATAAATATCTAAACACCACTACAAAACATGAAAGTAGATCTATCAATGAAAATAGAAAATGTGTTAATTATCGCATCCCACTCACATAACTCATCATCTATTAAAAAATTTGAACTAAACTTCCCATTTAACATTTTAATACTCCATTTAGTGGAATTTTATACTATTATGTCTTTCCTTGTTTAGATTAAACATAAATTTATGAGAGAAGGAAATTACCCTCTATATTGTAAATCACTCTTTGATTCTATACAAGTTAAAGGAGTGGGATGAATATCATTTGGTATCATCTTCTCAAGAATTTATATTATTTCCTTATGAGAAATATTATCTTGATCAAATGAGTCAAACTAAGGAAAATATCATCCATGATGACATTCCAATTGTTAGGGAATACGATAATGTGTTTCCTGAATAATTTTTTGGTCTTCCACTAAGTCATGAGTTTGAGTCCTCAATCAAGATTATACCTTGACCTTTTCCAATATCCAAAAATCTATATAGAATAAAAATTATTTAACTTAGGGAATTAAAGAATTTACTACAGAAGAATATTTATAAAGGGTTTATATTACCAAGTGTATCACTGTGGGGTTCACTATCCCTCTTCATCAATAAGAAGTATTGGTCAATATGAATTTGAATTGATTATCATGAACTCAAAATGATCCTGATAAAGAACAATTATCCTCTGAAATAGATTGATTACTTGTTCGATCAGCTATGTGGATCTCATTTCTTCTCTAGGGTGGATCTTTGTTCTTGATAGTATCAAGTAATGGTGAAGAAGGAGGATATCCCCAAGTTTAATTTTTGTACAAGGTATGGGAAATAGTAATTCATAGTGATTCCATTTGGACTCACTAATTCTCAAGAAATCTTTATAGAATTGATTAATAGAGTATTTAGGTATTATGTTAAAAAAAATTCCATATTTATAGATGATATTCTTATCTACTCCAAAAGAAAGGAGAAACATGAAAAGAATTTAAATTTTTTTCTAAGTACATTTCCAAAGGAAATTTTATTTGTGTAGTACAGTAAATGTGAGTTTTGGATTGAGAAGGTAACATTACTGGGGCATGTTATCACCATCAAATGGATATCTATGGATCCTTTAAAAATAGATAAAATTGAATGATAAGTGATAAAATTCTCATGATATTCAAGAATACTAACCAATATAACTCATAAAGGGAGTATGGTTTTTTATACTGATGAATGTAATGAGAGATTTAAATATTTGAGGAAGAGAATAATCACTGCACTTGTTCTCAAATTACCCACCAGTGGGGAGGGATTTTTTATCTACAAAATTGTGTATAAAAAGGTCTTGGGTTATGAACTCATGTAAGATGAAATAGTGATAGCCTATTCCTACCACCAATTAAGTATCCATGAAAAGAATTACCCAACACCTAATCTATAGTTGGTTATAGTGATCTTTTTATATAATATTAGGTGAAATTATCTCTATGGGGAGAAGTGTGACAGTTATACATATCATAAAATACTTAAGTATATATTCACATAGAAGGATCTTAATATGAACCAAAAATAGTTGTTAGAGATAATCAAGGATCATGGTTGTTTAATACATTACCATCATGGGAAAGAAAACAATATAGAAGATGATCTGAGTATAACGGATCACATATCCTTATGCATGATAAGGATTCCAAGGGATCCAATATTCTTGGAAATGAAAAGAATGTACATGGGAGTAATAGAAGTAAATTTATCTTACCTTACTAAAATAACTACTCAATCATCCATTATTGAGAGTATTAGGGAGTCTAAGAAAGATGAAGAGGTACTAGAAAAAATGTAGCAGATATTTTTGAGTTTAACTTTGCTAGAGATAGATTTATATGGTTTGGATCCTAGATATGTGTCCCATAAAAACTAGATTTGAAAAGGGAACTTATAGAAGATGCAAAAAACTCATCCTTTTCTATTAATATAGGAAATGATAATATGTATAGATATCTAAAGAAAAACTTATGGTTGGATAACATGAATATAGAGAATGTAGAATTTTTATCTTGATGCTTGGTATACCAACAGGTCAAGGCTTAATGATATAAGTCTAAGCGTATGATGCAACCATTTACCATACCATGTTGGAAATAGTAAAACATGAACATGGGTTTCATTGTATGAATCCCCTGAACACCTAATTGAAATAATTCCATATGGGTGTTAGTCAATCACCTTATAAACTCATCACATTTCATTTCTATCAATAAAGATTTATATCTTAAACAATTCACTAATATATTCATAAGGGAAGTGTTAAGACCGCATGGAGGACCACTCTCTTTTGTATCTGATTGAGATCATAGGATTACCTCACGGTTATAGATAATCCTTCATGAAGTATTGGATACAGAGATGATTTTTAGCACTACTTATATCCTTCATATGAATGGTCGGTCTATAAGAACCATTCAAACTCTTTAGGATATACTGAGATCATGTTCAATGGATTTCCAAGGATTTCAGGACTAACACCTTCCACAAGTAGATTACTCATATAATAACAGCTTCTATTATAGAATTCAAATGGCACCTTATAAGGCTCTGTATGAGAAGAGTTTTCATCCACCAATATATTGGGATGATGTTGTATAGAAAACTATTATTGGATATAATCTTATCCAGGATAAGATAGTGAAGTTTTAACCCATTAATTATCATATGAAATCCATAAAAATTTGAAAAATAAGATATGTAGATAATCTTTGATGATACTTTGAGTTTGAGGTTAGATATAAGGTGTTCCATCATATATATACATGGAAAAAATTCATGAGGTTTGGGAAGAAGGGAAATCTTAGTCCCAGATACATCAACCCCTTCAAGATACTTGATCACATCGGATCTATGGCATATTGACCAGAACTCCCACAAAAATATCTCAAGTGCATGATGTGTTCCTTGTATCCCTCTTAAGGAAATATATACCATACCCCTACATGTACTAAATCTAGAATTTTTTCCATTCTATAATTATCTTTCATATGAGTAGTAACTGGTGAATATCTTAAATCATAGAGACAAAGTTCTATGAAACAAGACAACTCACCTAGTCAAAGTATTGTGGAAGAAACACATGTTTGAGGAAGCAATTTGGGAACTATAATAGACATGAAATATAAGTACCCTTATCTATTTTAGTGTACTAAATGAAAATTTTGAGGGTAAAATTTATGAATGGGGTAAGAATTTAACATCCTGAACTTTTATAAATGAAAATATCTTTTTTATGAATAAATTCCTTATCAGGTAATGTTGTCATAGAAGACACATGTACTATTTTGGATAGTCAAAGTATTTCAAATTTATAATACCATTAATAATCATAATCATTGATAATATACCAATTTTACAGTGACTGTTATGATTAGTATATATTAAGGATGGTGATAAGATTAAATGGACATAAATGGAAGAAGCGATGGCTTCGACTGCTAGGATCATACTCTATTAAGCCTATGTATTGAAGCATCAAAGGGAGATGGAATCATTGGGATTTACCTTAATTAATACGAAGTTTAGATTCAACAACTAAACCATGGTATAAACTGTTTATTGTATAATTTAAAGCTTATTGAGATAACGGCCCAAACCATGTTTTCCGAACCACCTAAGAAAGAATCAGCATCGCACACCTTACCCTTTGGGGATATGATAGTATAATAAGGGGTTATTTATCTAGACTCTAATAGTATGAATTTTTATATTTATTTTAATAAAATAATTGTTATATTTATCCTTTATTATTATTATTTTATAAGTTATTAAATAATTAGTTTCATAAAAATTATCTTTTGATATGATGAAACATAAATTTTTTTGGGAGATATATGGTTTCAATCAAGACATTATTTTTTATGAATTAAAGAATTTTTGGAATAATTTTTATTTTAATAAAATATTTTTATTAAATAATATATATATAAATATAAATAATAATATAATTTTATAAAGTAAAATGTAATTTTTATAAGGTTCAAAAACTATTATCATTGTAAAAAACCATATTTTTCAGTAAATGGATTTCTTAAGGGTAAATTTTAATATTTAAATAATTATTTTGATAAAAAAATATTATTTATTGAAATTATCATATCAAAATTATCCAACTTTGATTTTTTCATAATTTTCTGAGATATTTTAATTTTTTGGTAAAAATTAAATACGTAGTAAATATACGGTATGTATTATGACATCATAAGATCCAAAAAAAGGATGGAATAAATAATATAAAGAGTACACATGGCCAATTTTTTTTAATATTTTAAATAATGTGTTTTTATGTTATTTTATTAATTTTATAACCCTTAATGAATCCTCTAATACCTATAACATATTTTAATGTTTTAAAATCAATTATTTACATTCATGAGTCACTTACACATCACCAAGGGTATTATTTCAATTATTTAGGTTCTTAGAATTATAAAATAAATAAACTCACTCAACTTTGTTAAAAACAATGGGCATAAACCATGGTATGGTTTTTGGTTTGGATTAATTTATCATATAGAGTCAAAAATCTAGGTTTAGATATTAATAAAGAATTACCCTTTCTTTTGATATAAAAACCAAAACAACCACCCATTCCTCTTCACTAAAAGCAATTTGTGTAAGAAGTTACTCCGGTATTCCCTATCTATATATTTCTTAAGTTTTTCACAAGCTCTTAATAAGCTCCTCACAGGCTTTTAGAAGTTCCCTCTCGAGGTAAGGGATCCTCTCCTTCTCCTATTTATTCAAGAACCTTCTTTATATTATTTCTTTTTATCTATAATTGTTCATGTTGGGATATTTTTTTACACATCCATCTTACTATCATACTGATTTCCAAGTTATTTGAGACCCTTTTAAATGTTATTAAACCCTTCCATGAATCTTTATATACCCTCATTATGCTACAAAAATTATCCTAAGATTTTTTGTGACAAACATTTTTATAGTGAATACTCATACCCATTTCAACTTAAGGTTATTCACCTAGATATAACAATCCTTAATTTCATGGGTATATCTATTTATATAAACTATACTCCTTAATAATTGTATAAAAGGTGATGAAATAAATCCTTATGTTTTATGATCTATGCGGAACACTTATGCATGTACATGATATGAATCTAGTGGGTGGTCCTAGAATTATATAGCCCTCCAATTCATTGGGTAATGTTTTTAACTCATTGGATAACATTTTTAGTGAATATGAGGTTACCCTAAGCACACTATCTTATAATATATTGGTACTTATCCTTGACTTGGTTTTATGATGTCATGTTTTATGTTGTTTCCACATTCCAATGCTACCTTTATGTTATAATATTATATTATGTTTAGATGTTCAAGCTTATGATTTTCACCCCTCTTATGTTTCCTTGATATGCCTATTGACTCACATTTATTACTTCCATCATGATATGATTTCATTATTACCTTACTAGTATTTATTTCTCACCCCTTTCATATGTACATCCCTAGGATATCCCATGTAGTTTTACAATATCAAGGGAATTTATGGTAATATTATGGAGTTTTATTTTATATATTTATATTTGTGTTGAAATTTATTTTTCTATGAACCTAATTACCAAAAGTCACTAGGCATAATGATATTTTAGGGTTGTATTAAATGTATCCTTATGTAATAAATCATGAAATAAAGTGTATTAAAGGACATTGGTTTTCATTGTAGCTTTCTTCATTTCATAAGCTATGTGTATATTATGTAAATCATCTAGTGAAATATCTTCTCTATATTCCAAAGATAAAATTTTATGGTAAAATATATTTGGAAGGTTTCTCATCGACATTTTCACAATAATGGAATCATATAACTTATTATAAAATCATCAGTATTACTAAAAATGTCATTGAATCTTATAAATTAGTCATAAATATTTTTATCACCATTCATCTTAATATCTTAGAACTATTTTCTAATGATCTTTAATTTTTCCTCCTTGACATCCACTATGCCTTTATGAATTCTCTATAATTTTTCCCAAATTTATTTTTAAGTTTGAAGTTCTATGACTTCTGTGTGTACCTTTTCTTAAAGATAAATCAAAATGGAATTTTGAGCATTACCATCAAATTACATATTTCTATTATCATAAAGGGATAGAGGATAACATTCATCTAGAGATGGAAACCCCATTATTGTAGTATCACTAACTTCGAGGACAAGAGATAGAATATTCTTCCAACTATGATTGTTCTTTACATCTAATATGGGAACACCCCTTCTATTAAATGAATTTATATCATCCATTATCATTAACTCTTAGTTTGAATGAGGGAACCTGTGTTATCTTTTAGACCAAATTAAGTTCCCCAATATGTTTATATCATTAAGTGGGGTGAATCAATTATCACTTTTTATGAATTATTTCTTTTAACTAAACCTCTATAATTGGTTAAGATCTTAATCTTCTAAATTTTAAGTCTCATTGCCTCACCCAATTATTAATGAAAGTAAATATCACAGGAATCAACAATTTTTATAAGGTTTGACCACAACGTGAGAACCTACTCCATACTATGATTGGTTAAACACCCCAATCACATATTCTCTATTATATATAAAAGTGGTTAAACTAAGGACCTTCCATGTCCTATCAATATAGAGTCCCACTATGTTCCTACTCTAGAGTCTCACTAGTGAATATTTATTCCCACTTCACAATCCAAATATTTTGATCTAAAACAAGCAAGATATTCTTTCTCTCCTGGTTTCTTCTACACCACCTAATATAGACCTTCCTTAATGATATCACTAGATCAAATGGTTATTTATTTTACTCTTATTCAAAAATATTCATAGCTAATAATAATGATCAAGTATATAATTCATAATTATCTTATTTTGATCTTGAATGATTTGATACTTTCTCAATTAATCAAATGATCGAGCTCATGAGTTCATATTCGGTTAATGAATATTCTAGGCCCTAGTTTCCCTTTCTTCTAATATTATTTTATTCAATAATAAAATTTGATAAACTAATTCATCTTGTATTATAATTCTCAGATCAAATAATTTGAATTCACTTCGTAAAAGCATGATGAATATCATGATTCATGATTCTGGTGTAAACCCTTCCTCAAGTGTGTGATACCTCTTCTTATTCACAACACTTTAGAGAGACCATGGTGTCTCGCTTCTACTTCATGTTCTACCTTGTGTATTAAGTCCCACACTTATCCTATATATACTACTTCATGTAGGTAAAGATATACTATTTTAGATTTTTTTTTCTACCTTTATGCAAAAGAAACAAGTGTGTTTCTACTCTGTCCTTTGTGCTACTTATTTCTCATTATTGGTTTGTGAGGTATCACTTTATGTAGTTCCACTATTTCTTGAAAAAAAAAGTTTTATATGGTGTAGATTCACATAATCCACTACCTTGTGAAAACATTTCACATTGATCTTATTCTCTTTATTCATTATAAAAAATTTCATGTGGGTTATCTTCTACTTTGAATTAACAAGAGTGTGTACATATTCTATTCTATTTCTCAAAAATATCACTACATCATATAATATATATATATGTCATATATCCTTCTTTCTTCATTGATTTATGATTCAAAAAACTCTTATTATTTAGAAAAAATCATGTTGGAGATCTTCTCATATAACAAAGTAAATTTTACAATATTTTGAAATTAGATGAGTAGTTTACATAGAAAATCCTCTAAGGTAGTCATATGATAGCACATAATTTTTTCCTAAGTCTGCATACTCTATTTTTATCAATCTTTTCTTATCTTAGGTTCTTGATATATATAGATTAATTTCACTCTATTTCTTTTTATATTTATGTCAATTTAAAAATCCTTTAAAATATTTAAATACCTCTAAGAAAAATGTTGATATTCTCATAATTATTAAATATTTAACAAACAGGGTGTTAACTTGATTTTCATATGGCATATATATATCTGTATTTACATACTTTATCATTGTTTTATATAAGAAGTAATATCTCATAAAATAATGTGTTGTGCTCATGAAACTAGACCCTCTATGATAGCTCTTTCATGTATTCTTTACTGTAACTCCATGGTTTGAAACATGTTTCCATAATAGAATACATCAAATGATTCTAGTTTTCACTATCATCCGTGCATGGTGTAGGTGGCTATTTTTATGGTTTCTTTATAATCATTATATGCACGGAATAAAATCTATGACTTGGTTTGATATTTCAGTTATGGTAAATGAAACCTATTGGAAATAGGTTGAGGAAAACACTCCAGGATTCCATTTTAATTTAAATCACATATTCCACATAATGTTTGATTTTTGAAACGGAGGGTGAATGATGAAAACATAATCTTGAACCCACTTTAAAACTATATTTTTTCTTATGATCCTTAATAGACCCATATTCACTTAAATCAGGCTAGAACATGACCAACTGGGTGTCAGTTCTTTACCTACAGGATTCTGTGTCACCCTCATGTGGTAGGTTAAACACCATACACTATTCCTAAGAATTCTCCTTATACCTCATGTGCGCGACCTCACTTGTACTTCCACCAGTCTTGGTAGATATTCCCTCAATATTATACAAGTCATTATACTGGATTTATTTGGTGGTCTATTTTTAAGACATGGAAAAAAACTTGGTTGGATTTAATAAAATAAATAAGTTAAAAAAATTAATGTTATAAGCTAATCCTTCTTCGCAAAATCTTCTTACTTTATCAAATGATTATTTTTTCATTTCATCCTCAAAATTCTATTTCAATTTCAACTTCTCAATGCTTCTTCATCAACATAACAAGACCAACTTATCCAACTAAAATATGTGTGTGTGTGTGAGAGAGAGTGTGTGTTGATTCTCAATCATCATCCTCATTTAATTTACACAAAGATGGATTATTCAATATCCTTATCCAATCATATTCATAAATAATGTTGTAGAAAATGTGCTGCTTACAAGTGAAATTAGAACATTTCTTAGTCATTAATACTAGTTCAACGAGCGTCTAATGCACACACACATTGATTTTATTTCATACAACCCCATTGACATAAAATAAAACTATAGCTTCACTAATCTATATGGGATCTTCACTTCCAAAAAACATTATTTGGGGAACATTTATATACTTGAGATGAAATGATTAAACCACCTTGTGTTTTCACCAATAGATCAACCTTCATGTCTCTAGGTGGTGTTTTGAATATTTGTAGAAAAAAATCATGATATAAATGAATTCATAAAACTATAATCAAATAAAACATTTGAATTTCATGAATGGATAATAAGTGTGCTTGTCTCAATTTGATTCTTGTTCTATTCATTTACTAAAACCAAATAAAGTTTGGGATAATAATACATATATTTATAAATAGAATATAATGAATTTAGAAATAATAAATCCTGCCTTATGACTTCATAACTCTCAATATAGGTTATTTAGGGTGGATTTCCTATTAGGTTCTCTAACACAATTCACAAAAAACAAGACCTTTATTTGATAGCATCTATAACAAACTGTATTAATTTCACATAATATTACATCATTCTTAACATAATTATCAATAAAAAATACCCCAAAATATATGGGAATAATATATTTATGAAATTAGGTACATCATAAAATATTTATAAATCAATAACATAATATTTTATTTCTATCTTCATACCTTTCTCTTAGAGCTCACCATACTTTATCCCTTCATGGGATAACTAGGGGACTATTTCTGATGGAAATGCGACTTCATTAGAGAAATCATTATTTCTGAACGGTTTTCAATGGGTTTGTTTATTGAACCAAAAACACCCAATGGTTCTCTATCCATAGGGACCTATTTTCCAGAGGCAGGCGATCATTAGGGATTTTGACCCATGATGCTTAAGGACTCATATTGGTCGAGAGGATGGGAGGCCAGGCTCATAAAATCCTTTTTGGGGGAATTAATCTATTATAGATTTAAGATATGTTCGTTAATCCTTCATTAGTTACTAATTATGATGTGGGTTATCCTAATGTTATCAATCAATTATTATCATATGGGGAATTCAGAATCATCTATATGTATTCGAGGATCTTCATCAATGGAGATATTTGTATGTATCTGAGGTTCTCCCTTGATGCTATCCTATTATGTACTAATTATAGATTCATTGTCTGCTATTTTGACTATTCTAGTTTTCTATCCATGTAGTGGGTCACTCTAGATTTTATGGTCATATAGGTAGAAGAATGTCACTCTAGAATTTATCATCATCTAGGGATATGGAAGTAATTATGATATTGGGATCGAACCCATAGATGGGATTCCTATGTATCCTTATGAAAGGAATCATAACCCATGTAGTTCTGTGCTATTTAATGGGACACATAAAACCTTTTAAGGTCATGTGATAAGGACCCAACCATATAGTTCAATGTCATGTGGTAAGGGAATCTAGGTGGAAGGTGCCTAGTCAAAGTTTGGTGTGGGACTTATACCTAAGTATCCCAAGAAACTTGGAAGGGATATGAGCTTCCAAGTTAAATTATAACCTGCTGGGGATATGGACCATAAGAACAGTTTTGGTTTAGGATATTGGGTTTGAACCTTAGAAAGGCTTCCTATGTATCCTGTTTGGATGGGAATCAAAACCCATGTAGTTTTTTTTGTGAGTACCGATGCCTATGGAGGCCTTCAAGAGTATGTCTTTTAGTGGAATATGGAAATTTTAGATGATATGTTAGGGGTTATTCTTGAAAAGGATACCCCTTATGAAAGGACCATGAGGTATGTTTTAACTCATGATCATTTGGGGGCTTAACTAAAATTTTACTCTTGAGGAGGATACCTGGATTAAGGGAATTATTATTGAGCCTTTTCCTAATAAGGATGCCCATTGTTCTCAAACCTTAAGTGGGTTTCCTATGTATCCTGGTTGATAGGAATCAAAGTTCTCATAGTTCAATCCTTCATGTGGATTATGTGGATTTTATAATCATTAGAAACTACTACACTCATTTGATTCATGCTCGGTGTAAGAAACTAGAGGATGTGAAAGATTCAACAAACCACACACACTTTTCCTCCTTTTTTGGTGGAAGAGGTCGAGGTTATGGCAGAAGAGGACTAGGCTATGACACATCCCTCTGTTCACTTTACATTGGATGAGAGTCCAAGGTAAGGAAGGAATGAAGGTGAATGGTGTAGAGAGGAGAGAAAATGTAACCTCATACATGAAAGGCTAGGGGCTTACACTAGGATGGTTTCCCTTTGATTGTTCCTAAGATAGGAGGGATGCTTTTACTTTGTCAAATGGAAAAGCAAGTGTGATCCATACCCTCCCTAATAGGGACTAGAGGATCTGGGTCTTAGAGATGAGAAGTGGAGGATATAGTCCTATCCCCAGAATCCATGACTGGGAACTCCACAACATTTTCCCTAGGGTAAGGTTCCATGTGACTGTAGATATCAAAATCTACATATTCCCCAAGGATCCTTACACTATAGTAGAAAAATTGTGGGAAACCTCTATCTGTAGAAATCCAAATCCAAATGGGAGACAAATTGGTGTTCCTATCCCTAAGGTTTTGTAAATCTGGAGGTCTTGGTGGAGGTTTCAACATGGTCACTTTCGGGAAAGGGATCCAATAAAAGAGAATCCTTGCCATGATTTTTGTGGAAATAGGATTCATAAAAGGCTCGTGCAAGATGAAGGGGTGAGGTGAACCAATGAGGACCACACAACGGATTCACCGTGCAAGGGGTCACCGCACAAGTATGTTTGGGATAATTGGTTTCACCTTAGGTAATGAAAAACCTAGATAACTATACTTGAGAGAATCTTTGTTCAAGCCTACAAGGGTCTCTACATGGATTCCCACAATTAATTCATGCAAGTTCATGTTTGAGGAATGGAGGTCACACTAGTCCTCTTAAATCAAGGGTTTGGGCGAATGATTCATGAAAGTGCTGTTTATTTTTAACACTGAATGGACTTAAGTCTCACTATCCCACTTTCATTCCCTCTATTTAGGTGTTATAAACTACCTTGGAGGTTTTGAGTGACTTGGGCGAAGCACTAGGGTGATAAGGGCAGTAATTGGGCCTTTAGGTAAATTCTTCTGCACTAATGAAGGCCCCAAGGGTATATTTATAGGAAAATATGAGACCCTCAGAAAAGGTGACATGACACACAAGTAGATGGCATGCAAGAAGACTATTCTAGTTGTTCGTGTTATCTTATGCAAATCCCTTTAAAAAAATTCCAACTTTTGAGAACCATAACTTTTGGTTCGTGAGTCCGTTTGGACTCCAAGACTAGTCAAATTAAAGATATCGAAGATATTTACACCTCTTTACATAGTTAATACACTAAATAATCTTGTAATAAAATCATAAATCTCATTTTGATGTATCTACACCTTTTTATCATCAATCTTGGAAATCCATAGCCTACTCCTTGAAGGGGGTGTTTCAACTTAATCCTAATTGTGTAGAAGTATTTTGGAAGATGGAAATACAAACTACATCTTATTCATTCATAGTGAAACATTTCTACTCAAAATTGAAATGTGTTGTCTAAGTGAGGATCATATCATGAATTATGTGGAAAAGTATATGAAAACTCATTCTGAAATGTCAACAACCCCCCCCCCCCAGAATTAGATTCATTCGGAATGAAAATAATATGTTTCTAAGGTAAGTGTAGGCCACTTTGACGAATTTCAAAATCATTTGGTTTTTATTTGGAACTACGTAATGTCTAGAAGAATTGTCTATTTTTTTTCCTAAGACATGGGGCCCAGCGAGCATATGGTTCAACTAAATGAGCTTCAACAAGCAGCTGATGGGGATTAGAAGTTTTTTTAGCAAATGGAGTGTTATGTTGAAGGTCTCTTGTAATTTGTGACAGAGAGACTCTATTTTGTGGATGTTCCTCTGGGATTTTTTTTCTCATAAATGAAATTAATTTTGTTTCTAATAATTTATGTATTCATCCATATCTTCTTACTATAATCATAATGTCAAAACTAATTTTAATAGTATTCCATTTTCATATCAATTACTCATAATTAAAATGATAGGTATGGGAGGTGCTCTAAAATTTTACCTAAGACAAGGGGCCTAGTGTGTGTAGTTTGAATGTTTATAGGTTCATATGGACAACCCAATAAACATTGTGTCTTTTAACTTCTCATTGATTGATTTTTCTTAAACCATAAAGAGTGTAGGTCTAGTGAGTTGAGGCTAGACTTTTGTCCAGGGTACCCTTTTGTCCATTTTTAGCCTAGTGAGTACTATGCCTCTTTTTTGTGGGTAGTCTAAAGTCATGCATGCCAGAATAAAATTGATAGTGTTTTAGGTAGAATAGATTTGACCATGAATTTTGAGATTATAACCCAAAAAGGCTTGATGGATGGGAAGGTCTCGATATTCTTTAGATACTTCCAAGGGGAATCAAGAGACAATATTTTAATTTTCAAATCTAAAACATGGTACTCAAGAATAGAGAAGGTATTTTCAGAGAATGAAGTTACTACTGATTAAAAAACCCATTATGTGGGTTGTTTTATGAAATCCCAATTGGGATATGTACTAAAAAGTCAATTAGCGGCATCCTTAGGTTGACAGGTCCATTATGGGGGGTGACTTATGCAAGGCCAACTAGGGAACATTTTGCACAAACAGGTAAAGGATATCTCAAGAATTTTAACATTATTTTACTAATGAACAAAGAAATTTTAATATTTTGTTGTCTCAAGACCATATTGGGTGGTTTTTCCATAGAAATATGGTTTAGAATAAATTAGTGATTTGTACTGAAACGATCCATGAATGGGAAACCACTCCCACACGAATTTGATGTGTAAAGGATGGTACATTTAATTAGAAAGGGGATTTATGATATTATGTTGTGTAGTTTAAAGTCATGTAGAATGGGAATTAGGGGGATATGTAGTTTAAAGTCATGAAGCAAGAACATTAGGGGGTTTTCTAGTTTAAATTCATGCATCAAGAACATTAGGGGGTTGTATAGTTAAAAGTCGTGCATCAAGGACATTAAGGGATTGTGCAATTTAAATTCATGTAGAAAGAACATTATGTTGTGCAGTTTATAGTCATGTATCAAGGACGTTAGGGGGTTGTGCAGTTTAGATTCATGTAGTAAGGAAATTATGTTATACAGTTTAAATCTGTGCAGTAAGGACATTAGGGTGGATATAATTTAATGTATTTATCTTTGACCAAAGATTTTAAGATTATCTAATTATTTTTAATATACCTGGAAATGTACTACTATATTTAGGTATGGAAGGAGAAAGTTATAAGCCAGGATTTGGGGATTTCCAAATCTGAAGGGTGGTATGGGAAAAAGGTCTTATGATGTTAGAGGAGGTCTCTCCTGAGAACAAAGTTTCCACTAGTTGAAAACCCATTTATGAGGGATGTTTTATGCCAGGACAACTAGGGCACATATTATATAGCCAAATACGAGAATCCTTTGGCTGAAAACCCCATTATGGGAGAAACATATGAAAGGCCAACTGGGGTACATACTGCATAGTCAAGAAAAATATCTCTCAATAATTTTGACATTATATCGCTAAAAAACGATGAAATTTTATGGAGATTTTGATTTTCCTAAGAATATGGTTTGGTTTGTGGAGAAAGTAAATAAATATAGAATAGGTATTTCAAGTATGAATTTCCAAATAATCAGGGAAGTGGATTCTCTACATAGGTCTGACCCAAACTCAAGAAGTATGGTGCATCTAATCTTTGGCCATATGGCTAGGACCACTAGATTACAGAAAATATAGATGATACATGGTCAAATGGTCCAAGTTTATTCTAGTACGATTTGAAAAAGTGATGGGGGAAAATTTAAACCACGGTCTTGGATATTTTCATGCCAGTAGAGAGGATATGGGACAAACATGCAGAGGATGACCACTGATTTATGGTTTCCTATATATCATCATCAAAGCTAAAAGTGACAAAATGGGTTTCTCCCAAGAAAAAAGTTACCTATGGTTGAAAAACCCATTATGGGGGATGTTTTATACAAGGCCAAATGGTGAATGTACTATATAGTCAAATATTTTAATCCTAAGGCTAACAGACCCATTATGGGATGACTTATCCAAGGCCAATGGGGGTGTATACTACATAGTCAATTAAAGGAGCTCTCAGGTTTCAGACATTCTTCCACCAAAATACATGGAAAGGTTATGGAGATCTAGAGGTATTCAATATTAGGAGTATGACATGTGAAAATGGGTGTTTTTAATGCATAAAGGAAGCATCGGACCTATACTGTCCATGATTTTGGAGTCCCTTACTTAGATCTGACTCATATATAGAATCGGGACATCTCATGTTTCCTTGGTGGGTTCTCTAGGGAGAGGACCCAAAAAATATCTTGCATAGATTTTTGATTATATGTAGCAGAGGGGTAATTTTACTTTACCCTAGTGATAGAGCTGAGGATTAAGGCCTAGGCTTCACTACGTATCTCAATGGGATGAGAATCAAGACACAAATAGTGTTATAGGTACCACACAGTTTGAATACATGCGGTGAGGATGTTGGACTTGCAGTTTAACGTATTGCGAAAAGGATGTGGATGATTCCAGTGTGAAAATGAATATTGTGGTTGGGACTGGGTGTAGATCCTAAGTTCCACTATATATCTTATTGGGGAAAGAATCAATCCATATTTAGTTCTAACATATATGTGTTTATGCATAAATTGAGAAAAATATATTGGATCTCCCTATATAAATCTAACTCATACATGGGATGGTAGGGTCTTTTCTATGTTGTGATGCGGTTGGGCCTAGTATTGAAGATCTAGACGTCACTACGTATCTCAATGGGGTGAGAATCGAGCCACGTGTAGTTCTTAAATGAAGGTCCCTCACCTTGATAAAATCATAAATGGAGGATAATTGGTGATTCTTTAAATATGGATTCATACAAAAGATGATAAATTGAATTTGAATCACCTCACATAGATCTGAATCATACATGGGAGAAAAGAGGTATTATTTTCATCATGTTGTGACTGGGCCCAAGATTGATACTCTGGTCATCACTACTTATCTCATATGGGTGAGAATAAAGCCACATATAGTTCTTGAATAAGTTCCATGTGCATGTCTTATCCATACACAGAGAGTGGGGGATTTTAAATTATGATTGGACTAGGGGATATGACCCAAGTTTCACTACGTATCTCAATAGAATGAGAATCAAGCCTTACATATTTATTGTAATTCTATGTAGTTTAATGTCATGTGTTAAGGATGAAGGTGGAATAAAGTGAAGTGGTGTAAATATTGTGGTTAAGCCTAAGAATGAAAGTCTGGGCATCACAACATATCTCATATGGGTAAGAATCAAGCCTCATGTGGTCCTTGAAAGACTCCCAATGTTGATTTGATTCATACATAGAAATTAAAGAGTATTTATGATTAATCCTGGATGGACCTAGGATTAGATATCTGGGTCTCACTACATATCTCAATTGGATAAGAATCAATCCACACATAGTTCTTGAATGTTCTTTCCCACACCAATCAGACTTTTATGTGGTAAAAGGTAATTTTGATAACCTATATACTGATGTTTTGTCCTAAAGTATGAATTTTAGGTATCACCATGCATCTTAATTGTAGTGATAATTAACGCATAAGTCTTGGAAAGGTTCTCTATGTATATTTCATTCATACATGGGGATATAAAAGGGGGTTTTATTTTCCAGAATCATGGCAGGTCCAGGATTGGATATTTGAGCATCAATACATATCTCAATGGGTTGAGAATCAAGCCACACATAGTTCTTAGAAATGATCCCTATGAAGATCTTATACATACACTGGGAGTGAAGGGGATTTTAAACATTGTGGATGGACCTGAGATAGGAGATCTAGGCATCAATATGTATCCTTTGAGGGAAGGAATCAAGCCACACGTAGTTATATAGGTACTATGAAGTTTGAAGTCATGCAGTGAGGACATTGAAAATATTAGTTTAAGGTTGTAGAGTTCGGACCTATTAAATGTAAGGTGTGTAGTGAAGCACCATGAGGCAACCCAGTGTGAATGAGGATCAAAGAGATCCACACCACACCACAAATTCCCAGATGATACTTAGGCCAAAAGGGATGAAGATATGAGTTTTTAACCCTATGAATTTTCCCAGGGACAAGATGTCATGGCGTCACTATGTATCCCATAAGGATGGGAATCAAGGCACACATAGTTCCTGAAAATGGTTCCCCACACCAACTGGGTTTTGATGTGAGAAAGGGGATTTAATATTTTCTCGATATAATTATTGGGCCCTAGATACAATATGGTATGGGAATCAAGCCATATGTTCTGGGGTAATTTAAAGTATAGATTTGATCACACCGTAATTCACTGTTTCATTTTCACCCTTAAACCACTGTGCTAAACTAGTTTTTTATTGAAAATTTAAAAAAAAATCAATTCATGTTTAATTCCATTATTTAATATTTATCACTATTAATAGGAAAAATTATACGTGTTTTTATGATTTCATTGTAGGTGGAGGTGACTTGGAGGGCCCATTATGAAGTGGAAGAAAAATGGGCCAAATTTGCATGGGATCCATGAACACTAGTCCACTGATGTGAATGTTACTAAATATATGAAAATCTAAATGGGGTGATATTTTTTGGACTGGTCCAAATTTTAATGTTCTACAACTCTTATTATGACATCCAAGCCCAATTTGGCCATTAAGTGGCCCAACCATCCTAATCTATCCAGCACACTGAATCTGCATGAATTCAAAAGTGGTGTGTTGTGATCTGTCCATATATCTATTTGTAGGTGTCCAAATGAATCCAAACATTCGGTGGAGATATTAAAGAGGTGGGGGGAAAACTTTTTATCTTTTTCCAAAGTGAGATAAGGGTATATAACCACCAAAAACAATGGTCCAGGTGGTTTTACACAATCTTTGTGCCCAAAACAACCTTTGACTTTCCTTACAAAATGATACCTTTGGCACCTCATTTGTAAGTTCATCCAGGAGGAAAAGATTTGGTATTTTGGATACCCAAAATATTACTCTCCTAATCCAATAAGTTATGGTATTTTAAAGACTCAAAGGAGTCCTCTCCTCATCAAAGAAGTTCTTGAGGCCCCTATCCTCGTAAGTGGGTCAAGGATGAAGGCGAAGTTCCACCCGAGCCTCCACCTCATCTCGATGGCGAGCTAAATGGTGGACGATCTTTTTGAGGGAACTACACATACATGGGAGGGATTTCTAGAACATGTTATTATACTAGTTTTCTGTAATTTTTGAGTTAAATATCTCACTTATGTTTTATCTCAACACCCTTCTCCTCTGAATGCTTTGTTTAGGTTTAACTAAGTGAATCAATTTTCATTTCAACAATGATTAGGTTGAGATTTCAAGTAGAAATATTGGGTTGTTCCAATTAGGAAACACAATCATCCTCCTTCTCTCACACATACATAAGATATTAGTATGATTTGGTATAATTTTCTCTATACTTTAGGTCTAATCATTGACAACATGATTGTTGTGTCAGGGGTTGGTAATTTGTGTAGTGATTTAAGAGGAAAGAGGGGAATCAAGATCTTGACAACCCTCAATGAAAGAATTAAAAAAAACCATGTGTATTTTTTAGAATAATGAACTATCCAAGATGTGTATTGAACTTGAAATGACCTGATTCTCTCATAATTCTTAAAACACCACCTTAATTTATCAAATATTAAACTCTTT
This sequence comes from Viscum album, assembly GCA_963277665.1. Classification (NCBI taxonomy): domain Eukaryota; kingdom Viridiplantae; phylum Streptophyta; class Magnoliopsida; order Santalales; family Viscaceae; genus Viscum; species Viscum album. The sequence continues at coordinate 292,687,778 of OY728144.1, forward strand.
AAATGAAGTTATTTTCTTAAAACGGTTTTCAAAATCATCCCCCTTTTTAATATTTTTTATTAAAAATGCATACTCTAAACCTATCAAAGCTCCTTGAGAGAATACCTAGGGTATTACCTATACTATAAATCAACCTTAAATTCATAATAAATTTGACATTTCATGACAACACAGCCAAATTTTTGCACCGTTTCCAGGGTGCGCTTTTTTTTGTGTGTGTGTTTTTTACAAAACAATTGCATAATTTTTAACTATTTATTCATTACTTCATTATTTTTTAAGTGGATTTATAAAATAATCCTTTTTTATTCCTTTTGAATGATGCTATCTTCATTAGAGGAAATACTTCCATTAGAACCTAAACCAGAGATGATCTTACGTCAGTGACACCGAGAGGCACAAGAGAACCCTTTAAATGAGGACACATAAAACATCGAAACAATCTTGATACTTCTTATTCTTCTAAACCCCAAGTTAAAAATGAATTAAACTTGTATAACATGGATGAAAACAATTGAACATTAAAATAACTAAATTCACCTGATGTTGATATCCAACCCACATATATTCAAATTCAAGGTGAGACACCCAATTTTGAACTTAAATCCGGTTTTATTCATTTATTACCAAGATTCTATGGACTCATAGGAGAAGATCCAAACAAGAATTTAAAAGAATTTCATACTATGTGTTTGACATTAAAACCTAATAATGTGGATAAAGAACAAGTTCAGATTAGGTAATTCCCAATTTCATTATAAGACACTATGAAAGATAGAATGTATTATATTAATTCACTAATTAGAGGTTGGGCAGACTTGAAACACCTTTTTCTTGAAAAATAATTCCCAGCCTATAGAAACACAAAAATAAGGAATAAAATATGTGGAATAATATAATCTCAATGGGAAACTCTTCATGAATATTTAGAAAGATTTCAAAGGTTTTGTTCAAGTTTTACACACCACCAAATAAGTGATCAAATTTTAATTCAGTATTTTTATGAAGGTTTAATTCATATTGATCGAAATATGATTGATGATGCTGTAGGTGATGTGATACATGATAAGACCCCAATTTCTGCAAGAAACCTAATTGAGAACATGGTGTAGAATACTCAAAAATTTGGTTCAAGATCCAATGTATCCATTCAAGGTTTCCATGAGGTGAAAAGTAATGAATTTGAGAAGAAGGTGGACATGAAGTTTGAAGAGGTAAATACCCTTCTTCGATAACTTTCTATTTTCCAAGGGAAATCCTAATCTCCTCCTCCCTTCCACTGTGTAATATGTTCTTCTGAAAACCATTATTTTGACTAATTCCCCCAACTAAGAGAAAATTCTAAGATCTGTGAGGCAATATTTCCAGTCTACCCCTATAACCAACCCTTTAGGGAATAACTTTACTATCCATCAAACCCTGGGTGGAAATAAAACCAAGCTTATAGTCAAGGGGTATTCAAACCACCCTCAATAATAGTGGAACCAATTGAGGAAGAGTAGTCATCCACCACCACCACCCAGAAATACCCAACCACCAAAAAGGCCTTTATAACCACCCCCTCCAAAATCCGAGCCTATCTTAGAATATATGATGAAACAAATGGATTCTAATAATCTATAATTCCAAAAAACCACCCAAGAAACCATACAATACCTAAAAACCCAATTATGCCAACTAACTAACTCTTTGGTGGGAAATTCAAAGTCATGGGCCGGGTAAACTACCATATCAACTAGCAGTTAACCCTAGGGATAAGGAAAATATTAGTACTATCTCAATTAAGTGTGGGAAACAACTTAAAAGCCAAATTTACCCTCCATTCACTCCTGAATAAATCACCATCCCAACTAATAAAAATAGTCTAAGATAAGAAAATAATTATCCTAATAGAATCCATTTTAAAGGAAAGAGTGTGTCTGTTGATGAGTCATCTATCCCAACCATTACAATTACATTTCTTCAAAGGTCCACCCAACCAAGAAAACAAAAGTAAACGGAAGTTGATAAGGAAATATTGGGAACCATCAAAAATGTGCATGTTAACATCCCCTTGATTGATTTTGTGAAGCAAATCCCAAGATATTCCATGTTTTTTAAGGAGATGTGTACACACCAAATGTGACTTCAAGGTGATTAGAATATGAGATTGGGTAGGAATGTCTCAGAATTGATAGAGAAATCACTTCACACCAAATGCAATAATCCTGGAACATTCTCGATTCTGTCCACTATAGGGGAGTATTCCTTTTTCAATGATATGATTTATTTGGGTGCTTCTATAAATGTGATTCCTCACTCTATTTACTTTTCATTTCAGGTTGGAGAACTGAAGCCCATTGGAATTTTTATTCAATTATAAAATCAGAGTAAAACACATCCTTATGGCATGTTAGAGGATATTATTGTGAGGGTGAAAATTTTAATTTTTCATGCTGATTTTTATATGCTTAAAATGGAAGATGATAGGATGAATGTACATGTCCCAATTATATTTGGGAGACCTTTATTGAAAACTACCAAAACCATAATTAATGACCACAATGGTACATTATCTATGGATTTTGGTGGTGAAATTTTCTACTTCAATATCCTTAATGCCATGAAGCACCCCTCAAAAGAACATTATTCTTCCTATATTACCTCTATAAATGTTATCCCTTCCATTGAAAATGTTTCTTTTTTATTCTACTAATCTCCTTTTTGAGTTTTCTTCATTGATTGAAATTCTAGGAAATGAACCATGTATAAAATGTTATACCCATATAGAAAAATGACATGCGTGATTTTTAATTAATGATTTCTTGAACACTAAGGATCACACAACCATTGATAATACTATTAAGATTGTAAAAGCTCATTTATCATCTAAGTATGATACCATTGAGTAGTTATATGAGATTAGTGACCTCTCACTTTCACGCACACTCCCATCAATCCAAAATACCCTTTAATTGGAACTAAAAAAACTACCTCAAGATTTTAAAATTAATATCTTCGGAATGGAAAGAAACTGTATGTAATAATTTCTAGTTCACTCCATCGAGAGAATGAATTATTAATACTTGAACTTTTGAAGGAGTATAAACAATCTTTGGGATAGACACTTGCTGAAATTCCTGGAATTATCCCATCAATATGTACACATCATATATTTTTAAATGATGAGTCTAAACATATGTGCATACAAATGGAATGAGATTTTGAGGGCTAGTCCAAATTTCAATGGGCTACAACTCTTATCAAGACATCCAAGCCCAATTCAGCCATTAAGTGGCTCAACTGACCTAATCTATCCATCACACTTATACTAAATGAAATCAAAAGTGGTGTGGTGTGATCTTTCCATATCTCAAACTTTAGGTGTCCATATGAAGCCAAATTGTTTTTGAGATATTAAATAGGTGGGGAAAAACCTTTTTTTTTCTAAAGCAAGGTAATGATATCTACCCAATAAAAATAATGGTCCAAGTGGTTTTACACAATCTTTTTTTCCCAAAACCACCTTCCACTTTTCCTATAAAATGATATCTTGAACACCTCATTTTTACATTCAATCAAGAGGAAAAGCTATAGTATTTTGGATACCAAAAGGATTCCTCCCCTAATCTAAGAAGTTCTAGAGGCCCCTATCTCCATAAAGGGGTCAAGGATGAATTCTAAGTTCCACCCGATCCTCCTCCTCCTCTCGATGGCAAGCTAAATGATGGAAGATCATTTTAGGGGAGCAACACATACTTGGGAGAGAGTTCTGGCACTTTTTCTTCTACTAGTTTTCGGTAATTTGTGTGTTAAATATTTAACTTATGTTTTATCTCAACACCCTTGTCCTCTAAATGATTTGTTTGGGTTTAACTAAGTAAATAATTTTTCATTTAAACACACATTGGGTTGATATTTCAATTGGTAAAGGGTAAATTATAGTGGTTTTTATGATTTCATTGTAGGTCGAGGTGAGTTGAAGGGCCCTGGATGAAGTGGAAGAAAAATGGGCCAAAATTACATGACATCTATGAACACTTTTCCACTTATGTGAATGTTACTAAAACTGCACGCATCAAAATGGGCCGATATTTTTTTTATGGTCCAAATTTCAATGGGATAACACTCTTATTAAGACATAAAAGCCCAATTCACCCATTAAGTGGATCAACTGACCTGATCTGTCCAGCACACTGAATCTGCACGAAGTCAAAAGTGGTGTGTTGTGATATGTCCATATCTATAGCTATAGGAGTCCAAATAAAACCAAAATTTCAATGTATATATTAAATAGATGGGTAAAAAACTTTTTAGTTTTTCTTAAAGATATATAAGGTTGTCTACCCACCGAAAACAATGGTCCAAGTGTTTTTACACAATCTGTGTGCCCAAAACCACCTTCCACTTTGCATATAAAATGATACCTTCGGCACCTCATTAGTAAGTTCGCCCAGGAGGAAAATATATGGTATTTTAGATAACCAAATGAGTCCTCTACTCATCCAAGAAGTTTTGGATACCCGTATATTTATAGGGGGATCAAGTATGAATGTTAATTTCCACCCGAGCCTCTACCTCCTCCCATTGGAGAGCTAAACTGGGATGATCATTTTGAGGGAGCTGCACATACTTAGGAGGGAGTTTCAATACTTTTCCTTCTACTGGTTTTCTATAATTTGTGTTTTAAATATTTAAATTATGTTTTATCTCAACACCCTTCTCCTATGAGTAATTTTTTAGGGTTTAACTAAGTGAATCATTTTCATTTCAACACCAATTGGGTTGATATTTAATGTGGGAGTCTTGGGTTGTTCCAATTGGGAAACAAAAGCATCCTCTTTCTCTTACACATACATAAGATATTAGAATTATTTGGTATCCTTCACTCTATTCTTGAGGTTTAATCCTTGAAAACACAATTTTTGTGTCAAGGTTTGGTAATTTGTGCAATGATTTAAGAGGCAAGATGGGAATCAAGATCTTAACAACCCTCAACAAAAGAATTAAACAAAACCATGTGTATTTTTCATAAAAATGAACTGTCAAAGATGTGTAGTGAACATGAAATTACCTCCTTCCCTCATAATTATTAAAATCCCACCTTAATTTATCAACTATTAAACTCTTTAAATCAATTTATTTTCTTATAACTGTTTTCAAAATCACCCCCTTTTTAGCACTTTTAATTAAAAATGAATATTTAAACCTATCAAAACTCTTTGAGAGATGACCAAGGGTATTCCCTATACTATAAATAAACCTTAAAATCATAATCAATTTTATGTGTCATGAAAACACGTTCTAATGGGAGTGATTTTGTTTTTAATGGGTACATTCCTGGGTTAGTTAGGAATTTTCATCATCTTTCATCTTTTTCTCTTTTTGGATTGATGGATTGTATTTTCACTTTTCCATCCCTTTTCTCCACTAATTTTTATGCTGTAATGTTAATTTTTTATGCCCGCTTTATCATGGAAAATGATTCCTGCTTAATCATGGAAGTTATTGAAAATGCATGAGGAATTTCTCTATTTTATGTTGTTTTAACATTAAAAAAACATGAAATGAAATTTATCATAATTTAATATGATATTCTTTTCAATACAGAGATTTAGTACTAAACTAAGACTACTCAAACATTCATCAAAAGAGGATCCATACCCAGTGAAATTATCCATCAATACTTCCATGCAATTCTCTAGGTAATCTGAAAAAAATACTAACCATGCATCGCTGAAAAGTTTCCAGAGAATTACACAGACCAAATGGAATCCTTCTATATGAAAATTTTCTAAATGGGAAAGTAAAGGTTGTCTTTTCCTAATCCTCATGTGAAATATAGATCTAAAAGTATCTAGAATACCCATCAAGAAAACAGTAATGGGACTTCTCTACAAGCCTCTCTAGAATTTGGTCGATGAATGGTAATGGGAAATGGTTCTTCCTAGTGTATTGGTTTAGTCAGTGATTGTCTATACATACATTCCAACTATTCTTCACATGAGTTGGAATAAATTCATTGTTTTAATTTTTAATTATAGTTAGACCAGTTTTTTTAGGAACCACTAGTACTGGACTGACTCATTGGTTGTCAGATATGGGGTAAATGATTCCAGCAGCCAATAATTTTGTTACATCCTTTTTAACAACATTTAGGAGGTTTGTATTTAGTAAACTTTGAGGATACCTCACTAGTTTATCTTCATCATTTAACAATATATGATATGTAAAAATTGATTGTCTAATTCCAGGAATGTCAACAAGCATTCATACCAAAGCTTGTTTATACTCCCTCAAAATTTCAAGTAGTTGTAATTCATGATTTAGAGGGATTGAACTAGAAATAATGATAGGAAGCTTGTTTCCATTCTTAAGATATGAATATTTTAAATGTTAAGGTAGTTGTTTTAGTTTCAATTTAGGAATATTTTGGATTTATGAAAGTGTGTGTGAAAGTGAGAGGTCACTAATATCATCTAAGTGCTCAATGGTATCATCCTTAGATGAGGAATGAGATTTTACAAGATTATTAGCATCATTTATGGTCATGTGATCCTTAGTATTCAATAAATCATCAACTAGAAATCATGAATGACATTTTTCTAGACTAGTACAACATTATATGCATGATTCATTTCCTATAATTTTAATCAATGAAGAAAACTCATAAAGGGGATTAGGGGAATGAAAATAATACTTTTCAAGGGAACAGAGTACATCTACAGAGTTAATAGAGAGAGATGAATGTTCTTTTTAGGGGTGATCCATGGCATCAAGGATATTGAAGTTTAAAAATTCACCACCAAACTCCATAGATAATGTACCATTATGGACATTAATTATGGTTTTGGTAGTTTTTTTGAAAGGTCTCCCCAATATAATTGTGGCATGTCCATTCATCCTATAATATTCCATTTTAATCACATAAAAATCAGAAGGAAAATTTATATTTTCACCTATGAAAGGTTCTATAATGGGTGCTCTCAAATGATATTCAGTTTCTGGTTATTTAGGTTCAAAAGAGTGGCTGACCAAGGTTGTCTCTCAAAGGAGTAAGTAATTTAAAACAACATATTAAATGTATTTTGAAAATAAAATAAAGTAGAATAAAAAACTTATAAATATGGGGGTTTGTTCAATGTTTATAAAATAATAAGAATAAGTATGATGGAATAAGATTGTATTTTTTTTTGGAATGAAATTTGATTAATAAAACACAACGAGAAGATGTTTCTTTAGACAATTTTTTAAAAGGCGTAATTGATCTAACTCTACCTCTTCACTTACTTGTTAATCATTATAATATTAATTAATATCCAATTAATTATAATCCCCTAATTCATTAAACCTCAAAACCTATGGGAGTTAACATAACTACAAAGATGAAAGGAATTAAACCCGATGCTAGCTTCGAAACATGAAATCACAACACCCTGCTTTGATTGATGTTCTAAGTCTAGTTTATGGTCAGTGGTAAATTAAGGTACATATCCATTATAGAAAATAAGGATGAATTGTTTTTAGAGATTATATTTGAACTCTAAAAATTTATCCTATGTGTTTTTGTTTCACCGGTTAAGGTCATGCGCTCAAAATTCACACATTACTTGGCCTCGTGTATTTTTTCATGAATCGTTCAATTTCTTACATAGTTTCAATTAAATTAAAAACTCAATTCATATATCATTTTATGTGAATTGCATTACCTCATTGATTCAAAATAAATTAATGAAGAAGATTATGAATAAGGAAAAATGGATCAGGAGGTCTCAGTGATTCCCTTGTGATTATTAGGGTTTTCCTGTTATGCCCGCAATGATTGATTTGAAATGCTGTAGATCTGGTTCATTATGGAGGTGTTCAACCCTGAATGGGAAATATCCTTCAAGGTCTGTGATGTTAAAGAGTATGAAGAAACCCTACCAATTGAAATAACCAAAGGTATTTCTTTTCTTGAAGCTCTCAAAGGTATTGATTTGTACAAAACTTCCTCGACAAATCCATATCTTTGCAAGAAACTAGAAGATGGGAACTTCACAATCGAGGATGATCCTGTGGCCCTTAAATAGCATACTCAAATGTGTAAGTTTTCAATTATGGGTCACATTTCATATATTAAAGGAGATAAACCTTGGTCTCCCTCAAATCTCAAACCTAGGATTGCACATGTTTGGGGTTTCACTGATTAGAAACTTGTTCCAATAGGAAGGGGTTATTTTCACATTTTTTTAAGATTTCAGAAGGAGCTCAATCATGTTTGGAAATTAGGGAATATACATCTCAAACCTGGTGTTCTTTGAATATTATAATGGGATTATTTATTTAATTCCCATACTTATATGAATACCATGGCTCAAATATGGGTAAGATTGCACAATCTCAATTGGTTTTTCTGGCATCCCAAGATTTTGAACAACATATTATCCTACATAGGCACTCCCCTAAAAATTGATCAAAGAACCTTAAATGATGATCTAGGGTTATATGAAAGAGTTATGGGGGAGGTCAATCTAGTTTCTAAACTCCCAGATGCTATTAATTTTAACACAAATGACTACAAAATGAAGGTTAGGATCAAATTTGCGCGTAAACCCCCATTCTTTAAACTATATAAAATCATAAGAAACTCCTTGATAAACTGTAAGGTGGTGAAAAGTGAGGTTTTCCTACCAAGGGATGATGAATGGACAAACTTTAGAAGTAATAAGAAGGATAAAAGCATTATTATTGAGAAACCCAAACCTTCCAATAAGAAAACATAAATATGGGTGAAGAAATCAACACTTTTGGGAGAGAATTTGGGTACTACCTGGGTTGAGCTTGTGGATGAAGAAGAGAATTACACTGTTGAATAGGTCATTTTAGAAGAAATAGAAAATCTGAATATATATTCCTTTGAGCATTCCCAAGATTAAAATATTATATAGGAACCCCATAAGCACACCTCTACAGATTTTGGGAATCATGTTTCAGTGCTTATAGACTCATCCAGTGGGAGCGATATTAGCAGATCCTTTTAGATTAAGGATGGCCCATCTACTGATATATAGTATGTTGCGAATCCTGAAACCTATAAGGGTCATTTTTCCCTTCTTCTAAAATATACTATTGTGTTTTTATTGATGATACACCATCCCAAGGGGGGGGAAACCTCATGGTCTTTGAAAACAAGACTGAAGATTCCCAGACCTTCAGAGGTGCGGTAGGTTTGGTTCCTATGGATGCTGTTATAGGTACGGATTCCAACTATAATGTTGTTATATCTAAATATATCTTAGATACAGTAATCAGACACCACACTACCTCTGTTATGGACTCTTCTTGTTTACCTGACATTCAGACTGAAGAACTCTCAATGGTTACTAGTGACAACCCATTAGCCACCCCTTTGAATGCTAAGACACCTGAAATAACTCTAGTTTTTGATAACATAGGAACATCTAACAAATTTTCTATTTCCCCTACGAGTAAATAGGGAAAGAACCCTTGTACAACCTCTACTCAAAATTTCATAAGATCAAATAGGAGTAATGTCTTGGGTAGTTCAAAAAAAAGGGGGTTCTAACCCCAAATTTAGGTTCCAAAGAATTTACTTTTTGGAATTGTCAGGGTATTTCTAACTCTGACACGTTTATTGTTCTTACAAGATTTCTTATCGATCATAGACCAAAAAAAATTCTATTGTTGAACCTAAAATCAACTTTTCTTTGAAGATTATGCATATTTTTTTCATATGGTTCTAATTTTTAGGTGCATGAAAATATGGTCTTTCTATTGAATCTCTTTGGGTTTTCTATCATTCCTCTTTGCATAATGTAAATTATTTCAAAGTTTCTGAGAAGATGTTTACTGGTGATTTTTTCATTGATGTCTTAATCATTTTTTGTACCATTATTTATGAAAAAAATAGATATCAATATATAATACCTCTTTGGCATGACCTTTCTTTTTTTCTAACCATATCCATGATCCCTGGTTTGTAATCGGGGATTTCAATGCAATTCTTACCTCCAGTGATAAAATTGTCCTATCCAACTCTTTTATCTCCTCAAGAGAATTTAGAACCTCTATTGAGGATAGTAACCTTGTGGAAATTAACCTCATTTGTTCCAAGTTCACTTGGTATAGAAGACACTACAATAGGGTAGTTTCTAGAAAATTGGATATGGCTTTCACAAATAACTCCACTCTGGAAAGTGGGACACCATCTCTAGTATCACCCTTCCTATGCTGAACTTGGATCATAATCCCATTATTATCAATCTTTTTACCAAAAGTCTTAAACCTATTCTTCCCTTCATATTTAATAAAGTTTGGTCCATTGAACCCAAATTTACTAACATCATAAAAAAAATTAGGAGTCTATGAATCATCACAATTATGATTTTTCTTGTATCACCAGGTTAAAACACCTTAAGTAGTTTCTTAAAGGTTGGTTTCATTCCAAATATAAACAAATTGATAGGGACATCTCTGTTATTGAGAATGAACTTATCCAACTTCAAAACACCACTACTATATTTGGTTTTTCTTTGGATCCTCAACTTGAAATCAACACTTCTATGAAACTAAACACTCTACTCATCCTTAAAGATAACATGCATAAGAAAATATTTAAAACAAAATAGATTTCGAATGGTAATAGAAACACTAATTTCTATAACTCTCTCCAAATAATCAAAAAAAATTGTAGACCTCTTACCTTTTCTAGAGATAAATAAACCCTCATTGATACTAAGGAGGTCATTTCTAATCATGTTGTCTCTTACTTTCAAAATATTTTCAATGTTCTGGATGTCAATAAAGACCTCCTTCTTGATTTCATTCTGGATATGGTGAATGAGGAAGAAAATTCTTATCTATTAAGTACCCCACTTGATAATGAAATCAAAGACATTATTTTCAACCTTAATCTTGATAATGCCCCAGGTCCTGATGGTTTTAATAATGGTTTTTTTCAACACTTCTAGTAGGTTATTTAAAAGGATGTTTTCAAACTTTTCGAATCTTTTTTTCTAATGTTGTTCTCCCTCATGGCCTAAATGATCAATTTCTTACTTTAATTCCTAAAGTTTACAATGCCTCTAAGATTCATCTCTTCCAACCTATTGTTCTTATTAACACTCTTTAAAAAGTCATCACGAAACTTATTTCCAATATACTCATTGCTATATGCAATAAAAGTTTTTCCTAGAATCAATTTGGTTTTATTAAGGGTATGTCCATACAAGATTTCATATCCTTGCCTTGGAATGTGCCAGCATATTAAAAAAATCCACCAGAGGAGGAAATATTTCCATTAAACTAGATATTAGGAAAGCCTTTGATACCATTGATTGGAGTTTCATTTTCAAAGTCATTCAGAGCTTTGGTTTTAATGATATTTTCATTAGTATGGTAAACTCCTTATTTAAATCATCTTCCATCTCCATCCTTGTTAATGGTTCCCCTAAGGTATTCTTTAAATTCACCAATGGAGTTAGAAAAGGTGATCCCTTATATGTCATTCCTTTTGAAATTGTGGAAGATTACTTAATTAGATTTCTCACTCGCCTAGTTGATCAAAAAAATCTTAAACCTATTCAAGATTCCAAAAACCTAAATGTTCCCACTCATCTTCTATATTCTGATGACATCATCTTATTCTTACAATGTGATAAAATAAATATTCAAAATCTCAAAAATTCCCTATCTCATTATGAATAAATCTCTAGTCAAACTATTAGCTAGAAAAAATCATTTTTTTCATTAGGAAATTTTTTTCTTCTAATAGAAAAAGTAATATCATCAATAATTTAGGCATCAAGGAAAGATCCTTCCCTTTTACTTATCTTGGTGTACCCATTTTATAGGGAAGGCCTAAATCTAGTTACTTTTCCACCATTGTTGAAAAAATCATCAATGAACTTTCTTCTTATAAGGGTAAATCCCTCTCTATGGCTGGAAGAATCTATCTTGTAAAATCTACAATGTATCTAAAATGGTCTAGTCGCGGATGGATTACAAATGGCCTACTGGTCTTCTTAAGAAAATAAATTTTTACATCAAAAATTTTGTTTGGATCGGAAGCACTATTAAAAGGAAGCTTGTGACCATTCTCTGGGATACTTGTTGTAAACCTCTAGATAAGGGTGGTCTTGGAATCAAAAACCGTAAAATATTTAATGATTCTCTTCAATACAGACTCACATGGAGGATACTTTACAACAACTCGGATTCCATTGCTTTTCTCAAAACAAATATTCCTTACTAAGTTACAGAAAATAAATATGAATTATATTACCTCTTCCATCTGGACATCCATTAGAAAATATCTTACTAACATCATGAATAATTCTAGATGGATGGTTATCTTAGATTCCTCCATGAACTTATGTCTGGACAACTAGACTGGTGTTCCTTTAATATCTATGTTTCCTCCCAATTCTCTTCCAGATAACACCAACTACACTATAAGGGATGTTATTAATTCACATAACATCAACCTTCTTGATAACATTATTCATGTTATTGACATTTATCCCCACTCTAATTCAGAATATTTTCTTATCTGGGAACTTGTTCATAATGGTGTCCTTGATTCCAAAATCTTTTATAAACACAATTTTTTAAATTCTGATAGTAACTTTTGTTGGTTTAATTTTTTTTCCAAACCATGGATTAAGCCCTTGAGGATTACTCTTGTTTAGTGTATTCCTCACAACATAGTCCCCACTAATGTTTGACTTTATTATTTTGGGATTCAACTTTTTTATAAGTGTCATATTTGTAACCAACATAGAGAAGATACTAACCATATTTTTCTATCATGTTCTATGGATTAATCTCTTTGGAACTATATTTTTTACATTTTTGACTGCATATGGTTACTTCTTGATTCAGACATCTTTCAACTAAAGCATTGTGTGTATTTTTAAACCTCTCAAGAAATCAAGAATCTTTTCTTAAATGTTGTTCCCGATATCCTCCATGTGATATGGTATGATATAAATTCTATTCTTCATAATAATTACTCATTAATTCTTAATGCAGGTCAGACACAGATACTCATTTCCATTCATGATTTTGCCTTGATTCAGAAGGATTATTGTGATAACACTGTTAGAGACTTTGAGATCCTCTGTCAAATTCAGATTGATTGTCTTTATCATCAACCTAGATTCACATTTGAGGTGTTCTGGCAATCCCCTCTCCTATGTTGGATCAAAGTAAATTTCGTTGGCGCTTCTAAAGGCAACCCGAGACTTGCGGGTGGTGGTGCTATTTTCAAATACTACCTTGTTCAGTGTCACAGATTATTCTTTGGAAGTTGTGGTATTTCCTCATCTCTAGAATCATAAATGATGAGTATGATCCATTTTGTTTCCTTTGCTAAGAAAAAGAGTTGGAATAATATTTGGATTGAAAGTGACTCGACTACTATTTTCTAGGCTATTTGGAATGGTGTGGTGCATCCTTCCTGTCTACTAACTACCCACTAGATGAACTGTCTTTCTCCTCTTCTATAGAATAGCTACATTGTCACTCATTCCTTTTTTAAAGTGAACATGGTTGAGAATTTTCTAGCTAATAAGGGAATTAACCAGGATATAACTTGGTGGGATGACCTGCGTGCTGATTTACTCCCTATTTATGATAAAGATTATAATAAGATAATATCCTTCAGACTCATGTAACTTCTTTTTCTCTATATAATAATTTATTCCTTGGTCTTTGATCAAGGAACCACCTTCTTAAAAAATGAATGAAGTAGTTAAGAGGTATAAAAATTACTAAAAAGAACTACTCTTCCATGGGAAGTGTATTCTTCGTAGAAACGTTTTGCATTTGCAAAGGTTTAGAAATGTTATAACCCAATCTCATTTCTACTCTTGAATTCTAGACCAAATAGTAATATTATGAGAAGAAGAAAATTGAAAAGAAGATAATAAATTTAATATAAACTAATAGTTTATTTAAATCCCAACAATATTACAAAGTGAAGAAAAAGAAGAAGGCTTTGATGAAGGGATCCAAGATTAAATATCTCTCCCTCCTGAAATTACTAGAGAAATAGAGTGAAACCAATTCTCATCTACCTTAAATATCCCAATGCACATCCCCAACCCCTCCAAATGAGAAAATTTCCAATTTATAGAGTGGACTGGAGGCTAGGTTTCAAGTGGTTTCAAGTGTGAATGGGGAAATTCGACCAAATATTTTATTCTACATTTCACTATATGTTTGACCTTTAAAATTAGTGAACCATATATCCTTACAAAATGCTTATTTGTGTGAAATTTTGTTCTAGATCTCCTATCCAAATTTGGGACCAATCCAAGAAATGATGTAGAAGTTATGGCCCAAATACATAACTAATTTCCAATCTGGAGAGTTTATCCCAACTTTGACTTCGTATCCCATTTTCTCCAACCAAATGCACAATTTATCTCAGATGTCCTAAATAAATGTTATATCTAATTAAGTCAAAAACAAATTTAAAAAATATTAAGTTCAAATAATTCAAATAAAATTATTTATGTTTGAAATTCTATAGTCATTTTTTAAAGGGTAAACTGAAATTTTCATCAAATTTTTAAATGAATGATCTAATCCAAATATTTTATAAATAAACATATTTAACACAATTTGAGGAAATTTTTTCATTTATTATCAATAATATATTCAAAAAAATTGTTTTTATCAAATCCCTCACACTTCACCTTTTTTACTCTTGGGAAAAACCTCATATCATGTATTCAAAGAAATTGTGACAAGATATGCATGTTCATATTTATCAATCCATAGTGGAAAAATAGGAAAAGTAAGAATCCCATGAAGAGTAAATATCAATAAATTTTAAATTCATTGTATCATAAATGGTGTCAAAAAATCCAATGAGATTCATAACACTAATCATATCTAAATAAGTCATGGGTCTACCATACCACTAATTCCCCATGTGTGTGTGTTCCAACAATTCAATGTTCATATCTCCACCCTTTATTTAGTATATACAGTTCAAGTAAAACAATTCTTCTTACCTAGTTTAATTCACCAAACCTATTCTACATTCCATTTCAATTGAATTTAAAGACCCACTCACTTAAGCATTCCCAAAATTCAAACCTTAAGCTCCCAGCCTAGATATATCCATATGTTGTACATTTAATCACTTCCCTCGTTTATTATTTTTGTTTTTTTAAGTTTCATTTAGAACAAATCTCACACTCATCTCTCAACTCGTGTTTGATCTCCTCATGACACTAATTGTAACAGTTATAATAAGATCAAAGGTTGATAAAGAGTTGTTTTTTACCTTCCCAAGTCACAACCCATATTTTTTATTTTTGTTTTTGTTTTTTTAGGGGGTATAATAGTTGGATAATAGGTACACACGCATTGGTCAATTTGGTACAATAATGAAACCTATCAGAAGAGAAATGAACATATGGATCAACCAATGAATTTTTTTATCTAACTTGATTATTCCTTCAATTGAGTAGGAAAAATTTCACAAGTCATTTTTGAGTGAAAAATTGTGTGGATAAATTAATGACACAATTTACCATGAACAAATATCATAAATAATGATGTCAAAATCTAAAAGGTTTTATAATTAAACAACCAATCATATCATTTATGACATTAATTTTTATAAAAATCAACCCTTTATGATGAAATCTTACTCATGCCTATCATTCTATGAATTAATTTTGAAAAAAAAACATTTTCCATATATTCCACAGGAGAATTTTACATGATATCTTTGTTTCTTTATTGATTTTTTTGTTTTTGTTTTGTTTTTTCTTTGAGAATTTCAACCAAAAAGTTAATAGAAAATACACACAAAACACACAAATCAAAAATCCTAAATATATACCCCAAAAAAATTTTCTCCTCCCCCACACTTAAAATATTTCATTGTCCTCAATGTTAACCTATGATGAAATATATAATTTTAAATAGGACACATAATATAAAAGTGAAAGGGTTAGGAACAGCCCAAATTTTCTAGTAATTATGGGGTCATGAAATGGGATGAAATCCACTACATCAGTAGAAATTCTCTTAATGCATTACTTCAAGTGTTTCCCATTGACTATAAAGATCATTTCATTGTCCTCTTGTGTGATCTTCACCGAACCATAAAGGAAAACATTAGATAAAATATAAGGACCTAACCATCTGGAATGAAACTTACTAGGAATCATCTTCAGTCATGAACTGTAGAGAAGTAATTTTTCCCTAACATGAAACTACCTTTTTTGGATCATTATATCATGAGTTTCTTTTTAGCTTTCCTTATAGATCCTTGAGTTTTCATATGATGACAATTGAATCTCATCAAGCTCTTGAATTTGTAGATTCATTTGGATTATAACTTGGTCCAAATCCATGTTTCATATCTTTATTTCCAAATATTCCTGATGCTTGACTTCCACAGGGAGTGACAAGCTTTTCCAAAAATAATCCTAAATGGAGACATATCGATGGGTATCCTGTATGTTGTTATATAAGCCCATAGCGCATCATCCAAGTGCTTTCTCCAATCCTTCCTATTCAACTGCATGGTTTTTTCTAAAAAAAATTTCAACTCCCAATTTGAAACCTCAGCCTTTCCATTTTTTTGAGGGTGGTATAGTGTTGATGTTTTGTATGTCACCACATATTTATGAAGGAGGGAAGACAAATTATGATTGTAAAAAGTGTGTTCCTTGTTCACTGCTGATGTCCTTTGGTAATCCAAACCTACAAAAAAATGTTTCTTGAAAAATTATACTACATCATGAGAATCAATATTCCTAGTGGACTTAGCCTCCACCCATTTACTCACATAATCCGAAAAAAAATAAAAAATATAAAAAAAACCAAATGATCTAGGAAAAGGACCCATAAAATCAATTCCCCAAACATCAAAAATCTCACATAATAATATGGGTTGTTGGGGTATCTCGTGTCTCCTAGAAATTTTCCCATTGTTTTGATAATGTGAGAACAACTTTCAAAACAAATGAGCATCATGGAATAATCTAGGCCAATATAATCTAGAGTCTAAGACTTTCCTAGATATCTATTGGTGTCCAAAGCATCCACCATAAGAAAGTGTATGACAAAAATGTACACTGAAACTCATGATCAAGAACACACCTCCTAATTACTTGGTCACTACACATGCACCATAGGTAGGTATAATCCCACAAATAAAATCTAGAATCACTCTTATATTTTTGGACTTTATGTTACTTTAAATTTGTAGGTATTTCAGATCAAAAAAGGTAGTTAACTAAATCTACATACCAAGAATGCTTACCTGAGATGGCATAAAGATGTTCATTGGGGAAAGTGTCTTGAAGTGGTACCTAGGGAATTAGAAATTCGAAATGGAATCCTATGGTAGGTAAATATGCCAAATGGACAAGTGAATGTTGTCTTCTCCTGATCCTATGGAGCTATAGGAACCTAAAAATATCCAGAAAATACATCCAAGAAACAATAATGTGTCTTCCTAGATATTCTCTCAAGTATTTTATCAATAAATGGGAGGGAAAATTGGTCCTTGATAGTGGATTATTTTAGTTTCCTATATTCATTACATACATGCCAACTATTTTGTACCCTCATTGAAACTAACTCCTATCTATCATTTCAAACGATATTAAAACCACTTTTCTTAGGCACAACCTGAATAGGACTCACCCACTAGGAATCTAAAATGGGATAAAGTATACCTGCCTCCAACAATTTTTCAACTTATTTTTTAAAAACTTCCAGAAGAGTTGGATTCAGTCACCTTTGTGGGTGCCTAACTAGTTTATCCCCATCCTCTAAAATAGTCCTATGCATGAAAATAGAGGGGATAATACCTAACATGACATCCAAGGTCCACCCAATTTCCCTAATTTTCTCTCTCAAAATAATTAAAAGTTTTTCTTCATGTTTAAAATGGATATTGTTAGCAATTATAATAGGAAATTTATCACAACTTAAGAAGTATGCATATTTGAGATTAGGTGGAAATGGATTGAGTTTCAATAAAGGGGTGTAGTATAGATGGATACATCGAAGGAACTAAAATATGTTCACAATGAACATTAGTACCAGAATATGCATCATCAAAATCATAGAATAATGCATCAAAACCATCAAAATAGTCAATATACAAGTTAGAATCAGAGTGAACATGATCAAAATCATAATATGAATCCATTTCAAAATAAAATCTAAGAGAGTTTTGTGCATTAGAAATAGGTGTGGAAGTCCTCTTAGAAATAAAACTAGAACCAATACTCATAGTCTCCCTAATCATAGGGCAATCAAATTCTTTGGGGTTTTTATTTAGTGGTTCAAAATGGGAGGTAAAAAAATAATAATGTTCCTATGAGGGGTACTTCATGGAGTCCAAAACATTAAATATCACAACTTCATCCCCAAACTCCATGTAAAGTCTACCCTTAAGGACATTTATGATATTTTTTGAAGTTCTAAGGAAGGACCTACCTAAGATAATGGGAGCATGATAACTTTCATGATTATCCTCCATGTTAAGCACGTAGAAATCTACTAGTAAGATCGTGTCTCTTAGTCGAACAAGTACATCCTCAAGGACTCTCGTAGGATATGTTGTAGCTCTATTAACCAACAACACCACTACTCTCATCATCTTAAACACAGAAACATGTAAAGAACAGAAAATAGAGTGAGGAATCATATTTATGGAAGCTCCTAAATCACATAAATCATCAAAAAAGTTTAACTCCCTTATGGTTCATGGGATGGTGAATGTCCCTGGATCCTTTCACTTTGTTGGAATTACTAGAGTTGGTGTAATGAGTTTTGAAACGTTCCTTCCAAGATTGATCCTCTCATTTACCTTGATCCATCTTTGATCGGTACAAAGTTATTTTATGAATTTTTCATGCCTTGGGATTTTATTGATGGCTTTAAGTAGAGGTATGTTGATCTCCACATGATTTAATGTGTCAAAAAATATTTTTTAATCACCTCTTCAGTCATCATTTTCGTTTAAAAACTCTATTTGTAAAGGGAAGGGGTTTAGGAGGAACATCTCCAATATTTTTCTTACTTTTTTCCTTCTCCTTTGGTTGCTCTTCAGTTGGTATGAAATGAGGCTTCTTCGGAGTTGAGGTGAATCCTGTTGGAACAACAGGTGCAGATGTATTAGTTGTTTTCTTCCCACTTCTCAATGTGATAGAACTTAAATTCCCCTTGGGATTTTGAGTAGGTTAGGAAGGTTGATTTCTAGAATTATTTCTTACCAGTTCATGGAGGGTAGTGTTAATTTGGCTCATTTGAGTCTTCAACTCTCTCAACTCTGAACCTTGACTCTTCAGCTCATTCTGTTGATTAAGAATTTTTTTTTTCAAAATGTCTTTAGTGTTAGAATCTACCTTGGGTGGTGGATTCCTTTATCGTTGTATTTTTTATGCTTGGACTTCAAATTTCCTTTGGGGTTGTTAGACACCCTACTGGTAAGGTAGAGGCTGCTGGAAGTTTTGTTGAAAAGGGGTCCTTTTTTGTTTTCTAGATCCATACCTCATTTATAATTGATCCTTACACCCTTGGTTGTACGTTGGTGCAAAGGAGTAATACTTATTTTTTGGATTTGGCTGTTGTTTCTACTGATATGGTCTCTTAGGTAATACTGCTACACAATCCTATGACTCTTGTAATTGGGGCCAATAGTCAGTTGAGTGTTTTTTTTATGTGAAAATTCCACATGGACTTATAGGAGTGTGTTGGGATACCTTTTGATCCAAATCCATCTGCCTCGCCATATTATTCAATTATTCCAACTGAGTATCAATCAAATTATTTTCAAGAGAGGAAGGACTTACCTGATGTACTCCTCTAACATGTGGTGTACCTAGATCGCCAAATTTTTAGTATGTTTGTATCATCTTTTCAATCAACGTAGGTGTATCTAATGGTGTTTTTTCAACAAATTCCCCTCCAGCTATGAAATTCACCATGATTCTCTCCATAAGTGTGAGTCCTTCAGAGAAGTACTAGATTAGTAGTTTCTCACTGATTTGTTGTTTTGGGAATCTTGTACACAACTTCTTGAATCACTCCCAGTAATCATACATATAATCCCATTAGGATTTCTTGATTACTAATATATATTTGAGAATGTAAGTGGTCCTTAATGCTGGAAAAAATCTCTGTAAGAAAAAACATTTCAAATCTTTCCAACATGTTACATCTTCAGGTTGTAAGTAATACATCCAATCCTTTGCAGTTCCATCAAGTGAGAATGAGAATGATATTAGTTTTATTTTATCTTTTGGTACATTTATTGGTTTTAAGCTTGAGACAACCACATTAAATTCTTTTAGATTTTTATTGGGATCCTCATCAGAGAGGCCATGAAATTTTGGAAGCAGGTGAATTAACACAGATTTTAGTTCAAATTATGATTCGAGATTTGGGTATGCAATAAAATTTGGTTGATAGTTAATATATGGTTCATCCAATTCTCAAATAGTTCTATTAAGTTCACTGTTATGATTTTCATCCATTGGTTCTTGTTTTACGTTTTATTTAGAATTATTTCCAATTTCAGTGTTACCATAATGGAAGAATTATCAAACTGGTTGAATGTTGAAACTTCTCATAGACTAAGACTGTTTGATTCAAGCTTTAAGGCTACGTTAAATCTTAGGGTCAAGATCTAAGAGATCCTCAAGATTAGTTTGTGTCATAAATAGAATAAAAATGAAAAGAGGAAAATTGGACCATAATAAAAAGAAAAAAAGTTTAAGTTGCTCTGATAAAAATAAAAGAAGATAAAAAAACATGAGAAAGGGGAAAGAAGAAAGAAAAAGGATAAGAAAAGAATAAAATGAAAAATAAAATAAATACCTCTAATTTCTTGAATAAATACTTTCCTCCATAGAAACAACACCAATTTTAAAGGTGTTGTCGTGGGTGCTCTCAAATGATATTCTATTTCAGGTTATTTAGGTGCAGTAGAGTGGCTCACTAAGGTCGTCTCTCAAAGGAGAAAGTAATTTAAAACAACATATTAAAGTTATTTTGGAAATAAAATAAAATAAAATAAACAATTTATAAGGATGGGGGTTGTTCAATGTTTATAAAATAATAATAAGAAGTTTTTTGTAAAAAATATTATATATATTTTTTTAAATGAAATTTTAATAATAAAACACAATGAGAAGATGTTTTTTATAAAATATTTTAAAAGGTGTAATCGATCCAACTCTACCTCTTAATTTACTTATTAATCACTATAATTTAAATTAATATCCAATTAATTATGATCTCCTAATTTTTTTACCCTCTAACCCTATGAGATTTAACATAACCACAAAGATGAAATGAATTAAACTTGAGGCTAGCTTTGGAACCTACAATCATAGCACCCTACATTGATTGAAATTATAATTCTAGCTTATGGTCAGTGGTAAATTAGGTTACATATCCATTATGGAAAATAAGGATGAATTGTGTTTAGGGATTATATTTTAACTCTAAAAATTTATCTTGTGTTCTTTTGTTTCACCGGTTAAGGTTGTGCTATCAAAATTCACACATTACTCGACCTTGGGTGTTTTTCATGAATCGTTAAATTTCTTGATTAGTTTCAATTAAATTAAAAACTAAATTCATATATCATTTTAAGTTAATTATAGTATCTCATTGATTCAAAATAAATGAATGAATAAGTTAAGAGGTAGACCAATTACTAAAAAGAACTATTCTTCCATGGGCGGTGTAGTCATCGTAGAAACTTTTTTCATTCGCAAAGGTTTAGAAAGGTTATAACCCAATATTTTTTATAATATTGAATTCCATCTAAAATATAAATATTAATATAAAAATAAAATTGAAAATAATAGAAGAAATGTAAAATAAAAAAGAGTTTATTGAAATCAAAATAATATTACAAAGTGAAGAAGAAGAAGGATTCGATGAAGGGATCCAAGATTCAAGATCTCTCTATGTTGAAATGTCTGGAGAAATGGAGAGAAAACAATTATCATATACCTTAAATCTCCCAATGCACGTCCCTAACCCCTAAAAATTAGAAAAAAACCAATTTATAGACTGGAGGGGAGGATAGGTTTCAGGTGGTTTCAAGTGTTAATGAGGAAATTTGGCCAAATATTTTATTCCAAGTGGCACTATCTATTTTACCTTAAAAACACATGAACCATATGTAATTATATAAGGATTATTTTTTTGAGTTTTTTTATATCCTCTATAAATTTGGGATCAATAAAAGAACGGGTGTAGATGTTATGGCACAAATACATAACTGATGTCCAATCTGGAGAGTCCAGCACAACTTTGACTTTATGGTCCATTTTCTCTAACCAAAGGCATGATTTATCTTAGAGTTACTGAATAAAAGCTGTATCTAATTAATTTAGGAAAATTTTTTTAAAATATTAAGTTCCAATAATTTAAAAAAAATACTATGTTCAAAATACTACAGTGAATTTTTAAAAGTAAAACTGAAATTTTCATCAAGTTTTCAAATGAATGATCTAATCCTAAATATTTTATAAAAAAAATATTTAACACAATGTGAGGAAATTTTTTCATTTATTATCAATAATATATTCAACAAAATTTTGTTTTATCGTCCCTCACAATAACATCTTCTAACACACCAGAAGGGTGTGTTGTACTCTGATTTTATAGTTAAACAACAATTCCAATAGGCTTTAGTTCCTCGAACTGCAATGAAGAGTAAATAGAGTGAGGCATAACATTTATAGAAGCACCCAAATCAAGCATATCCTTCGAAAAGGAATACTCCCCTATGGTTCACATAATCAAGAATGTTCTAGGATCATTGAATTTGGTGGGAAGTGATTGCTCTATTAATATTGATACATTCCTCCCCAAGATCACATTCTCATCACTTCAAAGTCACCTTTGGTGTGTACAAATCTCCTTCAAAAATATTGAATATCTTGGAATTTTCTTCTCATATTCAATCAAGGGGATGTTAACATTCACTTTTTTGAAAGTTTCCAATATTTACTAATCAAGTTCGGTTTTCTTTTATTTTTTGGGTCGGGTGGCCCATTGGGGAAATGTAAGAGGAAAGGTTGGGATAGTTGACTCATCAAAGGAAACACTATTTACTTTTTAAGGTCTTCTCTCAGGACAAGGATTTTTTATCTTGGACCATTTTCGGCATTTGGGATGGGGGTTTCCTTTGGAGGGGGTGAATTTCATAGAGGGTTCATTTGGGTTTTAAGTTGTTTCCCACTCCTAAGGGTTATAGAACTAAAATTTCACTTATACCTAGGGTTTACTTTCTGAGATGATAATTTACCTGACCCGTGACTTTGAATGTCTCCCACATAGTTAGCGAGTTGTCCTAATTGGGTTTTTAGGTCTTATATGCCTGCTTGGGTGGGTTTTTGGAATTGGAGATTGTTGGAAGCCATTTGTTTCATCATATTGATGAATCTCAAATTTTCATATATTTTATATTGTAAATAATTATTTATAATCTCACCATAGTTTTATTGTATGGGTAATTGTCACATTTTTAGGTTATAGTGGTAATTTGAGCTTAAATGCAAAAAGAGGTTAATTCTAGATTTTAGACAGATTTTTACATCAAGGGTATTTTAGTCATTTCATGAAGCATATAAGTCCAAATTTTGTGATTCAAATTTGTTATAATCCTGATTTTATTTCCTTCAACTTTTTCTTCTGGACCAGGAGCTGATTCGGCCACCTGAAGGGCCTAACAATTCATTGAAGTTGGGCATTTTTCTGGGCGGACAGCATGGACCCCACCACCGTAACGGAAACACAAATCGGCCTAAACAAATCCAATTTAGGGGTTTCCACATGGGATAGAATGAGGATAGATATGACTATATCTAAAATAAATTTGGGGGAGGTATGAAGTCATTAAGGTGGCCATTGAACGACGTACTTTTGGAGAAACCTTCCTGGAAGCGTCGTCCAGAAACAGAAACCGCCAATGAAAAATTCTTAACTCTTTCATCCTGTGTCCAAAGAATCTAAAATTTGTAGGGTGAATATACAACATATTTATTAACAACTTTTAAGAAGGGTTCCATGCGTGAAACTGTCATTTAATGGGTCAAGAACGTGCAAACTTTCAGAGTACAGATTTTTGCCTATAAAAGGAGGCCCTCACCTCCTTCCCAAATCATCACATTCTCCATCCATTCCTTCAAGGAACCATGGAGTAGAGATATCCACCAAGGGAGGTCGGACACAAATCATCCCCATTTAATTTTTATTTATTTATTTAGTTTCTTTATTTTTGTTTTAGTTTTCAATTGTAATTTTGATTTCTAATAAAATTCATGCATTATTTTTATTTTTGTGTCCACCCATCCAGCCTGTTTTCTACATCATATTTTCTCCTTATTTTATTCTTTTATTATTCTCATATTATCCACCATGACCTCTTACCCTCAAAAATTATGGGTTAACTAGAGACCTGGCTCATGGGAGGTATGTGGAAATTTCATTTATTCTGTGCTTAAATTCCAATGTTTTATTAAGTTTGTGATGAGCAAGAGTGATGTGCACGAGTTTGGCGATCATCCACCACAACATTGATCTCAAACTCATTTATATTATTTTATTAAATATTTTCCCTCCCTTCTACTGGATAAAATCTCTTCATACTATGTAGTTGATCCATTCAGTGGTTGAAATGGCATACGATGGAGCCAGGTCTTGGAAGATGTCACACTCTCGATCGAGGTGTGCCATCAACCTTGATTATAGGAGGAGGTGAAGTTAAGATTGATAAATGAAATCAATATTTCACACCAATAAATAAAATAATAGTAATTCATGAATGATATCTCATAATTGAATTATCAAACTTAATTTAAATACCAATAAGGAGAATGTTGGAACCCAAAAATCAACCCATAAAGGCCAAGTTCTTTCTCAATTAATTGCATTTTGTCATTTCATGTTAGTTTTATCTTTTATTTTAATTAAATTTTATTTCATTCCTAGATAAAACAAAAGCAACCAAAATAATTAGTTTAGTTAAATTAGATGAAGTTAGTGATCTGCTGAAAAGGCTCCTCAAGAGAGACAACCCTTGTCAGCCTCTATGATCCAATAGGAAAATTAAATTGCTTTTACCACGTCCTACGATTGGCGTGCATCAAAACTAGCATCGTTTCCAGGGATCCAATCATTAGTTTACTTATCTTTTTCAATTTTCACATTATAGATAGATTTTCATTTTTTTTAAACAAATCTAAAAAAATTAAAATTTCCATGATGTATCCAAACTACAATTACTATGCATGGAATGACTACTCACAAGTTCAACAACCACAAGAGGAAGATGCTTTAGAGTACAACAGAGATCAGGTGAATGAACATAAAGAGGCCATAGAAGGACTAAAGATTCAAATAGAAAGGCTAACAGAATATTTCCATTTTTACCAAGAGCAATCCAAACCTGGGCCAGAACCTGAACCAGAACGAGTTGTGGAAGAGATTTCACCAATAATATTTTATGATAAAGAACCTGAGGAGGGTGATAAAGAACTTATAAAAAATTAATCACATCATCCCGCACTCAACCATTGCTCGAGGAGGTCCCAGAAGTACATATTCTAGCTGATGCACTCATGGGAGATCAACATTTTTTGGAATAATCCTGGAATAACATTGTCGAAGATAACTTGAAACATGATCTTCCCATCCTTGATGATGAAAAATCAAAAAAATTATACCTTTCTCTTTCTTTTGAAGATAATAAAGAAGAATCACCTGCTGAGATTGAGTTGCCAATGGTCATGCCTGAAGAGATCAATTACCAAGCTAACTTATTTGAAAGGGAATATTTCTTTATTAATTCCTCATGTTTTAATTTTATTCAAGCTGAATTGTTTTCTAAATTCTCTTTCACTGAAATTTTGGATACAGCACAATTGGAGAAGACCTTGGATGTTAAAGAACAGACCACTAAACTGGTGGTTATTGAAGAATAAGAGTCGAAGAAGATGGTGGTGCGACTACCTCCTCAAAAAAAATTCATACCATATGGAGGATGACACCACATAAATTAACAGGGAGCACCCCTATATTCTACTTCCTCCCACGTTCGACCTTCATTTATTTCTTTATTATTTTTGTGGGGTTGGAAAATATATTATATTATTTGGGTTTCTCTACTGTCAGTCTTTATTCATGGACATTGTTAAAAGTCACATGTGGTGGTTCATCTCAAAGAAACCACACCCACCTTCTGACTGCGGATAATCCACTGAAACTGCCTGACTAGGGGCAGTAAAAACCTAGCACCCTCTTGGGGGTCTAAACCAAGCATTATCTCTTTTCTTTTCCCTTTCTCATTATTTTTTTTATGAATTTTCATTACTTTCTTGTAGTATTAATGTGGTATATTTTAGGAGCTTAACTCAAGGCATCCACTTAAAAAATAATGTCAGGTTTTATCTTTCCTTCCCTTGGATTTTCTACCTTCATATTTATATTTTGTTGAGTTGAAATGAGGGGTAATAAAATTTAAGTGTGGGGGAGTGTCAGCATTCTTAGTTCTTCTTGTGTTCTTTTCATTTTTTTTATCATTTTTTAAGGATTTTTGAGCTTTAATGAATATTCTTATCACTTTTCACACATCAATTGATTTTGAAAATTTTTAAATTATTTTTGAAATAATGAATTTTAAATTATTGTTGATATGAATTCTTTTCCCTTGAAAAGGATTTTTATGCATTTTTATGAGTTTGACTGATTTTTCAAATCCATGCCCACTAAACACTGACTCAAAATATTTTTCCAATCCTGTGAGGTATTCTAAACCACTTTTACATATTCTTCTTAATACCAACACTTTCTTTAGAGAAACTTGGATTTTGTGTGAGAACCAGAATTTTTGAATATTCTCTTTCGAAGCTTTGGATTTCATGGAATGTATTTGAAATTATTGAGGCATATATTTGTCTAGACACATTTTATCTTGAGACCCACCATTAAATTTATCCTTAGTAAGCCCTTAGATTCCATGAATTACCTTATAGTTTTAAGCCACATTACAATCCAATTTTCCTTACCTACCTGCACTTTTAGTATTTTTTCATGGATATTTCAATTTTGAATGTGGGGGAAGGGACTTTACTGTGTGTTTATTGAGATATGAATCATTTATGGGTGGTGCGAGGAGTGTGTCAATACTTTGGGCAGTGAATAATAAGAGAATTGGGTATGTGTTGTCATTTTATTGTTCTTTATTTGTTTCATCAATTTCTCCTTCAAAAAAATGAAAAAAATAAGATATGAGCTTTAATTCCTCATTGTACATTATTTTATGACTCATTTACCTCTCAAAAATCAAGGGCATGAATTTTAATTCATTCATTACATTCAATTTTCAGATCATCCTCCATGAAAAATAAAAAAGAAAAAAAGAAAATAAAGTTGTGCCTTTCTGGAGCTTTGAAAAAAAGGGGATAAATTAGATGATATCATTCATTATAATCACTTCTTGGATCATGTACCATGTCATAAAATGGTTTGGTGTTTCTTTTCACATTTTCAAGTGTGATTGAGAGAGGAATTTCCTATGTTTTCACTTGAATTAATCATGCATTGTACTTAAGAGTCCAGCCTCCTCTTTCTAGCCTGAAACTTTTTCAATCATTTTTCCACCAACCCTAAGCCACAGAATCATTAGAATCTTTAATTAAATCCCTCATGATTGAATTCATTTTCATGTTTCATTCTGTGGATAAATGATAATTTTCACAAGCCAATGGTGATACATGTGATATCCAAGTATGAGCATAAATCTAGAATCAATTTCTCTTGAGTGACGAGTGACATAAAATTCAGTGTGAGGTAGGTTGTGATTGGGCCATGGATTGATTTATGAGGTTGAAAAAAATTTAATTATTTAAATGAAAATGATAGAGAATTTTTTTTATAGATGATACATGATGGAATTCTATTTTGGATAATATCATTGATATTTTCTCATTTTTGATTATTGTGTGGATTTTGATTTGGATGTAAGATGATTTCCCATGAGTGCAATGTTTAAGTGTGGGGGAATGATGAAGATAAAATTTTCATATATTTTATACTGTAAATAATTGTTTATAATCTCACCATAGTGTTATTGTATGGGTAATTGTCACATTTTTAGGTTATAGTGGTAATTTGAGCTTAAATGCAAAAAGTGGTTAATTCTAGATTTTAAACAGATTTTTACATCAAGGATATTTTAGTCATTTCATGAAAAATATAAGTCCAAATTTTGTGATTAAAATTTTTTAGAATCCTGATTTTATTTCCTTCAACTTTTTCTTCTAGACTAGGAACTGATTCGGCCATCTAAAGGGCCTAACAATTCATTGAAGTTGGACATTTTTCCAGGCGGACAGCATGGACCCCACCACAGTAACGGAACCACAAATCGGCCTTAACACATCCAATTGAGGTGTTTATACCTGTGCTAGAACTAGGATAGATATTTATAGCTTTAAAATAAATATGTGGGAGGTTTGAAGTCATTAAGGTGGCCATTGAACGACATACTTTTGGAGGAACCTTCCTCGAAGCTTCATCTAGAAATAGAAACCTCCGATGAAAAATTCTTAACTCCTTCATCTGGTGTCCAAAGAATCTTAAATTTAGAGGGTTAACGTCCAAAATATTTATGAAAAACTTTGAATAAGGATTACACACGTGAAACTGCCATTTAATGGGTCAAGAATGTGCAAATATTTGGAGTACAAATTTCTACCTATAAAAGGAGGCCCTCACCTCCTTCCCAAATCATCCCATTCTCCATCCATTCCTTCAAGGCACCAAGGATTAGATCTCCAACGAGGGAGGCCGGCCACAAATATTCCCCATTTTATTTTTTTATTTATTTATTTTCTTTATTTTTGATTTAGTTTTCAATTGTAATTTTGATTTCTAGTAAAATTCATGCATTATTTTTATTTCTGTGTGCACCCATCCACACTATTTTCTACTTCATATTTTATCCTTATTTTATTCTTTTATTCTTCTCATATTATCCACCATGACCTCTTAACCTCAAAAATTAGGGGTTAACCTGAGACTTGGCCCGGGAGAGGTATGTGGAAATTTCATTTATTCTGTGATTAAATTACGATGTTTTATTAAGTTTGTGATGAGCAAGAGTGATGTGCACGGGTGTGGCGATCATACACCTCGACACTGATCTCAAACTCATTTCTATTATTTAATTAAATATTTTCCCTCCTTTATACTGGATACAAGCTCTTCATATGATAGATTTGAGCCATTCAGTGGTTGAAATGGCATGGGATGGAGCCAGGTCTTGGAAGATGTCACACTCTCAATCGAGGTGTGCCATCAACCTTGATTATATGAGGAGGTGAAGTTAAGATTTATAAATTCATTCAATATTTCACACCAATAAATAAAATAATAGTAATTCATGAATGAGATCTCATAATTGAATTATCAAACTTAATTTAAATACCAACAAGAAGAATGATGGAACCCACAAACCAACCCATAAAGTCCAAGTTCTTTCTCAATTAATTTCATTTTGTCATTGCATGTTAGTTTTATATTTTATTTTAATTAAATTGTATTCAATTCCTAGATAAAATAAAAACAACCAAAATAAGTAGTTTAGTTAAATTAGATTAAGTGATTGAACTGCTGAAAAGGCTCCTCAAGAGAGATGACCCTGGTCAGCCTCTATGCTTCACTAGGAAAATTAAATTTCTTTTTCCACATCCTATGACAGGCGTGTGTCACATATCTTCTAGGATATGATTGGGTTTTGGAGGGGGTGGTTGGAAAGGCCTTTTTTGTGGTTGGGTATTTTTTAGTGGTGGTGGTGGATGAATACTCTTCCCCGATTGGTTCCATTGTTGTTGAGGTTGGTTTGAATACCTACCTTGCTTATAGGCTTGGTTTTTTTTCACCCAGGGTTATATGGATGGTGAGGTTTTTTCCTAAAGGTTTGGTTATAGGGAAGACTATAAATATTGCCTCCCAACTCTCAGAATTTTCTCTTATTTGGGGGCATTGTTCAGAATAATGGGTGTCAAAAGAACATATTCTACAGTGGATGGGAGGAGGAGATTGGAATTTCTCTTGGGAAAGATAAAGTTATCAAATAATGGTACTTACCTATTCAAACTTTATATCCACCTTCTACTCGAATTTATTAATTTAAATATAATGGACACCTTGAATTGGTACATTTGATATTGAATCAACTGGTTGAGTGTTATGCATTATATTCTCCACTGGGGTTCTTGCAGCAATTGGGGTATTATCAACTATCGCACCACCTACAGCAACATCAATCAGATTTTGATCAATAGGAATTAAACATTCATTGAATATTAAATCTTTATTAAGTTATATAAATATAAATGCATAATTTTTTGGAAATATTACTTTTCCCAGAAGTGAAAAGTTTTAGGTATGGGGGTGTGATCACACCACGATTCACTGTTTCATTTTCACCCTTACACCATTGTGATAAACTAGTTTTGTATTGAAAATTATAATAATAATAAATTTTACTTAATATTTTATTCCATTATTTAATTTTTATCACTTTTAAAAGGGACAATTATACTTGTTTTGATGATTTCATTGTAGGTGGAGGTGATTTGGAGGGCCTAGGATGAAGTGGAAGAAAAATAGGCCAAAATTGCATGGGATCCATAACACCTATCCAATGATGTAAATTTTAATAAAACTAAGTACATCAAAATGGGATGATATTTTTTGGGAGGGCCCAAATTTCAATGGGATACAACTCTTATTAAGACATCCAATCCCAATTTTTCAATTAAGTAGCCCAAACTACTTGATCTATCCAGGACATCAAATCTGAATGAAGTCAAAAGTGGCATTGTGATCTATTCATATCTCAATATGTACATGTGAAAATGAAGACAAACTTTCATTGGAGATATTCAAGAGGTGGGGAAATAACTTTTTAGTTTTTTCAAAAGTGATATAATGCTTTCTACCCACATAAAACAATTGTCCAAGTGGTTTTACACAATTTGTGTTCCCAAAACCACCATCCACTTTGCCTGTAAAATGATACCCTGGGAAAATCATTTGTAAGTTTGTATAAGAGGAAAATCTCTAGTATTTGGGAGACCCAATGGAGTAATATCCTCATCTAATAATTTCTAGAGGCCCTTATCTTCATAGGGATATCAAGGATGAAGGTGAAGTTCCACCCTAGCCTCCTCCTCCTCTCAATGGCGAGCTAAACGGTGGACAATCATTTCGAGGGAGCTACACATACTTGGGAGGGAGTTTTAGCACTTGTTATTTTTTTATTTTTCTGTAATTTGTGTGTTAAATATTTCACTTATGTTTTATCTCAACACCCTTCTCCTATGAATTCTTTTTTTGGGTTTAACTAAGTGAATCACTTTTCATTTCAATACTGACTGGGTTGATATTTCAAGTGGGAATCTTGGGTTGTTCCAATTGGAAAACACAAGCATCCTCTTTCCCTCCCACATAAATAAGATATTAGTATGTTTTGGTAGCCTTCCATCTATTATTGTGGTATAATCCTTGACAACATGATTTTTGTGTCAAGGGTGGGTACTTTGTGAAACGATTTAAGAGGCAAGAGGGTAATAAAGATCTTGACAACCGTCAATGAAAGAATTAAACAAAACCATGTGTAGTTTTCAGAATAAAGAACTATCCAAGATGTATAGTGAACTTGAAATGACATCCTTCTCTCATAATTATTAAAACATCACCTTAATTTATCAACTATTAAACTCTTTAAATAGAGTTATTTTCTTAAAACTATTTTTAAAAACACACCCCACTTTTGTTCCTTTTTATTAAAAATTCACATTATAAACCACTAGTGCTTCTTGAGAGATGAACTAGGGTATTCCCTATATTGTAAATCAACCTTAAAAATAATCAATTTGATGTCTCACTACAACACATTCAAGATTTGGTTCATACACAAGGAAATGGGAAATTTTTTTATGTTCACAGTTGGACCCACAATTGGAGATTTAGGTGTCACTGCATATCTCAATAAAATGAGAATCAAGCCACACATAGTTCTTGGTGAACTGTGTATTTTATCGTCATGTAGTGAGGACATGAGTTCACCTAAAGTGAGAGAAACATTGTGGATGGACCAAGGGATAAGACCCAGGTGTCACTATGTATCTTGTTGGAGTAAGAATCAAGACACACATAGTTCTTGATAGTTATTCACCATGAAGGTCTGATCCAAACATAGGGATAAATGGGGCTCAAGTGCCCCTAAAGAGTAACAATGATGTGAGTGAGGTTTACGCATGGAATCTAGTCATCTTTTGAGGAACCACAAGGAGTTTCTACTCATGGTATCTTGGGTATTTATTAATTTCAAATAAGGGATAAGTTTTAATGGTACTCATAACACTTCTCATTTGGCTGTTAAGCCTGTGGTCACGGGTTTGAATTATGGGGGAGAAGAAATTAAAAACCCTACTAGGTGGGGGAAAGTTCCTACCATGTGTTATCTAGGCTAGCAAGAGGTGGGGGCCTGTTTTTTGCCATGTGGTAGGGGTATTCTATCTACTAGAGGGCTGGGATTGGGTGTGGCCAAGCTTGTTGGGATCTCAGGTCCAATCAGGTTCATTAAATAAAAAGGTGCCTTTTATGTAACAAATCTGATTGGACCTAACATCCCAACAAGCTTGGACACACCTGAACCCAGTCCTATGTAAGATAGCATACCCCCTCCACATAGCATATAACAGGCTCCCACCTCTTACTAGCCCAGATAACATGTGGCAAGAACTATCCCCTACCTAGCGGGGTTTTTAATATTTCCTCCTCTGTAACTTGAACCCATGACCACAGGCTTAACAGCCAATAGGGAATCATTACAAGTACCAATTTAATGTCATGTGGTGAAAAAAACTGATGCCATGTAGTTTAATGTCCTGCAGTTAGGACTTCATTTCATTCAATTTATCGTCATATGACATGGATGATGATGTTACGTAAGTTTAACATCATACAACATGGACTCATATGGTGATATGTAGTTTAACGTCCTACAGCTAAGATGAACTTTGTTTGATTACACAAAGTACTTATTTATGAACCTTACATTGGTTGGAGTTGTAATGAGTTCTACATCCATTGAGATTAATGAATAAGATCCATTAGAGTGGACCTTATGTATGGAGTAAGGTCCCTCACACTTTGGATCAAGATTTTGAGGATTCTTTCCTTGTATCATCGGAGTCCTAAGGACCAATACCTATTCTCCTAGGAGTAATGAACAAAGATAGACCTTCTTGTTAAAGTCTCATGATATATGGTTCTAATACACCTCTAAGTGCTTCAAGGTGTGAAATCTCTTTTCATCCAGTCATTCCAACTCATCCAGCCATTTTTAAGACTTCTCATTTATGGATAGCTGGTCACAAATAGAAATATGGACAGATGGAAATTGAACCTCAATGGTAAATAATGCTTTTGTTCCATACACCAATGAGTACGGGGTTTCTCATGTAGTAGTATCGATAGTAGTTTGATAATCCCATAAGGAATTCAAGAGATTATCTACCCAAGACTTCTTATGTCTATCCACTATCTCTTGAAGTATGTTAGATAGGGTCTTGTTAAAATCCTCAATCTATCCATTGTCTGTTGCATGATAGAGGGATGAATGGTTCGATTTTATATTATATTACTAATATAACTTCTCTACCTTATCATAATAGAAATTGGTGTTTTTTTTCATAAAAATGGTATGAAGGACACAAAATCTAGTAATGGTGTTAGATTTGAAAAATCTAACAATGCTTTTGTCTCTAAATTCTTGGAGGGGTATTGCCTCAGCCCATTTGGAGAAGAAATCGGTAGCAGTAAGGATGTTCTTGAATTGCTTATTCATAGCTGGAGGATATGGTCCAACAATATCCATTCCCCTTGTGGCAAATGGCCCAGAGTATTTAGCTGTATGTATCAACTTTGGGGGCTGATGGATGAAATTGTTATGTACTTGGCAGTGATGACACTTCTTAATGAATTATGTGCAATCTTGTTTCATTGAAGTCTAGAAGTATCAAATCCTTCAGATTTTATCAGAAAGCCTATACCCTAATTGGTGGGAACCATAGGCCCCTGCATGTACTTCTTCCAGAACATTTGCAGTCTCTTATCCATCATCAGATCTGACAAGGACTCCATAGAATCCTCTCTTGTAGAGTACTTTCTGGTGATTTGGTCCATTATAAAGAGTGAAATTAGCCACTCATTTCTGGATCTTATCTCATCCCACAATGTCTGGTGGAAGTATTCCATCTTATAGATATTTTAAGATGGGTTTCATCCATCCCATGGTAGGGCTATATGGATCAAGGATGGGACCTATTTCATTGATATCTTTAATTCTTATCCAAAAAAAGTTAAACCATTTGACGATGGGAAATTATGATGATTTTTTTGTCATGATTTTGATCTTCCAAAGTTGTAGCTGCATTTTCCAATGCATCTTCCTGAGCATTATATGATCATGGGACATGAGTCAATGTTGGATCTAAGGTAAATTATGCCATTATCCCTTAGAAATAATCACACAGGGGAATTATCTCCTCTTTTCTAATTTCATAATCCCCATTAATCTATTTGATTATCAATTCTAAATCACCCTTCACTTCTAGGTGGTTCACTAGTACTTGGAGTGGCAATTATGGGCCTTTAATAAGAGCCTGATATTCTTCCTCATTCTTCGTACCACCTTTTGATAATAGGAATGAATATGGAAACACTTCCTACTCTAGGGAGATAAGAATAATTCCCAACCTGACCTTGTTGAGTTTGGGGTCTTCCATTATCTTCCCCATTGGACTCCTAGATGCACCATAAAAATGAATCTCCCATGTTCAAGGGATACTTTTAATAGGGAAGTTTTCTTCATTAGTTAGTTCAGTATTTAATGACGTCTCTTCTGCATATGGGTGCTCAGTGAGGAATTCTTTTAAGGCTTGGCCTTACCCTACTTTGTGAGGCAGAAACTGCATATCAAACTATTATAGGTTAATTTCCCACCATTCCAGAAACCCTATGAGCATAGGATAAGTGGTGATAAATTTGAGCGGTTTATTTTGAGAGACCAAATGGATATCTTGGTGCGGGAGGTAGTGCATCATCTTTTAAACTGCAAAGATTAACACCAGGTATCTTTTCTCAATATCTGAATATCGAGTATCTACATAGAGCAAGGTTCTATTGAGATAATAATGGTTGTTTTCATTACCTAAATCATTATTTTGTGTGAGGAAATCACCCAGTGATCGCTCTAAGTCTATCACTTATAAAATGAGTGGATTTCATTTAATAGGTGGCATCAATACTAGTGGGATCAAGTGGTATTTATTGAGGTCATCAAATTATTTTTGGGGGTCATTAGTCCATTGATAAGTGACTCCCTACTTCATCAATTTGGTGAAGGGTAAACACTTGCCTACAAGGTTGGATATAAAGTGCTGAATATAGGAAAAGTGTCCTTAAAGTCCTCTCAACTATTTCAAGTTTAGAGGAGGTGACATGAAAAGGATATCTTCAGTCTTATAAGGATCAACTTCGATGCCACGATGGAATACAATGAAGTCAAGAAATTTTCCTGAGGTTACCTTGAAAGCACATTTCAAGGGGTCAATCTTCAGATTATGTTTTCAAAGGTTTTTGAAGATGGTTTCTAGGTCAGTCAAGTGATAAATCATTTTCATTATTTGACCACTAGACCATCAACATAGAATTTTAAAAAGCTTCCTAAGAAGGATTTGAAGATGTGATGTATAGCATGTTGATATGTGTCACTGGAATTATTTAAACCAAATGGCATTACCCGCTAGTAGAATACACCTTTAGGTGCTTTGAAATTTTTATATTATTCATATTCTAGACCCATTCAGATTTGATTGTCCCTATAATTTTCATACATGAAGGAAAGGGATTGATAGTCAGTTATTTCATCAATCAGAAGTTCTCTGATTGGAACTGAGAAGTCATATTTGGGACAATACTGATTGATATATATTAAATCAATGAAATATATGATTTTCCCATTCATATTTTTTATAGGGGAAATGTTTGAAATCCATTTTGGGTATTTCACCTCTTTCATGAAGTCAACCTTGATGAGTTTTTCCACTTCAGCCTCAATTTTGGAGGTGCGAGTTAGGTGTGTCCTACTAGCTTCTTGATTGTATCCCCGATGATCTTCTAGAAAACCTAAATGATGGGTGTCCACCTTAGGGTCGAGGCCTAAAATCTCTATGTAATTATAGGAAAACACATCCCAAGTCTACCTTAGGAAGTATGTGTATTACACCTTTTCTTTAGGAGTCAAGGTCGCACTAATCAGAGTTGGGCGTGGATCTTCTTTTGTACCCATATTTATTTCTCTGAGTTCATCCACAGTGGTGGAGTCACCTTCCCAAAATGATGGAGGGGAATCCCTGAGAACTTCTTCTTCTTACTCTTCCTCTTCCACTATTTGTGGTTCTTCCTAGGGAGGATATGATAAAACAAGTTCCTCAGAAGTAAGGGGGTATCCATTAAGACATCTAGAGGATGAGGAAATCATTACAGGATCACTTGTTAGCATGTAGATTTCTGGGAGTCCTAGATGGAAAATGAGGGAATGAAAATGAGTCTCTTCACCTTCTTCTATAATCATGATAAATCCTTCTAATTTAGCTGATAGAACCATGATTTATTGAAGCTCAAGGGACATAATGAAAACATTTTCATTCAATATTTCATTATCACTCAGATATTTTATAACTTATTTAGTGTCATTGGGCTCAACTGTCGTGATTGACAATATGGAATCTTATGAATTAATTCTTGAATTATAGACCATCCTTTCAATTTGATTAATTGGAAGCACATAATTTGTGATGAGCTACTTAAAAGGGTTTTATGGGATCATCTTCAATCCATTTGGGGCATTGATTCAAGTGACATCATCATCCATGGAATGTTTTCCTCCATGATGATAGAACTCTTCATTAATGTATTATGTTTCATAGGATTTTAAAGGAGCCTTGTCACCATATAATGTCCCAATTTGACCATTGAGAGAATATTTGAGACATTGGTGGTGTGATGATGGAATGGTTGCATGATGATGTATCTAGGGTTTTCCTAATAGAACATTAAAAGTTGTGTCTTATAGGACCACCATGAATCCTGATCCAAACACAATATCTTGGAACTAATTTTTGAGTTTGATCTCACCAATAGGCTCTTGATAATTATTTTCATAACCTTTTAACATCATAGTATAGGGATACAGGTGATATTCATTGAGACCCAGTTTATGAAGTGTCATGATTGGGATGAGGTTGACTCCTGAGCCATTATTAATGAAGGATTTTCGTATATCAATGTCATTTTTCTTGACAGATATATAAAAGGGTCTAACATGTCCTTGTATGATAGCATCCTCATATTTCTCAGTAAAGGAAATTACTGCATAGAATTATGTAGGATCATTCTTCGCACAATATACTTTAGTAGTAGAGACCTCAACTTCAAATTCCTGAAGGCTTAACAATGGCTGAATGAGTTCTTCTCAGAGGTCTTTTGATAAACTTAGAGAATCCAGTATTAATAACTTATCCAGCACTTGGACTAGTTTCTTCAAGACATCATACTTTTGATTCATGGGTCTATATTTTCTAGAAAAAATATTCTCTTTTGCAGGCACCATAGGAGATAATTCTCATGATGTGGACGGGTCGTTCCATGGGATAGGATCTAGAAGTGTTCTTATCCTTGGTGGATTAGGCTGGCTAGGTATTCCTACCTACCAAGGAGGTGGTGGCGTAACCTCTAATTGTTCTTCCAATATAATCATGTTAGGGAATACCCTATCATGTTTGAAGGAATAACTCACTTATTCCTATTGAGCTCATTGGAGAGATTTTCCACGTGTTTTTTTCATGTATATGGTTTGATAAGGGGTTTGGTTGAAGTAATTACTCCTAGGGAGACCACGTATTCCCCTATATCCTTGAACCTAACAACCCCTTACCCCATTTCCCCAATAAAGTACAGATAAATTAGGTTCATAATCAGAATCATCATTTGAGTATGGATCCATTAAGTAAATAACATTAATAGAAAAAAAAGATCAAATCATCATCTGATTAAGATTTTGCCTAGGGGGTTGACTGTTATTGTATCATTTAGAGGGGTGGTTCCTGTTCTTTTTAGATGGTCGGAATGAAATATTCTAAGTTCAATTAAAACTTAGGCCTTGAAAAAATATCATATTCTTATGTTTGTTTTTTATCATTCGAACTATGTCACTTCTTTGAGGATTGGACTTCAGAGGATGGGGCTTTTAATGAATCTGTCTTTGTTATAGAGGAAGTGGAAAGAGGCATAATTGGTTGTTTCAACTGTGTTCATAGAATGGTATGAGTTTTTTTATTATTTTTCTCACTATCCAATCACTAAACTTCTACGCAGTCTTTCTTTTGACTTATTATCACTCACCTTCCTCCTCTGTATCGGTAATAGAAACATATGCCACCTAGAATAGAGAATTCTTTGGTTTCACTGGCCCAGAATCCACCATCTTTTGTAGGAGTTTCTTTAAAACAAAACACTCCTGGATGGGATGCCCTAACATTTTATGGAAATGGAAATAGTTTGGGATATCCTTGTCACCTTATTTTTTATGCTTCTTAGGCTTTGTCAACTGGACTAAGTTGTTTTCCAAATCTAAGATGAAGTAATCAGGGACTTGGTCATTACAAAAGGAATAGTCCTTATTTTTAAACTTCTCAAATTGTATCCATCTTTGATCTCTTTGATTATCTTGATGATTTTTTCATTGTTGTTGATACTCAAGAGGTAGATCCTTGAGGTATGATGTAGGATTTGAGGTAGGAGTGGGCAGAGGGGCCTGTTTAAGTCTAAATGTAGAAGCCTCTCCTTTTCTTGTTCTCCTTTACTAAGCTAATAAAATTATCTAGAACTTGGATTTGGTCTCTCAGATGGAGTTTTAAATTGTTGAGAAATTATGGCTAGATCTTGAAAACCTCTTATGTATTTCCTAGGGATCAATGGTGTTCACAACTCATCATAGATATTTTATATGTAGATAGGTAACATATCTTCTTAATGGAGTGGTTGGTTTAAGAAGTAAGTCAATAATTTCCACTGAGCAATGAAATTTGAGACTCTTTCATTATCTATTTGTTTTCAGTTTGTGAGATCGAAGACTGTTGTCATTTGTAGCATTGATCTGAACTGTAAAAGGAACTTTTGATAAAGATATTCCCATTCAATGATCAATCAGGATTGCAAACTCATGTACCATACAAAGGCTGACCCCTGCAATTATTGCACGAAGCATCTAAGTTTCACTTCTTCCTACTGCTCATGGGTTCCCATCATGGGATCGCAATGAGAGAAGAAATGTTTCAAGTGATACTACAGATCTCATGATCCATTTAATATTGGAAATATTGGATTCCCAAATTTTGGTAGAGGAGGAGTTAGATCCACCCATTCAGGGTAATCCTTCTTTTCTATATGCACTAGCGCACGCCGTCCTTCTATAGCTTCCAATCAAGTTGTTAATTAATCAATGATGTTCATAAGAATTTGAGGAAATATAGATGATCTGGGACCTAAATAGGTGTAGTGATTGGATCCTGAATGGGTGAGGTGAATGGCAATACCACTGGTTGTGGCACCACTAGTATTTGTCATGGGTAACCAATAGGGGCAGGCCTATAAGGATGTTCCTGACCATGTTATGCATGTGTACCCAATGGATGGAATTATTGATCTTCTATCTCATGATTCAAATATATTTGTGATTGATGTCCCATGTTAAGCAGATGTTCCCAATATACTTTAGTTGTTGCCAAAAACCCTCTCTGCTGAGGTGCGCCAACTAGAAGTGTGAGTTGAGAGTTTTCATACAGAGCATATTTGGATGGAAGATTGCCTCGAAGTAACTCTGTATTGAGTCTTATTAACTTTCTCATTTCCTCCTCTTGATGAGAAAATATTTCTTCTAGTATAAGGGATTTTGCTTCTCTGAGGGGAAGGCGAGACATGGTATAACCAATAAAGTTTCCCTTATTAGGTTCCTTTCATGGAGGTAGAGTTGGATTATTTGAGGGGATACCCAAATTTTGGGTGAGCCTCTATTTTTAGGTATACACACCTTCTGCATTCACTTCAGTCCGTACCACCTCATGAACATAAGCATCTTCTTTAGAATCCTCTGAAACAGTCTTATTTTCTAGAGGGTCTTTAATGATGGCATTGATGACATTCACATATGAGTAACTTAATGTAGGTATTCTATTGGTATATCTACAAGATCACCTTATTCTGGGTCTTCCACGAGACCTTTTACTTCTATTTTTTGACTCTCTAGGAACTATTTGGTAAATAGTAACCTGAAGGGAATCCCCTGAGAGTTTAGTTTCATGCATTCCAAGTGAAGGTACTGAATCAATGGATGGAATAAACTAAGAGGATTTATTTCTCATCTTCTTCCATAATTGGGATAAAACTGATTTCTCTGGAGGAGGGTATTGTTGGGGTGAAAAAGTCCCAAGCCCTAAGGGCTGGTGCTGTTCCTATTCTATATTCGCAACCCTTCAGGCTTGATTGGATGATCCTGATGGTTGGGTTAAAAAATACCCCATCCTAGAGGGTTGGTGATTCTCTTGAACTACTATGGATGATATTACCAAATCTTCTCCTCTATTTTTATGGATTATAGTCCAAACATTGGTTGGGTGCATTATTCAACACTCACTTAAATTGCCTATTTCAAAATACCATTATGCTATTTTATACATTTTCACAATCTGACGTCTGAAATCATCTAAATGGAAAGCATGCTTGATGTTCTTAGAAGCTTTATTTAAAAGTATCTCAACTACTTGCTCTCTTCGGTCCTGACTTCAATGAGATTCGGTTGAGGCCTATTCTTATTGAACATATCTATGGTCACAAAAAAAATCTGTTTGTTGTAGCCAGCATGGGGAAATAACATTGCATGAGACCACTTTTGGGGAGCTTTGTTGGATAGAGTGTGAAGTGAAATGAAATGCTCCATGTGCACCCCACCCTTTGATATGAACACTAGATGGGTCATCTATGATGATTCTATACAACCTCATTAATGAATTGAGTTATACATATTAATGATCACCCTAATGCTTCTCGATTTTTGGATTTCATAAAACCATGAGAGATGTTAAGTCAATTTGGCACTGTAACCCTTATATTACCTTAACATGAATTTGATATTCATCATACGGTAATACTTTAGATTTTAGATGATGAAGAGTCTTATATATGTTGAGGTGGATATCATGAATACAATCATCTTCCAATATCTCTGGAATTTGTATTGAAAGGTGGTCAAAGGACAGAACATGACTGGTATCTCAACCTTATCCAGTTGTTTCTTCATTTTCAACATATCCTCTTCATCTTTTTCTAAAGGTTTATTTACTTGATCGAACCAAATTTTTCATTTTCCTATTGCTTTATCATACTCAAAATGAT
This sequence comes from Viscum album, assembly GCA_963277665.1. Lineage (NCBI taxonomy): Eukaryota > Viridiplantae > Streptophyta > Magnoliopsida > Santalales > Viscaceae > Viscum > Viscum album. The sequence continues at coordinate 292,729,358 of OY728144.1, forward strand.
CAGGAGAGAGTTCCTTTGTTTCACTAAAAGGGAAGTGGCCTAAGGGTCATTTGTAGAATGATCATCACCTTGGGTTATCTTCAGACTGAGAAATTATTTCACCTTCCAGTGACAAGGCATCAAACATGAATGGCCTCATGTTTTCAAGTGCCTAAAGATAAGAGGGATTTCTTATCACTACATTTTCCATTGGAGAATTCTCTTGAAAATGTGAATTACTACTATAGAGAGGACTTTCACATAGAACTCCATCATGGGGAGGACCACCATGGTGGATTATAAAAAGGGGTAAATCCTCTTGCTACTTGGTCTTCTAGCCACATGAAATGTTTTCATGGATCTCATCAAGAGATAGGTTTTCAATATTGACCAAATTATCATGAATCAAACCTTCATGATAAAGTTTCTAATGAAGAAATTCATAATTACTACTACTACTCCTATAATTTGGTAATGGGAGAGTAAGATCTTGAGCTGTAATATATAAATATATGAGGGCTTCAATAACTTAAGCATTAAGAGAATTCAGATCTTAGATCGACTCTTGATTCTAAAATTGTTCTTGGTGATACTTTTTTCTAGACGCCTTATTATACATAGTTGGGGCTACTTGCTGGGAGAAGTGGTTATCATGGATAGTTGTATGTGACTGCCTTGGAGTGGTCATCAGAGTAGGATGATTATATTTAGTTGGAGTGAGTGTATGTGCTCGATCTGGTTATCTATATTATATGGGGGAGTGTGCCCCATGACCCTCTTGGACTAGAGCATAGGTATGTATTTTCTCCAGGGTGACATGATGAAGAGCCACCCTAGATACAAGGATATAGTTATGTGTTTGTCCCTAGGGTACTTCTATTGTCATCTTTGTGATATTCTGGCAAGTTTCTAAAATATGGGCAGGAATTTTCTTCTATCCTTTCACTGTATCTATAATGTGCTTGGTGATTTCAGAGATGGTAATAAGAATATACATCCATTATATTTATAGATTAGGTGTATGTGTATACTCTTTTCCTCCCTTTCCTATCAGTGAATACTGATATTACTCGTGGTAAGAGAGTTAACTCTACCCTCTACTTGTCATCAAAATTTTCTAACTTGATTCTCCCAGTACTTCCAAACGAGATTGTTGTAATCTTGATAAATATTGGTTGGTGTGTGTGTCTACCCATTGTTTTCCACCAAACATGGTTTACAAACTTCTTTTATTTCTTCCAAAATATTAAACTGGTAGGCTTGGTGGGTTCAGGTGGGTGTATGTTTCTGTTTGTAGGTTGCTGTCATATTTGGTTGGTGGGCTTCTCGGAATTCTGCTAGGTGAGTCTGTCGAATGGCTATGTAAAGGAGGATGAGTTTATATGCCCGCTCATTGTCTGCCACCAAATTGGGTTGGTGGGCTTCTCCATAGGGGTAAAAGGTTTGAAGCTACTCCCTATTGGATGGTTTTTGTCCTTGGTGGGCCGTCTTGTGTGCCTAGTTCTGAGGGACCTGGGCAGGACAGTCGAAGGCGACACCCTCATCATGTTGAGGGTTTACTATCATGTGGTGTTCGTGATGGTGATTATTGGAAAGATACCTTGATAAGGACCCTTGTGTCTTTAGGATGAGTCCAAAAGTGGCATCTTGATCTACCTCCCTGAAATATAGTAGGTACTGATAATTTCATTTTAGGGATAATCTCCTGAAATAGTTGAAGATGGTGGTTGGCGTCATCTACCTTAGGACCACCAGCCATCAGTAACCAGATGAATGAGGTTGATTGTTGATTTGGAGGGAATTTCGGGCAGCCTCCAAGGTTAGTATGGTATCATACTTATGGTACCCTTAAACCAGAGCATTGGAGACCCAACGTTGAAGACGTAGAGTTGGTGATGGCATCCTTCAAGCACATGAGGATCTTGCCTGAGCAGTAGCTAGGGCATTCAAGGGTTTAAAAATAAAGGAATCCATTTGATTGAAGGAGGTTCTTGGATGTAAGTGAATTTATATATGACAAACACAAAAAATCATCTCTAGAAAAGTATCATCTTTTGGATGAACACATATGTTATTGATTTCCCTATTCAGTCCTTGTTTCCTTTGAGAATGGAAGGGTCCTAAAAGGTAGGTGACACTATCATCTTGGTTAAGTATTCACATCAGTTTCACCATTTTTTTTCCGACAGAAATGTGATTTCATTTGGGAAATCGTTATTTATGACTGGTTTCCAATGGGCTTGTTCATAGAACCAGAAATAACTAATAATTATATATCTATAAGGACCTGCTTTCCAAAGGAAGGTGCTCATTAGGGATTTTGACCCATAATGCTTAAGAAATCACATTGGTCAAGAGGATGGGAGGTTGGGCTCATCACACGCTTTTGGGGGAATTATTTCCTACTCCAGGACTCTCTTATATATTTAAGATATATTAGTGAATCCTTTATTAATACCCAAGTATTATGTGGGTTATCCCAATATTAGCAATCAATTATTAGTATATGTAGAATTTAGAATCATCTGTATGTATTTGAGGTTCTTCATGAATGGAGATTTCTATATGTATCCAAGGCTCTCCATTGATGGTATCCTATTATATACTACTTACATATTATTTGGTTTTTATTATGAAAATGTTAGTTTTTTATCCACACAGTGGGGTACTCTGGAGTTTATGGTCATCCCGGTAGATGAATGTCACTCTTTAATTTATCATTATCTAGGGAGAAAAAAATTATGATGTTGGGATTGCACCCATATATGAGATTCCAACATATCCTTGTGAAATGAATTATAACCCACATATTTCAATGCTGCTTAATGGTACACATCATACCTTTTAAGTTTGTGTGATAAAGACCCAATTGTACAATTTAATGACATGTGATAAGGACATCTAGATGGAAGGTGACTAGTCATGGTTTGGTGTGAGACTTATACCTAATTATCCCAAGGAACTTGGATGGGATATGGGATCCCAAGTTGAATTATACCCTATTAGGGATATATCCCTAAAGAACAAGGTTGGTTTAAGATGTTGGGTTTAAACCATAGGGAGGATTCCTATGTATCCTGTTTGAATGGGAATCAAAGCTCACATAGTTCGTTAGTGAGGATCCACACCTATGGATGCCTTTAATGGTATATATCGAATGGGAATATGTCCCTTTGAGATGATAGTTTGGGGGTTATTCCTGATAAGGATACCCCTTGTGAAAGGACCATGAGGGATGTTTTAACTCATTATCATTTGGGAGATTAACCTGGGGTTTACTCCTAAGAAGGATACCATAATTAAGATAATTATGATTGGGTATTATTTGTAAGAAGGATTCCCATTGATCTTATACCCTAAGTGGGTTTCCTACATATCCTGGTTAGCATGAATCAAAGTTCTCATAGTTCAATCCTTCGGTTGGGTAATGTGGATGTTGTAATCATTATAAAACTCTAAAATCAGGTGAGTCATTATTAGTGTGAGAAACAAGAGTATGTGAAATATTTAATAAACCACACACACTTTTCCTCCTTTGATGGTGGAAGTGGTCGGGGCTATGGAGAAAGAGGTCAGGGATATGACACTTACCTTTATTCAATTTACATTGGATAAGAGTCTAAGGTAATGAAGGAATGAAGGTGAAGGGTGTATAGATGAGAGAAACTGAAACATCCTGCATGAAAGTCTAGGGGATTTCACTAGGGTGGTTTCCCTTTGATTGTTCTTGGGAGAGGATAGAGACTTTTCCTTTATCAAAGGTAAAATAAAGTCTGATCCTTACCCTCCCTACCAGGGACCCGATGCTCTAGGTCTCAGAGGTGATAAAGGTAAGATAGAGTCTTATCCCAAGAATCCAAGACTAGTAACTCCACAACACTGTCCATGGGGTAAAGTTCCACTTGACCATATATATCCAAATCTAAAAATTCCTCAAGGATCCTTACCCTCTAGTATGATAAGTGTGGGAAACCTCTTACCATAGAAATATAAATCCAAATGGGATACACAATGATGTTCCTATTCATAAGGTTTTTTAAATTAGGAGGTCTTGGTGAAGGTTTCAACATGGTCCCTTTCAGGCAAGGGAGCCAGTGAAGGAGAAGCCTTTCCGCGAGTGGCTTTGAAGGAGGCTTTATGAAAGGCTTGCGCAAGATGAAGGGGTGAGGTGAACCGAGGAGGACCGCATAAGTGGTGCATCGTGAAAGGTTTATTCATGAAAGTAGGCTTGGGTGAATTGGTTTCACCTTTGGTAAAGAAAAACCTGGATTACTACACTTGAGAAAAGCTTTGTTCAAGCCTTCAAGGGTCTCTACAAGGATTCCCAGAAGTAAGTTATGCAAGTTCCTATTTGAGGAATGGAAGTCATGCTAGTATTATTAAATAATAGGGTATGGGATATTGATTCATTCAAGTTTTATTTATTTTTAACACTAAATGGACTCAATTATCATTATCCCCCTTTCATTCCCTCTCTTTAGGTGTTAGGAAACTACCTTGGAGGTTTCGAGAGACTTAGAAGAATCACTAGGGAGATCAGGGTATAAATTGGCCTTAGGGGAATTTAATATGTACTAATGAAGGCCCCAAGGGTATATTTATAGGTAAGTATGAGACCCTGAGTGAAGGTGACATGGCATGAAAGTGGGTGGCATGCAAGTTGATCGTGCTACCTATCCACGCTAGTTGATGAAAATCCCTTTACAAAAAATTTCCAACTTCTGAGAGCCATAACGTTTGATATGTGAGTCCATTTGGGCTCCACTACCAATAAAATTGAAGATCTAGAATATATATACACCTTTTTACATGGTTAATACACCAAATTATCTCATAAGAAAAGCGTAAATATCATTTTGATGCGTCAGCACCTTTTTATCATCAATATTGTCAATCCATAGCCTACTCCTTGAAGGGGGGTCTTTCAACTTATTTCTAATTGTGGAGAAGTATTTGGAAGATAGAAATATAGACTTCAACTTCTTAATTCATGGTGAAACATTTCTACTCAAACTTTAAATGCGTTTTCTAAGTGAGATCACATCTAAGGTGAACTCAGGAGGTTCCATTTTCTTCTGGACATGTGTTTACGGAAGTTGTGTCCCTCTTCATAGGGTAAAGCTGTGGAGTGATCTGACTGGTTTTAACCCAGGCACCACTCCTTGGTTTGTTGGAGGGGACTTCAATGTTGTTGCTTCCCCAGATGAGAGGAAAGGCCGGGGTCCATTTCAGATAAATTCCAGCAGGGATTTTAATCAGTTTATGGTGGGGAAAGGTTTGTCTGATTTGGGTTACTCAGGGGATGAATTTACCTGGTGCAATAATATAAGAGGATCTCACCATTCGTGGAGCCATCTTGATAGATGTCTGGTCAATATGGAAGCGATATCTAATTTCTCTTCATCCAAAGTTAGTCATATAGCTCGAGGTATCTCTGGACATTCCCCTCTTTTGGTTTTGGTTTCCTCGGGGCAGCACCATCGAGAGAGGTTTTTATTTCAGCAGCAATGGGTGTCTAAGACAGGTTATCAGGAGTTATCTCGGGATATGTGGAGTGCTCAGGGTTAGGGGAATGCTTGGACCTCTCTTCATGATAAACTCTGTCACCTTAAGAGCTATCTGATTTCATGGGCTAAATACCTCCCCCTAAGTGATAATGAAATTGATGGAGTCTTTAGGGAAATTGACAGCATTGAAGTGAGTTTGGAAGAAGCTTGGAATGACCAATCCTTCAAGGATCTCTCTACCAAAAAAGACCATCTTGCGGATTTTCTTCTAGCTCAGGAAAGGCAGTCAAGGGAAGTTTCCATGATTAAATGGCTCAGAGAAGGGGATAGAAATACTGCTTTTTTCATGCCTGTATCAAAGAAAGAAAGAGACCTATCAAGCCTAATATCTTGTTGGAAGATGGGTATCACACAGATGGCCGGGATGTGGTTGGAAGTATGGATTACTCTTATTTCAAGGAATTTCTAGCTGGTCCTAATGTGAATATTCCCAGTGGTTATCCTGGAGGAGATAATGATTTCTTTCATGTGATTCCCAAATGTGTTTCATCTCAGGAGAATGAGAGGATGAGTTCTATCCCGGATGAAAAAGAAATCTTCTCAGCCTTGATGAACCTCCATCGAGACAATGCTCCTGGTCCAGATGGATTCCCAGGATCATTCTACAGGGTCTCTTGGGAGGTGGTGAAGTCAGATATTATTATAGGGATCCAAGATTTCTTTAGGGGTGGTAACCTGCCGAGGGTTTCTTGTGCTACGAGCATGGGGATGATTCCAAAGCACCGGAGTCCCTCTTACATTTTGCAGTACAGACCAGTGAGTATGTGAAACTTCCCATATAAAATCCTTATGAGTGTGATCAATGCCAGATTGTCTGCTTATCTTCCTTGGTGGATTTCTTTGGGGAAGCATAGTTTTGTGAGGGGTCGATCTATCCAAGGGGCAATTTCCCTTTCTCATGAACTGATAAGGGATATCAACTTTAAAACAAGGGGTTCTAATATTTCTCTTAAGTTGGATATGAATAAATCTTACAATCGTGTGGAGTGAGGCTTCATTAATAAGGTATTGGCTAATATGGGATTTTCTTCTTGGAATATTGATCTTCTTTTCAGGTGTTTCAGTTCCCTGTGGATGGAAGTTTCTTTTCTGGGGAAGTCTTATGGTTTCTTTAAGGCCACCCGTGGCCTCCTCCAAGGGGATCCTCTTTCCCCAAGTATATTTATCCTCACTCAGGAAGTTTTGAGTTGTCTCATTTTCAGAAGTATCCATAATGGAGAGATTCTTCTATATCGGAGGCCGATGAGAGCTAAGGTTATATCTCACATGATGTTTTATGATGATACTCTTGTGTTTATTAATGCTGGGAAAAAGTCTATTGGTGGTTTGAACAGGCTTCTGGAGGAGTACTTCCACTGGAGTGGTCAACTTATCAACAAAGATAAAAGCTCCTTTTTCATATCATCTAAATTCTCTCTGAGTCGAACTTCTGATATTCAAGGTAATCTTGCAATAAAACATAGATGTTTTCCCTTACACTATCTCGGGTCTCTGATTTCCCTTGTTAGACTCCAGATTCGAGATTTTGACTTCCTTATTTCCAAGATTGTGGACCGAATTCATAACTGGAAAAATAGATACTTGTCCTTCGGAGTGCGTATTGAACTCATTAATAGTGTGCTTTTGGTGACTCCATTGCATGCTCTTTCGGTGGTTTCGACTCCAAAGGGTGTCATTACTAGCATGGAAAAGCTTCTGTCTGGATTCATTTGGGATCCTCAAGTGGAATAGAAAAAACATTGGGCTGCTTGGAGTAAGGTGGCCAGACCTGCTAGGGAAGTAGGTGTTGATGTGTGGAGTCTAGATGATACTCTCAGTGGTATGCAGGCAAAACTGGCGTGGGAAATTATGGATCAGTCTACTCTTTGGGGCTAAATGATGCATTCTTTGTTCCATGGCCATCTCTCGGGGGAAGAAAGGGTTTCCATGGTATGGCCTAATTTGGTGAATCTTGTCTCTGAGATTCGTGAACACTCACAATGGATTATAGGTAGGGTTACCATCTCCTTCTGGCATCAAAACTGGGCAGGAAAAGTGTTGGGATTTCCGGGTTGTCCAGTTCTTTTCATTTCTTTTCAGGAGGCAATCCATCACTCGGGCTTTATTAATACAGTGCTGGATGTGGAGCAGAAGGACTTATATGATCTCATCACTCCTTCCCAGGCTCCTGATCATTGCGTCTTCACTGCTTCTTCTTCGGGGACTTTTTCTGCTCAGGTTTTTCAAGGTATTAGGAGCCCCCCAATGCTGTCAGATGGGTGGAATGAGCTTCTGTGGTCTAAATTGGTTCCATCGAAATTAAATTTTATTTTATGGAGGATTAGGAATCATGCCATTCCCACTGATGATAACGTTAAACATTGTGGCATTCCACTGGTTTCCAGGTGTTCTTTTGTGTTGCTTCACAGGAGGAAACTATGGATCACCTTTTCTTCTTGGGGGAGTGGGCGCAGGCAGTATGGTGTTGCTTTGGGGATCTTATAGGGATTTGTGTTCCTTCTCTGGAAGTTCTTTCATTCTTGGAGATATGGTTTCATGGTTTGGGAGATAGAGGACCGGAGAGAATGTCTCGTGTGATGATATTATATGCTGGTTGTTGGGTGATCTAGAAATCTAGAAATAAGCTGAGATTCGAAGGGACCCACGCCTTGGGTAAATCCATCATCTTCAAGTCAAAATGCGTTCTTTCGGATCTGGTTTTCCTCTTCCCCTCCTGGCATGATGCTCTATCCTTCATATGGATGTGATCGCAATCCCATGGAGTCCAGTCGACAGTTTATAGAGGTTCTTGGGTTCCCTGGTCTCCGCCCTCGGGAGGGCTCAAACTCAATTCCGATGGGTCCTGTTCATCGGGGGCCCTGCGCAGAGGCGGTGTGGTGCGGGACAAATGGGGATCGGTATTTATGGATGTTTCCTCTCGGTTAGGGTATGGCTCCTCCCTCCTGGCAGAAGCCAAAGCCATGTTGACAGGTATTACCCTCTTCCTCCAGAAGGATATTGAGATTGATGAGGTTGAAACTGATTCGAAAATTCTTCATGATGCCCTCAAAGACATTTGTCCTCCTCCTTGGTCCATCTTCTATATTATCAACAAGTGCAAAGGTATGATGTCTAATGGTACCAAAATCAGTCATGTATGGCGTGAGGGTAACCAAATGGCGGATCACCTTGCTTCTCTGGATGTTCTGGGCTCTGACCCCATCTGGCTGCATGATTTTTTCTCTTTAAAGCCCGAAGGGGTCAATCTGATTAGAGGGGATGCCCTTGGTTTGCACTACTTCAGACCCCCATAGGCTATTTGTTTCTATGTTTTCTATTTTTTTTGTATGGATTGTGTTGTTTTCTCAATAAAAAGTGAAGTAATGATGATGATGAAAATAGGATAAAAATGGTGTGACATTTTTTAATAGTAAATAACCATATCATGGATCAATAAATTAAGGATTTAAACCATCATATAAAAACATGGCATACAATTAAAAATATAATAAGAGTATAAAAAGAATTAAAATCATAAAATTCATCACAAAAAATCATGAAATCATAAGCATAGGTCAAGGATCACTTCCAAGACACCATACCATTATGGGTGAGGATAACTGCACCCATATTATGCATAACATTATGGATGAGGCCAACTGCACCTTTTCCCATGTATAACATTATGGGAAAGGGTAATTACAGGTGGCTAACGCATAGTGATCTCATGAGATATAAATCATTACCCAATTGATTCAGGGGTTATATAATTATTGTCACACTTTTCACAAAATAATATTTCATCCATATGAGTTCCACATAGAAAAAAAACGTACATAAAATATAAATGTGAAATAAATATATGATAAATAAATGGGTAACATAATAATTCCATAAATCATTAACCATTGAGGTTTTATGTGGTACCCCAAGAAACCAAGGGATTGAATCATCTGGGACATTCATTATAAAATGTTCACTATTCCTAAAAATAAATATCAAAGTGAGGGAAAATTTATAATAAATTAATGAAGAATAATTCATGAAATCAATCTTTCTTATTGAAATTTTAAGAAAATAGAAAAGTTGTCTTTAAAAGGGATAATTTCTTAGAGTTTTTATAAAAATAGAAATGATAAAAAAAATATTAAAAATGAATTTTTTTTTCATTGGAAAACATAGATATAAAATAACCTTTAAACTGGTGGTACCGTATAAGAATAATTTTGGAAAAATAGATAAAAATTGGAAAAAATTCCCTTAAACACTTCATAAGTTTTAACTTATGGAAACAATAAAAAAGAAAATATAATGGAATGAATATCCCTAGAAAAAGGAAAATTTGGAAGAATAAAGGGTTACCTAAGATTCTCAATAATGGTTAGCATATTATATATCAATTAATGATCATAAATGAGGAGAAGATATGCATAAGGATATGATAAAATGGTTATAACTTACAAAATTCATACCAAATCAGTAAAATATAATTAATCATGAGTCATGAAATAAAGATTTATCGATACAAAATACATAAATCATAAGGGTGTTAAATCGTCACTAATCAATCATGATCCATGAAAACATATCATAAGCATAAGATATATTTTTATGGAATAGAAATAAGCATAGAAAATAATTTCTTTAGTCAAGGATCACTACCAAGACCATCATTGTGGGAAAATTCCTATAGTATATAGGGTTCACCCCTCATTCCATCATTTTTTAGTCAATATTCACTCCTAAGACTATCATTATGGACATACACCCATGCTAAAGTGCATCATAAGAAAGGTAAATCATAATCTTGTGAACATTTCTATTCACAATCATATCCACACATAATCTTGTGAGAATATATAGAATCAATCATACTCACAGATAAATATGTGATCATAGTTAGTCACAATAATATCCACACATAATTTTGTGAGAATATCCAGAAGAAATCATACCCATGCATCAAGATGTGAATATAGTTATTCACAATCATGTCCATGATTATCATCATCATATCAAGAGATATCTATATCACATTAACTAATTCATTGGGGGATATATAATTATAGAGATATATGTCTCATAATTAAAACCATATATAAGTGTGTCATAAGATCATAAAATAATTCATCAATTCGTCATAACTTAATATTTCATCATAACATAATTAACTCATGGGAAATAAAAGAGTTTTATAGAATAATCCTTAAAATATCATCATAATAAGAAACCCAGAGAAATAAAGTGGATGATATCATAACATCGTATCCCCAATGAAGTATAAAATTATTTTAGTTTGTTTACATATATGAAAAATATCTTTAAAAGAGCATTTAAACATTTTTTTTTTGAGAATAGTGAAAAGATCCTTTTCTTTGGGTATATTTAAAAAATAAAAATTCAGAAAATATTGAGAAAAATTTTTTCTTTCAAAATAACCATAGAAACATGTTAATGAATATTCAAATCAAATAATGTTCATGAAAGTGGGAAACATTATTCATGGAATATACATTAAAAGAGATCATTATTTTCATACTTTTGTAAAGATTAAAAATTGAATCATATGTAAAATATTTGAAAATATTTATTTAATTCATTTTTAAATAAATTCAAAGGTAGTAATTATGATATTTTTGAAATATTTATGTTTATATAAAAACATTCATAACATATTTTTTTGAACATGGACATGGAAGAAAAATTTCATCGACCAAAGAGTAAATACGGTTGGATTTTCTTAAAAACATTTTATCAATCATTTTAGGTACCAAAGAGAGGAAAATTACAATATTATTTGAAAATTCTTATAATAACTAGAGGAAAAAAATATATATTAGTTTTAAAGGATACAGATTATATAATTTCCCTGAATGAAATTTAATATAGAAAATTTCTAAAAGAAATGAGATTATAACATTATTCATTTCCACTTTGGAAACTTTTTAACCACAACCCCCTTGAAATACATAACTTCAAATGAAAAATTAAATAAAATTAATAAATATAGATTCATGATATAACGTATTGTTAGGACCAAATGGGGCTTAGATACCCTAATTAGGTTGAGGTGAATCAGGGTCTGGATATTCTTATCAAAATTCTTCCTTTCCCACTAAATCTTAACCTATTTATTACGAGGGTCACTTATTTTTATATTTAGTATTTATGCCGGTCTTATCCATTAAAAATTTATCTGATAATGATTTATAGAAATAAAATAAATAAATCAATCAAAAGGAAACACATATTTTTACATGGTTCACCCTCACTGAGCTACATCCAAGGAGCATACAACAATAATGTATCGATGCACCAAATATACTAAAGACCACTTCCAATACAATGTTTTGAGAAGAAACACTAACCCTCATGGTTTAAAACCATTTTCAATTGGAACACAGGACAAATAACAATATCTTCTATTGTTGAGATTTTTTACAAAATGTATGATAAGTTACTTTCAACTTTATGTGCTAATTCAAAGCTTTGATGTGAACATCCCCATGAGCATTGTCATTCCATGAGATATCATGGAAACTTCTTATCACTTTGAAAAGTTATTTAAGATTTTCCAAGTCTTCCTATTTCTAGAATGACTCTAGAAATATCAGTACTTTCTAGTATGCAGAACCACCTTCTTCCTTTCACTACCTCATATATAGTAGTGAATAAACTCTTTATGCAAGTATTGTCAAATGGTAAAGATCCTCTATCTTCTTCTTATTCTTATTCTTCTTTGGAATTTATATATGAATATGATATTTCTCATAGGTTAACCCTAGCACATACCTACTTACACAATACCACGATGTGTTACCCCAGCACAAAACCCTGGTACATAACCCCTATGTGAGATCCTGGCATGTAACCCTTGTGCGTGATCCTAGCATGTAACCCTTTAATGAGACTCCTTCGCTAGACCCTCTTCAGATAATGCAGATTGTGTGAATCCACTATAAGACTCTATTTTGATTAAATAAATTTCAAGACTCTATTTTGATTAACCATATCTCAATACTCTTTCCAGATTACCCATATTGTAAAACTATGTTCTATTCAAGTGGATCGTGAGAATTTTTTTTCATGCAGATCACATGACACTGATGCAAGACCTTGTTCAAGTTACATGGATCAATTAATATCAATGGTTATACATGTGCATTAAATCACCATGTGCATACTTCAATGCGTAAGAATCGTTCATGAGACCCCTTCATGAGATACTTTCACAAGATTTTATACTAATTACATGGATCATAATAATTTGGTGAAAGACTTTGTTCTGCTCATGTGAAATAATTTTTCTTAAAATAAAACCAGTTCATCAATATTCCCTTCACTTCATGTGAAACACCTTATATGGATTTTCTTTAGATATTATGTTTTATAAAAACTTCATCACCTATTACGGATGGGTTGGTGAGTATTTATAGGCAAAATTCAACCACCTTAACTCCATGAATTTTGGTTGGCCATCTGTTTTACCACCTTAAAATTTTCCATCATGTGCTTCACATGATCCCATAATGAGATCTAAATAAATTAATGCATTGGTAATATTCATTTTCATCTAGTGATTCACATGAACCTATCATGATATCCAAACACAATCATGAATTCTTCACATGATCTCATTGTTAGATCCAATGACAATCATGCGGTTAGTGATATTGTCTTCTAGTGCATCGTGAGATCTCATCACATGATCCACAAAAAATCATATGGTCCCATTATTTCAAATGATGACATGATATATAAATCATTTATAGACTCTTTATATTCATTTACTTAACATTATCTCATCATGATATCTATATAAAATCATGTGCTTCATGTGATTTCGAACTACCACGATATATCTCCATCATTAATACCTATTTTTCTTTCATGTTCTTTACATGATCCCACCACAAGATCCCTTGAAAATCATGAGATTCTACCCATGATCTCTTCAATAGATCCCCTAACAATCATGTGGTGATTCACATGATATCACCGATAGATCCACTAAAAAACATGTGATGTCCTCAAGTTCTATTCATGATCCCATCGTGTGATCAGTTTTTATATTTTCACTCTGTGTGACCAGTTCTAACATTCATTCTCTAAATGATCAATTCAGAAATTTTCACTCCACATAATCAGTTATAACATTCTTTCTTTGGAATACCATTCTAGACATTCACGCTTTGTATGATCAGTTTCGACATTCACACTCCACAATATCAGTTTAGAAATTCATGCTCACTCTTCATGCCTCCTTTGACAACCATCCTTCATCAACAGCCTCAAACCTTGTCTAAAAACACAATCAAACCAAAATCACCAAAAAGATGGATTTTTTCAAAAATATAATCCTTTTTTGTTAAAAATACTTTAAGACTTCAAGAATCATATTTTTGACAAGTCATGAACATGAAAAACAATTCACCTTTCGTAACCCCAGATAGTGATCAAGGACTTCTTTAACATGTACTCTAAGCCCACATGAGTCAATCTTTGTATGATAAACAAGATTTAATTGAAAGTTTCATTGATTAATATCTTAATTATTGAATTCTCCTCTGGAAACCTTCTCGATATCAAACAATATAATAAGTTTAGCCATCGATATAACATCTTAACTGCACATTTCAAATTCTTGCATCATGAACCCTTGTCATGATTCTTCTTTGAGGAAAGACCTGCATTAGCATCATCATATTTAAAACTATTCCTATTTCATTGCTCCCCTTATAATCTTCTACACCTTTCTTGATCAATAAAATTTCTCCCCGTTTTTCAATGAACCTAAAGATCACTCTTTTTTGGTCTCAAGGAGAGGGGATTCTATATATACACTATTCAAGAATGGGGAGACAACTGAACTCCTAGAGCCAGTAGATTCCACATAAATGCTACTTTAGGAAAGTCATTTGTTATAATTTCTATAACTTGTATGTCAGTTGGCATATACTCTAACTTCTCAATCCCATGCTTCATATTCTTCTTGATGAATTGATATTTTATTTCTATGTTCCTTTTCCTTGAAAGAGGAACTATATTTTTACTAATATTTATGGAACTTGAATCATCACAATGGATACTAATCAGAGACTTAACTTCAATATCCCCCTTTCTCATAGAATTTAGTATCGTATTTATTCATTTATGAATTTAATCCCCCTTATTAAATGATTTGCATGCATCATATTCATGATAATCTACAAAATCATTAGGGGACTCAAATTGTTGTTTTATCTTCTAAAAATTAAATAAAGAGAAATTACTCTCCCCCTTTGGTCATTCAATTCTTCTTATCCCTTGAGACACTATAGGTTGACATACGAATACCACCTAGCTATGTCAACTATTTTCAATTTCACCTTTGACTCCATTTATCAACTTTGGATTGAAACTTTGATTATTTTATCACTTTTAAAGTTCAGAGTCGTATGCTTCATTATAGTTGAACACTACTAAAAGATTTTCATCAAGTGAAATTTCCACTTGGCATTGATTCATTGATAGATCCTATAATCCAACCAAGTCATAAAACTTTTTAGCAAACAATATTTTAATCCAATAAATTCCAATGTTTTCCATGTCACACACTTACTTCCATGGATTCTAGCATCATGAATTTACTCAATTCTATAGAGGAATCTCTTGTAAGATGAGGCTATATCTCATAGAGTTATTATAACCATATCTCCCCAAAAACTTCAAACATTGGAATGATATAGATCATTGATACTGATTATTCAGAATAATTTAAATGTTGAATTACTCTTCAGAATGGAGAGACCACTTGTGGGAAACGCTGTTGATTTTCTATCAAAACTTCTTGGTATCCTAAAAATATTCAGATAATACCACATTATAAGAAAAAAATCATAAAATACATGAGTATTGTTGCTTCTCCCCTAATATTTCTTCTCTCAACAGACAAATAATACTTTAACTGGGGAATTATACCAATATTTGAATATTTGATGTGACTTGGAACCACAGGATCATTCAAGTATAGATCTAAAAACTCTTCAGTTTCAAATCAGGATATTTATCATATAATATTCCTTTTCCACAACATTCGACTCTCTAATAAATATTTGGAAAACATAGTTGTTGTTTAACACCACTTGTAAAATCTGACACCATATGTGAATTTCAAGAGTTTATATTCTTCTTCTTTCATGTATCTCCATTCAAATTATGCACCTGTTTCTTTTCAAATACACACACACCCCATGGATCATATATCCCAATTGATCTTGTACCACATAAAACACATATTGTAATTATTTATTTCATGGGGGATATGGGTACCTCTAGAATCATCAAGAAGATGATTTTTGTTGATCCTAATAGACCAACCCTTTGATAATTTGTTATAAAGAACTGTACTCTTTATATGATTTTTATATCTACCCAACCAACTTCAACTATTCTATCCATATAATTAGAAATTCTCTACCTATATGCTTAGTCTTCTTTCAATGTGTAAGTTCTTAGGATTAGAATTTTTCACAATTTTGGGTTCATATCCACTAGTGAAAATTTCTTTCTTTGATGCTCCACCTATACACAATTCATCATGATTCATTCTCTATGGAGGAATCTTTCCACTAGTCATATATTCTTGATTCATTATATATTAGATAGATCTTTCTATTTCCTTTAATTATTATCTTGGGGCATGACACATGAATTTATCAAAGAATTATTTATTAATTTTTCATTTATTAGTTATCTGATTCACGTCACCCTTTCTTTTTGGGGATGCGTTTTCACTAAACTTACATTCTTCTTACTCACAAATGGAATAGATCCTCCATTTTTCTAATAGGTTCATTCACATTATTTCCAAGTGTTTTTTATTAGTGTAATAGAGGAGGTTCTTGGTGTACCTTTCATTGAGATCCTTTTGTTTTCTCCAAGGCTATAAATTAATTTTTCAATTTATCATGTTGTCTTCTAATATAGGTTTTTTAGTTATACACCACTAGAGTTATAGATCTTCTTTCTGGTTTCTTTTCCTTAACTACTTTCATATAGGTGTAATATTATTCCAAATTCCCATTATTAGCACATATAAAACATCTCCTTTTAAAAACATACCTCACATCATCATGTATCGATTGATATGTTGATATAGCTAGAGTTTTTATTCTAACATTGATCCCCTAATCTTCTTGAAACATACTCTTGGTGTGTCCCAATATTCCACAATAGTATCATTTCGTGGATACTTTCTTTTAAGAGTATATTCTTTTAGATTTCTCCAAAATCATCTACTTATTCTCATATTTTTTAATATTTCAATCTTCACAGCATGAAATATATTTTAAAGCATAAAAAAACTTGAAATATGACCATGAATGTCATGACCCCCTCCCCACAAGGTATACCCCTCCTGGGCAAAAAATAGTAGAAGAGAGATAGTGACCCTTGAGTCCCACCTCCAGTAGACCTTAGGTTGGCAACTAGAACTGAGGGTATAATAAAAATTAATATGGGAGGAATGTCCCTCCAAGAGAAACACATGTGGAATATAGAGAAAAGATAGACACCAACCAAATCCTAATTATACTATAATATAAAAGAAAACCCAAGTACAGGAATGTAATTTCCTACAAAAACTACTACAACTGAAAGGGAAAACTGAAATTACCAAAATAAGGTAAAAACGATAGTGACCTCGAACCCCAAATAGCTCTTGCAAAACTCCAAGCTAGTAGTAACCAGTCTAATCTATAACCTACTAAAACTAACCTAAAAAACCAATTTATATATATGTAGTCTGAGTATAACAGTATACTCAGTAGGATCATCCCTAAATCCCTCATGAAAAAGGTAAATAAAGCCTGTTAAAGCACAGTTAACAACAAGTGAAACTAACTCATCGCTTAAAAAGTTATACTAAGCTACCAGCCTCACCATAGATATTCTCACCAAGTATTGAATACAGGATCATATAATATAATAAATAATATCAAGGGTACCCCACTGCCACTTCCCCACTATTTTTCCTCTCTTCCCCAACATCGCATGTCCTGATAATATCTCTCCAAAAAGGCTAGCCCGCAGACACCTGGACAAAGCACCACAACATGCACCTTATGCAACACACCATCACATCCACATAACTAAAAGTAACTAGGTAGTTTCCAAGAGCCACCAGATCTCACATAATGTGTATCATACGTCGAGTATTATACCTCAATCCATCAAAACCCATACACTGAGTAAGGATCCTCAAGCCATCATAGCCTATACACGTTATACCTATAGTAGTCCTTAGGAATTTATATCCAAAATACATGTACCTGAAACGACCACAATCTATTACATCCCTCTACATATATATATTGGGAAAACTAACCGTCATGCATACCAATACAAGTAACTACCAAGAGAAGATAACGGGGCCAAAGGGGGTAGTCAACTAACCATCCTCCCAGAGAGATGTTGGGGAAAACACCCCCCCCCCATGTCTCAGAATCCTCGGGGTGTCAGTTTCCCTAACCGATAGGGTGGAGTATCATATAGAAGCACAAAAATTATAGGATATAATATAGCTCGCAACCACACTATGGTCATAACCTATTCTCAAACTCAACTGCAGCTAACCTCTCTCAGACTACCATTTACCACTTTTAAAACTATATATCCTATAAGCACACAACAATTTAAATATCTAAATTAAATTACTTTGTCTCTTTTTATAAGTTGCACTTTATTTTAATTAATTCTTAACTATTAATTAACCATTATTATTTCCACATCACATCACATAACCATTTCAACAATGATCAATGCCCTCCTGGCATAAGAAAACCAAGTCCATGGATTCTCATAATTATAACCTCATCATTTCATCCAAGTAAGCTCCAACACCTAGGGTTAAACATTTGTTCATTTATTTAAAAACATTACCACTTTCCATATTTCCAATTATTCTAGAAAAATATTATATGATACCAAACAAAAGGGGATCAACACAGTGAGTAGATGAACTACTCGTTGAGTATTCTCCACCTATAGAAGGAGCATAGACTCATCCAAACATGGGTAGCTAAAAATGGAAAGCACATAGAATATCCTACATGTCTTCACATATCTTTTAAGGAGAGTAACCAAACACATTTGTCTACCTCAAGAAGTAGGGAAAGGAAAGAATATAAACAAACAACTTGGATACCATCCAAACAATAGATTCAATAAGAATGCATCTTTCATAATAATGGGTAATCCCAACTTTAACCTGTTTCATAACCTCTGGTGACTTCCCTAACACCACATGAATAAACTAATGCATCTATCCACTCTAAGCATCAACTAATGCCACAATAACCAGTCCTCTCTTCCCCACATACCACAACATCCCTCCAGGCTTAGCCATCCCAAGATCACATCACATCTAGACCTCCCTACCCCCACAAACCACAACAGCTCTCTAGGATCAGTCATCCCAGGCTCATGTCATATCATAAGAATCATGAAACGAACATATAAATGGGATCTTGTCCCCAAAGCAAGGCAGTCATCCTTTACACACAATGAGCTCTCACGACTCTAAAACACAAGGCACTTGGCCTTCATAAGAAAGTGAGAAAATCATGACCTATAAAGGCATTATCTTTTATCAAACACCCATTACTTATTCCATATTGAATTAACTAATTCATTATCACAGTTTCCAACTATAGGCAACCTAATAAAAAATATATCATAACTATCAAAAATTAATTAAACAATTAATTTAATCATGACATAATTATTTTATCAACAAGAATCATCATCTTTAAGGTTCATTAACCATTTCAATTAAACATGCATACTTTCATCAATTTGATTAACATTAAATTTAAAAAACAACTGGATTCATTAAACATGTCTCTTAATCTTTTATCCAATTAATTATCAATTAATTCTGACTTTAAATTCTTTACCAATTTCTATCAAGAACAACACATTAAATCAAGAAAGAAATAGATATCACACTATCTCATAAATCAAAAGGCAAACCATTATCACGGTACAAAGCTACAACATTGTTATGTGATCGATACCAATTCTTTAATTCGGTTCAATTAATTATTAGGTCAATTTCATTGTGATCCAAGGGGATAAATCTAACTCTATGATTGAATTTACATAAATAGATAAGAAAAAAAAATTCCCTACATTAAAAGGTCTTTGACTTTCTTCATATAAGAAAGGACCATGCAACAGATCTCGGATCACCTCTCCCACAAGAACTGCATCCAACCAAGGATGCAGTGGCACCACCGCACCAACAACAACTGAGAGAAACCCCATTAGAACTATGGGTAAGAAACCAACATCACACCTTAAGATGATATGAGAGTAAACAAGATCAAAATTGGGAGAAACCACTATAAAATCGGTGAAATACATACCTTAGATCAAGTTGGATCACCACAGATCAAAAATGGAAGCCTGAGATTGATTATCATTGAAGGGATCTCCAAAATACTGAAGAGGATATTTCCAGGTCTCTTGGAATGAGAGGGAGGGAAGATGTAGTTGTAGGTTTTGACCACCCAAGTGGCTGGAATGTTTTAAAACGTTATTGAAACAAGGAATTACCTTATGTGTAATTTCATTTCACACCATTTAATGACTCGAGGCCGGTTTTCACTGAAAAAATCATCACCTTTTGATTTTATTTTATTTTTCAAACCCCAAAATATTATACGACGTGAATCCCACTTTCACATAGTGAAATTAATATACATGGAATGAGACCCACTTTCATGTTGTGAAAGTTCCCTACACCCAGTTCTCAGTACCTAAACTCCTCCATACTTCCTCCAAACCTCCTTCGAGTTCTGCAAGCCTTGGGAACACGAAAAGGGTCAATCCATGTAGATCTGGACCCTTACATAAGATAACTCTCAAAAACATTATCATCCTCGAGAATACAAAACCAACCCAAAGAGGAAACATGAAAGTTTCATATGAACAACCACCCTGTGAGATACCTCTCAAGGCTATCTTCACCATAGGATCTCACCACCTCACTATAGAAACAAGTGAAAAACCACGCAACAACCACAACCATCTCCTAAACACTCTCTTAGGGTAGATACCTTTCAAAAGAGATCAATCCAAAATAAGAAAAAAGAGAAAGCCATCTCATAACTAGAAAGGTAGACTACCATAAAACTAACAACATTACATGATAAGATATAAACATCAAACAACTCAGGGTACTGAGCGTGTATCTACAACTCACATTCCTAGGTACTCTCCTCTATGCCACTATTCCTCCACAAGACACAAACCAAGGGGATATCATTCCCACACAACACCTTATCCTAGTAGTCCTGGATATCTACAGGTCGTTCCTTAAATGTCACATCATCATTAACCTCAATCTCACCCCAATCGATGATGTGATATTCATCGTGAAGATAATGACTGAGCTACGACATGTGAAAAACATCATGTATCTAGATGATCTGCATGGGAAGTTCTATCTGATACTTCATGGCTCCAACATGATCCAACACCTTGAAACGCCCAAAAAACTAGGGAGAAAGCTTACTCCCTTAACCAAACATAATATTCCCATGATGGGAATCCACATTCAAGAATAGAAATCTCCAACATTGAACTCTAGTGGTCACTACCTATGATCAACATAGGATTTTAGATGATCCTGTGCTCGTTTCATCCTCTTGTGAATCACCTGAACTATCTCTGTTGTATTCTGTACCAGTTCAAACCTGAGAATCACTGACTCTCCGGAACCAGTCTGGCATAATGGAGTACATCATGGTGATCCATATAAGGCTTCAAATGATTCCATACCGATGGTGGAGTGAAAACTATTGTTGTAAGATACAACTACCAAGGGAAAGTCCCTCATCCACAAACATTCAAATTCCAAGACATAAGAGCACAGCATATCTTCAAGAGTATGGATGGTCCTCTCTGTCTGACCATCCGTTTGCGGATGAAAATAAGTGCTAAGGCATATTTGAGAACCAAAATAATGTTAGAGAACTCTCCACATCCTGGAGGTAAAAATAGGACCTCAATCAAAAATAACCATCCTTGGGACCCTGTGGATTCTCACCACCTCCTCTAGATACTTCCTTAATAAAAACTTTGCTAATATTGAATCCTTATTCTCTATAAAGTGATATGATTATGTCAAATGATCCACTAACACCCATATAGCATCATAGCCTCCCTGATCTCGAGGTAAACAAGTAACAAATTCCATCAATATGTTCTCCCACTTCCAATGAGGAACATATAACAGATAGAGAAAACCACTGGGAACACAGTTCTCGACCTTCACCTTCTGGTAGAAAAAACATTGAGACACAAAACTCTACAACTGCATGCTTCAAAAAAGGCCACCAAAACTGACCTCTCAAATTTCGGTACATATTTTTCATTCTAGGATGTACCGTTAAGGGAGAACTATAGAACTTTATGATAATCATGTAATGCATCTCCAAGGGAATGATAATCCTTCCTTGGAACAAAACTCGGTGTTTTTTATCCTCAAACCAACCATCAGGGTCCTCACCACAAACAACTCGGTCTCTCTAGAATTCCACCTCAAGATCCTTTAACTAGGACTCCTCCACCTTCTTCACTAGAAATTATTGCACCGTCATCTAAAAAATACAACCTCCACCCCCCGACTTCTCCCATATCTAGATTCAATGATAAAATTTATTTCATCACTCTTTAAGAATCACTAGATTCACACACTACGTCACTATATGACTTTATATTCAGTGCATCGACTACAACATTCCCATTTCAGGTGTATACGAAATCTCAAAGTTGTAATATTTCAAGAACTCCATCCACTAACATTGTCACAAGTTCAAAATACATTTCTAGAAAACATACCTTGGGCTCTTATAATCAATGAAGACCACAAAGCACTCGTTTATGAGGTAATGGCTCCGCAACTTCAGGGAAAACACCACTACTACCATCTTTATATTGTGGGTGGCATAGTTATTCTCATGAGGATTTAACTACCAAAACCCATAGAAAACGACAAATCTCTACTACATCAAAACACAACCCAACCCAAGTCGTAAAGCATCACAGACAACATCAAACTTAACTCCTTTTATAGGTAGACAAAGAACTAGTGCACTGACCAACTTCTCCTTTAGACACTCAAAAGCTATGTGACACTTATTATTACAAAATAATGCCTGATCCTTTCTTGTAAATGATTTCATATGAGTCTCAACCCAAGAAAAATCAGCTACAAACCTCCTATAATAGCCTGAAACCAAAGAAACTTCGTGCATGTGCTACTATATTAGGGGTTTCCCAAGACAGAAATACTTATATCTTTGATGGATTCATATCTAATCCCTACTAAGATACAACATGCCCTAAGAAATGGACTTCTTGAGCCCAAAACTCACACTTTGGAAACTTCCCAAACAACTTCTCATGGTAAAAAACTCCCAAAATAAAATGCAGATACTTTACATGATCCTTCTCAGACATGGAGTACACAAGGGTTTCATTGATGAAAACCACCATGAACTTATCTAGGAACTCGAAGAACACATAGTTCATTAATCCCATGAACACAGCTGAAGAATTCTTCATAGCGAACATCATCACAAAGAACTCATAATTTCTATGACGACAACAAAAAGTAGTCTTTAGAATATTTTTATCCTTTAAATTCATTTTATGATATCCTAACCACAAATAAATATTCGAGAACCAACTTTCAACCTTAAATTGATGGAATAAATTATAAATCCATAGAATATGATAGAGGTTTCTCACTGTCACTTGGTTCAGATGATGATAATTGACACACGACCACAAACTTCGTCAGCCTTATTTTTGAAAAAAATGGCCAACCCCATGGTGAAACACTCATTCAAAAAAACCACACTGAAATAGGCCATTAAGATGTATACGCATCTCTTTTAACTCAAAAGTTTCCATCCCATATGAATAAATCGGGATAGGAGACACACCTGACTGTATTTTGATCCAAAACTCAATATCTCATTGATGGGGTAATGCTACAACCTCCTCTTGGAAGTCATCAGGGTACTCTTCTAAAAACCTAGGAAAAATGACTACTGAAACTATGATAAACTCATCATCATCTAATATATTAATGAAAACAAGGATGGAACACTCATCTGACCCATATGAGGCTCTTTCTCACCAATAAACACTATTGGCTCTCCATCAGTATTGAAGAACAAAACCTACCTCATGAATAAATTCAATATATCCTGCACTGAATATAGCCAATCCATCTCAAGGATGATTTTATATGTTTTTATCCATAAACATAGGAAATATCTCCAATATTGGTTCTTCCCCATCACTAGCTCATAGTTTCTACATAATTCAAAAAAGTCAACTCAACCTCCAACTAGAGTAGTCAGCGCCAAGGGAACTGGAAGCCTCTCAACCTAAAGTTTCAAAGCATGGACAATGGTATGTGATGTGAAGGATTACTTTACTTATAGATTTAAAAAATCATGCACCCAAGTAGAAATCAAGAAAAGGGTACCTCGAACAACATTTGGATCGCCTAGTGTTTGCAACACTAAAGCATGAAGCTGAAGAATACCTACTCAATGACCTCTCTGGACATGTTGACGACCACCTCTAAGGTCATGATCTTATCTTTGAGGATGGGGAGAATCCCAAGGCTATCCTCTGCCTGCCCCATATTCTCTATAATGATCCCAAACTAGAGCAACCTTCTACTACTACCTTGACTGGAACTGCCTCAACAGAAGATCTGGAAGTAGAACAACTGGCACATGATGACTACCCATAAAGGTTGGGCACTATTTCTGCTAATGACCTCAACCTCCATAATAAAAAAACGTATCTAATTCCTTAGAATAGGTTTTATATCCCCCTCCCTCAAAAAAATGAGACATTTAGGGTTGGGACCTACCCTCAGATGATCGGAATCACTTCTGTCCTATCAATTAGAAACCCTAGAACACAACTCTTCTTTATGATGAATCCGGATGAATCCCCTCTCATGAATATCTGGTTCTGGATAACTTCCTCTCAATGACCTCTTCTCTCACTAATACCTCAAGATACATCTTCAACATAAATAGGGTGACCTGTTTCTTGATATCTAGATGAAAAGCCTCTTGAAAATGAATTTCCCTAGCCTCCCCATCTGGAAACAGGTCCAAATCATGTCATAGAAGGTTCTTGAAATAGATTCCAAAATCTCACACAAATGAGCTCCCCTATCGAAGGGTAATAAACTCCTAATGAATGTCCACCTTCATGGTCAGATAAAGAAACTCAACTCTGAACTGGTCTTGAAAATCCTCCTATGAGACTATCAACTTTTCACGATCCCTGAGGAATAAGATCCACCACTACCTCACTGCCCCACACAGCATCGCCAAAGGAAATGATACCCAGTGCTACTTCTAAACATGGATCGAACTAAAGTTTATCTCAACCTCCTTAAAATAGTCTTCTATGACCGTATCTAAAATGGATCCCTCATACCTTTTTAAACTCTTTCACTGAAATGGTTGGAGTGTCCTCCTCTAAGTGTCATTTTCATCATCCTCTACTTTGTGGTGATCTATTGGCACAACCTTCTTAACATATTCTATGTGAAGCTGATGAGGATGTCGACTTGGAACCATACATGAAAAAGAATAAACAGTTAGAGATCCTAAACCTAAAATATGGAAGACCTTTGCATTGATTAATTTTTTACTCTTTTTAGGTTAACATATCCCATGTTCTACCCATTCATACACAGGCACAAAGAATAATTATGCATGATCCTTTCCTATGTATCTACACTAAAACCAGTATCACCTCATTTGGTGGACACTATAAGATTAAAATTATGTTAATTAGATCATAGGGGGGCCAAAATACTCATGTCTTAGCTAGTCTCCCATGTTAGAATGCTTGATAAAGTTAACTAACATTGTTTCAAAAACAACCCATGAAACCTCACTTATGCCTAACTCCATACTTCATATTATCCCTCAACCTCACTCTGATACCACTTTTTCATGTCCCCCTCCCAACAAATTGTACCCCTCCTAGGCTGGAAATGATAGAAGAGAGATAGTGACCCCAGATTCCTGCCTCTAGTAGGCCCCGAGTTGGAGAATAGCACCGAGGCTATAATAAACATGCAGATAGGAGGCATTACCCTCTAAGATAAACACATGTGGAAGAAAGAGATAATACATACACCAAAAAACTCCTTTTAAAACTATAATATAAAATAAATCCCAAGTATACAAATGTAATTTTATACAAGAACTACTACAACTGATAAGGAAAATTATAACTACCAAAATAAGGTAAAGACGACAGCGACCTCAAATCCCAAACAGCTCCTGCAAAACCCCAAGCTAGTAGTA
This sequence comes from Viscum album, assembly GCA_963277665.1. Lineage (NCBI taxonomy): Eukaryota > Viridiplantae > Streptophyta > Magnoliopsida > Santalales > Viscaceae > Viscum > Viscum album. The sequence goes on from OY728144.1 coordinate 292,755,288, forward strand.
ACCAGTCTGATCTCCAACCTACTATAACTTACCTGAAAAAAAAAAGTTTATATATATGTAGGGTGAGTATAACAATATACTCAGTATGATCCTCCTCAAAGCCTCTCGTGCAAATGGTAAAGAAATCATGGTAAAGCACAGTGAACAACAAGTGAAACTAACTTTTCACCTAAATAGTAATATTGAGTTCCCAACCTCACCATTTCTACTCTCACCAATTATCACATACAAGATTATATAATATAATAAATAATATCAATGGTACCAGATTACCACTTCCCAACTAGTTTTCCACTCTTCCCCAACATCGCATGTCCTGAGAATCTCTCTAAAAAAGGCTAGCCCACAAACATCTGGGCCAAACACCACAACATGCACCTTGTGCAACACACCACCACGTCCACATAACCAAAAGTGACTAGGTAGTTTCTGGGAGCCACCACAACTCTCATAACGTGTATCATACGTTGTGTATTATACCTCAATCCATCACAACCCATACACTGAGTAAGGATCCTCAATCCATCACTGCCTATACACATTATACCTATTGTATCCCTTAGGAAACTATACCTAGAATACATGTGAATAGAATAACTACAATCCATTACAGCCCTCCACACACATATATTGGAAAAACTAAACATTTTTTATACCATCAAAATTAACTACCAAGATAAAAGAACGGGGCTAAAGGGGGTAGTCAATCATCCATCCTCCCACTGGGATGTTGGGGAAAACACCCCCCCCCCCATGACTCAGAATCCCCTGGGTGTCAGTTACCCAAACCGATAAGGTGAATTTGCATATATAAACACAAAAATTATAGGATATAATATAGCTCACAACCACACTATGAGCATAACCTAGTCTCAGACTCAACTGTAACTAACATCTCTCGAACTCCCAATTGCCACTACTAAGACAATATATCCTATAAGAACACAATCATTTAAAGAGATACATTAAATTACTTTATCTGTTTATATCAATTTCACTTTATGTTAATTGATTCTTAACCATTAATTAACCATTATTATTTCCACATCACAACACATTACCATTTCAAAAAAGATCCATGACCTCCAGGCATAAGAAAACCGAGTCCACGGCTTCTTAGAATTATAACCTCAGCACTTCATCCCAGTAGGCTCCAACCCCATGGGTTAAACATTTATTCATTTATTTAACAACATTACCACTTTCTATATTTCCAGGTATTTTATAGAAACATTCTAAGATACCAAACACAATGGGTTCAACAAGGTGAGTATATTAACTACTCGTCAAATATTTTCCACCTATAGCGGGAGCATAGATTCATCCAACCACGAGAAGCTAAACATGGAAAAGCACATGGAATAACCTATGATTATTCAACTCTATTGGAAGGAGAGTAACCAAAAACACCTGTCTACCTCAAGTAGTGGGGAAAGGAAATAAGATAAACACACAACCTAGGCACCAACCAAACAATAGATTTATAACACCCTAACCCCTCTAGACCAAAGTCAATGCATTACTTTTTATATTGGAATGGTTATAATGAATTAAAATCATGAAGGAACGATTATTTTAGTAGTCTTTAAGAAACTAGATACATAAATGTAACTCAAATTACATTGTAAGAGGTTACAAAATACAATACATAATAAAAACTAAAAACTGCATCCATAAAGCTCAATAAATAGTATCCTCTTAATAATCTTTTGAAGGTAAAAAAATGAAAGGGGTGATATCTAATGCTCATTAAGGGTTAAAATGGTGGAATCATTAATCAATAATAACTTAATTGTAAGAAATTTGACATAATCAATATGTCATGGTGAATAAATGAAAAATTCACGCCATTAATAAACTAAGAATGAAACTGCATCCATAGATTTTTTCATAGTGAAAACCTCATGGATAGTAATAACTGATAATGAATAAAGAGAATGATTATTAATTGGATGTCATGTATCTGGTACATGATATCATAATACCATTAAAAATGGTTTAGTTCTATGGGTAGAAACATGTCTGATTTTTTGGAAACAAACTCAAAGGGTTTGTCGCCAAACTGATTGTCTCATGAGACTTGTCGATGCATCGAGGGGATGTAGCAGGCCCCACCTACAACTTCATGTCCAAATAATTCTTTATACAAATATTCAACACAATAGAAATATGCATTTATATTATCCGTATAGAATAGAGGATACGGATTCATCAATATTTCCACTGTTAAAACAACATTCAAAATAAATACCGTATGTAAAATGGGATAAGGCTTAGAAAATAATCATATCCATGATATGAGAATATGGAATTTTAAATGGAATATAATTTAAATTTAAAAGTTATCTCAAATGGGCAGTAGGTACACCACATAAGAAAGAGTAGGTGCACAATACTAAGCAAGTCACAATGAAGTGAAAATTGAGACAAAGCTCGTTACCATGTTGTAATCAATTAAGTTGTATGACCAAAAGTCAATAACCACCAAAAGAATCACAGAATAACATAAAAATAATAATTATAATATATATAAAATGGAAGTACACCTATACCACATATAATAAATAAGAGGTGAATAATGGAAATCCCATAAAATTGAAAGTGAGATGAGAAAACCCCTTACAAACATTTCGTCATAGTAATGAGTGTTCTTGTGAGGGCTTAATAAGAGGTAAAGGGGTATAAAATTATTTATATACAATAAGGGCAGTATGGGGGAGGTGATAAAACCTACCCCATCATTAGGAATTAAAAATAAAAGGGCACAACATAGGGTAAATTCTTGAACAAAAGTGAGAGAGAGGATCCCTTACCTTATGCTTGAAGGTGTTCTTGATTGTTCTTAATGACCTGAATAATAAAATTTAGCTTCATTAATTAATAATTCCAGAACCTAATAAAAATTTAATTGATATTTTATAACCTTATTAGGTTCATTAATGGCCTTTTTTATGGGTTTAATGGATTCAATTTTATTGTTTTGGTAGCATTTTCTTCTTTGGTTTTCATGATCTGTTTACTTGTATTCATGAATGGATGTTTGTTTGAAATGTGGTTAAACATACAGAATTTTTAATATAAATTATTAGTGACATTAAATATATATAAATTATCTTATAATTATTATATTTATATACCATAAGGATGACTAATTCGATGAGTTAATAATAAATGCTTGGATTTGGCTTGGTGGTTTTGTGCACAATAAACTTGTCTTGTATTATTATTCCATATTATGAGTGTGTAAGAATTATAGAACATTAAACAAGAAAAAAGACATATATTATGATCTGGTTCAACGATTGAAAAGGTTTTATGACCATTATTGAAGATATTAATGCAAATTGAAAACCCATCTTCCTTGAGTGTGATAAATTAACACATCTCGGACGGTGTTTGCATTTATTATATAAAAGGGGGGAGAGATTATGATGAAATATTCCATTAGCATAATGAAAATATAGTAAATGTAAGGTACTATAATTATCATGGCATTTGGATGAGGTGAGTTGAGAAGAGAGAAACAAAATAATAAAACTTGTAAAAGAATTTGAAAGAAAAGAGAAGAGAGGTTCACCTCTTGAGTGCTCCTCCTTGAGAAATTCCTTAAGAACTTTGTTTTGGGCCTTTTGGTGAGACCAGAAGGTCTTGGAAGTGGGGAGAGGGCTTTTAAAGAGTATTTGGTGGAATTTAGGCAAGGATTGAAGCTTGAGTTTTGTGGGAGGAAGAGGGGATGAGGGGTGGTTTATATAGTAGAGGGGAAGGTATTTTACATTATTTTAATTATTATTTTAATATTTTTCTCAAGAATATGAATAGTATTGATTCATGTGATCCTAAATAGTAATAATTTCATGTGAGTTCGAACCAATTGGGCTTACATCAGCCTTGCATCGCCTATGATGCAGTAAATCAAGCATTTAGCATTTATCGTAATTTATTATATTTTACTATTCATCAAAAATTCATGTATTTCATAAAAATCCCAAAAATTTACCCAAAACATTTTTCAATATGTAGAATCCAAAAATGAATTCCATTTTTCATAAATAATTTCATAAATATGATTAATTAAATATTTAATTAAAATCGTTATTTAATCGAAAAATATAAACACTTAAATTATTCATCTTCATTTTTAAGGTGCCTAAATTTATTTATACATTCATGGGTGTGGATACCATTCATAAGAGTTATATTACTATTCAAGGTTAGTATACTATTCATAAGGATAGGTTACTATTCATAAGGTTATGTTATTATTCACCAAAAAATAAGTTAATTCTATCAGACTCTAAATATCATCCTGAACACAACCGTGTATGTCAGATTTTCAAAATTCGAAACACATAAGTGGAAATTTTAAGTTAAATGTCTAGGATATGACTATCTCCTAAATAACCAAGTATTGTTTCAAATAAAAATAGTTCTTTATGAAATATAGTCTATAACTTGAATGTATTTATGATAAACATACCATAAAATGTTTGGGGTGCTACATTATTCCCTCATTTGGAAATTTTGTCCTCGAAGTTTTTCATTTATAAAGCCCACCAAAAAGATGTGGGTGGTTCTTCTTCATAACATCCTCAGGTTCCCATGTTGCTTCCTCCATATTCTAGTTTTTCTAAAGAACCTTTACTAGACAAGTCGTCTGATTTCTCAATACATGTTCCCTTGTGTCAAGGATCCCGATAGGCTCTTCATAGTATGACAAATCAGGTTCCAGTTCTATTTCTTAATAGGTGAGTACATGCATTGGGTCTGGCATGTATTTCTTCAACAATGACACATGGAACACATCATAAACTTTGGAGAGACTTGGAGGCATTGCTAAATAGTAAGCTACAGCTCCAATCCTTTCCATAACTTCAAATGGTATGATGTACCTGGGGCTCAATTTCCCTTTCTTACTGAACCTTAAGACACCCTTCCATGGAGATACTTTCAGAAAGACATGATCTCCCACTTGGAATTCCAAATCCTTTCTCTGGTTGTCAGTATAACTCTTCTTCCTACTCTGGGTTTCTTTAATATAGGCTTGGATTGTCTTCACCTTTGTCATGGTCTCTTCAATAATTTTTTGGCCTATAAGTTTCCTCTCACCAAATTTGTCCCAACAAGTTGGAGTTAGACATCTCTTTCCATATAATGCTTCATATAGAGCCATTTGCATACTATAATGGAAACTATTGTTGTAGGAAAATTCCACCAATGGAAAGTATTGATCCCACATACCTTGGAAGTCAAGAGAGAATGATCTCAGCATGTATTCTAGAGTTGGAATGGTCCTTTTAGACTGTCTGTCGGTTTGGGGTGATAAGTAGTACTCATACGAAGCTCGGTACTCAAATCCTTCTAGAGACTTTTCCAGAATTTCGATGTAAACCGAGGATCTTGATCAGACACAATCGATAGAGGTGCACCATGAAGTATTACAACTTCATTAATATAAATTCTTTCTAAGCACTTAAGTGGTAAATCCTCTCTTACATGAAGGAAATGTGCTGATTTTGTGATATGATCAACAATTACCCATATTGCATTATTCCTTCTAGGTGTCCTCGGTAGTCCAGTGAAAAAATCCATCATAATATTATCTCACTTCCACATAGGAATAGGTATAGGGTGAATCACTCCTCTATGATGTTGTATCTCTGCCTTCACTTGTTGAAAAATTAGACACCTTGACATGTAGCGAGCAATTTCCCGCTTCATATTATCCCACCAAAATTATTCCTTCAGATCTCTATACATCTTTGTGCTACTCAGGTGTATAGAGAAATTTGAGCTATGAGAATTATCTAATAGTTACCTTTTTAGCTCAGGTACTGATGGAATGCATAACCTCTTCCCAAATTTTAGAACTCCTTATTCATACATGAAGTCTTCCAATCTCCCATCCTTGACAGCATTAATTTTCTTATGTAGATTATTATCATCAGATTGAGATCTTTTTATCTTCTCTAATAAGGATGGTTTAGCAATCATTTGAAGGATGGAATATTTTTCCCCTTCTTTAACAATTCCCATATCCATCTTTAGTAGATCCATGAATATAGGATCTCTTTCAATCCTTATTTGGGTTAGGACTCCATGATATTTTCTACTTAATGCATCTGACACCTTATTTACCTTTCCAAGGTGGTAGTGTATTGAACAATCATAATCTTTGAGTAACTCGAGCCATCTCCCTTGCCTCATGTTGAGTTATTTTTTTTTGTGAAAATGTATTTCAAACTCTTGTGGTCCGTATAAATCTCACATCTTTCTTCGTAGAGATAATGTCTCCATATTTTCAGAGAAAATATTACGGCTACTAACTCAAGATCATGAGTTGGATATTTTTTCTCATGAGTCTTCAACTGTCTAGATGAATAAGCAATAACGTTATCGTTTTGCATAAGGACGCAACCCAGTCCATTATTTGATGCATCGTTGTATATCACAAATCCATCATTTCTAGATGGAAGAGTCAAAATTGAAGAATTTAACGGTCTTATTTTCAATTCTTCAAATAATTATGTACATTCTTTTTTCCACACAAACTTACCTTTTTTATGTGTGAGCTTGGTTAGCGGGTTATCCAGTCAAGAAAAATTCTGAACGAAACACAGATCGAAACCTCCTAAGTCAATAAAACTATGTACCTTAGTTATGTTTGTTGGCATGGGTCAATCTTGGATTTCCTTTGTCCTTGCAGGATCAACTAGGATTCCATACTTGGAGACAATATTTCCTAGATAAGAAATTGATTAAATCTATAATTTTCACTTACTAAACTTCCCATATAATTCATTTCTTCTAAGAGTTTTCAGAATAATCTGCAAGTGATCCTCATGGTCTTCATAGCTTTTTGAGTATACTAGGATATCATAGATGAATACCACAAAAAAGTTATAAAGATATTCCTTGAAAACTATATTCATTAAATCCATGAAAATAGAGGGTGAATTAGTCAGTCAAAAATTCATCACTATAAACTCGTAATGCCCATACCTGGTTCAAAATGTTGTCTTAGGAATATCTTCCTTCCTCACACGCAGTTAATGATATTCAGACTGAAGGTCAATCTTCGAAAAGTATTGAGCTCTATGAATTTTATCAAATAAATCATCAATATGAGGTAAATGATACTTATTCTTTATTTTAATAGCATTGATTTACCTGTAATCAATGCATAGCCTAATGGATCCATCTTTCTTCTTGACTAACAGGACCGGGGCTCGCCATAGAGAAACATTAGGTCTAATAAATCCTTTGTCACTCAACTCCACTAGTTATTTCTTTATCTCTACCAACTCCACAGTGTCTATTCTATAGGGGGTCTTTGATATTGATCTTGCACTAGGAATTAAGTAAATGGAAAACTCATTTTCCCACTCTGGAGGATGTCTATGTAAATCCTTTGGAAATACATCAATGTATTCTTACACAATATACACATATTTAATCTAAATATTTCTTTCCTCTCCTATAGACATTGTTTTATCTTCCTCTCTAAGTATTACATTCAGTAGAGCTACTGGGGGTGGATCTAGATAAGAATTAGGTGTCGAGGTTTCTACTCTAAAGATAAGGGATTCTACACCATTTTCTAAAATTGTAACTTCCTTTTTCTTGCAATAAATCTTCGCATCATAGTTTGACAGCCAATTCATATTGAGAATTATATCAAATTCAGTCATTGGTATGACGATAAGGTTAGCAACTAAAGCACATTTATGTGTCATAAGGGGGACTAGTTGGCATGCCTTTGTTGCAATGATGCATCCCCTATGAGTTTTAACTGATAACTCCTTTATTAAATCAAATTGGACATGTCTAATTTTCTTAGAAAATTTGGAATATATAAATGAATGTGATGATCCAGAATCAAATAAAGTGTTGGCTAAGTTTGAGGAAACAATTAAAGTACTTTCCACCACATCATTAGGAACTTCAACTTCTGCGGTTGTAATTGCATAAGCTCTCCCTTGCTCTCTTGTCTTTTTCTGAGGCATGTTTCCTTGTCACTTAGGAAACTCATTTTCATAGTGTCCCATATCTCTACAATTGTAGCATTGAACATCATCAAATTGTTTCTTCCCCTTGCATTCATTAGATAGATGACCCTTTTCTCCACACTTATAGCAGACTCCCACACCTTTCAATCATTTCCCAAGATGATTCTTTCCACATTTCTCGCATAATGGGAATTTCTTCATTCCCTTATTCTTATTTGGTGCTTAACCTTTCCCTTGGTTATCAGAGTACTGATTTTTATCTTGGTTTCCCTTGAACAAATTTGATCTAGCAAATTCCTTCTCTGTTTTGATGGCACTGGATACAATTTCATCATATGATGAAAATTTTTGAGAATCCAGTGCCCTTTGAAGACTTGGATTAAGACCTTCAATTAAATTATCAATCTTGTCTATCGAGTCATGTGCATAATATACAACATACTTGGCTATCCTTGTGAAGGTAGCCTCATACTTGGCAACACTGTCTTCTTCCCTTTGCTTTAAACTAAGGAATTTCATCTTCATTTCGTTTCATTGCTCATGAGGGAAATATTTTTCAAAGAATATTTCCTTAAAAGTCCTAGATTATATATCTTTTATTTCTTATTATTACATGGTATAATGAATCAAGGACCACCATTTATCAGTGTCTCCCTTGAGACAATATACTTCCAGTACTACCTTTTCATTTTCATTTCATCTTAATGTCGTGAATATCTTCTCAAGGGACTTGATCAATTTCTCAGAAACCACTAGATTAGTAGTCCCACAAAAAGATTGGGGCTTCTTCCACATGAAATGATCCAACACAGGTGTGGAATGGTTATTCATTACAACTTGAGTAAGTTTTCCCAATATGGTCATGATCAGATCTGATACAACATTGACTGTGTTGACTTTCTCGGTGGGGATATCCATACATTGCCCACGAGTATTGATTCCCCTTCTTCCACTATAATCCATTTCTAAATAAAGACGCACACTAGATTATGGTATGAATCATAATGTATAATCTTAACTTAACAAAATACTTAGCATAAATTGAGATCCTACGCATGGCTAATCCCATAATCAGAAAAATGGTTTCTTTGAGGAATAATTTACATTTCAATCCTTCATAATGGATTATAAAGAAGAGATGAATTATCCTAAAAATATCCCCTAGGATTTTCATAACCAAGAGTGCAGTAAGGCTTGTTGTTGTGTACTATAATACCCCAGGTCAAGCCCGAAACTCCTTGTCGGAGCTTTCACTCCTAGGTACATCTCTGCCAAAGCCACCTCTACCTGCTCGTATCCAGATAGGGATGTATTTGCTAGAAATATTCACATAATATATTCCTTACCAAAATACCAATACATTCTTGTACATTTATCCTAAAATACTACCTTAGGGATTTGTTCCCTACTATACATTTCATACTCTAGTTTCCAAGTTTTCTACTAAACTTTCTTTGATACCAACTGTAACACCCCGACCCCTCTAGACTAGAGTCGGTGCATTACTTGTTATATTTTCATGGTTAGAAGGAATGAAAATACCAAATTAACGATCAATTTAGTAGTCTTAAAGAAACTAGATATATAAATGTAACTAAAATTACATTGTAAAAGGTTACAAAATACAATACATAACAAAATCTAAAAACTACATCCACAGAGATCAGTAAATAGTCTACTCTTCATAACCTGTTGAAGGTAAAAAAATGAAAGTGGTGATATATAATGCTCAATAAGGGTTAAAAATGGTGGAATCATGAATCAATAATAATTTAATTGTAAACAATTTAACATAATCAATATGTCATTGTGAATAAATGAAAAACTAAGTCCATTAATAAACCGAGAATGAAACTGCATCCATAGATTTTTTGATAGTGAAAAACTCATGGATAATAATAAATGATAATGAATAAAGATAATTCTTATTAATTGGATGTCATGTATTAGTCACATGATACCATAATACCGTTAAAAACGGTTTAGTTCCATGGGTAGAAACCCGTCTGATTTTTTGGAAACAAACTCAAAGGGTTTGTCGCCAAACTAATTGTCTCATGAGACCTGTCGATACATCGAGGGTCTGTAGCAAGCCCCACCTGCTGCTTCATGTCCAAATAATTCTTTATACATAGATTCAACACAATATTAATATGCATTTACATTATCTTTATAGAATAGAGGATACGAATTCATCAATATTTCCACAATCAAAACAACATTCAAAATAAATACCGTATGTAAAATGGTATATGGTTTAGAAAATAATCATATCCATGATATGAGAATATGTAAATTTAAATGGAATATAATTTAAATTGAAAAGTTATCTCAAACGGGCAGTAGTTACACCACATAAGAAAGAGTAGGTGCACAATACTAAGCAAGTCACAACGAAGTGAAAATTGAGACAAAGCACGTTACCACGTTGTAATCAATTGAGTAATATGACCAAAAGTTAATAACCACCAAAAGAATCACAGAATACCATAAATATAATCATGATAATATATATCAAATAGTATTACACCTATACCACATATAAGAAATAATAGGCGAACAATGGAAATCCCACAGAATTAAAAGTGAGATGAGAAAACCCCTTATAAACATTTCGGCATGGTAACGAGTGTTCTTGCAATGGATTAATGAGAGTTAAAGGGGTATCCAATTATTTATATATCATAAGGTCAGTATGGAGGAGGTGTTAAAACATACCCCATAATTAGGAATTAAAAATAAAAGGGCACAACATAAGAAAAATTCTTGAACAAAAGTGAGAGAGAGGATCCCTTACCTTATGCTTGAAGGTTTCTTGATTGTTCTTAATGACCTGAATAATCAAATTTAGCTTCATTAATTAATAATTACATAACCTCATAAACATTTAATTGATATTTTATAACCTTATTAAGTTTATTAATGGCCTTTTTTATGGGTTTAAGAGATTCAATTTTATTGTTTTGGTAGCATTTTCTTCCTTGGTTTCATTGATCTGTTTACTTGTATTCATGAATGGATGTTTGTTTGAAATGTGGTTAAACATAAAGAATTGTTAATATAGATTATTAGTGAAATTAAAGAGATATAAATAATCTTATAATTATTCTAGTTATACACCATAAGGATGACTCATTCGATGAGTTAATAATAAACACTTGGATTTGGCTTGGCGGTTTTGTGCACAATAAACGTTTTTGTATTATTATTCCATATTATGAGTGTGTAGGATTATAGAACATTAAAAAAGATAAAATAAATATATTATGATCTGTTTCAACCATTGAAAAGGTTTCATGACCAGTATTGAAGATAGTAATGCAAATTGAAAACCCGTCTTCCTTGAGTGTGATAAATTAACACATCTGAGAAGGTGTTTGTATTTATTGTATAAAAGGAGGGGGGAAAGGGATATTATGATGAAATATTACATTTGAATAATAAAAATTCAGTACATGTAAGGTACTTGAATTATCATGTCATTTGGAGGAGGTGAGGTGAGAATTGAGAAACAAATTAATAAACTTATAAAAGAATTTGAAAGAAAGAGAAGAGAGGTTCACCTCTTGAGTACTCCTTGAGAAATTCCTTAAGACCTTTGTTTTTGGCATTTTGGTGAGACCAGTAGGTCTTGAAAGTGGGGAGAGGTCTTGGGAAGATTATTTGGAAGAATTTAGTCAAGGCTTGAAGCTTGAGTGGTGTGGGAGGAAGAGGGGGTGAGGGGTGGTTTATATAGTGGAGGGGGGAAGGGATTTTACATTATTTTAATTATTATTTTAATATTTTGCTCAAGACTATGAATAGTCTTGATTTATGTTATCATAAATAGTAATAATTGAATGTGAGTTTGAACCAAGTGGTATTACATCATCCTTGCATCACCTATGATGCAGTAAATCAATTATTTAGCATTTATCGTAATTTATTGTATTTTACTATTCATAAAAAATTCAAGTTATTTTAGAAAAATCCCAAAAATTTACCCTAACCATTTTTTGATGTGTAAAATCAAAAAACGAATTCCATTTTTCAAAAAAAATTCCTAAATATGATTAATTAAATATTTAATTAAAATCATTATTTAATCAAAAAATATAAACACTTAAATTATTCATCTTTATTTTTAAGGTGCCTAAATTTATTGATACATTCATGGGTGTGGATACCATTAATAAGAGTCATATTACTATTCATAAGGTTAGGATACTATTCATAAGGGTAGGTTACTATTCATAAGGTTATGTTACTATTCACCAAAAATTAAATTAATTCTATCAGACTCTAAATATCATCCTGAACACAACCGTGTATGTCAGATTTTCAAAATTCAAAACACATAAGTGGAAAATTTAAGTTAAATGGCTAGGCTATGACTATCTCCTAAATAACCAAGTGTTGTTTCCAAGAAACTCAGTGCTTTGTGAAATATAGGCTATAAATAGAATGTATTTAAGAGAAACATACCATAAAATGTTTGGTGTGTTACAAGATTTAATAAGCATTAGGCTTTCATAATAATGGTTAAGCCCAACTTTGACCTTTTCGGTCACTTGTGGTTCCATCCCTAACACCACATGCATAAACTAGTGCATTTCTCCACTCTAGACGTCAACTACTACCACAAAAACTAGGCCTCTCTACCCTACATACCACAACATCCCTTCATGATCAGCCATCCCATGCTCACATCACATCTAGGCCTCCCTACCTCAAAAAAACCACAAAACCCCACCAGGCTCAGCCATCCCAGACTCACGTCACATCAAAAGCAGTAGGAAACAAACATAGAAATGAGCTCTCGGCCCCAAATCAAGGTATTAATCTTTTACACACAATTATATCTCACAGATCCAAAACACAAGGCACTTGGCCTTCATAAGAAAGCGGTAAAATCATGCCCTAAAAAGGTATTATCTTTTATCACACACCCAGTTTTTATTCCATCATTAATTAACTAATTCATTATTATAGGTTATGACTATAGAAAACCTAAGAAACAAGCTATCACAACTATCTAAAATTAATTAAACAATTAATTTAATCATGCCTTTAATTATATTATCAACAAGCATCGTTATGATTTAGGTTCATTAACCAATTCAATTAAACGTGTATAATTGCATCAATTTGATTAACATAAAATTACAACAAAAACCAGATTCATTAAATATACCTCTTTATCTTTTATACAATTAATTATCAATTAATTTCAGATTTATGCTCTTTATGAATTTCCATCAAGAACAAAATACAAAACCAATCAAGGCACATATATCACACTATTTAGAGAATCAAGTAGAAAACCATTATCATAGTACAAATCTACAACATCATTATGTGATCGATACCATTTTGTTAACTCAGTTCAAGTAATTATTAGGTCAGTTTCATTTTGATCTAAGGGGATAAATCATGATTGCATGTAAATAAATAAAGAAGCAATGAATCCCATGTTTTAAAAGGTTGTCAATGTTCTTCACATGAGAACAGACTACACAATAAATCTCTGATCACTTATACCACAAGAACTACATCCAACCGAGGATAGCACGACACCACCACGCCAAAAAAACCATGAGAAACCCCATTATAACCATTATTAAGTAACATCCAAAGCACGGTGAGAATATACGAGGGGAAATGATATCAAAAATGGGAGAATACACTCAAAATGGAGGAAAGACATGCCTTGGATCAAGTCAGGTCACCGCAGATCAAAGATGGAAGCTTGAGATTGATTCTTATAGAAGGGATATCCAAAATACTGAAGAGGGGAATGTTGGGTCACCTAGGAAGAGAGGGAGGGAAGATGTAGTCATAGGGTTTGACTACCTGAGTGGATGGAATGTTATAAAACCTTACTACAGTGGGTAATTAAACAAAATTTAATTCCATTTCACATCATGTAATTCCTCGAGGTCGGTTTTCACCAAAAAAACCATCGACTTTTTATTTTATTTTATTTTTCAAACCCCAAAATATTAAATGATGTGAATCCCACTTTCACAAAGTGAAATTATTATACACTATGTGAGACTCATTTTCACACCATAAAAGTTCCCTACTCTCAGTTCTCATCACCCTAACTCCTCTAGACTTCCTCTGAGCCTCCTCTGTGGTCTGTAAGCCTCAAGAACATGGAAAGGGTCAATCCACGTGGATCTAGACCCTTATAATGCATCCCAAAAAAATATCACATATTGGAATTACTTCTTGTAAAATAATTTTTAGGTATTTTTCCATCACCTACATGATTTATATTATTTCTATAATTATTAAAGGATTTATTCCTCTCATTCATGGGAGAGTTTTTATCACATCCAATACCAGATTTTTCCAAACTACATGGCCTTTTGGATGAGACAATCATTTCATATTTTTTATCTGAAGTAGCAGATTTTCTTTAAATTTCATTATTACCTACCGAAGGATAATCAAATAAAAAATAAAAACAATCCTTGGTATTTCATTTGGAATTATATTTCTCCACTTATTTATTTACTAATTCTATCTCTTCTCCCAATTACTGAATCTTCTTGTCTCTATATTCATGTTGAGCATTAAGTTCTCTCATAAGAGTCTTTCCACAAGTCATCTCATCTTCCAATTCCTGGGAGATCTTATCCACCATGTCACTTTTCTCCCCTGCTTTTGAATTCTTCTAAGCAGCAAATTTTTTATAGAATTCATTATACTAAACCAATTTTGATAGGTGTATAGTAAGATCTTTATTTTTTTCTTCCAAATTCTAAAGTTTTTTTCAGTTTATATTCTTTACATTGTCATAAAATTGGGTTTTTTTTCTTCAACTTGAGAATAATTTCTCTCTCTTAGATTAGTGGAAACTTCAACTAGTCTTTTATTTAAACCTTTAATATTGTTGACTTCAATTTCCTACACTTTTATTTGAATATCTTTGGACTTATTTTCTTCTTTCAATTTCTAATACAATTCTTTTGTTAAGTGGAAAAATTACACATTTTTCCTTAATGGAATTTCTTCATTATCATTAGTTCCATAATCACTTGTAATATCAATTTCTTCACTAATTCCTACAACATCATTGAATGAGTAAATATTGTCACTATTTTATTCATCCAACCCTTTCTTTAGTAAATTTTTGGTTTACTTCAAATAAATCACACACTTTTCATAGACACTTCCACAATGACGAATACCACCAGTCTTCAAATTATTATTTGAACTTATAACCTTTTCCATAGAACACCCAAATAAAAGAAAACTGAAACTTCAATTTCAATATAATAATAATCCAGACATTGAAAAAAAATCATAAAAACAACCTATCCTATAATACCAATTGTTAGGACCAAAATTGGATTAGATACCCTAAGATAAGGGTGGATTAAGGTATGAATATTCTTTCCAAAATTCTTCTCACCTTAATGGATCTCAACCTCTTTATTATGAGGTTCACTTATTTTTCTCTTTAGTGTTTATGGTGATCTTATCCTTTCCAACTTTATCTGATGATAATTCATAGAAAGTAAAGAAAGAAATAAAGAACAAGGACACATTAATTTTTACATAGTTCACCCGCACTAGGATACTTACAAGGAGAATATAATAGAAATATATCACTATTCCAAATCCACTAAATCTCACTATCAATGAAAGGTTCTGAGTGGACTCACTATACCTCCTATTTTACAAAAAATTAAAACTAGAACATAGGACAAAGAATAATATCTTCTATTGTTGATATTTGCACCAAATTTATGTTTTCCTTTATATATTTTATGTGAACATCCCCATGATCATTTCCTTTCCATGAGATATAATGGAATCTCCTTATCACTTTGTAAAGTTATTCAAGAGATGCCAAGTCTTCCTCTTTCTAGAATGATTCTAGAAATATTATCACTTACCAGTATGTAGTACCACTTTCTTTCTTTCACTACCTCATATATAGTAGTGAATAAACTCCTACTAAAAGTATTTTTTAATGGTGAAGATAATTTGTCTTATCCTTCTTTTGAATTCTGATATGACAATGACATTTTTCATAGGTCAACCCCGGTGCATACCTCCTTTCATAAGACCCTATTGTGTTACCCCAACATGATACCTCAGTTCACAACCCTCGTGTGAGATATTGGTGCATAACCCTTTAATGAGATCTTGGCATGTAACCCTTGAATGAGATCTTATCTTGTAACCCTTGCACAAGACTCGTTTATAAGACCCTCTTCAGATAACATGAACCACATGACTCCACCGTAATTATCTATCCTAATTACCTAGATTGCAAGACTTTGTTCTGATTACATGGATCACAAGACTTTATTCATATTACATAGATCACAATACTCTATTTTATTCATGCATATCGCGAGACTTTGTGTTTTTTATAAGGATCGAATGACTCTAATATGATACCTTGTTCAGGTTACACATATTGTGTAATATCAACAGTTATTTCTATATGAACAAACACCCTACACATACTTCAATTCGCAAGTATCCTTCATGATACTACTTCATGAGATCCTTTTTCAAGACCATATATTGATTACATGGATTTTCAGACTCTAATGTGGGACTTTTTTCTTCTCATGTTAAATACTTTTAATTCAGATCAAACCATTTCATCAATCTTCCCTTCTCTTTATGTGAAACCCCTTATACAAAATTTTCTTCATATATGATGTTTTGAAAAAACTCTTTCACCTCTTAAGGATGGGTCAGGGGTTATTTATAGGAAAATTACATTGCCTTAACTCCACAAATCATGATTATCCATCAGTTCCACCCTCTTAATAATCGCTATCACACGCTTCTCATAATCTCATAAGGAGATTCAAATACATTCAGGTAGTGGTCAACTTCATTATCATCCATCACTTTGTGTGATACCATCATTTTATCCAAATAAAATCATGAGTGATTCTCATGATCCCATCACGATATCCAATGACAATCATTCATTTAGTGACATTGTCTTCTAGTGCTTCACAAGATCCCATTGCATGATACAAAGACAATCATGTGGTTATGTGATTTTGAACGACTGTGTAAAATCTCCATCATTTATATCTTCTCTATCTTCATGTTATTAATGTGATCTCACTAATATATCCACTAACAATCATACGATTCATGTGATTTCAAATGACCATGAGATATATCTATCATTAGAAACTATTTTTCTTTGATGTGTTTTACATGATCCCACTGCCAGATCCCCTAACAATCATGTGATGCTTCTCATGATCTCTTCGAGATATCCCAAGATAATCAAGTGGTGATTCATGTGATCTCACCATGAGATAAACTGAAAATAAATTAGTGTCTTCAAGTTCTTTTCATGATCTCTTCATGTGATTAGTTCTAACATTTGTGCTCCGTGTGATCAGTTCTAATATTCATGCTATGCATGATTTTTTCAGACATGTGTGGTCTGCATCATCAGTTCCAACATTCATACTCCACGTGATAATTTCTAACATTCTCACTCCACATTATCATTTTATATATTTTCGCTCCATATGATCAATTCTAACATTCTCACTATGCAAGATCAGTTTAGACATTGACACACACTCTTCATACCTTCTTTGACAACCATCCTTCATCAACAATATCAAACCTTGTCAACAAACACAATCAACCCAAAATAAAAAAAATATGAATTTCTTTCAACACATATAAAATTTTTAGTATATACATCACACAAAATAAATAATTGGTGAATATGAAAATGTCTCATAGAAATAAAAGTGTGGCAAGAATCCCTTACCTCAAGTCTCATTTTTCTTTATGCGTGTTCAAACATCTCGTACAATAAATGTAGATTTATTATATATTTATTTTAAACCATATTAATTTATATCCTAATATATGTCATTCCTTTATAATTTCTAATTACCCTTTAATTAACAATTCTTCATTAAAATGAACATTCAGGTGAAAACTGATATATTTTCCATGCATTTTTTGATTCGATGGTTCCAATCCATACACCATGGGAGGGGTTTCATCATATAAATAATATTAATCATATTATAAGTATAATATTTATTAATTATATACACTTTTATAACCATTAATATAAAAGTAGTGATGAAAAATGAATCACATCACTTCATGGAGATGGTAGACCGTATGTACGCAAGAGTGATGTTTCCACTTTTCAATGGATGGAATGAAAGAAAATTAAATCATAATTCACAATTTTATAATCATAATTATATCATATATATTAATTAAATATATACACATAACTATCCATTTAAAGAGGAAATTAAAACTGAATCACATCACTTCATGGAGGTGGTAGTCCACATGTATGCACAAGCGGCGATATCATTTTACCATAAATAGGAAGTATATATAAAATGGATATAACATTAACATAATAATATCTTAATATAGTAAAGATACTAATTTCATCATATTTAGATATTTATAGAACATTTAGATAAGTTTTAATAAGAAATAAACATGAAAATTATTAATAAGAACATATACCTCTTCTTCGGGTATCTTCCTTTGAAAAGAACCTTAAAGATTCTTGGATGGGTCTTTTAGAAAGACTAAAACCACAAGGTTAATGAAAAGGATGTTGAAAGAGTATTTGGATGGATCTTGGTTGTGATAAATGGATCAAGTGGTGTAGGTAATAGAGGAGAGGATGTGACCTTCTATAAGTGATGGGAGTGGCACACTTGTAATTATTATAAACTTTAAAATAATATAAGACCAATTTTGTTGGGCCCTATGGATACCTCAAGAGGGGGATGAATTGAGATTCCAAAATAAAATTTATTTTAAAATAATTTAAAACCCCCTAAAATTAAAATATCTTAATTAAAAAATAAAGTAGGTATAAATAATTTGATGTTTTGAAATAGATTCTCAAAGGCCTATTCAAAACCCAGTTAAAATATTTTGAAACAATTTTAAATCTTGAAAATATTTTACTCACAAAAAATGATATATAACACATATAAAAGCTAAATATATGGTATATTCTTTATAAAATTATATTTATAAAATAATTATTGAAAAATAAGAAAATATGTAAAAAGTAAAAATAGGTTTAAAAGAAAGTGAAAAAAATAATGAAAAACACATTGGATTTAAAACAAGAGGTTCCATTCTAATTTTAAACTTAGTCCTCTCAACTTGAAAGTCACCCAATTCTAAGTATATTAATTAATAAATAATTAGATCCATAATTTGTATTGGGTTTTATAAATACAAATTCACATAAAGTAGTATGAGATTCCTCTTCCACAGTATTTAAGGGATAATATGTTAAAAGAAGTAAAAAAATGAGTATCAAGTACTCTTTAACATTTAGAAGGTGAATGTGCTAAAATATATAAAAAAATTATATAATCAAAACTTAAAAGTAAAGATAAAGAGAGATAGAAAAGGTATAGTGATGATTGATGCAACTCTATCTCTAATCAGGTTTGGTTGATGAATAAAGTCCTTGTTTCTTGAGAATATTCATTAAATATATCCTTTAGAAACTTCAATCAGATATTGTAGTGAGATATATAGAACTAGATCATTGTGGAAAATAGCGATCCAAGTAGTCTGGAAGATAAAAAAATCCCTCACAGATCCCCTTTTTTTAATGAGCAGGTCTTCCTATTAAATAAAATCCTTATTTTATTATCTATTGAAAAATAATAATAAAGATATCCTCATATTAATTTTTCGGATTTGGAACTCTTAAATGGTATGACTATCATTAACTACTCTAAAAATAGTTTTTTTAATTTACTAATTTTCACTTCTTAAATTATACATGATTAGTCTAAGTCTATAGTTAGAAATAGTTAGTTGATATATCATTTTCGGTAGGTCAAGTAGTCATGTGGTGGATTGATGTTGTAGTAGGTTCAAACTTCCTTCTTATGCTCACTTGATTTACTCATGTAGTCATGTGATTTTTTCATGCAATCAGTTAAAGTCTTCATGTGGTCATTTGAGGAATTTTCTAAATTTATATCATGGTAAGTAGAAGACTTCATGTAGTCACTTGAACATTTCGTGAGGTCAATTCAGTACTCATGTGATCAATTGAGTACTTAGATAAATTTATATAATGTGACACACTCTTTCTTGTATGTTCATACTGTCAAGTAGACTTTTTCTTACAGCTATTTCAAAATAGTAAGTTTTCCTTCATAGTCAATTGAATTTCTTCATGTGGTGGGTTGATTTCTCATATGGTTAGTTCAAAACTTAACCATTTTTTTATATTTTTTCCAGAAAAAAATTGTTATCATAAAACATAGAAATCACTAATAGCATTAGAAACATGATTTTTGAACATTTAAATAAAGGATTTGTAGACTATGTGAACAATATCCCCCCTCTTGATAATCAAAAAATCATGTTAGATTAATGTTTTGAGGAAAAATAGAGATTAGTTAGAGAAAAAATCATTCAATAAAAAATATTATGAGTATCCATATTATACTTCCCTTTTTTAGATTATCATAATTTAAGAAGGATGTTTTAGTGATGTCGATACAGACATCAATAATGCATTAGATGATGTAGTCGATAAAAAAACGAGATAATATGAAATATATTTGGAAACAATAATGAATAAGATAGATTTTATTAACTTCAAATAGTTTTAAGGAAATAAAACTTCTCTATCACTTACTCTAATCTGAATCAGATCAAGGTATTGAATGGATTTAGGATCCTTAGGCTTTTATATTTGGTTGTAGATGGTTGTGGAGTAGGTGTAGAGTCTAGATTAGCACTTGATCCTAGAATAAAAATTCCCTTTACTACAAGTCATAGGTACAGAATATCGTGTGATGGGGTAATCGGCCATATAAAGCAGAAGTGGTAGAGGTAGGAATAGATGTCATAGGAAAAGCTAGAGGGGCTAGAATACTATATTTTGTATTGTAAAGGTAAGGTTATATATTCTTATTAATGTCACTCACAGCTCGAGATCCATGTTCCATTATCTTAAAATAATTTTTCTTATCCTTCATAAAGTCTTCTAGAAGAGGTGATAACACCTTCAATTCCTCCACTTCTACTTTAAAATATTAATTCAATTGAGGCATATGAAGATCAGTGTCTAATGATTTTAAAAAATTACATCAAATTAGATTTTTTAAAAATCTAACTTAGATAATAATCAATGGAACTTTTGATAAATTATCTATCATGTTCTTGTTATTGTACATCTCCTCGAGCTAGTTCAATTTTTTTAGTATCATGTGTATAAAAATAATATAGCACCATCTCTCAGGTCTTAGAATATTTATCAAAAACAACTTTCATCTCATATTTGATAATATATCTAATCATATTCTCATATATGGAAATGTTCACTGGAGGAGTAGGAGGTATAATAGGAATAAGTTCAGTATAGGTGGATGGATGAAAATTTTCATTGAAAATACTTTGATCTGGCTTAATCATCATGTCTTATAGGTATTCTTATAGAACTCTAACTTAACCTCTTAAATGCCCAATCTCATTATTCATCAGATATATCTTGAGAAAAATCCTTGGTTGATGGTGAGAAATGATAAGGTTTAATGTTCTGGAAATTTATTCCTCATGAATACCAGCAACCATATTCTCCTCAGAAGAATATTTAGAAATTTCATCTGTTTCTAGACTATGATAAACTTTTTCTTTTGCTCTCACTAGATTCTTAACTGGATTGAAGTTTTCATAAACCTTATAACTTTAAACTGCCTACATTTTCTTCCACGGGTTATAGTTTACTCTCATTTTATTACAAATCTCATGATTAAGAAAAATCCACCATGAGGTATTATCACGATTAGTTAACTAACTATATGAGTAAATTATCACGATTACTTAACTGACCGTGTGACTAAATTTCCATGGTTACTTAAATGGCCATATGATTAAATTTTCATGGTTACTTAACTGGCTATATTACTAAATGGTCACAGTTACATAACTAACTGTATGAACTTCCATAAAGTTTATTATGACTAGAATAGAAAAACCATCAAATTAAACATAAATCATTAAAAATGTAAAGTAATATATCACAAATAGCCATCAAGTAAATTTTAAGATCTTGAATTAAATCATAAGAATTAAAGCAATAAAACAAAAAGGATGTAAATATAAATAAAAGTTTTAGGAATAATTAATCATTTTTCATTCATATTTGATATAATTCAATATCTCTATATATAAAGGCTTTGTAAAAATATCAGCAAGTTTATGTTCAGTGCTAATGAATTCATGAGTAATATCACATTTTTGAAAATGATCACTCAAAAAGTGATATTTTATATCAATATGTTTCATCCTGAAATGAGATATAGGATTCATATAAATATTAATAGAACTTTTTCGTCACAATTTATAAGGACTTGTTAAAAATGATATCTATAATCTAATAATGTGTGTTTTATCTACAGAATTTGTGCCCAACAACTATTTGCGGATATAAATTCAGATTTACTAGTAGTTAATTCAATAAAGTTCCTCTTTTTTACTACACCAAGAAACTAGAGACTTGTAAAAATAATTATATGTTCCAGATGTTCTATTCCTATCTAACTTACAACCACCAAAATCAATATCAGAATAACAAACTAATTCAAATGCATAACCTCTAGAATAAAGTAATCCAAAGTTAGTTTTATTCTTGACGTATTTGAAAATAATTTTAACAGCATTTAAATGATATTCCTATGGATTTTCTTGAAAATGGGTAAAAATATAAACATCATACATAATATCAGTCCAGGTAGAAATTGAGTATAATAAACACCCAATCATAACACTATAAGTAGTCTGGTCAACTGATTTTCTAGCTTCACCTAGATCTAGATTACAACTTGTACTTATAGGAGTATCGCTACCTTTGGTGTTATACAAACCAAAATATTCTAAAAGATCCTTAATGTATTTACTTTTATTTAAAATAATTCCATCCTTTTTTTGGAAAATATAAAATCCAAGATAGAATTTCAACTCACCCATTAAAATCATTTCAAACTCTTTTTGTATCATAATAGAAAATTCAATAAAAAGAGTTTTTGGATGAACTAAAAATAATATCATCAAGATATATTTGAACTACTAAAACATCTTTTAAAATTATTTTTATAAATAGATTAAGATTAGATTTTTCCTTTTGAAAATCTTTTTGAAATAAGAAAAGAGTTGATCCTATCATACCAATCTCTAGGATCCTATTTTAAACCATAAAAAGCCTTACACTACGGGAAAGTGAGTTATTTTGTGACGGTCTATTTGTGATGGAGAAGAGTCTCGTCACAAAAAGTCTGTTGGGATGTACTATTTGCGACGGGGCCCTTTTCCCGTCACAAATAACTAATTATTTGCGACGGGAATAGGTATCCTGTCGCAAATGGTTGGGCGCACAATGCGCGCCAAACCATGGGAAGGGTAATTACGGCGAGTGGTTGCACCCGTCGCAAATACACTTCGATGGGTTTTTAGCATTTGCAACAGGATTTATTGTCCGTCACAAATGCAATGTCGCTAGGTAGGTATTTGCGACACGTCTCATCACAAATACCTTTTTAACCGGTTGGCATTTGCGACATGACCCATCACAAACAGCTTTTTAACCGCCGCCCCTAATTAATAGTGGGGTTAGCATTTACGACGGGCATCCCGTTTCAAATAATCTAACCTATATATAACCACATCCGATTTTTTCTTATTTCACAACTCTCTCAACTCTTCTCTACCTCCCAACTCTCATATTTTTCTCTTAAATTTTTTCTAGGTTTAAAATTTTACATCGGAGCAATTTTCAATCTATGCACCGTACGAAAGAATCTATTTTAAGATATTTATTTATTGCTTTTATTTTTTTGTTAATTCATTTTATTGTATATTTTTTTATAATTATTGTTAATTAGCGACAATTAAATTAAATGAGAATTAGATAGTTTTATTTTTCATTATTTATTTTAAAAATATATTGTTTTATTAAGATTTAATTTTTTTATTTAAAATTAAATAATATTAATTTGTAATAATTTGGTTCAACTATCATTAGTTAATAATAATTACGTGTAATTAGTATTAATTATTATTAATTAGTAGTAATTAGTAATAAACTATAATAAATTCTAATAATTAGCAGTAATTAGTAATAATTAGCGGTAATTAGTATTGAATAGCAATAAATATTTATAAATAGTACTAAATATTAATAAATACAAATAATTAGAGGTAATTAGCGGTAATTTGTAATAATTAGCAGTAATTTGTAATAATTAACAGTAATTAGTAATAATTTGTAGTAATTAGTAATAAATAGTGGTAATTAGTAATAAATAGGAATAAATAGTAATAATTAGTAATAAATAGTAATAATTAGTAATAATTAGTAATAAATAGTAATAAATAGTAATAAATAGCAGTAATTAGTAATAATTAATAATAATTAGCGGTAAATAGATATAATTAGAAGTAATTAGTAATAATTAGTAATAATTAGATGTAAATAAAAATAATTAGTGGTAAATAGTAATAATTAGCGGTAAAGTGTAATAATTAGTGATAAATAGTAATAATTAGAAATAAATAGTAATAATTAGCGGTAATTAATAATAATTAGCAGTAATTAGTAATAATAAGCGGTAAATAGTAATAATTAGTGGTAAATGGTAATAATTAGTGGTAAATAGTAGTAAATATTAATAAATATTAATAAATAGTAATAAATAGTAATGAATATCAATAAATAGTAATAAATAGTAATAAATAGTAATAAATAATAATAATTAGTAATTAGTAATAATTAGTGGTAAATTGAAATAATTAGCATTAAATAGTAATAATTAGCAATAAATAGTAATAATTGGTAATAAATAGTAATAATTTGTAATAATTAGTAATAATTAGTAATAATTAGTAATAATTAACGGTAATTAGTAATAATTATCGGTAATTAGTAATAATTAGCGGTAATTAGTAATAATTAGAGGTAAATAGTAATAATTAGCGGTAATTAGTAATAGTTAGCAGTTTTTAGCAATAATTAGCAGTAAATAGTAATAATGAGCAGTAAATAGTAATAATTAGTGGTAAATAGTAATATATAGTAATAATTAGTAATAAATATTAATAAATAGTAATAAATATTAATAAATACTAATAATTATTAATAATTAGTATTAAATATTAATAATTACCATTAATTAGTAATAATTAGCGGTAATTTGTAATGATTAGTGGTAATTAGTAATAATTAGTTGTAATTAGTAATAATCAGCGTTAAATAGTAATAATTAGGTGTAATTAGTAATAATTACTAGTAATTAGTAATAATTAGCAGTAATTAGTAATAATTAGCAGTAATTATTGAAAATTAGTAATAATTATTAATAATTATTAATAATTATTAATAATTCGTAATAAATTTTAATAATTCGTAATAATTTTCTGTAATTAGTAATAAATAGTAATAATTAGTAATAATTAGTAATAATTAGTCGTAATTAGTAAAAAATGGTAATAATTAGCATTAATTGGTAATAATTAGCATTAATTAGTAATAATTAACGATAATTAGTAATAATTAGCAATAATTAGTAATAATTAGCAGTAATTAGTAATAATTAGTGATAATTAGTAATAATTAGTAATAATTAGCAGTAATTAATAATAATTAGCGGTTATTAGTAATAATTAGTCGTAATTAGTAATAATTATCTCTAATTAGTAATAATTATGAGTAAATAGTAATAATTAGCCATAATTAGTTATAATTAACGCTAAAGAGTAATAATTTGTGGTAAATAGAAATAATTAGATTTAAATATTAATAATTAGGGCTAAATACTAATAAATAGTGGTAAATATTAATAAATAGTAGTAAATATTAATAAATAGTAATAAATATTAATAAATAGTAAAAATTACTAATAAATAGCATTAAATAGTAATAAATAGCGAACAATATTAATAAATAGTAATAAATATTAAAAAAATATAAAAAAACAGTAATAAATTGTAATAAATAGCTATATTTAGTGGTAAATAGTAATAAATAGAATTAATTAGTAATAAATAGATGTAATTTGTAAGAATATAGCGGTAATTAGTAGTAAATAGTTGTAATTAGTAATAATGAGTAATAAATAGCAGAAATTAATAAGAAATTGTAATAATTAGTAATAATTAGTAATAATTAGTAATAACTAGTGATAATTAGTAGTGATTAGTGGTGATTAGCGGTAATTATGAATAATTAGTGGTAATTAGAAATAATTACCAATAATTAGTAATAATTAGAAATAATTAAGAATATTTAGGAATAATTACTAATAATTATGAATACTTAGGAATAATTAAAAAAAATTATTTTTTTATATCATGTTTTTCTTATATTTAATTAATTATAAAAAACAAGTTATTTTATATTTTTTAGAGAAATATGGAACATGGAAGTCAACTACAGTCATTATTAGATGATCATGCTTGGATAAATTAGTACAAGAATCCAAACAGTTCTAGTATAAATATTGTATATATTGAGGGTGTTGAAAGTTTCTTATCATTTGCATAATCAAAACTAGGATTTTTTTTATAAGGGAAAATTAAGTTTCCATGTAAAAAATGTGTTCTAAGGATGTTTGACACATTTGACAACATTGGGGTTCATCTATTGCATTTTATTTTTTAGATAGATTATGTTTTCTGTATCAACATTGTGAACATAGTTCCAGATAAGATACTAATAATTTGCTTTTAGATCCATCATAGTTTCAAAATTTAGTACATGATGTGGTAGGTCCATATTTTTAAAAAAATGAATCTTATGATGTTATTGATTTAACTCCTAAGTTGGAACCATATCAATTTTTTAAGTTGTTGAGGTCCGTTTAGGATGCCTTTTATCCTGGTTGAAAATAAGCATATTTGAAGCAGTTATAAAATTTATGCCTATTAAATCAGATAATGGAATTTCAAAAAGTTTTTTTAATCAGATATTATCTTTGGTTAAAAAACTATTACCTGAAGGAAATGTGTTTCCTACAAATTTCTATGAGAGAAAGATGCTGGTTCGTAATCTAGGTTTTTGTTATCAGATAATTCATGCATGTTCAAAATATTACATCTTATATTATTGTGAAAATGAGTTGTTGGATAGTTTTCCTACATGTGGGAAGTCGAGGTATAAAGAGACTCAACTAGGGAAGTTTGGATTGATTCCTGTAAAACAGTTAAGGCATTTCCCTCTTACACCCAAATTGTAGAGTTTATTTATGTCTCAGAATACAGTTTCATTGATGTCATGTCACAAAATCAATATTTTAACTGATAAAAACTTAAATAATCCCTCTAATGGTGATTCATGGAAACATTTTTACCAAGTACAACCATATCTTCATAATCCCAAAATGTGTGATTGGGTCTTTCTACTGATGATTTATATCCATTAGGTTCTTACAGTGGTCAATATTCTTATTGGACTGTATTTATAACTCCGTACAATTTACCTCATTGGATGTTGATAAAGGAGCGATATATCTTTTTTACCTTGTTAATTTCAGGATATCTGAAAAATAATATTTATGTTTTTTGAATCCATTGATTGAGGAGTTAAATTTATTGTAGAGTAATGGTGTCAGTACATATGATGTTGTTGTGAAACAAAATTTCCTACTAAAAGATGCATTGATGTGGACAATTAGTAACTTCCCAGCATATGGCATGTTATATGGTTAGAGTACACATGGTCCAAAATCATGTTCATACTGTATGAGAGACAAAAAATCATTCATGCTCATCAATGGATGAAAACCTTGTTTTTTGACTATTATCGCAGATTCCTTCCAACCAATAATCTTTTTAGGAGGAACAAATATCATTTTAGAAAATGAAAAGTGAAAGAGATGGACCTAAAACAATGATCTTAGGTATGGAATTAAAATAATTTTTCTCTTGATTACATGTCATTACATTTGGACAAACTATAAAACAACAAAAAATTGATGGCTTTAGGAAAGAACACAATTGGATAAAACGAAGCATTTTTTGGGATCTTCTATATTGGTCTGATTTGTTGGTTTTTCACATGTTGGATTTCATGCATATTAAGAATAACTATTTTGATAATATATTTTATACAGTTTTGGATACACCAGGTAAGAACAATGATAATGTAAAGGCACGATTAGATCTTACGTAAATTTATAGGCGATGAGAACTTGAACTGTTTGAAAATGTCATATCACAGAATTTAATGAAGCCAAAAGTATATTATAATCTTTACAAAGAAAATAGATTATTATTTTGTCAGTGGATTGTAGATTTGAGACTTCTAGATGGTTATGTTTCCAATTTGGGATGATGTGACTGAAATGGTCATATTACCAGATTAAAAATTCATAACTATCATGATATAATGGAAAGACTTCTAAAGATTGGATTAAGGGGATTGTTGAATTATATGATTTGGGATGCACTAATAGACATATCATATTTTTTCCGAGACATTTGTGCGTAAACAATAGACTATGATGCACTAAGTAGACAAAAATAAGGTTTTGTTTTAATTTTATATAAACTAGAAAAAATATTCCCACCGACTTTATTTGACTCAATAGAATATTTAATATTACATTTTCTACATGGATAGAAATTATGAGGTCTGGTACAGTTCCTATGGATGTACCCATTCGAGATATTCATGCAAAAATTAAAGAAAAAGTACATAATAAAGCATCAGTTGAAGGATCAATTGTAAAAGATTATTTGTAGGGTGATTTCTTTTTTTTTTGCTCTCATTATTTTCAATCTAAATATCCCTCAAAACACAACCACATGGGTCATAACAATAGAAATTTTATTGATGAGATGATAAATCAATTATCAATTTTTAATCATCCAAAACTTGACTTTGGTGGAGTTTATAAACGATGGCTTTAAGATGATGAACATCATAGATCTCATACATATGTTCTGCTAAACTATGAAGAAATGAAACCATTTTTACTATGTGTGATCCTATCACTTATTCTATAATATTTTTATAGTAAATTAATATTATTTTGTTTTTAGGTTATATGATAATCATATCAAGAAATAGTTTCCATAAATTACAGTAGGTTCTCTTAAAGAACTTCAACAAAATAATTTTTCCTACAAGTTTCAAAAAATGGAAAAATAAATTATTTATGATTTAACGTATAAAATTAATTTATTACTTGTTATATTGATAATTGGTTTAAAAAAAATTTGGTATCTCAACATGCTAGTAAAATTGATAATCGATAGTGTGTATTGAGTAACCCACCATCCAAAATGGTTAAATCTTATAATGCATATGTGGTGAATGGTTTTCGATTTCATACATTTTCATATGAGGAATACAAAAAACAATGAATAGTGGTGTTTCCTTGAGAGGATCTCATCATAGAGATATTGAAGTTGAATTTTATGGCATGCTAGAAGAAATAATTAAACTGTGTTATCTAGGACAAAATTATGTAACTATGTTTAAATGTTAGTGGTTGGATATTAAGAGAGGCTTGTGTGTTCATTCGAGCCATGAAATCATTTATATCAAATATAAAACCATTATTGCATTAAATGAACCATTTTTATTTTCTCATCTAGCACATCAAATTTATTATGAAAATTACTATGTTACTTCAAGAGAGTTGGGTGATTGGTGGAGTGTAATAAAAATGAAATATTGAGAAAATAAATTTATTCAAAGTGAATTTGGTTCCACTGAAGTGAAAGGAATTGAAATTTTTCAAGAGAATACTTCAAATCCATATTTTACATGAGGATAAATGAATATCAATGATGACACTCCATAGTTAAGGGTTGGTGGTGATGATGATTTTATTGATTTAATAAATGAATTTCAAATGATGAGATGATGAAGCTAAAACTCCTATGGAAATTGATGATAATGAGG
This sequence comes from Viscum album, assembly GCA_963277665.1. Classification (NCBI taxonomy): domain Eukaryota; kingdom Viridiplantae; phylum Streptophyta; class Magnoliopsida; order Santalales; family Viscaceae; genus Viscum; species Viscum album. The sequence continues at coordinate 292,785,213 of OY728144.1, forward strand.
AGGAATATGAAGATATTGACATCGTCATATATAAATATGAGGATGAAGATGAAGATTTAAACAATTAAATGCATGTTATAATCATCTATATATATATAATAGTTGTTTCCAGCTATTTTCTAACAATAATCATTTTGTGTTTCAGATAGACTCAGATCTGTTTCAAGAGTTGGAGGGGACTGATCTACATGATGAAAAGCATGATATTGGATAATCTAAATCCCAGACAGATGGTGGTTTAATAATTACTCATAGGGATCACGGTCTTGTGATATTGACCTTGTCCTCAAGCGACGTCCGCATATTAGTTTCGATCCACACATGTAGATGTATATTTAGTTGTGTATTTTAGTTAGATTTCATTAATTATAATTTATTTATTTATATATTAATTATTTGATTATTTGTTCTTTTTTCACATCTATTCACATATAGCTATTGGATAGGGGAGTGTTATATTATGAAATTATTTTTCTGGAGCATGGGTTACATGGGATCATATTCCCATTAATGTTCAACACTGCATGTTCAATCGTTGGTTGGTATGTAAATAAACAATATTTATTTAGAAATTTATTTAATTAATAACTTGATATTATTAATTGTTTTTAGGGTTTATGGTGTCCCATCGATGTGAGCATGTGAGACTCTATCTGGCAGGCATGAGAGGGTTGTATGTGTGATTGTTGTCATCATTTTTTACACAATTTGATGAGGACAGCAATGAGTAAAGTATGAGTCATAGAGTTTGATCAGTCTTTATGCACCCACCGACCTGATTACATTTCATCTCAGGTTTGGGATGGATTATGTTCACACTTGATGGATGGTTGTTTTCAGAGGAGATCATCAGTAGGTTGACAGAACCGGGGGAGAAAAGAGGTGACACATCAAGCTGGAATTCATACATTCAGTGCGCATAGGGAACATATGGTAAGTATCTTTTTTAATTAATTTATATAAATTTAAATGTAAACTATTTATTTTATATTCATACATGTAGTCTAATAGTCCAATATTATGGAGTTCAGAATTTATAGGATGATGTATAGTGATCCTATCACTAGAGAGATTATAGGTGATCACCAGTGTCATATTGTGGTCAGTATATTTTTTTAGTTTTAAAATTAATTATAAATATTATTTTAATTATTTTAATTTTAAATTTCAATTGAAGGAGTCATATGAGGTCGTGACGTCTCAGATGCATACTGATAGTCAGGCTGAGACCAATGATCAGACCATTGTACTAATATTTAATGAGGCATAATGGATGCAAGTGACCCAGCATGCCTTCGAGAAAGGCCGAGTTGTTGGTATCAGCTCTCGATTGATGCTTGGGAGTTATTATTATAGTGTTGTGATGTCGTTGTATAGTTTGAGAGGAGCTCATGGAGAGACATCATCATCTATTGCACAGTATCAGGAGTAGCTGTGAGCTCAGGGTGATCTTATAGATAGTATGCGTAGGGAGCAGGAAGATCTCTATCAACAACAACAACAATAGTCTGAGGAGATGTGTCGTTGGCAGTAATAGCAGTAGGAGCAGACGATGGAGTACATGCAACATCTGACTCATGGATTAGGGATGGAGTTCCCTCCACTATCTCCTCCAGCTCCTCTAGAAGACTCCCCCCCTCATTGATGTATTTATTTTTTATGATAAAACAATTGAATGAATTTTTTTTATAATATTATATATTTACATTTCTATATATTGCGTTTTTATATTGTTGTGAATATTTTTTTTTATTTTTTTTATTTATTTAATTTTTTCATATTTTATTACTTTATTATTTATTTAATTTTTTTTATTATTTTATTATTTATTTATTATTTTATTAAAATTATTATTTTTATTATTTTATTATTATTTTATTATTATTTTATTATTATTTTATTATTATTTTATTATTATTATTATTTTATTATTTTATTATAATTTTTTTATATTTTTGTGAATATAGAGGTTTTTATTATTTTACAATTTATTATTATTATTATAAATTTTATTAATATTATTATTACTATTATTATTTATTATTATATTTTTAATATTTCTAATTATTATTATTATATTTATATTGTTTATATTATTATTATTTTATTAATATTATTTTATTACTATTATTTTATTACTATTATTTTGTTGTTGTTATTATTATTATTTAATATTATTTTTAATATTATTTTTTAACATTATTTTATTATTATATTATTATTATTATTATTATTATTTTATTAAAAAAAATAGTAATTTTTTAAAAAAAATTAGTTTTCTGCGACGGGACCGTCGTAGAAAGGTTTTTAAAAAAACTCAGAGAAACTATTTACAATGGACCTTCACAAAAGATACTATTTATGATGCAATTTTCTACAACAGGGAATTTGCGATGGGACCCCATAGAAAACGACCTTTTGTGATGGGGTCTCATCACAAATTAATCAATTTATAGTATTGTTAGAAAGTTTAAAAACAAATTTTGTAAAATGAGGGTTTTGAAATCCAAGGGGTTGTTAAAAAACATCCTCAACAATATAACCATTTAAGAATTCACTCTTGACATACATTTTATATAATTTGAAATTAATATGTGATGTATATGAAATTAGTATTCTGATGGCTTCAGGTACAGCTACTAGTGAAAATGATTGTTTGTAATCACCAACTTCCTCTTGACTATAACCTTATGCAACCAACCTAGATTTGTTTTTAACTATTATGCCAGACTAGTCAACCTTATTTATATATACCCATTTATTTTCAATAGTCACGTTGTATTTAGGTCTTTAAACTAGTTCTCAGACATTATTTATTTCAAATAGATTCACCTCTTCTTGCATAACTGTTACCCAATTTTTATCACTAATTAGTTTATAGGGTCCTGAAAATTCCACCAAGGGAAGAAAATACCCCCATGAATGCTTTGTAGAAGGAAGTAAGTACTTCTACAAGTCTAGAAAGGTTAATGGACTCAAATTGAGTTGTAATTCCTTGAAGGAACTTGAAGGAATTCAAGTTTTCAAGGTTTTTTTAAGTGGCCTACCTACCATCATCGGGAAAGTTATGTGGAGCATATGGATCGCAACCTGCCAGGTATGCGAGATGATCTGCGAACCACTGGCCCGTGAGGTGGTAGCCAGTGAGCAAGGAAAACCGCGAACTGAGTCGCCAACAGATTCATACATGTGAGGACCATCTGCGTTCCGTGTCGTGAACTCATCAGTTCACGGAAGAAGCGAATCAGTAGGGCTTCATGAACCATTATCGCGAACCGAAGCCTTCGCAAACCCTGATTGATCGAGTCTTCCGCATGTCGGTATATTTCTTCAATGGGCCTCCACAAATGGTGTCACGTTCCCAATAGATACGATTGCTTCGATGCTCTATAAAAGGAGCACAGTAGAAGTACGGAAGGGACACATAGAGGGAGATGGACAGAGAGAAGGACGAATGACGAAAGATTGAGGGAGACTTATAAGTTGCACTCCGAATTTGGTCTTGTTTCATCGGTAAAGCCCGAACCTTGAACCACTCCCTCCGCAGGTACAGCCGATCGTGAACCATAAAATGCTGAAATTGAATAATAATAATAACAAAATTGCAAACCTAAATAGTGAACCGCGAACCAAAGTCTTCTTTCAGATGAACTCCCCACAAACAATGATCCCTCGAACCCCCTTCAATATGGTTCTTTGTGTAGCGTACCGATACGTGGACTGAACTCAGCACCGCATATGACCTCTATACGTGGATGGAACCCAAAGCAGCATGATGGGCCACGTACCACTATGGTACGAAGTTGCCTATACCCATGCCCACATACTTCCTTCATACTACTATGGTATGTGGAGCCTCCCCTATCCCACATAAAAAGTCAGTACGTGGAATGGGGTGTTTTCGGGTATTGTTCCTTCTGATTCCAGCCTCACCCCTCTACTAGCATCCATTCCTCCATGATATCTCTACTCACCAATCCTCCGGCATTAGTCCAAATCCTCCTCCAAAGCCACCAGACCCATATTATTAGACCATCGGGTGCATCAGCACGGCCCATTGAGTCTACATACCCACGGTAAGCGGAGTCACAAAGGCCCTCCCCACAACGGTGCGGGCTTCGGGAATTCCTATGAGGATACATTCCCACGGTAACCCGGATCCCAACCTTGAGATGCTGATGTGAACCTCCCCATTCTAGGGATTAAAGGTGATTACTTTCTTATCCATTCAATGAGGAATAGTGATCAGTCGAAGGGGTTATGTTTGCTCCCCCCTTTGATGAGAACAAAACTCCTCCCCTTCCCAGAACGTGCTATGGGGCCCTCCCATTGAGGTAAGTCCCAAATTTTCTGAGGTAGGGTCACATGACCATTAATTTCATCCCACATTAAAGGTTTCATTTCTTTGCATCCTCTCCCACAGTCGCCCTGGCCTCTTCCGTCACGAGCTCTCCCCCCCCCCCACAAATAGGGGAGGAGGCATATGAATTATTGAATATTTCACATCCTATTATTTCTCACACTGATAATGACTCATGTGGGCTTAGAGGTCTGAAGGATTACAACACCCACACAATTCTGAACTATAAGAACTCTGGTTCCTGGTCAAATCAGGATATGTAGGATGCCTACCAGAAGGATCGATCTCAAAAGGGTGCCCATCCAAAAGGGTCCACCCAATCATGTCTCCTCGAATGGGCAGCTCTCATACATAATCTCCACAAAACTAAACTATGAGAACTCTGATTCCTGATCAAACCAAGATACATAGGACGCCTACCAGAAGGACCAAGCTCAAAAGGGTGCCCATCCAAAAGGGTACACCCAATCATGTCCCTAAATTGGGAAGTTTTATGTGTAATCCCCACATGATCTGAACTACATGGGTTCTGATTCCTCTCCCAAGGATATATAGGAATCCCTCTTTATGGGCCCAATCCCAACATCAAGTCACCTTTTGTTCCCCCGTAGATGACGATAAACTCCATAGCACCTTATAATATGGCTCAAGTCAGCATCACCTCCGTAGCATCAAATATATGCATGCTTACAATGATTTTTCCAACCAAGGATAGCCTGTGGACACACTCTTCGGGAATTAACCAAGGATTCATGAACATATGAACACAAATTAAATCTATAAGAGAGTCTTGGAAAAGGCAACAATCCTCCCTCGAAAGGGTGCAGTGAGCCTGACCTCTCATCCTCTCGACCAATGGAGTCCTTAAATATTTTTGTCCAAATCATCATCCAACGAGCGCCTATCTTTGGAAATTAGGTCCATGAATTAGGGATACCAGGGTTGTTGTGAATTCTTGGATCCATGAATAAACTCGTTGAAGACCATCTGAGGAAGTTATATATGAGAAGGACCGATTTCATGAGTGCTTGAACCCCACACAATCGTCTGATGGGACCAATAGTTCCCATAGGGTTAATTCAACCTTATTTAAAGGATAATGATGTTGAACGGGTAAAAACAAAGGAACGGTAAATTTGAAGAGAACTCGTCTCTATAGAAAAAAGGTATGGGTGATGATCCTCGTTGTTCTATTTCTGCACCGCCCGGAAACGTCTTACCTCGGAGGCGGAACAAAAATGGTGAACCTGATGTGAATCCTTAACCAAGTGGTGGTTCTACCTCAATGAAAAAATAAAAATGGACATTACACATCAGACCATTTTTTTCACCCCGAGTACGCCCGAAATGCACCACCTCGGAGGCGGAACAAAAATGGTGAACTCGATGTGAATCCTTAACCAAGGTGGCGGTTCTACCCCAATGATAAAAGATAAAAGGATATTGCACGTCATACCATTTTGTTTGCCCCGGTATGTGAAAAATGTGTCACCTCATAGGTAGAACAAAAATGGTGAACCCAATGTGAATCCTTAACCAAGATGGCGGTCTCACCCCACTCAGGCCCCTTCGCCCCGCAGCAAAAGAAAAGGGGATGGGGACCAAGCTGAATCACCAAATATGAATATGTTTAAAATAATGATACTTTGACAAATTTTTTTGGTCTGTATGTCATATATGTATATTGAAGGTTCCCGAAGAGTGACCTTTGATCCAAATGACATCCCAACGACCCATGCAGACACGCACATCAGCGATCCCATAGGTGGCTAGGGCCTCAATGAAGAGAAGGACCCCCTCACCTACCCACCGTCTTCAAAGTTGGGTATCTAATATGCTGATCGAATCGTACCATTGAAATGGTACTCTACCCACACTATAGGCCGCAAGAAAAGACCTCCAATCTACAAAGGTCCATCATTCGCCTCTTCAGCTTCTACCGACACCCCAGCACAAGGCGGCCTTAGTGCTCTTCTCAAATTGTTTCTAGAGCCTGTCCCCAAAATGTGACAACGAGTACCTTCCTTACCTTAGGGATATATATGAAGTCAATGTTGATGGATTCATCCCAAATTCATAGGGGTCCTACTCACGGGTCCCCTCCAGAGAGCGTCCTCGCCGACACCGGATGACCAGGACTCCTCCCTCCAAGGAGGACCTTATGCCGAGGGAACCTACCAAAGTCCAAGAGACCTGAGCCCCTTGGGATTCCCGCCAAGGGCAGAAAATATATAATCAGGAACATGCTATCACCCTGGTTCCTAAGTATCATCTCTGTCGTACTAACGCAACGGAATTCAATGGGAAGTCATACAACTCTGCCCTCTCCACTCAAGCTCACCATAGAAATAGGGTGACACAATACGAGAACATGTACATTCCTGCTAGTGCTCGTTGGTCCCGTTGTGTAGATAGAGCAGAAAACTATAGGTAGATGTAGATATCTGTCGATGTACAATAAGTATGCCATCCAAATAGTGTGCCGCTTAGCTACACATAGGCACAAACACCTGATGATGCATTTCAAGCCTTCCAATAGGGTAGCAACAGGATATACATAGGCACAAACACCTACTGATTCATTTCAATCCTTCCATCTAAATAGGGCAAAAATTGGCTATATGCAGGCACAAATACCTACTAATGCATTTCAAGCCCGCCATCTGAATAGGACGGAAACTAAATATGAGCAGAGTCAAATTCCTGCGGATGCATACAAATCCCATGAGAAAAATACAACGTCAAGCGATCGGATAAAAATCCCCACTCATGAATATGAATACCACCAGTCAAATATGGTGGAAACCGGAGAAGACAGCTGGAAATGGACTAATTCCTCTATCCCGACATAGGAGAACTACCATTATCTACTGGAAAATCATGGAGGATTAGAGAAGGCACAAAATTCTACTTCGATATTGGATGGTCCTTCATACCCATTCCATCCAAAGATGTATTTCATCACATCCTATAAATGATGTAATTTTAGATGTCGATCCCAGACCATATCCTCCAAACATGCCAAGATATCATTGCATCGGAGTAAAAGGTGAGAAATTGGTCCCACGACCTGGTTTCCTCGAACGGAATGACTCACTCGCAAAATGATTTAGTCACTTTGAAGCATTTATGCATCCCTAATCTAGTCCAGGATAGTCGATGGAAATATACAATGACATATGGACAACCAGATCAGGAACAAATACCTATTCCAACTAGGGGACGTTGGTCCAATGTGGTGGCCACTCTAGGGCAGGCATATATCCCAAAAAAAACTCAAGATTTTCATTGTCATATCTTGACAACATCACGAGACCCAAAAATATAGGTACTCATATATGAAGGTCATTACTAATAGTATATGTCCCTGGTTACCCACAAAAGAGCACCTAATAATGAAAAGCGCCAAAGGCAACTGGAAAATGAAGAGCACATACATGATCCTACTCTGCTGGAAGCTGGGGTTCTTGATTCCCTCAAACATATATCAATAAAGTCTCAAGACCCTTTTATTCCATTACCAAATTATGGAAGTGGATGTAGAATTTGTGAAGTTCTTTCCTACAATGTCTCTACCAACAACTCTGAAGGTCCTCCACAGAGCACCCATGGGGGCTTACTCCATGGGACAAGAATGATCGATCACGAGAGCTTATCTCCTAATGCGTGTCGGGGTAGCCCTCCCCTAGACCTAAAGATCAGGTAGCAAGAAGGTCCTCCCCTTACTATTATCTACCCTGATGGTCCTCCCCAGGATATACACTATAGATATGCTTCTCCCTATAGTCGGACTTTAAGTTATGATGGTAGTCCTCTCCATGATGATAGTCATTGTAAAGGCCCTCCCTATAATGTTAGTTTCTTTGAATTCCCTCCCCATAGTAACATCAAGCAACGAGAAGGTTCTCCCCTCATTACAGTACATCCTGAAGGCCCTCCCCAATATGTACACTGCATAAATTCTCCATAAAGCTAGATATCAAGTCATGATGGTAGTCCTCTCCATGATGACAGTCATTGTGAAGGCCCTCCCTACAATGACATTAGTTTTGAAGGTCCTCCCCTTAGTGAAATCAGGCAGCAAAAAGGTCCTCCCCTTGCTACAGCTTTCCCTGATGGTCCTCCCCAGGGTATACGCCATAAGGAAAATTCCCACGATCGGACATCAAGTTGCAATAGTGTCCCTCTGCATTGCAGCACCAATTACGAAGGTCCTCCCCAAAATCAAACTTTGTATTGGAAAGAAGGTCCTCCCCTCACCGGAACAAATGTGAGAAAGACCTCCTATGTTGAGGCACATGGGAAAATGGAGTTAGACACATCTGGCACTCTGTCTATAGCGGGTGATATTCTTTCTCAACCAGATGATGGATTGGGGCCACGCTCATCTTCTGATCCACCCCCGTAGCATCCTCAAATCAATAAGTCTCCCACCATCTCTGTTGCTAAGAATGAAATTATTAATAAGTATTCGATCTAGGCATGTCAAGTAGAGGAGCCTTAGAAAGAACAACAACATGATATGTTGCTTGTGAGAAGACAACTAGCTAGGGATAATATAACTGTGATGTATTAGCCTATGACCACTTCTCACTTTGACATACTAGGAGAGTTTTCTGGGGAATGCACGCATGAAATTCACCTCAATATATGGACAACTCTTCAAAATATTAAATAAACATTTCTACCCAACGAAGGGTATGCAGACCATGTCAACATGATAGGAGAGCTTTGCTGTCTAATTGACCTAGAAGCCCTTCTATCTGCAAGGCATCCACAATCAGAAAGGAGAAAGAAAAACCTTGAACTGGTCTACCTCCGTGCACTGTATAAATTGCATCGCCTCATTGGCAACGCCCTGGCTAGAGTTCACATTCAGAGATGGGGAGAACATGAAGCTCTACACTTCACCCCACATCATGTTCATCATGCCCCAATAGAAATGACATCCTACAATATCATCACCTAGAGGTAGAAATCAAATGAACTTACTACTCAAAAAAGATGGGGTACTCAACAAAAACCAGCCCAGAGTATGTCTCAAAAGTGTCAGGTCCAAAGAGATCAAGCCATCAAAAAACTTCTGATTCAGGAAACCAAGAACATTCATCATGATTCCTGCCTAAGGGAAGCCAACCAGCAAGAAGTGATCATGTATTCAAAAGGCCATAGACTCCATGCAGGTCTAATTCCATACTCAGATTACACCCGCACGGGAGTACATGAAATTAAAAAGGTGGAAATAGAGGCAGTTACCACCGTAATATGGGAACAACCCCAACCCACAGGGCTTGGGGCATTTTAAAATCAAAATTCTTCTATAAGACCAACAAATCCAGGTCATATAGTATCAACAGGAAAATGGGAACAACCCCAGCCCACAGGGCTAGGGGAATTTTTACCTTAAATCCCCGCATAGCAGACGTCTGTCTTCCACCATCTAGGAAGAACGATAGACATAGGAGTTACATGTTCCAGTCCTTCTTGTCGTTCGCACCCTCTGAGACAAAGGCATGTTACGTGGTCAGACTAGGGATCCCTTCGGGTCAATATTTTCCAAGACAGTTTAAGAAATACTATAGAATAGAATGATAAAGTCCAATAAAGGGAAAAGGAAGCCTCCGTACCATTCGGCACTAGGTACACCACCCCCAATGCAGTATTCCTCAATGAACGTGGTAAACCTCAACCCCACGTATCTCACAAAAAATGACATAGGGGGAGAGGACACGAAGGAAGACAGTTCCCTCCCAAAGGCATCCCACACTGAACCTAATGGTGTGAATACCTAGAACCAGAGGGCGGTCTTAAATTTGGGTTCCCCGTTAGTCAATCCGACATTACCTCCCACATGAAACCACGACAAAGAGAAGAATAAATCCAAGGTCGTCTATGAACTACCTTCTCCTACCCCTGAGAGTGCGCCCCTCACCCTCGAGGAAAGGTTCACCATGCATGAGAAAGAAATTAAATAGCCCAGGAAAATTAATGTCGAGCTACATAGAGGGGGCTATCTCGTCGGATGTGTTCCCCCCATGAAACATCAGCAGGTGCTCCCAGAAGAGGTTCCCATTCCATAGGCACTCATCCCAGTGAATGAATACAATCTTAGAGGACCATTCAACCTCTCCCCATAAGGACATCAAGACTTCCCCCTACTGGGAAGGCAGAAAGAATATATCCAGGTAAACCCACAAATAATGCCTCAGGTTGGGTATCCACCCCAAATTCCAGCAGCACCGGCACGCCCAGTCTTGGACACTACCACACCAGATCAAGTTCAATCCTGAAAGGATATGCATCAGAGGATCTTAAATACCATCAAGTAGCTAATGGCTTGACTAGAAGCCATGGAGGGGCAGTGCATTTCAATACAACTAGAGTGAAAACCCTACCCTGAGTGGGTGAGCAATGTTCTTCCACCACCAAACTTTGGGAACCCCGTATTCCCAGTATTCAATGGCTCGAGGGACCTGAAACAACATTTAATGCACTATGCCTCTTAATGTGACCCCATGATGGGAACTCCAGAGAAGCAAGAAGTAGTAAAACTTAGGTGCTTTGTATGAACCCTGTAGGGCTCAGCTTTCGTATGGTATACTAGCCTGCCATCCAATTAAATTACAGGTTGGGAGGACCTCCGGTGATAGTTTCTCTTCCAGTTCAGTTTGATGCTGCCCATGATGATGGCCAGTGATCTCATGAACTGAAAATATCAATAGAATGAAAGAGTCTCATACTTCATTTCCATATGGAAGGGTCTGACATATTCCTTGAGCTGGCCACTCCCCTAGGATGAGATGCTCTCCATGTGCATCGATAACCTTTGAGATGAATTGTGAATGCCGCTCATACCGATGAAGTAAACAAGTGGGTTCAAAGACTTATATGTCATTTATTAATGGATAGAATACTCCTTACAACGGACCAACCTCATGTACCGAGTGGCCCCATCATCCCCACAGAAAAAAATGGGAAAAGATGAAGCAACTTATGTCACGCTTTAGCCGCCCCCGTCACCAGCTCCAGTTGCGAGGCCCCCACCGAACCATGCCAGACCCCCTGGACACCAATAGAAACCAACACCTCAGCAAGATGAGTGATTGGGGGCTAAAAGAAATCAGTTCAAATAACAAAGAAATAAATTTTATTCATTCCGAGATGACTAGGTCCACGGCTTTTTCATAGCCGCCATGAATTGTGATTTGCTCCGGCTACCAGAGCCAAAGTGAGCTGATGAATTAGGTCTTGATGACCATCTAAATTATTGTTAATATCACCAAATACTAGGACACACCATCCATAAATTCATTGTATTCAAGGATCTCCAGAAAAATATGGTGGATTCCAGGAAAGTAAATTTGGGCCTGCCACCAGCCCAAGTGGCGTGTGTTTCCACCTCAGACTCAAGAGAATAATAGGAGTGGAAAACAACCACCAGTAATAAGGATAAAAAGTTTGACAATTAGATGACCTGGAAGACTATAAACCAAGTCCATTTCATCCTCCAGATGCAGTTGAAACAACCAATTGTGCCCCCAAAATCTCTTAATACATCACAGTCGTCCACCTCGGCCCTACGGTCCTCCAAAACCCAGAAGGGAAGAAATAAAGAGCAAGAAGATGAGCTAACACCAAATCCAAAGTCATTGTTGACACTTTCAAACTTCATTCCAATAGTCTTGGAACAACGATCACCACCCTACCAAATAGTATAATGGGCACCGCCCTGCCAAACAATACCATCAGAAGGAGACAATCAAACAAAAACAGTGTCGGATCAAGAACATATCTTCAGATCTATTAATATCATTCACTTGATGGACCCCTTCTCTGATGAAGACTATGGACACAAACCCAAATTCTCCATGACCAACTTGAGAGATGGAGGAAGATGCCATAGAGGTTGGAGGTTTCCCAGAAGACATGATCATGACAAGAGTAAAATTCTCAGCCATGCCACAAGTCAAACCATTAACATCGCAGAAACTCGCTGAAGGACCATTTGGTAAACTAAAAAAGAACTAGAATGATTCTATTCCCCCATAAGAATAAATATAATCCCATTTATCTTGGAATATCCATCAGGGGAATAACAAATAACGAACCGCCCAAGGTATATAGGCAGACCAGTTCGGCCAAACATGAAAAGGAATGTAGCACCTCCGACCCCTGTTATAGAGGATGAACCATCTACATCCAAATCTAGAACCCCTAAAGTGTCTTTAAAAGAGAAACCCTAATCTAGGAAATGTTGACCTTTAGAGTAGAAGTATGATATTTTAAAGCAATTGGCTTTAGTACCAGTAAAGCTATCGATCCTGGATGCATTGAGCATGTCCGTAGATCTTAGGTAGGAACTCATCGAAGCTTTGCTAAGTTCCTAGGATTTCGAGGCTGAAGTAGTAGCAGTCGAAGTATAACGAACAAAGGCTAGTCCCAAAAAATGTCACCTTGTCATCTCCTTCACAGATAGGGATGAAGACACCATCATGCAAGGGCATATCAAACCCTTATATGTGTTCAACAAGATAAATGGAATTGATGTTGGGAGGATCTTCATCGAAAATGGCTATGGAGTTAACCTCCTTCCACTATGAATGATTTATCAACTGGGATATGATGAAGACATCTTAACACCCTACACTACAACTCTTTTGGGATACGAAAAAAGTGAGCAAAAACTGTCGTGATGAATCAAGATTAAAACTTGGCTCAGAGATCTCATATCAGATTCTGAGTTCCCAGTGGTGTGGAAAAGTATATAATTAAATGTCCTATTAGGGAGGCCTTGGCTTCATCAACATGATTCAACTTAGTCCTCATACCATCAGTGCATCAAATATTTCACTAATGGTAAAAATGGGATGTTTCACACCGATAAATCCCCATTTGAGTCATGTGAATCGCATTATATCAACACCAGGTTCTATGAGTAGGAAGAAAAACATATTTCGGATAATGATGTTGATTAGATAAATGCCCCAAATGGATTGAATATGGATCCCACCAACCCCCTATAGAAACATGGGGAAGAGTACGTACTACCCATCAACCAAGTTGAATGCACAAACACAAGCTCGGGTGCATACACAGTTGTCTGTATGGTCTCTGTTACGACCACCAAGTCTAAAGATACGAAAAGTGATCTGACTCCCATGATGATAAGAAAATACCTATCAAAAATTCACTTGGCCCATCCTTGGGACATCAAAATACCCTTGCCTCACACACTAAGGCAAGAGACAATTTATCTCCCAACATTGGGGAGTTCGTCTCAAAAATCCTTTCTCCATCGGAAGAGGAAGATGATGAAGATGATAAAAAAGAAGAATAATAAGAGGAAGAAGACCTAAAATATGATCCTCCTTCATTTGAAGAAGGTTTCTCCACCACAATCGATGAACATAAAGAGATAAATATAGGCACCAAAAATGACCCGCATCTCACTCTGATTAGTGTGGTTATTCCTATCGAGGAACAGGAGGCATACACCTCCTTCCTAAAGAAGAATCGTGATGTGTTTTCCTGGAATTACATAGAGATTCTAGGCCTCAATCCTGAGGTCTCCAACCATCATCTGGTATTACTATAAGATCACTGGGTCTATAAGAAGGCATCCATAAGGACTCACCCAATGCATGCTTCCAAAATAGAGGCTGAAGTTGAAAAGCTAATCAAAGTCAACTTTGTATAGGAGGTCCAATATCTGACCTAGCTAGAAAACATAGTTCATGTCAAAATGAAGAATGGGAATATTATAATCTGCATTGAATTTAGGGACCTTAATCGGAATTTCCCAAAAGATGACTTCCCGGTCCCGATCACAGAATTTTTGACCAATGAAACAAACGGGTATGAAGCCCTCTCTTTCATGGACAGCTATTCTGGATACAATAAAATTCATATGGCCCAAGGATATGAATAAGTTACTACTCTTAGGGCCCCTCATGGAGTGTTCTGTTATAAATTGATGCCCTTTAGTCTAAAGAATGTCAGCACCACATATCAGCTCACCATGCATCGCATCTTCAAGCCCTTCATGGGAAAATTCATTGAGTGTTATGTCGACAAACTGGTGGTTAAATCACAACAAAATTCAAAGCACCTGGCTGATCTTGAAACTGTCTTCAACAAATTGCAATGACATAGTTTAAAGATGAATCCCCTTAAATGTGCCTTTGGAGTTACCTCCGGAAAATTCATCAACTTCTTCATATGCCATCGTGGCATCGAAGTTGACCCTGAGAAGACAAAATACATTCATGGAATGTCCCCACCTCGCAACCTCACTAGGTTGAGAGGTATCAATAGGAACCTCACCTATATTCGGTGCTTCATAGCCAACCTATCAGGTAAATGTTTACCTTTCACCAGGCTCATGAAGAAATGAGTTACGTATGGATGGGATAATGATTTTCAAGAAGCATTCGACAATCTTAAAAGATATCTCCTAAGCTCTTCGGTGCTCATTCCACCAATTGAGGGGAGACCACTCATTTTATATGTAACTTCCCTAGAATGGTCATTAGGCACCTTCCTCGCACAAAAAATGATGTTGGCAATGAGAATAGGCTCTACTACCTCATCCGGACAATGATCGATGCTGAAACTTGGTATTCAAAAATTGAAAAGAAATGCCTAGCCCTAATCGTCGCAGTTCATAAGATCAGGCATTACCTGTGGCACCATGAGGTCCACTTGGTTTCCCACTGAAACCCACTCAAATATATCCCCAATTGTCCCATGCTAAATGGGAACCTATCACGATGGGCGGTCGTCCTACAATAGTTTGACATATGGTATGTGCCCTAGAAATCCATCAAAGACCAGGAATTAGCAAACTTCCTGGTTGAGCACCCCTCAGAAGAAATAGCACTGTTGGATACCAAACTTCTAGATGAAGAAGTGTTTTTTGTCTAGGAGTACACCCAGACATGGGAAATGTACTTTGATGGTGCTTCCCAAATCCCAATGATGAAAAGGATGGAGGATCCCAAGCTCAACAAAGTGGGGCTGGGAATTATACTCGTATCCCATAAAAAGGCCCTCTTGCCTTACTCTTTCTTACTTTCAAAAGGGTGTACAAAAAATGAAGTGGAGTATCAGGACCTCATTGCAGGCCTGGAATTGGAACTCCAGGTGCAAGACAAACCCCTAAAAATAAAGGGTGATTTAGAGCTAGTAATCAAATAGGTCAACGGTGACTATGCTATCAAGAAAGAAGTATTGGTTCCCTTGATGAACCATGTTCAATAACTGATGGCAGAATTCCCATCAGAACCAATGCTGACCTATGTCCCTTGGTCATAGAATGCTTAAGCTGGCGCTTTGGAAAATATAGCCACAACCTTGGCCAATCCTGACCAAGATGAAATAGTCATTAGTATTGCTCACCATCGGATGGTCTTTCCATTCATCTAGAGTAATACGAAGGAGATCGATGAAATTACCCCATCTTTGAACCTTATGGTCATACCACCGATTGGACATCACCCATTGAAAATTACCTTCGGAATGGGAAGCTCCCACCAGATAGGGCTGAAAGGGAGCAGTTCCGAAGATGGTCAGTCAATTTTGTCATGTAAAATGGGGTAAACTAAGAAAAGGCCCTCTAAAAATGAGGCCTTGACGGAGTCCTTCTTAGCTGCATTGATGGAGAAGAAATTGTTGTATTCATGAAAGAGGTGCATGCTGGAGCTTGTGGACCGCACCAATCAGCAACCAAGATCTCTCACCAAATCCAAATTCTTGGGTATTACTGGCCCATTATGATACAGGATTGTTCCATATCCTCCTGCTACAGCCAGACAGTTCAAATTCTTTACCTGGGGGATGGATTTTGTGGGACCATATCCTCCCGCTACAGCCAGACCGTTCAAATTCATACTCATAGCAACTGACTTCATTTCCAAATGGGTCAAATCCATACCCCTTAAAGAAGTCGGGGTGAAAAACATCATCAGCTTTGTGAAGGCCAACATCATCACCAGATTTGGTGTCCCTCATACAATATTGATGTACAACAACACCAACTTCTACTCTACTGAGGTTGACAAGTTATACTTGGAGTATGGAATTAAATCCAACCATTCATCCCATTACCATGCAGAAGCCAATGGGAATATAGAGGATTTCAACAAGACTCTTTCCAACATACTTCAAAAGATAGTTAATGAGGATAATAAATTGTGGACAGAAAATCTCATTCATGCTTTGTGGGATTACCAGGACATGACCTGCATAGCCACCCAGGCAACCCCGTACTCACTAGTATACGGGACAGAAGCGGTTTTGCCTATCGAAATCCAAGTGTCATCACTTTTTGTGGTCATTTAAAATAAATTATCCATGGATGAGAAATCCCATAGAAGTTCCGATGAATTGGAGCATCTAGATAAAAAAAAGGCCGCACACTCTGCACTATTTGGAAATCTACCAAAACCGTATTGCACGAGCCTTCAACAAAAAGGTTTGCCTTTGATATTTCCTCAAAGTATAAATGGTGTTAGTCCTCAGAACCCCGATGATACTCAGGAAGAGTCCCCCCAAAGCTTGAACCAAAGTGGGAAGGACCATACATCATACATAGGTTTTATTCCAATGGATTATACGCCCTGATATCAGTGGACAGACAGCTCATCACGGCTCCTACAAATGCGAAGTTCTTGAAGAAATACTTCACATAAAAGAAGTGAAATACCATGGTTAGAGATCTATGACCCTAAAATATGAGTTATAATACCCTCAATACCTAGGTCCAAGATCTATGACCCTAAACTATGAGTTATAATATCCCCCATAATGACAAGGTCCAAACTCTATGACCCTAAATTATGAGTCATTGTCCTGGACACATGATGTTAAACTGTACAGTATTAGTCCATGCAACACGACATTAAACTGAAATTTTGTGGTCCAAACCCTAAGACCTTAAACTATGAGTCATCATATTTTCCACATGACGATAAAATGTAAGGAACTCGTCCTTGAAACATGACAAAAAACTGTGACTCATGTCCTTGTCGTAATACGTTAAACTACATGACACAAAACGTCCAAATTTCATGATAATAAATTGCATAATATCTTATAGAACTACATATAGCTTGATTCCTGCCCTCATAGGATATGTAGTGATGCCTTGATCCTTGATCCCAACCCATCCCACCATAAAAAAATGCCTCCACCACACCTCCTATCTACCAAATTCATAAGGGAAACCCTTATCACTCCTTGTTTCTCAAATCGAGTATAACTCCTGTGAGATTTGGATTAGTGGTAGGGATTCTCTTATGAAAGCCAACTATAGAGTAACATGGTAGACATGGAAATTGTGATGGATAGATCGAAGATTCCCCTACCCCTTGGACTGAGCCAAATCAGTATAGGGTACATACAGAACTACGTACGACTTGATTCATGCCCTCACAGGATATGTAGTGACGCTTCGATCCTCGATCTTGGACCATCCCCACCAGGAAAGAAAAAGAGAATTCCCCCATAATATTCTCTACCTCCTCGCACTTGATAAGGAGACTGTGTGACCACTCCTTGTTTCTCACATCGAGTATAACTCACGTGAGTTTAAGATCAGTGGTGAGGATTCTCTTACGCAAATAAATCATAGGGGAATATGGTCGGCCTAGCACCCATATCAAGTGAAAACAAATTTCCATCACATTTCCTCACACATGGACAGAGCCAAATCAGTATAGGGAACTTTCAGAACTACATGTGGCTTGATTCATTCCCTCGCAAGATACGTATTGACGCCTCTATCTTCGATCCCGACCTAACCATCATTATCAAAAAAAATAATTCCCTCAAGTGTCCTTGCACATCGAGAAAACATTTGTAGGGAACATTCAGAACTATGTGTGGGTTGATCCTTTCTATCATAGGATATGTAGTGATGCTCGTATTTGGAATCTCGGCCCAGCCACCAGCAAAAAATGCCCTTTTTCCTCATACGTAGGTCAAACTTGTACGTGGATTCTATGAAATGTCCTATCACATGACAATAAACTATGAAATTATTCAAGAGTTCTATGTGGCCCAGTCCTCAGTATTATGAGATTCCACACATGACTCTCAGTCATGAGAATTCAAAAGATCATATTTCCCCCTATACATATGAGTCATACCTATGTGGAAGCTCCAAGTAGTTCACAGTTAATCATGGTCTGGGTATTCTCACATTCCCAGGAACATCTTTCCTGTTTGTCACACTTCATACCTCAGGAAAACTTGGATCCCCATAATCATGAAAGTCCATCTGAGATGGATGGACAGTGTCCTGAAAACACCTTTTCTTGAATATACACATTATTCCCTGGTGTCACTGCATATGTCACCCACAAAAAATGGCCATCAATCAAAGGAAAATTCATCCCCAGAAGAGTCCTCTCCTATCTCAGTACGCCCAACAGATTCCAAGCCCCATGTCATCCCTCCTGATTCAAGTTTCCCCTGGGACTATGGTTTACACCTTCTATCATCACTCACATCTAAAGAATTCTAGAAAATCCTGATTTCGATTAAACTAAAACTATTGAAGATCTTTATGACAGTATAATCATCCTCACTGCATGACTCTAAACTACATAGCATCACGTCCTCACTGTATGACTCTAAACTACATAGAATCACGTCCTCACCGCACAACGTTAAACTACAAGGACAAAATTTCCCTTGTTGTACGATGTTAAACTGTATAATAATGGTTTAATCCCAAAATTGTCCTCTAATTCTGATTTTTCTATTCCTAAGAAATGACACGGAATCCTCATAATACATTGTTTCTCACACCGAGCATAGCTCATATGAGCTAAGGGGTTTCAGCAAGATATCCATTGTGGCATTATGGAAAAAACAGTCTAGGAATTCGATCCTAGTAGCACGACCCTAAAAGGCATGTCATGATTTCCTCCCCGGAGAGGAACCCCATGTCTTGGCCATGTGATGTTAAATAACCAGGTATCCTAAATATGGAACGAATGTCTCACCCTACGTACGAGTCAAATCTACATAAGGGACACCAGATTCTATGAGTAAATCATAGCCCAAATGTCCCCAATATGTCCAGATACACTCCTGACATATTTAAAACTTCGTGCTCTGAGCAATCTTGAATCTACATAACCCTCCAAGCCCATTTGGGATGGAAAGCCAGTGTCCTGCAGACACCTTTTCTTGACTGTGCACATTATGCCCCAGTGTCTCTATATATGTCTCCCACAAAAACGTCCATCAATCAAAGGAAAATTCGTCCTCAGGAGATTCCTCTCCGATCACAGTACGCCCAATGGCTTCCAAGCCTCGTCCCATCCTTCCTGATTAAAGGGTCCTCAAAGTCATGGTTTACACTTCCCTCCTTACACATATCCTGGATATATCAGAACATACGGGCCCAATTCATCTCTGGTCCCTTTTGAGGTCTCTAAAAATATGTCATCTATATGTGTTAAGTTGATCCACGTACAAAAGAAGAGTTACTCCGCTTGTTTTTGGGTTTCCTTGAAGAAGATCAGTTAAAATGACCCTTTTTGATGATCAGGTTCACCCCTTGTTGAAGGTCACATACCATATTCAGAAAGTTCCCAATCTCCATAATCCTCAATAGCCATCGGAGATGGAAGGCCGGTGTCCTAAGGACACCTTTGATTGACTATGCACATCATGCCTTGGTGGCTCTACATATATTTCCCATAAAAATGGCTATCAATCAAAGGAAAAATCATCCCTAGGAGAGTCCTTTCTAGATTTTGTATACTCAAATGACATTCATGTCTTGTCACACCCTCGGATTTGGAAAAATATTGTATGACGGCTTATGTACCTCCTTCTTTCCAAGTGCCCCTAACATAAAAAAGACTCTTAATTGAACTGACCGTTCACTAGATCTCCCTCACGCAAGTAAGAAATGTGCAGGAACAATTGTCCACTCAAATCCAATATGAATGTTCCTAATGTTTTCAGACAACACTACTCAGTCCATCCACCCAATGTGGCTCCTAACATCAAAATAAATCAAAAAAATTTAAAATCACACCAGACTATCAGAAATGGAAGTCCAGTGCCCCACAGACACCATTGATAGACTATGCACATCATTCCCCATTGGCTCTGCATATGTCACCCACAAAAACAGTCATCAATCAAAGGAAAATTCATCCCTAAGAGAGTCATTTTCTACCTTTGTATGCCTAAAGAAGGTCTCAAGCCTCATTCATGTCTAGAATCTACAAATCAAGGGTAAAGAAAAATCCCTAATCCATGTCTGAAGGATACTAGAACATTCAAGACTAATGGTCCCAAGTCAGGTCCTTGCCCCGTTAAGTCTGGTCAAAGTTGTACTACCTAAAACATCAGTAATAAGTTTGATTGGAAGGATTGTGAACTACCAGCGAAAAAGACACCATAATTTCCAGAGGAAAAATTCACAAAGTACACCTCTGGGAAAAAGTCAAGTATCGATACGTTAAAAAAATGGAAACATTGAGCCATCAAAAAAGGCGTAAAGCTTTTTAGGTTGAAAACCCATGAAGGGCGGCCTGAGAAAAATCGAAGTTATACAAATACAAGTTATGCTCACTAAGCCCATACCAAGAAATCTTTTTTAAAATTAGGGTAATATAAAAAAAGAAACAAAAGTTTGTGAGGTTTTTCATGAAACCCCAGTAATAGTCAAACTACGCTTACTGAGTCCCATAGCTCTGGAAAAAATTAGAGCTCGGTTCGATTATTTTAGTTTACTGATTTCAAGTCATGGTCTAAAATTAATGCCTGATTGAAATGATGTTGACACAGTAGTAAAAGATAAAAATAGAGATATTTAAAATCCAAGTCAGTTCCATTGAGTTCATCAAAAAATGGAGGAACATTCCCAATTTGGAGTCTCTTCAAAGTATCAAAAAAAGGAAGGGTACATATCATTATTTGGGATAGAACTACAACAGGGTTATATTCTCCCCTTCCAGAAGGATGGAAAGTGATTTCCATAGGCCCTCTATGGTCTGCTCCAAAGAATCTCTTTCCTCTATTTCATCCTTGACCGTTGGATGCACCCACTCCAAAACAACTTTAAGGTCCCTTCTTTTCTTCTGGATGGCTTCATAGTTGGCGTGTGAGGAGGCCGCTTGTTCTCTCAACCTTGTTGCATGGGATTCGCACTCCCACATATATTCCTCTTGGTTCACCACCAAATCATGGGCCTTCACCTTCTCAGCCATCAGATGATCAAATTCTTCCAAAACATCTCGAAAGGTCTCCACCCGGTGATGGGAAGAATTGAACATGGCTAGCTTTTCCTCACAGGAGGAAAGGTCTTCTCAGGAAATGAATATTTGGTAAATAAGGAGGTGTAAGTGCAGATAATCAAAGCCATAGAAACCTAGATCAGTGAATAAATGCTGAAAATTTTCACCCTCATCAGCAAAATTTGCTAGGTGTGTCTCCGTGGCACGAGAACATAACTGGCATTATGCCTCTTTTTGCACTGCATGGTACCTTACCATAGCACTATTACTTTGATCCTACCCTACTACCACATGTCTGTAAGTAGGAACTGTCACCATAGGAGTGGGAAGGGACCTAAGTCAGGTCACCCAAGACAGAAGAATATCT
The DNA here is from genome assembly GCA_963277665.1 of Viscum album. NCBI lineage: Eukaryota > Viridiplantae > Streptophyta > Magnoliopsida > Santalales > Viscaceae > Viscum > Viscum album. The sequence continues at coordinate 292,807,201 of OY728144.1, forward strand.
TTTCCATCAGATGGACCAACCACTGGAGCTGGATGCAGAAGACTAATTGCGGCCTCTAGGATGTTCGGTGATACTCAGTTGGTTCCAGTCTCATTAAGATCTTGGGAAATATCTTTATGAGGGTATTAATCTCAATCACTTCCCACTGAAATGGGTTTTACTGATGAAACCCCTCCTAGATGCTTTTGACGATGGACCAAACGCCTTCTTACCACAAGAGAAGGAGTAAGAGGTGTATCCATTTTGGTTGTTGTAGGGAAAAAATTAGGAGTATCTGTTGACTTTTCGCGGTATAAGAAATGTGTAGCATTTTCATTAAGGCAAGGAAAGGGTAGGAAGTGGTCAAGGGTTTCTTCACCCACCAAAATGGTTCTTTCATCATCCCACTGGGGTAACAATTTTCCCATAGTTGGGCATACTCTAGCGATAAAAATGTGGGCCCCGTTGTGCTAGGAATGATAATATCCCTAGCAGCACCTGCATGCATCATCATAAACCACAATTGGAAGAGAACCACGAGATGTGATTCTCCCCTTAGTTGAACAACCGGAATCAGTGCAGTCTATTGAAGGCATCCAAATTTCCTGGCAAACTGGTAGGGGAGATATGGTTCATAAATAACTACTCGGTCTACACGAGCAGTGAGCATGTTGTCCCGAAGGTTGATGAGGTATGTGCATTCCTCCAAGGAACCACCCCTGTCACATCTCAATGATCCATGAGCGGTAGGATGTGGTGTGAACGAGAAATGAGAGGCATCATTCAACAGCCCAACCACATCAGTAACACTTAGAGTCCTAGGACGAATAGCAAAAATGTTGAGAAGAGAAGGATGAAAGTCAGAATGGGGAACCCTTGTGGTATACCGGTATTCATAACAGGGTAAGTGTTCTTCCATCCACCCATAAAGAAATTGGAATGGTCAATTGAGATGATGTGGTGGCCTACCTTCCTATATATATCCCAACAATTCATAAAGCCAAGAAGGGGTATGAAGGGCCAAATTGATGGGTTGACCCTTTACCAGCATGGCCTCCATCATCAAAGTGCAGGACCGAACTCCAGTATATACGTCACGGGATGGGAATATACATCCACTTAAAAACATAGAAAGTAAACCTTTCAGTCTGAGCGCAAGTGAAAAATATGGCTAAAGTTCATATCCCCATGTGGTATATTGCCCTGCTTCAAGGGTAGCATAATATGACCCTGGGGTTTGGCGGGACTAGCGAGTGGGATGAGTTCGACTGTGGAAATACCTTGGATTGGGTCTGTTAATCTACAAGAATAACCTTATCCACACTTCAAATGGAATGAGAGAATGAGCCTTGAGGGGATGATCTAGTGATCCCACTACCATGACCAGTAAGCCCTGTTTCAAAGGAGACATGTGATCGGTGTAGTTCCATGTGGTGGATTCTGGGAGGAACTTGTCATAAATTTATCCAAGGATGGGGAGTCCCCCAAGATGGTAGATATCCAATAGATTGATTCCCACCTCCCCATGTAGTAGGTGGAAGGTGTTGGTGCTCGAACACCAGCGGCTCAACAATTCCAGAAGGATTTTTCCAAGAGAAAAGATTTCAAACTATGAAACCCAGGCTGCTTGGTACAAACCCACCGCCTACAACTAGTTGGGAGACTCTAAACATGTCTTATGAACCCAAAACACCCAGGTCCACTCATCAGAGAAACATACTCTAGCTCGAAAATACCACTTGTTTCTCCACCCACCGCTAGGATTTTCTCAAGAGATGGTGATAATGGATGGGTATTCTTGAGCGTCTAGTCTCAGGACACCATCGTAGCACTCACGATTTCCCTGAGTCCATGCCAAGAATCACATTATGAAGATGTTCTCCCAAATAGGAGTGGTGATGAATTCTCCTATTGGGCGAATGCTGGCACAGTCATGACCTTGAGGTGCCTCCAAGAGGATGAAAGGGATGTCGGGGTCAGGCAATGGCAGAGGCACGTCAGCAGGAAAACCAAAGCTGTAAAGTGGAAACTGTACGGATAACGGATAAGATAAGATCTCTATCATCAAGAAGACCATCAAGAAGCTGTCATGGGGAATGACGTGGGCTCAAAGATGATTATCTTTATTCCTCACTATGGTTTCCCTTGTCTTCATCGATTTTGCAACAGCCTATGAATCATCCATTGTAGCCTACACAAGAAGATCGAGAAGTCGATGATAAGTCAGTCTAATAAAAAATTGTTGGATAAAGGCTATGGAAGAGTGGTTAAAGAACTCTAATCATGTCCACATAAATCTCCGCGCATGGATTCTGGAAATGGTATGCGGTATCCACATCCCACATACTGCATGATACGTAGAAGTAACCCCACCTACAACTATGGTACGCGATCGTATGCCACCGCGAACAGCCATGGTACGCGAACCATCCACAAGGTGTTGTCCTATGGATCATTGGTTGGAAAATAGGAAGGTTCATAGAAATAGGATACTGTGAACCTAGGCCTTGATTAAGTTCGTATTTCATATTAGAAGGTTATAGTTTATGTTCAGATTGTTAATATTCTTAAAAGTATGGTTTGCCAATCAAAGTGTGGTATGCTAACAAGCTAGCTGAGTAGCATCCTCCTATGCAGAATCTATATTTTAAGTCTTAAAATTTCAAAGTCCCATTTGTAGAATCCAAAATATGGTATACGGATGGAGAAATGGCGAGGAAATCAGTTCGCTAAACGTACGGAGCAATTTGCGAATGGGATTTTTGCAAGGAGCACGGTACGTGAGAGTAAAAGAAGCTAGGGAAATCAAGAGTACTTTTCACTGTGAGAAATGGTAAAATACAAATGACATGGGCCCCTATATATAGGTGTGGTCCCCTCTTACCGGGTCCATCTATTTTATCGTGAACCATTTCAGTTTAGGACTGCTTCTACATCGGAATAGTCCTCTTTTCATTCCGAACAGACACTATTCTGATGGGAGGAATTTGTAGGGTTCTGAAAATTCCTCCAAAGGAAGAAAATATCCCCACAAATGCTTTGCAGAAGGAAGAAAGTACTTCTACAAGTATAGTAAGGTGAATGGACTCAAATTGAGTTGAAATTATTTGAAGGAACTTGAAGGAATTCAAGTTTTCATGGTTTTTTTAAGTGTCCCATGTACCATCACCGAGAAAGGTATGAGGAGTATATGGATTGTGAACCTCCAGGTATGCGAGACGATCCATGAACCGCTGGCCCATGAGGTGATGGCCAGCGAGCAAGGTATACCACAAACCAAGTCGTCGACATATTCATACGCATGAGGACCATCCACGTATCGTGCTGCGAACTCATCAGTTTGTGGATGAAGTGAATCAGTAGGGTTCCATGAACCATTGTCGTGAACTGAATCCTCTGTAAACCCTGATTGAATGAGTCTTGTGAGGGTTAGTATATTGCTTCAATTGGCCTCCACAAATTGTGTTGCGTGCCCAATAGATACGATTGTTCTGATGCTCTATAAAAGGAGCACAGTAGAAGTACGGAAGGGACACATAGAGGGAGATGGACAGAGAGAAGGACGAATGACAAAAGCTTGAGGGAGACTTAGAGGTTGCACGTCATCTTCCATATTGTTTCATTGGCGAAGCCCAAATCATGAACCACTCCCTCTGCAGGTAGAGCCAGCCGCAAACCAAAAAATGGGATGATTGAATAATAATAATAATAGAACCGAGAACCTAACTGGTGAACCGTGAATCAAAGGCTTATTGCGAATGAACTCCCCGTGAATGATGATCCCCCAGAACCCCCTTCAATATGGTTTTTTGCATAGCATACCACTACGTAGACTGAACCTGGCACTGTGTACTACCTCAGTACCCAGATGGAACCCAAAATAGTGTGATGGGCTGCATACTACTATGGTACGCAGTTGCCTATATCTATGCCGGCATACCACATCAGTATGCAGATGGACCTTCTGCCCGCATACCACTATGGTATGCGAAGCCTCCCCCATCCCGCATAAAAAGCCAGTACACAGAATGGGTTTTTTTTGGTATTGTTCCTTTTGGTTTCAACCTCACCCTTCCACTATCGTCCAGTCCTCCATCATCCCTCCACTAACCAATCCTCCAACATTAGTCCAAAGCCTCCTCCAAATCCATTGGACCTGTATGATCAAACCATCGAGTGCATCAGCGTGCCCCATCGAGTCTACATAACCATGGTAAGTAGTGTCACGAAGGCCCTCTACACAATGGTGTGGGATTTGGGAATTCTTGTGAGGCTACACTCATACGGTAACCCGAAGCCCAACCTTGAGATACCGACATGAACCTCCCCGTTCTAGGGATTAAGGGTGATCAATTTGTTTTCCATTCAATGAGGAATAGTGATCAGTCAAAGGGGTTATATTCACTCCCCCCTTTGACGAGGATGAAACTACTCCCCTTACTAGAACATGCTCCGGGGCCCTCCCACTGAGGTAAGTCCCCAATTTTCTGAGGCAGGGCCACATGACCTTTAATTTCATCTCACATTAAAGGTTTCATTGCTTTGTTCCCTCACCCAGGGTCACCCCAGCCTCTTCTTACGTGGTCTCTCCCTCCCCCACCAACAGGGGAGGAGGCATGTGCAGTGTTGAATCTTTCACATCCTCTTGTTTCTCACACCAAGCATGACTCACATGGGCTTAGAGGTCTGCAAGGATTATAACATCCACACAATTATAAACTATGAGAACTCTAATTCCTGGTCAAATTAGGATACATAGGATGCCTACCAGAAGGTATGATCTCAAAAGGGTTCCTATCTAAACGGGTCCACCGAATCATGTCTCCTCAAATGGGCAGCTCCCATGCGTAAGCCTCACAAAACTGAACCACATGAACTCTGATTCTTAATAAAACTAGGATATGTAGGATGCCTACTAGAAGGCCTGAGCTTAAAAGGGTGCCCATCCAAAAGGGTCCACCTAATCATATCCCTCAAATGGGCAGTTTTATGCATAAGCCCCACTCAATCCGAATTATGTGGGTTCTGATTCCTCTCCCAAGGATACATAGGAAGACCTCCTTATGGTCTGGATCCTAACATCAAGTCACCTTTCATCCCCCTTAGATGATGATAAACTCCAGAGTGCCTTATAATATGGCTCAAGTTAGAATCACCTCCGTAGCATCAAATATATGCATGCTTACAGCGATCTTTCCAACCAAGGGTATCCCATGGACACACTCTTTGGTAATGAACCAAGGATTAATGAGCATATAAACATGACTTAAATCTATAAGAGAGTCCTAGAAAAAAGAAAAAATTCACCCCCAAAAGGGTATGGTGAGCCTAACCTCCCATCATCTCGACCAATGGTGTCCTTAAGTGTTGTTGGCCAAATATTCAGCCAACAAGCACCTAACTTTGGAAAGTAGGTCCATGAATCATGGATACCACAGATGTTGGGAATTCTTGGATCCATGAATACACCCGTTAGAGACCATCCGAGGAATTTATATCTGAGAAGGACTGATTGAAGGAGTGCTTTAACCCTACGCAATCGCCCGCTGGGACCAACTGTTTCCGCAGGGTTAATTCAAACTTATTTAAAGGATAATGACGTTGAACGGGTAAAAACAAAGGAATGGTAAATTCAATGAGAACCTATATCTATAAAAAAAAGGTATGGGTGATGATCCCCATCATTCCATTTCCGCACCGCCCAGAAATGCTCCACCTCAAAGGCAGAACATAGTTCAATAATTTTTTGGTTTCAAACTAAGAAAATAATGCTTGATGTTCAACCTTGTTTCTTATAGAATCTCATGTTTTATTTCTTCTATCTATATCACCTACAATAATATATAAAGGATGGTCTTTATGGGTTCTAATAATTCTAGGAATTAATGTGCTTGGTTATTCCATTTCATCCTCATGTCCAGGAATGTAAAATCGGTCTCTTCTAGGATATTTTTCATGTAAATCAGCAATAAGGTTATAATTTTTATAGGTATTATTGATATTAAAATTTGACACATCATCCTTAAGGTTTTATAAAATAGTTTTAGGCTCATGTGGATATGTCTCATAAAAATTGACAGGTATAGAATCTTCCAAAACATTGGTTCCTTTATAAAAGACTCGATATGATTTATTAGAGGTTTAGTAGCCAGGTAAAATTCCTTAATCACTCTTAGGTTCAAATTTTTCGAGATTATCCTTTTTGTTTACAATAAAGAATTTTCAGCCAAAAACTCTAAATTAATTTACCATATTCTTTCTACCTTTTCATAATTATTAATGTTTTTTATTTAAAATATGTATAATTAAAACCCTATTTATAATATCATAAGTTTTATTCACTATTTCAACCCAAAATTAAATAGGTAAGTCATACACATTTAGCAGTCTAGACAATCTTCTGAAGTGTTTTGTTTCTCCTTTCAACAACACCATTTTTTTGATGTGTTCTAGTCATAGATAAATTGTGTCTATATCTATATTGTGAACATAGAGTCTCAAATCCTTGATTATAATATTCCCAACCAAGAACACTTCTTAATTATTAAATGGTAAGAACACTAAGGTTCACTATAAATATAAAAAACTTAAAAAAATAAGAACAAACGTTACTTTTTGGGCTAAGAAAAGTACACATGTCAATCTTGAGTATTCACCCACAAGAACATAGGCATAATGTTAACCCCTTAGTCCAGAAACACTATAATGTCCAAATAAATCCATGTGTACCAGTTATAAGAGTTTATAGGTTGGAACCTCTTTTTTTTAAATAAATCATGTGTTTCTTTCCTTTTTGATAAGGAATATAGAATTTTTCTTTAAGGAAATATATATTAGGTATTTCCTTTACTAAGTCCACTAATTATTTCTTTTGAATTATCACTAAAAGTGACATGTCCACTATCTATATTTACAAAATTCTTGAAGTTGAGGAGTCTCTAGTAATATGTATGAAACATCCACTGTATATATACTAGAATATTTTTACTAGATCTCTTTAGAAACTTTACCTTATATGTCATGGTCATAAAGCACAAACTGGATTTTTCACCAGCATCGCTCCTATAAGAGTCAGAATAACTGGATTTTCCCTCTGAAGTGCTCTAATTTTCTTTCATTGATTTCTTTGGTCCCTTTTAACTACCATCATACTTATTTTTGTACTTTATTTTTGGACTATCGTTATTTATATGTCCTTTCTTTTTTTATTCATAGGATATAATATCACTGGAGGATTCATCTCTTTACTAGTAATTCTTTTGATTTATTCTCTTATCATATTTTCATCTATAGTTTAATTTTTAGAAAAAAAATCTTATTTATTTAAGATATAATAGAAATTAAGGCTAGATGATCTATTTTCTTATCACTATCAGAATCATAATCACTTCCACTTGAATTGTTTTTATCACTTCTTTTGATTTAAACTAAAATATATTAAGTGATGTGGTTTTATTTCTTAGTTCAATGTCTATATTTTTACATTTGAGTTCTTCTTCATACATCATAAATTTTCTAATCATCCCTTTGACTAGAAGATTTATAATATCACATGATTCCCTAATGGAAATATAAGTTCTTATCCATCTGTTAGGTAAACATAGCAGCAATCTTAGCACTTATTTCTTATCATCCATGGTTTTTTCAAGAGACTTAATCATGTTGATTATTTCATTAAATCTAAAATATATATAAAAAATGGACTCATTGTGTTTCATTTTAAAAGATTCATATTTTATATTATATGTATTTAATCTCATTTCATTAACATTAGAAGTTCCATTGTGAGAAACAACTAAAATATCCCAAATATGATAAGCAGCATCACAAGTAGATATCCTATTAAATTATTATTCTCATAAATTAAAAAATAAAGTGTGACATTACTTGTTTTTAAATGTCTTAAAAACCCATTTTGGTTTTAATTTATAATTTATTTTTGTGATTGTTTTTAATTTTTAATTTTATTTTTACCCTAATGTATGACCTAGGGCCTATGTAAAGGTGAAATGTATTCTACCTATATTCAAGAGGGTTTTAAGGTGTTATGTTAAGTTAAAAGGGATTTTTTAAGGGTTATTTAAGGGTAACCCCTTAGTTTAAAGGGTTTCATAAAGGTAACCCTGGATTTCAAAAGGGTACATAATGGAAACCCCCTATTTACATAAGTTTCATAATGATAACCCTTAGTTTCTAAAGGATGCATAAGGGTAGTCTAGTTGGTGTGTAAAGGTAAATACTAATTTTAAAAGTTTACATAAAGGTAACCCAATACACTCACATGATATTTATGATAAACATAAAGGTAATACTATGTTACCCATATGAAACACTCTTTTTGGTAAAAAAATGATTTTAAACCCCACTTTTCATTTTTTTTCATCCAACTGGTTTATGTAATGCACTATTATGACTTCAAAATCCAAAAATCATAGGAATTGATTTATTATAATTGTTAAGGTATGTAACACCTTTTTTAAAGATTTTAAACATAGTAATTTCAAGATTCACATGAATAATTAATTCAATTGTAATTTAATCTTGGGGTTTCCAAATACTGTAAACCAGAATGTTTTGGTATTTTCTTTAAAAACTTGAACCTTTACTATCTTTGAATTTTGGTTTTCTCTTAAAATTATCATAGTCCAAAACTCTTAATCTAAGATCTTTGAAGCCTTATTTATTAAAACTATAAAATTTATCTAGTTTCCAGGCATGGTAGAATCCTCAATCTATCTCCTCTATTCTTAAGAGAATAGTTTACCGAGTGATAAATTTCATTCATTTTATTTCTTTTCTAATTTGAAAAATATATTTCAATATGATTTATGGAGAAATGATAGAAAATACATTAATGGTATTAACCTGGAATTATCAAGTAATAATATAGAATTATCAAATGCTCATATTATATTATTCTAGGGAGATAGAATATTATCTCATGTAGTTTTATAATTATTCATTGAGGAAAAGAGTTTTAGATCATTCTATGGATTAAAAAAATTTGTAAAATTATCCAAGAGAGAGAAATGGTTATTACATGTGATGTTTCTATTTATTTGGAAATAATATAAATGGAATCATCCCTATAAATCCTTGATGAGCGGTTTGAATCAAATAATATGAAGATGTGATTCAGATGATGGTTCCTTGACAAACATCAGAGTTATTCATCAATATCATTGAGGTTAGAAGTTCCTTACCATTTGGGGGTCTTTATTAAACTTTTTTCCTTGGTATAATTCTTATGTTGGAATAATTTATTTACCATTCTTGATTATGATCACATGTGGGTGTGTATGTAACATTTAATACCCATTTACGATGCATGATTCCATTAGTTTTATTATTTATCATGTTAGACATGTTTTATTTTGACCACATGTGTTGGTATGTTGATACCATATTCTTATCATGATATGTTATTCTTACCTTGTATGCTCTAACCTATTATGTGTGTTAAAGTTCCCTTAGAGGTGGTTCATGATACTTGGAATATGTGGACTATCGTGATATGATTATCTCTTGGAGGGGGAGTGCACTTGGATTGTGAAAATGGTAACGATGGACCTGAACATAGGATAGAGACATGATGGACTGGAGGCCAAACATGTGGTAGCAACATTAGGGGAATGATGGCCTAGATTCTTGACCCAAGTTAGCGACATTAAGGGCACGATGGCCTAGAGGCCTGATCTGAGACATAGATGGGGTATGACAGCCTGGTGTCTTGACTCGTGATGGAGTTGGGATATGATGGACTAGAGGCCTGATCCAATATAATTCCTATAGATTTATAAGATACATGATTATGATCCTTATGGCTTATTCTTGGTCATAATTCTATGATTATCCTTCCAACATGGAGCTGAAACAGGTACAACCAGGGTTTTTCAACGACTTGGTTAGCACGCGACTACTCGGTACATGTTTATATGTTATTATACTTATTCATCAATTATTATTATCATGGAATACACCTGTTATACATGTTCAAATTTTTTAAGGATGTATTAGTGGTTTCCTACTGGGTTTTGTAACTCACATCCTACATGTGCATATTGATGTGCATACAGAATTCATGTATAGGGATCCATGTAAGGGAAATGGGACCATGGCTGATAGATGATAATTGGGGCATGGATATGGTATAATATTGGTATAGACTCCAATAGATTTCCAAAGATTTTATTTATTATTATTCATTCACTTATTACCTTGGTTTGGATCAAAACACTAGGATCCCATTTATTTTTTTATGACTTGTGTGCCATGAGATATACATTTGGATTACTTATATTTCAACATGATACTCTAATTATTATATTTTTTTATTTTTATGTCGTTTATGTATGGTTTTGACATGATATTGAGGGTATATTCTCTCCACTGATGGTGTTCGAACCCTCACTGCAATTTGGAAACCTCTTGAATATGGGGAGGCATACATGAGGTCTTATGGATTTCTGACTTGGACCCAGTGGTTCAGGTTGAGGTGTTACAAAATAGTATCAGTGCATAGTTTTCTCCTTTTCTTTTTAACTAACCTAGCACATGGTATAAAGGAGAGAGGCTATATGGGACTCAGGTAGGGGAGTTACCATGTTCCTTGAAAACTCACGTGTAATATACCTATGAGTTACCATTTACAAGATTGTTGTTACTATTTTATGAGGATTTGGGCAAGTTCATACATCACTGATAGGAACATAGTATCACATTCCATATATTTATTTTTTTTACTACATACTTATTCTTAATTTAATGGCCTGGTTGTGCTCTCTATTCATGATAGACTTGTATTTTATGATGAGTGTTATATTTGGTTTCTATGGAGGTGTGATATATCAGTTGGAATTAATTATTTGAACCTAATAATACTATTATATTTTGGGAATATATATGTGACTATGACTAAGGTGCAGGAATGAAGAACCGTGATTAGTGATTAGAGGGATATACCTTGGGTTATGGGTTGATTCCTAGTAGAACCTTTGTGTAATTCCATAGAATGGTTAGAATATGTCTGAATAGATTCATACATTCTAAATGTTTCCTTTATGTTTTAGATAATGTCACCTTGACATAGTATTATGGGACTAGATGAGAAGTGGGGCTAGAATGCTCACAAAAGGTAGAATATTACTGATCTACTACTAGATGTATTGGAGTATACAGCTGAGCATGATCTCGCACATACACTATGGTTTAGGTTATAGGGACACTTCAGCCAAAAGTATTTTGATTGGGGAATATCCTAGTAATATGAGTTTAGAACTATGGTTAAATATTCTATAACATTAAAATCTATAATTTTATATCCTTTTAGGGAACTAGATTCCCTTAGGATAGTGATGAATGGTTTTAATTCATTATGGGAATAATTTAACTAGTAGATACTCGGAAATATCATCAGGTTGAGCTAGCGAATTTGATGCTTTTGTAGTTCCCCATTCATGTATATCTTCTCATTTTTTTGTTAGGATATAATTATCAGTTAAGTTTTCTTTAAAGATACTATCTCTCAATAAAACTTTGGGTATGAAAGCGATACTCAAAGTGTTCTATAGTCATTTTCAGTTATGGATGTCTGGAGAATTCATGATTATGGAGATGTTGAGATATGATGTGACTCTTGGAATGAACTCACATTGTCTACTACTAGATATAGGTATCATTACTATCACCTAAGGTAGAGAATTATGTGATGACTAGTGAGTGGGAACTGGGAGTAGGTAGAGTTGGTCCAGACATGAATATTCTTGGGATGATCATAATATATATTGTTGGTCTGGATATTTTAGTGAGATCAATAGAATACCCCTAATTTTTCTTCTAGTTATGGATCTTTATCATTACATCTTTCTGGACTAATTCATAGGACTTCCCCCTAATAGAGGAGTTAATTTTGTGATAAAAATAATTATAGGTGTTCATTCCATTATGATACCCCCTTATTATATGGTACCAAATGAGTTAAAGGAGCACAAGGTGTGGCTCAGGTTCTTAGAGAAGAAGGGATTTATCAGGTTGTGTAATTCACCATGGGGTGCACTTGTCTTGTTCATGAAGAGGTAGGAAAGATACTTTAATGATGTGTAGTTTATCAGATTTTGAATCTTGTAATAGTTAATAACAAATATCCTATTTCCATTATCAAAAATATCTCCAATTAGTTATGAGGATCCCAATGGTTCTCCAAGGTTGATCTATGATCGGGCTATCACCATCTATGGGTTAGAGATAAGGACATCCCAAAGACATAATTTCGGAGAAGGTGTGTACTATACGTGTACTTGGTGATACCATTTGGACTGATTAATACATTAACAATGTTCATGGTTCTCATGAATAAGATCTTCCACCAATATCTTGACTTTTTTGAAATGGTATTTATTGAATACATCCCCATATTCTCACCCAACCCAGAGCAGTATTCCAAATATCTCAAGATAGTTCTGCGTATATTTTGAGTAAATCAGCTTTATACAAAGTTATTGAAATGTAACTTTTGTATTCAACAAGTCAAATTCTTGTGAAATTTTTTATCTAAGACAGGTATATTAGTTGAACCATAAGGAGTTGAGGTTGTTGTTTCATAGACACATCCTTATAACATGTTTGATATCTTGATCTTTCTAGATTTATCTAGATACCACCATCATTTTATTCAGGACTTCTTTTGATTATCAACACATATGAATTCACTATAAAGTAGTTAGGGAAGTTCAAGTGGTCTAACTAGTGTTAATAGGTGTTTTTTGAGCTAAATAGAAGGTTGAATACAACTCCATTGTTGATTCTTCCTGATACATGAATTAGGTGCGTTGTTTATTGTGATGCATCAGGAGTTGGTTTGGGGGAAGGGCTGATATAAATGAAGTGGTTAGTAGATTATGGGTCACATCATATATGAACCCATGAATAGAACTATCCTACCCATGACTTATAGTTATAATTCATGGTCCATTCTCTAAATTATTGGAGATACTATCTCTTGGTAGAGATATTTTTTGTCTCTATGGATCATAAGATCCTTCATTGTATCTTCATGCATCGGGAACTAAACTTGTGGTACAGGCCCTGGGTTGAGTATCTATTGATATATAACTTTGATATGTCCTATGGACTAGGTAAGGGTAGCATCATTATAGATACTCTTATCCATAAGACATAGCTAGATCCATAGCTTGGTGAATGATGTTCAGAGAAACAATGGTGCTCAATAATCCTTTTGGATTACTAGAAGTTGGATACTTTCTCAGATCATGGACCGATTGTGTTTACTCTATCATTAATCACATCTTATTTAGTAAACTAGTTAAAGGTTGTAAAGGAGTATGAGATAGAGTGTGCTATTATGCAAGAACATCTAGTTAGAGGTGAACTAATACTCAAGTGGTAATTGGATGGTGACATTGTGAACCTTGTACATGGTAGAATGGCAGTGCATGCTTCTATCAAGGAAGAGATCATGAAGGAATTGCATACCTCTAAGTTGGTAGTTCAACCTAGAGTAAAAAACTTAAGGTGATAGTTCTAATGATTAGGGATGAAGAGTGGGATTTCTAGATTTGTTTCCCAATGTCATACTTAACATAGGGTAATGACTGAGCACTATGGTCATTGTGGTTTGCTCTATCCACTACCAGTTCCCATGTGGAAGTGGGAGGATGCCATGATATACTTTTTTATGAAGTTACCTAGGACCCCAAGGAGTTTATTAATAAATGGATGTGATTTAGGTGATGATTCCTGGATGAAAATTGGAGTTATTTATCAACAACCTTGAGGTAGGGATATCCTTACCATTTGGGGATCTTGTTTACACATTTTTATTTGGTATAATTATTTTTAATGATTGTAGTTGGAGGGTTTGTAACCCATGAAACTTTTTTACAGTGCATGATTCTATGATTATAATTTTGTATCATGTTTTCCTTGATTGATTTTGATCACAAGTATTGTTATGTTGCTACTATAAACTCATGATGATATGTTATGATTTCCTTGTATGTACTACCCTGTTATGTGTGTTTCCATGCCCTTATAGGTTGTTCTTGGTACACAGAATAGGTGGGCCATTATGGTATGATAATTTCTTCGGGGGGGGGGGGGGTGTGCTCAGCTTGAAACAATGGAGATGATGGACATGATTACAGGGTAGGGGTATGAATGATTAGAGGCCCAACCCAATACAGTGACATTAGGGACATGATAGCCTAGAGGCCTAACTTGAGGAAGCGACATTAGGGGAATGAGAACCTAGAGTCCTGATCCAAGTCACATACTAGGTACAATGTCCTGAAGGCCTGACCTATGATGAATCCTGAATACAATAGCCTGGAGTCCTGATCTGAATCAATTCATTAAGACTACTAAGATACATGATTATGATCCTTGTGGATTGTTCCTGGTCATTTGAGATATTCTATGATTATCCTTCCGGAATGGAGCCTAAGAAGGTACGTTTGGGGGTTTGTGGTTGTTTAGTTAGTGAATGGACACTTAGTACATGATTATATATTATTATACATATTATGTATTTATTATTATAATTGAATACACATATTATACCTATGCCTATTTGTTAAGGATGCATTGGTGGTCTCATACTGTGTTTTATTACTCACACCCTACACAGGAATCTAGATGGATGTGAAGACTACATGTATAGGGATCTAGGTAAGGGAAAGGTTCATGTGTATGATAGATGATCATTGGATCATGGAGATGGTAATAGACTGGGATGTACTGTAGAGAATTTTCATAGAGTTTATTTATTATTCTTCTTGTGCTTATTACCTTGTTTTGGATTGGCACACCAGGAGCTCAGTTTTTTATATGACTTGTGTGCCATGACATATTACATTTTTATTACTTAGTTTTTTGTATGTTACTCTGATTATTATATTATGTTATTTTTATGTTATTTTTGTATGGATATAACATGATACTGAGGTTATAGTCTCCCCAATGACAATGTTCATACCCTCACCAATAGTCAGAAAGCTATTCCATATAGGGAGGTGCACTTGAGGTCTTTTGGATCTTCAGTTTAGACCTAGTGGTTTATATTGGTGTATTGCATAAAGGATTCATAGCTTGGAAATTAAAATCATATAAATCTTTAGTTCTAGCACCCCATTCCTTCCTAGTAGTCTTGGGTTTTTTATATATATCTTCAATTACTTCCCAAATATCAAAGCTCATTCTTTCTAAATAAAAATTATTTTTATTTTACTTTGATCATAACTTTGACTAACTTCAGGTATTTTATCCATAATAGCATAATAAAAATAATTGAAACTAGGATCCTTTTCTCAAAAATCAATCAAGGTTAAACGATAATATTTGAGAAAAACTATACTTGATACCAAATGTTAATCCCATTTGGTATCTCAATAGGGGTGAACTGATCTTCCAAAATAAAATTTCTATTAAGAAAATTGAATCCCCTCAAATTAAATCTTTCTAATTAGAAAATAAATAAGGTATAAATAATTTGATGTTTTAGAATAGATTCTAAAAGGCCAGATTAAAACCTATTTAAAATATTTTGAATGAATTTTAATTCTTGAAAATATTTTATTCACACCAAATAATATATATCACATATAAAATTTAACTATTAGAGATATTATTTTCAAAACACTATTTATAAAATAATCAGTGAAAAATGGTAGGAAATATGTAAATTTAAAAACAAGTTTAAAATAGAGTGATCAAAGAATTAAAAACATATTTTGGAATAAAAACAAGAGGTTATATTCCAATATTGAACTTAGTACACTTCACTTGATAGTTACCCACTATTAATAATTTTTATTAACAAATAAATAGATCCATAACCTGGATTGGGTTTTACAAATATGAATTCACACCAGGAAGTTCAATATTATAGCCAAACCTATTCCACATTATTTATGGGAGAATGGGTGAAAAGATATAAATAAAATAGTTTCAAGTACTATTCAATATATATTAGGAACATGTGCTAACTGATATAAAAAATAATATAATCAAAACTCAAAAGTAAAGAGAAATAGAGAGAGTGAAGGTATGGTGATGATCAATACAACACTATATCTGATCAGTTTATTTTGATCGGTAAAGTTATATTCTATCAAGAATTTTCTTTAAATATATCCTTGATAAAATTATATTAGATCTTTTAGTTATATATGGAGAACCAAAGTATCATGAAAGTATATAGTTAAGTTGTTAGTCAGATAGACAGACAGACTCACGGACTCACTTCTTATCCACGATCAGGTTTTACTCTTAATGAAAATGATTTTATGATTATCTATTGAAAAATAATCATAAATAAATCCTCATATTAATTTCTCTAATTTAAAAGTATTAAATTCTCTGGCTCTTTAATTTCTCCAAAAAATATCCATTGGAATTTAATAATTTATTACTTCTAGAATAAGACATAATCAGTCTAAGTCTATACTTGGACATGGTTAGTTGGAATCTCATGGTCGGTAGGTAAAGTAGTAATATATTTACTTGGTTCTATAGTAGGTTCAAAATTATTTTTTATAATCACTTTATTTCTTCATGTGGTAATGTGATTCTTTCATGTGGCTATTTGAAGTTTTCGTGCGGTCGATTGAAGCCTTAATGTAGTGAGATGATTATTTTCCCAAATTTTCATCGTGGTAGGTAAAATGAATTGTGATTTCACTTGAAAAATCATATGTTTGGTACAATAATCATGCATTCAGTTGAGTACATAGAGAAATTTCACTTATCTGATACACATTTCATGTTTTTTCATGTAGTCATGTGGAATTATTCTTGCAGTTGGTTCAACATAATCAGGTGTTCTTTATGGTGAGTTCAATTTATTCATGTGGTAGGTTAATTTATCAATTATTCAGTACAATAATTATTCATTTTTTATGTATTTTCTAGAAAAAAAATTCTATCATAAAACAAAAAAAAATTAATAACATAAGAAACATGATTTCTTAGGAAAAAACAAGGAATTGTTGGACTAAGACAACAACTTTCATTTAAAAGTGGCTCAAAATTGGGTTAGGTTTAAAAATGTTATAATCTAGGGTTGGAATACATTAAACTAATAGTATTTAGATAATTTTTTAGGATATTTTAACCCTTATATATTTATTTTAGCCCTTCGTTAACCCTTTTTATCCCTTACTATAGTAAAAAAGTTACTTAGTGTTTAAGTGTTAAAAATGTCATTACAAAATAGAAAGTGGTTCATAAGTGTAAAATGGTTTATATCCTCAACCATTTACCATTTTTTTAAGAAATAAGATTTTTATTATTTTATAATTATTTAAAAATAATTTTTAAACATTTCATACTATTTAAGGTATTTTTGGGACTATTCACAAAATTTTACATTAAACATGTCAATAAAAATGGAATTAGAATATAAACAATTTCACCATCACTAAAAATTTATAATTATCCATAAAACTCATGTAACATCATAATTAATCCAAAACATATTACTTTTAATATTATAAAAATAATTTACTATATTTTTCTACTATTTTCACAAGATCTCCATCGACGTTGCGTAAGAATTAAAATTAGTTATATCATTACTAAAAATTAAAAATGATTTACTATCATATAAATAATTTATTCATATTAAAAATAATCATTTATAACCATTCATAAAATCTTTTTATTCTCATGAAAATATATGAGAGATTTTAAAAGAAAGGTGGATACATTTTGTACTTATTCTTTACTTAAAATAATATAAAGGTCATAATCAAAGTTAAGTAGAACCAAAATTACACAATTTATAATCCAGTGTTATATGGAGTGTAAAACTTAAGAGGTTTCTATTTAAAATGATTTAAAACTAAATCCACCAGTTTATAAATACAACCCATTTATCTAAAAGGTAAAAATATATAATTTAATAATTTCAAAAGATTTCTCAAAGGATTGACCAAAACCTATTTAAAATAATTTTAAAATCACTTTATCTTTTGAAATAGGTCTAATCGCACTAAAAAAATTATATAAAACAATTATTAAAACTAACTATCAAAGTATAGTTCTGAAAAATATATTCTAAAAAATATTTAAAATAGATTAATAAAAACATTAAAACACACATAGGAATAAAAAAAGAGGTTTGGTCTCAAAATGATACCTAATACCCATTACTTTATAGACACCTTCTACCAAACACATTAATATAAAAATAAACAACTGATCTAAAACTTGGATCATGGTTTTACATTAAAAAATGCATAGTGTCATCTTGGATAATAGACATCCTCTTCCACTATTTTTGTGGGAATAAAAATATTACAAAAAATATAATAAGATTATCATAGTACTCCTTTATATTATATAGGAGTTTTTACTCTAACATATGTACATAAATTTCATGCACAACTCAAAAATAAATAAAAACAGTGCGATAAAGAGGTGAAAATAATTCTATGTAGAAAAAGGTTTAAGTTAAATTGTTCTAGTTATTTTTATTATCTTCTTGATGTCATATTTTAGTTTGTAAATGAGGTGCGAAGATGGGAAGATATTCTTATATTATGTAGTCGAGTTTATGTGAAAAAAATAGTGTATCGAGAAGTTCACATAATGTTCTCTATATCTATTTATATGTTTATCACTTTCACATAAATCTTTCTCTGACCTCTATAAGAAATATTCCCTCAATAATATAAATTAGAAACAAATCATTATGAATTGTTGTACTCAATATGAAATCTAGGTGCATTAAATTCCTCTGAATTGATATTTAATTATATGCATAAAATTGGTTGGAATATATTATATTAATATAATTCCCACTTATATACATGGTTACTTTATTTATGCCATGTTATCTCATCAATCATAAGTCCAACACTTAGCAAAAATTCTAATTGTATTCCTTAACAAGCCATACGGTTGATTGAGTTAAGCTCATAGTCGATCCAGTAATTAGAAGAAATTATGACTACTTGGCATGGTCGCTTCAACTAATCATGTAACCACTTTATCACTTTACTAAAATTTAATTTTCACTTATGGTAGCTTCACATAAACCAATGGTAGCTTCATGTTATAGTATCTCCAATAGTTTATCAAAATATTAAATTGTTGTACGGTTGTTCTGGCATCATCATGCGGCCGATTGGAATCAATGTGCAGTAGCTTCATTACTCTGTGAAGTTTCAAACAACTAGATAACATATATGGTCACTCCAAGATAGTGAGAAATCCTCCATGAGTTATCAAATAGGCATGTGATCAATCCCATTGGTTGTGTGGTCTCTTCAAACCTTTTTAAAAAATTAGTTGTTCCAAGAAGCTTCACACAGTCTATCAAGGCCTTGTGGTCAAATGGTTTCCTTACAGCTACTTGAGAACTTTTTGAGTTTTCCATCATGATCAATTTATATGGCCATATTGTGGATACATATTATATGTGGTTTCTTTATTAATTTTTTAAATTTATCACGTCGTAGTTTTTCATATGATCGATCGAGTCTTCATGAAGTCAATTGAGTACTTAGTGAAATTTAACATCTTTAGACTCACATTTGGTAGTATGGATTCATTGACTTTATAGTCGATTTAAGAATTTGAAATTTTTATAAATTTCCCAGAAAAATGATTAACTTTCATAAAAAATAGAAATTATTAGAAACTCATAAGCATGATTTTTTATTATTAAAACAAGGAATTATTGGACTAAGCCAAAAATATCCCCCTTTTGATGATAAGAAATCATGGTATAAATTAAGGCAAAGAATAAACTAATACACCAATTAAATATTATAATTTTATGTAAAAATCATGTATTTTTTAATCATTATATACTTTACTCCCCATTTTTAGATTATTAAAATGATACAAAAAGGGTAATAAATTAAAGATAAATGGAAGAAAATAAAAAAACATCAAGATGAATATAAAATTTCATTAAAATTAAAAAATAATTGATTATAAATCCCTTTCATAATCCTTAATCAGAATCTAAATAAGAGGCTAGTAAGGTAAAAGGATCAATCAGATATTTTCCTTTTCCAATGATTGGAGAAGGAGGATCTATAGGAAGACGAGTAGCAGTTTCTCCTAGAATCATGATAGATTTTGAAATAGGTCTTATCTGTTATAGGTAATGATCAAGATTGAGACAAAAAAATCCTATATGAGGTGAAAGAAAAGTTGGATTAGTGAAAACCAGTGCTTATTTATCTTTAAAAACTAAGGTTCAAAAAGACGAGGTAACTCAAATAGGACAGGGAGAAATGAAAGGTTCAATAAGAATTGGAGGTTTCAGAACTGTAGCATTTTCAACATACATGTAGTGCTCTAAAATCTTGGTAATATATGTCATAGATCTGGACCCATGTTCAATTACCTTTAGAAAATCATCCTTCTATGACATGAATTGATCTATAGTGGGTTCCATAATCAATATCTTCTCTAGAATTCCTTGGAAATTTATGGTTAGAGGAGGAGTTTTATTATCCTTGGACAAATATTGAAACTAGAAATATTTCTTGGTGTAAATTTGATTGAGATAATAATGTATAACTCCCTTGATTAAATTAGTGTCCTTGACATCCTTGATTGATTCTAATTAGACCATGCCATAAATATTCTCATCATGTATAGATACATCCAACTGAACATGGTTCTTGATATCCTTAACACTATCTTTAATTATCTAAATTTATTAATGAACAAGACTTATGATATGGTATTCATCAATAAAAATAGAAGAATAAGTATAATATGAATGTTGGAAAAAACTGGTGATTATAGAAAGACATGTCATGTCTAGTGTAGTAAGAATATCTAAAAAATTGGCTCAAAGGGCTCCAAATTGTCCATAGAAATATTTCTTTTGAGTTCTGGAACTTCCAATATCATGTTACATATATTCTATATTTAGAAAAATATTAGGTTGAATATGATCCAAAACACTCTAAATGGTATAAGAAACATCATTTATCTTATCATAATCGTTGAAACTATTGATACTGAGAAACACTTATTTTAACACATCCATAAGATCATTCTTTAATTGGATAAAATTGGAAAAATAAATAACTAAATTTTGAATAGAATTGGGTGAATCTTGTTGAGGTGGATCATTTATAGCTTGAGAAGATGAGGTAGGACTAGGGTTTGGATTTGATTCATTGAACTCTAACTCTGAAGGTCTTAACATAGATCACTCACTATCTAAAAATATATTCTAAGGCTTCTTAATTTCTTGAATATAAATTTATAAATTTTAAAAACATAGAATCTCAGTTCCAAGATATGAGTTATAAATATGATCTCCTTGAAACAAATTTTTTGATTCATGTCCTGGAGTGGAAGGGAGAAATGGTTTTGTAGATATGAAAAGGTAGTGTAATATATTGACATAAGTATCAAGCAAGAATAGTTCTTCCAGAAGAGGTGAATAAAGTCTTATAAAAATATGATCTAAAACTATTTAAATGAATACCATGGAATATCCTTTTTTATTAATATTAATTTGATCATTATAATCATCCTTTTCATAACTATTAGTAGGAGTAGATACATTCATATTAAAGAGAGGATTTTCTAGAGATTCATATTCCTTTGGAGGTCTTGAATTGAAAATAGGGGCTCCCCTAATCTCAAATGTAGGAGGAATTTCCCCAAATGGTTATTCTTACTTATCACTTTTAAAATTAGTGAATATGATACCAAAGAGAATTGATCCTAAACCCTCATGAGTTTCTCATTATTATCTTATTGATTCAACTTACATTTGAAATTCATAAATTTTTAGAACTTCATGATCAGGAGAGAATACCATGCTCTCTTTATAACCTCTTTTTTCTTATTTAGACACATCATTCATATCCTAAGATTTATCCTCGTTGGAAAAAGAGTTAGCTTTAAAATATTTATTAGGATCAAAGCTTGGATCTATGGAATACCTTAGTATGGAAGTGTTCATAATAGGAATAAAGTGGTCACATAGATTATCCTCATCGGATAACCACATCTTTTTCCATCAGTTTTAGCCAATATGCATTCTCTTATATGTGTTTTTATTAAGACAAACACCACCAGAAAGAACTGACTTTTACACTCCCTTAGTAATAAGTCTTTTCTATTCAAGAATATGTGAAATTAAATTAGGGTAAGGTAGAGTATTAAAAATCAATTAGGTTTTAATGATCACTTCCATATTACTCATCAAAAACCTAGATAGATTTATCTGAACTCAATGAACCATCAAGTATAATAGTAATAGGTCTTAGTGAATAATATGCTAAAATCTCCCATTCTAAGGTAGATAACTTGTTCTATAAAACTCAATAGTAGTCTAGAAACTCCATTTAACTCAATATAACTAAGTCTTCTATGGGTTCTATCATAATTTAATTCTTTTAATGAGTTTCTAAGCTCAAAATATGTATGGTTTAAGGTATATGAACCTTTATAGTCCTCTTAATCTTTTTAATGTGGTACTCTTAAACTTTCAGCCCAAAAAGTTTAAGAAAACTCACATTATAGGCCATCAAAAAAGGTTTTGATGATATCATCTTGATCTCAATATTTTAAAAACATGTTCATATAGAAATACTTTAATAAAAATGATATAAATTGTGATTGTCGTCTAAAAATCACCTGGTCCATCCGTTTCAGAGTACAACTTCCCAAAATAGAGAAAGAATGGTATTGGACCACTCAACATATGCTTTCTTTTTAGGGATTACTTCACATAATAAAATATGTTAATTTGAAATATTTATGGATTCACTCATGATCACTTTTGACCATTTAGATGCATCAGTATATTTAAGAACATATTGCTTGAAATATCACTTCATCTCCAATACTCAAAACTGAGATTCTAAAACTAGGACGCTAGGGTTTCGGTAAAGGAAGGGTCAAAATATGGTTTGGTTCAAGTAGGAAGTGGGTTCAATGATTCTGATTATATTTTGATATATTTAAATCACTTAGGGCTCAATATATAGTAATGTGTAGGAAATAGAAATAAAATATAAAAATAATAATTAATGACACATGTTGTATTTTTAAAAGAAAAGAAAGTACATGTAAGAAAAATATATATTAAATAAACTAAACACAAAATAAATTCAATAGAGTTAATAATTCCTAACTCGGGTATGATATAATTTAACCTCTCTTAATTTAAATGATTTTTAAAAATTTCAGCAAGCTGATGTCCAATGTTTATGAATTCAAGAGTGATGTCTCTTTTTTGAAAATGATCTCTCAAAAAGTGATGTATGATTTCAATGTTTTTTCATAGAATAAGATAAAATATTTTTGTAAATATTAATAGTACTTACATTAATATATTTTATGGGAACATTTCTGAATTGATATCCATAATATAGTAATGTTTTTTTCATACATAAAATGTGTTTATAAAAACTATCTGAAGATATGTATTCAACTTCAGTAGTAGCTAATGAAACATTATTTTGTTTCTTACTATAACATGATACTAGATATTTTCCAAATAAGTGAAATATTCCATAGGTTATTTTATATCTAACTTAAATATACCAAAGTTATCATCTAAATATATAATTAAGTCAAAATCATTTCCTCTAGAATAGAACAATACTAAATTAGATTCATTTTTGAGGTATTTAAAAATTATTTTAATAGAAATTAAATGTGATTACTTTGGATTTTATTGAAAATGTACACACATTAACACACTAAACATAGTATCAATATGACTAGCCGTTAAGTAAAATAAGATCTCTATCATACCTCTATAAATGGTTTGGTCAATTGTTTTCCCAGTTTCATCAAGATCCAATTTAAAAGTGGTACTCATTAGAGTATCACTTCCTTTTGAGTTATCTAAACCAAAAAAAATTAAATATATTTTTTGTACTTACTTTTATTTAAAATAATTCTTTATTTATTTTGAAATATTTAAAGACCAATAAATAATTTCATTTCACCCATCAAACTCATTTCAATTTCATTTTGCATTAGTTTTTAAAATTCAGTACACAAAGAATGTTTGGATGATCCAAAAATAATATCATTAACATAAATTTAAACTATTAAAACATCCATTGAAATTATTTTTATAAATATATTAGGTCCAACAATACCTTTTTAGAAACCATTCAAAATAAGAAAAGTGTCAAGCTACCATGTTTTGGGAGCTTGTTTTAAACCATAAATTTATTTTGGTAGTTTGAAAACATGATTTTGAAAGTGTGGATTTGAAAATATAAGGAGTTTTTAAAGAAAAACATCCTCAATAAAATAACCATTTATAAATTTTCTCTTGACATATATTTTATATAATTTTAAATTTAGGTGTGTTGTATAGGAAATAAGTATCTTGAGGGCCTCATGACTAGCTACTGGTGAAAATGTTTCTTCATAGTCAATAAATTTTTCTTGAATATATACTTATGCTACCAATATATATTTGTTTCTAATAATTTTTCACGATTCATCAAAATTATTTATATACATCCAATTAGTCCCATTAGTTAGGTAGTTTTTTATTCTATCAACTAATACCCAAACTTTATTTCTTTTAAACTGATTCAATTATTCTTGAATAGACATCACCCAGTGTTAATAATTGATTTCTTCATTGATTTTATTAGGATTAATTCATAAAAAAAGTCTGATTTCCAACCTAGTTTCTTAGAAAGGATCTTATTTGAGTATGTTTATCTATGTCTCCTTCAGTAGCATCCAATGGATGGTTTTTTTGGTTTCTAATGGTTCCATGGATTGAAATAGATGGTTCTTTCAAGTCTACTTCTAGTCCTGTAATGATTTGGTGGTCTCCTCTATGAGATTTATTTGGTAAATTAGCAGAAAGATCATAATATTTAGTATAGAAACCCAATACTTTACACATATTATTACATGAATTTTAAGCATAAAAAATCCAATAAGTACAACCCCAAAGATGATGACGCCTAGTACCTTTGGAATACTAGGTTAATATTACATCAAATGAAACTTAAAAACATAGAATCCTTATTTTATTCTCCACAGTGAGATCCTAAATCCAATAGATCTATTAAAAATACATGAAACAACCTGTGTAATACATAAAATAAAGGGGTGATCTAAAAATCCTAATAATGGAATAAACATTAAAAGGAGGCATAACATGTGATTCAAAGGTATAACATGATATCATAAAAGAGAAGGTGTATGAGTAATCAAACAGAAGAATGATATAAAGGAAATGGTATAAAAATATCATAGAAGCATAGGAAATATGGAATAAATATAAAACATTAAGAAAACATAATTCAAGGCTAACTACCAAGACAATATCACATGGGGGATGGAGTTCTATAATGAATTAAGTTCACTCCCTAATATCATACATGAAATCTCATGAGACTAAAACATTACCAAATGAATTGGAGGGATATATAATTCTAGGACCACATGTAACATTCATATTATGTACATGAATATTTGTTACACATAATTAAATCAATAATAAGGAATAAACATAATAATTACCCATGGAAATAAATGAGTTCTGTGATCGTATCTCACAACATAATCAAAAGAGATTTCTTAAAGAAGGCATTTGAGAAATGATCATAAGGCATGTATTGCCCCATAAATGAAAGGAAGAATGATATAGGTATATATTTTAGAGAAATATATAAAAAATTTATAAGCATTTAATATCATTAAATAGAGATATAAAGTGAGTTACAGATAGTGAGTGGCCATAATCCAAAGAAAATAGTGGTTTAGAGAGAGATCCCTTACCTTGATCCTGGTTCATCATGTGCATTATTTATCTTCATGAATACTAAACTTAAGTTAATTATTTAATTTCTTAATAAAAAAATTCAAGATTAATATTCCTTTTATTTTATTCATTACCATGTCATATTAAATTAATTAATTATTTAGGTTTATGTCAAACGTTTTCACGATGTTTGAATCATATGTCCAAAATCACATTGGTAAGTTGAATAAGGTCAAAGATATTATTAATTCATCATCTATGAAATAATTATCATGAAATAATTATCATTATTATACATAAATTATACTTTCATAACCAATCATGAAGGGTGGTTATAAAAAATAAATCATCATACAATCATGGAGACGGTAGGCCGTCCGTACGCATGAATATCGTTTCCATTTTTAAATGACCATGATGGAAAGAAGGTAAGTGTTATTTTATCATTATATAATTATAATTATATCATAATATAATATTATTTTATTAAATAAACTTACATATACCATCCATGTGATGTAGTAATAAAATAAACAAATCACATTGGTTCGTGAGGTGGTAGTCTGTTGTACACATGGACAATGTTATCATTTTCAATGGATGGTAAGGTATGAAATTATATGATATATAACTTTTCCAAAAAAATTAATATGAAATTATTATCATATAAAAACATTAAATCTATCATTATTAATATCCTTGATAGGAGATTATGGAAAATAAATCACATCAGTTCGTGAGGTGGTTGTCCACCGTACACATGATCGGCAGTTTCATTTCCCAATTGATGGAAGTGGGGATGGATTTAATTTATTACATTGAAATAATAATAGAATATTATATTGGATATATTTTTATTCTTATATGATCAATATGGATTAATATTTTAAGGAGGTTCAAGAAGAAATAAAAAAATGATACTTGGTTAAGAACGTTACCTCTTCTTTGGATCACCTCTTTAGGATTATACCTAAATACTTCCTAGATGGGATTTATGATCAAAAAAAGGATTATAGGATTAAGGTATGGAATTAAGGAAGTTATTTTGATATAAATTGGCCAAAATGGGTTTTGGAAGTGTAAAAAGGAGGGGATAGGGGGTTCCCTTTTATAAGGGAGGGGGAGCAACATTCTTGTTAATACCCAAAACTATTCAATGATAGGAAGTCACTCTCAAGAGAAGTGCCTAAATTTTTTGAAAAATAGATTATAGGATACTTAAGGATGATAAAAACCTAGAAAATTAAAAAGAAACATTTTTTCAACATTCTATCCTCTTTAACTCTTAGGTTACTCACTTTTACCCTTTTAATTTTTTACCGCGGTAACTATTTTTTTAAATATTTTTACTATTCATTATAAAAAAAATTAAGTTGGAATTATTATATAATATAAATTATTATTATTAAAAATATAGATTCCATTTTATTTAAATTAATTCATATAAGTTTCATAATTTAATTTAAAATTAAACCTAGAGACGTGTTGAAAAAATGATTTTTCAAGAAATGATTTTTTTCAAGCATAAGATGATCTTATAATAACTATATGACAAGTAATGATAATTAAATGAATTTAAGTTCATATTTATAGATACATAATCTATAGATTTAACTTAAATCATTCCTCAATAAGGGTTATTTTAATTACTTAAAATGGAGAAACATTATACAGTTTAAAATAATTTTCAGAAAAAATATATATTTTTTAAGCCTAAAAAACTTATATTAAAATATAGTATAAAGATGATTTAAATGAAATTAATTAGATGAAATATAAATAAAGAATAATTATGTTACATTAAAATCATATTAAAAAATAATGGGACTTTTAAATTACTTAATTTATGAAAAATAAATGATAGCTTTACCAAAAATAGGTATTTTTCACTATTCACTAAAAAATCAATATTTTCCCAAAAAATCAAGAATTTCACCTTAATTTAATATCATTACTACAAAATCCCCTGATATGGAACTCTCTCAAGTGTCTGAATCGTTTTGGTCACGAGACCTCAAGTGTGCCTCCTCATGTTCCAGAGTCTCCTAACTAGCAGTATGGGTGTAAAGAACATAGTGGGGAGACTATAACCTTAGAATAGAGTTGTAGTAATAGTGGAAATAATATAATAGTAAAAAATATAATAAAAATTATAACAACAAAAAATAAACAAAATATTCAAGTCAACTAATCAAACCAACAATATAAAAAATAATTTAATGACAAGCTAGAATGTAGCTAAGTGTTAAGATGAATATAAAACTGATAAATGAAAAAAAAAACTCAAAGAAGACACCAAAGACCTCAATCCCATTCACCATGTCAATCCTATATCCATGATCCAATCCATTTAGTAAGAAAAAATAAAAAATAAGGTCCTTTACCCTTTTCCAAATCTATATCCATGTAATTTTCTCAGGTACCAAATGACGGCCTGAATAGGGTGTGAGTAAAACTCAGTAGGTCAAAACCATCGTTCCTAAAGAAACTAGTTTGATATTAAGTGCATAAAATAAAGTGATAATAGGGTGTTAATTAATCAATTAATACAAGATAACAATTAACCTACTTTGATACCATTCCATAATTTCTCTGATTATGTAGAAACAACATGCCAACCATAACCACAATCCTTGGCATAACACATAACTGAGAAAAATCCCACCATATTAACATTTCATTATAACCAGTACAAGCCCTCTATATAATAATTGTAGAATAACTAGTCCAATACCTCTATATAATAAATTCATCATAACCAGACCAAGATCTTTATATAATCATTTCAATATAACTGGGCCAAGACCTCTATATAAATAATTCAGCATAACCAGGACAAGCCCTCTATATAATCATTTCAACATAACCAAGACAATCCATCTATATAATCATTTTAGCATGACCTATTTAATCCCTTTATATATGAATTTAATCATAACTAGGAACACAATTCATAATGGAAAGAATAACACAACATCACATCATAAGCCATAATGGTCAATTCCATTAATTAACTTTTTATCTTTAAATTACCCTTTCATTCATCCAATTATGTCTTAAGCTGTTATAATGCCAGTGTACATAACCATATCATATCAAATTATCACTAGTCATTTCAATAAACAAGTAATCCATCTTACAAAGTGATCTTATCATAAGAAAAAAAATATCTCATGTCATGCTAATTCATGTTTCAATCCAAAATCTAGTTCATTATTGTTCAAGGGTAAGCTAACCCTATAGGTGGTCGTAAGTCTGGTCTCAACACTGTTGGATCTAAAGGGATCCAAGGATTGGTCCAAACACATGATTATCATCACCCATAATTTTGTTATTTAATATTCATCTTGTGTTAACACAATTGAAAAGTATTTAACATACTTAAAAATTAGAAACAAACCATAGGTATTCATTCTAGACCACCTAACTTTATCTGAAGATCAAAGAAACACTCTCAACAGGGAACACCAATGAAGAATAAAGGTGATGGATACCATTGGGAAAAACTAGATCAAAAAATCATCAAGATCAAATCCCAATTCAACAACAGTCAAGAGATCACACCATTTTAATGAAGGATAACATAATAAGAGAGAAAACCAAAGTAAAGGAAGTCACCGGACATCAAATTCTATGTCGTGAGAGGAGGTATCACAATAAAATGAAAATAAATCATATGTGCAATATGGTTAAAAACACTAATTCCCAAATATTTCATGATGTGAAACCCTTTCAGGAATTTAATTTCACAACTAGTGAGATATGCCGAAAACATGTCACCTTGGGTTAAATTAACACTAATCAATCATCTTCACCCTATGAACCAGTTTCATAGCATATAAACTTTTCATGTTTTTTACCAGTTCATAGCATCATCCCAGCAAAGGATTCATTTCATATAACTAGTTTATGACATAAAAGTGTTCATCTGGCATATTCTTCATAAATAGTTAAAAAATCCATGGATTAACCTAGACCACCAAAGGACATCCTCTTAAGACTTTTTCAAATTTATACCCAGAATTTACTAATTAAAACAAACATACATCCCTAAACTTTATGTCATTTTCCATGATAAAATCTCTCTATCCCCTAAATAAAAGATTGGACTAACTAAAAATCAAAGAGGGACGTACCTAGAAAATATAGGATCTTATCACCTCCCCACCATATAAAAGATCATCCCCAATCTTCTCAATGCATCACTGTGGGTTATCAATTAACTAGTCTGGACATTGTGCTCACACATTAGTCTACCTATCCCTAGTATCCTCCTGAACATGCCTAAACTTCCACTGCACTTGCACTAGATGTATGGTATTTCCCAAAGATAATCTTCTCACTACATTCCACAATCTGTATCAAATTATACTCAAAGGAAGAATCTACAATAATATCAACATCATCAACTTATATCATGTGATAAGGGTTGGTATGATATCTCTGAAGCTATGATATATGAAACAAATCATGCATGGAACTGTAGCACTATATAAGGGCTAATCAGTATGCCATTGGACTATCCCTCCCCACTATCTTGAACATCCCGACAAACCTAGGATCTAGCTTTCCTTATTTTCTTAAATGGAATTGTCCCAACCTAGGATACACACAAAGGAAAACATGATGAAATACCTCAAACTCAATATTTCATCTCAATTAGTGTGCATAATATTTCTACCTACTTTTCACAGTCACCAACTACTTTCTGATTAACCAAACCTACTCAGATGTATCCGGTATGAGACTAGATCCAACAAGTACCGACTCGCCTTCCTTTAACTAGTAAAGAGGTGAAAAACATGACCTTCCATAAAAATTATAGAAGGGTTCCATTTGGATCGATGCATATAATCAATTATTAAATGAAAACTCTATGATGGGCATATACTACTCCCTCGAACCATCGAAATCCATCACACATGCTCAAAACATATCCTCTAAAATCTCAAAATCCCATTCAAATTTTTCATCGTTATGAGGATGATAGGATATACTCAAAAGGACCTACGATCCCATAGCCTTTTAAATACCCTTCTACAACTAATACATGAAATGAGGATCTCTATCATAAACAATATTGCTCAGAACGCCATGTAGGAGAACCATCTCCCGCATATAGGGACTACCTAGATCATTAACAATGAAGGTATCCCTGATGGTAAATAAGTGAGATACCTTTCTCAAATGATCTATGATCACACATATTACATAATTATTATGATTAATCTTGGGTAATCCCATCACGAAGTCCATATAGACATCATCCCATTTCTATTCTATAATAAACAATGGCTGCAATAGCCCATCAGGCCTTGGATACTCAACATTTTTCTACTGAGAGGTAAAGTATTTAGACATGAATATTTATATCTCTTTCATCATTCCTATCCAACAGTACTATATATGGAGATATGATACATATTTGGTAGATCTTGGTGCACAACCCATCTAGAAACATGAAACTCCCTCATGTGATCCTCGCACAAGCCCGTAGGAAACCATACTCAACCATGGAAAATAAGATAATTTTTGTTACCAAAATACCATCCTAATGTTATATCCTCACTATATAAGTTTTCTATCAAATATAATCCATCTAAATCCTATATCTACTTGGTCTTGATCCTGTCCAAAAGTACTGTTAAAATAGATGTTGAGGTTAGAGCTACTCATCCATGAGACTCTTGAACATCTAGAAGCATATCTGTGAAGATTTATATCATACGCCACTCATTTAAAGACTCCAACACCACCTATGTTTGAATCTTATTACTAAAGGCTTCAACAATGATGTTTCCTTTACCCAGTGTATAATCTATCTCGATGTCGAAAGACCGCAGATACTCAACCCATCTCATCTACTGAAGGTTCAAGTCCCACTGAGAAAATATATACCTAAGGATCTTATGGTTTGTGTACACCATAAACCTCTCGCCCAAAAGATAGTGTCTCCAACATCTTATGGAATGTATCACTGTAACTAACTCCATATCATGGGTAGGGTAATTCATCTCCTGTGTTCTTATTCATTTGAGCTATAAGCAACCAATCGATCCTCCTAAATTAGAACTTCTCTTAATCCCACTCCATACGTATCACGGTATATGGTAATCTTCTTTCCTGACATTGGAAAAGTAAGAATTAGTGTTGAGGTCAGCCTATTCTTTAGTTCTTGAAAAACTCTCTCACATGCAAAAGTGTATCCCTTTCTTGGTCATCCTGGACATCAGTACTCCTGGATGGGATAATTCCTAGATAAAATTCCTATAATACCCTTATAGACTAATAAAACTTTTAATATCAAATACATTATTGTGATACTCCCAAGAAACTATAGTTGAATCCTTCTTGGGGTCTACTGCCACTCCTTCCTATGAAATAACATGACCAAGGAAGTGTAATTTATCAATATAGAAACTAAATTTGGTTAGCTTGGCATAAATATTATGCTTTATCAATATACATAGGAATATTTCAATATGTTGGGCATAATTTTCTTCAGACTGGTAGTACACTAATATTTCATTGACAAAATCACCACAAACTGATCTATAAAGGGATAAAAAGATGGTTCATTAAGGCCATAAAGACCACCATTTCATTTTTTTAGACCTAATGTTATCACCATGAACTATTACAAGCCATAAATTCACCTAAATTAATTTTGTGGTATGTCTAATTCTCTCAATCTCAACTAATGTTACCTTAGTAACAGTTAAATCATATAGAATATCTAGTCACCTCTCAACTGATCAAAGAGATCATCAATGAATGGAAGGGGATAATGGTTATTTAATTTCATCTAGTTCAATCTATGATAGTCCACACACCATCACATAGTCTCATCAAAATTCTAGTTGAAAAGTATGGGAGAACCCAAAGGTGATGTACTAGGTCATATGAAACACTTAGATTCCATATCATCCAACAAAACATTCAATTCCTAAAGTTCCATTGGTTACATCCTATAATGTGGGATAGAATCTAATTCTACTCCTGGAACTAACTTGATTGTTAACTCGATCTCCCGCTCATGTGCTAATTCATATTAATTTTCCAGAAAAACATCCTGAAAATAGTCTACCACTAGAGGAAAGTTATCGTGCTACATTCCACCATTATCTTGAGAAAGACTTTATATCTTATTTATGAGAAAATCCAATCTTCAATGAATTGGTCCAGCATGACCATCCTGAAGATCCCACTCACCCTATTTAAAATAGCTACATCCTTCAGGTGATATAAAGGTAACTCTCGTTCGGTAACATTAGATGTGATCCTAGTATGGAAATAACCAATCCATACCTATAATCAAATCAAAACCTATCATTTACATCACAAAAAATTTACCAAATATATGGTAACCACTAATTTCAATAGAAAACATCATGAAACATTTGATATTCACTGATCGCACTCCAAATGGTGTATCGATGGTCAAGACACCATCCAAGCCATTCAAAACCAATCTCAAACCATTGGCAAAAAAGAGAAGATATAAAGTAATGTGATGATCCTATATCAAACAAAAAATAAGAAAGGGTATATGATACAAGAATCATATATATGATACTAGAAGGTCATCTATCCAAACTAACCAGAGTAGACTGCATAGTGTGTAGCTGATATGCCCCTCCACCCTAGGCTCCAGTCTGACTCCCATGTGTTGCTTCCTCTAGATGGTACTGCTACTCCTACACTAGGGTATCATGTCCCTACCTCGACCAGATCATCTAGTGGAACTCCCACTACTATTATTTTGAGGGGTAGTTGAATCCTTCCTAGAATTTGGTATCTATAATTATCCCTTACCATTTATCTTCCACCGCATTCCCCTACAAAACCTCTATAGGTGGCCTGGACTAATATAAGAACAACACTCCAAATTAGGGTACAGACATTGAGTCTTCTTATGTCCAAATTTTCCACACTAATATCACTATAATGGAACATGTTCCTGAGATATCTTCCCACTTCCCTGGATTATCTTCCCATTGTTTTCTTTGGTGACAACTATCAAAACATCACTTCTTTCGTATAGAAGAAGGAATCCTAGTTCACCCTATTGAAATAGCATGAAAAATTCTCATGGACTATATCAAATTACCTTCCATGATGAGAGTCTAATTCATCATGTTTGAGATTCTACTCAAGCTAAAAACGTTCACCTATGACCTAATCTATTATCAAATCCCATCTTGGAAATACCTCACCTGGGAAATCTAATCATCTACTAAAGATGGCACAAATCACTATAATTTAGTGAAATGTCCATCATAATCCCTCACTGACATGCCCTCCTATGTCAAGTGCCTAAAATCGTAAGCTTTATCATCCATCAACACCTCAGGATATAAGTGGCTCGGAAACATCATCTCAATGTATTTCTAGGATAACTCCTCTTGTTGACCAGTTTACTCTAAAGTGTTCCACCAAAACTTGGCTGGTAAATGAAGCATATATATAGAAAGCTTAACCCTACTATCTATGGGTATCTTGAGGTGCTTGAATATCATCTAGACTAACTCGATCTAGAAATTGACTATCTAGGATCCTCCCACCCTAATGAACTTAGGCGGGTGTTTTGGATAAAACTACCTCATCATCTCAGACATCGAACGTAAAGTGTGAACAATATCCTTTTCCATGGATCTCATGACCCTCAGGAAGATATCAGAAATTTGAAGATCCATCTAGTTCTTAAGAGATATAGGAAGATCTGGTTCATCTATATGCTAAGATCATACTGATTTCTGCTCTCTTGATGCTCAATTCGAAGATGATGAGGATGCATTTTATCAATAATAAAAACACACTCCTTAGAACACTAGATAACATCAAGTTAAACCTCAATACGTGACAAAAATAGAGAACCATTGTCACATGGTCTCTTTAAAATTGTCTTAAAAAGTAAATTGGAATGATGTAATAGTTCATTTATTCCATTTTTAATCAGATATAATAGGGATCTCATTTCATAGTGCATACAAGAAAATATATAACACATGTAATAAATATGTCCCCATCATGAGCAATGCATGTAAATATATATAAATCCCTATATAATTATCATGATTCATGCATAATCATTTGGAACCATACCAGACCATAAGTATAAATCTCAATAAACCACAACAACACACAACATTTGAATCACTCAAGGTGAAATAGTATTAACCATGAAAAGTGAAAAGCATTAACAAAAATACCATCCCTTAATACTCAGCTTCCCCCCTATACATGGGTTAGCTGATCTCATGTACAAGATCATTATTAGGTCCCAAAATATTTCTAATCTCCTTTATAACTTTCCCAAATAGTAAGGAAAAAAAATAAGAACATGAACCTCTGATACCACTTTATAACATCCCCTAATATAAATATCTTTCATGTGGCCAAACTGGTTTGTTCACTAGACCTCAAGCATGCCTCCTCGTATGCCAGATGATACTTACTAGTAGCGGGGGTGTAAATATCATAGTTCAGAGACTATACCCCCTAATATAGAGTTGTATTAATAGTGTAAATAATATCAATGTAATGGAAATAATATAAACAATAAAATGAAAATAGATAAACCAAATAGTGAAGGTAACTGATCAAACCAATAATATGAAAAATAATGTAATGATGGGTTGGAATGTATCTAAGTGTCAAGATGAATGTAAAATGGATAAATCAAAAAAAAACTTTAAGAATATACCAAAGACCTCAGTCCCAATCCCCATGTCAGTCTCGTCTCTGAGCTCCAACCCATATAGTAATCAAAAATCAACAGAAAGATCCTTTTCCCTTATCCAAAGCTACATCCATGTAATCCACTCAGGTACCAAATAGTGTCCTGAATAGGGTGTGAGTAAAACTCAATAGTTCAACACCACCGTGTCTAAAAAAACCAGCATGATAGTAAGTTCATATAATAAATCAATAAAAAGGTATTAATTAATCAATTAATATGATATAATAATTAATATGCTTATGCACCATACTAGAATGTCTGTAAGAATGTCACAACAACATTCTAATTGAACCAAAATTCCATGAAATAACACATAACTAGGAACAATCCCTATTTATCATAACTTCAACATAATCAGGACAAGCCCTTTATAAAATCATCTCATCATAATTAGGAAAATCCTTCTATATAATCATTTTAGCATAACCAGGCCAAACCCTCTATAAAATAATTTCATTATAACCTGGTCAAACCCTTTATATAATAATTTCAACAAAACTAGTCCAAGACCTTTATATGAGCATTTCATCATAATAACTGTACGAAACCCTCTATATAATCATTTCAACATAACTAGGTCAATCCCTTTATATAAGAATTTTAGCATAATTGGGAACCCAAAACATAATGTAAATAATAACACAACATAAAATTATAAGCCACAAAGTTCAACTTATTTAATTACTCATTCAATTACCCTTTCATTCATCAAGTTATGTATTAATCCATTATTATTTCAGTATACACAACCATGTCATATCAAAGAATCACCAGTCATTTCAATAAACAAGTAATCCATCTTCCAAAGTGATCATATCATAATCAAACACATAAGATCTCATGTCATACTAATTCATGTTTCAATCCAAAATCTAGTTCATTATCGTTCAAGGGTAGAATCACCCTCTAGGTGGTCGAAAGTTAAGTATTAGCATTCTTGGATCCAAAGGGATCCATGGAGTAGTCTAAACACATGCTTATCATCACCCATTATTCTTTTAGTTAACATGCATGTTTTGTTGGGATGATCACATAGTATTTCACAAACTTAAACAAATATAAACACACTAGAGGGATTTTTTATTGACCTCATTATTTTATCTAGTGATCAAATAAACACTCTCAATAGGGAATTACAATGAAGAAAAAACACAAAGGAGGTCACAAGGAAAAGATGGTTCACACAATTATCAAGATCAGATCTTGATTCAATGAAAATTAGGATATCACACTACTATAATGAAGGATCATAGAATAAGGGAGAAAACCAAATTTAAAGAACTTATTGGAGATCAAATTATATACCTAGACTTCTGGGAGGGAAGTAATTTCCCAAAAATAAGCTAGAGTCTCCCTAGGGTTCAAGATAGAAGGTTTTATAAAGAAATGAAAATAAATCATATGTGCATCATGGTTAAAAAAATTATTCCTAAAACATTCATGACATGAACCCCTTTCACCATGTGAATTTCATGACTAATGATATGTGTGCTGCTTTGGGTTAAATTAACACTGGTAAACTATTTTCACAATATGAACTAGTTTCACGAAATGTAAAATTTTCACGCTTTGTATCAGTTCATGGAATCTTCTTGATAAAGGATCTGCATCATATAACTAGTTCATGATGTGAAATTTTCCAGTGGTAAGATTCTATAAAAACACTTATAAAAAAACCTCAGGTCTAACCGGACCCCCAGAGAACATCCTATTAATTATTTTTCAAATTTATACCCATAATCCATTAATTCAAAAAAAATATACAACCCCATAATTTTTTTAATTTTCCCTATAAAAATCTCTCTATCCCCTATAAAAGGTTAGACCACCAAGATTTAAAATAAGAGAAAAAAAAACCCCAAAAAATAGGTCCAACCAAAAATCCAAGAGGGGCATACCTGAAAAATATGGGATCTTATAGATATGATGATTTCAAAAATGATGTTAATTTTTTAAAATAAAGTTCTTAAAACTTTATTAAAATTAATTATATTATTTTATTATAAAAATTAATAAATTTTTTTTGAATAATTTATTTTTCTTGAAGAAAAAATTTATTTATTAAAAAATTGAGTACTTACTTATTAATAATTTATAAATTGAGTAGATAATTTATATATATTTCATAAATTAGTTAATCCTATTCATACCCACTAATTTAATGGATAGGTTATAATGGTCATATTTAAATAATCATGGTTTTTTGGGTTTATTGTTGTGTGTTTCATATGCTATCGAACATAGTTTTTTATTTTAAAAACTTGGGCTGTTACATTCTCCCCCCACCCTAAATAAATTTCATCCTTGAAATTTGAACTTCTATTCAGTAATCAAGGGTTAGACATTTGAAAAATCCTTTTTGAAAACCTCACATTGTAAAAGGGGTTTATAAAACTTCCTCTTAAAAGGACAGAAAGTATAAAATGAAGGTCATCACATAACTAGGTTTCCAAATAGGAGAACATTGGTGGGAGTCTTGTGCTTTCATCTGGCATCGGATCCCCCTCCCCTTCCAAACTCTTTCTCTCTGATTCCTCTTTCTATTCCCCTTTCTTTTATCTCTCATTGTTTTTTTGGGTCCTCTCGTTCTATTGATGTCGTCTCCTGATTGTTTTCCGCTACGGTCGCACCTTTCAGTTGATTTCATCAGTGTTTCTTCCTCTGCTCTTACCACATATTCATTGTTTTAATCCATGGTCTGGAGTTTTGGTTTTTCAGGTTAGTTTGGGAGGTGCTAGCTGAGGTGGCAGTTATTTACCTGAAGGCTCAGTCTGTAGTTGTTTGAGGTGGAGTTTGTTGAATGCATTGGTGGTATAGAAAAGGTTTGTCTCTCTGTGGAGGCCTTAGGCCACTTCACATCTCTGCCCTGGCTTCATTTCCCATCACTCCTCCCCATGTTTTTTTTGGTGCATTTGTTCTCAAGGAAGCTTTGGGAGGTGCTGTGTGAGCATTAAATGGTGTTCCAGGAGGTGAGTCCTGCATTTGGTTGCACGTTGTGATGGCGGCAGGTGTGAGCATCGATGAGTGGTGTCGAGGTGATTAGTTGCAATCGACAGCGGGTCTGTCTTGCTTCTAATTGTGCAAAGGTGATGTTCTCGTATGGTGGTTGTCCCGATGGAAGGAATTGATGGTCCTGGAAAGGTTTTGGTTCTCTATTGAGGATTCCACTCCTAATCTACTCTTACTTCAAGATCCATCGTGTCTCTCCTAGTGTGGCCTGATGTGGTGGCTTTCGAAGAAGTTTTCGGAAGTGTTGTTGAAGTGTTCATCGGTCAAGGAGGAACGTCATTCATCAGCTTCATTCCTTCTTTTGGGTTCACACTAGAGTTGATATTCTTGGTGGTCATTGGCTTTGTCATTGAAAGGTATTTCATTGTTCGAATGGGTGGTCGTGAAGTGCTCATTTGTGCTGTATTTTGTCTCATGATAGTTCTATGTTATTGTTTGTGGGGTGATGGTGAATTGGGAAATGATGTCTGCTCATGATGACTTGGTACAACAACGATGGTAAAGAGATGAAGGAGAGTTTGAAGGGGTCTTATGCTATTTGTTTGATCTAGGAGTGTTTTTTCCTTTACGGTGGTGAAAGGGCGATGATGAAGGGAGACATCTACGATGATGGTGGTGGTGATATTGTGATGTTGATGGTAGGTGATGCGACTTCGGCTAAAGCGTGTGACTCAAGGTTTGAGGTATCTTTGGATTCTATATCCCTAAATGTGGTTTTTTTTTATTTTGAATTTGGAACTGTTTGAATCCCGCCTAAAAGTTTGTGATATTTTGAAAATAAAAAATATAGATTTCAAGGATAAAGATCATTAATCATAAGAAATTTAATTATGAAGGGAAATTTAATAACAAAAAACCATAAATCTATAATGAATTAAAATATAATTGTTTCATCATATATGAATGTAATAGGATAAAAAAATCAAGATCCCTTTCTTAGAGTTGAGGGATTCATTTTCTGTCAATATATAGAACACCAAAAAATATAAATACTTGATATATTTTTATTTAATAAACACAATTTCATACTTTAATTTTTCTTCAATAAATTTCCACTTCACCTCTTAATCTAAGGAATAAATATCCTATATGATTTTTTTAATTCTCAAAGCACTAAAATTAAATTTAATAGATCATAAGATTCATAAAAGAGTAACAAGTTATTCCTCCTATATTTATTAAAACCAAAAGGTTAACAAGAGGGAAGATAATACCCAAAATTAATATGAATATATTAATCTCAAAAATTCAATAATAAAATGAAAGTTTTAATACAGATCATTCCTTAAATAATAAACCCCATATCCCAAGTAACCTCAATAACCTCAACATGAAAGTAGGTTTTAACCTCAAAGGTTATCTCATACCCTTTAAGTTAAATCTACAAAAACATAATGGATTTATTCCAAAATAATACTTTACATTAAATCTTAAGGTGATATATATCTCAACCTAATAAAACATTTCCAAAAAATATCATTAATAACCAAAAAATCCTAAAAATTCAAAAAAAAAATCCTATAATATATTTCTAAAAATAAACTTAATATTTATATTCCAAAAAATTTATGAAAAAGACAATGGTATACTTACCAGTATATCACATAGTCCATTGGTAAGAATTATAACTTTATCACCCTTCAGTTGTGGGTTCAAGCCTCATGGCCTTACCGAATGTGATGGGTTTTGACCCGGCTTGTGGGTTGTCCTTTTTATAAAACTATGGAAAATTTATGTGATAATCATATTCATAATTCACCTTGATCCTATAAATTTCTCAATAATATGATGAACATATTTAAAAATAACATAATTAAATCACTTTTTTAACCTCTAAGGTTTTCTATTCAACTCATTCTTTTCTATAAAATCAAATAATCTTAATTGACGATAATTACCTCAATATCAAGCACTTCTCTGAGATTATATTTTTCTTAATCATGTGTTTTTTCATAAAATATCATCTTACCATTAAATAACATTTCTAGGTCATTAGTACCATTCAGTGTATTCTTGAAAATAATTTAATAAAACAACTACAGAACAATCCTTATAATTTTCATGATTCATGTAACCAGAATACTATTAATAAAAATACTTCAACAACATGATTCTTGAGTTATAACACCTAAACACTTAAATCATTCCACTTAAATAATTTTCATAACACAGGCCCTTAGGAATTAATCTTTGTATTGGGGAATTAACTCGTATAATGAAAAATTTCCCCACATTTATGACATTGAGTCGTTAGTGGTTCCTTGGGTTAAACTTTATTTCACTACATCTTATTAACCAGACTCTTTATTTTTATTTGTAAATTATATATTTTTCCATATTTTTTTAAAAATAAAGAACATTATGGTTACTTTAATTCATTTTCCATGGTTTTTATTCCCACATTTTTAACATGTATAAAATTTAATCTTTTTTCATCTTTAGCACTTGAACTTCCATGAGACTCCATCCATCTCTTCTTTGGTGTGTTTGGGAATTCAACAATGTTCTAGTTTTTAATCGTAATTACAGATATCTCATTTTTCATGATAATAATACGTGTAACTTCCAATCCCATTAGGTTATGCATCTTATTATGGAAATAATTACATTTCTCATAAAATTGGTTATTGGAATTACTTCTCCTTTTTCCCACCATTAACTAAAAGGAATAAAAAAGATGAGAATAATTTAACATATAAAAAGGAAATCTTATAATGAATATCTTATAAATGATAATTATATCCTGACTTATGTGTTTCTTAGATTAAATCTAGGTTATCCATGATAATGATTCCTATTAGGTTTCTTAACCTAACAATTTTTTCAAGTCCTTCATAATGGTTCATAAATAGTTTGTGAGTTTACCAAAGCATATCCCCTAGGAGTGTCAAACTGGGTGTGAAGTAAGTCTCATTATTGTAAAATAGGTGATGATCGTGTCTATCTCAATGTTCCCTTTTTAGTTTTATTACCCCTAAGTACCTTTGTTCCAAATCCACATCCACTTATAGTATCCAAACATTGATGCATTTTCTTGGAAACCACTCTCTCTATACTTCACCAAAATTCAAGGATATTTTCCTATACTTGGATTATCCTTAAAATTATCCTTAAACTTTTCCTTAGGGTTATCACTAAGTTCTTCTCATCCAAGTTTTCAAAGGTTAGCTAAACCTTTTCTCTAATAGCAACTATAGTGACCCAAGTATTTTACACATATTATTACATGATTTTTAAGAATAAAAAATATTATAAGTACAACCTAAAAGATCATGTGGCCTAGTGAATTTGGAATACTAGGTTCATATTACATAAAATAAAAATTAAAACATGGAATACTAATTTTATTTTCTATAGTGAGCTCCTAAATCCAATCAAGTTCTTAAAATCGCATCGGATAACCTAGGTAATACAATAAATAAAGGGGTTAGATAAAAATCCTGGTAAGGGAATAAACATGATAAGGAGGCATACCATGTGAGTCAAGGTATAACATGATATCATAAAAGATAAGCTACTTGAGTAATCAAATAGAAGCATCATATAAAGTACATGGTATCATAAGATCATAAAATCATAATAAATTTGGAAGAGATATAAAGCATGACACAAACATATGTCCAGGATAATTTCCAAGACAACATCACATGGTGGAAAGAATCCCATAATGGATTAGGTTCACTCTTTAATCCCATACATGACATCCCATGAGACTAAAACATTACCCAGTGCATTGGAGGGATATATAATTCTAGTCCCACCCATCACCTTCATATTTTTTACATGCATATATTGCCACATAATAAAATCTATCATAAGTAATAAACATAAGAATTACTCATGGAAAGAAATGGGTTGCATAATCTTGTCTCATAATATAATCAAAATAGATTTCTTAAAGTTGGAATTTGAGAAATGGTTATAAGGTATGTTTTACCCCATAAAAGGAAGGTAGAATGAGATAGTTATATATGTAATAGAAATATATATAGAATTTATAATTATTACATGTAATTAAATATAAATATAAAGTGAGATAGATAGAGAGTGGCCATAATCCCAAGAAAAGGGTGGTTTAGATAGAGATCTCTTACCTTGAACCTGATTCATCATATGTGTTCTTTATCTTCATGAATAATAAAATTATGTTAATTATTTAATTTATTAAAACCCTTTTACAAGATTAATATTCCTTTTATTTTATTCATTAGCATGTCATATTAAATTACTCAATTGTTTAGGTTCATGTCATACATTTTAACAATGTTCAACTCATATATCCAAATCACTTTGGTAAGTTGACTAAGGTCAAAGTTATTTTTAATTAATTTTATCCATAATAATAATCATGAAATAATTATAATTTTTATACATCAATTATAATTCGAAAACTGACCGTGAAGGATGATTATGAAAAATGAACTGTGTTACAACCATGGAGACGGTAGGTCATATATACACATGAGTAACATTCTATTTTACAATTATAATTATGGAAATAAGTTATGTTTTATTTTATCTTTAAATAATGATAATTATATCATAAATTTCATATTATTTCATTAAATACACTTATATATTCCATCCATATGATATGGTAACAAAATAAATGAATCACATAGCTTCGTTGGCCGATAGTTCTCTGTACACACAAAAATCATATTATATACAATTTTAATAAATGGTTAATATGTCATTATTATAATATATAAATATTAAATTCATCATTATGAACTACTGTGAGAGGAAATGATGGAAAATTAATCACATTGGTTCACAAGACGGATTTCCACCATATATATGATCAATGATTTCGTTTCCCATTTTATGAAAATGGAGATGAATTTAGGTTATTACTTTAAAATAATAACATATTAGTATATGGGAGATACTAATTTTATTATTTGAGCATGATTGTGTAAGGTTTTAAGTATTTTTAAGAATAAATAAAAAAGGATTCTCAGTTAATAATGTTTCCTTTTCTTTGGACCACCTCTTTAGGATTATACCTAAATCCTTCCTAAATGGGGTTTTTGATCAAATTAAGTCTTCTAGGATGAGGGTGTATAAGTAATGAATTGATTTTTGTGAGGTATTTTATGATCCAATGGGTTTTGGAAGTGTATAAAGTAGATGAGAGTGGGTGCCCATTTATAAGGAAGGAGGTGTAACCAACCAGCCCAGGCTGCCATCCAACCCAACACCCAACCCAATTTTCTACAAGGTCTAAAGGGCATTCTCAGTCCCCACATGCTAGAGACAAGTGTTTGGGAGTCATAATAAATCATTTGGGAATATTTTTTACCTAAAATAGATATAAAAATAGAGAAATAAGTAAATAATGAAACCAAATCTACTAAACATACCAAATAGGTCATAACCAATTACCATGATCCAACCCATTTGTATATATGAAATCAAAATCCAAAATCCAAGAGGTACAAATAATAAGAGTAGAGTTGGTAAAAGTATAAACAAAATAAAATAACTACAAACCAACTTGATCCAAGCCTAGACTATCATCATGAAACTTCCAGTTTCGCACCACCACCCAACTCACCCCATGTCATCCATGATAATCAATCTAAAGGAGTGGTACAACTGACAACCTAGCACCTAAAATTTTTTAATCCTTAGCTTAAAATACCAATAGGTCACCACAAACCACAAAAACTATTCTATATGTTTCATAATGAAATTCATCAATGCTAGTTTTAAATTAAACTACAAAATAGGCTTTTCAAATTTAACACATAAGAAAAACCAAACAAGGCCATGATCAATGTACGAAATCATTTCTCTTTGTTTTCAAAAACTAAACACAATTTTTTTTTAAAAAAATCCACCATCCTAATACATCCCAAAATCCACACACCCATTATCATTTTTCAAACAACCCACTTGTTTTATCTAATAAAAATGGTCACTTTTAAACATTTTACCAGTTGGAGTCACCTTTGAACCAAAACCCATTTTAGAATCCACTTTAAATTAATCAGACACAAGAGC
Organism: Viscum album; assembly: GCA_963277665.1. Lineage (NCBI taxonomy): Eukaryota > Viridiplantae > Streptophyta > Magnoliopsida > Santalales > Viscaceae > Viscum > Viscum album. Next base: position 292,851,690 of record OY728144.1, read on the forward strand.
CTTTAAAATCAAAAACATTTTTTCAAAAAAAACTTTGAAACTCACTTTTAAAGGAAACAACCAACACCCATATGGGTCACGCATGACAAGTAGGAACCATACATCATAAGGCATACACCAATATAAACAAAGAGGGTTCCAAAATAGAGAATGTAGGGGAAATGATATGGAAAGAACTAGATCAAACTCCCCTAAATAAATAACTCACTAAGAAATTGAATGTGTCATGGTCATACCCAAAGTTTCTAATGTGATAATGATATAATTGTATATTGGTATAACCACCCTAACTAGCTACCGACATATCCAAAGTCCATAACCATCATCTTAGTATCCCACACATGCATTGCAGTGATGAAGAACCCCCACCTAGCCCTTATTCCTAGCACGGCTGGTGGGAAATTAGTAGTGTGTAAACCAACTAGAGGAACAAGATAGATCTCCCACTTACTACCCAACATCCCATAACTAATAAAGGAAGTGAAGTATAGTGAAAATGAGCCAAGTCTAACACACAAGGAATATCCAAAACTACCCTCACCCCTAACACCCAATGATGAAAACGTCATACACATTACATGCACAAAATTCATAACAATCACACTCATATATAGGGGATTATAAAAATAATCACATATTTATCACAAACTTGCACAAGGTTTAAACAAGAAAGGGTAAATCAAGGGTTTTCTATCACCATTTAAACAAACAAGGTTCCCAACAATCCATTAACACAAAAACATATATTTTAATGCTAATAAATTCTCTCATTACATAAATACTTTCTAAACAACATTTTGAAAATGATGGGAAAACACCCAAGGATTAAGATATTTTAAAGTCACCCTTACACAAGGGCTCTCATCTTTGAAAATATAAAACAAGGAAAAGGGCCATCATTTTCATCACACTATACCAAAAACACAACTTAAATCATTTTAATAGGTTTAAATAAATCACCCATTTCCTTCAAAAAATTTCAATGATACACTTCAATAAGGGTCTTCCTCTTTGAAAACCAAAACATGGGGAAAGGTACAACCCTTTCCATAAAACCATTTAAAACAAACCACCATATAATTTCACAAGGGTAAAACCACACGTAAATTTTTAATCACCATTTTAAATCTAAATAGACACCCCTTTCACAAATAAATTTGAGGTCAACACCTCAATTGGAAACCAAATTCCCCTTAAAACCTTTATTTTCACTCTTTGAAAACCAAAACTAGGTCAAAACCCAATAATCACATTGGAAACCATTTCAAAAAAACCCCAAGGGAATTTTACAAATTCTTATCATATTTAAACATTCTATTTTAAATATGAAAACATGTAATTTCATAGAGAAAACAATTATTCCAAGCTCAAAATACTTAGAAATTTTTCCAAATCACTAAGGAGATATCACATATATTTCTACTTTCATAAGAAGGGAATTTAGAAAGAAAAATAACATTGTAATTCCAAAATGAAAAAACTGTATAGTAACACCCACCTTAGATGGAATAAAACCAAGTGAAAGTATCCTAAAACATGTCACATTCAATGGTGACCACACCCATGGGAAAAGAAATGGTGTCTACAACCCCTGGACACAAAACCCCTATAATTATATCCACCTAGAACCCTAAAATCGATCCATATTATAACTAGAGTTCATGGGGGAATCTAAATCCTGGTGGTAGGAAGAAGAAGTAGGGAAGGAGAGGAAGAACTCACCTCAAATCTCTTGGAAATCATCAATGGAGGGAATATAATCCAGAGGAGAAAGGTGGTGGAGCTCATTCTTGTATCCAAAGGGTCGATTGATTCTTTGGGGAAAAAATGAGGGTGAAACCCCTTAAAAACCAAGAGGGGGTTTTTGGAAGAACCCAAAAATTAAACACCTAGATAGGCCACACAATTTTCTAAATCATGTACCAATAATGCACTAACCACTGCCTAGGTCGGGTACCACTTCACATGGTTACTTCTGAGAGGCCTCATGGCTTGGACAACCGTGTTCCTGATCCCAGAACCACCCCAAGCCTTAGTTGACCTCCTGGGGTTCCCCACACGATTTGAAAAACTATATAGAATCCATGCTCAATGGATCTATACAAAACCAGATCAACACCATAAACACACAAAGGACCTAGCAAGATATACAAAATTGTGTGAAAGTCTTGCACCACACCACAAAAACACTTAGGACATTACACAGTTTCTCCTAGGTCCCATAGAGTTTTAATTAACCATTCACGTCCCATGATAACAAACCATGAATAGTTCAAAATGAACTAAAAAGGATCCTCATGAAGGGAGGCTACAGGGTTTTCTCCCCTAACCATTCACCCTAATTGTACATAGTAGGAAAACCCCAAAAATTTCGAAGTTCTAAACCATAACTCCATGGAAACTTAGACCGATCCTTCCCTTCACCAAAGCACACCCAAAGAAAAACACCATGACATGGGGGGTTTCAAAAAAAACAAACCATGCCACTTTCCTTCCCCATAAATTCCATTCAAAAATATTTTCAAAAGAAAACAGAAGGTCCAAAGAGGACTTAATCCTAAAAGGCCTGATCAAGATCACTCAACCTCAAGGAAAAGATGAAATCCTCAAAATGATCAAAATGATCAACCAAACGATTCTAAAAAATCTATAAGAACAATCAAAATGAGAACCTCTAACACAAATTCCTCTGAAACAATAGGAGACCTAGAATGGTCCCCCCATAATTTAAAGTTCCTCTGACGTGGTGGAACCAAAGAACTATGGCCAAGAACACATCCTTGAACAACCGAGAAACCAAGAGAGAAACACACTATACAATACAAGTGCTTTAAAATCCAATGGAAGAAGGATAAACCACAATATCCTAAAAATAACAACAGGAGTAATCACATTGGGTCATGACATGCATGTATAACCTAGGTTCAACACTAGATAACCCCCACACAGTGCATCCGAGTAGTCGTGGGTAAACACCAGCTACTATAACAAATCCAAATGGTCAGTCACACACCCCATTCAACCAATTATGAACCCAAATGCCTCTATCAAGTCCAAGAAATGAGTACCACTTGGATCAACAAAAATAATAGGTGCAACTCACTATCACTAAGAAAGGTTTTACCAAACAACGAGGCTCGATGGAACAACACTCACATAGCAACCATAAAACATGTAAGAGGGAGGTAAAGGTTGAAAACATTTCACAACAAAATAGGAAAATCCATAAAAATCATTCACACCATCCATCAAAACATCCCTAAAGAGATCCATCCACAATAAATATCTGAAGAAGGTGAAAACATCCACAAAATCGAACCACAACAGCTGAAGATCCAACAACCCAAGGTTACAACCAACAAAGGGAGGTCCCAAAGAAACATGTCCCACCTTTAAAAGGATTAACCACAAGAACTTTTACAAAAAAATCATCTCATGAAACTTCTAAAGATGACCCCATGGTCACAATTAAGAAAAACTCTAGGAGACTTTATCAATTATCATTTTTCACACTCTTAGGAAAGAACCATTGGAAAATTTTCAACTAAAAGGGATCCCAATAAACTTCTCTTAAACCAATAAGAATTGTCTCAACTGATAATCTTCATGTGTCCCTACAAAATTTAGGATCTATTAAATATCTTCTAACTATCTTTTTGCTTACAATATCGATGAAAGTTCCACATCCACCACACTACTTGGAGTCTGGGTAGGTACCGGAACTTGAGACACCCTTTTGACCATTCTGTGGGTTAACAACAAAAAAGACATGAAATCCCTCAATTCATGTCACAAAAAAAACAAAATGACTCCTTTATAAGAAATTAATCAAATCCACAACATCAAGACCTCAAACGAGGCACAACATTCACACACAAAAGAAACTTTTCTTTCAAAAACCACCATTTTCACCAAGGGATTTTGAAATCACCCTCTACTAAGGTGCACACCAAAATCCAATACATCACATGTTTTGAAAAAAGAACTTGGTGGAAAAGACACAATTCCCAAACAAGGAAATCCATAAAATTCTTTCCAAGGTCCAATTTTACAATAAAAACAAGCATTCAAAATACTTATCAAAACCCATTTCCATTTTTCAAAATACCTTCCAAACCTATTTCAAGAATAAATTCCTTTTGAAACATTTTAAATACCACAAGGTAAATCACCACCTTATAAACATTCCATAAAACCATGGAAATCCACTATTCCCATTTATTCATAAAACCATGCTTGAAAATAAACATTTTCACCAAACCCCTTTATTTCCCAAAACAAGGTTTTCAAAACCATGTGCACACAAGGCACTACACAAGTAAAAAGAAAGTTTTACATAAACCACGTCTTGAAAGGGGAAACATAACATTATTTAATCCACCTCCCATAAGTTAAAACCACCTTTGGAGAAATAAAGAATTCAATAGGAGTCTAAACAGACTAACCAGGAAATAAATAGCATCGTGAACACATTAGCCATAAGTTTGGAAAATTATGTGCCAATTGTGCAACCCACTCTACTAAGGAGTTTCAATTGACTATGTAGGAACCGCATAGTTTCCCAAGTTGGGTGAGCTAACCACGTCACTCAAGTTCTCCTCCCCTTTCCACCCTGAAACCAAGGACAAACCCCCAATGTCATATAAACAATAAAATTGGATAAAAACACATTCGGTCACATCAAAATCAATGAAAACAATGAAAACAATGAAAACAACTCAAATCCATGATTTGAATCCCAACTTACCCTGGTAGCTTAAGGATCTGGATGAGAAAGTGCCAGCTAGACTCCTCCCACCCTTACCTCTAAAGCTTCAACAATCTTAATATCTTTTCTACTAGGACATCCCCAAATAGTAAGAGGTACACAAGAAGCTTAGGCCCTTATAAAAGGTAATGTAAGCTATGATACAATTTTGCAATGAACCGACCCGAGCTCCCTTCCAACTCGCCACCCGAACCGATTCGCCACAAGACCCGAAAGGTATTTCTGGTCCCCACGAGCTGGAGACATGCACCTGGGCATCACAGGAACTCCTTTAGGAACATTCCCCCCCCCCCCCAAAAAAAAATAGATAAAAATTTTCAAAATAAAACACACCAAACACATCATAAGCAACTACCATGATCCAACCCATTTGCATATACAAAATCAACAACAAAAAACTAAGAGGTAAAAACATGTAGAGAAGAGTAGATGAAATACTAACAAAAAGAAAACAACTACAAACCAACGTGAGCCAATACCGAACCTTCTCCATGCAACCTCTAGTTTCACAACACCACCCAACTCATCCCATTTCAGCCACAATGATCAATCTGAAGGAGAGGTCTAACTAAGCACCTGGCACATGAAATTTTGTAGGTGTGGGCTGAAAAGACTAGAAGGTCACCACAAATTTCGGATTGGATTTTAAACTATATAACACATGGGGCCGCACTCACTTGGTCCTCTCTGGGCGATTTAGGGTTTCCTATTCTGGCTTCTCTCTCCCATCGTCACTGGGTTCCGGCACCCCCTCTACTTCGGTTCGGCCTTAGATTTTCTTCCTCTTTCTCTCACAGGCATCGATTTTTGGTCTCGTGCTTCGATTTCCCTTCCCCGGCGGCTCGATTCTTGGGTGAATCTGTTTCCTCCTCTACTCTGCTTTCCGGCCTCGATCGCTGCTTCGTGCATCCCCATCTTCGGTCTCATCTGGTTATTGACTTGATATGAAGTTCAAGCAAAAAAGCGGTGGTTCGCAGCTCCGGTCCGTCCAGATCCAACCTCGGCGGTTCCCTTCGGTTTTGGTTTCGGTACTCCCAGCCCAAATCGGCGTTGTACCGTCTACCTTGAATAGATGGAGACACGGTGCTTGGCATGTTGTTGTTGTCACTTGCAGAGGCGTGGAAGGTGCGTTTCTTCCGAGTTTTTCTTCGTCGTCGGTTGGTTCAGGTTCCTGGTTTTTTTTTTATGGTGAAAACAGAAGCAATGGTGGATCGTGTTTGCTTCATTGATGCAGCCGATTTCCTGTGATGGTTTTTTGGGAGTTTTTTGTTAATGTTTTTGCTGATTGTGGGTGATTATCTGGCCTGGGTTTTTGCTTCTATGGTGGATCTTCTCTGCAAATGAATGTGTGTTGGTTTGATGGTGAGTTGATGTTCCGGCAACGATGGAGTCGGCGATGGCATACAGCAGTAGATGGCTTGGTGGTGCGTGGCTTGATGGAAGCTGGGTGCCCCTTGATCATCTTGAGAAGAGATTTGTTTTTTTGAAATTTGAGATTTGCGGTTTGAATTTCAGATTTGAAATCGTAGTTTGCAATTTGGTTTTGCCGTTCCTCGTGTTCATGTTGGTGAGTCGATTGAAATCTGAAACGGGCGGGATATGAGGCCTCATTTGGAATTTGGTTTTATTTTGAATTTTGAGTGAAGGCAAACAGCACACTAAGGATCAGCTTCCGACGAGGATATAGAGCGTGAATCATTCACTAGAGCATTTTCTTTCGGATTTAGAAGAACGAGAGGGTATAGTTTTGTCATCGGTACCAGATTCGTGCAACCTGCACGAGACAGCTAGTCAAGTGGTCATGCGAAGATGGAGGTTTGACATTACGATTTAGTTGATGGGGAGGGACAGTTCCTATTAGTCTTGATTTGGGTTAACTTCTTTTATGATTTTAATTGGATGATTGTATGAAATTTGTGGTTTCTCACTTCTTTCTTAAAAGTGTTTTGATAATAAAAAAATTTAGTTTCGGTCAACGATAAAACATAATAAAAACCAAACAATTCCATGATCAATGTACAAAATCATTTCTATTTGTTTTCCAAAACCAAATTCAAAACATTTTAAAAATAAATCCTCTAGCCTAATCCATCCCAAAATCCACACAATTATTATCATTTTTCAAAAAACCCACTTGTTTTACTTAACAAAAAATTGTCACTTTTAAACATTTTACTATCCAAATACACCTTTAAACCAAATCCCATTTTGAAATTAACTTTAAATTACTTGCACAGAAGATCCTTTAAAATAAAAAATAGATTTTCACAAACAACTTTCAAACTAATTTTCAAAATAACCAAACACCCATATGGTTCAAGCATCACAAATAGGAAACATAAATCACAAGGCAGATGCTAGTATAAACAAAGAGGGTTCCATAATAGGAAACATAAATCACAAGGCAGATGTTAGTATAAACAAAGAGGGTTCCATAATAGGCACATGAGACTCAGCCCGGTTGGTGAGAACTCTTAAGTGCATCCAGGCGACTCGGGATCAAATCCAGGCGGAGACACAATTTCCGAGGTACTGCAGTCGTACTGTAGCAGGCACTGTGAAGCACTGTAGCGGGATCTGTAGCAAGCACTGTTTGACACTGTAGCAGTCGAGAATTTGCCCCCGTTTGGGCCTTCGGGCCACCGATTTGGTCCCTGAGTCCTTTAAGGCCTTCGGGCCACCCAAGCCTTCGGGCCAGTAAGGCCTTCGTGCCACCTCAAGGCCTTCGGGCCAATTTAAGTGTAGATACAAACTAGACAACCTACAAGGAACAAGCTCTATAAGAGGATGAACAATGAACTTTCACCACAGCAAAAGCTACACAGATTGCAAGAATGAAAGGGTATGTCACCTGCCATCAGGACAAGCCTGTGCATGCACGAGATAGCCTAGCCGAACAGCCATGCGAAGGTGGAGAGTTGATTTCACGGTGAAGATGCTAGAGAGGAGCAGTTCCAAGTAGTTAGTCTGGGTTGTATGTAATGTTTGAAGCCTACAGACAATGAATTCCTCTAAGGTCTACGAGCCATGTAATACTTGCGCCTACGGGCATTGTAAGGGTTCCACATCACCCCTTGAAAGGTGGATTATCAAAACCAATAAAAAATAAAGGCCTTCGGGCCATTGGATGAGTTCCATAATAGAGAATTAATGTGAAATGATCCAACAAGAACTAGTTCAAAATCACCTCGATCAATAACTCACTATGCAATATAATGTGCCATGATCTTACCCAAAGACACTAATGCGCCAAGCATCTAACCGTAAATGGGTATAATCACCTGAACTAGATATCGATATATTATAAGTCCACAACTGTCATCCTGGTAGCCCACACAAGCATCATAGTGATGAAAAACCCATACCTAGCCCTTGTGCCTAGCCTGTCTGTTGGGAAACTAACAGTGTGTAAACCAATGAGAGAAACAAGCTAGATCTCCCACTTAGTGCTTGACATCCCATTACCAATAAAGGAAGTGATGTGTAGTGGAAACAAAAACAGTTTTACACACAAGGCATAACAAAAACAACCCTCGCCCTTTACACCCAATGTTGAAAAACCCCATACACATAACATGAACACAAGTCATAAAAATCACACTCTTATACAAGGGAAGAAAACAAGAATCACATAATGATTAGAAACCCACACAAGGGGTAAACAAGAAAGGGGAAATCAAGGGGTGTATCTCACTATTAAAAAAAACAAAGTGCTAACTCGGCATTTAACACCAAAACACGGCTTAGAATGATAATCAAATTTCTCATTCCATAAATACTTTCCAAACACTATTTTTAAAATGATGGGAAAACTCTCAAGGAGTAAGACATTTAGAAGTCACCCTTACACAAGGGATATATTCTTTGAAAATCTAAAACATGTCCAAGGGCCTTCATCTCCATCATAAATTCCCTAAAACACCATTTAAAATATTTTATGTGGTTTAAATAAATCACATATTTCCTTTAAACTGCTTCAAATCTACCCTTTAACTAGGGTATTCCTCTTTGAAAACCAAAACTTGTCCAAAAGGCCAAACATTTTCATAAAACCATTTAAAACAAGCCACCATGGAATTTCACATGGGTTAAACCACACACACATTTCAAATAATCATTTTAAATCCAAATAGAAACCCCTTTCACAAATAATTTGGAGGTCAACACCTCAATTCAAAACCAAATTCCCTTTAAAAACGTTTTTTCCACTCTTTGAAAACAAAAACCAGGTCAAATCCCAATACACACCTTGTAAACCATTTAAAAAACACAAGGGTATTTTTCAAAAACTTAGAATATTTAAAATTCTATTTTAAACAGGAAAACATGGAATTTCATAGAGAAAACAATTATTCCAAGATCAAAACACAAGAAATGATTTCAAATCACCAAGGAGATATCACATATATTTCTACTTTCACAAGAAGGGAGTTTAGAAAGAACAAGGACATTATAATTACAAAATAAAAAAAATCATACTAACAGCTACCTTCAAGGGAAGAAAACCAAGCTAAAGGATCCTGAAACATGTCTCCTTCAATGGTGACCACACCCATGGGATGAGAAACAATTTCTATAACCCCTATTAACTATAGTATCTATAATTAAAACCACCCATAACACAAAACTTAAGCCACATGATAACTAATATTCATTGGTGAATCCAAATCCAAGAGAGAAAGGATAGAGGAACAAAAATGAAGGTAGGAGAGGAAGAAATCACATCCAATCTCTTGGAAATCATCAAAAGAGGGATAAAAATCAAGTGGAAGAAGGTGGTGGAGCTCTTCCATGGATTCAAAGGGTTGTACGATTCATAGGGGAAGAAATGGGGGTGAAACCCCTTAAAATAGAGAGGGGAATTTTGGAAAAAACCCAAAAAATAAACATATAGATAGGCCGCACGGTTTGGTAACATGATTTTCCAAACCATGTGCCAACCATGCACTGGACACTACCTAGGTTAGGCACCACTTCAAACTATTACCCCAGAGAGGCCACACAATTTTTGGAAATTGTTCACCTCATCCCAGAACCACCATAGGCCTCACGCGACTTCTTGGGGTTCCCTACACGATTTGAAAGACAGTGCAGAATTCTTGCTCAACGACTCTATAAAAAACTAGAGCCAAACCGCACACTTTCCACATGGTTTAAAAAACCATGAACAATTCATGAACCACACCATAGATACACCAATGACCCTTCATGGTTTCTACTATGGGCCACATAGTTTTACTTAACTATGTGCAACCCTTACTGACAAACCGTGTGTAGTTCAAAATGAACTAAAAAGGATCCTCATGAAGGGAGGCTATATGGTTTTCCCCTCATAACCATGAAACCTTATCATTAATAGTAGTAAAACCCCCAAAATTTCAAAGTTCTGAATTGGAACTCTATGGAAACTCAAACTAGGTCTCCCCATCACTAATCCACACCAAAAGAACATCATTGTGACACGAGGGGAGTCACAAGAGGAGTGACATTCTTATAAATACCCAAAACTATTCAATAATGGGAAGTAATTATCAATCCAAGTTCCTCCTATGTTTATAAATAAAGGAGTGAAGTAGAGATAAGGTTGATCCACACCTCGACCATTCAAAGGAAACATGTTATCCTCTTTACCTCTAAAATAGTTTTCAGAAAAAAAAATGTTTAAAATCATAAAAATAAACTTATATTAAAATCCAATATAAAGATGATTTAAGTTTAATAAATTAGATGAAATCTATATAACTAACAATTATGTCACTTTTGAATCATATTAAAAAATAATGAGACTTTTAAATTAATTAATTTATTAAAAATAAATGTCATTTTTACCAAAAATCAGTATTTTTCAGTATTCATTGGAAAATCAATATTTTCTGAAAAATCCCAAAAATTAACCCTAAGTTAATAATGATATGGTGATTTAAAAAATTATGTTCATTATATTAAATTAATTTTATAAAACTTATAAAAAATTAATTATTATAGTTTCTCATAAAAAGTAATAAAAATCATTTTTGAAGAAAACGTATTTTCTTGAAGAATAAATGTCTTTATTAAAAATTGAGTGCTTATTTGATAATTATTTATAAATTGAGTAAAACATTTATATCTATTTCATATATTATTTAATCCTATTCATATATACTAATTTAATGTATAAGTTATAACGATTATATTTAAATAATCATGGTTCATTTGGGTTCAGTGTTTCATGTCACGTATGCTATCAAACATAGTTTCCCCTTTTAAAAACTTAGGGTATTACATTTATAGGTATTATTAATATTTAAATTTTAAATGCCATCCTCAATATTTTCTATAGAAGGTTTGAGTTTATGGGGATCTATCTCATCGAAAGTGATATGTACAATTTTTTTCACAACTTTATATTTCTTGTTAAAGACTCTATAAACTTTACTAGTAGATTATTAACCAAGAAAAATTACATCATAACTTTTGGTGAATTTTTTTCCAAATTCTATTTTGTATTTGTAATGTTTAATTTTCATCCAAAAACTCTAAAATAATTTACTTTGGGTTTTATACCATTCCATAATTCATATGAATACCTTTTCAAGATAGGTTTAATAATAAATTTATTAATTACATAAAAAGTTGTGTTAATAACATCAGCCCCAAAATAGATAGGTAAGTCATATTCACTAAGTACAGTTTGGGAAATTTCCTAAAGATTCATGTTTATCCTTTCAAAAAACCCATTTTTTAGGTGTTCAAGGTGTAGATAAATTATCAGTATAGACTTATTGAGAGTAGGTAGATTCAAACTATGGATTCCCAAACCCTCATCCATTATCAATTCTAGAGGTTTTGATGGGGAGTCTACTAAGATTCTCTATTGAATTTTCATATTTTTCAAAACAATTAGGAGCTTCACTTTTATGATCAAGGAAAAAATCCATGTATAACTTGAATAATCATCAACAATAACATAAGAATTGTGTTTTCCTGATAAAATAAACACTCTAAATGGTCCAAATAAATCCATATGAACCAATTATAGTGGTTTAGAGGTAGAGACCTCTTTCTTCAGTTTGAAAGATATTTTGTGTCATTTTCCCTTTTGATAGGGATTGGACACTTTGTATTTAGGGAATTGTAGCTTATATAGATCCTTGAATAAACCCTTCTTATTTATATTTTAAGTGAATATATATTACAGTGGCCTAGTATCCTATGCCAAAACCAATATTATCTTCGAAAAGTACTCAAATAAGAAACATTCTAAGAAATTAAGTAATCTAAATTAATAGCAGAAACATTATCATTTCTTAAAATAGTAAATAATAGAGAATTCTTTGAATCATAAATATTACAAGATTTTTTTAAATTTATTATTAAAACCATCATCACATAATAGATAAATACTAACATGTTATATTTTAAACTATTTATGAATAAAAATTTAGAAATAAGGATAGATTCAAAGTTACCAATTTTCCTAAGTCCATTGATATTTCCTTTTGCACTATCACTAAAAGTGACATGTCCACCATCCACTTTTATAATATTCTTAAAGATTTATTAGTCTCTATTCATATGTTTAGAACATCCATAGTCTAAATACCATATATTTTTTCTAGAACTTTTCTAACGTTTTTCCTAATTACATTCAAACCAGAAATAACTTCCATTCCTATATTTTATTGGGTATATAGTAGATTTTAAATGATTCATTTGGAAACCAAATCTATTTCAAAGGCTTTATTATAACTATAATAACATATTTAGACATAAAATCCTTTTTAGGTCTAAATGTATTATAATTATTTCCAAAACTAGTAGTTTTTCTATAAGTTGAAGTCTTGTTTTGTGAACTAGGAATGAAATAATTTTTATACATCTTTCTTTTCTATCCATATCCATTCCCAATTCCATATTTGGATTTTGGATTTTTTTGTTAACCCAACATAATATTTAATTTTTTACTATTATTAAATTGTTCTAAATGCTTTGTAAGCTTTTAATTTACCAATTACATATCAGTATTTTCTTTTATTAGATTGGAACTCTTTTCCTTTTCTACACTAAGATCATATTTATCTATAGCACATAAAACATGAATCTTTTTTAGATTTTTATATTTATATTTTAACTCATTCATGGTATCTTATAGTATAACATGGTATTATTATAAATATTCATTTGAAATTCTATAGTCATTAAAGCTTAAATTCTATTTTTCATTTGCATCTTCTCGGCTAGAATTTGAGTGACTAGAGCTATCTTTTGATGCACTCCAAGTGGCCTTCATGGTTTTCATTGATATTTTCCCTCTATCCTTATATTTCTTCTTACAATTAAGATTTATTTGGTTTTTCTATTTATCCTCGTATTTCTTCTTATACTTGAGATTCAGACAGTCATATTTTATATATCTTTTACTATAATATTCATAGAATTGATTCTCATTAGAAGAGCCATCCTTTTTCTAACCTTTCCTCTAATTTAATACTTTATCATGATTTCATTTTTAATTTTACTTACAAAATAATTTATTCTATATATACAACTTCTTAAATATTTTGGATAACTAAACCATTTCCTCATCACTATCTATATTAGCTTCACTTCCACTTGGACTATCAGGTTTGGAAACTTCCTTAGCTATTTACTGTGATGCTTTAAAAGAAATAGATATAAATTTTGTTCATCATCTTCATTTTTTACTTTTAACTCTTCTTCATAAATCATCATCTTTATAATTATATCCTTTACTAGAAGTTTTTTGATGCCACATGATTCCCAAATAGAGACTACAATACCTCTCTAATGATCTGGTAAACATATTAAGACCCTTAGAACTTCACTTTTGTTAGTCATCATTTTTCAAGTATAATCATAGCAATTATGATCTCATTGAACTTGAGATACCTGTTATATGTAGATTCATTAGGATTCATTTTGAAAGTATCATACTTAATAATATATTTATTTAATCTCATTTATATAACATTATAATTTCCTTAATGAGACTCAAAAAGGGTATCTCAAATTTTATAAGAATTATAACAAGAAGACATCCTATTAAATTCATCCTCTCATAAAGCACAAAATAAAGAATTCATGGATTTTTAGTTTGATATATAAGTAATTTTAGTTAGAAAAATCCATTGTTTTCTAACATTTTTCTATTTTTCATATTGATATTCAATAGATACCCAAATATCAAAACCCATACTATCAAGATGGATTTTCATTTTTATTTTCCACTAACCATAATTTTTACCATTAAATTACAGAGGTATATTTGTAGGATAAACTTCATACTTATCATAAATAATAAAAACTAAATAAAAAACATAAATTTAAAAAGATATTGTAAAAAATATGATCAAAGTTAAAGGTAAGTTGAGTGATAAAAAAATAAATCCTTTAATACTAAATGTTGGTTGGAGTGGACAACTCCATAGGGGTGGGGGTGAATTGAGTTTTCAATAAAAAATTTAATGATTTAAAACTAAGTCCCCTTGTTTAAAATACAACCCATTTCACTAAAAATGTAGAAATATATAATTTAATGTTTTCAAAATATTTCTCAAAGGTTTGATCAAAACATAGTTAAAAATATTATAAAATCACTTTAGTTTTTAAAATGGATCTAAGCACACTAAACACAGTATATAAAACACCTATTGAAACTTACTATAAAAGTAAATTTTTGTAAATAACATTTTAAAAATAGATTTCAATTAGAATAAGAAAAACTTTAGAATGCACAATGGAATAAAAAAAGAGGTTCAGTATAAAGATGAGACCTAATCCCCTTCACTTGATATTCACCTACTACTGAGAATATTTATTAAAAAAAATAAAGAGCTGATCCATAACCTGGATAGTTTTTTTTATATACAACAATTCATACAGATGTCCAAGCTAATGCACAATCACTTCCCTAGTTTTCAAGGGCATAAAAATTTAAATAAAAAATAGAATAAGAGTATCTAATTAATCTACTATATTCTATATATGTTTTTTATCTAATATATGTACATAAATTTCAAGTGAAATTTGAAAATAATAAAAATATAGAGAAAGAGAAGTGAAAAGAATTCAATTCAGCTATTTTTTCTGAAAAAATGCACCCAATTATCAAAAAATATGAGTAACTTAATCTAGTAGAACAGTTAATTTTTTAGGATTCATTTTGACTATTCATATATACCAAATGGACTTATGGATCAAAAGTTATAACTGTTTAAAGTTAGACTTATGAAAACAACCAACTGGGGAGATTCTGAAGAAAAGAATAGAATTTCATGAAACTTTCTAAAAGTGCATAAAATTCCTTCATGGTCATGAAACTAAGTTCTATGATAAATGATACATTAAACAAAGAATCTATATGAATATATGGGCTGGACTATGAAATCAAATGATTTTTCACACAACCCGATGGAGTTGCATGAAACAACCAAAAGTCGTGTGACAAAGGATAAGTTGTGCATTACAAAAAAAAATTCTTATAAATATGGAATCAACCCCTAATTTTGGAGGAGGAATGTTGTGACTCTAGTGTCATATTTCTCAGTCATGCAACTCATGATTTCATGCTTTGCATAACCCCTAAGTTCTGAACTTTTGTGAAATTTCCTCGATGAAGTCCCTTAATACATGGCCTTCTTCTTAGATTTTTTTATGAAAATTTATCCATTAGGATACCAAATTAATGAAAAGAGTTAATTTTCACTCAATACTATTTTCTCACAACTTCAAAGTTGTGTGAAATAGTGTTTTCCAAAATCATTCTTGTAGTTCATATTGCGTATAAAGTTCTTTTTGCGTACAACTGCAATGTTGTATGATACAGTGAAAAGTTGTGTGACCCAGTGTATAGTTGTGAGACCCAGTGTCTAGTTGTGAAAAAATAGTGTTTTTAGGACACACGCCTAATGTTCCATACTATGTGGGAATATCTCGTGTACCCCCATTCAGTATTAGTGATGGGATGTAGTCCTAGGCCTCATGGACTATCCCTTTGTGAACATCACTGGCCCACATGAAAAAAGAGTTGCATCGTGAGATTTTCAAGACATGTCTAGGACATCTTGGGTTGCAACATATAAAAACCCCACCTCCCATCTTGGTTATTACCATGAGATTACATACTCTTCATGGCTCCATGAAATACCGTGAGTTGACATACCACTTTTTGTCCCTTTCCCATTCCATGATTTGATATTCTCCCCTTGGTTTCCTCAGGTACCTTGAGTTGAAATAATCCACAAGAAATTCCTAAAACCTCATCTCCTAACTCCTATGTAATATTGAACTATAAAGGAACGATCTTGTCCCACATCATCCATTCATAGGCATCTTCATCCTAGTTATCCTCACTATACAATGTTAAACTAAGTATACCATACATGACAAGCATAGGATGCCTCCCCTAAAAAACACGGGATACCTTATGCATCAAGCATAAAATACCTCATGTAATGATCATGGTAAGACCCCCAAATAGTTCCCATGGTCATCTTACTTAAGGTTAATCCCCAAGAATATTCCCTAATCCATCAACATTTCGATATTCCCTCATGGATCAATATGAGGAAGGAAGAATGGGAATCTCAATAAACAAGCCCCACACACAATATTCTTTTATATGATGTTAAAATGTGACCTTATCCTATGCAATAAACATTGGATTCACTATGTAATAAGTGTAGGATATCTCATGTGAGAAGAATGAGATTCCTCATGTGATACATAAGAGATGATACCCTATCCTCCAGGATGCCCAACTACATAATCCACCTCCATACCATCGTTGCTCCTAGTAGCACCCAAGTAGCCTAATTACATAAGATGAATAAGCCTCGTTCATAACATTACTGCTCCTAGAAGCACCTGATCATCCCAAATTTTTAAGCCCCATTCATACCATCACTACTTCTAGCAGCACCCAGTAAGCCTAGCTATATAAGCACTATATATATCATCGCTTATAAAAGCACCCATGAATCCTATCTATGTAATCCCCATTCACACCATCTCTACTCATAGAAGCACCCAAGAATACTGGATGGGTAAACCCCATTCATACCATTATTGATCCATAGTAGCACTTGGGAATCCCAACTCTGTAAGACCCATCTATATAATTTCCTCTCTATAGAATCACCTAGGAAGCTTCCATGCACAAGCCCCAACCACATCATCACTGATCCTAGCAGTGCCCGGGTATCCCAGTTTTATAAGACACACTCATAACCAGCATCCAAGTATCAATACATAAAATAGCATAGCCCAATATCCTAGTCGTATGATGTTAAACTTCATGACAACATCCTCATTACATGACATTAAACTGTAGTCTTACCTTGTGTGATGAACACATGATTCCCCATGTACAATCATCATGGGATGCCACCTCCTCCCCTATCATGGGATGAAACTCCTACACTGAGAATCTCATATGCGTAATCCTCACAACATTCCTTGTTGATGTTCATTCCACGACATTATTATCAATAACACATTCCATTAAAATTCATTGAATAGTCCTATCACATAAACTTAAATTGTGGAATTGAAATATGTGGGTTTTTATCCCAATATAGTAACGGGGTACATAGGACACCTCCATAAGGTTCAACCCTGACATCTCAACAAACTTGGGATACCTCCCTGAGGTTCAATCCCAATACCCTAACATCACTAAATGTATATTTCCTCCCAATGGGAGACAAAAAAACTCAAGTGTGATCATCTCTCACCCCAAGGGACATAGTTAACCAAACCCTTAAGTGTGATCATATCACCATTGGGGACACACTTAACTCCCTCAAGTTTGATAATATCCTCCCTTAGGACACACTTAACCACCCAACTATCCCCACAAGATGTTAAGCTTGTGACATACCTATCCCCATAGGACATTAAACTTATGACCTACCTGTCCTTAAAATATGTTAAACCTGTGAACCAGCTATCCCCAAATGATGTTAAATTTGTTACCCACCCAAAATATTTACCCAATACAAAAACATGGAATTCCTAGGGTAAAAATTATCAGATTCCACACACCCCTGGTGTAAATTACCCTATGAATGAAATATGATTCCTTGGGTTCCATGCCTAAGATGCCTCATATATGAGATGCCTCAGACCTCAAAAGGGGAAGACTTCACAGTTTCCCAAAATTCCTAACATCCTGAAGTGCTCATACATTCCCAACATTACCTTCTACTCTAACCGTGGGTTGTTGCCCTGTCATGACAGAAGTGACATAATTAACCTACATCCACATTGAGATGACACTGAGAATGAGTTTCACAAACATGACTCAAATATTTTAGAGAGACCCAAACTAGGTGAAAATATCCAAGGAGGGATCTATGGAAGGATGAACCAAAATTCAATAATGACATTTCAATCAAGGAGATAACATCTCCAACCATGGTGGTAGAGGCCACCCACCTTTAGAAAGAGGGAATGTGGGGGAAAACCACGTGTAATGCATGAACCTGATGGAAAGTGTCACAAACATAAGAAAAAATGTTAAAGTTCAATTATTATGCATATTTTTATTATCTTCTCGATGTCATTTTTTTTGGAAATTAGGTGTGAAGATGTGAGGATGTTCTTCGATCATGAAAATGAGTTTTCATTAAAAAAATAGAGTGACAAGCAATTCATGTAAATTTATATATATATTCATATATGTCAATATCATTCACATATATCTTTTTATAACCTATATATTATATAAAATTAAACCTTACTTCAAAAAGAGCAATGAGAAATTCATTATTATGAATCCTCATACTCAACATAAAATCAGGATGCATTAAATGCCTCTGACTTGGCATTTAATTCTATGTAGAAAAGTAGTTTGAATATATTAAATTAATATAATTCCCAATTTTATACATGGTATCTTTAAGTATGCCATGTCATCTCATCCACAGTATGTCCAAAACATTGTGAAAATTCTAGTAAAATTCCTTAACAGGATGTATAGTTGATTGATTTGAACTCGGGGTCGATCTGGTACTTAGAAGAAATTATGACTAGTTGGCATTATTTCTTCAACTAATCATGTGGTCACTTCATCACTTTTATAAAATCCAATTATCCCTTATATTTTCTCCACTTAAATTTATGGTAGATTGAAGTTATGGTATCTCCAGTTGTTTTTCAAAATTTCAACTTTTTATATGGTCACTTTTACATCATCATGTGGTTGATTGGAATCAATATGAAATCACTCCAATACTTTATGAAATTTCAGAAAACTAAATAACACATTAATTAAATTCAATTTGGAAATAAATATTCCATGTTTTATTAAATAGTTGTGCGCTCGATCTCATTGTTCATGTGGTCTCTTCAACCCTTTATGAAAATTTGACAGTTCTAAGAGACTTCATGTGGTTGATCAAGGTCTTGCGCTCAAACTGTTTTCCTTCTAGTCACTTGATCACTTTGTGAGTTTTCTATCATGGTTGATTCAACTAGTCATACAGTTGATGTATCTACTATGTAGCCAATCTGGTACATTGTGAAATTTTTCCTATCAGGGATCTTCATAAGGTCAATCGAGTCTTCATGCACTCAATCAGGTACATGGTTAAATTTCACTTTTTTAGAATCATGGTTGGTATTTTATCTTTATTAGATTTATGTTCAATTAAAGACTTTTCAAATTTTCCAATTTTCCCAAAAAATTATTAACTTACATAAAATGAATAAATGATTAAAAACACATAAATAAGATTTATGATTATTAAAATTTGGAATTTCTAGAAAAAAGCCAAAAAGTTAGGATGATTCTGGTCAAAATAAACTCATCCAATGAAACCAACGCATTGGATTGATTTTTGACCTTATCTCATAGTTTTAACTGAATTTAACCCATTTTATCATTTACTATGGTGATAAACTTTTACCATGGTTATTATTCATTATGAAAAAAATGGATCATATTACCTAATTTGAACATGATAATATCAAATATGGAATCCATTTTCTATGATTAAATTTCCTTAAGTAATAGAAATTAGTTTTATTGAAATTTCACAAAACACAATGAAGAGTTTTTATAAAAATAACCATTTTAATCATAAAAATGATTTTATAACAACATCATCTATAATATTGATTCCCATAGAATTTTTTGAATTATTTTCAATCAAAGGGATCATATTTTATTTTAAAAGAAAATTAAAAATAGAATTTTACTTTTAAATTACCCGGTTTAATAAAAAATGAAAGTTTTTCAAAAATTGACATTTTCAATATTCACTCAGAAGCTAATCTTTTCAAAAAAAATATAAAAAAACCCTAAGATAAATTTGATATTTTAAAATCAAAAATTAAATCTTTTTTCCAAATTAAATTTATAAAATTTAGAAATTTATATTTTAAAATAAAATACATCATATGCAGTAAAATAATTTTTATAGA
Organism: Viscum album; assembly: GCA_963277665.1. Lineage (NCBI taxonomy): Eukaryota > Viridiplantae > Streptophyta > Magnoliopsida > Santalales > Viscaceae > Viscum > Viscum album. The sequence goes on from OY728144.1 coordinate 292,871,887, forward strand.
AAAATGATCCTTTTATTCTTTAAGTTTTCTGACGTGATTTGATTTCATTCTTATCATTAAAAATTATTAACTTATTTTCTAGGAAATAATAAATAAATTTCTATTATGAAAATGTTTCTGCATAAATTTCAAAATGTGGTTACTCCTATTCATATTCACCAATCAAATGACTAGGTTATAATTATCATATTTAAAAAATAATATTTTTATAGTATATCACATTTTGTTTGAGCATGGTGTTACATGCATCACAAGCTTTCGAACATATCAAAATTACTAAAGAAAAATATTATAAAATATTGGGGTGTTATATTCTACCCCCTTAAATAAGTTTAATCCTTGCAATTTTTATATCAGGTTTGATTGAAAAGGGTTTAAAACATTTTCAGAATAAATTCTAAATAGTGGAAGATAAATACACATAAGTGATAAGAAATAATTTATAATCCACATTGATTACATTTCCTTTTGAAAAATACTTTAATATCTATGTTAAGACTGTGAAACTTATCATTTCATAAATATTTCTTAACCCATGTGTGTATTATAAAACTCATACTTGTGAATAGGTTTCCAAAAGCATACCTTTCTAGCTAAGAGATATTTTCCACATAGGGATCGATAGTTTATCTTCCTCTTTATTATCTTTGAGGAATTATTTTACCATCAAGATAGATAATGTGAGAGAATATAAATAATTTATTTATTCCTATAATTTCATTCTTAGGTTGTCTTTAGAGCTGTTTTCCACCCCTGATTCATGTTATATAATAAATAACTATGATGAATTTTTCATTCCAAAAGCTCTAAAATTAAATTTTAATGGATCCAAAGATCCACGAAAGGATTAAAAGTTATTCCACCTATCTCTAGAAATTTATCAAAACCAAAATGGTTATCACAAGTTAATATAATATAAATAAACCTTCATATGGATTAATAATACATTAATCACTAAAACCTAAATAATAACAACCAAATTTCAACTTAAATCATTCCATAAATAAATAACCTTAAAATCTTACAAAATACATTGAACAAATTCAAAACAAAAAATATGAAATATTTGACCACATATTCTTATAATATTAACTTAACATTTAATCCAAAATAAAATTAACCACTCAAAAATTCATATACCAAAAATGTATATTCCCTAATCATATTCTCAAAAAAAATACTAATCTTCCCAAAATAACATAAATCACCATTAAACCACAACAAAATCATATATGCTTCCAAAATTTAACTCAATCACTATTCATCAAATAAAACCATACCTTATCCAATAATATTCCATTTACCTTAATCATATAATATTCCCAATACAATGAAATTATTCAGAATAAATTTAATCACTTAATCAAAAAATTACTTTTCAATATAATGGTTATCAAAACATATATTCTCAAAATATGATAACCACTTTATGCTTATTAACTATAATTATCTCATCATCAAAGAATATATTAACCATAAAGGTTATGCATTTCTTTAAATTTATGTCCCCAATAGAATTCTTCCTGAATAAATTCACACTAAATCCCATGTTAAACATAAGGTTTATATATAATTCAATGATATATTAAAACCCAAATTACATTTCTCAAAATTTCACAAGTCATCTTAAAATCCCATAACATAAAACCTTAAAAGGATATTTATTCTTTTAAACTTATGACCATACTTAAACATATCAACCCATAATGGAATCCTTAAATCTTAAATCATCCTCATATGATAACTTCATAATATATAAAGTTCTCTTAACCATCCTCTAATATCAACTATGAATCCCTAAACCTGTAAAAATGGATCCAGTGATAAAAACATATTCATTAAATACTAGTCTTGATTCCAACTAAAGAAAACCAATTTTAACCATCTATAAATAAAATATCAATAAAAAACATTGTGTCACTTATATACCCAATACCTTTTAGGTTTATATTTTTATAGAATTAGGAAAAATCCCTTTTATGCAACAAAACCCAAGTCCTTCTAAAAAATGGGCATTTTTCATTATACTATGATTTTCTTATTCCATAAGAAGATTTTAGCATCCCCTTAAAAATTCTCAAAACATGATATCCTTCTATAAATATCTTACATAACATTATTCTTTATAATCTAGATAAATGAAAAGATAATAAAGGGTGAACTCATATGATTAGTAATGGTAAATACAAGAAATATTAATCAATTATCATACATGGTAATAAGATAAGAATAAGGGTATAATAACATGATCATCACTAATTAATGTCATACCCAGAATGTTAAATACCATTACTCATGAGCCATGTCAAAATTATTTTTCAAAAAATATATAAATAAAAAAGGTGAAAAATAATCAATAATCAATTATGATCTACAAGAACATGTCATAAGCATAAGACATAAGTTTGTGTCCTAAACATAATCTTAAAAAAATAATTTCATTAGTCAAGGCTCGCTGTGAATACAATCATAGTTGAAAAAGTCTCATAGTGTATTGGGTTCATTCCACATTCCATCATTTCCTTAGTTAAGGTTCACTCTGAATATCATCATAGTGGATCAATTCCCTTATTGAAGTGAAATCATAAGCATATGAAATCATAATCATGTGAACATATCTATTCAAAATCATATCTAGGTATAATATTTTGAGTATAGTTAGAAAAAATACTCATGTATTAAGACATAAACATGGAAATTCAAAATAATATCCACACATAATCTTGGGATTATAGCTTGCAACGACCCAACCTTTTCATATATAAATATCACATATTTTTTTTATGAATATTCAATAAATTTCATAAATGCATGCTTGAGGACCATAATATTTTAGTGTATTTGGAGACTAGAAACACAATCTTCTTATTTAATAAAATATCTTTAACATATCCCCCAAATATATTCTCACATAGTACTCCTCTTTGGAATAACCTACCTAAACCTTTCATCATAATCTATGGAAGGAAACATAATAAAGGGTGAGCTCAGATGCCTAGTAAGTTTCAACATAAGAGATATCAATCTATGATTGTATGAAAGAATAAGATAATAATAAGGGTATGTGATCATCAACATAACCTACAAAGTTCATACCCAACCTATTATAGATCATAAACATGATTAATGGAATGAAACATTGTCATTTCAGAAAATATGGGCTATAAGAGTGAGAAATAATCATAAATCAATCATGAACCATAATATCATGTCATAAAAGGGTGGCACCATCATAAATATAGAAAACCATTTCAAATTTCAAGGTTAACTACCAAGACCATAAACATATTAGATCAAGTATTATCACTTGTTTCCCATTGTGTATCATGACACACTTGTTTCCCATTGTGGTTCATGACACACATGTTTCCCATAGTATATTAGGATGAACCTATATCTCACAGTAGATAAAGACACACTTGTTTCCCATAGTATATTAGAATGCACCTGTTTCCCATAGTAGACCAGGATGCACCTATTTCCCATAGTAGACAAGGATGTACATATTTCCCATAGTATATCAGGATGCACCTGTTTACCATAATGGGATCAATCCCATCAACTTGTTTCCCATTTTTATCTCACGGGATATTAATCATTACCCAATGCATTGGAGGGAGATATAGGTAACACGTGTCACATAAAGAAAATCATACATATGTGTGCCACAAAATCATAAAACATTCATCATCACATAACTCATGAAATGAAACAGATTTCATAAACATTTCTTCAAAGTATAAACTATGAAAAAGGGAATGATTTTCACCAACATCTTTTCATTATAAACATAAACCATCCAGAAAAAGAATAAGGATGGAATCCTTGGATCATATACCTAGTAAAAATAAGTAACATAAAAGGATTTTATCTTATATGGAAAATGATTTTTAAGATAACTTGGAATAATTCTTGAGGAAAATAACTTTTCTATTTTAAAATCACTTCTTTTTTTTAAAAAAAATATGCGCACTTATAAATGAAAACCATTTCTTTGAAAATAAACCTATAAACATATAAAGGTTGCTTCAAATTATTGAGGTATGATGATGGAAGGAAAATCCACTCATTCTATATAAGTTAAAAAAAAAATATTCCTTTCAAACTATTTAGTAAAAAGTAAAACATGGGTAAAAATGATTTTAAATAATTATAGTTAATAGTAAAAAATGTTTTGATTTTATTTATAAAACATGGACATGGAAGAGAGATATTCCATATAAGTGACTTATACATAAAAAATCTCAAAAAATTATGATATTTTGAAGTAAAACCTTACCTCAAGTATTGTTTTTTCCTATTCATGCTCAAACCTCCTCTTCTTTGAAATTAATCCTTTAGATCTCTTATAAAGGGATCTAGGGTTGGTCGTTTGTAAATACCAACACCTCTAAAATATGACTAGGGAAGTGGATAATAGAATGCAGTATAGTATAGATAAAAGGCTCAAAGTGGTGTAATAAAGTGATGGAGGTTATGTCCTTTTATAATTATAGTGAGGGGACTTTTGTAATTTCTTAAATAATTAAAATATATTAAGACTATTCTAGAGTCAAATGCTTCAAAATGGCCTATAAATTCATAAGGGATAGAATTTTAATCTATATATTACCCCATTTGTGTTTATTTAGTTTTTTTATGATTTTAAAATAATTTAATAAAATATTAATCCCATAAAAAATCATTATTGTTAATTTTGATATTATTCATTACTTTGAATTTAAAAACATCAAAAAATTGGTAAAATTAGAAATTTTTATTTTATTATATCCTAAAGATGTTGTGTTAATCTAGATAATTTGTGTATCACCTTAAATATCTCAAATTATGTTACTTTAAATAATTTTAATATCATTTATTTTATTTTTTTATTAATTTAATAATTACTATGTCAGTGATGTGTAAGCATTTAAGGTAATTATTTCATACAAGAAAATTAAAAATAAATTACCATGATGAATATAAGTCTTTTATATTTTAAAATAATATTTATAGTTGAACATATCCTCTAGATAACTCCCTATAAAAATATTATAGTTATTAAAAACAAGAGTGTGACATGTTTGACTTTTATTAAAAAAAAGTACTATAATGATCATAATCACATCCAAATGGACACAAAAGGTCATAAAACCAAATATATGGACGAAATTAACTCATCCAATAATATTTAGTCAAGTTTTATGGTTATTTCATAATCCTTATCTTTGTATTTTTAACCCAAATTACATGATTTACCCTTATTGTGGTAATAATATTACTATAATTACTATTCTTAATGACCAAAAATAAAAAGGGACCTATTTACCAGTTGTTATTCTTAAAAAATCTTTCACTAGTGGTACTACCTATAAGTTTAGTATATGTGAATGATCGGGTTTATATTTCCTCAGAAGAGATACATGGAACACATCATAAACCTAAGATAGGTTTGGTGGAAGCACCAAATGATAAGATACTATCCTAATATGATCAAGTTTTTCAAAGGTACATATATACCGAGTACATAGTTTTCCCTTATTTATTACACAAAGAAATTCATAGAAATAATTTCTCACCAAATTCAAATTCTAGATCACATTGATGATTATAAACATAAAAGTTCTATCAACTTTGTGTTTTCCTTAAATTTTTCTTAATGGATCTAACCTTATCTTCCATATCATTATCTTGCACATGTCCAAATAGATTTCTTTATATAACTTCATTCTATTACATTCAATTTATATCATTCCTTATATAAAGGTCTTTATAAGGATCCATCTGAATGCTCGATTCAAAGCTATTTTTGTAAGAAAACTCAACTTGGGGAAGGTGTTGATCCCAACCACCTTTAAAAACTATATAATAAGATCTTGTCGTATACTCTAGGGTTTGAATTATTCTCTCAGAATGACAATCTGTCTAAGGATGATACAAAGTGATAAAACTAAAATCTATATCAATAGATTTCTAAATACTTCACCAAAACTTTGAGTTAAACTTCATATCCCAATCATATACAAATGAATTTGGTACCCCTTGCAACCTTACCACTTCCTTAATGTATATTATGGAGAGAGGATCCATAGATAAATATTCTCTGATAGAAACTAAGTGTGCTGAATTTTTAAGTTGATCAACTACAACCCATAATTACCTCAATATCAAAGATATTATAAACCCTAATGGTTACCAATACCTTTAATCATATGTCCAAAAAGTTTAAATACATTCCTCCTTAAATAAATTTATCACTAAAGTATATACAAAATAAAAGGGTTGTATTGCTATAAATGTATCTTAAAATATCCTCAATATTGATAAAATCCCATCAAATAAAACCTAAAAAGGGGTTTCAATTAATTTTTCCTTTTTATCTACCTTAAAATCATAAACCCATGATGGTATCCATAACTCTTAAGTTAATGGATACATATACACATCAAAAAGTTAATTCACCCATTATTACTTATATAAGATCTTATCTCATACAAAAACATTTTTATTGGAAGCTTGGGTTCATATTTTTACAAATAGAATATAAAATGTGAATTCATTATTCCAAAATCCATATAGAGGGAGATAATCACATGAAATTTCATTAAATGATGAAAAATAAAATGTTTATAGGGATCATTCATACAAAATCAAATATGAAACTCCCAGCTAATGAGAGGATGATAAGTGTTCCCTAATTATCATGATCTACTTCATCTATTGTGATTGTATAATATTTCCATTTTTACTTTTTATTTATATATTTTTATAAGGACCCAGCCTTAAACCTTACTTAATCTTGAGTTATTACAAGATTACACATTGAGGATCTTTTCGGTTTTAGAGTTTTAGAGAATTAGATCATAAAACTTGCATTACATTCCACATATAAACAAAGTGGTTACATAAAGATAGTATTCTTCATTCCCATCAATGGAAACATATTTAAAATAAACATGGATTCTTTCTTGACACTTCCTTGACACTATCATCATATCATGTACCTTTCCCTTGACCTGTGAAAAACATTTCAAAAAAACTTGGGATGAGCATAAAAAGCTCAGTAAGGGATATAAAAATATGGAAAAGAAACATGGGTACATATATACATAAGAATGAGATCATACTTTACCCATAAAACATAAGCACTTTAACATACCTCATCAAATCATGAATAAATCATAGAAATCATAAGACATAAAGGTAACTTGAGGCATTCATAACATTCTTACGTAGGGAGTAATCCTCTTGGTTACGTTTGGAATACCCATCACAGTATATTCCCTAAATCTCTTCGGAGAAACCTTAACGTTTCACTCCTTCACGTTACCCAATGAATTGGAGAGCTATATCGGTCTCACCCGCCCTTAGTCTATCACGGAACCACCCGTCTTCATAATAATGCCCAAGAACCTCAACATAATCGTATCACATAAAACATGCATAAAGGAAACATAACATTTCCACCTTTCAATCACAAGATACCAATACAACACATTGATATAAAAAAATTATGAAAACAATTTTCAATACCAAAATAAAAGAAAAGTAAAACATGGTATTTATTTTTCTTTTTAAAAAAAAGATATGGCTTGTAGAGGAAGCCAAAACTCAAATAACGGCCACGACGGCGGAGAAGTCGTTGTCGCCGCATACGTACGACAAAAACATTCCCTTTTGTCGTTTAGTAAGAACTTCGTATAAAAAAGATTCCTTTTGGATAAACGTAAAAGTCAAAGGGGTTTATACACCGTATAAAATAAGGTTGTGTATAAAACAAAATATGCCTCAATAAAAGGAGATTGATACGAAGTCCCATACCTCGTATCCGACTTGACCCGACCGTTATTTAATCTCCTGAATAATAAACTTGATTTAATCTCTAATTGATTAAGAACATTTTTCAAGTTCATTATTCTTTTTATACCATGTTATGAACATCATGTATTCATTTAAGTTAATAATGTTCATTTTGTCGGTATTTGGTTTTTAAGTCAAAAATAGACTTCTTACACTTACATGTTGTTAATTTGGTCAAAGTTTCATTATATCCAGAATGATATTAATGATTTTGATAACATATATATCATATATATTCATCATATACATGTATTTATAATATTACATCACATTTAGAGGTAAGAAATGAAATGCACCGTTCATGGAGACGGTAAGCCGTACGTACGCATGAACGCTACTTACATTTCTATTTCGTATTTTCTGGAATGGAATAATAATGATATAAGAGTATATTATAATTACAGTATAATAACATATATAATATCATTAACTTTATCCTTTACACATCCCACATATGGTATTAACGAATCAAATCACTTTCAGGGGGCGGTAGTCCGCACTTCCTAAAATGAAGATATCGTGTTTACCCATAATGGAAACAATAATGGTATGCCATAAATGAAAAATACAGAAGCTTAAGGAAAGAATAAACATATTATATATCATATATAAAAATAGTGAAATCATAATGGCCACCTTTGAAGGTGTTAAATGAGTATTGAACAATCATCGTTTCGGGAGGTAGAATTTCGCCATCCACGGAAACCGTATGTTCTTTAACCATTTGATGTAGTTGTGTGAGAGTTTAGCTCGAATAAATCTTATAAAAACATACTAGTATATTGAAGATACTGGTGTTGTTACAAAATAAGTAAATAAAAATATTTTAGGGGGTTGTAGAAGTAAAATAAAACAAATGAATATGAGAGAATGAATTACCTTTAAAAGTGTAACTCCTTTTGATTTGAGCCTAAAGGCTTCCTTTGAAAGGATTATGCCCAAAGGGAATCCTCTAGGATGAGGAGAGGGATGTGGAGAGAGTAAATGGGAAGGGGATGGCCGAGCCAAAGGCTTGAGGAGTGTGTGAAATGAGGTAGAGGTGGGGGCCTTTTATAAGAGGAGAGGAGGGGCACTTTTGGAAATCATGAAACTATTATTTTATTTTCAAAAGTGTTTCGAATTTTTAAGGTCCCACATTGATATATTTAGAAGATAAGATGATAAGGATTCTAAATATTCCCATACAACAGTTTTTGGACAAGTGTAGGTCTTATATTTTACATTATCTTTTCATTTTATTTAAACTGTTCATTAATGAGGTCATCGTTGCATCATCATGATGTTATAATTAAATTAATTTATTTAATGTCTAATAATTATAACAAAAATATCCTGATGTAGGAAATCTTTTTATATTTCCAAAGAGTATTTATAGACAAAAATATGATTAGTATAACCCCTTCTAAAAATTGTTTTAGTAAAACAATTTATGTTAGTGTCATTTTCACCTTTTTTTTAAAAAAGGCATTAAAGTCATTATCTCACCCAAGAGGCTCCATAGGGTCCCCTAAGTCGACCCATGGGTTGTCTTGGTAGGCCATGACTCATCAAATAGGGGTAGGACAAGTGTCATGGTGTTTTCATATTTTTATAATATCATTTTTACCTTAAATTACACTAATTACCTCTAATCGCGATTAATGAAAAAAAGTTATTATTCACCAAAAAATTATTTTCATCCCATTGAACCACATTTTACATACTAATGACAACCATGTATGTCGGATTTTCAAAATTCAATACGCATTAGTGGTAAACTTTCATTTAACTGAAAAATCAGTTTGCTTGATTACCACTTAGTGGTTTCACTATTCATCAAAAATTGGAGTTTTTTAGAAAATTTCCAAAAATTCACTCTAAGCTATATTCGATATTCCGAATTCAAAAATGATGTTTATATTACCTAATTCAAAGAATATAAGTAGAATTAATTAATTTAATAATTAATTCCCGCTGTCAAAACAAATAGCGTGTTTTTAAGAAACAATATATATCAAAAGATTGATATTTGTTTATGTCGAATTTCAAAGTGAAATTAATTCCAAAGTCCACCATTGAATCAAATGGTAAAAATATTTTATGGTTTCACTTTAAAACAAATTCAAAAGATAATCTAATCATATAAATAAATTATATTAAAAGAGGTTTTGAATTAAAATACAACATTTTTCACTTATTCATAAAAAAATGAACTTTATCGGAAAAATACCAAAAAATTACACAAAGTAATATTTGATGTCCCGATTCTAAAGAAGGATTTTATCTGGTCCAAAAGAATGTATAAGAGTGACCAAAACTATATTTAAAGAGGGTTTGCCATCAAAAGGCGATAAATGAACCTTTTAGTGAATGTTAATGTATTTATGTATAAAATTGAATTCCTTTCTTATTTTAGGCCTTTATCTTTTATCGGATAAATGTACAAACATATATATTCGTATTTTAGTTATTTCTATTCATTCCTGCCAGTAAAACGGCTACGTGTTAACTACCATTTGAAATTATATTATTAGCGTGTAACGTAAGATTTCAAAGAAACTCATTGTTGCGTATCGGGCATGCTATCGTAAATAGAAACCCCTTCAAAATAAAATTAATATTTAATTAAAAAATATTAATAAATATGAATATGTATTATTCTTTATTTACCTGGGATGTTACATCCTTCCCCCCCTTTGGGAATTGCGTCCTCGCAATTTTATTCACTTATCGAATAAGTGGGGTATTTATACCTCATAGCATTTTCATATTCCCATGTTGCCTCTTCAAACATATGGTTTTTCCATAAAAACTTTACCTGATGAATCACCTTACTCCGCAACACTTGCTCCCTGTGATCAAGAATCTGAACCGGTTGTTCCTCGTAAGATAGATTCTCTTCCAGTTGAACTACCTCTGGACTCAAAACATGAGATGGATCTGGGATATACTTTCTCAACATCGAAACAAGAAAAACATTGTGTACCTGAGATAAACTCGGAGGTAAAGCCACTCGGTATGCAACTGATCCAACTCTCTCCAGAATTTCGTATGGTCCAATGAACCTTGGACTTAGCTTTCCTTTCTTACCAAATCGCATAACACTTTTCCATGGAGAAACTTTGAGAAAAACATGATCACCTACCTCAAAAGAGAGATCCTTCCTCCTGTTGTCCGCATAACTTTTCTGCCTGCTCTGAGCTATTCTCATGTGTCTCTGAATCAACTGAACTTTTTCTGCCATCTCTTCTACCAACTCTGGTCCCATCAGCTTCCTTTCCCCTACTTCATCCCAAAAAGCTGGAGTTCGACACCGTTTTCCATATAATGCCTCAAATGGAGCCATCTGTATACTGGAATGAAAACTGTTATTATATGAAAATTCAACCAAAGAAAGATATTGGTCCCAACTTCCCTGATAATCCATAGATCAATAATGTAGCATATCCTCCAAGGTCTGAATTGTTCGTTCTGACTGCCCATCTGATTGAGGATGAAAAGCTGTACTAAAATTTAATTGAGTACCCAACGACTTCTGAAGGCCTTTCCAAAAGTTAGAAGTGAACCTGAGATCATGATCAGATACAATGGAGAGGGGAACTCCATGTAACCTGACTATCTCTTTAAGATACAAACGGGAAAGTTGATCTAGGGAAAAAGTATCTCGTATAGCAAGGAAATGAGCAGATTTAGTCAAGCGATCAACAATAACCCAGATTGCATTATTACCTCGAGATGTCTTCGGTAATCCCACAACAAAGTCCATGGATATATTCTCCCATTTCCACTCTGGCACTGGTAAAGGCTGAAGCATCCCTTTTGGTAACTTCCACTCTAGTTTAACCTGCTGACAAGTCAAACACTTCACAGTAAAATCAGCAATATCTCTTTTCATTCCATCCCACCAGTAATACTCCCATAGATCTCTATACATCTTAGTACTGCCAGGATGAACTGAAAACGGAGAACTATGAGCTTCACATAACAACTCTCTCTTCAACTGTGAATCACAAGGCACACACAATCTCTTCCCAAATCTCAAAACGCAATCATTATCAATGTTGAATTCAGGCAACTTACCTTTCTGAACCAGCTCTACCTTTTTCTGCAACTCACTGTCTTGCTTCTGTGCTTGCTTGATTCTATCTGATAGAGATGATCTCACTGATACCTGAAACAAAACAGAAGAACTTCCTGCACCAACAAATTCTATGCCAAAGTTCATCAAATCCTTAACCAAAGGATCACGTTCCAAACGCAACATTGCTAATGAAGCGTTACTTTTTTGACTCAAAGCATCAGCCACTTTATTTTCTTTTCCCGGATGGTAGTGAATTGTACAATCATAATCCTTGATTAATTCTAGACATCTCCTTTCTCTCATGTTCAATTCTTTCTGAGTGAATATATACTTTAAAATTTTGTGATCGGTATATATTTCACACTTTACTCCATACAAATGATGCCTCCAAATTTTTAAAGCAAAAATAACAGCAGCTAATTCCAAATCATGTGTAGGGTAATTTACCTCATGAGTTTTCAACTGTCGTGAAGCATAAGCAATTACCTGATCATTCTGCATTAGGACGCAACCAAGTCCTTTCAATGAAGCATCACTGTAGATAACAAACTCACCATTCCTGGAAGGTAGTGCCAAAACTGGAGCATTCACCAATCTTCTTTTCAATTCCTGAAAACAATCATCACATTCTTTTGTCCAGATAAACTTAACACCCTTCCGAGTTAGCTTAGTCATTGGACTAGATAACCGTGAAAAATTTCTAACAAACCTTCGGTAATAGCCTGCCAAACCAAGGAAGCTACGAATCTCCGTTACATTTGTGGGTCTTGGCCATTCTTCAACAACTTTTGTTTTTGCAGGATCAACAATTATTCCATCTTTAGAAACAATGTGACCAAGGAAGGAAATTTGTTGCAACCAAAACTCACACTTGCTGAATTTACCATATAGTTTCTTTTCTTTTAAGGTTTTCAAGATAACCCTTAAATGTCTTTCATTCTCCTATTTACTTTTTGAAAACACCAAAATATCATCAATGAAAACCACCACAAACTTATCCAAGAACTCATGGAAAATTCTATTCATTAAGTCCATGAATACAACAGGTGCATTGGTTATCCCAAAAGGCATTACTAAAAATTCATAATGGACATATCTCGTACGGAACGCAGTCTTCGGAATATATGCCTCCTTTACCTTCAGATGATGGTACCCCGATCTCAAGTCAATCTTTGAAAAAAACTGAGCTCCTTGGAGCTGATACAACTTCATTTGATGGCCCGAAATCTGCTGAAGTAGTTGCAAAGGATTTCACCACCCCTTTCTGCTTGTAGTCTAACTGCTTCCCATCACTCAAGCTCTTTGTCGGACACTCATTTTCATAGTGACCCATCTTATTGCACTTATAACATTTCACTAACTGTAAATCAAATTTGTTCTTACCTTCACCTTGATCCTTTTCAGTGCAATCACGAGCCTTATGTCCCATATTACCACATCGGTAGCACTTTCCATAATTCAGAAGACATTCCCCAGCATGCCTTTTTCCACATTTATCACAAACTGGAAACTTAGTTTTCTTACCATCATACTTTTTTGAAGAATTCTTACCTTTCTCCTGCCACCTAGGTCTCTTCTTCTGCTGGTTGTTATAGAACACTTGGTCATCGGAAAACTCCATTTCCACCTTCTCAGCACATCGAACAAGCTTTTCATAACTTTTATACTCACGAGAAGCTAATGCCCTTCGATATTTTGGCTTTAATCCTGAGTAAAAATGATTGATTTTACTATCAAGGTCTCGGATAAAATTTGGAGCATACCTTGCCAATCGAGTGAACCTTTCTTCATAGGTAGCCACTGAGTCTTCATCTTGCCTCAATTCCAAGAATTGATTTTCCATCCTAAGTCGAACAGCCTTAGGAAAATACTTCTCAAGAAACATACCTTTGAATTCATCCCAGTCAAGAGCATCAATCTCATCAGCGTCCCTGATATTTTTAACCATAGACCACCACTGATCTGCCTCACCCTCCAAACGGTAAATAGCAAGACTAACCTTTTGATTGTCTGAACACCCCATGACATCGAAAATCTTCTCCAGTGCTTTAATCCACCCTTCAGCTAGCACAGGGTCATATGATCCTCTGAATGATGGGGGATGTTGCCTCATGAAATGTTCCACCACTAACATGTTCCTTTGCGGTTGATCTGGCTGATCTCGTGCATGGATACCACCACCATTTATCGCTTGAGTCAACTATTCCATTACTGCAACAAAATGTTCAGTTCCAATTCTGACCATCTCAGGATGCTAATTCGGAAGGTTATTTCCTTCTGTATGCCTTCCTAGCACTACTTCCCTGTTTCCTCTGCGGAAAACCATTCTGAACAAACATGTCTTAGATGAAGCAACATGGTAATCTTTAAATGCTATATCATTTAAAAAAACTTTTGGATAATCATTTCATAGAATTCTAACTCCTAAAGTTATCTAAACCGACCTTTGATACCAACTATAAGGCCCTAGCCTTAAACCTTACTTAATCTTGAGTTATTACAAGATTACACATTGAGGATCTTTTCGGGTTTAGAGTTTTAGAGAATTAGATCATAAAACTTGCATTACATTCCACATATAAACAAAGTGGTTGCATAAAGATAGTATTCTTCATTCCCATCAATGGAAAAATATTTAAAATAAACATGGATTCTTTCTTGACACTTCCTTGACACTATCATCATATCATGTACCTTTCCCTTGACCTGTGAAAAACATTTCAAAAAAACTTGGGATGAGCATAAAAAGCTCAGTAAGGGATATAAAAATATGGAAAGGAAACATGAGTACATATATACATAAGAATGAGATCATACTTTACCCATAAAACATAAGCACTTTAACATACCTCATCAAATCATGAATAAATCATAGAAATCATAAGACATAAAGGTAACTTGAGGCATTCATAATATTCTTACGTAGGGAGTAACCCTCTTGGTTACGTTTGGAATACCCATCACAGTATATTCCCTAAATCTCTTTGGAGAAACCTTAACGTTTCACTCCTTCGCGTTACCCAATGCATTGGAGAGCTATATCGGGCTCACCCGCCCTTAGTCTATCACGGAACCACCCGTCTTCATAATAATGCCCAAGAACCTCAATATAATCATATCACATAAAACATGCATAAAGGAAACATAACATTTCCACCTTTCAATAACAAGATATCAATACAACACATTGATATAAAAACATTATGAAAACAATTTTCAATACCAAAATAAAATAAAAGTAAAACATGGTATTTATTTTTCTTTTTAAAAAAGGTATAGCTTGTAGAGGAAGCCGAAACTCAAATAACGGTCACGACGGCGGAGAAGTCGTTGTCGCCGCATACGTACGACAAAAACATTCCCTTTTGTCGTTTAGTAAGCAATTCGTATAAAAAATATTCCTTTTGGATAAACGTAAAAGTCAAAGGGGTTTATACACCGTATAAAAGAAGGTTTTGTATAAAACAAAATATGCCTCAATGAAAGGAGATTGAGACGAAGTCCCATACCTCGTATCCGACTTGACCCGACCGTTCTTTAATATCCTGAATAATAAACTTGAGTTAATCTATACTTGCTTAAGAACCTTTTTCAAGTTCATTATTCCTTTTATACCATGTTATGAACATCATGTATTCATTTAAGTTAATAATGTTCATTTTGTCGGTATTTGGTTCTTAAGTCAAAAATAGACTTCTTACACTTACATGTTGTTAATTTGGTCAAAGGTTTGTTATATCCAGAATGATATTAATGATTTGGATAACATATATATCATATATATTCATCATATACATGTATTTATAATATTACATCACATTTAGAGGTAAGAAATGAAATGCACCGTTCATGGAGACGGTAAGCCGTACGTACGCATGAACGCTACTTCCATTTCTATTTCGTATTTTATGGAATGGAATCATAATGATATAAGAGTATATTATAATTACAGTATAATAACATATATAATATCATTAAATTTATCCTTTACACATCCCACATATGGTATTAACGAATCAAATCACTTTCAGGGGGCGGTAGTCCGCACTTCCTAAAATGAAGATATCGTGTTTACCCATAATGGAAACAATAATGGTATGCTATAAATGAAAAATACATAAGCTTAAGGAAAGAATAAACATATTATATATCATATATAAAAATAGTGACATCATAATGGCCACCTTTGAAGGTGTTAAATGAGTATTGAACAATCATCATTTCGGGAGGCATAATTTTGCCATCCACAGAAACCGTATGTTCTTTAACCATTTTATGTAGTTTTGTGAGAGTGTAGCTCGAATAAATCTTATAACAACATCCTAGTATATTTAAGATACTGGTGTTGTTACAAAAGAAGTAAATAAAAAGAGTTTAGGGGGTTGGAGAAGCAAAATAAAACAAATGAACATGAGAGAATGAATTACCTTTAAAAGTGTAACTCCTTTTGATTTGAGCCTAAAGGATTCCTTTGAAAGGATTATGCCCAAAGGGAATCCTCTAGGATGAGTAGAGGTATGTGGAGAGAGTAAATGGGCAGGGGATGGCCGAGCCAAAGGCTTGAGGAGTGTGTGAAATGAGGTAGAGGTGGGGGCCTTTTATAAGAGGAGAGGAGGGGCACTTTTGGAAATCATGAAACTATTATTTTATTTTCAAAAGTGTTTCGAATTTCTAAGGTCCCACATTGATATATTTCTAAGATAAGATGATAAGGCTTCGAAATATTCCCATCCAATAGTTTTTGGACAAGTGTAGGTCTTAGATTTTATATTATCTTTTCATTTTATTTAAACTGTTCATTAACGAGGTCATCGTTGCATCATCATGATGTTATAATTAAATTAATTTATTTAATGTCTAAAAATTATAACAAAAATATCCTGATGTAGGAAATCTTTTTATCTTTCCAAATAGTATTTATAGACAAAAATATGATTAGTATAACCCCTTATAAAAATTGTTTTAGTAAAACAATTTATGTTAGTGTCATTTTCACCTTTTTTTAAAAAAAAGGCATTAAAGTCATTATCTCACCCAAGAGGCTCCATAGGGTCCCCTAAATCAACCCATGGGTTTTCTTGGTCGCCCATGACTCATACAATAGGGGTAGGACAAGTGTCATGGTGTTTTCATATTTTTATAATATCATTTTTACCTTAAATTACACTAATTACCTCTAATCGCGATTAATGAAAAAAAGTTACTATTCACCAAAAAATTATTTTCATCCCATTGAACCACATTTTACATACTAATGACAACCATGTATGTCGGATTTTCAAAATTCAATACGCATTAGTGGTAAACTTTCATTTAACTGAAAAATCAGTTTGCTTGATTACCACTTAGTGGTTTCACTATTCATCAAAAATTGGAGTTTTTCAGAAAATTTCCAAAAATTCACTCTAAGCTATATTCGATATTACGAATTCAAAAATGATGTTTATATTACCTAATTAAAATAATATAAGTAGAATTAATTAATTTAATAATTAATTCCCGCTGTCAAAACAAATAGCTTGTTTTTAAGAAACAATATATATCAAAAGATTGATATTTGTTTATGTCGAATTTCAAAGTGAAATTAATTCCAAAGTCCACCATTGAATAAAATGGTAAAAATATTTTATGGTTTCACTTTAAAACCAATTCAAAAGATAATCTAATCATATAAATAAATTAGATTAAAAGATGTTTTGAATTAAAATACAACATTTTTCACTTATTCATAAAAAAATGAACTTTATCAGAAAAATACCAAAAAATTACACAAAGTAATATTTGATGTCCCGATTCTAAAGAAGGATTTTATTTGGTCCAAAAGAATTTATAAGGGTGACCAAAACTATATTTAAAGAGGGTTCTCCATCAAAAGGCGATAAATGAACCTTTTAGTGAATGTTAATGTATTTATGTATAAAATTGAATTCCTTTATTATTTTAAGCCTTTATATTTTATTGGATAAATGTACAAACATATATATTCGTATTTTAGTTATTTCTATTCATTCCTGCCAGTACAACGGGTACGTGTTAACTACCATTTGAAATTATATTATTAGCGTGTAACGTAAGATTTCAAAGAAACTCACTGTTGCGTATCGGGCACGCTATCGTAAATAGCAACCCCTTCAAAATAAAATTAATATTTAATTAAAAAATATTAATAAATATGAATATGTCTTATTCTTTATTTACCTAGGATTTTACAATTTTTATGGATTATCATCCACATTATTCCTTATATTTGGGCATTTATTTGCATAATTCCCAAACATATTTCACATGAATGACTGGAGTGTGGGTGGGGAATTATTTGGTGTCCTCTTCTCCTCTATTAAATTAACCATGCCATAAATATCATTTTAAAATTCATGGGATTTATGACCTATCTTTCAAAAATTAAATCACCTCCCAATTCCATTCAATAAATTTTCTTGATGCTTCATCCCATAGTTCTGGCATATAGATTGCTAGGATTTCAATCCATTATTTGAGTTTTCATGAGACTCAATATTCCTTATCTTATCAAAACTATAGGAATGGTGGGAATATCCAATTTTTATTTCCACCTTCAGTGCATAATGAATTAATTGTTCATAGCTATTAAAGTCTCTCATATCCAAGTCCTTTCAAAAACTTGGTTTTAGTCCACCAAATAATCAATCAATATTTATTTCAAGAATAATGATTAAACCAAAATCTTACCTTGAAGTTATAATGAATCCGATTGTTTTGTGTATTATTTTTAAATATTATATAGATTATTTTTGAGAGAAATAATTGAGACAATGTTTGATTCTAAGGTCTGGTATTCCCAGAATAAATCTTTAAAATATATTAAATATATTAAATAGAATGTGTGCACAGTTTTCCTAAAAAAGTAGAATAAATTCTAAATGGGTTCCCGGATCATAAATATAAGGGAACCATTGAGTTTAGAATGTGGGTTTTACCCTAGGTGTGACTTAACATTATTTGGTGCGGTTCGTTTGTGTAAAATTCATCACAGGCATAGAAATGAATAAAATAATTTGAATAAATTATTTTATTTCAAATATTTGATGCAGAAACTGGTTATTCTTTAAATATACAATTATAAATAAATCCTAGGGTTACCTATATAACTCCATAGCCTTTTGAGGATCATTGGAGAGAGTTCCTTGGAGATTCCTCTCAGGCGAATGATGACAAAGTTGCGAATTGAATATCGATGCACCTCAGATTCGATGTATCTTTCCAACGACAATGACAACACATTGTTATTCATTAGTGATCAAACTAAATCGAGGTAGGTCATGTGATTTAATTTTATTATTCCCTATTATTTATTTCTATGATGAACATGAATCAATTGATGAATGGATTGATTCATAGATCGTACGTATTGTGGGATGGGATTATGTTTGCAGGGTTTTGATGGGATTTTTATTATGATTATTTATTTATTTAATTGTTGTTATAATGGAAAATATCTAAGATCAACACAAACATTAATAGAGGTCTGATCCTCTAGATTGAGTTGTGATTTTCTCCCCCCATTCATAATTCATTATAGGCGTTCTTCATTTGGCTCGCGAATCAAAAAATCCCGATCAATCAATCGTTGCACACTTGATTCTTAGTGCAATGATCTAAAATCTTAGATTTGGGATCAGCATGAAATAAAAGAGGTGAAATTATGGAGACGAGTTGATTTTGATGATATTGGATCCCCAATATCATGTTATTCGACGTTCTTCTATATAGAACAAATAATGATAAATAGATCTGTTTTCGAATGGATTAGACACCGTAACACGTTATTCACCGACAACAAGGATTGGATGAGCTTGGATCTTCTATTTCATAGTAAAACAATCACTAAATAGAAGGTTGATAGGGAAGGAGGCATTTGGGAGAATCTCTGGAGATTCTGTAAAATCATGAACCACACAACATGTAATTCGGGATTACACAGTGTGTGGGGCCCCTTATGGTAGCTAGGGTTTTGAGAGAAGGTTAAGTATCACACAATGTTGACCCCTATCACACAACATGTGATTCCTCCTAGTTGAATTCGATTTTTTACTTTAGAAGGTACCCAGACATGGGGTGGACTACACAGATATCCTACACGTCGTGTAATCCCCCACACAGGAACAACTTGGACCAAGTACACAGGCTAAGTCATGTACTGGTACACGGGTAGATGTACATGGGAAATATCCATGTACTAACACATGGGTAGACTATATGGGAAGCCTAGATGTCATTTAGTACTACACATACAAGGATTAATGACATGGGTTGTTTACACGGGCAGGACGTGGGGTCAAGGGACACAACATGTGACCCCTACTACATGTAGTGTACTCTTTCATATATGGCTTAGATATATTGTCCTCCATATCTTGGACAATATTCGTTAGGGTTTTACCCTATTGTTTTCTTGTAGATTGGTATGAATCATTTCCTACTCCTAGAACTACAATCCCTTCAGCAGGACTTCCTGGATATAGTCATTGGAATCCCTCTAAGAGGCCCGATGTGGGATCCTTTATTCATCTTCGTGCCCTAGGTAGAGTTATGGGTATCGACATGACCAATCTTACTAGGAGTCAATCCTCTACTTAGTCGTGTCTTGTGCAGACGATCAGCCTTTTGATAGTCCTGGGTGGACTAGGACTAGATAGTTCTTAGTGATACCAGACAAACTGAGGTGTGTTCCTAAAAATTTTAGATAGTAGTCCCAATACCATTACATTCAGGTTGGACTTTTGTTATAGAATTATTTGTGGTGGGCTTGTATTTGGACCAGTTTACATTCTTTAATTTTTACCATACTCTGGTTGTGGGATATATATATATATATATATGCATGCATTGGTTGTTCAGTTGTTTTTATATTTCATCAATTTGAGGGATTGGATATGTGTGTTTGTGTATAGGTACTTAGGCAATTCCTCCCATGTTAGTGATATTCCTACTCATATCTAGTCACCAAACCCTAGCCTATTAGATGCAGGCTTGTGGAGTAGTAACAAGGGCCCCACTAGGAATAATCATGATAGAGTGGTATCAAAATGGTCAGTTCTACTTTAGGTCTAGGAGTCTGTGATATTGGCTTGGGGAAATAGTGTTAAGTGTTCAAGTTCATCTTTCAGGCCAGGGACTCCAGTATTGGTTCAACAACCAATGTATCCATACACCTAGACTCTGATAACCTACTTTTCAACTTAGTACATGAGAACACCAGTTGCAAGGAAAAAAATGATACATGCATTGTATAGGAATGGGTTGTTGTTCCATGTCCTTCTTGAGCCAGCTCTCTAGATATAATCATTGATTGTGGTACATCTTGTTTACTTTCAAGATGCCTCCACAAAATATACCAACTAGGATTCAGAATGATGATCATGAGGATTATCCCCTCAGTGATGAGGCATCGATATAGAGACTAGTTCCTAAGATGTTATCTCCAGGTGGTTCACCATCCATACCACCACCTCTAGAGTAATACATGGTACCTGTAGTACCAACAGATGAGGTGCGTATTCTAAGCACGCTTCACGAGTTTCAGCGGTAGAGACCCCTCAGGTTCTAAGGCAAGCCCTACCCACAGGTGGTTGAGGACTATCTTGAGGTGGAGACATGAGTTTTCTATCTAGTCAGTACACCATAATATTAGATGGTGGTCTTGGTGGTGATACTTCTTCATGGATCATCATGGCGAGGGTTTAGCGACCCAAACTTATAATGAGTAAAATATTTCATGGATAGATTTTGAACATATTTTCAAAGAGGATTTCTCACCATCTATGTTGAGGGATGTACATATCCAAGAGCTTTTGCAACTCCAGTAGGGTAGCATGACAATAACTGAATATTCATCGATTTTTACCAACCTATCTAGGTACTCGATGGATATGGTTCGAGATTAGTTCTTTGGGGCTCAAACCTTCGAGCAAGGTCTGCATAGGGACATTCGAGCTAGTGTTTTCCCTATGTGAATTCCTACCTATGTTGAGGGTGATAGAGTAAGCTTTGATGGTCGAAAGTTTCTTAGCTGAGCTGATATAGCTGGTGGCTGTCAGCAGTGGGAAAGAAAGAGAAGATACCTCAACAACAGGGAGATGAAATCAATCCCAGGGATCTAGATGTGGGAGAAGTTTTAGGAGGAGATCTCGGTATAGATGATCTATAGTTTGGGGCTCACAAGGTGGTCCCAATCATCCCAAAGAGAGACAGTACTAATCGTGTGATGGCAGGGTACATCTCGCCCGATATTGTTCAACCCATCGTACAACTAACAAAGAAACTGTGGATGGGCCTCCAAGGTAGAGACAGTGGCAGGATAATTCAATTCTATAGGTTATGGATGTGTCATAGGAGTTGGGAGAGAAAAAAGAGGTGGTTAACATTTCAACTTGTTACCACCACCACCCTAGGTGGTCCATGAAAAGATCAAGGAGCTGGAGGACATGGAAGGGGATAGCTGCAGGTGGTCTAATCTTATGACCCAGAGGCTTTGAAAATGATTTAAGATACAATATGCGTATTTTCTACTTTAACTGTAGTATTGATAGATACAAGTTCTAGTCATTCCTTTCTTTCCATATATCTTGTTCAAAAATTATATATTTTGGTTGAACTGTTGACTCAACCCTTATGCTTGGAGACTCCTACTGGAGAAGTATCAATGATCAAACACTTATTTTAACAGTGTGACCTCACCCTTAGAGGCAAGATTTTTAGTTGGAATCTCTTGGTATCGACGTTGAGGCCTTATGAAATCATTATTGGTATGGATTTATTATCTATAGTTCATTCCCAAATTGAATTTTTTAGGAGAAGGGTGTGGTGTGTCCATAGTGACTGAACCAGGTTTTCCTTTGTCAATGAAAATGAAACCCAGGCAGTGTAGGATAGACTCATGCATAGAAGGGTGCAGCTTATTACTCATTAATTGGATAGCCCAACCCTTGGTTTAGTGGATGTTATAAGTTTCCAGTTTCCTGTAGTGCTGGAGGATTACGAGGATGTCTTCCATGAAGATGTTCTAGGTTTATCTTTACACTAATAGATATAAATATGCATTGATATACACCTCGGGATGGCACTGATATCTATTCCAGCATATAGGATGGCTCTAATAGAGCTTCATGAGTTGAGGGTGCAGTTAGAGGACTTCTAGATGAAGGGCTTTGTTAGACCTGATGTTTTACCCTAAGCATCCCCAATTTTTTTACAAGAAGGAAAATAGAAGCTTAAGGTTGTGTATGGAATACCGGTGCTTGAATATGGTAGCCGTGAAGAACAAGTATCCACTACTAATGATCAATGATCTCTTTGATCAATTTATAGGGGCATGATGATTATTGAAGGTTGATCTCATATCATGTTATCACCAACTATGAGTATGGGACAAGGATATATCAAAGATGGCATTCAGATGCCTCTACAGTCACTATGAGTACTTGGTGATGCCATTTGGCATGAAGAAAACCCTAGCAGTGTTCATGGGACTTATGAACTAGATATTCTATCCTTTCTTAGAATGGTTTGTGGTAGTCTTCATCGATGATATCCTTTTGTACTCAGCATCTAAGGAGGAGAACGCGAGACATTTAAGGATAGTTCTGGACATACTTTGGGAGCACCATATTTATGGAAAGTGCTCAAAGTGTCAGTTATGGATTCAGGAAGTCCACTTTCTAGGACACATTATCTCAATGGATGGAGTGGAAGTGGACCCAGCCATGGTCGAGTAAGTGTTATCTTATGAGCCACCAAAGAGTTTGATGGAGGTGTGGATATTCCTTGGGTTGGGAAGCTATTACTGAATATTCATACCTGATTTCTCCAGAATATCAGCACCCATGATAGCTTTGACTCAAAATGGGAAGCCTCTCATATGGAAAGAAAAGTTCCATTATGATTTCCATTAGTTAAGGTAGAGTTTAACGAGTGCTCCCATCGAGATATTGCTGGGGGAGGGTGTCAAGTATATAGTGTCATGCGATGCATCAGGAACTGATCTTTTTTTTTTTGATGTAGAGGTAAATTGTTATTTACTATGGTTCACACTAGTTGATACCACATGATAATAACTACATAACCCATGATATTCAGTTAGCACCAGTAGTCTTATCTTTGAAGATGTGGTGACACTTCCTGATGGGTGATTGGTTTATCGTCTACTATAATCACAAGAGTCTTGTGTATATCTTCTCTCAGAAGGATCTCAACTTGAGATAGAGGCGATGGCTAGAGTTCTTCCAGGATTATGAATTCAAAATTTTCTACAATCCTAGGAAGGGGAACATGGTAGCAAATTCTCTTTGTAGGATATCTTGTTCGCAGTTGCTAAACAGGGAGTCAGAGCAGTTGGTCTCATTGTAGTTATCCATTGTGGATGAAGAGGGAGTAGCTTACCTCAAGTCGATGGTTGTCACCTCTCTACTCTTATAGTGTGTAACACCCCAGGTAAATAAATAATATGACATTTTTATCCCTATTTGTGAATAAAATGTTAATATTAATTTAAAGGGAACGCTATGCTCGATGGCTTACCCAATACGCAACAACGAGTTCCTTTGAAATCTTACGTTGCACTCTAATAATAAAATAATTTTATTTTAAATGGTAGTTAACACCTAGCTGTTGTAATGATGGGAATGAACAGAACTAACTAAAAAATGATTATATATGTTTTTCAAATATTTTTACTTTTTACAATAAATGTTAGAGGATTAAAAATGTGAATGAATCCAATTTTAAGCGTAAACATTCTAATATTCTTTAAAAGGTCGATTAACCGCCTTTTGATGGAGAACCTCTTTTAAATCCACTTTTTGACAATTTTATGTGTTATATTTGACAAAATAAAATTCTTCTTTAGAATCGGGACATCAAAATTTACTTTGTGTAAATTTTTTGGTATTTTTCCGATAAAGTTCATTTTTTAATGAATAGTGAAAAATGTTGTATTTTAATTCAAAACCTCTTTTTAATCTAATTTATTTATATGATTAGATTATCTTTTGAATTGGTTTTAAATTGAAATTAGAATATATTTTTACCATTTAATCTAATAGTGGTCATTGTAATTAATTTCACTTTGAAATTGGACTTAAACTACTGTCAATCTTTTGATATATATTGTTTCATAAAAACACGCTATTTGTTCTGACAGCGGGAATTAATTATTAAATTAATTAATGTAACTTATATGTTTTGAATTTTGTAAAATAGACATCATTTTTGAATTCGGAATATCAAATATATATTAGAGTTAATATTTGGTATTTTTCTGAAAAATTTCAATTTTTGATGAATAGTGAAACCACTAAGTGGTACTTAAAAAAAACTGATTTTTCGTTTAAATGAAATTTTACCACCTCTGTGTTTTGAATTTCAAAAATCTGACATACATGGTTTTCATTAGGAAGTAAAATGTGGTTCAATGGGATTAAAATAATTTTTTGGTGAATAGTAACTTTTACGTTTTTAATCGCGATTAGAGGTAATTAGTGTAATTTAAGGTAAAAATAATGTTTTAATAATATGAAATGACCTTGACACATGTCCTACCCTTATTTGATGAGTCATGGCCGACCAAGACAATCCATGGGTCAACTTGGGGACCCCATGGAGCCACTTTGGTAGGAAAATGACATTAATAACTTTTTATTTAAAGTTAAAATTAAAATGTCACAAACATGTGTTGTTTTACTAAAACAATTTTTACATAGGGTTATAAAAGTCATATTTTTTACTATAAATATTCATTAGAAAGATAAAAATATTTCCTACATCATGATATATATATTTTTATAATTTTTTAGACATTAAATAAATTAAATTATTTATGACCCCATGATGATGCAGCGATTACCTCATTAATGAACGATTTAAATAAAATGAAAAGATAATGTAAAATATAAGACTTACACTTGGAAAAAGCCTATTGGATGAGTATATTTCGAACACTTATCACCTTATCCTAGAAATATATCAATGTGGGACCTTTAAAATATGAAAATCATTTTATAATAAAGTAACTTTTCTTGACTTTCCATGAGTGCCCCTCCTCTCCTCTTATAAAAGTCCCCCACCTCTACCACCTTACCCACACCCCTCAAGCCTTTGGCTCGGCCAAACCCTGCCCATTTCATCTCTCCACATCCCTCTCTTCATCATTAAAGCCTCACCTTTGGTATAATGATCTTCAAGAAACCCTTTTGGTTCAAACCAAGAGAAGTTACCCGTTTTAAAGGTAATGTCTTCACTTGTGTTCTCTTGTTTTATTTTGCTTCTCCAAACCCCTAAACTATTTTTATTCCTTTATTTTGTAAAAACACCAGTATATTCAATATACTAGGATGTTTTTATGTGAAGTATTCAAGAAACACTTACACACACCTTCGTCTAATGGTTAAAGAACATACTGTTTATGTGGATGGAGAATTACTGCCACACGAAATGATGATTGTTCAATCTTCTCTTAACACCTTTCATGGTGGCCATTATGATGTCACTGTATTTTATATATGATATATATGGTATTTATTTTTCCTATATTCTTCTGTATTTTATATTTAAAATATTCCTCAAGTGATGTGACTCATTCATGCAATACATGAAATGTATAAAGAATGAAATTAATGAACTTATGTGACCTATATAACATATATATTATACTGGAATTATAATATATATATCTCTCAATTATTTTTAATTCCATTGATATGAAAAAGAAATGAAAGTAGCATTCATGCGTACATACGGCCTACCGTCTCCATGAACGGTGCATTTCATTTCTTTTTGTCTTCAAATGTTATGGAATAGTATAAAATGAATATGTACTGGATATATATGATATTTAAATCATTAATACTATTCTGGAGATGATTTAATTATAACTACATGGACAATCATTTTCAAACAAGTTCATTTTTGACTCATGTACCAAACATCGACAAAAATGTCTGATATGAACTCACATTATTAACCAATTATTATAACATTATATTATGTGATATGAACTGAATAATAATCTTTAAAGGAGGACCTTAAGAAATTATAAATTGACCAAAGTTTATTATTCAGGAATATAAAGAAACGAACAAGACAATTCGGACTTGAGGTAAGGGATCCGACCTCTCTCTTTCTTTTCAAGTACCATCTTTTATGTCATTTCATTTATGCTCCATGTTCTTATGTTGGAGGATGTTATTTAATATTAACCATACTGTATTTTTTATTTTAATATGATGAGTTACACCCTCTTACTCTCATCAATTCATTTTAATAATTTTTATGTGGCGTCGTTAGGCTGCTGAATTTTCGTAAGGGATCCTACCTCCCTCTTTCTTTTTAAGTACTCTCTTTTATGTCATTTCTTTTAAGCTCATATTTATTATTTTTGGGGATGTTATTTTATATTCAACATTCTTTAAATTTTATGTTCATATTATGAGAGACCCTATTTGATCTCATAAATCCATTTTTGGAAGTTTTATGTGGCGTCGTTAGGCTGCCGAATTTTTATAAGGGGATTTTCATATAACTTTTTATTCCCATGAGATTCATGCTACATTTGCCACTATTTAATTTTGTGTGGTGTATTTACTTCCCATTATTCTAATCGTTTTGTAATATAATTTCTTTTATGGGTATTTACACCAACGTTGTACGGTCCCTCTTTCATGGGGTGAACGTTTCGAAAGTTACCCAAATCGGTAAGGGAACCTTTCATACTCCTCTTTTAAAAAGAATTATTTTGTTATGTATTTTAATTTACATATTTTTATGTTGGGATATGTTATTATATATCCTTATTGATTTAAATTTTATGTCCAAGTGATGTGATACCATTTTATCTCTCATCAACTAATGTTATGAATTTTAAAGTGACACCGTTAGGCTGTCAAATTTTACCAAGGGAACTTCTTAACCCAATTTCGATTTCTTTGGGTTAAACTTGTAGTTATTGAATATGTCATTCTATGAATATGTGTGAATGAACTCTGGTTGTTTTAAACTTAATATTCACTTATATTGGGTGTATTTATATTTTTCAGACATAATTATAAGATTGATTTATCCTTAATTTAAGGATACCTTCTTTATAAGGGATTTCATATCATTTTACAATTATATTGAGACTTCATTGTTGTTATGCACCAATTCACTCTTATATTGTGTATATACTATCCTTGGGAATAATATATCATGAATCCCTTTATTCTCATGATATTATAAAGTTCTGATTAAATGTTATTCCTCAATTATTGTATTCAAGTGTCGCTCATTTTGTTAAAAACCCTTTAACTAAAATATCGTTTTAAATGTTTTAATGATTTATTATTATAAATATTTCTCATTAATACCCATGTTTTCAAAATGGATTTAAGGATTTATTTATATGGATATTAATGGTTTAAAATGTTAAAGGCTTCAAAGTGGTATGGGACACTTTGATTCAAAAATCTCTTTATTAAATGTTTTAAATGGTTTTGAAAATGGTTTTTAGAATGGATTAATTATTTCAATATCTTAAAATGTTATATCGTTATTGCAATGTGGGAATGTTATATTTCCTTTATGATTAATTTATGTGCTATGATTATGTTATGGTTCTTGGGCATTTTTTATGAAGACGGGTGGTTCCGTGATAAACTAAGGGCTGGTGAGCCCGATATAGCTCTCCAATGCATTGGGTAACGCGAAGGAGTTAAACACTAAGGTTTCTCCGAAGATATTTAGGGAATATACTGTGATGGTTATTCCAAACATAACCATGAGGGTTACTCCCTACCTAAGAATGTTATGAATGCTTCAAGTTACCTTTATATATTATGATTTTTATTAAGATATGCATAAATCTTATGATTTCTATGAGTTATTCGTAAATCTTATGATTTCATGAGGTATGTTAAATTTCTTATGATTTATGAGTAAATTATGATTTCATTGATTCTTATGTATACATGGACTGATGTTTTCTTTCCGTACTATTATAACCCTTACTGAGCTTTTTATACTCATCCCAAGTTTTTGAAATGTTTTCACAGGACATAAAGTTGAATAGGGTCAAGGATGGGATCAAGGAAATGTCAGTATATCTAAAACAAGAAACTAGACATGACTCTTTTGTTCAAGAGTTTTTATTTTTTTGGAAAAAAATGGAAGTTGAGTAGATGCGTCTACTTTGTAATCTTTGAGATGTAATAGTTATGTCCTAATTCTCTAAAACTCTAAACCTGAAAAGATCCTCAATGTGAATTATTCATTTAATTCAATAATAAGTAATGTTTAAGGCCGGGTCCTTATATAGTGAGTTAGGGAGTCATAGCTTGGGGACACCAACTGCGATACCCTACATGCTCATATATCCACAGGGCATGCTTCTGATGTATTTTTAAAAGGTGGGGAGCACTTCATGCTTTTTAAAGGACATACTATGGTACCGGTGATGTTATATGAAGAGGTTCTAAGAGAGTTTCACACATATCCTTTGGTGCTACATCTAGGTGTGTAAAAGATGTACCGATACCTATGACATCAATTTTGGTTTCTTGGGATGAAGAAATGATTTTCAGAATTCGTCTCTTGATGCCTTATTTTTCAGCAAGTGAAGGTTGTGCACTAAGTTTCAGTGGGTTTTATCCAACATATTGAGGTTCCATAATGGAAGTGGGATGATATATATATGGACTTCATGATGGGTTTACCACATACATCCAGGGGACACAATTCCATCTAAGTGATCATAGAACGGCTCCCCAAGTCAGCCCACTTCCAATCTATACGAGAGAAAAGTTTAGTAGAGAGCTTGGGATGCCTATACATATAAAAGATAGTCCAACTCTATGGAGTCCCATAAATGATTGTTTCTAATCATGATGATCACTTTACATCCCAGTTTTGGAAGGGATTATAGGAGGCGTTTAGGACCCAGTTACACTTGAGCACAATATTTCACCCCCAAACTAACGGCCAAACTGAGTGGACTATTCATGTTTTGGAGGACATGTTGCGATCTTACATGTTATAATTTTTTCATAGTTGGGAGGATCAAATACCACTGGTGAAGTTTGCGTGCAACAATAACTACCATTTCACAATCGGTATGGCACCATTCGAGGCTTTGTGTGGTCAAACCTGTAGGTCACTACTTTGTTGGACTTCTCCAAGAGAGTCAGCACTCATGGGTCTGAAGTTGGTGAGTGCTACAACAGAGAAGGTGTAGATCATCCAGAAGAATATGAAGACTGCACATATCTATCATAAGCCTTATGATGATAGGTGATGTAGGCTTTGGAGTTCAAGGAAGGAGACCATATGTTCTTATGGGTTTCACCTCAAAATGGATTACAAATATTTTTACAGGGATGAAAGCTATATATGAGGTTAATTGGACCTTTGAAAATAATACCTAGAGTTGGTGAGGTTTCATACCACTTATATTTACCTCCATCATTAGACTGGGTACACGATGTCTTCCATGAGTCGCAGATGAGGAGGTATGTACATGACCCATCGCACATTATCGACTAGGGTGAGCTGGACATTGAGGATGGAGTGACCTTTACTGAGTACCTAGTGGATATAATGGATCAGAAAGAGAGGATCCTTCATGGGAGACTAATTCCTTTGGTGTGTGTTCAGTGGTAACATCGGAATCTCCAAGAGAGCACTTGGGAGCGGGAGGCTCAGATTCATGCTCAGTACCCACTTATTTTTTATTATCCATTGTTTTGGCTTTTTGGGGATGTAAATCCCCAAGATGGGGAGAATGTAATGTATTGGATTTTCCATGTATTATTTTTAAATATTATATAGATTATTTCTGTGACCAAGAACTGAGACAGCGTGTGATTCCAAGGATCGATGTTCCTGGAATAAATATTTGAAATATATTAAATATATTAAATAGAACGCACACATAGTTTTCCTAAAAAAGTGGAATAACTTTTAAATGGGTACCCAAATCAGAAATATAAGGGAACTATTAACTTCATAATGCATTTTTTTACCCTAGGTATGACTTAAAATTAGGTGGCATGGGTCATTTGTAGAAAAGTCATCACGAGCGCCGAAATGAATAAAATTATTTGAATAAATTATTTTATTTCAAATGTTTGATACAGCGACTGGTTAGTCATTAAATAAACTATTATGAAGAAATACTAGGGTTATCCACATAACCCCAGAGAATTTGGAGGATCATTAGAGAGAGATCCTTGGATAATCCTCTAAGATGAATGATGATGAAGTTGTGAATCAAAGATCGACACACCTCAAATTCGATGGATCCTTCCAATAATGATGACAATGCATCGTTATTCATCAATGATAAAACTAAATTGAGGTAGGGTGTGTGATTTAATTTTCTTATTCCTTGTTCTTTATTTATATGATGAACTTGAATCAATCGATGAAATAATTGATTCATAGATCATGCGTATTGTAGGATGGGATTATATTTCTAGGGTTTTGACGGGAGTTTTATTATGATTCTTGATTTCTTTAAAAAAAATTCTTACAAAAATTAACCAAGATTGACATGAACATCGATCAAGGTCTATTAATATTAATTGATTTGTGATTTTATCCCCCCATTCATCGTTCATCACAGGCATTCTTAGTGTGGCCCGCAACTCGAAAAATCTTGATCAATTGATCATTGCGCACCCGATTCTTGGCGCAACAATCCAAAATCATATATCCGAGATCCGAATGACATGATGGAGGTGTGAAGAAGGATATGGAGTGATTCAGATGATGGTGGATCCCTGATCTCACATTTTTTAGTGTTCTTAAGCACAAAATAAAGAATGATCAATAGATCCATTTTTCTAATGAATTAGACATTAGAACGCATTATTTGACACTGATAATGATTGGATGATCTTAGATCTTGGATTTTGTGGTGAAAAAACACTGGATCGAAGGACAACAGTGAAATAGGCATGTGGGATAAGATCTAATGATTCTAGAAAATCACGAACCACACTGCGTATAATATGGGATTACATGACATGTGTTCCCCCCTTGCGACAACTATGGTTTCGAGTAAAGGCTAAGCATCACACAGTGTGTGGCCCTTGTCACATAGTGTGTGACCCCTGTCACATGGCATGTGGTTCCTCCTAGGTGAACTTGGTGTGTATTTCAGAAGGTACATGGACACATGTTGTACTACACGAGTATCCTACACACTGTGTACTCCCCCACATAGACACGACATGGACCGAGTACATGGGCTAAGTCGTGTGTTGAAACACATGAAAATGTACACAGGCTAGAGTCATGTACTGACACATGGTTAGACTACATGGGAAGTCTACACATCATGTAGTACTACACAGACACAGTTTAATGACACGGTCCATTTACATATGTAGGACCCAGGGTCAAGCGACACGACATGTGACCCCTACTACACATCGTTTACTCTTTCATACATGGCTTAGATCTCTTGTCCTATTTATATTAGACAATCTTCATTAGGATTATTTCCCCTTATATCTTCCCTAAAGGTTAGTGTGAATCATTCCCTACTCCTAGGAATATGATCCCCTCAGCAGGACTTCCTAGATAGAGTCATTGGAATCCCACCAAGAGGCCTAGTGTGGGATCTTCTATTCATCTTTGTGCCCTATGAAGAGTTATGGGTATGAATGTGACCAATCCTACCAGGAACCGATCCTCTACTTAGTGGTTTAATCCAGATGGAGTAGTTGTTATCACCCCATGGACCTGGTTGTGATCCTCATCTATATATCGTATTCTCTTTAGATAATTTAACATGTATTCTCTCTCATGATGAGACCCTAAAAGTAGTACCTCTTAGATGGAAATCGTCAGTGTTATCAGATTCAGGAGTGTGTTCTCCTGGATGAGTGCTTCATGGAATCTTCGAGATAGAATCCTAGGGTTAGTATACTATGGGTGTGGATTTCCTCTAAAACTGCGTGTCTTGGATTGAGTTTATCTGGATATTCTTGTTATAGTTATTGTAGACATATACCTATGTATCAATAACTTTATTTCCCTTTATTATATGCTTTTTGGTTTTTCAGGGTGTCTTATAGAGTATTGTTATACTCATCCCTACATGGGATTTTCTCACACGTGTCATGTCTTGTTCAGATGATCAACCTTTTAATGGATTCCTTGGCAGACCAGGACCAGATGGTGCTTAGTGAGACCAGATAGACTGAGGTGTATTCCTAAAGCTTTTATAAAGTATTCTTAGTACCTTTACTTTCATGTTAGACTTATGTTACATACTTTTTTGTGGTGGGATTTTATTTTTCCCTGTTTACTTTCTTTACTTCCTATCCTACTATGATTGTGGACTATAGATGTATGCATGCATTGGTTGTTCAGTTGTTTTTTAAATTTCATCATTTTTGGGATTTTATATGTGTGAATGTATACATGTACTTAAGCAATGCCTCCCATGTTAGTGATATTCCAACCAGGTGATAATCTCTAGCCAGTGGCCTATTGGTTGAGGGCTTTGGGAGTTGCAGCACGAGCCCCACTGGGATGGGTCATGACAGAAAGTCTTGTAAAATTATCTTTATAGGTACCAATAGATTCATAATCCTTTTTATTATGCTCATGAAATTACTTCTCCATTTTTTGAATAATATTAAGAAATATCCTCTTAAACTCGTCCCATTACATAGATTCAATTTTTTTCCATTGTGTTCTTAAAAAGAGTTTTCTACTGATCTTCTTTTCCTTACAAATGATAGATATCTAGGTTAATTTTTTCATGTCTCAAGAATTAAAGAACCATAAATATTTTCTTAATGATGTTTATTTATCCCTCATCCACTAGTGGATCAAAATATCGACTGAAAGAAAGAGTATGTTTCCTCATGAAATATTCAACAGTATGTAGTTCCCCACTTTGATCATTTGGAAACTTGACATGATTTATAGCCGAATAAAGTTGTGTGAGCATAGAAACAAGATTCTAAATTCCAACTCTCATGACGTTTTGTTTCTCAGGAGGAAAATCATTGCATTTTCCATCACACTAAGCATTAACATGGTTACTTTGGGTTCCATAAAATGACTAAAACCAGAAATACTAGCATGAGAAACACTAATCATAGTGTAAAACCACATAATTATCAAAAATCATTTATAGGATGACTAAATCATGATGCCTTATTATATATATATAAATAATTAGGCTTAACCTAGGTCATTAATGGTAATTATTTAAACCCTTTATGAAGGTTCATAAAGAGTTTGTGAATTTCCAAATAATACCCCCCCCCCCCCCCGTGAGTGTCAAACCAAGTGTGCAACAATGATTTTTATCGTGCACCAGCTAACGATTGAGTAGATCCCAATGAACCCTTTTTGGAATTTTTACCTCAAGGTATCTCTGTTCTAGATCCATATCCACTTTCATTATCCAGAAACTAATGAAATTTACTGGATGCCCCTTGATATACCCTTCACTAAAATTCCAAGATATTTTCCTACACTTAAAATTATCCTTATAATTATCCTTAGAGATATCCCTAGACATATCCCTAGAAATATACTTATCCATATCCCTAGGGAACTCGCTAAAATTTTTCTAATCCCAATCTTCAAATATTGACTCAACCTTCCCTCTGATACCAATTGTAACAACCCAATTTTTCATACATAAATATCACATATTTTATATGAATATTCAACAAATTTCACAAATACAAGCTTAGGGACCGTAATAGTTCAGTGTCTTTGGAGACTAGGGATGTGATATTCTTATTTTTTGAAATATATTCAACATCTCTCACAAATATCTTCTCGCATATTACTCATATTAAGAATACCCTACCTAAACCTTTATTCATAACTTGGGGAAATAAACATAAGAAAGGGTGATATCAAATGCTCAGTAAGGGTAAACATAGAAGATATCAATCTATGATCACATGCAAGTATAGGATAAGAATAAGGGTATGTGATCATGAACATAAATTAAAATTTTCATACCCAAATTTTCATATATCATAAAAATGATTCATGGAATAAATCATTATCATTTTATAAAAAATGGTCCATAAGAGTGAGAAATCATCATAAATCAATCATGAACCATATTATCATTTCTTAAAAGTGTTTCAACGTCATAAATATATAAAACCATTACATATTTCAAGGTTAACTACCAAGACCATCAACATAGTAGATTAAGAATTATCATGTATTTACAATTATGGATTAAGATGCACCTATTTCCCAAAGTATATCAGGATGCACTTGTTTCTCCTAGTAGATCAGGAAACATCTGTTTCCCATAGTGGGATCAAGACCATCGACTTTTTTTCCATTTTTATCTCATGATATATTAAGATTTTCTTAATGAATTAGAGGGATATATAGTCCCCACTCGTTACCTAAATAAAATTATACAAATGTTTTTCATAAAATCATAAATCATTTATTATTATAGAAATCATGAAATGAAATGGATTTTATAAACATTTCATCAAATTATAATCCATAAAAAATGGAATGTTTTTCACCAACATCTTTTCATTATAAACATAAACCATACAGATAAAGAATAAGGATGGTATACTTGGATAATATCCCCAATAAATATTAAGTAACATAAAATGATTTCATATTAGATAGAAATTATTTTGAAATATCACTTGCAATAATTCTTGAGGAACATAAATTTTTCATTTTGGAATCACTTATTTTTTAAAAAATATAAACAATTATAAATGGAAACAATATCTTTGAAAATAATATTATAAACTTGTAAAGGATGTTTCAAATCTTTGATGAGCCATGATGGTGGGAAAATACACTCATTACATATAAGTTAAAAAATAAAATTCCTTCCATATTTTTGTTGTAAAATTCACAAAGTACCTCATTTGGAAAATGATAGAAATATTCCATTCAAACCATTTATTAAAAATTAAAACATGGGTAAAAACGACTTTAAACAATTCTAGGAGAATAGTAAAAACCTTTTTGAAAACTTTTTTTATAAAGCATTGAAATGGAAGACAAATATTCCCTAGTGAATAATTAAACATAAAAAATACCAAATAATTTTGATATTGTAAAATAAACCCTTACTTTAACCGCCTTTTATTTTTCACACCCATACCTCCTCTTCTTTGAAACGACTCCAGATATCCTCAAAAAGGCTCTTGGGTTGGTATTTTGGGATGAACAACACCTCTATAATGTGTATATTTAAGTGGAGAAAACAATTTAGTAGAGTTTGGTAGATATAGAAGGCTCAAATTGGTGTAATGAAGTGACTGAGGAGGTGTCCTTTTATAATTGAGATGAGGGTCCCTTTTGGAATTTCTCAAAAGATTAAAAAATATTAAGACTATTCTAGAGCCAAATGCTTCCAAATGTCCTATAAATGAAAAAGGGGTGACATTTAAAACTATATCATATCCACATTGTTCTTATTTAATATTTTTAATTATTTTTAAATAATTTAATAAAATATTTATCCCATAAAATATCATTATTTCCAATTTTGATACTATTCATTACTTCGAATTTAAAAGCATCATGACAACAAGTAAAATTAAAAAAAATTATTATATCCTAAATATTTTATGGTCATATATATAATTTTTGGATCACCTTAAATATCTAAAATTATATTACTATTAATATTTTTAACATAATTTATTTTATTTTTTCATTAATTGAATAATTACTACATCAGCATTTTGTAAGACTTTAAGGTAATTATTTCTTCCCTAAAAATTAAAAATAAATTACCATGATGAATATAAATCCTTTAGATTTGAAAATACTAATTATATTTGAACATATCATTTGGATAACACCATATTAAAATAGTATAGATATTAAAAACTAGAGTGTGACATGTTTGACTTTCCTTGAAATAAAAGACTATAAAGGTTATAATCTCATCCAAATGAAAAAAAAGGTTGTAAAATAGAAAATTGTATGATAATATAAAAAATTAACTTATAAAATAAAATTTATTATAGTGATGGGTTTATTTAATAGTCCTTATCATTTTATTTTTAACCTGATTTACCCTTACCGTGGTAATAAAATTACTATAGTTACTAATATTAATGAACAAAAATAAAAGGGACCAATTTATCAAATTTGGACCCAATTATTCCAAATATGGAATCCATTTTTCAATATTCAACTCACATAATTGGTTGAATTTAATTTAAAATTAATTCCACAAAACACAATGAAAAGTAGTTTTCCTGTAAAAATATGTTTTAAGCCCAAAAATGTACTTATAACAAAATAAGTTATAAGGATGATTAAATGTAATTAATTATAATATATATAACTATATATTTATTAAGTTACTTTGAGATGAAATTAAAATTATAAAGGGACATTTTAATATAAATAAAATGATAGTTTTATAAAAATCGGTATTTTTCACAATTCATTGAAAAATTAATATTTTTAGAAAAATCTCATTAAAATAATCCAGGATAATTTTTCCATGATGAATTAAAAATGAAATTAATTTTTTTAAAATAAATTTTCTAAAACTTTCAAAAATTAATTATAATATTCATCTACAAGAAAACCCATTTTTGGAGAAAAAGTATTTTTGATGAATAGAATGAATTTACTAATAATTGAATGATTATTTAATAAGAATTTATAAATAAATTTATATTGAGTAGGAAATATATATATATTTCATAAATTAATTAATCATATTCATACCCACTAAATTAATGGTTGGGTTATAACTTTCACATTAATAATAATGATTTAATAGTGTGTTGCGGTTCATTTAAACTTGGTGTTGTGTGAAACACAAGATATCTAAGAAATTAAAGTATTTAAAGATAAATATTTCATAAAAATATCAGTTGTTACATATCCATAAGTAATTATACTTACATATCAAGATGTGAACATATCTATTCGTAATCATGTCCACACTTATCATCATCATCTCATGAGATATCTATATTACATTACCCAATGAATTTGAGGGATATATAATTCTAGGCACACCCATTTCATAATTAAAACCATATATAATTGTTCCAAAAGATAAAAAAAATTATTCATCAATTCACCATAGAGAAACCTATGTAAATGAGATGGGTTTCATAAAAATTTCATCATAATGTAATTAACCTATGGTAATGAAGTGAGTTTCATAGAATCTTCCTTAAAACATCATCATCATAAGAAATACAAAGAAATAAATTGGATGGAATTATAATATCACATACTTAATAAATCATAACAATTGTTAAAGGATGTTTGCATATGGAAAAATATCTTTAAAACAGTATTAGAACATTTCATTGAAAATGTAACAACCCAAAGTTTTATCTATAGAAATTACCTTCTTATAATTATGTTGTATGGTATAAACACATATAGAACACAATAAAAGCTTTATAAATGATGAATGAATGAAATAATAAGCGTTTCTAGAATTTAAGGAACATATACTGTTGAAATATTAACTTGACCTTTGGAATAGTAAAGTGACCCTTATGAATAGAAAACCGGCCAATTGAATAGTAACCACACCAATGAATGTTTAAATAAAATTTATAAATCCTATAAGTGATAATATGATATAATTATATCATAGTATAAGTAAATAGATATTTTAAAATTATTAATTAAGTATTAATATTTTTATAATTCATAAATATTTAATTTAAATTTTATGATTGATTTAACAATTTAAAATAAAATTTATTTTCATAAAATGTATTCATAAATTAATATTTTGATGCCTTAATATTATGAGATAATTTTATAAGACCCTAATTAATTTTTCAAAGTGTTAGAAAAAATAATAATTTTAAAATTATATTTTCCAAGTAAATGATGGTTTTAATTAAAAATTATATTTATAATATTTAGAAAATTATTTTCCTATAATGGAGTTCATTTTTGAATTTTACATGTCGAAAAATGGTTCGGGTGAATTTTGGTGATTTTTATGAAATACCTAAATTTTGTGAACAGTAAAAAATGATAATTTATGGTATATATATATTATAAGTTAAATACACTATTCATTTAGTCATGGCTTATGTAAAAACAATTGGTTCGAACCCTCATGATCTAATTATTGTATTTAGTCTAAAGAATCAATACTATTACTTGTATTGAGAAAAATAATAAACTAATGAATTAAATAACGAGAAAACACTCCACTCCTCCACTATAAATACCACCCCTCACCACCTCTTCTCCTCACACCTCTCAAACCTTGAGCCTTGTTCAAATTCTACTCAAATCTCCTCCCAAGCCTCTCCCCCACATCCAGGAGATTTTGTTCTTAACAAAAGGCCAAAATCAATCCCCTAAGGAGGTTCTCAAGAAGGAGTAAAGAGGTAAAACCCTCTTTTGTTTGCTTTCAATTTCTTCTCAAATTATTTTATTTTCTTATCTTCTCTTCACTTAACCTTGTCCAAGTGGAATGAAAACTCCATTATATTTCATATACTATAATTTTATCATGTTTATGGAATAATTCTTAATCAAATCTATTATCCTCTATCTTTCATTCTAAGAATGAAAACATTTCCCATGATGTTCCGATTTACCACCTTCATAGATAATGTGATTTCATCATTAAATTACACCTTAAAGGCTGGTCATGAAACCATTTTTATATATTAACAAGATTATAATATTTTTTATTATATCTTATGTAAGTTTCTATAATCATTTTCCACACATGATATTAATTTATAAAACAAAATCAGTTTGTTGTGATAAAAAACTACCAAAATAAACCCAAATGATTATCATTAACTATTTATCAAATGATTCATCCTCATGAAATAAAACCAAAATGATGTATAAGAAATTTTTAACCTCTGTAAGATCATTAATAACATATAAGTTTAATTCAAGATAATTACCCTCACTTTATAAAACCTTTCATACATGTATACAAGTAAACTGATCATGGAAACCAAGGAAACCAATGCTCTTAAATGATGAAATTGAACCACTTAACCCATTAAAAAGTCTATAAATGAAATTAATAAGGTTATAATAAATAAAATACATGTATAAATGTTTTTAGAATTATTAATTAATTAATCTAATTTTATTATCAAGGATATTAATATCAAGTGAAGAACACCATCAGACTTAAGGTAAGGGATTCTACATGAACCTCCATTATTCCTTCGGGTTACTCTTTCTTTATTTTTAACCAAATGAAATTATATTTTATTTTTATGTAAATATTATAATTTTTTTATATGTTACAAAATCATGTATTTAGATCCATTCATCCTTCTTTTTTGGGGATATACATGTTTTTAAAAAGGTTCCCTTCTCAATTATTTCTGATAATCAAGCCCAATTTAAGGGAACTTCCTGAATTATTACCCAATTTAAATTTAAATATATATTCTATTTTAATCCATAATAATTTTTATAAAATCACTAATTTTATTATTAAAACTTTCTTGTTCCACTTCTGGTTTTATATAAAAGATTATTCCCTTTTGTGCTTTAAATGCTCTTTAATATTTTCCTTAAACCACACTAAAATGTTTTAATTATAAAGTTTCTTAAATACTCTTTTTACATGTTATCACTTCAGTTTAAAATCACTTATCATGATATATGCTTATTTTCCCTTATTAATTTCCATGTATTATTTAAATCCTTTCTTTCATGGACACCATTGTGATATTCCCTTATGTTATGCCTTTTTGACAAGATTATGATACCCAACTCTTACCATGGGTAACCCTTATGTTTATGTTTGATTCCTTATGTATGATTATTCATGTGGCACACATATTCATGAACATTTTATTACGGGTGTTCTCAGATATCACTCTGATGCATTGGGTAATGTTTATTCTCATGAGACGTTATGTGCAACGGTCTTGGTGGTTAGCCATGACTTGTGCTCCTCTATGTGCAAAGAGCCTTGAATTGTGTTAAATTCATGTTTTATGTTTCTAATAAATTACTATTAATCCATGATTTTATGATCCCATGTTATGATTCATTATGTTTAATCATGTTCCATGCCATTTTATATCATTAAGTTATGCCTTCTAACCCATGTGGTAAGCTTCATTTTAATGTTTATTCCCTTAATGGTATTTTTAGCTCATACATTTGTTCATGTTATCCCCCAAGTTATCCAAAGTATTTTTAATAGATCAAAGGAAGTTAGTATCTCATAATGGATGATAAATAAATAAATGTTTTATTTAGTCCAAGTTTTTCGGTTTTATGTACCTAGTCTTCCAAGACACAAGACTTTGTGATCCTTGGCTTGTAGTTTGATGTTAAATTATGCTTAAAATCATGTACTGATATGTGTAAAATGATAGGGTCTCTATAGTTGGTATCAAAGGAAAGATTTAGATATTTTTGGAGACTATAAATAGAGAACTTTATTAAGAACCCAAGGGATAAGACTAAGTATGAGAAAACATCCCTAAATTTTGGTTAGTATAGAGTAAGTTGTTTATCAAGAAAATAAATCCATGTCTGGATAGTACAAGTGAATGTGGTTCTAGAATAGATGTACCTAGGAGTAAAAACTTCAACAAGGTGTTCCGGGCCTGACTCAGGGTAACTTGGTACACAACAACGGTCCTTACTACGTAGCTGGTTTGACACTCCTGGGGGATATGATTTAGTAAATTAATAATCTCATTACAAACCATTATTAAGGGAACAAAGAAAATGACCATATGAATATATGTTAGGAAAAAGATCATGGATAACCTAGATTGATACCTGGGGAATCAAAAGTTAGTATATACTTTTCCTTTAATATTTTATCCTTTTATGTTTAATGTTTCATTTTTATGCTAATTAGCCAAGCATTCAGGCCCCCTAATTGCACATTCTTTTTCTTAGTTAATGGTGGGAAATATAAGAACATGTTCTAATAATAAATGTGATAGGAAATGTGACAATTTCCCTAACGATATGAAAAATATTATGGGAACAGGTGCTCAAAACTTCATGATAGTACTTGTTCAACTGGCTTAAGTTATGAATAATAACTTGAGTCGCATAGAATGCCCTCCTTCTCCAAGGAAAGAGCAAGTTTTCGTCAAATCCTTCATGTAAAAAAGGCCTCCCATGTTTAGTGGATCTTCTGATCCCCTCTTTGAGGAATAGTGGATTAACTCTATTGAAAATATATTCTCTTTCCTCCAATGATTATAAGAATATAAAGTTTTGTTGGAAGTCTATTGTTTTGATGGGGAAGCTGATCAGTGGTGGACACTAATCAAAAATAAAAATTTCAAGGAGGAAATTGATTTCATGGATTGGGAGGAATTCAAGAAAATGTTTTTCAATAAATATTTTTCCCAAAACCTTTTTATCAATATAGAAAGAGAGTTCCTTGGACTTAAGAACAAGGAAAACGAGTCTATTGGGGCGTATGAAGCAAAATCCACACGGCTTGCAAGATATGCCTCCAGATTTTTCATGAACACCAAAAGCAAGGTGAATTGTTTATTTTTTAGACTAAACCTGAATCTATGAAAAGCATTAGAGATTCAAGACTTTGACATTTATGAGGAGATTTTTTATTGTGTCCTCAAGGTTGAAATGGATATCAGAGACTCTTAATGGTTTCATAGGCTCGGTGAAAAAACATAAAAACTGGAGTCTAATATGGGTGGATCTGCAAATAAATCCCATGATGAAAAGAAGAATGAATATCTCACATGTCAAAATTGTGGGAAGAAGCATCATAGGAACTGTCTAAAGGGAACCAAAAAATTCTTCAAATGTGGAAGAATGTGGAATCTAGATAAGAAATGGCAAAGGGATATAAAGAATACCACTAATGTATAAGAATAAAGGAAGGTTTAGATTAGCACTCAGTCTGTAGTGTAGTGTTTCAACTATAAGGAACATGGGAATTTGGAAACCAATGCCCTAAGCCTAGGGTTTTCAAAGGCAATCAACAACAACCTCCAAGGAAACAAGGAAGGTCTTATACTATCACTATTATAGATTTGGATCCGGACAATGATGTGGTGATAGGTATGCTGGTTATTCATTTAAGAATAGAAACATACTACTTGATTCTGGTTATGTGCATTCTTTCATATCATTCAAGATTAGTATAACTATTCAAACACCACCTCAAAATTTGGAGGTTGGGTTATCTATGAGAATATATAATGGGAAAATTATTACATCCAATGGATTGAACCCCCCAAAAAATCTTATAGTACTTCCTTTGGTAGATTTTAATGTTATTTTTGGCATGGATTGGCTATCTTTATACAAATGCAACATAAAATGTCAAGAAAGGGAGATCAGTCTTCGCATCTTGAAGCATCATCCAATTCCTTACAAGTTTAAGGAATAATATTAATATCATTTAGAATCATTGTCTCAAGTGTGGATATTAATGACTTATGAGCAACCATATCTCGATCAAATGATTGAGACAAAGGATATGATCATGCTCAAAGATATTCCCATCATGATGTATTACACTGATGCATCCCACGAATAATTTCCTGGTCTTTCACCTAACCAAGAGGTTGAATTATCAATTTAACTTATTCTTGGATATCTTCTCATATCAAAGACACCTTATAGAATAGCCATTATTGATCTAGAAGAACTAAAGAATCAGTTAGAAGATAATCTAGACAAGGGTTTTATATGCCTGAGTGCTTCACCATGGGGTGCACCGGTCCTCTTTTTCAAGAAGAATGAATGATCAATGCACCTCTGCATCAATTATTTTGAGCCTAAAAAAAGCATAATAAAGAAAAGGTATCCCCTACCACAGATTTATGTATTATTTGATCAGCTATGTACGTCTAGTTATTTCTCTAAGGTGAACCTTCAGTTGGGATATCACTAATTAAAGGTGAATAAGAAAGATATTCCCAAGATTTCCTTTCGAATGAGGTATGGACACTATGATTTCATAGTGATGCCCTTTTAACTCACTAATTCTCTAGAAATTTTAATATATTTAATTAATATAGTCTTTAGAGATTACCTTGAAATTTTTTTGCTAGTCTTTATCGATGATATTCTGATATACTCCAAGAGCAAGGAGGAACATGAGGGTCATTTGAATAATGTATTGAAGAATTTTTTAAGTGAGAAACTATATGAAAAATACATTAAATATGAGTTCTATATGGATTAAGTATCATTATTTGGTCATGTTATCACCAACAAAGTGATATCTATGGACCCTTCCAAGACAAAGGTAATCAAAGAGTTGTCTAGGACAACATCTGTAACAAAGATCCGTATCTTTCTTGGTCTAGCAGGGTATTACCAATGATTTTTGAAGAAATTATCATTATTTTCAAACCCAATAACCAAGATGAAATAGAAGGGAGTGGAATTTTTCTGGACTCAAGAATGTGAGGAAAGCTTTAAGGATCTCAGAATGAGGCTTATCACCACACCAATACTCACACTCCCGACAAGTAGAGAACTATTTTTTGGTGTATAATGATACTTAAAAAAAGTTATTAGTTTGTGTAATGATGAAAAAATGATAAATTGATATCCTACACCTCAAGGTAGTTGAAAATTCATGAGTAAAACTATCTTATGCATGGTTTGGATTTGGCAGTTGTGATCTTTGTGTTGAAAATCTAGCAGCATTATCTTTATGGGGAGAAGTGTGAGATATATACTGATCAAAAGAGTCTCAAATATATATTCACATAGAATGAGATTAATATGCACCAATGAAGATAGTTATATCTTATCAGGTATTAGGACTTCTCAAACCACTACTATCCTAGTAAGGAAAATAATGTGGTAGATTCTCTAAGTAGAAAGGATCCTGCATCTTTATCAATGATGAGAATTGAGAATAATCCAATCTTATTATACTTACAAAGGATGGACATGGGAATCATTAAGGGAGGAACATCATAAATCCTTTATCAAATGATTTTTCAATCATCCCTTATGGAGAAAATAAAGGATAATGAAATAAATGAAGTTGAAATTAAG
The DNA here is from genome assembly GCA_963277665.1 of Viscum album. Classification (NCBI taxonomy): domain Eukaryota; kingdom Viridiplantae; phylum Streptophyta; class Magnoliopsida; order Santalales; family Viscaceae; genus Viscum; species Viscum album. The sequence goes on from OY728144.1 coordinate 292,916,777, forward strand.
AAATGGGTGGAAGCTATATGAAATGGGGAATCCTATGAGTTTAAGATCGATGAGGATGGAATCATAAGATTTGGTCCACAACTATATGTACCATCCAATACATAGATAAAGAAATATCTTTGTAATGTGCACATAGATCATCCTTCTCTATTCATCTAGGGAGCACAAAGATACATCGAGATCTCCGAGAGAACTTTTGGTGGGAAAATAAGAAAAAGGAGATCTTTGAATATACATCAAAGTGCCGAGTATATCATCAAGTAGAGAATGAAAGGAAAAATTCTAAAGCGATGATGAAACCATTACCCATAACAACAAGTAAATGGGAAAACATCACTATGTACTTTTTCACTGTACTTCCAAAGACATCCATAGGAAACATTGCTATAAGGGTTATTGTGGATCATCATACAAAGACAACTCACTTTATCACAATTTGAGAGGACTTCTGACTAGATAAACTTGAATAGATATACATCAAAGAAGTGGTAAGGTTAAATAGAGTACCACTATAAATTTTATCCGATTGAGATCTGATATTCACCTCAAAGTTCTGGAAAATTCAACAACATGCTCTAAGAACTGAGCTGAACTTCAGTACAACCTATCATCCTGAAACTGATGGCCAATCTAAGAGAACTATTTAGACACTAGAAAACATGTTGAGAGTGTGTTCTATGGACTTCAATAGAGGATGTGGCCAACATCTTCCTCTGGTTTATTTCTCTCACAATAATATTTTCCAATCGAGAATCCAAATGGCTCCATATGAAGCCCTTTATGGGAAAAGGTGAAGAACACTAGAATGTTGGGATGAAGTTGGTGAATGTAAGCTTTTAGGACCTAAAATGGTTGATGAAATGGTGGAGAAGGTGAAAACCATTCATCAACACATCAAGGAAGCCTAAATTTGACAATAGAGCTATGCTGACAATCATTGATGAGACCTGGAGTTTTAAGGTTGGAGACATGGTATTCCCTTACATATCTCCATGGAAGAAGATCATGATATTTAGGAAGAAAGGGAAGTTAAGTCCTAGGTACATCGACCCCTTAGAGATCCCTGATCATGTTGGATCTATGGCCTATCAACTAGAACTTCCACCAACGATGTCTCATGTACACGATGTATTCCACGTATCCCTTTTAAGGAAGTACATATCAGATCCTTCAAAAGTACCAACTTCAGAGGTGGTACATTTGGAGAATGATCTTTATTATGAGATCCAACCAGTGAAGATCTTGGATTGTAGTGATAAAGTTCTACACAACAAGACTAATCATCTGGTCAAAGTACTTTGTTAGAACCATAAGTATGAAGAGGCAATTTGGGAACCAGAGCAAGCAATGAAAGAGAAGTACCCACACCAGTTTTCAACTTAGAATGTAAAATGAAATTTTCAGGGAAAATTTTCATAAGGGGGGAATAATGTAATGACCCAAAGTTTTATCTATATAAATTTCGTTCTTATAATTATTTCATATGGTATAAACACATATATAACACAATACAAGCTTTATAAATGATGAATGAATGAAATAAGAAGTGTTTCTAGAAGTTAAGAAACCTATACCGATAGTAACTTGACCTTTGGAATAGTAATGTGACGCTTATGAATAGTAAACCAACCAATTGAGTAGTAACCACACCAATGAAAATATAAATAAAATTTATCCATCTTATAAATGATAATATGATATAATTATATTATATTATAAGTAAATAAATATTTTAAAATTACTAATTAAGTGTTGGTATTTTTGTAAGTCAAAAATATTTAATTACAATTTTATGACTAATTTAATAATTTAAAAGAAACTTTATTTTCATAAAATGTATTCATAAATTAATATTTTTATTCCTTATGATTATGAGATAATTTTACGAGACAATAATTAATTTTTCAAAGTGTTAGAAATGCAGTTTTAATTTTAAAATTGTATTTTCTAAGTAAATGATGATTTTAATTAAAAAATATATTTCTCATATTTAGAAAATTATTTTCATAAAATGGAGTTCACTTTTTAATTATATATGTTGAAAAATAGTTAGGTTTAATTTTTGGGATTTTTTTGAAATACTTGAATTTTTGGTGACTAGTAAAATATGGTAATTTACGGTATATATAAATTATAAGTTAAATACACTATTAATTAAGTCATGGATGATGTAAGCACAATTGGTTTGAACTCACATGATCTAATTACTGTATTTAGTCTCAATAATCGACACTATTTATTTTCTTGAGAAAAATAATAAACTAATGAATTATATAATGAGAAAACACCCCTCTCCTCCACTATAAATACCACCCCTCACCACCTCTTCTCCTCACACCTCTCAAGCCTTGAGCCTTGTACAAATTCTACTCAAATATCCTCCCCCCCCCACTTCCAGGATATTTTGGTCTTAAAAAAATACCAAAACCATTCCCCTAAGGAGGTTCTCAAGAAGGAATCAAGAGGTAAAACCCTCTTCCGTTTTCTTTCAATTTCTTTTCAAGTTATTTTATTTTCTTATCTTATCCCCACTTCCCCTTGTCTAAGTGGCATGAAAAATATATTGTCTTTCATATACTGAAATTTTATCATGTTTTTGGAATAATTATTCATCATAACTATTCTCCTATCTCTTTCACTTTAAGAATGAAAATGTCATCTATGAGGTGCTGATTTACCACCTTCATGGACGATATGATTTAATCATTCAATTACACCTTAAAGGTTGGTCATGAAACCATTTTTATGGTTGAAAAAAATTATAATTTATTTATTATACCATATTTAATGTTCTATAATCATTTTTTACACATGATATTAATTTATAAAACAGAATGACTTCGTTGTGATTGAAAACCAAAAAAATAAACTCGAACAAATATCATTAACTATTTATCTAATGATTCAACATCACAACATAAAACCAAATTATTTATAAGTAAAATTTAACATATTTAATATCATTAATAACACATAAGTTCAATTTTTTATAATTACCCCCACTTTATACAACCTTTTGTATATGTATACAAGTAAACTAATCATAAAAACAAAGGAAACCAATGCTCCTAAACGATGAAATTGAACCTATTAACCCATAAAAAAGGCCATAAATGAACTTAATAAGGTTATAATAAATAAAATAAATGTATAAAGGGTTATGGAATTATTAATTAAGTAATATAATTTTATTATCTAGGGCATTAAGATCAAGTAAAGAACACCTTCAGACTCAAGGTAAGGGATTCTACCCAAACCTCCATTATTCCTTTGGGTTACTCTTTCTCTATTTTTCCCAAATGAAATACTATTTTATTTTTATTTGAATATTATAAATGTTTATTATATGTTCCAAAATCATGTATTTAGATCCATTCATCCTTATTTTTCAGGGATATACATGTTTTTAAAAAGGTTCCCTTCTCAATTCTTTCTGATAAGCAAGCCCAATTTAAGGAAACTTCCCAAATTCTTACCCAATTTCAAGTACACTCTATAATATTTTTTAAGACACCATTATTTTTATAAAATCACTAATTTTATTATGAAAACTTTCTTGGTTAACTTCTTGTTTTATATAAAATATTATTCCCTTTTCTACTTTAAATGCTCTTTAATATTTTCCTTAAACCCCGCTAAAATGTTTTAATTCTAATGTTTATTAAATAATATTTTTACATGTTATTACTTTAGTTTGACATAAAATATCACGATATATGACTATTTTCTCTTATTAATGTCCATTTATGATTTAAATCCTTTCTTTCATGGACACCATTGTGATATTCTCTTATGTTATTCCTTTTTGACAAGATTAAGATACCCAACTCTTACCATGGGTAACCCTTATGTTTATGTTTGATTCATTATGTATGATTATTCATGTGGAGCACTTATTCATGAACATGTTATGATGGGTGTACCCAGATATCACTCTAATACATTGGGTAATTTTTAGTCTCCTGATACATTATGTGTAATATTTTTTATGGTTAGCCTTGAATCGTACTCCATGTGAAATGGTCTTGGTGGTTAGCCTTGAATCATGCTCCTATATGTGAAATGAGCCTTGAATCCTACTTAATTCATGTTTTATGTTTCTTAAACATTACTATGAATCCATAATTTTATAATCCCATGTTATGATTCCTTATGTGTAATCATGTATCATGCCTTTTTATATCATTAAGTTATGTCTTCTAACCCATGTACTAAGCTTTATTTTAATGTTTATTCCCTTAATGGTATTTTTATCTCATTCCTTTATTCATGTTATTCCCAGGTTATCCTATGTAGGTGTAAGGGCTCAAAATAAGTTATAAGATCATAATGTATGATAAATAAATAAGTATTTTATTTAGTCCCACGTTTTCAGTTTTATGTACCTAGTCTTACAATACACTAGACTTCACGATCCTTGGATTATAATTTGATGTTAAATTATTCTTAAAATCAAGTAATTATATGTGTAAAAGGCTAGAATTTCTATAAAAAATAATGAAAATATTTTCCACTTTAGATATATTTAAAAACTAAAAAATACAAAAAAATTGAGAAAAAAATATTTAAAATTTACATTGGAAACTTTTGTAGTAATATTCAAATAAAATAAGTTTCATGATGGCAGGAAAAGTCATTCATGATGTATATGTTAAAAGAGAACATTTTGTTCACACCTTTCAAAAAGTAAAAAGTGATGCATATGTAAAATATATAAACAATTGATTTAAAATACCTATAAATAAAGTAAAATTTAGTGAAAATAATCTTTATAAAACATTTATTTATAGATACAAAACTTCTATAAAACATTTTTAATAACATGGAAAATGGAAGAAAGAGTTCATCAACTAAAGAGGAAATAAGGACGAGTTTTCTTAAAAACATTTTATCGGTCATTTTAAATACCAAAGAGTGGTAAATGTTGATGTTACTCAAAAATTAAAGGAATAAACAAATTAGAAGAACATATATTGGGTTTAAAGGATAAGGATCATATAATTTCCCTAAATGGAAATTTAACATATATAATCATGAAAATAAATGATACTATAACATAAACCCTTGATACTATGGTAACTATTGAATCATAAACCCCTTGAGATATAAATATATTCATTATATAACATATCAAATTGGTAGTATGATCAATATCCAAAAGAAATAAGCGGTGAATATGGAATATTTATCATAGAAATAAAAGTGAGATAAGAAACCCTTATACCAAGTCCCATTTTTCTTCAATAATGTTCAAAAATACAATATAATAAATATATATTTATTATGAATGAATTATAGAACCATATTCATACATATATTACTATATATCATTACTGTATATTTTTTAATTACCTATTTATTAATAATTCTTCATTAAAATAAACATCCTGGTGAAAACTGGTCCATTTTCCATGGATGTTTTTGTTTGATGGTTATGGTACTTTGTAACATCTTGGATTTTCCATGTATTATTTTTAGATATTATATGGATTGATTTCAAGACCATGCACTGAGATGACGTGCATTTTTGAGGCCCGGTGTGCCTGGAAAAAATGTTTAAAAAATATTAAACTTTTTAATAGAACATGTATTCAGTTTTCCTGAAAAAGTAGAATAACTCTTAAATAGGTGCCTAGATCAGAAATATGTGGGAACCATTAATCTCATAATGGAAGCATTAACCCAGGAACAACTTAAATTTATTTAGTGCAGGTTGTCTATATAAAAAGTCATGGAGGGCGTAACCGTAAATAAAACATGATCAGATCGATCAAACAATGCACCTTGGATTCGACGAACCTTGACAATGAAAAAAATGACACTAAGTTATTACTTAGTGATTAAACTAAATCAATTTAGGGTGTGTTGTTTTTATTTGTTTTCCCCATTATTTAACTCTACAATGAACGCAGACCAATCAACAAATAGATTGGCTCGCGAATCGATTGTTGTTGCAGGATGACATATCATCTGTGGGATTATTAGAAGATTGATCTTTATTCCTATTCATTTATCATTCTAACATAAATGGATTGAGGTAGACACTAATAAAGTATGAGGTTAATTCCTTAGGGTTTCTCTTTGTTTTTTTCTCTCTCTGTTCTTCATGTTCTTTGTTGTTGGATCCCCGTGGTCATGGATCAACCTTATCGAGTGGCTTCAAACGTGATCAGATCCCCAGATTGGAGGTAAATTGATAAAAGATGTTGGATTAGTATAGATCGAGACCCGATGAACCCAAATCTGTGACCGTTTGGAATTTTGGGCATCGAAGGAGGATTTGAGGCTCGCAGAAGAGGAGCTGGTAGTGGTCGACACAGGCAGCGGCGCACGGCAGCGCAACGCAACCAGCAGAGGAGGAAAGTGTCATAGGTGGTGGAGTCATGTGGATATAATGGTATTGATCGTGTGGTTAGAAGTCGTGGAACCACGATGGATGCAGAACCAAGGTGGATGTAAGAGGTCGTGTGGGACACAGCCAGGCAGGCTGCGTGTGGCGGCCCAAGCAGCCCGCGTGCAAGTTGGCTGGGCTGAGCGGGTCAGGCCAGGTGGGCTAAGCATGTCGGGGCAAGTGGGACGAGCCAAGTGGGTCGGGGTGAGTGGGCCCAAGCCAAGTGGAAAGGGTCGGACCCAGGGTGACTGGGGGGAGTCTCACCACAGTCAACCATGAACTGCGGTAGCTCCAGCTGCCACAAAAGGTGGACTGACTGCCACATTTAGTCCATAGTGTCCAGTCCACAGGGTGGTCAACCGCTACAGTCGGTAGACCGACCGTGCAGTCAGTCCACAGGCCTAGTGACCCCCTTTAAAACTTCAAATGACCATAACTTCTAAACATAGAGTCCAATTGATGATCCATCTATGGCATTTATACCCTGACATTTAGATGGTCCTTTTGAGATAAGTGGTGAGTTATTAGTTTGGACTAGTATATGTTGAGACCATTCCCTTGGCCCTTTCCTTGAGGGTTCAGTATTTCATTATGTACACATCATAGGATTGTAATCCCATCTAGAGGTCGAGTCCCATATATAGTATGGTATCCCTCTCTAGTACTGGAGTGTGATACTCTATCATCCCTACTAGAGTTTTGTGGAATCGATATAACCACTGAGAGCAGGGTGTTGTTCCTTCATCTAGAATGTTGTATCAATAAGGTTGGTGGTATTCCCTATTGTGTTTGGGCATGATTCTATATGTTTTGGGTTGATACAGATTGGGTACCTGGTATTACCAAGTGTGTCTAGGTAGGATCTCATCTCTATGTATCATAGTCTTCCTTTACCAATGAGTTCTCTTTTGGAAAGGCCTAAATGAGATAGAACTATTTGTGAGTGTCTCCTATGATATCATGGCTCGAGGTGTGATTTCTATCGGAATGAGCATGATTCAAGCAGAATCATGTGGTTGTTAATTGGTTGTGGCTTACCTCTAGACATTGTGTCTTGGATTGAGTATATATATATGTTATTATTATATGTGATATAGATATATACCTTTTTATAGTTGAATTTACTTTCCTTTTTAGTATTCCCTTCTGGCTTTGGGTTGTTCTATTGAGTAGTGTTATAATCACTTGTGGATGGGTTTTTCCTACATGTGTGATGTATTGTGTAGATGATCGACCTTTTGATAGAGTTCTAGGAAGACCAGGACTAGGCAGTGCTTTGTGAGACCGGACAGACTGAGGTGTGTTCCTATGGATTTTCAGATAACAGTCCCAGTACCTATTTTCTTACAGGTTGGACTTGTGGTTATATAATATTTTTGGTGGGCTTGTATTTAACCCTCTTTGATTTCCAGTACTTTCACTATTGTACTCTGGTTATGGGATATAGTGGTTTGCATGCAGTGTTTACTTAGTGATTTTATATTTCAGAATTTGTGGTTGGGAGATGTGTATGTGCATACAGGTACTTTAGGACAATGCCTCCCATCTGTGGGATATTCCTACTCGGTGCTAGTCAACAGCCTCTATCCTATTAGAGGTGGGCTTAGGGTAATCACAACATGGGCCCCTCTGGGATGGGTCATGATAGAGTGATATCAGAGCGAGGTTCAGTTCTACTTTAGGACCGGGATTCTATGGGATTGGTTTTGGGCAACAATGTTAAGTGTTTTGAGTTCATAATTCAGGCTGAGGAATCCAGTGTTGGTGCGGTGGGCGACATATCCATACACCAGGACTCTGAGCACCTTCTTTTCAACTCGGTACATGAAAACACTAGCTGCAGGTAAAAACAATGGTACATGAATCATATAGGAATGGTTGTGTTTTTAATGTCCTTCATTGAGTCAACTCTCTAGATATACTCTATTGATTGTGGTACATATTATTTTATTTTAGAATGCCTATACATAGACAACTAGATAGTATTCTACCGCATGATTATGAGGATGATCCACTTAGTGATGAGACATCGGTGCAGGGTTATGTACTGTAGATAGAACCTCTGGGTGGTTTACCCTCTATAATGGCACCCATCAAGAAGTATCTACTACGATCACTACCAGATGATGATTCGCATAGGATGAGTGTGTTTAACAAGTTTTAGAGGCAGTGAAATCCTAGGTTTTGGTTTGAGTCAGATCCACATATGGCTGAGGATTGGATAGAGGTAGTCACCCATGTTTTCCGCATTGTTAGGATGCATGTCGATCAGGTGAAAATACTTATCGCGAGTCTTCTTCAGGGATCTGAAGGGAAATGGTGGAGCTTAATGACTTAGACACACGATGAGATAGATCTCCCTTAGACAGAATTCTATCATCTCTTTATAGAGGAGTTCTATCTGGACACATTACGATCGATGCACATATAGGACATTCTGCATCTGTAGCAGGGTAGTATGACCATGGCAGAGTATTTGGGGAAGTTTAATGATCTTTCATGCCACTCCATGGATATGGTTAGGGACCTGTTCTTCGGAACTCAGACCTTTGAGTATGGATTACACTGAGACAACATGGAATAAGTGGTATGCCTTAGCATTCCTACCTATGTTGGGTTACTTTAGCGAGCCCTACTAGTGGGGATATTTCTAGTAAAGCAGACACCGATAGTGGAAGCTAGAAGTGAGAATCAGGTAGTAAAGACCTTGGTAGTAGGTAGTTGAAGATAGTTGTAGGGATTCAATTGGGTCAGGCATTTCATAAGGAAATCCCAGAACACAGTGTCATCGGTGAAAGGCTCCTACGGTGGCTTGAATCATCCAGAGGACAAAAGATGTTAATCATGTGGTGATCGAGGAAAATCGGAATAATATTTTCCAACATGTCATAAATCTAATTAGGAGACGGTCAAGTGATATCCAAGGAAAGTGAAGAGATAGGAGTAGGGTGGTCTGTAGGGTGGTGGACATGGTAGAGGAGTATGCAGGGCAGTAGGAGGTGGTCGGAGGTTTGAAATACTACCACCACCACCCCTAAGTGGCCCACTCCAGGCTCATGGAGTTGGTGGAAATGTATGAGGCCAGTTATAGCCAATGGAGTATTATGAATCCGAGTCTCTAGGGATGATTCAAGGTACGATTTGTGTCTTTTCTACCTTATCTACTATTTTGATAGACATAGGTGCTAGTCATTCCTTTCTTTCCACAAATCATGTTTGAGACTCGGAGATTTCGATTGAACTGTTGAATCGACCCTTATGCTTGTAGAATCCTATGAGAGGAGATTTGATGATCAAACATTGGTGATAACATTGTGACATGACTCTTAGTGGTGAGAGTTTCAGTTGGGATCTCTTGGTACCAGTGTTGAGGCCTTATAATGTCAATCTTGGTATGGACTGGTTATCCAAATTCATGCTTAGATTGACTATTTTAGGCATATAGTGTGGTGTGTCCATAGCGATGGAACCAGGTTTTCATTTGTTGGTGAAAATCAAACATAGGCAGCATAGGATAGAATCATAGATAAGAGGGTACAACCAATCACTCATTAGTTGGCTAGCCTGACCCTTGGTGCAGTGGATGATATGAGTCCATAATTTCCTACAGTGGTGGTGAAGTATGAGGACATCTTTCCTGAGGATGTTTCAATTTTACCTCCCCACAGGGATATAGACTTCTACATTGATCTATACCCTGGGAAGACACTGATATATACACTTTCATATTGGATGGCTCCTACAGAGCTTCATGATATGAGGTTATAGTTGGAGGACTTTTAGAGAAAGGTCTTTGTGAGACCCAGTGTTTCACCCTAGGTAGCCCCAGTTTTGTTTTCCAAGAAGGAAGATGGGAGATTGAGGTTATGTGTTGATTTATGGATCTTAAACTAGGTGACCATAAAGATAAAGTATCTACTATTGAGGATTGATAACATCTTTGATCAGTTGAAAGGGGATTTGTGGTTCTTAAAGATTAATCTTAGATCTGTCTATCACCAGCTACAAGTACAGGATGAGGATGTACCAAAGACATCCTTCAGATGTTGTTATGGACACTATGAGTACTTGGGTATGATGTTTGGTGGGATGAAATACCCAATAGTATTCATGGTACTCATGAACTAGATCTTTCATACTTATTTATACCGGTTCATGGTGGTCTTCATTGATGACATCCTAGTGTACTCAGAATCAGAGGAGGAGCACGTGAGAAACTTGATGATGGTCTTGTACACACTTTGAGAGCACCAAATTTACAGGAAGCTCTCGAAGTTTCAGGTTAGGATTCGAGAGCTCTATTTTCTAGGACATGTCATTTCAGAGGCTGGAGCTGTAGTGGATCCAACAAAGATTGAGGCGGTTCTTACTTGGGATCCACCCAAGAGTGTTACCAAGGTGTGTAGTTTCATTGGTTTGGCAGGTTACTATCGGAGTTTTGTACCCAAATTCTCTAGGGTGGAAATATCCTTGAAATTTTTGACACGAAAGGGGTAACCTTTATTGTGGATGACCAAGTTCCAGGAGAGTTTTCAGTAGTTGAGGCAGATATTTAAGAGTGCTCCCATCTTGAGATTTCTTTAGGAGGGTGCCGAGTATATAGTGTTCTTTGATGCATCAGGAACCAATCTTGGTTGTTTCCTGATTCAGAGGAAATAGGTGATTTCCTATGGTTCACATCAGTTGAGACTACACAAGAAGAACTACGTGACCTATGATCTTGAGTTAGTAGTGGTAGTCTTCGCATTGAATATATAGAGACACTACCTGATAGGCGAGTGGTTTATCTTCTACTCCGATCACAAGAGTCTCAAGTATATCTTATCTTAGGAGGCTCTTAACTTGAGACAAAGGTGCTGGATAGAGTTCTTTAAGGACTATGAATTTGAGATTTTATATACTCCTAAGAAGGGGAACGTGGTGAAATATTCTCTCAGTAGAAGATCTAGTTCATAGTTTTTTAAAGGGGCATCAGATCAGTTGACCGCATTATAGTTATCCTTTGTGGATGGAGATAGAGAATCTTACCTATAGTGGATGGTTGTCACCCCTCGACTCTTATAGTGAGTCATGGAGGAAAAGATTGTATATACTGACTACAAGACCTTACATGCTCTTATTTATATAGGCCATAATCCTAATGGATATTCAAAAGGTGGGGAGCACATCATTCTTTTCAGAGGATGTATAGTAGTACCAATGGTGTTGTGAGAGGATGTTCTGAGGGAGTTTCATACATCACCTTTGGAAGTACATACAGGTGATGAAAAGATGTACTAGGAACTCCGACGTTAGTTTTTGTGGCCAAGAATGAATAAGGGAGTTGAAGATTTTGTCTATTGATGCCTTACTTGTCAGCAAGTGAAGGTTGAGAACCAGGTTCCAGCAAGTTTGTCTCAAACCCTCGAGGTGCTAGAATGGAAATGGGATGGGATATCGATGGACTTGTGTGATGGGTTTACCATGTATGTAAAGGGGAAAAGATACCATCTGGGTGATCATTGACAGACTCACTAAGTCAGCCCACATCCTATCTATCTGAGAGAAGATTACACTAGAAAGATTGGGAAGCCTCTACATGCAAGAGATAGTTCGAATCCATAGAGTTCCATCAATGATAGTTTCATATCATGATTCTCTCTTTACATCTTGATTTTGGAAGGGATTTTAATCGGTGTTTGGGACCCAGTTATGCTTTAGAACAACATTCCACCCACATACGGATGAGCAGACAGAGTAGAACATTCATGTTATAGAGGACATGTTGTGGGATTGCATGTTATATTTTGTACATATTTGGAAGGATCACCTACCACTGGTTTAGTTTTCATAAAACAACAGCTATCATTACACCATTATTATGGCACCAGTTAAGGCCTTATATAGGTAACCCTACAGGTCACCCCTTTGCTGGAATGACCTAGGAGATTGAGAACTCATGGGATTTTAATTGGTTCAAACTGCTATAGAGAAGGTGTAGATATTCCAATAGTGGATTAATACTGCATAGATCCATCATAAGTCTTATACTGATAGGTGATAGGGGCATTTGGAGTTTGAGGAAGAAGACCATGTGTTCCTTTGGATTTCACCTCGATGGGGATTATGAATATTTGACCAGGGTGAAAAGCTATCTCTGAGGTTCATTAGCCCCTTCTAGATACTACATAGAGTTGGTGAGGTGGCATACTACTTGTCTCTACCTCCGTAGTTAGAGCGGTTACACGACATCTTCTACGTGTCGCAGTTGAGTAGGTACGTGCATGACTCCTCGCACACCATTGACTGGGAAACGATGGACATTAAGGATGGAGAGACTTTTTTTGAGTACCTACTGGAGATCGAGGATCAAGAGGATAGGATCCTTCATGGTCAAGCGATTCCTTTAGTGCATGTTCGATGGAAGCACGGGAATATCCAGAAGATCACATGGGATCGTGGGGCTTAGATTCATTCCCATTACCCTCATCCATTTGAGTAGCCCTTGTTTTGAATTTTGGGGACATAAATACCCAAGGTGGGAAGAATTTAACACCTCATATTTTCCATGTATTATTTTTAGATATTATATGGATTGATTTCGAGACCAGGCACTGAGATGGAGTGTGATTCTGAGGCCTGGTGTGCCTGATTTTTTTTTTGAAAAATATTAAACTTTTTAATAACACGCACAGGTGGTTTTCATAAAAAAGTGTAATAACTCTTAAATGGATGCCCGAATCAGAAATATGAGGGCACCTTTGAGATCATAATGGCGAATTTACCCTAGGAACAACTTAAATTTAGTCGGTGCGGGTTGTTTGTAGAAAAATTCATAGATGGCGCAACCATAAATAAAATAATTTAATAAAGAAATTATTTTTATGCAGTGACTTTATTTTTATTAAGTATTCGTTAGAAATTAAGGTTTAGCATCATAACCCTAGAATTTCTATAGAGGCGTGGACAAAGAACCTTTGGAGAAACTATTGGTGGACGATGATGGATTGATCGAATGACGCACCTCAGATGCAACAAACCTTGCCAACGACAACAACGATGCTTCATTATTCTTCAGTGATCAAATAGAATCAAGGTAGGCCATCTTGTTTTGATTTGTTTTCCCCATTATTTAATTCTATAATGAATGAGGACCAATCAACTAATAGATTAGTGCATAGATCGATCGTTGTTGCATGGTGGGATATTATCTATGGGATTATCAAAATATTGATCTTTATTCCTCTTAGTCTATCATTATAATGGAGATAGATTGAGGCATACATGAACAAAGACCAAGATTAATTCCTCATGGTTTCTATTTGTGTTTTTCTCCCTCTATTCTTAATCATTGGATCCTTATGGTCACCGCTCAAACTTTCTGAGTGGATCCAAATGTGATCAGACCTCATATTGGAGGAAAATAGAAAACAGATGTCAGATCAGTGTAGATTGGGACTTGAAGAACCCAGATCTTTGACCATTTCGAATTTCAGGCATTAGAGTAGAATTTTCAGCTCGTGAGGAGGCAATGGAGGCCAATGAAGGCAGCAGCGGCTGACGTAGGCAACAACATACAGTGGCACATGGTGGCGTGACGTGATTTGTAACATCCCGGTTCTGGAAGCCACCCAGAGATGCCCCATACCCGGTTGGTCACATGGCCTCAAGTGCATTTCTTCAAACGCCAGAGGCTGCTGACTAGAAGCGAGGTCCTTGGGTGTGATAGTGGGGAAACTATTCCCTCATTGGTAGAGTAACACAGTGGAAGTAAAACAGATATACAATAGCAGAAGCAATAGTAATGCCAAACAACAAGAAACAGCAGAAGACTGAAGAAATAAATAGCTAGAGAACATAAAAAAATGCATGATACATATGTCTAGGAAAGCATCCAAACAAATCGCAATGATGGAATAAAAAAAGGTACTAATCCCAAGTACAAAAGAAAACAGATAAATATCTCCTCAACATCGTAAGCCCCAGCTTGGTCCCATGCTCTCCAACTCTACATCAGTCAAGTACCTGAAGTAGAAGGGTGCTTTCCCTTATCTATACCTACAGCAATATAATCTGTTTGGGCCCAAAAGCATGGCCCAAATAGGGTGTGATACTAAATCCCAGTAGGCAACCACCACAAGATCTGTGCCTAACAGCCAGTGAATATATATCATGTAATAAATAATAGGAATCAGTAAACAAGGAAGTACTTAGCAGTAAACAATACACAGTTTCAAAGCATTCAGTTTCATATATCAAGTAAATAGCTAATCAAGTGGGAAAACCCAATCAGGTAACCCTCTAGGAAGTACTCACAGCCTATCCCCTCTGGTCCTACCTAGCAACACAAGAAACCCTCTAGAAAACACACACAGTCTACCCCTCTGGTTTAAATTACAAGGATATAACAAAGACTCTCCAGGAAGCACTCGCAGTAAATTCCTCTTATAGTATAAAGTTATAAAGACTCTCTGAGGAATCTCACACTGTCAATTCCCCTTATAGTCAAAAGTTATAAAGACTCTCCGAGGAAGCTCACTCGGTCAATTCTCCTTATAGTCTACTACACCAGGTTCTCACGGCCCTGTGTTAGTCAAATGAGCATAGTAATGCAATACGTCCAAAGTAAACCTTAAGAACTACATGGCTAAAAAGTCTACAACATATCAAGCATGTAAGATAAAATAATCACTCCATCCTATAGTACTAGGCATGGGAAAACATCAAGGAAGCCTAACAGGCCAAACATGACCAAACAGTCGTAAACAGAACATGAAAGGGAAAACACTTCCAAAGCATAGAAATAAACCCTATTCGCATCCAATTAATCTCTACTCATGCATACCAGCATAGAAGGAAATTAACAGGGTTAAAACGGTAAACACGCAATACCCCGTTCATGGGTATTGGGAAAAATTGCACATATAACTCAAATAATTTCAATGGAAAGGCAAAAACCACCTACCTCGGTGTTGGGAGATCTCTATATGTGAACCTCAAGCCTTGCATCACCTAAGAACACCATAGATCTAAAAAAGCATCTAAAATGTTCAACGAAGGATAACTTGAGAAGGAGGAGGAATCATGAAACGGAGATCTAGCAGAAGGAAGAGCTTACCGAGGCGATCCCAACACAATCGATGGTGCAGTCGAATCAGAGATCGGATGCTCAGCCAGGGGCTCGGAGAAATTTCACAGCTGTACAGGCACTCTCAGATGAACTAGGTCGAGAAGAAGGCCTTTCTGGTGATTAGACGTGACCCTGTTATGTTTAATGAAAAAAAAGAAAGTACACTATGTGTAATTTTGAAGTACATGACATGTACTTGCCCTTACCGAGCCCCGCTTTAGGCGGCCTCCAGGTCACCACACATGGCTATGTGCAAGGCCACTACACGACCAGCACACGGCTACCCACAGTAACTGAGTACACGACGTGTACTCATAAAGTACACGACATGTACTTTAAAAATTTCTAGAAATTCCTATTTTTCTCAAAAAATTACCATAAAAGGAAAACATACCTGAAAAGAAGACTCGGGTTCTTAAAAACTTCCCCCCTTAAAGAAATTTGTCCCCGAATTTCTCTAGCAAGGCAACATATAAGAAGAAACTCCGAACAGATCCGACCACTACGATCGTACATCCGCCTCCCTCTCCCAAGTCTCGTCTTGCACTCGCCCGTGCTGCCATAGCACTCGCACCAGAGGAACAGACTGGCCATGGAGAACCTTCATACTTTGATCGAAAATCTGGATAAGATGCTCCTCAAAAGATGCATCCACTTCCAACTCAACCTCCTTGGGTTGGAAGACATGCGACGGGTCTGAGAAGTAACGTCAAAGTTGAGAAACGTGGAAGACGTCGTGCATAGCCCAGTACCTATGAGGTAAATGAAACCGATAGGAAACTTTCCCAACTCTCTCCAACATCTTAAATGGCCTGACGTACATTGGTGAAAGCTTACCCTATCTCCTAATCTTTCAGTGCCCCAACCTCGGTGTGACATGTAGGAAAACCTGATCTCCAACCTCAAACTCCAGAGGTCATCTCTACTGATCAACATAAGAAATCTATCGTGATTGTGTAGTATCCATCCTCTTCTGAATCAATTATATCTACTCTGTGGTCTCCTAAACAAGATGAGGTCCCAATATAGTTGCCTCTCCTACCTCTAGGAAACATAAGGGTGATCGACATGGCCTACCGTACAAAGCCTCATAAGGTTCCATCTGAATATTTTCTTGAAAAATATTATTGTAGGAAAACTATACAAGTGGTATGTGCTTCTCCCACGAACCTCTAAAATCCATGATGCATGCTCAGAGCATGTCCTCAAGCACCTGAATCATACACTCAGACTGGTCATCTATCTGGGGGTGGTAAGTTGTACTAAAAAGCACATGTGTACCCAAAGCCTTCTGAAGCCCCTACCAGACCTGAGAAGTAAAACGAGCATCCCTGTCTGAAACAATGGAGTGTGGAACCCCATGCAGACAAACAATCTCATGGATTTACAACCATCCCAGCTCATCAACACTGAAAGTCTCCTTTATCGGCAAGAAGTGAGCAACTTTGTGAGTCTGTCAATGACAACCGAAAAAACATCATTCCCCTGAGGAGACTTCGACAAACCTATCACGAATTCCATTACGACATCATTCCATTTCCACTCAAGAATGGGTAACTGTTACAAAATCCCTACTGGTCACTGATGTTCCACCTTCACCTGCTAATAGGTGGAACACATCATCACAAAACTAACAACATCTCTCTTCATACCTGGACACCAATACTGATGGTGTAGATCATAATACATTTTGGTGACATCGGGATGAACTTCCCAAACTGAGGAGTGAAAGTCCCACATCAGCTCCTCACGTATTTCTGCTGATACTTATACGCGCCAATGAAAATGAAAGATCTCATCCCTACCTATGTTCTATCTAGGAATAGGGTCCTCTCCTGACATGCTTTCCCATAGAACTAGGCCTTCAGAATCTGATAGCTTCCTCATTCTCACTCAATCAAGAAGAGTAGAGGTAACAACCATAGAATAAAGAAACATCTACCCCTACCTATCATGCACCTCCTAATGCATCTTAGAGAACAGAGCCATAAGCTTCCACTCACTGCTGACCTCCTGAACTGCCTGTATCTCTGAGTCCTCCTACTCAGCACATTAGCCATTGCGTTGCCTTTCCCAGGTGTAAAGGAAATCTCAAAGTCAAAAGACTGAAGGTACTCAACCCACATTCACTGTCTCAAATTCAAGCCACGTTGAGTGAAGATATACTTTAGACTTTTGTGGTCGGTGAAAACCACAAAATTCTCTCCCAGAAGATAATGTCTCCAACAACGTAAGGCGTGAACAACTACAGCCAACTCAAGATTGTGCATCAGGTAATTCCTCTCATGTGGCCTCAACTGTCGAGACCCGTACGCAACGACCCCTTCCCCATGCATAAGCACTGCTCCAAGACCGATACTTGATGCATCAAATTACACCATATAGATCTTTCCGGGATTTGGAAATACTAGTATCAGTACTGAAGTCAACCTACCTTTCAGCTCCTGAAAGGCTGACTCACAAGAATCTGACCACAAGAACTTTTCACCCTTCTTAGTCATACCTGTCAGTGGCGCTGCTGAGCATGAAAAGTCCTGTATGAAACATCTATAGTATCCATCCAGCCTTTAAAAACTTCATACCTCAAAGAAGTTCTTCGGCTTCTCCTAGGAAACTACTTCTCTCACTTTCTCTAGGTCTACTGATTCTCCTATATCTGAGATAACATGACCCAAGAAGTGAATTTGGTCCATCCAAAAGTGGAATTTTGAGAGCTTAGCATATAAATGACGTTTTCTCAGTGTACTCAAAATGATCTCAAGATGGGTAGCATGGTCGTGTCGAGTGTGAGAGTACACCAAGATATCATCCATGAAAACCACCAAAAAAGAATCCAAGAATGGATGGAACACTCATCAGTGCCATGAAAATTGTAGGCACGCTCGTGAGACCGAACGGCCTAACCATATACTCATATAGACCATACCTTCTCCAGAAGGCTGTGAGAGGTATATCAGATGGTAACTGATGGTAACCGGATCTCAAGTCAATCTTCAATAACACCCGGGATCCTCGAATCTGATCAAAGAGATCATCAATCCTCGGCAAGGGATATCGGTTCTTGACCGTCAACTAGTTCAACTTCCGATAATTCACACAAATCATGTGGGTACCATCTGCCTTCTCCGCAAACAGGACAGACGAACCCCACGGAGAAGTGCTGGGTCGGATGAAACCCTTTGCCTGCAACTCCTCCAACTACTTCTTGAGCTCCTGTAACTCTGGTGTACCCATCCTATAAAGAGGAATGGACACCGGTGCCACTCTTAACACAAGCTCAAAAAGAAAATTCCACCTCTCTCTCTGGAGTTAAACTTGAAAAGTACTCTGTAAAGACGTCCCTAAAACAATCCACTACTGGAGGAAAGTCTAACTATGAAGTCCCCTGGTCATCCAGATATAGACTAGAAATTTGGGCTATAACTCCTCCCAACCCATGATGCTCGGGTCTTTCTCTGCTTGCCTAGACATCCCATTCTCCCGTATGAAGAAACGATCCACCCTCTGGTGATGTGAAACTCACCCTATGGAAATAACAGTCGACGAAGGCCTGGAAGGGAACTAACAAGTCCATTTTGAGAATGATGTTAAAGCCTGTCATCTTTAGGACATAGAGGTCCCATAAGAAGTGACACCCACTAACCTCAAGAGGGAACTCCTTGCACTGATGTACACTAGCCATTCTAGTCCCCAAAGAAGTGTCTAGTGTCAAGATATCAGCAGAAGAAAAGATACAGAGCCCAAGGATCTCCACAATAGCAATAGATATAAAGATATGAGAATCCTCTTTATCTAAAAGAAAAGAAGATTGAACTGAGTCGACTAGGATCATACCTCGGACTGTAGAGGGTCCGGGATCTTTCTCTTGATGGGTCTACTCCACCGCAAAAGTATGACCTACATCGTGGCCTTATGACCCTGCCTGAACACTCTGAGTTGATCCACCCTGCTTTCGCTGGAAGCCTAGTGACTTACTACCATGGCCAAGACCTCCACCTCAACCTGAATTGCTAGAAGAACTCCAGTTTCCTGACTAAGGAGTTACTGGTGGTGCTGCTCCTGAACGCGGAGTCATAGAAGAACCCCTGTCACCAGCTTCTGGTGAGAAGATCTAACAGAAATTCTGAAGATGGTCCATATTTCCACAAGATCAACACTCAACTGGGTCTCTCGGGAAATGTGGCCTCGTATTCCTGCTCTTCCTGCACTGGTATCACACCACCTGACTACCATAAGGTGTATCTCTCCTACTCTGATCTCCTCATGTAGCCTCCCTATGGAGCTTCCTGCTATCAACCGGTGAAACACTAACCCTGGATGTTGAACTGCCCCATATCATAGCTCTAAAATCCCTCAAATTATGCTTTGTGATAAGTGCCTGGTTGACTATAGAAGATATTGAAGTCAACTTGAAGATTTTCACTTGATCCTGAATATCCTTTCTGAGACCATCCTCAAACTTCCGTGCAAGGAACAACTCATCTCCCCCTAAAAAGTGTGTAAATTTATGCAACTCGGTGAAGCGAGAGGAATAATCCATAAAATAAAGAGTACCCTGCTCTAGAATCATGAACTCTCGGGCTCGATCGGCCCTCAAGGTCTTCGGATAGAAGTAATCGTAGAAGGTGTGCTAAAACTCATCCCAAGCCATATTCTACTGGTGCCCCGCCCGTGAGATCACATCCCACCACCTCTTGGCGGAGTCTCAAAGCATGTAGGTATAAATATTGACCCTCCTCTCTAGAGGTGTCTCCAGATGCTCGAAGATTGTTAGTGTGGCTTCTAGACATGAATCTGTAGCCTGGGGTCCTCCATCCCCTAAGAAAGTCAGAGGATGCTGCTGCTGAAAGACCCACATCAATTCTGCCATCGACAGGGAAGGAGGTGGCGCTTCCTGGAAGGTCTGCATCATCCTCAAAAATCCCTCCCTGAACTGCGCATTGGCACCTATGTCAGGTATAACCGCTGGTTCCAAGACTGGCACAACTGGAGGATCTTTCGGCAGTCCTTGATCAGCCATATCCGGTGTCTGATCACCACCCTATAACTGGCATACAATCGGAGGGCGTCTCGGTGGTATGACTCTGTAAGGTCAAGCGCACACCTTAGATCAAGATTTATAGGGACTTAAACCTAGAATTTTAAGAAGGGAACAAGAGAAAAAATAGCATTCAAGTTTTACAAAACATTGATACACGATGTGTATAATGCCTACATGGTGTGTTCTCTCTTAAGCCTTTCACATGGGCATGTACTTCTTCCAACCCAGGTTATGTAACACCCCATACACATGACGTGTTGTCCTAACACATGACGTGTACTTGACTTATCTTCCCCTACCCGAGTTCTCTTACCCAGCTAACCCACACAGTTCTCCTAGAAAAAGGCTACACGGCGTGTTCTCTCCAGACACGGTGTGTACTAGATGAGCTTCACCGACCCATGTTGTTAGTGACATGGCTGGATACACGACTCACACTACACGATGTGTTCCAGACAGACACGATGTGTAACAAAGGATTTACACCGACCTGTGTTGTTAGTTACACGGTCGGATTCCAGGGATTACACTACACGGCGTGTTCAAGACTAACACGACGTGTATATCTTAATATTTCATCCATCCGTGTCATTAGTCACACGGGTGGACACATGGTCTACACAACACGACGTGTACAATCGGTACACGGAATGTTTCCCCAAGGATTTCTCAACCCCATGTCTCTGCCCACACAGCCAGTGACACGGTTAGAGACTACACATCATGTACATACAGTACATGGCATCTACTTAAGAAAAATAGTTTCTTACCAAACAGAAGAACACATGGAGTGTATTCATCATTACACAGCATGTATTCTAGGTTTTTGCAGACAATAAGCCTCATAAACTACTATGGAGCCCAGAAAAACACTGAAACGAACATTGAAAGTGCCAAATTCTGATCCGGGAGGGCCCATACTCCCCGTGAATCAGAACTTGTCATCTTAAACATGATATAACCAAACATAACAGGCAATGATCCACCAAATTCCGGTCCACGAGGGCACATAACACCTCAAGAACCAAAGTTTGGCATTCATTCAAACAAAATATTACGCAAAAAATACCCTATTAAACAGCAGGTATTCTATCAAGCATCTATCACAACAAAATGCATATCTAGCACAACATCTATCATAACAACATGCAATCGCTAATGCACCCTAAATGGCATGGCAAGAATGCATTACATGTGATTTCTAGCAAGTGCCTATATAATGCATGAGATGGAATACCCTCATATCATCAGGTTGAAACAGAAATAGAACCTCAATAACATCAACGATAATAGCACAAAACATGTGAATCACCCAACGGTGAAATAAAATCAACTGCAAATTTGAAAAACCAAAAAAATTGCAATTACGAGGTAATTTGGATTTTCCCTGTACACGGGTTAGCTACACCCGGGCACAGCTTATTACCAAGTACCTATTCCTTCCTATCCCTAGTTGTAGTCTCAAAATAGTAATCCAAGAAGAAATAATTCCTCTGATACCACTTTCTAACGTCCCGGTTCCGGAAGCTGCCTAGAGACGCCCCGTACCCGGTTGGTCAGATAGCCTCAAGCGCATTTCCCCGAATGCTAGAGGCTACCAACTAGTAGTGAGGGCCTTAGGTGTGATATTGGGGAAACTATGCCCTCATTGGTAGAGTAACAAAATAAAAGTAAAACATATATACAATATTAGAAGCAATAGTAATGCCAAACAACAAGAAACAATGGAAGACTGAAGAAATAAACAACTGGAGAACATAAAAAATGCATGATAAATATGTCTAGGAAGGAATCCAAAAAAATCTCAATGTTGGAATACAAAACTGTACTAATCCCAAGTACAAAAGAAAACAGATAAATATCTCCTCAGCATCGCAAGCTTCAGCTTGGTCCCATGGTCTCCAGCTCCACAACAGTCAAGTACCTAAAGTATAAGGGTGCTTTTCCATATCTTTACCTACAACAATATAATCTGTTTGGGCCCAAAAGCATGGCCCAAATACGATGTGAGACTAAATCCCAGTAGGCAACCACCACAAGGTCTATGCCTAATAGTCAGTGAAGATATGGCAAGTAATAAATAACAAGAATTAGTAAACAAGGAAGTACTCAGTAGTAAAAAATCCACAGTTTCAAAGCATTAATTTCATATATCAAGTAAACAAATAATCAAGTAGGAAAACACAAACAGGTAACCCTCTGGGAAGCACTCACAGCCTATCCCCTCTGGTCCTACCTAGCAACACAAGAAACCCTCTGGGAAGCACACACAGTCTACCCCTATAGTTCAAATTACAAGGATATAACAAAGACTCTCTGAGGAAGCACTCACAGTAAATTCCTCTTATAGTCTAAAGTTATAAATAATATCTGAGGAAGCTCACATGGTCAATTCACCTTGTATTCAAAAGTGATAAAGACTCTCTGAGGAAGCTCACACAGTCAATTACCCTTATAGTCTACTACACTAGGTTTTCATGACCCTGTGTAAGTCAAACAAGCATAGCAATGCAATACAACAAAAGTAAACCTCAAGAACTACTTGGATAAATAGTCTACAACATATCAAGCATTTCAGATAAAATAATCACTCCATCCTATAGTACTAGGCATGGGAAAATATCAAGGAAGCCTAATAGACCAAAACATGACTAAATGTTCATAAACAGAACATGCAAGGGAAAACACTTCCAAATCATAACAATCAACCCTATTCACATCCAATTAACCTCTACTCGTGCATACCGTCATAGAAAGAAATTAACAGGGTTAAAACGATAAACACGCAATAACCCGTTCAAGGGTATTGGGAAAAATTGCATATATAACTCAAAGAGTTTCAACAGAAATTCACAAACCACCTACTTCAGTGTTGGGAGATCGCTATATATGAACCTCAAGCCTTAAATCACCCAAGAACATCGTAGATCTACAAAAACGTCTAAAATGTTCAACGAATGATAACTTGATAAGAAGGAGGAATAATGAAACGAAGCTCTAGCAGAAGTAAGAGCTTACCTATTCTATCCCAACACAATCGATGACGGTCGAATCGGAGATGGGATGCTTGGTCGGGGGCTCAGAGAAAGATTGTGGCTATACGGGTGCTCTCAGACAAACTAGGTCGAGAAGAAGGCCTTTCTGGAGATTAGATGCGACCCTGGTATGTTTAATAAAAAAAAAGAAAGTACACGACAAGTAATTTTGTAGTACATGGTGTGTAATTTCCCTTACCGAGCCCCACTTTAGGTGGCCTCCAGGTCACCACACATGGTCGTGTGCAAGGCTGCTATACGACCAGCACATGGCTACCCATGGTAACCGAGTACATGATGTGTACTTCAAATATTTCCAAAAATTCATCTTTTTTCTAAAAAATGACCAGAAAAGGAAAACATACCTGAAAAGAAGATCTGGGTTCTTACATGATTGGCAGAGGCGGCTAGTGTTATAGGTGTTAGAGCCGTGTGGACATAGAGGTGACCATGTGGTAGCCGAAAAGGCTGGAAAAAGTAGACCGTGGTGGTGGTCTTGTTTTCAGAGGCCAAAGAACTACAGCAGACGTGGAACCGTGGTAGACGTGGGAGGCCGAATTGGACGTGGCCAAGCGGACCATGTGCAGTGGCCCAGGCAGCCCACCTGCAAGCATGCTGGGCCAAGAGGGCCAGGCTGAGTGGGATGGACCAAGTTGGAAGGCCGAGTGGGCTCGGGCCAGGTGGGTTGGGTCAAACCTCAGCTCGACCCAGGGTGACCGGGGGAGCCATAGAAGAGTCAACCATGATGGTCAACTGTGAGTCGTGGTAGCTCTAGCTGTCATGGGCGTAGCGGCCATGCAGCCATGGTCGCGGACGGTCGACTACTGCCATCGGTCCACAGGCCTAGTAACCCCCTTTAAAACTTCAAATGGGCATAACTTCTAAATGGGTCATCCAATTGATTAGTCGTATATAGTGTTGAGACCCTGATGTTGAGATGGTCATTTTGATACAAGTGGTGAGTTTTTAGTTTGGACTAGCATAGGTTGAGAGCGTTCCCTTGTTCCTTTCCTCGAGGGTTCGACATGTAATTGAATCCACATCACTGGATCGTAATCCTATCTAGAGGTCAAGTCCCAGATAGAGTATGGTATACCTATGTGGTACTTGAGTGAAATCCTCTATCACCCCAAGTGGAGTTTTGTGGAATTGATGTAACCACCAAGAGCAGGGTGTTGGTCCTCTATCTAGAGGGTCACATCAGTAAGGTTAGTGGTATTCCCCAGTGTGTTTGGACATGATCCTCTATGTTCCAGGTTGATCCAGATTTGGTACATGGTATTCCCCAGTGTGTCTAGGAAGGATACCCTATCTATGTATCATAATCTTCCTTGACCAATGTGTTCTATTTGGGTAGGGCCCAAAAGTGATAGACCTATTTGTGAGTGTCTCCAATGATACCATGTATTGAGGAGTGAGTTCTCCCAGAACGATCATGCTTCGGGAAGAATCATATGGTGTTCAATTGGTTGTAGCTTACCTCTAGACTTTGTTTCTTGGATTGAGTATATTTGGATGTTATTTTTATATGTTTTGTAAACATATACCTGTGTAGAGCTGAATGTACTTTCCTTTTTGGTATTTCTTTATGGTATTTCTTTATGGTTTCGGGGTGTACTACTGAGTAGCGTTATACTCACCCCTACATGGGTTTTTCCCAAACGTGTCAGGTCTTATGTAGATGATCGACCTTTCGATGGAGTCCTAGGAAGACCAGGACCAGGTGGTGCTTTGTGAGACTAGATAGACCGAGGTGTCTTCCTATAACTTTTCAAACAGCATTCCTAGTACCTCTTTTTTTACTATTTAGGATTTTGGTTACAAACTCTTTTTGTTGGGCTTGTATTTGGCCCTATTTTCTTTCCATTACTTTCATGATTGACTCTAGTTGTAGGATATAATGGTTTTAATTAATTGTTTATTTAGTGTTTTTACATTTCAGTATTTGTGGTTGGGAGATGTGTGCTTGTGTGCAAGTACTTTAGGATAATGCCTCCCATTTTTGGGATATTCCTACTTGGTGTTAGTCACTTGCCCATTTCATATTAGAGGTGGGCTTGGGGTAGTCACAGCAGGGGCCCCTCTGGGATGGGTTGTGACATCCTTACACCTTAGTCATGGTTTCTTAAGATACAGAATCTTAATCATGGAATAATTAACATATTTATTCATTATATGGAATTTTATAACCATTCATATTAATTGATGATGAAAAATTAATTACATCACTTTGTGGAGATGGTAGTCCATACATACGTACGACTGATGTTTCCACTTTTCAATGGATGGAATGAAAGAAAGGTAAATAATAATTCACTATTTCATCATCACAATTATGTTATATATATCATATATATTCATTAAATATTTCCATATAACCAACCCTATAAATAAGAAATGAAAAATGAATCACATCACTTCATGGAGGTGGTAGTCCACCCGCATGCACGAGCGACGTTATAGTTTTCCAAATGATAGAAAGGAGATAGAAAATAACTATACCATTAAAATAAAAACATCTAAGTATAGTAAATATGATTGTATAATAATTTTAAGATTGTTAAAGAACATTTTTAGGAGATTTAATAAGGAAAAAACATGAAAAAGATTAGTTAGAACATATACCTCTTCTTCAGGTATCTTCTTTTGAAGAGAACCCTAAGAAATTTGGGATAAGTCATTTGAAAAAAAAACATCATGTTTATGTATAAAAAGGTTATCAAATTATTTTGGTAAATATAGGTAAAGATAAAGGAATAAATTGGCATGGATAAGAGAGGATAAGAGGTGACCTTTTATAAGTGAGGGGAGTGGCACACTTGTAATTACTATAAATTTTAAAATAATATATGGTTACTTTCATGGTAATATGGGTCAAAATTATCTCAAATTAGTATATGGTATGATATATGATCTAAATAAATTCAAATAATAGGATTTATACAAGTTTATAGGTTATTTTAACTCTTTTATTTTTAGTTTAACCCCTCATTAACCCCTTTTAACCCTTGTTGTGTTAAGAATATACGTAGTCTTTAAGGGTTAATATTATAATTATAAAATGTAAAGTGGATAAAAAATGGAAATGGTTGATATTATTGACTATTTCCCATTAAATTTACAATATATAATTTTTTTATGATTTTATAATGATTTAAAAATAATTTTTAAATATTAAATACCTTTTGTGGGGCTATTCACAAAATTTTACTTTAAACATAACAAGACAACAATGGAATTATAATATAAACACTTTAACAATAAATAATAATTTATAAGTATCCATAAATTTCATGTAACATCATATTTCACCCAAAAAATATTACTTTTAATGTTTTAATATAATTTACTAGATTTTTCTACTACTTGTACAAGCGCTGCATCGGAGTTGCGTAAGCATTCAAGGTAATTATAACATAACTAAAAATTAAAGACAAATTAATGTCATAAAAATAATTCATTAATCTTAAAAAATAGTTAGAAAAATTTATAATAACTTTTTATTCTCATGAAAAATTATTATGGGTAATAAAATAAAGAGAGTGACATTTTGTACTTATTATTTACTTAAAATGATATAAAGGTCAAAATCAAAGGCATATGGCACAAAAATTATATATTTTCAAATATAGGATGATTTAGGGTTAAATAAACTCATCCAATGGAATAAAATAAATTTTTGGAATTTTTTAGACCTTTTCTTGTAGTTTTATCCTTATTTAACCCATTTTACCCTTCACCATGGTGATAAACTTTTACCATGGTTACTATTCATTATGAAAAAAAATGAAAATGACTAAATTACCTAATTTGAAAATGATAATATAAAATATAGAATCCATTTTCTTTTATTAAAATTCAAGAAGGGTGGTAAATTACTTTTAATAAAAATTTGAAAAATATAATGAAAAACAGTTTTTAGAAAAATACTGATTTTAATCATAAAATTATTTTTTGAAAAAATGATTATTAATATTGATCCCATATTATTAGATGAATTTTGTTTAATCAATTGTATCTTATTTTACTTTAAAATCAACTCCAAGATATAATTATAATTTAAAACTACTTGATTTAATGAAAAGAAATGACAGTTTTTCAAAAATTGGCATTTTCACTATTCACTTAGAAATAAATATTTTCAGAAAAATCCCAAAAATTCACCCTAAGATAGTTTTATATGATGAAATAAAAAATAAAATATTTTTTTATCAAATTAAATTTCAAAAATTTATCAATTTAACTTTTAAATTAAGATACATTATATACAATATAACCACTCTTGTAGAAAAGTGGCCATTTTACTCTAATTGTTAATAACCTCATTTGATTTCATTATTATCATTAAAAATTGTGTACTTATGTACTAGGTATTAATAAATAAATTTGTATTAGGAAAAATTTTCTATATAAATTTCATTACACGGTTACTTCTATTCAAAATCTCCAATCCAACAGTTGGGTTATAATAATCACATTTAAATAATAATATTTCTATAGTATATCATGGTTTATTTAACCTCAGTGTTGTGTGCATCAAAAGATATCCATCACATAAAAATTATTGAAGAAAAAATATTATAAAATTAGAGAGTTTCACAATCAAGGATGAGAAAGCAAAGGAATGAATGGGGAAGGAACCCCTACCTCTAGTCTTGTCTTCCTTTGGATACTCCACTAACTTCCTCACACCTTGAGTCCCCTCCTTTGCATCTAGCCTAAAACCTTTGGAGGTGGGACTTTTATTCAATCCATGGGATTAGGGAGGTATCTGGGAAAATTTAGAGAGGTATTTGGATAGATATTTTTACAAGTAATATTTTTTTGAAGTTAGGAGTAAGGGGTAGAGGAAGGTTGTTTATATATCCAACGATGAGGGGTATTCTAGAATATAGTATTGATTATTTTATCAATTATAGAAAATAATTTGAATAATATTAATTTATATGAATTTTATTGATTTATGATTAAACAAATGAAGTTTATTTGAAAATAAAATCCATTCAAAACTGAATGGTCTCTTGAAAATAGTTTATTAAAATTATAGAATTAAAAATAGTTTTGTATAGGAATAAAATATAAGTTGGGATTTAAAATTTCAAATATATGTTTACAAATTAAAATTATTATTTTCAAATAAATTATTTAATTCCTTAAATACATTTTAAGTAGAGAAAAGGCTTTATAAAATTTGAAGACATATTTATATCTTGATAATGTCAAAAAAGTTACTAAATTTGTAAAACTATATTTTTTACTATTTACTAAAAATAATTTTTTAGGAAAATAATAAAAAATCACTGTAAACTAATTTCAACATGAATATTCTAATTTTTTTTTTTAAAAATCAAACTCTAAATAATATAAATTTAACATTAAAATAAAATCATATAATACATGGAAAACAATTTTTTTGAATAAATACAATTTTTTACTATGTATGGTCACATTCTTATTTTTTATTATTTATTAATTCCTATATAATTAATAATAAATAAATAAATATATTTTAACTAAAATAAGTTTCAAAATTAAATAATTAAATTTTGACATAAAAATTTATATTTTACTAAATAAGTTAAAATATACATCATTATAATTTATACTTATTTTTATTTTAAGTTATATTATTTGAAGAAACATTTTATAGAATTTTAATATTCATATTTACTTATTTTTATTCATTAAAATTGTTAATTTTAGGAATTTTACTATTCTCATTAGTCAAATTACCATTTTAACAGTTAGTTTATATTCCCAAGGCTCATATATTATTCCAACCATCATATAATCACTGCGCTTCTTATAAATACTTATTTTTTATTATTCCTTTACACATTTTTATAAAATTTATTCATATTTCATTTTAAAATATGAATCTTCTTATAATATTTTGTTTTATTTTTATAGTATATTCTATGAATAAGATAATTTTTAGGGATCCTAATGTACCAAAATATTATGTTATAGTTTTATTACTTCTTGAAAATATTACCCCCAATGTACTATTTTCAATCTTTGGGGAATATTCATAATTCACATGTAATGTTTTATATTGATGTAAAAATGATGATTGTTATGTGTATGATTTATATTTTATATTATGCCACAAATATATTTCAGATTGAGGGTATTATATTTGAAATTATAGGTCATTACATACATCCGATCATTAAAGGGTATGAAACATTCACCATCATGTCCTACACATTTTACTTCATACACATCATTTGTGTTATGGATTCTGATTCCACAATATATTCATATTTTTTTACACTCAATGTGATAAAATTTTGTTTCCTAGAGTGCCAAGAAACACATATTACTATGATAAAGAATGTACCTCTATAAATAGACTTCCAATCACCAACATATCCTACCAAATCTACATATGAATAACCATAAAGTTTAAATGATGTGTTCTTTATATAACTAAAAAAACTACATTCCCTTTTATATGTCTTGATATATATTTCACCACTACAAGATGTGACTCCTTAGTATTTATTTGGAGTCAAGAAAAAAGTGTAACTATAAACACAATTTCAGGTTTGGATTCCATCAAGTAGAGTAGTATACCAATAATCCTACAAGAATCCATTTTATCCACACTCCACCCTTACTCATCAATGAAAAATTAATCCCAAGTGCTATAGAATTATATACCTATATTTATTCCTCCATACTAAACTTCTTAAATAACTCATAATCATACTTCTCTTATGAGATAATTATTGAAACTGTTATGCTTGTGAATTTCATGCCAGAGAAGAATTTCATCTCATTGACCATTAATATCTCAAATATTTTTCTCATTTAGGAAGTAATGACCTCATAATTTTCTTCCTTATTTATGTAAAAAATAATTTCATCATCATACACAAACATAGTGAGTGATTTGTTTCCTCTCCCTTCACATGGAGAATAGAATATACATTGATGTTTTGAAATTTTATGCTCC
The DNA here is from genome assembly GCA_963277665.1 of Viscum album. Taxonomy (NCBI): domain Eukaryota; kingdom Viridiplantae; phylum Streptophyta; class Magnoliopsida; order Santalales; family Viscaceae; genus Viscum; species Viscum album. The sequence goes on from OY728144.1 coordinate 292,947,314, forward strand.
TTAAGCAATTATTTATCTTTGAATACCATGATTATGGTTCTTATTTTAGTTCCATACAATATATTATTTAGTTTTAAAGTTAGAGAACCATCACTATCAAGGAAAAATCCTTCCATTTTGATCAATATAAACCTCTTCCTCAAGTTCACCATTAAAAATTTCTAACATCACATCCCTTTGGAAAATATTGTAATTCCATTAAGTTTATATTCAAATAAAAATTCCTATCATTTCAAGACTTGTGACTGGAGTAAAATCCTCATCAAAATCAATACCCTAAATTTGAGAGTATCCTATGCAAAAAAAGACAAGATTTGTTTCATGATACTTCAGCTTTCTTATTAATCTTATTCCTAAAGACCCACTTCATCCCAGTCACATTATTGTTTTTTGGAAGTGACACCTGTTTAAAAGTTTTATTTTACTTAATTTTATTGAGAACTTATTTCATCATTGTTATCCAATCCTCATGTTGTAAAGATTATTCAAAAAAATTGGTTCAACATGTGAAAGAAAGCTGGTGTGATTAGAGATCCTCAAACTTGTCATGACCCAACTCATCGGGTTCTAACCCGTGACTACCCTAAGCCCACCTCTAATAGGATAGGGGATGGAAACTAGCATTGAGTAGGAATATCCCACAAATGGGAGGCATTAACCTAATGTACATGTACACACACATATCAAATCCCACACAATGTTGAAATATAAAAAAACTCAAACCAATGCTTTCATACATCTACAATCCCACAATCAGGGTATGATAGTAAATTACTGAAAGTGAAAAAAGGGTAAAATACAAGCCCAACCAAAAACTGAAGAGATTACAACCTACTCTAAGGGTGATGACTATGATCAAATGCAAGAACCCAGAAAAAACATCGGTCAACAGAGCTCAAGTTATACTCCACCTACTCCCTATCCTCCCAAGACACCATAAAAAGGGTCATTGTCTGTATAAGACAAGACGCATGAGGGTAGATCCCATGTAGGGGTGGGTATAAAAATACCCAGTAGGACACCTCAAAATCACTAAAAATGAAGAATCAAGAATATTCAACTCATAATAGTAATACATTACTAAATAGAAATAATAAAACACATATATACTTAGGAATGATACCGCACCACCAGATGGTCACAACCAACTATTAGCCATAATATTCTTCTCAAAGCATCGATTGTTCCAGTAGAATTTACTCTAATATCCATTTTATAAATAGAGACACTCATCCAAGAGGTCAAGATCATTATGCCTCACCCAATAAAGATCACTGGTCTCATAAGACCACGAAACTCAGATATGGGGCAATGACCATGACCACTATGGGACACCATGAAACCAATCTAGATCAACTCTCTATGTAGGTGATTTTACACCAACGATACCATGAACCCTATCGATATGAGCTAATTGATGGAGGATCAATGGCCTACTCAAGGAGGTTACACCGATTCCACAAACCCCACCCAAGTTATAAATAAGATAAAGGATCACACTCCAGCCTCACGAAGGGACACCATAAACTCTATCTGAGACTCATCCTCTAGAGGGGATCACAATCCATAGATAAATACATAATTCCACATAGTAACCTCAAGGTTAAAAACTAATGGGAAAACCACTCAACCAACACTGGTCTGAACTGAAGAGACGAAGATCTCTAAGCAATCTCTAAGGGAGTACACGGTGTGTAAGTAGAGTACATGGTGTGTATCGCTCAACTTGGTTCTTCCCGTGTGGTTCTTCCTCACAAGGTATGTAAATATACATATACATGGTATGTAGGAAGATTACATGGTTTGTAGAGAATTCTTGACACCCTTCTCATGTCACCTGCTTGTGCCCGTGTACCACTAGATATGACCATGTAAACATAGTCATATATGTGTCCGAGTACATGGCCTATCCGAGCCCATGTACTCCTGTTCGTGTCCATGTACCCTCCTAGGTACACACAGAGCCACCAAGGAAGGGTCACATAGTGTGTTAATGGGGAACATGGTGTGTGATATTTAACTCTATTGAAAACCCAAGAAACTCAGCCAGAGGGTCCCAGATGGTGTGTAACGCCGGATTACACACCGTGTATCATAGGATTTTATAGATCCCATGGGTTCTCTTACATATCCTTATGTGTGTATCTGTAGTCACTACCCAAGCAGGAGGTTATAGATCTGGGTTTAAACAAGCCTTTGTTTTTCATAGATTATATATCTAGGCTTTGAATCCGCTCGATAGACACCCACTCATGCCATTTGTAGTCACACCATCAAAACTAGGACGAACGAGTACCAAAAATCCATTCCAATATGCCTATGATCATCCTTCATCATTGTTCCACCTCAATCATAACCTTGATCATGAACCACACCCATAGTATTGATCTGTTGTGCTGAAGAAAGTTTGTGCAATGATTGAATATCAAGTATTCGTTGAACCATGATCCAAAGAAATTAAATGTGATGAACATGAGAAGAATGGGGGGGAGAGAAATACACAAGTCATTAAATGTGAGGAAAAAACCTCAACATTTTTTCATTCATCCTTGATCCATTTTCATAGAAATAGAAATACAAAGAGGAAAATAAACACAAAGAATAATTTAAATTCATCAATTTAATCTACCACTGATGCGTGAATAAATTATGTTCATAGAATGGATCCACATTAGAATAGGATAAAAGAATGGGATGGAAAAGAAAAAATCAAACATCCTACCTAGAGTTTGGATCGATTGTTAATGAAGAATAGTTTGGTGTTTTTGTCGTTGGTGAGATCCATGGACTCTAATTGTGCAGTGATCCTTGTTCTGATGTCATCCTCCAAGAATGCTCTCCTCCAACATTTCTCTAGATCTTCAGGGTTTAGTGTCCAACCCTAATATTATTTCATAACCATATATTTAAAGAGGATGTAGGTCCATGTGTCAAATAAAATAAAATAAATCATTTATTTTATTAATCATGCGCCTGCGAATTTTTTTCCACAAATGTCACGCACCAACAAAGTTTATGTCATGTCTTGCATAAAACTAATTCTATGAACTCAAAAGTGCACTTAGATTTTTGATTTTGATCCCCCATTCTGGATTTATTCAACTTTTTAAGGAAAACTATGTGCACGTGATGCTTAAATATTTAATATATTTCAAAAATTTATTTTGGACTCACCTGACCTTCGAATCTCAAGAAATCTCAGCACCTGGTCTCAAAAATATGCCACATAATATCCAAAAATAAAAAATTGAAGTCATTATATTCTCACCAACTTAGGGATTTTCATCTCAAAATGAGAAAAGCCTACTAAAAAACATGAGGTTACTAGGCTCAGGTCTCCCACTCCCAGGTTCTCTCTTGAAGATTCCCATGTTTCCACTAGACATGCACTAATGGAATCCATCACCCATGAGGGATCCTATCCTACCAATTCTTAATCTCCACCGGTTACTCAAAAAAGGTAGATTCATCCTCAATTTCTAGCTCACCCTAGTTGATGACATGCAATGGGTTGTGCACATACCTCCTCAGCTACGACACATGGAAGAAATTGTGTACCCATCCCAACTATGGTGGAAGAGATAAGTGGTATGTCACCTCCCCGACTCTATGTAGTATCTAGAAATGGCCATTGAATCTCATAGATATCTTTCTTCTTCAGCCAAATCTCTATAATCCACATCTAATTGAGACCCTCAAGATCACATGGTCTCCCTTATCGAACTCTAGAGGTCTTCATCATCAGTTTTCATAAGTCTTTTAATGGCTCGGTGCAGTCCACATCTGCTCCTGGATGATCTGTAGCTTCTCTATAGTAGCTCACACCAATTTCATTCACATGAGTACTGACTCACATAGATCAGTCCAACAAAGTATTGAACTTCAAGTTCAACCATAATAGGACTCAAATGGTGTCATACCAATGGTGGAATGGTAATTTTGTTGTATAAAAACTCCACCGAGGGTAGATGATCCTCCCGAATATAGCTAAATTCTAACATGCAAGACCACAACATGCCCTCCAAGACCTAAATGGTCCGCTCAGTATAGTCATCATTCTGGGGGTGAAACATTATTCTCAAGTTAAACTGAGTCTTAAATGCCTCCTACAATCCTCTTCATAATTGTGATGTGAAGAGAGCATCACGATCTGAAATGAACATCAACAGAAATAAGTAGAGTCAGAATATCTTGTGCACATAGAGGCATCCCAATCTCTCAACTAAACTCTGCTCTTGAATAGATAGGAAGTGGTCTGACATGGGGTGTTAGTCTATGATCACCCATATGGAATCATTTCCTATTGATGTACATGGTAACCCTATCATAACTTTCATGTATATCCCATCCCACTTCCACTATGACACCTCAAGGGGTTGAGCTAAACCTGTTGGAACCTAGTGCTTAGAATTCACTTACTAATAAGTGAGGAGTCAACAGAAAAACTCTACACCAAAACTCTTCATGTATATCCATTAAATATGATGTTGGAGATATTGGTACATATTTTACACACCTAGATGTACCACCAAAGGGAATGTATGAAACTCTCGTATCACCTCCTCCTACAACATCAAAGGCGCTATTTTTCATACTTTGAAAAGGATAGTGTGCTCCCCATCTTCAAAATATCCATCAAGAGAACATCCAGTGGATATATGAGTACATAAGGTCTCATAATTGATATCTCCATGTTGATAATCCTTGATATGTTGTAAAAGTGGTAGGGTAACAACCATAAACTGAAGTTATGAAGCACCATCCTTATCCACCAAGGAAAACTACAACGAGCCTAACTACTCTAATGCCTCAGTCAATAATAGAGAACAATATCTTTTGTTGAGAGCATTATCCACTGCGTTCCCCTTCCCAGACACCGATAGGAACTGTAGCAATGCTGACCACTGTAGCGGAGTTGACCGACCGACACCGACAGGCACTGTAGCGGTGCGGACTTCGGGGTCAACTTTACTGTAGCGCTTTTGACAAAGCCAGCCGCCGTTCACTGTAGCGATGCGGACCACTTTTCGAACAGTGATCGTCTTCTCCATTTGTTTTATAGCCCATTTCGGGCTACGGTTTTAGGATCGAAATCCTCTGTAATTTTGTGCTCCTGAATCATAGTGAAATTATGCCTCTCCCGTGGACGTAGGGATTTTTCCCGAACCACGTAAATCGTTGTGTCCTTTGATTTCTTTTTTTTTTCTTTTTTTTTTCGTTTTTTCCTCGTTTCTGTCGTTGTGTCTCCCGGCGATTCCGCAACAGAAAGCTCTGGAATACCTCCTATGCATGCATAGACAAACTTATAAGATAGAGGAATTGGGGGCTCTAAACAGTGATAGGTGACCAGAGGAGGAGCCTGTAAGGGAGGAAAACAAGGCCGATCTTGGACTGAAACCACGAGGGATGAAGGCCTGGACTCCTGAACCTCCACAACTAAAGGAAAAAGGGCCAGCTCCACGGGGGATCTATCTGCATCCAGGGAATCAGCTTACGAACATACAGGGAGATCAAGGAAAGAGGCAGGCTGAGGGACTGGGGCTAGGTTCAGAATCTCCGAGCTTTCAGATAGGGAAGCTGAAGGCAGCAGTTGCACAGGGACAGACTCAATTCCTGAGGGGGCCAAGGCTGGTCCTAGAGGATGCGGGATGAGGGTAGTCGCAGGACACTTTCCTAGGAGTGGGTTTCCATGCTACCTTCAATCCAAATCCGAATGCCCTTGAATGAGACAATGCAAGCAAAACCCCGGAGAGTTCGAACACATCAACTTCTGATAAGAAGGCTCCATCGGAGCCTGCGCAAAGGAGGATACGCTGAGGAAGGGGAGAAGTTAGGTCCACTTTGACACAAATTCGTGTGACCATAGTGAACTCCATCCTCAAAGTTAATTCATGAAATCGACCAAAGGCGTCTCCTATACTTGAATAACAGGATTGTGAAACGGGAGAGGGAGGCCTGGAAGCTGGATCCACAGTGCTGCTAACGAGGAATCACCGCCTATATGAGCATCCAGGGACCACCGCAGGAGAAGAAACCTTCGACGTTCACAGGTGAAAGATTCCCTAGCCCAGACCCTGATAAAGTCAAGCTCGGAGAATAGGTGAACACAGAAGGATTTCCTATTTAAAATAGAAATGGTCATAAGACTAGTCAGATTCCATGACCAGAAAAATCGAGCAAAAGCCAGAAGGGGCGGAATCCGCCCCAAATTTAGCCATTAGGATACATTTGTTGTACTCCGAGGCCGCTGTAAATTCCCCGTCAAAAGAGAGAAAGAATAGGGCAGCCTTCCACTGCCTCTCATAGTTTCTATTCCATGGGGATCGGCGGGATTGAAGGAGCGAGGGATTTCGATGGAGGGGGGAGGTCACCAGAGAGGGCCACCTTTCTACAGGTGGTTTGAGAGAGGGTGCCTGAGGGACTGAGGGGGAGAGGCGGGAGTGCGAGGAACGCCGATTGAGACCCTAGGAAGGCCGCGAGAAGACCATGAAGCTTGTAGGGGGAACAGACGGCGGCACTGGGGGCGCCTCTGACCTAGCTGGCACGGTAGCGCACAACTGGTTCACACCAATTTCCTTCCTAATTTTACCCATATCCTCTCTTTTTTGTGTTCCATCTTCTATATGGCAGGTTCCAATAAATCATGATAATTTTTTAATTCAAATACAAAATCTGGACTTTGACCAACTTCTAGCTTCCTATGTTTCAAATCCAACCATCAGATTGTTTCTAAGTGAATCTCCACCGTAGATATTTAAATAGATAGTTAATGGTTGTCCCAACAACTACTAAACTACTCTAAAATTTTCAAATCATTAGTACTGTTTGAATTCTATAGATTTCAAAAATCACAGTGGGACATCATACAATGTGACATGATAGGTTAGTTTTCACTTCAACTTTATTCAACTACCAAATGATTCTTGACATGATCCCGATTTATGTTTAAAAATAGTCTGAAGCTTAATAATCATATATCCTAATCCTTTCCCATAGTCCATACATCGCGGTGTGGCTCCTTTAACCATATTTTGTGATATACTAAAATCTTGTCTTCTATAGTGTGATCCATGAGTCATGGAATGAGAATATACAAATAAACAAAAACACTAAAATTCACCTAAGTCCCTTCATGGTGTGGCGTATATGTCGCAAAGTGTAAGAAAATACTTCTAATTTAGTAATGTAAGAATCCTTACACATGGTCCAAGTGACGCATATCTTGTATTCATGGTGTGTCCAATGTTTCACGACATGAATGATTCTTACATATTATCCAGAGCCCCTATATATAGGACTTTGTAAAATTCTAGACTTTGTCAAATTCCTGTAACTTCACTCACAGTGTGATATGTTCTTGAAACTTCCAGAGCCTTCAAAGATATATCTCAAGCCACATCAACTAAACTCTAACCTTCTTCACATTTCTCAACCAACTACAAAAAACTTCAAATTGAAAACAAATCCAACTTTAACAAATAATGATTTCAATATTCCCCCCATTTTGATTTTTTTGTCAATCCTCCATATTTTCTTCTAAGTTTACCATTTATGCTAACCATTCCCCCCAAAAAAATCAAAGGGTTTCACATGTTCATATTATGAGAACATTTGAGTAGTCATGAATCTGCCACCATTCTAAAGAAAAACAAAGAAAAGAGCTATTAACAAATTCTCTAAGCCTATGTGAGTCAAATCTCAATGTAGGAAACAAGTGAAAGAGTTAATTTCTACAATTCAGTCAATATTATTTCATACCAACCTTCTTACATTTTCAAGTTCCCCATGGATTACTTCTCCCCCTTAACCCTCCATGACATTAGAAAAAATTAGAAACAATAATGTACATGGGGAGAGGGTGTTGGAGTGGTTTCTTGACAGTTTAATTATTTTATGTTTTGATAATTACAATATTCAATATCTCATAATTTTATTTTTTGGATAATTATAATTTTATTGTTTATTGAATTTTATTATTCTTTTTAATTGTTCTTAGTTATTCATCATTTAATTTTATTATTCTCTTTATTCTATATACTTTTTTAGTTAAATCTAGTGAAAATTTATTTTTCAAATGTTATTTTTTACCTTTACATAAGTTCTATAAATTTCCCCTTACCCTTACAAGAGATTTCAAAAACTACCTTTACCTGTATGCATCATTTCATGTACCCTTACAAAGTGTCTATAAATTTTATTTTACCATTACGTGAGCATATCACTTACCCTTACACAATGACTATACAATATGAGTTACCCTTATGTAGCCTATTGATATTTCTTTCCACCCTTACATGGTGCTTGATCTTACCTGTATACCTTTATGCAACTTCATTTTACCTTTATGAAATATATTAAAAATGAAAGTTACCTTTACGCATTGTATTCTCTTACCCTTACAATGTGTGTATTCATTATGTTATACCCTTACACATGCTATACAATTTTCTTATTACCTTTATGCATGCATGGAATTTCCCTTACACAAGCTATATAAATTCATGATTACCTTTATGTAGCATGTATAAAATGCAGTTTACCTTTACACAACCTTTGAAAAATATGTTTAACATTTACTTATGTAGGTAACTTACCCTTACGTAAATCTGGCTTTCCAGTTTACTCTGTTTTCACAATTTTCAAAATATATTGATTTGTTGTATGTGTATAAATAATGTTTAAAATGTTTTAATGTTTTTATAAATTCATATTAATTATATAGAATCTATGAGAAGTGTTTTTATAATTATTTAAACACATTTATATGAAGATCAATCTTTTTCTTTATTCACGCATGAACTTCCAGTAAATGTTTCAAATATTTTGATTTTATTATAATCAGTTGATTTCTTTTTTATTATTATTTCTAAATTCATGTTTAAGTCTAATGAAGTTATTAAAACTTGATTTATATTTTTTAATACAACGTCTTTAAAGTTTGATAATATCGCATGTTTAAATATGGAAAGAAATTTGAAAATCAAATTTTGAAAATTAGAGTTTGAAATTGTGTGAGATTTTATGTGTTATCTTTGACCTATTATTTTGGAGTTGTTTTAAACTTTCTAACAAGTGTTTTTTAATTAGTTTTAATTGCTCAAATGGTTTTAAATTCAAATGATAGTATTTTCGATAATCTCTTTCTCTCTTTCTCTCTCTTCTACATAATTCTAGAATATTATTATTACTATTTTGAATTTGAATTGCCTAATGGTTTCCTTGGATATGTTAAGTTAATTCTATTTAAGGGAATCGAGCGGGCTTGGAAAAATTATGTTCAAGAATCATTGAACTTAGACTTTAAGGACTTAAAGCCCTCAAAGGATTTTAGAACATTTATGAAGGATTTGAAGGCTATAAATAGAGTCTTGAGGTGGCTTGGCAATCTACATCAAAACAACTTGATCATCCAATTGCCAACATGCTCACTTTCTTAATTTCTCTCAAATATTTATTCTTCTTAACTCTCTCTCCCTCTCTTCTAGAGTGTGTTCTAAATTTGTATCATTATCACTCTCTTTATTTTATCAATCTCTCATAGTGTTTTGTCATATTCTCTTGAAATACTGGAGACTAAGCTACAAAGATCCTCTCTTCCCATTTCTTCTATTTTTTGGTGCTTATTACCATTAAAGTAAGGGACTGTGGTTTTCTTGTAAATTACTTTAAAAATTAAAGGGAGTACTTTGTTTTTTGTTTCTAGATTCATCATTAAAGATTTAGTTTCAATTGTATCTATTTTCTTGCTATAACCTAAAAAAGAAAGGGATGGTTTCGTATATAAAGGTTCCGGGCACAGCAGAAGCGTGGTTGGGATGACACCCAACTTTGATTTTTACCATGATCAATGATTATTCTGGGATCAATACGATGATGAATTCCAGTCTCCAAGGAATATAATCAATGATTTAGATAAAGAAGAGAGAAGCCTGAAACCTTTAGAGAGGATCCTCCACATCATGTTTATAATTAATTTAATTAATTTCATAAAGAAAAATAATACCTGGATCTTTGGTATTTTTCTTCATTGATGATGTTGATCGTCTGGAATGAACCTTCCGGATTATCTCATTGCGCTTGTAAGGATCCAAACTATAATCCTTCCAGCGGTGATCCACACGTGCTCCGATGACCTCCGATCGACACCGCTCGTTCTCTGGGTTCTAGCGCAGTGAAGCGAGTGTCTTGTGTCAGTCATTTTTGATCACTTATTCTTCGGACTTGAATAAAATCTCTCATTCTTGAGAGGGGAAAGAAGAGGATTTGAGAAGGAAATTGTTTGGCTCAACAATTATCAATTCACCAGACATGTGGTGTGGTGTATGGCACAATAGGCCTACTTGTCTATTTATATACATGGAATTTCAGTTACAATATTTAATTACATAACAAAAATTAAATACATTCATGAACTTAGAGAAAACTCATGTTCATAATAATAATACCGTGTCATTATTCATGGTGCGCCAACTTGCACAAAATGAAATTATAAAATAAAATTATGCGTCACTAAATAATAGCAGCGTCATTATTATTTTAACTTGTGCCAACTAGTTAAATAATTATTTACCATCTTGAAAATGATTATTTTACTATCGAATCGACCTTGGTCCAGTCGAAATCAACTTCCATTTATTGATCAACTGAATAAATAAATAAATAATTTATTCTCTTAAATAAATATTTTATTTACAAACTAGTAAATAAATATTTATTAAATGTTCAATAAAATAAATAAATAAATTTAATTTAATGTATGCAATCATTTTAACTTGAGTAAAATTATTCCAAGGTCTTGAGAATAATATTTATTTCATTAATTAAATTCAAATAGAATTTAACCGAGACCACCAAAAACACTTAGTATGTGACCCTCTAGGATTCTTTCTCGTTGGCATTAGGCGGGCTTGCCTAAAGTCTAAGAGTACTGTCTAGCGACGAGTCAAGGTACCCAAGAGAAAGAACATAAAGTCACAACAAAGACATCCACATACGAACGCTCACTGTGTAATATAATACTTTTGTTGCAATATCTCATCAAGTAGGTTTTATGATAGTGTCATCAACTTTTATGCTTGATACATCGTTCTTTGACAACCTGAAACAAACTCATCATTACACCATGACCATGGAATTTCGCGTGACAGTTCTATTTAAATCAAAGGGTCGAGATATCAACTTTCATAAATGGAAGGTTCAAATCCTTCCTCAACTTATCCATTAATAACATGCCACTCGTGACACACCCAACACACCCTACTTCCCGCCAACTGTCTGCATGATGGTTTTTGTCAGTAAATCAAAGTGCACGAGTCATGACACGTATTAATGATAATATTAAAGTCTAATGATCATTACACATGCTCACAGATAGAAATATATGATGACACTAAAACATGCGAAATTACTACTAGTGGGATTGTTCTCATAATATCATATCTTGGAGATTACCAAGAGAGAACTTCATGAGAGGAAGTCTCATCTGCTTATGAGTACTAGCACCTGATGGTCTGCATGCTATGTGTCCCATAGTATGTCATCCAACCGTAGTAATATATTTAGGAATATTGTTATAGCATTTCAAGGTTCTCATCATAGCGGGGAACTACCATGACCTTATCAATGCAACAAATACTCTAGGACATTATTACATTATAGTCATGAAAAACAATGAAAAATATATAATAATACATCAAATATCCATGTAATAAAAGTAAAACCATTTGGTTCTAGGACACCAACTCTTACAAACTCCCACTTGGACTAGAGCCAACTGCCTACGACTTTTAGTCCGCTAGACCTCACATGATGATCATGTTTTTACTGAGTTAAGGCTTTAGTCAAGGGGTCCGCCATATTGTCTTCCATGGAAATAATTCTCACTGCAACTTCACCTCTCTGAGAAAAATACCTAAAGAGATGATACTTCTAAAGTATGTGCTTCGTTCGCTGATGTGACCTTGACTATTTTTCAAGAGCCACCACTGCAGTATTATCACAGTACAATGTGATGAGATCTTTATTGCTAGGTATCACATATAGCTCCTGGATGAATCTTCACATCCAAAATAATTCTTTAGCTACCTCAGAAGCTGCGATATACTCGGACTCTGCTGTATAATATGTGACCACACTCTTCTTTGAGCTCTTCCAGATCACTGCACCTATATTCAACGTAAAGATGTATCCCATTTGCAACTTCATGTCATATTGATCAGTCTGGAAACTAGCATCTTTATATCTTCTGATGACTAGTTAATCATCTGTTCTATAAACCAGGAACATATCCTTAGTACACCTTAGATACTTTAGGATAGTCTTGACTGCCATCAAATGATAGTCACCTGGGTCAGCTTGATATCTGCCTACCGCACTCAATATGCAGACGATATTTAGCCTAGTAAATAGCATGAAATACATGACTGACCCAATCACTAATGTGTATAGATTCCTTGACATTATCTTTCTTTCCTCATGTGTCTGAGGAAAAATTTTCTTGGAAAGATAAATTTCATGTGACGCTGGAAACAATCCCCTCTTGGATTGTTCCATACTGAATCTCTTCATTATCTTATCAATGTATGTACTTTGACTTAGGCCCAACAATCTCTTGGATCTATAATGATGGATCTTGATCCCAGGAATATACGCTGCCTCACCCAATTCCTTCATGGAGAAGCATTGATTCAAACATAACTTAATAAACTATAAGGATGGTATCTTGTTTCCAATAAGTAATATGTCATCAACATATACTATTAGGAAAACAACCGCACTCCCACTAAACCGTTTATAGACACAAGGCTCACATTCATTCTTAATAAAACCAAATTCTTTTATGGATTCATCAAAACAAAGGTTCCATGACCTGGATGCTTTCTTTAATCCATAATTGGATTTTTGCAACTTGTATACCTTATTTGCATCCTTTGGAGTCACAAACCCTTCAGGTTGTGTCATGTAGACATCTTCTTGAAGGTTACCGTTAAGGAATACTGTTTTGAAATATATTTTACAAATATCATAGTCATGGTAAGCCGTAATGACAAGTAGAATTCTGATAGATTTTAGCATTGCAACTGGTGAGAAGGTTTCATCATAGTCAATTCCTTGATGTTGTTTAAACCCTTTTACAACCAATCGTGCCTTATAGGTACTGAATTTTCCTTCTGTGTCTAGTTTCTTCTTGAATACCCATTTTTAACCAATAGGCTTTACATCAACTAGAGGATCTACCAAAATCCAGACTTGGTTTTGGTACATGGAATCCATTTTATAATTCATGGCTTATTTCCACTTGGCAACGTCTATGCCACTTACTACTTCCTTTTAGGTTAGAGGATCATTATTATCAACTAATAATGAGTCACCATCCTTAGTAACTAGAAAACCATACCATTTTGGTTCTATAACCTCTCTTGTACTCCTACACATTACTTGTGTCTCTAGAACAAATTCTTCTTCCTTGGAGCTTTGTGGAATCTGTTCATGTACCAACTCTTTTATACCTTAAGCCTCAACTTAATCGAAGTCTATCTTACTCCCACTATCTCTTTTGGAGATGTGATCCCTCTTAAGGAATATGACATGTCTTTCCACTATAACCTTTTTGTCTGAGGGGTTGTATAAGTAATATCCCCTTGTTTCCATGGGGTATCCTATAAAGGTACACTTTGTGCCTCGGGGTGCGAGTTTGTTACCAGAAGAGGCCTTAACAAACACTTCACTACCCCACACATGTAAATTCGATAACATGGATTTTCTTCCACTCCAGAACTCATATGTAATACCATTTATCGATTTAGTTGGTACTTGGATTAGTATGTGTGCCGCTGTTTGTAATTCATACCCCCAAAAGGATAATGGAAGACTTGAATGACTCATCATTGACCTCACCATATCCAACAAGGTGTGGTTCCTCCTTTCTCTTACACCATTCCATTGAGGTGTGTAAGGAAGAGTGAGTTGGTATAGGATCCAAAACTCTCATAAGTAATCAATGAAGTCCTGATTAAGATATTCCCCACCTTGGTCTGAGCAAAGTTTCTTAATCTTCTTACCAAGCTGGTTCTCAACTTCATTCTTGTATTCCTTGAACTTATCAAAGGAATCTGACTTATACCTCATTAAGTAGATATATCCATATCTACTAAAATCTTCAGTAAAAGTTATTAATTATGAGTACCCACCCCTTTCTTCAATTGGAAATGGTCCACACACATTGGTATGAACCAATTCAAGAAGCTATTTAGCCCTTTCACATTTCCCACAAAATGGGGATTTGGTCATTTTTCCTTGTAAACATGAATGACATACACCAAGTGGTTTTAGTTCAAAAGAATCTAAATATCTATCTTGTTATAACTTTGTCAAGCGTTTCTCATTTATATGACCTAGCCAGTGATGCCAAAGTTGGGTGTGGTATGAGTCATGTGAAGTATCTTTTTAATCGATTTCCATTACTTGGTTTGTGTAATCCAACACATAAAGACCGTTGTATAAATGTTCCCTACAAAAACAAATGCTATCTTTATAAAAGAAGAAAAATTCATTTCCAAACTTGAAAAAAAATCCATCTATATCTAGTATAGATAAAAAAATTATGTTTTTGGTTACAGAAGGAATATAAAAACAACCCTTTAACCCCAAGATCATCCCAGTTGGCAACATGAGGTGGTAGTCCCCAAAAGCTACAAAAGAAAGTATGGCTCCATTGGATGCTCATAGATCTACCTCCCCTCGATCAATCTTCCTGAATATACTTGGTTCCTATATTTGGATATATATGTGAGCACTACAAGCTGTATCTAATACCCAATTTGTAGAAATATATAGATTTCATTCGATAAAAAACACACCTAAAGCTTCCACTTGCTTCTTAGACTGGGTGCAGTTCTTCTTCCAATGGACCTTCTTGCCACATGAGAAACAAACAACATCATGTTCCCTTGCCTCCCCTTTGATATTACTTTTATTGGAAGGTCGTTAAGAATCTTTGGGCTTAAATCTCTTTGCCTTCCCATTCCTATTATTCACCATAAGGACAGAAGGTTTTTTGCACTTCATATCTTTGTCCACTTGGAGAATGAGGATAAAACGATCATATAGAGACTTATCAATGTTGTTCATATTGAAATTGACAACAAAGTTAGAGAAGATCTAAGGGAGTGATGTGAGAATGAGATTGGTGCCCAGTTCTTCAGGGAGTTTAAACCTTAGAACCTCCAGGCGCTCAATTTAGCTAATGAGCTTGACTACATGAGGCCCAGCTAGGGCACCTTCGTTAAGCTTACTCTGAAAGAGTGCCTTAGAGATCTCAAACCTTTCCTATCTTTCTCTCTCCTGGTAAAGACCAAGGAGGTGCTCGAGCATACTATAAGCATCCATGTTTTCATGAGACTTCATGATCTCACTAGAACTTGATGATAACATCAAACATTGAATGTAGACCGCGTTGTTCATCTGTTTCTCATAGACCAGGAAATCCTCATCACTCGCCTCTTTGGCAGGTGGATCAGGTAATGATGAATCCAGCACGTAAGACTTCCATTCATAGTGTAGGATAACCCAAAGGCATTTAAACCATTCCTAGAAGTTACCGCTGGTGAGGATGTTGTCTTTATCCAGAATTGATCACAGGGATAGTGTGGTTGAAAATCTTGTCATTTTTATTCTACAATTAAAAGAGAAGATCATTAGTAATTTCTTGATTACATTTTATGATAAATAATAAATTTTATTAAGTTTCCCACTATTTTATCAAGTCCCAATAGCCCTCACCATTGAACTTAGAATGTCTAGTTTCCATGAAATTCTAGTGGAAAGGATCCATATTCCCCTTTGCGTAACCCCAAAAAGGGTTGGTCAAGCTATCAGAAGGTATTTAGGTAGGCAGGTCTTTGCTAACTATGGGCTTGCAGCTCCTTGATCTGTTGAGTGGACTCCCCAATCCTAAAATCATGACTTTGGATTTCCTCAACTCTTGCCTCCAATATTAAACCAATTATAGAAAGGGTTACTCCTCTTGATGTAATATGGTTAAGTCAACCCGAAACCTTTCATAAGGGATTCTTGTATAAAAGTAAGTGTCCCAACACGGGTTGGTAAAACACATAATGTTATTGAGTTTTTCCCTTAATCAAGTAACAGAAGGCTTGTTCTATCTTAATATTTTATTTGAGGTTTTTTATCTGTTATGCGTGAATTTCTTATTACCACATGCTTGTTAATATTAAGTGTAACTTACTTAAGTGATTAACCATGTCTTGATAATATTTACACATAAGTCTAGTTTATTTTAGTTTCATCTTGCATGCTTGTTTAATTTATTAATTATGTGATCGTAACAACACATCCATAATGATAAACCATGAAAATGACAGAAATAAAATAAAGTAAATGGAATGATCATGAGATTTTCTAATGGTTAGTTTATCTAGAAGTTGATAAACTAACCCTATCCTAGGGAAGAAACACCTTGAACCTTTTGGGTTCGTGTTTTACAGCTTCCACCTGTCCACCTCTATATCTCCTGGGATTGGTTTTATCTCATCTCCAGCTTGAACCACCTTCCCTATCTTGGGAGTTCCATCCATTAAATATGCCCTTTTTTTAACTCACATGTAGGTGAGGGGTAAAAGGGGTTTTCACATAAAAGAAACCTTGGGCACGCAGAACCTATATATTAATGAGGAGAAGGCTTGCATGGCAAGAAATTTAATTCAAATAAATAAATTAAAAGAAACCATCCACATACAAAGGTCTTGGTCTAGCTCATGATCATCCATACATGAAATGATATTTACGGATAAATAAAACTAGCATTAAATTCTTTAATCGTTCTTGTTTAAGATAAATCACATTTGAATCAATTAATTATCATCTTTAATTAATAAATACTTCTATCTTAAATCATTTTTTGAATTCCCTTGAGATTCTCATCCATCATAATTTTAAACAAATAAATTAATTTAAAATTATCTTTGTTCGTAACTTGTACCTTGGAGGCAACCCGATGAATTCTTATTCATAACTACCTAATGAGTAGAAATGAACATTACGCAGATGTTAAATTAAACACACATATATAAAACACCTATAACATGTTGTGCCTCAGATTTACGCCTACATGATGGTACACGTCTCAATGGTTTGTATAATATAATAATAAATTTTAATAAATTTGTGTAATTTGGATGAGTACACAACATGTAGTTCCAACTACACAATGTGTACTATTTTTCACCATCCATCCGAAGTACACGCCTAAGGAAACGACATGTGAGTGTACTTAAAAAATCTTCGGAGTACACAGCGTGTCCAGTTGGCCACATGTCGTGTAGTTCATCGTTCCACAATATCCAGCCAGGATAGCTGTGTATGGGGTATATGGTCCAACCCTAACCTGAATGGACTACACGCCATGTCCATTTGGTCCACACGGTGTGTAATCCGGAAACCGCGTGCCACTTGTTCCTGGTCAACACACAAAGTCATTTAAGACTTATAAAGACTCCAACACATGACTTGGTTTGGCGGACCAGTCCGATGCATTGAATCTTGACTACACAATGTGTACTACCGAATACTTGCCGTGTGTTCTGGTGTTGTATGGCCAGAAAGCTTTGGAACCTCTGGATGAGATCCTCTATTTTATTTTGATCAAAATTAAAAGAAATGATCATTTCTGTAAGGTGAATGAGAAATGAAAGATGAGGAATAGATCTCGAGATTCAGATTTGCAGAACAATTAACTTGAATTGAAACAAATAAATTATAAAATGAATAAGTCATCAACAAAATATTTAAATAATTATAAACTATGATGTAACCCCTCTGATACCACTTGAAGGTTCCGGGCATAACAGAAGCATGGTTGGGATGACACCCAACATTGATTTTTACCATGATCAATGATTATTCTAGGATCAATACGATGATAAACTCCAGTCTCTATGGAATATAATCAAATATTTAGATAAAGAAGAAAGAGGCCCAAAACCTTTAGAGATGATCTTGCACATCATGTTTATAATTAATTTAATTAATTTCATAAAGAAAAATAATACATGGATCTTTGGTATTTTTCTTCGTTGATGATTTTGATCGTCCGTAATGACCCTTCTAGATTATCTCATTTCACTTTTAAGGATCCATACTAGAATCCCTCTAGCGGTGATCCACACATGCTCCGATGGCTTCTGATTGACACCACTCATTCTCCGGGTGCTAGTGTGGTGAAACGAGTGTCTTGTGTCGGTCGTTCTTGATTGCTTGTTCTTCAGGTTTGAAGAATATCTCTCGTTCTTGAGAGGGGAGAGAAGAGGATTTGAGAGATAAATTATTTGGCTCAACAATTCTCAATTCAACAGGCGTGTGGTGTGGTTTATGGCACAATAGGCCTACTTGTCTATTTATATACATGGAATTTTAGTTGCAATATTTAATTGCACAACAAAAATTAAATACATTCACAAACTTAGAGAAAACCCATGCTCATAATAATAATATCACACCATTATTCATGGTGCGCCAACTTGCACAAAATGGAATTATAAAATAAAATTCCTCATCACAAAATAATAGTAACGTCCTTATTATTTTAACTTGTGCCAAATAGTTAAATAATTATTTACCATCTTACAAATAATTATTTTACTACTGGACCGACCTTGGTCTGCTCGAACTCCACTTCCATTTATTGATCACCAGAATAAATAAATAAATAATTTATTCTCTTAAATAAATATTTTATTTAAAAACTAGTAAATAAATATTTATTAACTTTTTAATAAAATAAATAAATATATTTTATTTAATTTATGCGATCATTTTAAATTTAATAAAATTATTCCACGGTCTTGAGAATAATATTTATTTCATTAATTAAATTCAAATAGAATTTAACCGAGACCACAATTAGTGTGTAACCCTCTAGGATTCTTTCTTGTTGGCATTAGATGAGTTTTCCTAAAGTCCAAGAGTACTATCTAGCAATGGGTCAAGGCACCCAAGAGAAAGAACGTAAAGTCACAAAAAAGAAATCCACATATGAATGCTCACTACGTAATATAATCCTTTTGTCATAATATCTCATCAAGTAGGTTTCATGATAGTTTCATCAACTTTTATTCTTGATACGTCATTCTTTGACTACCTGAAACAAACTCATTGTTACACCATGGCCATGTAATTTTGTGTGACGGTTCTATTTCAATCAAAGGGACGAGATATCAACTTCTATAAATGGAAGGGACAAATCCTTCCTTGACTTATCCATTAATAACATGCCACTTGTGATGCACCCAACATACCCTACTTCCCGCTAACTATCTGCGTGATGGCGTTCGTCAATAAATCAAAGTGTGCGAGTCATGAAACATATTAATGATAATCTTAAAGTCTAAGGATAATTGCACACGCTCGTAGATAGAAATATCTAATGAAACTAAAACATGCAGAATTCCTACTAGTGGGCCTGTTCTCATAATCTCATATCTTGGAGATTACCAAGTATGAACTTCATGAGAGGAAGTCTCATATACTTACAAGTACTCGCACCTGACGGTCTTCATGCTATATGTCCCATATTATGTCATCCAACCACAAAACTATATTTAAGAATATTATTATAGCATTTCAAGGTTCTCATCATAGTGGAGAACTTCCATGACCTTATCAATGAAACAAATACTCTAGGACATTATTACATCATAGTTATGTAGAAAAACGAACAATATGTAATAATACATTAAATATCCATGTAATCAAAGTAAAACCAGCTGGTTATAGGACACTAACTCTTATAGTATATTGGATACCATTAAATATAATGAACTAATACATTAAATACTTAAGCAATTGAGGTGGGTGACATAATGTTACCTTCAAGTACCTTATCAAATAACTTGTCTCATTTACTCTC
Organism: Viscum album; assembly: GCA_963277665.1. Lineage (NCBI taxonomy): Eukaryota > Viridiplantae > Streptophyta > Magnoliopsida > Santalales > Viscaceae > Viscum > Viscum album. Next base: position 292,967,238 of record OY728144.1, read on the forward strand.
CACATTTTTAATTATTTATCACTTAATTGTTATATTATCGATTCGCTCTTTGTTTTATTCTTACACTTTTATTATTATATTTAAATATATTTTTTTATTCAACTGTAATGTCTAATAAATTTTGTGTATTTTTTTAATTATATGGATCTATTTTGAGGCTGTGTGCTATGACGGCACGTGATTCTGAGGTCTGGAGAGCTCAGAACGGAATTTTGAACTTTTTTTAAGGTACGTTCAATAAACTCGTGAGTAGGTTTTTTAACTTTTGAACCGGTGCTCGGATCAAAAATACGAGGACAACATTGAACTCAGAATGTCGAGATTCACCTAGAATGGACTTAACTTTGATTAGCAAGGGTCGAACAAAAAATTTTATTTTTGGACTTTTCAAAAAATAATAAAGTAGCTTTAAAAAGTTATTTTATTTTCTTTTGTAATATTACATGAGGAGACACGACGACACTACGGTGCAACGACGAGGTGGTGACATGACACATTAATGAGGTTCATTAATGACCCATATCACACAGCGTAACGATGCAATAAAGGAAGCATAACAGGGATGCTGTTTCATAAATGAAACAGTGTAACTGAAATTATGCGACGTGATTTTCCTTTGTTATGTCTAATGCATTGGTAGACGGAGAATTAAACTTCGAAAATTTTCTAAAGAACCCCTGACAAACTTTTTCCCCAAAAAAGAACGACGAATGCTGATGAGACTTCACCGACTTCGATGAACCTCGAAGAACAAAGCTGGAAGTGATGACGTCGATGCCTTGAAATCACAAGGACGAACACTACGACATCAAACATCAGTGAAGTAGGGGTTTGAATTTTATTTCAAAGTTCTTCCCCACTCTTCTTTTTTTGGAAACGTCGAACACAGATCAACCCACGAACAAGTTGAACTGTGATTCGTGCGTTTATGCAAGAGGGTGAATTTTCATAGGGATTTATTATCTGGGATTAAAAACTTGCATGAAATGATTGAAATTAAATCCTTGAAACCCCCTTGATTTAAACCTCTAACGCGGAGGGCCCGAGCTGACATGAACAAGGCCCGAGCACCTCCGCTCATGCGTTCTTGGTGGCTGCATTCTCGAAGTGTCGACAATTTGATTTACGGGAATGAGTAGGGATGCTGATGACCTAAGAGCCCCGTAGGCATAGACATACTGGGAAACAGACCACTAGAGAAACTACGGTGGCCCCCTAAAGGTGCCACTAGTGCGACAACACTGGCGGCTGGCCCACGCCAATCGTGTGAAGTGGGCGGCGCCAACCGGCGCCGCGGAAGCAATGGAGGTGACCTCCCTCACCGACCACGATTGAGGAAGGCGGCGGACCGCGACAGTGAGTGTCGTGGCGCCAGGAGGGTATCGTGTGAAGGGGGTGGCCCGGATTTGGTTACCTCATCCTGAATAGGCGCTCCCACCAGCCGCACCGCACGACCGATCAAAGGGATGGCAGGCGATTCCCCCAGCCCAGCAGGCTGGTCCCATGGCCCAATGGTCTGGACCCACGCTGGCAGTCTGAACCCGCACCTTTCGAGCTAGGCTGGACTAGATCTGGTAGCCGAGCGACCCAATGAGATAGACCCTTGACCAAACCGGGCCGGATCCAGTGAGGTCTATTGGGCTTGGCCCACTGTCCATGCCAGACCAGATCGACCTCGACCCGAACCAGGTCAGGTCGAGTCTGTCTAATTATACTAGGGTATGTGGGACCCCTGGGCCGGGTTGGTCGGGTCGGTCTGCCCGGGTCAGACTGGGCCCCATCACAACTGGGCCCCTGTTTACTAAAATGCTCATATCTTGCAAACCACATGTCGAATTGACAAGCCATTTGCGGAATTGGGACCCTCTTGATGTGGAAGATCTTTTGGCATGATTTGTAGTGACTTTCTTGAACATTGAGATACGATGAATGGATTGGGGAGTGCTTCTCCCAAGCGCGTTACGTATGGAATCCCGTGGTTGGATGAGACCTGAAGACTGCTCGACGACGGCCTAGTGGGAAGAAAATCTATGTGACTCGGAAGGCCCATGGTGGGGAGAGACTCTGTGTGACCTAGAAAACCTATAGTAATCGACAGGAGGAGTACCTCAGTTCAACCAAGGTGGGAAGCGACTCTGTGTGACCCGACAGACCCATAGTGGAGAGAGGATCTATGTGACCCAACATACCCATGATACTCATTAGGGATGAGTACCATAGCAGTCCAAGGTTAGTGGGAAGAAGCTCTGTGTGACCCGGCAGACCCACTGTACTCGATAGAGGAGGAGTTCCCCAGCAATCGAGGAGTTTGATGATATGACTGATGATGTTAATATCAAAACCCTAGAATATACCTAGTGTGATTTGTCTCATGCTTCATGATTTACTTTGATGATTGTTATGTGGTCTTTCATTTTTGTCTTGGGGTCCATACTGAGTATTGTTATACTCACCCCTGCACGGGCTTCGCCCACATGTGTTGTGTCTGGTGTAGACAATTGATTTTTTGACGAAGTTGCTCAGGGGGACGGGACTAATAGACGCTATGACAGTAGATTCAGAGTACTAGGACCAGGTGGGGCCTTTTAGGACCAGGCAGACAAGACATACTACTTCAGCTTCTAGTAGCTTCACTAATCTTACGATTAGGTGGTGTTTTCTACGGATGGCCATCAAAGCTCTTTTTTTGTACATTATTGTTTCAATTATTTTGTTGGGTTTGTATTATGGACCACTCGCTTTCAGTTATACTTTTTACTCAGTATTGTTTTAGTATACTTGTTTTTCCCCTTTAGTGTGTTGATACATGGTTGGGTGTGTGTGTGAATATAGGTACTCAGGCAAGTGCCTCCCACTTTCAGGTTGACACCTTCGGTGCTAGTCTCCAACCCTTAGCCTTCGAGAGGCGGGCTTGGGGTAGTCACGACATGAGCCCCGGGGGATGGTTCATGACATTGACTTTGATTATTTCGTTTATTTCTTTATACTTTTTTAAATAAGTATTTAAACTTGGAGTGTTTTTCTTTAAATTTTCAAAGTGAAATTTACCTCCCCACTTACCATTTTACCTATCTCTAACCTACATTTGGTATCAATTTTTTTTATTTGTTTAATTTTTTTTCAAATTCTTTCAAAAAATTTATTAACAAAACATTTAACCATTTTTTCTAATAAATATCTCTTTTTAAAATGGATTTTTCAAATGCACATGGTGGTCTTGAAGGATAATCATTGGGTTATACTCTGTTTTTATGGTACTAATTATGTTTATTGGAAATCTAGAATGTATAATTTTCTTGGATCTATTTGATATCCTATTTATAATTTTTTAATGCATGGATATTCTTTTTTTGAAAGGTTGGGGTCAAATCCCCTTTATTGAAAGTAGAAAAATAGAACAAGAAAAGAGAGGATGCGGTCATACAATAATATGCCCTCATCAGGAAATAAAAATAAAAATAAAACAGTAAAAAATAACCAAGTGTCCAATAATCATCGTCACCAGATCATAGGAAAACTCCTCTCTCCACATCTAGAAAAACTAATCAGACCACACGAGAGAGAGTGCTCAAACTATGATTTGAAACTCATCCACCCCAATCATGAGGATGTCAACCCCTTCTACATGACTTAACCCACTGCCATGGTCCCCTTCCATCATCAGTAGATTCATCATCCAAAGTGGTATTTATTTATTATGCTTTAGAATAATTAACACATTTATGTATACCCTCCTCACTAATGTCAGAGGAAAGCAGTTCAAAAGGATTATGTGTGTGAACATTACCTTTGACCTGGTTTTGTACTGCCTTAGAAGATCTTGTAACATCATAATGTGTGCAAATAGCCTATAACATTATTATATCTTGAGGACTCTTGTCTGAAATCCTAACTAAAGGACTAAACAAATTGATTTCTGTAGTGGAAACCAAAAGATGCTCCTGTTGTGTGACCTGAATGATGGGTGTCACCGCCATACCTTTCTCCACTATCACTGGATGGTTGTCAACATGAACTTCCTCCATCACTACACATATAATAGATGCAGTGGGTTCATCTATAGGTAAATACCCCATCAAAACTAGTTCATACCCAACCACTTCCTTGTTGGGTGATATAACACCAGGGCCAGTAGAAACCAATGCTAGCTATTCAGACTTACCTTTACAATTTCTTGGAGTCAGTGAATCTTATTCTGAGTTCTAATCACCATAAATGACAGATTTGAAAGGGATAACCTGTATCATATCATTATGTGTGGAAAAGATGCCACCAGACCAATCCATCAACTAACTACCAGAAGTCCTTAAATCTCCAGCTTTCTATGCAAATGGTGTAGAAGTGACCAAAAAACTATGTTCCAATTAGTTCCTCAAGGAGAGAAAGATTCTAGGATTAAGATGTTGAGATACAAGACCAGACCTGTCTCTGGAAACCTTTGGTGGTATAACTACATCCATCTTTAATTTTCATTTTTGATTCCTTGAGGAAATCAGTTTTCACTATTTCCATAATTAGAGTTTAATATCTATTTGTGATTCAAGTTCATGATCAGTCTTTCCATATTGATCCTCACTAGTTCTACCCCCGACAACTTCAACATTAGATGTGTCATTATCTAAAATGAGGTCAACCCATGACCTAGAAGAGATATTCAAAGAAGAATTCACAATAGCTACCTCACCCCCTTCCAAGATGCATTGTCTTGGAGGAATGAGGGTCTCCTTAGCACAAGGATCATCTTGAGTACCAAACACATATGGAAAGTCCAAACTATCCTTGTAATAACCCTATGTTGGTACTGAAATAGGAATAACACCCATAGGGGAACATAGGAGCACCTATGAATTTTCTATTCCTTCTCATTAGCTTTATCAGATCCACATTTCATCAAACTATTGCCCATGGACCTACTCCTACAGTCCTTAGATAAGCATCCTTTAAAATTTCATATGCCACAATTTAATTTGCTATGATAGATTTCATTAGAGAGACCAACCACATTACACTTCACACAGTAAAGGGGGTGCTTCTCATACTCTAAACACAGGTGGATATCATCACTAGGAGCGTAAAGAATTACCTTATCAATAAGTGTGGCACTGAGATCCACCTCCACCAGAATTCTATAAAAATGAATTAATCTAACCTACTCTATATCCCTATCAAGTTTTATTATAACACTAATTGTTGTGGCTATGTCGTGTAATATCTTTGGATGCCATAGGATCCAGTTAAAATCATTGATCATAATCTAAACTTTTCCAAAAACATTCATAATGTTTGAAAAATTAAAATCCAAACTCTATTCAAGAAAATGAAGAAAACTTGGTTTAAAATACAAAGATCCATAGTTCCATGTGCACTACCTTAGTTTATTCAAGGGAAATAAAAAAAATGAAATAATCCATGAACAATTGACACACACCTCCAATCAAAAAATCCCCAAATGTGAGAAACCCTATGTACTAAATCATCAAGATGCCATGGTTTTTCACCTTTAGGGAGAGTAAGTTTCACAATAAGAAAGTTCTTACCCATATTTAACCTTTCTAATATGTCCTTTGAACTATCTTTGACGAAATCCAATGAACCCTTTCTGAAGATCCGACCTGTAGCCATTTCTTTGAAATAGGTGAGTGAGTGCACACTTGCTTCAACCATAAATACCTGATATTGACCAAAGATTTCATTCAAAGGTATGACATGGTTTCTACAAGAAAATCTACTAATCTTAGTTCAATTTACTCCAGAAATTTCCATTTTCACTATAAGAATCGAATACTTACTCCTCCTCCCATCGATGCATGAATATTCTCTTTCATATGATAATGTTAAAAAATGGACTCCTAATGATATTTTAGATTTTGACATATATGTTAAATATATGAATGAATTAAAATGTGGTTTATATTTTAATGAGTTTAATAGATTTTTTTATGAAAAACTACACAAAAAATATGAAAATTATTAGAGGTTACGCATGAAGGTACAAATAAAGTTAAGGATATAAGGTTTCACATGTATAGGAAATAATTTCAGAGTTTATCTATTCATCCTAACGAGTATATCATCGATATATTTAATAAATATATTTACAATTTTAATAGATGGAAATATCTTGGTGAATCTATTTCTATAGAAACAATATTTAAGAAAATCCTTTGGGATTTAACAAATAGATGGGCTCTAAAAGTCACCATGATCCAAGAATCTAAATATGAATAAAAATATATCATCCTAGGAAGTCATTGGTTCTATCATGACATATGAGATAACAATAATGAGGAAAGTTGAAAATGAGACTAAGGAGGTTGATAAAACAAAAAGAACAATTTTTTGTAAAGAAAACAATGATGACTCATTTGGGAGTGACTCTGAAATTGTAAAAGTTTCCAAGATGACAATCAAGTATAAGATAAAAAAGAGATCCTCTAGATAATTCAAAAAGAAAAATCAAGAATTTTAGGTATCATGTTATGGTTTTAAAAATAATGGCCACATCAAACCGAATTTTCCTTTGACTAAGAAAATTTCAAAAGATAAGAAGAAAGGTAAGAAAGATTTAAAGGAATCAACTTGGAGTGCAAGAAAGAACTCAATTTCAATATACGAATCAGGCGATTAAAGTACCAAGTGTCTCATGATACATATCGAGGATAAAATTCATGTTAGTTATAAAATTTCTCTTTTACATTCCCATTCCTCTTATGAATATCATCTCAATTCTAAAAATGAACTTAAAAACAGTTTTTATGATCTTCTTTCTAAAGTAAAAGATCTTAAAAAGAAAAATAAAGTTGTTGTTTCTGAAAAGGATCAACTTTTAAAAGAAAAATAGGATTTTATTTTAAAATTAAAAGATCAACTAAACATTGAAAATTTTAAATTTTAAATTAAAGATTTTAAAAATACTATTTCTCATTTTACCAAATGGGAATAAAATTTAAATATAATTTTGGGTTCTTAATAATCTATTAAAAGTTTCTACGGTTTTGGTTTTTCAATACAGTATAGTTTTCTCACTAATTATAAAAAAACTAATTTTGTGAAGGGAGTTTATCAAAAAAAAAATTATTGTAAGAAAGTTGTTGATCTATTTTATGAATGTAATTATAAAAATTTAAGATATTGTAGATTTAAAATAATTCATCTTTATTCTCATATTTAAAATAGAAAAACTTGTTCCAAAATTTCATGGATTCCAAAATATGTATTATCGAACTTAAGTGGTCCCAAAAAATGGGTAAAAAAGCTATAGTTTATTAATATATTATAGAAAATAGAAAAACCCAAGAAGCTACATGGTATATGGATATAGGTTTCTCAAGGAATATATGTGGCGACCCTTATAAATTCAACCATCTTAAATATTTTGACAGAGGACATGTCACCCTTAGAGATGATTCAAAATGAAAAATTACCGGTATAGGTACAATTGGTTTATCTAACTCTAATATTACTAAATAAGTTTTGTTTTTTAAAGTCTGGAAAAATAATTTACTAAGTATTAGTTAATTATGAGATAGCGGTTTTAAAATTAATTTTAAAAATGATTTTTGTGATGTTTTTAATTCCAAAGGAAAGTTTTTATTTAACACATATCATGTTCAAAATATTTATATTATTGATTTAAAATATATACCAGGTCAAGATGTTAAGTGTTTAAGTTAACAAGATAAATATTATTATCTTTTTAATCAGTTTCTTAGACATTTTAATATTCATTATCTTGCCAAAATTTATTACAACTAACTAGTGTGAGATTTATTGAAATTTTGTTTTAAATATAACTTAATTTGTGAACCTTTACAACTTGGAAATAAACACAAGCCTTCCTTAAAACCTAAAAAACTTATTTCCTATTTTAAATCCTAGAACTAGTCCACCTGGACCTTTTTGGATTAACTCAAGTTGTTAGTATTGAAGGTAAAAATTACACCTTTGTAATTATCAATTACTTTACTAGATTTATATGGGTTTTCTTATTAGCTCGTAAGAACGAGTCTTGTAATGTCTTTATAAACTTTTCAAGGAAAGTTTAAAATGAAAAAGGCTGCAAACTATTTTCCCTTAGAAGTGACCATGGTGGAGAATTTGATAAGAAAGTCTTTGATGAGTTATGTTCTTCTCAAGGTTATTATCAATGTTTTTCCTCTCATAGAACACCTCAAAAAATGGTTTTTGTCAAAATATTAAATAGGAACCTTTGAGAAATGTATATGAATCTCTTTAATGATTTTCCCTTGATTATTTTGGATCAAGGAGGTCAATACTACATGATTTATCCTTAAGCATGTCCTTATAAGTCCCATTTTAGAAAATACTCTTTATAAAATTTGGAAAGGAAAAATTCCAAAAAAAATTATTCATTAAAGTATTTGGTTTTAAATTCTGTATCCTTAATACCAAGAATAATTTAGGAAAGTTGGACCCTAAATATGATGATGTAATTTTTCTTGTGCACTCAAACTCAAATAAATCTTTTTAAGTATTCAAAAAGAGGACCAATACCCTAGAAGAGTCAATTCACATTAAATTTGATGAGAATCTTACTAAATCACATCCAAATAGTGATGATGATGTTGACCAACGTAGTTCAACCCATCCTCAACCTTAATCTTATGAAATAATTAAATATGATCTGGAAAACTTATCCTCTCTTTTACCCAAGTCTTGGACACAATAAAAATACCATCCTCTTAAGAATGTTATCATAGAATTACAATCTGAAACTCATACTAGAATGTCATTATTAAATGTTGTTGAACATCAAGATTTCATCTCTCATATCTAACATCATTCCCTTGATAACACAATTAATGATAAGAACTGGATACTTTCTAAGAAAGAGGAGTTAAACTAATTTCAATGGAATAACATTTATAATTTTGTAGAATGCTCCGATAACCATCCAAATCAAAAAGTGGGGTTTTCAAAACAAACTTTATGAACAAGGAAATTTTATCCTTAATAAGGATCTAATTGTTTATAATGGTTATAATAAAGAATAAATTATTGATTATGGTGAAGCCTTTGTACCCCTTTCTCAACTCAAATCAATTATAGTCTTGTTGGCAATTTCTGATCATTTATATTTTAAAAATTTTCAAATGGATATTTTCTAAATATTTTTATTTGTGAAAATATTTTTATGGACCAACCACCTAGTTTTGAATATATTAAATTTCCAAATTCTATTTTCAAGTTAACCAAATATCTATATAATTTAAAACAAGCCCCTATGATTGGTTAGAGAAGTTAATAAAATTTCTTTTAACAAATTATTTCAAAATGAGAAAACCCAATTCCACATTTTTTATTAAAACCTTTTCAAATGATTTATTAGTCATTAAAATTTATGTTGATGATGTTATTTTCGGCTGAATTGTATAATCTCTTTGTAATGATTATTTGAATTTAATAAATACATAGTTTGAAAAGAGTTTTAAAAGACAACTTAAATTGTTCCATGTTTTTTGAAGTTACCAAAATTATAATGGAACATTTTTAAACCAAGGTAAATACATAAATGATCATACAAGGGAGTTTTATATGGATCATACTAAGGAAATTATAACACCCATGAGTACAAAATGTAAGCTAACATTTGATGAAGCTGGTCAATTAGTTGAAAAAAGCTTTATTGAAGTATGACTGGAGTCTACTTTAATTTAATATGAACCATGTGGGAATCATGTTCAATTTATACATTTATGATTGTTTTCAACCCAATACAAAGGAATCTCATTTAAAATCCCTTAAAATAGTTTTCTATTATTTTAAATAAACTAAAAACCTTGGATTATTTTATCCTAAGGAAACCTATTTTGAAATTTATATTTTATGTAGATTTTAGAGGATTCTAAATAGATAGGAAAATTACTAGTGTAACTTGTCATCTAATAGGAAAATCCCTTGTCTCTTGGAGTATTAAGAAGTAAAACTTTGTTGCCTTTTCTATAAATAAAGAGAAATGCATAGCCATTATGAGTTGTTTCACCTAATTTATATGAATGAAACATACCATCTTGGACTTTGGGATAACATATTATTTTTTCTCTATCAAGTGTGACAACACTAGTGTGATAAATATTTCTAAAAAACTATCCCACACTCTCACACTAATAAAATTGACTCGATACACCATATTCTATGAGATCACTTTCAAAAAGTTGACAACGTTCTTGATTTTTTCTGCAAAAACCCTCAAATCATTGATATATTCATTAAATACCTTCCTCTTGATCATATTGAATTCATAAAAGGTGATTTCGGTATGAATATATTGTGATACTTATCTCTTAAACTTGGAAAGAATGATAATTGTTTTCATCTTTTTTAAAATATGTTTTTCAAAACTATTTTTGAAAATAGATTTAAAATTAATAAAATTCTTTTCAAAACTTTTCATAATTTTAGAAAAGTGGAGTGAGTTTGGTATCCAAGAAAAACATTATTTCCTAGATAAAAACTAGTGGATGTGGTTCTGACATAGGTTCTTTTAGGTATTTATCTTGAAAAGAGTTGATCGGGTTTGTTAAACCTTTCTCCATATTAAGAAAGATGACTGTTCCATACTGCATACTTGGTTTGACACTCCTAAGGAATTTCTTAAGGTTTATTAAAAAAATCACTACTAAACCTTAATAAGGAAAATGATTTTTAAAAATATTAAAATTTTAAGTCTTTTATTTTTTATTTTTTATTGGCTATGATACCTTTAAATCTCATAATTCATTAATTGATAAGGATATAATATTTTTAATACTAAAGCGATCATATAAGATACATTTTCTTTTTTCAAAATCAATTTCCAAAATCAATTTTTTTTATTTTCAAAAAAAGATATTTATCTTTAAAAAAACTATTTTTCAAATTTTTAGCTTTTAAAACTTTTTATTTATTATTATCTTAAGCTTTATTGAAAAGTTTAACTTTAAAATATTTTAATGTTTTAAAATTTTATTTAAAAAAACATAATTTCCATCTCCCTTGAAAGACCATTAATGATGAAAAACATAGATTTAAAATTTTATCTATTTATTATCTAATCCCAAGTAAGACTTCTTTTTTATCAATTCCATAAAGGGGAAGGAATTTTAAAATTATTATTTTTTATAATTATCAAAAGGGGGATATTGTTGGAGTGCTTTCTTTCCACTTTAATTATTTTATATTTTGATAATTACAATATTACATATTTCATAATTTAATTTTTTATATAATTATATTTTTATTTTTTATTGAATTTTATTAGTTTTGTTAATTGTTTTTTAGTTATTTATCATTTATTTTTATTATTCTTATTAATCTATATAATTTTTTAGGTAAATATTGTGAAAAATTATTTTTCTAAAGTTATTTTTTACCTTTACGTAAGTTTTATAAATTTCTCCTAACCCTTATGTGAGATTTAAAAAACTACCTTTACCTTTAAGTTGCATTTCATATACCCTTACGCTGAGTTTAAAAATTTTATTCTACCTTTACATGATCACATCACTTACCATTACGTAGCACATATACAATATGAGTTAACCTTATGTAGATTGTTGATATTTCTTTCTACCCTTACGTAGTGCCTCATAATACCTATTTACCTTTACCCAATTGTAGTTTACCTTTACATGATATATTAAAAATGAAAGTTACCTTTATGCAATGCATTCTCTTACCCTTTCACAACACGTATTCATTATGTTTTACCATTACACATGTTATATATTTTTCTTATTACCTTTACACATGCATGGAAGCACCCTTATATAGGATATATAAATTCATGCTTACCTTTATACAGTATGTAAAAAATTTAGTTTAACTTTACATAGACTATTAAAAATACATTTTACCTTTACACATGCATGTAACTTACCCTTATGTAAATATGGTTTTATAGTTTACTCTGTTTTCAAGATTTTAATGATATATTGATTTGTTGCATGTGTATAACAAGTTTTAAAATTATTTTAATGATTTTATAAGTTAATATTAATGATATATAATCTATTTGAAGTATTTTTATAGTTTCTTAAATACATTTATATCAATATTAATTTTCATCTTCGTTTACGTATAAACTTGCAGTAAATGTTTCAAATATTTTGATTTTATTATTTTGAATTTATTTATTTGTTTTTATTATTTATAAATTAATTTTTAATTATAAAAAAGTTATTAAAACTTTTTTTAATATTGCATGCTTAAATATTGAAAGAAATTTGAAATTCATATTTTAAAAATAATATTTTGAAATTGTGCAGTATTTTTCATGTTATCTCTGACCTATTATTTTGGAGTTGTTTTAAAGTTATAACGAGTGTTTTTTAAATTAGTTTGAATTGATAAAATGGTTTTAAATTAAAAAGATAGTATTTTTTATAATATATTTCTCTCTCTATCTCCTCGATAATTATAGAATATTATTGTTACTATTTTTGAATTTTAATTTCCTAATTATTTCCTTGGTTGGGTTGAGTTAATTCTTTTTAAAGGAATCTAGCATGCAAGAAAAAATTATAGCCAAGATTCATCAAACTTGGTTTTTAAGGACTTAAAGACCCTTACAGATTCTAGACTATTTTTGAAGGTTTTGAAGTCTATAAATAGAGGCTTGAGGTGGCTTGAAAATCTTCATCAAAACAACTTGCTCATCCAATCACCAATATGCTCAATTTCACAATTTCTCTAAAATATTTCTTCTTCTTAAATCCATTTCTATTTTCTATAGTGTATGGAAAAATTGTACATCTTTATCACTCCCTTTATTTTCTCAATGTCTCTATGTGTTTCATTATATTATTTTAAGATATTAGAGACCAAGAAATAAAGATATTTTCTTCCCCTTTATTCTATTTTTTGGTACTTACTAGCATTAAAGTAAGGGATCACGATTTTCATTCCATTTACATTAAAAAGGCAAGGGACTACTTTGTTTTTGGTTTCTAGATTAACCATTAAAGAGCTAGTTTATATTGTATCTAGTTTATTGTTATGACTTAGAAAGACATGGATAGTTTTGGTATATTTACTACCATTAAAACCAAGATACTAATACATTAAATTCTTTAGCTATTGAGGCGGTAGACATGGGGGTACTTTCATGTACTATTTCCAAAATTATTTACTAATTATCTTGTCTCATTTACTTTCCGCATTTTCAATTATTTATAGATTGATACTTTTATTATAGATTCTCTCTTTATTTTATTCTTCCAATTTTATTATTATATGTAAATATATTGTTTCAATTTCACTTTTATTATTTTTTTATTTCTTCATTAATTTTAAAGTATTTTTCAAACTTGTATTTTTTTATTTTAATTTTTAAAGGTCAATTCTCCCCTTCCATTTTACTTATATCTAACCTAAATAGGGGACTTTCAAACATACCTAGTTTGAGAAAATTGATTGATCTACAAGTTTTAACTGATGATTTTCAAATAGAATTACTGTAGCACCCAAGATTTTTCAAATAAATTTAATATTGAATGCATTAAATATTGAGTCTCTAAAAAATACCACTTTGTTATAACCTATCCAGTAAATATAGTTTTACCACCTCTATGATTGGAATTTCGACAAAATGACATACACGGTTGCGTTCAGTACGATATTTAGAGTCTGATAGAATCAACATAGTTTTTGATGAATAGTAACATACCATTATGAATAGTAACATACCTTATTAATAGTAATGAGTAATAAATAGGCCAATAAAATAGTAACTTCACCCATGAATGTATATATACAATTTAGACATCTTATAAGTGAAAAAATGATCATATTATAAGTATTAGTATTTTTGTATGTCATAAATATTTTAATTAAAATTTTATGATTAATTTAATAATTTAAAATGGAAATGTATTTTCATAAAATATAATCATAAATTGTTATTTTATTTTCTTATGGTTATAAGATAATTTTATGGGACCTTGATTAACTTTTCAAGGTGTTATAAACCGAGTTATAGTTTTAATGTTATTTCTTTGAATAAATTATGATTTTATTTAAAAATTAAATTAAAAATATCTAGAGAATTATTTTCAAAAATTGTATTTCATTTTAAAATTCTAAACTTTGAAAAATGGTTGGGGTAAATTTTTGGTATATTTCTAAAATACTTGAATTTTGGGTGAATAGTAAAATATGATAATTTACGATAAATGCTAAATACATGATTTATTAGGTCATAAGTGATGTAAGTATGATTTAATCCCGCTAGGTTATAAATCACATACAAATATTACTATTCTTGGTCACAATGATCAATTCTATTGGTTTTATTTTTTAAAATAATAAAATAATGAGTAAAATAATGGGAAAGCCCTCCTCCCTCTACTATAACCCCCCTCACTCCCTCTTCTCTTCACTCCTCTAAAGCCTTGTTCCTTGTCTAAATTCTAATAAAATATCCTACCAAGCTCCTCCCTAATTTCCATCACCCCTTGGTCTCATAAAAATACCAAAACCTCTCCCCTAAAGAGGCTCTCACGGAAGATTACTTCAAGAGGTAAATTCCTCTTTCATTTCTTTTATTTCAAGTTCCTTTTTTTTTATTTCATAAACTACCTGCATCCAAATGTTGTGACGACTCTATTAACATAAATTTACTGGAAGGTTGTTATGATAAAGGAATAATTCATCATCATCTCCCCTTTCCCCTTATTTTATACTAGAAATGAAAACACCATCTAAGATGTGTTAATTTATCACATTGAAGGATGACGTGCTTTCAATTTCTATTACCATATTTAATTATAGTCATGAATCCATTTTTATGGTCAAACTAGACTATAATATATGCATTATAACTTATTTAAGGTTCTTTAATCTTGTTGTACACATGATATTAATTTATAAATCAAAATGAGTTCGTTGTGATCAAGAACCGCCAATTAACCCAAATAATTGTCATTAAAATTTTATATAATGATTCATATTCACTCCCAATAAACAACTGAATTTTATAACTATGTAATCTTCTTAATTTTTACTAATAAAATATAAATTCAATTCTGTACAACCATTCTCATTCTACATGTTTATCCATACATGAATATAATTAATCCAATCATGAAAACCAAGGAAGAAATGCTTCCAAACAATGAAATTGAATCTATTAACCCATCAAAAGGCCATGAATGAACCTAATAGGTTATAAAAAATCAATTAAATGTTTAGGATGTTCTTTAATAATTAATTTATGAACCTAAATTTGATTATTCAATTCATTGAGATCAAGTGAGGAACACCTTCAGACTTAAGGTAAGGGTTTTTCACCTGAACCTCCAATTTCATTCAGGTTACTTTTATTATCTACTTAACTCAATTAAATTATTATTAATTAATATTTAATAATTATAAATTATATGTGAATGTTCTATATGTGTGTACCGACCAGAATCCTACCTTTATTTATGAGAAATTATATGTTTTAAAATAATCTTTCAAAAATTCTTCCCGAACTACATGCCCTACTCAGGGAATTTCTCAAATTCTTTATTATTTTCAATGGAACTCTATAATATATTTTTTGAAACCATTATCTTTAAAAAATAATTCATTTTATTATAAAAATACTATATTACTTCATTTCTATTTTTATATAAAGATTTTTCCAAAAGAACTATTTTTTTCAAAGTAAAAGAGTATTTATCTCAAGAATTAATCAATGATTTTATAAGAGTATCTTCATTTGTTTCAACAATATTGTTGAATATTATGTATTATTGGGATTAATATTTTATTATATCATCTAACATATTTAATTTAATGTTTTATGATTATTTTTATTATGGATGTTCTATATTAAAACCATTCACCAATTTACTCCGAATGGTTATTGTTTAAGCTTAACGTTCAGGGAAAGTTATTTACGTTTCATATGTTAGTTTCAATATGAATGTATATGTTGTTTATGTTTATACCCATTAA
Organism: Viscum album; assembly: GCA_963277665.1. Taxonomy (NCBI): domain Eukaryota; kingdom Viridiplantae; phylum Streptophyta; class Magnoliopsida; order Santalales; family Viscaceae; genus Viscum; species Viscum album. The sequence continues at coordinate 292,983,180 of OY728144.1, forward strand.
TATGAGGAATTAATTGGAATTATTCTGTGATGTGTGGGGCCCTATATATCCCCTCAATGCACCGCTAGGTCTCATGAGCTAAATAGATATGGACTTGGATGAGGACTTGCCCATTTTTAGATATGGTTTTGGCCAAGGCCTTAATCATTTTTAGATGTATTGGATGAGGAATTAACCGTATGTTTCAGAATGTCGGAAATATGCATTTCACCCATTATGAAGCTATAAATTCAAAGTTAATGAGGTTATCCGACTAGTATAATACCCATGATTATCTTTTATTATGGAAATATTCACTCAACTCATATTCCTATCATATTATGTTCACGTTTTTCTTTTAGAGGCATGTGTTTTCAATTATTCTCAATGCCCAATGTTTATGTTATCTTCCTCTGTATTTCTTACTCTTACTGAGCATTTGATCTCACCGCTTTCTTATGTTTTATTTTCTCAGGACATAAAAAAGTTTATTATGATTGACCTGCATAGATAAACTTATAGTTGCAGATGTTCCCAACAAAACTTATATGTTGTATTTCATTTTGAGTTGTAATGTCGAACTTATGTATGTCTTTTGTTTCCACATATACTAAACTACTAGGTCCTTCAAGATGCATATTACTTGTTTATATTCCAATGTAATAAAATAAGGCACCAACTCTGGGAAACTAGGGTCGGGTTTTTACAGTTGGTATCAGAGGAAGTTTAGTAGAAAACTTGGAAACTAGATTTATAAAATGTATATTAGGGAATAAAACCCTAATAAAGTCTTTGAGTATAAACATACAAGAACATTCTGGAATCTTGTTAGGGAATCGATTATGTGGATATTTCTAGCAAATAAATCCTTATCTAGATACTAAAAGTAGATGTGGTTCTGGAACATATGTACCTAAGAGTGAAAACTATGACAATGAGTTTTGGGCTTGACCCAGGGTATCCTGGTACATGACAATGAGCCTTACTACGCACTTAGTTTGACACTCTTGAGGGATATACTTAGGATAATTCACATTTTCTTTAAAATATATTATTAAGGATTTAAATGTAATTTTTTCCTAAAGAAACCAAGTTTATGATTATGGGATTATCCATGCATAGGATTTCAATTTATGTTAAGTATTTTTCTAATTTGAGACATTACATTATGATTCATAACCTAATCTAGTGTATTCCATTATTTATAAATGGAACCTAGTGGAAGGAATGGAAACCGCATGAACGTGCATATCCTATGTTGGGATTTCCCTCCTATGCCTGATAATGATGTTGGATCTGGAGTTGAAACTAGTGTAGAGAAACTTATAACTATACTAGGATAGATTAATTAGGTTATGAACAATAACCTTACCTGTATGGAGCATCTAGATCCACAATGTAGAGGAGCTATGTTAGATCTCTTTATGCGACAACAACCTCCATAATTTAATGGGACTACAAACCCATTCATAGCAGAGCAGTGGATAAGTTCCTTAGAGAAGATATTTCTCGACATGGGAAGTAACAAAAGAGATAAGGTTGTTATGGAAATTTATCATCTATTGGGAGATGTTGATCAATGGTGGTCACTAATTCAAAACACAAAGGAGTAGTAAGAGATAGAAAACATGGAATGGAGTTAATTTAAAGAACTTTTCTAAGACAAATACTTTACTCGTGAACAACGAGCATATATAGAAAGGAAATTTCCGAATTTGAGGCAAAAGGAAGATGAGAATATTGAAAAGTATGAAGCTAAATTCACAAGGATAAAAAGGCATTATTTGGACAATACATTTAATCCAAGGAGAAATATTGATTGATTATTTGATTCCCTAAATCCATTCCTCCAACGGGTGTTGGTCTGCCTAACTTTCTCATCTATAAAGATATAGTCTCATGTGATATAAATATGGAAAATGAGTTATCTAAGTCTTATGACTTTAAAGAAAATAAAGTGAAGAAGAGGGTTACTGAAAACTTTGGAAAGGGAAATAAGGAAATGGGGAAGAAGGGAAGAGTTGACTTTCTACCCTGTGATAATTGTGGAAGGAAACACCCTGGTGCCTGCTTGAAAGGAAAAGGGGTCTGCTATAAGTGTGGACATAAATGAAATCATGTTGGTATTTGTAAGGGTAATAAATAAGCTATTAATGTTCAATGCTATAATTTAGGGAGATGGGACACTAAGCTAATGATTGTTTAAAGGGTCAAAGAAACATGCCTCAGAAATGGCCAAGGGAGTAAGTATAAGATTATACGATCACAACTATTGATATATAAGTTCCTAATGACATGGTGGAAAGTACTTTACTTGTTTCCTCAAACTTAGAAAGTGATTTATTTAATTTTGGATCATCGCATTATTTCACATCTTCCTAGTTTTCCAAGAAAATTAGTTATTTCAAATTTGATTTAATAAGGGATCTGTTAGTCAAAACTCTTAAGGGAAGTATCATTTCAACAAAGTTGTGTCAGGCAGTCTCTATTATGGAATATAAATGTGCTTTATCTACTGATTTTATTTTCATACCCATGATTGGCTTTTATAAAATCATCAGTATGGATTGGATTTCAAACCATGATGCGAAAACAAATTACTAGAAGAAGAAGGTTACAATTTTTTGAGGATGATATGGAATACCTTATCTTTAGGGAAGAAACATCACCATATGATTCTCATCTATATCCACCCTAGTAGCACTACTGAATTCAATTATTGGGGAGTAATGGAATACAATAACTATGGGTGAGGAAAGGAATGTTCAAATAGATAAAGTACTTATTATACAATAATATGTTGATGTGTTTCCAGAGGATTTACCCAGACATCCTCCAGAGTGGGAAATTGAGTTTTCCATTAACTTAATTCTGGATTCAAGGCCCATATCAAAGACCCTTTAAAGAATGGTCACTATGGAATTAGTGGAACTGAAGAAACAACTAGATGAATTGAGTGATAAAGAATTTATTATCCCTTGTGTTTCTCCATGGGGAGCCCCTATTATTTTCGTTAAGAAGAAAGATAGATTTATGAGGTTTTGAATTGACTATAGGGAGATCAATGCTATAACAATAAATAACAAGTATCTCTTACCTTGTATTGATGATTTATTTGATCAACCTCATGGAACTCAATATTTTTCAAAGATTGAACTTCAATCTGGATATCATTAGTTTCTTGGGAGGAAGAAAATGAAAAAATAGTATTTCGAACCAGGTGTGGGCATTATGAGTTTACAGTAATGCCTTTTGGACTGACTAAGGCACCCTCTTTTTTCATAGATCTAATGAATAGAGTTTTCAAGGAATATCTTGATGACTTTGTGGTGGTATTTTTTAATGATATCTTGGTATACTCCAAAAGATACTAAGATCATGAAAATCACTTGCGCACTATTCTAAAGACTCTTAGAAGAAATGAATTAAATGGGAAGTTTAACAAGTGTGAATATTGGATTCAATCGGTTTCCTTTATTAGACAAATTGTCTCTAAGGATGGAATATCTGTTGATCCTGCGAAGACAAAGGCTGTTAAATAATGTCCTACTCCAATAAACATAACTGAGGTACATAGTTTTATTGGTTTAGCAGGTTATTATCAGTGTTTCGTTTAGAACTTCACCCGTTTAGCCAACCTGATGACCAAGATTACATATAAATGGGTTAAATTCATATGGAAAAAAGAATGCAAGGACTATTTTGAAGAATTTAAGAGGATATTAGTGAATTCACAAATCCTAACTCTACCATCGATGAATTATGTGTTTGTGATCTATAGTGATGCATCAAAGAAAGGAAATGGCTGTGTCCTTATACAGAATGATAGAGTTATTTCCTATTAATCGAGGCAGTTAAAAATTCATGAACAAAACTATCCTACTCATGATCTTGAGTTAGCATCGATAATATTTAATCTGAAGATATAGAGACATTATCTCTATGGCGAAAAACGTGAGATATATATGGATCATAAGAGTCTAAAATATATCTTCTCACAGAAAGAACTCAACATGAGGAAAATGATATTGCTTTAACTAATCAAGGATTATGATTGTTCCATAAAATACCACCCAAGAAAGACAAATAAGGTAGATGATGCATTGAGTAAAAAGGCTCATGGAGTTCTCAAAAAATAAGGATTGACAAGAATCCTTTATACATGGATCTAGTGAGGATGGATATTAGAATTATAAAAGAAGGTGAAACAACGCTACTTTTTCAAATGGTTTCCCAACCATATTTTTTGGAAAGGATTAAAGCTTCACAGTCTAATGATGAGGATCTTCAAAAGAAAATGAAAGGTTTGAATGATGGGAAGTTGGCTGAATTTGTGTGTGAAGATGGAATTTTGAAATTTGGGAAGAAGCTTTGTGTTCCAGCTATACCTGAGCTAAAAAGGGAGTTATTGGATGATGCCCATAGTTCAAATTTCTCTATACACCATGGTAGCACTAAAATGTATATAGATTTGAAGGAACATTTCTGGTGGGACAACATGAAGCGAGAAATTTATGATTATGTATCAAGATGTTTAGTCTGTCAACAAGTGAAGGCTGAACGAAAAAATCCTAGAGGAGTCATGCAACCTTTACCTATTCCTACATGGAATTGGGATGACATCACCATGGATTTTTTCACTATATTACCCAAAACTCAAAGAAACAATGATGAAATATGGGTAATTGTGGATCAACTTATGAAATCTGCAAATTTCCTCGCTATAAGGGAGGATTTTCCATTAGAGCGCCTCGCACAAATCTATATAAATGATATTGTGAGACTTCATAGAGAACCTATATCAATTGTTTCTGATCGTGATCCATGATTTACATCGAAATTCTGGAAAATTATTCAGAAATATTTGGATACTGATCTTTGATTGAGTACTTCTTATCACCTACAAACTGGCGGGCAATCAGAAAGGATGATCCAAACTTTAAAAGACATGTTGAGATCATTATCACTTGATTTTCAAGGTATATGGGATAAATATTTACCTTCTATGGAGTTTTCCTATAATAATAGTTTCCATTCAAGCATTCAAACGACACTATAAGAAGTATTGTATGGAAAGAGATTACGTACACTAACATGTTGGGATGAAGTCGGTGAAAGGAAGCTTGTGGGTACAAAGCTTGTGGAGGAAACAAAAGTGAAGGTAAAGACTATTTAAACCCATATCAAAGTATCTCAAAGTAGAAAAAAGAGCTATGTTGATAATTGAAGGAAGGATTTGGAGTTTCAAGTGGGTGATCATGTTTTCTTAAAAGTATCTCCATGGAAGAGTGTTATAAGATTTGGGAAGAAAGAAAAACTGAGCCCTGAGTACATAGGCCCTTTTAAAATTTTGGAGAGAATTGGAGCTATTGCATATTGTTTGGCTATGCCACCTACCCTATCTAAAGTACACAATTTATTCCATGTCTCATTACTGAGAAAGTACATGCCTAACCCAATGCATGTTCTCACTTCTAAGGGTATAGAATTAGAGTCTGAATTATTTTATTGTGAAGAGCCTATCTAAATTTTGGACACTAAAGAACAGGTGTTAAGGAATTTGATGACTCGAATGGTAAATATACTTTGGAAAAATTATAAAATCGAAGAGGCAACATGGGAGCCTGAGGATCTTATGATGAAGAACTACCCAAATCTTTTTGTGAGGTAACATTTTGGTAATTTTGAGGATGGATTTTTTTAAGGAGGGGATAATGTAACACCCCAAGATTTTGAAAATAAATTTAATATTGAATGCATGAAATAATAAGTCTCTACAAAACACCACTTTTTTATAACTTATCCAGTAAACATAGTTTTACCACATCTATGATTAGAATTTTGACAAACTGACATACACAGTTGCGTTCAGTATGATATTTAGAGTCTGATAAAATCAACGTAGTTTCTGATGAATAGTAACATACCCTTATGAATAGTAACACACCTTATGAAGATTAATGAATAATAAATCATCCAAAAAAAATATAAACTTCACCCATGAATGTAGAAATACAATTTAGACATATTATAAGTGAAAAAACTATCATAGTATAAGTATTGGTATTTTAATATGTCATAAATATTTTAATTACAATTTTATGATTAATTTAATAATTTTAAATGGAAATTTATTTTCATAAAATATAATGATAAATTATTATTATATTTTCTTATGGTTATAAGATAATTTTATGGGACCTTGATTAATTTTTCAAGGTGTTATAAAACGAGTTATAGTTTTAATCTTGTTTTTTTGAATAAATTATGATTTTATTTAAAAATTAAATTAGAAATATCTAGAAAATTATTTTCAAAAAATTAATTTTATTTTAGAATTATATAATTTGAAAAATGGTTGGGGTAAATTTTTGGGATTTTTCTAGAATACTTGAATTTTGGGTGAATAGTAAAATACGATAATTTATGATAAATGCTAAATACATGATTTATTGGGTCATAAGTGATGTAAGGATGATGTAAGACCACTAGGTTCAAAATAAAATGAAAACTTTAATATTATTTCTCACAAGAATCAATACTATTGGTTTTCTTTGAAAAAATAATAAAATAATGAGTAAAATAATGGGAAACCCCTCCTCTCTCCCCTATAACCCACCCCTCACTCCTTATTCTATTCACTCCTCTCAAGACTTGTTCATTGTCTAAATTATGCTCAAATATCCTCCCAAGACCCCCCCATCCATCAGCCCTTGTTCTCATAAATAGAGCAAAACCTCCCCCCTTAAAGAGGCTCTCAAGGAAGATTACTTTAAGATATAAATTCCTCTTTCATTTCTTTTATTTCAAGTTCATTTATTTTTGTTTTTCTTTCCTCAAATACCTTCATCTAAATGTTGTGATGAATCCATTAACTTACATGTAATGGAATGTTTTTATGATAAAGGAATAATTCTTCATCATCTCCCCTTTCCCCTTCTTTTATACAAGAAATGAAAACACCACCTGAGATGTGTTAATTTATCACATTCAAGGACGACGTATTTTAAATTTTTATTACCATCTTAAATTATGGTCATGAAACAATTTTTATGGTTTAAACAGACTATAATATATTTATTATAACTTACTTAATGTTCTTTAATCTTTTTTACACATGATATTAATTTATAAATCAAAATGAGTTTGTTGTGATCAAGAACCGCCAATTAACCCAAACAATTGTCATTAAAGTTTTATATAATGATTAATATTCACTCCCAATAACCAAATGAATTTTATAACTATGTAATATTATATATGTTCAATAATTAAATATAACTTCAATTATGGACAACCATTATCATTCTACATGTTTATCCATACATTAATATAAGTAATCAAATCATGAAAACCAAGGAAGAAAATGATCCCAAACAATGAAATTGAATCTCTTAACCCATAAAAGGAAACAAATAAAACAAATAAGGTAATAAAAATAAATTAAATGTTGTAGAGGTTCTGGAATAATTAATTTATGAACCTAAATTTTATTATTTAGGTTATTAAGATCAAGTGAGGAACACCTTCAGACTTAAGGTATGTGTTTTCCACCCGAACCTCCATTTTCATTTGGATTACTTTTATTATCTACTTACCTTAATTAAATTATTATTAATTAATATTTAATAATTATAAATTATATTTTAATGTTATATATATGTCTACCAACCAGAATCCTACCTTCATTTATGGGTAATTATATGTTTTAAAATAATCTTTCAAAAATTCTTCCCGAACTACAAGCCCGACTCAAGAGAATTTCTCAAATTCATTCCTATTTTCAAGGGCACTATATAATCTATTTTTATAAACCATTATCTTTAAAAAATCAATAATTTTATTATGAAAATAATATATTACTTTATTTCTGTATTTATAAAAATACTTTTCCAAAATATCTCTTCTTTTCAAAGTAAAAGAGTATTTATCTCAAGAATTACTCGATGATTTTATAAGAGTATCTTCATCTATTCAACACTCTTGTTGATTCTTATGTTTTATTGGGATTAATATTTTATAATATCATCTAATATATTTAATCGAATGTTATATTATTAGTTTGACTGTGGATGTGATATCCTAAAACCATTCACCAATCTACTCAGAATGGTTAGTGTATATTCTTAATGTTCAGGGAAAGTTATTTACGTTTCATATGTTAGTTTTAATACGAATGTATATGTAGTTTATTTTTATCCCCATTCATATGAGGAATGTATTGGACTTATTATGTGATGGGTGTGGCCTACTATATCCCCTAGATGAATCAATAGGTCTCATGAGACAGATAGATATGGACTTGGCTGAGGCCTTGCCCATTTTTAGATATGGTTTTGGCCGAGGCCTTAATATTTTTTAGATTTATTTGATGAGACCTTGAAGGTATGTTTCAGAATGTTCTACATATGTATTTCCATCATTATGAAGCTATATATTCAAATTTCATGATGTTATTCAACTATTATAATACCCATTATTATTCTTTATTATGGAAATATTCACTCAACTCATATTCTTGCCATATTATGTTCACATTTTTATTTTAAAGTCATGTGTTTTCAATTATTCTCCATGCCTAATGTTTATGTTATCTTCCATTGTATTGATCACTCTTACTGAGCATTTGAGATCACCCCTTTTTTATGTTTCATTTTCTTAGGACATGAATAAGTTTATTATGATTTAACTGCATGGATAAACTTATAGTTGTGGATGTTCCCAACAAAACTTATATGTTGTATTTCATTTCGAGTTGTAATGTTGAACTTTTGTATGTCTCTTGTTTCAAAATATATTAAACTACTCTGTCTTTTAGGATGCATATTCCTTGTTTATATTCCAATGTAATAAAATAAGGCATCAAATTCGGGCAACTAGGGTTGGGTATTTACAGTTACAATAAAAAATTTAGTAAAAATAACTTTTAATTGATGTTTTGATCTAGAAAATTCCATTTTCACAATTTTTTTCTTCATTTTATACTTTATAAAGTGTTAATGGATCTCAATATTTTTTGTACAAGGGTGATTTATTGGATTTTTTTTCTAACTCAATGACAATCTTATTATTTCACTATATTGACATTGGATTTTGTACCAGTTCTCCAATATCTTCTATATATTTCTTCATCCACATTATCTATATACAATACTTGGTAGACAATATATATTGTTACAATATTGTACTAAACAATACACAATCATATTACATACATATCCATCCAACATAATTTATCTTAATGAAGAAATATTCGGAACTTGTGGATTTTCAATCCATAATATTTCTAGACCAATCTACATTTAAATAATCCATCAAATCCAAATCTTCTACAGCCTCAAAAACCAAACCATAGGTTAATGTTCCTCAAATAAACCTCATTATATTATTCACTACTGATAGGTTTTCTTCCTTTAGAAAACTCTAAATTCATACCACTAATAATGTAGCATGGATGATATCAGGCTTTGTTGATGTAATCATAGATTAAAATTCCAATATTTTTTCTAAAAAATGTTCTGTACACTCCCCTATTATCCTCATGATTTCTTAGTCTGGTTTCAACTTCTATTAGAGTTGAAACATTTTTTCATTATTCCATTCTGAAATTATTGAATACTACACTTTCATATTTTACCTATAATATGAATTTCTTTCCTTCACTTTGATATAATTGTAGCCCAAGAACATATATGTACTGTCCAATCATTGAAATCTCAAATTCTAAACGCATTAATTGTGAAAACATTAATTTTTCCTTATTATTTCCAAATATGATATTATCCACATACACCATCATATTAAACTAATCCTCATATAATATTTTTATATAGAGGTTTTGATAAACCTATCCTCTACTAAACTCCAAATTTCTCATACAAGTATCCATCCATGCATACTAAGAATGAGGTGCTTGATTTAGGCCATACAATTCCTTTTTAATCTAAAATACTTTGAATCATCTTTTTTAATAATAAATAATAATGGTAATTTAATATAGAATTCTTTATTCAATACTCCATTCATAAATACCATCTTCACATCCATTTGAAAAACTCCAAAATTTATTTATATATACACTACTAGGAAAAGTATGACTAGTTACATTATTGTCACTTCTACAAATGTTCTCTTAATATTGACTAGTTCAATCTATACATAACCTTTTCATACTAGTATCACCTTGTTCTGGACCACTTTTCAAATTCAATCAAGCTTATTATTAAAGACCCATTTTATACCAATCACATTATGATGTTACATATATCCATAAGATAATAATTTTTATTCTTGTATATTTGGTCTAATTATTTTTCCATTCCTTTCATCTATAATTCCTCTTTTATTGATTATTTAAATTAAGTTATTTTTACCACTAATAATATAATAGTGTTTTCTATTATTTTCATTCCATGGGTCAATGTTGGAGCATATGTTTCTATAATAATGTTTCTTGAATCAATTTAAAATATAATTATTTTTTTGAGTCATTGGTTGTTCCCTTCATCATCATTCTCTTCCAATGATTCAACCTTAGAATCATCATAAATTTGATGATTTCATGATTCTTCTAAATCCATAATTATTTATTCTTCTTCTTTATTCATATATTCAATTAAATTTTTCAATAATTATATTTGGATTCATGTTCAATAACTTTCACATTACTGATTTCAACTATTTTTTTAATCATTTTGTTAAAACATTTATATGATTTACTATAGAGAGTGGCCTAAAAATATTCCTTCATCTTCTACATAACTAAACTTTTCCTAATTTATCTCTTTATTTAGAAGGAAATATTTACTTCCAAATACTATGAGATGCTCCAGTGATGGTTTCCTTCCATGCCACATTTAATATGGAATCATCTCTTCTTTGGGAATGAGGAATGATTGATTTTGAGTATAAATAGACACTTGAACAACTTATTTCCAATAGTGGTGAGATATTACACTTTCAATAAAAAACATATTAGACATATTATTTACCATATGATTTCTTCTTTCTATAACTCAATTCTATGGAGGAGTACTTACCACTAAAACTTCATGCTTTATTATATGTTTTTAAAGATAATTATCAACTTCAATGGAAGAAAATAGAGGTTCATTGTATCAATATAGAATATTCATTGTTTTTTCAGTTTCATTTTCCACACTTATCTAGAATCTTTTTATTCATTTAAAAACTTATCTCTTAGACCTCATAAACATAGAACATATCAACATTCTATAATAATCAATAAATAAAATAAAATATTTATCACCATAAGTTCCAACCTTATAGATTATACTAAATGAATTAGTGGGTACTAGATTTAGTAGATTTAATGCTAATTTATTCTTTAGATGGTAAGGGTTTATCACTATTTTACCCATCAATAATGAATCACTAATATTTTCTCTATTCCTATTTTGTGAAGTAATTTAAATAATATATTTAAACTTTGATATATTATATATAATCTATAGGTGACTTTGAACAATATTCTATTTCCATAAACTATTATCCTCTTCTACTATAAGGATACAATTATTATTTTTTTCTTCCAACTAATATAAGTTATCATTTATTCTCCATCCTTATATAAGAAAATTTTCACCCTTTCCTTTGATATTGAATCCTTTTTGGTTCAATGTGTCTTCAAAACTTGAGTCACATAACTATATCACACTCAAATTTTTTTGTCAAAGGCCATCAACATAGAGAACATTGGTATTCTTCAATTTATAATAAATTTTTTCCACTTTATTTAATATTTAAATCTTTATCATTTCCAAATCGAACGGTTCCATCAGCTCTACCTTTAATATTGTTGAGAAGATTCATGTTACCTTCTATGTGGGATGATCACCCACTATTAAATATCTAGTCACTACTATTATTTATATCATTTAATTCTATCTCAGTAAGAATATATTTCTCCTTCATCATTAGCTTCTTCTCTATCAAAGAATCTTCAAAATGAGTTCATACATATGTTGGTATCTTATCATTTTATTCAGATTGGGAAAATAAATCATATCCATATTCCTCTAATGGATGAAATATAATTATAATTATAATTTAATTGGATTTATTTTCATCCATTCTTCTTTGTCTTTTATAGGAAAAAATTCCACTTCTTTTCCTATAATTATAAATTTATGCCCAAATTTAGAACAATTAAAATAATATCAATTTAACAAGTTTCTATTCCAATATGAAATATTCATTTTGATTCTCCTTTTTTACTTCCAATTATTTATAATTTCAATAAAATACCAACTTTGTCACAATAATACATTGTGTGGCCTAATTATCCATAGAAAAATTACTTTATTGGAGGTAATATTGTAACGCCCTGACCCCAGAATCCTAGATTCGATGCATTATTTTAATATATTGGAATCATTACCAGGAATCAAGTCCCGAAGGACTGATCAATTTAGTAGTATTGGAAAATAGATTACATACAGGAACGTTACATTACACATTAGAAGATAAAACACAACGTAAATGATCCTTTAAGACTGCCATTAATCACATAGCTTAAACCTGCTTATCAATCATAAAACACTTTTTGGAATCCTAGTAAAATAAAACATAAGAAGGTGGTGAGCTCAAACGCTCAATAAGGGTAAGCAATACAACGGAAGATAACATAAATATTAGGCATGGTGAATAATTGAAAACACATTCCTTTACAAATAATAAACATGAAAACTTTTATGGTAGGAATATGAGATGAGTAAATAATTCCACAATAAAACATAGTCATGGGTATTCTACTAGTCAAATAACCACATGAACAATCAATATTATTTTTATAATGAGGGAATGTATAATGCTGGACATTCTGAAACATTTTGTCGAGGCTTCGGCCAAGACGTCTAAAAATGATTTAGGACTCAGCCAAAACCATATATTAAATTGGGAAAGGCCTCATCCAATTCCATGTATAATTGTCTCATGAGACCTACCAATGCATCAAGGAGATATAGAGGGCTCCACCCATCACATACTAAGTCCAATACATTCCTCATATGAAAAGGTTGAAACATAACATAAACATTCGTATTAAAACTAGCATAAGAAATGTCAATACTTTAACCTTAAACCATGAATGGTATAAAAATAACACATCCACAGTCAAACATATCACAAAACCTTCAATACAATATAGAAGATTAGTATCATAATAAATCAACTTCAAACAAGTTTAAAATCCATCAAAGGATGTTGACATAGATGAAAATGATCTGTAAAACTCTTTGAGAGAAATATCCCTTTTTCATAAAAACATTTAAAAGTAACAAAATTTATAAAGTAAGACATTTAAATAAATTTTTGAATAAAAGTGTCCCATAACACTTTGAAACTTTCTAAAGGAATTAACATTTTTAAAACATTCATGTCCATATAAATAAATCCTTAAAAACCATTTTGAAAACATGGACATTAATGAGAATGATTTAGAAGAATAAATATTTAAAAAATTTAAAATGATGTTTTAGGAAAAATTCCCTTAAAAAGAATCCCTTTGAAAAATATTTTATGAAACATGGTCATGGATAATAAATATGTCCCAGAAGACACTTAGGTAAAAACAACCTCGGATAATAATGAGATTGTGAAATTAACCCTTACCGCATTGTAATCAATCGAGTCGTATGACCAAAAGTTAATAACCACAAAATAATTCATAGAATACCATGAATATAAATAGAATCATGATAATATATATCAAATAGAAGTACACAATACACCACATGAAATAAGTGGCGAACAATGGAAATCTCACGGAATTAAAAGTGAGATAAGAAACCCCTTACCTTTCACGTTTCCTTGGTCAAGGGTACATTAACCTCCTGTATAATAGTTAAATCACTGTTATTAAATTATAAAAGAACCATATACATATTTATTATATCATACATGATTCATTTATGACTTTATACTACCCATTTAATAATTATTTCCATGTTAAATTAACATTTTGGGTAATACTCGCTTTCTTTATCATATGTGTTTTAACTTGTTATTCTTGATCATATCATTTAGATCATGATTTAAATGATTACAGAATATAAAAATTAATTTATATATAATATATATTTAGAATATAAATATTTATAATAGATTTATATATGAAATTGAAGGCACCGTTTATGGAGACGGTAGACCGTACGTATGCATAAACGCTGTTTCTGTTTTTATATAGTATTGAACGGAAGTAAGTGAATAAGATATATGTAAGTACATAAATACATACATAATATATATATATATTAATTAGAATTATTATTTCATATATTACATACTTATTAATAATATATATAATTTTATAATCATCGTTTAATGGTGAACGTGGAAATGAATCTCATCGCATCGTGGAGACATTAATCCGTACGTACGCATGAGCGACAATATCATTATATTGATGAAGAAATAATATGTAATTGGATGGTATATCATATATAAAGAATAATTAACATGTTATATTTATTATTTACATCAGTTATACTCATTATTATACCCCTCCAAATAATGAAATGTTTGAATAACAAACTACACCACGACGTGGAGACGGTAATCCGTAAGCACACACGTATGATGACTTTGTCATTTATGGGATGGATATAATAATGAATATGGTTGTAAAATTTTTATAATAACATCACAGTATATAGAATATACTGGAGTTATTATTTTATAATGGAAACAACAAAGAAATAGGAAGTGGAAGAAGAAAAGAACTTGAAAGAGGTGATGAAATATTTACCCCTTATTTGGGTTCTTCCTTTTGACTTGATCAAAAGGGATCCTTAGGCTAGATTTATGACCAAAGGAAGGCCTCTAGGATGAATGGAGGATATTTGGGAGGATATTTGGGTAGGTTTTGGCCAAGCCAAATAGATTTGAAGGTGTAAATTTTAGAGAAGGGGGAGTTCCCATTTATAATAGGGGTTAGGGGCACCTTAGACAAATATTGAAATATTATTTTATAATAAAATCATATTTGGTTCATAATGGCTCCAAATTGATTTATTTAGAATCTAAACTGGGTATGGGTCAAAATACTCTCAAAAAATAGGGTTTATACATGTTTAGGTTACCATTTTAATCTTATCTTTTAGATTCAACTCTAAGTTAAATAATTTAACTTTTACTGTGTCTTCTTGTATTCTTACACTATATGGTTAATAAACTTACAATAAAAATCCAAGAGAACCTCAAGTAGTTCATTAATGACATATATAATATTATTTAAGTCCTTTGGCCGAACCTTATATTTTTAGGAATAGAATACCAATAAATAATATAATATTTGTTTTAAAAACTCTTTTATGTCAATTTTGACACTATTTGCTATTTTGTTTTTCTTAAATTCACAACAGCATTATTACCTAAAAAAATTCATTTAATCAACTCTAACATGTCATATTAACCTATAAAATTTGTGTAATTCATAAAAAGTCTCAAATTACATTTATTTGGATATTTATAATATCAATTATTTTAATATTTCATTAATAAGGTAATTACTGCATCATCATTGTGTCATAAATAAATTAAATTATTTAATGTCTAAAAATTATAAATAAAATACCATTATGTAGGAAATATTTTTATCTTTATAGTTAATATTTATAGTCGAATTTATCTTATGTTTATATTTATATTAAAAATGTTTTAGTTATTAAACTTTGAATTTAACACTTTTAACTCTTCTTTGAATTAAATAATAATAAATGTCCTAATCTAATCCAAGTGGACCTAAAGGATCATATTTTATTCCTAAGGTTGTTTTTGGTAGAATTACACTTATTCAATAGAATTAGGACATGTTTTAGGGTAATAATAATATCATTTTTACCCTTAATTACCCTATTTACTTTAATACGTGGTGAGTAAAAGTCAAAAGTTACTATTCACCAAAAATTATTTTTATCTTATTGAAACACATTTTACTTACTGATATAAACCATGTCTCTAAGATTTTTTATATTCAATTCACAGAAGCGGTAAAATTAATTTTTATGCAAATTTGAAAATGCTCTTAGGAGGTGGGTAAAAGACGATAAAAAGTTCGATAAAATTTTTATATATCTAAAATTATTATAAACTGAATCCAATGAATTAAATTGAAATTATATAGGTATTATGTATATATTTTGACCTAAAATAAATCTTAATAAAATAAATAATTATTTAAATAAAAAGTCGGTTTTAAACAATAACTCCGTGTTTTTCACTATTCATCAAAAATTGAAAGTTTTCAGAAAAATACCAAAAATTCACCCTTAGATAATTTTGATATTCCAAATTAAAAAATGAATTATATTTTACCAATTTCAAAACATATAAGTTACATTAATTAATTTAAAATTAATTCCCGTTGTCAAAACTAAAAAGCGTATTTTTAAGAAATAATAACTATCAAAAGATTGACAATTGTTTATGTCCAATTTCAAAGTAAAATTACTTACAATGACCAACATTGGATTAAATAGTAAAAATATAATGTAATTATACTTACAAACCATTATAATGTATAATTCAACACTATAAATTATTTTTATTAAAAAAGTTGTTTCAGTTAAAATATAGTATTTTTCACTATTCACCCAAATATGAAAGTTATCAGAAAAACACCAAAAATTTATTGGAACTAAATTCTTATGTCACAATTCTAAATAAGGAGTTTATTTTTTCAAATTGAATATGTAAAAGTTTCAAATATTGGATTTAAAAAGGCTTCTCCATTAAAAGGCGATAAAATTTCATTTTTTAAAAAATACTTCTTTTATCTGAAAAAAATGAATTTGTTCCTAAATTATGTCTAAGAAACTCATAATATGGATTCTAAAATTATAAGGATTATATAAAGTTCAAAATTCAGTTAATACTATTCATAACCACTTTTGAACGACTAGTTTGGTAAGTCGTGGTGCGCTTGAACTCAGTGTTGCGTGTAGTGCAGGTTATTGAATTACTTTGAAGAAATAATGTACTATGAAATCTTAGGGTGTTACAAATATCTTTTTATTTTCATTTCTGAACATATCCCTTGATTTTAAATGACTTCTTTATTATTAGTAAGTTCTAAATTATTGAGAAATTTATCCTTCCATTTAATACCATTTTCTATTTACACTTTTTTTTATTGATTTTAATGTTTTATCATCATATCCAAGATAATTTTTACCCATTGAATAAGGTATTTGAGTCCGAAATAATTCCTTGAAACCTCTTGTGCCTTGTTTAGACATATCCTTTGGTACATTATCTAAATATTTTCAAAACTATAACTTTTTCCTTGATCCATATGTTTTTATTTTATAATCAACCTTATTTCTCAAATATACAAATTATTCTTCAAGTCTTTCAATATTTTAAAAATTATCTTTGATGAACACATTAATTTATCTTTTATCTTAGCTTGTTCCATAATCTTTAGCCTATAGTTCAATGCTTCTTTAGGTTTCATTTTATTTCATTCATATTATTCCAAAAATTCCTCTATATGTTATATTTTTTATTTAATATCATCAACATAACTTGAGTATTAATTCAATAATCCTAATTTATTACTATACATATTTATTTATAGATCAATGTCCTCAGGAGTTCCTTCCAATCCCACCATGAGATCAACAACTCCCCTTGGTTAATCACCATCTTCTACTTTGGATTTATATTTCTCTAATAATGCCAATATAACATCTTATATATTTGATATAAACTTGGTTTTAACAACTTCTAATGGATTTTACCTAACATATTCTTCATCTTTAAAAATCAACACTTCTATCATAAATTTATTTCTTCTTGCATTTCCTAAATTAACATTCCTTATATGGTGAACTTCTTCTTTATTTTCATGTGAATTAAAACTCACCATCCTCTCCATTAAATATTTTTTAAAAACTAATAGCGATGTGACCAATATTTCTATAATGAAAATAGAATAATGGTATATGATCCTCAAATATTCTGTTACTTATATTAAGTTTCATTTCTATAAGTGATAAGAAATTACCACTAACATTTTATTTAAAATTAGTCTCCTAAATATCCTACTTCTCCTTATATTTTAATACCATTTATTTATAAAAGTGTTTTAAATAAATTTTTGGTTTCACTCAAGTATCATATGTGATCGGTTTTCTATGTAGATAATCAAGTGATAATTCTCCAAGATTTACTTATTTAAGTATTAAAACTTTTGAATTATAAAATTATGGTAATATCCATATTATACTCTTTACTATATCACAATATTTCATCTCATGACCAAGTACAAAAATATCTATAATCACTTCAATATGATGGTTAAAGAAACTATAAACAATTTCACTTGATCTTATCTTTAGATCATCAATCCAATTTTGAAGAACCTGTAATATTACACCTTTAACTTTGTTATCACCATCATAAATATTTTCAAGCTTATCCCAAATTTCTTTAGTGATAGTAAAACTTATCACTTTCCTATATATCTAATTAGATATCACTCGAAACATGTAATACAATGTTTTTCACCATCATTAAATAATTTCTTTTCATATTATATCATTGACATTTTTTTGAATAACTTACTTGAATTCCATAAACTCATGATGATTAAATATCATGCCTATGAGATCATAAATGAGATATCATTATATTATTAGTTACATTATAGTTATATATATAAAATATGGGTAATACCTTTGTATTTAAAACATTATTTATAATTATAACTTCCTCTAACATATTTATAAAAATATTTCTAGTCATTTTGATACAACTTATTATAACCAGAGGCCCCAATATACACCCTGAGAGGGGGGGGGGGTGAATTAGGATGATTATAAATTTTGTCCTATCTTAAGTTAAACCAGATCTTATCCTTGTATTTATAACTACACCTTGAATATGTCATGCTGATAACACACAAGCACTACTAAATGAAGAAATTAAATAAACATGTACACATAGGTTTTCACATGGTTCAACCACACATTGCTACATCCAAGGATCATATATCGGTAATGTGTTGATATACCAATTAATCACTACTCCACTAATTTGTGATTATAATCATTATTAAAATCTCAATAATCATCTAAGGTCTATGGACTCTTCATCTCTTCCGATCACTACTTTCCAAGATGGTTACACAAAGAGATAATTTCAACACACATGTCAAACTCACAAAGATAATAATCAAAGATATAAAATCAAAGAATAATCAGTGTCCTTCATAATTATATATTCTTCACTTCCTAATTATCACTGATAAAAATAGAAACTCTTTAATTCGAAAATATATCTTCAATAAAATTAAATCATAACACACTTTACTCCTTAATTCTATATATTTAATAAATCCCACAACTAGTTCACTATAATTCACTTCTTCTTGATTTTTTGTATATCCTCTCTTTGTTGTGTGTAATATTATTATATATAATAGGTTCTAATAAATCCTTGAAATTTTGAAATTAAAATTAAAAATCTAGAATTTGAAAAAATTCCAACTTAATCTACTTCAAAATAAAACATTGGATTATTTCCAAGTGAATATACACCATAGATATTCAAATAAATAGATAATAGTTGTCCAAAAAGCTACCAAACTTCTCTAAGAATGAGAATTTATCACTACTATTAAAATGCTCTAGATTTCAAAAATCATGTCAAAACATCATAAATCATGGAATGATAGGTTGGTTTATACTTAAAATCTATTTATCTACAATATGATTCATGATACGATATAAATATTCATAGAGAAATCCTAATTTATATTGAAAAATAACTCAAATATAAATAATCACAAATATTACTTCTTTTCCATGGTCCAAATATCATAGCATGACTCCTTCTATCATATTTTATAATATACCAAAATCATGTCTTCTATTGTGTGATCTAGGAGATATGGTGTGGGAATATCCCAATAAACAAAAACAAAAAATCCTCCAAATTCCATTCAAATAATTACATTTGTGTCATGATGTGTGAATAAATCCTTTGAATTTGGTAAAGTAAGAATCTTTAATCATGGTACAGGTGACCCTTACATACCATGTACTCATGACATATTAAATTAGTCATAGAGGGAATGATTCATACATATTATCCAAAAACTTACATATGGGACTTTTTTTAATTCTAGAATCCATCAAATTCAAGATACTTAAGTCACAACATGATCCAAGTGATTATAGTATGATATGTTCATGATAGTTTAAGATCCTTCAGGATATATCTCCATCCACATCAACTAAACTCCAAGATTCTTCACAATTCTTAACTAACTCCAAATGAATTCCAATAAATAATAAAATCCTACATTCATAACCTATGGGTGTGAAAAAAATCATCAAATAAAGTAATAAAGTATTTATCTCTACTGGTTGAATTCAAGATCATTACATGACATACATATGAGTATATCAACTCAAAAGGTTTCTTGGTCATGATATCTACTATTTTGTGGATCTTGTTCCCCATTTTTTCTTCATGAAATTTGTCCCAAGTGTAGATCCTTTATTGATTAAAATTTGGTATACTTTTCAAAAATTTATATTTGAAAAGATCAACCATTTTATTTTAGCCCAAATGTCCATGTATTCTATTCCATAATCAATTTTCCTCCTTTATGATCACACATCATGTTTTTTTATTATTTTAAATAAGTTACAACTTGGTTGCTATCCCTTATCAAGATTTTGTAATTATTCAACCTACAAAGTACATATATATTCTTCTAGAATATTAATTTATCCCCATTGTCACAAAGATGAGAAATACTCCAGATATTAAACTTTCACCCATTGGAAAAGCAAGTATTAATGGATTCAAGTTTCTTCTCACCAATCTCAAAGCATCTAACTCATAGTACATTCATTGATTCATCATTACTAATATAAATATATCATCCATCATACATTTAGATATTTTTAAGAGATTCATACTAAATATCCTATCTAATGAGAAACCATAATCAAGTATACAAGGATTATATCATCTTCCATCTTTATAAGAGGCCTCTAAGACGTTATAATTTTTGTGAGAATTCATTTTATGGATAAGTTTTGTAACTTCAAAAAAATAGAAACTTCTAGAAGTATTATGTGAAATAAGATAGAGTGGTATAATATAACCACATTCTATAACCAGCAATGATAGAAATGTTCAAAATTACGAATGTGATAGAATGAGTTCCAAATGTATAAACTATTAACTAAAATCTTGAGGTTGATTTGGTGCACTAGTGAAGTAGCTGATAGTTTCCATGATCAAGTGAAGGTTCTATAAAAATATTGAATAATGGTGGAACCATAAAAATTGGATGGATGTTTTTGTAACTTAAAAATAAATACATTATTGGGGTTACTTGAATTGTACATGTAATTATTTCTTTTTGCCTTCTTATAGCTCATGATTTAAAGTGGCTGTAAGTTATTTTTTTTATTTCTCATGGGTACTGTACCTATATTTTAGATGATTATAACACATTTTACTATTTTTTCTCTTATTTATTCTCTTCTATTTAAGTTTCTTATTTCCCATAGAGTGGGTTTTGTTCTAAACCACATAAATAAATATGTTCATTACTGTGTGATTTAAATCTATTTTTTATAGGTTTTAATTTTGTTTTATGTTGTGAGTTCTCATAAGGTGTATGGAAAATATGTGGTTGGGGTGTGAGGCTTATTACTTATAGATAAACTGATTCACAATACTATGTGTTTTGAACCTTCCAATTTACCTTGTTTTTCATTTGAGGTTTTGGATATCGGGTTATTCTAAAATGTAGATATCAGTACAAAAAGTGGTATTAAAACCCCTGTTATAGAGCTATCAAGGTATCTTAGTTAGCTTCTTCTATAAAACAATAGTTTTCTCTCATTTAATCATTTTTTATAAGGGTTTTATATTTTATATGGGTGGAGTTATAAGAGGTAAAAATGAGGATGGACAAGTTCAAAATAATATATTTTAGATTCTTGAAGATACAAGTTTAGGATTATATATTCTAGATAGTCCTATATTTTTTTCTTTTAATGGGACTCAAGCTAAAATTAATGGAAAAGGAAGAGTGGGAAAGGATTGACCAAAAGGAACTGTGTGTGATCTGGATGTTTCAACCTAGAGCATTCCTTTAAATGTTTATGATGCAAATATAACTTCTAAATTAATATTTTCACTTGTGAATGTATATAATAAGACTTCTTAGATGAATAAGGTGTTTTTTATGTAGTGAACTTTTGGAATGAAAACATCAAATGGAAGGTTGGTGCTGATCATGTGAAGGAATTTAACATGATTTGGAGTCATATGGAGTCTTTTATGGTGAAGTTCACTAGATGTGTGTGGGAATTGATACATATATCATTAATTATATAATCATGGGATATGATGGTTACTGATCTTAGAAACTCTAGTGGTACAGATGATTTTTTATTGGAGGAAATCTTGGATATGATTATTAATTATGATACCTTGAAGAAGGAAGTATCAAGTGCTAATGAAAATGAATTTAGTGTAGAAATAAGGGTACATTCCACTCTAAGGAGTTGGAATAAAAAGAGAGAAAATAGAAGAGAAGGGAACAATAGGAAATTGTTTAGTCTTGTTGACTCTGTATACCACCCCTTTAAAAAGAAGGGAAACTTTCTAAAAAGACTATCAGAAGATAAAATTTAGCTTTTGAAATCATGATTCCTATTTATCCAAAATCCCCACAACTAAAGGTTATAATGAAAAATTTACCACAAGTTCCACAAGTTTAATGGAGCTATGAATTTTTAACTCCAAAATTTAATTTCAATAAATGATTGAAAAGGGGTGAATAAGGAATTATGTATCTAGAAGCTTTGGTAAGGTTAAACTTTTTGATGGTGAAGTAATAAATATTATTGGCAGGGTTTATGTGAATATTTGGATGAAGAATAAATGATTACTACATTTTCAAGGATTTCATCATATCCCAAGTTTAAGGAAGAACTTAATTTCCATCGGCCAACTTGATGATATGGGATTCTATATTTTATTTCCAAATTATGTGTAGAAGATCACACAGAGTTCCATGGTGGTGGCTTGTGGTGTTAGGGACATAACATTGTACCTAACCAAGAATAAAAAAGGTATAATACATTTTTTATTAAAAACATTCAAAACAATGATGTTTTGTAATGATCACCTTAAGCACATTAGTGATAAATATTTTAAAATCTTGGTTGTGAAGGGATTGTTGAAGCTTGATCACATGGAGTATGGAATAAGTGAAATTTACATCCCTAGGAAACAACAGAAGGTGTCACTTGGTTTTTGGAAATGGCCCCAAATAATTTAAAACTCAAGTTGGTTCATAAAAATGTATGGATACAAACACTAGTTAAATATCATATAGGTTCATTAAATTATGTTATCTTCATCTATGATTCCACATGGATGGTGTGGGTATTTTTCCTTAAACACAAGTTTGAGGTTTTCAGAATTTTCATCAGATAGTGATCCATTATGTAAGATGAGACTGTAATAAATATTAAATGACTAAGATTTTATAACAATGGTGAGTATAGAGGAAAAGAGTTTAAAAGGTTATATTGAATGAATAAATACCATATTGAGAATATTATGACAGAAACACCTGAGCAGAATTGTTTAGTGGAATGGATGAATCAGATATTTAATGAGAGATATAGAAGTATGGAGTTAAGTTCTAGATTCCTAAAGGAGTTTTAGGAAAAAGTGGTTAACTTTGTGGATTATCTTATGAATAACAATCCTTATAAATTGATATGATTTTTTAAAGGAACACTATAATAAGATATTGGACAATTTGACTCCCTTGAATGTTTTTAGAAGTATTGTGTCACCCACATCCATTCTAAAAAATAAATAAGTTGAAATACAAGTCCCAAACATGTTTATTTATTGGGTACAATAATAAAAAAAATTTATTTTGTATATGGTATAACAATAAATGAGATATTATCAGATTCTATAATATCCTATTCAATTATAAGATCTTTTAGAATAATTATAACTAGTCTAAAGATTCATTTTATATGAAATCACTCATGCATGTTAAGGTTGATCGAAACAGATGCTAGGTGGTTTTGGATCATTTATAGAGAATATAAGTTAAAGTGGTACTGCTCGGTTTGGTAATAGTTTATGCTAATAAAGTTTTAAAAGTAACAATTATGGATATACCAAAATGATCAAGGACTATGGAAGATTGAGGCATAGCTTTAGATATATAGAATCTAAAAAGTGATGAAACTAAAGATTTGTGGAAGACTACCGGGGTCATAAGGCCAATGTAAATATTTGATTCAAGAGGTCACTATATCATACTTATGGATAGTGTAGAACCCAAAATCCTTGCCTATGTAGGAAGTCTAAGAAACTAATTGTAGTGAGAGTTAGTAATGAAAGAATATTTGGACTCTTTGCATGCATTTGATACATGAGAGATAACCAAATTTTCTTTAGTCAATAGTGTTATGAAAAATAGACAGGTTTATCATGTGAAGAAAAAATTAGATGGTAGGAAATGGTATAAGACATGTTTTTTTATAAAGTTATTTTAACAATCATAAGGAGTTCATTTTATTGATATTTTTTCTCCTATTATAAAGCACAAAATGATTTAGATGGTGATCACACTAGTTTTCATAAAAGGTATGTTTCTTAAATGAATGGGTGTCAATTTTTTTTATTTATGTATATTTATAGGAATAGATCTAAATGGATCATAAAAAAGGTTTCCTAATAAGAGGAACATAAGGTATAGAATGTAGGATCCAATATATTTTGTATGGGATTAAGTACGTACTAAGACATTGGAATATGAATTTTTACATCTTTGTGTAAGAATATAATTTTTTACAGTGTACATAGATAATTTATTCTACTATAAGGTATATGATGATAATAGATTTTTTATTATACTACTATATATTTATAATATTATCTTATCTGGAGCTATTATGTAAAGGATAAAATAGATAAATTTTTCTTTATCTTAAAGATTACAAAGGAAATATCTTGGTTATAAATTGTAGATATTGGGAATAATGATTATAAGGGAATTAAATTTCAAATCATTATTCATGGAACAATCAGAGTACACCCGAAAGGTGTTGGAGATATTTATAATGAGCAATTCAAAACCCATGAGAACCCCCTTTCCTTGAATTCTAAACTTTCTAAGGAGAAATAAAATAAAATAGATGAGGAGCAAGTGAACACTGAGAAGGTTATATGTGCATAAGTTGTTGGAAATATGATGTATTCCATGGATTTGATAAGTCCATATATTGAGAAAGTGGTGGTAGTTGTTATTGATTCATTAAGAATCTGAGAAAGGAGAAGTGAGAAGCTATTAAGGGGATTCTTCAGAATATCAAAGGATTTGTGGATCTAGAACTTTATTTTAGAATGGATTATCCATTACACACTACAAAAAAAAAATGGTGACTAGTATAGGTTTAAAATACCTCCATATATAGTTCTATGATGGTTTTTTAAAAACAATACTAAAGTTGGCATCGACATCTGAATTGAATTGGTTTCACCCATTTAGCGGTGGTTTTTTGGAAGTGTCATGAAATGATTTTTAGATGTGGTTATTTTATTTTTTTAGTGGCGGTTTTGACCCTCAAAACTACTAAGTATTTCACAGTGGTTTAAACCGATGCTATATTTAATATTATATAACTTTATTTTAAACTGACGCTAATTTTTTTACTATATATAGCAGCGGCTTAAACCACCACTATATATTAAAATTTTTTAAAAAATAAATTCTATAGAAACTAATTCCCCAAATAAATTATAACAAATATATTGAAAACAAAGAAAATAACATAAAAAAATAAGAAAGTAAAAATATTAATATAATAAAATAACAAAACCTATAATTAAAAATGATTATAACAGCCATAAACAAACCATGAAGGAAATGGATAATACACGAAAACAAAATAAAATCATATTGATATTATAAAAACTATAATAGACCAACTATAAATGGAGACTCAATTAAAAACTAATCAAAACATGAGAAAAATGTATGAAAAATTCAAATATATACATTTCTAGAATTGATAATGACTTCTTGTATATAAGGAATTATAATAGGAAGTGATAATCAACAATAACAACATAAAGAGTGTTAATATATGCTTAACCAATTCTATGATATCAGTAAACACAAACTCAAGTTTACAAAGATAGAAACCCAAATGATATAAAGATACATAAAAATATAAGAAACATTTAACAATTACAAGATTAATAATATAATCTAAAATGAATGGATTATAAATATCATAAAACAATATCAAATAAAAATGAATGAAATACCTTATAACAACACCAAAATCCACTAATAAAATCAATAAAAAATAAGTTCCTATAAAATCAATACACAAAAAATCATATTTTTTCCACTTCATCCATGATTATATATAACCACATTTCACAATATTACCACATAACTATATACCACCACATAATAACATAACCCCACCATATATATAGAATCCTACACTTTATTTCACAACATTACCACCTCTTCATATCCATTTCAGACCTCTTTTATATTTCCACCACACAGACTCATAAAACATTACAACATCATCACCAAATAGCTTCCAACACACCAAAAATCAAAAAATAACATGAAATCACTTACTATAATAATTATACCATAAAAGGATTCCTTTAATGAACCAACCTAGATACCCTAGTACCTTAATACCTGAGCCAATACTAACATAGCTCGAAGGGTGTTTTTGATCCACACAGGTTTGCGATTATCACCTCTCATCATACAAGATCTAAGAGGGAACTATTTTCCACAAAATAGTAGAAGATAAAATATTACAAGTCAATATGTTTAATACTCCAAAAGGTTAAAGTACTAGAAATAAATAGGTATAACAGTACCCAACTGAAATATATACATCCCAAAGGAAAACACAATTTCAACTAGACAAAAGTCTAAAAAATGCAGTGTAATAAAAGAAAATAGCACCACTGGTCACCATCACAACTCCACGGTCCAAAGGATCAATAACATCCACCATCTCCAAGTTTCAATTTCCCTTTGCTCGAACTTGGCATAAGACAATCTAAAAACACCTGAAGGAAAAAAGTAAGGGTGTGATCTATAAATCCCAGTAGGGTTTCACCAAGTGTTCCTTATTAATACCATAACAATTTACCATTTATGATATGAGTTTAAATAAAACAAGGCATGTAATTTCATTTGAAAATTTTAAACCAAAACACGCTTTCATTTAAATAGATGGAAGATATATCAAAAATAATTCAAATAGGATTAAATGAACATTTTTTATAAAACAATTTATATAAATCAATTAACATGAATAAAATAGTTCCATAAATCAAAGAAATGTATATCAAATCAAATAAACCATAACACCAAGTTCAAATGCCCTATAGCATGTTAGTTAATAGCTATAGGATCCTTACACATCTCATCAATGATCATGGATCATTAAAATTGTTTATACATAATAAACACACCAATAGGGGAACCCTTTATAGGAAATCAATCTACACCCCAATAGGGGAACTCATCATGAGCATCATGAGATGAATTTATTTAGTTAGTGTTGTCATAAAAAATATAGTGCTAGGGAATCAAGATCATAGGATACTTGTCCCAACTACCTACTGAATACCTATGCTACCATGTGATTCAATCAATCAACCAACCAATCAATAAAATTGAAAATCAATCATTTAAAAAAAATTAAAATAAAATTAAAATAAAATTACCCAATTTTAGTTTTCAACATTCCTTATTTCAAAACAAAATCACATGTTTTCATCATTTAATTCCACTTTAAATCAATTTTAAATTTAATCCATTTTCTCAATATCAACATTAAATAATTTCACCAAAACAGTTTCCAAATCAAGCCATTAATTTTCATAAATTCACCCAATAATTTTAATTCCATTGAAATCGGGGGTTTTTCTCAAATCTCATGCCTATTTAAAATCAAATATCAAATAATCAAAAATAATTTTTTTTTAAAAAAATTTAAAACTCATTTCAATTTAATTAAGAAATTAAAGGTTTCAATCACAGGGAAAATAATTATAGAAGCCCCTGCCTTTAATTGAAGATATAAAAATCAACACCTGTAACAGGACTATCCAATGAATAATGAAGGCAACAAAGATCTAGGAATACAACCTAGAATCAAGATAAAAAAATAGAGTTTAAATCCATCAATTAAATGGTTGATATAAAAAACTTTAATAATGAGATAAATATATATTAGAAGAAATCATGTGAGAGAGGATCCAATTACTTGAAAAAGATCGAATGAGATCAAAATAACTTTGATTCACCAAGAAAATGGTTTGGAGGAGTCAAAATTACTTCTTGAGTTCCTACAAGAGCCAAAAAATTATGTTAAAGTCAAATAGGGGGATTAGGAAACTTAAAATGGGGGTCAAGGATTTTTAAAATTAATTTTAGAAGAATTAATAACTGCATGCATAGTTTTCTGGGGAGGAACTCATAGTTATACAAATTGTGTTCCCTAACCATGCACCCCTACTGGACTTCTGTTCGGGGAGGACAGTTTGGATGCATGGTTAAACTAACCATGATCAAACCATTCATTTCACACTGTACATGTGGTGCATGGTTTAGAGGGGTGTCTATACGGTTTAGAAAAGTTGTACACCCCCTTCTAGTGGCTCTCCATAGGGTTCATGGTTTTATGGGACAAACCCCACAGTTTTCCCTAACTGTACTCTAGCCATATAAATCCCAAAGGGATTCCAAAATTCTCTAAATTATCCCAGAACAACCCCAAAATAAGACCCGACTTAAATGATATAAAAAAAAGATTCAAGGAATACCTGAAAACAATTATTGGAGTGTTAAAACCTCCCCACCATAAAAACTTTATGTCACCATAAATCCTATTAATAAGTTTCCATATCAAAGTGATGAAGAAAATTCCATCTCACTAGTGTTTCACACTCCCAATTCCCATGAGAATTAAAACCACACTACCAAATCACATGGACTAAAGGTATCTTCCTCCCATAAAGTACCTTTGTATCATAATCAATAATTCTGAATGGATTCTCATTCACAAATAAATCAGGCTCAACATCAAGATACTCCTAGTTGAAGACATGATATGGGTTATAAAGATACTTCCTAAGCTATAATACATGGAAAGAATTATGTATCAACATTAACTTTAGTGGAAATGCTAAATGGTAATCCACTTTCCCAACCTACTCAACAACCTCAAAAGTTCCCACAAAATATTGTGTAAGCTTAACCTATTTCCCAAGCCATGGATGACCCAAATAGGGTGAAACTCTCAAAAACACTAGTTCACTAACTGAAAACTCTAAAGTTATATGAAGAATATCAACATAAGATTTATACTGGCTCTATTCCATAACCATTCTATAATGAATCAATTAAATCTTCATCATTGTCTCTTAGAATAAACTCATCCAAATCAAGTAAGTTTCACCAATATTTGACCAACACAATAGATATTTACACTGAATACCATAAAAATCCTCAAAATGATCCATACAAATTTCATAATGGTAACTGTTATTATAATAAAATTAAACCAATCTAAAATGGATGTCCCAAGCTCCACCAAAATTGAGAATGCAAGCCCACAACATATCCTTAATAATATGTATATCCCTATCTATCTAGCCATCAGTCTGTAGATGGTATGTCATACTCAAACAAACCTGATATCCCATCACCTTGTAAAGGCCTCTCCAAAAATAAGAGGTAAAATGAGGATCTCTATTAGAGAATATAACAGATGGAACTCCTTGAAACCTGAAAATTTCCTACACATAGAGACATACCATGTCCTAAAATTTGGTTGTATTGTGAATGGGTATAAAGTGATTTGATTTTTCCATCCAATCAATCACAACCCATACCACATTATTTTGGGTTCCATACACATAGTGATGCAGTACACGGCGCTGGGTTTAGTCCGCATAGTGGTACACTACGTGGAGCACCATGTTGAAGGAGGGTCTAGGGGATTATCATTCAAGGGGAATTCATCCGTGAGAAGAATGTGGTTGGAAGTTCACCAATTTGGTTTGCGGTTCTATTATTATTATTATTCAATTCCCCCATTTTATGGTTCGCGGCTGACTGTACCTGCGAAGAGCGTGGTTCCAAATTAAGGATTTGCCGATGAATCAACACAGAATCCAGAGTCTTATCTAAACTCATTCTTCTAACCTATGATTCCCCTTAATGATTTCATCATCCATTATTTTTCCTTCATATTGTGCTCCTTTTATAGAACATCAGGGTAATTGTATCTATTGGGGATGTGACACCATTTGAAGAGGCCCATGAAGAGATACCCTGAACCGCAGAAGACTCGGTCAACCAGGGTTTGTAGAGGCTTCTGTTTTCAATAATGGTTTGCAGAACCCTACTGGTTTGCTTCATCCACAAATTGATAAGTTCATGGGATGGCATGCAGATGATTTTCACGTGCATGAGTATTTTAGTGATGAGGTTTGTGGTATGATTTGTTCACTGGCCATCACTCCTTGGGCCAGCGGTTCGCGGATCATTTCGCGTACCTGGTGATTCACGATCTAGGTGGTCCACATACCTTTCCCGGTGATGGTATGCGGTCCTCTTGAATTTCTTTGAAAACATGAATTCCTTTAAGTTTCTTTTGAAATTTTCCACTTGATTTGAGTCCATTCACCTTTCTATACTTGTAAGAGTACTTGATTCCTTCTACAAAGTAATTTTGGGGGTATTTCCTTCCCTTGGAATAATTTTCAGGACCCTATAAATGCCCCCATCAGAATGTGGTTTGTTCGGAATGAAAAGGGGACTATTTTGATATAGAAGCGGTCCTAAACTGAAATGGTTCATGGTAGAAAAAATAGGTCCAGCAGGAGGAGACCACACCTATATATAGGGGCCCATGTCATTTTTAATTTACCATTTCTCATGGTGAAAAGTGCTTTCAACTTCCTTACCTTCCACCGCTATTGTGTACTGTGTTCCTTGCAAAAATCTGATTCGTGAACCACTTCGTACATACTGCGAACCGATTATCTCTCCATTTCTCTATCCGCGTACCATTTTTTAGGTTTCATGAACAACATTGGGGAATTTTAAGACTATAATCTGAATTCTACATATAAGGACGCTACGTGGCTGGAGGGTCCATATACCGAACATAGATCGGCAAACCAAACTTTAAGAATTAATAATATAAACTTAAAATTTAAGCTACAACTTCTAAACATGAACTTAATCAAGGCCTAGGTTCGTGGTATCCCCCTTTTGCGAAACTTTATATTCACCAGCCAACGATTTGTGGGCCAACGCCTCACAGATGGTTTGTGTACTATGGCTATAAGCGGTGATATGCATCTGTGTACTGTAGCAGTAGGTGGGGTTTCTTCCACACACTATGCGGTATGCAGATTGTGCCTTCCACGTGACGTTTCCAAAAATAGTACACAAAACCTTATGTGGATATATTTTGAGTCTTTTATCCATTCTTCCATATCCTTTATCCAAAAAAATTTATTGGACTGACTTTTTGTCAGCTTCTGGATACAGGTTACAATGGATACTTCACAGGCTGCTGCTGATGTCAATGCTTCTTCTGAGGCTAGTATTGCTACCCATCTTTCTACTAATACCAAAAGATCAAAGAACATGGAGGCTTCAGTTGATGAAAAAATTATGGTCATCCCATTTCACCAATTTCTAGAGAATCTGCTTACGACGGGCCAACGGGAGTACTCGGTATTCGACAGGCTTCCTTCTCATGGGTTTGGTTTATAGTTTTACACAGTGATCCTGATGCCAAATCTGATCGATCAGCCTACCACCTATATAATTAATACCTCAATTTTTAAGGATCTAATTTCTTCCAAGGGGAGGTACCTTCAGAGGGATACTACCTCTAGGTATTTTCTGAACTACGCACCTCAAACCTTAGAGGGAGTGCAGTGGAAGCACGACCAAATAGCCCACTATTTCCTGATCATTGTGAGAGGTGATACAAAAAATGAGCAACATGGTTGGTCATCCCAATGAGACCTTTTCCCTGGGGGCTCATTTGTCTTGGACTAGGGGTGGCCCTTTTGGTCTTGCTAGAGTTGTGAAGAATTATGAACTGAGCTACAGACTATGGGACTGTACGGGGCCACTTGGGTTTCTCAGACATACACGCATCATCCTACTACCCTTATTTCACAGCTCTTAAGTAAGTGGATTCCAGATACCAACACCTTTAATTTGACCCATGGGAAGGTTGGAATTAGTCTATGGGACACCCGGCTGATTTTGGGAGTCCCTATTGTTGGGGAAATGTATGATGAATCTCTTCCTCCCTCCTCTGTTTGGGATGATGAGGAAAGAACCCCACCCCCATTTATCCAAGAAACTTATTGTCCAAGTGAAGGTTCTTATGAAGGAAAGTGATCCCTGCCTGAAGCGGGTCATTTCTTTTGATGATTGGTTTATCGCTTTTGTCAAGCAAATGGGTCTAGAGCTAGATCCATAGAGACCCAGGTCTTTTCCTACCAAAATTACATGGAGGTAAGTGGTTACTTATTGGACCACCCTGGAAGAGGGAAATTTTCAGAAATGGGGATGGGGGATCATCCCTGACGTTGATCGGTTATTTCGACTGTTGGCTTTCTTGGCCATGTTTCTGAGCGGGTAGCTCATACAGGTGCAGGAATCTAGTGGTGTAAGAGCCTGAAATTTCATCATGATCACTTATTTGGACACCTACAAATGTATTAATTTGACTATCCCACTGTTGGCCAAGATATACTTCCTACTGGGTCGAATCAGTGAGGGGGGGGGGGGTCACCTTATCAGATGACTGGTCCCTTCCAAATTCTTTGGGGCTAGATGGGAGACCACATAGGGGGTTATTCCTTTATCAATTCCCTACCAATTCCACATTCCACCCTCTGACCATAACTTTAGAGAACTAGAGGGGTCATGCTGGCAGCTTGGGCTTCACAGGACAAGCAAGAGGAGAAAACTGAAAAGAACGAGCAGTACTTAATGGCTTGTCTCAATGTTTATGAACATTTATATTACCACCCTTATTATTCCCCTACTGGTACTATTAAAAACAATTAATATGAAGTCTTTATCAATTGTGGTTACTTATTTTATTTTCTAGAACATGTTTTGGTTTTCCATATCGAAGGGGAACTTATTTTTAAGGGCTATGCACCCTATAGGTTTAGTCAACAATTCAACTATGTCCAGAAGTTATGCCCTCCTGCTCTTAATAGTGATCGTCAGGAGAAACATCTGATGATAGCCCATAAAATATGGCTAATGTTCACATGAGAGGACACTCAGATCTAGGATAGGCTTCCGGATCTTAGGGATTCTGTGCCCTTCCTTACCAAGAACTATGCTGAGGCCTGGGTTAAGTCATATCCCAATGGCCAATTATCCGACCTAGTGCCTATTGTGACAAATTCCAAGGTATCAAGGTGAATGGAAAGGAGAAGTATGAGGGAGTTGATAAACACTCTCAATCAGGAAAAGTTATTTGAAGGCCTCTTGGTTCCCCCCTGGGGAAAGTTGCGAAAGATGGGGTTATGACCTCACGGGGCATTGAACAAACTACTAGAGGTTCTGTCGGGATTCCATCACCAATTCCTTCCGAGGACGACTTTCCAGTGGACTGAAGGCAATGAGACCTTTTGATAGGTCATCCATCTACCTGTGACCAGTCCCCTTGTGATTTATAGCAGCTCTTCTAGACTAGGTAAGTTTTCCTTATTGGCATTGTCTACAAGTCAACATCAGCTGAAATTTATTTTGATGAGGATCTAGATAGGGTGGGTTGATATCTTAAGGACCTCGAGACACTCATTCACTCTCAAAGTGGTCGTCTTAAGTACTCACATCTGGTACTTACCATGCTGTGGACAAAATCCATTGATGGGGATGACGATGTCATTAGCTTACCTATTTCAGCAGCCATAGAAAAAGCTTCCTACTTTCTCCCATCTCCTCATAAATGTTCCTCTTCTTGGGGTCCTGATTTTGCTGAGACACTTGAGAAACATTTGTGGTTGTCAAAACCTTCTCTGATTCCTCGCACCAACCCTCCAGTGTTGGCCATCCCAATTACAGCTGCATTTCCAGACGAATGGAGAGTCTAGGATCAATTGAGGGTGAGCGCTTCAAATAAAGATATATGGAGGATTCTTCAGAGGGAACACTTTGATCTTTCAGGTTTTAGGGTATCCATTGCTCCTACTGGTATTTCATCTGACGAAGAGCTCGATGAGGTGGCTACCTACTTGACTGAAATGGATAAGTGTATTTATGATCCTGTGGAGAGGCATTACTAGTCAGAATACATGGCATTGATGGCGGTATTCCCATGGACAATGAGAGAGGTTTTATCTGCAACATCTAGCCTTAAATTTTTTTAATGTGGATATGCTAAAAGTTTCTTCTTTCCTTCCATTTTTTTATTTTTCAGGGGCCTACGAGATCTCTAGAAATAGATTTCCCCCTGATTTATTATCCTGGAGGTACTTTGTCTAGGGAGTGCACCCCATAGACAGTAGGGGTAATACATAAGGATCCCCTAGAGCCCAAGAACACATGGAAGTTGTTATCAAAAACCCTTCCATGGAATTTCCTTCTCCATCTCCTCTTGGTGAAATTATTCAGGAGAAATCCCCCTGATAGTCAAATAAACACAAACAAGCCTCCCAACTATCTAAGAGTATTTGAAGGGGGATCACAAGTACATGTTTATTTGTTTGGTGATTGGACCAAGTAACCTTATCTTGTTGACTTACTGGTACATATATTTTCTTTTACGCGGGGCCTATTAGTGACCAGATGAAGACCGCTCAGGAATCTACAGTTCCCGTCTCTTTTAGGATAGAGGAAGGGTCGCCATCTATTATGGCTGATCAAAATAGTGATGAAAGTCCATTTGAAGAGGCCGAGGGTGCTTCTGACCCCTCAGGTGTGAATGCTCCCACTCAAACAAACTCTGCCCCAATAATGGAAGGACATCCAAAAGTTAAGGGCTCACTTGACCATGCTAAGATGACTTTCATGGAGAGAGACATAGTGACCTTTATAGTAGGGGATGGGTCCAGTGGTGAGCCCTAGGCCTTGTTGGATCTTGGAGGGGCTTTTCATATCGAGGAGACAATTAATCTTGATCAAGAAACTTTTTCCCCTATAGAGGGAGTCACTTCAGAGACTGATGTTCTGCCTGATCATGGTGCCTTTGGGGAAGTCACAATCAGGGATGCTGATATTTTAACCCCTGAAAATTTGGAGCGTGCTATCGCTCCCTTTTTTCCAGTTCTGAGAGGGTTTAAGTTTTCTACCCCCAGGATTTCAAGACCAGTACCATTATTTGGAATGGTTATCCCCACAAACCTTATATTAACCAGCAACCTTTTGAGGGCCTCCTTGAGGGACAGTGTTTCGGGTGAGCATGGCCCCGGGTATTCAGTATTCTTACATATCCCCATAGCGCGATGGACGATTGAAGATGTAGCGCCACCTGTTCTAGATAGTGGTACCGCTATGGATGTGGTAGGTATTTAATCTGTCTCCCCCTATCCTAAGAATCACAACCACAATCCTTAGCAATGGCAGCAGATTCCCCTACTTTTTCATCTATTACAGTTACCAGAGAAAAGGCTGTTGTAGGGTCAAGCCATGCTATAGCTACCGAATCAAGTCCCTCTATGGTTATGTTCATTTCTGAATACATTTCATCATTATAGAGTGATTCTGAGACTGATCGAGAAAGCCTAGTCGATCTTCATCCCACTCAGAAAAATGCATGGAGGAACATTTGGAGATTAATTTCCCAGACTCCATTGTCTGAGATGCTAGAGAAATTTCCAAGGTTACACTACCAATTTTTGGTCATGGGATTTGGTTGATTTAACTATCATGACATTTATGATATAGTAAGGTAGGGGGTTTGTGCTTAGGAAGTAAATGGTGCACTTGAATCTCAACTCTCCATGACATAATCAATGGATTATCTGGCTACTACACAGAAAATTATTGTTGATGAAGCTTCCACTCATGCTGGAACAGTTGAAAATTTGAAAAATGAACTCATGAAGAAATATTATTTGATAGAACAACTTGATTTGGAAGTGTAGAAACAAATCTAGAAACTAGAGCAGCTCAAACAAGAGTGGGCCCATGCCACAAACGCCATTGAGGAGGGGTGATGACAAATGAAAGAGGGAGAAAGGACTGTCCTCTAATCCATGAGGGATGCAGAGGCATTGCGGGCGAGTATAAAGGTCGAGACTGTGAATTTATTAAATATTCTCCAAGCTATTGAGGAGTCGTACCAATCATTGATGAAACTTTATGATTATACCAAATGTCTTTTGTAAAGGTCCTACCTTTCTTACAAAGAGAGGCTCCAGGCTGTGGATTCCCACCATATATTTTTATGGAATATGATGGAACCAATTTTACTTTAAATGCTCATTATTTGCCTTTTCCTATCATTTCAATTAATCATAATCAATAATATAAACATTATTTCAATCTGGTATTAATTTTAAACCATGATTTGAAACCAGTTAAACTGAAATAATCGAATTGGGATCCAATTTTTGCATGATATGCAGGACTCAACGATCATAGTTTGACTATTGCTGAGGTTTTATGGAATAACTCACGAAATTTTATGTATTTATCATTATTACCCTAATTTTTTCCTAAGCCTGCTTGACACAGGTTTAGTGGGAATAACTTGACTTCTTCTTAGGCCACCCTTTGCAGGCTTTCATCCTAACAAGATTTATATCTTTTTTTTGATGGATCAACGTTTTTTAATGAACCAATACTCGAATTTTATCCAGAGGTGCCTTCTGCGGATTTTACCTTTGACAAGTATGGCATCATTTTTGCTGGCAGTTCACAGTCCTTCTAGTCGAACTCATTACTAATTTTTTAGTTTGAAAAACTTTGACCAAACTTAACGGGGCAAGGCCCTAACTTGGGATCATTAGTCGGAAATGTTCTAATATCCTTCAGACATTGACCAATGGTTTTTATTGACCCTATATTTGTGAGTTTGGACATGCATGAGGATCGAGAGAAATTTTAGGAATACAAAAGTAGGAGAGGACTCTCCTAGGGATGAATTTTCCTTTGATCGATGACTGTTTTTGTAGGAAACATATGCAGAGCCACTAGGGCATGATGTGAATAGTCAAAAAAAGGTGTCCACAGGACACTGAACTTCCATTTCTGATGCAATGGTAGGGTTATGTAACATTTTGGATTTATTTTGATATTAGGAGCCATAGTGGGTGGCTGGACCAAGTAGTGGTGTCTGAAAATATTAGGGACATTCATGTCAGCTTTGAAGGGGGTGACTAATCCCCATGGTTCTTACTTACATGAGGAAGAGCCGATGAATGGTTAGTTTAGTCAGAAATATTTTTTTTATGTCAGGGGAATTTGGAAAGAATAAGGTATTTAATCCATTATCCAGGATTTTTCCAAATCCGGGGTGTGATAGGACATGAATGTCATTTGAGCACACAGAATCTATAAAGGACTCTCCTATGGATGAAATTTCCTTTGATTGATGACCATTTTTGTGGGAAACATATGTAGAGCCTCTAGGGAATGGTGTGTATATCCAAACAAAGGTTTCTTTAGTACAATTGACTTCTATCTTAGATGGCTATGTAGGATTATAGAGATTGAGAACTTTCTGAATATGGTTTGTGACCTTGAACAAGGGGTGCACCTGAACACAAAAAGGGGAATTTTAACTGAAATTCTTTAGGGAAACCTATAAATGAGCGGGGGAGCTATTCTTTTGCATGCGAATCAACTTCATTCATTTAGATGGGGTATCTTTAGAAAACTCAAAATGGATTAGAGATGAATTAGGATCACATGTTCTGATATGTTTGAGATGTGTGTTGGGAGGAAAATGTAAACTATGACTTTGAGGGACCTTGAATCAGGAGGGATAGAATGGGACTTGGAATCCATTGGGAATACTGAGATAGGAGAAGACTCTCCTTGGGAAAAATTTTCCTTTGATTGATAGTCATTTTTGTGGGCAACGTATGCTGATCCACCAGGGCATGATGTTCATAGTCAATCAAAGGTGTCTACAGGACACTGGCCTTACATCTTAGATGGCCTTAGATGGTTATATAGATTCGAGATCACTTAGATCACAGAGTTTGGAGTATGTAAGGAGTGTGTCTGGACATATTGGGCATATTTAGGCTATGATTTACTCATGGAATTAAGTATCCCTTATGTAGATCTGACTCATACATAGTGTGAGTCATTCGTTACATCTTTGGGGTACCTGGTCATTTAACATTGTATAGCCAGGACATGGAGTTCCTCTCAGGGAATGAAATAATGACATGCTTTTTAGGGTCGTGCTTCTAGGACCAAATCCCTAGACTATTTTTCCATAATTTCACGGTGGATCTCTCTCTAAGATCCCTAAGCTCATGTGATCTATGCTAGGTGTGAGAAACAAGGAATTACAAGGATTCCAGATCATTACCTAAGAATAAAAAATCAAAATCAGAGGGAACTTTGGGCTTAAACCATTGCTATGTAGTTTAATATCATATAGCAAGGATGATTTTTGACTTACCGTTTAATGTCGTGCGATGTGGAAATAATACTGTGCAGTTTAGAGTCTTGTAGTGGGGATGATCATTATTTTATAAATATATTTAATAGCTTTGAGTTAATTACAATCAGGATGATCTGGAGTTCCCTGGACATGAGTGATGATAGAAGGTTTAAACCATAGTCCTGGGGGAAACTTGAATCACGAGGGATGACATGGGGCTTGGAATCCGTTGGACGTACTGAGATAGAAGAGGTCTCTCCTGGGAATAATTTTCCTTTGATTGATGACTATTTTTGTGGGCAACATATGCAGATACACCAGGGCATGATGTGCATAGTGAAACAAAGGTGTCTGTAGGACATTGTCCTTCTATCTCAGATGGCCTTGAATGATTATGGGGATCCAAGTTTTCCCGGGGTATGGAGTTTGAAAAATGGGAGAGATCTGCCTGAGAATATGAGAAATATCCATATTGTGATTACCTATGAACTACTGGAGCTTCCACATAGGCCTAAATCATATGTAAAGGGGGAAGTAGGATCTTTTGAATTTTCATGAATAGGGGGCATGTGCTGGACCTCGTTACACTGAGGACTGAACCACACATAAATCTTGAAGAATTTTTCTGTTTATTGTCATGTTATTAGGACCTTTCATGGAATCCCCATACAAGTATGACCTATGTATGGGGGGAAAGGGGAATTTTTTTGATGGTGCCTAGGCTGGGATGCCAAATACAGGAACCACTACGTATCCTACAAGGGTAAAAATAAATCCACACGTAGTTCTTAATGTTCCTTGAAAATTTTTTCTTGATGTTTAGGGACACTTGAGGGCATTTTTTTATGATGGCTGGGACGAGATGAAAAATCTGGGCATCACTACGTATCCTGTGAGGGCAGGAAGCAAGCCATATGTAGTTCTGAACGTTCCCTGTATTTATCTGGATTGTTCTATATGTAGGGACATTTTTTTTTCATTTTACATGGGTGTCGGGTCTACCATATCTCCCTATAATTTGTTTGTGTAAGAGAATACTTACCACTGATCCTAAGCTCACCTAAGTTATACTCGATGTGAGAAACAAGAAGTGGAAATAAGGCCTCTTTTGCAAGTGTGGGGAGGTATAGAATATGATGGGGGTGTTTTTTTGTGGGGGATAGGGCAAGATCGAGGATCAAGGCATCGCTACATATCCTGCGAGGGTAGGAATCAAGTCGTACGTAGTTCTGTGAGACATCAT
Source organism: Viscum album (assembly GCA_963277665.1). NCBI lineage: Eukaryota > Viridiplantae > Streptophyta > Magnoliopsida > Santalales > Viscaceae > Viscum > Viscum album. The sequence goes on from OY728144.1 coordinate 293,023,104, forward strand.
GCAGTTTATTTTCATGCAATTAGGATGATTTGTGCCACGTAGTTTAACGTCTTACCATAGGAACATGAATCACAGTTTAATTTCATGTTTCAGGGATGATTTAATTATAGTTTAACGTCATGTGGAAAGAACAGTGACTCATAGTTTAAGGTCTTAGAGTTTGGACCATAGCATGGGGATTTCACAGTATTGCTACTCATTGTTTAAATTCTTAGATCATGGGCCATAGATTCATGTTTCAATGTCATGTTTCATAGAATAATACTGTATAGTTTAACATCATGTGATCAGGATAATGTCTCATAGTTTAAGGTCAAAGATTTTGGACCATAACATGGTGTATTACTATGTGAAATACTTCTTTAAGAACTTTTCATTTGTGGGAGCTATGATGAGATGTCCGTCCATTGGTATCAGGGCATATGATCCATTAGAATAGACCCTATGTATGACATATAGTCCTTAACATTTTGGTTCAATCTTTGGGGGATTCTTCCCAAGTATCATTAAGGTTATGAGGACTAACACCATTTCTCCCTTGAAGAAATATCAAAGGCAAACCTTTTTTGTTGAAGGCTCATGCAATCCAATTTTGGTAGATTTCTAAATGGTGCATAGTGTGCAGCCTTTTTTTGTCTAGCTACTTGATGTTATTAATATTTTCATGACTTATTATATTCTCCCTTTACTTATTTTATATTAAATGTGCATAATTTGTGTGAAATATTAATGTTTTAATATTAGTATAATATTTGATCATTTTTAGAAGTAGTCAAATTGATTCAGTTTAATGTTTTAATTATAAATATCACTATACTGATCCAAATTGTGTGGTTATTGTTTTTTAGGATTCTCCTTTCAATATAAAACATTTCATTAGAAGGAACCATGATCCAATTCTACCATTTGAAGGGTCATATAGTCCTCACAAACAAGACCAAAGAATCTGTGAACAAACTGGACCAGCCTTGAAGATTGATTTACTGGGCTCAATCCAGATGTCCAAAAACATTAACTATCCACCATAATTCGGGGGACACTACATGTCATTTTGGATAAAAATTTCAAGGCCCAAATCTAAGTACAAGTGGCCCAAATAAATCATTGAAGTACAGCCCACCATTCTGGACGAGAATTAAAATCAGTATAGTATGCATGGAATATCTCCTGATGTAAGCATCCAAGCGAGCTGAAATTTTGCAGTGTGAAATAGGAGATATATGCGGCCTACTTTGTTGAAGAAACCATTCAGATTTGAAGGCATCGTAATATTCAAAAAACCCTTTCACATTATGGACTTCAAAAAGACTGGATTGAAATGGACAGTTTAATTTTGTTTATTCAACCGGCCATAATTTTTATCCTTACGTCCAAATGACTCCAAATTTTGAGAGTAGTCGGCCAACATTATTGTCTACAACTTTTAAGAAGGAGATATTTGAAGATTAGGATGTCTGAATTGCCAAATTGGCGATGCAAGTGGAGGGACAGATTGGGAATGCAAACAGTCCACTCCTTGGGATATAAATACTCTCTCCTTCTCTCCTTGAGAGGGGTTGGCATTTCAGAAGAGAGGATATCATATTGGAACTACCAGAGCCTTTCCAAAGGCTTGGGAGGACCTGACATACTCAAGTTTTCACTTGAGATACCTTTCCTCCTCTCTTTGTTTTCACTTACTTTTGTGTTCTTCATTTTTGTAATTTTGTAAGTCCTTTCTTTTGTAATTCTGTTTTAATGCAAGTTTCTTCTTCAATATCTCTTATTATCCTCCACCTTCTGTATTTTAATTTTAATGTTATTAAAATAGTTTAAATTCAGTTGAATCTCCTTCCCTTCTTTTGCTTCCTCATTTAATCGAAAATCTGTTTTTAATTATCATCATTGTTCGTGTGTGTGTGTTCAACGTACCACTCTTTTCTAATCCCTTTATTTTTCTTCTATTTTTAATTTATCATCATAATTATTTTAACCAGAATATTAAACATCAAAATGTCTGAGTAAATCTCTAATTGGGGTGAGTTATAATTCAGGGATGTTAATTGATTGAGAGTTTTTCTCGATGAGTATTCTTTAAATTAATATTGTGTATGTTAAACTTAATATGTCATGGATTAATGATATGTTTTGTTTAACAAGTGGTTTCCATGGATTATTGGAACCATAAATACACTACCATAAATAAGTTTTGATTGAGATTAAAACCCTAAGTTAAGTTAAGGCTTGGATTAAAGCCTTCACACTTAGGAATTCCAATCAAAGTAAACTTATGACATGGGTGTTAATTTAATGCAATAAAAAGTAAGGCTCAAGGATATCACATGCTTAACTCCCCAATGATGAACTCACCCCAATCTTTATCAATTTGGTAAATCAAACATCATCCATAAATCATTTCAATTAAGCTCTGCAAACAGACCCCCCAAATCAAAATACAATCAACTAAAAACAATCGACTATTACGAAGTACCATCACCGAGGATTCGACCCGAGTGCTGCTATACACATTAGCAGAGCACCGGAACTTTAACCGGTCGATAGGTGACAATCGGCCGTGCATTTCAAATGGCGCCGTTGCCGGGGATGGTGCTTTAAGTAGTCATTCATTTCTGGTTATTGTCAAAAAAAAAACCAAAAAAAAAAACAAAATTTTAAAAAAAATTGAAAAAAAACCAAAGAAAAACCCGTCTTCCTCATCCTTTCTAAATCTCTCTGAATGCCCCGCAACCTCCCAAACAATCCCTCGGATTTTTTTGACCCTGAAATTGAGCGAACACTTTTCCAACTTAGGAGGAACATAAGAGATACTCAAATAATTCAAGAACTAGTCCTCATCCAACCAATTGAAATTGAAATGGCCAATCCTAGGGAACAAAACCTAAAAGAACTCACTGCCCCTGATATGAATTACCAACCTCTTGGTATTCAATATCCAAACATTGAAGCTGAATTCAAACTCAAGTCAGGTTTGATTCATCTTCTCCCTCATTTTCACGGGCTAGCCGGTGAGGATCCACATCTTCACTTTAAAGAGTTCCAAGTAGTATGCTCTTCCATGAAGCCTCAAGGGGTTTCTGAAGAACAAATCAAGATTAGAGCTTTCCCCTTTTCCCTAGCAGATTCTGCCAAGTCTTGGCTCTACTACCTCCCACCTGGTTCCATAAACTCATGGGTTGACATGAAGAGACTTTTCCTTGAGAAGTTCTTTCCCGCTTCCCGAACAGCTTCTATCCGAAAGGAAATAAGCGGCATCCGTCAATTCCCTAATGAATCACTCCATGAGTATTGGGAGAGGTTCAAAAGGCTTGTGGCAACTTTTCCAAACCATCAAATCCCTGACCAACTCATGATCCAATACTTCTATGAGGGGTTATTGGCTATGGAACGAACTCTCATTGATGCCGCAAGTGGCGGTGCTTGTAACGACCCAATCTTTTTGAGTATTATATTAACTTACTCTTATTTATTTAATAAGATGTTAATGGTTAATGCAGAAAGAGGAGTCGATGGCTTCATCCAGTAGACTCGACCCTTATGAATCCCACTTATCAGAGCTTGGGAAGGAGGTAGCATCTGTGGGCTTCGCTTTGGACCAAGCCCAAGCCGAGCTCCAGCGTGTCAAGCTTGAACGGAAACACCTACGGGAGAAGTTCAAGTTAGTAGAGATTACTACTAGGGCAATGTTATCTGAGCCTCCCTCAGATTCTCTCACCATAGCACACCTTACACTTAGGTCTTGTGCCGATGTTATAAGGGGCTATGTGACAAGACCCTAGCTTCCTTGTGTAATCCCTTTAGGTGAATAAATTGAGATTTCTTCCTTTAGTGATGTTTGTGAAATTTCAAATGTCCAGATAATTTTAGAATGTATTTTATTGATGAATTTTGAAAAAGGGATATTTTGAAATATTTATGTAAACCCTAAATAACTAATGATGTGTAATGATTTTCAAAAAATGGTCTTCTACAAAAGTGTTCATTAAGGAATTTGGAGTCTAATAAGATCAACTTAATTTTTGATGAATAGTAAATAGTGAATAGTGATTTTACGCTTAGGATTAGTAATGTGACCAAATGGATTAGTAATCTCACTTAAAGAATGTTTTAAAATATTTTAGGCACCTTGATTAAGTAATGTGATTCAATAAAATGGGTAAATAACGGTTTCATAAATTATTATTCAAGTATTAGTTTTTTCAGATGAATAGTGTTTTTTAATTAAAAAATTTAATTAAAAATAATTAGAAAATTATTTTTATAAAAATGAATTTATTTTTGAACTCAGAGCATCGATATTATGTTATGGTAATTTTTGGGGATTTTTCTGAAAAAATGAATTTTCGGTGAATAGTGTATTTATTTAAAAATAAAATTAAAAATATTTAGAAAATTATTTTTATAAAATGGAGTTCATTTTTGAAATCATAGCGTTGATATTTGGTTAAGGTGAAATTTTGGGATTATTCTGAGAAAGTTGAATTTTCGGTGAATAGTGAAAGTATAGTTTTTAAGTTACGGGTGTTTAATGACATCATTAAATGATGTATTAAGTATATATTCAATATGGTCGAATTATGAATAGTAAGATAAGGTGTGAGGTGTCCCAAGTGGCCAATACCATGGGAAAATAGCATGGGCAAGCCCATGGTTTTTCCAAAACCACTAGTGAGGTGTCCCTTGGCCATTAATGCTTTGTCCCCTCACTTTCCCTATAAATACCCACCCTTTCCTCCTTTATTTTTCACTCCCAACTCTCCCCCAATGAAGTTCTGGTCTTCTTACCTTCCAAGGAGTCCTCCCAAGGTGCCCTCAAGGTCCAATCCTTTGAGTTTCAAGAGTCACGTTTTAAGGTAAGGGATCTGACCCCTCTCTTTCTTTTCATGTAATCTCTTTTATGTCATTCCTTTTCTGCTCCATGTTTTTATGTGAGAGGATGTTCTTTTATATTCCTCTTACTGCCCTTTCATGTTTATATGATGAGAGATCCCCTCTTACTCTCATCATTTCATTTTATGAAAGTTTAAGTGACGCCGTTACGCTGCCGAATTTTTAAGGGATTCTTTCACCCTTCTCATTTTTCAAGTTCGATTTTCATGTCAAGTATTTCAAGTTCTTTTTCTTATTATGTTGGGGTATGATCTCTATATCTATCATACTGATCTCTTATGATCATATGATGAGAGACCCTATTTTATCTTTCCAATTCATTTTTATTGAAGTTTAAGTGACGCCGTTAGGCTGCCGAATTTTCATAAGAGAAATCTAATTTTTTGTCTTCCTTCCATGTTTCTCTTTCAAATGGTATGTCCTCCAAATTTCATTACCATGTCCATATATCCTTCTTATTCCGTCCCCCTACTGTTTTATGGATCATTTATGAGTGGGTGACCCATGTCCCCTCTCTTTTCAATGTTTTCTAAAACCCCGAAACATAGCCGTTATGCTGCAGAATTTTCGTCTCAAAATGCCTCCCTCTTTTCTCAAAATTATTTTTATGTTATAAAGTGAATACTCAAAGATCTTATTTCTACAAGGGTATTCACATATATATCAAGATGTTTTATTTCAAATTCTGGGAATTTCATACATGAAACCCGCTCTCCCCTTCCGTGGGTTTAAATTGACGTAAAGATCTTGTCTTTAAAGCAGTTTTAAAACGTTATGATTATGAAATGAAACCCATTTATTTTATGTTATATGGGTTACTTATGAAATGTTTGATGATGATATATGTGGATCACATGATAATAAAGGCAAATTTAAGGGTGCGCCCTGATAGCGCTCCAATGCATTGGGTAATGATGTAACCACTAGAGATTACAATTTTCATGATACCTTGGTGAATAACCTTGGTAATTTTCAAATGACACCTTGGGGATGGACCTTGGTGATATTTTCATGATTGTCTATGTTAAATGATGTAGCCACATCTTCAAGTTATGGAAAATGTTATTTTTATTATGAAATGCCTCATGATTTTCTTTCTCATGCCTTAAAGTTCTTTTCATGTCCTTATTGAAGTATATCAAGTTCACATGTAAAATGTTCCTCTTGTTTCCCTTACTGGGCCTTCTGCTCACCCTTTCTTTTGATGTATGTCCCCAGGTTATGAGATGCAGTAATGAACCTTGGATAAACTTAAGGAGAAGCCTTTCAAGTGTTTAAGAAGAATGCTTTATGTTGTTTTCATGTATTATGTTCCTGGTTTCCAAGACACTAAACCTTAAAGATCCTCAGTTGTGTGTAATGTAATGAAAGTTTATGTTATAAAAAGTCGGGATTCCGTAGTTGGTATCAAAGGATGGTTTAGTTATTTTGTGGAAATTAGGATATAAAAAAAAACTTTAGGAAGAACCCTATAGAAAAGTTTAAATATAGGAAAACTTCCTGGTATTTTGGTAAGTATTGAGTAAGTGGTTTATCAAACAAATACATCCCTGTCTAGATACGAGCAGGTAGAGGCGGCTCTGGCACAGATGTACATAGGGGTAAAACCCGAAAACACCACTTTGAGCTAGACTCGAACGGGAACTGGTGCACGATAACGGGCCTTGCTGCACTCTTGGTTACGACACTCCCGGGGGATATGTTTGGTTAATCACAAGCTTTTTATGAATCATTATGAAGGAATTATAGAGAAGTATAATTGTTTAAGCATGAAGTCTTAGTTAAAAGATTCATAAATGAAATAAGTTTCTCACTAAGGTTTTATTCTTTTAGAAGATGGCGGGCAATAGGAGGAACCGTGCCGATGGTGACCGCAATGCACCATGTGCTGATGTACCTCCGATGGAAGCCGGAATGGAAACATTCATGCGAATGATGAACCAACTGACTCAAGTTATGAGTAATAACTTGAATCAAGCTGAGAGGCCGACCTCACCACGAAGGGAACAACACTCTATTGAGTCCTTCATGCGTCAACGACCACCAACATTCAGTGGATCTACTGACCCATTGGTTGTGGAACAATGGATAAGCTCTATTGAAAAGATATTTTCTGTACTTCATTGTTCGGAACAAGAAAAAGTCACCCTTGCTGTTTACCGCCTTGAGGGAGAAGCTGATCAGTGGTGGTCACTGATCAAAAACACGAAGCCACGAGGAGAGATGGAAGCTATGGAGTGGTAAGAGTTCCGGGGAATATTCTTTAATAAGTATTTCCCTCGTTCGATGAGAACGAGAATGGAGAAATAATTTCTCGAGCTGAAGCAAAAGGAGAATGAATCAGTTGGAACCTACGAGATGAACTTCACAAGGCTTTCCCGTTATACCTCAAGCTTCGTCATGGACCCTAATGGGAAGGTTGATAGATTCTTTGGTGGACTACGACCTCATCTGCGGAAGAATCTAGCCAACAGGGACTATGATAGCTATGAAGAAATAGTTAGAAGTGCCATGAAAGTTGAACTAGAGTTTGGGGAGACACAGTGGTCTCACAAATCTAATGAGAAGAAGAGAACTCTAGAACCGAGCCTGGGAAGAAGTTTTGATCAGGAAAGAGGTGGAAAGCATATGCAACATCCCACAGGCAATAAATGTGGGAAGAAGCATTCGGGGAACTGCTTGATCGGAAGTGGTAAGTGCTATAGGTGTGGAAAAGAAGGCCATATTTCTCGGAATTGTCGTAGTGATGTGAAGCCTCAACTTCCCAACACTAACGACAGAGGAAAGATGGTTCTGGCCCTACCCGAAGTCACATGCTTCAAGTGTGGACAACTTGGGCACTTTGCTAATCAATGTCCAAATCCGAGGGCGGTGGGGGGGGAATCACCATCAACCTCAGCAGAGGCCAAGGGAGCAAGGTCGTGCTTTCGCTATCACAACAGCTGAAGTTGAAGTCCCGAACGATGTGGTAGCAGGTACTCTTGTTTTCCTCTCAAAGCTAGCAAGTACTTTATTTGATTCTGGTTCTACGCATTCCTTTATTTCCTCCAAGTTTGCAAGGAAAATAGAATCAATCCCCGAACTGCTAGAGGTAGAGTTGTCAGTCAAGACTCCAAGTGGGATTATCCTTGCATCAATAGTATTTAGAGACTCTAGTGTTTACTTTGGTGAGCACAATCTTATCGCAAATCTAGTAGTCATTCCCATTATGGAATTCGACATTATACTAGGGATGGACTGTCTCTCAAAGTATAATGCTAAGATCAAATGAAGAAGTAAGGAAATCTCAGTAGTCTTGAATGAACGACCTACAGTTATCTTCCAAGGAGATATATCCCGAACTGATCCCTATCTAGAAGCACCTCCTATAGCTTTCTTTATGGAGTTAATCGGTGATGATGAAGAAAGAAAAGGGAGCATACAAATAGAAGATGTTCCGATTGTTCAGGAATACATGGATGTATTTCCTGAGGAGTTACCTGGACCTCCCCCAGAGAGAGAGGTGGAGTTATCCATTGAACTCATACCTGGGTCCCAACCGATATCAAAGACTCCGTATAGAATGGCAAATGTGGAGCTAGAAGAGTTAAAGAAACAACTCCAAGACTTGTTGGAGAAGGGGTTTATCCGACCTAGTGTGTCTCCTTGGGGAGCACCAGTTCTCTTTGTGAAGAAGAAGGATGGATCAATGCGGCTATGAATTGATTATAGAGAACTGAACGGGATCACAGTGAAGAATAGATATCCTCTTCCAAGAATTGATGATTTATTTGACCAACTTCGTGGGGCTCAATTCTTCTCTAAGATTGACCTTCGATCTGGTTATCATCAACTGAGGGTGAAGAAGGAAGATATTCCAAAGACTACCTTCCGATCAAGATATGGGCATTATGAGTTTACTGTTATGCCCTTCGGCTTGACTAATGCTCCTGCTATTTTCATGGATTTGATGAATAGAGTCTTTAAGGACTACCTTGATAACTTTGTGGTAGTTTTTATTGATGATATTTTGATATATTCAAAAAGTCACGAGGAGCATGAAGATCATCTGAGGGTTATTTTGAAAACTCTATGGAAGGAGAGGCTCTTTGGGAAGTTCAGCAAGTGTGAGTTTTGGTTACAACAAGTGGCTTTCTTGGGGTACATCGTAACCAATGAAGGAATCTCGGTTGACCCTGCAAAGACAATGGTTGTGGAGGAGTGGCCTCAACCCACAACAGTAACTGAGATTCGTAGTTTCCTTGGTTTAGCGGGATATTATAGGAATTTTGTGAAAAACTTTTCACGACTTTCTAATCCACTAACCAAGTTGACTCGAAAAGGGGTTAAGTTCATTTGGACAAATGAATGCGAGGAAAGTTTACAAGAGCTGAAGAAGAGATTGGTTACTGCACCTGTGTTAACACTACCCTCTATCAGAGAAGGATTCGTTATTTTTAGCGATGCATATCTGAAAGGGCTTGGGTGCGTCCTCATGTAAAATGACAAGGTAATTGCTTATGCATCTCGACAGTTGAAGATTCATGAGCAGAATTATCCTACGCATGATCTGGAGCTGGCAGCAGTTGTTTTTGCTCTAAAGATATGGAGGCACTATCTTTATGGGGAGAAATGTGATATATACACTGACCACCAAAGTCTAAAGTATATTTTCACACATAAATAATTGAACATGAGACAAAGGATATGGTTGGAGCTTATTAAGGACTATGATTGTTCAATACATTATCACCCTGGGAGAGCAAACAAAGTCGCGGATGCATTAAGTAGGAAGGATCCAGTTGTTCTGGAAACAATGAGGATCTTAGGAGATCCCTTGATTAAAGATCTAGTAAAACTGGACATGGGAATTATAAAGAAAGGGACATCATCAACCCTATCCCAAATGATTTCTCAACCTTCATTACTAGAGAAGATCAAGAAGGCTCAAAAAGAAGATCCTTTGCTACAGGAGAAGTTTGAGGCTGTAAAGGATGGGAAGTTCCCTGATTTCAATATTGATCAAGAAGGTGTATTGAAATTTCATACAAGACTATGTGTCCCATCTATTCCGGAGATAAAGAATGAATTGATGGATGAAGCTCATAGCTCTACTTTCTCTATACATCCGGGAAGCACTAAGATGTATAGAGACCTTCGTGATCATTATTGGTGGGATAACATGAAGAGGGAGATTGCCGATTACACTACAAGGTGCCTGGTGTGTCAGCAAGTAAAGGCAGAACGATAACTTCCTAAGGGGGTATTACAACCGCTACCCATACTAGTATGGAAGTGGGATAATATCACTATGGACTTTGTAACTGGTCTCCTGAAAACATCCAAAGGAAACAATGAGATATGGGTTATTGTGGACCGTCTCACCAAGACAACCCATTTTATCTCTATTCGGGAAGATTTCTCTCTGGATCAGCTTTCCAAGATATACGTGAAGGAAGTGGTAAGGCTGTATGGGGTACCACTATCCATCGTATCTGATCGTGACCCAAGATTCACATCAAAATTATGGAGAAGTCTTCAACATGCTCTGAATACTGAATTGAATTTTAGTACGACCTATCATCCTCAAACTGATGGCCAATCTGAAAGGATTATTCAGACACTCGAAGACATGTTGAGATTATGCTCAATGGAATTTAAGGGTGGATGGGATCAACACCTCCCATTAGTGGAGTTCTCCTATAACAATAGCTTCCATTCGAGTATTCAGATGGCACCCTATGAAGCTCTGTATGGAAAGCGGTGTAGAACTCCTACTTGTTGGGATGAAACTGGTGAGAGGAAGCTTCTTGGGCCTGATCTCGTGCAAGAAATGACGAAACAGGTTCATGCCATCCAACAACACATAAAGGCTGCTCAAAGTCGGCAGAAGAGCTATGCTGACAATCGTCGAAGGGACTTAGAGTTTGGTGTTGGTGACAAAGTCTTCCTTCGAATTTCTCCATGGAAGAGAGTCATGCGGTTTGGGAAGAAAGGGAAGCTCATCCCTAGGTACATTGGCCCCTATGAAATCCTTGATCTCATAGGAGCAGTGGCCTATCATCTAGCACTTCCAACGAACCTAGCTCAAGTTCATGATGTCTTCCATGTATCTCTCTTGAGGAAGTACATACCCGACCCTTCGCATGTACTGAACCCAGAGGTGGTACAACTTGAACATGACCTCTCTTATGAGGAGCAGCCAATGGAGATCTTGGACCGTAGAGACAAGGTTCTACGAAACAAGACTACCCACCTTGTGAAAGTGTTGTGGAGGAATCATAAGTATGAAGAAGCGACTTGGGATCCTGAGGAAACGATGAAGCAAAAGTACCCTCACCTTTTCGACTAGGCCTCAAGTATAAATTTCGGGGACGAAATTTCTTAAGGGGGGAAGAATGTAACGACCCAATCTTTTTGAGTAGTATATTAACTTACTCTTATTGATTTAATAAGATGTTAATGGTTAATGCAGAAAGAGGAGTCGATGGCTTCATCCCGTAGACTCGACCCTTATGAAGCCCACTTATCAGAGCTTGGGAAGGAGGTAGCATCTGTGGGCTTCGCTTTGGACCAAGCCCAAGCCGAGCTCCAGCGTGTCAAGCTTGAACGGAAACGCCTACGGGAGAAGTTCAAGTTAGTAGAGATTACTACTAGGGCAATGTTATCTGAGCCTCCCTCAGATTCTCTCACCATAGCACACCTTACACTTAGGTCTTGTACCGGTGTTATAAGGGGCTATGTGACGAGACCCTAGCTTCCTTGTTTAATCCCTTCAGGTGAATAAATTGAGATTTCTTCCTTTAGTGATGTTTGTGAAATTTCAAATGTCCAGATAATTTTAGAATGTATTTTATTGATGAATTTTGAAAAAGGGATATTTTGAAATATTTATGTAAACCCTAAATAACTAATGATGTGTAATGATTTTCAAAAAATGGTCTTCTAAAAAAGTGTTCATTAAGGAATTTGGAGTCTAATAAGATCAACTTAATTTTTTATGAATAGTAAATAGTGAATAGTGATTTTACGCTTAGGATTAGTAATGTGACCAAATGGATTAGTAATCTCACTTAAAGAATGTTTTAAAATAATTTAGGCACCTTGATTAAGTAATGTGATTCAATAAAATGGGTAAATAACGGTTTCATAAATTATTATTCAAGTATTAGTTTTTTCGGATGAATAGTGTTTTTTAATTAAAAAATTTAATTAAAAATAATTAGAAAATTATTTTTATAAAAATGAATTTATTTTTGAACTCAGAGCATCGATATTATGTTATGGTAATTTTTGGGGATTTTTCTGAAAAAATGAATTTTCGGTGAATAGTGTATTTATTTAAAAATAAAATTAAAAATATTTAGAAAATTATTTTTATAAAATGGAGTTCATTTTTGAAATCATAGCGTTGATATTTGGTTAAGGTGAAATTTTGGGATTATTCTGAGAAAGTTGAATTTTCGGTGAATAGTGAAAGTATAGTTTTTAAGTTACGGGTGTTTAATGACATCATTAAATGATGTATTAAGTATATATTCAATATGGTCGAATTATGAATAGTAAGATAAGGTGTGAGGTGTCCCAAGTGGCCAATACCATGGGCAAATACCATGGGCAAGCCCATGGTTTTGCCAAAACCAATAGTGAGGTGTCCCTTGGCCATTAATGCTTTGTCCCCTCACTTTCCCTATAAATACCCACCCTTTCCTCCTTTAGTTTTCACTCCCAACTCTCCCTCAACGAAGTTCTGGTCTTCTTACCTTCCAAGTAGTTCTCACAAGGTGCCCCCAAACCCTCAAGGTCCAATCCTTTGAGTTTCAAGAGTCACGTTTTAAGGTAAGGGATCCGACCCCTCTCTTTCTTTTCATGTAATCTCTTTTATGTCATTCCTTTTCTGCTCCATGTTTTTATGTGAGAGGATGTTCTTTTATATTCCTCTTACTGACCTTTCATGTTTATATGATGAGAGATCCCCTCTTACTCTCATCATTTCGTTTTATGAAAGTTTAAGTGACGCCGTTAGGCTGCCGAATTTTTAAGGGATTCTTTCACCCTTCTCATTTTTCAAGTTCGATTTTCATGTCAAGTCTTTCAAGTTCTTTTTTTATTATGTTGGGGTATGATCTCTATATCTATCATACTGATCTCTTATTATCATATGATGAGAGACCCTATTTGATCTTTCCAATTCATTTTTATTGAAGTTTAAGTGACGCCGTTAGGCTGCCGAATTTTCATAAGAGAAATCTAATTTTTTGTCTTCCTTCCATGTTTTTATTTCAAATGGTATGTCCTCCAAATTTCATTACCATGTCCATATATCCTTATTATTCCGTCCCCCTACTGTTTTATGGATCATTTATGAGTGGGTGACCCATGTCCCCTCTCTTTTCAATGTTTTCTAAAACCCCGAAACATAGCCGTTATGCTGCATAATTTTCGTCTCAAAATGCCTCTCTCTTTTCTCAAAATTATTTTTATGTTATAAAGTGAATACTCAAAGATCTTATTTCTACAAGGGTATTCACATATATATCAAAATGTTTTATTTCAAATTCTGGGAATTTCATACATGAAACCCGCTCTCCCCTTCCGTGGGTTTAAAGTGACGTAAAGATCTTGTCTTTAAAGCAGTTTTAAAACGTTATGATTATGAAATAAAACCCATTTATTTTATGTTATATGGGTTACTTATGAAATGTTTGATGATGATATATGTGGATCACATGATAATAAAGGCAAATTTAAGGGTGCGCCCTGATAGCGCTCCAATGCATTGGGTAATGATGTAACCACTAGAGATTACAATTTTCATGATACCTTGGTGAATAACCTTGGTAATTTTCAAATGACACCTTGGGGATGGACCTTGGTGATATGTTCATGATTGTCTATGTTAAATGATGTAGCCACATCTTCAAGTTATGGAAAATGTTATTTTTATTATGAAATGACTCATGATTTTCTTTCTCATGCCTTAAAGTTCTTTTCATGTCCTTATTGAAGTATATCAAGTTCACATGTAAAATGTTCCTCTTGTTTCCCTTACTGGGCCTTCTGCTCACCCTTTCTTTTGACGTATGTCCCCAGGTTATGAGATGCAGTAATGAACCTAGGATGAACTTAAGGATAAGCCTTTAAAGTGTTTAAGAAGAATGCTTTATGTTGTTTTCATGTATTATTTTCCTGGTTTCCAAGACACTAAACCTTAAAGATCCTCAGTTGTGTGTAATGTAATGAAAATTTATGTTATAAAAAGGCGGGATGCCATAGTGCTCTTATTGACAAAACTCCTGCAGCTGCACGAGAACTCATAAGCAACATGGCTGCAAACACGCAGCAATTCCATACTCGAGCACATGCTCAAGTGAAACAAGCCCAATAGAATCAATCCATAGAGCCCAAAAAAATGACTGAGTGGATGAGTGAACTTACAGGTCTTGTGCGTCAACTAGCGGTGGCTACCAAAGCCCCAACCTCATCTTCTCCACAGTCACTATTCCATGGACCTATCAAGAATTGTGGAATCTGCAACTCTCCATCTCATCCGACTGACACATGTCCACAACTTCAAGATGATCCATCTGATTCATCTAGTCCAATGGAGCTCAATGCGGCATATGCTCAGCGAAACTTCAACCCTCAACAATCAGGTCAGTTTGTTAGAAACTTCAACCAACCCCACTCTGAGCCCTTCTCTTCTACCTTTAACCCACCTCTGAGGTATGGTAATCCCATTTCTCATCCTCCTCAGTTCCCTCATCAAAATCTAAACCAGTTCCAATATGGTCAAAGTGGTGGTAACATCCATCAACCTTATCCTTTTGTTCCTCAACCCCAAAGGAACAATCCTCCTAGATTCCACTATCCTAGTGAGCCTTCCCAATTCCAAAACCAATACAATCGATTTCCCAAGAACCAAAATCAAGGAAATCCCAACCAGGGGCAAGCCTCTTCTTCCAAGCAACCATGGGAAAGTGCAGTGGAAGATCTTGCCTCATTCACCCGTTCTAGCCTCAAGAACATTGAAACCCAAATTGGTCAACTTGCATCCCACCTTAGCCAGAAACAACCACCCAATTCATCCCAACTCCCAGCTCAGCCATTACCCAACCCTAAGGGTAATGTAAGTGCAATTGCACTTAGATCGGGAAAGCAAATTGTTATGCCCCATGCTGATTGCTCTACCTCCCCTTTCGATGTTGATCTAGAAAATGAAAAGAACAAAAAGCTGGAAAAGGAACTTGAATCCACTCCTTCACCTCCTTCCATTCCTCTAAGGAACCCAATTCCTTTTCCTCAAGCCATCTCCAAGCCTAAGAAGTCCTTTGAACCTGATCCTAAAATGCTTGACATGTTTAGACGTGTTGAAGTGAACATCCCCCTCTTAGATGCCATCAAACAAATCCCTAAGTATGCCAAGTTTCTTAAGGAATTGTGCACCCATAAGAGGCAACTTAGGAACATTGAAAATGTTTCAACCCAACAGTCCATTCCCATGAAGTGCAAAGATCCAGGGACCTTCACGGTTCCATGTCAAATAGGGAGTTCCAACTTTAATGATGCACTCATAGACCTTGGAGCCTCAATAAATTTCATGCCAAAATCCATTTTCTCCAACCTTGGTCTAGGTCCCTTGCACCCAACGGGTGTTGTCATTCAATTAGCCAATCGAAGCACTGCCAGTCCTGAGGGGATAATTGAGGATGTTCTTGTTCGGGTCAATGATCTTATCTTCCCAGCTGATTTCTATGTCCTTGACATGGAAGGTGAGACGAACTCTTCTCGATCTCCCCTAATTCTAGGAAGACCATTCCTTATGACATTTAAAACCAAAATTGATGTCCATGCTGGCATCTTATCCATGGAATTCGGTGACCAACTGGTCAAGTTCAACATTTTCCAAGCCATGCGATACCCATCTGAGGATCACTCTGCATTCTCAATCCATGTTTCTGAAACTCCCTCTGAGAGTGTGTTGAATCCTAATCCATCATGTTCTTCCTGTTCTACTAATAGAGGAGTTTGTGAATATTGTATCCTCATTAACCAAGTGATTAATGGTGAAATTGATGTTGACATTACAAATGCAAACTCCATTGATCTAAAGGATCTTGAAAACTCTTTGGAATATCATCTCACCTCTGACCTCCAATGCTCCAACATGGATGGTATTGAGAAAAATGAACTAGAATGCTCATTTGTTGATTCAGATCAGATTATCCCACATTCATCCTTTCCTATCCATGATTCTGAAAATTCTGTTATATGTGAAGTGAACCTTGAACCAATGTGTTTATATTGTCATTATGGTAGTGATGTTTGTGATATTTGTACCCTAATTAATAAAGTGATCACTGGTGAGGTTGAAATTGACCATTCTTTGGCGAAGAACATTGAAGTAAAGGATATTGAAAATTTTATTCAGTCTTATGACTCCACTAATCCTCATTACTCTACATCGGTAAGTGATGAAATAAATGAGTCAAAAACAATTGGGATCTCATACTCTACTTTTGTGTTATCCGAACCTTACATAAATGAACCATCAGAATTGAGACATCTTTCTGAATTTCCAAGAATATAAAATCATCACTTTGTGGATAAAATCATTCCTCACATTGAAGACCAAAGGGAGGATAGTCATATTCGCTTTCCACCCCCATTGAATTGCAAGCACACCAACAAGGATGGGAAGAAATTATCCAATGAATCATCAGGCCTCCCAAAGAAAAAGTTTTTTTGGAAGCACACTGGAGTTGAGAAAATACGATGGCCACCGTCAGACTATGGGTAGTCCACTGCAATTGTCCAGCTGTAGACAAATAAATGCAACGCTTCTTGGGAGGCAACCCATGTTTTCTTTTACTTTTATGAAATTTCAATTTCTTTTTGGATTTTCATTAGATGAATAATGAATTTTATTTTTCAGGTAACTTCCCACTGTCCTGGAACCACCTCGACTTCCACCGAATCCCCAAATTCTCTAGCCGACCCACCACTAGATGGAGATGGCAACCCACCAAATCCAAACCAGGGGGCACCTCTTTCCCTTTAACTCTCTCTCTCCTCAATCTCTCTTCCATCTCTTCTTCTCTCTATTTCTTCTTCTTCCTCTCTCCCTCTCATTTTTTTACAACATTCTTCCACAACCTTTTTTCTATTTTCTCTTTTTTGTGGATGTGTCATTAAAAATAAAAAATTTAAAAAAAATTAATTAAAAAAATAAATATTGAAAAAAAGGGGTGTCATAATTACTCATCATCCAATATTGAAATTCTGTCCAACCATTTTGGGGAGTCAAAAGGCTTGTTTTACACTCAAATATATTGAATTTTTATCTCAAACTTGGGTAAACAATTTTGTGTCAATAACAAACATTTTGAATGAACAATTTTTGGTGGAAAATGATTCTCCCCTACTGTGAGGATTAACATTAGCCTTCATGCCAAGGTCATCTATGGCCATATTTTTCATTGTGTGTCTTCACCACTGATTGCGAGTCTTGATTTTGTGGACCTTCGAGCTGAATTTCCATCTTTTGTGTGCATTAATATGATAGAGGCATTTTCTAAGCCACATGAGAATCAGAATAGACAAATAGCCTCCCGTTACCCTTACATTGATCCTACTTTTGAAATCCCCTTTGAGCCTATGAAAACCTTTCTTTTGATAGCCACATTACAAGCCTAATACCTTGTCCCACCCAACATCTTCATGGATTTTCATTGTACAATTTATTGAAATTTAAGTGTGGGGGGGAATGGACATCATTTTTGGGCGTACTTCCATTGATTTCCAATGTGTCATCATATGCTTGAGGGCAAGCATCCATTCAAGTGTGGGGGAGAGTTTGTAATTCTGTGAGCTTTGGGGTGTATATGTGTAATTTTCATTTGTACAAAAGTCATTGAAAAGTGTTCAAAAAAAATTGAAAAAAAATTATATTAAAAAAAAATGAAAAAAAAGGAATGGGTTGTGTCTTGGGTGGGTCAAAAATCATTCATCATCAACCTTTGATCATGTTATAACTACTAAAATTAGTTCCATGAGGAAGATCAAGCATGGGTTGGGAGATGACTGTGAGACTTGTTTCAAGCACAACTTTCGAAAAAAAGAGCAAAAAGAGAAAAAAAAGAACACTTCAATCATCTTGTATTGTGTCATTATTGGAAGTCTTCCATGTTCTACATATTCCATCATATCACCCTATTCCATTTTCTATCTCCCTCACTTTTCATTCATCACACATTCATGCCCTTGTAAATATGTGTTTCTATTTCCTTTCAAATCAAATTTCAAAAAAAATGTGCATTGATTTTTCCATGTTGGTGTTTTTAACCCCTCTTTTCCTTTTGACATTATATACCTACCGTCCCATAGCCACTGAAAAACCCCTTAAAAGACCTCTTGATTATTGTACACATTAGATTTGGGAATGGAAGCTGAGAGCTCTTACAAACTCTTGATTTTCACTTTTTGTTGGTGAATGAGTGAACCTCCTAAAATACATTTTTATCATCTTGAGAGGAGTAAGTTTTGAGTGCCTACATTTTCCAATTCAAACCTTGAACATGAAAAAATGAATTGTTTCTGATGCATTATTGTGAACCAAATTTGTTATGGAATTCAATATGGATGAGTGAAATAGTCTAAACCTTCCCTGATTGGAGAAAACAAAATTTTAATATTTGTTGGTGAGTGAAAATGATTTTGTCATGTTTTTATATTTGTTGCACATGAGGACACGCGCAAATCTAAGTGTGGGGGAGTTGATGTTATTAATATTTTCATGACTTATATATTCCCCCTTTACTTATTTTATATGAAATGTGCATAATTTGTGTGAAATATTAATGTTTTAATATTAAGTATAATATTTGAGCATTTTTAGAAGTAGTCAAATTGAGTCAGTTTAATGTTTTAATTATAACTATCACTATACTGATCCAAATTGTGTGGTTCTTGTTTTGTAGGATTCTCCTTTCAATATACAACATTTCATTAGAAGGAACCATGATCCAATTCTACCATTTTAAGGGTCATATGGTCCTCACAAACAAGACCAAAGAATCTGTGAACAAACTGGACCAGCCTTGAAGATTGATTTACTGGGCTCAATCCAGAAGTCCAAAAACATTAACTCTCCACCATACTTCGTGGGACACTACATGTCATCTTGTATAAAAATTTCAAGGACCAAATCCAAGTACAAGGGGCCCAAATAAATCTTTGAAGTCCAGACCACCATTCTGGACGAGAATTAAAATCAGTATAGTATGCATGGAATATCTCCTGATGTAAGAATCCAAGAGAGCTGAGATTTTGCAGTGTGAAATAGGAGATATAGGCGGCCGACTTTGTTGAAGAAACCATTCGGATTTGAAGGCATCGTAATATTCAAAAAACCCTTTCACATTATGGACTTCAAAAAGACTGGATTGAAATAGACATTTTAAGTTTGTTTATTCAACCGGCCATAACGTTTTATCCTTACGTCCAAATGACTCCAAATTTTGTTATTAGTCGGCCAACATTATTGGCTACAACTTTGAATAAGGAGATATTTGAAGATTCGGATGTATGAATTGCCAAATTGGTGATGCTAGTGGAGGGACAGATTGGGAATGCAAACAGTCCACTCCTTGGGCTATAAATACTATCTCCTTCTCTCCTTGAGAGGGGTTGGCATTTCAGAAGAGAGGATATTATATTGGCATGACCAAAGCCTTGCCAAAGGCTTGGTAGGACCTTACATACTCAAGTTTTCACTTGATATACCTTTCCTCCTCTCTTTGTTTTCACTTACTTTTGTGTTCTTCATTTTTGTAATTTTGTAAGTCCTTTCTTTTGTAATTCTGTTTTAATGCAAGTTTCTTCTTCAATATCTCTTATTATCATCCACCTTATGTATTTTAATATTAATTTTATTAAAATAGTTTAAATTCAGTTGAATCCCCTTCCCTTATTTTGCTTCCTCATTCAATCGAAAATCTGTTTTTAATTATCATCATTGTTCGTGTGTGTGTGTTCAACGTACCACTCTTTTCTAATCCCTTTATTTTTCTTCTATTTTTAATTTATCATCATAATTATTTTAACCAGAATATTAAACATCAAAATGGCTAAGTAAATCTCTAATTGGGGTGAGTTATAATTCAGAGATGTTAAGTGATTAAGAGTTTTTCTCGATGAGTATTCTTTAAATTAATATTGGGTATGTTAAACTTAATATGTCATGGATTAATGATATGTTTTGTTTAACAAGTGGTTTCCATGGATTATTGGAACCATAAATACACTACCATAAATATGTTTTGATTGAGATTAAAACCCTAAGTTAAGTTAAGGCTTGGATTAAAGCCTTCACACTTAGGAATTCCAATCAAAGTCAACTTATGACATGGGTGTTAATTTAATGCAATACAAAGTAAGGCTCAAGGATATCACATGCTTAACTCCCCAATGATGAACTCACCCCAATATTTATCAATTTGGTAAATCAAACATCATCCATAAATCATTTCAATTAAGCTCTGCAAACAAACCCCCCAAATCAAAATACAATCAACTAAAAACAAACGACTATTACAAAGTATCATCACCGAGGATTCGACCCGAGTGCTGCTATACACATTAGCAGAGCACCGGAATTTTGACCGGTCGATAGGCGACAATCGGCCGTGCGTTTCACTACTCCAATTAATCAAACCATATTTGGGATTTCTCATCCATGTACAATTGATCTCAAATGGACACATGAAGTGATGGAACTTGTATTTCGATAGGTAACACCACCTCTACCCTGTATACTAGTGAGTACGGGGTTTCCTGGGTGACAGTGTAGGTCATGGTCTGATAAGACCACAAAGCATGAAAGATCTTGTCTGGACATGATTTATTATCCTTATCAACCATATTATGGAGTATATTATACAAGGTCTTGTTGAAAGCCTCTATATTCCCATTGGATGCCACATGATAGCGGGACGACCAATTGTCTTTGATTCCATACTTCTAGTATAGTTTGTCCAACTCAACAGAGCAGAAGTTGGTGCCGTTGTCCGTCAGTATGGTATGAGGGACACCAAATCTAGTAATGATGTTGGCCTTCAAAAATCTAACAATGTTTTTCACCCCATCTTCTTTAAGGGGTATGGATTCATCTCATTTGGAAAAGAAGTCGGTCGCTGTGAGTATGAACTTGAATTGTCTGTCTGTGGTGAGAGGATATGGTCCCACAACATCCATCCCATAGATGGTGAATGGCCAAGAGTACTTAGTTGTATGAAGTAACTCCAGGGATTAGTGTATGAAATTAGCATGAACTTAGTAGGAATAGAACTTCTTAGTGAATATGGCATAATCTTGTATCATAGTGGTCCAGTAATACCCAAGCCTTCGGATTTGGTGAGAGAGCTTGGTTGTTGATCGGTGCGCTCCACAATCTCTGGTGTGCACTTCTTTCATGACCACAGTAGTCTATTTTCTATCAATTCACCTGAGAAGGACTCTGTTAAGGCCTCATTTTTAGAGAACCTTTTCTTAGTTTACCCCATTGTACAAGAAAAAGTTGGTTGCACGTATTCAGACCTGTTCCCTTCTAGCCCTATCTGGCGGGAGTTCCCCATTCCGAAGGTAATTTGCAATGGGCATCATCCAGCTGGTGGTGTGACCAATATGATTATAAATGGGGAAAATTTCATCAATTTACTCCGTATTTATTTGGATGAATGGAAATACCATCTAGCGATGGGAAATGATAATGACTATTTCATCTCGGTCTGGATAGACCAAGGTTGTGGCTACATTTTCCAAAGCATCGGCTTGGAAATTTTTCAACTGGGGGAAATAAGTCAACATTGGTCCTGATGGTAATTTTTCCATCAGTTCTCGAACATGTTACATCCAGGGAACCAATATTTATTTCTTAATGGCATAGTCACCACTGACCTATTTGATGACTATCTTTGAATCACCCTTTATTTTTAGTTGTTTGGCTTGCACTTGAAGTGCCAGTTCAAGGCCTGTAATGAGGGATTGATATTCTACTTCATTATTTGTACACCCTTCTAAAATTAGGAAAGAGTAAGGAAAGATGTCTTTTTTAGGGGATACAAGAATAATTCCCATCCCCACTTTGTTGAGATTGAGATCCTCCATCCTTTTCCCTGTCGGGATTCAGGAAGCACCATCGAAATACATTTCCCATGTCTAGGGATCCTCCTGAACGAAAAATACATCTTCATCTGGAAGTTTGGGATCCAACGGTGTTGTTTCCTCTGAGGGGTGATCTTCCAGGAATTCTGATAATGCCTAGCCTTTTATGGACTTTTGGGGCATATACCATATGTCAAACTCTTGTAGGATGACCGCCCATTGTGATAGGTGCCCATTTAGCATGGGATGGTTGAGGATATATTTGAGTGGGTTGAAGTGGGAAACCGGTTGGATCCCATGGTGCTGCAGGTAATGTCAGAGTTTTTGAACTACAAATATTAGGGCTAAGTAGTTCTTTTCAATTTTTGAATACTGAGTTTCAATATCAATCATTGTTAGACTAAGGTAATAGAGGTTGTTCTCATTGTCGACATCATTTTTCTGCATGATGAAGTCACCTAATAACCATTCCAGGTTGGTTATGTACAAAATGAGTGGTCTCCCCTCAACTGGTGGCATCAGCACCGGCGGTCTTAGGAGGTATCTTTTGAGATTGTCAAACTCTTCTTGGAAATAATTATCCCACTCATACGTAACTCCTTTATTCATGATCTTGGTGAAAGGTAAACATTTACCTACTAGGTTGGCTATAAAGCGCTGAATCTAGGTGAGGTTCCCCTAGAGACCTCTCAACTCAGTTAGGTTGCAAGGTGGGGACATGCCAAGGAGGCTTTCGTCTTCTCGAGGTCGACTTTTATGCTGCGATGGCGTATGACGAAGATAAGGAATTTTCTCGAGGTAACTCCAAAGGCTTACTTTAAGGGATTCATATTTAAACTGTGCTACCACAAATTGTTGAAGACAGTTTCAAAATTATCCAGTTGGTTTGAGTGCTGTCACGATTTCACCACCAGATCATTGACATAACACTCGACACATTTTCCCAAGAAGGGTTTGAAGATGCAATGCATGGAATGCTGATATGTGGCTCCAAAATTCTTTAGACCAAAGGGTGTCACTTTATAACAGAACACTCCTTGAGGGGCCCTAAAAGTGGTAACTTCTTCATCTCCTTGAGCCATCTAGATTTGATTGTATCCAGAATAGTCATCCATGAAAGAGAGGTATTCATATTCACTTGTTAAATTGATCAAAAATTCTATGATCGACACTGGAAAATCATTTTTTGGAAATGCCCATTAAGGTCCCTAAATTCAATGTAGATTCTAATCTATCCATTATTATTTTTGATAGGGACTATGTTTTCCATCCAGATCAGATATTGGACCTTCCGTATGAAGTTGGATTTGATCAGCTTGTCAAATTCAGCCTCTATTTTGGCAGCATGCATCAGGTGGGTCCTTCTGGATTCCTACTTATAGCCTCGATGGTCTTCTGGTAAGTCCAAATGATGATTGGAAAACTCAGGATTGAGGCCTGAAATTTCAGTGTAGTTCTAGGAAAACACATCTGGATTCTTCTTTAGGAAGAAGGTATATACCTCCTGCTCCTCGACAGGCATAGCTACACTGATCAAAGTGGGCCGCGAGTCATTTTCGGTGCCCAGATTTATCTTCTTAAGTTCATTGATTGTGGTGGAGACACCTTCTTCAAATACAGGAGGGGAATCTTTAATATCTTCTTTCTTTTCTTCTTCTTATTCTTCTTCTTCATCTTCACCTTCTTCCTCTCCTAATGGAGATAGTATTTTTGAGACGAACTCTCCAATGTTGGGATAGAATCATCTTTTGATGTAGTGAGTGAGGCAGGGGTAGCTTGAGGTCCCATGGATGGGCCAGGAGCATATTTGATAGGGTTTTTCCTGACATCATGGGATTCATTCCACTTTTCCATGTCTTTTGACTTGGTGTCCACAACAAAGATCATGCAGACAACTGAGTCTACATATGGACTTTCACTTGTTCATTCAAATTGGTTGATGGGTAATACATAATCTTCCTCAAGTTGCTGGAAGGGGTCGACGGGAGCCATTTCCAATCCATTTAGGGCATTGATCCAACCAATTTCATCGATTGAAAGAAGTTTTTCTTTTGATTCATAAAACCCTGCAGCGATATAATGTGACTTACATGACTCAAATGGGTATTTATCAGTGTGCAATGTCCCGTTTTTTCCATTAGTGAAATATTTGACACACTAATGGTATGATGACGGAATTACAACATGATGATGTATCCAAGGACTCCCTAATAGAACATTGAAGGTTGTACTTTTCCGTACTACCAGCAACTTAGAATCTGATATAAGGTCTCCGAGCCTAGTTTTAAGCTTGATTCATCCCAACGATTTCTTCTCGCTTTTGTCATATCCTAGAATCATTGTAGTGTAGGGTGTTAAGCTGTCTTTATCATAGCCCAGCTGGTGAAGTGTTCATAGTGGGACGAGGTTAAATCTAGATCTGTTTTTGATGAAGATCACCCAAACATCAATTCCTTTTATCTTGACAGACACATATAAGGTTTTGATGTGCCCTTTCATGATGACGCCTTCATCCCTGTCTATGAAGGAGATGATGGTGTGACATTCTTCGAGACTAGTCTCTATTCAGTAGACATTGGATGCTGCTACTTTAGCCTTAAACTCCTAGGTAATTAGTAAGGTTTCAATGAGTGCCTCCCTAAGATCCACAGACAGACTTAATGCATCAAGGATTGATAGTTCTTCTGGTACTGAATCCAACTACTTTAGAATATCATATTTCTTCTCTAAAGGTCGATGCTTAACGGATTGGGGTTTCTCTTTCATAGAAACTTTAGGGGTTTGGTCTTTGGACGTGGATGGTTCGGCCTCTATAGCCAGGGCTGGTGTTGTTGCGGTCCTTTTCGGGTTTGGTCGAACTGGTCCACCTATATACCTTGGGTGATTTGATATTTTTTCATCCCCTGATGGATATACAATATAATTGGGTTTTTATTTCTTCTGATGGGGGAAGAGGAGCATTTAGGTTCTTGTTTTTCCTTCCGGAGGGTTTTTTCGCGAGTTTTTGTGATGTTAACAGTTTGACTTGTGGCGTGACTAGGAATATAACTCCTTCCATGATCATGCCTTCCAGGAAACCTCCAGACTATTCCTACAACTCTCTGTTTGGGCATGGGGAATTCGGGTTTGTGGCCATAATCTATATATGAGAAGGGTTCCATCAAGTTAATGACATTGATGGAGCTGAATATCAGTTCTTGAAATGTTTCTGTCTGACTGTCTCCTTCTAATGGTGTCGTTTGGTGGGATAGTGCCCATTGCATTTTTAGGCAGGGTTGTTCCCATTGTACCATTTGGCGGGGCGGTGTCCATTACACCAAGTTTGCAGGCATGAAGTCTAAAAGAATCATCACTGACTTTGTCTTTGGCGTCAGCTCATCTTTTTTTCTCTTTCTTTTTTCCCTTCTGGCCTTTAGAGGGTCATGGGGCTGATGAGGATGGCTGTGTTGTATCAGGAGATTTTGGGGGCAGATTCAATTGTTTTAACTGTGCCTAGAGGATTCCATGAACTTGATTTGCGGTCTTCCAGGTCATCTAATTTTCTAACTTTTCTCTTTCTTATTGGTGACTGTTTACCATTCTTTTTCTACTCTTAAGTCTGAGGTGGAAACATGCGCCACTTGTACTGGCGGTAGACCCAACTTAACTTTCCCAAAATCCACCATCTTTTATAGGAGATCCTTAAAAACGAATCATTCCTGGATGGTTTGTCCCAGTATCCGGTGATAGGGACAATAATTTGGAAGGTCATCGAGACCCACTTTATCAACTCACTTTGGATCTGGTATCTGTAGTAGATTGTTATTAATGGTAGCTATGAAATAGCTACGAACCTTGTCATCTAGGAACAAGTAAATTTTATTTATTCGCTCTTCCAATTGATTTATTTTACCACCCTGTCGACCATCTTACTGAGGTTGGGGTGGTTGTTGGTGTCTAGGGGGTCTTGCATGGTTTGATGGGGGCCTCGCAACTGGATATGGTGCTGGGGTAGCTTAAGCATGATAGAAGATGCTTTAGATTTTTCTATTCTTTTCCTAGGGGCTGATGGGGCCACTCAGGACTTAGGATTGGTCCTTTACAAGGAGTCTTCTATTCTTTGGGAAATGGTAGATAAGTATCTAAACCCATTTGTGTACTTCACCGGGATGAGTGGTGTTTTCAATTCATCCTGAAGGTTGTCGATGAACATGGTGAGCATCTCATCCTGGGGGAGCGGCTGGTTCAAGGAATATGTTAGGCCTTTCCATCTAGCAATGAAGTCTAAGACTCTTTCGTTCTATCAATTTTTTTAGTTTATAAGATTGATAACCATCATCTTAGGCATCATTGAATGAAACTAGAAGAGAAACTATCATCGGAGGTCCTCCCAACCTATAATTGAATTGGATGGTAGGCTAGTATACCATATGAAAGCCAAGCCCTGTAGGGTTCGTATAAAGAAGCTGAGTTTTACTACTTCTTGATGTTGTAGAGTTCCCATCATGGGGTCTCATTAAGAGGCGTAGTGCATTAAATGCTATTCAGGGTCCCTCAATCCATTAAATACTGGGAATATAGGGTTTCTGAAGTTTGGCGGTGGTAAGGCATTGCTCACCCAATCAGGGTAGGGTTTGTGATCTAGTTGTATTAGAGTGTTCCACCCCTACATGGATTCTAGTCAAGCTGTTAATTGATCGACGATGTTCAAGATCCCTTGATGAAAATCCTATTGGTCTTGAGCTTGAGCTGGTGCGGTAGTGGCCAAGACTGGGCGTGTCGGTGCTACTATTATATGGGGTGGATACCCATCGAGAGGTATCATTTGTGAGTTTACCTGGATATATTCTGGATGCCTTCCCAGTGGGGGGAAGTTTTGATGTCCTTCTAGGGCTAGGTTGAATGGTCCTCCGAGCTTGGATTCATTCACTGAGATAAGTGCCTTTGGTATGGTCACCTCCTCTGGGAGCACCTGCTGATGTTCCTCAGGGAGAATACATCTGGAAAGTTATCTCTCTCGATGCAACTCATCATTAATTCACCTGAGCTCCTTCATTTCTTCCTCCTTCTTGGTGAACCTTTCCTTGTGGGTGAGGGGCACATCTTCACGGGGAGGAGGAGGTGGGTCATAGGTGACCTTGGGTTTATTCTTCTCCTTATTGGGGTTTTACGGGGGAGACAACAACAAATTAGCTAAGGGGGCGCCTAGATTTAGGACTTCTCTCTAGTTCTAGGTATGCACACCATCAGGCTCAGGGATGCCTCTGGGAGGGAACCATATTTCTTCACATCCTCTACCTACACGTCATTTCCTATGAGATCTGTGGAATTGATGTTTACCACGTTCACTAAGGGATACTACATTTGGGATGGTTTACCTATTGTTTAATGGTAGGAATAATTTTTGTGCCATTTATTGGAATTTCTCTTTCCATTCTCTGGTATTATTCAGTTTTCTTGGAAAATATTGACCCAAAGGGAGCCTTGGTCTGACCTCGTAATGCACCTTTGTCTTGGAGGATGCGAAACAAGAGAAGGGGTGGATTGGGAAACTCCTCTTTCCATTATTCTTCCTATATGGTGGAAGACAGACATCTGATGTGTAAGGATTTGAAGTAAAAAATCCCCAAAACTATGAGACGGGGTTGTTACCATTCTCCCATTGATGCGCTAATTCCTAGATTTGTTGGTCTTATGGGGGAATTTTGATTTAAAAA
Organism: Viscum album; assembly: GCA_963277665.1. Taxonomy (NCBI): domain Eukaryota; kingdom Viridiplantae; phylum Streptophyta; class Magnoliopsida; order Santalales; family Viscaceae; genus Viscum; species Viscum album. The sequence continues at coordinate 293,050,829 of OY728144.1, forward strand.
TTCCCCCATCCCTGTGGGCTAGGGTTGTTTCTTTATTGTGGTGGTATCTGCCACTATTACCAGCTTTTCAATTTCACGTACTCCTGCACGGGTGTGGGCTGAGTATGGAATTGGGCCTACGTGGAGTCTATGGTATTTTGAATACATGAGCACTACTTTCTTGATGGATTCTCTTAGGAGGGAAGATTGCTGGATGTTCTTGGTTACTTGACTCATAAGCTTTTCGATGGATTGATCTCTTCGGTCCTAAAACTTTTGAGACTTACTTCAGGACAGTTTTTGTCAAGTATACCATCTTCCCTGAGTAGGGGTTTCAGTTTATTTCCACCCTTGGGTGATGAAATTTTAGGAAATCATTTCCAATGGGGTTTGCTGGACATAACATGGGGTGAAGTGTAGAGCTCCATGTTCTCCTCATACATGAATGTGAAATCTATCTAGGGTGTTTCCAATGAGGCGACACAACTTATGCAGTGCATGGCGGTAGGCCAGTTCAAGGTTTTTCTTTCACCTTTCTGATTGTGGCTGTCTTGCAGACATGAGGGGTTTCATGTTGATTATATGGTGAAGATCCCCTATCATGCTGACATGGTCTACATACCCTTTATAGGGTAATAATTTTTCTTTCAATAGGTGAAGGGTTGTCCATATATTGAGTAGAATGTCATGCGTTTATTCCCCAGACAACTCTCCTGGTATGTTGAAGCGATAAGTGGACGTAGGCCAATACATAACTGGTATATTATCCTTATCTAGTTGTCTTCTCAAAAGAAACATATCTAGCTATCGTTATTTTGGAGGCTCATCTATTTGATATGACCATCTCATTTTCTTCTTAATAATTTTCTTCCAAGCGATCGGTCTGGTGGGAGCCTTATTGATTTGCAGATGCTGAGGGGGTGGATTAGAAGATAATCATGGCCCCGAGCCATCCTTTGGTTGAGAAAGGATATCACCCATGATGGACGGAGTTCCTGATATGTATGACTCCATTCTGAGTGCCTCAACATAGGAGGGATTTCTCACATTTGTTTTGACAAGGGGAGGACCTTCCTACCAGTACAAATTTTTATTGCGGGGAGGACCTTCACAATTGGTGCTGCATTTGCGAGGGATACTATTGCTACTTCACGCCCGACCATGGGAAATTTCTTTATGCCGTATACCTTGAGGAGGACCTTCAAGGCCGAATACAGTAAGGGGAGGAACTTCTTGATACTTTATGTCACTGAGTGGAGAACCTTCACAACAACTATCATTGTAGGGAGTGCCTTTTCAATGACTGTCATCATGGAGAGGACTACCATCATGACTTGATACCTGGTTGAAGGGAGAATTTCTACAGTGAAAATCCTGGGGAGGGCCTTCAGGATGTACTAAAATGAGGGTAGGACCTTCTCGTTTCTTAGCATTACTATAGAGAGGAACTTCACAATGACTATCATTATAGGGAGGTCCTTCTCAATGACTGTCATCCTACCAAGGACTACCATTAGGACTTGACATTCAACTACAGGGAGAATCATATCTGCAGTGTATACCCTAGGGAGAACCATCAGGGAGGATGAAAGAAAGGGGAAGACCTTATTGTTATCTAATCTTCAGGTCGGGGGGGGGGGGGGGGGGGGGCTACCCCGACACACATCAGGAGGTAGGCTCTCGTGATCGATTATTTCTGGCCCACAAAGTGAGCCTCCATGGGTTCTCTGTGGAGGACCTTCAGAGCTGCTTGTAGTGACATTGCAGGGAGGGTCTTCACAACTGCTACTGTCACTTCCATAATTTGGTAATGGAATGGCACGAACATGAGCCTTTATTGATATATGTTTGAGGGTGTCAAGAACCCCAAATTCCAGCAGAGCATGATTATGTATGTGCTCTTAATTTTCCAATTTCCTTTGGCACTTTTCATTTTTGGGCACTCTCTTATGAGTAACTGAGGCCATCTTCTGTTGGTAATGGAATTCATATATGGTCCCCTGTTTTATTGGGTACTGTGATACCATCAAGATATGCCAATGAACATCTTGAGTTTTGGAAGGGATATATACTTACCCTGGAGTAGTCACCACATTGGACTGTTGTCCCCCAATTGAAACATGTATTTTTTCCTGATCCATTTGTCCGTATATCATGGGATATTGTCGTAGAACCTCATGGATTGAAGTAGGGATACATAACTACTCTAGAGTGACTAACTCATTTTGCGAGTGAGTAATTCCATTCGAGGAAACTAAGTTGTGGGCCCAATTTCTTTCCTTTTCCACCGATGCAATGATATATTGGCATGTTTAGAGGATATGGTCTGGAATTGATGTCTAATCTTCCATCATTTCCAGGATGTGATAATATACATCTTTGGATGGAATGGGTATGAATACCCATTCTGATGTCATAGAAGGAGTTTGTGCCTACTCCGGTCCTCCATGAGTTTCCAGTAGATACTGTCAGTTCTCCTATGCCGGGACAGAGGAACGATTTTTCCACCATATTTGACTGGTGGTATTCATATTCCCAAGAGGATATTTTTATCTTCTCGCTTGTCATTGTATTTGTCTCACGGGCTTTGTATGAATCCACTAAAATTTTACTCGTCTCATATTTTCTTATCGCCCTATTTGGATGACATGCTTGATGCACATCGATAGGTATTTGTGCCTGCGTGTAGACAGTTGCTGCCCTATTTACATGGTAGGCTTGAAATGCATTAGTAGGTATTTTTGACTGCGTATAGTTGGTTTCCACCCTATTTAGTTGATGATATTTTAATGCGTCAGCAGGTATATGTGCCTGCGTATAGCTGGTTACTGCCCTATTTTGTTGACAGGCTTGTAATGCTTCAGAAGGTATTTGTGACTGTGTATAGTTGGTTGCTACCCAATTTGGTTGATGGGATTATTGTGCATTGTCATATGTCTGCATCTTCCTGTAGTTTTCTGCTCTGTCTACATGGTAGGACTAGAAAGCACTAACAGGAACGTGCATTTGCTCGTATTGTGCCACCATATTTATGTGGTGGGCTTGAGTGGAAGGGTCATAGTCGTATGTTTTCCCATTTAATTATGCTAATTTAGAATGGTGGAGTTTCTCCTCAGGAACCATGGTGATAGAATGTTCTTGATTATATATTTTCTTCCCTTGATGGGCAGCCCGAGGCCCCCAAGTCTCCTGGACTTTAGTAGGTGCCCTCGGCATAAGGTCCTCTTTAGCGGGAGGAGGTCTGGTCATCTGATGTCGACGACGACGCTCTCTGGAGGGGGCCCATGATTAGGACCACTATGCAGTTGAGATGAAGTTATCAACATCGACTTCATCTACCTCCCTAAGGTAAGGGAGGTACTCATTGTCACGTTCTAGGGATAGGCTCCTGAAACGGTTTGAAACAACCACTGGGGCCGCCTTGTGCTGGGGTGCTGGTCGCAGTTGAGGAGGCGATTATCTGACCTTTGCAGACTGGAGGGCTTGTCTCGTGACCTACAACATGGAGATATTACCATTTTGGAGGTACTCTTTGATCAGTATGTTTGATACCCAGCGTTGAAGATGCTGGGTAGGCGAGGGGGTCCTTCTCTTCATTGGGGCCCCGACCGCCTATGGGATTGCTGATGCGTGTGTCTTCATTGGTTTTCGGGATTTCATTTAGATCAAAGTTTGCTTTGTGGGAACCTACAATATACATATATCACATACATACCATAAAACCGCATCAAAGTAGCATTCTTTCAAACATGTTCATATTTAGCGATTCATCTTGGCCCCCTTCCATTTTTCTTTTGCTACGGGGCAAAGGGGCCTGAGTGAGGTAGAACCACCACCTTGGTTAAGGATTCATGTCAGGTTCACCATTTTTGTTCTGCCTCCAAGGTGGCACATTTATCATTTACCAGGGTGAATGAAATGGTCCAATATGAAATATCTTTTTTTCAGCTATTTTTGGGGTGGAACTGCCACCTTGGTTAAATATTCACATCAGGTTTACCATTTTTTGTTCCCCCATTGAGGTGGCATGTTTCAAGTGGAGCGGAAATGGTCTGACGAGGATCATCACCCATATCTTTTTTCGGAGATGATTTCCTATCAAATTCACCATTCCTTTTGTTTTGACCTATTTTGCGTCATTATCCTTTAAAGAAGGTTGGATTATCCCCACAAGGATTGGACAATTCTCCCCTTTCATATTGTGAAGGAGATTCCATAGTCAGTCGATTCCAGTGGGTGATTGCGTGGGGTCAAGTACTTGCGCAATCGGTCCTACTCGGATATAACTTCCTTATATGGTATCCAAAGGGTTTATTTGTGGAGCCAAGAATTACCAATGGCCCTATTATCCATGATTCATGGACCTGCTTTCCAAAGAAAGGATCTCATTGATTGATGATTCAGCCAATGAAACTTAAGGACTCCATTGGTTGAGAGTATGGGAAGTCATACTCATTATACCCTTATGGGGGAGGATTATCATTTGTTCTGGGACTCTCTTATAGTTTTAAGTCATGTTCATATGCTCACAAATCCTTGGTTCATTTATGAAGAGTGTGTCCATGGGCTACCCTTGATTTGCAAGATCATCGTAGGCATGCATATATTTGACGCTACAGAGGTGATGCTGACTTGAGCCATATAATAAGGCACTATAGAGTTTATTTTCATCCAGGTGGGCAGAAGGTGACTTGATATTGGGATCACACCCATAGGATGAATTTCCTACATATCCTTAGAAGAGGAATCAAAACCCACATAGTTCGGAATGGTTGGGGCTTACGCATGGAAGATTCTCATTTGACGGGGCACGTTTGGGTGGACCCTTTATGGGAGGGAACACTTTTGAGCTCGGGACTTCTGGTAGGCATCCTACTTATCTTGATTTAGTCAGGAATCAAAATTCATGTAGTTCATATTGTGTGGGGATTATGCGTGGAAGCTGCCCATTTGAGGGAAACATGATTGGGTAAACCCTTTTGGATGGGAACCCTTTTGAGCTCAGGCCTTCAGGTAGGATTCCAATGTATCCTAGTTTAGTCAGGTATCAGAGTTCTCATAGTTTAGATTGTATGGATGTTGTGATCTTTACAAACCTCTAAGCCCAAGTGAGTCATGCTCGGTTTGATAAACAAGAGGATGTGAAAGATTCAACAAAGCACATGATTCCTCTCCTATTAGTGGGAGAGGGAGAGACCGCGGTGGAAGAGGCTAGGGTAACCATGAGCTAGGGAGTGGAGCAATGAACCTTTTAATGTTAAATGAAATCAAAATTCATGAAACTAAGACACAAAATATTGGGGACTTACTTCAGCGGGAGGGCCTCAGAATAAGTTGTGGGAAGGGGAGGAGTTTCGTCCTTGTCAAAAGGAGAAGAAAACACAACTCCTTTGACTGATAACTATTCCTCATTGAATGGAAAATCAAGTGATCACCCTTAATCCCTAGAATAGGGAGGTTCACATCGACATACCAAGCTTGGACGTCAGGTTACCATGGGAATGTAGACCCACAGACATTCCTGAATCCTGAACCGTTGTGGGTAGAGCCTTCGTGACTCTTCTTACCATGGGTATGTAGACTCTAAAGGGTGCGCTGATGCACCCGATGGTCTAATCATACAGGTCTGAAAGATTTAGAGGAGGCATTTTCCTGATGCCAGAGGACTGGTTCACAGAGGGATCATGGAGGACTGTATGATAATGGAGGGGCAAGGTTAGAACTAGAGGAAATAATACCCAAAAACACCACATTTTGCGTACTGATTTCTTATGTGGAATGAGGGAGGCTCTGAATACCATAGTGGTATGAAGGTAGAGGGTTCATCTACATACCGATGCGGTATGTGGGCATGGGTATAGATCACTGCATACCATAGTGGTACACATCCCATCACACCGCTTTGGGTTCCATCTGCATACTGATGTAGTACGTGGCACCAAGTTTAGTCCGCGTAGTGGTACACTACGTTGAGGACCATGTTGAAGGAGTGTCTGGGGGATTATGGTTTTCGGGGAATTCATATGAAATAAGTATGTGGTTCATGGTTTACCAGTTAGGTTTGTGGTTCTATTATTATTATTCAATTCCATTGTTTTATAGTATGTGGATGGCTATACCTGTGAAGAACGTGGTTCGCAATTCGGGCTTCACTGATGAATCAAGACAAAAGCTAGAGTCTTCTTTGAACTCTTTCTTCTAACCTCTGATTCCCCTTCAAGATTTCTTCATCCATAATTTGTCCTTCCTACTTTTCTCATTTTATAAAACATTAGGGAAATTGTATATATTGGGCACGCAACACCATTTGTGGAGACCCATGAAGAGATATCTTGACCCACTGAAGACTCGGTCAACTAGGGTTTGCGGAGGCTTCGGTTCACAATAATGGTTCATGGAACCCTGATGGTTTACTTCATCCCTGAACTGATAATTTTTCAGGATAGTACACGGATGGGCTTCACACGCATGAGTCTTTTGGAGATGAGGTTCGCAATATGCTTTGTTCACTGGAAATCGCTCTGTGGGCTAGTGGTTTCCAGATCGTTTTGCATACCTATTGGTTTGCAATCCAGGTGGTCTGCGTACCTTTCCCAGTGATGGTATGTGATCCTTTGGAAATGCTTTGAAAACTTGAATTCCTTCAAGTTTCTTCTGAAATTTTCCACTTGATTTGAGTCCATTCACCTTGCTAGACTTGAATAAGTACTTGCTTCCTTCTGAAAAGTGATTGTGGGGGTATTTCTTTCCCTTGTCATAATTTTCAGGACCCTATAGTATTTTACAATACATCATTTGCTTCCTTAGAAGCTACAACACACTCGGTATTTTATAGATATATCCACCAATAGCTTAAATGAGGTTATCATGCTCATTACCTTAGCTTGACTATGATATTATATAATATTGATCTAATGAATACTAGTTTTTGTCCATAGAAAACTATTATCCCTTCCTCTCCATATACCAGGTACATATCCATTTTACTTATTAAAGTCAAATTAGTCTATTCTGAATGCCTCCCTTTTAGTTCTCCTAGATATAAATGATATTTTCCTACCATAAAGTATATATTACTAATGTCATAGCTTGTACATATCACGATTTAAGTGATTGAACCATCGCTGAAGCGTATGAAATTCAACTCACCATAGTAATCTCCTAATATTCCTATGCATGTATTCTCGGAGATATTTATTCCATGTGACTCTGGAAATAAATCTCTCTAATATTGTTCCAACTTGTATTTATCAATACCTTATTATTATATGTATTATTAACTAGGTCTAAGAAACCCTTAGATCTCCACTAATAGATATTGTTTCCTAGAACTTAAGTTCATACTTTAAGTCAATCTATGAAGTATTATTTTTATTCTAGTCTTAGATAACTATAAGACCAATAACTATTTTCCACATGTTATCAAATTTATTTTACTTAAAAATAATATCACTCACACTAACCCTTTGTAGACACATAGATTAAATTCATTCCAAATGAATGTTCTAAGATATCGTTGCTTACTTTAATCCAAAAATGGATTTCAGTAACTTTCACCCTTATTGGAATTCTATGATGTCACCATCCCTTTTTGGTTGCATCGTATTGACACCTATTGGAACTATGGATATTCTATGCATTAATTAGAGTATGGTTTGTGTTTTTTGTGAATCCTCAGTGGAAGTTCAGAATGTGTGCCAACAAAGTGATCATACAATTTAAGTAGACAATAGTATTGAAGGTGGCGACGTTTCCCAATGTTTGCCAAATTTTTGGGGCTCAAAATCAGAAAATGAGGACATGGATTGTTGGTAAAAGGAGGTGCGTGAAAAGAGGAAGTGGGGCGCAAAAAAGGTGGGCCTTGCACAAAATATTTGGGTTGTGCGTGAAAAATAGCATGGTGCGCGAAATAGTGGAGCGAGGTTTTTCGTGCAAATAGTGTTTCGGGTTCAGAACGTCAAAAAGTGGCAAAGTCATGGGATGCGTGAAAAACCTGGTGATGTGGGTGAAAAACGATGCATGCACAAAATATTACGCGCCAAATGAGAAGTTTTTCGCACCACAGTGGGTTTTGCACGTGGGGGACAGAGATGCCTATAAATAAGAGGTGAACCCCTCATTCCGTACGGTTGAAGACTCAGAGAAGATCTGAGGTCTGATGTGCATAAAAGGTTCACATAAAGGGAGTTGCGTGAAAAATTCTGGCTTGCGCGAAAAATATCAACTTGCGCGAAAAAGTCCGTGTTGTGCGAAAAAGTTAGAGTTGCACCAAAAAGGCTGGGTTGCACGAAAAAGGACAAGATCTACAAAAAAGTTGTTGTGTGTAAATCTGCGCGTAAAAGAGGTTGTTGCGTGAAATATTTTCTGCATGAAAATCATGTATTACGCACAAAAGTGAGATATTTCGCGCAAAGGGTAGGAGTTGCGCGAAATCTTCAGTATAACCTATTTTTGCATTTTTTGATTATCCGGATCAGTGGTTTAGTGTGTTCAGGAGCATCAATTCAGGACTTCGATGAAAGCATAGTCTCATGCTGAGTGGAGACAAAGACTTCAATGCAATTCTACTGAAGGTACCCTCATGTCTATAAACTGACTGAGACTTCACCAAAGGTAGTGAGCCAAGGGGAGTCAATGGGAGTGACCCAAGGGACACAATGGGCTATCCCTGGACATTTGTAAAGGCAGTGATCCTGGGACAGAGTGACTATTTCCAAACCATTATAATCCACAACTAGTGAAGAATAGTATAATTAGGTATGACTGAAAACCTATCGGAGTATGCTCCTTCGATGTATCCCTTAGAGGTGAACCAAGTAAAAAGCACAGTGTCATCTCTTTGAATGTGAATGTTTCATTACTGATCATTTTCATCATACAGGTTTAACTAATTCCTACCAACATGGGAACAAGATCCTTGTTTTAAAAGAAAAAGTTGACACCCTTATTCACCCCTCCCTCTCAGGTTGTCTAGGGGTCCTACAAGTGGTATCAGAGGGTAAAGGTTAATGGTGTTAGATTTGTCCTTTTCCATCATGGATAATGCAGTCAATGCTAGGGGAATACCTCTCTTCGATGGAAGTAATTTTCATATTTGGAAGAAAAGAATGAGATCTAATTTAATATCTCTATGAATGGAATTACTCTTTGCTACTGTGCAAGGAATACATGTTACTGATCCAACAGGTCTTGATATGACTGATACAAATAGGAAAGTTCTTGATGCAGATGCTAAAGCTCAGAATGCTGTCACTGCGACTCTTTCTGATCAGATCTATCTAAAGGTGATGAGTTTCATCTCATCAATGTCTATGTGGGATAAACTTGAAAATATCTATTTAGGAGACAACAAAGTGAAGGAGGAAAAACATCAAGTCCTGCACAATAGGTTTGACGATCTAAAGATGCATCTTGATGAGAATGCAGATTCATTATTCAATCGAATAACTGAAGTAGTGGGAACAATTTGAGGGCTTGGAGAGGAAATCAAAGACATTGATATCATAAAGTAAATCATGTGAAGACTTCCTACTAGGTAAAATGAAAAGGTTTCATCCCTTGAAGAAAGAGATCTATCTAAACTGTCTCTGGATGATTTTCTAAGTAGTCTAGTGGCATATGAGATGAGAGTCAAACCCGAAGAAGCTACGACTCGTGTTAGCAAGGAAATGGCATTCAAATCCATGGAAAAACTGAAAATTTCAGAATATAGTGGTGGTGAAGATGATGAGGAAAAATAAATTATTTCTCTCATTTCCAAGAATCTGAAGAAGGGAAAAGGTAAATTTAAAGGTAAGTTACCTCTAGCATTCTTTCACTGTGGAAGAGTTGGGCACATTGCCTCTCAGTGCCAAAGAAAGTTTGATGATGAAGAAAGTGAAGAAGAAGACATTGAGAAGCCTCAGAAGGGGTTTTTCAAAAAGGGATACTTCAAATCTAGAAAGAAGGTACAGAAGAAGAGTTTTCTCTGTGAAGAGGAAGAGGATGATATTGAATTCTGTGAAGAAGAAGAACCTGAATTTAAAACTAGAAACCATGCTTCCATGATGGCTACCACTGAAAAGTTAGAACCCTCGATTGATAAAGACAAAGACATTTATATGACTCATAATGGTGATCCCAAGTTGAAAATTAAGGATGCCTTTTGAAAACTTGAGAACAAATGCAAGAGATGTAGTATGTAGAAAGAAATGGTGAAAGAATCATCAGAATATGTTGATGAGCTTGAAGCTGAAACTGAATGACTAGAAGAACCAGTGAGAGTTCAATATTCAATCCTTGAAAGCATAAACGACATTGTGGAATTGAAGCTTAGAATTGAAGAAAAATCAAATGTCATAAATGACCTTACATCCAGACTAGAAGAGAAGTCCAAGACCATTGAGTGTATTGAGGAAGAAGTTGTTACTCTTAGGAGTAAACTTGAGAGTCGATCAACAACAAATGAGGGAAAGAAGAAAATTAATTTTGGAAGATTCCCAGATGCATATTTACTAAAAATATCCAAATGTGGTTCATATGGGGTTGGAAAAAACTTGAGGGATCAAAGAACCACTTGCATGGGAAAGAGTGGAATTGGCTGTGAAGCAGGGCCATCAATTGCTGGAAATGAAGAGAGAAAAAAGAAAGACAAGATGAAAGTTGGACATGTTGAAACATTGCCTGAAGTGCTGAAAAATAAACCCTCATTCCAAACTAAAAGAAGAACTGAAGATTATCCACAAACTTTCAGAAATGACAGGTAGTACAACCATTCTCCCAAATAAGAAGGCATGAGGAGAAATTTAAGTGATAAGACATTTCCCCTCATGAAGTGTCAATTCTGTGGCTATCTGGGTCATACCATGTCATTTTGTGAAGAGGCAAGGAGCTACTTGAATGGGGAAGATTTGGGAAGTCATCAAAGGAGACCGATTTCATATCCTCCATCTTATAGAAGAAATAGATTCTATGGTTACTATTTTCATTGTTCTAACTTTGGCCATAAAGCTATGTATTGCAAGCAGAGGTATAATAGGAGAAATTCATACAACTCTCAGAGATGGGTCAGTTTTCACCCTCCTGATGGTGTTGTTCTCACAAACAGTTTTTCTCCTCTAGAAGAAGATTATGGGTATGGAGAATCTTATTATGTGGAGGAAAGTATTATAAGGCTGTCAGTATCCTATATTCAATCCAATATCTCATGGAAAGAAAATAAGAATATCGAGAAATCCAATCTTGCAGAAGTAGCCCTCAAAGCTACAAAGAGCACCAACACCTGGATTCTTGATAGTGGATTCTCTTCCCATATGACGGGAAATGTTGACCTCTTGTAGAACATTAAAAATAAGGTTGATGGAACAGTGAGGTTTGGTAATGATGGTGCTTTTAAGATTAAAGGCAGTGGGAATACTGCTCTCACCAATGGAGAGATAAAGAAGACTGAAGTTCTTTATGTAGACAGTCTACGTCACAATCTCCTCAGTGTGAGTCAACTCTATGGCTCAGGGCTCATAGTAACTTTCAATCAAAAAGCGTTCACTATAAAGGAAAAAACAGGGAATTATCTTATGAAAGGATATAGAACATATGGAAACTTATATCAGGTTGATAGAAAAGTGAACTCCTGCTATTTGTCTGTTGAAGAAGAAAACAATCTGTGGCATCGAAGGATGGAGCACATTAACCAACAAGATATGGAAAAGATATCTAAGATCAAGATAGTCATGGAAATCCCCATTCTGAAATGTGAACGGGAAAAGTATTGTGATGCTTGCATTTGTGAGAAGCTGGTCTGCAGTTCATATCATCCAAAGAAGAAAAGGGAATCACATCTTCTTGATATCATTCATACAGATGTATTTGGCCCGATAAATGTTGTCGGAACTCATGGAGAAAGGTACTTCATCCTTTTAATAGATGATTACAGTAGAATAGCATGTGTAATGGTCATTCACAGGAAACGACAAGTGCCTGACTGCATGAAAACATATCAGCGAATCACTGAGAATGATACTGGACAGACAATCAAAGTGTTGCAATCTGACAATGGAGGGGAATACACGTACATTGAATTTGAAAATTACCGAGAGAATCATGGGATACAACATGAGGTAGCTATTGTGAGAACTCCACAACAAAATGGAGTTGTTGAACGTAGGAATCGATAGGTGAAAAACATGGCACGAACTATTCTAATTGAGAGTCGTATTCCACGACATTACTGGAAAGAGGTTGTTCAAGATGCAGTGTATATTCAAAATCAAACAGGACTTTATACGGGTGAGATGAAGACACCATATGAATTGTGTCATGGATAGAATCCATCTTTGAAATACTTTCATGTTTTTGGAAGTAAACTCTTCATCAAGAACAAAGAAGTAAATCAAGGGAAGTATGATGACAATGCAGATGAAGGAAATTTACTTGGATACTCAATGAACAGCAAAGCCTACAAGTGTTTCAACAAGTGATTAGGAAGGATTGTAGAAAGCAGTGATGTTAAGATCATTGAAGAGAAATCCACAAATGATTCAAGGATTTCATATGCTGATGTGATAGAAAGTGAGGAAGAAAATGAACATGGAGTAAATACAAATACTGGAATAGAAGAAGGTGGACAAAATACTCAGTAGTAATATCATGATGTTGACTCAAAATAAGAATCTGGAGAGGAAACCTTAGCTAGAGAGAATGAAACTGAACCTCACAATAGAAATCGAAGAGCTGAGATTGATCCATCTAACATAATTGGGGAAAAGAGTACACCTACACAAACAAGGAGGATGAGTAATAACACAAAATCTTAATTTCTGTCAGTTGTGGAGCCATCCTCATTTAAAGAAGCTGCAAAGGATGAATCTTGGGTAAAATCCATGAATTAAGAGTTATATTAGATTGACAAGAAATAGACATGAGATCTAGTCAAGAGACCCGAAGATCACAATGTGATTAGTAGAAAATTGATCTTCAAGAATAAGTTTGATAAGCATGGAAGTGTTATTAGAAACAAGGAACGACTGGTATGTAAAGGATATTCACAGATTTAAGGTGTTGATGTTGAAGAATCCTTTTCACCAGGGGATAGACTGGAGTCAATCAGGATTTTCCTTTCCATGGCACTCCAAATAGGATATAAAGTATATCAAATGGATGTCAAGACAACATTCTTGAATGGTGTACTCGAAGAAGAAGTCTATATAGAAAAACCAGTGGGTTTTCTTCTCAGTACTGATGAAACAAAGGTTTGAAAAATAAATAAATCACTCTATGGTTTGAAACGGGAATCACAAGCTTGGTATTCCTAGCTATATTCTTATCTCAAGAAGCTGGAATTCAAAAGAGGATGATTAGATCACAATCTCTTTGTGAAGAATTCTCCGAAAGATCAGTTCATGGTTCTAGTTTATGTCGATGACATTATATTTGGTGGAAGCATGCAGAAATCAGTTGATAAATTTTCCAGTAACATGAAATCAGAATTTGAAATGTCAATGATTGGGGAGCTCACATATTTCTTGGGGCTGTAGGTGACTCAAAGAAAATATTACACTTTCATCTCTCAGGAAAAGTACGCAAGAGAGCTGCTGAAGAAATTTAATATACATGAATCCAAACCAATGTCAACTATGATTGTAGTTGGAACCAAACTTGGAAAGAAAGAGGATGGGACCTCTGTAGATCCCACCATGTACAGGAGGATCATTGGGAGCCTACTGTACCTGACAGCGACACGACCAGATATTGTCTTTGTAACATGTCTAGAGGCCTGCTTTTAGAGTAATCCAAAGGAGGAACATATGGAGGTAGTAAAAAGAATCATGAGGTATATTCAAGGTACTCATAAATTTGGGTTATACTTTGCTGCAAGCAGGGATAGTGAATTATTAGCATTTTCTGATGCTGACTGTGCTAGTGATGTAGTGGAAAAAAATTCCACCAGTGGTGGAGCCTTCTATATTGGGCATAAATGTGTTGGTTGGTTGAGAAAGAAACAATAAAGTACTTATCTTAGTACTGCTTAAGCTGAGTATATATCGGCTACAAAGTCATGCACTCAATTGCTATGGATGAAGAAACAACTGAGATTTGGTGATGAGGTGAAAAAACAATGGTGATTTACTGTGATAAAAAGAGAATGATTAATCTTATGAAGAATCCTGTTCAAAATTCTCGTATAAAACATATTGAAATCAGGTATCACTTTATCAAAGAAAAATTTGAGAAAGGCATGATTAGAATGGATCATGTGGGAACTGATGAGAAAGTGGCTGATATCCTGACCAAGCCACTGTCAGCAGTTGTGTTTGAGAAGCATCGGTTGAACCTCGGTGTTCAGCCACCTCCCAATTCATAATGAGGTTACGCATTACCCCTCTCCCCAGTTACGTTAACTACTTTTTCTGTTTATGGATGTGATGCAGGTTTGTGGGGGAGACACTATCCAAGGGGAGTGTGTTTTGAGCTGAACAATGAAAAATTACCGATTTTTGGGTTAATTGTCAAGAAGGGAGAAAGGAATAAATTCAGGAATAAATTTAGGTCTGTCATGGACATGTAATGCTTCTGTGACACTGTACGAGATTTACTTGGGCGTCATTGATAATTCCAAATCACAGGAACCCAATTCAAGCTTCCTCTCTTGTTTTCTACACCGAGCATTGATCACATAGACTTAGAGTGTTAGATGAGTTGATTCTTGCATTTTTGGTTTGCATGTGGATGGTGATCTATTGAATTTATTTAGTGATTTCCAACAAACCCAAAGGGAGAGATTTTTGGAACCATTGCTATTCTATGCATGAATTGGAGTATGGTTTGTGTTTGTTGTCAATCCTTAGTGGAAGTTCAGAATGTGTGCTAGCAAAGTGATCATACAGTTTAAGTAGAAAATAATATTGAAGGTGGCACCGTTTTCTAGGGTTTGCCAAATTTTTGGGGCTCAAAATTGGAAAATGAAGACATGGATTGTTGGTAAAAGGAGGTGTATGTAAAGAGGAAGTGGGGTGCGAAAAAGGTGGGCCTTGTGCAAAATATTTGGGTTGTGTGTGAAAAATAGCGTGGTGTGCGAAATAGTGGAGCGAGGGTTTTCACGCAAATAGTGTTTCGGGTTCAGAACGTCGAAAAGTGGTAAAGGCATGGGCTGCACGAAAAACCTGGAGATGTGCGCAAAAAATGATGCATGTGCGAAATATTAAGCGCTAAATGAGAAGTTTTTCACGCCACAGGGGGTTTTGCACGCGGGGGTCAGAGATTCCTATAAATAAGAGGTGACCCCCTCATTCCCTACGGTTGAAGACTTAGAGAAGATCTGAGGTCTGATGCGTGTAAATGGTTCGCATAAAGGGAGTTTCGTGAAAAATTCTAGATTGCATGAAAAATATCAACTTGCGCGAAAAAGGCGTGTTGCGTGAAAAAGTTGGAGTTGCGTGAAAAAGGCTGGGTTATGTGAAAAAGGACAAGCTCCGTGAAAAAGGTGTTGCATGTAAATCTACGTGTAAAAGAGGTTGTTGCACGAAATATTTTCCACACAAAAATCAAGTATTCCGTGCAAAAGTGAGATATTTCGCGCAAAGGGTAGGAGTTGTGTGAAATCTTCAGTATAACCTATTTGCATGTTTTTTGATTATCTAGATCAGTGGTTTAGTGTGTTCAGGAGCATCAATTCAACACTTTGATGCTAGCATAGTCTCATGCTGAGTGAAGAAAAAAAACTTCAATGCAAATCTACTGAAGAGACCCTCACATCTATAAAATGACTGAGACTTCACCAAAGGCAATGAGCTAGGGGGAGTCAACGGGAGTGACCTGAGGGACGCAGTGGGCTATCCCTGGACATTTGTAAAGGCAGTGATCCTAGGACAGAGTGACTGTTTCCAAACCATTGTAATACATAACTAGTGAAGAATAGTGGAATTATGTACGGTCGAAAACCTGTCGGTGTATGCTCCTTGGACGTAGCCCTTAGCGGTGAACCAAGTAAAAAAGCACTGGGTCATCTCTTTCTATGTGAATGTTTCATTGCTGATCATTTCCATCATACAGGTTTAACTAATTCCTACCAACGTGGGAATAATATACTTGTTTTAAAATAAAAATTTGACACCCTGATTCACCCCTCCCCTCTCAGGGTGTCCCGGGGTCCTACAACACCTTCCATGATTGGTGGTCTTGACATCCAATGATCATAAAAAATTATCTATGATAAGTAAACTTCTAATGGATTTGGGTATAACGACTAGGTATAACCAATCAATATTTATTGGTACCCTATGTACAATCCATGTATAGTCTCACTTGAATACCCACCATAATATTCAAAATAATAATTCCCCTGTATTTTGATACATGGAATTCATTATTGAATTTTAATTGATCTTTTCAATGTTAGTTAATTTCTATATAGTTCCTACTTATAGGAATTATGATTCTCATTGAATAATATATCACTGGCCATGGTGAATATAAAACCATCACTATGGTTTTAACCTTCCTATGCAGTATGTGTCTCTAGATAATTCTCTTCTACACCACTTATAGAACTCACTCCTTTGTAAATTATTTGTGCATCTATAGTATTGACTAAGCCCAATTCAATATTGTTCCCACTATCTCAAGTAGATATGTGAAATATTTTATATAAATTTAATCTATAAATTGACTATAACATTTCTATCATAGGGATTTCTGTGATATCTTAGGAAACTTTTAGGATAATTACTTTAGATTCGCATTATGTTTTTCTTGATGCAAGTTTCTTTATATCCTTAAAAAACACTTTGCATCTAAACAAATTTTCTCATAACATAATACATTTCCATCATACTATAACTCATATTATATTCATTTCTCATGATATTTGGAATTTTTTTATGGGATAATACTGTTATTTATGATGCATGTTCTTGAAAATAATGGAAGTTTCTGCAATGGACATGAGTCTCATCATTGATGCTCCTTTTACTTACATCGTGACTCAGATGTGTATAATGAAATGCGTGTTTATTAATTTCTCTATTATATATTTTATTGATAAATTTTAACATGTAATACTTATTATCAATACTATTTATTAACACCATTTTTGTGATGTTGATATGGTAATGTTCATTTAGGAATTACTCCATGCTACATTGTATTGATCAATGAATGCTTGGTCAAGATATTTTGTGGCATACCATCCCGAATCAACTTATATCTTCTTACCATGAATATACCATACTTCACTTTCATATTAACTAATTAAAATTAAATGAATCTTATGAAGTATAATTACTACTAGATTTATCTTGCAATAGTTCACATTATCTAGCTGTACTAATTTCGAAAGCTTTGCGGCGTACCTTTATTTCTAAAGGTTTATTTATCCAAAACTAAGTACATAAGTGTGTCAATAATACTTAAGGTTTTTAACTATGAAGAGTCTAAAACCATAATGGGTATATACTTTAAAACTATTTAGTTTTTCATGAAAAAGAATTATCTTTCTATAACTAGGTATATAAGTCTTACATTTTATATCATCATTTATTGCCTATGATTCATGTATCACCGAACTATTGGTTGAGTATGAAACACTAAAAACAACATTCATTCATAAATTGGAATAATATCTCTTAATTTACAAAGGAAACATGAGATAATTTTTTTGGTTTTACTCAATAAAATTTCTCCTATAATCATTCACTAGGTAATATATAAGTCATGTACTTCTCATGACTAACTTAGGTACCACCCTTTCTTAGCTGCTTGGAGAACACACATTACTTCTGATAATGTTTCTATAATTAATTGGTTACTGTATTTAAATACACATATGTTATAGGTATATTTTATTTAATACCCAAAAATTATAACAAAAACATTACTTATAATTGATGAATATACCTAAAGAATAAGTGAATACTTGCTTCTTTGATTTAGTTCATTGTATTTAAACTTCCATAGATTTTATTTCAGGATATGAGAAGAAAATAACCTCATATTTAATTACTATTTTTTTTGAAGGATGTTGCGATGTTTCCTTTGACATCATGATTTCCATTAGACTTTTCACTTCATCTTTCAACTTTTTCACCATAATAACTAAAGATGAATATTTTTTTAATGTTCTTATTATCTTGGGGAATCTCAGCCAAAGGGTTATAAAGTGTTTACTCTATTATTTTTATTTTATAGTCTTAAATGAAACTAGAGTAAATGTTTAAAAATGATATGAAGGGGATCCATTGAAAGATCATGACCCATCTTTCAATTTTAATATATCCAGTGTAATAATCACTTTTGCATATCTCCACTTCACATTCTCCTCACAAGATTCTCAGAGATGAGACAAAATGAAATATAATCCATGTCTTGATGTAGTACCCATAACTTACATCAGAAGTTGATGATATCATTATGACATAACCATCATATATTTCATACATGAGTCTCCTGTAAGCATTTTTCTCACTCTCGCTTCCTGAGGTAGCTCAATAGGTATTGAGAAATTCAGCACCTTGAATTTACTATATCATAGTATTGTGCGAAAGAACCTATATTATATGTTAGAAACTCATTCAAGATTGAACATTATCTTTTTACAATAGGTATCATGGTGTACTTTTGGTGTTACATATCATTTTCAACAAAAAATAAAATCTACCAGATTTTTACTTTTATCTTGATTACAAATTTATAAATTATTAATTAATTAATTAAATCATTAAATGTATCTCATTATTTTATCAAAATCTAGTAACACACTATACTAGAATCGAAATAATACTTATCTTGAGTATTATAGCGGAAAAGATCCTTGAACCTCCCCTTATAGTCTACAAGCTATTGCTATGCCACAACTTAGAGAGTTCAAGGTAGACATTTAACTGGTCAACCACATTAACTTAAGACTCCTTGATCTGTTGAGTAAAGTATCAACTTGTAAAATCATAAACTTTATTTACTCAATGATGGACTCTAAATTTTCAGAAAACTAGTTATGGATACTCCTTTTCCACCCAATTTAGTTAATTCAACCCATCACTCTCATAAGAACTCCCATGTAATTAGAGGAACCCTCAACTT
Source organism: Viscum album (assembly GCA_963277665.1). Lineage (NCBI taxonomy): Eukaryota > Viridiplantae > Streptophyta > Magnoliopsida > Santalales > Viscaceae > Viscum > Viscum album. The sequence continues at coordinate 293,069,858 of OY728144.1, forward strand.
TGGCTAACAAGAACCCTAAACACTTAGTTTTGTTCAAATTCAAATGATGGAAGGTGTTTAACGACTTAATATTTATGTGAGGGTTTTTAATATTCTTGAATAAATGTAATCCATTTTTATTAATCTTTCAATACTATGTTGTCATGCTCATAATTTAACTTTAAAATAAAAACATTCATCATGTCTTTATGCATTTTACTATTTATTATTTTATGTGTTTCCCACTTTCATGAAAATGCATAAAATAATAAACAAAAGCATGAAGGAAATAAAACCACCCGACTGGTCATGAGCATTTAAAACTGTTTGATCCATTTAAAATCAATAGATCAAACATGATCTAGGGGTATCATACCTAATTTGTGGATTAACTCATGATGAATCTCATCTCCATTGAATGTCCACTTCTCATCTAGATTTTGCTTCAAATTGGTGTGGTCTGAAACTTACAACATCCTCATCATAGAATAAAAATACTCACACATAAGCAAGGGGGTCTTGGGAGTACAAAATACAGATAACTAAATTTTATATGGGTACGTAGAACCTCATATATATTAAATAAGAAAAAAATGACGATGCATAGACCGTCTTATTTAATTACATTCATCACACACAATTAAATAATTAAATAAAATCAAATAGATATACACAGGCTGGTCAATGCTCAAGAATGATCAATGGGTAAAAGTAAAACATGATAAAAATTAAATTGAAATAATTTAAATACAAGGACATTAATTAAAATAAATTAGTTATTTTAATTCAACTAATTTAATTCTATTCAGCCAGCTATTAATTTAATTTTATTTCAAAAAACTAAATTAATAAATTAATTTAATTTAATAACAAAATTAAATTAATTTTTCGGAGTATTAAAATATTAATATTTTTAATAAAAAATAGTTATTTAATTAATTTAATTTAATACTGAAATTAAATTAATTAAATTAATTAATTTTGTTATTATATAAAATTAACTTGAGTAGGGGTTACCTCCCTAGTTGGAAGGATGGTGTGGTGGCTAGAAAATTATCCATACATGGTGGGATGTCAATGGAAGGAGGTGGGATCGATAGTGACAAACTTGCTTACGGGGGAGGAAGTGCTGTGCAGATCTGGCCAGAAGTATGGTAGTGGATGGTTGCAGCTCACATCGGTTAGAGGAGGGGTCCTTGGGTGGTGTGTGGTTGGATCTAGTGGTGTAAAATCTCCATTGTCATTCGTTGGTTCCAAGGAGTGGCACAACGACACAGGTGGCCCGACAAACAGTGGAGGTGGCGCTGGCTTCGTAGGGGTGGCACCATTGGTGGTTTGGTGTGGGTTGATGAAGGTGAATACCAAATAGAGAGGAAGGGAGGTGCACTGGAGGCTGTAGATAGTGACAGGGAATCCAAAATGGTGTCCCCTCCCCATGTTCTTGTTTCAAAAGACATCCAACAACCTTTTTTACTTTTGTTTTTTCATATAGAATTCCACACACACCAACCCAGGCAGTTCCATTGAACTTCCAACTGAGTATTGGAACTGATGCCAATTGAAGGTATCGAGATGTGTAGTATAAGATGGTGGGATGGGGATTTTAAAATTTATATCACCAAGTGAAGAATTTTTTTATCTTCAATGATCTGATCCCTAATAGAGTTTTGAGGGTCTTACATGAATTAAAAAGAGCATAAAACATAAAATTGAACTCATTCCTTGTTTGAAATGAAGCAAACTCAAATATATCTAGTCTTCATTGATATTTTTTAAGGGTACGAATTATAACCCCTTTATATCATCCATACACTCTCCAAGAATCCTTAATCTCAATGTTCATCAAAATCCAGGTGCTAGCGTGGACCTTCGATGAATTCTTTAGTGTCACAATGATCACCTCGATCCTGTGCCTTCGATCCATCAAAGGTATTCTTGGATTAGTGCTCAGGGAGATACATTATCTCTTTATAAGGTAGTATGATAGAGAATATCTCATTATATTAGAATGAAAAGTGAAATAGAAATGAGCTCTCTCCCTGCTTATGTAGTGGATTACTCAATTACCCGAATAGGGTTCCCCGACCCCCAAAAATAAATAACCCACTAAATAAGAAATAAATAAATAATTATGATGAAATAAACTATGTAATAAATATTATTTATATATTATTACATACCTGTAATATATTTAATATATTACCTGGTAAAACTAATTCATATAACTCAACTCATCATTCCAGCTAATATTAACCAAACCTTGAATGTTAAAATAATATTCGTTCATATAATATTATTTATTTTATTTACATAAACACTTGTAAATACATTAAATAAGTAAATTAAACCTATTTTTTATTTATGTGAATAATAATGAATTTATTTATTTATCATTGACATATAACTTGGACAACTCTCAGACCCCGTGGTGGTGCTTATCATGTCTTATATACCTATTCAGCAGAATATAGAAGATTATTGAATACACTATTGTATGTGACCCTATAGGACATTATCTCAATAGATTTAATAGTATTAACAGACTAATATTAGTGTTTATTAACCCATTAAGGCCCCTAAATAGATAAGGAATAGTCATAGAAATGAAAACCAACCTACGAACATGCATTGTGAGATATAATCTCTTTGTATTTAGATATCTCATAATCAAGGACTCAAACTTGTGTCATCATAATTTCTAGATTTATTTTTTGTTGATCTAACTAGACATACTTACCTCTGACTACCTTGGACAAGGATTTATGAAGGCACTATCATCCTGGCCAACTAGGCCGAAGATATTACTTCCTCAACTTAGAAGTGTCAAATTCTATCTTGACCATTCAACCAATTCCACACCACCAATGACATGCCCAATACAAGCTACCTTGCCACAATTTTATTTTCATGGTTATTTAATTGAATAAATCTATGAAATAAAGTGGAACACATTGATAATGATCTCAATTTAGGAGACCAATACACATGTATGTAGATAGAAACATTCAATGACACATGAAACATGTGGTCTTTCTATTTATGGGTCTGTCTTCATGATCTCACATAAAACAATATTACCAAGTGAGAACTTCATAAGAAAAAGACTCAATTATTATTATCCCCTAATAATTGATAGTCATAAATCAGTTGTGTCTAGTCAGTATGATGTATCGAGAACATATTAAATTTGTTTAAGATTAATACCATAGTATCTAAAGGTTCTCATTATAGCCTGGGATCTACTATAACCTTTTTATATGATAAATAATATATGGAAATTACCATTTAAATAGTTAATGAAAAAATATATACACTATAATGGTCAGTATACATCATGCATAACTCATTTTATACATGATATGATAATAAAAAATACTGATAAAGTTAGGTCTATGGCACCCATTTTTACAACAATGCAATGAGACTCACTAAAAAAGAATGAAGACCTGAAAGATCTAGTGTCACAAACTCATCCCAAAAAAGATACCATGATTAGGGTAGAGATATGGTGATTTCCTAAGTCCCACCTATAATAGGCCTCAGGTTGGAAACTAGCACCGAGTGTATAGTAAATATGCATATGGGAGGCATTACCCTCTAAGAGAAACATACAGAAGAGAGTGATAATAAGGATACAACAACCAAAACCTACTCAGAAATATATATATAAATAAAACCCAAGTAAAAACATGAAATGTCATAAAATATTAAACAACTAAAAGGGAAACTAAAAGTACCAAAAAGGTAAAGTCGACAGTGACCATGAAGCCCAAATAGCACCTGCAAAACCATGAGCTGGTAATATCCATCTGATCTCCAAACTACTCTGTCTAACCTGAAAAATAGTTTATATATACATAGGGTGTGCATAACAGTATACTTAGTAGGATCCTCCTTGAATGCTCTTGTAAAAAAGATAAATAAAGCACGCTAAATCATAGTGAACAATAGTGAAACTATCTCATTACCTAAAACGATATACTAAGTTCCCATACCCACCATAGATAACTCTCACTAAGTATCACATAAAAGAGATCATATAGTATAGTAATTAAACATCAAGGGTACCCCACTCCCACTCCCTCATAGGTTTTCCACACTACCCCAACATCGTACGTCCTGAGCCATCTCTCTCCAAAAGTAAGCCGACCCGAAGACACCTGGATAAGGTATCACAACATGAACCACATGCATCACATCACTACATCATCCCATATCATATCACCATATATAGTAACCAAGTAGTTTCCATGATCCAACACATCCCGTATGACATATATCAAACATAGGGTATTATACCTTAAGTCATTACAACCCATACACTGAGTAAGTACCTCAAGACATCCCACCCTATACATTTTATACCTATAATAATCCTTTGAATACTATATCCATTAATACATGTGTGTGAAATAACCTCAAGCCATCACATCCCTCTACACACATATATGGGAAAAATAACCACTGTTCATACCACCATAAGTAACTATAAAAAGAATAGAGAAGGTCTATAGGGGGTTGTCAGCCAACCATCCTCCCAACGGGATATTGGGTAAAACACCCTCCCAGATCCCACTGGGTGTCAGTTTCCATAACTGAAATGGGTGGGGTAGCATATGAAATCATAGAATATACATGATATAATAATGTAGCTCACAAGCATACTATGGTCATAAACTAGTCTTAGACTCAACTGCAACTAACATCACTCAGACTCTCGGCTTCCATTGCTAAAACCAAATATCCTAATAACACATAAGCATTTAAAGATCTACATTAATTAACTATTGCATTTTTATTATTTCATTACATTAATTAATTAATTAACCATTAATTATCCATTAAAATTATTCCACATTACATTAATCATCAGAGTAATGTTCATTCCCTCCAAGAATAATCCAAACCAAGTCCATGGTTTATCAAGATCAACATATTTTAAGAATTTTCATTCCATAATCACCTAACCCCATGGGTTAAGAATTATTAAATCATTATTAACATCATTACATAAACCAATTACTATTAAAAACTATATTAAACTACCACCAAGAGGAAACATGTAACCAAGTACATCCAACTGACTCAAACAGTGGGGAAAGGAATGCAGATAAAATAAGAAACCTCTACATAATCCACTAAATAGATTCACAATAAATCATCCCAGCTTTTAACACCACATAAATGGGTAAGACCAGATTTAACCCATTCCCTCACCTCTGGTTCCATACATGACACCCACATGTATATAACGATGCATCTCTCCATCATAGGAATCAATTGTTACCACATCATCTGGGCCTCCCTACCCACATATATCACATTAGTTGTCCCAGGATCAGCCATACCAGACTCACATCACATCCAAACCTCATCTCCCCATATCAACCATCCCAATATCATATGTATTAGGCTCATATCCCAAGGATCATATCTAGAGAAAACAAAAAAAGGTATCAGGAACAAAAAATTAATCAACATGGAAAGTGGTCCCTCAAAACATGGCATTCATCCTTCTCATGCAAATGAGCTATCATGGATCCAAAACAAGGTACTTAGGATTCTCAAAAAAATGAGAAACTCAAGCCATGGAAAATTAACTTTATCACAAAATCAGCTCTTATTCCATATTGAATTAACAAATTCATTATTTATAGTTTCCAACTATGGGAAACCTAAAGAATCAATCTATAAAAAGCTATCAAAGGAAAAATTCTCTTTGTATTTATTCTGGTTTCAGCAAACCTAGTGATGCACCATTATCAATTAAAATGAATTTTCAATTATTATCAATAATAATTAACATGATTTATATTATTTATCAATTCCATTAATCATATTAAATATCACATTTAATTAAACATGCACATTGCATCAATTTAATTATCATCAAATTATGTTAACCACCATATTAAAACCATGCCTATTCTTTAATTTATCAAGATAATTAATTAATTAATTTTGGATTTACATTCTTTACCAATTTAAATATGATAATACAATCATAACAACATGATAAAAAATCATACAACATAGATATCACACTACCTTGAAAAACAAGAGGCAAACCACTATCCTGGTATAAAGCAACAACATCTCCTACATGCGATCACTATCCAAATTATTAATATGATTCAATAATTATTAGTTCATTTTCATTACCATACAAAGGGATAAATCATGCTCAATTTATGACTTCATATAAATAAAATAGGTGAATAAATGAATCCCCTGCCTTAAAATATGTCAACATTCTTCGCATGAAAACAAAGCACATTGCGAATCTCTGATCACCACTCCCATAATAACTACATCCATCCAAGGATGATACGACACAACCAAACCAACAACAAACCATAAAAACCGTTTATAAACATGGGAGATCATCTGTTATTTCATGTAAAGAAGAATAAGAGGAAAATAGGACCAAACAAGAAGAAACTGAAAGAAACAATGGTAGAAATCACCTTGGATCACCACAGAACGAAGACAGAAGGCTAATGATTGATTCCCATCGAAGGGATCTTGAAATGACAAGGGAGGGATCCATTGGTCACCTGGAATGATAGAAGACACATGGTTTAGAGAAAAACAATGTGGATAAAAAATTTATAAAAGCGCCGCATAGGAAATTTACATGGCATGTAAACCATTTACACATTGTGTAAATATCGAGTTTTGGTTCTTGCTAAAAAATGTGCCACATTAAACCAATTAATCTCAAATTAATACATTCCATGTATAACCCTATGAACTACCCTTAACAAATCATAAACCAAACTTACATGGTGTGTAACATTTACATATTGTTTATCCACCCTACCCCCAGATTTTTTAGTATCCAACACCTCCAAAATTACTCCTATCCTCCTCCAAGAACCACAAACCTTAGGAACATGTAAAGGGTTAGAGTACACAGAACCAAGACCTTACGTTAGATAAATCTCAAATAATTCTCAAACTTGACAATCCAAAATCAATCCTAGAGAGTAAATGATAAGGGGTCTTCTGAACAACCACCATGAAAGATACCTCTCAAGGATCTCATCATCATAGGAGATCAACCACCTCACCCAGAGTAAAAAAGTGAAAAACTATGAAATTATAACAACCAGATCCTAACACTCTCCTGAGGAAGATACCTCTCAAATGAGAGTAAATACACAATAAGAAACAATAAGAAACCTTATTATAAACTAAAAAGGATCAACATCCACAAAATAATAGTATTTCAAAGAAGATTAAACAAAAAATAGTCTGGGGTACTGAGCATGCATATGAAACTCATATTCCTAAGTACTCTCCACTATTCAACTATTCCACTAAAAGAAAAGAACCAAGGGAATAACATACCTATGAATCACCTCCTCTTGGCGTTCTTGTATCTCTATAGGCCAATACTTGAAGTTCATATCATCATCAACATTGATCACACCCCAATTGATGACAAGAGAGTCATCATGAAGATAACGATGGAGCTGTGACACATAAAAAACATTATGTATCCTAATCATCTGTGGGGGAAGATTTATTCGATATTCCACTAATCTAACATGATCAAACACCTCAAAATTCCTAAAAAACCAAGGAGAAATCTCACTCCCATGACTAAGCCTTCACTGCCCATGAAAAGGATTCACCTTTAGGAACACATGATCACCCACATCAAACTCTAGAGGTCTAATCCTATGATTAAAATAGGATTTTTGATGATTCTGAACTAATTTTATCCCATCATGAATTACTTTAACCTTATCTATCATATTATGTACCATTTCTATCTTGATAATTGTTTCCTCTCCGACCCTAGTCTAGAATAATGGAGAATATAAAGGTCAGGTGTACAAATATTCAGATGGTTTTATAAAAATGGTGTAGTGGAAGTATTATTATAATAAAACTCAACTAAGGGTAGGTTCCTCATCCATGAACCTCAAAAATCAAAGAAAAAAGACCGAAACATGTCTTCAAGAGTCTGTATGGTATGATCTATCTGATGATCCATATGTATATGAAAAGTAGTGCTCATGCATATCTAAGAACCAAAAGAATGTTGGAGAATTCTCCAAACCCTAGAGGTAAAATGAGGATATTTATCAGAAATGATCATCCTTGAGACTCCATGGAGTCTCACCACCTCCTCTAGATACTACCTTGAAAAAAAATCCAATTAGATTGAATCCCTAATATCTATAAATTGGGATGATTTCATCCAACAATCCACTATCACCCATATAGCATCATAGCCTCTCTAAAACCCAGGAAAACTAGTAAAAAAATTCCATCGAGATGTCTTCCCACTTCCACTAGGAAACATCTAATGGTTGGAGAAAACCACTAGGAACACAGTGCTCGAACATCACATTCCAATAGAACAAACATCAAGATAAAAACTCATCAACTTCTCATTTCAACCCAAGCCAATAAAACTGAGCTCTCAAAGCCTGACACATCTTAGTCATGCCTGTATGTATCGCCAAAGGAGAACTATGGAACTTGTGGAGAACCATATCACAAATTTCCTAAGGAGTGGAAATCCTTCTCTAAAACAAAAATTTTAATTGTTAATACTCAGACTAACCATTATGGGCATCACCAAAAACAACCCAACCCATCTAGACCTCCACCTCATATTCCCCCAACCGGGAATCCTACAACTTCTGCAAAAAAAAAACTACACCAAAATCTATAAAAGATAACCTTTATCTCTAACCTATCCCATATCAATATGTTTCAATTATAGTTCCTCCATAACACTCTAGGAATCCCCAAATTCATGCACGACATCACTATGTGACTTCCTACTCAGTGAATTGGCTACAAAATTTCCCTTTCCTAGTGTATAAAAAATCTATATATCGTAATGATATAATAATTACATCCACCAATTTCAACTCAAGTTCAATTCACACTGAGAGAAGACATGCCTCATGCTCTTACGGTAAGTAAAAACCACAAAAATATCACCAATGAGGTGATTTCACCAAAATTTTAAAGAAAAAACATTGACGCCAACTGAAGATCATGGTTGGTATTGTTATGATCATGGAGATGTAACTGATGGGACCCATAAGAAACAATTGACTCAAACCACATTATAAAAAACCCAATACAAGATTACAAGTATCACAGAAAACCTCAATCTAAACTCCCTCTAATGGAAAACAAAGGTCTAGAGCACTGGACAACTTCTAATTTAGGTACTCAAAAAGCTGGAAGACATGGGCTAGTCCACAAGACTATCTAATCCTTTATGGTTAAATCTATCAGAGGATTCACATCCTGATAGAAGTTGTCTAAGAACCTTATGTAATAACCTATAAGACCAAGGAAACTCTACACCCCTGCCACTATCTTGGGAGATTCCCAAGACACAACTTTATCTATCTTCAAAGTATCTATAGCTACTACCAACTAAGATACCACATTACCCAATAAATATAATTCATGAGCCAAAAAATCACACTTCATCAACTTCCCAAAAAATTGCTTACAATAAAGAACTCCCAAAACAAAAAATAGATGTTTAGTATGCTACTCCTCTAGAAAAGAGTACACAAGGATGTCATCAATGAAAATCACCATGAACTTATCTGGTAAATCTTTGAATACTAAGTTCCTCAACCCCATAAACATATATGGAGAATTTTTCACACTGAATAGTATCACAAAAAACTCATAATTCCCATGATGAAAATGGAAATCATCCTTTTGAATATCCTCATCCTTCACCCACATATGATGATATCCTAACCACAAATAAATTTTAGAGAACCGACTTGCTTCCTTAATCTGATCAAATTAATCATCAATCCATGGAAGAGGATAATGGTTCTTCATTATCACTTGGTTAAACCGATGATAATCGATACAAATCTGTAAACTGCCATCGTCCTTCTTTACGAACAAAACCGATGCACCCCAAGATAACACACTCAACTAAACAAAACCTCACTACAATATATCATGGAGCTATACTCATATCTCCTAGAACTCAAAAGGAACCGTCCTATATAGATACATATAGATAGGAGACACACCTGGTTATAGATTTATCCAAAACTTGATCTCCCATAGAGGGGGTAATGCTACAACCTTCTCTAGAAAGACATTAGGGGACTCTTCCACAACCTTTGGAAACACTAACTGTTGAACCTATGATGAAATCAGAGTCAACACATCCATAAAATATGACAAGGATGGAACATGTCTCTAACCCATCCAAGGGTCTCGCTCACCCAAAAACATTACTAGCTCTCCATCGGCATCATAGAACACAACATTCTTATTGAATAAAACCATAGTATCCTGCAACAAATATAAAAAAACCATGCCAATGATGATTTCATATAGATATATCCAAAAAAATAGGAAGTATTCCCAAGAGTGGTGATTCCCTTACACTATCTTATAGTCTCTACATACTTCATACAATTATGCTGGAAATTTAATGAGCATAGTAAATTACAAGGGCACTAGAAGCCAATCTACCCCAAGTCCCAAAGCTTGAATGAGGGTAGGTGATATAAAGGAGTGCATAAATTTTGAATCAAATAAAGCATGAAACCAAGTAGAAATCATGGTAAGGTTAACTCAGACAATGTTTGGATCACTTGGATCTAGAAATGCTAAAGCATGAATCTAACAACTACCTTCTTCATAGACTCTATGACCCTACACCTCCATTCCCACACTCTTCTCTCTAAGGACAAGGACCATATCGAGGCTATTCTCTACCTGAACCATCTCCTCTATGATAATCCCAAACTGGACCAACCTTCTACTGCTGCCTATGTTGAAACCACCTCAATGTAGAAACTTAAAGTGGAACAATTGGAACACACTAACTGCTAAAAAAGGTTGGGCACTCTCACTACTGACAACCTTAGCCTACATAATAACAAAATGTGTATGATCCCTTGGCATAAGTCGAAGAATCACCACCCTTAGGGAAATGAGATTATGAGGGATAAGAGAAACCCTTGGAAGACCAAAAAAATCTTCTATCCTAACAATGGGGAACCCTAAACCACAACTCTTCTTCGTGAGGTATCCTGATGAGTCCCCTCTCATGACGACCCAGTTCTATCCAACAACCTCTGCTCTCACCAACACCTCAAGATACATATTAAGAATAAATGGTGTGACTTGGTGCTGGATCTTTGGATGAAAATACTCCTATAAATTCCTCTCCCTAGCCTCCTCATCTAGACTTAGGATCAAGTAATATCACATAATGGTCTAGAAATGTATTCAGAACTCTTGCATATTGGAACTCCCCTGCTGAAGGGTAAGAAGATCATGGAGACTGACCACCTTCACGACCAAATAAGGAAACTCTACTCTAATCCAGTCTTGTAAATTCTCCCATGAGACTACCGACTCTTTACAATCCTTGAGGAATAAGAACCAATATTACCTTGCTTCTCCACGCAACATATTCACTGCCAATACAACCCAATTCTCCTTCTGAGCACAGATCGAACTAAAATTTATCTCAACCTCCTACAACCAGTCTTCCATGACTAAATACGAAACATAGCCCTTGTACTTCTATAGAATTTGGAACTGGAACTCTTGCAGCGTCCTCCTCCAAGTTTCATCATTGTCAACCTCTACTCTACAGTGATCTGCTAGCACATCTTTCTGAACATCTTAAGTGATAACCTCATGAGGACATCAACCTAGATCCATGATTGAAAAAATAAAAAAACCTGTTAGAACATATAAAATTGGAATATATAATACTTAACATTAATTAATTAATTATTTTATTATTATTTAAGGTTTCAAACTATCCCAAGGTCTACCCATTTCTAACACAGTTACAAAGAAGAATGATGCATGATCCTTTCCTAAGTCTCTACCCTACAACTAGTATCACATATTTTAGTAAACTCAATAAAATTAAAGTTTTTTGAATCAGATCATAGGGGCACCTAAATACCCATGTCTCATCTAGTCTCTCATTTTTTACATCACTTACTAAACTTAGATAACATTGTTTCCTTACCAACCCATGAAACCTCACCTGTGCCTAACTCCAAACTCCATCTTATCCCTCAACCTGAACCTCTAATACCAGTATTTCACAACCCCCTCATCAAAAAGACACCGCAATAAGGGGATGTATATGGGGACTTCCTAGCTCCCACCTCCAGTAGGCCCTGGGTTGGTGACTAGCACCGAGGGTATAGTAAATATGATTATGAGAGGCATTACCCTCTAAGAGAAACATGCAGAAGAGAGAGATAAGAAGGATACAACAACCAACACTTGCTCAGACACACACACACACACGCAAATATATATATATATATAGAAAACCTAATTTCAAACATGTAATGTCATACAATACTAAACAACTAGATGAGAAACCACAAGTACTAAAAAGTTAAAGCGATAATGAACATGAAGCCCAAACAGCTCCAACAAAATCATGAGCTAGTAATATGGATCCCAATATCCAACTTTTACAGATATTTAATTTTTTTTACATATACATAGGGTGAGCATAACATTATACTCAGTATGATCCTCCTTGTATCCTCTTTCGAAATATATAAATAAAGCATGCTAATGCATAATGAACAATAATGAAACTAACTCATCGCCTAAATTGGTATAAAAATCTCCTAACCTCACCATGGATAACTCTAACCAAGTATCACATATAATAGAGAATATAATATATTAATGAAACATCATGGTACCCTTCTATCACTTCCCCACTGGCTTTCTTCTACGCCCTAATGTCTCACATCATTAGCCATATCTCTCCAAAAGTAAGATGACCCAAAGACACCATGGAAAGGCATCACAACATGCACCACGTGCATCACATCACCACATCACCCCATATCAAATCACCATATATAATAACTGAGTAGTTTATGGGATCCACCACAACCCGTATGATGTTTATCAAACATCGAGTATTATTCTTAAAGCCATTATAGCCCATACACTGAGTAAGTACCTCAATCCATCATAGCCTATACACGTCATACATATAATAATCCTTTGGATACTATATTTGGTAATACATGTGTATGAAATAGCCACAATCCAACACAAAACTCTACACACATATATGGGAAAACTAACTACCGTGCATACCAACACAAGTAACTACCAAGAGAATAGAGAAAGGCCAGAGGGGGTTGTCAGTCATCCATCCTCCTACTAAGATGTTAGGGAAAATGCCCTTATAGAGTCTAATGGGTGTCAATTTCCCTAACTGACATGGGTGGGGTAGCATATGAAATCAAAGAATATACATGATATAATATATCTCAGAACCATAATATGAGCATAACCTAGTCTAATACTCAACTTCCACCAACATCACTCGGACTCATGGATGCCAATGCTAAGACCATATATCCTAATAGAACATAATCATTTAAAGAGATACACTAATTACTTTTTTAATTTTTGTTATTTCCTTCTATTAAATAACTCATTACCCATTAATTAACCATTAAATTTATTCCGCATTATATTAATCAACACAGTAAAGTCCCTACCCTCTAGGTATAATCCAAACCAAGTCCATGGTTTATCAAGATCAACATATTTTAAGAATTATCATTCCATCATCAACCAACCTTATGGGTTAAGAATTATTCAATAATTAATATCATCATTCCATAAACTAGGCACTCAAGGAAAACCATCATAAGCCACCACCAGGAGGAAACATGCGAAAAAGAACATCCAAATGCCTCAAGTAGAGGGGAAAGGAATATAGATAAAAAAATCAACCCGATCATATTCCATCAAATAGATTCACAAGGAAGCATCCCATCTCACAACATCACATCAATGGGTAAGCCCAACTTTAACTCATTCCATCACCTCTAGTTCCATTCCTAACACCCAAATGTATATATTGATTCATCTCACCATCATAGGTGTCAAATCATGCCACATAATCTGGTCCTCCCTTCCCAAATATATTACATCAATCATCCTAGGCTCAGCCATACTAGGCTCACATTAAATCCAAGCCACCCCGCCCTATATAAACCATCCCAGGATCAGCCGTATTGGGCTCATATCACAAATATCTTATCCATAGCACATAACAAAGGTATAAAGAACAAAATAAATCAACATATAGGGCTACTAGTCCCTCAAAACAAGTCATTCAAACTTCTCATGAAAATGTGATCTCACAGCTTCAAAACAAGGCACTCAACCATATCAAGAAAATAGAAAATTCAAGCCCTAAAAATTTAACTTTTTCACATAACTGGTCCTTATTCCATCTTGAGTTAACTGATTCATTATTTATAGGCTCCAAAAATGGGAAACTTAAATAATCAATCTATAACAAGTTATTAATGGAAAAACATTCTCTTAGCATTTATTCTGGTTTCAACAAACATAAAGAAGTACCATTCTCAATTAACATTACTTTTTAATTATTACAAACAAGAATTAACATGATCTACAATATTTATCAATTCCATTTATCATATGGAAGATCATATTTAATTAAACATTCTCATTGTATCAATTTAATTATCATTAAATTACTTTATCCACTAGTTTATAACCATGTATATTCTTTAATTTCTCAATAAAATTAATTAATTAAATATAGATTTACGTTCATTACCAATTTCAACATGAAAATTCAAGAATAACAACATGGTAACAAATAATAAAAAATAAATATCACATTACCTAGAAAAATAATAGGCAAACCACTATCATGGTATAATGAAACAACACCACCAACATGGAATCGCTATCCAAATTCTTAATCTTGTTCAATAATTATTAGGTCGATTTCATTTCCATCCAAAGAGATAAAACATTATAAATTTATTATTTAAAATTAATAAAATAAGATAAGTAATGAATCCACTACCTCAAAATCCATTAATGTTATTCACATGATAACTAAACACATTGGGAATCTCCAATCATTCCTACCAAAAGAAATTCATCCATATGAGGATTCTGTAGCATAATCGCACCAAAAACAACCAAGAAAACCCCATTATAAACATGGGAGATAATCCACCATCACATGGAAAGAATAATGGGAGGAAAAAAATATTTAATGATAATAAATTGAAAGAAACATAGGTAGAACTCACCTTGGATCACCATGGATTAAAGACAGAAGGCCAAGGATTGATTCCCATTGAAGGGATATCAATACACTAAGGGAGGGATCCACTATTCTATTGAAACGAGAGTAGTTTCAAGGTTTTGGGAAATCTTGATTTGCTAAAACATTTATAAAATAACTTTACATGATATTTACATGGCTTGTAAACCATTTACAGATCATGTAAATTTTAGGCTTCAGTTCTCATTAAAAATGTGTCACCTCAAACCAATTAATCATGAATAAATATACGTCATGTAACATCTCATAAATCACCCTTAACAAGATTCTAACAATAGTTACATGACATGTAAGCTTTAAACGTTTTTTATTCAACCTAATCCTAGATTTTCTAGTAGTTATAACCTCTATACATACTCTAGGATTCCTTCAAGAACCACAAGACTCAGGAACACACAAAGGTCCATACTACATGGATTTGGTACTTTACATCTAGGAACACATCATAGAATAAAGATCCAACCAAACAGAGTTTAGATCCATCAATTATATGATGATATATAAAAATATAAGAAGGATATAAATAGATATTAGAAGAAACCACATGAGAGGATATCCACTTACCTGGAGGAGATTGAATGAGATCAACACTGCTTTGATCTACCAAGAAAAGGGTTTGGAGGAGTCAAAATCACCTCTTGAGAGCCTCCAAGTTCCAAAAAATCATGTTAAGTCTGAATGGGGGGATTAGGAAACTTAAACCAAGGGTTTGAGATTTTTAAAATTAATTTTGGAGGAATTGATAACGACATGCATAGTTTTTTGGGGAGGGTTGCATAGTTAGACAAACAGTGAGCCCTAACCATGAACCCCTACTATACTTATATTTTGGGTGAATGGTTTGGCCACATGGTTAAAAAAATAATGCATCAACCATGTATTCCCCACTATCCATGTGGTGTATAGTTTGGAGGGGTGTCCGCATAGTTTGGGAAAACTATGTTCCTACTTCTAGTGGCTCTAAATAGGGTGCACAATTTGCTGGGCCAAACCACATGGTTTTACCTAACCATACACCAACCCTATATAGCCTAAAGGGCTTATACAATTATTAAAATTATCCTATAATGACCCTAAAACAATACCCGACTTAAAGGAGATCAAAAAAAGAGTAATGGATTTCCTAAAAATATATGATGTTATGTTACACTTCCACATAACAAGAAAATAATAAACTACTCCCCCATAATCTCATTAACCTTTCATCCTTCAATCCCTAAATGATACCAAAACCCCACTTTCATTTTGAAAACCATAAAACACCCCCAAGACAACAAGAATAATAATGATAACATAAGAAATAATTGATAAAACCCAAAACTTATACACCCATGAATTACTTCTAGTCTCCTCATTATATAGTCCAAACTAACTACCTGCTCCTAAAATGAGCCTATTAAAATCTTTTCTTTCATCATAGTTATCATATTCTACCCATACAAACTATAATATAAAATTTAAGAAAAGGAAAAAATCCATCAAACTATAATGTAAGACTTCACATGTAATCATTATAAAAACCCCAAAAGATCCTAAGAATGATGATTATAAGGTAAAATACAAAAGGAAAAATAGAAAATCAACCAAGAATATAGATTTCATGTAATTTAAGATAAATGTAGATATCCCCTACATCAAACCACAACATGGTTTCTCTATCACCATATAATTGTGTTAGTATTTCATGAGTTTAGTTACACATCACTATCAATGAATCCAAAGTCAACCCTCAACACTACCTGATGAACTAAGATTGACATTGTCTCTATATCCATATCCACTCCCTACTACTAGAACATGTACGACAATTTTCTTGAAAATTAAACAGTGTTGTTTATTTAAATTTAAACTTAAAACCAATAAAATTTTGTGTAATAAATGAGTATAAAGTTGTGTGATTTATCTAATCACTCAAACCATCCATCAATGAAATATCATCAGGCACACATCTAGTTTTATTTTGATATAATTCAGACAATTATTTCTATAGATAAAATACCTTTACATTTTATATCTTTATATGATCCCCCTATTGCTGGATTATGTTCCCCTGTTGCTAAATTTTGATTTGAATTGAAATAAAATTCCTATGAGCATCTCAAGGTATGGAGTAACTACAACCAGGAGTAAATGCTTATGCAATCCCCAATGACCTTCCAAAGACCTCAGATGGTAAAGGTCCTAAACCCACAACTTGTATGAGATCATGATGCTCCATCCCAATGACTTGACCAACTGAATCATTATAGGAGACCAAGAAGAAATGCATGGGATTGGAATCCCATAGTTATTTTATTTTTAACTATAAATAAAATATCATTCATATATAAAGAAATATATATTAATAAATTGAAAATTGACAATAATTTATTATAATGAAAATGGAATTCATACCCCAACTTCTTTAGAAGGATCATTCAAATAACTCCCTTTAAATTTTGTATGAACATATAACCAAAGTTTAATCTAGGATACTTAGTTACTTAAATTATTTGACAACATTAAATAAATATAAATCAATAATTTCATATATTAAATAGATAATTTTATCTTATAAATTTTTAAACTAAAGAAAATATTACTATAGTCGATCTGTTTCTTGAAAAACTCTTTGAACCAATAGCGTGTGGGTGATTTGTTTAGCTCAAATTGATACATTTTTTTCTTGAAACATCCAAAAATAAATAACATGTAACTTATTAGTAATTTATGAAATGAAATATCATTTTCATATGCATATATATATGTAAAATGAGATTAATATATTAATATATTTTTCAATTCCATGTGTTTCTCATGGATATGGCTATCAAAAAACACCTTCCACTACTCTCTATATAACCATTCAGGTAAATTATTATAATTATGATGAGAAGTCAAATATGAATCATTTAATTCATTCCATAATCTCTATTTAAAAATTTTCCATTTCTTACCCAAATTTTTCAATATCCACTTTCATGTGATAAGACCAATAATGGTAAAGTTAAATAACATCTGTACAAAGAGATTCATTTTTAAAATATTTGAATTTAATTAAATAATGAAATTAGATTAAACCATAATTTATTAAAATTACCTTTATCTAGGAATCAAATACTTAATTATTATAAGATTGAGGAATATTACTCCAATAATAATATGTAATTATAAGGGTAACTATCTCAACCGCCAACTAGCCTAGAATCTAATCAAATAATCCCAAAACATCATATATGGGGACCCCATAACATTAAAGGGAAAAATATATTCAATCCATTAAAATTAAAAAAATATAAAATATTTATATTTATCTCAATAGGAACATTGTTTCCATATTTTATGAAAAATAGTTATTAGTATAAAAAATGCAATATCTTTATTAACCTTAAAATTTGTACCAATAATGATCACCTTTCAATATCATCATGAAGAAATAGGAGTGGACACCTATTCCATTATTATAGAGTCTTCATGTGTTGAGCCTGCTGAATTAGGAGGCAATGTGCCTGATACTGATGGTATAGAGAAGGAGGGTGCACTAGACACTAACGGGAGGGAGACATAGGGTGTGGTAAATGCTGATGGGGAGAAGATAGAGGGTGTCCCATATAATATAGGGTGGGAGCCTGATGGATCATTAGGTGTATGTGTGGCTAGGGGAATGTAAACTAGAAGTCAAATGGGATTAGGGAAATTATTCTTATTTGGAATTCCTTTCATTAAACAAGTAAAAGTAACTTTAGAAAATATATTTTGAAAAATCCATGAAGAAAAATAATTTTAGAAATGACAACAGATGCACAGTACTAAAAAACATAATATAAATATGTATGATAATGAATAACTACACATAAAAACAAATATAACATCTATTTTTTCAAAATTAAACAAATCATGTATAAAAATAAATTTAAATATGATAATAGATATATAGTACTAAAAAATAATAACATATAACATAGGTGGTCGATAAGTTAATCAATGACTGCACATAAAATCATTTTTTCCTTCAATCATGTCGCTATCTTGATCCATAATTACTTCATCTACTTCATCTAAAATTTAAAGAATAATATTTTCAATATCATGATGTAAAATAAGTTAGTTTCTTACTATTTATGGGATTCAATGTTAGAGATTAAATATTCCACTTCAACACCCATATCATATAAGTCTGTCTATTTTATGTGAACAACTAAACTCCACCCTTTATCAATGACATATTCCACATAATATATCATTTTTTACTATGATGATAATATATAAGGATCATATAATTCGTGGTTATTGACATCCATCAAGTGAGAGAAGTTTACATAAGTAAATTGCAAGAATCTCTTTTAATACCCTTGGTAATATTGACCCACTTGAATTCTAATAAAAAAAATTAAAAATGACCATGATAGTTTAATTATATAATATTATTAAACTTTCCATAGTATTTAAATTTAGAAACTATAAATATACCACTATTCTATGTTTTTAAAACTTCTTATCAATCGATTGTATGAAATTTGAACCCATTCGCATTGTAAGCATTGAACTTTATAGCCTGTTTTATAGGATCTCGAACCAGAAACTTCAAATCTTCAGAAAAATCAACCCTAGTATCAACATGATCTAAAAAATTAATATACATTATTATAATTAAAAAATATATTTTTTAACCTAATATCTGTATTGATTACAATATTTATAACTTACAGGATGTGCAAACCATTCTACAAGATCTTTATTAAAATATTTTGTTATATCTTTCTCATTTCATGTTTGAATTATCATTCATCTTTTTATTTGTATCCTGAACTCTTTAATAAATGGATCTTAAATTTCACTATTTAATAGAACATATATATGTTTTTGTAATAATTTCATTTTTTAGTGTAATATTTGAGATCCTCCCAACCGATTGGATAATAGTAGGAAAGATTTTTTGATTTCATATGTAGTTAATATTGATTAAATATATCATAAAATCGTCCAACTCAATTAAAATTTGTATCAATATCATCCAAGTATCTAGAAAAAAAGTTAAGATTCTCCTCTGATAAATAAATTTCAGACAACCAACAAGGAACAAGCTTCAAAAGGAGGAGGATCAAGGAGCTTTCACCATAGCAGAAGCTAAATGAATTTCAAGAATGAGAGGGTATGGAACCTGCCATCAGGACAAGCCTGTGCATGCACGGGAAAGCCTAGACAAACAGCCATGCGAAGGTGGAGAGCTTATTTCACGCTGAAGATTTTGGGGAGGAGCAGTTCCAAGTAGTTAGTCTAGGTTGTTTGTAATGTTTGAAGCCTACGGGCAATGAATTCCTCTAAGGCCTACGGGCCATGTAATTCTTATGCCTATGGGCCTTGTAAGGGTTCCAACTCACCCCTTGAAAGGTGTATTATCAAAAATCAATAAAAAATGAAGGCCTCCGGGCCATTGGAGAACGAGACCTCCTAATATAGTTTTCTTGACCAAATACATAGTTAAATCCATAATGATAGTAAAAAATAAGGGAGGTAAGATCATATTCATTACAGAAAGTGTCAATAAAAATATGTTTTGGAGATTTTAAAGCTCAAATATTTATTGAGTTTTTTTAAATATTTTTTGAAGAATGTAAAAAAATTGAGTATAACTATAGTATCCTTTTTAGGTAACAATGTATGCAATTACAATGGAAGTAACTACTATAAAAAATATATGAATCACGACTTTTAAATCCAAGTAACCTATGATGCTTTAAGTTGAAACACATTGAGATGTTATTAGAATACATATTAGAAGATTTCACATGTTTTAAAATTGTATGGAATGTATCTTTATCACTATTTTTAATTTCCAAAATTGTTAGAGCGTACTTTCCATTCACATGTATCCATAGGTCATACTTATATTCATTGTTTGTAATTCCTTCCGATCATTGAGATATTCATTCAATTTTCTCTACTCATTAAGTAATATGAAGATCAAATTGCAACAAAAATTATTCTTGATATTCATAACATCAAGATTATAATACAAAAAATTAAATTCCCAATATGTAAGTTTAAATAATATACTTTTTTTTCCTCCATTGTCGCATTTCAATTTCAATTGATGATGTACTTAAAAATCATTTCCTACTATCATTTAAATTACACAAATTCTCATTTTTTCAACATTTACTAATTATTCCAATATTTCAAAACCTATAAAAAAACTTTAGAGGTGGTATATGATCAATAGACCCATTTAATTTTTCAATGTTCAACCAAAATCAATGAGATGCATCAAGAAAAATGTGATTACAAAAGAAGTACCTTTTTTACCATAAGGTAGTCGTTCAAGCTCAAGATAAAAGTTACAAATAGGAAAATCCAAACCCATTTATGTTTTCAAACCAAATAAGTCCCTAAGTCCAGGTAAGTCACTAATGGTCTATATTAGAGCATCATGCATTTTGAACATTCTTCTAGAAGATGCATCAAGTTTCTCAACACCATTACTCTATAACTCTTGTACTTCTTCAAATTGAGGCTACAAGTATATATCAATATAATTTCTAGGAATTTTTTTCCAGTAATAATCATAAAAATTATAAAAGACATTTTTGTAATACACATCCATGGAGGTATATTTTAATGGATCAAAAAAACTGGAAAAATTCTATAACTGGTACTGAAAGTCCCAAATGAGTTGAATCCATCGGAAACCAATACAAATAGAAAAACTACTAGTATTATATGATAAATATTTATTTAATGAATTAATTTTATTCCATGATTTTTAATCTCTTGTATTCCTAATTAACCCATCATTTTTATTATCTATATAATTCCACTTCATGTGCTCAACAATTTCCGATGACATGAATAATATTAGAAATGGTGTTTTAAAGGTACGCAACACAAAACCTTTAAATGTGTGTTATTTTTACCTTTTATTATATTATTATATTAATTCATACTTCCAACATCACCCATAGACTACCATCTAGAAGATGAATATTTTTTCAATCCTCTATACTTAAATCCTCTCCCTTATAAACCATACAATCATTAGGATAAACATTTTTTTGTAAAATTTAGACCAATCTTGTTAACAAATTTTTTAATATCATAAAAATACTAAGGGATATTATATTTAGGAAATGTGTCATGAAATGTTTCCAATATCATTGACATCAAATTATGTATAGTAATTTGTTATGGTAAAACTTCAGTAGTAAATAAAGTTTTGAATATTTAAAACATCCACCATACAGATCTTGATTTCCATCATTAACAAAATCATGAAATATATTTGTCTTCTTACTGAAGTTATCTATTATATTATAATCTAAAACATCAATATAAGGATCTAATGATACCTTACAATCTTGATCTGGTTGTCATATAGTCCCAAAAACATCATTTGTCAAGTTATTATTTGTAACACGCTCAACTAGTTGTTCTGATATGTTTTGATGTTGATGTTGATGACTTGAAATTCCAAAATCATCATTTATAAGGTTTTTCATTTCATTTTACATTATCGATGGAGTTGGGATCTCATTCTGTTGATTTACATTAGTGTTCAAAATTTCTATAACATTCGATTCTCTATGTCAAATCCAATACAATTATTGAGCAGGGAATTGCTTCAATTTCATGTGTTCATAAACTTTATGTCTCTTAAACCATATTCAAAATTTACATTTCAGGTGTGTACATATTAATTTCCTATAAAAATATTGGATGAAAATTGAAAAATCAAACCAATCCTCCAAACCCTTAGCATACTAAGGTGTAGTCCTCAATAATGTGATCTAACTTTTATCCATATATCACAAAGTTCCTACACTTCATTAAAGAAAATAAAAATACATAAGAAATATTATTTCATTTAAAATAATAATAATTTATTCAAAATCAAAAATATAAAAAATTATTTATGAGGATTAATTTGATTACATTTTTTGAACAAAATCATTTTCTTAGATTTTAATTTGAATGTATAATCAATCATAAAAATTACATCTTTTATATAATTATGTTTAATGAATTAAAAATTTAAAATGGATGTGATAGTATGATGTTAAAAAATTATCAAATAAATAAATGACCATACAAAGGGGGTGTGATAAAATGGTGCAACAAAATGGGATGATGGTTGCAGAGCGGGAAAGGGAAGAAAGGGAGACGAAGTGGTCAAGGATGTGGGATCATCGGCATTGGTGAGGGCTCAGTGGATCGATAGTGTGGGATTTGTAGCGAGGGATCAATGGTTAGGAAGAAAGGGGGAAATGGGAAAGGAGAGTGGTAGAAAGGGCTTAGAGAGGGATGGAGAAGGATTATTGAGGGTACTATAAGGTCCTGAGGGATCAATGAATGGAAAATTTGGGAGGATTGGTGAGGGATCAGGGTGGGATTGGGGAGAAGCGGTGGTGAGGGCTTAGTTAGAAGCGGTGAGGGCTCAGTCAGGAGTCGTGGTAAGGAGGAAAGGGGAGTGGTGGTGATATTAGTTCAGAAGTAGTGGTGATCATGGTTAGGGAGAGGCAATGAGGGGTAAATGGGAGTGGTGATGAGGTATAGTGTAAAAGGGGGGCTCGGGGAGCGACATAGGTGAGGGATTGGGGAGCGGTGATGAGGGATTGATTATGAGCGGTCATAATGGGGAAAGGGGAGAATTGATGATCTAGGTTGGGTATAAGGACCCAGCCTTAAACCTTACTTAATATTGAGTTACTTCAAGAATACACGTTGAGGATCTTTTCAGGTTTATATTTTTAGAGAATTAGATCATAAAACTTGCATTACATTCCACATTTAAACAAAGTGGTTACATAAAAGATAGTACTCATTTTTCCCATCAACGGAAACATATTTAAAATAAAACATGGATTCTTTCTTGAAACTTCCTTGACACTATCATCACATCATGTACCTTTCCCTTGACTTGTGAAAAACATTTCAAAAACTTGGGATGAGCCTAAAAAGCTCAGTAAGGGTTATAAAAATATGGAAAGGAAACATGAGTTCATATATACATAAGAATGAAATCAGAAATTACCCATAAAACATAAGCACTTTAACACAACTCATCAAATCATGAATAAATCATAGAAATCATAAGACATAAAGGTAACTTGAGGCATTCATAACATTATTACGTAGGGAGTAACCCTCTTGGTTACGTTTGGAATACCCATCAAAGTATATTCCCTAAATGTCTTCGGAGAAACCTTAACGTTTAACCCCTTCGCGTTACCCAATGTATTGGAGATCTATAATAGGCTCACCCAACCTTAGTTTATCATGTAACCACCCGTCTTCAAAACAATTTCCAAGAACCATAACATAATCCTATCACATAAAACATGCATAAAAGAAACATAAAATTTCCACATTTCAATCACAAGATATCAATAAAACACATTGATATAATAAAAACATTATGAAAACCATTTTCAATTCCAAAATAAAAGAAAAGTAAAACATAGTATTTATTTTTTTCATTTAAAAAAAGGTATGTCTTGTAGAGGAAGCCGAAACTCAAATAATGGCCACAACGGTGGAGAAGTCGTTGTCGCCGCATACGTATGAAAAAAACATTCCTTTTTTCATTTAGTAAATGTTTTGTATAAAAAAATATTCCTTTTTAATAAGTGTAAAATTCAAAGGGTTTTATACACCGTATAAAAGAAAGTTGTGTATAAAACAAAATATGCCTCAATGAATGGAGATTGAGACGAAGTCTGTTAGGTCCACTAGGCTGAATACCCTGAGAGGGGGGGGTGAATCAGGGTATGACTAATTAAAAATTAAAGCCCGTTCTGATCTTGTTTCGCTGTTAAGCAAAACACTCTTCTCTCTCTTTCCTGCTGCACAATATAAACAGAAAGTAAAGCAAGCACAGGACACAACAATTTTACTTGGTTCACCGCTAAGGGCTACGTCCAAGGAGCATACGCCGACAGGTTGCCGGTCGTACCAAGTCCACTAAACTTCACTAGCTGTGGATTACAATGTTCAGGCTAGATCACTTCTATGCCCAGGCTCACTGCCTATACAAGGTTTAGGGTCAGCTCACTGCTTTCCCAAGGGTCACTCCCTGTTTCTCTCTCTCTGGCTCACTGCCGGTGGAGAGGATCACCTTCTTCCTCTTCCTAAGCTCACTGCTCTTGGAAGGGATTCACTCACAGTTTATAGACCTGTAGGTCTCTTCATTTCCATTAAGGAATGCATCTTTCTCTGTATGTAGATGCTCTATTGAAGTCCAACTTTCACCCGCAGATGAATCTCACTTTGCACCGGATGTACCGGGCAACCTCAAGTTTTACGCGCAACCCTTACGGTGCCTTGCGCGCAATTTCTATGCTTTGCGCGAAATTCCTTTTTCGCGCAACCTTCAAATTTTACGCGCAGCCTGGAAACTGCCTTGCGCGCAATTCACTGCCTTTGCGCGAAATCCACTTTTCGTGCAACCTTCCTTTTACGCGCCAACTCAAACTTTCTGCGCAGCCTTTGCTTTTCGCGCAATCTGACTTTACGCGCAAACTTTAAGTTTACGCGCAACACCCTTTCAAACTTCAATTTCGCGCACCAGAGCTCGGGTATTTTCTATGTCTTGAACTCTCTAAATGGAGGAGGGTCACTTCATATTTATAGGCAACATCGACCCCGCGCGAAAAACCCTCCTTGAGCGCGTAATCCGCTTTGATCTTCCACGCACAAACATTTTCCGCGCACTGCTCCATAATTTCGCGCACCTCATGCCTTTGCCATTTTACGAGCTTCAGACCTCGTAACACCTCTTGCGCGAAATAATTCATCCGCTATTTCGCGCGCCACTTCAATTTTCCGCGCACGCCTCCAAAATCGCGCGCGCCTCATGCCTTTACCGTTTTTCAAGCTTTCGGCCTTGAAACATCTTTTGCGCGAAATACAATTTCGCGCAACCCGCTGTTTTGCGCGCCACACTTCAAGATTTCGCGCAACCCTCTATTTTTGCGCGCCACGCTTGATTTTTCCGCACACCTCCTTCATTTCTCTCTCCTCAACCTTTGCCAACAACATATCACTCCATTTTCCATTGGCGATTTTCAGGCCCAAAAAATTGGCAAACACTGGAAAACGGCGCCACCTTGTACTGCTCTTTTGTACCGCCTCCAGATCGTCCTTTCCTTTGTCAAAGTTCTTTGTCAACATGGAATGTCAACAACTTCTCGGGAACTCGACAATTCTCCATGGAAACCTGCTTTGTCAACAAACACAATCAACCCAAAAATGCTGCAATGTTACCTTGAGGGATTTTTGCCCAACAATCTCCCCCTTTGGGTTTGTTGACAACTCTTCACAACTCTGCTCAGAAATATTTTCTGCACTTTGATACCTCACTGAGTCTTCTTCCAGCTGCTACCACCATTCGCCTCTTGCGATTATGATAGCGTTCAAGGATTCACTTAACATGTACTCTAAGCCCACATGAGCAATGCTCGGCGTGAGAAACAAGAGTAGAATGAAAAGTTCATCAATGAATCACTTCATGTCAGACCCCAATTGTCGATTCCACCCTGATACCAATTCTTAAAAGAAAAAAAAAACCGGTTGTTGAACCACACTGATACCAATTGGTGAATTCTTAAGTTGATACCAATTGTTGATAGCTGGACACTGTCTCACACCATTCCAACACCACTGTTCTGCTTTTATCACGATCCTCAGCTGTCGTGATTTCTATGATTTGATCGATCACGTCTAGCATCGTCAGATTTTAAACACTCTCCCCCTTTCTCATTGCTCCCCCTTTCTGGCTGCTCCACCTGTCAGCTTCTCCCCGTATCAATTATGATTTATCAAATCTCCGCACTATTTTCTCTCTTGAACTAACACTTTTCTCCCCCTTTGTCAAGCACTTTTCAAGCACTTTTCTCCCCCTTTGTCAACGAACCCAAAGGTCACGCCTTTGTAGTCTGTAACATAGTAGAGAACACATATCAGCACATGAGGGAAAAACACACCATACCTCGGGGAGAGGGGGGGGGGGGTCCCACATCCACACAATTTCAAGTGCGGGGAATCGACTGAACTCCCAGAGCCAGTCGATGCCTCTCAAAAGCTTCCTTGGGTAAGGCCTTTGTCAGAATGTCTGCAACCTGTAGTTCTGTAGGCACGTACTCCAACTTTACAATTCCCTGCTCAACCTTCTCCTTAATAAAATGATACTTAATCTCAATGTGCTTTGTCCTTGAATGATGGACGGGATTTTTGCTAAGATTTATAGCACTTGAGTTGTCACACTGGATTCCGATCGGAGACTTCACTTCAACTCCCATATCTTCAAGCTGCTGCTTCATCCACAATAACTGTGTGCATGCTTGAGTGGCCGCAATATACTCAGCTTCTGCGGTGCTCAATGAAATGCAATCTTGTTTCTTGCTTAGCCAAGAAATACACAATCCACCAAGATAGAATGCACCACCTGACGTTGATTTTCTATCATCGGCTGAACCGGCCCAGTCTGCATCAGTGTACCCCAATAACTCTGTCTGAGATTTGTCATTGTATGTCAAGCCGAAGTCCACCGTGCCCTTAATATACCGAAGTATTCTTTTTACTGCGAGCATGTGACTTTCCTTGGGATTACTTTGATATCTCGCTGCTTGGCATGTGGCGAAAACAATATCAGGCCTTGTTGCGGTTAAGTACAACAGACTTCCAATGATTTGCCTGTATTCTGTGATATTAACTGTCTTGCCATCCTCATCTTTTGATAATTTCATCCGGGTAGCCACCGGAGTCTTCATCTCCTTGGAATTTTCCATTCCAAACCTTCTCAGGACCTCCTTGGCATATTTAGATTGAGAAATGAATGTTCCATTCCTTCCTTGTGTGACCTGTAGACCAAGGAAAAACGTTAGCTCTCCAATCATTGACATTTCAAACTCATTTTTCATGAATTCAGAAAACTGTCTGCACTGAGCTTCATCTGATCCACCAAATATTATGTCATCGACATAAACCAACACCATCATCCTTTGATTACTGTCATTACTGAAATAGAGATTGTAATCAACTCCTCCACGCTGAAAACCAAGCTTCTTCAAGTACTGATCAAGCCTTGAGTACCATGCCCTTGGTGCTTGTTTCAGCCCATACAATGCCTTCTTCAGCCTGCAAACTTTGTTCTCATCCTCATGAATGAGAAAACCATCTGGCTGCTCAATATACACCTCCTCTTCCAGAACCCCATTCAAGAATGCGGATTTGACATCCATCTGGAACACTTTGAACTTCCTTTGCACTGCGATGGCTAGGAATAATCTTATTGTCTCCAGCCTTGCAACCGGTGCAAATGTCTCATCAACATCAATTCCCTCGATTTGGGAGTACCCCTTGCACACTAGTCGTGCTTTGTTCCGAATCACTGTGCCATCTTCATTCATCTTGTTGCGATAGACCCATTTGGTCCCAATGACATTCTTGTCCGCTGGCCTCGAAACAATCTCCCATGTCTGGTTCTTCTCAATCTGATCAAGCTCTTCGTTCATGGCCTGAACCCAGTTTTCATCTTCAGCTGCATCAGAAAAACATTTTGGCTCCACTTGAGACAAAAACGATGCTTGCTGTGATGATTTCATTCTTCGAGTCTGAACTGGAGCTGTTTGATCACCAATGATATTCTGCCTATCAATCTCAGCTCGACTCTTTGTCTTCCTCGCAGACACCGACTTGACACTTTCCTCTTCATCATCAGTATCTTCTTCTGAGTCAGCTTCTGCCACTTCTGCTCCCCCTGGGTTGCTTACCTCATCATCACTTTCATCCAGGAACTGTTCACTGGGTCGTTGAGCAGTCTGTTCATTTTCGACTATAGTGACATCATTACTCTCAACAATTTTTCCCAGCCTCTTGTTGAAGCACTTATATGCTTTGCTTTTCCCTGAATAGCCAAGGAATATCCCTTCATCTCCTCGTGCCTCGAACTTCCTATGATGTTCTTTGTTGAGAATGAAACACTTACTTCCAAAGATTCGAAAGTATTTCAACGTTGGCTTCTTTCCGTACCACAGTTCATACGGAGTCTTCCCTTGCTTCGGACATAACAGGGACCTGTTTGAAACATAGACCGATGTCAAAACTGCTTCCTTCCAAAATTTCTCTGGTAGGTCCTTATCAATAAGCATTGTTCTGGCCATGTTGTTAATGATCCGATTCCTCCTTTCTACCACTCCATTCTGTTGGGGAGTTCTTACTGATGAAACTTGATGCCTTATCCCATGTTTCTCGAGATAGTTTTCAACCTGATTGTTTGTAAATTCTGTACCGTTATCAGTACGAAACTTCAGAATTTTCTGCCCAAGCATCTTTTCTGATTCCCTCCTGTACTGCTTTATGCAACTGAACACCTCTGTCTTATGGGTAATGATGAATACCCAGGCCATTCTGCTGTAGTCATCAATGAAAAGAACATAGTACCTTTGCCCATCTATAGCTCGTGGTGAGATAGGTCCACATACATCAGCATGCACCAATTCGAGCACTCGAGTTGCTTTTTGTTCCTTTGGCCTGTATGTCTTCCTGATGATCTTCCCTTGTTGACAAGAATCACACGTATGAGTGCGATCACGTGATAGTTTGGGAAGGTCTCTAGCAGCATCACACTTTACCAGATCTTCCATAGATGGTTGACATAGATGACCAAGTCGCTTATGCCACAGCTGATTTTCTTCTTCTCTGGATAAAAGGCATGAATCTTCTTCCCCACCTACCAGGTAAAGATTCCCCTTTGTTCGTTTTCCCTGAAGAATGACTATTCCATCTTTTCCTTTAACAAAACCCATCTTCTTGGTAAAAAGTATAGAGTGCCCAGAGTCACATAGTTGACTGACGCTAAGCAAATTATGACTGAGACCCTCTACCACCAAGACATCAGCATGTCTCATTTCTTTGCCCCCAAACTTGGATTTTCCTGAGCCAACAATCTTCAGGCCTTCATCATTTCCAAACTTGACAACTCCTTCTTTGTCATATTTTATGCCTGTAACCAGATCCTTATTACCCGTCATGTGGGATGTGCAACCACTGTCAAGGATCCAAACACCAGAACGATCTGATGCTTTAAGGGCAATTTCAGCAACTACGGCCTTCTCAGTTTTCTTCTTCCTAGTCCATACTTTTTCTTTCATACTCGGCATGGATTGAGGCTTCTGTTCTTTCTCAGAGTATGATGGACCAGCTTCATCTTGCAAAACTGCAAATCTGTTCTGAACTTTTAACTCACTTGTCGGTTTACTGATCTGCTGCTTGCGATCATTTTGATTCTGCTTTGACACATTTTTCTGAATGGCCGGAGTGCAGTACCTAGCCATGTGTCCAAATCCTCCGCACCAAAAACAGTGTCCTTCAAAAAATGTTCTGGGAAACCGTTCTCTGTTTGGCTGCCATCTCTGTTCTTGTTCCCTTCGATATCTTTTGGCTATGGAACACACATACTGTGAATGTCCCATCTTTCCACAACAGTAACACCTGATATAAGGTGAATTCCTTCGTGTTACTTCAGCACTACGAGTTTCCCCTTTGGATCTCTGAGTATTCCGATTCTGCTTTGTGCTCAAATCCACTTTCAATCTCGGAACAAGTGCTTGCGGTCTAACTTCAACTGCCGTAGATTTTTGTTTCTGATTAAGCCATGAATCAGCCTTAACATCTGAGTTCAATTGCTGCTTCTTTCCTGCTGAACTACTAGGCTCTTCTTTCTTCTTTTCCGTCTTCGTAACGACCTGATTTCCCAAGAATGTGTTGGGATTCAAAGGTTTTTCCTGGTCTTTTACTTTTCTCCGCAGACCGACAACTTCCTCTTCAAGCTCTTCAATACGCTTGACGTGATCTTTCACTTTTCTACTCAAGCAGTCGATCTCCCTTTTCTGCTCTTCAATCTTGAGCTTATGCTCATCAACCATTTCTGTGCGCTCTGGCCTGGAAGACTTAAGATTTTCAATTTCTTTCTCAAGCTCAGACTTCTCTTCTTCTTGTTGTTGCATGTAGAGTTTGGCATCACGTACTATCTTATTGGCTTTCTTTGTTTTTGCTCGCCAAACATCTATCTCTTCAAGAGCTGCTTCTAATTCAGCTTCCATGTCAACTCTCCCTTCAATTTCTTCTTCTTCTTCATCAGTTTCAGTTTCTTTCTTTTCTAGAGTGCTACTAGCAACAGCCACCATCGCATTTTGACCACGATCTCTACAGTTTTCTATCTCTTCAACTTCTTCACCCTCAGACTCAGCTGAACTATCAATTTCTTGGGAAAGAAGATTCTTCTTTTTAAAGAAATTTCTCTTGAACTTCTTCTTCCCTTTCACATAGGCTGAAGATTTTTTCATGGGAATCTCAACTTCATCTTCATCGCTTTCTTCTTGAAACTTTTTGGGGCATCTTGCAGCAAGATGACCAACCTTTCCGCATCGGAAGCATGCTAGTGGAAGTTTCCCTTTAAACTTTCCTTTTCCTCTTTGCAGATTTGAAGAAAGGAACGACATCACCTCATCTGACTCTTCTTCCTCCTTAGAATCTTCAATAGTGAGCCTCTTCATGGCCTTAAATGCCACCTCTTTGGATTTCCCCTTTTCCACAGCATCGTTGTCATCATTTCTCATTTCATATGCAACAAGAGTGCTGTGTAGGTTATCCAATGTTAGCTCTTTCGGATCTTTATCTTCCAACACAGAAACTTTCGGATTGAACCGAGGTGGAAGCTTTCTCAAGATGCGCTTTACGATTTTAATGTCTTCGATAATTTCTCCAAGACCCCGCATGTCTTCTACCACAGCATTTACCCTGTCAAAGAATGCATCAACAGACTCATTCGGGTTCATTTTGAGATCTTCATACTTGTTCCACAACACTTGCAGCTTTGCCTCTCTGACTTTTGTATCCCCTTCATAAATATTCAAAAGTTTTTCCCACATGGCATGTGACGTTTTGCATGACATCACCTTTGTATAAATGGGATTAGAGAGTGCTCCCCCTAAGGCATTTATTGCTTTGGAATCAGCATCCAACTCTTTGTGCTCAGCTTCTGATAATGCACCACTAGTAATATCAGCTGTGATACCATGCATAGCTGCTGAAAACACATCCATTCCCAAAGATCGGAAATAGTGTTGCATTCGATTCTTCCATATCTGAAAATTACATCCGTCGAAGATCGGAATCCCTCTATGATTAGTGACCTCCATTGAGAGAAGACCAACTGTTAACCTTTCCCTCTGATACCACTTGTTAGGTCCACTAGGCTGAATACCCTGAGAGGGGGGGGTGAATCAGGGTATGACTAATTAAAAATTAAATCCCGTTCTGATCTTGTTTCGCTGTTAAGCAAAACACTCTTCTCTCTCTTTCCTGCTGCACAATATAAACAGAAAGTAAAGCAAGCACAGGACACAACAATTTTACTTGGTTCACCGCTAAGGGCTACGTCCAAGGAGCATACGCCGACAGGTTGCCGGTCGTACCAAGTCCACTAAACTTCACTAGCTGTGGATTACAATGTTCGGGCTAGATCACTTCTATGCCCAGGCTCACTGCCTATACAAGGTTTAGGGTCAGCTCACTGCTTTCCCAAGGGTCACTCCCTGTTTCTCTCTCTCTGGCTCACTGCCGGTGGAGAGGATCACCTTCTTCCTCTTCCTAAGCTCACTGCTCTTGGAAGGGATTCACTCACAGTTTATAGACCTGTAGGTCTCTTCATTTCCATTAAGGAATGCATCTTTCTCTGTATGTAGATGCTCTATTGAAGTCCAACTTTCACCCGCAGATGAATCTCACTTTGCACCGGATGTACCGGGCAACCTCAAGTTTTACGCGCAACCCTTACGGTGCCTTGCGCGCAATTTCTATGCTTTGCGCGAAATTCCTTTTTCGCGCAACCTTCAAATTTTACGCGCAGCCTGGAAACTGCCTTGCGCGCAATTCACTGCCTTTGCGCGAAATCCACTTTTCGTGCAACCTTCCTTTTACGCGCCAACTCAAACTTTCTGCGCAGCCTTTGCTTTTCGCGCAATCTGACTTTACGCGCAAACTTTAAGTTTACGCGCAACACCCTTTCAAACTTCAATTTCGCGCACCAGAGCTCGGGTATTTTCT
The DNA here is from genome assembly GCA_963277665.1 of Viscum album. Lineage (NCBI taxonomy): Eukaryota > Viridiplantae > Streptophyta > Magnoliopsida > Santalales > Viscaceae > Viscum > Viscum album. The sequence continues at coordinate 293,103,066 of OY728144.1, forward strand.
ATGTCTTGAACTCTCTAAATGGAGGAGGGTCACTTCATATTTATAGGCAACATCGACCCCGCGCGAAAAACCCTCCTTGAGCGCGTAATCCGCTTTGATCTTCCACGCACAAACATTTTCCGCGCACTGCTCCATAATTTCGCGCACCTCATGCCTTTGCCATTTTACGAGCTTCAGACCTCGTAACACCTCTTGCGCGAAATACTTCATCCGCTATTTCGCGCGCCACTTCAATTTTCCGCGCACGCCTCCAAAATCGCGCGCGCCTCATGCCTTTACCGTTTTTCAAGCTTTCGGCCTTGAAACATCTTTTGCGCGAAATACAATTTCGCGCAACCCGCTGTTTTGCGCGCCACACTTCAAGATTTCGCGCAACCCTCTATTTTTGCGCGCCACGCTTGATTTTTCCGCACACCTCCTTCATTTCTCTCTCCTCAACCTTTGCCAACAACATATCACTCCATTTTCCATTGGCGATTTTCAGGCCCAAAAAATTGGCAAACACTGGAAAACGGCGCCACCTTGTACTGCTCTTTTGTACCGCCTCCAGATCGTCCTTTCCTTTGTCAAAGTTCTTTGTCAACATGGAATGTCAACAACTTCTCGGGAACTCGACAATTCTCCATGGAAACCTGCTTTGTCAACAAACACAATCAACCCAAAAATGCTGCAATGTTACCTTGAGGGATTTTTGCCCAACAAAGTCCCTTACCTCGGGTCTGACTTGACTCAATCATTCTTTAATGTCCTGAATAATAAACTTGAGTTAATTTATACCTACCTAATAACCATTTTAATGTTCATTATTCCTTTTATATCACTTATTACCATGTTATGAACATCATGTAATCATTTAAGTTAATAACGGTCGTTTTGTCGATATTTGGTACATGAGTCAAAAGTGAACTTCTTATATTTACAAGTTATTCACGTAGTCAAATATACATTATCTCAAGAATGATATTAATGATGTAGATGCAATATATATCATATATATCCAGTATATACATGCATTTATAATATTACATAATCATTTAGAGGTAAGAAATGAAATGCACCATTCATGGAGACGGTAAGCCGTACGTACGCATGAATGCTACTTTCATTTCTATGTCATATTAATGGAATTAAAACTAAATGAGAGATATGTATATTTTAATTCCAGAATTATATTCATCATTTATATGTACCATAAATAATATATATCCATTATATATATGTACTTATAATAGTATATTACATTTGGGGATAAGAAATGAAATGCACCGTTCATGGAGACAGTAAGCTGTACGTACGCATGAACGCTACTTTCATTTCTATCTCATACTTTAATGAAATTAAAACATAATGATACATAATAGTATTATAATTCCAGTATGGTATCATATATAATATCATTAAATCTATCCTTTATACGTACCACATATGGTATTAACGAATCAAATCACTTTGAGGGGGCGGTAGTCCGCACTTCCTAAAATGAAGATATCGCGTATACCCATAATGGAAGCCATAAAGGTATGCCATAAATGAAAAATACAGAACCTTAAGTAAAAAAATAAACATATTATATATTATATATAAATATAGTGACATCTTAATGGCCACCTTTGAAGGTGTTATATGAGTGTTGAACAATCATCGTTTCGTGAGGCAGAAATTCACCATCCACGGAAACAGTATGTTCTTTAACCATTAGATGTAGGTGTGTGCAAGTGTAGCTCGAATACTTATTATAACAAAATACTAGTATATTTAAGATACTGGTGTTGTTACAAAAGAAAGGAATAAAAAGAGTTTAGGGGGTTGGAGAAGAAAAATAAAACATAAGAACACAAGTGAAGACATTACCTTAAAGTCGGGTAACTCTTTTTTATTTCAGCTCAAAGGATTCCTTGGGAAGACTTCTGCCAAAATTGAGGCTTCAAGGAGTAATAGAGGGATGTGGAGAGACAAAATGGTCAGGGGTTGGCCGATCCAAAGTCTTGAGAGGTGTGGGTAAGGTGGTAGAGGTGGGGGCCTTTTATAAGTGGAGATGAGGGGCACTCTTGGAAAGGTATAAAATGTAACTTTATTTTCAAATGATTTTAGAATTTTAAAGGTCCCACATTGATGTATTTCAAGGATAAGGTGATAAGGGTTCGAAATATACTCATATAATAGGTCTTTGACAAGAGTAAGTTATAGTTTTAACATTATCTTTTCATTTTATTTAAATCCTTTATTAATGAGGTAATCGTTGCATCATCATGATGTCATAAATAATTTAATTTATTTAATGTATAAAAAAAATATGATGTAGTAAATCGTTTTAGATTTCCAATGACTATTTATAGTCTAATATATCATTTATTTAGACAAAATTAAAAATGTTTTACTCAGGTGATACATTCTTTGTTATATTTAACTTTCTTTAAAAATAAAAAGATAAAAAGTCATTATCACACAAAAGTGATTCCATGAGGTCCCCAAGTTTGGAACAAGGAATCCCATGATCGGACATGACACAAAAAGTAGTATTAGGACACATGTTGGGGTCATTTGTTATTATTATGATATTATTTTATTATTCTTAACTACCCGATTACTAATTAATCAAGATAATTAAAGATAATTACCATCATTACTATTCATAATGTCCAAAAACTAAAGAGTCTTGATTACATAATTTGGAACTTCTGATTCCAAATATTTAATCCATTTTACCAAATTCCTAACACAGAAATTGAAATAATTAATTTAAAAATAATTCCCGTTGTCAAAACAAATAGCGGGTTTTTTTTGAAACAATATCTATGAAAATTTTGGTATTAGTTTATGCCAAATTCCAAAATGAAATTAATCCAAATAACCAACATTAGATTAAATGGTAAAAATATATTCATATTAAACTTTAAGACCAATTAAAAAGATAATCTAACCATATAATTAAATTAGATGAAAAATTAGTTTTGATGTAAAATGTAGTATTTTTCACTATTCATTAAAAAATGAACATTGTTAGAAAAATACCAAAAATTTATCCAATGTAAATTTAAATGTCCCAAACATAAAGAATGTGTTTATTTTGAAAAATATAGATTATAAAATTGTCAAAATTTTGATTTAAAAATGGTTTTCCATCAAAAGGCAGTAAAACAATCTTTTAAAAATATTAGTGTATTTCATGCTTAAGATTGGATTTATTCTCATTTTAAGCCTCTAAAACACTATATAATTCATAAATAGACATAGATAAAAATATCTATTATTCATTACTTACTTGGGATGTTACATCCTTTCCCCTTTTAGAAAATTGTGTCCCCGCAATTTATTTACTTATCGAATAAGGGGGGGGGGGTATTTATCCCTCATTGCATTTTCAGATTCCCATGTTGCCTCTTCACTCACGTGGTTCTTACACAAAACCTTTACTTGATGAATCACCTTATTCCGTAACACTTGCTCCATGTGATCAAGAATCTGAACCGGTTGTTCCTCATAAGATAGATTCTCTTCCAACTAAACTACCTTTGGACTCAAAACATGAGATGGCTCTAGCATGTACTTCCTTAACATTGAAACATGAAAAACATTGTGTACCTTAGATAAACTCGGAGGTAAATCCACTCGGTATGAAACTGATCCAACTCTCTCCAGAATTTCATATGGTCCAATGAACCTTGGACTCAGCTTTCCTTTTTTACCAAATCGCATCACACTTTTCCATGGTGATACTTTGAGAAAAACATGATCACCTACCTCGAAAGATAGATCCTTCCTCCTGTTATCCGCATGACTCTTCTGCCTGATCTGAGCTATTCTCATGTGTTTCTGAATCAACTAAACTTTTTCTGCCATCTCTTCTAACAATTCTGGTCTCATCAACTTCCTTTCACCCACTTCATCCCAAAAAGCTAGAGTTCGACACTGCTTCCCATATAACGCCTCAAATGGTGTCATCTGTATACTGGAATGAAAACTGTTATTATAAGAAAACTCAACCAAAGAAAGATGTTGGTCCCAACTTCCTTGATAATCCATCTAACAAGCACGTAGCATATCCTCCAAAGTCTGGATTGTTCGTTCTGACTGCCAATCTGATTGAGGATGAAAAGCTATACTAAAATTTAATTCAGTACCCAACGACTTCTGAAGGCCTTTCCAAAAGTTAGAAGTAAACCCGGGATCACGATCAGATACAATGGAGAGAGTAACTCCATGTAACCTGACTATCTCTTTAAGATACAAATGGGAAAGTTGATCTAGGGAAAAAGTATCTCATATAGCAAGGAAATGAGCAGATTTAGTCAAGCGATCAACAATAACCCAGATTGCATTATTACCTCGAGGTGTCTTCGACAATCCCACAATAAAGTCCATGGATATATTCTCCCATTTCCACTCTGGCACTGGTAAAGGCTGAATCATCCCTTTTGATAACTGCCACTCTGCTTTAACCTATTGACAAGTCAAACACTTCACAGTAAAATCAGCAATGTCTCTTTTCATTCCATCCCACCAGTAATACTTCCGAAGATCTCTATACATTTTAGTACTACCAGGATGAACTGAAAACGGAGAACTATGAGATTCACATAACAAATCTATCTTCAACTGTGAATCAAACGGCACACACAATATCTTCCCAAATCTTAAAACAAAATCATTATCAATTTTAAATTCAGGAAACTTACCCTTCTGAACCAGCTCTACCTTTTTCTGCAACTCACTGTCTTGCTTCTGTGCTTGCTTAATTCTGTCTGATAGAGAAGATTCCACTGATACCTGAAAAAAAAATAAGGACATCCTTCACCAACAACTTTTATGCCAAATTTCATCAAATCCTTAGCCAAAGGATCACGTTCTAAACGCAACATTGTTAATGAATCATTACTTTTTCAACTCAAATCATCAGCCACTTTATTTTCTTTTCCCAGATGGTAATGAATTGTACAATCATAATCCTTGATTAATTCCAGCCATCTCCTCTGTCTCATGTTGAATTATTTCTGAGTGAATATATACTTTAAACTTTCATGATAGGTATATATTTCAAACTTTACTCTATACAAATGATGCCTCCAAATTTTTAAAGCGAAAACAACAACAGCTAATTCCAAATCATGTGTAGGGTAATTTACCTCATGAGTTTTCAACTGACGTGAAGCATATGCAATTACCTGATCATTCTGCATAAGGACACAACCAAGTCCTTTCAATGAAGCATCACTTTAGATAACAAACTCACCATTCTTGGAAGGAAGTTCCAAAACTGGAGAAGTCATCAATCTTCTTTTCAGTTCCTGAAAACAATCATCATATTCTTTTTTCCAGATAAACTTAACACCCTTTTGAGTTATCTTAGTCATTGGACTAGATAACCGTGAAATATTTCTAACAAACCTTCGGTAATAGCCTGCCGAACCAAGGAAGCTACAAATCTCAGTTACATTTGTGGGTCTTGGCCATTCTTCCACAACCTTTGTTTTTGCAGGATCAATAGTTATCCCATCTTTAGAAACAATGTGACCTAGGAAAGAAATTTGTTGCAACCAAAACTCACACTTACTGAATTTCTCATACAATTTATTTTCTTTTAAGGTTTTCAAAATAACCCTTAAATGTCTTTCATGCTCCTCTTTAATTTTAGAAAACACCAAAATATCATCAATGAGAACAACCAAAAACTTATCCAAGAACTCATGGAAAATTCTATTCATAAGGTCCATGAATACAGCAGGTGCATTGGTTATCCCAAAAGGCATTACTACAAATTCATAATATCCATATCTTGTACGGAACGCGGTCTTTGAAAAATCTACTTCCTTTACCTTCAACTGATGGTACCCTGATCTCAGGTCAATCTTTGAAAAAAACTGAGCTCCCTAGAGCTGATCAAACAAATCATAGATATGAGGCAAATGATATTTTTTCTTAACGGTGATGTTATTCAAGGCTCTATAATCAATGAAAAGTCTCATAGAACCATCTTTCTTTTTAACAAATAAAATAGGAGCACCCCATGGTGATGTTCTAGGTCAAATGAAACCTTTCTCTAATAAATCTTTCAATTGCTCCTTCAACTCTAAAAGTTCAATTTGAGCCATTCGATAAGGGGGTTTTGAAATTGGCTTAGCATCAGGAACTAAGTCAACAGTAAATTCAACTTCCCGGTCTGGTATTATTCCAGGAAACTCATCAGGAAAAACATCAGGATACTCATTTACTACTGGAACATCATTAATCTGAACAATTCCTTTATTTTCAACAATGTGTGAAAGGTAACATTCATTTCCATATTTTACAAGTTTCTCAGCCTCTTGATATGTTATCAATAGTAAGGGTTCATTCTTGTACACAAAATGAAAGTCTTTCTGAAAAGAAACATCTTTATCTATACATTCAATCTTATCCTGGTAAATAGAGAGCCAATCCATACCCAGGATAACATCAAACTCTACTAGAGGTAAAACAATAAGGTTTTAAAGTAGGTTCTTTCCACGGATAAGGATAGGAAGATTATTATAAATTCTGTTTGCCTCAACATTTCCCCCAGGTGTTTTTACCACAAGTTCAGGAGTCATTTCTTGAGATGGTACTCTCATTTTACTAGAAAAGGTTTCAGAGATGAAAGAATGTGTAGACCCTGAATCAAACAACACACTGGCATAATTTAAAAAAAACAAAGTACCTAATACCACTTCATTTGATGGACCAACATCTGCTGAAGTAGTTGCAAAGGATTTCACCACCCCTTTCTGCTTGTAGTCTAACTGCTTCCCATCACTCAATATCTTTGTCGAACACTTGTTTGCATAGTGACCCATCTCATTGCACTTAAAAAATTTCACTAACTGTAAATCAAATTTGGTCTTACCATCACCCTGATCTTTTTCAGTGCAATCATGAGCCTTATGTCCCATCTTACCACATCAATAGCACTTTCCAGAATTCAGAAGACATTCCCCAGCATGCCTTTTACCACATTTATCACAAACTGGAAACTTAGTTTTCTTACCGTCAGACCTTTTTGAAGAATTCTTTCCTTTCTCTTGACACCTCAGTCTCTTCTTCTGCTGGTTTTTATTGAACACTTGATCATCGACAAACTCCATTTCCACCTTCTCAGCACATCCAACAAGATTTTCATAACTTTTGAACTCACGAGAAGCTAAAACCCTTAGATATTTTGGCTTTAATCCTGAGTAAAAATAATTGATTTTACTATCAAGGTCTCGGATAAAATTTGGAGCATACCTTGCCAATCGAGTGACCCTTTCTTCATAAGAAGCCACTGAGTCTTCCTCTTTCCTCAATTCCAGGAATTGCTTTTCCATCCTAAGTCAAAAATCCTTAGGAAAATACTTCTCAAGAAACATACCTTTGAATTCATCCTAGTCGAGAGCATCAATATCATCAGCGTCCCTGATATTTTTAACCATCGACCACCACTGATCTGCTTTACCCTCCAAACGGTAAATAGCAAGACTATCCTTTTGATTGTCTGTACACCCCATGACATTGAAAATCTTCTCCAGTGCTTTAATCCACCCTGCAGCTAGCACAGGGTCATATGATCCTCTGAATAATGGGGGATGTTGCCTCATGAAATGTTCCACCACTAACATGTTCCTCTGTGGTTGATCTGTATGATCTCATGCATGGATACCGCCACCATTTATCACTTGAGTAAATTGCGCCATTACTGCAACAAACTGTTCAGTTCCAATTCCGACCATCTCAGGATGCTGATTTGGAAGGTTATTTCCTTCTATATGCCTTCCTAGTACTTCTTCCCTGTTTCCTCTACGGAAAACCATTCTGAACAAACATGTCTTAGATGAAGCGACATGGTAATCTTCAAATGCTATATCATTTCAATTTGACCATAAAAAAATATTTTTGGATAATAATTTAATAGAATTCTAACTCCTAAAGTTATCTAAACCGACCTCTGATACCAACTATAAGGCCCCAGCCTTAAACCTTACTTAATCTTGAGTTACTTCAAGAATACACGTTGAGTATCTTTTCAGGTTTAGAGTTTTAGAGAATTAGATCATAAAACTTTCATTACATTCCACATTTAAGAAAAGTGGTTACATAAAAGATAGTACTCATTTTTTCCATCAACAGAAACATATTTAAAATAAAATATAGATTCTTTCTTGACACTTCCTTGACACTATCATCACATCATGTACCTTTCCCTTTACCTGTGAAAAACATCTCAAAAACTTGGGATGAGCATAAAAAGCTCAGTAAGGGTATTAAAAATATGAAAAGGAAACATGAGTTCATATATATATAAGAATTAAATCATACTTTACCCATAAAACATAAGAACTTTAACATACCTCATCAAATCATGAATAAATCATAGAAATCATAAGACATAAAGGTAACTTGAGGCATTCATAACATTCTTACATAGGGAGTAACCCTCTTGGTTACGTTTGGAATACCCATCACAGTATATTCCCTAAATCTCTTTGGAGAAACCTTAATGTTTAACCCCTTTGTGTTACCCAATGCATTAGAGAGCTATATCGGGCTCACCCACCCTTAGTTTATCATGGAACCACCCATCTTCATAACAATTCCCAAGAACCATAACATAATCGTATCACATAAAACATGCATAAAGGAAACATAACATTTCCAAATTTCAATAACAAGATATCAATACAACACATTGATATAATAAAAACATTATGAAAACCATTTTCAATACCAAAATAAAAGAAAATAAAAACATGGTATTTATTTTTTCATTTTAAAAAAAGTATGGATTGTAGAGGAAGCCGAAACTCCAATAATGGTCACGGCGGCGGAGAAGTCATTATCGTCGCATACGTACGACAAAAAAAAATTCCTTTTTTCATTTAGTAAACGCTTCGTATGAAAAAATATTCCTTTTGAATAAGTGTAAAAGTAAAAGGTGTTTATACACCATATAAAATAAAGTTGTGTATAAAATAAAATATGCCTCAATGAATAGATATTGAGACGAAGTCCCTTACCTCGGGTCCGACTTGACTCGATCGTTCTTTAATGTCCTGAATAATAAACTTGAGTTAATTTCTACTTGCCTAAGAACCCTTTTTCAAGTTCATTATTATTTTTATATCACTTATTACCATGTTATGAACATTATGTAATCATTTAAGTTAATAACGGTCGTTTTGTCGATATTTGGTACTTGAGTCAAAAGTGAACTTCTTATATTTACAAGTTGTTCACGTAGTCAAATATCCATTATATCAAGAATGATATTCATGATGTATATGCTATATATATCATATATATCCAGTATATACATTCATTTATAATATTACATAATCATTTAGAGGTAAGAAATGAAATGCACCATTCATGGAGACGGTAAACCGTACGTACGCATGAACACTACATTCATTTCTATGTCATATTAATGGAATTAAAACTAAATGAGAGATATTTATATTTTAATTCCAGAATTATATTCATCATTTATATGTAACATAAATCATATATATCCATTATATATATGTACTTATAATATTACATTACATTTGGGGATAAGAAATGAAATGCACCGTTCATGGAGACGGTAAGCTGTATGTACGAATGAACGCTACTTTCATTTCTATATCATACTTTAATGGAATTAAAACATAATGATACATAACATTATTATAATTCCAGTATGGTATCATATATAATATCATTAAATCTATCCTTTATACGTACAACATATGGTATTAACGAATCAAATCACTTTGAGGGGGCGGTATTCCGCACTTCCTAAAATGAAGATATCGCGTATACCCATAATGGAAGCCATAAAGGTATGCCATAAATGAAAAAAACAGAAGCTTAAGTAAAACATAAACATATTATATATTATATATAAATATAGTTACATCTTAATGGCCACCTTTTAAGGTGTTATATGAGTGTTGAACAATCATCGTTTCGTGAGGCAGAAATTCGTCATCCACGGAAACAGTATGTTCTTTAACCATTAGATGTAGGTGTGTGTAAGTGTAGATCTAATAATTCTTATAAAAACATCATAATATATTTAAGATACTTTTTTAAAAAAAATAAAGGAATAAAAATAGTTTAGGGGGTTGGATAAGAAAAATAAAACATAAGAACACAAGTGAAGAGATTACCTTAAAATCAGGTAACTCTTTTTGATTTGAGATGAAAGGCTTCATTGGGAAGAATTATTCCAAAATTTTGGATTCAAGGAGTAATATAGGGATGTGTAGAGACAAAATGGTTAGGGGTTGGCTGAGACAAAGGCTTGAGAGGTGTGGGTAAGGTGGTAGAGGCAGGGGCCTTTTATAAGAGGAGAGGAGGGGCACTCTTGGAAAGGTATAAAATGTTACTTTATTTTCAAATGAGTTTTGGATTTTAAAGGTCCCAAATTGATGTATTTATAGGATAAGGTGATAAGGGTTCGAAATATACTCATCCAATATGTCTTTGACAAGTGTAAGTTATATTTTTAACATTATCTTTTCATTTTATTTAAATCCTTTATTAATGAGGTAATTGTTGCATCAGCATGATGTCATAAATAATTTAATATATTTAATGTCTAAAAATTACAAAAAAACTACTATGATGTAGGAAATCTTTTTATATTTCCAATGAATATTTATAGTCCAATATATCATTTATGTAGACAAAATTAAAAATGTTTTACTCTGGTGATACATTCTTTGTTATATTTAACTTTCTTTAAAAATAAAAAGATAAAAAGTCATTATCACACAAAAGTGATTCCATGGGATCCCCAAGTTTAGAACAAGTCATCCCATGATCGTCCATGACACAAATAGTAGTATTAGGACACATGTTGGGGTAATTTTTTATTATTATGATTTTATTTTATTATCCTTAACTACCCGATTACTAATTAATCAAGATAATTAAAGATAATTACCGTCGTTACTATTAATAATGTCCAAAAACTAAAGAGTATTGATTACATAATTTTTACCTTATGATTACAAATATTTAATCCATTTTAACAAATTCCAAAAACATAAATTGAAATAATTAATTTAAAAATAATTCTCGTTGTCAAAACAAATAGCGGGTTTTTTTAAACAATATCTATGAAAAGTTTGGCAATAGTTTATGCCCAATTACAAAGTTAAATTAATCCTAATGACCACCATTGGATTAAATGGTAAAAATATATTCATATTAAACTTTAATACCAATTAAAAAGATAATCTAACCATATAATTAAATTAGATGAAAAAGCAATTTTGATGTAAAATGCTGTATTTTTCACTATTCATTAAAAAAATGAACATTGTCAGAAAAATACCAAAAATTTATCCAATGTAAATTTCAATATCCCAAACATAAAGAATATGTTTATTTTGACAAAAATATATTATAAAATTGTCAAAAGTTTGATTTAAAAATGGTTTGCCATCAAAAGGCAGTAAAACAATCTTTTAAAAATAATAGTGTATTCCATGCTTAAGGTTGGATTTATTCTCATTTTAAGCCTATAAAACACTATCTAATTCATAAATAGACATAGATAAAAATATATATTATTAATTACTTACTTTGGATGTTACATCGGGGATCAGTGGTAAGGGGGAAAGGGGAGAGATGACGAGAGCTTGGGATAGAAGGTGGGGGATTAGGTTAGAAGTTCTTTTTTAAGAAATGGAAATAATTTACTTGCAGTTTTTTAAAAATCGATGCTATTTTTTTTTATTTTATTTAGTGAGGTTTTTAAAACCACCATTAAATAGTGAATTTAGTGTAGTGAAAAGGTTTTTTATATGTAAACATTGGAGGAGATACGAGTACATAGAAGATAACAATTTTCTTTATCATTAATTTTGATGGAGCTTTCATGACTATAATCCAAGACTATAACCTGTAGTAGAATTTTCAACCAAGGAAGATTATTATGTTTTAATTATGAAAGAAGAGAATTTTTTTCTATAGTTTAAGGATTTTTGGTGGAAATTACAAGAAGGTATGAAATAAAAATGTTTTTCTATGATAGAAAAAGTGGAATTCACATGGAAAATAATATGTTTTTTACTCATTGATGAAACACACTCAATTAAAGTACCACTTAATCTAGAGACTTGTGGAAAATAGAGTGAGAGAGTAATGAAAGGTTATTGAGAGTAAAAATATAGAAACTTTTTGACTAAATGCATATTTAAATAAATCATGGAGTAGTGTTAAGATTCAATGGGGGTGTTTATAACTGGTGGTTATGCAATCATTGAAGAAACAATAGAATGAAAGAGATGAACTTAAGAATAAATGTTTAAGAATACGCTGGATTGTGACCAAGTGGATAAGATGGTGAATCCTTGAAAAATAATTCTCAATTAAGATATTTTTGGACTTGGTGTGAGAAGTCATTTTATAAATAAGTTTTGTAGCTTCTAGAAAAGGATAAACTTCCAAAAATATGATACGGAACCAGATGATGAAGTATAACTAAAATCCAGAACCAGTGGATTTTTTTTGAAAATGTGGATACATGAGGATGAGTTATAGATGCACACACTATTCACCATAAGTTATAGGTTGAGTTAGTGTTCTATCTTAGTAGCTGATGGTTTCCATGACCAAGAAAAGTTCTATGAAAATATTAGATGGTGGTGTAACTATCCGAACTAACTAGAAGTTTTGGGAAATTACCTATAAATAGGTGAGTTTTCTCACTTGTATAGTACATGTAATTGTCACTATTAAGAATTTATTAGCTTTCATTTTGGAGTGATTTTAAGGTCAAAATCGGTTTCTCTTGGGTAGAATATCTATCTTTTATATTCTTGTAACCCAGTTGAGTGTTTTTACTCTTGTTTATTATCTTCTATTGAAGTTTTATGTTTTACAAGGAGGATAACTTATTCCAAACCACATAAATGGCATTCTTTGTTGATTACTTCTATTTTTTTGTTCTATTATATGAATTCTCATCAGGTGTGTCAATAGTGTGTGGATGGGGTGTGAGGGTTATCAATTCTATATACACTTATTCATGGTTTGGTGTCTTTAAAACCTTAAAATTTACCTTGTTCCATATCTAAGGTTTTAGATATTGGTTCATTCTAAAATGTGGATAATAGTGCAACATATCACCATCAATATCTCTTTATTACTAATCCTATTGAAATATTTTGAATTCTATTTTTAAATTTATTTTATCTATTAGTATAGGATACACTTTTCGGTGGTGTTTCTAGGTTAATTAAACCTCTCAAGAGTTTCCTCAAGAGAATTAAAATAGTTTTGTAATTGTACCATCTCTTTAAGATGTTGTATTAGCTAAGCTATAGGAACTTCAAGTTTACCCCACCTCAATTATCAACCTCTATTTGGTTGATAAAGTGATAAATTTTACCAACACATGTATTCTTTATGCTCATAAAATCTATATAACCATCATATTCCATCAAACAATAATCTCCTCTAATGGTAATATATTCTTCAAAATCTGCTCATTGAATTTACTTCCAGTTTAAAACTAGTTACTTCTTCTCAAAATTTTCATATTTATGAGTAAAATCATTTACCTTGGTTTTCCCCAAAGTCTTAACATTTATTTCTTTATACTCTCATACATCATTACCTTTGTATTTTTTAGCACCACCACTTAGATTGGAAATGGGTGTTTTCTCATTAATGGATTAATTGATCACCTTCTTTCCTTCCTTGTTACAACTTCCACCATTTATGTTTCATTCTTGGGTGTCCAAGAAAATATTTTTTAATACCATATTTATTTCTATAAGTTTCATGGTAGGATTAAAAACTTATTCTTCTACTTTCAATAATTCACCAACTTCACTGATAGAATTTTGAAACAAAAAGTGAGTTTTCCCTAGGAAATTTTTAGCATCAACTAAATTTACCCTAATATTTTTTATTTTATTATCCTTTATAATAAAATTTATAGTGATAATATCAAACATATTATCTCTATATTTAAGGATTGTATTTATATCTCCCATATTTTATGTGAACACCACTTGAATCTTGGTAATGTAATTGGATTTTGATTTATGAATTGATTTCATTAATGAATAATTATTAAATTATGAAACTTTATTTTCCCTCTCAATAATTTTTTTAATTAAAATGCATCAAAATTTATATCCTTAATTGGAACTAATTTGGTGTTTCCTCGTCATATATTTATTATTTTTCACTAATACTTTCTTCTCCTTCACTTAAGAGATATTTTTTCTATTTTGACTGGTCTATGAAAGTCATTTACCCTTCATATTCCAATTCCTCTTGTTCACTTTCATTTTTATCAAAAAAATATCTTGAATCATTTTTTGAATGAAAGTTTATTTTACTAAATTTGTTTTATTTTCCCTTTCATTAAAAAAACTTTCCTCCATTATGACCACTAGACATCTTGTTCCTCATTGATGATATTTTGAGTTGATCACCATCCTCATATCCTAAATCCTTCTTGGGTAAATTAATTTAAAAGTTTCCATATTTTAAAAAATGAAACACTTTAATGGAAGTTTACACTTATATTTTCCTTTTCCTCATTTTATTCCTTTTGAAAAGAGTGATATAAACTCATTGAAATTCATGGGAATCATCTTAAACTTCATTTTCTTCCTAATGAAACTTCTTTAGATTTAGATGTTTTAAACCTTTTAAAACATTAAATAAAGCCATGTTATCAAATTTTCCTTTTCTTCTAATGGTTAGTCCTCTCCTCAAATCTTTGACTATCAAGTCATTGTTGATATCTTATTTGGACCACTTATACATTTCTGGATCCTCTATGGTAGAAATCATCACATTAAATTTATTTGGTATGTCTCTTATTAATTTATCCAACATGGTATAATATTTATGAATTTATCCATATATTCAAATTGAAATTACCATCTTTCTCACCAGAATGAAGAACTCCACCACCATTTCATCTTCTCCCATATGAATATCCACAAATTTTGCCCGATATGTTTGTATCCGTAAATCCTTAAAATTTTATATCTATAATGGATAACATAAAGTTTACTATAAATTTTATTCACTTTTTTATACCCATGAATCATGTCAGTTCCTTCTCTAATAGGGGTTAAATTAACACATTACACACTCTTCCATCCAATTTTATATTATTTTTGTAAAACATTGTATATGATGCCCCAAATTCTAGAATATTTACACCATTATTAGTGATATCAATAATGCCTAACCCAAGGTATAAAATATATAAAACTATCCTATCCTTCTATTGATGGAATCTCTTTCCATAAAATTAAGTTACTCATTTTACATTTATAGTATTCATAGCATTCAAATATCTCATTAATCAAAATATTATAGAAATAAAATTAAACTCGTATCCATAGGAAAATTTATGTGTAACCTCTTCAAGAATGATACAATTACAACTTATAATCCCAGGATATAGTATGTCACCATTGAGAGGGGGAGTGAATAAGTGGTAAAAAAATACCAAATCTTGATCAATTTTTTTCTCATCAATGGTTAGTGATATTGGATATTGATGGTGGTAATGTAATTATGAGAGATAGATAAATAAATAACACTTGTGGAATAAGTGTTTTTTTACAAGATTCACTCAACCTCATTTTCATGTGGTTAATCCTTGGTGTGTTGTGGTTGCAATTCTTCAATATATGTTCATATTTTATTATCAATAATAACAAGAAATGGAATGGGGTTATGTCCCAAAAATATGATTACAAGAGATAAATATGAGCATTAATGAGTCAATCGGTCTTTTCTTCCCAGCCTTACGAGCCTCCATAATTATAATTATGTATGAAAACTTATTCTTCTTATTAGTCCCATCCAAAAGATCCCTATAATGGGTTCCTGATTATCTCAGAGTTTCAATTTCTTTTCATCACAATTTTCTCTGAGTAGATCAATATATATTTATAAAAATCACATATATTACAGTATTATGTATTTCACTTTTTTGTGGTGTACATATGTGAAATATATTGAAATAAAATCATTAAAATCATATATCCCCTTTGACCAACATTGTGGTGTGGTCTGGTAGACTATGAAGTGATGACTCTAAAAAATCTAGATCTAATAAATCACCAAAATCATATAAATAAAGTTACTATGGTGTGATTAATATATATCATATCATAGTGTCTTCAAAAACTAAAAAACCAGTAAAATGCAAGGATATATATGGGACATAAAATTTCTTCACCAATACCACACCAAATTTTCATGTACAATAAGTTATAGTGTAAAATACATCTTTGTTTCATGATATATAACACTGTGGTATGAGTTTATCCCTTCACTATAACTAGTTTAGAACTGTAGGATTTATTTATGAAAAAACCCTAACCTTGCAAATCCTCAGGAACATATTCATGATGCAACTCCTCATATTGTAGAGTGGCTCTTCTATGTAAAAGTAAATTTCTCATCAAAATCAAATCCTTTATAACACAACATATATGAATATAGTGTGATGTGTTTTTATAATATTAATTTCTTCCATTAGATTCAATATATTTTAGTGAGATGATCACTATTACACCATGGTTTGATCTTCTTTAGCAAACCTCTATTCCTTTATAACTCCACTAAACATTAGTGATACTACAAATCATTTATGAGAATGATTTAAATAAATAAAACATCAATACATATAAAAAACTCATTAATAAATATTCTCAAGAAATAAGTAAAAGAACACCTCTAATGTGAATTAAATTCAAACACTTCACTATAGGATAAAATAGTGGTTGTTAGAGTACTCCAACTATTGATGTAAGATCCATTCTATAATGAACTTTTCTTAAGTGAGAAACTCATAGATCCCCATTTATCAATTAAATTAACAGGGTCCTTCTTGATCACGAAGACTCAATAACTTACCCAATATTCAAGGTCTCTTAAATCCCTCTCATATATTGATTTTTACTGTGAAGGGTGGATATACCATGCTTCCATAAGTTTATGTTCAAAATTAAATAATAGTAAATTATAATGTAATTTAAAAAAATCAAGTGGTGATTACTATTTTAAACATAGTTATTTGATTGATGTATTCGCATAGTTTTCATCACTTTTTTATGGGAATAAAATCACATTTATATCCGTCAAACATCATAACATACTTAAAAATCCTATATTAAGAAAGTATATATCTGGTATTTATAGAAAATAAATTTATTAAAGTATTAGGAGTTAATATTTAAATAAATAAAATTATACCAGTCCAAATTTTCTTAGAGATACTCTTTCACTCTGATGTGTGTGGAATTAGTTGTTTTTATTTATTGGTTGTATTTTTCAAACAAAGCCTCTAAAAAAATAAACTAGATATGTCATTACATGTTAAAAATTTATTATAAAAATGATATTAATAAATTTTCATACCATAAAATATCTTATGTTATTTGGTATTATGATAGTAAAAAAACATAATCCAGTAGTCCCTTGGGATTCCTTCAAGGGCTATGTCCAACATCCGTGACACAATCAAATAAGTGTTATTAATTTTTTTCCATGATCATCACTTGAAATAATTAAATTTCTTCAATAAATTTTTCAATATACATGGATTCAAAATCACAACAGGCATATCAAAATAGAATAAAATCTAAAAATAAAATATATTAAATTCATTATATTTTCAACATAATAATTAATAGTATTAAATTATGTCATATTTTAATACATAATAAATGTTGAACCTTTATATGGTTATCAAACAATTATTTCTTACACTATAATGGAATATTCCTCTAACCTAATTAATATATGGGGAGGGATACTTTCACACAACCTAGGTTTCCTAAAATCTACCTGTAAAGTCTGGAAACATCCTCCATTGGAATCCTAAATGTATTTAATGGAACAACTACCTTTAGGTTAATGAAACTCTAAACATCTTGAGCGTAGATGTTTTTTCTAGATTCTATTTTTTATCTATTTAAAAAATAATTTATGTAATTATGTTTTTATTTAATGAATTAAAATTTTCATAATGAAGCATATGCCAAAAATTGTGACGTGCTAATATCTTCTAAATGGTATAGAAACTGTATCATTATTGTAGGTACGCCTAAAGGAATATTTGAGGATGGAGGGACCATACTAAAAGTTTATAATAGTAACAAAGATATTCAGGATAATATATATTGGCCTGCATGATTCTATAGGGGTAGATGAGTTATGATGTGTCACCAGTGTACAAGGTGATGTTGTTGGTGTACACAATGATTCCAGTAGTGTAATTTGTGATGTCATTAGCATACTCTGTGATAACATTAGTGAGCATTGTGATGTTGAGAAACTAAAATATCTAAACCTCATAGTATTTAGCATCCCTATCACAATAAAAAATAAACTATATACCAAATATTAAAAAAATTTATAAAAAACAAGAAAATATTTAATTCAATAATGAAAATAGAATATATAAAATCATTAATTAAAATTCACAACATTCATCTTTATTTAATTATACTATAAATAGGAAAAAACTATATATGTTAAAAAATAAAATTTTAATTCATAATATCTTTGCATTAAAAACAACATCTTTAATGATTAATATATATAATAATTACAATTCATCACATTTTTATTTGTTTAATTAAACTGTAAATAAAAATAGATTAATTTACATTAATGAAATCATAATCATTATTAATTTACCATATTGTTATCATCCTCTATCTATAACATTACTTATTCTTCATTTTCTTAATCACCCTCCCTTATAATACTAAAAATTTCAATATCATTAGGGATAATTAATTGAATGTTTTTTTGATAGGGTTCATTATTGTAAAATACTAAAAATATATCACCCATATCATGCATGTCTCTCAAATTCATGTATAAAACAACATTAAAACCTTAATCTATTGTATCATTCACATAATATACCATTTTTAATTCGGAATCCAATATATATGGACAATTCTCTTCACGTTCACCAGTATCAATCAACCAAGAGCAGTTGGAACATGTAAATTATATTGAATCTCTTTTTAAATGCTTGTGAATATTGATCCAATTTCTTTTTAATTACATAATTAAAATTTCCCATTAAAATTTTACTTTATTAAAAAATTGATGAGGCAACAATCTAAGAAACATAGAAATATCATTATAAACCATAACTTAAAGGTCATTTAAAACTACATCATCCTCAAAAAATTTAAGGAAAGGAAGATAGATAAGGAAATTAAGGAGAATAAAACCTAATGTATCTATAAATAATATATTGAAAATATAATTTCATACTCCAATTTTTTGAAGGCCAAATAAAATTTAAAGTTACACTTCATAGTCAACTAAAATTACTAAATAATATAAAAATACCAATTCTTATAAAAACTGATATATTATTTTATATGAATATTAAATAAAATAATGTATTTGTATGTTTTAAATTAGGGATGAAAATAGAAGAAGAATTTATTAAATAAAAAAAATTATTAAGAAATAATTAATAACAATTACAAGTAAGTAGTTCATGTAAATTTCACCTAATTAATATTTTTGAAAAAATTAATCTCAATTATATTTAAACATATTATAGAACTATTCATCCACACCTAGAATAATATTCCAAGATAATAATAACCCATGACAATAAAATTAGTAGCAGAACAAATAAGGGTAGGGCAGGGAGTCTGGGATGAGTGTATAGTAGTCCAAGACAACCAGAAGAGGATGTTGAGTTGGTGTTGGTGTTTTAGAACTAACTATTTTTTCTTTGGATTACATGTATATTTAAATATTTTAGTATTAATAAAATATATTATTTCATATTTTTAATTGTTCTATATGAATTTAATATAATAATGTCCTAGAGTATATGCCACATTGATAAGATCATAGTAGTTTCCCTCTATGACCAAAACCTTGAAATTCAATGAAAATATTATTAAATGAATTTATATGTTTGAATAAAATACTATGATGAAGAACATATAATTTTTAATCCTAGGTGTGAGTACTTTTAAGTAGATGAGAATTATTATCATGAAGTTTACACTTGGTAATTTCCAAGATGGAACATTATACAAACAAACCCGCCTTTAGGAATTTAACATGTTTATATGTTATTGGACATTCCAATCTACAAGCATGTGTAATGGTCATTAAAATTTATGACTATTTTTAATACTTTTCATGACTCATGTACTTTGATGTACTGACTAAAACCCAGATGCCACATGTTCGCGAGAAATAGGGTATGTTGTGTGCGTCACGAATGACATATTATTAATTAATAAGTTGAGGAAGGATTTGTACCTTCCATATTGATAGATGTTGATATCGTGGATCTTTGAGTGAAATTGAACAATCACATTAAATTCCATGTACATGGTGTAATGATGATTATATTTCAAATAGTCAAAGAAAGACATATCAAGCACATAGGTTGATAACATGTGTGTATGAACTTCTTGATGAGGTATCGTGACAAAGGGATTATATTGCATAGTAAGCATTCATGTGTGGTCATAAAAATTATGACATTAACTCCTTTATATTTGGAGTCTTGACCCATTTCTATATAGTTATCTTGGACTTTAGAAAAGACCCCCTAATTACAATGAGAAATAAGCATAGAGGGTGGAACACTAAGTGTTTTCATTGATCTCAATTAAATTATATTTTTATTTAATTATTGGAATAAATATTATTGTTAAGATGGAGAAATAATTTATTTATGATTTATTGATCATAAATATTTGCAAGGTAATAGATAATTATTTATTCATTAATAAATAATTTATTTAATTATATGAATAATTAATAAATATTTATTCATCAAACTGTGAATGAAATATTTTTTTATTGAATATTTAATAAATATTTATTTTTTAGACTGTGAATAAATATTTATTTATGAATAAATATTTATTCAAGTATTTGATAAATTCCAAGGGTGAGTGGACTAAGATCGTGTATAGTGATAAATATTAATTTAAAATTTAGTAAAATAATATTAATTATTTCTCCAGTTAGCACACACCATAAAATAATAATATTGTTATTATTATATGGCCTAGGGTAAGATAAGGTTTATCATATAAGTTAGGGGTCATTATGCAATTAAATAATATTATAACTAAAACCCAAAATATATAAATATATTGTTATGTCTATTGTGTAGGTTTAATCAAGAATTGAGAATCATTGTGACCAATAGATTTCTCTCTTGATTCCTCCTCCTCTCATCCTTTCAAGAATGAGAGATTCCTTCTAGCCTGAAGGAACTTGAAGTGATCAAGAAGAACAAAACAAGATGATTGATCCACCTATATAACACTTGGAATCCAATTTGTGTTGTTCATAGATCTGTTTATGGATCACTGCTAAAGGGGCTCTACTTTGGGTCCTCCATACATAATGACGATAATACGAAAATGGGGTTTTGAATGATCAAAATAATCATTAAAGAAAGACCTTAAGATTAGGTAAAAATTATTCAAATATGATTAAATTAATTATAAATTTAACATTTAAAATATCTTTTTTGGGTTTTGAGATTTCTATGTCAATATTTGATGAAAAAATTTCATTGGTCATTATGTTTACATCTTTCACAATTATAAAATTATCCATCAAATCTAATAAAAACCTTAATGGTTATACACCCAAAAGATGCTTCCATTGCATCCAGAACCTTTAAGTGGCATCAGAGTAGTTATGTTTAAATATATAATTATTTATTTGATTATTGATCAATTATGAAGTGGTTAGATATTTTATTTCAAGAATATTAGTTCTTTAGTTCTATGTTTAGTTACCAGGGTTTCAATGTGTTAATATTCATCTTTCCAGAATCGTATTTTTTAAAAGACTAAGAATATCGAGAATAATCGGAGATGCCATCAAGAAGTGACAAAGTTTCTGGAATGTATATTGGGTTAAATAGTGTGTAGAGAGAGTACATGTCATGTAACCAAGATTACTACAACAAGATGTGTGGTGGTATACATGGCGCACTGAGAAGTTATTACACGCTATGCATTTATTGTACACCACGTGTCGATCAGATAAACCTAGAACACTATCTGTCAAATTCCGCGACATGTAGGGATTTCATTAAATCATTCGACAAAATCAAATTTGAAATTTATAATGTCCCAAACTATACTTGCTACAAAGGCATATCATAGTGGTAGTAAGGGTTTGTTCCCACATAGAGCGGGGAACTTAACGTCATACTTTTAACTAAAGTTCATGTCATTCCAATTTAAA
Organism: Viscum album; assembly: GCA_963277665.1. Lineage (NCBI taxonomy): Eukaryota > Viridiplantae > Streptophyta > Magnoliopsida > Santalales > Viscaceae > Viscum > Viscum album. The sequence continues at coordinate 293,125,308 of OY728144.1, forward strand.
TTTGATTTTTTTAAACTAATTTAAGTATGGAAATAAAATAAAAAATTTAAATAGAAAATAAAAAAAGATTGGAAATAGTTTCCAAGGGATGTTTTACTAAATAAATTGATTCAACTTCACTCACATGAAAATTAAATCCGATAGATACACAATCATAAGTATATTTAAAATTAACATGGTTAGTTCCATAAAAACTATCCTAGAATCTAAAAATTCATGGTTAGATGAATTAAAATAACTATAATTCATTATGTCTTGATTTTAAACATGAAATAATAATCCAACCCAATGACTGTGAATTAATTATCTTTGCCATGATGGTGTTTATTCACCACCGGACATGTCTGGTCAGCGATCCAATGGATAATACAATAATTAATTGAATCACATCACGATATTAAATAATAAAATTATTTTGAAAGTAAATAGAAATAATGAAATATGGATATGCACTCCCTTTAACTAGAATCACTATCTCTTATGGATCTATCTAGCCATGGTCAGTTGATCTCCAATGATGAATAAACCCAAAACCATAAGAGAAAGAATATAATAGGATTATTGGGAAATATATAAAAGAAAAGAAATTATAATTAAAATAATGTAAATTTCACATTACTAAAAGTATAAAAAGGAAATAAAAAAGAAACCATATATAGGAAGAGTGATATTCATGTTAGAACCCTATCGTCATCCTTACTCCTTGAATGAATTTCTATTTCTTTAGCTGAAACCCTTATTTATAATCCTAAAAGTCATTCTTTGGTTCCCCTAGGGTCCAAACTGATACTTAAATGGAATTTCATATCATAAAGGTGAAATCCTAGTGTAATACGCGTCAAAATGATTGAATTTGGGCATGTTAATCATGTTTCACAACATGACTTATTATGTCATGCCGTGAAATTTGCAGGCACCTCTTTTTTTTCTTTTTCACAGTGAGCTTCACCTCAAAAGTATTTTACGCATCCTAAATCACATTCATGGCATGAATTCACAATTGACAATATTTCTTGGATTAGTTTCACTCTATTTATTCAGTTATGAACCTCATAATCATATTATGAATAGCCTACATCATGGGAAACCTTATTTCAATGGATGTATTAATCCATTTGGCTTCAATCATCAATTTCATATTCAATATAATTTTCCATTATTATTCTGCAACATGGTATGAAGTGTCCATTTGTATCAAAATTCTATGTTTTCCTTCTTATTCTTCTTGATTTCAAAATCATTATGGTCCTTCCATAAAATCACAAAAACTAATTAAATCTAGAATGCATATCATATAAAATCAATTAATATCTCATGGAAACACATATAAAATCCCATAAAAATATGTATACTAAATGAAGATATTAGTTGAATATATGGTTTATTGGTGAAATTCACACTAATAGTTGGTCAAATACATGATTTATAAATGTGTGAAGCTGGAAACCTGGATAAATAATTAAACACATAACATATAGTCATCATACATGACATATAAATCATTAATACTCCATATAAAAAGAACACTCCAAGTCATTCAGCATGTTTCGTGGACACACGATGTGTAGGTAGAGTATATGTCATGTGGTTCCATGTCTGAATAACACACTTATTCGGTATTGGGTTATGTGAAAACAAAGTAAGAGGAACACATGGAGAGTAGTTAGTTAGTACACATCATATAGTCCAACCGAGATACATGTAAAATCCCCATGTGTTTATCTTAGATACATGATAATCAAGGAACATGGAATGTAACTCTTATGTACATGTTGTGTAGTATCATAATAAATGATATAATTAAATTACATTAAAATAATTAACTACATCATTAAAACCTAACTACATTATTGGAACTAGATGTGTTTTATTCTATAATAAAGGTTTTGAATAATTAATAAATGCTCAATTAATTTATTATAATTATCTGTAATTATTGGTTATGTAATTTTATTTTCCAAGAATATAGTAATTATGGGTATCTCCAAGTGACTTTGGATGGACATTAAGATAAATAGAGTTAATTAATTAATTAATAAGTGCAAGCATGTTTATCTTAATAATAAAGAAAAAATTTAAGTGAATGATAGCCATTGTGTTTTTGTTTATTTATTTCATGTGTATAACCATTCATGATATTTGACTAGACTTGTGTATGAGTTGGTTTTATTAAATTTTATTTTATTTCATGATTTTTCAATTATTTATTATTAAATTAAATATTATGGCTTGCAATTCATCCCTCTCTATTTTATTATGTAGGCTTGTGTGTCCATGGTTGTTTATGTAATTACTATTAACCAATCCTTTGATTCCCCTCACATGTGTGTGAGTTATAAAAATATGTAATAAAAGGAGTATCCCAAGGTTCATGGAGGCATTTCAAGAGGGAACCGGGCCAAAACCAACTCAGGTGATACACATGTGGATAGGTGGAATATTGTAACTTGTGCCACGACTGGCATAATGAGTTTCCCCTTAGGGTCTTAGGTTTATTTATTGTACACTTAGTAAATAAACTATTATATAAGGTCATTATCAGTTTATTCATATATTTATTTATTTCTTCCTTATGCATTATTTATTTTATGGTTACAAGATCATGATCACATAAATAAATAGACTAATATTAAAGGATGGAATTAAAATAAATAGATTATATGAAAATATTTTATCAAAACATCATTGCACACTTAAGTAAAATCAAATTAATTTTAACAAGGCTTGTAAAGTTCAAAAAAAAAATCTTTACATATAATAAATGAGATCACTTAATTTTATATTAAGTCATACTAAGCATTTCATTACTTAATTAGAAATGAAACCAGTAGAACTAAGTTCTTGAATAACCCTTATTGGGATACTTACTTTTATAAAGGGAGTTATTATGTTTTTTTGGGTTTAATTAACAATTTTACATAAAAAAGGATTATCCATTTCTAAGATTTGTGTAACTTGGTGGTAAGTGTTGAGGAAATCCAAATTAGGATTTTAGGATTGGGGAATCCACTCAAAGGATCAAGGTGATGTAAGATCAGAGTGGTAAAAGACCTATCTACCTAAATAACCTTGAGTAATTGGTTAATCCCTTTCTTGGGTAATTATAAGGGACATATGGATCCTTTCTACTAGAGAATTTAAGGAACTAGACAGTCTTGGTCCAATGGTGAGGGCTGTTGGGACTTGATAAAATAGTAGGATACTTAATAAAAATAACTTCATTATGTATCAAATAAACTATAATCAAGTTTAGTACTAATAATATTCTCTCTTACAATTTTATAATAATGAAAAGTTCATAAATCACATTATCCATGTGATAATGATTATTGAAAAACCATCTCCTTATTGGAATAAATTTCTATTAATGGTTCAGACTCTTGTAGTTTGTGTTTCACTCTGAATAGAAATATTATATTCTAGAATCCTCAATGATTGATCTTCCTATAAAGTAGGTGAATGATAAGGAGTTCATTATCTATGATAGAAACTTGAGTAATTCATTACATCCATTGGTATACACTCTAAATAGTGTTCCAAATAAAATATAAATGGAATATTATATGAGTTATAGCATGGGAAGAAATATATTTTTTCATGTATTTATGTATATATATATATGAATCATTTTCTAATACTAATTCGAGAAAAAGTCTTACATCGTGAGGAATAATGAGTATCTGTGTAGTATATACTAAAGATATAAAAGTTCATTTTCTATATAATCCTTTAGATATAAAGGTAATAATAAAAATATGTTCCATATTTATAGAAAGGAAACACATATAAAAAGGAAAAATTTGATACAATTTATACTTTTATGAAGTCAAGGATTAGGACACACGTGAGTTTTTATAAAAAAAAATCTATAATACTTGGTAGAAAAGGTTTTTTCCTGAGACATAGTTACTATATATGTCATCTAAGGAAGTAATATAACTTGAGATATATTATTTTATTATCATCATGTAATATTAAATTTTATTCATTGAAAATAATGAACCCCTATCTTATAATAAAGTAGTAAATATATCATAAGTTTCTAGGTAAAAAAGCTATGGATTCTAAAATGGGTTCTATGTACCAAAATAAAGTTTGGAGTTTTATAAATACTTAGGTTAGTATAAATACCATTGTATATAAATGTGTATTGAAGACGAAACTAGATATGGATGGTAAATTTAGTATCTATAAGGAAAAATTAGTTACTAAATGTTTCAAGAATTGTCAAGGAACAAATTATAACAGAACCTTTTCACTAGTTTCTATAATGGAATATATTAGAATTAAAATTCTCATAGAAACATAAAATTATTATGTAATTTGAAAAATAAATTTCAAAATCACATTCTTAAATGTAAAACTTTTGGAAAATATCTATATGACACAACTAGAACGGTTTTTGAATCCAAAAAATTTCAAAAAGGTATGTGAGTTATAAATATTAATTTATAGATTGAATAAAGATAAAGATAATGTAATATTCATTTTTATAATCCTATAGAATAGTTTTTTTATTTAAAAATAAAAGTGAGATGTGTGTCTATAAAAGGATTAGTGGGAGTGTTATAGTCTTCTAAGTGATATTTTTTATGATGTTTTACTAATGGGAAATGAGATACCAGTCTTACAGTTAGTTGAGACATGGTTAGATTAATACATATCCATAAAAAACATGGGTGAAGTATCATAAATTATAAGGATAAAAATATAAAGATATACTCCTAAGAAGATACTTGGACTCAATCAATGTATATGCAATAATAAGGCATTGAAAATATATAATATGTAAAAATTCAAGAGTGGGTTATTTTCAATGTCACATGGAATACATACCTCTAAGAAAATGTGTCCTCAATCATAACATGATAGATAAATAAGGAGTATAATCCCCTATGATTCATAAATTGGATCTATCACATATACCATGCTTTGTACTAGGCTTGATGATGTCTATTAAGTGATCATGGATGGAAGATATCAATTAAATCCATGATATCCACATTGGGAAGTAATTAAAACAATTATAAAGTACTTAAGGTTTGATATATTCTTGGTATATAGAGGAGAATAATAAATAGTTATGATGGGATACATATATGCTAGTTTTTAAATAGATAAAAATGATCTAAATTCATAATCAAGATATGTGTTTTTCCTCAATGGATGTGCAGTGAGCTGGAGAAGTTCAAAAAAACCTGTGGTCACTGATTCTATAGTAGTGTCTGGGTATATTACAACTTCTAATAAAACTAAAAAGAAACAATTTTATGCATTTTTATCCAAGATATTGGTGTAGCTTCTAGTAGTATAGACCTATTTTAGTGTACTGTGATAATATTGTTGTAATGGTCAGAGCTAAGAAGCCCAATTCACACAAATAGATGAAACATATACTTTAGAAGTATCTCTCTTGAGAGATTTTACTCAAATAAGTGAATACATATTTATAAAAGTTTCCATATAAGATAATGTGGAAAATCAATTAAAAAATCCATATCTTAGCATAAATATGAACATCATGCGAGAATTGGAAAGTTGAAAATTATTAGCAGTTGTCTCTAGTGAAAGTGGTAGTTTGTTGGAGTTGGTGCCCTATAACCAATTGATCTTTTACATTTAATTACTATATCATGTATATATATATAATATTCTTATAATGTCTTGAATTTACTTTTTAATCCTTTATGTGATAATGGCCTTATAATATTTGTCACATTAGTAAGTTATAGTAGTTTATCTCTATAATGAGAACTTAAAGATTCCATGAAGATATTATTAAATATATTTCCTATAGCCTAGATACTTTAGTTTTATAGGAAATAGATAAATTTTTACTATTAAGTGTTTGGGGGATCACAAACATTAATACTTTTTCTCATGAAGTTCGCACTTCGTGATCCCCAAGGAGGGGGGCTATGTGAAAAAAACTACTAATAGAAACACTGTATTATTAATGTATTATTGGGAGTTTCTTTACACGAGTGTGTGTATTGGTCATTTTACTTGAGATCATTATTAATATGTATTAATATTCATATACTTTGATGCATGATGAAAACCATGATGTATTTTCTCATGGTGAAATACATTGCATCAAGTGTTTTATGATTTGTATGGAGTTGATTTAATGATTACATTAGAATTTATCCCTTATGAGTTATGGAAGAAGATATATATAACCATTTAACTAAGATAAAACTGTTTGAGTTAAATACATGTACATGGTAGTATATAGGCAATTTAATCATAGAAAGTTAAATAATGATAAATCAAGTAGAAAAGATGATGAAACATGTACAAGTCATACTTGATGAGATATTAGTTGAAAAAATTATTATATAACACTATATATCTCATAATAATGTTATCATTATAACTTATTCTTTTTCAATATGGGATAGGATATGTTTCTAGATACCACTCTTAGTCAGTGGGTTATACCCACTACCACTAAAAAATGTAGCCTAAAATATTGTGAACTAAGTGAGTCCAAAATTTAAATAAATTATATCGAATGTACTTTTAAGAATAAATTAATTTATGGTTTATAAAATGATATTTTATTCAAGTAATGACTTTTCATAAATTCAATAAAAAATTATTCAACAAGAGAATAATTATTTGAATTTTATCACTTATTTATTGATACATTAAGTAAAGAAAATAAATATTTATTCACAAGTTAAGTGTATGTAAATATTTATTTTATCAAATGAATATTTTATTATTATTAAAGGTTCAGTAATTTTATGGGTCATTCAGATAGAGTCGATGATACGATATATATATATATATCATTTAAATAAATATTTTTTTAAGAAATGACATTAGATCATTATTGGTTAATTAAATAATAAATATTTTTATTTTAGAGAGATTAATGTGTAATTTATTTTAATATCATTTAATTAAAATTTTATTTACTTATGATATGATATTAAAATATTACATGTCACCTAAAAATAATAATAATAATTTTTTATTATTTAAGAGATAAGGGACATTTATTTTTATTTACAATATTTCATGTCACCTAAAAATAATTGTTTCATTATTATTTAAGAATAATATGTCATGGGGTTTTTTATTAGGATTAAATTAGAAGATTGAAATTTATTATTATTCTTTTAATGGAAAATGATTTATATAATGAAAAATGTTTCATGGCTTTTGATATAATTTTTATTTGGTTCGACATCATCTCAAGTTCTTGAGAGAAGAATATAAAGAATATTCTCTCCTCTCAAATTTAGAGAGATAATAGAGATTTCTAAGTGATCAACTATGAAAAACGACAAACACTTTATTATCTCACTTTATCACCAATGAATCAAGGTTGATGTTTTGGGAATCTTGGAATTTTTTTGGATTAAAATAAATGGATCCATATTTATATTCTAGGAAATAAAATGAACAACAAAGAGAAAAATATGAATCAACACAAATAATACATGGTAATTATTTTATTCAAATGATTAAATTTATATTTTTGTGTTAATGATCTTCATGATATGTCGGTACTTTCATCAATTTTGGATTATAATAATTTTAAATGGCCACTACACCCACTACTTTATATATGCCCAGAACCAACAGGTGGTATTAGGTCGATCTTGTATATTTTCTTTTTATTATTTTCTTTTTATTTTCTTAAATTAATCTCAAGGGTCTCATTTAGGTTCTAATGGATGGGGCCACATGTGAATCAGAATTTGTATGATCAAGAAATAGATAGATAAAATAAAATTGATTCACCAAAATGTGATTAATTTCATTAATTAATTTATTTTTTTAATATAAAAAAAATAAAATAAAGGGGTTGTTTGATTGGTCAAAATGGGTTTTATATTTTTTATTTATATAATGTAGTTTGTTTCCACTAGGTGTGAAACCTAGTGGTTGCATCTCTATGGGTCTCATGAAAGGTCTCAGGGTCAAGTCTTCCCATGTACTTGTAGGTGCTTTAGTTGCTTTGTTTCATTGTACAACCCCCTCCCCGAACTGTTGTAATGTTTTTTATTTATTACACACACAAATTAGTGTATGTGTGTAAATGTGTTTGTGTGTGTATATATGTGTGTATATAGTTTATATATTAAAAATAAAAAAGTGGATGATCAGGTCATCTATCCCCCTTCCCATATATATATATATATAATTGAATTTTGTTTATATATATCATTATATATATATGGTTTTTTTTAAATTAAGAATTAATTTCTGGAAATTTTAAAATTGTTAGGGACCCTAATTGAAACCCAGAAAAGTAATTTAAATTTATTTATTTATATTAAGATATTAAATGACCATTAATATAAATTTTGAGTACATTTATTCATAAAAAATATCATTTTATGGTAAATAATCATGATCTTTACTAACCTATGCATCCTTGGTTTTAATTTAATTTAATAATTGAATAGTTTTAATTTGTAATAATTATTATTAAATTAATATTGATGATCAATGAATCATCCCACCATCTTAAAATTGTATAGGGGGTCTGCTGTCTATATTTAATTAATAAATGTAACTCCTATTTTCTGAGATCCCCTTAATTGTCTGTGAGTATATAATCATAAGGATAGAGGATACTTGTTGTGTCTTTCATGTGATGAGATAGTGATAATTCAAACAAATAATAAACTTGAGAAAACGTGGGATGTTGAAACTTGAGTCAAAATGTAATAAAGAAGTTCCTCCACCTAGGGTTCAGGATGGTTTATTCTCACTTGATAAACTAACTAGTAGAATAAAGCTCATGATTATTCAAATTTATTAATCTTAGCAATGTTAATTATTTTACACAGTTTCAATCAAATAGTTAAGATAATTAATAAGCATGTCTATAAAATGGAAAATATGGGTAATGAAATGTTTTATGTGTATTGTTAATTATTTATATAAGGTGACAACATAAAAAAATGACATGCATACGAGGTAAAAATGGATTTCACTCATGAATGTAATAAAACCCTTTAAAGGAAAAATATTATGTTAGGTAAATTCCTTCCATTACTAATTTATAATACAACCCTAGTTTGAAATATTGGTCTGGATAGGGTAGAGAGTATTTCCAACTATCGAGGAGTTCTAATGATGATGATGGTTTGACTTAGCCAAATTGTCATTAAGAGAAGTGGTCTTAGCTTAATTTCTATAATTTATATTAAATAATTTACTAAATCCTTATATATAATTTAAGGATTGGGAATTATACTAAACATATTATGGAGTACGAATTTAATGAACTGGGAAAGAGTAAATACTACCTAAATATATTTTAACAGCATCATGGCCATGGTATGGTTTATAAGAAGGGAAATGTGGTTCCTTGCTATTATAATATCCAAGTAATAATATAATCTAAACCCAATAGTAACAGATTTTGGGATTTGATAAAATAGTGGGAGACATAAATTATTCATTGATCAATAATGTCTAAATTTTAAATCAAAATCAAGTATTAAAAACTATTATTTTATTTGATGTAGATAATGAAAAACAATACCAATAATACATTATAATTGTGATTAATATGAGATAATTATCATATCATCACCAATAAAAATTTCCAAGAGTGGAACTAGAGTATTTATATCACACTACACCAAGAAAAGAAATTTTATATACTATAATCCCCACTACCTAAAGTTCCTCCACAAGAAGTAAGGGAGGATGAAAAAAATATCTCCTAGAGACCTGTGGATGATGGATTGAATTTATAATGATTTATATTCTCATGAATGGATAATTATCCTTAGAAGAAAAATTAATGTATAGATTCTTATTCCATGTTCACTCATATATAATTACTCTATCTTGAGAGATATAGACATGAATTTTATATGATCTACAATGCTCTTTTTAAATGAAAATTAGAGAAGGAATCCATGTTGAACCTCATGTAATCAATTTAATAGGGTATATTGAGAATTTAGAAACTTTTGGTTTCATTTTGGTCATAGATATATCCATAGATCTCTTGATGTCACCATTTCTTCCTTTTTCTTAGTTTCTCAAGCTTTATTAGTAATTTTAATATGAATAATATGAAGAAATAACTTCTAGATATTTTAACCATGATTTTCTAGGTTGATAAGGATATGTAAAAGAATAAACCTTATATCTATATGGTAAATAAAATAAAGGTAAATGAAAAATTTCCCATGGAAATATTTATTCCTAACACACCTATAAACTTACTTTATAATAAGAAAAAGATCCAAAGAGAGGGAAAAGGGTATGATACAATTTGTTTTTTATTTAGAAATAATAGAAGGAGAATTGTACCTCTATAAAGAAGAAAGGGTAAGTTTCTATTATGTTCATCATTGAATCCAATCCATCTATTTCTACTAATTGGTTATTATATATAGCTCATGGATCACGCATTTTATCCAAATATAGGAACCAAGTATATTTAGAAATATTTTTAAAAGTGAGGTGGATCTTAAATCTAGTAATGGTGTAAGGATTTACCCATTAACTATAGGATATTTCCATCCTATATTTCCTAGTGGGATGATTATGATTTCAGATAATTATTATTTTTTTTCAAGCATTATAAGAAAATATTTCAATGTTATGTTTTTACACAAGAAGATTTAAGTTTAAATTTTGAAATAAAAATTGTAACTTTTATAAAGATAGAATATGTTTTTGTATGAAAATTCAAATAATGATACATATATAATATAATTTGATTTTTTTTATATTTAAAATAAATAAAAAATCAAATATTCATGACTCATATCTTACCTAGTTGTGTAATTGTTGATTTGGTCATGTAAACCAAAAGTATTTGACAAAGTCTTATCGAGAAGGGTGTTTAGATTCTTTTAAGCTAAAACCCCTTGATATATATCATGATTTATTTGAAAGAATAATGACCAATGAAACTTATAATGGTAAAGGTTAAATAGAAGAAAGGATTCAATAATTGGTTTATATAAATATATTTGGACCATTTCCTGTGGAAACTATAGGCGGACTATAGCGACCCATACTTTTCATACAAAAATATTACATCTTATTAGATGGATATTACTTAAATAAATCATGATCTATTCCAGAACCATAATAATTTAGTGTATTTTGATATTAGATACATTAAATTATTATTTCAAGAATGATATTTTAAAGGAACTATTGTGGGTGCTCTCAAATTATGTTCGATTTCAGGTTATTTAGGTGCAAAAGAGAGGCTGACCAAGGTCGTCTCTCAAATGAGGAAGTAATTTAAAACAAAATGTTAAAGGTACTTTTAAAATAATTATGAAATAAGTAAACACTACTTAAAAGGATGGGAAGTTCTATTTATAAAGCTATAATAAGTATGATGGAAGTAGATTGTATTTTTTTTTGTTTTTGAAATGTGATTGAGAAAACACAATGAGAATATGTTTTTTAGAAAACAATTTTTAAAAGGAGTAATAGATCTCACTCTACTTATTAATTCACTCATTAATCATTATCATTTAAATTAATACCCCCTTAATTATTATCCCCTAATTTTTAACCCTCTAACTCTATGTGAGTTAACTTAACCACAATGATGAAATGAATTTAACCCTAGGCTATCTTCGGAATATGCAATTGTACCACCCTACTTTGATTTTAGTTATAAGGATATATTATGGTAAGTAGTTATTAGGGTATATATTCACTCTAAAAATAAGGATTAGTTGATTTTGGGGATTATATTTTAACTCTACAAATTGATCCTGTGTGGTTTTGTATTACCGATTAAGATCACACTCTCACAATTCACACAATACCGGACCTCGTGTGTTTTATGTTAATTGTTTAATTTCTTTATTAGTTCCATTTAAATTAAAAACTAAATTAATAGATAATATTAATTTAATTAAATTATCTCATTTATTTAAAATAAACTAATTAATAAGTTAATAGGTAGATCGATTAATAAAAGAACTACTCTTCCATGGGAGGTGTAGTAATCGTAGAAACATATTGCATATGCAAAGGTTTAAAAAGGGTATAGCCCAATATAATTTATAATCTTTATTTTCAGACCAAAAAGGATTATTAAAGGAGAATATAATTGAAAATAACAGAAGAAAATGGAAGAATATAGAATAAATAGAAGAGTAACTAATAATTTTATTACAAAAACACAAATATTATAACATGAGATGGAGAGGAAGGATTTGATGATGGGATCCTTGCTTTAAGAGATCCCCCCTATGAGTATAGGGAGTTACAAAACCTTAAAGGTTATGATAGGACTCCTCTATAGCTCCAAAATTTAAGAACCTAACTCCTTGGACGAACTTGCCAATGGGATGCCCAAGGTGCCAATTTATAGCCAAAATGGGAAGTGGTTTTGGGCACCCAGATTTTGAGATACGACTTGTTTCTTGGTTTTGGGTTCGTAAATGGAATTATATCATCATGGAAAAAATAAAAAAGGTTGTATACCACCATATTTAATCTATCCATGTGAAATTTGGCAGAAAAGGGAGGATTAGAGTGAGATATATGACTGAAATACATAACCCAATCTTTTACTTCATGGAGATTCGGTCCCCTAGACATATTAGTTAGGATAGACCCAAATATGGTTGAATTGGAATTGGGTGTCTTGAGAAGAGTTGTAGAACACTAAATTTGGGATCCTCCCACAAACTTACAATATATTTATATGCACTTATTTCTCTTAATTTTAAAAATAGTGGACAAATGTCCTTGGGATTCCATGTAGTTTGGCCCGTTTTCCTTCTGGATCATCTCCGACCCTCGAAATCACCTCCTCCTAGAAAAAAATCACCAAAACAAGTAAAATTTCACTTTTTAATAGTGATAAATATTTAATAATTGAATTATATAAGATGTAAAATTTGAAATAATATTTTAAATTTTAAATACAAAACAAGCTAAAAAAGTTATGTAAGGGTGAAATAAAGCGGTGAATTGTCATACGATCACACCCCCACACTTACCCTTTTGAAATCATAAGAAAAACCTCATATCATGTATTCCAAAACATTATGAAAATATATTCATGTTCATATTCCTCAATACATAATGGAAATATAGGCAAATTGTGAATCCTATCAAGGGTCAATATCAATAAATTTTAAATTCATTATCTCATAAACTGTGTCAATACAAAATCCAGTGAGATTAACACTAATCATAGAAAAATAAGTTATGGGTATAACATGACTCTAATTACCCCACATTTTTATGTGAAAACCATTCAAAGTTCATATATACACCCTTTAGTCAGTATATTCAGGTCAATTAAAATAATTATTCTTACCTGGTTTAATCCACCGAACATGTTCTACATTCCTTTGCAATCAAATTTTCATACCTACTCACTTAAGAATTATCGAAAGTCAAACCATAAGTTCCCATCCTAGATATCCCCACATGTTTTACATTTCATCACACCCCTCATTTTATAAAATTTTCACTTGGAACAAATCTCACACTCACTCAACCCTTGTTTGATCTCCTCACGACATTATTGTAATAGTTATAATAAGATCAAAGGTCGAAAAAGAGTGAGTTATGACCTGCCAAAGAAACAACCCATATTTTGGGTTTTTTATTGTTTTTGTTTTTGAGAGTGTACAATAGTCGGATAACATGTACACACACATAGGTCAATTCAGTACAGTAATAAAACTAATTGGAATATAAATGAATGCACACATCAACCATTGATATAATATGAATGTTTTTTACCTAACTTGACTATACCTTCAATTGAGTAGGAAAAATTTATCAAGTCACGGTTGAGTGAAAAGTTCTGTGGAGAAATCAATGACACAGTTTATCATGAACAAATATCACAAATAATGGTGTCAAAATCTAAAATGTTTATCATGAAACAACCAATCATATCATCGATGACTTAATTTTTTATAAAAATCAACCTTTTTATGACAAAATATTTCTCATGATTATCATTACAATAATTAATTTGGAAAACATTAATTTTACATATATTCCATATCTAAATGATCGTGTTACATGATAAGTTTTTTTTTGAAAAATTTAACCAAAAACTTCCTATAAAACACACACAAAACACACAAATGAAAATCCTAAATAATTAACCCAAAATGTTTTCCCCTCCCCCAAACTTAAAATATTTCATTTTCCTCAATGTGAACCTATGAGATGATATGTGAACCTAAATTGAATAATTTTAAATAGGACAAATAATATAAAATTGAAAGGATTAGAAACATCATAATATTCTCAAGTGGTGATGGTGTCATGTAGTGTGATGAAATCCACTACATCAGTAGAAATTCCCTCAATGTACTGCTTCAAACATTTCCCATTAACTATAAATCTCTTTATTGTGTCCTCTTATGTGATATCAACTACACCATAAGGAAAAAAAATTATATAAAATATAAGTACATAACCATGTGGAATGAAACTTACCAAGAATCAGCTTTAGTCATGAACTATCAAGTAATATTTTACCTCCAACATGAAAATCCATTTGTTGGATCATTTTGTCATGAGATTATTTTTATCTTTCCTTTTAAATCCTTTAGTTCTCATATGATGACAATAGAATCTCCTCAATCTCTTGAATTTTCATCATTCATTGAATTCCAATATCCTTTGAATTCCAGCTTGATCCAAATCCATGTTTCATTTCTTTATACCCCAATATGACCGATGATCAACTTCCACTGGGAGATGCATGCTTTTCAAAAAACAATCTGAAATGGGGACCTACTGATGGGTGTCCTTTATGATGTCCTATAATCCCAAAGTGCATCATATAAGTGCTTTCTCATATCCTTCCTATTCAACTGCATAGTTTTATCCAAAATTTGTTCCAACTTCTGATTTGAAACCTCAACCTGGCCATTTGTTTGGGGGTGGTATGGTGTTGATGTTTTGTGCATCACCCCATAATTTAGAAAGAGAGAAGCCAAATTTATATTTCAAAAGTGTGTCCCTAATCACTGATGATAGCCTTTGGTACTCCAAACCTGTAAAAAATCTATGCCTTGAAAAAGTCCATTATAAAATGAGAATCATAAGTTCTGGTGGCCTTAGCCTCCACCCATTTACTCACATAATCAACAATAACCAAAATTTACAAAAAACCAAATGAACTTGGAAGGGGACCCATAAAATAAATGCCCCATACATCAAAAATATCACAGAATAGTATGGGTTTTTGGGGCATATCATGTCTCCTAGAAATTTTCCTAGTGTGTTGGAAATGAGAGCATGACTTACAAAATAGATGAGAATCTTGGAATAAGATATACCAATACAATCTAGAGTTTAAAACTTTACTATCTATTCATTGGGTTCCAAAGTTTCCTCCACATGAAAGTGTATGTAAGATATGTAGAATATACTCAAACTCATGATTAGGAACACACATCCTAATAACTTGATAACCACACATGATCCAGAGGTAGGGATCATCCCACACATAAAATCTAGACTAACTGTTTAATTTTTGGACTTGAAGTTTCTTTAAATTTGAAGGAATTTTATAGGAAACAAAGTAATTAACTAAATCAACATACCATAGATGTGTACCTGACATGGAATAAAGATTCTCATCTGGGAAAGTGTCCTTAAGTGGTACTTGGTCCAAGGTGTTATCCTATAATCTGTGAATAATCCTACTAATGTGGTCCACTAAGAGGTTTCCTAGAACCTACTTATCCTTTATCTCAATATTTAATTATTGAAGAAGGATCATCCATCAGATGTGCCTGGGATTTGCATCTGGATTCTTTAAGAGGCACCTCAGAGCTGCATGGTTAGAACAAACAACAAATTTATAGTCTAATAAATATGAATGAAATTTATCTAAAGAAAATATTACAGAAAAAACTCCATTTTTTGGTTTTATAGTTTGATTGGGATTAATCCAATGTCCTAGATGCATAGGTAATCACATGTGAACTTCCTTACACCCTGTGTGATAAGACACCTCCAACTGCGAAGTTGGATGTGTCACACATAAAATCCAAAGGAAGCTCCCACCATGGGGGATGCATGATTGGTGGAGTGGTTATATGTTTCTTTAACTTATCAAAGGAATTCCTACATTAATCATCAAACACAAATTAAAAATCCTTTTGATGTAATCGTGACATAGGAAGAGTAATCTTACTAAAATATTTAATGAAGCACCGATAAAATTCGGCATCCCATAGGAAAGATCTAACATTACACACACATGAAGTATATGGTAAGGATAAAATAATATCTAACTTAGATTTATCAACCTCTATCCCATGTTTTGACACTACATCCCCTAAGGAAATGCCATGATCTACCATGAAATAGAACTTTTCAAAGTTCAATACCAAATTTTTCTCAATTCAATGATTCAACACCATTCCCAAACTAAATATGCATTCATCAAATGAAGATCCCTAAACTATAAAATCATCTACAAATACCTCCATGCAGGTCATAATGAAATATGAAAAAAATACTCACCATACATATCTATAAGGTACCTGGGGCATTTCATAGTCCAAATGGAATCCTTCAGTAGGGAATTGTACCAAATGAACAAGTGAATGTTTTCTTCTCTTGATCCTATGAAGCTATAGGAACTTTAAAATATCTAGAAAATCCATCCAAGAAATAATAGTGTGTTTTTCTAGCTAGTATCTCAAGAAATTGATCAATAAGTGGGAGGGAGAAATGATCCTTGCGAGTGGATTGATTTAGTTTCCAATAATCAATACACACACACCAATTGTTTTGTACTCTCATTGGAACTAACTCCTCTATTTCATTTCTAACAATAGTAATAATAATTTTCTTAGGAACAACCTGAATTGGACTCACCCAATGGGAATATGAAATGGGATAAATTATACCTTCCTTGACCAAATTCTCAACTACTTTTTTAACAACTTCCAAAAGAGTTGGATTCAGTCTCCTTTGTGGCTATCTCACTAATTTAGCCCCATATTCTAGAAGAATCATGTGTATAAAAATGGAAGGGAAAATACCTGATATGTCATCAAAGTTCCACCCAATTGCACTGATTATCTCCCTCAAAATATTTAAAAAAAATTCTTCATGTTCAAAAGGGATATTGTTAGAAATTATAACAGGTAATCTCTCACCACTCAACAAGTATGTGTATTTGAGATTTGTTGGAAATGGATTGAGTTCCAATTAAGGGGGGTGTATTATGGATGGGGACAATGAAGGAACTGAAATACATGCACAATGAACATAAATACCATAATAAACATTATCAAAATCTGATAATAATGCATCAAAACCGTCAACATACTCAACATCCAAGTCACAATTAGAGTGAACATGATCAAAATTAGAATATGAATCCATTTCAAAATCAAAATCTAAGAGAGGTTTTTGCATTAGAAACAGGTGTGGAAGTTCTCTTAGAAATTAAATTAGAACCAATTCTCATAATCTCTCTAAGTATAGGTTAATAAAATTTCATGGGGTTTTTTATTTAGTGGTTCAAAATGGGAGATAACAAAAGAAGAATGGTCCTATGAGGGGTACTTCATAGAGTCCATAACATTAAATATCAAAACTTCATCTCCAAACTCCATGGAAAGTGCACCCTCATGGATATTTATGATTTTTTTTCAGTTTTGAGGAATGGACTACCTAAGATAATGAGATAATGAGAAATTAACTTATCATCCTCCATGTTAAGAACATAGAAATCTACTGGAAAGATCATGTCTCTTACCCGAACAAGTACATCCTCAAGGACTCCTAATGGATATGATGTAGCTCTATTCACCAATTTCACCACTACTCTAATCAACTTTAACTCACCAACCTATAAATAAGATAATATAGAGTGAGGCATCACATTTATAGAAGCACCTAAATCACATAAAGTATCAAAAAAGTGTATCTCCCCTATCTTGCATGGTATGGTGAATGCCCCCAGATCCTTGCAGTTTATTGCAATTACTAGAGTTGGTGTAATGAATGTTGTCACATTCCTTCCAAGATTGATCCTTTCATTTCCCCTGATCCCTCTTCGATTGGTACGATGTTCTTTTAAGAATTTGGAATACCTTAGGATTTGATTTATGGATTCAATAAGGGGTATATTTATCTCTACATTCTTGAATGTGTCCAAAACCTCTTTTATGCATTGCCTCTTGAGCCATATTTTTGGTTTGAACAACTCTATTTGGAAAAGGAAGGGGTTTAGGAAGAACATAATCAATCATTTTCTTACCTTTATCTTCCTCCTTGGGTTTCTCATCAATTAGTATGTAATGGGGATTTTCCAGGGTTGAGGTGAATCCTGAGGGAATGGTAGGTGTAGATGTATCAGTTTTTTTCTTCACACATCTAAATTTGATAAAATTGACATTCCCCTTGTGATTTTTACTAGGTTGGTTTGGAATATTTATAGAGTTCTTACTTACCAGTTCATAGAGGGTGGTGGAAATCTGGATCATTTGTGTCTTAGACTCTCTCAACTCTAAGCATTGACTCTTTAGCTCATTCTGTTGACTAAGAATAATTTGTTTCAAAATATCATCTATATTAGAATATATATTTGGTTGATAATTCCCTTGTTGTTGACTTTTTGATTCTTGGGCTTCAAATTTACTTTGGGGTTGTTGGAAACCCTGTTGGTAAGGCAGAGGTTGCTGGAAATTTTGATGAAAAGGGAGCCTTTATGGTTGTATAGATCCATAACTTATGTCCAATTGATCCTTACACCCTTGGTATTATGTCGGTGCAAATGAATTGTACTTATTATTGTGATTTGGTTATTGTTGCTGCTGATATGGTCGCCCAGGGAATACGACAACGCAATCCTCTCTCTCCTGTAACTGGGGAAAACAGTTGGTTGGGTGGTTTGTTTTAGTTCATATTCCACAAGGCCTTATAGAAGTGGGTTGAGATTTCTTTTGAGAAAAATTAATATATCTCACCACAGTGTTCAATTATTCCAACTTCGTATCAATTAAATGAATTTCAAGATAAGATAGACTTACCTAATGTACTCCCCTGACATGTGGTGAACCTCAGTCACCAAATTGTTGGGTTTTTTGTGCCATTATTTTAATAAATGCATGTGCGGCTACTAGAGTTTTTTCCACAAATGCTCCTCCAACCATGAAATCCACAATGCTCCTATCCATTGTTGTGAGTCCTTCATATATGTACTAGATGAGGATTTTCTCACTGATTTGGTGATGTGGAAAGATTGCGCACAACTTCTCGAATTGCTCTTAGTACACATACATTGACTCCCCTTGTGATTTCATGATCCCTGCGATCTCCTTATGAATGGAAGTGGTCCTTTATACTAAAAAAATCTCTACAAGAAATGATGTTTCAAATCATTCCAACATGTTAGATATTCAGGTTGTAAATAATACATCCAGTCCTTTGCAACTCTATCAAGTGAAAATGGGAATGCTCTTAGTTTTATTTGATCTTCAGAGAAATTTCTTGGTTTAAGGGTTGATAAAACCAAATTAAATGATTTTAAATGTTTGTTTTGAGTATCACTAGATAATCCATGAAATTTTGGAAGTAGGTGAATTAACCCAGATTTCAGTTCAAAATCTAATTCATGATTTGGTTATGCAATACAATTTAGTTGATAGTTAATATCCGGTACAACCAATTATTGAATGGTTATATTAAGTTAATTATTATTGTTTTCAGCCATTGGTTCTTGATTTATGTTTGATTTAGAAGTGTTTCCAATTTTAATGTTATTATAGTGGAGGAATTTCTCAGTTGGGTAAATGTCGACACTTCCCGCAGACCGAGATTGTCTCATTCGAGCCCTATGGTTACGTTCAATCTTGGGGTCTAGATCAAAGAGATACATGGGATAGGATCATGTCATAAATCATATAAATTGAGAAACTTATACCATAATATCATGAGAATAAGTTTCAATTAATGGTTTAATAGAGAAGAAAATAGAGAGGAAGAAGAAAGAGAGGAAAAAAAACAAAAATTGAGAAAGGGGAAAGAAGAAGGAAGAATGAAGATAAAAAATGATAAAATAAAAGTAAAAAAATACCTATAATTAGTTGAATAAAATACTTTAATACTTTGTAACAATGCCAATTTTAAAGGTGATATCATGGGCAGTCTCAAATGATGTTCGATTTTAGGTTATTTAGGTGTAGTAGAGTGTCCTACCAAGGTCGTCTCTCAAAGGAGGGAGTAATTTAAAACAAAATATTAAAGATACTTTGAAAATAATGATAAAATAAATAAACACTACTTAAAAGTATGGGGGTTCTTTTTATAAATCTATAAGAATCATTCTGAAAGAAGATTATATTTTTTTGTTTTTGTTTTTGAAATGTGATTGAGAAAACACAACGAGAAGATGTTTTTTTAGAAAACTATTTTTAAAAGGCCTAATAAATCTAACTATACTTATTAATTCACTTATTAATAATTATCATTTAAATTAATATTCAATTAATTATCATCTACTTATTTTTTAACCCTCAAACCCTATAAGATTAACTTAACCACAAATATGAAATAAATTTAACCCTGGGCTATCTTCAGAACATGAAATCGTAGCACCCTGCTTTGATTGTCATTCTACGTCTAGATTTTGGTCAGTGGTGAATTAGGGAACAAATACACTCTATAAATAAGTATTAATTGAGTTTAGTTATTATATTTTAACTCTAAAAATTGATCCTGTGTGCTTTTTTATTACCGATTAAGATTGTGCTCTCATAATTCACACAATACTCAACCTCGCGTGTTTTGTATTAATTGTCCAATTGATTTATTAGTTTCATTTAAATTAAAAAATAAATTAATATATCATATTAATTAGATTAAATTATCTCATTTATTCAAAATAAATGAATGAATACGTTAATAGGTAGATCAATTACTAAAAAGAACTATTCTTCCATGGGCGGTGTAGTCACCGTAGAAACATATTTCATGTGTAAAGGTTCAGAAAGGCTATAACCCAATATAGTTTATAATATTGATTTCAATCCCAAATAGGATGATTAAAGTAGAATATAATTGATAAAAACAGAAGAAAATAGAAGAATATAGAATAAAAAGAAGAGGAACTAAGAAGTTTATTACTCAAACACAAATATTACAACATGAGAAGGAGATTAAGGCTTCGATGAAGGGATCCTTGCTTAAAGATCCCCCCTATGAGTATAAGGAGTTACAAAAAAATCAAAGGTTATGAGATTAATCCTCTATAAATCCAAAATGTCATCATTTCAATTCTTAGTTGAACTTGTAAATGGGGTTCCCAAGGTGCCGATTTATAGCTAAAATGGAAAGTGGTTTTGGGCACCCAAATTTTGATATGCAACTTGTATCTCAGTTTTTGGGTTGGTAAATGTCCTTATATTGACATGGAAAAAATATAAAAGTTTTAGGCCTTAATATTTAATCTCTTAATATCAAATTGGGATACCAATGGAGGATTACACTGAGAGATATGGATGAAATATAGAACCGAATCTTTGACTTCATGCAGATTTGGTACCCTAGACATATCAGTTTGTATGGGCCCACAGATGGTAGATTTGGGTTTTGGTTACTTGAGATGAGTTGTAGAACAATGAATTTGGGATCCTCTCACAAAATTTTAGAACATTTGTATGTAAATATTTCTTTTAATGTTCAAAATATTTGACAAATTTCCTTGGGCTTCCATTCAGTTTGGCCCATTTTCCTTCTGGATCATCTCCGACCCTCCAAATCACCTCCTCCTATAACAAAATTACAAAAAAAAGTAAAATTTAAATTTTTCACAGTGATAAAAAATTAATAATTTAATCAAATAGGATGTGAAATTTGATATAATATTTGAAATTTTAAATACAAAACAAGATAAAAAGGTGATGTAAGGGTTAAATAAAGTAATGAATTGTGATGCGATCACACCCACACACTTACCCATTTTCACTATAAGGAAAAACCTAAAATCATGTATTTCAAAACATTTTGACAAGATATGAATTTTCATATTCCTAAATCCACAGTGTAAATATAGGAAAATTAAGAATCACATCAAGGGTCAATATCAATAAATTTTAAATTCATTATCTCATAAATTGTGTCAAAAAAAATTCAATAAGATTAACACTAATCATAAAAAAAATTCATAGGTTTACCATGACACTAATTCCTCACATGTGTTTGTTCCAACTATTCAAAGTTCATATCTCCACCCTTTATTCATTATATTTAGGTCAAGTAAAATAATTCTTCTTACCTAGTTTAATCTACCAAACCTATTCTACATTCCTTTGCAATCAAATTTCAATCTCCACTCACTTAAGCATTCCCAAAATTCAAACCATAAGATCCTGACCTAGATATCCCCACATTTTGTACATTTCATAACTCCCCTCATTTATTATTTTTGTTGTTTTTTCAAAATTTTCACTTGGAACAAATATGAAACTCAATAGTCAAACCTTGTTTGATCTCCTCATGACACTAATTTTAGTATTTATAACAAGATCAAAGGTCTAGGAAGAGTGAATTCTGACCTGACCAAGAATAAACCCATATTTGTGTGTTTTGTTTTATTTTTTTGATTTTATTGAAATTTATACAACATCTACACACACATAGGTCAATTAAGTACATTAATAAAACCGATCAGAAGAGAAATGAACGTATGCATCAAACATTGATATAAGATAAATGTTTTTACCTAACTTGAAAATTCCTTCAATTGAGTAGGAAAATTTTCTCAAGTCATAGTTGAGTGAAAAGTTGTGTGGAGAAATCAATGACACAATTTACCATGAAAAAATATCACAAATAATGGTGTCAAAATCTAAATGGTTTATAATCACACAACCAATCATATCGTCTAAGAATTCAATTTTTATAAAATTAAACCCTTTGATGATGAAACATTTCTTAGGATTATCATTCCACTAATGAATTTTTGAGAATATTAATTTTACATATATTCTATATATAAATGAGTGTGTTACATGATAAGTTTTTTTTTATTTTTTTTATTTTTGAAATTTTTAACCAAAAACTTAATAGAAAACACACAAAAAACACACAAATATAAATCCAAAATAACTACCCCAAAATATTCTCCCCTTCCCCATACTTAAAATATTACATTGTCCTCAATGTGAACCCATGAGATGATATATTCACATGAAATGTAGAATTTTAAATGGGATAAATAATATAAAAGTGAAAGGGTTAGGAATAACCTGATATTATCAAGTGATTATGGGGTCGTGCAGTGTGATAAAATCCACTACATCAGTAGAAATTACACCAATGTGTTGCTTTAAACATTTCCCATTGAATGTAAAGCTCATCCTAGTGTCTTATTGTGTGATATCCGCTACATCATAAGGAAAAACATTAGATACAATATAAGGACCTAACCATCTAGAATACAACTTACATAGAATCAACTTTAGTTATGAACTATAGAGTATGAGTTTCTCTCCAACATAAAACTGCCTTTGTTGGATCATTCTATCATGATCTGATTTTGATATTTCTTTGTAAACCTTGAATTCTCATAATATGAAAATTAAATCTCCTCAAGCTATTTAATTTATATCTTCCTTGGAATTCCAGCTTAAGAAAAATCTATGTTACATTTCATTATAGACTAATATGATCGATTCTCAGATTCCATTGGGAGAAGACATGTTTTCCCAAAAAACAATCCGAAATGGGGAAACACCGATGGGTGTCTTGTATGATGTCCTATAATCCCAAAGCACATCATCCAAGTTCTTGATCTAATCCTTCCTATTTGGCTACACAGTTTTATCCAAAAAAAATTTCAACTCCCAATTTGAAACCTCAGCCTGGTCATTTGTTTAGGGGTGGTATGATGTTGATGTTTTCTATATCAACCCATACTTTCGAAGGAGGGAAGACAAATTATGATTGTAAAACTGAGTCCCCTGATCACTAATGATATCCTTCGGTACTCCAAACATGAAAAAAATATTTTCCTTGAAAAATTCCACTACAACATAAGAATCATCATTCCTGGTGGCCTTGGCCTCCACCCATTAACTCACATAATCAACAGTAACCAAAATGTATAAAAAACCAAATGAACTTATAAAGGGACCCATAAAATCAATTCCCCAGACATAAAAAACCTCACAAAATAGTATGGGTTGTTGGGGAATCTCATGTCTACTATAAATGTTCCCATTATGTTGGCAACGAGAGCATGACTTATAAAATAGACGAGAATCATGGAATAATCTAGGTTGACATAATCTAGAATCTAAAAATTTCCTAGCTGTTCATTGGGGTCCAAAGTGTCCTATATATGAAAGTGTATAGAATAAATGTAAAATATACTCAAACTTATGATTAGGAACACAAATCCAAATAACTTGATCACTACACATGTGCCATAGGTATGGATCAACCCACACAAAAGATCTAGACTCACTCTTTAATTTTTTGACTTGATGTTTCTTTAAATTTGCAGAAATTTCAGAGGAAACAAGGTAGTTAACTAAATCAACATACCAAGTATGTGTACCTGATATGGAATAAAGATGATCATCAGGGAAATTTTCCCGAAGTGGTACCTAGTCAAAGGTGTTAGCCTCTAATGTGTGAGTAACCCTACTTGTGTGGTCCACCATGAGGTTTTATGAACCCTTCTTTTCCTTTATCTCAATATTTAATTCTTAGAGAAAGATGATCCATCAAATGACTCTAGGATTTGAATCTGGATTCTTCAAGAGGTACCTCATAGATGCATGGTCAAAAAACACATCACCTTTAGAGACAAATAAATATGAAAGAAATTTATCTAAAGAAAAATGACAGCAAGAAACTCCTTTTCCTTGGTTGTGTAGTTTTATTTGGCTGAATCCAATGTCCTCAATGCATAGAAAATCACATGTGAACATCCCCCCACCCTCTGTGATAAGAAAAATCTGACCAAAAAGTTAGATGCATCACACATAAGATGAAAAGGAAGATCCCATCGTAGGGGATGTATGATTGGTGGAGTGGTTAGATACTTATTTAACTCATAAAAGGAAGTCCTATAAGAATCATCAAACACAAAGTTATAATCCTTCTAAAGTAATTGTGACATATAAAGAGCAATATTACTAAAATATTTGATGAAGAACCAATAAAATCCTGCATCCCTAGGAAAGATCTAACATATATCACCCATGAAGGATAGAGTAAGGATGAAATAATATCTACCTTAAATTTATCAACCTCTATCCCATGATTTGGCACTACATTCCCTAAGACAATTCCATGCTCTACCATGAAATGGCACTTTTCAAAGTTCAATACCAGATTGTTCTCAATACAAAAATTCAACACCTTTCCCAAACTAAAGATGCATTCATCAAATTAAGATCCATAAAAAGTAAAATAATCCTCAAATACTTCTATATAGGTCTCAATGAAATCTGAAAAAATACCCACCATACACCTCTGTAAGGTATATGGAGAATTTCATAGTCCTAATGGAATCCTTCTGTAGGAAAATGTATGGAATGGATAATTTAATGTTTTCTTCTCTTGATACTATGGAGCTATAGAAACTTGAAAATATCCAGAAAATCTATCCATGATACAATAATGTGTTTTCCTAGCTAGTATCTCAAGAATTTGATCAATAAATAGGAGGGGGAAATTGTCCTTATGAGTGGATTGATTTAGTTTCCTATAATCAATACACACACACCAATTGTTTTGTAGCCTCATTAGAACTAACTACTCTATCTCATTTCTAACAACAGTAACACCACTTTTCTAAGTAAAAACCTAAATAGGACTCACCCACTGTGAATCTGAAATGGGATAAATTTTAACTACCTCGAGAAAATTTTCAACTTATCTTTTAACAACTTCCATATGAGTTGGATTCAGTCTCCTTTGTGGATGCCACATTGGTTTAACCCCATCCCCCATAAGAATACTATACATGAAAATGGGAGGAATAATACCTGTTATGTCAACTAAGGTCCACCCAATTGCCTTGATGTTCTCCCTAAAAAGATTCAAACTTTTTTCTTCCTGTTCAAAAGGGATATTGTTAGCAATTATAACATGTAATTTCTCACCACTCAACAAGTATGAGTATTTTAGATTTCATGGAAATGGCACGAGTTTCAATGAAGGGGGTGTGATATGGATGGAGAAATTTAAGGAACTAAAGTATGTGCACAATGAACTTCATTAATTTAATAAACATCATCAAAATAATAGAATAATGCATCAAAACCATCATTATACTTAACAACCAAGTTATAATTAGGGTGAACATGATCAAAATAAGAATATGAATCATTTTCAAAATCAAATATAAGAGAGGTTTGTGCGTTATAAGTAGGTTTGGAAGTGATATTAATCATTAAACTAGAACCAATGCTCATAATCTCTCTAAATATATGATAATAAATTTCCATGGGGTTTTTATTTGTTGGTTCAAAATGGGAGACAAAAAAACCAGAATTGTCCTCTAAGGGGTAATTCATGGAGTCCATAACATTAAATATCACAACTTCATCTCCAAACTCCATGTAAAGTGTACCCTTATAGAAATTTATGATCATTTTTTTGTTATGAAGAAATACCTACCTAAGATAATGTTAGCATGAGAACTTACCTGATGATCCTCTATGTTAAGAACATAGAAATTAGCTAGAAAGATCATGTCCCGTACCTAAAAAAGTACATCCTCAAGGACTCCCATTGGACATGTTGTAGATTTGTTTTCCAACTACACCACTACTCTAATCGGCTTCAACTCACCAACCTGTATAGAAGAGAATACAGAGTGAGACATCACATTTATGGAAGCACATAAATCATATAAATCACCATAAAAGTGTAACTACCCTATGGTTCATGGTATTATTAATATGTTAGGTTGGTATGGAGTGTGATATTCTCCAATGATACCAACTAAAGGATCGAAATGTTACTGACTGTAGTATCAGTAATGACGTAGATACTCAATATATAAGAGGGGGGGGGGTGAATTGTATAATTTAAAAAATTCCTTTGGAACTTTTAAAGATGATTATGTTTATCAAGGTTAAACAAGGTAATTCACAAAACCACTAAGTCTACTAACTTTCTTGAATCTGGAAAAGTGATTTCGAGAAAGTGGTTTTGGAAAAGATGGTTCCAGAAAATGAAACTTAATGAAAGTTTAAAAAGATAAATATTATACATTAAAGAATATAGAATCTTAATAAATCAGAGTATACAAGTACAAGGAAGTATAAGATAGTTATATTTTCCTCAACAAACAAAATACAGTGGAAAACTTGAAACAAACAAGTAACAAGTAGTAAGTCTTTTATCCTAAATAAAAGGGTATCCAAAAACCTTGGATAAAGGTCCCTTGATTTATACTTTCAAGAAATTCTATCTTACCCACACTAGGGTAAGCCCTCTATACGAAGATTAGAGTCTGTCTTGCTATCCCTGCAAGCCCTCAACTTTAAGGTAGTCGGAACCTCTGTCTTCCTCAGCAAGGAAGTCCTCAAACTTTAAGGTAGTCATCACCTATTCCTTCCTATCCCCAGAAGCCCTCGAATGTACTCAGCAAAATTCGGAGTCAAACGAAGAAATTATGAACAAGAAGTTTAGTACACACTAAGCATGAGAATCTCTCTCTAGAAAACACTTCAACAACATGTGATCTATAGAGTTATAGAACAGTTCGTCAAAGTTCTGTGCTCTTTCAAATGAACTCCTATTTATAGGCACAACACCAATGGTCAGCTCCCTCCTCTAACAGTCATATTTTTCCTTGAATTTTGGAGGGACCTATACACATGTCACTCAAACAATGGTTAGTTAGTAACTGAATGCACGACATCGTTTTATAACCAAAACATGTGTAAGAAAAAAATGTGGTTACATAACCAAAATCAAATATTCGGAATGTAAGAAAATAAAATTTTGGAGTCTAACCAAAAACACATTCAGTGTCTATAATACAAGGATATTCAGATTTTGTTTTCTAAAAAATTTGAAACCTGAACTCTATAGAATTCTAGAGTATGAATTTCAAGGAAATTCAGAATTTGGATTCACCAGAATTCGTAACTTGAACTTAGAAAGTTCGGAGTCAGAGTTCATGAGAATTCGAAGTCAGAACTCACAAAGTTCAGTGTCTGAATTCATTAGAATTCGGAGTCATGACTCACAAAGTTCGAAGTCTGAATTCATTAGATTTTGGAGTCTGAACTCAGAAGAGTTCGGAGTCTGAATTCAAAGAATTCAGAGTCAGTACTCAGAAGAGTTCGGAATATGAAAACAAAATGCTCTTTATCTAAGTATTATATGATTATGCGGTTTTAGATATGAAACTGAATTTTAAATTTAGATAAGACAATGAACAATGAAAAACATGGTAAGGATAAATTTCCTTGGGGAAGTAAAATTTTTCTTATAGATGTAAAACACAAGGTAAAATGAGATTTTCCTTGAGATAAAGTGTTTTTAATTTTCAAAAAAAGAATGAATGGTAAAGTCATAAGGAGACCTTATTTACTCAACAATATCCCCCAAATATGAAGGAATGGAAAAGTTAGAAGTTAAACTTTATTGACTCAACATAATATCCCTAGATCCTTACACTTTTTTGGAATTGATAGAGTTGGTGTAATGAGTTCTGGCACATTCCTTTCAAGATTGATCCTCTCATTTCCCCTAAGCTCTCTTCTACTGTTATAAAGTTCTTTTAATAATTTTGAATACCTTATTATTTTCTTAAATTCTTCAATAGGGGGTATTTTTATCACCACATGCTTGAATATTTCCAAAACCTCTTGTTGCAATGCCTTTTTTGCCATATTTTCGGTTTGAACAACTCAATTTGGAAAAGGAAGGGGTTTAGGAGGAACATCATCAATCATTTTCTTACCTTTATCTTTCTACTTGGGTTTCTCATCAGTTGGTATGGAATGGGGCTTCTTCAGTGTTGAGGTGAATCTAGGTGGAATGGTAGGTGTAGATATATCAATTTTTTTCTTCCCACTTCTCTATGTGATGACACTAAAATTCCCCTTGGGATTTAGAGTGGGTAGAGAAGGAAGATTTTTAGAGTTCTTACTTACTATATCATAGAGGGCGGTGGAAATCTGGATCATTTGTGTCTTCAACTCTCTCAACTCTGAACCTTGACTCTTCATCTAATTCTATTGATTAAGAACAATTTGTTTCAAAACATTAATAGTATTAGAATATAACTTTGGATGAGAATTCCCTTGTTATTGACTTGTTGATTATTGGGATTCAAATCTTCTTTGGGGTTGTTGGAAACCCTATTGGTAAGGTAGAGGCTTCTAGAAATTTTATTAAAAAGGGGGCCTTTGTTGTTGTCCAGATCCATACCTCAGGTCTGATTGATCCTTCCACCCTTGGTTTTATGTTGGTGAAAATAAATTATACTTATTCTGGGGATGTGGTTGTTGTTTCTACTGATATGGTCTCCAAGGGAATACAACAGCTCAATCCTCTGTCTCCTGTAACTCGGGGAAACAGTCGGTTGGGTGGTCTATTTTAGTGAAAATTCTACAATTCCTCGTAGGAGTGGGTTGGAATATCTTTTGATCCAAATAAATATGCCTCGCTATAGTTGTATATTCTTCCAACTTGGTATCAATTAAATGAATTTCAAGAGAATATGGACTTACCTAATGTACTCCCCTCACATGTGGTGTACCTCGATCTCCATTTTTTTTGGAGTTTTGTGTTATCTTGTAGATCAATGAACATGTGTCTACTGGGGAATTTTTCACCAATTATCTTCCAACTGTGACATCCACCATGCTCCTCTCCATAGGTGCGAGTCCTTCATAGAAGTATTGGATGGGGAGTTGGTCACTAATTTGGTGTTGTGTACATCTTGCGCATAACCTCTTGAATCACTCCCAATAATCATATATTGACTCCCCCTATAATTTATTGATCCCTAAGATCTACTTAAGAAAGGAATTGATCCTTATTACTGGAAAAAATCTCTACAAGAAAATACATTTGAAATCATTTCAACATGTTACATGTCCTAGTTATAAATAATAAATCCAATCCTTTTCAGCTCTGTCAAGTGAAAATGGAAATGCTCTTAGTTTTATTTGATATTTAGGGAAATTTCTTGGTTAAATGGTTACGAAAACCACATTAATTTCTTTTAAATGTTTTATTTGTATCCTCATGAGATAATCCAAGAAATTTTTGAAGTAGGTGAATTAACCAATATTTCAGTTCAAAGTACGATTCAATATTTGGGTATGTAATACAATTTGGTTGATAGTTAATATCTGGTACAACCAATTCTAAAATGGTTATATTAAGTTAATTATTATTGTTTTCAAAAATTGGTTATTGTTTTAGGTTAGATTTATAATTTTTTCCAATTTCAATGTTCTTATAGTGGAGTAATTCCCTAGTTGGTTAAATGTTGACACTTCCCATAGACTGCGATTGTTTGATTCGATACCTAAGGTTGCATTTAATCTCAGGTTCTAGATCAAAGATATCCTTGGAATGGGACCATAATATCATGATAATAAGTTTCAATTGATGGTCTAATTGAGAAGAAAATAGAGAGTAAGAAGAAAGAGAGGAAAAAAGAAAACAAAAATTGAGAAAGGGGAAAGAAGAAATAAGAATAAAGATAAAAAAGGATGAAATAAAATTAAACAAATACATCTAATTAGTTCAATAAAATAATTACCTCTTTGGTAATGGAACCAATTTGAAAGTTTCTATCATGGGCAGTCTCAAATGATATTTGGTTTCAGGTTATTTAGGTGCATTAGAGTCACTGGACAAGGTCATCTCTCAAAGGAGTAAGTAATTTAAAACAACATATTAAAGGTACTTTGAAAATGATGATAAAATAAATAAAAACTAATTAAAAGGATTTTGAGGGGTTCCTGTTTATAAATCTAGAAGAATTATGTTGGAAGAATATTGTATTTTTTTGTTTTTGTTTTTGAAATGTGATTGAGAAAATGCAACGAGAAGATGTTTTTTTAGAAAACTATTTTTAAAATGCGTAATTGATATAACTATACTTATTAATTCACCTATTAATCATTATAATTTAAATTAATATCCACTTAATTATGATCACATAATTTGTTAACCCTCGAACCCTATGAGAGTTAACTTAACCACAAAGATGAAATGAATTTAACCCTGGGATAGCTTTGGAAAATGAAATCGTAGCACCCTGATTTGATTATCGTTATAAGGATAGATTATGTTCAATGGTGAATTAGGGAGAATATAAAATCTAGAAATAAGAATTCATTTATTTTAGGGATTAAATTTTAACTCTATAAATTGATCCCGTGTGGTTTTTTATTACCGATTAAGATCACACTCTCACAATTCACACAATACTCCCCCTCAAATGTTTTGTGTTAATTATTCAATTTCTTGATTAGTTTAATTTAAATTAAAAAATAAATTAATATATAATATTAATTGAATTAAATTATCTTATTTATTCAAAATAAATTAATGAATAATTTAATAGGTAGATCTATTACTAAAAATAACTACTCTTCCATGGGTGGTGTAGTCATCCTAGAAATGTATTGCATGTGCATAGGTTTAGAAAGGGTATAACCCAATATCATTTCTACTATCTATTTACAGCCCAAATATAATGAGTAAAGGAAAATATAATTTAATAAAAAATAATAAATCATAATAATATAGAATAAATAGAAGAGTAACTAAGATGTTTATTACACAGACACAAATATTACAACATGAGAAGGAGAAGAAGGCTTCGATGAAGGGATCCTTTCTTCAAGAGACCCCCCTATGAGTATAGGTAGTTTTAGATTCTAAAAGGAGATTCTGTTAATCTTCTATAAATCCAAAATTCTATCACTTTACTCATTTTCCAAACTTTCAAATTGGGTACCTAAGATGCCAATGTATATCCAAAATGGGAAATGGTTTTGGGCACCTAGATTTCAAGATACCAATTGTGTCCCAGTTTTGGGTTGGTAAATGGAATTATATAGACTTTAATAAAATATAAAAGTTGTCTAAAGGACTATTGAATGTCTCTATGTCATATTTGGAAGCCAATGGAGGATTACAACGAGAGATATTGTGGAAATACAAAACTACATCTTTGACTTCATGCAGATTAGGTCTCCCAGACATATTAGTTCTTATAGGACCACATATGGATGAATTGGGCTTGTGTTTCTTGAGATTAGTTATATCACACTGAATTTGGAATCCTATAACAAAATTTTATATCAATTGGATGCACGAATTTATTTTAATATTCAAAATAGTGGATAAATATCCTTAGGCTTCCATGCAGTTTGGTCCATTTTCCTTCTAAATCATCACCGACCCTCGAAGTCACCTCATCCTACAACAAAATCACCAAAACAAGTAAAGTTTATCTTTTTAATAGTTATAAAAATTTAATAATTGAATCAAATGTGGTGTACAATTTTATATAATATTTATAATTTTAAATACAAAAAATGCTAAAAAAATTGATGTTAGGGTGAAATAAAGTAGTGAATTATGATGTGATCAATCTTAAGCATCTCTCATAAATTTTTTAATATTAATACCCTTATAGACATATCAAACTTAGAACATTCCATCAAGAACTGGGGAAGGAAAAAATAATAATTAGTGATCTCATCTCAATACGGGTAAACATAAGAGATATCAATCAATGATCATACATGAGGATAAGGGTATGAGAAAATAATAATGACAAAAGGAAGTCATACCCAAGTTTAATATCTTTAATCATTATTCATGGAATATAGTTTTTTAATAACAAAAAAACAATATTCATAACTGTATAAAATCATCAATAATCAATAATAAACCATGAGAGCATAACATAAGAATATAAATATGAAAATAACATAATATTATAACATTTTGAACAAGTATAAATAAAAATAGGTTCACCCATTAAGTTAAGGGCATGTAATCAGGTCCTCACATAAACTTATAGACATGAAATTAGGTCTACAAATAAACTTGTGGGCATGAACCAAGTCCACACATAAACTTATGGACATGAAACCAGGTCAATTTATCTTATTTTTAACATGAAATAAGGTTCATGTATAACATAATTATCTCATGAGTTATTCATATTTACCAAATGAATTGGAGGGATATAACAAACCCACCCATCAAATAATCATAATCCATTCATATGTACCCAAAAAATATCATGAAAACATTTAACATTTCATAATAACTTGACCCATTAAAAAGAAAATGGGTTTCATAAATATTTCACCATTATATTAATAAAAAATCCCTATAAATAATAATTATGGTATCATAGAATCATATCCCTATGGAAGAAAAGGATTTCTAACAGAAAGAGAAGAAATATGTTTGGCTTTTATTAAAACAATTATGAACCAATTTGAGTACCAAAGAGATATAAAGTGTACTAAAACATCAAAATTATTGAAATAAATAGAGGATAATAAAAATAATTGGGTTTATTAGATGAGTATTATATAATTTCCCTCAATGTAAATTCAATAATTATTAATCTTGACTAAAATGATATTGAAACATAAATCCCTACCTCAAGTCTTGTCCCACTTCATATGCATTTAAACCTCAAGTATGATTAATATAGATTTATCATAAATCCATTTTATAACCATGTTATTATATATAATAACATATATTATTTACTTATAGCATATTATCACCCATTTAGTGACAAGTTTTTATTAAAATCGTTGTTCTATGTGATAAATGTTTCATTTTTCACTCATGATTCGACTCGACAATTCCAGTCTTTGTTTGATCTTTTTTACATCATATATATAATTTTAATTATATCATAATTATGAAACATAATCATTATATAAATTTTTATAACTATTTTTATCAATTGGTAATGAAAAATTAATTACATCACTTTGTGGAGACGATAATCCACACATAGACATAAGCGATATTTCCATTTCTTAATGGATGTAATTAAAGAAAGGTAAATAATAATTAAAATTTAAAGAATAATTATTATATCATAAATATTATATATATTCATTAAATATATTATTATTACCATTCATGTAAGGCAGAAATGAAAAATGAATCACATCACTTAATAGAGGTTGTAGTCCACACATATGCATGAACGACGTTATCAATTTCTAATGGATGAAAAGGTAAAAAGGTAGATATGATAATATAATTATAGAAGAATA
This sequence comes from Viscum album, assembly GCA_963277665.1. Taxonomy (NCBI): domain Eukaryota; kingdom Viridiplantae; phylum Streptophyta; class Magnoliopsida; order Santalales; family Viscaceae; genus Viscum; species Viscum album. Next base: position 293,159,534 of record OY728144.1, read on the forward strand.
AATATACCATATTAATATACATATATATATATATATATAATTTAATACATAATAATAAACAATCATGTATTAAGATTATAGAAAATTAATCAAATCGCTACATAGAGGTGGTAGTCCACACATACTCATGAGTGACACTTTCATTTCCCATTTTATGGAAAATAGGGTGGATAATGGTGGTAAAATAATCATAATAAAATTTAACTATATTTAAGATATTTAATATTTTATTTTATTATGAATACCATAGATTTATAGGAGGTAAAAAAGAAATAAATTGAAAGAGGTCAGGTATGATGATTACCTCTTCTTCAGCAGACCTCCTTTAGATCCCTTTTTAATGAATATTATATTGGAACTTTAAGAATACCATAACCTCTAAATCTTGCCTAGGTAATTTTAAAATATAATTGTTAGGTTTTATTTGATCTAGGTGGATCAAAGTGGTGTAAATAAGAGAAAATTGGGGTGTCCTTTTATAAGGGAGTGAAGGTGCAATCTTGTAATTTTTGAAAACATTAAAATATTATATAGTCACATTCATGGAAAAGTGGTTCCAAATTTAATTAAAATACATGTTCAAAATTAGATATTCACAATGCATACAATAATGGAATTCCCTGAAAAATGTAATTTCATGAAGAAGAATTAATTATGGGAGAAGATTTAAAGGTGTCCATTCAAAAATATAATTCCATATATTTATATTGAAAAAAGATTTTATTTTTGACTGTATTGAAGATATTATATACTTAAATAATTTCTAAGTATAATGGTGGAATCATTAAAAATAGAGGGCTAAAACACTATCCATTTAAGGGAAAGACTCAACCAAGGGCACATGTGGGAGTAGGGCCGACCATGCCCAAGGGAACCAGGTCAGCCCATCCTGCGAGTGATAGATGAATCGAGAATATGTATAAGGTCCATATGGAACCCAAATGTTGTGTAATATATTAGGGGTGGTTCTACCATGTAGGGTGACACGATGATAGAGAGTTTTCATGGGATGGCGCCATTGAGGGTTTGGGAGTAGACCCCCATACTCACTTCTAGAAAGATAAAGGAAGAAATTGAGTAATACACTATAGCTAAGACATACCACCAGTTCGATGTAGGACATCAAATCATGTATCACTATAGATCCATTAAAGTTATATGGATAAAATGTTGGTTTTATGATAATTCCAAATAGATCCATCCAATTTTTTGGGGTGATCGTTTTTATCCACTAATGATCCATGGTGTTTAAAATGGGTTCTTCCTCCATTGATGAGTCGTGAAAATCATGGATGAGTTTCATCATATTAAACCAAATGAAACATCGATCTCATATGATCTATTAGAGTTCTAGATTCACATTGATAATGATTTCTTTTCAAACTATCTTTCATGAACAAGAAACCCCAAGATTGATGGTCACTTGATGAAATGGAACCTTCGAACGAAGTAAATTATCAATATTAAAGCACAGGTATGATCAAAATGAAATATTCCCATAGTTTCCCTTTAATGAATATTCATTAAATTAATAAGAAATAAATATTCCACAAGAACCTATGCCATAAATATTTAAACATAGAATATGTTGTGTGAAGAATAAAGTCCTCAATCTTTTGGGTATTTAAGTTGAGGTGAGTCCCTGTAATGACCAAAAATTTTACTAATAAAAATTCTTCTTGATATAATTAAATGTCTTATTATGAAAAATGGTTATAAAAAATATGCACTTCTTTGGTTTTATGTTTTTGGATTTTAAAATACCATTAATAATTGTGATTGTTGCTAATATATCCACTGAACAGTGATTATATGATTAGTATAAATATAGGGCTTTAACAAATCCAATTTACTCAGACAAAGGAAGTGATGGCCTCATCTGGTAGAATTGATCCGTACAAAATCCATTTATCAATTCTTATAAAGGAGGTGGCGTCATTGGGATTTTCTCTTGATCAATCCTAAGTCGAGCTTCAATAAATTATGCTCAAATGAAACTTCCCACGAGAGATGTGGAAGTTGATAGAGATTACTACCTTAGCAATGTTATCCGAGACACCCCAAGATTTTTTCACCATCTAACACCTTACACTTAGGTCATATGTGGATTTTATAAGGGGTTATGTAACAAGAACCTAGCACTATGATTATGTGCATTATTTTTGTATAGAATAAATATTATAAATTCATTTTATTATTGTTACTTTGTAAATGGTTTTTAAAAAAGAAATAGTATTTTTAGTTAATATTCAATTAAGAAATATATTTTGATGAATTAATGGATTTTTTAGTTAATAATATTTTAATAAAATATTATTACTAAATTAATTTTTAAATATAAATGATCATATAGTTTTTATGAATACAATTGTAATTTTTATTAAAGTTTGAAAACTATTTTTGTCAAACCCATAAATTTTCAATTAATTTCGGTTTTTATTTTAAAAGTAAAAATTAAAATTTTTAGAAAATTATTTATAGAAAATTAATATTATTTTTGGAATCAGGACATTGAAATTATCCAACAGTGAATTTTTCATAATTTTCTGAGATAGTCAAATTTTTGGGTAAAAAATAAATATCGTTTAATTATATAATGTGTTTTGTGACATCATAATGACCTAATAGTAATGTAATAATACAAAATAAATGGTATGTTTGGACAATATATGTTTTAACATTAAAATAATGTGATTTTAGGTTTTATTTATTTATTTTACAAAGCCTTAGTGGACCCTCCAAGACTTATAAAACATTTAAACTTTTTAAATTGATTTCCTTGAGAGTGTGACTCACCTCCACATAAGCAAGCCTAATATTTTAAGAATTTACGCCATTGGAATTATAAAATAATTTTTTCCACTTCCCTTTTTCAAAAACCATGGGAAAAAACCATGGATTAGTTTGTGGTTTTGATTAGTTTAATGTGTGGTGTACAAAACCTAAATAATAAAGAATTCATTCTCCTTTCCTATATAAACCCACCCAATCTCCCACTTCCTCTTAACTCAAAGCCTTTGCAGCTCAACTAAACCTTGTCATAATATCTCTATAATCCTTCCAATGTTCCCCAACCTCCCAACAAGTCTCTCTCAAGCCTTTCCCAAGCCTTTGGGATCACACTTCCATGTAAGGGATTTCTTCCTCTCTCATTTTTGTCCAAGTTTCTTTATGTTTCTATACCCTTGTATTTTCAATTAAAAATGTTGGGTTATGATTTCTCACCCCCCCTATACTTCTCTACTTATGTTTTAATGATGAAATACCCCTTTCTCTCTCATTAATACCTCCCAAGTACACCTATTACCATTCTGAGCAGGTAGAGGGGGCTCTGGATACGAGCAGGTAGAGGAGGCTCCGGAACAGATGTATCTAGGGGTAAAACCTGAAAACACTGCTTTGAGATAGACACGAATGAGAACTGGTACACAACATCAAGCCTTTCTATACTTATAGTTAGGACACTGATGGGGGATATGCTTTGGTAAATTCATAATCTTAGTATGAATCATTATTAAGGGAATAAAAAAAGTCCCCTAAGAATATATGTTATGAAGTAGATCATGGATAACATAGATTTAAGCTTATAAATTTATAAGTTAAGGAAATAAAAGTAATTTATAAGTCATCTGTTTTTGTCTTTGTATCACCCTTTATGTTTTACCCCTAACTTTACTTTTATTCTAGCCAATGGATGGTAATAGGAGGACTTGGGATAACAACCAATGTGAAGATCAATGTGATGACTATTCTAATGAGATGCTCAATCTGATGGGAGAAGGAATCATAAAATTTTTCATAATAATCTCTCAGTTAACTCATGTTTTGAATAGAAACATGGGTCAAGAGTAATGTTAACCCCCCTCCCCTAAGAAAGAAAAATTCTCAATCAAGAGATTAATGAGACAAAGGACTCTTACTTTTAATGTATCATCTGATCCCTCAATCACCGAACAATGGATAAACTTCATTGAGAAGATCTTATCCATCCTTCAATGTTTTGAACAAGAGAAGGTCCTTATGTATACTTATCATATGGAGGGTATATCTAATCAATGTTGGAAATTGATAAAAAATGAAACCTTAGGAGGATATTGAGGTGTTTGAATAGAAGTATTTTTGAAAAAAAAAATCGACAAATATTTTCCTCATACCCTCCGACATAAGATGGAAAGGGACTTCTTTGCCCTCAAGAAAAAATAAAATGAATATGTGGGAGCATATGAATAAAACATCACAAGGATTGCATGATATTCCTCTAGATTTGTTGTTACACCTGAATTTAAGGTTGACCGCTTCTTTAGTGGGGTAAAACCTAGCCTACGAAAAGCCCTAGTGATCTGTGACTTCGATAGATATGAGGAAATTGTCTGATGTTACCTCAAAGTTAAAATGGAGATCGGCGAATCTATGGGGTATCATGGGGATAATAATCGTAAGGTGGACTTTAATTCTGGTGGTCCTATGGATAAATCTAACAGTGCTAAGAAAATATAGCACCCCACTTTCCAAACGTGTGGAAAGAATCACCCCAGAAATTTCTTAAAGGGGATGATGAAATGATTTAGGTGTGAAAGACAAGGGAACCGGGATATTAACAACCAACAAGAAAAACTTGTGGCTGCGACAGAGGAAAGGAACACTCCATTTGACTCTCAATTCATTGTTCATTTCTTCAACTATAAATAACTAGGGAACTTTTCAAACCAGTACCCTAATCCAAGGGTTTTTTATGGCAACCAATAACCTCCAAGGCAACAAGGGTGATCTTTTTCCATCACTACTGCTGAATTGAACCTCAACATGAAGTGGTGACAGGTACGCTAGTTATTCATTCAAGAATAGAGAACATACTTTTTGATTCTAGTTCTATGCAATCTTTTATATCCTGAAATTTTAATAGAACAATCCCAACACCACCAAAAATCATGGAAGTAAAGATGCTGGTGAGTACAGAAATTTGGGCAATCATTGAATCCCATGAATATAACTCCTCCCCTATCATAATTTTAGTATTTAACTTCCCGATGAACCTTTTCATACTCTCTATAATATAATTTGATGAAATTCTTGGCATGGATTAGCTTTCTCTATATAGAGACAACATAAATTTTTGTGAGAGGTAAATCACTCTACATATGGCGAATCGACCCCACGATTCTGTACAAGTCCAAGGAGGAAGATGAATCTTCTTTATCACCATCATATGAAGCATTGATATTACTACCCTATAAGCATGCGTATCTGAATCAGATGATTTAGTATAAGGAATCAACCATACTTGAAGATATACCTATTGTGAGGGAATTCACTGAAGTGTTTCCTGAGGAATTTCTTGGTCTTCCTTCTACAAGAGATGTTGAATTATCAATTGATCTTATACCTAGGGAATTTCCAATATCCAAGACTCCATATAGAATGACTATTGCAGAGCTTGAGGAACTGAAGAAACAACTATAGGAGAATCTGGATAAAGAGCTTATACACCCATGTGCTTCACCATGGAGTGAACCAGTCCTCTTGATCAAGAAGAAGGATGGGTCAATGCACCTTTTCATTTATTATCATGAGCTCAAAAAAAATCACAATAAATAACAAGTATCGTCTACCCAAAATTGATGACTTGTTATCTCATCTATGTGAATCACAATACTTCTCCAGGGTGGATTTTTGGTTGGGATATTACCAAGTAAGGGTGAAGAAGGAGGATATCCCCAAGATTACTTTTCGTACAAGGTACATGCACTATGAATTCATAGTAAGGCCTTTCAGACTCCCTAATGCTCCAGAAATCTTCATGGACTTGATGAATAGAGTCTTTAGATATTACCTCGACAAATTTGTGGTAGTATTTATAGATAATATTCTAATATACTCCAAAACAAAGGAGGAGAATGAGGACCATCTAAGAACTATACTAGAGATCTTGCGAAAGGAAAAGCTCTATGAAAAGTAAAACAAGTGTGAGTTTTGGTTGAAGGATGTCTCATTCTTGGGTCATATCTTCATAAGAAATGAGATATCTATGGATCCCTCCAAAACAACTGAAATTGAGGGATGGATGAGGCCAACATCGGTAATAGATATCTGTAGCTTCCTGGGGTTAGCTGGATATTATCACTGATTTGTGAGAAATTTCTCACAATTGTCAAACCCTCTTACCAAGATAAATCGTAAGGGAGTAAAATTTTCTTGGATTTATGAATGTGAAGAGATATTCAAGGATTTGAAAAGGAGATGGGTGATAGTGGATTTTATCAAAAATTCATCCCATTTCATTCCTATTATTGAATCTCATATGGTGGAGGACTTGTCAAAAATATTTATCTGAGAAGTTGTAAAGAGGAATGACATAACAGTTTTGATCATGTCAGATAGAGATATAATGTATATGTCTCATTTCTAGAAATCCTTACAGAAATCCATTAGGACTCAGTTAGCAATGAGCATGTCATATAATCCTCAGAAATATGGGAAATCGGAATGGATGATATAAATGATGGAAGACATGTTGTGATTTTGTGTAATAGATTTTGGTGGCTCATGGTAAGAGCATGTTTTGTTAGTAGAGTTCTCTTATAAAAACAATTATCATGCCTCGAAATAAATGGATCTATTTAAAGAAATGTATGGGTGTTCTTATCATTATCCACTTTTTTGGGTGGAAATGGGTGAGACTTTAATAGTTGGGTTGAGCGTTGTTCAAGAAACAATAGAGAAGATTCATTTGATCATGAAAAGGATGGAGACGACATAGAGTCATCAGAAATCATATGCAGATTATCGTCGATAGAATTTATCATTCGCGGTGAGTGATCATATGTTCTTGAGGATCTCTCTAAGGCTTGTACATCAACGTTTTTAGAAGAAGGTCAAGTTATCTCTTTGATAAATATTCCCCTTTAAGATACTGGAACAAGTTGGTGAGGTTCCATATAGGTTGGAATCACCACCATGGTTCAATGTGGTGCATAATGTGTTTCATGTATCTTAGTTGAAAAAGTATCAGCCTGATCTTGACCATGAGATTCGATGGGATCTGGTTAAACCAGAGCTAGATTCTTTATTGGTACATATCCTAGTGCAGATTGTAGATAGGCAAGATAAATTATTTCATGAAAAAATAATCCATCTAGTACAGGTTTTGTGACAACATGGTCAAAATCTGAAGGAGACTTGGTAACAAGAGAAAGAAATGAAAGAGAAATGGATATAATTATTTTATAAAGATGATGGTTTTTACTTTCTAGGGAAGGAAAGGCTAATTATGGATAGAATGTAGCACCCCCGGTTTCAAGTAACTAACCCTTTATTTATTCTTTTTAAGTACGTAAGGTATATGGGTAAATTTTGGGTGAGTTTGGAGAAATTTTGGAGTGTTTTGGGGATTTTCTATAGGTTCATGGTTGGTGCACAGTTTGGGAAAATTGTGAAACACCTACAAAAAACCGTGCACAATGAGACATGGGATAAAGGGAAGGTGAATAGGTGTCACAAGAGTTGTCCAACTTGTGAATAATCCTAGGAGAAACCGTGCTACTTGAGATAGAGGGATTTTTCATGGCTGGAACACGATTTACTAAACATGCGATCCAACCATGTGAGGTTCATCCTTGAGGCAGTGGATAGAGCACAGTTAGTGAATAGATTTATTAATCATGTTAGTAACCATGTACAATTTAAAAGTGAGATCCTAAAATTGTAGATATCACATGTTTTAGTATCTATATCCCTTGTTTTTTCTCATATGTGATACTAACTTAATATTATCTCTTCCCAAGGGTTAAGGAAGCCTATCCCATCGATATGGAGGTGATCTAAAGGCTTCCCATTATGTTTTTAAGTTGTATCCTCATGGTAAGTGATTGTTCTTTGTCATTCTTGGTAATTTCTCTTAGATACACTTCTCTATTCCTCTCATTTTCTTATATCTATATTATTTTTAGATAGATCTAATATATTTGATACCAAATATGATTATATTTGTCTTTTTTGTTGATAGGGGAAGAGATATTAGATGGGTTATTTGAGAATACACCCATTTTTGTGGATGTTCTTCATATCGTTTTTAATTTTCACTAAATATTTTGAGGTAGGTGGATTCAATCTCAAATCCTCTATTTAAAACTTGAATTATTAGATTCAAATTGATTAAATTGATTGAAATTGATTGTGAAATTTCTGTTCAAATCATGGTAGAAAACTTCTTTAGTGATGGTTTGTGGATTTTTGTGGAATTGTAAATTATTGTGAAAGATGATTTGTTAAATGGTTTTAAAATTTTGATTTTAAAATTGGTAGTTTGGTTTTGATTTCTTGAGAAAGGTTTTTCAATAAAAGGCTTGTTTTATTGAAATGGTTTATTGGAATCTTTTTTAATAAAAATTTTTCTTTATTGAAATGGTTTTGGAATTGAAGGGGTTTTGGCATTGAAGTTTTTTTGGGGAATACTTGGTTGTGTGTTTTAATATTTAATTATAAGTCTTGGTTTAAATAGGACCTTTTTCTTAGTGCCAAATGTGTAATGGAACATGGGATTTAATTACCTTGTGATGACTGAGTAGATTGATGGGAAACTACTCATGAGTATGGAAATTCTATAATAAAGAATGCATGTGTAGATGTGTGGATATATAGATATGTGGTTTGGAATGGGATATAACAAAAATAGAAACATGGAATGGTTTTGAAGAACTTTCTTTTTTTTCTTTCATTAAAAACGATTTTAGTGTGTAAAACTACTTTGTTAAAATAGTTTTGGTTTTTGATAAATTGTTTCAAGTTGTTTTATATAAATTATTTTATATAAATTACTTTATAAAATATGGTAACTAGTTTTATCCTTATGGCATGAGTAGGTAAGTCATTGGGTAAAATCTACTAAGTTTTATTACTCACCCCTACACTGGAACTTTGGTTCTTTTTTAGATGTTGTTTACCAGGACACAGGTAAAGGTAAAGCATTTCACTTCTTAAGTGGTACTTCATGATTCTCGATCATGGAGTTAGAGTTGGAGTTTGGAGCTATGTACTTGGATTATTTGAGATTTTTTTTCTTCTTCTTCACTGTATGATCTGATTTTTTAGTCTTCCACTATGGTACATGGTTCTAGTTGATTTTAATATCAATGGGTAATTTTTGAGTTGTCTTTCTTTGATATCATGCATCATGTAGTGGTTTTATTTGGTTTTGGAATGTTTGGATGGTTTTTTTATTTTCAAAGGGAAAATCATCCCCCATATATATTGAATCCCTTTGGCATTTAGTTCTAGCCTTTGGCTTCTTGGGGATGTCACTTAAGGACAAGTAATACTCCTCTACCTTCTCAAGACAATGAGAATAGGATGGATAATATACAATTCATGTTATGTGGTCAACATATATTCTTCACTGGTGATTGAAATAAAGACTCTGATGGATATTTGGACTGGTAAACCCGTAGACTATTCTTAGTTACATAATTTTGGAAGTATTTTATATGAAATATTTAATGACTATGAAATATCAAAGTTTTATTTCTTGATCCAGGAAATGTATCATCTTGGGGTATGTTGATGGTGTGAAGGGGTATCGTTTGTTGGAACCCACTTCCCACCAACTTATCATCAGTATAGATGTAATTTTTACAATAGAAAAAGTAAAAATAAAAATTTATGGAGGAATAGAGAAAGATAATATAGAACCTAGAAGAGTCAAGGTGGAGGATGAATCTATGGAAGAATGAGTTACATCTAAGGAATTACTAGAGCATGATGATAAAGTACCGATTGATTCTAGACTACAACAGTAAAATTGGTGGAAAAGATTGCCATTATAGAACTCAAACTATATAACTAATAGAAATATTGTGTACTAATTATTTAATAAAGATAGAGAGACATGTTTTTTGTGGATGTGACCTAGATTATAGATGTAACCTCATGGTTGGAGGTGATTTAGGGGAAACATAATGCCTTTCACAAGAACAAGACTTGGGATCTTATTCCATTACCTCATGGAAGGAAGGATATAGGGAAAAAATGGGTATTTAAGATCAATAAGGATAGAATTAACTATGTGGAAAGATATCATTGATGATTGTTGATCAAAGGATATGATCAAAAGGAAGGTATTGGTTTTAGTGAGTTATTTTATCCTGTTATTAGACTGACTATTGTTCAGATAGTTATGGTGATGTGTGCTACATATAGTTGACATCTATAGTTTCTAGATGTGAAGACATATTTTCTCTATGGTGATCTTGATGAAGATATATATATGATCCCAATGGAATTATTTTCTAAAGAAGGAAAAGATAACTTGGTTTGTAGGAAGAAAAAATCTCTATATGATCTCAAGCAGGCGCTGAGGTATTGGTATGAGATATTTGATTCCTATATCATGAGACTTGGATAAAAAATACCTCTTTTAGATAATTTTCCATATTTCAAGGGTTTGGATGCTAATTATTTCATCATTATTCCACTATATGTGGATGATATGTTGCTTGCAGGCCCCAAAAATGACCAGATCTATGAGATAAAGACATAGTTGGATAGGGAGTTTGATTTGAAGGACTTGGGACCAAAAAATATATTATTGGTATGTGGATTTACCAAGATAGAAATAATGAGATTATTTTTCTATCATATAAGAATTAATTATAAAAATTATTGAAACGATTCAACATGCAAGACAATAAGACAATTTCTACCCCACTTCTTTTTAATTTCAAGTTATCCTCTATAAAGAGTCCTATTAGTGAAGAAGAGAGGATGAAGATTTCTTGAGTACTATATGCATCAGCAGTGGGGAGTCTGATGTTCACTATGGTTTTGAATTGGACCAGATATTTCACATACAATGGGAGAATTTAGTCGGTACATGGAAAATCTAGTACGGGACCATTGGAGTACAATGAAGATGGTCCTAAGATACATCAAGGAGACCTCATATGACAAATTATGTTATGTAGGATCATATTTCAATATCATAGGCTATGTTTGTTTATATTTTTTAGGAGATTTTGACCAGATAAAATCCACTACCGATTGTGTGTTAACTATTTCAGGAGGAGTTGTGGGCTGTATTTTAAATTTACAGTCATTTGCGGAATGATCCACAACATAGGAGGAGTATATGGTAGCTACACTAGATTTCAAAGAGGTGATATGGATGATAAAGTTGTTGGAGGATATAAAGAAAAAATAATAGAAGATTCTATTGTTTTATGATAGTCAGAGCACCTTGAACATTCCAAGGAATCCATATTTTCATTCCAAGATAAATCACATTGAGGTATAGTATTAATTTGTTCAAGATGTGTTTTAGGAAGGAAGTGTAAGAATAAAGAAAAATCACACTAAAGAAAATTTTGTAGATTTCATGGTGAAGGAGATTGAATCTGATAAGTTTAGATGGTGCATATCCTCAAGTGGTCTCGTATAGACGTGAGAAGCCTGGTTTGGCAGATATAAAGTATATGTAGAGATGTGATTGGTTCTCAATCCAAGTAGGAGATGTGTCAGTAGTTGTTTTCCATGAATGAAACCACCTCCAAATTGTCAAATGGGGGATACATGGTTCATGAGGTGGGTGTCCAGACCCCACCAAACCACTAGTGTGAGAATGGATGGGAAGGGTTGGTAGCAACCTATAATATTCCAAAGCCTCCTCCCATTTTAGCATCACCTTCAACGATCTTCTCATCATCATCAGTTAATTTTATATGGTATTTTGTGAGGTATTTTCCAAGTTTATTCAAGGGGTTTCTCCTTATAATATTGAGGGATTGTGTGCCCACTTTTACCCATATTGAGATCTTTATATTTTCATAGGGGTTTTTATCCCTATTATTTTGGGGGGTTTTCCATGTTACATCTAATGTCAAATTTTCCACATTTTTCACTTTATTTTATCTCATGATTATCACTACACCGATGGACCAACCATTTACGGGTCCAACAGAATATCAAGGGTCTTGGGTGATTTACTTCTCCACCCTTGTCATCTTGACCTTAATGCTTAACTCCAACTTGGTTAATGTGATGGGGTTTTATTTTAGTGGTTTGGGATTATTTTGGTCAAAAGTTCTTAGGGTTATTTTTTAGCTTCTGATATTTTTTATGTTTTTTTCTTTCTTATATTTTTTTCTACATGTTCATAGTTTTATTCTATGGCATAGTGGTAACCTTAGATGGCACAATTCTAGGGTTTGAGGGATAAGAGTAGCAAGATTGTATTTATATGTTTGAAAAATGTTGTAGGTTTTGGATTCATCTTGGGTTTACTTATTTCATGAATGTTATTTTATTGGTCATTTTCATCTCAACTATTTGAAGGTGAAGTCACTAGTCTAGTGAATCTAAAGGTTTTCCTCATTGGGTTTTTTTTTGATTAGTGGTGAAGAATTTCTACTGATTCAGAAGTCTAGTTTGAGGATGGATTTCAGTGGAAGGTTTATTGATTTTTTTATATCCCTAATGTTTTTTGATCATTAGGAGTTTTTTTAATATTTTTTTATGATTTAAAAAAATTAAAAAAATAGATAGGATTTGGTTGATTTTAAAAATTTGGAAGGGAGGTGCCAAGGTGGCATGAACCCCATTCACGCTTCCTTGGAACAATGGAGGAAGCGTTAATCCTGTTCAAGATTCCTTCAAACATTTTATAAAGGATGACTCCTTCGGATCAAAAACTATAAATAGATTGTTCCAGTATACATTTTATTATAAATCTATGCTAAATTATTTTTTCAACAAATATTTCTGGTATTTAATAAGGTAAAATTTCTATTTAAAACTTTTAATTGTCTATTTTTTATTTATTTTGTTTGTATGATTTATTTGTATAATATGTATAGATGTTTGAATGTATAAATTATTATTCTTTGTATAATTTAATTTTTGTATGAATTATTTTTTTGTATGATTTAATTTAAATTAATTGATTTAGGAAATTTAAATATGATGTTTACCTAATTTAAATTTCATGTATAAAATATAATTTATATTTAGAGAAATTTTATTGTTTAAAATTTTATATATTTGTAATTTAAGTGGTGAATAATTAGATTTGAATATATTTATATATATAAATTATTATATACTATATTAAAAATAACATAAATTTAAATTATAATATTCTATACACATAGGTAAATAAACTGAATCTTGCTAAATATTTTATAAAATTTATTTTATGAATAATTATTTATAAAAAATACTAGTTATATTATGAATCATATTTAAATTTATTTAAATATATATTGTATTATTATATATATATATATATAGTTACATTAATTCTGTTAATTGAATTTAACAAAATATACTTATAATAATAATTTTAGTAGTTATGTATAAAATGATAATTTTTTTATTTAAGAAACTATAGTTTTCTAAATATATATATATATATATATATTGCACTCTCTAAAGGTATCAGCTCTCAGGAGTGTTCTACCTATGTTTTTCTCGACGATGTTGGTTCATCAGTGTTGCTTTGTGGCTTCTTCGACATCAATTTTCCTTGGATTTTTCCATTCCTACATGGTTCTTTATTTGGGAGAACCTCCAGTATTGGATCTGCAGGGTATTCCCACTCTTTCACCCTCCTTGTTTAGTGGTAGGTGTTGGAATTTTGTCTTCATAGATTTGGGAGGTGATGTCATATCTCATCCGATCGGGATCTTGTCGTCTTGTGGCAGATGGTTTCAATGTTGTTTGGGGAGACATTTTTTTTTGGGTGTCATTTGGAAATTTGTAGGTAGTAAAGTTTATGTCTTATGGAAATGATGGCAGTGCAATATCGAGGAGGGAAGTGGCAGAGTTGGTTTTCTCAGGTGACATGGATCAAGGACTTCATCAAGCGGTGGCATCCATTTCTCTGGCGACGACGAGTCAGTGGATCCAGGAAGGCCACGGATTGAGCAGTGTCATCAGCGACAAGACCATGACTCAGAGCTGATAGATGTCTGGGTGGGAAAAAATTATGGATTGGGATCATAATTAACTGTCAAATTAGGGTTTCTATAACCACTGGGCATATATCTCTTTGGGTTCTACTGTGGGATAGTGAATCATGGAGGCTCCTCCATTTTGGGTTTTCACAGGACCTCAAGACCATCTTTTGTTTCTTGTTATGGTTTTCTGCCAATGGGATCTTAATCCACTGAAATATTGGCTATGTGACTTTGGGTCTTCAGACTTGTAATGGGTTTTACCTTAACCTAGATCAATAGGGGTTTCTCCTTTTCTTTTTTTTTATAAAAGGGGCTTTCCCACAAACTGCTTCATATATTATTATATATTATATCTAAAGTAAAATAAATTTAAATTATAATATTCGATACACATAGTTAAATAAATTTAATTCACATAAAAATATATATATACAAAAATTGAAATATTTAAATCTTGGAAAGTTTAATTACTTAAAAAATTGTGTGTACACTTAGATAATTTTATTATATTGAAAGTAACATAAGTTTACATTATTTTAATGGTTATTTATGTGTAAATTATGTTAGTTTTATTAATTAAATTTAACAAAATTTACTATTAATAATATTTTTAGTAGTTATGTATATATATATATGTTATATTATTTGAATATAATATTTAAAAATTTATATTATACATTTATTTAAATGACATCATTAAATACTAAAAATGAACATATATATAAATATTGATATTTAAAATAATTTAATATAAATATATTGATATATATGTAGATATAATTATAGGTAAAGTAATAATATATATAATACAATAATTATCCCAAAAAAATTTAAGAGTATTCTGTGATGACTAATTTTGGAATGATCGACCAATGCATGCTTGATATTGTATGTCTTTTTTTATATGCGGTAATATTATTTTTAATAATTTTATTTTTTCCTTATTGATGACCTCCATTTCATCCCTATCTATATGTATGAAAGGACCTACGTGTCTATGTAAAAATGTTATGTATCCCAAACCCCTATCCCCTCTCTCTTTTATGTGAGTGACATTATAATAAAAGGGTGATTGATAATAGGTGTTGTTTTTCGAAGATGTATTTTTACAACATGAATTAAAGGAGACTGATGGTTTCTGAAATGAGAAATAATAGAGGCTCCTAGAGTCCCCAATTGGTTTTTATTGGTTTATTAAATAATGAAAACCCAACACATAGACAAAGTATAAAGATCAAGTCAAAATTATTTAATAATAACCAATTTAAACAAGTTTAGTATTTGATTATGTATTATAAATATATATAAAATTTTATAAATTTACTTTCTAAGTAATTATGTCAACATCAATAGTAAAGTTATTTATATAGATCATAGTTTTTACTATATTTTACCACTTTTACAAGTGATAAATCATCATGAAAGTCCAAATATAAATAGATGTGTGTATGTATGTATATGTATATATATATATATATTATTTATTAGATATAGTTATTGGTAAAGTTACTATATGTAGACATTAATAACTATCTTAAAAAAAAAATTTATTAGTATTTTATGGTGAATAATCTTGAGATGACTGTCTAATATACAATTGAAATTGAATGTCATGTTTTTTTGTATCTGGTTATTTAATTTTTAATAATCAACAAATTTTGAGATGACCAATCAATGTATGATTGAAATTTCATTCCTTTTTTGGTATATGGTAATATAATTTGTATTAACTGCATTTTATTTTTCTCATTGATAACCTATGTACCATACCTATATCTAAATATGTAAGGACCTATGTGTCCATGTAAAAATTTTACGCATCCCAAACCCATAGTACACCTCAATTTCATGTGAGTAACATTGTAATAAAAGAGAATTTGATAAGAGGTGTTTCTGTTTGAAGTTGTATTTTTACAGCATGACTAAAAGGAGACTGATAGTTTCTAAAATCAAAGATAATAGAGTCTCTAAGAGTCACCCTTAGGTTTTGGTTGGTTTATCAAATAATGATAAACCAATCCATAGAAAAATTCTAAAGATAAAATCATAATTATTTAATCATATCCAATTTAAAAATATTCAACATTTGATGATGCAGTATATAATATATTTTTAATAATTTTTAAGGCAATTGTGTCTACTTAAATATATTTAAATGGTTTGGGAATTTATACTGATCATGGTTTTAGCTAGAGTTTTCACCTGTAAGAGTGAAAAATATTTGTGAATGTGCGACATTGGATGAAGTTCATAGGAAGGTTTAGAGTCATTTAAAACTATGGCTTGATCAATCAGTTACTTCAATTATACATTGGAATCTTTAGTATCCTGAGCATCTATGGTATGTTGAGTATCCTTTTCTCAATGATGATTATTGGGTGCATACATCATTGTTGTCCATAAAATAATTTTAGTAATTATTTATTGAAATTTTATGTGGTTATTTATGATATTTATGAGGTATGACCTACTACTACATAACCATGTTACATGATCTCTATTGGATTTAGTCCTTCAAAACACTTTCATTCATTTCTTTCTCAGATGACTCTAGTAATAGAAATAAATTATGAACAAGATGATCATAATTTGGAAAGAACCAAAGGGGACATCCCCATCTATACTCTTGATTTAATGAATGCCACTTTATCTGATAAAGAAGTATCTGGTGATAAATTTGGAGATGATGGAGGCGAGGATGATGTGGGGAATTAACCTTTCAAGTTTCCTTTAATAGATAAGTAGTAACTAGTTAGTGGTATTCATCTTACATTATTTAATACCTTAGTCGAAATAATATCACGTGCACAACATTTTTATTGGAATTTCATTACACCAGATACTGAATTCCCTAACATTATAGGTAATGGATCTTTAACAATTGATAACATCATATATGTGGTGCAAGAGTTTAAAACTAAAAGTGAATTTAAAAATATGTTGAAATAATACCACATAGAGTAACATTTTTCATATGTTTTTGATGAGTCCAAGAAGTAAAAATATATAATTCAATGTGAAAAATATGGGATGGAATTGTAAGTTTTGAAGGTAAGAAATATATGATAATTTTTTTACATATGGGAAGATAACTAAATTAAAAGTCCCACATTCTTGTGTATATAGAAGCTTGTTGTAGGATCAGTCTTCACTTGATATAGATTTTATATCGAATTTTATTATAGAAATGATATTAATGTGTTAGGATGTTCCTGTGTTCCTTTTCTAGGAATTAATACAATAATTTTTTAAATATAAGATACACTATGGAAAATATTGGAATGAAAAACAAAAGACAATTGTGAAATTTTATGGTGATTGGGATGAATCATATGTAGTGTTTCCACAACTAATGGGATTTTTCTCTCTCAATAATTAGGTTATTTATCATTTGGATATTGTTGAGTATGTCTCCTCAGATCATTGTGTTGATCACAAAAATGTGAATTTCCATATGCTGTTTTGGGAATTTAGGTCATGTATCACTGCTTTCCCATATTGTAAAAAATTTATTCAATTTGATGAAAATTTTCTTTATGAAAATTATAATTTTGGTCTACTTATTGCTTCTACACATGATGGTGATTGTGCACCTCTATCACTTGAATTTTTTATTATTTAAAAGGATAATTTTGAATATTGGATTTGTTTTTTGGCATGTATACACATTGATGTCATAAAAATACATGGATTATGTTTTATATCTAATCATTATAGAGTGATTATAGAGACTGGTAACAGTGATGGTGTTTCATGGTGAGAACTGAATTCTTATCATTGATATTGAACTTGAAATATTTTCATTAATGTGCATAGTAATCTCATAGATGAGGTAATAAAAAAATTGATCATCATGTTGGGTATGTTTTCTTAAACTTATAGTTTTTTTAAAAAAATAACATACTTTTAAATACATTATTCTCTACTAGTTTCAACATACGTTCCCCAATAAGGCAAGTTTTATCAATGAATTGAAGACATTCGAAGGGCCAATCAACATGTGTATGATTATGTGATATGGATTTTGAAGGAAAAATGGTCATTAAAATATGATGTTGGAAGAAAATATGTTCATATGATCACTAATATTGTGGAGTGCATAAATGTGGTCTTTAAGGGTGTGCATAAACCATCAGTCATAAGGTTAATACAAGATAAATTTTATAGATGAGTGAATTATTTTGTTGAATAGACCAAAAAAGACTATTAGAGGGTAAAAAATGAAATGGGTTTTCGTCATAATTTCCAAGATACATTGATAAGATACTTCAGGATGCATCATAATTTCATTTTCACACCTTTGATTGGCTAGGGAACCACTTTAATGCAATATAGTTCCATGATTCGCTCACTGGTAATAGTGGTTGTGTGATTGTGGTCATATTGGAAAGCAGGTAATATGATTGTAGTTATTTATAGGAATTGAGATTTCATTTTTTGCATTATGTTGCTACTTATGCATCGGTGAACATGTCATTAAATCCCTATGAATGAATCTATATTATAGTAAAACATACAGTTTTTATGAAATAATGTATCTTCTATGATATCTCCAAGACATAAATATGATATAAAAATTTATTAAAATTATGGAATGAATAATTTATTATAAGAGTACTAAAAATATCATACAAAAAGAATTAAAAACATATAAATTAGAATTTATTTCATGATAAATATGAACTTCATTTTCATTTTTGAAGTATTGCTTGCACAACATTGAAACAGTTGAATTTATTGTCTTAATGATAATAATTGAGAATGAAAAAGTATTATAATGATTTGGTTATTCAATATTATGTATAAATTATTATTTTTATTGTTATTTTAAATATTTGGATTTATATAACAAGAATTTATCCAAATGCTTGTGTGATGCTTGGGCAAGGTTTGAAAATCAAATTAATATATTAAATATGTTGTCATGATATGAATAAGAATAAATATTTCTTATCAATGAATCTATATTATAAAAATAATTTATAATATATTTTTATGTGAATAATTTATTTTTAATTTTTGAAATTATAATAATTGTCTTAATCACTTACACTATAATGGAGCGATGTATATGAAAATAGTAAAAAAATTAAATACATAATTTTAAAAATACTAAAAATAATAATATTTAGATGATTTTTTGTATCCCACTAATTTTATAGATATATAGGAATTATAAGAGATGTTATAAGATATTATAATTGAAATTGAATGTTTTCATTATGTTTTCAAAGTCAAAATAAATTAATAGTTCCAAAAATGACATTAATGATATTATATAATAAATGATATTTTATTAGATGATTAAAATTTTATAAAATTATAATAATTAGGCAATTGAAAATGATATGTATGAAAATATAATAAATAGTACATTTATTGGGCTTTTTCCTCTTATGGTAACATTCTTTATCCATGAAGTGTAGAAAACATTAATATTGAGGTAATTGTCAAAAAGGTTAACTCTGGGTTAAAACTAAAAGATATGGGTTAAAACATAAACAAAACTTGTCCAAATTTTATTTTATGAGCTTATTTAGAATACTCCTCATCCCAACTTATAATTATATCAATTGGGAACAATTTGAGCAAGAAAATTAATATGTATTAATTTAATATATTGATAAATTACAGGAATGCCCCTCCCTACACTTATAAACAGACACCCATTTTCTATTTTTTTACACCACTTTGAGAAACCTATATCTACCATCCCCATCCCAATTCCTTATAAAAATACTTAATCAAGTTCTATATTTTTTTTTTCTTCAAATACTAACCCTAAATCCTTTAAGAAGAAATCTAAAGGAAGTCTACCAAAGAAGAAGTAATCATCTTTATAGACTATTTTAAGTTTATTTCTTCGTATAGTTCCTATAAATATATTATACCTATAAAAAAATAATAAATTTATTATCATAATTATAATGATATATTATTATGATTATGGTATAACCATTTTCTTTCTCTTTTCGATCCTATGATAAGAGAAAACATCGCTTGTGTGTACGTATGACTTACCATCTCCATGTAGTGGTGTAATTTATTTTTCATCACCAAATTACTTGGATGGTTATAAAGATGAAAATAATGAATATATATGATATTTGTTATATAATTAAATTTCTTAAATATAATATATACTTTCTTAACTTCTAATCAATTGGAAAATGATAACGTCGTGTGTGCTTACGTGTGGACTACCACCTCCATGAAGTGATGTGATTCATTTTTCATTTCTCATTTTCATGGATGGTAATAAGTATAGATTTAATGAACATATAAGATATATATGATATAAAAATTATCATGGAAAGGTGATTTATTATTTAACATTCCTTCATTCCATCTGTCGAAAAGTGAAAGCAACATTCATGTGTACGTAAGACCTACCATCTCCATGAATGGTGTAATTCATTTTTCTATCTATAAATTTTATGGATGATTATAAATGTAAATATATTTTATGTATATGATATTTTTATCTTTAATAAAATTATGAAAATGTTTTAACCATGATAAATATTCATGGATCAAGATTAATGAATAAAATAACATTAAAAACATAGCAGTTAACACCCAAAATAATGGTAATAATAAAAGATTGTTAATAAACATGTGATAAAATATTATAAATGGATAATATATGATGTTATAGAAATTAATAGGGTTATATTATATGATTATAATAAATTTAAACTTATTATACTAGAGGTTAGAGAACCTAGGTGGAAATTCGAACTTGAGGTAAGGGGTTTCTTAACTCAATTTCCAATAATTCAGTTATACTTCTACTTTATTGACTATGTTATGCCATAATTATGTGGGAAGTTACATGTGACCGTATTTTGTTATATTTATAATTTTTTATGTGGATTTATATTTCTTAAATATATTTAATTCACGTATTAATTATTATTTCATTGATACGATCTTTGTAAGGGATTTCATCTTAATTTCCACTCTATTGAGACATATTTGGTTTTTTGAACCTATTTACTTTTATGTCGTGTATTTGAGGTATTTAACATGAATTTATATATATTCATGATGATTAATGTTTCATTTAAATATTATACTTTTAAGTGGTTCAAATTTGAAAGATACCAAAGAGGTATGAATTTATTTCACAATATCATTTTTAATATTGCAGTTATTTTCTTTGAAGGAATATTATAATATATCCTTCTTAAACTCCATATATTTTCTTATACTATATGTATTTAAAGAGTTTCCATATATTATTCCAAATTTTCCTTTATTTATCACTTTATTCAAGAAAATAAATGTTTAAAATAAAATCTAATCTTATTTTCCTTCTTGACCAGGTATATTTTTCTTACATTACTATCATTGGTTGTTCTATTTCAAGGCATAAGATAGTGTCAGGGGAATCGATCACCCCTATTCCCATTTTATCCAAGGTGATTAATTTTTTTTCTCTCCCTATTGGGGTGTGCTTCATATCTCATTCTAGTTCATAAACCCTAATAAGGTTTTTTCTATTCCTTAGTGGTGAATATCCATGCCGGATGATCTTTGTGGCACACTACTAGTGTACCGATTATGGTGGAGCATCTAAAATAGTCTTATTATACTTAGAATACAAAAATGATGAGTGACATATTAAACACGATCCATACCTGAGAAGTTGAATTGTGAGTTCTAGATCCTCAACACGACCAATGATATCCCTCCATGCACATGCTACCAAACTAGAAACCAACGAATCAACTATATAATGTGAAATATGTATGATGATGATGTAATGGGAAATGAAGATCATCAAAGGATAGGGATAAATCCCATAAGTATTTCCCAGTCATGAGGTGTACGTGGGTAGTGAGTCTAGCTGAAGGCCAAGGCCCTCATAGAGAGGCCCAGGGGGGTTGGACACGCCCCAGGTAAAAATGCATAGCTCCAATAAAAGATGTTTCCCATCAGCATATATATATTGTTCTTTTAAAATAATACAATTATTTTTCATTCATGAGAACAAATACAAATTAAATAGTAGAACTATTAACATGGAATAATTTCAATATGAAAACAATAAATTGAATGCCATAATTCACAAATCCCTACTATTTTAAATTGAAATTAGAAACGTTCTTGGACCTATGTTTATAGAATTGGAACCAAATTAAAATTATCTAAAAAAATTGAATTTATAAATACCATAGATCTAGTTAAATGATCAGCCAGGTTATCCTTAGTGTGTATCTTATTGACCCACATGGTTCTAGATTCTCTAATTGCTCTAATAAAATGTCACATAATATATATGTGTATTCATTTGTCATGGCATGTGAGTTTTTTTTGGACAAATGAAGAGTAGATTGACTATAAAAATATACATTTATAGCAGAATTATAAAGAAAAAGTTAAAAATTAAAGACTTTAATCCATAAGTATTCTTTCACTACTTTGGTCAAGGAAATATACTCATATTATGGGGTTAAAAGAGCAACCATGGACTGCATGTTTCACTTTCTAGAAATGGGGCCACTACAGGCAGTGAACAAATTTACCAATCAGGTATTTTTTGGTGTCAATATTACCAGAATATTCATCATCTACATATCTAGTAATAATTTCAACAATATCCACTTATTTGACATAAAAAAATATAGATTACAACTACAAGATATATATCATAAAATCCACTTAAGGGAATGAAAATGTTTCTTCCTAGGTGTGTCCATAAATCTAATAAAAGTGCATATTTCATAGTCAATATTAGGTCTGGTTTAAATCATATAATACATAATGCTACCAATAATATTAGAATAGGGGATATTATATATAAATTGAATATCATCATCAACAGTGGGTGCTTGTATCAAAGGAAATTTAAAGTGTATTCTAAGAGGTACATTAACAGGTTTGAGAGATTAAAACATGTGTCTCTTTAGAATATTTAATATGTAACTATATTGAGATAAGTAAAGAAATTTATTTTCTATGTCTTTAATTATTTCAATACCTAATATCTTCTTATCTACACTAAAGTATTTCATTTAAAACTTTCCTTTTAATTGATATTTTATAGAAATGATAAGAATCATATTTTTTTAAATGATAACCATGTCATCATCATAGAGCATTAGAAAAAGCATACAATTTTTAATTGATTTGAAATAGACACATGCATCATATTAACTCCTTTTAGATTTTTTATCTAACATAAAGGAATAAAATTATTCATACCATTTCAAAGATTCTTATTTTAAACCATAAAAATATGTATTCCATATGAATACTTTATTTTGTTTGAATTATTTATAATAACCATCAATAAGTTTCATATAGAGTTTCTCATTTAAATCTCTCTGTATGAAGGAATTTTTAACATCCAGTTGTTCAATGTGTAGATCACTATAGGTAGAAAAATTAAGGAAAAGTTGAATAGAAGAATGCTTAACAACTGGAGAAAAGATTTTAGAATAATCAATTCATTCAATTTGAAGGAAACCCTTAGCAACCAACATTTATTTATAATTAATCTTATTTCCCTCAGTGTTGTATTATTTTATTTTATAAATCCACTTGGAAGTAATTATATTAGCATTAGGTGGTTTGTTAAAAATAGTCCAAGTGTGGTTTTTTCTTAAATAGTTCATTTCTTCATCTATATAAATGACCTACTAATTTGAGTCTTTTTTATTTAAGAATTTACTATTGGTTTTAGGGTCATCATCTATAAGATCTTGGGAGACATAAAAAGAATAAGAAGACATTTCATAATGGTTGAACCTAGAAGGAGGTCTTGGGACTATCCTTTCTCTATCTCAGGTCAATTGGTAGTCTCTATCATTGGAAAAAAGGTTGTGGTTCATAATATGAACCGTAATGAGACTTAGAATTAGCCACAATAATGGGATGAGGTATAAGTGGAGTAGGCTAGACAATAGCCTCAAAATGAGCCTGGGTCTCATCTTCATCAACCTATTCTAAGGCTGGTTTAGTGCTTCCTGATGTGGATGAATTGGTTTTAGGAGAATATGACTCATGGAACACTACATCCCTACTTATAATTCATTTTTGGCAACCATGTTTATCTACCCAAACTTTATACCCCTTAACACCCATGGTATACCTCATAAAGATTAATTTGAGATATATTGGTTCAAGTTTATTAGTTTTACTATGAGAATAAGTAGTATAACCAAATAATATTAAGTAGGTATAGGATTGAGGCTTACCGTTATAAAATTCTTCAAGTGTTTTAAACTGATTGGTAGGAGGACACCAATTAATAATGTAGAAAACAGTGCTAAAACCTCTTACTAAAAATATTTAGGTAGTACTGAGCATAAAAGCGTGCTTCATACTCTAACTAAGATAGTCTTATTCATCTTCTCTACTATGATATTTTTTTTGAGTTTCCCTAATATTTATATGCCTTTTAATACATTCAGATACATAATATTGAATGAATTCAGTGGATAGTTATTCCATCCCTCTTCTCATGGTTTTAATTTTCTTACCAATTTGGGTTTCAACCAATTTTTTATAGGTTTTAAAAGTTTATAAAAAGTCATATTTATTTTTTATAATGTAAATCCATAATTTTATGTAAAATTCATCTATAAAAGTGACAAAATAAGAACCTCCATCATGGGAGGTAGTCCTATCTGGACCCACAGGTTAGAATGGATGTATTCAAGGGGGGATGAAATCATTAAAGTAGGGACTATTAAAGGTAAATCTATTGTCCTTTTCCATCACACAATCATTAAAAAATAGAATATTTCTTGGTGTTATGTCACTCAATAACCCTTTCTTGTTGAGTTCTTCTAGACCCTTAGAGCTTACATTCCCCAATCTCTTATTCCATTGGAGTGTGTTATCAATGTTGGTGGTATAGATACTACCCAAAAATCCTTGAATGTGATTTTACATTTGGGATAATTATCCCATTGAAAAGATACCACTTAATGATGGTTCTATATCCATTATATATTTTTAGAGAACATGTTTCAGACCTAAAATTAAATCCCTTTTGATCTATAACTCCTAAGGAAATCAGTTTTCTATGAAGGTTGGGAAGACACCTAACATAAATTAAGGTAATGATAAAATGATAATCTAGTTATAACAAAATAAAACCTATTCCATCAACCTTTCACATATTATTATTTCCTAAGAGGACATCTCCTTCTACCCTTTCAACCAATTCTAGTAATGACTCTCTAAAGGGACACATGCGAATGGAATCACTTGAGATAAAGACCCACTATTGATTGAGTGCATAGATGAACACATTTAATAATAAAATATTGTCATAACCTGATTCAACTATAAAGTATTGTTTAGTGGTATGTTTGGATTCTAACTCACATTTGATATTCTTATATTTGGGATGAATATACCCCATTTTTCCATAATGAAAGTAAGAGAATTTTTTCCTTAGAATCAGATCTTGGTTTAGGGTGATTATTGTTATTAATTTGATCTTTAGTAAACTATTTATTTTTACCCTATGAATACGGTCTTCCCCAAGAAAACAAACTACCTACCTCACCTTTGATTTAAGGTTTAGAGTGTATTTCTTTTGAAATAAGGGTTGACTTAACCTCTTTGAGGGTTTGGGAGTCTTTGAAATACGTCATAGTTTCAACTATTGTTCTGTAGGAATTATCTAAAGATATTGAAAGGATCATTTATTGATCCTAATCATTAATAGTTACATTAATGTTGTAAATATATAACATAAACTTGCTAAATTTATCAAGATGATCTTTAATATAACTACTGGGTTTCATTTTAAATGTAAACATGTAGTGTTTTTTATAAATCCTTCCAACCAATGAAGCATTCATGTATATTTTCTCAATTTTAAGATAAATAAAATTAGTAATATAAGCATAAAAAACTTATATTATAACTTTATCACCTAATAAAATTATTAAAGAGATATGTGGTTTAACAAACACATCGGGGGATACATCTTGGTATTTAGTAGTGGTCGGTTCGATTTCAATTATAGAAAAAACAAGTTTCTTAGGCCCACAGAGGGAATCAATATGACCTGCTGAACTATCAAGGATATCATATTAATTATCAAAATATTGAAGTTGTAATTTCCATTAAATTTATCAATTTTGAATCTAGTTGTTGACATGTTTACCCAAATAGTAGATATCAAGTTCTTACAGACAATGTTAAGCATACTACCATAAAAATAGACCAATCTCTATGGTAAACTATGTTTACCCAAATGGATTTTAAATACTAAGAAATATAGATGGGATAATAGATTTAAACAATAAATAAATATATAATATGGTGATTTAAGAAAATATTCTAATTTGGAAATCAAATCAATAACCTGTACTACAAAAAAAAGAAATAGGAATCAAATTTGATAGAAAAAGGAAACCAGTGAGGCATTGATACCACTTTGCGAGGGGTAATGGAGATCCGAAAACCAACAGAATACCAAACTCTAAGAGGATCATGATGGAAAATTAAAACCAAATATATAAAATTAAATTAACAAAAAAATGAAATAAAGTAAAATAAATGAGCAAAGAACTTGGTATTTAACATTCTTTAGTCCTATTGGGACCTATGTGCATGGAAAGAACACCACCCATATGTGATAATTTTATTAATATCAAAATAGAAATAGATATAAAAAATATATAAAGAAAAATAAATTTCAATAGAATCATAAATATAAAGCTGCTATAATAGAGAATCAAAGAAAGAAAGAAAATGTAATGAACATACAGTGTTAGACTCTAGATGGTCCAAATGTCCTCATCTCTTCAAATACTTACTAGGGAATTGTACTGATTTTTCATGTTTGTTGAGGATATAGAACTTGAAATGCTACTTATCAGATCTAGATCATGTTCGCTTGGTTACTTGTCCTTGTGTCTTTTAGGTTAAAGAATACTGTTGTTGATGCTCCATCAAAAGCGGTACACCAACAGTATATTGTAGAGATCAGTTGGCATGGAGATTCATCACCGAGGAATAGAAAATTCCCAATTAGGGTTTAGAAACCAGAATGAGAGATTGAGAACACCACAATGGGGAGAGAACCAAAATAAATCACCCTAAATCTAACATGTGTATGGGTGATCAATTCCCCTGACACCAACATGCGCCTCAGAACCGAACAACTAATGATATGTCACCACACACACGCCGCCGAACTAAAAACCAAAGATCAATTATGTAACATGACAGATAGATGGAGATGATTCAATGGGTGGAAAATCTTATCAATTTTCAGGGATAAATCCCATACAGATTTCTGATTCATGAGTCACGCTTGGGCAGCGAGGCCTATCAGAGGCCAAGGCCAATATAGAGAGGTCCACACGGGTTAAACAGGACACGAGAAAAAAGGCCCATCACTAATAAAAGATAAAACCCAATATCATATATATATATTGAAAATTTAAAATAATACAAGTATTTTTTCATACATGAGAACAAATACATATGAAATGGCATAACTATTAACATGGATTAATTTCAATACAAAAACAATAAATTAAATTCTATATTCACACATTTTGGAATAATAGGGGTTACTTGATCATTTATCTCAGGTGGAATAAGGCTCATAGAGTTGGTGTATATATTGGGGATGAACTGTAGGTATATGATAATGATTTAGACAATATCAAAGATATATCCTTAAAATAACCAATCTGATCTCATCTTGATTTTGACACTTTCCGATAAATTCTTCATCCAATGTTTTCCACCACTGCATGTTCTTTCCAATAATATAATCATTTTCTATCATACTACCATGAAACACCCAACACATATTTCTAGTCCACTAATTCACCTCATATATGTAAGAATTCCTCTTGTATCTCCATGTCATTTCCAAAACATACACCAACTGGATTTCAACCATCGATTCTTTAGCACATGCAACCATGATGATTCATTACTATTTACTTTCTCACTTATTTTACCTTCATCTAAAAACATATATTTTAATGTGATTCCCCATTACTCATACAATTAACTATTTTCTACAGAATACCCCATGTATTTCATCATTATATCACTTAGTGTTTGATTCAGTAACTTTGTGCCTAAACCCACAACATTAATCACACAATTCACTATCACACACACAACTCATGAAAAATATTTTATAATTTAACTCATGTCATTTGTAATTCCATAATATAAAAACATCAACTTTTCATAGTATCTCAGACACATTAATACTCACTGAACCTCTTTCATTCATACTTCCATAATATGAAAACAACTTATAATTGTCAGACACAACTTGGAAGAAACATCCATATTCACCTATTCTTATTTTTTATTATCCATATTTATTACTCATAACTCTTACCAAGAAAAACTCCTCACCTTCATCCTTTGTTTCTTTCATTATTTAATTCTATAATTTGTTAATCTTTATTTATACCACATAATTTTCAATATAAAAGTGTTTTGATGTATTCTCATATTAATATAATACCTTTATACCACTATAATGTGCTTTAACCCTCATTTCAGTTACCAATAACCTTTTATAGTGCCTAAAAAATAAGAATCTATTGGTTTATTTCTTTTATTCAATAAAAAAATACCTATATTCCCATTATTAAATAAAATAAACTATTTCTTATGCATCTTAAACCAGTTGTTGATAGATACATTTGAAAAATATTTATCATTAGACACCATTTAAGTAGGTTTAAAACTAATTTATCTCCCTCTTAAGAAGAAATTTATCCATGCACTTGTTGTGTGGTTTATTTCAATCAAAATAATGCACACAATAAAAAGGGAAAAATGAAATTGGAAAATTGTATGGTTAGGTATGAAGATATATGTCCATGGGGAAGGCATGAACTTTACTGTCAAAATAGGTATGCATTGAGTAGATTTCACATATGAATATATCTTTCCCATAATAATATTTTATAGTATGAGACATAGAGAAGACAATAAACAAGTGAATGTTTTTAATCGAGTGAAACTGATTCCAATAAAAAATTAACAGATGGTCACCCACTATATGGGTTGGTGATATTTTATCATAAATTTTCAAAAATATGTACCTTTATGATAACCACCACCATGTCATGCTACTCAAATATTTCTTATTAGTAATGTAGATCTTCCCTTTATTGTCACACTAATAAATGTGGTGCTTTTATAAACACTTTTTATCACTAAAAGGGGGTTTTATCTGTGATTTTAGCTAGCACTAATAGAAACACCCCCTTTATCAGCACTTTTTTAGAACACATAAACATTAGTTTTGAATAAGAAAGATTATCTAGAAATGAATTATTTCATCTCATATTTCCTTAAGAATATTGACTTTGAGAGATATTGATCACGTTTAAATAGTGTTGGAACTTAATCCTAGTGACAATGTTCATCAAAAGGTTTATTGATTCTCAGTTTTCATGATATTATAATGACAGATACACGTTTAATTTATAAACTATTGGATTAAATGGAACTGAACATCAACTTCCTTGGTTCAATTATGATTAAAATTATTCTTTGAAAGGAAAATAACACCCTCGATATCAAAAAAGACATTAGTGTTCTCCTAGATGAGCTATAAGTCTCTAATCAGTTAATGTATCTAGATAACTTACTTGAAATATTTTTTTACTATCATATATATATCCTTTATAGTATACAATGCCAATATTGTCTATAGAGTATATATTCAACTCACTGGTCCTCCTTCCATAGTAAAAAACATAAATTTTAGTGGATCCTCTCTTATCTAGGTCACCTGCATAATCTAAGTCAATATATTTAACAAGAAATCACTAATATTAGTATTCATGATAAACATAAAACCAATATCTATAGTATTTCTGATATATCATATACTATCTCACTACATTTACTACTATAAATTGATACTTTAATAGTGCTAGTAAAAGGGATTTATCCGCTCTATAGAAGCACAAATTATGTAAGCGATGTTAAAGGGTTATCTTTAACAATGCTCATAAAAACCATTGATAAAGGTCCCATTTAAGAGTTCTAAAAAAAGCACTGATAAAGGGGGACTTTACCAACTCTTATTTACCACTATTAAAGTCCACCTTTATTAGATATATTTTTAGCAATGTTAAAGGTTTCCTTTAATAGTGCTAAAAAATGCTGATAATGGCCCCACTGATAAATGGTATAATTCTTTTTCACCCCCTAATTTATTAGTGATTCCCCTACCTCTTTATCAGTTATTTGGATAATCCAACCCCTAGTGCATGCCCCAGACTCTAGTTACTTTCAAACCTGAGACCTCTATCTTATACAGCAACACCTTTTCTACTCCCCTATACTGTTTTGTTTTAGATTTTATGATAAATCTATATATTTAATTATATTTCATTATGTTTTTATCCATATATTTATATAAATTTTTATATATATAGTTATAATTTTTTTCAATACATATTTATTTATATAAATTTTTTAAAATTGATATTTACTCTAAAAACCCTTAAAACACATAAAACGTTAAGAAACTCTGAAAACCCTAAAATCCCTAAAAATAATGAAATGATAATGACATATGATATGGGATTCCATTTCATCCCCACAACCATTAAAATCTAATATCATGAAATTATATTTGATATGATATGTGGTATAGGCTGAACAGACACCCGAATCAGAAGTTATAGCTGTTTAAATTTTAGGAAACCATTGGTAGTGACAAAAAACTCAATTTTGGAGGCCTTATACGCCTTTTGTGGTTTAAAAACTATAAATATATATATATTTGACCTAATTTATATACCCTATATGGCATTGAGATCTTCATATGATTTGATTTGATATGTTGTAGAGCCCAAATGGATACTCGGATCAAGAGTTACGGTCATTTGAATTTCGAGTTCGATTTCTGACTTTTTGTAACTCTAATATATTTTAATCCTTTTATTATCACATTATTTAAATCTCATGTGGTTTTATCTCATTTCATAAGCTTCCATTTTACTGGTTTTGAAGCTGAAATAGACTCCCAGATAAAAAGTTATGATTTTTTCAGGTTTTTTAGGGTTTTTATGGGTTTTTCACATTTTACAGCCTTTAAAACGGCCATAACTTCTGAACCTAGTGTCTATTTTTCTCTACCACAAATAAAATTGAATATTTTGATGATCTATATGTCTCAGTGATATAAGGTAACCCACAATCAACTTTATTAAGGCCAAAAAGTCCCAAAAGGACTCCAAATGACCATAACTTCTGCTACGGGTGTCTGTTAATGATTTTTTTTTGAAATATACCCTTTATCAGCACTAGTAAAAAAGAAATGATAAGAGGGGTTATTTTTTAGTAATTCTAAAAAAATCTGATAAATTCCACCCTTTTATCATTGATTTTTTAGAAACATTGATAAATGTCAGTTTCTTTAGTGCTTTTTTACTACCATTGATAAAGGGGGGCCTTTATCATTACATTTTGACAAGAATTGATAAAGGGACCCCTTTCGTAGAGTTTTTTAGTGCTTTTAAAGATCCATTTTAATAGTGCTAAAAATCACTATTAAATACCCCCTTTAACAACACGTTTTCTAGCACAGAGAAAGGGGGTTTAAAAATAATTCTTTTAGTGAGCATTGTTAAAACCCTAGAACTGGATAAATGTAGTGTTTTAGTAGTGATTAAAATGACCTTTACATGGGTTATTCATGTACTAAATTATTATTTTCACTTTATATGAAGTATCATATCTCATACATTCCATTTAATACATCAAGGTTCATATTGAACTTTCATATGAAACATGATTCATCTACTTCCTCTCTTTATTTTTCTTTAGATAAAATGTGGTGATAAGTATAAAATGAGGTATTGATGGGCTACTGAATTATTTAGATTTATTATAAATGTAAAACTTTTAGACTAATTTCTTCCAATATTTTATTTTGAAAAGGGTAAAAATTCACTTAACTTTGTCTTATCAAATCTACATACTAAGAGGCTTCTAGTCCTATCAATGGTCCTTCATCTCAAACTTTGATTTGAGATGAGATTTTAACATTCCAATATCCACCTCATTTTCACATTAAATATACATGTCATAAATATATAAAATAAATTATATAAATGTGCCATATCAAAGTTCATTGAAGTAAACCTAAATAACAAACTGTCTATGGAAATATTTTCTATTCAATATAAAATTTTCAAACCTTTTGTACCACTGTCTCAGTGGCTGCTTTAGGTTATACAATGGTTTTTTAACCTCAATACCTAATTATCACATATTGGTACACAAAACCTATAGTTTCTGTCATATATATCACTTACACTAATTATATATGAATAACTTTTTTCTTGACATCAATTTGATCTAACTATCGATCAAACTATGCTACAAATTCCAAAAAAAATTGGATAGGTTCATGTTTAAAAACACTGGAAACCCTCATTTTAGTATATCTTTTACTTATGTGCATAGACCTTAGCAAGAAATATGAAATTTTACCTAATATATTTCTTTATTGATTTATCTTCCTCATTTGAAAACATTCTTTTTCACGCATCTTCTTTATTTTTATTTAGAGTATGAACACAATACCTTGTCTAATTTTGATGCAGTGAACTCATTTATTCTTCTATAACTGACATCCATATGTACATATATTTTATATCAAAAACATATAAATAACTTCATGAAATATCATATTTTATTACTAAAAGAGAATAATAAACCATATCATCCTAGGTTTCATGTCTCTGTATGGTTCATCCTAATCTACCAGTATCAATACTCTCATTATATTGATGTTACTACTATAATTAAACTTTTTGTTTAATCAGGATATCAGTATGGTCATTGCGCTTTGTCTAATGTGACTCCCTATCAGTTAGTGTTGATGTTTTTTCTCTTTAATATAAAATCTATTAGTGAAATACATCTATTTTTTTAAATCATTTGACTTCACCATTATAGATTCATCAAATTTTACATCACAACTCTTAATTTTCTTCTTTACTTATGGATCCAATTATTGGAAAACCTTAACACTATCACTAAAGCTAAAAAAATACAAATTTCTTCACTATAGTATCCATAATTGAGTTTGTGTCATGAAAAAAACTATATAACAAAATATATATAGTTTATCATAATCAAAAACATTCTCACCAAACCAAACCTCTACTAGAACTTTACCCTTAATCATGGAAGCAGGTTATCCATTAAAAATGTGTGTTAAATACATTAATTTTTTTGACCAAAAAAGTTTTTTAAAGCTGGATGAGATAACACAAACTATACCTTTTCAATGAGAAAACTGTTAATATATTATAATTTCCCATTCTTCTTTATCATTTTAAAAACTATAAGGTTCCTCATAATACTTTAATTCTGAAAAGCCTTCTTGAATGGATATTATAACGACCCATACTTTACATACATTGTTAATACTTCAAAATTGAAGCACACTTATTACAACATATGACAAAACCACAAAGGACCGTATAGGTATAGTGTCTTTAGAATCTGGGAAACATAAACAACTGGTTCCTAAATCTTCTACAGTGTCTCCCATTTATTTCATCATATCTAAGGTCCCTTTTAGCATATTCTACTTAATATCCATCTTCCTGACCTGGGGAAAAGAAAACATAAAAGGGTGAGCTCAAATGCTCAGCAAGGGCAAATAAAGGAAATAAAAATCATATCATATCTTTTTGAAAATCAAACCTGCAAAAGAGATCATAATATCTTAACATGGAATAAATCATAGAAGTGAAAATGAGATCCCCATAATCATAACATAAAACTTGAAACTTTGTGGCATGCACACATAATCATGGAAAATCATTTCTTGTTAGTCATGACTCATTGCCAAGACTATCTTAGTGGACAAAGTCCCTTTCTGAACCGAGTTCACTCCTCGTTTCAGTCCTGTATCACTGAACCGAAATAACCTTTCGTTCCAGCCATGTCTATCTCATGAGATATAAAATCTTTACCCAATGCATTGGAGGGAGATATAGGTCCCACCCATCTTATAATGAATCCTTTCTTATGTGTGCCACATAATCATAAAACATACATCATCGCATAACACATGTAACAAAAATGGGATTCTTGAAACATCATGACATCATAAATCAATTCATATAAGATAAAGGAATTCATAAAAATAATTCCATCACAACATGATCAAATCAATTTAATAATAGGGATAAAAACAGAACCCTTTATTATCTTAGATGGAAAATAATTTTGATAAAACACTTGAACTCCATTCTTGAGGAAAATATCCTTTCTTCTTCAAAAACATTTTTCCTTTCATAACATGTCATACAACTTTAAAATAAAAGAAGTTGATTAAAAATAAACTTTAAAACTTGTAAAGGAAGCTTCTTGGAAATAATGTTTTAAAAATCCATTCATGTCGTATAAGTTAAAAAAACATTCTTCGTACTTTTGT
The DNA here is from genome assembly GCA_963277665.1 of Viscum album. Lineage (NCBI taxonomy): Eukaryota > Viridiplantae > Streptophyta > Magnoliopsida > Santalales > Viscaceae > Viscum > Viscum album. The sequence continues at coordinate 293,193,908 of OY728144.1, forward strand.
CGGAAAAGTCAAAAGGTACCTCGTACGACAAAAGATTCCTTTCATAGATATTACTAAAAACTCACCGAAGGGTCAAAATGGATTTAAACAATTGTAGGTGGATGGAAATAATATTACATATTGATGAAACATGGATGTGGATGATAAAATACACCCCAGTAAATACTTACGAATAAACAATCTCGGATAAAAATGAGATTGTGATATTTCCCTTACCTTAGGTCCGATTTGCTTTGTACGTGTCTGAATCTCCTATATAATGGTTTAAATAATGTTATTGACTTATTCCAGAATCATAAATATTGATATGATATCATATATGGTCATATTCTTAGCTTCTTGTTAGTAATATTTCATTGTTACTTGTTACTCGGGTCTTTATTGCCTTTTGTTCTTATGCGTGTTTTGCCGAATACATTCTTATTCTTCTTTTAAGGTTATAGATACCTTATATCCAGAATGGTATTAGTGTAACATATATCATATTTATTAATTCAATTCATTTATATAATTACTATGTAATGATGATCATGTAGAACGAGTCGCATCACATCGTGGAGACGGTATTCCGTACGTACGCACGAGTGATGATATCGTTCCTATGATCGTGGAACTGTATTGGAGTATATATATATTATTTCAGTATCAATATTACTTTATAATAATCATAAATAGTTACTCATTACACCATTATACCCATCCTTGTAAAGTGATGGTGGAAAAATAGATTACACCACGGCGTGGAGACGGTATTCCGTACGTACGCACGCGCGGTGATTTCATTTTCCCGTGGGATGGATAGAAGGTGAATTAGGGTTGTTTCATATTTATAATAACATATCATTATGTAAGTAATACTGATGTTATTACTTTATCATGAAACAACTAAAGAAGAAGAAGTTGAAGAAGAAAGAAATTGAAAAGATCGGTAATGGATATTACCTCTTCTTTGGAACGCCTCTTTGAATCCTCCACTTAGGGAACTAAGATTGGTCTTTGAAGAAGACCAGGACCTCTAGGATTATTCTAGGGAAGTGGAGAGGAGAAAATGGCAGGGGTTGGCCGAGCTTGAGTGCTCAAATTGGTGTGAGGAGGAGGGGGAGGAGGTGCCCTTTTATAAGGGAGGAGAGGGGCACCTTAGGAATATATCAAAATATTATTTTATATTAAAGTCAAAATCGGTTTATAATGGTTCCAAAGGGTCTTATTTCGAAGTTAAAGTGGGGATGGGTCGAAATCCTATCAACCAATAGGATTTAGACAAGTTTAGGGTATTATTTTAACCTTATCAATTAGATTTAACTCTAAGTTAAATAATTTAACTTTTACCGCGTCTTTTTGTTTTCTTTCACTATATGGTTAATAAACTTACTATAACATGCCAAACGAACCCCAAATTGTTTATTATTAATATATATATCCTTATCTAAGTCATTTGGCCGAACCTTAGATTTTTAGGAATAAAATAACAATTAATAATATAATATTTAATTTAAAAACTATTTTGTGTCAATTTTGACACTATTTGATATATGATTTTTGTGAAAGTCATAACAGAATTATATGTTCTAACCAAGTTGATTAAATCAACACTAATATATCATCGTAACCTAGAAAATTAGTGGAATTCATAAAAAGTCTTAAATTACATTTATTTTGGTGTTTATAACATCAATTATGTCAATATTTCATTAATAAGATAATTACTGCATCATCATTGTGTCATAAATAAATTAAATTATTTAATGTCTAAAAATTACAAATAAAATACCATCATGTAGGAAATCGTTTTATATTTCTAATGAATATTTATAGTCTAATTTATCTTATGTATAACCCCATATTAAAAATGATTTACTTATTAAACTTTGATTTTAACTATTTTAACCCTTCTTTAAATAAATTAATAATAAATGTCCTAATCTAATCCAAGTGGGACTAAATGGTCATATTTTATTAATAAGGTTGTTTTTGGTCGAATTACACTTATCCAATAGAATTAGGACATGTGTTAGGGTAATAATAATATCATATTTACCCTTAGTTACCCTATTTACTATTAACCACGGTAAAAAAAAGTAAAAAGTTACTATTCACCAAAAAATTATTTTTATCTCATTGAACCACATTTTACTTACTGATATCAACCGTGTCTGTCGGATTTTCGAAATTCAATTCACAGAAGCGGTAAAATTAAGTTTTATGAAAAATTCAGTTTTTAACCTACCACTTAGTGGTTTCACTATTCATCAAAAATTGAAAGTTTTCAGAAAAATACCAAAATTTCACCCTAGGCTAATTTCGATATTCTGAATCCAAAAATGAAGTCCATTTTGAAAAATAAAATTTATAAAATTTCAAAAAGTGGTTATTACTATTCATAACGGCTAGTTTTAATAGCATATTGTTGTTTAGTGAAACTCGGTATTGCGTACGACGCAAGCTATCGAGGAAGGTCGCGATTGCGTGTAAAGTAAGCCAAGAAAGTGTTGTGTAGAAAAATATTCCTTTGATGATTCATATAACATAAAAGTCTCGGGTGTTACATTCTACCCCCCTTAAAAAGAATTTCGCCCTCGAAATTCGTCACTTTGTAACAAACAGATGAGGATACTTCTCCCTCATCATATCCTCAAGCTCCCATGTAGCTTCTTCAAGTTGGTGGTTCCTCCATAAAACTTTCACCAAGCGAGTGGTCTTGTTTCGTAGGACTTTTTCACTACGATCCAGAATCTCTATCGGCTGTTCTTCATAAGAAAGATCTTGCTCCAGCGGTACAACTTCTGAGCTGAGTACATGTGAAGGATCTGGTATGTACTTTCTCAGGAGAGATACATGGAACACATCGTGAACTTGAGAGAGATTCAGTGGAAGCGCCAATCGGTAAGCTACCTTCCCAACACGATCCAGTATTTCGAAAGGACCGATATATCTAGGGCTCAACTTCCCCTTCTTTCCAAATCTCATAACCCTCTTCCAGGGAGATATTCTTAAGAACACTTTATCACCCACTTCAAACTCTAGGTCTTTTCTTCGGTTGTCGGCATAACTTTTCTGTCGACTCTGAGCTGCGCTTATGTGTTGTTGAATAGATCTGACCTTTTCTGCCATTTCATCAACGAGATCAGGTCCTAATAGCTTTCTTTCCCCAACTTCATCCCAGCAAGTTGGAGTCCTGCATTTCTTTCCATAGAGAGCTTCATAAGGAGCCATCTGAATACTGGAGTGAAAGCTATTATTATAAGAAAATTCCACCAAAGGTAGGTGTTGATCCCAACCTCCTTTGAAATCCATAGAGCAAGCTCTCAACATATCTTCTAGGGTTTGAATTGTTCTCTCAGACTGACCGTCTGTCTGGGGATGATAAGCAGTGCTGAAACTCAACTCTGTATCCAGAGTATGCTGAAGAATTCGCCAGAAATTCGAGGTAAATCTCGGATCCCGATCAGATATAATAGAAAGTGGTACTCCATGCAATCTTACCACTTCCTTTACATATATCCTGGCAAGCTGATCTAGAGAGAAATCCTCTCTAATAGCAATGAAGTGTGCAGACTTTGTAAGACGATCAACTATGACCCAGATAGCATTATTGCCTTTGGAAGTTTTAGGAAGTCCTGTGACAAAGTCCATAGTGATGTTTTCCCATTTCCATTCGGGTATGGGTAATGGTTGTAACATACCCTTAGACTTTTGTCTCTCAGCTTTAACTTGTTGACAAACGAAGCATCGAGAGACATATTCAGCAACATCTCTTTTCATGCCATCCCACCAGAAGTACTCTTTCAGGTCCCTATACATCTTCGTGCTTCCAGGATGAATAGAGAATGAAGAACTATGAGCCTCATCCAGCAGCTCCTTCTTTAATTCAGGGATGGAAGGAACACAAACCCGATTCCTGAACTTTATTATCCCATCACAATCAAGGTTGAATTCAGGAACATTTCTCACCTTCTTTTGTAACTCAACATCTTCTTTCTGTGCCTCTTTAATCTTCACATGTATAGATGGTTGAACATTCATTTGAGAAAGATAATATTTTTCCCCTTCCATTATAATTCCAAGATCCATCCTTTTTAAATCCATAAATATTGGATCTTTTGTGATCCTCATCATGGATAAACTAGCATGGTCTTGTCGACTTAATGCATCTGCCACCTTGTTTGCTTTCCCAGGGTGGTAATGGATTGAGCAGTCATAATCCTTAATCAGCTCCAACCATCTTCTTTGGCACATATTCAGCTCCTTTTGTGTGAAAATATACTTTAAACTTTTATGATCAGTATAAATATCACACCTTTCACCATAAAGGTAATGCCTCCAAATCTTTAATGCAAAGATTAACGCAGCCAACTCCAAATAATGTGTTGGGTAATTTTGCTCATGGATTTTCAACTGTCGTGAGGCATAAGCTATCACCATATCATTTTGCATAAGAACACACCACAATCCCTTCTTGGATGCATCACTGTAGATCACAAACCTTTCTCCACTACAAGGCAGTGTGAGCACAGGTGCACTGGATAACCTTCTTTTCAACTCCTTGAAATTCTCTTCACATTCCTCTGTCCAGACATACTTAACTCCTTTCCGAGTCAACTTGGTGAGTGGATTAGATAATCGTGAAAAATCTTTTACAAAACGTCGATAATATCCAGCCAAACCAAGAAAACTTCGGATCTCAGTTACTGTTGTTGGTCTCGACCATCTTTCGATAACTTCTGTTTTTGCTGGATCCACAGATATCCCCTCTTTTGAGATTATGTGACCCAAAAATGAAACTTTTTTAAGCCAAAATTCACACTTGGTAAATTTGGCATAAAGCTTCTCCTTTCTCAGGGTCTTCAATATAATTCTCAAGTGATCTTCATGCTCTTCCTTGCTCTTTGAATAGACAAGAATATCTTCTATAAAGACTACCACAAATTGATAAAGATAGTCTCTAAAGACTCTATTCATTAGATCCATGAAGATAGCAGGGGCATTAGTAAGACCAAATGGCATCACTATAAATTCATAGTGTCCATACCTTGTACGGAAAGCCGTCTTTGGTATATCCTCCCTTTTGACCCTTAATTGATGATACCCTGAACGAAGATCAATCTTGGAAAAGTATTGAGCTCTGCGTAGTTGGTCAAATAAGTCATCAATGCGTGGGAGAGGATATTTGTTCTTGATAGTGATCTTGTTAAGTTCTCAATAATCAATGTAGAGTCTCATTGATCCATCTTTCTTCTTAACAAATAGAACAGGTGCTCCCCAAGGTGATGCACTAGGGTGTATGAATCCCTTATCAAGATTCTCTTGGAGTTTCTTCTTCAATTCCTGCAACTCAATTGGGGCCATTCTATAAGGTGTCTTTGAAATAGGCAAAGCACCCGGTACGAGTTCTATTGAAAACTCAACTTCACGATTTGGTGGAAGACCCGGTAATTCCTCCGGAAAGACATCATCAAACTCCCGTACAATGGGCATATTCTTAATCATGAGTTTCTCACCAACCATTTGAGATAAATAACCTTCATTTAGTGGAATCAATACCCATAAGATGGAAGAAATTTCCACTGGAAGGTTATGTTCATCCTTGCATTGATAGACGATCGTAGATTGATCTGGAATATGAAATGTGACTTCCCTTCTTTGGCAATTGATATGAGCTCCATGTAGATAAATCCAATCCATACCAAGAATCACATAAAATTCCACTAAAGGAAGGATCACAAGATTTGCAGGAAGCACTTTCCCACAAACTTCGATCGGAGAAGAATTATAAACTTTTGATGCGACTGTTGTGCCATTAGGTGTTGTCACAGCTAACTCAACATCTAATTGTTGAGGTAATACGGTGATACCATTAGAAAATTCTTTAGAAATAAAAGAGTGGGTGGATCCAGAATCAAATAAAACATTTTCTACTTTAGAGTGGATGGTAAGTGTACCTTTCACCACTTCGTTATCGTACTCCACATCGCTGATAGAAATTGCATGTGACTTTCCTTTGTCTTTAGCCTTAAGATTTTGTTGACGTCGACCATCATCATCAACCCTTGGATTTGGGCATTGATTGGCATAATGCCCCATCTCCTTGCACTTGAAACATTGAAGTGTAGTAGGTTCATTCTGTGTATCCCTTCCTTTGTTTGCGTCATTAGACATCTTCTTCCCATTATCACGGCATTCAAATGCCCGATGACCTTCCTTTCCACATTTAAAACATTTACTTGTCCCTTTAAGAAAACTCCCTCCATGTTTCTTTCCACACTTTGAGCATAAGGAAAAGCTCATCTTCTTTTCCGTGTGCTCTTTAGATTTTTCTTTGAATTTTATCTTCCTCTTCTTATCAAACCCATGTGACTGATGGGTTATTCCAATCTCCATCTCGACTTTGAGAGCACATCGAACGATTTCCTCGTAGCTATTGAAGTCCCTTATGGCTAACGCCCTTTGAAGACTTGGTTTTAAGCCACTAAAGAATCGATCGATCTTACTCTCAGGTTGGATAATAATACCAGAAGCGTACCTTGCAAGTCTTGTAAAATTTGCTTCATAGGTACCAACAGATTCATCATCCCTTTGCTTCAGTTCAAGAAACTCTTTCTCCATCTTTGTTCAGAGAATACGAGGGAAGTACTTATTGAAAAATAAGTTCTTGAACTCGTCCCATTCCATAGACTCAATTTCATCCCTTTGCCTCGTATTCTTAATAAGATTCCACAATTGATCAGCATCTCCTTCCAAACGATACACTGCTAGGATGACTTTATCATGTTCAGAACATTGAAGAACTGAAAATATCTTTTCAGTAGTACTAATACATTGTTCATCAACTAATGGATCAGTAGACCCACTGAAAGAAGGTGGACGCTACCTCATGAAGGATTCAACAGAATGTTGCTCCTTCCTTTGCTCGTTTGGAAGTCCTGCATGATTCATAGCTTGAGAAAGTTGTGTGAGCATGGCTACAAGATTTTGCATTCCAGCTCCCATATCGTTTGGTTGCTCAGGGGGACAATCATTGCATTGCCCATCGCATTCTGCATTAACACGGTTCCTTCGAGTTCCAGCCATTGACTAAAACCAAGAAGAATAGTGTGAGCAACACTAATTATAATAGGAAAACCGCATAATTCAAGAATAAAATTTTCATGATTAAGGTCTTATCCTAGGTTATTCAAGGCCATTTCTAAAACACTAATATTGTGTTCTATGCTTAGACTTATCCTTAGGGTTCTTACTAAGGCTTTCACATCCTAGTTTCCAAAGGTTGACTATACCTTTCCTCTGATACCAACTATAACGACCCATACTTTACATACATTGTTAATACTTCAAAATTGAAGCACACTTATTACAATATATGACAAAACCACAAAGGACCGTATAGGTATAGTGTCTTTAGAAACTGGGAAACATAAACAACTGGTTCATAAATCTTCTACAGTGTCTCTCATTTATTTCATCATATCTAGGGTCCCTTTTAGCATATTCTACTTAATATCCATCTTCCTGACCTGGGGAAAAGAAAACATAAAAGGGTGAGCTCAAATGCTTAGCAAGGGCAAATAAAGGAAATAAAAATCATATCATATCTTTTTGAAAATCAAACCTGCAAAAGAGATCATAATATCTTAACATGGAATAAATCATAGAAGTGAAAATGAGATCCCCATAATCATAACATAAAACTTGAAACTTTGTGGAATGCACACATAATCATGGAAAATCATTTCTTATTAGTCATGACTCATTGTCAAGACTATCTTAGTGGACAAAGTCCCTTTCTGAACCGAGTTCACTCCTCGTTTCAGTCCTGTATCACTGAACCGAAATAACCTTCCGTTCCAGCCATGTCTATCTCATGAGATATAAAATCTTTACCCAATGCATTGGAGGGAGATATAGGTCCCACCCATCTTATAATGAATCCTTTCTTATGTGTGCCACATAATCATAAAACATACATCATCGCATAACACATGTAACAAAAATGGGATTCTTGAAACATCATGACATCATAAATCAATTAATATAAGATAAAGGAATTCATAAAAATAATTCCATCACAACATGATCAAATAAATTTAATAATAGGGATAAAAACAGAACCCTTTATTATCTTAGATGGAAAATAATTTTGATAAAACACTTGAACTCCATTCTTGAGGAAAATATCCTTTCTTCTTCAAAAACATTTTTCCTTTCATAACATGTCATACAACTTTAAAATAAAAGAAGTTGATTAAAAATAAACTTTAAAACTTGTAAAGGAAGCTTCTTAGAAATAATGTTTTAAAAATCCATTCATGCCGTATAAGTTAAAAAAACATTCTTTGTACTTTTGTCGGAAAAGTCAAAAGGTACCTCGTACGACAAAAGATTCCTTTCATAGATATTACTAAAAACTCACCTAAGGGTAAAAATTGATTTAAACAATTGTAGGTGGATGGAAATAATATTACATATCGATGAAACATGGATGTGGATGATAAAATACACCCCAGTAAATACTTACGAATAAACAATCTCGGATAAAAATGAGATTGTGATATTTCCCTTACCTTAGGTCCGATTTGCTTTGTACGTGTCCGAAGCTCCTGTATAATGGTTTAACTAATGTTATTGACTTATTCCAGAATCATACATATTGATATGATATCATATATGGTCATATTCTTAGCTTCTTGTTAGTAATATTTCATTGTTACTTGTTACTCGGGTCTTTATTGCCTTTTGTTCTTATGCGTGTTTTGCCGAATACATTCTTATTCTTCTTTTAAGGTTATAGATACCTTATATCCAGAATGGTATTAGTGTAACATATATCATATTTATTCATTCAATTCATTTATATAATTACTATGTAATGATGATCATGTAGAACGAGTCGCATCACATCGTGGAGACAGTATTCCGTACGTACGCACGAGTGATGATATCGTTCCTATGATCGTGGAACTGTATTGGAGTATATATATATTATTTCAGTATCAATATTACTTTATAATAATCATAAATAGTTACTCATTACACCATTATACCCATCCTTGTAAAGTGATGGTGGAAAAATAGATTACACCACAGCGTGGAGACGGTATTCCGTACGTACGCACGCACGGTGATTTCATTTTTCCGTGGGATGGATAGAAGGTGAATTAGGGTTGTTTCATATTTATAATAACATATCATTATGTAATTAATACTGATGTTATTACTTTATCATGAAACAACTAAAGAAGAAGAAGTTGAAGAAGAAAGAAATTGAAAAGATCGGTAATGGATATTACCTCTTCTTTGGAACGCCTCTTTGAATCCTCCACTTAGGGAACTAAGATTGGTCTTTGAAGAAGACCAAGACCTCTAGGATTATTCTAGGGAAGTGGAGAGGAGAAAATGGCATGGTTTGGCCGAGCTTGAGTGCTCAAATTGGTGTGAGGAGGAGGGGGAGGAGGTGCCCTTTTATAAGGGAGGAGAGGGGCACCTTAGGAATATCTCAAAATATTATTTTATATTAAAGTAAAAATCGGTTTATAATGGTTCCAAAGGGTCTTATTTCGAAGCTAAAGTGGGTATGGGTCGAAATCCTATCAACCAATAGGATTTAGACAAGTTTAGGGAATTATTTTAACCTTATCAATTAGATTTAACTCTAAGTTAAATAATTTAACTTTTACCGTGTCTTTTTGTTTTCTTTCACTATATGGTTAATACACTTACTATAACATGCCAAAAGAACCCCAAATTGTTTATTATTAATATATATATCCTTATATAAGTCATTTGGCCGAACCTTAGATTTTTTGGAATAAAATAACAATTAATAATATAATATTTTATTTAAAAACTATTTTGTGTCAATTTTGACACTATTTGATATATGATTTTTGTGAAAGTCATAACAGAATTATATGTTCGAACCAAGTTGATTAAATCAATACTAATATATCATAGTAACCTAGAAAATTAGTGTAATTCATAAAAAGTCTTAAATTACATTTATTTTGGTGTTTATAACATCAATTATGTCAATATTTTATTAATAAGATAATTACTGCATCATCATTGTGTCATAAATAAATTAAATTATTTAATGTCTAAAAATTACAAATAAAATACCATCATGTAGGAAATCGTTTTAGATTTCTAATTAATATTTATAGTTGAATTTATCTTATGTATAACCCCATATTAAAAATGATTTACTTATTAAACATTGATTTTAACTATTTTAACCCTTCTTTAAATAAATTAATAATAAATGTCCTAATCTAATCCAAGTGGGCCTAAATGGTCATATTTTATTCATAAGGTTGTTTTTGGTCGAATTACACTTATCCAATAGAATTAGGACATGTGTTAGGGTAATAATAATATCATATTTACCCTTAGTTACCCTATTTACTATTAACCGCGGTAAAAAAAGTAAAAAGTTACTATTCACCAAAAAATTATTTTTATCTCATTGAACCACATTTTACTTACTGATATCAACCGTGTCTGTCGGATTTTCGAAATTCCATTCACAGAAGCGGTAAAATTAAGTTTTATGAAAAATTCAGTTTTTAACCTACCACTTAGTGGTTTCACTATTCATCAAAAATTGAAAGTTTTCAGAAAAATACCAAAATTTCACCCTAGGCTAATTTCGATATTCTGAATCCAAAAATGAAGTCCATTTTGAAAAATAAAATTTATAAAATTTCAAAAAGTGGTTATTACTATTCATAACGGCTAGTTTTAATAGCATATTGTTGTTTTGTGAAACTCGGTATTGCGTACGACACAAGCTATCGAGGAAGGTCGCGATTGCGTGTAAAGCAAGCCAAGAAAGTGTTGTGTAGAAAAAGATTCCTTTGATGATTCATATAACATAAAAGTCTCGGGTGTTACAGATATGATATGTATTCTACACCATTATATGATATCAGTCTCTTGATTTTTCTTCCAATTTAATTTTCAGAAATATTATTCTATTTATGGAAAAAATATAACATTTAATCCTTATACTTTATTCCATACACCAAAGATTGTCATTAGTAGTCATCAATAAGTGTAATAACAAAATTATCTCCTCCTAATGAATCATTCCTTAATGGTATCTGAATATCATTATATATTTATTCAACGTTTCCACTTGGTTAATGTATAATTATAATGAAACTAACTCTAGTTTATTTACCTATCAAAAAATTCTCATAGAAGGTTTTTTTCCTCTCATTGCACCATTCAAAAGTCCATTATTTATTATTCTCTATAAATCCCTCTCTATAGTATGTATATATATCATATTATATAATATGGAAGTGTCTAGATAACTCCCCTATGATATCACTGCTCCACTTACAATAGTATCAATAGTTAAATGATATAAAATACCTCTATGAGTAATTTTCATCACAATTAACACATGAATGATTACTCTCATGATCCCATCTTCAAAAAATTCTTGTAAGAAACTATATCTAATACCCTTATGGGAACACTTGATGAAGGATCCCATGGGTTTTTAGTTTGGTCATGGGTCTTTGGTTTTGAACCATTTTCCTATTCATGATTTATATTTTAGGTGGATACTCTTCTTCCCCCTACCTTTTAGGTATTTTTCTTGGTTCTATGGTCTTGCCTCAAGGATCTACTTATAGGGTAACTTCTTGGAAAGGTGTCGTTGTGGTCTTCTTGTTGGAGAAATTGTGTTGATAGCATAGTGTTTGTTGGGACAAAAAAAATTATTGTCTCACTGGTGAAACAATAATAATGAGATAAAATATAGTACAAAATGTGGGAAATGAGTAGCATATGTAATATGAAAGATCCCTCAAAATGAAAGTGGTAAAACCATAAGAAAATAGAAGGATATCACTATGGGTAGAAGTGGGTACACACTCCCTCACTATTACAAGGTTAAAACCCTTGTAATATCCCTCTTGAATAATGAGAAAAGAAACCTCAAAAATACTGAAAATATAACCGGTGATTGAGATTGAAGCTTAAGTTGATGAGATACTGAAACCATCCAGGAAAATCCCTTTTTATAGGAAACCCCTGCCCATTTCCTCTCCTAGTTGATGGTCAGAGAGGTTGTCCACTAACCTCACACCAACATCCACTTTCCATCGGCATCCTCCATTGAAAAATTAAGGGATTTATTACCATCTTCAATATATAATTTCCAACATATCTCCCACTTGGAGATTTTATTAATAACCAATCACATATCCACACATCCTTTCCATCTACCAAACATTCTGCTCACATCTCTATGAGGCTGCTCAAGGATCTGCACCATATGAGCTTATCAAAGTCAATTTTCTTTGTCAGTAAATCTTCTATATTTTCTTTAGTGTGTATTTTATACATGTCCACACTTCCTTCCTCCACCATATATTAAAAAAAGTGATACTATACCCCAAAATGATTTTTTCTAGAATGAAAAGATGAATCCCTTTCAATGAGAAAGATGCTTTGACTATCACAAAACAATGGAATATGATCCTTTCTATGCCTAATATCCTCCATCAACCTTCTCATACAAATCACCACTTTTTAAGCTGTGTTGATTCCATTTACTCTGAATCCATCATGGATAAAGAAACAACTGACTATAACTTTGAAATCCAGCTCATAGCTCCTCCTCCAAGAGTAAATACATAACCAATAGTAGATTTCCTCTAGATATAATCACCTATAAAATCTGAATCAACATAGCCTCTCATAGTGAAATTTGTTCCTCCATAACATAATGTAGAATCTAAGGTCTCCTTGATATATCTTAGGATCCTCTTAATTGTTCTCCAATACTTCTATATTGGATTTTCCATTTACCGACTAACTACTCTTGCTACATGTACAATGTGTAGTCTATTACAAACCATAGAAAACGTCAGACTCCCCAATACTGATGAATATGGTACTCAATACATCTCCATCCTCTCTACATCACTATTAGGACTCATCATAGAGGATAACTTGAAAATAAAGGATGTGGGGTAGAGATTGGATTACAGTATTTCATTTTTAATCATTTCAAGACATTATGTAAGTAATAATTTTGTGATAGAAAAATATTTCCATTATTTCTATCTCATAAAATCTATATCCCAAGAATCTTGTTTTCTTGTTCCAATTCTCTTATATAAAAATCCATGGCCAATTGTTCCTCAATCTCTTGGATATGATCATTTTTGTGGTCTACAACCAATATGTCATCCATATATAATAGAATAATGATGAAATCATTTCCATATAAAACCTTGAAATATAAATAATGATTTGAATGAAGTTTGTTTTATCCAAGGATCGTGATATATGAATCAAATATCTTATACCAACACCTCGAAACTTGCTTGAGACTGTACATAGATTTGTTCAACCTGAAAACCATATTCTCTTTTCCTTATTCTACAAAGACTTTGGGTTGGAGAATATATATTTCTTCATAAAGGTCATCATGTAGAAAAAATATCTTCACATATAGCTGGTCTAGATGTAAACTTTATATAGCACACATTACCATAACTATCTGAACAGTCATCAGTCTAACAATAAGATAAAATATTTCATTTAAATCAATACTTCCTTATGAGAAAATCCTTTGACCACCAGTATTTCAAAATATATTTCCACCAGTTCCTTTCCATCCTAATTGATCTTAAATATCCATTTCTTATCAATATCCTTCCTTCCATGGGGTAATGGAGAAATATTTGAATTCATATTCTTGTATATGGCATCAAGTTACACTCGCATCATCACCATCCATAAGGATATATCTATAGTCTAGGTCACCTACACAAAATAATAGGGAAATATATCCTCTGTTGATAAGAAATATGCAATATTGATCTTAGTGACATATTATTATTTCCACACTAGTTCTATTTTTTCCTGAGTTGACTATCTTGGTCTAGAATCAACTAATGCTTGATCATCATGCTCTGGTAATGCCTTATTGGAAACTAGTTCTTCCTTGGATTTTTCCTCTACCTCAACTATTATGGTTTGAATATTCTCTTTATCTATATCTCCATAAATAATCATTTTCACATTTTCTTCTAAAAAAATGAAATCTCTATTAATGATAAGTTTGTAAGAATTGGGGTCCCACAAATTATTCCCCTTCACACCATCAGTGTACCCCAAGAAGATACATTTCTTGGATCTCAAATCCAACTTTGATATTTCATGTTCATTAAACAATGCATATACATGACTTCCAAAAGTATGTAAAAAAGAATAGTTATTAGTTTTACCAGTCTATATCTACATTGGTTCCATTATATCAATCACTATTGAAGGAGATTAGTTGATCACATAACAAGTGGTATTAACAGCTTCTACCCAAAAAGTGTTGGAAATTTCTGTAGTCTTAAACATCAATATTGTTCTATCTAAAAGGGTTTTGTTCATTTTCTATGTCAATCCATTTTTTGAGGAGTTTATGTCACTATTAACTATCTCTTAATGCCTTCTTATTGAAAAAATGTATCAAACTCCTCGTTTGTATATTCTTTATCATTTTCAGTCCTCAAAAACTTGATCTTATATTTAGATTCAAGCTCCTTCTATTCATTGAATTTTTGAATATTTCAAAAACATCTTATTTACTCTTTATTGGGTACACCCAATATCTCCCAGAATAATCATCAATGAAGGATAAAAAGTACCTTTATCCTCCTAAGGATATAATTGGATCTTTCCAAACATCATAATGGATTAAATATAAGATCTAATTGTTTCTTGTTGTTGAGGTCATAAAATTCAACTTGTGTTTCTTGCTCAAAACAAAATGCTCACAAAATTTAAGGTTACATTTATAATCCTACAAAAGAATTCTAATACAAAATAATATTCAGTTATAATTCTGACATATGTCCAAGATTTCAATTCCATAATGTTGTCAATGCTTTCATCATGGTAGTTGATGAGACAATTATCTTCACCTCATTATAAGTTTCACCCATAAGCATGTGTAGTTTATTTGAGATCTCATCTGACTTTAATACCACAAGGGAACCCTTCAAAATTCTCATCACTCCATTCTTGGTGTGTGTCTTACATTCAATATTATAAAATTATCCCAAAGACAACATGTTCTTCTTTAACTCCTTCACATTGAATACTCCTTGGATGGTTCAAACAATACCATCATGAATATTCAATTTGATAGTACGAACTCTAACAATATTCAAGATATGATCATTAAACATGTACAAAATTCCTTCTATGATAGTTTTATACTGATCAAACCATTTCCATTGTGATTTTATGTTCCATGTTTCTCCTGATTCAATTATCTATGTGTCATTGAGATTTTGTCTGCTTCTAGGAGTCATCGCCGCTTCACTGACTAGTATATCTCCACTTCCAGAATAACTAACCACAGTTCCCTAATAAAATTTTTCACTATATTCATATTCCAATAATCCTTATTTATGTGACCATTATTTATATAATTATAACATGTGAAATTCTTCTTCTTACTCCTTGGTTTGGACCTAACATGATTTTTTCTCCCACTGGAACCATGCTCCATCATCCTTCCTCTCTCCATTAATAGAGACATTTCTTGGTGAGAATTTTCCTATCTATCCTCATTATTCTTGTGCCAAATTTACTCTTCAAGAACCATGGATACAACATCATTGAATATTAGTATATCTTGCAATATATTTTTGGTGAGGTTGATGATGAGTTGGTCATACAAATCTGGAAAACTCTAGAGTAGAATATCTACATGTTCAATATTGAAAATTTTATATCTTAATGCCATGAGATGAGTGAAATTGATATTAAGGGTGTTTATGTGTCCAGTAATTGATTAGGAATCCACCATTTAAAGAGTGTACAACTTTCTCCTCAGGATTTTTTTGTGAAATGATTTGGCCTCATATAGCTTCATTAGAGTATCTCATATTTCCTTCACCATCTTTTTCATTATGGTGCTTCAGAGGACCTCATATACCAAAGATAAATAGATTTTATAAATATAATTCCATCCATGTCATTCTATTTCTTCACCATCGCACTCATCAGTCTTTCTCTAATTTCAAGTAAGTAATTATCCTTTTGCAGCATCGCCTGCATCGTCATTTTCCAAAAAGGAAAATTATTCTCATTGAATATTTCAATCTCAAATATCACCACCATTTGGACATTCCATTGGTTTATAACCTCCTCTATTTCTCAAAGTTTTATTTAATAATCTCAATAATTTTATTTGATGTGATAGATTAACCAGATTTACAATCACAAAGCATACTCAAATTTAAGAGAACTACTAATAGCTGAAAAAGTAAACAGAACTAGGACAAAAACTTCATCTGATACCACTTTTTGGGACCAAAAATGATTATCCCACTAGTTTAGTAATAATAACAGGATAAATAAAGTTAAAGATACATGAAAAATGAACAAAACATGTAACATGGAAAACCCCCCAAAATGAAAGGGGTACAAAACCATGGGAAAATAGAAGGATCTCACCATGGGTAGAAGTTGGTACATACTCCCTCACTATTACAAGGAGAAAAACATCATAATATATCACTTGAATAATGGGGAAATAAACCTCAAAACACTATACATATAACTCATGATTGAGATTGAAGTTGAATTTGATGAGATGCTGAAACCATTTGGGAAAATAGATTTTTATAGGAAATCCCCCTGCCCATTTCTTCTCCCTCTTGATGGTTGGAGAGGATGTCCACCGACCTCATGCCTACCTCTACTAAACATTTCCTTACTCCCTTGATAAATAAAGTGGAAAACACAATATTGAAAAAATAATTACCGATATCGGCCACCTCAGATGAAGGTGGAACTCTTCTAGGGATCGAGGGATCACAATAGAAAGAACATATTTATATTTCTAAAAAAACATTGTAGGTTTTCACTTCATCTTGGGTTTTCTAGTTTCATGAGTGTTGTTTTATTGGGGGTGGTCGTTTCAGCTATTTGAAGGCGAAGGAACCAGTCTGGTGACATTGATGGTTTTTCTTGTTTGGGGTTTTTTAATCATCAGTGAACAATTTATAGTGATTTAGAATTATGGTTTTAGGTTGGGTTATGGTGAAAGGTTTTTTGATTTTTTGATGTTATTATATATTTTTAGTCATCATCAGAATTTTTTATGTTTTTTATGATTTAAAAATATTAAATAAAAGGATCGGGTTTGAATAATTTTAAAAACTAGGTAGGGTGGTGAAAGGAGATTGGTGGATGCTAAAATCAGAATTTATAGAGGCTACATGAGGCCCCCTAGATTTTTGTTGGTTTATCAAATAATGATATATTAATCCATTGAAAAAGTCTCAAGATCAAGTCATAATTATTTAATCCTAATCAATTTAAATATCTCTAACATTTGATGATATAGTATAAATATATATAACATTTTATTAAATTTACTTTCTAAGTAATTATGTCAATATAAAAAGTGTATTTATTTATACCAATCAGGGTTTTTAACATATTTTACAACATATAAGAGTGATGAAAATTCATGAAATTCCAAATATAAATATATGTGTGTGTGTTTATTATTTATTAGATATAATTACAGGTAAAGTTCTAATATGTAGAATATAATAACTATAAAAAAACATATTATCATTCTTTTATGATGAATAATATTGAGATGGTTGTATAATGTATGACTAAAATTGCATGTCATATTTTCTTTTGTATCTGATTATTTATATTTTAAATCGACTGATCTAGAGATAACCAACCAATGTATGATTGAAATTGCATTTATTTTTATATGATTATATAATTTATATTAATTGCATTTTATTTTATTCATTTATGACCTAAGTTCTATCTCTATATCTATGTATGTAAGGAACTATGTGTCCATGTTTAAAGGTTTTGTATCCCAAACCCATAACCCCCCGCACTTTCATGTGAGTAACATTTTAATAAAAGGGCATTCGACAAGAGGTGTTGCTATTTGAAGCTAGATTTTTATAGCATGACGGAAAGGAGACTGATGGTTATTTAAATATGAGATAATAGAGGCTCTAGGATTTCTCCATTATGTTTTAGTTAGTTTAGAAAATAATTATAAACCAATTAATTGAAAGATTCTCAAGATCAATTCATAATTATTTAATCATAACCAATTTAAACATGTTCAACATTTGATAATATAATATATAACATATTTTTAATAATTTTTTATAGGTAATCATTTCTACTTCAATATATTACAATGGTATTGCAATTTATACTAATCAGGGTTTTAACTATAGTTTTTCACCAATTAGAGTGAAAAATATTCATGGATGTGTGACATTTGATGAAGTTCTTAGGAAGATTCATAGTCATTTAAACTTTGTCCTGATCAATCAGTTACTTCAATTTCATATTAAAATCTTTGTTATATTAAGAATCTATGGGACATTGAGTATCTTCTACTTGATGATGACAATTGGTTGGATGCATCATCATTGTTTAGATATTAATATAGTAATGGTTTAATGTAATTGTATGTGGTTATTTTTTATATTGATGAGTTGTGACCTACTACTAAATAACCATGTTATGTGAGCTTTGTTGAATTGGATCCTTGAGAACACTCATTAATTTCCTTCTCGTATGACTTTGGTCATAAAAAAAATTATGAAAAATATTATAATAATTTGAAAATAACCAAAGGTGACATCCCCATCTATACTCTTGATTAAATTAATGCCACTTTATCTAATAAGGAAGTATTTGGTGATGAATTATGAGATGATGTAGGTGAGTATGATATGGGTAATAAACCTTACGAGGTTCCTTTGATGGAAAAGAAACAACCAGTTAGTGGTAATCATCATACATTATTGACTTCCTTAGTTGAAAAAATGTCACGTGCACATCATTTTGATTGGGATTTCATTACACTACCTATTGAATTCCATGGAATTATAGGAAACAGATCTGCATCGACTAATAAAATCATATATGTGGGGTAGGAGTTTGAAAGTAAAATTTCCTTGATGAATGTGATAAAAAATACCAAATAGAGTTACATTTTTTATATGTGGTTGATTATTCTAAAAATTAAAAATATCTAATTTGGAATGAAAAATATGGTCTGGAATATAAGTTTTGAAAGATAGAAATATATGATAAATTTTTTACATGTTAGAATATAACCAAATTAGAAGGCCCACATGCTTTTGTACATCCAAACTTATCGTAGATCACTCTTCACTTGATACAAAGTTTATATTGACTGTTATTGTAGAGATGATATGAATGTTCCAAGATGTTCATGTATCCCCTTCCCAAGAATGAATACAACAGTTTTTAAAAAATAAGATACACTATGGAAATTATTGGAATGTAAAAAAAAGGAAATTGTAAATGTTTAGGGTGTTTGGGATGAATCATATGCAGTGTTTCCACAACTAATGGGATTTTTGACTCTCAACACTTAGGTTATTTATCATTTGAACATTATTGAGTATGTATCCCTAGATCATTGAGTTGATCAAACAAACATGAAGTTCCATAGGCTATTATGAGCATTTAGGTTATATATAACTACTTTCCCATGTTGTAAAAAATAATTAAATTCTATGGAACTTTTCTTTATGAAAAGTATACAAGTATTCTACTTATTTTTTCTACACATAATGGTTATTTTGATTCTCTATCACTTAAATTTTACATTGTTGAAAAGGATAACTTTGAATCTTGGAGTTGGTTTTTGGATTGTATATGCATTCATGTCAGGAAAATCCATGGAGTGTGTATGATATCTGATCACCATAGGGTGATTATATAGATTGTTAATAGTGATGAAGTTTCATGGTGAGAACTGATTGCTTATCATATATATTGAATTAAACATATTGCCAGTAATGTTCATTAGAATTTCAGAGACAAGGTGATAAAAAAGGTGATCATCAAGTTGGGTATGTTTTAATAAACTTATTTTTTTTGGAAAAAAATTAATATCAGTTTAAATACATTATTCTCTTATGGTTTCAGTATACATTCCCCAATAATGAATTTTTGATTAATGAATTGAATAAATTCAAAGGTCTAATCAGGATGTGTATGATTATGTGATATGAATTTTAAAGTACAAATGGATATTATAATATGATAGTGGAAGGATATATGTACATATGATCACTAATATTGTGGAGTATATAAATGGGGTCTTCATGGGTGTCTATAAACTATCGATCACATGGTTAGTACAAGAGACATTTTATTGATGTGTGAAGTGAATTTTTGAATGGTCCCAACAAGCCTAGTATAGGATGAAAATAGAATGTGTTTTGGTTAGAATTTCCAAAGATAAATTGATCATATACTGTAGGATTAAACATCATTACATGTTTGAACCTTTGGTCAGGTAAGGAACCACTTTCAAGTAACAAAGTGCCATAACCTGATCACTGGAAATAGCGGTTGAACAATGGTGGTTGTATTGGATTTAGGTACTATGATTATGATTAATTATAGGCATTGATAAATCTCTATGAAAATGTTGTTTCTTATTGTACATCAATGAAAATATCATGAGAGCCTTATGAATGAATCTATATTATCATAAAAAATATAGTTTTTATGAAATATTGTGTCTTTTATGATATCTCCAAGACATGAATATGATATAAAAATTATGAAACTTATATAATGAATCACTTATTATAATATAATTCAAATATCATACAAAAATAATTCAAAACATAATAATTAGAATTTATTTCAAGATAAATAGGAAAATCATTTTCATTGTCAACATAGTGCTTATACAACAATGGAAAAGTAAAATTTGGTGTCCTAATGATAATAATTGAGAATAAAAAACTCTTATAATGATTCTTTAGTCAATATTATCTATAAATGATTATTTTTATTGATAGATTCAAAATTTGGATTTATATAACAAGAATTTATCCAAATACTTGTACGATGCTTGAGCAAAGTGTGAAAAGTAAAAATAACATATAAAATATTTTTTCGTAATAATATTAAGAATAAATATTCCTTATAAACTAATCTATATTATAAAAATAATGCATAATAATTTTTTATGTGGATAATTTATTTTTAATGTTTAAAATTGTGATAAATGTCTAAAACATATATGTCGCAACGGAGCGATGTATATGAAAAAAGTAAAAAAAATTAAATAAATAATATAAAAAATATAAAAAAATTATAATATTTAGATTATTTTGTGTATCCCAAGAATTTTATATATATATATAGGATGTATAATAGATGGTATAATACATTATAATTTAAATTTATAGTTTTAATGATGTTTTCAAAGTCAAAATAAATGATATTTTATTAAATGATTTAAAATTTATAAAAATATAATAATAATCCAATTAAATATTATAAAGATGAAAAAATCATAAATAGTCCTATTATTGGTCATCGTCCCTCTTATGGTGAAATTATTTACCCATAAAGTGTATAAACCATTAATATTATGGTAATTTTTGAAAGGGTTAATTAGGGGTTGAAACTAAAAGATAAGAGTAAAAAAATAAAAAAATCTTGTCCAATTTTTATTTTATTTGGGTATTTCGAATCATAATCATCATAAATTATAAATATATCAATTGGTATCCATTTTTTCTTGAAAATTAATTTGTATTAATTTAATATGTTAAGAAAATAAAGGAATACCACTCCCTTCACTTATAAAAGTATGTCCCTTTTCTCTTTTATTTACACCACTTTGAGCAGAATAGATATACCAAAACCTACCAAATTAACTTATCAAAACCCTTATAAATGTTCTTGACATTCAGGTCTTCCAAAATTTCTAACCTTAAATCCTTTAAGAGGAGATCTAAAGGAAGTCTACCAAGGAAGTGGTAATCATCTTTACAGACTCTTACTAGTTTATTTATTATTATAATTCCTATAACTCTATTATAACTATACTAAAATAATAAATTTAGTATAATAAATATACTAATATTTTATTAGGATTATGAGACAGCCATATTCTCTCTCTTTTCCACCCTATGAAAAGTTAAAATATCACTCGTGTGTACGTACAACTTACCATCTCCACATAGTGGTGTAATTTATTTGTAATCACTACATTATAAGGATGGTTATAAATATATAAATAATAAATATATATTATATTAATGAAATAATTAAATTAATAAAATATAATATATACCTTATTACCTTATAATCTATTATAAAACAATAATGTTGTGTGTGTGTGTATGTGTGGACTACCACCTCCATAAGGTGATGCGATTAGTTTTGTTGTTTATAATTTACATGGGTGGTAATAAGTATATACTTAATGAATATATAAGATATATATTATATAAAAATGATCCTTTAAAGTTTTATTATTATTTAAATTGATTTCTTTCTATCCATCAAAAAGTGAAAACAACATTCATGCGTACATATGACCTACCATCTTCATGAACGGTGTAATTCATTTTTCTATCTCTATATTTTATGGATTATTATAAA
This sequence comes from Viscum album, assembly GCA_963277665.1. Classification (NCBI taxonomy): domain Eukaryota; kingdom Viridiplantae; phylum Streptophyta; class Magnoliopsida; order Santalales; family Viscaceae; genus Viscum; species Viscum album. Next base: position 293,216,375 of record OY728144.1, read on the forward strand.
TGTATATATATTTAATATATATGATATTTTTATCTTGAATAAAATTCTTAAAATGGTTTAACAATGATAAATATTCATGGAATGAGACTAACGATTCAAAAAATGCAAAAAAAAAAACAAAGTAGTTAACACCCGAAATAATGATAATAATAAGATATTATTAAAAAAAGAGTGATAAAATATTATAAAAGGATCATATATGATATTATATATATGAATTTGGTCCTAGTATATAATTATAATAAATTCAAGTTTATTATATAGGATGTTATAGAACCTACAAGGCAAGTCAAACTTGAGGTAAGGGGTTTCTTAACTCAATTTCCAATAATTGTGTAAAACATCTGATTCATTGACTATGTTATGCCATGATTATATGGGAAATTAACTCTAACTATATTATTTTATATTTCCACTTGTTTTATGTGTATTTACATTTCTTACACATATTCACTTCATTTATTAATTATTACTGTAATGATATGATCTTTGTAAGGTATTTCATCTCAATTTCCTCTCCATTGAGACATATTTGGTATTTGTACCTATTTAATTTTATGTGGTGTATATACCACCCTGCTTAACATATATTTATTAATTATGATTAAATTTTCAATTTAATTTTATTATTTCAAGGGGTTACAATTTGAAAGTTACCAAATAGGTAAGAATTTATTTCACATTCTCATTTTTAAGATTACTCTTATTTTATTTAAATAAATATTATAATATATCCTTCTTAAACTCTATATATATTATTATACTATGGATATTTAAAGTGTTTCCATATTTTATTCCAAATTTATCTTTCTTTGTCACTTGAATCGATTAAATAAATGTTTAAAATAAAATCTGATCTTATTTTCCATCTTGATCAGGTATACCTTTCTTCCATGTCAATATTTTTTTACAAAAGTACTTTTTATTAATAAAATAATTTAATAAGGACATTTTAAGTTATCCTTTAATTTTTACATGGTTTGAAATGAATATTTCTATTTTTCATGAATGGTTCATTTTCTACTTTCTTTATAAAAAGTCAAAAGGAATGTTTTATTTTTAATGTATATGGTGTTAACAGAATTTCTCACCACCATAAAAGTTTTATACCCTTTAGATTATTCTATAATATTTAAATAATTTTTCAAAGGATACCTTTTAAGAAAAAATATTTTAAAATTTTCACTTCCATTTTCTTCTATTCTTTAAAAGACTTGATTTTTCTATAAAATCTACTTTCTTGGTAAATTTATGGTTACCACTCATATATTGATTAATTTTTTTTCATTAACTTTATCTTGAAATATTCACTTCCTTATGATAATTTTTTATTGTTCATTACATTTCTCTTAAATAAATATATTCTTTGTATCATGAATATTCTTATGGCTTAAATTGTACATTATTCCAACATATAGTGTTTTATTATAAAAGTTATATAATTGAATAAGTAAAACCTTGATAAATCCATATTGTTTACTTAATATAGCTGTTTTTTGATAAGACATATTTTTTATGAATTAAATTTATCATTCAATGTATGAGGAATGAATTAGACATGAAGTAAAGAGTGGGTCCTGATTATAAATAGTACATTGATGAATTGAAAATTCTCATGAGACAAACCGGTTGGATAACCATATTTTAAATGGGTTTTTGGTGTATTCCTACCCATATTTTATACTATCTTGGCACAAGGTCTTAGCAGTGGATATATCATGATGTCTGAGATAAAGATGTCAAATATTATGCATTTACTTTATTTAGAAATTAGTTATTATTATCCATAAGATTAATGAATTTAATATTATCTACAGATGAATTTTATAATCAAATTATTGATTAAATAACACATGTTTTCAGTTATTTACCTTACCATATTTATTATTCTATATGTATTAATGATATCTTATGTTGTACATAACTCTTATTGATTATCTGACCTCACCTTTTACTTGTTATATTTTACTCAGGATATTATGAATAATATTAAGTATGAAATACTTTTTTGGCTATGTATTTTATATTTAAAATTTAATATATAAATAAGTTATCCATCAAGTTCATCAAGACTACTAAATTAATTATTCCTTATGAATGAGATCATTTGTATCTTATACCAATGTAATAAAGTAGACATTGGATATGGGTAACTAGAATTTGGGTTTCTATAGTTGGTATTAGAGGGCGGTTTATTAGAAACCTTGGGAATTATATTTAAGAAAATATAGATTGGGGAGCATAACCCTATGAAAAACATTGAGGATTCTTCTCAAAGATACTAATTCTATGATTTATATAAGGATAATATAGTATTTTTAGGCTACATAATGGGTCAATATGTATAATGATGATCATAAGTTTAATTTCATATATAACCCTTATAAGGTGTTATGTGATGGAAGTACCTTGGATACTTTTATTGAGTTTTAATAGATGTTTGAGGAATATATAACCCTTATGTATAACTTATGTTTTAGTGAGAAGGTTATTTGATGAATAAATATTTTATATTCTCTGAACAAAAGTTTAAATTTTTTAATAATATTTATGGTTAATATGATCATTGATGTAAAAATAATAACAGTCACCTTAGATTATTTAATTTTATAGAAAAAAATAAGTTTTATAGAAAATTTTAGTGGTTAAGAATAGATTTGATGATTAATGTTATTTTTTAATGATGTTCATCATATATTTATGAACTTTATAAGAATTAAATTAATATAGTTTTATAATAAAGAAAAATCATATACTGGGAGACAACCCATTGTATCCAGAAAGGCCATGAGACTTGAACCCACAACTAAAGAGTGATAATGGTGTAGTGTCAACCACTGGCCCACATGATGTCCTGGTTTGGATGAATTTTTTTAATTAAAAAAGTTGATAGATGAAGATTAAGTTGATTTTGGGAAGAATATGATATGATAAAATATTTTTTAGTTTATGGGATTTTTGCGTGATTAATGATATTTTGGATACATTTTATTGGGTTGAGGTATATATAACCATTAGGTTTAATGAAAATGATTATTTAGGAAGAATGATACTACATTTTTGGTGATATCAGCTGAAGGGTATGAGGTAACATTTTAGGTTAAAACATTCTTTAATGTTGTGGTTATTAAGGTTATCGGGTATGAATAAAACCCTATTTGATGTATAAAAACCTATTTCTTAAAAAAAGGTTAATTTTAAACCATTGAATGGAGAAACAATTTTAAATTAAGATTTTGACACATTAATGATTTTTATATGAAAACATAAACATGTTATTTTCAAGTGGTAAATAAAAATTTACCAAGAAAGTCAATCAGAGGTAGGACCCTGACTATTTATTAAAGAAAAAGAAAAGTACAGAAAGCACATACCGAAATTCAGAAACCAATTACATATCATAAACATCATACCCATCACAACCCCCATTAAAGCCTCCTTATGCAGTGGCCATATCCCATTACGAGCTTTTATAATGTCTTAAGATCTTGGCATACTTCCTTCTAAGGTTTAATTTCTCCAATGAGATCAACTCCTGCGGAGATTGTTTAAAAGAGGATCTAGTGGATAATGGATTTAGCGAATCAAAGTAGTCCTTCATCCTTCGGCTTGTTGTGGTGGACACCTCTTTTCTAGATTTCCTCTTCCCATCTTTGAGAACCTCACAATAGGAGGGTCTAACCATCACATTTTACTTGTCACTGTCTGAGACATCCCCCCAATTTCCAGCAACCAGAGCATCATGGAAACCAAAATCCACCCCTCGGGCCTGTTCATTTCACCTGTTATAGTCAAGAATTGCCAAACATGGTGGCTTCCCTTCATTCCCTTGGTTATCATCCACCTCCATTGGTGCATCAATCGAAACTAACTTCATATTGTTACCTTCCTTCATTAAGGCACCCACCTCCAATTGATATACCTTTTCAGGTTTCCCCTCAATTTCTTGTCTAACATCTATCTCCTTCGCTGCATCAACTAAAACGCACTGCATATTGTTACCATCTTGTATTAAATCACCCACCTCCCCTTGAAAAATCTCAGTAGGCGCCAAGGCTTGGAACTGGTTACAAGTTTCAACAGCACTCCCTAAAGCAGCAGGTTGCATTTGCAGACTTGGACTGGCATCCATACTTTGCCCGCACCCATCCGAATTTGAAATCACCCCCCCCTCCTTCGGACCAGAAAGTTTATACCCAGCACCATCAACACACTGCTTAAGACCACAGACCCCATGACCAGTATTAACAACACACCCTCCCTCAGGACGTGCCATTGCAGTATCCTGCCCCATTCCACCTCCAGGAGAAGCAGCGTCCACATGACTCACACTGGCACTGAGGTCCTACTTCAATGTCTCAAACACCACAACAACAGCTAGGTTCCTCAAGTCTGAGCCACCCACTCCATTTCTAGTCTTTGCAACATCAACAGTCATCTGTCCCTGACCAGTAGTCTTACCGTTTCTTTTCACTGTAACTGGAATACTTCCATTGTGACATTGATCATCATGGTGACCCAAATGATGACATCCCGGACAGTAATCGACCCAGGATTCAAAGACCACCGCTTTCTTTCATCAAAACTCATCACCCCCCATAATCCAAATCCATTCAACTAACGACTTCGAAGCGTCCACCTCAATGCATAGCCATGGGTTAACAGGGTGACTTACAGACGACGTGCGATCATCAGATTATAGAAAATTCCCCACCAGATTCCCTAACATACGGATAATCGTGGGATTCTGAAAGGGCAAGGGAAGGTGGGGAAAGCTTACCCAGTTAGTGACAGAGGGCGAGTCCCGATTCATGCAAAGATCAAATGTCCATCGGAATAGAAAGAACCTCCATCCACCACAGCGTCGAGGAGCTCTAGACCAGGCACAAATTAATTCTTCCTACGAGGAAAAACGTATCATCATATGATGCTTATCAATCAAACCCTCCACTGCACGATCCTAAAGATCCCAATTACTAAACACAAATCTGTCGAACTCATCAACTGAAGGTCTTCTATGATTGAAGCGAGCTACCAGGGTCAAATTCAGGAGATTTGAAACCTTAGAGAACTCTGAAGAAGAGATGGTAAGTTGATGGTCCCCAAGATACAAATCTGGAACCTTCGGACTAAAGGAAATCAACAGAAAATTAGGAAGAAAGATAGGGTTAGAGAAAGGTACAAAAGTCACCCATGGAATCGGAGGTCGAGGAAGAACCTCCGCCCCCTCCCACCTCCAAGAAGGGGGGGGGGGAATCCACCCACAATCATGAGTTAGGGCTTATCGCCAGGAGCCATCGTCGATCGCCATTTCCAGGAGCCATCGTCGATCGCTGTCAAGTGGTAACTAAAAATTTACGTTGAGTGAATTTTTGATATTTTTCTGATAAATTTCATGTTTTGATGAATAGTAAAAATACGCTAAATTTTAATTGGAAATAACTTTTTTTAATTGAAATAATTTATATGGTTAAATTATATTATTTAATGGTTTAAAAGTATAAATTGAATATATTTTTACCATTTAATATAATTTAGGTCATTGGAATTAATTTTATATTAAATTCATATGTATAAACATTTCAATCTTTTGCAATATTTTAACTTTTAAAACTTGTTTTCTCATTTCAACAACAGGATTGATTTTAAATTAATTAATAAAACTTATATGTTTTTAATTTTTAAAAATGGATTCCATATTTGGAATCAGTAGGTCTAAATTATGTAAATATATTTATTTTTATTTTTGGGCAATATGAATAATAACTTTGGTAAATTTTATTAACACGGTAAAAGGGTAAATTGGGTAATTAAGGGTAAAAATACTACTATAAAATTATCATAAGACTTGTATTAATATAATTGGATGATTATAATTTTCCATAAAAAAAATTTGGGTTGAAATGGTATCCATTGAACCCACTTGGATGAGATTAGGACATTTAATTTAATTTATTTAAAGCAAAGTGAAATATGTCTCACTCAAACATTAATAATTAAATTATATTTAATATAAGGTTATACAGAATATAAATTCAATTATAAATAATAATTTGAGATCTAAAATGTTTTTATTGATCATGAAAATTTATTTGTAATTTTTAGGAAATAAATAATTACCTTAAATACTTATACTCGGATGATGAAAAAATTTATTAATTGATGAGAAATCAATAAAACAATTTTTATTAAAATATTAATAACTAAAAAAAGGCTCAAAAAATTGATAAAAACTTATTTTTAGAGTATATATCGACCATAATCATCCAAGGGTCAACTTATTAACCATTTTTAGGCTTATAGAAGAGATTATGACACTTATATTATTTTATTTAAATTGAAGATAAATTTGTAACATTCATGTTTTAAAAGAGTATAGCATTTTTAATGTTGGGTTTTTTAGAATATAAATTCTACTAAAAGTTTTATTATGAAAAATAATGGATTTATATTCATCATATTGTTATTTTTTTAATTTTTATTCAAAAAATATGTATTTTAAATAATTACACAAAATTTAGGTAGTAATTATTTTATTAATGAAGAGATCAAATAAATGTTATTATAAATATTTTAATAAATATAATTTCGGATAAATATTATGTAAAATTAATTTTTTATATTACCTTGACCTCTTAGTGATATAATAAAATATTTCTATAAATGTTCACTTCTTATTTTTATATTTTTAAAAATCCATGAAATAAATAGTGTCAAAATTGACACTATTGAAATTTTATCAAAATAAGGATTTATTATATTATTTAAAAAACATATAAATTTTTTAAAAATATATATAATTATGATATGGCCTAAAATGTTATAAATTATTCATTTATGGTCTAATTTATCTCAAATAAGTAAATATTTCACCCTTTTAATATTGAAATATTTGTTACCCTAGTTAAAAATTAAATAGAATAACTAAGTGTTAATTAAAATGATAATGTTTAAATTGACATAAACACTTGTATAAAAATTATTTTTAATGAGATTAAAACCCTATATAATCTCATATTCTAAATTGGGACATTTTTGAGGTTTTTAATTGGGTATTTATTTTATTATAAATTAATATTTTTGAGGTTTCCAAAAGTGTCCCTGACCTCAATTATAAAATGGCACTTCCTCCCTCAACTCTTCACTTCATTTTGATCCTTCAATATCAACCATACCCTAATAATTTCCCTTATAAACTTTTATAGAAACATTATATAGGTCCTTATATTCTTCAAAGACCAATTATATTTCTCTAAGAGGAGATTTAGAGAAGGCACGTTGAAGAAGAGGTAATATCATTTACCGATTCTTTCAAACTTCTTTCTTCTTCTACTTCCACCTCATGAGTTGTTTCATAATAAAGTAATAACTCCAGTATTAATTATATACTTAGAGGTTATTATGATTATGAAACAACCATATTCCACCTTCTACCAATCCTATGAAAAATAAAATCACCACGTGTGTGTATGTACGACTTACCGTCTTCATGCCATGGTGTAATCCGTTTTTCACCACCACCTTACATGGATGGGTATAATTATGGAATTAATATATATATATATATGATTAATATAAAATTATATATATTCTGAGATAATATACACCATCCACTTCAATATCATTCAACGATTACGCAAATGATATTGTCACTCGTGCGTACGTAGGGCTTACCGTCTCCATGATGCAATGTGATTCATTCTACATAATCTTCATTAAATCATGATTATATAAATGAATTTAATGAATAATTATAATATATATTGTACTAATAACATTATTTAAATGATATAACTATAACCTAAAAAGTGGAATTAGAACTTATCTGACAAAACATGCATAAGAACATAAAGCAATTAATACCTGAATAATTAGTAACAATGAAATGCAACTAACAAACAGATGAAAATATGATCGTAAATGTTTTCATAAAAATTATTATGATTCTGTAATAGATAATTAACATTATTTAAATCATTATAAAGGATTTTTGGATACATACAAAGTATATAGGACCAAAAGTAAGGGATAATTTTGCAATCTCGTTATTTTTCGAATTGTTTATACGTAAGTATTTACTGGGGTATATTTATCATCCACATACATGATTATTAAATATATAATATTATTATTCTACTATTTTTTAAATCCAAATTTACCCATTGGTTATTTTTTATTAAATGGTTTGGAAGGAATCTTTCTTTCATTTTCTATATGAGGTACTTTTTGACTTTTCCAGCAATAATACGAGAAGAATGTTTTTTTAACTTATACGGTATGAAAGGATTTTTATGTCTTCATAATGACTTATTTCTATTAATATTACTCTATAATATTTAAATTTTATTTTCAAATAAATTATTTTCTTTTAAAATTGAATGACATTTTGAGAATAGAAAATGTTTTTGAAAAAGAAAGGATATTTTCCTTAAGAATTAAGCTCAAGTGTTTTATAAAAATTATTTCCCATATAAGATGACGTGGGGTTATGTTACTATCCCTATTATTGATTTGATGTGATTTTTTTATGATGGAATTATTTTTATAAAATCCCTTTATCTTATATAGATTATGTTATGATGGAATGATGTTTAAGAAACCCATTTTATTTCAGGGGTTATGCTATGATGAATGATTTATGTTTTTGTAGAACATGTAATAATGAATTTATTGTGATATAGGTGGGACCTATGTCTTCATAAAATGATTTGGTTAAATATTTATATATCTCATGAGATAGACATGACTGGGATGGAAATTAAATCCAGTTTGGTAATACAGGTTTGGAACAAGGAGTGAACTCGGTTTAGTAATGGACTTTGACCGCTATGATGGTCTTAGAAATGAGACTTGAATAATATGAAATGATTTTCTATTCTTATCTGTGTATGCCATGAAATTTTATTTCTTATGTTATGACTATTGGAATTACATTTCACTTTTAGGATTTATCCCATGACATGATATTATGATCTTTTATATGCAAGATAAGATTTTCAAATGTTATGTTCTTATGATTATGATAGGATTGATATTTCCCTTTTTTACCCTTACTGAGCATTTGATCTCACCCTTTCATATTTTTATTTTCCCCAGGTCATGAATAAGGGTATTAAGTAAGATATGTCAAAAAATATTCTAGTTATAAAGAAATAATCAGGATATAATATATATGTTTTATGATCCAGTTGTTTATGTTTCCCAGTTTCTAAGGACACTAAACTTATACGGTCCTAGAATGGTTTTTGTTATGTTATGTAATAAATATTATTTAATGTTGAAGTAAACTATATATGTAAATTATGGGCCATTATATTTGGTATCATAGAAAATGTATAGTTAACCTTTGGAATCTAGGATGAGAGAAACTTAGTAAAAAACTTAAGGATATGTCTAAGTATAGGTTATAATCTTATCTTAGTGTTTTAGAGATGTTCATGAATAACCTAGTAAAAAACCAAAAGTTTCCTAAATTGAGATTTTATTCTTGAATAATGTGGTTTTCCCATTAGTATTAGTGTTTATCACACTATTATTCTTTGTTTTAGTAAGTGGTTAGAACCCAAAGGAACCGTGTTAAAATTAAATGTGATGGGAATTGCAATGATTGTCCCCCTGAGCAACCAAATGTTATGGGAGATGAAATGAAAAATCATGTATCCATTCTCACAAAACTTTCTCAAGTTATGAATTATTTCAGTCTTCAAAACAAGAAAAAAAGGGAGAAAATTTCTATTGAATCCTTCATGAGGTAGTGTCCACCTTCATTCAGCGGGTCTTCTGATCAATTAGTGGCTGAAAAATGGATCAGTACCACTGAAAATATATTTTCAGTTCTATAATTTTATGAACATGATAAAGTCATCTTAGCAGTATATTGTTCGAAAGGTGAAGCTAATCAATGGTGGAATCTTATCAACAATATGAGGCAATGCGATGAAATTGATTCAATGGAATGAGATGAGTTCAATAACTTATTTTACAATAAATATGTTCCTCATATTCTTTGAACAAAGATAGAGAAGGAGTTCCTTGAACTTAAAAAAAAGGATGATGATTCTTTTGGTACCTATAAAGAAAATTTTACAAGACTTGCAAGGTATGCTTTTGGAATTATTATCCAACCTGAGAGTAAAATTAATTGATTCTTTAGTGTCTTAAAACCAAGTCTTAGAAGGGCATTATCCATAAGGGGCTTCAATAGCTATGAGGAAATTGTTTGATGTTCTCTCAGGGTTGATATGGAGATTGGAGTAACCCATCATCCACATGGGTTTAATAAGAAGAGAAAATGGAATTCAAAAGAAAATATAAAATCCACACTAAAAAGAAGATGAGTATTTACTTATTCTCAAAGTGTGGAAAGAAACATGGAGTAAATTGTCTTAAAAGGACTAGAAAATGTTTTAAGTGTGTAAAAGAAGTTCATCGAGTAGTTGAATTCCGAAGTGATGGGAAAAATATTTCTAATGATGCGAACAAAGAAAAGACTACACATAATTCACCTTCTACCCTTAAATGATACAAGTGCAAGGAAATGGGGAATCATGCCAATAAATTCCTTAATCTAATGGTTATTAATGATGATCGATGTAAACAAACTCTTAAGTATAAATAAAATGGAAAGTCACATGAAATCACTATCGGTGACATGAAGTATGATAATGAAGTAGTGAAAGGTACACTTACCATAAAATATAAAGTATAAAATGTTTTATTTGATTCTATATCCACGCACTATTTTATTTCTAAAGAATTTTCTAAGGGTATCATCATATTACCTCAACAACTAGATGTTGATTTAGTTGTGATAACTCCTAATGGCACAATGGTTGCATCAAAAGTTTATCATTCTTCATCGGTTGAAGTTTTTGGGAAAGTGATTCCTAAAAATCTTGTGATCCTTCCTATAATGGAATTTTATGTGATTCTTGGCATGGATTGGCTTTCTTTATATGAATCTCATATCAATTTCCAAGGAAGTGAAGCCACGTTTCATATTCCAGATCAATCTATGATCATATATTAATGCAAGGATGAATATAACCTTCCAGTATAAATTTCTTCCATATTATGGGTCCTGATTCCTCTAAATTAAGGTTATTTATCTCAAATGGTTTTGGAGAAACTCAAGATTAAGAATACACCCATTATACAGGATTTTGATGATGTATTTTCGAAGGAATTTCCAGGTATTCCACCAAATCATGAAGTTGAGTTTTCAATAGAACTCATATCGGGTGTTATTTATATTTCAAATACACCTTATAGAATGGCCCCAATTGAGTTGAAGTAATTAAAGAATAAAATCCAAGATAATATTGATAAGTGATTCATACGCCCTAGTGTGTCACATTGGGGAGCACCTGTTCTATTTGTTAGGAGGAAATATGGATAAATGAGACTCTTCATTGATTATTGAGAACATAACAAGATCACTATCAAGAAAAAATATCATATTCCCTGCATTGATGACTAATTAAACCAACTATGTAGATATAAATAATTTCCTAAGATTTATCTTCATTCAGGATATCATCAATTACAGGTGAAAAAGGAGGATATACCAAAGAGAATATTCTGTACATGGTATGGACACTATGAATTTATGGTGATGCCTTTCAGTCTTACTAATACCCCTGATATCTTCATGGATCTAATGAATAGAGTCTTTAGATACTATCTTGATTAATTTGTGGTAGTCTTTATAGATGATATTCTTGTCTATTTGAATATAAAGGAAAAACATAAAGACCACTTTAGAATTGTACTGAAGACCCTGATAAAGGAGAAGCTTTATGAGAAATTTACCAAGTGAGAATTTTGTATTTAGAAAGTTTTATTTTGGGTCATATAATCTCAAGAGAAGGGATATCTATGGATCCATCAAAACTAAAGTTTTTTAAAGTTTGCTGAGACAAAAAATGGTAACTAACATCTGAAGTTTTCTTAGTTTGGTTGGATATTATCAATGTTTTGTGAAATATTTTTCATGATTATCTAATCCACTCACCAAGTTGACTTGAAAAGGAGTTAAGTTCATTTGGATGAAGGAATGTGAAGATAATTTCAAAGATCTAAAAAGAATTTTATCCAGTGCACCTGTGATCACACTGCCATGTAGTAGAGAAAGGTTTGTGATCTACAATGATGCATCTAAGAAGGGGTTGGGATGCGTTCTCATGAAAAATGATATGGTGATAGATTATGACTCAAGGAAGTTGAAAATACATGACAAAAACTACCCAAATCATGATTTGGAGTTACTACAGTGATCTTTTCATTAAATATATGGATCCATTATCTTTTTGGTGAAAGGTGTGTTATTTATACCGATCATAAAAGTTTAAAGTATATTTTCACACAAAAGGATCTGAATATGCTCAAAAAAATATTGTTTATATGTAATTATTTACTGGGGTATATTTATCATCTAAATCCACATTTCCAAAATATATAATATTATTATTATACTATTTTTAATGTAAATTTTACCCATTGGTGAATTTTTATTAAACGGTATGGAATGAATCTTTCTTTTGTTTTCCATACAATGTTCTTTTTTACTTTTTAGGAAAGAGTACAAGAAGAATGGTTTTTATAATTTATACGACATGAAAGGATATTTACATCTTCATAATGACTTATTTCCATGAAGCTTTATCTACAATATTTCAATTTTATTTTCAACTAAATTATTTTCTTTTAAAATTTTGTGGCATTTTGAGAATAGAAAATGTTTTTAAAGAAGAAAGGATATTTTCCTCAAGAATTAAGCTCAAGTGATTTATCAAAATTATTTTCCATATAAAATTACATAGAGTTATGTTTCTACCCATATTATTACTTTGATTTGATTGTTTTTATGAATTAATTATTTTTATGAAATCCCTTTATCTTATATGGATTATGTTATGATGGAATGATGTTTAACAAACCCATTTTATTTCATGAGTTATGCTATGTTGAATGATTTATGTTTTTGTGGAACATATAATAATGATTTCATTGTGATATGGATGGAACCTATATATCCCTATAATGAATTGGGTAAATATTTACATCTTATTAGATAGACATGAATATAATGACTAGTAAATCGGGTTCAGTAATATAGGGTTGGAATGAGGAGTGAACTCTGTTCAGTAATGGACTTTTTCCACTATGATGGTCTTAAAAATGAGCCTTGACTAATATTAAATGATTTTCTATGCATATGTGTGTATACCATGAAATTTCATATCTTATTTTAGGACTATTGGAATTACATTTCACTTTTTTGATTTATCCCATGACTTGATATTATGATCTTTTATATGCAGGATAAAATTTTCAAATGTTATGTTCTTATGATTATTATAAGATTGATATTTCCCTTTATTGCCCTTAATGATCATTTTATCTCACCCTTTCATATGTTTCTTTTCCCCAGGTCCTGAAGAAGGGTATTAAATAAGATATGTCAAAAATGAGTCTAGTTATAAAGAAATAAGAGGAAAACAATGTAGATGTTTTATGAATCGTTTGTTTATGTTTCCTAGTTTCTAAGGACACTGAAACTATACGATCCTGGTGTGGTTTTTGTTATGTTATGTAATAAATATTCTTCAATGTTGAAGTAAAATCTATATGAAAAGTATGATTCATTATAAAATTATACTTTTAAAGTAAGTATATTTCCTTTTATTATTAGTCTAGTTGGAAAATAAATTCCTCAAATATTAAAAAAGGGCTATGAAATAAAAATGTTATAATTTTACCTTCAATTTCAATGAATTTATGGTTTTTTGTTCATTAATTTTTTCATGCAAATGTTATTTATAAATCTATATTAGTCCTTGGATGTGATTTGTATTCTCCATGTCTATATTTTAACTTCCCACCAATTTTTACATTATTTGGGAACCCAAATATGTGATATTTTAGGTAACTGTTATGTTTCCCACATTTCCTTTTCTAAAGAGGTTTTATTATCACTTTGTACGACGTGGGTTTTTAGAAAATGTTGAACCTTTTATAAATGAGATGAAATTTTGAGGTTGAATTTTATTTAATGGGGGTATAATTTAGCATCTCAATATTTTATAATATATTTCTCTTTAAATAAATTTAATTTCCATAATAACTTGTGATACGCACAACACCAAGTTTAAACGAACCATGATATACTATTAAATATTATTATTTTAATGTTATAGTTATAACCTAGTAATTAAATTTGTGGGTATGAGTATTATTAATCTAATTATGAAATATATAAAAATTTTATAAGTAATAAAAATTTATTGATTCTTTCTTTGGAAATAAGTACTAAATTTTTAGTAGAGTAATTTTATTCTTCAAAAAATATGTTTTCATCAAAAATGTTTTTCTGATATTTTTGTGTAATATTCTAATTAATTTATGGAACTTTTAGTAATTTTATTTTATAAAAAAATATCATTTTTTTAATCTGCATATCAAAAATTATCTTAGGGTGAAATCTTGGGATTTTTCTGAAATGTTTGATTTATTGGTGAATAGTGAAAATATTAATTTTTGTAAAACATTAATTTATTTTAATTGAAAAATACCTAAAATAATTGATACTAAATTAATATAAGAGTCATTTAGTTATAAATAATATAATTAATTATATATGAATCAATAATAAACTTTATTTTGGTATAAGCTCATTTTCAGGTTTAAAAATGTATTTTTTCTAAAAACTATTTTTCATTTTGTTTTACACATTTTTATTAAAATAAATTTATATAAATTATAGGAATTTAATTTTATGAAATGGAATTTATGTTTTGATTAATAATTTAAAATTTATCCTAGTATTAATTTATGAGATTTTTCTGAAGAAATTATATTTTTAGTGAATAGTAAAAATACAGTTTTTATGAAATACATTACCTTTTATGATGTCAGAAATAAATAAATATGATATAAAAATTTATGAAAATTAAGGAAATAATAATTTATGATAATAAACTAAAAATATCATACAAAAATAATTCAAAACATATAAATTAGAATCTATTTCATGATAAATATGAAAATCATTTTCATTGTCGATGTAGTTCTTGCACAACACTGGAAAAGTCATGTTTGGTGTCCTAATGATAATAACTGGGAATTGAAAATTATTATGATGATATGGATGGTCAATATTTTATATAAATTCTGATCTTTATTATAATTTGTTTTTAAATTTCGAGTGATATAACAATAATCTTATCAAAATTCTTGTGCAATGATTGTGCAAGGTGTGAAAAGTCAAAATAAAATGTTAAATATGTTTTCATGTTATGAATGATAATAGATATTCATTGTGAAAGAATATATATATGAAAATAATGTTGTAAAGTTTTTTTGTTAATAATTATTTTTAAAATTTTAAAATTTTAAAATTTTTATAATTGTCTAAAACAATTATGTCACAATGGCACAATATATATGATAACAATAAAACAATTAAATAAATAATTTTAAAATATTAAAAATGATAACATTTAGATGATTTTTTGTATACCATTAATTTTATATATATTTAGAAAGGATATTTTTTTATCTAAGATATTATATTTGAAATTTGTAGTTTTCATAATGTTTTCGAAGTCAAAATAAATAAATAGTTCAAAAAATGACATTAATGGTATTATATAATAAATAATATTTTATTAAATGATTTAAAATTTATAAAAATATAATTTTTGGAAATTTTAATGGTATATGGATGAAAATGTAATCCATGATCCATTTATGGGTCGTTTATCCTCTTATAGTAACATTCTTGACCCTTAAAGGGTAGAAAATGTTAATATTGCGGTAATTATCAAAAGGGTTAACTTGGGGTTAGAACTAAAGGATATGGGTGGAAACATAAACAAAAATTGTTAAAATTTTGTTAAATGAGAAAATTTAGAATCATAATTATCTTAACTTATAATTATATCAATTCTGATTCATTTTTACATGAAATATATTTTATATTAATTTAATTCTTTAAGAAATTTTAGGAATTCCCCTCCCCTTACTTATAAAAGGTCACCCATTCTCTATTTTATTTAAAGAAATTTTAGAAACCTATACAAAAAAAAACTACTTAATTAACTTATAATCATACTAAGACATTTTTTAGAGGTTCTTTTCTTCCCAAAATACCAAACCTTAGTCATTTGAGATGAGATCTAAAGGAAGTATACCAAAGAAGAGGTAATAGAATTTACTGAATCTTTCAAGTTTATTTTTGGTTATACTCTATATAAATATATTATAACCATCCTAAACTAAAAACTCTAGTATCATAAATATATTTATATATTATTATGATTATGGTACAACCATATTCCCTCTCTTTTCATCCTATGAAAAGCGAAAATATCACTCGTGAATACGTACGGCTTAAAGTATCCACGTAGCAGTGTAATTTATTTTTTTATCACCAAAATTACTTGGATGGTAATAAAGATGAAAATAATGTATACATATTCCATTTATTAGATAATTATATTTCTGAAATATCATATCTACCTTCTTATCTTCCGATCTGTTGGAAAATGATAACGCCTTTTGTGCGTACATGTGGACTATAACCTCCACAAAGCGATGTGATTCATTTTTCATTTTCAGTTTACATGGATGGTAATATGTATAGATTTAATTAATATATAATAATATATATAATATAATTATGATCCTGTAAAGGTTAATTATTATTTAACTTTCTTTGATTCCATATTTGAAAAAGTGAAAACAAAGTTTATGTGTATGTATGACCAATTGTCTTCATGAACAATGTAATTCATTTATTTCTCTCTCTATTTTATGAATGATTATAAATAAATATATATATATAGAATATATATTATATTTATATCTTGAATAAAATTATATAAATGATGGAACCCTGAATAAGATTCAAGGACCGAGATTACCAAATCAAAAATTACGTGAAAAACAAAGCAGTTAACACTCAAAATAATGATAGTAATAAAAGACTGTTAACAAACATGTGATAAAAGGTTATAAATGAATCATATAAAATATTATAGATATGAATATAGTTATTTTATTTAAGTATAATAAATTTAAATTTAACACTAGAATTTATATCACCTATGAGGAAAGTATAACTTGATGCAAGGGGTTTCTTAACTCAATTTTCACAAATTGGTTTATACTTCTACTTCATAGACTATGTTATTCCATGATTATGTGTAAAATTACCTATTAATGTATTATGTTATATTTCCACTTATTTTGTGTGGATTTAAATTTCTTACACATAGTCACATCATTGATTAATTATCACTTCAATGATATGATCTTTGTAAGGGATTTCGTCTCAATTTTAATTCTATTGGGTGATATTTGGTATTAAGAACCTATTTACATTTTTGTGGTGTATCTAATACCCCATTTAGCTATTTAAAATTAATATATATTTATTCATTATGATTAATGTTTCAATTTAATTTTACTCTTTCAAGGGGTTACAATTCGAAAGTTACCAAAGAGGTGATAATTTATTTTACAATCTCATTTTTTGGATTGCTCTTATTTTATTTGATAAAATATTATAATATATCATTCTTAAACTTCATATATTTTCTTATCCTATATATATTTAATAATTTTCCATATATTATTCCAAATTTTCCTCTATTTAGCTCTCAAATTAAGAAAATAGATATTTTAAAAAATCTAATCTTATTTACCTTCTTTATTAGGTATATTTTTTTCCATGTCCATATTTTTCAAAATTGTTTTTCAAAAGTAATTTTTATTACTCAAATTATTTATTAAGGAAATTTTAAGTTATACTTCATTTTTAAAATGGTTTTAAAGGAATCATTCCAATTCTTTCTTGAAAGTATCATTTTTGAATTTCTTTATAAAAAGTTAAGAGGAATGTTTTATTTGTAACATATATTATGTTAATGGACTCTCTTATCACCATAAACATTTTTATACCTTTAGATTCTTCTATAATATTTCAATTATTTTACAAAGGATAATTTTTATAAAAAATTGTTTTAAATGTTTTCCTTTCACTGTATTATATTCTTTAAAAGACATTATTTTACTATAAAATATACATTCTTGGTGAATTTATGGTAACCTCTCATATATTTATTAATTTTGTGGTCATTAAATTAATATTAGAACATTCACTTTCTTGTAATTATTTTTTATTGGACATTACATATTACTTCAAAACATGCCTTTAACAGCGCTAAAAGTGGCCATTGTCAGCGTAATAAAAATGTGTCGACTACAAGAGCGTGATTAAAATTACTAGGATTTTCCTTGTTCCATAAAAGTGTTAATAAATGGATATTTTATTAGTTATTCTAATAACACTGATTAAGGGTTCCTTTATGTGCCTATAAAAGCATTGATAGAGGGGGAATACTATAGTGTGCTGTTAAATTTACAGCACACTATAGTAGTAGAAACAAAAAAAGAACAAGTGCAAATATAGATTTTAAATGAAATAAAATTAAAAAAATAATAAAATAAAAAAAAATATTATATATATTTCAAACAACAGTTATTGGAATTACATGAGTAAGTAAAAATTATCATAGAAATTCACAAACATTAATGTTCCTTTGTCTTTGGCCCTCGACTCCCACTCATGGTATTGCCAAAAAAACCACCCCATATCAAGAAAAAGAATGTACCAATATAAAAAATGATTATTATGTTATTAATAATATTATTAAATAAATTAAATAGAAAGTTCCAATTTTAAACTAAACTTTGAGTCATACCAGGAACATCGTGTATCAGATTGAGTTGTGGTTGATTCTTGCATGCCACACAATTTCTTGTTCACTTTAAAGCATTATCTCTATGAAAATTAACTAAATAATTATAAGATAAAAATGATAAGTAAATTAATTAAGTAACAGCAGATAAAATGATGATAAAAAATATAACATCAGTTTTTTGGTTTTTACGATGTGATACACATTTTAAACTAAAATGGAACTAAAATATTGAAAACATGCACTTCGAGTACCAGACACATAATGTGTTGTATTGATGTGTGTTAAATTTCTATATGTCAAAAATGAAGTTTGGATTGCTTTTATAAAGTATCAAAAAAATCAGAATGTGTTTTCTCAATTTTGCGTTTTTCGCTTGTGTTTTTTACTAAAATTTCATTTTAAACTGGAAACACACACTTTGAGTCATACAAGTTACTTTGTATGTGAGTTTGATATGACACTGATTCATATACATCAAAAATTACATATGAATAATTTTCCTAAATTGTCAAGAAAATCTAGGCACATTTGATTGTTTTATAATGAGTGACACTTTTTGAAATAAAATGTCCATTTTAAACTGATAACGAGCAATTTGAGTCATATCAGGAACATTGTGATTCAGATTGAGGTGAGACAATTTCTTGTTTGTATCAAATGACTTATAGATCATTTTCATAAAGTGTCAAAATAAAATGAATGTGTTTTCTATGTTTTGTGTATATCATATGTCTTCTTTACTAAAATTAATTTTAATTTTATATGAAAAGACACACTTGGAGTCATACCAGTCACACTATGTGTCAGATTGAGGTGTGGCTAATTCCAACATGTCACAAATGACCTATGAATAATTTCACTAAAGTATAAAAACAAACTGAATGTTTTTTATTGGTTTTCAATATATAAATTATATTTTTTACTAAAATACAATTTTAAACTGTAAACATGCTCTTGATTCATACCTGTCACATCATGTGTCGTTTTAATATGTGACTAATTATTACAAGCCACAAATGACTTATATATAATTTTCCTAAATTATCAAGAGAATTTGATCATGTTTTATTGGTTTTCAGTGTGTGAAACATTTTTTAAACTAAAATACAGATTTTAAACTGATAACAGACACTTTGAGTTATACTAGGAACAATGTGAATAAAATAGAGGTGCAAATAATTCTTAAATGTCAAAAATGACTTATGGAACATTATCCTATTGAATAATAACAATCTGAATGTTTTTTCTTAGTTTTGAGTATGTCACTTGTGTTTTTTATTAAAATTGATATCAATTTTTAATAAACAGACACACATGGAGTGATGATGGGAACACCGTGCATCAAATTGAGTTGTATATTATTAATATGCATCACAAATGACTTATGGATTATTTTCTTAAAGTATTAAAAAAATAATGTGTTTGATCAGTTTTGAGAATGTTACTTGTGTTTTTTATTAAAATTAATGTCAATTTTAAATAAAAAGACACACTTAGAGTCATACCAATCACATAATGCGCCAAATAGAGGTGATACTGATTCCTACACATCAAAAAATGACTTATAGATCATTTTCATAAAATATCAAAATAATAAGAATTAACTCCTTGGTTTTGAGTATGTCACTTATCTTATTTACTAAAAACGAGGTCAATTTTAAATAAAAAAGACACACTTTTAGTCATACCGATCACACTGTGCATCATATTGAGTTAAATTTGATTCCTAAACTTTAAAAATGACTTATGGATTATTTTTCTAAATTATCAAAACAATAGGAATTCGTTTTCTCGGTATTGAGTATGTAACTTGTCTTTATTTCTAAAATGTCATTTTAAAGTTGAAACGCGTACTTTGAGTCATAACGGTCACATTATGTATCGGTTAAGGAGATATTGATTCCTAAAAATCAAAAACAACTTATGAATCATTTTATTAAATTATTGAGACAATATGAGTGTGTTTTCTTATTTTTTTAGTGTATGAAACACTTTTTGAACTAAAATGTCAATTTTAAACTTGTAACGGACACTTTGAGTTATACTGGGAACACCATGCATCAGATTAAGGTAAGGATGATTCCTACATGTCAAAAATGACTTATGGATTGTTTCCTTAAATTATCAAAACAATATGAATGTGTTTCATCAGTTTTGAGTATATCACCTTCTTTTTTACTAAACTTAATGTCAATTTTAAATAAAAAGATACACTTTTAGTCATACTAGTCACATTGTGTATCGGATTGAGGTGAGGTTGATTCATATATTTGAAAAATTAATTATGGATTTTTTTCCTAAATTATAAAAACAATATGAATGCATTTTATTAGTTTTGATTATGTCACTTGTATTTTTTACTAAAATGTCATTTTAAACTAAAAACTCGTACTTTGAGTCATACTGGTAACATCGTGTGTTAGTTTGATGTGAGACTAACTCTTATATGTAAAAACTTAATTATGAAATATTTTCGTGAATTATAAATACAATCTAAGAATGTTTTCACAGTTTTTAGTGAGTAACACTTTTTGAACCAAAATCTCAATTTTAAATTGATAACGGACACTTTGAGTCATATTGGGCACATTGTGTATCAGATTGAGATGATTCTGATTAATACACTTATAAAATGGCTTATGTATCATTTTTTTAAATTATAAAAACAATTTTAATGTGTTTTATTGGTTTTCAATATATTTGTTGACTTTTTTACTAAAATTAATGTCAATTTTAAATAAAAATACACACTTAGAGTCATACCAGTCGCACCATGTGTCGGATTGAGGTGTGACTGATTCCTACACATCAAAAATGACTTATGGATCATTTTAATAAAGTATAAAAATAATATGAATTTATTTTCTTGATTTTGAGTATATCAATTGTCTTTTGTACTAAAATATCATGTTAAACTCGAAACATGCACTTTGAGTCATACCAGTCACATAATGTGCCGATTTAACATGATATTAATTCTTAAAAGTCAAAAATGACTTCTGAATCATTTTCCTAAATTATTTAGATAGTATGAGCATGTTTTCTCAGTTTTTAGTGTATGACACACTTTCAAAACTATAACAGATGGTTTTAGTTATTTTGGGCACACTATATATCAAATTAAGGTGCAATTGATTTATAAACATAAAAAATTACTTATATATCATTTTCATATTGTATCAAAACAATAATAATGTGTTTTCTTGGTTTTGAATATGTCACTTGTGTTTTTTACTAAAATTAATGTCATTTTTAAATAAAAAGACACACTTGGAGTGATACCATGCACAACATGCGTTGAATTGAGGTGATGATGATTCTTACACATTAAAATGAACTTATAGATATTTTAATAAAGTATCAAAATAATAAGAATGGTTTTTTCTCTATTATTAGTATGTTACTCATGTTTTTTACTAAAATTAATGTCAGTTTTAAATAAAAAGACACATTTAGAGTTATATAGGTCACAATATGCATTGTATTGAGGTGAGGATGATTCAATCACACCAAAAATTACTTATAGATTATTTTACTATAGTATAAAAATAGTCAAATACATTTTCTTTATTTTTTAGTATGTCACTTGTCTTTTTTACTAAAATTAATGCCAATTTTAAATAAAAAGACACACTTTGAGTCATATCAGTCACACCGTGTGTCAGATTGAGGTGAAGTTGATTCCTACATGTTGAAAATGAATTATGGATCATTTAAATAAAGTTTAAAAATAATATGAATGTGTTTTATTGGTATTGAGTATTTCACTCATATTTTTCACTAAAATGAAATTTTAAACTGGAAACATGTACTTTGAGTCATAATGATCACATAGTGTGTCAGTTTAACATTTGAATGATTCCTACATATAAAAAATTAATTATGAATAATTTTACAAAATTATCGGGACCATTATAGTGTTTTTTCATAGTTTTTAATGTGTGATACATATTTTTGAACTAAAATGTCAATTTTAAACTAATAAAGAACACTTTGAGTTATATCAGGAACACTATGAATTAAATTGAGGTGAATATGATTCCTACATGTAAAACTTGACTTAAAGATAATTTTTCTAAAGTATCAAATCAATATGAATGCATTTTATATATTTTTAGTATGTCACTTGTCTTTTTTACTAAAATTAATGTCAGTTTTCAATCAAATGACACACTTGGAGTCATATCAGGAACATAGTGTATCATATTGAGGTAAGGATGATCCCTAAATGTCTAAAATTACTTATGGATAGTTTTACTGAAGTATAAAACCAATATGAATGTGTTTTATCAGTTTTTAGCATGTCAGATGTCTTTTTATTAAAATTAATCTCAAATTTTAAAAATAACGTAGTTGGAGTCTTATCGATGAAACTGTGCATCATATTGAGGTGAGGTTGGTTCCTACATAACCCAAATGATGTATGGATTTTTTCCCAAAAGTATCAAAAAATATTAATTAATTTTCTTAGTTTTGATTATGTGATGTGTGTTTTGAACTAAAATGTAAATTATAAACTAAGAACATATAATTTGATTTATACTAAGCACACTATATATCAGAGTGAGGTTAATTTTATTGATTATGTGATCTGTGTTTTTCTTTTAACAGTCTACAAAAAGCCATAAAATAATGTAATGTTCAATTTGGATGGAAGAGGAAACCTCAAGCCACATGAAACACCTCATCCAAAGGCAACATGTCCTCTATTTTCTATCTTACTGTGGACAATTGAAGGAAAAATATGAATTCCCAAAATATCTACAAAAAAACAAAATAATTACTAGATAAAAATAATAAGTAAAATAACTTAAAATAGTTGAAATAATGGTGAAAATTTTAACTAAATAAGTAGTATGAATTCAACTTTTTATAATGTCTATATATATTCTTGACTCATTTCCTTATTTCCATTATCTCAAATGCAACCTTGAAGTCCAATATCTCATGAGAATGATCAGCTTCTAAAAAACCACCCCAACTCAAGAAAAATAATCTACCTAAATAATAAAACAATTATTATGTTTGTAATTATATAAATAAATAAATTAAACATAAATATGAAACAATATATTAATAAAATGTCAATTTTAAACTGAAACCACACAATTTGAGTCATACTAGGAACACTATGTATCAATTTTAGGTATGGATGATTCCACTATATATTTTTATTCTATAGTTCACTCAACATTATAGTCCATATAATAGTATTTCAGGTTGATAACCCAAAATGGTGAATGCATTAGACAATAAAAAGAAAATTTCATCATCGTGAGTGCATTATCCTTGTTGAGTGCATGATCACAGTACATGAGTGAATAATCTTTTTTTAGGTATTCATTTCTTCATGATATCTATGAAAGTTAAAAAAATAAGTATTAGATAAAAATTATGAAGAAATTAATTTAAAAAGTAGATAAAATAATGAGAAAATCAACTAAAAGTTAATTTGTTCTAATTATATATCATTAAATTAAAATATAATTATTCTTGATCATATGAAACTAAAATATAAAGAATTAAGTTTATCTTACATGACCATAAAATAAAATACATTGTACGATCTAAATGAAATTAAATTCCTTCAGTGGTCCTTACCACATGACCTTAAACTATATGAAATACCATCCAATATAGATGATGATTACCTATATGATATTTCTTTATTCAAGACCTTAAACTATAAATCTCATCATAAATTATTATTTTTACACACTACATTTTCTACATTAAAATATTTTTTTCCTTCATCGCAAATTGAAATTATAACTCATTTTTCAAAGATAATTGACATTCCCAATCCCATTTTTTAAAACTATGATTCCAAACTATCACATTTTTTATTCACCCAGTGTGGATACATTTGAGATATTTTATAATATCAATCCAAAAAACATGTTATATTTAACCATTATAAAATAACATAACATTAACATATTATACAAAATTCCCATAAAATATTTAATACTTTTTTGTTGGTGTAAAACTCATATATAAACATTTTTCTTCTTATCTACTAAAAAAACTAGTATACCACGTTATATTTTCCTGGATTATACTAAAAATTAGTGTATCCCTTTATTTATTCCTAGAAATAATTAACCATTAGTGTAAAAATATTAGCTTTCATTGATTAAACTAAAATAAATATTTACATTTGAGTTTTTATGGAATATAATAAAATCTATCTTTCCCTTTCACCATAATAGAGAGTAAAAACTCCATGATAAACCATTTACCTTCGTTGATGGAAAAAAAAGCTTCAATGTTACCCATTATGTGTTTTTATAAGACACTAAACTCCATTAAAAATCATTTGCCCCATTTTAACAGTATCAAACAACTGTATAGCACTTTATATCTTCTAAATGACACTAAAATATAGCACATCCATTAAGTCTTCCTGAATTGTACTATAGATTATTATACCTTTTTCAATATTTTGGGTAATGATAAAATATAATATAACATCATCGTTATTTTTTTATAAAAATGGGAACATCCCTATTCTCATGTATTTTTTATTGAGAATGATGATGATATTTTTATTAATGAGAATGTTAAAATGAATCATTTTACATAATGAATGACAACATGTATATTAGTGATGAACTATTGGACACATTTGATTATGGTGGTCCGGTGAAAAATTATATATATGCATAATAAGGACAGGTTAAACACCTCTACTCATGTAATGATTGTGAGATTATATGTGATATAATGGTGGGATGATTTCATTTAACATCATGTGAAAAATAAAATAATTAGTTTTAGTCAATAAATTTCACTAATGTAAAATTGGTGTGTTACTTGTAAATATTTCACAAGAATTTTTTATATTATACATTGCATCCAATTGATGATGGAATAGCCCAAATAATCCCACCACACACCAAAGTGAAACCACTATATTATTATGTTCTTTTATCATTTACCACTACCCATGATGGAACCCTAGAGAGGAAATTAGTCTAATTTTATTTTAAAAATGATAAGGAAATTAACTAAAAAAGTAGATAAAATGATGAGAAAATTAGCTAAATAAGTAGTAGGAAGTCACCTCTTCCTGATGCCATTGTACATTCTAACACCATGTTTTCTTCTCATTTATAAACAAATTTATCTCTCTATTACTCTTATCCTTGATAAACAAATCAAAAATAATATATATGCATTATTATACTAATTATTCACACCCCAAATATATTTCTATGGTCATAACCTATACTAGATCACAAATATAGTAGGTAATCACTTAAATTTTATGTCAGAAAACATTCTTACACCATGTTCGATTCCCACTCATCTCTAAAAAATTTACTTCTTATTTTGAGTACAAAGGTTGTTATTAATCTTATCAGTACTGAGAAAATATAGAAAATAAATATTTTATAAATATTTTTAATAAAATTTTTATTATATTTAGAAATTACTTATTTTAGGATTCTTGTATTTTCATGGTTTACGGTCTCTCTCATAAATATAAAAACACAATATACATAATCATTGCAATTATCATTTTTCATATACTGTAATAACATTGACTAAAATAAGTAAATTGTTTTCAAATTTGTTTTGGTAGAAAAATATTTCAATATATACCTTAATTTGTTTCCATTTGAAGTAATCCAAAGTATTTTTATATTCTTTCACAGATTTCATTCCATGATTTATCCTATATTTAGCGATCACCCTATCATAACAAATTTCTGTTAAAACACAGACTGAAACATATAATTCAAATTTTATCTATAAAATTTTGATTGTAGTGAATTAAAAACTCACAATACACATCATGTGTGGTAGGGTTTTGGATAATCATGTAATGGATCTAAAAAATATATATTTCGGGTATCCAGATTGAGTTAAATTAGCATCTAATTATTCCTAAAAAAGAAAAACAAATAAGTAAGGAAAAAAATATAGTTTATGTGATTAGATTCTACAATTTTACCCCTTTATTATAGGAAACAAAAATAGTCAGTTATCTATTATTGTTTTCTAAAACACATCATTTAGATCATTTTTTTCTTATCAATTTCTTCCTTCTACAAAGAAGATTCTTGCATAGAAATGAAATAGGGATTAATGAATCCAAATTGTTCTTCACACACTTTTCCCCTTATATAGTAATAATATAAATTCTTAAATAAAATATGAAAATTTACTAACTTTAACGAACATATTATATCATTTTTAGACATACGTATTAAGAAAATGTACCTTATATATGTATTTATAACTGAGACTCCCATCCATTCAAACTTGAGAATCTCTTTTATTATCTTGAGACCAACTATGTATATAATAAAAGTTCTATATATTTCTTATTCACATAAAATTTAAAACATATTTATATATTTAAATGGTGCCTCTATATGAATTTGTAATAATAATAAATTCTTTTGTGGAACGGGTGGGGAGAAGATACTCTCGATAGGTATTTTGGATTTCTTAGTTGATTCACTAGATTATCTTGATCTGACCTTACATTTCTCCATTGAATTATCCATTTGTAATACCATACCACACTTAAGACCTTTTTAATAAATTATTTTAGGTTTTTCATATGAAAAAATTTGTTACAGACATATCTCATGTATCTTTATAATATGATATGACCATACTAAAAAATTTCCAATGGAATCATTAACCATTGTAATATTTGGATCATCAAGTGGAATAAGAAACTCAGTGGCTAGAACCTGAGCTACCTCCATCCCCACTCTCATGTGATCTTATGGGAGTTCTTTATTGTGTATCTTGCGCCCAAGATATTATACATTGTACCCCTCACAACAAGGTGGTGCATGAGTGTTGAAATATTGAAATCACAAAAAACTTTACCCTACATAATTTTAGAAATATAAAGTTATCAGAAGTTAATGGATTCACATTTTAGAGAATGATTCATGAAAAAATTTATTACCTTGGGTAAGGTATGTGTCTTAGTAAAATGACTAGCCTCAAAGATAGTGAGGTCATTTGGTTCTTCATGTGCAGATCATTATTCCACAGCTGGTTCACTTTGATACTTTATTATATATTGGTCTTCCAAAGAAGACCAAACAATAATATCTTGAAAAGTATCTATTTTTGTCTGTAATTATTTCATCATCTTATATTTATCTTCTTGTGGTTTTAGATTCTAAAAATATGTTTGAGGAGACACTCTAAAATATACTCCTCTAACATGGACATATTGTTTAGGCCGCTTCAAATCTACTGAAAGTATTTTTTTCTTCCAGTGCGGTCAATGATAATTATTATTTATAAACTATATAAAAAACATATTAAAATAAATATATATTTTCATGTAATATTTTTATAAATCATAATGAATTAATTTGATTTCATACTTACACATGCTTCCCATACTACTTTTGTGTTTTCATCAACTAGATTACCCTCCTTATTTACGCAAGCCTCCTTCTATAGCACATGATGTGGGATAGAAGTTGAATCATATTTTGATTCATTAATCTATATATAAACAAAGAAACATATATTGTTTCATTTCACATAAAATAATTATTTTTGATTTAAAATATATTCCAATATCGTCTCTAGTTAAGTGTACCCCATCCTTGTTTGTGATAGGGGTACATTGGTTTTGATGCATGTTCTTTATTTTCAACACTATTATTCTATTTCATAAATTAAAAAATTTGAATCGAATTGGATAAAATAAATAATTTAAAATAATATATTATCGAATACAATGCACCTAAAATTATTTCTCATCATGAGAATAATGAAATCATTCTATGTTTCCTAATTTATAATGTTTTTATAACTAACTGGTGGGTAGGGATTTACTTTCCCCTCAGCATACCTAATATGTAACTTTGAAGAAAGATTCTAGAAGACTACATGGTATTTTCTTGTGACCATTAAGACATATTTATCATAGAAATTTTATAAAATAAAAAAACTCTTCAAGGAATAATGAAAATTAAATCAAAATTTCGTTCTATAATTTTTTAGTAAAATAGAGAAAGTATATCATAACATTACCTTTATATCTTCCCAAAGGATTTCCTTCATTATAGGCTAGACGTGGAATCATGAATCTACATTAATCATTGCATTCATACTTTTTGTGACCCCAACATAACTAATGAAAATTGACTTATTGGGATCAAAAGGTTGGCCACATTGATACCAGCCAACCTAAAATTTTATATGCTTACTTATTTCCTTGATAATTTTATTCAACACTATGACAATGTTTAGTTCTTGTATTTTTCATCAACATGCTATCGATCCCCTAATAATTCTATAGTTTCAACATCAATAGTATATTCTTCCTCTGGATTGGTAGCATCATCATGTTCATAATACATTGTCTTCATGAGTAGTCAAACATTTAATTTATATTATATAAATGAAGTAGAAAAAAAGATAATATTGTGAGGAAAAGTATAGTATATTAAAAAACACTTTAACCTTATCATTAAAATCTCTTTTCATAGAGGTTGAAGGTATTTGGATCATCTATCAAGAATCCAAATCCCCTTTTTTTGGTCCATTCTAACCTACAAGATATTTTCTACATTGGGACTATCATGAACTAATTGTGATCTCCTAATGAAAGGGTAATCCTCAATTAAATTTTAATCTTACCCTATAGTTGTTTTATTCACTAGTAATAAAATAGACCAATTCTAATTTTATGGATATGAGACATAAAATACTTGCACTACTTGTGATTCCATTATGAATAGATCATCCTTTTCCCCATTAGAACTAAAATTTACTTTCATGAATCCCATTCCATTAACTTTTATATAACTCCTATAGTCAAACTTTTTTCAATGAAAATTTTTCACTTGAAATGTTGTATAATCTAACTCTTATATCTATTCAATAATACCAAAATATGACATATTCACATAAATTTAATTTCTATCCTTGGAACTAGACATGTGAATCACTTATGCAACAAGACTAGCTCCACTATTTTTCATCATAACATAGTCACCATGTTCTTTTTTATAGAACATATAACTATTTATTAAAAAAATAGTGTATGGTATAACATTTGCATTTGGTCCCCTGACTAGCCATCAAATCCATCTGATAATTGAATTCATATTTTCGAATAAATATTTATAAATATTATATCAGAACCATCCTATAAACTCTTGATTATGTGTATTTTATATCCATCCATCAAACCTTTATGGATTCAAATCTCTTAGAGTTACTTTTTGGGATTGAAAATATGGTTCAACATATTCACTATTATGTAAAACGTAAAGGTTAAATGTTTTCCACTATGTGATGGAAATTGTAACAATATATCTCCTAGAAATCCCTTCACCCATAAGGAATATACTGTGATGAGACTTTTAGAGACCAATGCTGTCAACATCTGATACGTAATTGATACAAAATCTACAGATTTTTCAATAATATATCATTATTTAATAAAAAATTCTAGATGAATTTGATTTTTGACATACCCTTTCAAAATATTCATATATCATGAAATGGGGTACACCAATCTATAATGGATAGGACCACATAATTAAACCTATCTAACCATGTAAACCATCATGTGGACTATTAGATTAAAGAATTATTATGGGAACAACATATATACTTCACATAATATGATTTCAACCTCCTTATTCACGATTGGAAACTTCACTGGGTCTATAACTTTACTATATATAACTTTGAAAATGAATTATAATTTGGTTAATCTATTTCATACATTTTTAGGAAGAATACAATGTAAAGAAATGGGAATCAAATCTTACATAAAAAACTGATAGTCGTGTCATTTTAGTCCCTATAACTTAAAATTAGTCATTTACATGAAATTCTTGATATTTTATGAATACCCTTATAGAAATTTTACACCATTAAGGAAAATGAAAAATTGAAATTTTTCCTATGTCAAAAGAGTGTAATTTTCTAGAGGAAGAAAATTCCACCCTTTAACTTTCAGTAGTGCCTAATATTCCCTTATCCCCTTATCAATCATGTCCAACCTAGCCTTGACACCATCCACTATTTTTTAGGAACATTTAGTAGTATTACAATAATACTATCAAATACATTTTTTATACATGCATAACATTAAGAAAATTTATGATGTACAAACAATTCCAATTTGGAAATTCAAAGAAAATTGTTCTCTTTTTTCCAATATGATTTCATAAAGTTTTTATAAAATGGTTTACCAGAAACAATGTTAAAATATTTCACTTTATCCAATAGTCAATCACTCATTAGTGGAGATGGTGTTGTACCTTGTTCGGTGTTCCCATCTAATTCTATCATCCAGGATCGGTATTTATATCTTCAAGGAAAAAATTATTGATGTCATAAAA
Organism: Viscum album; assembly: GCA_963277665.1. NCBI lineage: Eukaryota > Viridiplantae > Streptophyta > Magnoliopsida > Santalales > Viscaceae > Viscum > Viscum album. The sequence goes on from OY728144.1 coordinate 293,247,492, forward strand.
GCACAGTTTTCAAGGAATTTTTCAAGTGAGCTGAGTGTGTTCATTCTTCACAAATGGTACACCCCAACATTCCTTTAATTATATATCTTGGAAAATTTCCATAATTAGGAAAATAATTTATCATCCCATACAATATGGACCTCAATGTAAATTTTTCACTTCTATGATCACCATACATTATAACACCTATATCCCAAAAAAATGTCTCATATTCGATCAATGGATCCAACTAGACATAAATATCATTATTAGGTTTCTTTGGACCTTATATAAGTAGAGAGAAAATAATGTATTTTCAATTAATGCATAACCATGGTAGCAAGTTGTAATTTTCCAACATTACAGGCCTTGTACTATGAGTAATAATATTTACACTAAAAGGATTTATTTTATCTATAGATAACACAAAACAAAATTTTCTCAGCTCATTTCAAAATTCAAGATACTCATAATCAATTTTCTTCCACTGAGGAGAATCCACTGGATGACATAGGTTCCCATATTTTATTCTGGTATTTGCATTCTATGTTAATTGTATCACGGTTTCCTGATATCCATATAGTCTTTTAAACCATGTAATTTTAGGAAAATACCATAAAATTTCAAAGTACTTGATTCATTTATTTTTTGTATCGATCCATGCCACACTAAAGGTATTTTATGAGTGGTTAATAGTCCTTGTGTAACAATATAAAATCCTTTAGAAAATAATGTATTTAAAAAATATGAAATCATTCAAGAGACTAAGTAGTTCTATAAAGACGGTGTCACCTCATCCACTGCCAGCTTTCAAATTATATAACTTCAATATAGATGACAATGTTGTGTATTTAGTAAAACCAGAATTTAATGGTCTCAAAGCACAACTATTTAAATTCTGAAACAAATTTGGATAATCAAAAATTTTATCTTCAATTTACATTTTCATTTATTATATATGATCTTAATTATCATTTACACTAGTATTCATATGAAATTATCCATAAAACATTGTATCATCCCAATCAGTGTGAACATTCAGTTTTTTCCCATTTGTAGTCCAAATTTATAGATCTGATCTATTCTGTGACAAATAAAATTTTCTTACAACTTTTCCGAACTAATTTTTCTTGAATAAAAACAACATAATCATGGAAAAAGGTTTTAATAAGGGTTGTATTCATGCTCTATTTCAAACTTAATGAACCCTTTAACTACATATTCATAATATTTTTTCATATGATTAGAAAGAATCCATTTTTATTCATATCCATACAATTAGGTTCATAAAATATTCGTTTTTTCAAAAAATAAATATATAAACATAATATATTCATTATTAAAGGTGAATGGTATAGATAATTCTAATAAGGGGAACCCAATATTTGATTGTTTCAAATAATTTTGGTGTGTTTTCAAGGAACTAGGTAATTGAATTTAAGAAAAGAATTAATCCACTATGGTAGGTGTTATCCTATGAATTCATCCAAAATGGACATCAGTACTTGATATGGGATGACTATTTCTCATAGTAGTTTAAGAAACATTGGTTCATGTCCATAAGAGATAGAGGATGAGTCTCAAGAAACAAAAATGAAATAACAACTGTTTAGGAAATGAAGCTGATGAGGATTGATATTTTCTCCTTAAATAAAAATATTTTTAGGATGAGAGTTATAGAATCCCCATAAAACATTTATTGGTTTTCTTCCTAAATCATAAAAGTTTCTTAGGAACACAATGGTTTTACATATGAGCAGATCATACAATACATTTTCATAGTTACCTTACTCTTTTATGCCACTTTCCCCATTCCCAATGGGTTGAGATGCATGATCACTTTGGATAGAGTATGAATGAACCACTATCCCTTGAATAGAAAAATTATTTCACCAATACTACAATATAATATCCTAGTGGAAATAGATTCATAGTTTCCTAGTCTCTCATATTTCAAACACTATGGTAATGTTACTAGTTGGTATAAAAGGAATAAAACATAGAAATTTTATTCCGTAGAATGAATGAAAGAATAGAAGGATGAATTATAGAAAAAATAGGTTTAGGGATAATGAATAAAAAATTAATGATCTTATGACTATGAATGGTTTCCAAATTCCATATTTAAACAAACTACTTTACAAAACACTTTACAAGAGACAAAAACTTTACAAATTACCACATATTAATTTAAAATTACAAATCTTATCTTAAAAACACTTTTAAATTTTAAAAGGATTATTTTTGAATTTTAAAACCCCACTTTAAATCCATATTTTAAATTCCATATGAAAATAGACAAATTTTTTAAAAACACTTAATGGGACATGAATTACATTTTCTATAAAAACTATTAACATCAAGTGAAATTTTTTAAAATCATGTTCAAAAACTAGAAACAATAAATTAAACGTTGAAAAAATTTTCCATGGAAATATTTACACTTTGAAATTTTTAAAACTTCATAGGTTCACTTTGAAATCACTTCATGAGTTTCAAAACACCAAATCCATTTTAGTTCATTTTTAAGGGAAACCTTATTTTTTCATTTCAAAACCCACTTTAACATTTAACACAAAGTTTCCTTTTTCAAAAATGAAATCTAAAATAGGAATGGACATAAATATACTAAGTTTTCCACTTACCTGTTTAAATAAAAGCATAATTATTAAACATTTCATAAAATTTTTATAAAGCAGACATGAATAAAACATTTTTTATAAGATAAGAGTAAATTAAAATTTTAAATCATAACATGATTTTCCTGGACCAACCGCCTAAATACTGAGGTTTACATGGAATTATTTAAAAATTAAATCAAGGGAGTATTTATTTATCAAAAAAATCATCAAATATCACACAAGATTCCATAAATCCAAGCTTTCACATGCCATAAAATTTATTCAATAATCAACATCAAGAAGGTTTTAGAAATATTTATGCCATTGAAAAATATTATCAAAAATATCATGAGGTGTTAGATATATCTCATGTGTGATGTTGGGATTAGGTTTGATTTGAATTTATCTAAGTGTGAGTCAAATTGGAGGTGATATAGTACCTAGTGTGAGAGAATGGTAACAGATTTTGTTTTTGTTTGGAAAGAAACCAACCATGAAGTTACACCATGTTTTTAGTTTGTATGTTTTTGTGGGTGTTTATAAGATCATGATATTTTTTTGGTTGTTTAGTAATTGTGAAAGAGTGATGAGATATCATGTATATAGGTTAAAATGATTATTTTTATTGAAAATTGATCAAGTGCAGGACTGAATAATTTTTTTTCATGATATTGGGTGTGGTGAGATGGAAACCACGTCACGAATGTCGTTAAAATTATGTATGTATGATTGGTTTATTGTGTAAATTATGTTAAATGCGTTTACTTGTTTTAGAATTATTTATTCTATGGAAATAATGTTTGTACTTGTGTTCTTTAATTATTAACATTCTTTCATTTATATAAGTTCATGCTTATAAATTCTATAATCTCCAAATCATTTTAAGATCCATAAAGGAATGTAGCTATCATATGTTTGGGTTATGTTACCTCGCATTATTTTGATAAAGTAACCTAAATTTTCACACGTCTTAGGAATTTTTTCAATAATGGAAATTACTATTTGGTACATATTTATATTTTTATATCTTGAGTACATTTATTAAACATTAATTTAGTTTTAAATCATGAGTTTAAATGGTATGAATTTACTCAGTTAAGTATTCCATTTTAGACCTTGTCTTGTATTAAAAATAAATTCATTTATTTTTACTATAACCTAAATGAATTATAAGTCATTGTACAACACTTTCACTTGATTTAGTGATTTCATAAATGATGAGATAATGTCTAGGTTGATTAAGTGGTAAGTAATGATTTGTTACGATAACTTATTAAGTATCATCAACTTTTCTGACTTTTGAAACTAAACTAAAAACTTTAAGTACTAAATAACCTATTCCCACTCAATAAAATTATCCCACTTTAGCTAGACATAATCTATGATAGAGTTTTCACTCATCAAAGATACCATTTTGTTACCTATCATTCCCATGACAAAGAAACCAAGTGAGGAGGTGAGAAATAAATGGAAATAAAAATATATGGTAAAAAAATAAAAAACCTACACCTCACCTCCAACAACCGTTCATAGAAAAAAACCTTTCACATCATACATTAAATTGAAAACATCCCATAACAGGGACACCAAAGGCAATGGGTGATCAATGAGGGTATCAGGAGATATAAACCCATTATAAAGTTCTAAATAGAATATTAAACAAAATCTAACTTGGGGTTCCAAGTTATTTTCATTTCATTTAAAATTAAAAAAAATCAATACTTTTGGAATATTTAGAAACACACCCTTTTTATATTTTAAACATTTATTTTAAAAAAAATTCTTCCTTAAAATCCAAAAGTATATCCTAATCCTTTAATTTTTCATAAAATCAACATGAAATTTCTCATGAGTATATGATCAAACACTTGGATAGATAAAACATTTATTTCAAAATAATTCAATCAATATCCATGGAAAATCCTTTATGCCAAAAATGGAATTCAACCAAAATGTTTTGAAAATCTATTATAAACATTACATATAGGCATAATTTAAATAAAAATGAATTTAAAAAGACTCATTCATTCCATGATTTGTAAAATTGAGGATTATAAGAGAAAAACATACATCAAGAAACCAGAATGGAGCAAGGAGAAACATAAATCAGGAGGAAGAAATATGTGATTTACATTGTACAACACATGAAAATTGAGGAAAGAGACACCTAAATTGAAGTGGAAGGATATGGAATCCCTCTTAGGGATCCATGTAGGTTTGACTAAGAGTGAGGGATAAGAGAGGATAGGATCCAATAAAATACGACAATAATGCAAAATGAGGAACCCAAATAAGCAATCAATGAGATATGTTGAGAAAAAAAATAACATATCTTGGATTTGAGGCATGATTCATCCCAGATAAAGTAATGCAGAATAACTGAAATTTGTGTAATTTTGTGAAAGATTGAGAATCACAACTAAAATCAGTACTTTTAGGGTTCTTTTAAATAGATAGGGGAAGTTTTTATCAATTATCCCAAAAAAGAACTCCTAAATAAACCTTTTATCAGTTCCAAATTAATAATAATTTCTAAAATGTATCTTTATCAATGATTCTTTAGTGATGATAATTATAGAGCTTTATCAATGATAAAATCCATCTCTATTAGTGTTAAACTTTTATCACTGATAAAGATACCTATTATCATCACTTATTTAGTACTAATAAAAGTTATATCATTATCAGGGATAAAGAAGCACTGATAAAAGGCATATTTATCATCTCTAAAGTTTTAGTGTTGGTAAAGTATTTATAATTATAATTATAAATAAAAATATTTGAAAAAATATTTATAAATATTTATATCAGATTATAAATGTTTTTATATCATTATATATTTTTATATAATTATATATATTAAATATATTCATTATTTAAATATATTTATTATAATTATTTAATTATTTAAATATATAATTCTCTATTTATGATAATATAAATACTTTAAAATGAGGATGAGCATCGGGGGATCTCTCCTTAGAGATTCTAATAGTGAATTCACATTTTAGGGTTCAATGGATTCCAATCTTGATCCTACTAAAGAATTCATTTTTTCTATGAAGAGGGATAACATTTCTAGTCTATCATTTAAGGAGTTTTTGGTATACTCTCCATCAAATCCTAGAGATTCTAAAAATAATATTATCTATGGTGATGATAATGGTTATTACGATTATAGAGATTTATCTGGTGATGGTGATATTATGGTGGACGGAGATGCAACGTTGGATAATGAATATTTGAAGCAAGGTCGTATCTCCTTGACCAGATTCTTCAATGATGCTTGATTTTGGTCTTTAGCATCTGGGAGGATTGAAAAAAATGGATCACTGGATTTTATTTAATAAATCCATTCACTCCTCTTGAAATGGATTGCAAAGTTAAATCACTCGATCATCACTCAACTGGTGAAATGGTAGGGGATCAATCAATGGAAGATTAAGAACATGAAAACCCACCTTATTCAATTTTTTGGTTTTGGTGGATGGAATATTTCATCAATCGGTAAAGGGTTCTTTCATATTATCTTTCCTTCTTCTAATTTGAAGGTGATAGGTTGGGGAATGTGATTTTTCCCTCTAAAACATGGTTTCCTATTAATTCAAGACTAGGATCCCAATTTCAACCTAGAAACTACTTGAAATTCAACCACTTAGGTGTAGATGAGGGTCTTAAGTCTTAGCTAATGTATATGGAATCCTCAAATTTTGTGGGAAATCTTCTCTATTATTGGGATCCCAATAAAATTGGACAGGGAGACCGAATAGGCAAGGTTTGGGTCCTATTCTCAAATTATTATTGAGATTGACAAGTGTATGAATCTAATTGATACAATGGTATTGGTGGATGATGCATTCCGATTTGAGATACATATTGAAATTTAAAACTGTCATGACCCGTCCTAGTGGGGCTGCACTGCAACTCCCCACGCTTGCCTCCAATAGGTTAGGGGATGGTTACTAGCACTGAGTAAGCATATTACTAACGTGGGAGGAATTTCCTAAGTACCCATACACCCACACACATCTCCAAGCCCCAAAATGCTGAAATGTAAAAAACCACTAAGGAACAAAATGCATGCATACAACTAAACCCAACCAACAGAGTATGATGGGAAGTAAAGTATTGAAAGTAAACTAGGCCAGATACAAGCCCACCAAAAAACAAGAGTCTAAAAACTAAAAACTCCAACCTGTAAACAGAAAGAGGTACTAGGACTGCTGCTCGTAGCCATAGGAACACCTAGGCCTGTAGGGAACTCAAAAATCTCATTCCTATCCTGGTCCACCCTTGACTCTATTAAAAGGTTGCTCGTCTGTACAGAACACGACACATGTGGGAAAAGCCAATGTAGGGGTGAGTATAACAATACTCAGTAGAGGACCCCAAAAACCACAAAGCAATATACAAAAGAAATGTATAGTCATCTCTACACAGTATATGTCTTCTAAACATATAATAAGTGAACCCAATCTAGATATACTCAAAACCCAGACTCGTAGTATAGAGACAAGTCACACAACTGCATTCCCCTGCTAGGGATTCAGTTTGAAGATTCCATGAAGAACTTGTCCAAGAGAACTCACTCCAAGAGTCTGATATCTCTAATGACATTCATCCGAGTAGTACTATCTGTCCAAAAAATTCACGAGATATAGATACACTCATTATGGGAGAACACACTCTTGAGAGGGGAAAGATCATGATACACATATGAGGATCACTATCAGGGCCTTCGCATATACCGCGACTCATCCGGATTCACCTTCTAAGAAGAGGATCAGTACCCTGTGGGAATAGTAATGTTGATACCTGACTCTACATAGGGTCAAGAATGGATAGAGTATCTCACTCCAGGCCTCTCAGAGGGATACCTGACTCTATCACGGAAATTCCTGTTGAAAGGATCATACTCCTGAAAAAGGAAATAATACATGACCTTCAGGGGAACGTGAAAAATGGGAAATAACCCAAACAAAACATTCCCAAAATATGGTGGACAAGAAGATCAAGCCATGTACTTATAATTACATGACGTGTAGAAGTGTCACACTCCGTATCTTCTAACCCTGGGCACTACTCGTGTACAACAGCTCGTGTCGTAAGGCTGGTCATGTAGAAGAAGGTATACATGGTGTGTAAGATAGTGACACGTCGTGTTCCTATATCCAGGGAGGAATCCATGTGCGCTAGCTATATGCATGTACACAGCTTCAACCTGTGTGTCACAACCCGTGTGACCGGTACACGGGGTAACCCATGCAGCTAGCCTGGTCTAGCCTTGTGGTGTAGTATACAGCTGTGTACCCCACCCTGTGTCCGTGTATCCCCTGGATACATGTTGAGTCCTGAGTAAGGACCCAAATGCCATGTTCTTTGGAGAACATGTTGTTTTATCACTTCACGCACTATGGAACCCTAGTTGCCACTTAACTGGACCTATACATCGCGTTCTTCGGGAAACACGCATTGTGTCATGGAAATTCCCAGAATTGAGAACCTTCATCGTTGCGCCTTGGGTGGATCTCTGATCTTTGATCCGACCATTTGTTTGCCATGAAACTTGAAGATTAAGGTCGCCCCGGCATCCTGAAGTCATATCCATTGTTTTTAGGTGTCTGATCAGTCCTGAAAACGCATATCAATCCACCCGCACGAAGAATGCTCAAAGAACGATCTCTCCTGATCTGAGCCGATTCGTCATCCTCCATTTTTGTCACACCTTCTCTAGGTCATCATGATATTTTATCTCCAAATTGGGATCGTTTCATTGCATAATGGATGCACAATGATTCGTTGTTCATCACCCCTCGAAGAACGAGAAGAACACAGGATAAAAAGAGGGGGAAGAAATCCAAATAACAAATAAAAGAGGAACGAACCTTCACCTTCATTCATCATGGAATTGATCCTCTACCATTAAAATGATTAAATAGAGATAATTGAAACATGGATTTCAACATTGTGGATTAATCCCCAAAACAACCTAATAAAAACCCTCTCATGGGAATGCACGATCTGTGGGTCAACCTGTTTGTGGGTTGATCCTCGTTCATAATTTTATTTTAAAAATAGGGAAAGGAAGAATTGAAATAACAAACCCCTACCTCTATCATTGATGAAAAGGGAGATCGGTTGTCGGTCAGGATTTGATCTCGATGCGCAATGATCCACGCGTTTTCGTTTTTCGGCGTCCGTCAAAAAATCCTCCAAGGATTCAAGAGGCTCCCCCTCAATTTGTAGGGTTATGAGGCTAACCCAGGGTACATTCCATAAGAAGGTATTTAAAAGGGTGGAATTAGGTCACTGTGAAAAAAAAGGAAACTTTTAAATAAAATAAAGTATCACTTTATTTTATTTCTATTAAAGTGTCCAAAAACTAACTCTCACAGCTGACCCACACTGATTAATGTTAGGCCCTACCTAAGGTAAATTTGATGATCTGAATGCAAAGGTGCCCTCATATTTCTGATCTGAGCACCTTTTTAAAATTTATTCCACTTTTTTAGGAAAACCGATCGTGCGTGCTATTTAAAGTTTAAATTAATTCAAACATTTATTTCGGGCACTCCGAGACTCAGATCACACGCCTTAGAAAGTCATGGTCTCGAAATAATTCCATATAATATTTAAAAATAATACACAAAAAATCCGAGACATTATATTATCTCCACCTTGGGGCTTTGCATCCCCGAAAATCCAAAACCAAAGCTACTCAAAAAGATGTGGGTACTGGGAACAGATCTGAGTCTCCCAGTCCCATGTGCTCTCCAGAAGATTCTCGTGATGCCACTGAACATGCACCAAGGGAATTGATTTCCCACAAAGGATCCTCTCCTACCGATCCTCGATCTCTACCAGGTACTCAGCAAAGGTTGATCCATCCTCAATGTCCAGCTCACCCCAGTCGATGACGTACGATGGGTAATACACGTACCTCCTCAACTGTGACATGTGAAATCCATCATGTACCTGATGCAACTGTGGTGGTAGATCTAGTAGGTACTCCACCTCTCCAACTCTTCACAGTATCTAGAAAGGTCTGATGAATCTCAGAGATAGCTTGCCACCCTGAACAAATTTCCAAAACCCTCGTCGAGGTGAGACCCAAAGGAAGACGTGGTTACCCTCCTCGAACTCCAGAGGTCTCTGTCGTCTATCAGTATAAGACTTCTTCTAGATTTGTATAGTCTTCATCTAATCCTGGATGTTCTGCACCTTCTCAGTGGTAGCTTGCACCAACTCTGGACCCATGTGTACTGACTCTCCGAGGTCGGTCCAGCAAAGCGGTGATCTATAGTGTCTCTCATATAAGTCCTCGAACAGTGCCATACCAATGGTGGAGTGGTAGCTATTATTGTACTCAAGATCCACAAGTGGTAGGTGGTCCTCCCAACTGTGACCAAAGTCCAAGATACAGGCCCACAACATATCCTCCAGAACCTGAATGGTCCTCTCTGTATGACCATCAGTCTAGGGAAGGAATGTCATGCTCAAGAATAGTTGAGTTCCAAAAGCCTCTTACAATCCCTTCCATAACTGGGATGTGAAGTCGGAATCGTGATATGAGACTATCGTCGAAGGGACGCCATGAAGCCGAACTATCTCCTGCATGTAGAGTCGTCCCAAGCTCTCTACAGAACTATGCTCTCTGATAGCTAGGAAGTGGGCTGACTAGGTGATTCAGTAAACAATCACCCAGATGGAATTGTTCCCCTTGGAAATTTGTGGAAATCACATCATGAATTCCATCGATATTCCATCCCACTTCCACTCTGGAACTTCCAGGGGTGATTTAATCCTGCTGAAACCTGGTGCTCAGCCTTCACATGCTGGCATGTAAGGCATCGAGAAACAAACTCTGCTACTACCTTCTTCATGTCTGGCTACCAGAACTGTCATCAGAGGTCCTGGTACATATTCTCCACTCTAGTATGCACCACCAATGGGGGTGTATGAAACTCCCTCAGGACCTCCTACCGCAATGCAACTAGTATAACAATGCATCCTATAAAAATAACTATGTGCTCCCCACCTTGTGAAAATCCATTAGGGGCATACCTTGAGGATAACTAAGCATATAAAGCCTCACAGTCGACATCCCCAAGTTGTGCCTCCATAACTCACTGTAATAGTGGAGGGGTGACAACCATCGACAAAATGTAAGTTGCATCCTATCTTTCCATGAAGGATAACTATAATGAGGCCAACTGTTCTGTCACCTCACTCAGTAGCTATGAGCTCGATCTCCCGCTAAGATAATCTTCCACCTTGTTCCCCTTCCCTAGAGTATAGATGATATCAAAATCATAGCCCTGGAGGAACTCTAGCCAATGCCACTATCTCAAATTTAGATCCTTCTATGAGAAGATGTACTTGAGGCTCTTGTGGTCAGAGTAGATGATGAACCTCTCACCCATAAGGTAGTTTTTTCACATCTTAAACGTAAATACTACCACTACCAACTCGAGATCATGGGTCGTATAGTTATAATCACGTGGCCTAAGATGGAGTGAACCATAAGAAATCACTTCTTATCTCTACATCAGGTCACATCCAAGCCTGGTCCTCGATGCATCGTAGAAAACTACATAATTGACACCCTCCTCCGGTAATCTCAAGATCAGGGTGCTCATTAAACTTTACCTCAACTACTCGAAAGCCTATTGGAACTTCTCCGTCCATATGAAGGGTTTCCCCTTCCTAGTCAAGGTTGTCATTGGTGCTGATATTCAGGAGAAATCAGGAATGAATCTCCAGTAATATCCTACCAACCTAAGGAAGCTCTGAACCTCTATCACACTCTGAAGTGGATCCCATGCTAGCAGTACCTCCACCTTGGATGGGTCCATAGATACTCCATTTTCTTAAATGATGTGTCCCAGAAATTGGAACTCCCGAATATAGAACTGGAACTTCGAGAGATTCCCATAAAGTTGGTGCTCTCGGAGTACATCAAGAACCATATGTAGGTGTCTCGCATGCTCCTCCTATGACATTGAGTACACAAGGATGTCATCAATAAATACCACTATGAACCAGTCTAAGTACGGTTGGAAGGTCCAGTTCATCAGTCCCATGAACACTGTGGGGGAGTTCATCATGCTGAAAGGCATCACCAAGTACTCATAGTGACCTTAGTAGCATCTGAAATCCGTCTTCGGTATATCCTCATCCCTTACTTGTAACTGGTGGTAACCTGACTGAAGGTCAACCTTCGAGAACCACTGTGTCCCTCTCAGCTGGTCGAAGAGGTCGTCAATCCTCAGTAGTGGATACTTGTTCTTCACCATCACCTGGTTCAGGCGCTGGTAATCTAAACACAACCTCAAACTCTCATATGCCTTCTTGTCAAACAAAACTGAGGCTGCCCAGGGTTAAATGTTAGGTCTTACGAAACCCTTTCTCTACAAATACTCCAACTTCACCCCTAGCTTGCGAAGCTCTACGGGAGCCATCCAATATGTTGGCGAGAAAATCAGTGTCGTCTCGGAGTGTAAGTCAATACAGAAGTTGATTTCCCAGTGGGGAGGTAGTCTTGGAACATCTTTAGGAAAGACGTCCTCGTACTCTGCCACTACTGCTGGGAACTAGAAGCTCACAACATTTACTTCCCTGAGGGTAAGGATAGCCAACTCATGAGTGATCGGCTACACCCTCCTATGCATGAGCCCATTCTGTGCTGCCTGAGTCTCCCTTTTACCGAAAAAGGAAAACCTCGTCCCATCATTGCGGACACACCGCACTCTTATCCTAAAGCAGTCAATCTGGGCATGGACCGAGGATAACCAATCCATACCAATAATGACACCGTAAGGCCTCAACGTTGCCACCAAGAGGTTCCAACTGAAAATCTCACCACTAAGGGTAAGATCACACTATCTTCAAAGGTGAGTGATCATCGAGTATCCTCCCATAGATGTCTCCAAGTGTAAGGATCGATTAAACGACTCTACTGGAATCTCAAGGTTTCGCACAAGACATGTGGTGAGGAAGGAATGGTTGGAACCTATGTCTATAAGTATGACAGCTAAGCTAGAAAAGACAAAAATCATACCTCGGATCATCCCTAGAGTCCATGGGCCATACGCCTTGACTGCATGTATTTGTCCCCGCCCTTGTCCCCTAGCTCCCGGAGCCTGGTGCCGACCTCCTAGGGGTGGTGGTGGAAGTAGATCGAAGTTTCTTCTACCACCTACAGCTCTCCCTTCTCCTCTTCCACGTACACCGCCTGGAGGGTTTGTCTTCTCCACTCTCTACCTATGCCTCGGTGGTCTATCCATCGTCTCCCTTTCTGTAGATCGATAGGTCGGACAATCTCTAGCGATATGTCCCCTACCGGCACACGAGTAGAATCACCTCTCCCTAGGCTAACTGGATCCATCCTAAGATCCTTGGACTGCCAAACCCCTATCCTGGGTCCTCCAATGACGTATCATGCATCCTGATCCCTATGCCTGACGTTAGATCCCTGCCACCGAGGTCTCCGCACCTGCCTGCCTACTGCTGACTACCATCAGTTGTCTCTACTCCACCAAGAAGATTTCGATCACCAAGGCCCAATCGAGAACTCTAGCTTAAGTTTGAATTCAAAGAGTCACGACACTAGCTTGGATGTCCCATCATAGACCTCGCTCAAAGTTCTGAGCTCTGAAGTACTGATCCCTAACCATATCCATCAAGTACGTAGTGAGGTTGGTGAACCTCAATGAATAGTCATCCACCATCAAACTTCCCTACTGTAGCTAAAGAAGCTCCCGGATATGCACTACTCTTATTATAACAGGTGATAACTCCTCCCTAAAGATCTGCTCAAACTCTGTCCACAAAAGAGTCTCCTCTTTGTGAGTCTGTGTGGTCAGACTCCACCATCGTCCCTCCGAACCCTGAAGAAGGCTTGATCCTAGGATCACCATCTGGTTTTCCAATGTCCTCATGAGATGGAAAACTCTGGTCACCACCTCAAGCCAGTCCTCAGCCGCTTAAGGGCCAGGATCAACTCAGAACATGAGGGGTATTTGTCTCTGGAACTCATGAAGTGTGCTCAGCCTGCACCCCTCATTTGTCGGTACTGCAGGTACCACGGGATTCTCCACTAGTGGTGGTATAGCAGGTACACCACCTAGAGGTAACACCTAGGGAACTAGTGCCTGTATCAAATCCTCTTCATTGAGGGGGTCATCCTCGTGATCGCACTGCTGAATCCTAGTGGGTATGCATCGCAGAGGCATCCTTTAATAAACAATATGTACAATGGTCAAAGAGTATATCTGGATAGCTGACACAAAGTACATGGAAAACACAACCCATTCCTATATGATGCATGTACCAATATCTTATTTCCCCACAACTAGTTTTTTCATGTACTAAGTTAAAAAGTAGGTTATCAGAGTCCTGGTGTATGGATACGTCGGCCGCCCACACCAACACTAGTGTCTCTGGATTGAAAGCTGAGCTCGAAACACTTAACAATATTTCCCCAAACCAAACTCAAATAATCTTGGTTATAAGGTATAATCAACCACCTCTGATACCACTCTGTCACAACCTGTCCCAGTGGGGCCTGCACCGTGACTCCCCAAGCCCTCCTCCAATAGGCCGGGGGATGGTGACTAGAACAGAGTAGGCATATTGATAACATGGGAGGAATTTCCTAAGTACCTATACACACACACACACACATCTCCAATCCCAAAAATGCTAAAATGAAAAAAAACCACAAAGGAACAAAATGCATGCATACAAATAAACCCAACCAACAAAGTATGACAGGAAGTAAAGTACTGAAAGTAAATTGGGCCAGAATACATGCCCACCAAAAAACAAGAGTCTGAAAACTACGAAGTCCAACCTATAAACACAAAGAGGTACTGGGACCGCTACTCGTAGCCGTAGGAATACCTCAGCCTATAGGTAACTCAAAAATCTTGGTCCTATCCTGGTTCGCCCTAGACTCTTTCAAAAGGCTACTCATCTGCACCAGACACGACAAGTGCAGGCAAAGCCCGTGCAGGGGTGAGTATAAAAATAATCAGTAGAGGACCCCGAAAACTAAAAAGTAATACACAAAGGAAAGGTACATTCATATCTACATAGTATATGTCTACTGAACATATAATAGGTGAACCCAATCCAGATATACTCAAAACCCAAACACGTAGTCTAGATAAAAGTCACACAACCACATTCCCCTGCTAGAGATTCAGTTTCAAGATTCCATGAAGCACTCATATGGGAGAACTCACTACATGAGTCTGATAGCTCTGATGATGTTGATCTGAGAAGTATTTTCCATCGATAAAATTCACAATAGATAGATACACTCATTCTAGGATAACACACTCCAGAGTGGGGAAAGATCATGATACACAGATGAGGATCACTGCCAGGGCCTTGGAGGATACCGCAACTTATCCATATTCACCTGATAAATAAAGGATCGATGCCCTATGGTGATAGTCACGTCGATACTTGTCTCTACCTAGGTTCAAGAATGCATAGAGGATCTTGCTCCAGGCCTCTCGGAGGGATACCTGACTCTATCCCAGAAAGTCTTGCTGAAGGGATCATACTCCTGAAAAAGAAAAAAATATCTGACCATCAGGGGAACGAGAAAAAGGGGCACTAACCCAAAAAAAAATGTCCAAGATATGGTGTAAAAGAAGATCAAGCCATGTACTGAGAAGTAAATGGCATGTAGAAGTGTCACACGCCATGTCTTCTGACCCCGGGTGCTGCCTGTGTACAACAGCGCGTGTCATAAGGCTGATCGTATACAAGAAGGTATACATGGTGTGTAAGAGAGTGAAATTCCATGTTTCTCTATCTGGGGAGGACTCCATCTGTGCTGGACATGTGTCCATACATAGATTCAACCCATGTGTCATAACCCTTGTGACCGGTACACGTGGTAACCCATGATGCCAGCTTGGTCTGGCCGTGTGGTGGAGTACACGACCGTGTACCCCACCCCATGTTCGTGTGTCACTAGGATACATGCTGAGTCTCATGTAAGGACCCACATTATGTGTTCTTTGTAGAACATGCCGTATCATCGCTTCATGCACTACGGAACCCTAGCTGCAACTTAGTTGGACCTACATGCCATGTTTTTTAGGAAACATGCCGTGTGTTTTGGAAATTCCTAGAATCATGAACCTCTACCATCATGCCACAGGTGGAGCTATGATCTTTGATCTGTCCATCCATTTTCCATGAAACTTTAAGATTAAGGTCGCCCCAATTTTCCGAAATTGTCTCCATTGTTTTCAAGCCTCTGATCGGTCCCGAAAATGCGTATCGATCCACCCGCGCAAAGAATGATCAAAGAATTATATCTCCCAATTCAATCTGATTCGTCGTCTGACATTCTTATTTCACCTCCACTAGGTCGTCACGATGTCAGATCTCCAAATTTGGATCGTTTCATTGCAGAACGGATGCGCAACGATCTGTTGTTCGTCGCCCCATGAAGAACACAAAGAACATGGGGTAAAAAGAGGGGGAAGAAATCCAAATCACAAAAGAAAAGAGGAACGAACCTCCGCCATCATTGGTCACAACGTTTATCCACTCCAGGTATAAGGATTAAACAGAGTGAATCAAAACATGGATTTCAACATCATGGATTAATCCCCAAAAAAATCCAATAAAAACCCTCCCGCAAGAACGCACGATCTGCAGGTCAACCTATTTGTGGTTTGATCATCCTGCGTCATTTTATTTCAAAAATAGGGAAATGAATAATTGAAATAACAAACCCCTACCTATTTCACCGATGGAGAGGGAGATCGGTCATCTTTGGGGATTCGATCTCACTGCGCAACGATCCACACGTCGTCGTTCATCAGTGTCCGTTAAAAAATCCTCCAAGGATCCAAGAGTCTCCCTCTCAATTCATAGGGTTATAAGGATAACCCTTCAAAATTTCCATAAGAAGGTATTTAAAAGGGATGAATTAGGTCACTGCAAAAAAATAAAACTTTTAAATAAAATAAATTAATACTTTATTTTATTTCCATTAAAGCGTCCAAAAACTAACTCTCGCAACTGACCCATGCTGGTTGATGTTAGGCCCTGCCTAAGGTAAAGTCGTTTCTATGAATGCAATGGTGCCCTCATATTTCTGATCTAAGCACCCATTTAAAAGTTATTCCACTTTTTTAGGAAAACCACTCATGCATGTTGTTTAAAGTTTAAATTAATTAAAACGTTTATTTTGGGCACTCTGGGCCTCAGAATTGCATGAAGTAAAAATTTATAGTCTTGAAATAATTCCATATAATATTTAAAAATAATACATGGAAAATATGAGACATTACAAAAACATACATGATTTTTTTCAAAAATGCAGCAACATTGGGTACTCCTTTTAAAAATTCTGTAAAGGCTTGCATTGTGTCAACTATAAAAAGTTTAGACATGAAGTTGAGGAGTAAAAATTCAAGATACTAGATGCAGGCTCTGTGAATAAGGGAGAAAACACTTCTTTTAGAGGTAGGAACCTCAGAACTGTATTGATCAAGAAAACTGATCATATTGAAGGCAGTGATAGAGGCATGGAAAGTATGGAGGTGCCTCAACAAGACTCTATGACTTATATTGTGAAGGTTAAACAAGATATAGGGAAGGATGATTCTAGATACCCTTGTGTCTTGTAAAAATATAAATTTTCTATAAGGTATGAGATAGGCCTTGATCAATAGGTTTCTAAAAGGATGAATGAGCCTCAGAACCATAATATGGATGATTATTCTATATATGTGGGTGTTTCTTCTCCTCCCACATATGAATTTAAAGTATTTTTTACTAGTGTCCAACCTGGTGTGACTTTAGAGGTTTAAGAATTGGTTGTTGATAATAAGAAGCAGGCTTGGAGTCTCTAGAAGTTTATCTCTACAGACCGTGATGACGGAGTTTCCATGGAGATGTATCTTGAGGAAGGGACTTTGTAGGTGGTTGCTGAAGAAGTTGGGAATATTCTTAATGGATGAAAAATAAGTGGTGTTTCTACCTCTATAATTGGTTTTAGTGATATGTTCATGCCATTGTCTTTTTCTAAGGATGTTTCTTTGGTAGATTTTAATGCAGAAGGGGCCTCAGGAAGTGAGATAGGTCTTTGGTTCAAATCTCATGAATGGGATGACATTGGGGTTTTTTAGACTAGTTTTTAGTTTAGTGATGAGGTAAGGAATAAGTTTACCTCTTCTTCTACATCTAATGTTGGTGTAGGGTATGTTTTAACAAAGGAGGTTCCTATGGAGGTTGTGAGAATAGAGATTATGGGACTTAGGTTCAGTCATCAGGTACAATATTTGAGGGAGGAATCCTACTTAATGGGTGCAACAAACACTGGTTAAATATCTTCATATGAAGTTCATGAACCATGGAAAATAGAAAAGTATTGGAAGTGTGAATGACATCTGCATGGTAGTTCCCCTCATGGTAGGAGTAGGTGAGGTCCTAACCTTACACATGCGGTTGATTTTCCTAATTTTTAGTTCCTTTTTTAGGTTGTTTGATGTTGGCGCCTTTTGGTTCCTTTCTATTTTGATGTGGTCCGTATTGATGTCTTTTATCCCCTCCACTTTTATTGTATCTTCTATTTTAATAAAAGGGATTGTGCCTTTGTGCCTTATCCCTAACCATAAAAAATAATTTAAAAATATTTATAATTATAAATATATAATTTTATAAATATAGAAAATATATATTTAGTAATATATTTATAAATAAATATATTTTAATTTATTTATTTATAATTATAAATATATTTATACCATTATATATATTTACAAAATTATATATATTTATTAAATATATATAAATATATATATAAATAGTGTAAGTATATTCATTATTTAAATTTATTTATTACAATTGTATAATTATAAATATATTTATATCATTAAATATATTAATATAATTATATATATTTCGTGAATAAATATAAATATAAATATAAATATAGTAAATATATTCATTATCTAAATATATGTAGTATAATTTTATAATTATTTAAATATATAATTTTTAAAAAAATGAAAAGATTGAGAGTTTCTCTCTCAAAATTGGAGAGCATCTCTCTCTTCTTCATGGTGATAGCTCCATCAGCGAAGGGTTTGATCATATTTTTGGTCACTATGAACTATTTCCAACTTGCAGCAGGCGTTCTCTACATGGTGATTGCTCTATAAAATGAGGGTTTAATCAGATTTTTGGTCACTATTACCTATTTTTAGATTGTGGTAGGCATTTTCCTGCTAATCCATGATAACCGATTTCAGGAAAATTGGAGGCTGAAGATGGAGCCTTAGTGATGTCTGTTGATGGTGCCTTATCGGAAATGAATAGTGAAAGCATTTTGTTGGTTGTGGGTGAAGTTTCCTCGATGATGGAAGTAGATTGACGTTTCAACTGTTTTTTGCAGGGATGGATTATTAGAAAAGCGATATCAATATGTTGGTGCAACTATCGATGAAGATAATCTTAGCAATGGGACCCCTAATGTGTTGGAATGTTAGTGATGGTTCGTTGTGTTTGGTCAGGCAGATGCAGCTGACAGAGTGGTGGGGACTCCTAGTGGTGTGGGATTGGGTGGTCATAGTGGAGTTTTGGCCAAGTTCCAGGCGGCAAAATCCTCGAGATTTGGGGAGCAGTACAATTACTGGTTTGGGATCCTGATGGTGGGAGATGTTGGATTCATCAACCTTCTGATGGTGCAACTAATACGCTGACGTCGTGACTTCTTCACAGACAATGGTCAGCTTCTACTCTGATGCTATGATTGGATTCAGGAAGATTTCTTGGCTAATTTCATCAATCCTATTTTTTGGGATCATGGTTGTTGTGTTGATGGGGGGCCATTGTGGGTGAGGTGCATGCCAGTGAGGAGGGGCGTTCTAGGTATGGGTAGAATAGAGCTTCGTGGGAAGGTCAACATTGTCCTTGATGGTGATGACATTTTGTTCGAGTGGTGATAAGTCATAGGGAGCGTGATGGTGATGGTTTTTTGGTGATTACCTAAGTGTGTAAGTAGTGGATGATGACCTTGCTATGAGAGGTGAAGACCTTGGGATGCGGGGTGGTGACCAGTGTTATAACTGGCGGTAGGCTGGAGATCGGGATGTGGGGTGGATCCTACATCATTTGTGGCCTTTGGATACACTTTTTTTGGTATTTTAACCTCAATGGTGATGGGCTTCAGGTCAATCATTATTTATGGCCCCCAAATGCCATGGAATTTGGGATTTGTGGGATTTTTTGTTGGTTATGTTGAATGTAATTAAAGGGTCATGGGACATTTGTTTTTTGGATGAGGGTATCACCACCATCAGTTTGTTTTTGGGTGGAACTGTTTTGCCATGTTTTGGTTTGGTGGTGCTCTCTATACAACACATCTTGTGTTGTTGTCTTCCCTTCTGTCTTTTATTTTCATTAATAAATTTTAAGACCAAGCACGTTCAGATCCCAAACTTTCTTGGTAAATATATAATTATTTATTTATAATTATATAAATACCTTTTCAAAAATAATATTTATATATTTATATCATTATATATGTTTATATAATTATATATACATACTAAATATAAATATAAATATAAATATAAATATAAGATTTCACTAATTATGTAAATATTAGGTGTATGTGTTTCTATATATTCTTTTATTAATTACATAAATATTTGTGTGTGTGTCTTGTATATAAAAATGCATTAATTAAATATATGTATGTGTGAAATCAATCTTACACACATTTGATATATATTAAATTGAAAAATAAAATGATATTTAATTAATTTCCATTACTTAATTCAATTAGACAATATTTTTAATTAATATTAATTTTTAATTATAAACCATTCTTCACTAAATATATGACTTGTTTAATGTAAGCATAAATATTTTGAATTATATAAATCAAATTTTAAGAAATATTATATATATGGATATATATATATATAGAAATATATATGGATATATTTCTATATTAAATGTATTAATGAATAATTATGTATAAAAACCATTAAAAATAAATAAGACAATAATATCTTTTTAGTTATTATATTTTATTCATTTTATATATTTATATTTAATATATATTATTTATTAATATTTATAATTAATATATATATATATTAACCTTATTCATTTTTATTAACAATTTTTTGATTAATAAATATTTTAATAATTATGAAATTTATTCAATTTAAATTTTATTGTGCAATTATTACAATTTATTCATTTTATATATCTATATTTAATATATAATATTTATTAATATTTATAATCCAGATATATTTATATTAAATTTATTCATTTTTATCAATAGTTATTTAATTAATAAAATGTATAATATTTTTCTTAATTTACTCATTTTTAATTTTTATTTGTTTAATTATTTCATTTTATTCATTTTATATATCTATATTTAATATATACTAATGATTAATATTTGTAATTTATATATATGTATATTGATGTTATTCATTTTTATCAATAATTATTTAATTAATAAAATTTTAATATTTTTTAATTTACTCATTTTTTATTTATTTAATTATTTCATTATATTTATTTTATATATCAATATTTAATATATAATATTTATCACTATTTATAATATATATATATATATTAAATTTATGAATAATTATTTCATTACAAAATTAATATTTTTAAATTTATTCATTTTTTTAATTATTTCAATTTTTTATCATTTTTAATAATTGTATTTTTTATTGGCTTGTTTAAAAAAATTTAATATGTACCATATAGTGACACAGACTTAACATACATAGATATTACATTATTTTAGTTGAATATTCTATACATTAAAAAATACATGACTAAAGACCATAATAGTTTAGTGTCTTTGGAAACTTAGAAACAAAATCTTCTGTCCTGGTGAAATATCTTCAATATCTCCCATAAATATCTCCACCATTGGTACTCCTACAAAAAACATTTCGTCATAAACTGTGGAAAAGAAACATAAGATAAGGGGTGATCTGAAATGCTCATTAAGGGTAAATAAGGGAGATATGTAAGCATAATTATGAGAATAAGAGTATGAGAACATGATCATGAAAATAAAATATCATACCCTGCACATCAAAGATCATATACATGAATCATGGAATAAATAATGTCAGTTCATAAGTCATGAATCATAAGAAAATAAAGAATATAAACCATGAAATCATAACATAAGAATAAAACATGGGATTGTGGCATACACATAAGCATATAATATGATTTCTATAGTATCCAAGGAATTCCTTCCAAGACCATCTTGGTAGTATGGTTTTACTCCCCATACCATCTTGGTAGTCATGGTTCACTTCCATGGCCATCTTCGTAGAATGAGTTCACTCCTCATATCATATCGGTAGTCATGGTTCACTCTCTTGGCCATCTTAGTAGTCAAGGTTTACTCCCCAAACCATCTTAGTCTATCTCATGAGATATAAATCTTTACCCAATGCATTGGATGGAGATATAGGTCTCACCCATATCATAGGGAAATCATATATACATGTACCATAAAATCATAAACAACCATATCTTAACCCATGAAATTAAATGGGTATCATAAACATGTAAACATATCATAACCTATGGAAAATATACAGGTTTCATAATCATTTCATCAAAAGCATAACTCGTGAAAGAGAAATAGATTTCATAAACATATAACTTGTAAAAGATAAATGGATTTCATAAACATAAAACCCGTGAAAGATAAACTGGTTTTATAAAGATAATAAAATTAGCATAACCCATTCATATAAAGGATATGAATGGAACCTTTAGATCATTTCCTGGAAGGTCTTGAGTAACATCAACAAATGTCGTCTTAGATGGAAAATAATTTTGAAATATCTTTTAAAAACATTTCTTGAGTAAAATTTCATTTCTTCTTTAAAAAAGGCTATTTAATATGTAAAACCATTTGATAATCATTTTCAAAGAAAATTCCTTTAAAACTTATAAATAATACTTGAAATCATTTGAAAAGATTTTTCCTTGAAAAATTATAAAATAAGCTTCAAAACATTTTAAAAACCATTTTCTTTGAAAAAATTTAAAACTCATAAATAGTGCTTGAAAACATTTTGAAAAATATTTTCCATGAAAATACTTTGAAGACATATAAAAAATATTGATTTTTTTAAATCATTTCCTTAAAAATAATTTGAAAACTTATAAATAGTACTTGAAAAAGTTTTGAAATCTATTTTCCTTGAAATTACTTGGAAAACATATAAATAAATCTTAAAAAAGTTTTGAAAACAATTTTCCTTGAAATTACATTGAAAATTAATAAATAAATATTGAAAACGTTTTTAAATCCATTTTCCTTGAAAGCTTATAAAAGAATCTTGAGAATGTTTTGAAAACCATTTTCCTTGAAAACATATAAACGATGTTTGAAAATGGTTTAAAACCATTTTCCAAGAAAACTTATAAAAGAATTTTGAAAACGATTTAAAAACCAATTTCCTTGAAAATGTATTTTAAATACATTTTCTAAAAAAATAACCTTTAAACATAAAAAAAATATTCAAAGGATTGATGCTGGATAAATCCATACATGTCGTACGAGGTAAAAAGAACATTCCTTTTGCATGGTAAAAAGGATAGAAAATTTCTTCACTTTGAAAGTGACATGAATATTCCTTTTAAAAAATTGGTAAAAGATAAAAAGGGTCAACATTTCTTTTAATGATCATAGGATATTAGTAGAATATTCTTGGAAACCCTTTTTGAAGACATGGTTTTGAAGGAACATATATTTCTGACTGAATAGAGGGTAAATTTGGGATTTCTTAAAAAAACTTTCATAACTATATTTTGTACAAAAAGGTAACAAATTGTACCAATACATGAATATATCATGAATAAATATAGGATAATAAGATTCATTAATGTCTTGATAGATGGAACATAATAATTCATCAAAGGAAGCATAAACGTAAATAATCTTGAAAAGCGATGAGATTGTATCAATAAACTTTTATAACTTGGTAACTTGGGATCATACTCTCCATGTAAGAAAAGAAAATTAAATGAATCTTAAAATATCATTAAAATAAGTATATTCATGGTAGAACATGTAAAATCGAATTATATACACCTCAAAAAATATTTTAGTTGCATAATAAAACATGAGTCTTGAAGAAGGAAAATTGAGACCAAACATTTTTACCAATTTGGTAACTTTTGAAACCTAAAACCCATGAATTAAAGTTCATACAAAATTATATTTTAGTACCCATAAATTTAGGTATAATATACATATAATATAATCAAGGGAATTACTTACACCACACAAAAAGAAAGAGTGGCGAACATAGCATGTATCTCATGGGAATAAAAAATGAGATGAAATCCCCTTACCTTGTATCTTGAATCTCATCATACGCATTCAAACCACCTATATAATAAATATAAATTTATTATAAATATTATAAAGAACCATATTATTATATATAATACCATATATTCTTTTATTATGACCTTATATTACCCGCTTGTTAACAATCCTATGTTAAGGTTTCACTTCGGGTAATATTCGCTTTATTATTCATTGGTGTCTTAATTTGTTATATCTTTGGTATTTATAATTTATATCATGATTTCCAAAATCTAAACCTTGATATAAATATTATTTATATAAATTATATTTTTATTATAATAATCTATAAAATATATAACTATGAAATGGAATACATCATTTATGGAGATGCTAGGTCGTACGTACGCATAAACGTTATTTATGTTTTATTTTTGTGTTGATGGAATGAAAGTAAAATAAATATATGTATATATATATAATTTTTAAATTAGATTAATTATATCATATATATATTATATATTTACTAAAACCATCCTTAATAGAATCCATGTGGTGTATGAATGAATCATATCGCTTTCAGGGGTGATAGTATACACTTCCTCAAACAAAATTATCGTATTAACACAAAATGGAAAGTAAAAAGATATGTGTTGTAAAAAGGAATACAGAATCTTAAAGAAAGAATAAATTTAATATATTAAATATATAAACATATTTTTCATCATAATAACCACCATGGTAGTTTGTAATGGAAAAATGAGCAATCATCCTTTCATGAGGCAGTAGTTCACCGTACATAGAAATAGTATGCTCATTACCCATTAGATGGAGGTGAGTGTAACTATATGTCAAACCATTTACATAAAAAATTATATTATATTGGGGATACTTTTTTTTATATAATCATATAATAAATAGAGTTTGAGGGGTGGATAAGGAGAATAAAATAAAGGACTTGAGAGAAGATGTTACCTCTTAATCGGGTAACTTCTTTTGGTTTGTGCCAAAAGGCTTCCTTGGATTATCTTCTGCCCAGGGGAAGGATTCTAATGGGAAGGGATGATTTCAAGGAAGTGGATTGGGCAGGTCTTGGCCAAACTTAAGAGGTTTGGGAGGTGTGAAGAAGAGGGAGAGGTGGCAGCCTTTTATAGAGAATGAAAAGGACTCACTTGGAATTTTTTAAAACAAGTTAGGTGTAAACATGTACTTAACTAAAAAAAATCATAACAAACCAACATAAATAAATAATGGAAGGTTTTTTTCCAAAATATTGACAACCAATGGGTTTTAGAAATGTTTCTAGTTCATTTAGGCCCTTAATTTTAAGGTTTAGCCCCTAATTAAGCTTGACTGACTGAAAATTAACTTTTTTATTATCGAAACACTTTTGAGGAAAAAGTGAGAAACCGCAAGATCCAAAAATTATAACCAAATAAAACCATAAAAGAGGATACCCAAGCCAAAAATACAGGATCTTCCTCATCCCAGTAATTACATTGTGATGACAAGCCTTCATCATTGCATGACCGCTCAACTAACTGTCTCGTGCAGAGTTGGACAGGCCCAGTACCAATGGCAAAGCCATACCCTCTTGAACTTCCAAATCTGAATGGAATTCTAAGGTTAAATCTTCCTAATCTGGACCTCTTTTAAAGAAAACCCAAATGGTATGTTGTCAATAATCACTTTGGTTGAATTCCACTGGCAAAAGACCTTACCTTCAACACCAAATAGCAACTCTTAATCTTACCTCCTAATAAAAAACCAGAAAGAACCAGCAGCCACCCCAAATAAATTCTTCACTCAAACCCATCACATCAATATTCTTGAACCGAAGTAGCAAAACAAAATAAATGAGATCCATGCTAGGTAATGGTGAACTCAGCTTCAAACAATACATCCAGGCATGTAGTAGGCTCGGCCTTGCATCCAGCTTGCCTCCTCACAGTTCCTCAATCTCAGGCAGCGAACCGGATTGAAATAGATTCACTAATACTAGACATGGATGCACTAAAATCATACACCAACCAGCACTAAGTGAACCCTCTGGTCTTAGAATCATCAAAAACTCAAACCATGAAATCCACTTGAACCAACTCCATGAGAAAACATCAACAAAGACTTCCAGATTTTAGATCACAAACCAAAGTTGGACCAGAACCATCGAATCATCATCGCGACTTAATCATCGAACCCGGAGCAACCTCAAGCTCTCCACTGATCAAATTTACACAACCCAACATGAACCCAGGATGAACTGAAGTATGATCCCAACACAGAAATCCCCAGTAAAAACGCATACCCAAAACCAACACAAGAAGAGTAGAAACCAAATCTAAAATCTAAATACAAAGTAAAAAATAAAATATCAAGAACCAATTACCAAATTTACAGACGCTTGAGGGCCATAGATCACCAGCAAAGACCAAAAATCCTATCTCTGCCATCCAAATCACACTCAGGGACTACAACGGACTACCCAACGCATACATCGGAGGCGAGGCTACAACCCTCAGACATGGAATCTGGAAATCATCTGTTGAACCATATCTGTACTGCCAAAAGAAACCTTATCTAGCAAAGGTGGAGTGAGGTGAATAAGGCCAGCAGTGATGAGGAATGCAGAGGCACCCAAGTCCAAAAGGTCATCGTCGTAAAAAAAGAACTGTCACAAGCTTCCGAGCTAATGCCAAGGGGAATATCTGAGCTAACCCGAGGCAGAAGGGAGGTAGGCGGTGATGAGAAAAAACCCTATCAGGGAAGTTCCCCTTACGAGATCATAGTCCATAATTAATCTCAATTTGACCTTAATCATTGTGATTAATTTTAATCACTTTTACTAATCTTTTAAGTAAAAAAATAAGTTGATATTATTAGACTCAAAATATTATTTTGATTATAATGGTTTATGTTAGTTTTTCAAAATTCAATTCATATTATCAGTAAAATTAAGATTAATGCTAATCCCACAGATAGGAAGAAATTATAGATTTTTGAAGTAGAAAAATATTCAGAAGTTTGTTAAGTTTTTATATTCAATTTCAACTTGAAATTTTTTATAATATCCTAAATTGTATTAATATATGTATAAATGATCTAACGTGACCTTAAAAAAATTAATTATAGTTTAACATTAATAATTATTTAAAGTAAAGTGGAGTTTTTAACTAAAATGCGGTAGTTTTCACTATTCATCAAAAAAAATCTTATCAATATCTCAAAATTTTGATCTAGGATAATTTCAATGTTTTAAATTAAAAAACTAATTTTATTTTATAAAATTCAATTTCTAAAAGTGTCTAAAATTAATTTTATTATTTTTCACGTATGGACATGAAAAGTAGTTCATTTGAGAAAATAGTATTTTTTTAAACATGTAAAATCTTTATTAGAAATTATATTTTACATTATAAATATGTTTTATTTATAGAAAACCATTATGAAAATATTTTAGAAGTATTTATTACAATTCATATTAATAATTTTTAATAGCTAGGTTATAACTAGCTGATTTAAATAATTATAATAATAAAATGATGTTTCATAGAAACTCAGTATTGCGTGTAACATACGCCAAGTCGATGTTCCATATGAAAGGAATTTTTGACTTAGTGAATTGTTAGACACAAATTAAAATTGAATTTATTAGGGTAAAACATCTTTGTGACCATAATTATGTTTAATTTTATATTCAATCGGTTTTCATATTCATTTATAATTAATTGTGAACCTATAAATTCATATTATATTGTATAAACCACATATTTTGTAAAGATCCGTAAATTTCAAGAAAAATTTTTTCTTAATTTTCTTTGGAATTTTACAAGAACGTAGTTTCTGACGGCACCTGATTTCGAGGCCCGGTGTGTCCGGAATCATTTTACGAAGTTTGGATCGGGTACGTTCAGTGAACGAACGAGCGGGTTTTTCTAACTTTTGAACCGGTTCTCGGAATCGAATTCTGAGGGCACCAATGGAATCGCAGCGCCGGTACTTACTTAGAAACACCTCTTCTAGAGTTGCGTTTGCTCGGGTGTGGTTTTTAATTTTTGGGCTTTAAGTTAAGAAATAAAATAAAGTGGTGCGAAAACTTTATTTTTATTTCACTTAAGCCACTTAAAAGCCAATTAAAGCTGCTTAAGACAAGTTAAAGCGGATAGGGTACAATTCAAAATATCCTACCCTCTTGGTAGGATATTTGTGGGGTGGGGCCCGCACGAGCTCACCGTTTCTTTTCCACTAAGTAACGCACCCGCAAAAACCCCTATTGATTGAAAGTAAACTGGAGTGTTTCTTAAAAAATTAAACGCTCCTATTAATTGGGCGGTTTTATTCGTTGAATTAATTCTATGAATTAATAGGTCGTTACTTAACTTATCTCTTTTTTCGTTTGTTGGCATGTTAATAAAGTAAGACCAACGCTATTCTTCTTAAGTGTTGTTCGTTGAGAGGATTTGACAGAAACCTCAAGTTCTTCATCCTCCTTCGCTAAGAACGCAAAGAACGTGAAGAATGCGAAGAACGCAAAGAACATCGGCCTTTGACGAAGGGCGACGAAGAACGCCGAGCCCTCGGAGATCGACGACGCGACGCCAAGTACCGCGATGTCGACGATTCTTCTTCCGCGACATTCTTCCGCGACAATCCAACCCCACGACAACCTTCGATCGATAACGACAAGGTAGGGGGTTACACTCCTTTTAAATTCTTTGTGGATTATTAACAACAATATGGATTTAATTATTATTAATTAAATCTGTAAGTTTTTGATCCTCAGAGTTCATCGACACGACGCCAAGTACCGCGCGACAGCGACGCTCTTCCGCGACGCGACGATTCTTTTCTTCCGCGATGATCGATTCCGCGAAGAACGCACGCTCGACGACTATGGCGAGGTAGGGGTTTGATTCTTTAAATCTTTGTGATTAAATCCCCGGTCGTTTAAATATCATTGGGTGAATACCTTTAAGACCGCTAACGCGGTGGGTGCGGACTAACGAACAAGTCTGAACCCACCGCACCTTTTTGTTCTTGGTGCGCGAAATGGTGGACGATGACAAACGGGGCCGCAAAGGCGATTCGAGGGCCTGGCAGTGAAGATTGAGTCCCGGGAGGACCGTTGGCGAAGACCGCACGCAAAACGGACCACCGGAGCGCGTCCGGTGACCCGCGGAAGCTCCCGCCGGCGCGCCACGCCGGCGCGGCGGCGCCCGGCGCGCCGCCGGCAAAACCCGCCGCGGCTGAAGCCGCGGCGGCGAGCCGGTTCCGCAGCCGCGCGGAACCGGGAAGAGGGATGCAGCCCGACCGCCGCGTCCGCTGGCAAGGCGGCCCCACCTGGGGCCACGGCGTTACATCCCGCGGGGGAAGTGCCCACCCCGCGGCTTCCTCCGCTCGGCCAGCTCGGCCAAGCCGAGCCGGGCCGGGTCGTGCCAAACCGGGTCGGTCCGGGCCCAGACCCCCCGTTTCCGGACCTTTCCAGTCTTTTTCTCATAACTTGAGCTACGGGCCTCCGAACGACGCGCTGTCAGCGGCGATGCAATCCTTGGATCGAGACGGTCGTTTTGGTATATCGCACTCAAGGTTTCAGAATACTTTGGGTTTGGCTGGGTTGGTTCGTACATGAAACCAACTGGGCCCTCGGAGCGGAAACGCTCATATCTTGAGCTCCGGACGTCCGATTGACGTGCCGTCGACTTTGGTGGATTCCTCTAAGTGAGAAGGATCTTTTGGAATACTATGTCCAAGGTTTGGATGCAGGTGGAGTACGGTCGGGTTGGTTTTTCCTTAAAAACCAACCGGGCCCCTGGGATGAAAAAGCCAATAACTCTCAGACCGGGGGTCCGATTGACGCGTCGTCTGCGACGTTGAGTTCTTGTTGACAATACGGAACTTTTGGATACATCAACTTTGGGCTATGTGTCAGTTGATGTATCAGCCTCTCGGCTCGTGGAGCGGACCCTCCCGAACGAGCTTGCTGTGTGCGGGAACCCTAGAGCTGGCTGCGACTGCTACTGTGATGAAGACTATCGTACTGGAATCCTATGTGGGTTCGACGATGAAGACTGTCGTACTGGAATCCTATGTGGGTTCGACGATAAAGACTGTCGTACTGGAATCCTATGTGGTTCGACGATGAAGACTTTAGTACTGGAATCCTATGTGGGTTCGACGATGAAGACTGTCATACTGGAATCCTATGTGGGTTCGACGATGAAGACTGTCGTACTGGAATCCTATGTGGGTTCGACGATGAAGACTGTCGTACTAGAATCCTATGTGGGTTCGACAATGAAGACTGTCGTACTGGAATCCTATGTGGGTTCGACGATGAAGACTGTCGTACTGGAATCCTATGTGGGTTCGACGATGAAGACTATCATACTGGAATCCTATGTGGGTTCGACGATGAAGATTGTCGTACTGGAATCCTATGTGGGTTCGACGATGAAGACTCTCGTACTGGAATCCTGTGTGGGTTCGACGATCAAGACAATTATTCCGGAATCCTCTGTGGGTTCGACGACGATGACTACAGTGCTTGTATCCTACGTGGGTCCTAGAAGATGAATCGGTGATTACATCTGATCATCTCTCTTACTTTACGAAGAAGTATACATGTGTGAGCTGAAACCCTGTTTTTCTTTCCTTTGTGGATTGTGTTGTGCTATCCTGTGTGGATTTACGTTTTTCTTTCCTTTGTGGATTGTGTTGTGCTATCCTGTGTGGATTTACGTTTTGCTTTCCTGTGTGGACTGGGTTGTACTTGAGCTCTGATGTTGGAGCCAAGCGAGAATTGATGACTTAGGTATATGTATGGGCATATACCTAAGCCGTGTCGGATGTTACTTCATGATTGTATCTTTCCTTTGTGGATTATCCTTTGTGGATTCCGGGAGACCTTCGGGGGTCTCGGGGTCCCTAATGAGTAGCTTATACTCACCCCTGCACGAGCTATACCCGCACTACTTTGTGTTGGTTGCAGACGACGGACAGCGCTGATCGCAGTGGAGGCTTGCGGAGCAGGACGGTACCTGGAGGTGGACCACTGGTCAGGGTGTACTCGGAGCGGATGGCTGGACCGAGGAGTTATGGAGGCTATCTGTACTCACCCTTCAGGTGGGACTCCCAGAGGATGGCTCGATGCTGCGGCTTTACTTTTCAGTTGCTGTTTTTCCCCTTTTAGTTGTACTTTACAGTTGGGCTTGTATTTCCGCCCCCCCCCCCCCTTTACTTTTCCGCACTTACTGTTGTACCAGCTTTTACTTAGTGTTTACCTTTCTGCTTGCTTACTCTTTGGTGCTTGTTTACTTTAAGAAGGCAATGTATTCCCCTTTTTTCAGGATTTACGCCTTGGTGCTAGTCGCCAGCCCCTGGCCTATGGAAGGCGAGCTTGGGGTAGTCACGGCACGGGTCCTGAGGACGGGTCGTGACATATTTTTATAAATTAGTTATTGTTATTCATAACCTATAATTTAATGTTAAGTTTTTTTCTTATTATATTAAATAATTATATTTTAATAATATATTATTCTTTGGTTACCCTCGGTCTTGAGTGTTACGCAATTCATCGAGGAAATTAATTTTTTCATATAATGCAAGCTAGCCTCAGTGTTCCGTGTAGAGTATGCTAAAGTTTATATTCTGTGTAGTTAACGATTAAATTTTTGTTGCATATAATGTAATAAAAACATTGTAATTTAATATAAAATGAATTATCTTCAGTGTTACATGAAATAAAAAATATCAAAAAGCTTAAATTAATTCAAACAAAATTCACAAAATCTTGGGGTGTTACATTCTACCCCCCTTAAAATGAATTTCACTCATGAAATTCATATGTGTTATCAAATGTTTAATACTTGAAAATTTCATTCATATAAACCCTCATCGTAAAAATTAATACTAACTCTTCCTTTAAAAAGGTAATGTTATAACCATAATGGTTACACAAAGTAATATATAACTAGGTTTCCATATAGGATAACGTGGGATGGGAGTGAATATTGGACATGAAGGAAAAGCGTAAATATTTATAGGGATTGATTGAAGTTAATAATCACAAATAAGTGAATGATAAAAGAAAATTTTAGGTCCTCAAAGTCATAAATCTATGATGATTTAAATTGTCATCAGTTCAACAAAAAATAAGGTATTAGGACAATATATTTTCCTTTATGGTCACTATATTATCTTTGAGTAATTATTTTGTTAACTAATAATACAAAAAAAATTATTCTTTGGTTGTGCTTTTATCTATTTCCAATTCATCCATTACTTCAAAAAATGGATGTCTAAAAGCTAACTTTTATGCTTGAAGCACTAAAATACACTTTTAGCAGATATTAAGGCCTATAAAAGAATTAAATGTATAAATATTTATCTATAACTATTCTAAAAAATAAATATGGTTGATACATTAATATATAAACATAAAAAGTAACACTTCCATTTCATCATAAATAATTATCATAAAAAATAACTATATATAAACCCAGGCATCATGTAGGCCAGTGGTATGCATAAAACCCTTATCATCCTTCAGTTATGGGTTCAAGAACTACGACCTTTCCAAACTTGATTGGTTGTCACCTGAAATACTTGATGTCATTTTATAAAACCACACTAATATAATTTCCAAAATAAATATGATATAAATTCTTAAAATAAGGTCAATCACTAAATAACCCTTTATCCAAGGTTTTTAATACAAACTCAATACATAAATACCTCCTCAGAAGTTTAACTTAATTTTTTATTGAATGGTTAACCTTATGACCCTTCTGAAAGATGGAAATCCAAATCTATAAAAAAGAAATTCATGAAATCATATTAACATGATCCCCCATATATCACAAATTACCACTTGTTTGTCACATTGCAAACATATGAATACCCTTAATTTATATTCCCTTGAAACATGGTAATAACCTTAATTACCATAAATACTTTTGGAAAACATGAATTCTTCCTTATTCCAAAGTATATTGGATATATTACTTAAATCCAAAAAACATGTAAACTTCATTAATGATAAAATAACCCACCTATTAACAAGTACTTTATTAGTTCCACGGTAATCGGTACCATCCAATTTACTTATTCATAACCTTATATTAGTCAAAATATCACTTTGTCATTAAATCACTCCACTAGTCCATCAGAAACATTCAACATAAACTTGTAAATACTAATTGAAAAACATAAGCAGAATAACCCTTGTATATTTCATCATTCATA
This sequence comes from Viscum album, assembly GCA_963277665.1. Taxonomy (NCBI): domain Eukaryota; kingdom Viridiplantae; phylum Streptophyta; class Magnoliopsida; order Santalales; family Viscaceae; genus Viscum; species Viscum album. Next base: position 293,280,696 of record OY728144.1, read on the forward strand.
TAACTTAATTTTTGAATCCAAATACATATAAACTTTGATTATTCCACTTTATCATTATGTCATTAACAAGGCTACCTTATCCTATTACACAATACCTCTTTCATTTTACATTTAATATTTATTCTCTTCATCATCAACAATGTAACCATTACTCACACCACCTTTATGATACTATTCATGAGCTTTCCTCTTGGGGAATTGAGTTACATAATGACCATTTATTCCACATTTAAAACACTTAAACTTCAATGATTTCTTAGGGAGTCCAATATTCTCATTCATTCCATTAACCAAACTCTTCATTTTTTCCTTACAGTCACTTAATTTATGTACTTATTTCCCATATTAAAAACATCTTCTTGTTCCTATAAGACATTAACTTAGGTTATTCTTTACACATTCTTGACACAAAGGAAACCAAATCTTCTTTTCTCCATGGTATCCATTACCTAAACTCTCTGGTAACTCCTTCTTTATCTTCCTTGGTGAGTCTGATAGTTGGTTAAGGTACACATTGTTAATCGTGTTCCTTGAAAACTGATTAGGCATGATCACAAAATCTTTTACACCAATGATCACCCCACTTGACTTCTCATCAACAAATCATCCATCACATTCAACATTAATCAAGTTCCTTCTGGTTCCTACCATTGACTAAAACCAGAAGCATAGTGTGAGCATTACTTATCATAGTAGAAAACCACATAGTCATGAAAAGATTTACTTATGGTATTTCTAAATTCAGACACCTTCCTTAATATACAACACCCCAGGTTCATCCTCAGTTATTCATAGCCAACATATATCTAAATCCTTCATGATGGTTCATGAGGAGTTTTTGAATTTTCAAAGTATATCTCCTGGGAGTTTCAAACCAGGTGTGTAGCAAGGCTAGTTGTCGTGTACCAAATTATCCCAAGTTAGGTCTGGAACATATTGTCAAAGTTTTTACCCCTAAGTATATCTATTCCAGATCCATATTCACGTGTAGTATCTAGATAGAGATGTATTTCTAGGAAACCACTAACTTTACCCTTTACCAAAATTCCAGGACATTTTTCTAAATGTTGACTCCTACTTATACTTATCCTTAGAGACATCCGTAGACATATCCTTATAAATATACCAAGGTATATCACTAAATCTTTCTCATACTAGTTTATAAATGTTGACTAAAACTTTCCTTTGATACCAACTATAACAACTCTGTCTTAACATATATGTATATTACATCATTTTAAATGAATATTATGTACATTAAAAAAATACATGTCAGAGGACCATAATAGTTTAGTGTCTTTGGAAAATTGGAAACAAAATCTTCTATCTAGGTGAAATATCTTCAACATCTCCCATAAAGATCTCCACCTTTAGTAATCATACATAAAACCTTTCTTCATAACCTAGGAAAAGGAAACATAAGAAAGGGGTGAGATTACATTCTCAACAAGGGTAAATAAGGGATATATGTAAGCATAATTATGAGAATAAGGGTATGAGAATATGATCATGAAAATATAATATCATACCCTGTATATAAAAGATCATATACATAAATCATGGCATAAAGAATAGAAGTTCATAAGACATGGATCATAAGGAAAAAAATAACATAAGTCATGAAATCATAATATAATAATAAAACATGGGATTATAGTAGACACATAAGCATATAATATAACTTCCATATTATCCAAGGCATTAGTACCAAGACCATATTGCCAGTATAGTTAACTCCCCATACCATATTGGTTGTCATTGTTCACTCCCATGGACATATTAGTAGCATGAGTTCACTCCTCATATCATATTGGTAGTCATGGTTTACTCACATGGCCATTTTAGTAGTCAAGGTTTACTCCCAAGACCATATTAGTCTATCTCATGAGATATAAATATTTACCCAATGCATTTGAGGGAGATATAGGTCCCACCTGTCTTATAGTGAAATCATACATACATGTGCCAAAAAATCATAAACAATCATATCTTAACCCATGTAATTAAATGGGTATCATAAACATGTAATCAAATCATAACATGTGGAAAATATACAAGTTTTTTATCATTTAATCAAAATCATAACTCATCAAATATAAATGGATTTCATAAACATATAACTCATGAAATAAAAACATATTTCATAAACATAAAACTCATAAAATAGAAAAGGGTTTCATAAAGACCGTGACATTAATCAGAACACATTCCTAGAAATTATATGAATGGAAACTTTAGATCATTTCCTAAAAGGGAATGAGTAACATCAATGTATGTCATATTATATGGAAAATAATTTTGAAATATCTTTCGAAAACATTTCTTGAGGAAAATATCATTTTTTCTTTGAAAATGGTTTTTTAATACATAAAAACATTTGATAATAATTTTCATATAAAATACCTTTAAAACTTATAAATAAGAATTTAAATCATTTTAATACCTCTTTCCTTTAAAACTTATAAAATAATCTTCAAAAAATTTAAAAAACATTTTTCTTCAAAATCACTTTGAAAACTTATAAAGAAATCTTGAAAACATTTTAAAAATTATTTCTTTGAAAATTCTTTGAAAACTTATAAATAGTTCTTAAGAATGTTTTGAAAACTATTTTCCTTAAAAATAATCTGAGAACTTATAAATAAATCTTGAAATTTTTTCAATAATAATTTCTTTTAAAATACTATGAAAAATTATAAATAGTGATTAAAAACGTTTTGAAAACTATTTTCCTTGAAAATACTTTTAAAACTTGTAAATAAATCTTGAAAATGTTTTGAAAACCATTTTCCTTGAAAATAGTTTTAAAACATATAAATAAATCTTAAAAAAAATTAAATCCATCTTCCTTGAAAACTTATAAAAGAATTTTGAAATTTTTTTGAAAACCATTTTCCTTGAAAACTTATAAAATAATTTTGAAAATGTTTTGAAAACCATTTTCCTTTAAATCTTATAAAATAATTTTGAAAACGTTTTGAAAACAATTTTCCTTGAAAATATATTTTAAAAAATTCTAAAAAAATAACCTTTAAACATGAAAATAATTCTTCTAAGGATTTAAAGTGGATAAATCCATACATGTCATATGAGGTAAAAGAACATTCTTTTTACGTGATAAAAATGATAGAAAATTGCCTCATATGGAAAGTGACAAGAATATAACTTTTAAAAAATTGGTAAGATAAAAAAGGGTAAAAATTTCTTTTAATTAGCATAGGAGATTAGTATAATATTCTTGGAAACCCTTTTAATAAAACATGGTTTTGAAGGAACATAGATTTCTGAGCAAAGAGGGGGTAAAGTTAGGCTTTATTAAAAACACTTTCATAACTGCCTTATATATCAAAGAGTAAAAAATGGTACCAATATATGAATATATCATTAATAACCAGCGGATAATAAGATTCATGAATGTCTAGAGATATGGAATATAATAATTCATCAAAGGAAACATAAACATAAACAATCTCAAAAACCAATGAGATTGTATCAATAAACTCTTATAAATTAGGAACTTGGGATCATACTCTCCATGTAAGAAAGGTAAATTACATGAAAATTAAAATATAATAAGTATATTCATGATATAACATGTAAAATGGAATTATATACACCTCAAAAAAAAGATTTTAGGTTCATAAAAAAACATGAGTCTCAAAGAAGGACAATTGAGACAAAACATTTTTATCGATTTGGTAACTTTTGAAACTTAAACCCATGAATGAAAGTTCATAAAAATTATATGTTAACACTGATAAATTTAGGTATAATATATATCAAATAAAATCATGTTTATTAATTACACCATAAAAAAGTATAGAGTAGTGAACATATCATGTATCTCACAGGAATAAAAAGTGAGATGAAATCCCCTTACCTTGTGTATTGACTCTCATCCTACGCATTCAAACCACCTGTATAATAAATATAAATTTATTATAAATATTTTAAGTAAACATATTATTATATATAATAATATATATTGTTTTATTATGACCTTATATTACCCGCTTGTTAACAATCCTATGTTGAGCTTTAACTTCAGGTAATATTCTCTTTATTATTTTCATGTGTATTAATATGTTATATCTTCAGTATTTATACTTTATAACATAATTTCCATAATTTAAAACATGATATAAATATAATATATATATATATATATGTATTATTTTTACTATAATAATCTATATAATATATAAGTATTAAATGGAATACACTCTTCATGGAGATGGTAGGTCGTACGTACGCATGAACGTTATTTCTGTTTAATTGTCATGTTGATAGAATAAAAGTAAAAGAAAAACACACACACACTATAAGGCCCCAGCCTTAAACCTTACTTAATCTTGAGTTATTACAAGATTACACATTGAGGATCTTTTCGGGTTTAGAGTTTTAGTGAATTAGATCATAAAACTTGCATTACATTCCACATATAAACAAAGTGGTTACATAAAGATAGTATTCTTCATTCCCATCAATGGAACACACATTTTAAAAAAAAACATGGATTAATTCTTGACACATCCTTGACTCTATCATCTTATCATGTACCTTTCCCTTGACCTGTGAAAAACATTTCAAAAACTTGGGATGAGCATAAAAACTCAGTATGGGTTATAAAAAAAACATGGAAAGGAAACATGAGTTCATATATAAATAAGAATGAAATCATACTTTACCCATAAAACATAGGCACTTTAACATACCTCATAATATCATGAATAAATCATAGAAATCATAATACATAAAGGTAACTTGAGGCATTCATAACATTCTTACGTAGGGAGTAACCCTCTTGGTTACATTTGGAATACCCATCACAGTATATTCCCTAAAATCTCTTCGGAGAAACCATAACGTTTCACTCCTTCGCGTTACCCAATGCATTGGAGAGCTATAACGGGCTCACCCGCCCTTAGTTTATCACGGAACCACCCGTCTTCATAATAATGCCCAAGAACCATAACATAATCATATCACATAAAACATGCATAAAGGAAACATAACATTTCCACATTTCAATCACGAGATATCAATACAACACATTGATATAATAAAAACATTATGAAAACCATTTTCAATACCAAAGTAAAACATGGTATTTATTTTTCTTTTAAAAAAGAAGTTATGGCTTGTAGAGGAAGCCAAAACTCAAATAATGGTTACGACGGCGGAGAAGTCGTTGTCGCCGCATACGTACGAAAAAAAACATTCCCTTTTGTCGTTTAGTAAACGCTTCATAAAAAAGATTCTTTTTGAATAAACGTAAAAGTCAAAGGGGTTTATACACCATATGAAAGAAAGTTGTGTATAAAATAAAATATGCCTCAATGAAAGGAGATTGAGACGAAGTCCCATACCTCGTATCCGACTTGACCCGATCGTTCTTTAAACTCCTGAATAATAAACTTGAGTTAATCTCTACTTGCTTATGAATCTTTTTCAAGTTCATTATTCCTTTTATACCATGTTATGAACATCATGTAATCATTTAAGTTAATAATGTTCATTTTGTCGGTATTTGGTTCTTAAGTCAAAAATAGGCTTCTTACACTTACATGGTCAAAGGTTCATTATATCCAGAATGGTATTCATGATGTAGATATCATATATGTCATATATATCCAGTACATACATTCATTTATAATATTACATCACATTTAGAGGTAAGAAATGAAATGCACCGTTTATGGAGACGGTAAGCCGTACGTACGCATGAACGCTACTTCTATTTCTATTTCATTTTTTCTGGAATGGAATCATAATGATATAAGAGTATATTATAATTCCATATATAATATCATTAACTTTATCCTTTACACATCCCACATATGGTATTAACGAATCAAATCACTTTTAGGGGGCGGTAGTCCGCGCTTCCTAAAATGAAGATATCGTGTTTTACCCATAATGGAAACCATAAAGGTATGCCCAAAATGAAAAAACAGAAGCTTAAGGAAAACATAAACATTTTATATATCATATATAAAAATAGTGACATCATAATGGCCACCTTTGAAGGTGTTTAATGAGTGTTGAACAATCATCGTTTCGGGAGGCAGAATTTCGCCATCCACGGAAACCGTATGTTCTTTAACCATTTGATGTAGTTGTGTGAGAGTGTAGCTCAAATAAATCTTATAACAACATCCTAGTATATTTAAGATACTGGTGTTGTTACAAAATAAGTAAATAAAAAGAGTTTAGGGGGTTGGAGAAGCAAAATAAAACAAAAGAACATGAGAGAATGAATTACCTTAAAAAGTGTAACTCCTTTTGAGTTGAGCCTAAAGGCTTCCTTTGAAAGGATTCTGCCCAAAGGGAATCCTCTAGGATGAGGAGAGGAATGTGGAGAGAGCAAATGGGCAGGGGTTTTCCGAGCCAAAGGCTTGAAGAGTGTGTGAAATGGGGTAGAGGTGGGGGCCTTTTATAAGAGGAGAGGAGGGGCACTTTTGGAAAGTAAAGAAATATTACATTATTTGAAAATGTGTTTCGGTTTTAAAAGGTCCCACATTGATAGAATTCGTGGATAAGGTGATAAGGGTTCTAAATCCACTCATCCAATTGGTTTTGTCCATGTGTAGTTCATAGATTTTATATTGTCATTCCACTTTATTTAAATCGTCAAATAATGATGTCATCACTGCATCATTATTATGTCGTAAATAATTTAATTTATTTAATGTCTAAAAATTATAAAACAAATTCTATGATATAGGAAATCGTTTTAGATTTCCAATGACTATTTATAATCGAAATTTGGACTTGTATAACCCCACTTAAAAATTGTTTTAGTAAAACAATTTATGTTAGTGTCATTTTCACTTTAACATTAAATAAAAAGTAATTTATGTCATTTCCCAACAAAAGTGGATACATGGGGTCCCCAAGTTTGGCCATGGCTTGTCTTGGTCGGCCATGACACAACCAATGATGTTGGGACATGTGTCTAGGTCATTTTATATTATTAAAGTATTATTTATTCCTTAAACTACACTAATTACCACTAATCGCGATTAAAAACTTAATAAGTTACTATTCACCAAAAAATTATTTTAATCTCATTGAACCACATTTTACTTCTTAATGACAACCATGTATGTCGGATTTTCAAAATTCAATACACATTAGTGGTAAACTTTCATTTAACTGAAAAATCAGTTTGCTTGATTACCACTTAGTGGTTTCACTATTCATCAAAAATTGAAGTTTTTCAGAAAATTACCAAAAATTCACTCTAAGCTATATTTGATATTCCGAATTCAAAAATGAAGTCTATTTTACAAAATTCAAATCATATAAGTCACATTAATTAATTTAATAATTAATTCCCGCTGCCAGAGCAAATAGCGTGTTTTTACAAAACAATAAGTATCAAAAGATTGACACCAGTTTAAGTCTAATTTCAAAGTGAAATTGATTCCAATGACCACCATTAGATAAAATGGTAAAAATATATTCTAATTTAACTTCAAAACCAATTCAAAACATAATCTAATCATATAAATAAATTAGATTAAAAGTAGTTTTTATGTAAAATGCAGTATTTTTCACTATTCATTAAAAAATGAACATTGTCAGAAAAATACCAAAAATTCACACAAGGTAAATTTTGATGTCCCAATCATAAAGGATAAGTTTATTTTGACAAACATAGTTTATAAAATTGTCAAAATATAGATTCAAAAATGGTTTTCCATCAAAAGGCACTAAAACAATCTTTTAAGAATATTAGTGTATTCCATGCATACGATTGTATTTATTTTCATTTTAGGCCTCTAAAACACTATCTTTATCATTAATAGACATAGATAAAAATATCTATTATTCATTACTTACTTGGGATGTTACATCCTTCCCCCCTTTAGAAAATTGCGTCCCCGCAATTTATTTACTTATCAAATAAATGGGGGTACTTATCCCTCATTGCATTTTCTGATTCCCATGTTGCCTCTTCAATCATGTGGTTTTTCCACAAAACCTTTACCTGCTTAATCACCTTATTCCGTAACACTTGCTCCCTGTGGTCAAGAATCTGGACCGGTTGTTCCTCATAAGATAGGTTCTCTTCCAGCTGAACTACCTCTGGACTCAAAACATGAGATGGATCTGGCATATACTTTCTCAACATCGAAACGTGAAAAACATTGTGTACCTAAGATAAACTCGGAGGTAAAGCCACTCGGTATGCAACTGATCCAACTCTCTCCAGAATTTCGTATGGTCCAATGAACCTTGGACTCAACTTTCCTTTCTTACCAAATCTCATCACACTTTTCCAAGGAGAAACCTTGAGAAAAACATGATCACCTACCTCGAAAGATAGATCCTTCCTCCGGTTATCCGCATAACTCTTCTGCCTGCTCTGAGCTGTTCTCATGTGTTTCTGAATCAGCTGAACTTTTTCTGCCATCTCTTCTACCAATTCTGGTCCCATCAACTTCCTTTCACCCACTTCATCCCAGAAAGCTGGAGTTCGACACCGCTTCCCATATAATGCCTGAAATGGTGCCATCTGTATACTGGAATGAAAACTGTTATTATATGAAAACTCAACCAAAGAAAGATGTTGGTCCCAACTTCCCTGATAATCCATAGAACAAGCTCGTAGCATATCCTCCAATGTCTGAATTGTTCGTTCTGACTGCCCATCTGATTAAGGATGAAAAGCTGTACTAAAATTTAATTCAGTACCCAACGACTTCTGAAGGCCTTTCCAAAAGTTAGAAGTAAACCTGGGATCACGATCTGATACAATGGAGAGAGGAACTCCATGTAACCTGAATATCTCTTTAAGATACAAATGGGAAAGTTGATCAAGAGAGAAAGTATCTCGTATAGCAAGGAAATGAGCAGATTTGGTCAAGCGATCAACAATAACCCAGATTGCATTATTACCTCGAGATGTCTTCGGTAATCCAACAACAAAGTCCATGGATATATTCTCCCATTTCCACTCTGGCACTGGTAAAGGCTGAAGCATCCCTTTCGATAACTGCCGCTCAGCTTTAACCTGCTGACAAGTCAAACACTTCACAGTAAAATCAGCAATATCTCTTTTCATTCCATCCCACCAGTAATACTCCCGCAGATCTCTATACATCTTAGTACTGCCCGGATGAACTGAAAACGGAGAACTGTGAGCTTCACATAACAACTCTCTCTTCAACTGTGAATCAGAAGGCACACACAATCTCTTCCCAAATCTCAAAACGTAATCACTATTAATGTTGAATTCAGGAAACTTACCTTTCTAAACCAGCTCTACCCTTTTCTGCAACTCACTGTCTTGCTTCTGTGCTTGCTTGATTCTATCTGATAGAGATGATCTCACTGATACCTGAAACAAAACAGAAGGACTTCCTGCACCAACAACTTCTATGCCAAAGTTCATCAAATCCTTAACCAAAGGATCACGTTCCAAACGCAACATTGTTAATGAAGCATTACTTTTTCGACTCAAAGCATCAGCCACTTTATTTGCTTTTCCCGGATGGTAATGAATTGTACAATCATAATCCTTGATTAATTCCAGCCGTCTCCTTTGTCTCATGTTTAACTCTTTCTGAGTGAATATATACTTTAAACTTTTGTGATCGGTATATATTTCACACTTTACTCCATACAAATGATGCCTCCAAATTTTTAAAGCAAAAACAACAGCAGCTAATTCCAAATCATGTGTAGGGTAATTTACCTCATGAGTTTTCAATTGTCGTGATGCATAAGCAATTACCTGATCATTCTGCATTAGGACGCAACCAAGTCCTTTCAATGAAGCATCACTGTATATAACAAAGTCACCATTCCTGGAAGGTAGTGCCAAAACTGGAGCATTCACCAATCTTCTTTTCAATTCCTGAAAACAATCATCACATTCTTTTGTCCAGATAAACTTAACACCCTTCCGAGTTAGCTTAGTCATTGGACTAGATAACCGTGAAAAATTTCTAACAAACCTTCGGTAATAGCCCGCCAAACCAAGGAAGCTACGAATCTCGGTTACATTTGTGGGTCTTGGCCATTCTTCCACAACTTTTGTTTTTGCAGGATCAACAGTTATTCCATCTTTAGAAACAATGTGACCAAGGAAAGATATTTGTTGCAACCAAAACTCACACTTGCTGAATTTCCCATACAATTTCTTTTCTTTTAAGGTTTGCAAGATAACCCTTAAATGTTTTTCATGCTCCTCTTTACTTTTAGAAAACACCAAAATATCATCAATGAAAACCACCACAAACTTATCCAAGAACTCATGGAAAATTCTATTCATTAAGTCCATGAATACAGCAGGTGCATTGGTTAGCCCAAAAGGCATTACTACAAATTCATAATGGCCATATCTCGTACGGAACGCGGTCTTCGGAATATCTGCCTCCTTTACCTTCAGCTGATGGTACCCCGATCTCAAGTCAATCTTTGAAAAAAACTGAGCTCCCTGGAGATGATCAAACAAATCATCGATATGAGGCAAAGGATATTTGTTCTTAACAGTGATATTATTCAAGGCTCTATAATCAATGCAAAGTCTCATAGAACCATCTTTCTTTTTAACAAATAAAACAGGAGCACCCCATGGTGATGTGCTGGGTCTAATGAAACCTTTCTCTAATAAATCTTGCAATTGCTCCTTCAACTCTAAAAGTTCAATTTGTGCCATTCGATAAGGGGGTTTTGAAATTGGCTTAGCATCAGGAACTAAGTCAACAGTAAACTCAACTTCCCGATCTGGTATTATTCCAGGCAACTCATCAGGAAAAACATCAGGATACTCATTTACCACTGGCACATCATTAATCTGAACAGTTCCTTTATTTTCAACGACGTGTGCAAGGTAACATTCATTTCCATCTTTTACAAGTTTCTCGGCCTCTTCATAAGTTATCAAAAGTAATGGTTCATTCTTGTAAACAAACTGAAAGTCTTTCTGAAAAGAAACTTCTTTAGCTCTACAGTCAATCTTAGCATGGTAAATAGAGAGCCAATCCATACCCAGGATAACATCAAACTCTACTAGAGGTAGAACAATAAGGTTTGCAAGTAGGTTCTTTCCACAGATAAGGATAGGAAGATTCTTATAAATTCTTTTTTCCTCGACACTTCCCCCAGGTGTTTTTACCAAAAGTTCAGGAGTCATTTCTTGAGATGGTATTCCCATTTTACTAGAAAAGGTTTCAGAGATGAAAGAATGTGTAGACCCCGAATCAAACAACACACTGGCATAGTCTGAAAAAACAAACAAAGTACCTGATACGACTTCATTTGGTGGCCCGACATCTGCTGAAGTAGTTGCAAAGGATTTCACCACCCCTTTCTGCTTGTAGTCTAACTGCTTCCCATCACTCAAGCTCCTTGTCGGACACTCGTTTGCATAGTGACCCATCTCATTGAACTTATAACATTTCACTAACTGTAAATCAAATTTGTTCTTACCTTCACCTTGATCCTTTTCAGTGCAATCAGGAGCCTTATGTCCCATCTTAACACATCGGTAGCACTTCCCAGAATTCAGAAGACATTCCCCAGCATGCCTTTTTCCACATTTATCACAAACTGGAAACTTAGTTCTCTTACCATCAGACTTCTTTGAAGAATTCTTACCTTTCTCCTGCCACCTCGGTCTCTTCTTCTGCTGGTTGTTATAGGACACTTGGTCATCGGCAAACTCCATTTCCACCTTCTCAGCACATCGAACAAGCTTTTCATAACTTTTAAACTCTCGAGAAGCTAATGCCCTTCGATACTTTGGCTTTAATCCTGAGTAAAAACGATTGATTTTACTATCAAGGTCCCGGATAAAATTGGGAGCATACCTTGCCAATCGAGTGAACCTTTCTTCATAGGCAGCCACTGAGTCTTCCTCTTGCCTCAATTCCAAGAATTGCTTTTCCATCCTAAGTCGAACAGCCTTAGGAAAATACTTCTCAAGAAACATACCTTTGAATTCATCCCAGTCAAGAGCATCAATCTCATCGGCATCCCTGATATTTTTAACCATAGACCACCACTGATCTGTTTCACCTTCCAGACGATAAATAGCAAGACTAACCTTTTGATTGTCTGAACACCCCATGACATCGAAAATCTTCTCCAGTGCTTTAATCCACCCTTCAGCTTGCACAGGGTCAGATGATCCTCTGAATGATGGGGGATGTTGCCTCATGAAATGTTCCACCACTGACATGTTCCTCTGCGGTTGATCTGGCTGATCTCGTGCATGGATACCACCACCATTTATCGCCTGAGTCAACTGCGCCATTACTGCAACAAACTGTTCAGTTCCAATTCCGACCATTTCTGGATGCTGATTCGGAAGGTTATTTCCTTCTGTATGCCTTCCTAGCACAGCTTCCCTGTTTCCTCTGCGGAAAACCATTCTGAACAAACATGTCTTAGATGAAGCAACATGGTAATCTTTAAATGCTATATCATTTCGAAAAAGAAAAAAAATATTTTTGGATAATCATTTAATAGAATTCTAACTCCTAAAGTTATCTAAACCAACCTCTGATACCAACTATAAGGCCCCAGCCTTAAACCTTACTTAATCTTGAGTTATTACAAGATTACACATTGAGGATCTTTTCGGGTTTAGAGTTTTAGTGAATTAGATCATAAAACTTGCATTACATTCCACATATAAACAAAGTGGTTACATAAAGATAGTATTATTCATTCCCATCAATGGAACACACATTTTTAAAAAAACATGGATTAATTCTTGACACATCCTTGACTCTATCATCTTATCATGTACCTTTCCCTTGACCTGTGAAAAACATTTCAAAAACTTGGGATGAGCATAAAAACTCAGTATGGGTTATAAAAAAAAACATGGAAAGGAAACATGAGTTCATATATAAATAAGAATGAAATCATACTTTACCCATAAAACATAGGCACTTTAACATACCTCATAATATCATGAATAAATCATAGAAATCATAATACATAAAGGTAACTTGAGGCATTCATAACATTCTTACATAGGGAGTAACCCTCTTGGTTACGTTTGGAATACCCATCACAGTATATTCCCTAAAATCTCTTCGGAGAAACCATAATGTTTCACTCCTTCGCGTTACCCAATGCATTGGAGAGCTATAACGGGCTCACCCGCCCTTAGTTTATCACGGAACCACCCGTCTTCATAATAATGCCCAAGAACCATAACATAATCATATCACATAAAACATGCATAAAGGAAACATAACATTTCCACATTTCAATCACGAGATATCAATACAACACATTGATATAATAAAAACATTATGAAAACCATTTTCAATACCAAAGTAAAACATGGTATTTATTTTTCTTTTAAAAAAGAAGGTATGGCTTGTAGAGGAAGCCAAAACTCAAATAACGGTTACGACGGCGGAGAAGTCGTTGTCGCCGCATACGTACGAAAAAAAACATTCCCTTTTGTCGTTTAGTAAACGCTTCGTAAAAAAGATTCTTTTTGAATAAACGTAAAATTCAAAGGGGTTTATACACCATATGAAAGAAAGTTGTGTATAAAATAAAATATGCCTCAACGAAAGGAGATTGAGACGAAGTCCCATACCTCGTATCCGACTTGACCCGACCGTTCTTTAAACTCCTGAATAATAAACTTGAGTTAATCTCTACTTGCTTATGAATCTTTTTCAAGTTCATTATTCCTTTTATACCATGTTATGAACATCATGTAATCATTTAAGTTAATAATGTTCATTTTGTCGGTATTTGGTTCTTAAGTCAAAAATAGGCTTCTTACACTTACATGGTCAAAGGTTCATTATATCCAGAATGGTATTCATGATGTAGATATCATATATGTCATATATATCCAGTACATACATTCATTTATAATATTACATCACATTTAGAGGTAAGAAATGAAATGCACCGTTCATGGAGACGGTAAGCCGTACGTACGCATGAACGCTACTTCCATTTCTATTTCATATTTTCTGGAATGGAATCATAATGATATAAGAGTATATTATAATTCCATATATAATATCATTAACTTTATCCTTTACACATCCCACATATGGTATTAACGAATCAAATCACTTTTAGGGGGCGGTAGTCCGCGCTTCCTAAAATGAAGATATCGTGTTTTACCCATAATGGAAACCATAAAGGTATGCCCAAAATGAAAAAACAGAAGCTTAAGGAAAACATAAACATATTATATATCATATATAAAAATAGTGACATCATAATGGCCACCTTTGAAGGTGTTTAATGAGTGTTGAACAATCATCGTTTCGGGAGGCAGAATTTCGCCATCCACGGAAACCGTATGTTCTTTAACCATTTGATGTAGTTGTGTGAGAGTGTAGCTCAAATAAATCTTATAACAACATCCTAGTATATTGAAGATACTGGTGTTGTTACAAAAGAAGTAAATAAAAAGAGTTTAGGGGGTTGGAGAAGCAAAATAAAACAAAAGAACATGAGAGAATGAATTACCTTAAAAAGTGTAACTCCTTTTGAGTTGAGCCTAAAGGCTTCCTTTGAAAGGATTCTGCCCAAAGGGAATCCTCTAGGATGAGGAGAGGAATGTGGAGAGAGAAAATGGGCAGGGGTTGGCCGATCCAAAGGCTTGAAGAGTGTGTGAAATGGGGTAGAGGTGGGGGCCTTTTATAAGAGGAGAGGAGGGGAACTTTTGGAAAGTAAAGAAATATTACATTATTTGAAAATGTGTTTCGGTTTTAAAAGGTCCCACATTGATAGAATTCGTGTATAAGGTGATAAGGGTTCTAAATCCACTCATCCAATTGGTTTTGTCCATGTGTAGTTCATAGATTTTATATTGTCATTCCACTTTATTTAAATCGTCAAATAATGATGTCATCACTGCATCATTATTATGTCGTAAATAATTTAATTTATTTAATGTCTAAAAATTATAAAACAAATTCTATGATATAGGAAATCTTTTTAGCTTTCCAATGACTATTTATAATCGAAATTTGGACTTTTATAACCCCACTTAAAAATTGTTTTAGTAAAACAATTTATGTTAGTGTCATTTTCACTTTAACATTAAATAAAAAGTAATTTATGTCATTTCCCAACAAACGTGGATACATGGGGTCCCCAAGTTTGGCCATGGCTTGTCTTGGTCGGCCATGACACAACCAATGATGTTGGGACATGTTTCTAGGTCATTTTATATTATTAAAGTATTATTTATTCCTTAAACTACACTAATTACCACTAATCGCGATTAAAAACTTAATAAGTTACTATTCACCAAAAAATTATTTTAATCTCATTGAACCACATTTTACTTCTTAATGACAACCATGTATGTCGGATTTTCAAAATTCAATACACATTAGTGGTAAACTTTCATTTAACTGAAAAATCAGTTTGCTTGATTACCACTTAGTGGTTTCACTATTCATCAAAAATTGAAGTTTTTCAGAAAATTACCAAAAATTCACTCTAAGCTATATTTGATATTCCGAATTCAAAAATGAAGTCTATTTTACAAAATTCAAATCATATAAGTCACATTAATTAATTTAATAATTAATTCCCGCTGCCAGAGCAAATAGCGTGTTTTTACAAAACAATAAGTATCAAAAGATTGACACCAGTTTAAGTCTAATTTCAAAGTGAAATTGATTCCAATGACCACCATTAGATAAAATGGTAAAAATATATTCTAATTTCACTTCAAAACCAATTCAAAACATAATCTAATCATATAAATAAATTAGATTAAAAGTAGTTTTTATGTAAAATGCAGTATTTTTCACTATTCATTAAAAAATGAACATTGTCAGAAAAATACCAAAAATTCACACAAGGTAAATTTTGATGTCCCAATCATAAAGGATAAGTTTATTTTGACAAACATAGTTTATAAAATTGTCAAAATATAGATTCAAAAATGGTTTTTCATCAAAAGGCACTAAAACAATCTTTTAAGAATATTAGTGTATTCCATGCATAAGATTGTATTTATTTTCATTTTAGGCCTCTAAAACACTATCTTTATCATTAATAGACATAGATAAAAATATCTATTATTCATTACTTACTTGGGATGTTACACACACACACACAAACATATATATATAATTATTAAATTATATTTATTATATCATATATATCTTATATATTCACTAAAACCATCATTAATATAATCCATGTGGTGTATGAACGAATCATATCGCTTTGAGGGGGCGGTAGTCCACACTTCCTCAAACGAAATTATCCTATTAACAAAAAATATAATTAAAAATATATGTTCTATAAAAATGATTAAAAAACTTTAAATACATTATAAATTTAATATATTAAATATATAAATATATTTTTCATCATAATGGCCACCATAGTAGGTGGTAATGGAAAAATGAACAATTATTGTTTTGTGAGGTGGTAGTTCTCCGTACACAGAAACAGTAGGTTCGTTACCCATTAGATGGAGGTGTGTGTAAGTTTAGGTTAAAAAATTTACATAAAAACATAATAGTATATTTTTTATAATGGTTTTGTTGTATAATAATATAATAAACATAGTTAAATGGTATGGAGAAGGAAAATAAAATAAAGGACTTGAGAGAAGACATTACCTCTTATTGGGTACCTCTTTTTGGTTTGTGCCAAAAGGCTAACTTAGATTGACTTCTACACAAGGGAAGGATTATAGGAGGAATTGAGGATTTCTGGGAAGTGTATTTTTTATTTCTTGGATGAACTTAAGAGGTTTTAGAGGTGTGAAGAAGAGGTAGAGTTGGTTACCTTTTATAGGGATGGAAAATGACTCACTTGGAATTTTTTAAAACAAGTTAGTTGTACACATGTCCTTAACTAAATAAAGTTATAAAAACCAACCTAAATCAATATTAAAAGGTTTTTTTCTGATATATGGACATAAAATGGTCATTGTACAAGTGTATAGGTCATTTGGGCCCTTAATTTTAAGGTTTAGTTATTAATTAATCTTAATTTGACCTTAATCGCTGTGATTAATTTTAATCATTTTTACTAATATTTTTATCAAAAATTAAGTTTATATTATTATACTATGAATATTATATTGATTAAAATGGTTTATGTTGATTTTTCAAAATTAATCTCATAGAATTTGGAAAATTAATATTAATGCTAATCCTGCAGACAGGACAAAATTACGGGTTTTTAAAGTAAAAAAATGTTCAAAATATTGTTAAGTTTTTATATTCAATTTCAAATTGTAATTGTTTATAATAACATAAATTGTATTAATAGATGTAAAATTGATCTAATTTTACCTTAAAACAAATTTGAAGTATAATTTAACATTAATAATTATTTAAAGAAAAAGGCAGTTTTAAACTAAAACGCAGTAGTTTTTACTATTCATCAAAAAAGAAGTTTCTCAGAAAAATTTAAAAAAAATACCCTAGGATAATTTTAAAATTTTGAATTAAAAAAATAAATTTTATTTTATAAAATTCAATTTCTAAAATTTTCTAAATTTAATTTTATTGTTTTTTACAAATAGACATGAAAAGTAGTTCATTTGAGAAAAATAGTATTTTTCAAATACAAAAGGTTTTACTAAAAATTATATTTTTCATTATAAATATGTTTTATTTATATAAAAATTTCTAAAAAAATTTGAGAAGTATTAATTACAATTCATATTACTATGTTTTAACATATAAGCTATAACTAACTCATTTAAATAATTATAACAATAAAATTATGTTTTGTAGAAACTCGGTATTGCATGTAACATATGCTAAGTCGATGTTCCATGTGAAAGGAATGTTTGACTTGGTGAATTTCAAGACATAAATGGAAATTTAATTTATTAGGGTAAAATATCTTTGTGACCATAATAGTATTTCCTTTTATATTCAATCAACTTTTATATTCATTTATAATTAATTAGTAACCTATGAATTTATATTATATTATATAAACTATATATTTTCATAAATTAGTTAATATTATCCATAACCTCTAATTTAATGTCAAGGTTTTATCTTATTAGATTAAATAATCATATTTTAATAATATATTTTTATTTGGTAAACCTCAGTCTTGCGTGTTACGCAAGTAATCAAGGAAAGTCATTATTGTGTATAATGCAAGCTAACCTCGGTGTTCCGTGTAGAGAAGTCCAAATTTTATATTGCATGTAGTGCAGAATTAACTTGGTTTTGTATATAACTAAATCCAAACATAATGATTCAATATAAAATGAACTATCTTTAGTGTTGCATGAAATGAAAAATATCAAAAAGGTTAAATTAATTCAAAAAACAAAATCACAAAATCTTTGGGTGTTACAGATCGGTCATGGTCTTTAGGACCTGAATATGAAGGTGGGTGGAGGGACGGGTTATGTAAAGGGTAGTCCAAGTCCTACATAGGTCCATTCCAGGACCATTTATGTGTGTACAGGGTATGTGTGAACCCATCCCCACAATAGGATTCTAAGCAGTGAATACGATAGAATGATATATAAAGAAGAACCCTCTCATGTTCTATTTCGATGTGGGATTCGTTCGGTGATCGAGATTTTATCATCATTTTTTTATTACGCTAATAATGGTAAAAGTTTTTAAAGCTCTGTTTTATAGTAGTGACATTTCTCTTAAATATCCATATTCTTTATATCATGGATATTATTATTTCTCAAACCTTATATCATTTCTATATATGGTGTTTTATTATGAAAGTTATCTAATTAGCTGGGTAAAACCTTGATAAATCCATATTTTTTACTCATTGTAGATATTTTTTGTTAAGGAATACTATTTATGAATTAAATTGATCATTAAATATATGAGGAATTTATAGGATATCTAGTGATGGGTGGGGCCCGATTATAGATATCCCTTTTATTCATTGATATGTCTAGTGATACAAACCATTTGGATAGCCATATTTTAAATAGGTTTTTGGTGTATACCTACCCATATTTTAAACTATCTCAGTGCAAGGCCTTGGCGATACAGATATCATGATGTCTAAGATCATGATTTCCAACATTATTCATTTTCTTCATTGGTAATTAAGTTATTATTATCCATGAGATTATTTCATTTAATATTATCCATGGATGTATTTTTTTCTCAAGTTATTGATTAAATGACAGGTGTTTTATGTCATTTACCTTTCCATATTAATTATTCCTTATTAATCCATGATAGATTCTGTTTTATGTAACTCTTACTAAGCATCTAATCTCATTTGTTATTAGTTTTATTTTCCCTAGGATATAAAGAAAGATATTATGAATAATATAAATGAAGTTAGAATGTGTTTTTTCTACATATTTTATATTTCCAATATAATATAGAAATCATGTATGTAATTGGTTATTTAATACTAATAAAATAATTATCTATTAGGGATGGGATCCTTTATATCTTTTACCATTGTAATAAATTAGAGACCATCTATGGGTATCTAGAGTTGGGGTTTCTATATAAACTTAGCGATTAGAGCAGACCTCGGTAGGTGTCATTGACCCTTTGAGTGGGGATAAGAGATGGATTTAGATCAATTGGCCTGAGTAGGCTTTGATATGACCATGATACTCCTTAGATCCATTAGGATTGTTGATATGGACATGGGGAAAGTGGTTTTCACCACTGATATGTGATTACCTAGATGCATTGGGTGTATGAGGACTAAGTTAGAGATGAATTAGGATATGAGATGGGATTTGTGCCATATTTAGAGATTGATTCTAATATGGATTGTCTTATAAGGTCAATGAGGTCACGAAATGATTATGATGATGTTGAGGGATGTTATTCCGTATGAGTGATTAAGGGTGGCCCATGGGTTGGGGATGAGATAAAGGAATCTATAATGGGTTTCATGGTAAATAATTAACCTAAGGTACCCCAAAGGGTTACCTAGTGATTGGATAACCCTAGATAGGGTTAGCATGATAATTAATAGTGATTATTGTGGGTGTCTCCATAGAACTCATATTGATGATTTGAGCCTTATACGACAATGGTTGATGATGATAGGTTGTGTACTTAAGATTTTATCCTGGGATTGTGTGATTGAACTTCATAGAGGACCAAACCTATTGAGATTTTATGTGAGAGATGGTTTGGGTGTGAGGAACTTCCCATTGAGATGTATTGAGATAAATGGAAATCCTTGGATATTATCCTTCGATCCGACCTTCATTCATGTTCCTATGTGACTTGTTTTCCTAATATGGAAATCCCATATACTTTCGAATTTTTTATGGTTTGGGACTCCATGGATATAATTGTTGTGTTCATATACGAATAAATTTGGGATTCCTTAGACATGATCCTTGGGTTAATATATGATTGAGTTTGGAAAACCTTGGAAAAGTTATGTCGGTTCAGATATATATATAAAATTTTGGTATGCCCTATACATAGTCCTTGAGTTCATATATGACTAAATTTAGGACTTCTTGGATAAGGTCATTGGATTTGGATAAGGATGAGTTTTTGATTCCTTGTACACAGTCCTTAGGTTCAGATATGACTGAGTTTGAGATTCCTTGGACATGATCATTGGGTTTGGATACGATTGAGTTTGTAATTCCTTGGATACACTTCTTAGGATTAGATATGACTAAGTTTGGGATTCCTTGGATGTGGTCCTAGCATTCAGATGTGATTGAGTTTAGAATTAATTGGTGATATGACTTGGATTCATATGTGATACTTATTTAATTTTCTAGTACATACTCCTAATAATTGGTGAGGTATATTATATTGGATGGAATGGTTACATGATTTGATCAGAGACACCTTGACATTGGATGAAGAAAGTCTGGGTTGATCCTAGGATTTAGGGAAGAAAATGAGGATTAAAAATATTTATTTATTTATTTATACTTACGTAGCTACTTTATTTATATCTCGATAATATCACATGTGTACACTGCATTTACCAGTTATATATAGGATCATGTTGGTGTCCCCCTACTAAGTTTTACTCACACCCTACTTGGGTATCCATGACACTTGAGTACCTAAGCAGACTTCACTGTTCATAGGTTCAGTTTGGGTAGAGGTCTAATGTACCATGATCGAGGAAGATAGATTAGATGGGATCCTAAATTTGGATGGTATGGGGATAAGGTAAGGTATTATAGACTCAGTGGTTTTTTATTATTTTAGTTATCTTGTACATGTAATCATCCTAGTGGAAGATCGGTATTTTTGTATGCTTGCGTGACTATGAGTTTGTAAGATTGTATGCTTTTCATTTCAATTTATAATGATTTATTGATATATTTATTCTATTTAATTTGACTATTTTTCATAGATGATGGTTGGTTTAATTTTTATCTCATTTTAAACTCTTATATGGATGTATAGTCTCCCCATGATACTACCCTAGACCTTCACTACTAGTTGGAAACCTTTGCGTACAGGGAGATATTCCTAAGGACCCATAGGAATTTTTGTTTTGGAACCTAATCGTGTGTCTATGGGTGAGGCATGTTCCATAAATATTATTGGTTTTTATGACCAGAATATTTTTTAAACTGATCTAAAATTCTCATGGTACGGAAAATGAAAAAAATGTTAAAAAAACATGTTTTGATGATCGATGTGGTGGTATTGGTTTGAAGGACTAATATTCCAACACATTGTTGATCCTAACTGGGGGTGTAGGATCTGGTATCCCAGTATATATAATTGTTCAAATTATAACTTACTCTATCCACACACACACACAGAGATATATCTCTTTCAACAAATACATAGAAACACCCATCCACCCACATACATATAAATATATATGTACATTTTGTAACAAATATATATATATATAATATATATATTTCATTATATAATAATAAAAATGGAATATTCTAGTGGTAAGTGTGATTAATGAAAAAGGGAAGGTCAGGTGTTCAAATATCATAATGTTCATAATTAATTCCAAATTTCTTGGATTTTAGTTGTCCTGCAAAGCTGGTGGTGTACAGTGGCCCTTATTCTACATGAGGTTCCATTTCTAGAATATGATTCAATTTAAAATTATTTTTTGAGTACTTATTAGTGATATAAATTATAATTGATAACCAATAACATTTTTCAATTATAAAAAGTAATGATAAAAGGACCCTTTATTAGTGATGATAGAACCCTCTTTTATTAGGGGGTTTTAGCATTAATAAAAGGGCCGAACTTTTATGAGTGAATTTTTATTCCTGTTAAATACTACATCACACACTTATAAATGGAATATATATACCATTGGTTATTATTCATGAATGGATTCCATTTTGAATGGGGATCACATTGAAGACCTTGAATCTTTCAGTTATAATGTCATCAATCCTTCTAAAATCTTACATTGAATGTTTGCAAGTGATTAAATTACAGATTCACTGCTTGTATTGTGATAATTTGAATTATATCCTATGACTGCAACATAACCTATTTTTGATTCATTAACATGGATGTGTTATTATTACTCCTAAAGTATCTCACATATGTTTCATACCTTTTTCACATAATATATGAAATATTGCATAACAATTGTAGAAAAACTATGTATAGTTATAATGAGTTATAGATTTTCAAGTAAGTACGACTCATTGTCATAAGTATTGACCAATAAATTTTTCACGTATGGAAATAATTATAGTTTCATACACTACTATATATTCATATAAATACACCCCAACCCTTTATCATCACTAAAAAACACAAATAAAGGGTACACATTTATCTAAAAAAGTATTGAGAAAGGTGAATTTTATCTATGCTAAAATAATCACTAATATAGGGTTAACCTTTATCAGTGATGATAAAGACAGTTCCCTTTATCAGCATTACATTATCACTGATAAAGTGTACCTGGCATATATATTTTATATACACACTTTTAAACATTCTTAAATATAATTTATATAAATATATTTATTTATTTATTTATTTATATAAATACAATATATATATATATATATAATCATTTATACTTATGTTTATTCTTTAATAAAAGAGACTAAATTTTCATGGTGCTCATAACATTAGGGTTTTTTAGTTATGATAAAATCAATTTCTAGTGCTAGTAAAATTGTTATCAGTAGAAGTGATATGTTATGAAATGTTTCATCTTCATATACCAATCTACTACATAGGTGTTCCACCAAATATCCTCATGTGATAACCATTATTTATTAAGAGGGTTTATTGGAGCATTGATATCGGGTGGACTAAGGCTTATAGAGTTGGTGTCTACATTGAGGATGAACTATAGGGACTGGGTGATTCTTCAGAAAAGATTAATGAAATATCCTTAAAATAACCATGTCGATCTCATCTAGCTTTTGATCCATTCCAATAAATTATTTATACATTGTTTTCCCTCACCACATGTTCTTTCCTATAACATAATAATTTTCTCTCATACTACCATGAAAAACCCAAAACAACTTTCCAGTTCCCTACTTCACCTACTATATGAAAGAATTCCTCTTGAATCAATGTATCATTTCCAAAACATACTCCAACTAGATTACAACTGTTAATTCATTGGCACATGAAACCTTAATGATTCACTACTATGTTATTTCTCACTTCTTTTATCTTCATTTCAGCACATAAATTTCAATTTGATCCCCCATTACCCATATAATTAACTATTTTCTATAAAATATCCCATGTATTTCATCAGCATATCACTTATTGTCTGATTCAGTACTTTTATACCAAAACCCACAACATGAATCACACAATTCACTGTCACACACAAATCATGAAAAATATTTTATACTTTAAATTTTTTTCATTTTAATTCCATAATGTAGAGATACTATATTTTCATAGTATCTCTGACACATTAATACTAACTGAACCTTTTTTATTCACACTTCCATAATATGAATCACATTCTCATTATCAAACACAACTTGGAATCAATCTCCATATTCACTTGTTCTTATTTGTTCTTCTCAAAATTTATTACTAGTAACTATTACCAAGAAAAACTACCCACGTTCATCCTTTGTGACTTGTATTATCTTTTTCTATAGTGAAATAATATTTATTTATACCACATAATTTCTAATAGACAATTTTTTTGATGTATGATAATATTAATATAATACATCCATACCACTATAACGTGCTTCAACCCTCATTATAGTTCCCAATCAAATTTTAAATTTCATAAACTATCAACAATATCTTGATTTATTTATTTTACTCTATAAAAATTTTACCTATATTCACATTATTATATAATAAAACTATTACTAATACAACTTAATCCTATCGTTGATAGATACATTTGAGGTATCTTTATCATCAGAAACCATTTCAGTATGTTGAGAATTAATTTATCTCCATCTTAAGAAGAAATATATCCATGAACTTGTTGTGTGGTTTCTTTTAATAAAACTCATGCACATAATAAAAAAGGAAAAATAAAATAGGGAAATTACATTGTTAAGTCTGAATACATATTTCCATGGGGAAGGAATGAACTCCACTATCAAAATAGGGATGCATTGAGTAGATTTCTCACACATATAGATCTTTCCCACCATAATCGTTTATAATATGAGATATGGAGAAGATAATAAAAAATTACATGTTTTTTAATCAGGTGAAACTGATTCTTATAAAAAAAAAATTAACACGCATCCACACACTATGTGGGTTGGTGATGTTTTATTATCAATTTCCAAAAATCTATACATTTATGATAAATACCAACATTTCAAGATACTTAAATATTTATTCTCAGAACTATTATTCTTCTATTTATCATCTCATCTATAAATGGGGTGCTTTTATAAAAACTTTTTTATCCCTAAAAAAGGGGTCATTTATTTGTGCTTTTAGCTAGCATAGATAAAAACACCCCCTTTATCAGTGTTTTTTAGCATTGATAAAGGGTAGTGTAGAATAAGCATGATTATGTAGAAATTTCTTGTTTAATTTCATATTCCCATAGTCATATTGAGTGTGAGATATATTTATCATGTCTAAATAGTGTTAAAACTTAATCCTAGTAACAAATTTCATCAAAATGTTTATTGGCTCTTTGTTTTCATGATATTATAATGATATAAACACCTTTCATTTATAATATCTTGTAATAAATGGAACTGAAAATAAATTTTCTTTGTTCAATTATGAAAAACTTTATTATTCAAAAGTAAAATAGCACTCTGGATATCAAAAAATGCATTAGTATTCACCTAGATGAGCTCTAAGTTTTTAATCAATCAATGTAGGTAGATACATTCCTTGAAATATTTTTTCACTATTATATACCTAACCTCTATAGTATACAAATCCACTGTTGTCTATAGAGTAGATCACTAACTCATTGGTCCTCCTTCCATAGTAAAAACATAAATTTTATTGGATATTATCTTTTCTAGGTCTCATGTATGATCTAGTTTAATATATCTGACAATAAATCACCAATATAAATATTTATCATAAACATAAAACCAATATATATATTATTTTTTATATTTTATACACTATATGAATATATTCTAATTACCTTTACCTGGGTCATTCATGTACTAAATTACCATGATAACTGTATATGAAGTATAATATCTCATACATTATATTGAATACATCAAGGTTCCTACAACACTTTAATAAGAAACATGGTTCATCTACTTCCTATTAACATGTTTCTTTAGATACATTGTGGTGATAAGTTTAAAATGAGGTGTTGATGGGATTATGACTTGTTTAGATTTATTATACATGTAAAAATTCTAGAGTAATTTCATCTAATATTTTAGGTATAAAAGGGTAAAAATTCACTTAGCTTTATCCTATCAAATCTCTATACTAAGAGACTTCTTATCCTATCTATGGTCCTTCATCTAAAATTTTGAGTTGAAAATAGATTTTAACTTTACAATATCCACCTAATTTTTACATGAAATCGGAATATCATTAATATATAAAAGAAAGTAGATAAATATACCATCTCAAATTTCACTGAAGTAAACATAAATACCAAACTGGCTATTGAAATATTCTGGATTCAATATAAAAATTTCAAACCTTTTGTACCATTGTATTAGTGAATTATTTAGGCCATACAATGATTTTTCAACCTGAGTACCCAATTATCACATATTGGTACAGAAAACCTATCAGGTTGTGTCATATATATTGGTTACTCTAATTATACATGAAGAAATGTTTTCTTGACATCATGTTGAGCTAACTATAGATCATATTGTACAACTAATTCAAACAAAATTTGGATATATGCATGTTAAAAAATAGAAAAACCTCGTTATAGAATATCCAGTCATTCTTTACATAGACCTTAGAAAAAAAATTAACATTTTCACTAATATTGTTCTTTCTTGATTTATCTTCCTTGTTTTCAAACACCCTTCTTCACCCAAGTGCCTTTTTTTCTTTAGATTATGAACAAGATACCTTGTCTAATTTTGATGTGGCGAACTCATTTCTTCTTCTATATCTAAAATCTATAGATTCATATATTTTCTATCAAAAACATATCTATAGTTGTTTGGAACATCATATTCTATTACTAAAATATAATAAAAAAACATATCATCTTGGGTGGTAGGTCTTTATATGGTTCATTTTGATCTACCAGTGTCAATACTCTCATTATGTTCATTTTACCACTATAATTAAACTTATTTTTCAATCAGGATATCAGTACAATCACATTTCTCTATATAATGGGACTGCCAATCAGTCAGTAATGATGTTTTTTTATCTTTAATATCAACTCTATCTAAGGCATCCATATCTTTTTTTAAATCATTTGAATTTACCAATATAGATTAATCAAATGTGACATAACAACTCTAAATAGTCTTCTTTACTTATGAATCAAATAGTTATAAATCCTTAACACTATCACTAAATCCACAAATACAACTTTATTCACTATAAGATCCAAATTTGAGTGTGTTTTATGAAAAAAGCTATAACACCCTGAGATTTTATGAGAAATATTTTTTTTATGTCTTATGTTATATGAAACACCAAAGTAATCTTTCACTACACACAACACTGGCTTGGCTTGTGTTACACGCAATCACGACCTTCCTCGATAGCGTGTGTAATATGCAATACCAGGTTTCACTAAACAACGATATATTGTTATAATATTATTATGGACTAGACGTTATGAATAGTATTAACTAAATTTTGAATTTTATAACATTATTATTCTTTTTACACATTTTATAGAACATGGTATGAGAACAAAATGAATGTTTCGGGTAAAATAAGTATTTTTCCAAAAATGTAGTTTTGCCACTTTTTGATGGCGCACCCACATTAAATCTAGTTTTTAACATGTTTATAAGTTAAATTTGACAAAATAAAATTTTTATTTGGAATCAGGATTTAAAAATTTACTTTGGATAAATTTTTCATATTATTCTGATAACTTTCATATTTTAATGAATAGTAAAAACACGCTATATTTTAATTAAAAACAGCTTTTTTTCATCGCAATAATTTATATGGTTAAACTATAATATTGAATGGTTTTAAAGTATAAATAGAATATATTTTTACCATTTAATATAATTTATGTCATTACCATTAATTTTACATTTAATTCATAGGTAAAAACAATTCAATCTTTGGCAATGTTTTAACTTTTAAAACCCGTTTTCTAAAAAATGGGATTAATTTTAAATTAATTACTGAAACTTATGTGTTTTGAATTTTGAAAAATGGATTCCATATTTTAATTCGGTAGGCCCAAATTATTTTAATAGTTTACTTTTATTTTTTTGATATTATGAATAGTAACTACGGTAATTTTTCTTTACTGCAGTTAAAGGTAAATCGAGTAATTAAGGGTACAAATAAGATTATAAAATTACCCTAAAACCTACCAAAATTCTATTGGATGACTAAAAGTAGACCCATATCACCTAAGGGTCAGAATAGATTCATTTTATGAACTTTTGACCATGGAAATAATTTAATTATTATTAAAACCAAAGAAAGTGGCAACATGTCACTCTCTTAAATCTTATAAGTATAATAATTTTAATTTAGTGATAAACTTCATGAAACTTCGAAAATGAATATTCTCCATAAATATAATAAAATTATCTACATCATGAGAATTTATTTAGAATTTTTAGGGATAAAATAATTATCATTAATGAGGACACAATAGTGATGTAGAAATTATTTCATTGATTGAAATATCATATAAATGGTTTTAAAAATGTTAAAATAAATATTATATGAACTAATTAAGGTGATACATTAATTTTCAAGATAAATATGACATATTTTTAATCTATTAAATATTTTTTTCGAACATATCTTCTATGTGTATTTTATTTAAATTCCAATAAATGAATTGTCTCAAAATTGACACTATTGATATTTTATATTATTAAATTGTTTAAAAATCACAAAAATATTTTAAAAATTAAAAATTAAAATTTATATGATCTAAAATGTCATAAAGTATCAAATTATGTATAATTAAGAACACATAATTAAGTATTTATAACCTAATAAAATTTATAACATTATTACCACAAATAAAATTAAATAGATTAAATAAGGATAAATCAAAATTATAAGGTTTAAAATAAAATCAAAACATTTATAAATTTAATTTTTTGATGATATTAAAACCCAATAATATCTAATATCCAAATTTGAGTCACTTCGGAAGTTTTTAAGTGGGGTTAGGGTTTATTATAAATTAATATTTTAGAGGTTTCCAAAAGTGCCCCTCTCCTCCCTTATAAAAGGGAACCTCCTCCCTCTCCTTATCACACCATTTTGATCCTTCAAGCTCGGCCAACCCTAGACAATTTCTCTTCTACACTTCCCTAGAAACATACTAGAGGTCCTGGTCTTCTTCTAAGACCAACTTTAGTTCCCTAAGAGGAGGTTAAGAAGAGGCGCGTCGAAGAAGAGGTAATATCCTTTACCGATTCTTTCAAACTTATTTCTTCTTCTAATTTTTCTATATAAGTTTTTTCATTATTAAGTAATAACTCCATTATCAATTTTATACTAATATGTTATTATGAATATGAAACAACCATGTTCTATCTTCTATCCATCCTATGAAAGAAACGAAATCACCACGCGTGCATACGTACGGCCTACCGTCTCCACGCTGTGGTGTAATCTTTTATTTCATCACTAAAAAACTTGGATGGGTATATGATGGAAGATATAACTATATATGATAATTTTAAAGTAATATTTATTCTGAAATATTATACACCATAAACTTCAATACAATTCCACGATCATGGTAATGATATCATCGCTCGTGCGTACGTACGGCCTACCGCCTCCATGATGTGATGCGACTAGTTCTATATGATATTCATTGAATAATGATTATATAAATCAATTTAATTAATAAATATGATATATATTACACTAAAACCATTCTTTAAATGATGTATCTATAACCTAAAAAGAGTAATAAGAATTTATTCGACAAAACATGCATAAGAACATAAAGCAATGAACACCCAAATAACAAGTAGCAATATTACTAATAAGAAGATAAGAATATAACCATATATGATATCATAGAAATAAATATGATTCTTTAATAAGTCAATTACATTATTTAAATCATTATACATGAGGTTCGAATACGTACAAAGCATATTAGACCTAAGGTAAGGGAAAATCTTGCAATCTCATTTTTATCTGAGATTGTTTATACTTCAGAATTTACTCGGGGCATATTTATCATCCACGTCCATGTTTCCTCAATATGTAAAATTATTTATATCCTCCTACAATTTTTTAAATCCAATTTTACCCATTGGTGAGTTTTTAGTAAAATATATTAAAGGAATCTTTTATCGTTTTTAGTACGAGGTACTTTTTGACTTTTTCGACCAAAGTACGAGAAGAATGTTTTTTTAACTTATACGAAATGAATGGATTTTTATGATTTCATAGAAAACTATTTCCATGAAACTTACTTTACAAGTTTTCAAGTTTATTTTTAATTAACTTATTTTAGTTTTAAATTGTATGACATGTTAAGAAAGGAAAAAATGTTTTTGAAGTAGAAAGGATATTTTCCTCAAGAATGGAGTTCAAGTGTTTTATCAAAATTATTTTCCATCTAAGATAATATAAGGTTATGTTTCTATCCCTATTTTTACATTTATTTGATTATGTTATGATGGAATTATTTTTATGAAGTACTTTTATCTTATATGGATTATGTTATGATGGCATGATGTTTAAGAATCCCATTTTTATTACATGGGTTATGCTATGATATATGATTTTTTGGAACACATAAGAATGGTTTTATTATGAGACGGGTGGAACCTATATCTCCCTCCAATGAATTGGGTAAAGATTTATATCTCATAAAATAGATATGGTTGGAACGAAAGGTTAATCCGGTTCAGTGATACAGGACTAGAACGAGGAGTGAACTCGGTTCAGAAATGGACTTTGTCCACTAGGATAGTCTTGGAAATGAGTCTTGAATACTATGAAATTATTTCCTATGATTATGTGTGTATGCCACAAAGTTTCATGTTTTATGTTATTATTATTGGGATTACATTTCACTACTATGATTTATCCCACGTTATGATATTATGATCTCTTTTGCAGGTTAAGATTTTCAAAATGTTATGTTCTTATGAATATGATATGATTGATATTTTCTTTGCTTACCCTTACTGAGCATTTGAGCTCACCCATTTGTATGTTTTATTTTCCCCAGGTTAGGAAGAAGGGTATTAAGTAGGTTTTTCCAAAAGGGACTCTAAATATGATGAAATAAATGGGAGACAATATAGATGCTTTATGAACGAGTTGTTTATGTTTCCCAGTTTCTAAAGACACTATACCTATACGGTCCTTTCATGGTTTTGTTATATGTTGTAATAAGTATGCTTCAATTCTGAAGTAATAACAATGTATGTAAATTATGGGTCGTTATAGTTTGTATTAGAGGAAAGGTATAGTTACCCTTTGGAAACTAGGATGTGAAAGCCTTAGTAAGAACCCTAAGGATATGTCTAAGCATAGGAAAAAAATCTTATTGTTTTAGAAATTTCCATGAATAACCTATG
Organism: Viscum album; assembly: GCA_963277665.1. Classification (NCBI taxonomy): domain Eukaryota; kingdom Viridiplantae; phylum Streptophyta; class Magnoliopsida; order Santalales; family Viscaceae; genus Viscum; species Viscum album. The sequence goes on from OY728144.1 coordinate 293,311,759, forward strand.
ATAAGACCTTAAGTGTGAAATTTTATTCTTGATTATGTGGTTTTCCTATTATGATTAGTTTTTCTCACACTATGATTATTGGTTTTAGTCAATGGCTGGAACTCGAAGGAACTGTGTTAATGCTGAATGTGACGGGAAATGCAATGATTGTCCCCCTGAGCAACCAAATGTTAGGGGAGCTAGAATGTAAAATCTTGTAGCCATACTCACATAACTTTCTCAAGATATGAACCATGTAGGACTTCCAAACAAGAAAAGGAAAGAGAAACATTTTATTGAATCCTTCATGAGGCAGCGTCCACCCTCATTCAGCGGGTATACTGATCCATTAGTGGCTGAACAATGGATTAGTACCACTGAAAAGATATTTTCAGTTATTCAATGTTCTGAACATGATAAAGTCATCTTATCAGTATATCGTTTGGAAGGTAAAGCTAATCAATGGTGGAATCTTATCAAGAATACGAGGCAAAGAGACGAAATTGAGTTCATAGAATGGGATGAGTTCAAGAACTTATTTTTCAATAAGTACTTACCTCGTATTCTTTAAACAAATATGGAGAAGGAGTTTCTTTAACTAAAGAAAAAGGATGATGAATCGGTTGGTACCTACGAAGGAAATTTTACAAGGCTTGCAAGGTACGCTTCTAGGATTATTATCCAACCTGAGAGTAAGATCGATCGATTATTTAGTGGCTTAAAACCAAGTATTAAAAGGGCATTATCCATAAGGGACTTCAATAGCTATGAGGAAATTTTTCAATGTGCTCTCAAGGTTGAGATGGAGATTGGAGTAACCCATCAGTTATATGGGTTTGATAAGAAGAGGAAAATGGAATTCAAAGGGAAATCTAAAGAGCACACTAAAAACAAGATGATTTTTCCCTTATACTCAAAGTGTGGAAAGAAACATGGAGGGAATTGTCTTAAAGGGACAAGTAAATGTTTCAAATGTGGAAAAGAAGGTCATCGGGCATTTGAATGTTGCAATGATGGGAAAAAGATGTCTAGTGATGCAAACAAAAAAATTCTATACAAAATGTACCTATTACACTTCAATGTTACAAGTGCAAGGAAATGGGTCATTATGCTAATCAGTGCCCTAATCCAAGGGTTATTGATGATGATTGACGTCAACAAACTCTTAAGGCCAAAGAAAAAGGAAAGTCACATGCAATTTCTATCGGCGATGTGGATTACGATAAAGAAGTGGTGAAAGGTACACTTACCATCCACTCTAAAGTAGAAAATGTTTTATTTGATTCTGGATCCACCCACTCTTTTATTTCTTAAGAATTTTCTAAGGGTATATCCATATTACCTCAACAATTAGATGTTGAGTTAGCTGTGACAACCCCTAATGGCACAACAGTCGCATCAAAAGTTTATAATTCTTCTTCGATTGAAGTTTTTGGGAAAGTTCTTCCTGAAAATCTTGTGATCCTTCCTATAGTGGAATTTGATGTGATCCTTGGCATGGATTGGATTTATTTATATGGATATAATATTTATTTCCAAAGAAGGGAAGTCACATTTCATATTCCTGATCAACCAATGATAATCTATCGATGAAAGGGTGGATATAACCTTCCAGTGGAAATTTCTTCAATATTATGGGTCTTGATCCCAATAAATGAAGGTTATTTATCTCAAATGGTTGGAGAGAAACTCACGATTAAGAATATTCCCATTGTACGGGAGTTTGATGATGTATTTCTAGAGGAATTTCCAAGTCTTCCACCAAATAGTGAAGTTGAGTTTTCAATAGAACTCATATCGGGTGCTATTCCCATTTCAAAGACACCTTATAGAATGGCCCCAATTGAGTTGCAGTAATTGACGAAGAAACTCCAAGAGAATATTGATAAGGGATTCATACGCCCTAGTGAATCACCTTGGGGAGCACATGTTCTATTTGTTAAGAAGAAAGATGGATCAATGAGACTCTTCATTGATTATCGAGAACTTAACAAGATCACTATCAAGAAAAAATATCTTCTCCCACGCATTGATGACTTATTTGACCAAATACGCAGAGCTCAATACTTTTCCAATATTTATCTTCGTTTATGGTATCATCAATTAAGGGTAAAAAGGGAGGATATACCAAATACGGCTTTCCGTACAAGGTATGGACACTATGAATTTATTGTGATGCCATTTGGTCTTACTAATTCCCCTGCTATCTTTATGGATATAATGAATAGAGTCTTTAGAGACTATCTTGATCAGTTTGTGGTATTCTTTATAGACAATATTCTTGTCTATTAAAAGATAAAGGAAGAACATGAAGATCACTTGAGAATTTTATTAAAGACCCTAAGAAAGGAGAAGTTTTATTCCAAATTTACCAAGTGTGAATTTTGGCTTCAAATATTTTCATTTTTGGGTCACATAATCTCAAAAATGGGATATCTATGGATCCAGCAAAAATAGAGGTTATCGAAAGATGGTCAAGACCAAAAATAGTAACTGAGATCCGAATTTTTCTTGGTTTGGCTAGATATTATCAATGTTTTGTGAAAGATTTTTCACGATTATCTAATCTACTCACTCGGTTGACTCGAAAAGGGGTTAAGTTCGTTTGGAAAGAGGAGTGTGAAGAGAATTTCAAGGAGTTAAAAAGAAGGTTATCTAGTGCACCTGTGCTCACACTGACTTGTAGTGGAGAAAGGTTTGTGATCTACAGTGATGAATCCAAGAAGGTATTGGGGTCTGTTCTCATGCAAAATGATATGGTGATAGCTTATGCCTCACGAAAATTGAAAATCCATGAGCAAAATTACCCAACTCATGATTTGGAGTTAGCTGTGGTAATATTTGCATTAAAGATTTGGAGGCATTATCTTTATGGTGAAATATGTGATATTTATAATGATCATAAAAGTTTAAAGTATATTTTCACACAAAAGGAGCTGAATATGCACCAAAGAAGATGTTTGGAGCTTATTAAGGATTACAACTGCTCAACTCATTACCACCCTGGGAAATCGAACAAGGTGGAAGATGCATTAAGTCGACAAGACCATGCTAGCTTATCCATGATGAGGATCACAAAATATCCAATATTTATGGATTTACAAAGGCTGGATATTAGAATTATAGTGGAAGGGGGAAAATATTATCTTTCTCAGATGAATTTTCAACCATATATACATGTGAATATTAAAGAGGCACAGAAAGAAGATGTAGAGTAACAAAAGAAGGTGAGAAATGTTCCTGAATTCCATATTGACTGTGATGAAATAATAAGGTTTAGGAATCGGGTTTGTGTTCCTCCCATACTAGAATTAAATAAGTAAATATTGGATGAAGCTCATAGTTCTTCATTCTATATTCACCCTGGAAGCGTGAAGATGTATAGGGACCTGAAAGAGTACTTCTAGTGGTATGGCATGAAAAGAGATGTTGCTGAATATGTCTCTCGATGTTTGTTTTGTCAACAAGTTAAAGCTGAGAGACAGAAGTCTAAGGGGATGTTACAACCATTACCCATACCAGAATGGAAATGGGAAAAGATCACTATGGACTTTGTCACTGGACTTCCTAAAACATCCAAAGGCAATAATGATATCTGGGTTATAGTTGATCGTCTTATAAAGTCCGCACACTTCATTGATATTAGAGAATACTTTTATCTTGATAATCTTGCCAGGATATATATAAAGGAAGTGGTAAGATTGCATGGAGTACCACTTTCCATTATATCTGATCGGGATATGAAGTTTACCTTGAAGTTTTGGGGAAGACTTCAGCATACTTTGGATACAGAGTTTAGTTTCAGTACTTTTTATCATCCTCAGACAAATGGTCAGTCTGAGAGGACAATTCAAACTCTATAAGACATGTTGAGAGCTTTATTTATGGATTTCAAAGGTGGTTGGGATCAATACCTACATTGGTTTAATTTTCTTTCAATAATAGATTTCACTCCAGTATTCAGATGGCTCCTTATGAATCTCTCTATGGAAAGAAATGTCCAACTCCAACTTGCTGGGATGAAGTTGGGGAAAGAAAGCTATCAGGACCTGATCTTGTTGATGAGATGGCAAAAAAGGTCCGATCTATTCAACAACATATAAGAGCAGCTCAGAGTCGACAAAAAATTTATGTCGATAACCGAAGAAAATACCTAGAGTTTCAAGTGGGTGATAAAGTTTTCTTACAAATATCTCCTTGGAAGAGAGTAATGAGATTTGTAAAGAAGGGAAAGTTGAGCCCTAGGTATATTGTTCCTTTTGAAATACTTGATCATGTTGGGAAGTTATCTTACTGATTGGTGCTTCCACTGAATCTCTCTCAAGTTCATGATGTGTTCCATGTATCTGTCCTGAGAAAGTACATACTTGATCCTTCACATGTACTAAGCTGGAAAGTTGTACCACTAGAGCAAGATCTTTCTTATGAAGAACAGCCGATAGAGATTCTGGATCATAGTGAAAAAGTTCTACAAAACAAGACCACTCTCTTGGTTAAAGTTTTATGGAGGAACCACCAATTAGAAGAATCTACATGGGAACTTGAGGATATGATGAGGGAGAGGTATCCTCATCTATTTGTTAAGAAATGACAATTTTCGAGGGCGAAATTAATTTTAAGGGGGGTAGAATGTAACACCCTGAGATTTTATGAGAAATATTTTTTATGTCTTATGTTATACGCAACACCAAATTAATCTTTCACTACACACAACACTGGCTTGTCTTGCGTTACATGCAATCACGACCTTCCTCGATAGAGTGTGTAATACGCAATATCGGGTTTCACTAAACAATGATATATTGTTATAATATTATTATGGACTAGCCGTTATAAATAGTATTAACTAAATTTTTAATTTTATAACATTATTATTCATATTAAAAATTTTCTAGAACATGGTATGAGAACAAAATAAATTTTTCGGGTAAAATAAGTATTTTTCATAAAATGTAGTTTTGCCGCATTTTGATGACGCACCGACATTAAATCTAGTTTTTAACATGTTTATAAGTTAAATTTGACAAAATAAAATTCTTCTTTGGAATCATGATATAAAAATTTACTTTGGATTAACTTTTCATATTATTATGATAACTTTTATATTTTAATGAATAGTAAAAACACGGTATATTTTAATTAAAAATAACTTTTTTTAATCGCAATAATTTATATGGTTAAATTATAATATTGAATGGTTTTAAAGTATAAATAGAATATATTTTTACCATTTAATATACTTAATGTCATTAACATTAATTTTACATTGAATTCATAGGTAAAAACATTTCAATCTTTGGCAATGTTTTAACTTTTAAAACTCGTTTTCTAAAAAACGGGATTAATTTTAAATTAATTACTGAAAATTATGTGTTTTTAATTTCAAAAAATGGATTCCATATTTGAATTTAGTGGGTCCAAATTATGTTAATAGGTTACTTTTATTTTTTTGATATTATGAATAGTAACTATGGTAATTTTTCTTTATTTTAGTTAAAGGTAAATCGGGTAATTAAGGGAAAAATAAGATTATAAAATTACCCTAACACCTTCCATAATTCTATTGGATGACTAAAAGTAGACCCATATCACTTAAGGGTCAAAATAGATTAATTTTATGAACTTTTGACCATGGAAATAATTTAATTATTATTAAAACCAAAGAAAGTGACAACATGTCACTCTCTTAAATGTTATAAGTATAATAATTTTAATTTAGTGATAAACTTCATGAAACTTCAGACATGAATAGTCTACAAATATCTAATAAAATTATATACATCATGAGAATTTATTTAGAATTTTTAGGGATAAAATAATTATCATTAATGAGGACACAATAGTGATGTAGAAATTATTTCATTAATCGAAATATCAAATAAATGGTTTTAAAAATATTAAAATAAATATTATATGAACTAATTAATGTGCTCCATTAATTTTATGGATAAATATGACATGTTTTTAATCTATTAAATATTTTTGTTTGAATATATCTTCTGTGTGTATTTTATTTAAATTCGAATAAATGAATTGTGTCAAAATTAACACTATTGATATTTTATATTATTAAATTGTTTAAAAATCACAAAAATATTTTAAAAATTACAAATTAAAATTTATATGATCTAAGATGTCATAAATTATCAAATTATGTATAATTAAGAACACATAATTAAGTATTTATAACCATATAAAATTTATAACATTATTACCATAAATAAAATTAAATAGATTAAATAAGGATAAATCAAAATGATAAGGTTTAAAATAAAATCAAAACATGTCTAAATTTAATTTTTTTAATGATATTAAAACCCTATATTATCTAATATCAGAGTTTGAGTCACTTTGGAAGTTTTTAAGTGGGGTTAGGGTTTATTATAAATTAATATTTTAGAGGTTTCCAAAAGTGCCCCTCTCCCTTATAAAAGGGCACCTCCTCCCTCTCCTCCTCACACCATTTTGAGCCTTCAAGCTCGGAAAACCCCTACCAATTTCTCTTCTCCACTTCCCTAGAAACATACTGAGGTCCTGGTCTTCTTCCAAGACCAACTTTAGTGCCCTAAGAGGAGGTTAAGAAGAGGCGCGTCGAAGAAGAGGTAATATCCTTTACCGATTCTTTCAAACTTATTTATTATTCTACTTACTCTATATGATTTGTTTAATTATTAAGTAATAACTCCAGTATCAATTTTATACTGATATTTTATTATGAATATGAAATAACCATGTTCTATCTTCTATCCATCTTATGAAAGAAATGAAATCACCACATGTGCGTACGTACAGCCTACCGTCTCCACGCTGTGGTGTAATATTTTATTTCATCACTAACATACTTGGATGGGTATATGATGGAATAAATATATATATATATTATCATTTTAAATTAATATTTATTCTGAAATATTGTACACCATATACTTCAATACAACTCCACGATCATGGGAATGATATCATCGCTCGTGCGTACGTACGGCCTACCGTCTCCATGATGTTATGCGACTCATTATACATGATATTCATTTAATAATGATTATATAAATCAATTTAATTAATAAATATGATATATATTACACTAAAACCATTCTGTAAATGAGGTATCTATAACCTAAAAAGAGGAATAAGAATTTATTCGACAAAACATGCATAAGAACATAATGCAATGAACACCCGAATAAAAAGTAGAAATATTACTAATAAGAAGATAATAATATGACCATATATGATATCATAACAATGAATATGATTCGGTAATAAGTCAATGACATTATTTAAATCATTATACAGGAGGTTCGGATACGTACAAATCATATCGGACCTAAGGTAAGGGAAAATCTCGCAATCTCATTTTTATCTGAGATTGTTTATACTTCAAAATTTACTAGGGGCATATTTATCATCCACATACATGTTTCCTAAATATGTAATATTATTTATTTCCTCCTACAATTTTTTAAATCCAATTTTACCCATTGGTGAGTTTCTAGTAAAAGATATTAAAGGAATATTTTGTCGTTTTTAGTACGAGGTACTTTTTGACTTTTCTGGCCAAAGTACGAGAAGAATGTTTTTTTAACTTATACGGCATGAATGGATTTTTATGATTTCATAGAACATTATTTCCATGAAGCTTCCTTTACAAGTTTTCAATTTTATGTTTAATTAACTTCTTTTAGTTTAAAATTGTATGACATGTTAAGAAAGGAAAAAATGTTTTTGAAGTAGAAAGGATATTTTCCTCAAGATTGGAGTTCAAGTGTTTTATCAAAATTATTTTCCATCTAATATAATATAATGTTCTGTTTCTATCCCTATTTTTACATTGATTTGATTATTTTATGATGGAATTATTTTTATGAAGTCCTTTTATCTTATATGGATTATGTTATGATGGCATGATGTTTAAGAATCCCATTTTTATTACATGTGTTATGCTATGATATATGATTTTGTGGCACACATAAGAATGGTTTAATTATGAGATGGGTGGGACCTATATCTCCCTCCAATTTATTGGGTAAAGATTTATATCTCATGATATAGACCAGTGATATAGGACTGGAATGAGGAGTGAACTCGGTTCAGAAATGGACTTTGTCCGCTAGGATAGTCTTGGCAATGAGTCTTGACTACAATCAAATGATTTCCTATGATTATGTGTGTATGCCACAAAGTTTCATGTTTTATGTTATGATTATTGGGATTACATTTCACTACTATGATTTATCACACGCTATGATATTATGATCTCTTTTGCAGGTTAAGATTTTCAAAATGTTATGCTCTTATGAATATTATATGATTGATATTTTCTTTGTTTGCTCTTACTGAGCATTTGAGATCCCCTTTTGTATGTTTTCTTTTCCCCAGGTCAATAAGAAGGGTATTAAGTAGGTTATGACAAAAGGGACTCTAAATATGATGAAATAAATGGGAGACAATGTAGATGATTTATAAACCAGTTGTTTATATTTCCCGATTTCTAAAGACACTATACCTATACGGTTCTTTCATGGTTTTGTTATATGTTATAATAAGTATTATTCAATTCTGAAGTAATAACAATGTATGTAAAGTATGGGTAGTTATAAAAACTATATAACAAAATATATAAATTTTATCATAATCAGAAACATTCTTAACATACCAAACCTCTATTCGAATGTTACCTCCAATGGCCCGAAGGCCTTAATTTTTTATTGATTTTGATAATCCACCTTTCAAGGGGTGAGGTGGAACCCTTACATGTCCCATAGGCATAAGTATTACATGGCCCATAGGCCTTAGAGTAATTCATTTCCCATATGCTTCAAACATTACATACAACCCAGACTAACTACTTAGAACTGCTCCTCCCCATCATCTTCATCATGAAATCAGCTCTCCAACTTCGCATGGCTGTTCGGCTAGGCATTCCCGTGAATACATAGGCTTGTCCCGATGGCAGGTGCCATACCCTCTCATTCTTGCAATCTGCTTAGTTTCTGCTATGGTGAAGGCTCCTTGCTCATCCTTCTTATAGAGCTTGTTCCTTGTAGGTTGTCTGGTTTGCATCTGCACCTAAGGTGGCATGAAGGCCTTAAGGTGGCCCAAAGGCCTTACTGACCCAAAGGCCTGGGTGGCCTAAAGTCCTTCCATGACTCAGGGACCAAATCGGTGGCCCGAAGGCCCAAACGGGGGCATATTCCTGGCTGCTACAGTGCCAGACAATTCCTGCTACAGTTCCCGCTACAGTACTTCACATTTCCTGCTACAGTACCTTCTATAGTACTACTACAGTACCTGCTACAATACTTCTACAGTAACCCGGAAATTCTTCCTCCGCCTAGATTTCATCCCTGGTCGCTTGGATGCACTTACGGAGTCCTTACCAACTGGGCTAAGGCTCATGTACCTATTCAAATTCTACCATTAATTGCAGAAGCAGGTTATTGGTCTATAATGTGTGCTATATATATTAATTTTTTTGACCAAAAAGGATTGTTTAAACCAAAATAAGATAACATGTCCTATAAATTTTCAATGAGTAAACATTTTATATGTTATACTTCCCCATTATACTATAGTTTTATAGGAACTATAAGGTTCTTCACAATACTTTAATCTTAAAAAATCTTCTTGAATGGATCTGATGTGTATTTTCCAACATTGTCTTATCTCAGTCTCTTGATTTTTATTCCCATATAAATTTCAATCATCTTATTCCATTTATGGAACACAACTAATATTTAATCCTTTTACTTCATGTCATACACCCAAGAATGTCATGAGTAATCATCAATAAATGTAACAAGAAAATGATTACCTCCAAATGAATCATTCCTCAATGGTCTCTTGAAATCATCATATATTTATTCAAGAGCTTAATTTTTATAATGTATTATAATTATAAAACTAACTCTAGTATACATACCCATCACACAATTATCATAGAAGGTGTGATTTTCTCTCTTGTCACCATTTAAAACACCATTCTTTAATATTCTTTAAAAATCCATCTCTATAGTATGTATGGGTATAATATTATATAATATGGAAGTGTCAAGATCACTACCCTCTAATATAATTTCTCCATTTATAACAGTATCAATACTTAAATGATATACAAAACCTATATGAGTAATTTTCATCACAAGGAATGCAAGAATGATTAATCTCACCGCTCTATCTTCAATAATTTTCTTGTAACCAACTATATCCAAGAACCTTAAAGATATGAGGTTCTTATCTATTTTCGTATATATATCACACCACTAATGCATTAAAATTTATCATTATACATCCTTAGAAGTATTGTTATAATATCTCTTACATGGAAGGGATAGTTGTTTTGTTTCAACCAAGAGGCCCAAACACACCCTAAAGGGGGGAATTCGGGTGTGAACTTTATCTTGAATCACATTGGATCTTGTTCCCACATTGGTAGAAACTCATTAAGCCTATTGATATAAATTTCAAATCCACCACAATCAGAAATACATAAATTAAAACAAGTCACAACAATTTTACTTGGTTTATTAGTAAGGGATACATCCAAGTAGAACACACTAATGATGTTTCAATGTGAAAATACCACTCAGTTACACTAGTTTATGGATATAATTTTTATTTCATGGTCACTCCATGCCAGGATTATTTCCTTTAAAATTTAACTCATGGATTATCACATTTTCTCCCTTGGGACACTCCATCTAACTCATCCTTTACTCAATTCTCTAAGTGGATGTATCCTCAGTTTATCAACATGAATGCTACTTCCATATATTAAATCATGTTTACTATGGTTTTCATCATGAATTCTAGGATATGATTTTATAATACAATTCATGATCTAAATAATTATCACCAGCAATAATCATACAATTGTTTCCTTCAAAAATTAAATTTCATGAAAAAACCATCCCAAACAAATCCTTCATGGTGTTCCCTTAATGAGACTCCTTCATGGTTTCCCCTTCAAAAAATCATTCATGGTCTATAGTTCATGAAATTATTTTTTGGTATGTCTTACACTAAAATCCTTTATTAAACTCAGTCATGGTCCATTATTCACTAAATTACATTGAATTATTCCTTACACACAACCCCTTCATGGTTCTTCCCTTCACAATCTACTTCATGGCTCTTCACAATTCTTACCTACATGAAACAACCTTCATGGTTCTTGTCTTCAAGAATGAAGAGGATAATTTTCAATAATATTATTAAAATAATTTTTCATTACTTAATGAGAAAAATATTGTTCTATTTAAAATAAATTTATCCAAGAAAACTTTATTCATATTAGATTATATCCTCCCCCCTTATGGAAAAAGATAATCACTGCCACTCTTTCAAAAATGACACTGTATTTTCAGCACACTAGTTACTTACACCTTTCACAAATGACTTACTTTTAAATATTCTCATAAAACCTACCTTACTCAATTTTAAAACCACAAATACCTTACCTTGTCAAATGATCCTACTTCTGCATGAATCATTTACATCTTCATGACAAATTTTCTCAAATAATTTTCTGCATGAATATCATTTGTATCAAGTTCCATGAAATATCTTTTTGAAAATTCTTCCTTTAATCTATAATTTTCATGAATTTTTACCATTGACTCCAAATTATTTCTAAACATCACCCATTTCTCTAAATTTGTGAGGAATTAAAAAAAATATTGAATTTCAGGAGAAATTACTCTTCACACTAAATCTACAAATAAGATTCAAACCCCATTATGATGTATAGTCACTTGGAAAGCCTAATCTCTATGATGGATATTGTAAACCATATACCTTTGAATTAAATATCCTTATTAAACTAGGATAAGTAACCAAAAAGTGGATTAAAAACAAATAGGACATACCCAATATCATTACCAGACATGTAATCTTATCCTCCACTTTCTAGTATTATCCTGAGTATGAAATATATTCCATTAAACTTCAACAAATTTAAACTTGGTTCCAATATTCACTCCCTTTGTTACAAATTAAAAGTGATATTAAAATATTCAAACACATTGGGATTCTAAATAATAATAAATTTGACATCCCTCACACTAGTTTTACATGGGAAATGAAAAATGTAAAAAATATATCAAGAGAGTGTTTTAGGGCTTGTGAAACACCTCATTCTAGGACTCCCCTCTCTTCAAGATACAATAGATTTAATTCCCAATGTATTATATATCCCTATAAATTTCATAACATATATTCCCTCTTAATGAATAAATTTTTTATTGAATACTATTGTTTAAAAAAACAAGAATTATCTCCCCCTTTTTTATTGAATATCACCATTGGTATAACTTTAATTAAATTTCACCATCATCATAATCATTCCTCCCTTTTATAATAAACCTAAAGGGAAATACACAATAAACCATGAACACACCATGTAAATTAATAGACTCAAATGAGGATAGGGGTGTATCTAAACCTCCTCAAGCTAAGGGAGGTGGCTGAACACCAGGGTTCAATTTATATTTCACTAATGTTAGAGAATACAAAGGATTAATCATGATGTCTTCCACTTTCTGAATAGTTCCAACATGATCTACTTTGATCATTACTTACTCCACCATTTCATTGATAAAGTCATATATGATCTCAATATGTTTAGTATGAGAGTGATGTATAATATTTTTTAGGAGTTCAATTTCACTCCTATTATCACAAAAGATTGTCATAGGTTATTTATCTTCTTTATCAATAACCTCCTACTATTTCATCATCCATAGACGACGATTTTATGCTTCAGTTACCATAGATATATTCTTCATCTTCCATGATCATTGTAGTGATATAAAGGTTTTTACTCTAACAACCTATAAATTTACTTCCAATGAATAATACACCCCCACTTGTGGAATTTCAGTCCACAACATCACCATCCCAGTCCACATTAGAAAATATTTACAATTTATGATCCTTCTCACATCAAAGAAAAATGTAAAATTAAGAGTAACTTAGATACACCTCATGATCTGTTTCACTACTTTGAAAAGAGCCTCCTTTAGATTAAGTTGAAAATTGGATTCCAAACATATATTGCATAAATGATATATGGATGAGTTCATATAAAATATAACAAGTTTCCAATTATTATTATATATAATGTTTGATCCATACATTCCCCATCATCATTCTTCCAAATCTTGGTTCTAACAAAAATCAGAATTTACATTGGTTTGGAATCATGAATAGCACACTTATTCAATATCACTCACACATACTTATCTTGGGAGATAAAAGTGTATTTCTATATTTGAACAACTTTTAGTCTTGGAAAGTATATGAGTTATCTAAAAATATACATTTCAAATTATAACCTCATAATATTAAAAAACTCCGCCAAATATTTTTTCCGTCTTCCAAAAAATTTAATATGATCCTCATAAACGAGCACCATGAATTATTCTTGGATGTTTTTACATAAATATTGTGATCAAAACCACCCATTTTTAATTAAAGATTCATTAAGTAAAAGTCTAACCAAACATAGAATACTTTTGGTGTTAGTTTTTTATCATACATGTCCTTATTTAGCCTGAATACTTTAGTTTCATCATTCTAAATTAATAATCCCATTGAAAGTTCAATATAAAACTTCTCTTTGAGAGCACCATTCAAGAATGTTGTTTTACATCCATTTAAAAAATCTTAAATCCACTTTGAATAGTCATCACTAAGAAGTAGCCAAATGACTGAATTTAATCCACTGGTAAAAAAAATTATTCAATGTCAACACCTACAATCTGATCATAGCCTTTATACACCAGAAACACCTTATTTCAGAGAAAATTTAAATACTCGTCAAATTTATATTTAAAGATTAACTTTATTGTGTTCACATTTTGGTGTTTATGTGTCTCCACAAGTTCCCAAGTTTTATTCTTATTGATTTGATCCAATTATTCATTCATGGATCTAACTTATAACTTATATTTTGTTTTTTCTTAAAATGATGTTGGTTTCACCATGACCAATAGAGTAGTATTCTATACATTCCTCATCCTTCATGTCTATGCTGGTGTAGATATATCTCTAATTATATTTTATGGATCAACTTCCATTATCCTATTTCTCCTTTAAGGTGTATATTTACTCTCTTTATAAATGGTAACCTCCTCTAATTCAAAATTAGAAACATTATCATTTTAGGAACCTTGTACAACTTCAAAATTTTTTCTAACTTCCAAATAATCTTCACGTAATTAATTAAAGTTTGAATTTTGATAATTCATTCCATCTTTCTCATCATTATCTTTAACATAATTACTCTCCACAATTTTTTATAGCATTCAATTATAAAAATTTTAGTACCTAAAATGTATATAGTAACCTAAAAATAATCCATCATATACTACATATTCATACTACCCTTTATTTTCCTATAACCTATGAATATTGAATCTAATTATAAAGAAACAAAAATGTTTTAGTAAGGGTTTCATTATTGGAGTTGGTTCTCTAGAACTAACCACTATGAATATTAGATTACCATAATATTATTGGCATTAAATATTAATTATTATGTTATCACATCATGATTATTCATCTATGTGACATAGTATCTGATAATATCATAAGGGTAACTATTACATTGAAAGTTCATAATAGTTCCCCTATATGATGAGAACATAAAAGTTCCATAATAGTATTTTTTAAATATGTATTATATAAACAGATTATATAATTTTATGAGACACAAATGATAAAGGATATTAGGGGTTTATACTCATAGTACTTTGAGACAATTTTTCTTAGTGTACACCCTTGGTAATCTTCATATTAGAAGATTATGTGAATATGATTCGCTAGTAGGAAATCTTCATTCATATGTGTCATTAGATATTCCTATCTATGAGCATGTTTAATGGTACTTAATCATTAATATTATTATTAATGCATATTATGAGTAGCATAATTTTATGTTCTAATCAAAATCGTAATGACATATGTTCATGGGAAGTAGGGTACATAGGGTGCATCACAAGTTATATGTATTAATGAATAATGTGAAAAATGATTTTTACCTTATGTTATTTACTGAAAGTTGATATCTCATACCCTTTGATGGAAATTGAAAAACCTTATTAAGTCCATGTTCATGGTGTTCTACTAGAAAGTTCATTTCCAGAATGTTAAAAAATATAAATCGAGCACATAGGTTGATGACACCAGTATGAAACTTGATTAATTAGAGATATTGAGATAAAGTTATTATATTACACATTTTTCATTCATTATAGTTTGTATGTCATTGTAAAATTAAATTATTTTTTATGGGGTCCTTAGTGTATTGCTAGACCCTAACCTTGGACTTTAGGTGGTGTATCATAATGACATGGAAAAAGGGGCCTAGAGGACCAAACACAAAGTGCATTCGGAACCATAGATAAATTATATATAAATTTAACATGTTGGATAAATATTATTCCTGTATATATTTTAATAATTATTCATGTTATTTTGATAACCAATATTTAAACACCAGTGATTTGAGAGAATATATATGTAAGTTGAATATTTAATAAATGTTTATTCACTAGGTAATTATTTATTTAATTACATGAATACATAATATTTAATTATTCTATTTTATTTAGATGGAAATCAATATTTATTTGGTTATGTGAATATTTAATAAAATTTATTCACTAGGTTTTTGAATATATTATTTTTTTACTGAATAATGCATTGGTATTTATTAAATTAAACAAATAGTTATTATTGAAGGTCCAACAAATATTGAGGAGGATTGATAGGCCAAGTTGAATGGTTTAACGAGAAATTTCACATTAAATATTATTTTGAATAAATATTAATTAATTTATTCAATGAAATAATATTTATTTTATCCATGAGTTTAGTGTATTTCAAGTAAATAATAGTAATTATATTATTATATAGACATGGGGTTCATCAAGGATTAATAAAATAATAAGGGCCCTTACTCAATTATTATTTTCTAACCCTTTCTCTATTTAAACCTAATTATGAAATTTTTTGAAATTAGATCGGCATTTTAATCATTGTGCAGAATGAGTTGTAGAGAGAATTCTATTAATCTGTAGAGATCTCCTCTTTAGAATAATTGGAAGAACACATATCATTTCCTTTACACCTGAATGTGTTACCTTTATTATTGGGGACTCTTTGGGGATCCACTACTTTAGACCCCCCCCCCCTAATCCTTTGTGCTTTCTTGTGTTTTCTTTTCATTATTCATTTTAATAAAGTATCATCTTTCAGTCAGTTGCGCTAGCACTTGAAGGATTCTATGATGATGATCAAAGTTTCATGGAACACGTTTGGATCAAAGCTAAAGGGAATCTACTATATATTATTCTGCCATAATTATTTTATTCCAAGAAGTTCTCTACCGATTTGAAAATGTATAAAAAATTAAATATTAGTAATGTTTTCCTCTTATAAGTTAATTATAAATAATATGTAAAAATATATTCTCTCTAGAAGTTTTAGTGTAAATACATATAGTAATTTTGGTCATTCTTGAAGAAGTTGATGAAAATATTATTGATCATGGGCCTAAACTACATCCATTTTACCCACTAGAACCTTTAAGTGGTATCCGAGCAGTTGCATAATTATGTATTATTTTTTATGTTTTCATTTTTTGTATGCATTTGATGTTAGTTTTCATTTCTGGTTTATTTTCTCTTATTCTTTGTTGGAATCTACTTGTGTAGTATGTTTGAAACTCTCTTTTTTTAATGATCATAAACCATGATTCTTTTAGTACTAATGATTCACATGTTGTTTGATAGAAATTTATATGTTATTTCTGCTAAGTTTTAAGGTGAGTCGCCACCAAAACTGAGCTGCCGCCAGAGGTGAGTTTCCACCAGAAGCAAGCTATCGCCAAAATGATCTACTTCCAAACTCTGAGTCACGGTTACCACCAAGATGAGATACCACCAGACTTGATTCACGGTTACCACCAGAGGAGTCACCGCCAGACACTAAGTCACCACCATCTTATTATTACTGTTGCTTTTTGGGGAGTATAGCATGAGTGGCTCAACAACTATTTCATTATAGAGTTATTTTTTACAAAGTATTCATGAAATAGTCAAAGATAGATCCAAGTATTTTAGATATAATGATTCTATATATACATAAAGGATATATCTCTCTCAAGACTATGTTACGATCATGATACTTTTTTGTGCAACCAAATCTATAAATTCTTATGAGGTTATTTATTCATGTTATGTGAATATCAAATGGGACAAAAGCACATAATTCATAACTAATATTAATCGAGATATTGATAGAGATCAACTGAAACATTCCTACAGATTTTCTATAATACTCTATCTAGTACAAATTTCCAAAACAAATCATGAATTCCTCACCAAGGATGATCTGAGGAATACGAACATTCAGAACATATCAAACTGAGCTTTTCTATTCTTTATTTTTTTCTGTCTTATTTTGAGTAGTGTGTTGTTACCTTATTATCAAACACAAACTGTATACTACATCTACCTGAAGAAAAGTTGTTATTATCTTCTTTATAGATATATATTTTCTCACTGTGTCTGTGGAAGAGGTCCCTATGTGACCTATAATTTTCTTACTTCCCATGAATAACTTTGGAATAGGATTTTTATCCTAGACTTATTGTAGTTGTTGATTGTTTACTTGATCCAGGTTGTGGATTTATTTGATTATAATTGTAATCTACTCTTAAGTAGGTGATTTCAAAGTGGAGGTAATTAAGTCACACCTTGATATCAAACCTCTTGTTTATTCTACTATTTCATTACATTATTAGGTTTTGTTTTACTGCTATATCCTAGATTAATTTTTATCTATAAACAAAACTATTACTTTGAAAATTAATCTTAAATAGTATTTATATTGGTTTTTATATAAGTAGATTGATTTCAAAAGTTAAGGTATTTCTAAACAATGTTTTAATTGAGACTTAATCACTCTTTAAGAAATATTTTAAAAGGACGGATCTCATATCGATATGTTGTTTTGATTAATTGGTCAGTTTATTTTATTAAGGAGTTTTTATTTTAGTCTAATTACTAATAGAAAATTTTATTGGGAACTCAATTCACCCCCTCTTGAGTTACTCACTCCAACCGACAATCCAGATTATATATTGAGACTTCCAACTTCATGTAACCAAGAATAGGTTAAAGATCGATGAATAACAAGTTAACAGAATTCATTAGGAGGTGATGAATATTTGGCCAGTTGATATGGATTACACATCATGTAGTCAATTTCATCGAATATGGATAGGTTTTGGTGTACATAACTCACCACATGGAGTCAACATGTGGTGTATTTATTACATGATGCATGTTAACTAGCAAGACTGGAACAAATGTTTTCAGATTATATGGTAGGTAGTCGGCGTACACATCATGTAGCCTACAATTTGTTTGAAACATAAATCATAGAATATACATACTCAAATGTGGGTCATGTATTTATTACACAAAATATAAGACTGAAAACTAAGAAACGCTATAATTAATTCAAACAACATGGTGGTCATGTAATTAATACATATGTGGTGTGACATGACTCTGATTTAATAATTTTTTACAACATCTTTCTTATGAAATTTTTATAAAAGTTTGTTTGAAAAGTTATTAATTGGTTAAAATTTATCAAATTGTGATGGAAAATATAGTTTAATGAATAATTGTTTAAATTTTGATAAATTTTGTGCTTTAAATTTCCAATGTTATGTGATTTAATTTTTTATATATCTCAAGAACTAGTATTCTACATGAATATGCAAAAATATAGTTTTAAATAATATTTTTAGAGATTTTTTTTGTGTATAAAAATTTAGAATTTTCATTTCTAAAGTTCTGTGTTTTGATTTTGAATATCTCATGTTGGAATAATTTATGTCCACTTGTAATGAGTAATTGAATTTTTTTAAAAAAATTAAAATAATGAACTTTTAATTTTTAAGTTTAATGAAACTTGTTTTAAATAATATATTTTATAAAAATTTGAATCATTTCAGTCTCATAATTAATTTTATGCATGTTCTATTTTTTCTTAGATTTTTTCATGATGAATTCTTTGTTTTGTTATTATGATAGGCATTGGAGAATTTCCCATAAGATATTTTTGGTAGTTGACCGTATGAATTTTTACTTTGTTATTTTTTCAGTTGATGCTCATATGATATTTTTTCCACCCACATATGATATTTGGAAGATCGAATCATATGATAATTTTTTATATAGGGATAGATCTCAAGACTGCATAGGATAAAGGTGTTTTTTATGTGTTTTCTAAAAAAATATTTTTTTTAAAAATCTAGGTAAATAATTTTTTGAATATTGAAATGGAAAGGCAGTAGGGGCCCTGCCGCCTTCCCAATTTATTGAAAAGTATGGGGGGTGTCACCTTTTCTTGTAATTGATATAGATCAATGACATGGAAAAGGCAGGTGGGGGCCGACCACCTTTTTTCTAAAATAAAGTGAATAACATTTGGGGATTGGCTGCCTTTCGTCAAATGTAAAGGAGAAAGGTGACACTCCCTCTACTTCAATTCCCTTAAGTCCATATAAAAGGGACCCCCCCCCCCCCCCACTCCTCACTTCAAATCTTCTCCTATCTTTCACACCCACTCTCTCTAAAAGAATCCTTCGTTGTGTGTAGTGGTTTTGGTATCCTAAAAGAAGTCCTGGTTTTTTGTGAAACATCATTTAGAGGAATTTTTTCTTATCGAATTTAATGTTATTTATTTAATTGAACTTTTTTAGTTAGTTATAAATATGTTATTTATTAAGTAGTTTAGTTAGTTATATATAGTTTAGAAATAATAGTTTTTATTAGTAATTATTATGTATAGATTATATAATGAATAACTTAGAATTAACAAATGATTACATATAATGATTAGCTAATAATAATTAACTAATGAATATCATATTATTAACTAATCATTATGGAATAATTAATTAAGTATTAATTAATGTTTAAGTAATTATTAGCTAATAAATAAATAACAATTAACGAATGATTAACTAATGATCAAAGAATGATTAAGTAATGATTGTATAATTTTTTAATAATGATTAACTAATGGTTAAGTATTGATTAAATTATTATTAAATTATGAATAAATAAAGATTAAGTATTGATTAAAGATTTATTAAGGAATGAATAATGAATGAGTAAGTAATGACTAATTAATTATTAACTAATGATTAACTAATGATTAACTAATGATTAAGGAATGATTCAGCAATGATTAAACAATGATTAACTAATGATTAAGGAATGATTCAAGAATGAATAAAGAATTATTAACTAATGATTAACTAATTGTTCACTAATAATTAACTAATTATTAAATATTGATTAAGTAATTACTAATTATTGATTAAATAATGATTAATGAATGATTAAAGAGTTATTAAAGAATGATTAACTAATTAATAAAGAATCATTAACTAATGATTAACCCATGATTAAGTAATAATTAAAGAATAATTAATTAATGATTAAAGAATGATCAAGGAATAACTAAATAATGATTAAGTAACAATTAAACAAGGATTGAGGAATGATTAAAGAATGATTAAATAATGATTAAGAATGATTCACTAATGATTAAGTAATGAATAAAGAATCACTAACTTTTGATTTACCAATGATTAAGTAATGATTAATGATTAATTAAGTATTGATTAAAGAATGATTAAAGAATAATTAAGTAATGATTAAATAATTATTAAGGAATGATTAAAGAATTATTAAATAATGATTAACTAATGATTAAATAATTGTTAAGTAATTATTAACTAATGATTAGATAATCATCAACTAATGATTAAATAATGGTCAACAAATGATTAACTAATGATTAACTAATGATTAAATATTGATTAAATGATGATTAAACAATTATTAAATTTTGATTAACATGGAATAAATATAGGATTAAAGATGAAAAACTGGATGAAAAATAGTCTTAATTGGACATATGATTTGTTACTCCCGTGATTTATATCATTCATTCCTTATTGCATGTGTGTTTTGTTAATGTTGATGGATATGTTTTATATGATTCACATTCTCTTCATAAATGTCGAACATAGCCTTAGGAAAGTTAAAATTTGTACTAAAAACATTAGTTTCATCTTTTAGGATATAAGAAAATGTTGTAAAATTTTGGTAGCATAAATATTATATGGTTATCTAAGTAATAAAATCCTTTTTTGGATACTATAAGTGGATTTGGATTTGGAACATATGTACCTAGGGTAAAACCGAAAAACACCACATTAAGCTGGACTCGATTAGGAACTGTTGAATAGTAATAGGTCTTACTATACACCTGGTTTGACACTCCCAGGGGATATGCTTTAGATGATTCATATTTTCTTTATAAACTACTAAAATTCATTTAGGAAGATTAAAAAATATACTATAAAACATTAGTATCATATTTTAGTATATAATAAGACATTCTAAAATTTTAGTATCATGGATATTATATAGTCAACCCTCATTGTCAATAGTATTAACATAATGTTTTGGAAATTGAGGTAAAAAGAATAGAAAACATAAAATAATTTTTTACCCAAGATAAAATGAAAATTATTATCATATAAAGTGAAATGGAAAAGAACAAACCCATTAAATAACACATGAATTTTTTACAACATAAAATAAATACCTTAACATTTTTCAATAGAAAATAGTTTGGATGAGATGAGCCAGACTTCAAAAGAGAAGTAAAATCCATCTTATTTTAAAGTGGTATCTTAATAACATTTTCTAAATGGATGTACTTAAATTTTTAATTTTTAAAAGCTTTCATCCTTCTAATGATAATAATCCCCATACAGTTATTATGTCATTAGAATTCCAAAATATTTTAAAAATTCAAAAGTTAATTAGATCTCTTTAGAATATGTTATAAAGCTGCCACTTGAAAATAAGCTGGATTTTACTTATCTTCTGAAGTTAGGATCATCTCATCTAAACTATGTTCTATTGAAAAATGACAATGTATTTATTTTCTATTATAAATCCTTCATGTGTTATTTAATATGTTAGTTCTTGTACATTTCACTTTATATGATCACAATTGTCATTTTATCATGGATAAATAAACTAATTTTATGTTTTCTCTTCTTTTTTACCTCGGTTTCATAAACATTATGTGACTTATTTTCTAATAAAATTTTATATAATGAAACATTATTATCATATTTTATTATATAAAAATAAGTTCTAAAATTTCAGTATCATAAAGATTATATGGTCAACCCTCATTATCAATATTATTTAGACTATCAGAATCATGATCAAAAAACATTTTTGATGAAGAGTCATGTTTTTCTATGTGTACTACTATAGGAAGGTTATTTAAATTGATCAAGGAGATTATTATAGTATACAACCAACAAAAATGGTTATTACATATAACTGTATAACCCTATGTGAACTTTAATATATAATTTTTGGTTTCTTATGTTTAGGACTTGATCAAGTGATCAAGTCTATTAGCTATAGACATTTTCAATTCCTAGATAAACTATGGCATCTATCTTGTCCATTGGTTTTTATGAGTAGTGGTTCCAAGAAATAAATTTATTTTACTAGTGTTCATATAGTTTCATGATGGATTTATATGTTAAGGTTTCTACTATACAACAAAAACACCCAACTATACAAATATGTAGACTTACAAGAGTGGTTGAAGATGGTCTATCCTAAGAAATTGAGGCTCGTCCCTATGATGTAGAAAAGGAAAACATAGATGATATCATGGATATACATGTAAATCCTACTACCGATGATTATTTTGTTAATGATTGAATAGACAGAGACAATAGTGATGATGGGGAGGGGGGATTAGAAGTTGGGGAGGAAGTTTATAGAATTGCAGTAATTGTAAAACAGCCTCAACCCACAATAAATCATCCACCACTCTTCTCATATCAGTTGAAAGAAATGGTACATTTTAATAAATTTGACTATAATTTTCTCACACCTACTACTGATTTTCCTAGAGTTTTAGTGTATATTTTTAGTGAGATTGACAAAACATTATATGTTAGAATGGATTTTCCAAGTAAAGATGCATTGAAAAACATGATAAAAATATTTCATATAGAGAGGCATTATAGATATTTAGTTCAGAAATCAATTTGTAGAAAATACATCATATAGTGTGATAAATATGAGGATGATTTTAGATTATACTTTATGGAGATTATGGACATTTAATTTGGAGGTTAGAGGATTTCGAAGATTGAGACAACTCATACTTGTGTTCTTCTAAACCCTGCACAAGATCATACTTCATTGGATACTAAATTTTTTTCATCTATTATTTTTGAGTTGATTAAGAATTTCTAGGAAATTCCTATATCCATTTATCAAGAGAGGATACGACAAAATTTTGGTTATAATATTTCCTATAATAAGGCATGGATGGTGAAACAGAAGTCAATTGTGAAGGTCTAAGGTGATTGGGATGAATCGTATCAGGTGTTTCCATAATTTCTAGGCACACCAAGACACAATGAAAAAGTTTTATTTCATATTCATATGAATGAAAATGTTTCACAAGATAACTGACTTGATCTATCTCATGTTTTATTTCATTAGTTGTTTCGGTCATTCCTCTCATGTATTTCTAATTTGATTTTAGTAAATAGTTCATAAGATTTATGTAATGTTTCTATATATAAAATAAAAGGGCATATTATTGAATGTAGAAACTCGAGATGGAAATATTTCACCTCTTTTACATTAATTTTTTACTATGTAGAAGGAAAACTAAAAATCATGGAGTTAGTTTTTTGCATGTATCAATAGCCATTTTACCCATATTTGGGGTGTCTATTTGATATCTGATTGGCATCAAGCAATAAGTGAGGCAATCAATGAAGATCCTGATAAATAGAGACCCAAAAATTAACATCATTGGTACTACATCAGACACTTTTAGTGATAAATTTCTCTTCAGGCCCCAGATAAACATATTTGAGCAACTAAATGACATAATTTGACTCAATGGATGATCCCGATAATCCCAATGGAGATGTGAACAAGATTGGAAGCATGTGTGAAAGAAAAAATACCACATTTAAGACTAATTCACACCCAATGAAATGTAAAATACCATATTCTACTCTGATCTCCTGAAAACTGCCAAGTCAGATGTGTGGAGAAAGACGAAGCATCGCGTAAAAGGACTATCCTACACGCAAGACTCTCGCACTCCCAATACGATGTTCAATAGACTCTTTCACACTAAAACTCTTGTTCAATCCCATGGATATTTTTACCTATATATATATGGATACCCCTCCCTTAAAATAGAATGCTCCAGAAGTTAAACTGTCGCTACCGTGTGTATAAGATGACCACTTTTGCGACAACGCGCAAGTCATGGATTTAAGGTATTGGATATTTCACAATAGGTCCCCCATGGGCCCCAATTTTAGTGATACCACAGTTGCTTGACCCTCACAAATTTACTTTTTCCCTAAGGAAATTTTGTGAAAAATACCCCTCTTGCACACGAGCTTTTTCATTGTGTTGAACCTCTTTCGCACAGACCCCCTCATCTTGTGTGCAAGTCCCAAATCTTTCATACTCCCCTTAATTTAGACTCTATGGGTTTTCCTAATACTAAGGAACCATGTTTAATCTCCCCTTGCATGAACTTCCTCCATGTGTCCTTCCAGGCCTGCGCATAGTGATTTCCTTTTTCCCCGAGCAGTGCTTCGTGTTGTGTTTCCCTACCTAATGCTTCTTTGTATAGGTACACTAATAGATATTGCTTCTTCACATATCTATGCTAATGTGTACCCCTTGATTTAACACTCCTCTACCTCACTCCCATCATGCATTGCTTTTTCCTTCTCTTACCCAGTTGTGGGTTGGCACTATAAAGAGTTTCATAAAGAATGTCTTAATATTTAAGGGAGACCCAGACTAGGTGATGAATTCCGAGTATGAATCCATGAAAGGAGAGACTGATATCGCATCATCCCATTATGATAAAGGATAAAAAATAACTAAATAATTTATAAATGTCAACCACCTTTGGAAAGCGTTTATGTAGGATACATTGCAGTTGTCGCCATCGACAGCGCTCGCACAATGGTGCGCCCCAGTGGAGAGCGTTGGAAAAAAAATGGTGAACCCGATGTGAATCTTTTCTCATAAAACCATGGGGATTATTAGCATTAGAGAGATCATCATATCAGTGTGTCACTAGATCAAGCTATCTGGCACCAGGTCCCACTAATAAAATAGTGTGCCTGGCATGGAACTCGCCAAAATTTAGGGTAGTTGATCGTTGGGCATTCTGGGTTGTGATATCATTAGCTTGGATCTCTCTATCTCTTCATGGAAGACTGAATGGTTCTGGGGAACTGGGCACTAGTTTCCTATTATCCATACTGATAGCTAAATATTATTTCCTTGTATGATCTAGGATACAGGAAACTAGTCACCACCCGCCCGCAGATGTAGGGGAATGGTAGTAACAATTCGGTAATCCTACATGGATCCACCTATGCCACGACATCATCCACAACCATGGCTACCGAGTACCCACACCCTATCTCACCCTAATAATTTATCCATATGATGGTAATTTACACTCTCATATAATGATATGAATAAGAGGGGGTCATCCCACTAAGGGATATGGCCTGCCAAGATTTAGAGGATCTTGTGCCTCGCCATCACCACTGCCCCCAAGGGACACGCAGGAAACAACTACTCCTCACGCCAATATTCAACCATTTCGGGAGCCTCTCCCCAAAAAACTCTTATGAATCGTTTCCCTACACCAACAAGGTGATGTATTTTTTGAGTCATCCCGAATACAACCATCACCTAGGAGCCACCAAGGAGGGATCCCACTAGGCCACATCAATGCCACCATCTGATCCCTATGGTCGAGGAAAAGGTGGCCTATACCCCTACACTGCTGACCCTGGTTTGACTGACCCAACGCCAACATCGAACACAAGTTCGGGAGGATGACAGTTAGGGTCTATCATCTTCTACAGCTTCAGTGGCCCGTTCCACCCCCAGCACATTCTATCAGGTCCCTGCTATTACCGATTAGGGATTCACCATCACCTGATTGGGATCGAGACCCCTTCCGCCCCATAATCAGGTTGGTTTGACTCTTCCAGTAGTTAGCACGATCAATAGTCATCACGTTCCAACCTGTGATGTTGATATCTAGTACAAAGTTTCTCCCGGTACCATCACCAATCCAAGTGGATTACCTCCCAATCTTTTTAACATCCTTCATGGAGGTCCTCCCCATGTTCTCTCCAACTCCAGTGGAGTTCCTCCCCACTTCATCACTCTCAACCATGTAGGTCCTCCCTTCATATTAAGGGACCAACGTAGAGGTCCTCCCTGTGTATCCAGTGACCAGTACGAAGGTTATCCTCATACCCAAGCTTCTCAACATGAAATTCCTCCTCATTTCCCATTTTACAAATGCATGGGTGCTCCTCTCACCTAGACTCACCAAAGAAAGGTCCTACCCACTTCAACAATAATAGGTATGGAGGTCCTCCATGTATCCCATTCAGCTTAGGTGGAGGTCCTCCCTACTCCAGCACCAACCTATAGAGAGTTTTCCCCTATGTCAAAGATTTATCTTTACCTAAGGAACCGTCCTGGGGTAGGAGGGCGAACCATCCCTTTTGAGGGAAGAACTCTGAGAAACGCTAGATCATTGTGAATATACTTCACTTTTTAGATTATGATTTGGAATGTGACTCAATGATGGAACCTTCACCTTGGACCTATGTATCAAGTTATGGGGTAGGAATCCAGCGTGTAAGCTTCTTCCTTCCAAAATTTGAAATGCACCAGATCCCCAAAGCCCCCTGCAGGTACGTAAAGGTGGAGGAAGATTTGTCTATTTTCTAGGGTCTCACCATGAAATCCTTTATGTGGTCACTAGGATCATTGTCTACCTCAATACATGATCATAAAGAGTTGTTCTAGGTGATAATGGATGATGGAAACCATCCTGATCCACCACCAATGATTTCCACCTTCGTACAATAGGTAGTGGTCGACACTCCATCCAACAAGGAAGTGATGATGCAGTCAGTACCCTCTTTGTGGGATGGCCCAGTGAGTAGCAGCCTGTCATACCGCACACCATTCTCTCCACCGGCTAGTCCACTACCACAAAGGTCTATATTAGTTCCATTTCTTGTCTCTCAATCACTCCCAGTCTAGTAATGGGGAAACCGGATGTCGGATCTCGCTTCTGAGTGGAGGAACTTGTGGGATATTTTTATGAAAAATCACTTCCCTGAGATGTTTTGGCCGATCACGACTCCATACATCAACTTCCCATAGTCCCTCACCCATGATGAGGTCATGTGTTTCCTTTGGACTCTTTTGGTGACACATTTCCACCTCCATCATCATTATTTGGTCTATCTGAAGATCCAGGAGCATTATGACGATATCATCCAGCAGTGTCACATGGTTGACATGGTCTTGCTTCCCATCGCTCAACACCTTGCACCACCCAGTTTTCACCAGACCCTCTAGAAACTATGAATTCAAATCTTTATTGTTCTTTAAAGAATTATTTTTGAGGCATCCCCACATGTTCAGATTCATGGTTGGGGACAGTATGAAGCTCTCCATTTCAGTCTGATTCTACATCAGCCCGACTTGTCGAGTGATATTGAGGATATTCTACCAGGTGTAGTCATGGTAAACATGGATTAACTCAATCTTCTTAAGGATAAGTATACCAATATTGGGCTCATTTAAGAGAACCTAACCCTGGGTATGACAACCTTGGTCTTTTATTACACAATTAAACATAATTTATTACATAAACTTCACTTGATACAACATAGGAGATCGTAAGGTCTAGTGTCTTTGGGGATTAGGATCATTACATAACAACTTAAAACATGAAATGCAATATCTTTATTGAAAACATCCTTTAAATGACCACTACATTCTCTCGTACTTTGCATTGCATGGGATAACCTGAGGACATGCATAAGAAAAGGGTGAGCTATAAAGACTAGTAAGGGAATAATAATGGAATAACATGAATAATACAATACATGTTAGGCAATTGGCATATCAATAGAGCATAAGAGAAGTATAAACATAAAGGCATGATAAACCATGATAATCATAACATGGAAATGTGGTAACAACACTTAACAAGAAATTAGCATGAGCCAAGGCTCATTGCACATGGAGCATGAGTAAACCCTCATTTTACATGAAGCATGAGTAGACCCTCGTTGCACTTGAATTAGGATGAGTAAACATCCATTTCACATGATGTATCATGATACTATACTTTACCCAATGCATTGGAGCGCTATAAGGGAACACCTTTCTTAAACATTTCATTTCATGCATAAGTGTGCCACATGGATCATAAAACATTGAATCATTCAACATAATATTTTATTCCATGATAAAATAATGTGGAATACATACATGAAACTATTTAAACAATAAGTAAATGTGCATAAATTTGAATACCCTTGATAGAGAAATGGACATGGTATTCACTACACAATGACTTTAGCTTGGAAAAGCGTGGTACAATTTCGGCAGCATAACGGCGTGACATAAGAACTCATAAAAATAGTTGATGAGAGATAAAGGGGTGTCTCATAATATTTACATGACATGGACAGTAAGGGTTTAATATAGATACATGTCCCAACAAATTTAATGTAATTTAGATTCATGATACAAAATAATTTCTTGAATGTAAATAAGGGGAGAGAAATTCCTTTCGGAATTTCGGCATAGTAACAGGTGTACATGGGAGGCATTTAATGAGAGAGAAATGGGTATCCCATTATCAGAACATAAAATGGGGGAGGTTAAAATCCATAACCCAACATTTATAATTGAAATTAAAAGGGCATAAAAATTTAAAGAATATTGGACAAAAATGAGAAATGAAGAAAAACCCTTACTTGGAAGTGTGCTTCCAAAGGCTTGAGAGATGATTCTTGAGATCTTGGGTCACCTTGGAAGGATTATAGAGAGAGGAGGGAAGAGGTTTTAAGAACTCCAAAGTCTTTGAGTGAGGATTAAGTGGGATCTTGAGTGGGTTTATATAGGAAAGGTAAGGGAATTCTTTATTATTAAGGTTTGGGACACCACACATTAAACTAATCCAAACCACAAACCAACCCATGGTTTGTGCCCATGGTTTTTGTAAAAGGGAAGTGGAAAACAATATTTTATAAGTCCAAAGTCATAAATTATTAAAATAATGGGGTTGATTATGTGGAGGTGAGTTACACTCCCAAGGAAAACAATTTAAAAGGAAAAAATGTTCAATAAGTCTTGAAGGGTCCACTAAAACTTTATAAAATAAATCAAAAAAACCCAAAATCACATTATTTTTATGGTAAAACATATATTGGCCGAAAATAAAGTTTATAGTATTTTATTACATCACTATTGGGTCATTATGATGTCATAAAACACATTATATATTTAAACGGTATTTAATTTTTACCCAAAAATTTGACTGTCTCAGAAAATTATAAAAAGTCACCATTGGATAATTTTGACATCATGATTCTAGAAATAATATTAATTTTATCTAAATAATTTTCTAAATATGTTAATTTTCACTTTTAAAATAAAAACTTACATTTATCAAAAATTCATGGGTTTTCACAAAAATGGATTCCAAACCTTAATAAAAATTACAATTTCATTCATAAAATTATATGATCATTTATATTTAATAAAAATTAATTTAATAAAAATAATAATATTTTATTAAAATATTATTTAATTCAAAAATACATTAATTCATCAAAATAGATTTCTTAGTTGAACATTAACTAAAAATATTATTTTTTCTTTAAAAACTATTTACAAGGTAACAATAATAAAATGAAAGTATATTCATTATTATATAAAAAAATAATGTACATAACCATAGTACTAGGGTCTTGTTAAATAACCCCTTAAAACACCCGCATAAGACCGAAGGGTGAGGTGTGCGATGGTGACGGACTCTTGGGGTGGCTCGGATAACATCGCTCAGGTGGTAATCTCTATCAACTTCCACTTCTCCCGTAGGCGGTTCCTCTCAAGATTAACATGTTCAAGCTCAGATTGATCTTGTTCAAGATTGAAGCTCAATGACGCCACCTCCAATCCGAGCTCTGATAAATGGGCTTTGTATGTGGCACATCTACTGGATGAGGTCATCGCTTCCTTTGTCTGAGTAAATTGAATTTGTTAAAGCCCTATATTTATACTAATCGTGTGATCAATATTCAATGGCTATATTATAAATGGTCACAATTCTTAACATAAAACCAAAGATGTTGACATTTTATATAAACATTTTACATAAACATACATTTAATTATATCAAGATGGATTTCCATTAATGAAATTTTGGGTCGTTTTAATCCCCCCCCCATTAAGAAATTTCTCCCTCAAAATTTACTTTTCCCTCACTAAAATAGATATAGGTGACTCTGCATCATTACTTCCTCTGATTCCCACATCGCTTATTCAAACTTTTGGTTTCTCCACAACACCTTGATGAGGGGCATTGTATTATTTTTTAGAACATTTTCTCTATGACCTAAGATCTTCACTGGTTTCTCCTCATAAGAAAGATCATCCTCTAACTGTACCACCTCTGAAGAGAGTACAAGTTAAGGGTTCGGTATGTACTTCCTTAATAAGGATACATGAAAGACATCATGTACATTGGCCATAGTAGGTGGATGTGCTAGTCGATTGGCTAGAACCCCGACACGATCAAGAATCTCAAAGGGGTCGATGTACCTTCGACTTAACTTCCCTTTCTTTCCAAACATCATGACCTTCTTCCATGGAGATATGCATAGAAATACCATGTCTCCAACTTTAAACTCAAGGTCTTGTCTAAGGTTATCTTCATAACTCTTCTGTCGACTCTGGGATGCCTTGATATGCTGCTGAATGGTTTTCACCTTCTACACCATTTCTTCGACCATTTCTGGTCCACGATGCTTACGCTCAACGACCTCGTCCCAACACACCAGTGTTATGCACCTTTTCCCATAAAGGGATTCATATAGTGCCATTTGGATGATCTAGTGGAAACTGTTATTATAAGAGAACTCAACCAGAGGAAGATTTTGATCTCATCCTCCTTCAAAGTCCATTGAGCACACTCTCAACATGTCCTCAAGTGTTTGGATAGTCCGCTCAGATTGGCCATCAGTTTGAGGATGATAGTCCATACTGAAGATCAGTTTAGTATTCAAATCATGTTAAAGACTCCTCAAAAATTTATAGGTGAATCTTGGATTTTGATCGGACACAGTAGATAGTGGTACTCCATACAACCTTACCACTTTTTTGATATATATCTGTGCCAGTTTATCCAATGATAAATACTCTTGAATAGCAATGAAGTGTGTAGTCTTTGTAAGACGATCCACAATAACCCATATTGCATTGTTGCCTTTGGATGTCTTCGAAAGTCCGGTGACAAAATACATGGTGATGTTCTCTCATTTCTATTCTGGTATGGGAAATGGTTGCATCATCCCCTTAGACTTATGCCTCTATACCTTCACTTGATGACACACCAGGCACTTTGATGTATATTCAGCAATCTCCTTCTTTATATTATCCCTCCAATAATTCTCTCAGAGATCTCGATACATCTTTGTGTTTCCTGGGTGAATAGAGAAATTTGAACTATGTGCATCATCCAAAATTTCCTTCTTCAACTCCAGACTTGATGGAACACATAGTATTTTCCCAAATATCACAATTCCTTCTTCATTAACATTAAACTCTGAGGATTTCCCTTTTCTGATGGCGTCCACTTTTTCCTGAATTCCCACATCATCCTTTTAAGCATCCTTTAACCTTTCCAAAAGTGACAGTTGAGCAATAATTTATGAAAGTATTGATTATGTTCCCTTATTTATGATTATCATGTCCATATTCATCAAATATAAGAAGATTGGATCCTTTTCAATTCTCATCAATAATAGAATCGTTGGGTCCTTTCTACTTAGGGCATCTGCCACCTTGTTCGCTTTCCCGGGGTAGTAATGGATTAAGCAGTCGTAGTCTTTTATCAGCTCTAACCATATTCATTGGTGCATGTTAAAATCTTTCTATGTAAATATATACTTGAGGCTTTTTTGGTCCATATATATTTCACACTTCTCCCCAAAGAGATAATTCCTCCAAATTTTCAAAGCAAAGATCACTGTAGCCAATTCGAGGTTATGTGTTGGATAATTCTATTCATGAACTTTCAATTTCATTGAAGCATAGGAAATGACTTTGTCATTTTTCATCAACACACATCCCATTACATTCTTCAAAGCATCGCTTAATACCACAAAAAGTTCTCCACTTGTGGGTAAAGTGAGCATGGATGCAGTAATAAGACTCCTTTTCAACTCTTTGAAGCTTTATTCACATTCATCACTCCAAGAAAACTTTACTCCTTTCCAAGTTAGCTTGGTAAGAGGGTTAGAAAATCATGAGAAATTTCTCACAAATCGTCGATAATATCCAGCTAACCCCAAGAATAAACGGATATTTGTTACCGATGTTGGCCTCAAACATCCCTCAATTGCATCTGTTTTGAAGGGATCCACAGATATCACATTGCTTGCGATGATATGGCCTAAGAATGAGACCTCCTTCAACCATAAATCACACTTGATGTACTTTTCATAGATATTCTCCTTCTGCAAGGTCCCTAGTATAGTTCTTAGATGCTCCTCATGATCCTACTTGGTTTTAAAGTATATCAGAATATCATCTATAAAGACTTCCACAAATTTGTTGAGGTAATATCCAATGACTTTATTCATCAAGTCCATGAAGATTGCTGGAGAATTAGTGAGTCCTAAAGGCATCACTATGAATTCATAGTGCCCATATCTTGTACAAAAAGCAGTCTTGGGGATATCTTCCTTCTTAACCCTTACTTGATAATATCCCTACCGCAAATCCACCATGGAGAAGTATTGTGCTCCACAAATCTGATCAAAAAAGTCATAAATTCATGGAAGAGGATACTTTTTCTTTATCGTGATTTTTTTGAGCTCATGATAATCGATGTAAAGGTGCATTGACCCATCCTTCTTCTTGATGAAGAGTACTGGTGCACCCCATGGTGAAGTACTTGGGTGTATAAACCCTTTATCCAGATTCTCCTGTAGTTGTTTATTCAGCTCCTCAAACTCCACAACAGCCATTCTATATGGACTCTTGGATATTTTCAATTCCCTAGGTATAAGATCAATTGAGAATTCAACATCTCTTCTAGGAGGAAGACCAGGCAATTCCTTGAGAAACACTTCAGTGAATTCCCTCACAATATGCATGTCTTCAAGGATGGTTGCCTCCTTAGACTCAATCATATGAGCCATATATGTTTTCTCATAGGGTAGTAATATCCATGCTTGAGATGATGGATCCAAAAAATATTCATCTTCCTCATTGCACTTGTAAATAATCAGGGGTCGATTCTCCACATTGAGAGTGATTTCCATCTCACGACAATTTATGTTGACTCTATATAAGGAAAGACAATCCATGCTAATAATTTCATTAAATTACACCAGAGAGAGTATGAAGAGGTTCTCCGAGAATTTAAATCCACATATTATGACAGGGGGGTAGTTATATTCATGGGATGCAATGACTTCCCCATTTGTCATACTCACCGACATCTTCACTTTCATGATTTGTGGTGGTGTTGGGATTGTTCTACTAAACTTTTGAGATATAAAAGAATGTGTAGAACCTAAATAAAAAAGTCTGTTCACTATTCTTGAATGAATAACTAGTGTACCTATCACCACTTCATTGTCGGAGTTCACTTCAGTAGTAGTGATGGAAAAAACTCACCCTTGCTGCCTTGGAGGTTGTTGGTTTCCTCCTAAAACCCTTGGCTTAGGGCACTGATTTGCAAGATTCTCTGGTTATTTTCAGTTTTAGCAATGAACCATGCGTTTAGGTTCGAATGGATAATTTCTCTCCTCTATCACTACCATGAGTCTTTCTTGCCGACAGTTAATAGTCAGGTGCCCTTCTCTTCCACACCTAAAGCATTTCCTCATCCCCTTCAGGAAATTTCTAGGGTGCTTCTTTCTGCACCTTTGGCAAGTGGGGTGCTGGATCTTCTTAGCACCATTTTATTTATCCATCAGACCAACAGAATTGAAGTCCACCTTATTCTTCTTATCCCCATGATACCCCTAAGATTATATGATCTCCATTTTGACCTTGAGGGAACATCGGACAATTTCCTCATATCTTTCGAAGTCACGGATCGCCAGTGCTTTTTGCAGGCTAGGTTTCATCCCACCAAAGAAGCGGTCAACCTTGCATTCTGGGGTAACAACAATGTAGGAAGCGTATCGTGCAAGCCTTGTGAAGTTTTCATCATATGCTCCAACAGATTTTTCATCTTTTTGATTGAGGGAAAGAAAGTCCCTTTTCATCTTAAGCCGGAGGGTGCATGGAAAATATTTATCAAGAAACATCTTCTGGAAATCCTTCCATTCCAACGCATTGATCTCCTCCTTAGGCTTTGTATTTTTGATCAACGTCCACCATTGATCAGTTTCACCCTCCATATGATAAGCAGCCAAGAGAATCTTCTCTTGTTCAGAACATTGAAGGATGGAGAAGATTTTTTCAATGGAGTTGATCCATTGTTCAGCGATTGAGGGATCGGATGATCCATTAAAAGTAGGAGGCCTTTGTCTCATGAAGCTCTCGATAGTGACTTGTTCTTTCTTAGGGGGGTTGAACGTTCCTCTTGACCCATGTTTCTATTCAAATCTTGAGTTATCTGAGAGATAATCATGACAAAGTTCGTGATTCCCATTCCCATTGGATTGTATATCTCATTAGTACAGTCATCACATTGATATTCACATCAGTTGTTATCCCCAGTCCTCTTATTACCGGCCATTGGCTGGAATAAAAGGAAAGTTAGGGGTAACACATAAAGGGTAATACAATAAAAAAACTGATGACCTATAAATAACTTTTATTTCCTTAACATATGAATCTATTGGATTCATCCTATGTTATCCATGATCTACTTTCTAACATATATTCTTAGGGCATTTTTCTTATCCCTTAATAATGGTTCATACTAAGCTTGTGAATTTACCAAAGTGTATCCTCTGGGAGTGTCATAACCAAGAGTGTATCAAGTCCCATTTTCGTGCATCAGTTCTCATTAGAGTCTAGCTCAAATCGGTGTTTTCAGGTTTTACCCCTAGGATACATTTGTGCCAGAGCCGTCTCTGCCTGCTCGTATCCAGATAGGGATGTATTTTCTTGATAAAACACTTACTCAATACTCACCAAAACTTAGGGATGTTTTTATTATACTTAGTCTTGTATCGAAGTCTTTACTAGGGTTTTCTAATCCTAATCCCAAAAATAACTAAACCTGTCATCTGATACCAACTATGACAACCATGGTATTTTATTACACAATTGAACATAATTTATTACATAAACTTCACTTGATAAAACATAGAATATCAAGAGGTATAGTGTATTTGGGGATTAGGATCATTAAATAACAACTTAAAACATGAAATACAACATATTTATTGAAAAAATCCCTTACATGACTACTACATTCCCTCATACTTATCATTTCATGGGATAACCTGAGGACATGCATAAGAAAAGGGTGAGCTATAAATCCCAGTAAGGGAATAATCAAGGAATAAAATGAGGAATAAAATACATGTTAGGCAATAGGAATATCAATAGAGCACAAGATAAGAATAAATATAAAGGCATGATAAATCATGATAATCATAACATTGAAATGTGGCAACAACACTTAACATGGAATTAGCATGAGCCAAGGCTCATTGCACATGGAGCATGAGTAAACCCTCATTGCACATAAAGCACGAGTAAACCATCATTTCACTTGAATTAGAATGATTAAACTCCCATTTCACATGATGTATCATGATATTATACTTTACCCAATGCATTGGAGCACTATAAGGGTCCATCCTTCTTAAACATTTCATTTCATGCATAAGTGTGCCACATGGATCATAAAACTTTGAATCATTCAACATAATCTTTTATTCCATGATAAAAAAATGTAGAATACATACATGAAACTCTTTAAACAATATGTAAATGTTCATAAAGGTGAATACCCTTGATAGAGAAATGGGCATGGTATTCACTACACAATGACTTTGGCTTGGAAAAGCACGGTGCAATTTCGGCAGCATAACGGCATGACATAAGAACTCATAAAAATGGTTGATGAGAGATAAAGGGGTGTATCATCATATTTACATGACATAGACAGTAAGGGGTTCATATAGATACATATCCCAACAAATTTAATAGAATTTAGATTCATGATACAAAATAATTGCTTGAATATAAATGAGGAGAGAGAAATTTCTTTCAGAATTTCGGCATAGTAACGGGTGTACATGGGAGGAATTTAATGAGAGAGAAGGGGGTATAATATCATAAAAACTTCAATAGGGTAGTATTTTGTAGGTAAGAAAACATACCCCAACATTTATAATTGAAATTAAAAGTTCATAACAATTTAAATAATATTGGACAAAAATGAGAAAGGAAGAAAAACCCTTACTTGGAAGTGTGCTTCCAAAGGCTTGAGAGAGGCTTGAGAGAAGCTTCTTGGGAGATTGGGGAACCTTGGGAGGATTATAGAGATAGGATGGAAGAGTTTGGACGAACTCCAAAGGCTTTTAGTGAGAAGTAATTGGGGGATTGGGTGGGTTTATATAGGAAAGGTGATGGAATTCTTTATTATTTAGGTTTGGGACACCTCACATTAAACTAATATAAACCACAAACCAGCCCATGGTTTCTGCCCATGGTTTTTGGAAAAGGGAATTGGAAAAAAATATTTTATAATTCCAAAGTCCTAACTTCTTAAAATAATGGGGTTGCTTATGTGGAGGTGAGTAACACTCCCAAGGAAAACAATTTAAAAATACAAAATGTTTAATAAGTCTTGAAGGGTAAACTAAAGCTTTGTAAAATAAATCAAACAAACCAAAAATCACATTATTTTAATTTTAAAACATATATTGGCCGAACATAAAGTTTATAGTATTTTATTACATCACTATTGGGTCATTATGATGTCATAAAACACATTGTATATTTAAACGGTATTTAATTTTTACCCAAAAATTTGATACTCTCAGAAAATTATGAAAAATTCACCATTGGATAATTTTGAAATCCTGATTCTAGAAATAATATTCATTTTATCTAAATAACTTTCTAAATATTTTAATTTTCACTTTTAAAATAAAACTCGACATTTATCGAAAATTCATGGGTTTTGAAAAAAATGGCTTTCAAACCTTAATAAAAATTACAATTGCATTCATAAAATTATACGATCATTTATATTTAATAAAAATTAATTTAATAACAATAATAATATTTTATTAAAATATTATTTAATTCAAAAATCCATTAATTCATCAAAATATATTTCTTAGTTGAACATTAACTAAAAATATTATCTTTTCTTTAAAAACTATTTACAAGGTAACAATAATAAAATGAAAGTATATTCATTATTATATACAAAAATAATGTAAATAACCATAGTACTAGGTTATTTTTAAATAACCCCTTAAAAGACCTGCATAAGACTAAATGGTGAGGTGTGTGATGGTGACATACTCTTGGGGTGGCTCGGATAACATTGTTCGGGTGGTAATCTCTATCAACTTCCACTTCTACCATAGGCGGTTCCGCTCAAGATTAACTTGTTCAACCTCAGCTTGAGCTTGGTCAAGAGAAAACCCCAATGACGCTGACTCCTTTCCGAGCTATGACAAATGGGATTCATATAGTTCACATCTACTGGATGATTCCATCACTTCCTTTTTCTGAGTAAATTGGATTTGTTAAAGACCTGTATTTA
The DNA here is from genome assembly GCA_963277665.1 of Viscum album. Lineage (NCBI taxonomy): Eukaryota > Viridiplantae > Streptophyta > Magnoliopsida > Santalales > Viscaceae > Viscum > Viscum album. The sequence continues at coordinate 293,349,745 of OY728144.1, forward strand.
TACTAATCATGTGATCACTGTTCAATGGCTATATTAGAAATGGTCACAATTATTAACATAAAACCAAAGAAGTTGAAATTTTATATAAACATTCTACATAAAGAGACATTTAATTATATCAAGAGGTATTTCCATTAATGAAATTTTGGGTCGTTACACTGGGAATAGCGTAACATCTATTGGATCCCCTGAGCATTGGCACTCGCCAAAAAAGACACTTGCTTGCCCTTAGTGAAACTACTGAGTCATTGCGGCTCAGTTGGGACCCCAACAGGGGAAAAGGGCACATCGGTACCATTAATACTTCTAACCCATCTGTCTTAATGCATAAAATGGAAGATGATCTTGAGAAGGCTATGCTAATTTAATAAATCACAGGATAGAATAATATCATTGATGAGATCCTCATTCAGTTTCTTTAATAATGGATCCAAGATTACGATGATCCTCAGTATGATCCAATCCACCCACCACTGGGGTATCATGGGAAACCACAAGTTCTTCTCAACAAATTTCTTCTCGTTGATCCCAACAACCTTGTGCATCCCAACAGGTTAGAGGTCAAAGTTTATGGAAAATGATTGTGGTATGAGTCACCAAACCTCCCGATCTGCATGAGAATATTCTCTAAGACCCGACTCCATAAGAAATTCCTCCAGCCACTCTGTAGGATATCCCTCCAGTAGTTCCTTAGGTTGTTCCTCTAGCATCTCCATGAGTCATTGAGACATATTATTATGTTAAAGAACCTATAAATGCACTAGTGATTTGGGATCCTCACCAAGATAGGAATCCCTACCAGGTGGATCTGATGGATGCTCTCATATCTTACCTCAAGGCCTTTGAAACGCGAATGATGGCAATCCCACCTGATGGCAAGCCATATCTGATATGGGTAGATGATATGCCAACACCCTAGGATTTTTGTATCCCCATGTTCTCCACCTTCAATGGAATGGGTGACCCACTGTATCATATGACCCACTTCATCTCATGATGTGAACCCATGCTTGGAACTCCAGCACAGTAGGAAGCATCCAAGCTTCAGTGTTTCATACAGACATTTGAAGGGCCCACGTTTGTCTGGTACAACTAGTTACCGATCATGTCTATATATGGTTGGGAGGATCTTTGTAGAAAATATCTTTATCAGTTCAGATCTACCACATAGAATACTAGTATTTATGACCTCTTCAATTGTAAACAATGTCCATATGAGCATGTTGCAGACTTTTTCACCATATGGAAAGACCTCATGTATTCACTCGATATGCCACCGACTCAGGTTCAACTATTAAAGATGTGAGTGGGGAACTTGAATATTGAAATGGTCACATCTCTCATCACTCGGAATTTCCCAAGTGGGTTTTGGGATTTTTTTGACAAGGGTCAACACCTAGAGGAAGCTTTGTAGCATGCCAAGAAGGCATGTTCGTTTCCTCCCACAGCTCCTACAAGAAGAAACGCTAAGGCTGATACTGCTACCATTATATAGGTAGAGGCCCCTATACCACTAGATTTATTATTTATAGTTCCATATCCACATCTTTTCTGAGGGACACAACCTAAAGCCCAGCCTCAGTCTCATCATCACTTGCCCAAAAATTGGTAGGCACCACTACATAATGTAACACCACCACCCAAGTAAGATAATCAGGTTCCACCTCCTCACCAGGATCCATCGACTTGTCAAGGCCAGGCTCCCAGAGTTTCTTTCCCATATTGGAGAAACTAAACCTAATCATTAGATGAGGCTCAGGTCCTCAGTTATTTCCAAAGTTCCCTAGATCGGGGGATACTAATGTTTCTAGACTATAGAGGACCCCAAGAGGCCGATCTCACTGATCGCCCCAACTACTACCCCTACCACTGATTCCTATAATATAATCTCAAGTAGTTTTATGTGTTCAAGTACTGGCTTTAGGACCAGGTCAACAATAATGTAGTTAGGTTGGTCCATGCACCGACATAGGTGGAATGTATCTCTATAGATATGGACAATGACAGTGAGGGTGAATGACAATAGGTCTCCAGTAACCGGTCTTAGAAGTATGACAATTGGTTTACCCATAGGGCAGTCGCTCGCACCCATGGTATCATCCATTCCCATTTAAATCAACCTAATACTTCTGAATTCATCATGATTTCTACTATTGCTTCTTCTGAATCTACATATCAACCTTCTGCTTCTTATAATATCATGTGTTGTCAGCACAAGAGGAATCAAATCCCCCCCCCCCGGTGTCGAAGCTATCTCATGGTCTCGGTGACTTCATGCCTCCAAATATGGGAGTATTCCCTAGGATCCACCTAGTATTAGAGGATTCCTCAAGTGATGATCAAAAGTATGCCTCAGTGAATACTGTCAAACTAGTGGACCCTTATATGGTTCTCGATGATGAGGACCTCTAGGTTGGTCCCACTAATGTCCCTAGTTGATGACATCATTGACATAGTCATGGCTATAAAAACTATCGTAATAATCAATATAGTATTTCTAGCCAGGCCATGCATGCTACTGAGACCAGACGGTAGGCTCAGCGTAGATCTGAACATGCACAGTCCTCTCATCCTGACTTTTGAGGCTTACAACCACCACCATTCATGTTACTCAATCAAGTAGAGTCACTACGACTACGCTATTCTCAATCATGCTCAAATATGGCCAGAACTCAGTCATATGACTGTCAGTCGGTAGTCATTTTGTGTGGTTCAACTAGAAAGTAGTAGGATATCCCCATCACTAGCTAGAATCTTTTGGTTTGACCAGACACTCACATCATACCATCTACTTTAGAGAAACTCCCTATGAGTAGAAATGTGCACCTATCACGGAAGTATGATGTCCTTAAGAACCTTTCCAACTTATTCGAATATATTTATGAATCTCTTGTAGATGATATGAAAATACCCCTTTAGATCAAAATAGCGGTAGCGGTTGTGGATTCCTTCTATATTGAGGAAGTTGAGTGAGTATAATTCCAATCCATCATATCATTCTTAGGAGAAGATGAAGGCTCACCTATATAGGGGCACATTCTACCATTGTACATCACTGGGCAATTTAATAGCATGGAAATCCACCTCTATTTTTTGACATAGGTTCTAGGATCAATCTCATCCCGACCCAGATGCTCCATAATCTAGGAATGACTGAAGAAGATCTAAGTCCCTATGACCTAAAGATTCAATTTTATGACTAGATAGATTAAAGGACATGTGAAAAGATCCACCTGAATACCTCGTTAGGTGGCATGATTTTTAGTACTGAGTTCATGGTTGTCTCGTAAGACACCAACTATAATGCATTGATGTGTAGGCCTTGGTTCCACCTGCATTTATCAGTTCCCTCCTCATATCACCAATGCCTCAAGTACCCACTTAATGGTCAAGTGGGTGTACTCCAGGGTAATGCATATCCCTTTTCCTATTGTGAAGCCCATTATTTAGATGATAACTATTATAATAGAAAGTAAAATATGGTTCAAACCAATGATATCGATCAAAATACTCCTTCATATGACCCATGGGAAGACTTGGACAATGATTTTGTCCTCCCGATTCACTGGTTGGAGGCCAAACCCCTAGACTTGGCACACTGATTTTTTGTTTTTGGGAAAAGGGGAAGCATGTTCTCATGTACAAGTAATTCCATAAGATCGCATCATACTTCTACAAAAATTAGGCTTGAGTGAATCCAGAACCCCTTACCCCTATAATGTATCTGTACATTCGACCCATGGAAATAGCAATACACCATACTTACTTGTTCTTCCAGTCCGGGTTAAACCAACTCAAGATGACATGCCACTACTACTTTTATATTATCAAGCATGTCCCCTTGGGTCGAAGGCCTAATGGGATTGGGTTGACAGATTTTTTCGACATGGTATCAACAGTGCATGAGTCTCCTAATGAAGATTCCACCACTATTTAGGCCAGTACCTACATTCCCCCAGGGTCAAATAACTCTAAATATTTTCCTCCTACTGATGATCCTCTTACCTGAGATGATGAAGAGGAACTAGAGGATTCTCCTCCCACATTTTAAGAAGGTTGTTCCACCACCATCGATGAGTTGGAATAGGTGAACCTCAGTACCAAATTAGACCCAAGGTTGACACTAATCAGTGCAGTTATGCCTATGAAAGAACAACAATAGTATGTGGACTTCCTAAAGAAGCATTGTGTTGTATTTTCTTGGGTCTATGATGAGATTCTGAGACTAGATCCCCAGGTATTCATACACCATCTTGGCCTCTTGATAAGAAATTTTAGGTACAAATAGATTCCCAAAAAGATGCACCCTTATCATGGTTTCATGGTCGAGGCCGAAGTTGATAATCTCATCAAAGATAACTTTTTCAAGGAAGTCCAATACCCCATATGGATGGGTAATATTTTCCCCATAAAGAATAAGAATGGACATATCATATTCTTAATCGACTTCTTGGATCTCAATTTTCACTATCTGAAGGATGGTTTTCCCCTTCCTCTGACCAATTTATTGATTGGGGCCACTACTGGATTCCTAACCCTCTTCTTCATGGATGGATATTCTAGGTATAATCAAATCTAGATGTCCCCTGAGGACAAGAAGTCCACCACCTTCAGGGCACCGTAGGGAACCTTTCTCTATCAGGTAATTCCTTTTGTTTTGAAGAATACATGATTGATTTATCAGTGTTCTATACACCAAATATTCAAACTGATCATCGGGACATTGGTGGAATTCTATGTGGATGATTTAGTGGTAAAATCCCTCTAGTGTTAGGACTATATCCAAGATCATGAAAAATATTAGGCTTCCTTCACTCCCTACATCTGAAGATGAACCCCTTGATGTGTGCCTTCAAGGTTACCTCTATAAAGTTCCTTATATTTTTCTTCAAATATAGAGACATCATGGTTGATCCAGAGAAGTTCAAGCCTATTAGTTAGATTCCCCCTTCAAGAAACCTTCAAGAGCTCTGAGGTTTTCAATGAAACTTATCCTACATACACTGATTCATTGTGAATCTAGCTGGAAAGTGTAATACCTTTTTTAGACTCATGAATAAAGGTGTAATATATCATTGGGATGAAGAGTGTCGGACTGATATTGAAGAGATAATGCAGTATCTTCTCTAGCCTCCAATTTTGATGTCACCCATCTCTAGAAAGCCATTAGTCCTTTATGTTACATTCCTAGAACAATCACTCTACACCCTTCTCACCCAAAATAATAATAAGGGGATAGATAATAGTTTTTACTATCTCAACCGCATGTTCCTCGACACAGAGACTAGATATTCCTCTATCGATAAAAGCTACCTCATGCTGGTTTTCACAGTGCAGAAGGTATGACATTATCAATAGTGTCATGAGATATGGTTGGTGTCCCGTGTGGATCCACTAAAGTACATTATAAACCACCCTATGTTGATAGTATATCTAGATCAGTGAGCAGTGATCCTTCAGTAGTTCAATATAAGGTTCGTTCCACATAATTATGTCAAGTGTTAGGTGATGGAAGACTTTCTAGTCACCTATCCAGCCCCCACAGAGTAGTCTCTAGATCTTGATTTTCTTGAAGAGTCCATCCACTCAGTGGATAAAACCATTCCATGTTGGAAGATTTACTTTAATGGTACCTCATATAGCTCCACCGACAGAAGAATCAATGGTCCCATACTCAACAGAGTAGGCATGTTCATCATCTTCATCATGCCTACATAGGTTTTTCTTCCCTATTAGTTCTTGTTGTCAGAAGGTTTCCCAAATAATGAGGTGGAGTATCAAGATCTAATCATTGGTCTCTAACTGACCCTCTAGATTGATTTTCCCCACCTATATGTGAAGGGGGGTTCTAAACCGGTCATCAAGTAGATCAACAGTGACTATGTCTTTAGAAAGCCAAAATGTGCTCCCCTGTTAGATCGCACTCACTAGCTGATGGCCCGGTTCTCTTCTCGACTAGAAATCACTCATGTTCTTTGATCACAAAATGGTCAAGATGATTCCTTGTACAAACTTTCCACATCTCTCACTGATCCTAACCAGGACTATTTTATTATTCATGTGGTGTATTGAAAGTTCATCACTCTCGTCACTTCAGATGATAATGACATCTAGCGGGTGTTTCCGATGCTTTCGCCGGGGTGCGCATGTCTATCTGTGAGGATGTGCTGCTGTTTCCCTACATTCCCGCTTTCCAAAGGCAGGAAACATCCGCTCCTTGTTCAGGGATGTTTTCTCCTTGATCGAAATGGGATGATGGGATGTCGGTTCTTCCTTCTGTGGATTCCTCCTCAAAACTCGTCACCTAGTCCGGGTCTCCCTCATAGATTTAATACGTTGTTCGTGAATCTCATTCCCAATGCCATATCTTCATGGACAACAGTTAATTATACTACTTCTATCAAGACATTCCATGGGATCTTGACATGGTAGCGACCTTAGGTCGGAGTAGATGACAACATCAGGCATGTCAGGGAATCTCTGGGTGCGTGGACATTGGGGAACCTGTATTCTTCCTCATGAGAGGGCATCTCAAGGGTGCATAACCCGAGGCATCCCACGTCTAATGCAGGGAATCATATGCCATAGGCATGTCCCTGAGGTTTTTCTCAGCTTCCCATGTTTAACATGGGTTATGCCGCGAGTTTGATGTCTTGGGGAGACGGTTACGTAAAAGGTGTTTCATCTGAGGTTTTCCTCAGGAATCTCATGTTTATCACGAGGTATGTCGTGAGTTTAACGTCTTGCGGAGATGGTTACGCCAAAGGCGTGTCATCCGAGGTTTTCCTCAGGCATCTCATGTTTATCATGAGGTATGCCTCAAGTTTAAAGTCTTGTAGAGACGGTTATGCCAAAGGCATGTCATCTGAAGTTTTCCACAAGCATCTCATGTTTATCACGAGGTATGCCGCGAATTTAACGTCTTGCAGAGACGGTTACGCCAAAGGCATGTCATCCTAGGTTTTCCTCAGGCATCTCATGTTTATCATGAGGTATGCCTCAAGTTTAACGTCTTACGGAGATGGTTACTCCAAAGGCGTGTCATCCGAGGTTTTCCTCAGGCATCTAATGTTTATCACGAGGTAGTCTGTGAGTTTAACGTCCTGCGGAGATAGAATAATAGTGATCAGAACGTCCCATAGAGACGGATCAGATTAGTATATCCCAAGGGGGGAATACCTGGAAGATGGATGGATCAGGACGCCCAATGAGGATGGATCCAAGGTGGTGCACTCCAAGGAGGGGAGATTTCACACCGTAATGGCTGATCTGAACACCATTGAGGGTGGATCAGGGAGTGTGCACCCCAGGATGGGGGACACCATGGTTTACCATTGACTGAGATTGAACCTCATGGAGGTTTCCTATGTACCCTGTGTAGACAATAGGGATCAAAACCCATGTAGTTCAAAGGGGTGATGAATCAGGGTGTACATAGAGGACAATGACCCGGAGACATAATGGGGCTTACGCGTGGATAGCTGCCCAAGAACTGCTAGGAGCAGCGAGGAGGGTGGATGACATGATCCCACCGGGATGTGGCGGCCCGGGTGAGAATCAGGATGGATGATGGATGGATGAATGAAGTGGAGGAGGAATGAAATGGGACCATCTCAAGGGCAACAGTGAATATAGGCTTGAGCCTCGAAGAGACCTCCTACGTATCCCCGTGGTAGGGAATCAAAGTCTGCGTAGTTTGGGATGGTGTTGGTGAACCGACGTGAAGGTGGACCTTGGTCTGATGGGTGTCGTCAGCGAACTGACGTGAAGGTGGACCTTGGTCTGATGGGTTTCATCAGCGAACCGACATGAAGGTGGACCTTGGTTATATGGGTATCATCAGCAAACTGACGTGAAGGTGGACCTTGGCCCGGGTGGATGGTGGGATTGAACCTCATGAGGTTTCCTACGTACCATGTCGTGACCTGGATCAAAGACCTAGTAGTTATTAATGGTGTGTTGGCGAACCGACGCGAGTGAGGACCTTGGTCTAGATGGTGTGGGGCTTATAAACTAGGTTTCCCAGGTGTTGGCGAACCGACGTGAAGGGGGTCGGAGTGACCAAAGGGTGGTGGGCTTGAACCTCATGAGGCTTACTACGTACTATGCCTTGAAATGGATCAAATTCCATGTAGTTCAGGTGAAAATGGTGGGTGTCGGCAGACCGACGTGAAGAAAGGACCTTGGTCCGATGGGTGCCGGGCTTGAACCTCAGGGAGGCTTCCTACGTACTGTGCCTTGACATGGATCAAAGTCCTCGTAGTTCGGGAAGGGTTTTGTCAGTGAACCGAAGTGAAGGTGGACCTTGGTCCGATGGGGGTGGGCTTGAACCTCATGAGGCTTCCTACGTACCATGCCTTGACATGGATCAAATTCGTCGTAGTTCGGGATAGTCACAACAGCTTACCGTCGGACTGGAATGCAGTTTAACATCATGCGGGACGAGGGTGGAACCTGATGTGAAGAAATGAAGGGTGGTGGGCTTGAACCTCATGGAGTCTTCCTACGAACCATGCCTTGACATTGATCAAAGTCCTCGTAGTTAAAAATGAATGTATAGTTTAATGTCATGCGGGACAGGGGCATGCAATTTAACATCATGCTGGATGAGGGCATCCAGTTTAACGTCATGCTGGAAGAGGGAATACAGTTTAACGTCATGCTGGATGGGGGCATACAGTTTAACGTCATGCTGGACGGGGTCATAGAGTTTAACGTCATGCTGGACGGGGGCATACAGTTTAACGTCATGCTGGACGGGGGCATACAGTTTAACGTCATGCTAGATGAGGGCATACAGTTTAACTTCATTCTGGACGAGGGCATTGTCATGGTCAATTCTTACTTTAATCCCACATGAGTCATGCTTGGTGTGAGAAACAAGAGGCAGTAGAGACCTGACGATCACGTCGCGAAGGGTGCATCTGTGAGAAGTGAGCAGGGGCTTATGCGTTAGGCGGCCCATAGTGCTGGGACTTACTCTAGGATGGAGGCCCGAGGAAAAGGATGATGGTGGTTTTGGTCTTGAGCCTTGAATAGGCTTCCTACATATCCTCGTGGTAGGGAATCAAAGTCCACGTAGTTCTTCTGATAACGGTTTAACGCCGATTGGGGGTTTTAACGGCTTACCGCTGGATTGGGTCATAAAGGATTACCGCTGGATAAGGATGTGAATGGCTTACCGCTGGATAGGATCACAACGTCTTACCGTTGTATAAGGATGTCAACGGCTTACCGCTGCATAGGATCACAATGTCTTACCACTGATTGGGATCAGAATAGTGGATGGGGCTTACACGAGGAAGCTTCCCAGGTGCCGCTAAGGAGCGGAACTGGTGAATGGGGCTTACGCTAGGAAGATTCCCGGGTGCCACTAAGGAGTGGTAATAGTGAATGGGGCTTACGCTAGGAAGCTACCCGGGTGCCGCTAAGGAGCGGCACTGGTGAATGGGGCTGATGCTAGGAAGCTGCCCGGGTGCCGCTATGGAGCGGCACTGGTGAATGGGGCTTACGCTAGGAAGCTGCACGGGTGCTGCTAAGGAGCGGCAATGGTGAATGGGGCTTACGCTAGGAAGCTGCCCGGGTTCCGCTAAGGAGCGGCACTGGTGAATGGGACTTACGCTAGGAAGCTTCCTGGGTTCCTCTATGAAGTGGCACTAGTGAATGGGGCTTACTCTAGGAAGCTGCCCGGGTGCCGCTATGGAGCGGCACTAGTGAATGGGGATTACGCTGGGAAGCTACCCGGGTGCCGCTATGGAGCGGCAATGGGGAATGGGGATTACGCTAGGAAGCTGCCCGGGTGCCGCTATGGAGTGGCAATGGGGAATGGGGATTACGCTAGGAAACTGCCTGGGTGTCTTCCTCATCTCTGGTAATGAGGGCTTCCCAACCCATTGGTGAATTGAGGCATTCACCTATGCACTAGTGCACAAGTGGGATAATGCCAAGGGGCGTTGGAATTATGCCACTGTAATCATGGCATTAGGCATCTTATGCTTGGAGAATAAGGCATCTCTTGTTTAATGGAAGAGGCATCCTATGTTTGGCACATAGGGTGTACTACAGTTTATAGTCTTGTTGATGGGACTGTTGGCATCTCATGCTTGAAGCATAAGGCATCTATCGTATAGGGAAAGAGGCATCCTATGTTAGGAACATAGGGTGTACCACAGTTTAGAGTCTTGTAGGTAGGACTATTGTTATCTCATTCTAGGATCATAAGGCATCTCTTATTTGGAGCAAGAGTCATCCTATGATTGGAACATAGGGATTCCTACAGTTTAAAGTCATATAGATAGGACTATTGGAATCTCATGCTAGGAGTATGAGGCATCTCTTGTATTAAGCAAGAGGCATCCTATGATTTGAACTTAGGGAGAACTACAGTTTAGAGTCTTGTAGGTATGATTATTAGGCATAAGGTTCCTGGGAATCGATGGTGTTGGGTCTTACGCAAGGGTGGCCCTTTCTGGTTTGACCTGACATAGGAGCCAAGTGATAGGGTTTGGAAGAGTAGCCTGAGGAATGGTTTGACTCAAGGTACTTGGGGAATTGATAATGAGAATCTGGACTCACGACATGTGAAAGGGACCAAGAGGAATATGTCTACTCAAGGTGTTTCATGGTATGCGGATGAGTATCTCAAATCATTGTATTCCATAGGTGTAAGGAGGTTGCGCATAAGGGCGCAATGGAAAATCCCAACGTCTCGGTCCGAAGAGTTCGCGGTGCGACTCTCCATTTTTCATGAGGGTTTGTGATGGTAGCGAAGGGACCGGCCCGGAGGGCCAGGACTGTAGCCCAGCACTGACCCCGAGCGGGGGTACGGGGGTGCAGCCCCCGTGGTATGGACCGGTGTGTGCGAAGGTAGGAGCCTTGCGAAGGATAGGTCTTCGCGAAGTAGCTTCTCGGAGCAAAGGTCTCCTAAGTAGCTTCGCGGAGCAAAGGTCTCATGGAGTAGAGGGATCTCGCGAAGCATTGGCCTCTTATGGAGAAAGGGCGGATCATAGAGAAAAGGGATCTCCCGGAGCATGGGCCTCTTGCGGAGCAAGGGCGGCTCATGGAGCATCATCTCACGGAGCAGCAATGCGAAAGAAGCTGCTCGCGGAGCAGGGACTCACGGAGCAGCAACTCAAAGTAAGCTGCTCGCGGAGCATGGCCTCACGGAGCCACAAAGAGGAGCTCCGCGGACTGGGAGATCGGCCTCCCAAGGGGAGAAGTGGACGTGGTCATCCATCCAGAGAAGGGGGGAGAGCTGGGTATTTATAGCCAGGGGCGCCGCGAAGCGGAGCTCACGCGGCGTGAAGGGGACTTCGGTGCTTCGCGGTGGGTCGCGAACATCAACCGGGTTAGCGGAGAGTTACCGCCTCCTATTCTTCACGGTGGGACTTCGTGGCGCGTCGCCAACATCAGACGGGTTCATGGAGACTCTCGCCTCATTACTTCATGGCGGCGCTCCGCGATCACGGAGGGGGCTTCCCGAATGGGCTTCGCGAACCAGTTTTCTTTCCCAACTTCAAATGTCCATAACTCCTAATCCGTAGCTCCGTTCAGGACCTAAGACCTACCAAATCGAAGCTTGAGAAATGGAATACGATATTGGTTCGTGTATGGAAGCATTTGGAAAATTTTGGGAATGTGTTTTCTGGGGTCAACAGCAGGTAAGCCATATTATCGCCAAATCTTCAACACTAGGACCCCCAGGTCCCCCTGCCATATTAGAATATATCCCTAGTTGGGAAAATCCTTTTTTCTTGAGTACCTACAACATGTCAATATCCTAACAGACAGAGCAAAAAATGAGTGAATTCATTGGCATGCGGTGCAGTTCACCCTCCAGAGTGGTCCCATCCTTGAGAAGATCATCTACAAACATGGGTTTGATGGAGTTCTCCCTAATTTTATTCAAGGATATGATTTTTCCCAAGTTATTATGGAATTCCATGCTGGTTCCTATAGAGCTCCTTAGACCGGGTTGAAACTCTCCCAAAAGATCTAAAGGATGGGATAATTTTGGATCAACGTGGTTCACAACTATATTGAGTTTTCTAAGAGGTGTTTCACTTGTTATATCTATGCCAATTTTGTGAATAGGCTACTAGAGACCCTCCATAATACCAAGTATTCTTGGCTCTTTGTGGTCTGGGGGATTGATATCATGGGATCATATCCACTATAAATAGCTCGTCGGTGTAGGTTCATTGTGACCACCACGGATTTCTTTTCCAAGTGGGCATAGGTGATTCTGATCAAGGAAGTAAAGGCTTATTCTATAATTGATTTCATAAGCTCCAACACCATACATAGATTTGGAGTCCCTCATGTTGTCCCCATCAACAATGGCACTTATTTCTGAGCAACTGAACTGATGAAATTGTACGCCAAGTACAACATCCGATCCAACCATACTTCTCACTACCATAAATAGGTAAATGGGTAGATCGAACCATTCAACCAGGCCCTCTCTAACATTTTCCAAAATATGGTTAGTCATTATAAGAAAATTTGATTGGACAAGATTCCCAATGCTCTCTGGGATTATCAAATAACAAATCATAATTCCACCTAGGTGACCCCATATTCCCTGATGTATGAAACAAAAGTGGTCTTACCCATCGAGATTCAGTTTTCAACACTTCGTACAACCATATATGATCATCTGACATTAGATAGGGTAGCATATGTATATCTGGATGAACTTGATGACCTTGATGAGAAAAAGATCCTATCCTTGCATAATCTGGAGAGGCACCAGAACAAGATAGCTAGAGCTTTCGACAAGAAGGTTCTCCTCCACTCATTCCTTTAGGGTGACATAGTATTGGCCCTAAGAACACGGACGATGCCTGGTAGGAAGCCACCAAATATAGATCCCAAATGGGAATTACCCTACATCATTCAAAAGGTTTATCCCAATGGTACATACTATTTGGTCACCATAGATGGAGAGAGGATTATTCCTCCCACTAATGCCAAGATCCTCAACTAGTACTATGCATGAGTGAGTTCTCATCCCGCATGATGATAAACTACAAACTGTAAGTACAATCCTTCATGGTCTGAGCATTATGACCTTAAACTAATATCACTTTCATCCTACATGATGTTAAACTGTGAGATTTCCCACATGATGTTAAACAACAAGTGTGTCCCAAATGATGTTAAACTGCAAGAACCTTTTTTCACATTCTATATAACGTTAAACTATTTCTGTATCCATATTAGATAACATTAAACAACACAACATTCAAAAACTATTTATGGAATGATTCTTTCCCTCACAGGATATGTAGGAATGCCTATACATGTTTCTTCGGGTCCAACCCTCAGGTTTCCTAGGTTCCTCTATTCGTTCGTCCCCTTGGCCTAAGTTCTTTTTAGGGAGCACGTGGTGTGATATAAGACCTCTTTGGTCCTCATTCACTTCAGGTTTATAGTAGTCATACCATGTGATTCCTTTGAGATCATTTTTCACCCATGTCCTTCCCAAATGACCTTAAACTACACGGTATTTAAGAACTATGTATGGATTGATTCCTTCCTTCACATGATATGTAGTAATTCCTCGAAAATTTGTCTTCGGGTCCAGACTTAGGTTCCTCAACCTTTATGGACCTTTCGGTCTTCATTTATGGTTTGAGTTCTACAACCTTAAACTAAGATCTATCCCATCCCACACAATTATAAAATGATGTATCCTACTTATAAGAGATTAAATTTCACATTTTTCATGGTCCTTTTTGCATGACTTTAAAATTAAAGTACCCCTTTTTCCTTCACGACACCAAAAGTTCCCTACCCCACATGATGTTAAACTATTCTTATGTTCTTACCACATGATGTTAAACTGAAATGCATTCAATAACTACATATGGATTGACTCCTACCATCACAGTATATATAGGAATTCCTGAACATGTTGTCTTTATGTCCATCTCCAAGTTCTTCCACCCTTTCACCCCCCTTGGCCCGAGTTCTCTTCTGGGAGTGGGCGGTATGATATGATACCTCTTTGTCCCTCATTCATATCAGGTTTATTTTACTACACCCCACACATCCCCTTTGGGATTCCATTCCCTCCCCCAAATCCTTACCTCATGATGTTAAACTCAACGGAACTTCAAGAACTACGTATGGCTTGATTCCCACCCTTATGAGATATGTAGTAATTCCCAAACATTTTGTTTTTGTGTCCAACCCTAGGTTCATAAACATACTTTTTCTATTTCCTCCACTCATCTTCTTGAGTCAACTGAACTTTATTGAATCCCTCTACCTATATTATACCTCATTAACATTTCCATATGTGATGTTGTGTAGATCATAGAGTATTGGATTCTTCATGGACATTTCTTCATTTCATCTTCATGCTTCACGCATCCATTTATTTGTGTATCGATCATATTTCATGTCTAAAGGATATCACGAAGCATGGGCCTCTTGTGGAGAAATGGTGGCTCATGGAACAAAGGGATCCCATGGAGAATGGGCCTCTTGCAGAGCAAGGGCGTCTCACAGAGCATCGTCTCACGGAGCATCAACACGAAGGAAGCTGCTCGCGGAGCAGGGACTCGCGGAGCAGCAACACGAAGGAAGATGCTCGCAGAGCATGGCCTCGCGGAGCCACAAAGTAGAGATATGCGGACCGGGAGATCAGCGGCCCAAGGGGCGAAGTGTCCATGGCCATCTGTCCGGAGAAGGGGGGTGATCTGGGTATTTATAGGCAGGGGCGCCGCGAAGAGGATCTCATGCGGTGCGAAGGGGACTTCGGTGCTTCACGGTGGGTCACGAACGTCAACCCGGTTTGCGGAGAGTTACCGCCTCCTCTGCTTCGCAGTGGGTATTCACGGAATGTCGTGAATTTCAGACGGGTTCGCGGAGCCTCTCTCCTCATTACTTCATGGCGGCGCTCCACGATCACGGAGGGGGCTTCGCGAATGGGCTTCGCGAACCAGTTTTCCAGCCCAACTTCAAATGTCCATAACTCCTAATCTGTAGCTCCGTTTGGGCCCTACGACCTACCAAATCGAAGCTTGATAAATGGAATATGATCTTGGTAAGTGTATTAATCATTTAGAAAATTTTGGGAACGCGTTTTCCAGGGTCAACAAATGACACCCCTAAGAACGGGGTCCAACGAGGACGAGGAGGGCGAGGCGGACCGCATTATGAGGAAACGACTAGGGAAAATGCGTTCATTGGGGTCCATTGTATCTAGATCATATTGAGGAGACAGTAAACTAAATCTCTAAGCCCTCTTGAGCCATGCTCGGTGTGGAAAACAAGTGATAATAGGAGCTATTGTACGAGAGTGTAAAACAACGGAAGGTGTGAGGGGATCGGCATGGGACATCGATCACCATTTGGGAGAATCCTAAAAGAGAAAGGGGTCACGGCTGGAGAGCATGGCTCTCTGGACAGCTGACCTACTTTTCCCACCCTGCTCTAGTGAACAAGCGGGGTAACTCTAGGGGTGTTAGAATCAATCCAAACAGAGGAAAGTGGGAGGTGTGAAACACGATACCCAAAATCCAGAACCCTGTGGGGGTGGCGTGATAATGGAGGATAGCTGTTGACCGTGGCAGAAAAGCAGCATCCATATTGCATTAGCCTGAAATGGAGATAACAAATGAGGTTCGACCGTTGACCATGTTCTAAACACAGGACAAGACTCAAAATGTCATCTGTTAGTCTTCCAGAACATTGGCCCAGGACAGTAGGTGGGCCATAGGCCGAACATCCATACTGTTAGAGGGTTCCTCCATACATCCATTAGTCTTCTGGAACGTTGGCCTAGGACAGTAGGTTGGCCATAGGCCGAGCATCCATACTGTTAGGGGGTTCCTCTAGACATAAAAGAGGATGAGGGTCTGAATAAGGGCACGCAAATCGTGGTATGTGGAGTGAGGGTTTGTTTGAACAGAATCCAACACTCATGAAATTACGCCACCGTGGTGGGAGTACGCTAGATGGTCACATCGGTTTGATCATGGATCATTCCTTCTTTTAGAAAGGGCCTCTCTGGTGAGGGGGGTTGTCGCTTCCCAATATCATCACGGGGCATCCCGAACTTGTTCAAGGAAAAATTGCAGTTACATAGTTCCCCCCGAGGGGTCAGGCCAGGGGTCCGGAAATGGGGAGGAACAGGATTTTACGATTCATGGGTCTGGACCCTAGGCAAAATACTAGGGTGTCTCTATGTATCCCATAAGTACGGGAATCAAGCCGTACATAGTTCTGGAGTAGAGGCTCTAGTGCATCCCATGATTAACATGGGGCATCCCAAACTTGTTCAGGGTGGAAATGCAGTTTAGTGTCATGCGTTGGGGACATATGGACTCCTATAGTTTAACATCATATGATAGGACGTGGAGTGAAAGGGAAGAGCCCAGGGAGCATATGGTGTGGTAGTTATGAAACCGACGTGAATGAGGACTTGAAGTCCAAATCACACCACGTACCCCTGGAGGAAACTCTTCAGGTCGAGGGACCAAGAGTGAGAATTAGGTTGGGCCCGAAGTAGAGTGGTCGGACGTTCCTACGTACCCCATGAAGATGGGAATCAATCCATATGTAGTTCTGGGAGCATAGTTTAACGTCATGTGGGATGATGAGAAGAATGGTCGCGTTGGTACACATCCCGCCAAAACTACTAATCCCACGTGAGTCGTGCTCGGTGTGGGAAACAAGAAGTAGTGGTGGGACTCTCCCGACACAGAAAGGGGCAGGTTAGGGTAAAGGGATGCTCGGTGAATACCGGCCCAATGACACTAACACGACCATGTGGCACACCTATATGCGTGAAGAGATAGAGCCGAGTACGTTGGAATTCCACTTGAACATGAGGAAGTGGAAATGTGTGAATCATGACGCTCGAAATTTGGATCACAATGACAGCGGTGTGACGATAGAGGATAAACGTTAACCATGGCGGAAACGCAGCATCCATATCGCGTTATCCTAGAATAGGGACAGACAAATGAGGGTCAACCGTTTACCATGTTTGAAACATGGGACCATGTCGCAAATGTCATCAGAGATACTTAGGGAAGTTGGCCCAAAACGATAGGAGATCCCTTAGGCCCAACATCCATGGAGAGCCCTTAAGAATAGAATCTATGTCGTCCGAGGGTCCTTTTGGATGTGGAAGAGGATGAGGATCCAAATAGTGAGCTCACGAAGCTTGGTCATGGGATGAGGGGAATGTCCCCATGAAAATCCCACACTTTGGGCTCTTTGTCAAAACACATCTGAATACGACAAAGAGATGTATTAGATATAGGGATCAGAGTCCTTTCCCATAGGGAGATCTTAGTTTAGGGTTATATAATTTGGACCATGGGTGGGAGGAAACACATGAGGCACGTGATAGGTATTTACAAAAATCCGACGTGGATTGGAACCGGGGGTGTTGAAACGCATGGCCGATTGTCGCCTATCGACCGGTCAAAGTTCCGATGCTCTGCTAATGTGCATAGCAGCACTCGGGTCAAATCCTCGGCGATGGTACTTCATAATAGTCGATTGTTTTTAGTTGATTGTATTTTGATTGGGGGGGGTTTGTTTGCAGAGCTTAATTGAAATGTTTAATGAATGATGTTTAATTTAACAAGTTGATAAAGATTGGGGTGAGTTCATCATTAGGTTAGTTAATCTTGTGATATCCTCGAGCTTTGCTTTATATTGCATTTAAATTAACACCCATGTCACAAGATGATGTTGATTAGAATTCTTAAGTGTTAAGGCTTTAAACCAAGACTTAACTTAACTTAAGGTTATAATCTCAATCAGATCTTATTTATGGTTGTGTATTTATGGTTCCAATAATCCATGGAAACCACATGTTAAACAAAACAAGTCATTAATCCATGACATGTTAAGTCCAACATACACAATGTTAATTCAAAGAATATTAATCGAGCAGAAGCTCTCAATCACTTAACATACCTAAATTATAACTCACCCCAATGAGAGATTTAATCAGCCATTTGGGTTATTAATAATCTGGTTATAATGATTATGATTATAAATTAATAAGAGAAGAAAAATAAAGGGATAAGAAAAGAGTGGTACGTCGACACACACACACGAACAATGATGATAATTAAAAACAAACTTTCGATTGAATGAGGAAGCTAAAGAAGGGAAGGGGATTGAAATGAATTTAAACTATTTTAAGAACATTAATATTAAAATACAAAAGGTGGAAGAGAATAAGAGATATTGAAGAAGTAACTTGCATTAAAACAGAATTACAAAGAAAGAGAATTACAAGATTACAAAAATGAAGAACACAAAAGTAAGTGAAAAGAAAGAGAGGATGAAAGGTCTCTCAAGTGTAAACTTGAGTATGTAAGGTCCTACCAAGCCTTTGGAAAAGCTTTGGTCGTGCCAATATGATCTCCTCTCTTCTGAAATGCCAACCCCTCTCAAGGAGAGAAGGGAAGAGTATTTATAGCCCAAGGAGTGGACTGTTTGCATTCCCAATCTGTCCCTCCACTTGCATCGCCAATTTGGCAATTCAGACAGCCGAATCTTCAAATATCTCCTTCTTAAAAGTTGTAGAAAATAATGTTGGCCGACTACTCTCAAAATTTGGAGTCATTTGGACGTAAGGATAAAAGGTTATGGCCGGTTGAATAAACAAACTTAAACTGTCCATTTCAATCCAGTCTTTTTTAAGTCCATAATGTGAAAGGGTTTTTTGAATATTAATATGCCTTAAAATCCGAATGGTTTCTTCAACAAAGTCGGCCGCCTACATCTCCTCTTTCACACTGAAAAATCTAATCTCGCTTGGATGATTACATCAGGAGATATGTCATGCATACTATACTGCTTTTCATTCTCGGCCAGAATGGTGGGCTGGACTTCAAAGATTCATTTGGGCCCCTTGTACTTGGATTTGGGCCATGAAATTTTTATCCAAGATGACATGTAGTGTCCCCAGAATTATGGTGGAGAGTTAAGGTTTTTTAACTTCTGGATTGAGCCTAGTAAATCAATCTTCATGAATAGTCCAGTTTCTTCACAGATTCTTTGGTCTTGTTTGTGAGGACCATATGACCCTTCAAATGGAAGAATTGGATCATGGTTCCTTCTAATGAAATGTTGTATATTTAAAGGAGAATCCTACAAAACAATAAACACACAATTTGGATCAGTATAGTGATAGTTATAATTAAAACATTAAACTGACTCAATTTGACTACTTCTAAACATGCCCAAATATTATACTTAATATTAAAACATTAATATTTCACACAAATTATGCACATTTCATATAAAATAAGTAAAGGGGTAATATAATAAGTCGTGAAAATATTAATAACATCAACTCCCCCACACTTAGATTTTCACGTGTCCTCATGTGCAACAAATATAAAAACATGACAAAATCATTTTCACTCACCAACAAATATTAAAATTTTGTTTTCTCCAATCAGGGGAGGTTTAGACTATTTCACTCATCCATATTGAATTCCATCACAAGTTTGGTTCACAATAATGCATCAGAAACAATTCATTTTTTCATGTTCAAGGTTTGAATTAGAAAATGTAGGCACTCAAAACTTACTCCTCTCAAGATGATAAAAATGTATTTTAGGAGGTTCACTCATTCACCAACAAAAAGTGAAAATCAAGAGTTTGTAAGAGCTCTCAGCTTCCATTCCAAAATCTAATGTGTACAAGAATCAAGAGGTCTTTTAAGGGGTTTTTCAGTGGCTATGGGACAGTAGGTATATAATGTCCAAAGGAAAAGAGGGGTTAAAAACACCAACATGGAAAAATCAATGCACATTTTTTTTTTGAAATTTGATTTGAAAGGAAATAGAAACACATATTTACAAGGGCATGAATGTGTGATGAATGAAAAGTGAGGGAGATAGAAAATGGAATAGGGTGAGATGATGGAATATGTACAACATGGAAGACTTCCAATAATGGCACAATACAAGATGATTCAAGTGTTCTTTTTCTCTTTTTTTTGCTCTTTTTTTTCGAAAGTTGTGCTTGAAACAAGTCTCACAGTCATCTCCCAACCCATGCTTGATCTCCTCATGGAACTAATTTTAGTAGTTATAACATGATCAAAGGTTGATGATGAATGATTTTTTACCCACCCAAGACACAACCCATTCCTTTTTTTCATTTTTTTTAATATAATTTTTTTTCATTTTTTTTGAACACTTTTCAATGACTTTTGTACAAATTAAAATTACACATATACACCCCAAAGCTCACAGAATTACAACCTCTCCCCCACACTTGAATGGATGCTTGCCTTCAAGCATATGATGACACATTGGAAATCAATGAAAGTACACCCAAAAATGAAGTCCATTCCCCCCACACTTAAATTTCAATAAATTGTACAATGAAAATCCATGAAGATGTTGGGTGGGACAAGGTTTTAGGCTTGTAATGTGGCTATCAAAAGAAAGGTTTTCATAGGCTCAAAGGGGCTTTCAAAAGTAGGATCAATGTAAGGGTAACGGGAGGCTATTTGGCTATTCTGATTCTCATGTGGCTTAGAAAATGCCTCTATCATATTAATGCACACAAAAGATGGAAATTCAACTCGAAGGTCTACAAACTCAAGACTCACAATCAGTGGTGAAGACACACAATGAAAAAGATGGCCATAGATGACCTTGGCATGAAGGCTAATGTTATTCCTCACGGTAGGGGAGAATCATTTTCCACCAAAAATTGTTCATTCAAAATGTTTTTTATTGACACAAAATTGTTTACCCAAGTTTGAGATAAAAATTCAATATATTTGAGTTTAAAACAAGCCTTTTGACTCCCCAAAATGGTTGGACAAAATTTCAAAACTAGATGGTGAGTAAGCATGACTCTTTTTTTGTAATTTTTTTAAGTAATTGTGTTTTTTGTTTTTTTTAGTTTTTAAGGTTTTTTTTTTAAAAATACACACCCACACAAGAAAGATAAAAAGAAATGGTTTGATGAATAAAGTGGTAACAAAATGAAAGAGAGAGGAAGAAGAAGAAAGAGGTAGAGAGAGGAAGAGATAGAGAGAGAGTTAAAGGGAAAGAGGTTCCCCCTGGTTTGGATTTGGTGGGTCGCCATTTCCATCTAGTGGTGGGTCAATGGAAGTCGATGTGGAACCTGAAGTGAATGGCCTCTCATGGTGATGCTTTAACCGGTGTCCATTTACCGTGAATGTTCTTTTTGAAGAAGGGTCTTTGACTTGCACTGCACCAAATGGGTAAACATTAGTAATAATAAAAGGTCCATCCCAACAAGAATTGAGCTTACCTGGGTGAAGTCGAAATCGAGAATTGAAGAGCATTACCTTTTCACCTTCATGAAATACCTTTCGAAGAATGTGCTTGTCATGGAGTGACTTTGCCTTTTCTTTGTAGAGAATGGAGTTCTCATACGAATCGAGTCGAAGCTCCTCCAATTCAGTCAACTGCAACAATCTTTCTTCACCAGATTTTTCACAATCAAAATTACAAGTTTTGACAGCCCAAAATGACTTATGTTGGATTTCAACTGGTAAATGACAGGCTTTACCAAAAACTAGCCTAAATGGAGACATCCCAATGGGTGTCTTATAGGCTGTTCGATAGGCCCAAAGTGCTTCACCAAGTCTATCGGGCCAGTCTTTTCTTGTGGGCTTAACAATTCTTTCAAGCACTCTTTTCACTTCTCTATTAGAAAGTTCAGCCATTCCATTTGTTTGAGGGTGATATGTAGTGGATGTTTTATGTACAACCCCATTCTTTTTCAAAAGTGACTCCATGGTTCTATTACAGAAATGAGTTCCTAAGTCACTTATCAAAGCACGTGGTGTTCTGAATCGATGGAAGATATGGGTTTTGAGGAACTCACTCACAGTTTGAGCATCATCTTTCCTAGTGGGTTTGGCCTCGACCCACCTAGAAACATAGTCAACAGCAAGGAGAATGTAGGATAATCCATTGGAAGGGGGAAAAGGTCCCATGAAATCGATGCCCCAAACATCGAAAAGCTCACAGAAGATTAATGGCTTTTGAGGCATTTCGTTTCTTTTGGAAATTGTGCCAAACTTTTGGCAAGTGGGACATGATTGACAGAACTCGTGTGAGTCCTTGAAGAGTGAAGGCCAAAAGAATCCAGAATCTAGGACCTTTCGAGAAGTCCATTGTGGTCCAAAGTGGCCACCTCCAGGCATTGAGTGGCAGAATTCCAAGATGGAGGATTGTTCAGTTTCATCAACACATCTCCTAATTACCATGTCAGCCCCAGTTTTCCAAAGTTTATTATCTTCCCAAAAATAATGCTTTGAATCACTTCTCATCTTTTCTTTTTGTTCTTTTGAAAAATATTCAGGGAAAACACCAGAAACCACGTAATTGACAATTGGGGCATACCATGGTAACTTTGGAGTGAGAGATGAGAGGTGTTCAGTTGGAAATTCAGGATCAATTATTTCAGAATGAGAAGAATTAGAAATTCTACTCAGGTGATCAGCTACAGGGTTTTCTTTTCCAGGTTTATATTTTATCACAAGGTCAAACTCTTGGAGCATTAAAATCCATCTTATTAGCCTTGGTTTGGAATCACTTTTCTTAAGTAAGAACTTTAATGCTGAGTGGTCGGTGAAGATGATGATTTTGGAACCTAAGAGATAGGGCCGGAATTTATCCAAGGCAAAAACCACAGCTAAAAGTTCTTTTTTAGTCACAGTGTAGTGTGATTGAGTTTCATCCAATGTTTTTGAGGCATAAAAGATGACATGAGGAATGTTTTCTCTTCTTTGACCAAGAACAGCCTCAATGGCCCTATCAGAAGCATCACACATCAATTCAAATGGTAAGGACCAATCTGGGGGTTGGATTATTGGAGCAGATGTGAGAGCATATTTGAGTTCAATGAAGGCTCTCTTGCAAGCCTCATCAAAATTGAATGTGACATCATTTTGAAGTAAACGAGTGAGTGGGAGGGAAATCTTGCTGAAGTTCTGAATGAATCGCCGATAGAAACCAGCATGACCAAGGAAGGACCGAATGTATCGAACTGATTTGGGTTCAGGAAGTGATTGGATCACCTCAATTTTGGCTGGATCAACTTGGATACCCTCTTGAGAAATTATGTGCCCTAGAACAATCCCATTTGAAACCATGAAGTGACATTTTTCAAAATTCAGCACAAGGTTGCACTTGACACACTTTTGAAGGACCAAAGAGAGTGAATGTAAGCAAGATTCAAATGACTCGCCATAAATGGTAAATTCATCCATGAAGACCTCCATGCAATTCTTAATGAATTCAGAAAAGATACTCATCATACACCACTGGAATGTTGCAGGAGCATTACAAAGTCCAAAAGGCATTCGCCTATAGGCATAGGTTCCAAAGGGGCAAGTGAATGTGGTCTTTTCTTGGTCTTGAGGTGCGATTGGAATTTGGAAGTAGCCGGTGTAACCATCAAGAAAGAAATAGTGTGACTTTCCGGCCAATCTCTCAAGCATTTGGTCAAGGAAAGGAAGTGGGTAGTGATCTTTTCGTGTTTCAGCATTCAATTTGAGATAATCAATCCACACACGCCATTTGTTATTCACTCGAGTTGTGACCACTTCTCCATGTTCATTTGTGACAACTATTATCCTGCCCTTCTTAGGAACAACTTGAATTGGACTAACCCATTCACTATCAGAAATTGGGTAGATAATACCAGCTTGAAGAAGCTTGGTAATCTCTTCCCTAACTACCTCAAGTATGAGTGGATTGAGTCTTCTTTGAGGTTGCCTAATTGGTTTGGATGATTCCTCTAGATGGATGTGATGCATGCAAAGGGCAGGGTTGATTCCTGGAATATCCTCTAGGGTCCAACCTAAGGCATTTTTTTTTTCCTCTAACACTTGAACAAGTTGGGACTCCTCAGTTTCAGAAAGTGAAGCAGAGATAATGACAGGGTAGGAGGGATCATGGAAAAGGAATGCATACTTGAGGTGTGAAGGAAGTGGTTTTAGATCAGTTTCAGCCTTGATTGGAGAGCTAGACAAGTTAGGAGTAGGAGAAGGGATTCTAGATGGGTTTGGATAATTTTCCTCAACATTGTCCAAGGTGGAGCAGTAGAGATCAGAGTTGATGTGAGATTCAAGAGAGTTTTCAAGTTCCTCTAGATTGATGGAGTCTATGAATGAGAGGTCCACATCAACTTCACCATTTATGACTTTGTTAATCATGGTGCAGATTTCACAAGATCCTTTATCATTAGAACATGAAGAACATGGTGGATTGGGGTTCGATTGAATCTTAGAAGTGTCCTCAAAAGCATGGATTGAGAATGCAGAGTGATCCTCAGATGGGTATCGCATGGCTTGGAAAATGTTGAACTTGACCAGTTGGTCACCGAATTCCATGGATAATATGCCTGAGTGGACATCAATCTTGGTTCTCGCAGTCATGAGGAATGGTCTTCCTAGAATTAGGGTAGATCGAGAAGAGGTCGTCTCACCTTCCATGTCAAGGACATAGAAATCAGCTGGGAAGATAAGATCATTGACCCGAACAAGAACATCCTCAATTATCCCCTCAGGACTGGCAGTGCTTCGATTGGCTAATTGAATGACAATACCCGTTGGGTGCAAGGGACCTAGGCCAAGGTTGGAGAATATGGATTTGGTCATTACATTAATTGAGGCTCCTAGGTCTATGAGTGCATCATCAAAGTTGGAACTTCCAATTTGGCATGGAACCGTGAAGGTCCCTGGATCTTTGCACTTCATGGGAATGGACTGTTGGGTTGAAACATTTTCAATGTTCCTAAGTTGCCTCTTATGGGTGCACAATTCCTTAAGAAACTTGGCATACTTAGGGATTTGTTTGATGGCATCTAAGAGGGGGATGTTCACTTCAACACATCTAAACATGTCAAGCATTTCAGGATCAGGTTCAAAGGACTTCTTAGGCTTGGAGATGGCTTGAGGAAAAGGAATTGGGTTCCTTAGAGGAATTGAAGGAGGTGAAGGAGTGGATTCAAGTTCCTTTTCCAGCTTTGTGTTCTTTTCATTTTCTAGATCAACATCGAAAGGGGAGGTAGAGCAATCAGCATGGGGCATAGCAATTTGTTTTCCCGATCTAAGTGCAATAGCACTTACATTACCCTTAGGGTTGGGTAATGGTTGAGCTGGGAGTTGGGATGAATTGGATGGTTGTTGCTGGCTCAGGTGGGATGCAAGTTGACCTATTTGGGTTTCAATGTTCTTGAGGCTAGAACGGGTGAAGGAAGCAAGATCCTCTACAGCACTTTCCCATGGTTGTTTAGAAGAAGAGGCTTGTCCCAAATTGGGTTGGCCTTGATTTTGGTTCTTGGGAAATCGATTGTATTGGGTGGGGAATTGGGAAGGCTCGTTAGGATAGTGGAATCCAGGAGGAGGATTGTTACTTTGAGGTTGAGGAATAAAAGGATAAGGTTGATGGAAGTTACCACCACCTTGACCATATTGGAATTGGTTTGGGTTTTGAGGAGGGAATTGAGGAGGATGAGAAATGGGATTACCATACCTCAGAGGTGGGTTAAAGGTAGAAGAGAAGGGCTCAGAGTGGGTTTGGTTGAAGTTTCTAACAAACTGACCTGATTGTTGAGGGTTGAATTTTCGCTGAGCATATGCCGCATTGAGCTCCATTGAACTAGATGAATCAGATGGATCATCTTGAAGTTGTGGACATGTGTCAGTCGGATGAGATGGAGAGTTTCAGATTCCACAATTCTTGATAGGTCCAGGGAATAGTGACTGTGGAGAAGATGAGGTTGGGGATTTGGTAGCCACCGCTAGTTGACGCACAAGACCTGTAAGTTCACTCATCCACTCAGTCATCTTGTTGGGCTCTATGGATTGATTCTCTTGGGCTTGTTTCACTTGAGCATGTGCTCGAGTATGGAATTGTTGCGTGTTTGCAGCCATGTTACTTATGAGATCTCTTGCAGCTGCAGGAGTTTTGTCAACAAGAGCACCGCCACTTGCAACATCAATGAGAGTTCGCTCCATAGCCAATAACCCCTCATAGAAGTATTGGATCAGGAGTTGGTCAGGGATTTGATGGTGTGGACAAGTTGCCACAAGCTTTTTGAACCTCTCCCAATACTCATGGAGTGATTCATTAGGGAATTGACGGATGCCGCTTATTTCCTTTCGGATAGAAGCTGTTCGGGAAGCGGGAAAGAACTTCTCAAGGAAAAGTCTCTTCATGTCAACCCATGAGTTTATGGAACCAGGTGGGAGGTAGTAGAGCCAAGACTTGGCAGAATATGCTAGGGAAAAGGGGAAAGCTCTAAGCTTGATTTGTCCTTCAGAAACCCCTTGAGGCTTCATGGTAGAGCACACAACTTGGAACTCTTTAAGGTGGAGATGTGGATCCTCACCGGCTAGCCCGTGAAAATGAGGGAGAAGATGAATCAAACCTGATTTGAGTTCGAAGTCAGCTTCAATTTTTGGATATTGAATACCAAGAGGTTGGTAATTCATATCAGGGGCAGCAAGTTCTTTCAATGTTTGTTCCCTAGGATTGGCCATATCTAATTCAATTGGTAGGGCAATGATTGGTTCTTGGGTGATTTGGTTATCCCTAATGGTCCTCCTAAGTCGACGAAGAGTTCTATCAATTTCAGGGTCAAACAAATCCGAGGGATTGTTTGGAAGGCTACGGGGCATTCAGAGAGATTTTGGAAGAAAGAGGAAGACGGGTTTTTCTTTGTATTTTTTCAGTTTATGATTTTTATGAGAAGACGGGTTTTTCTTTGTGATTTTTTTTCAATTTTTTTTAAAATTTTGTATTTTTTTGGTTTTTTTTACAATAACCAAAAATGAATGACTACTTAAAGAACCATCCCCGGCAACGACGCCATTTGAAACGCATGGCCGATTGTCACCTATCGACCGGTCAAAGTTCCGGTGCTCTGCTAATGTGCATAGCAGCACTCGGGTCGAATCCTCGGCGATGGTACTTCATAATAGTCGATTGTTTTTAGTTGATTGTATTTTGATTGCGGGGGGTTTGTTTGCAGAGCTTAATTGAAATTTTTAATGAATGATGTTTAATTTAACAAGTTTATAAAGATTGGGGTGAGTTCATCATTAGGTTAGTTAATCTTGTGATATCCTCGAGCTTTGCTTTATATTGCATTTAAATTAACACCCATGTCACAAGATGATGTTGATTAGAATTCTTAAGTGTTAAGGATTTAAACCAAGACTTAACTTAACTTAAGGTTATAATCTCAATCAGATCTTATTTATGGTTGTGTATTTATGGTTCTAATAATCCATGGAAACCACATGTTAAACAAAACAAGTCATTAATCCATGACATGTTAAGTCCAACATACACAATGTTAATTCAAAGAATATTAATCGAGCAGAAGCTCTCAATCACTTAACATACCTAAATTATAACTCACCCCAATGAGAGATTTAATCATCCATTTGGGTGATTAATAATCTGGTTATAATTATTATGATTATAAATTAATAAGAGAAGAAAAATAAAGGGATAAGAAAAGAGTGGTACGTCGACACACACACACGAACAATGATGATAATTAAAAACGAACTTTCGATTGAATGAGGAAGCTAAAGAAGGGAAGGGGATTGAACTGAATTTAAACTATTTTAAGAACATTAACATTAAAATACAGAAGGTGGAAGATAATAAGAGATATTGAAGAAGTAACTTGCATTAAAACAGAATTACAAAGAAAGAGAATTACAAGATTACAAAAATGAAGAACACAAAAGTAAGTGAAAAGAAAGAGAGGATGAAAGGTCTGTCAAGTGTAAACTTGAGTATGGAAGGTCCTACCAAGCCTTTGTCAAAGCTTTGGTCGTGCCAATATGATCTCCTCTCTTCTAAAATTCCAACCCCTCTCAAGGAGAGAAGGGAAGAGTATTTATAGCCCAAGGAGTGGACTGTTTGCATTCCTAATCTGTCCCTCCACTTGCATTGCCAATTTGGAAATTCAGACAGCCGAATATTCAAATATATCCTTCTTCAAAGTTGTATACAATAATGTTGGCCGACTACTCTCAAAATTTGGAGTCATTTGGACGTAAGGATAAAAGGTTATGGCCGGTTGAATAAACAAACTTAAACTGTCCATTTCAATCCAGTCTTTTTGAAGTCCATAATGTGAAAGGGTTTTTTGAATATTAAGATGCCTTCAAATCCGAATGGTTTCTTCAACAAAGTCGGCCGCCTACATCTCCTCTTTCACACTGAAAAATCTCAGCTTGCTTGGATGATTACATCAGTAGATATGTCATGCATACTATACTGCGTTTCATTCTCGGCCAGAATGGTGGGCTGGACTTCAAAGATTCATTTGGGCCCATTGTACTTGGATTTGGGCCATGAAATTTTTATCCAAGATGACATGTAGTGTCCCCAGAAGTATGGTGGAGAGTTAAGGTTTTTGAGCTTCTGTATTGAGCCCAGTAAATCAATCTTCATGAATAGTCCAGTTTCTTCACAGATTCTTTGGTCTTGTTTGTGAGGACCATATGACCCTTCAAATGGAAGAATTAGATCATGGTTCCTTCTAATGAAATGTTGTATATTTAAAGGAGAATCCTAAAAAACAAGAACCACACAATTCGGATCAGTATAGTGATAGTTATAATTAAAACATTAAACTGACTCAATTTGACTACTTCTAAAAATGTCCAAATATTATACTTAATATTAAAACATTAATATTTCACACAAATTATGCACATTTCATATAAAATAAGTAAAGGGGGAATATAATAAGTCATGAAAATATTAATAACATCAGGTGTGTACGGTGCAGTGAACAACCTGAAATGAACGAGGACATAATCCCATACCACACTGCACAACCCCCTTTAAGAGAGGTTTTAGGTCAGGGGACCAGAAGTTGAAGTTGAACTGGGCCTGAATCAAGGTGAAAAGGCGTTCCTACGTACCCCATGGGGATGGGGATCAAGCTGCACGTAGTTCTGAAGGGTGGAACGGTAAGGTACCAGTGTCAGGGAAGAAGGGGAGTGCGGGCGTGGCCCTTGCACCAAAAGAAGCGGAATTTGATCAATCTTGTTTGTCCTTTAAGGTGAGTGGTTTTTTTTTGTGAAGCAACAGGCCTAGGGTCGCAAGCCCTGGTGTCTCCACAAGAATCAAGACATGATAGGAGTTGACAAATGGCATGTCACGTGACCAATACCCAATGTGATGTTCTCTACAACGAGTTCATCACAATGAAGTGCCATTTTTTGTCATGCGGCCAGGATGATAATGTCACAGTTTAGGGTCGTGTGATAGGACCAAGCATGCATTTTAACATCATGCAGCGCAGACGTAGTAGAGACGATGCAAGACGGGGGATGTGTACGGTGTCGTGTGACATAACTGACGTGAATGGGGACACAATCCCACATTATACCGTACACAATCCCGAGAGAGGAACCTCAGGCCGAGGGACCCACAAATAGGTGAAAGGTGAAGGGGAAGGGATTAGCTCCCAAATGAGATGGACCCGAAAATGAGATGTCTGGGCAGTCCTATGTATCCCATGAGGATGGGAATCAAGATAAACGTAGTTCTGAGGAGATATTAGTTTATGGTCTTAGAGCTTGGACCGTGGGTGCCCCGAAGGACGCCGTATTGTAGCTTTGTCCCCCTGATATGCAAAGGTGCACTGAGGGGTAGCACCAAGAGTGTCGAGATTCCACCTGTACATGATGGGGTGGAACATAATGTGAATCATGTAACCAACATTCAAGGCCAGGAAGGGCTGGTGTGACGACAAAGGATTACTGCTGACCATGTTCGAAACACAGCTTCCTATCGTATTAGCCTGAAATGGGGACAAACAAATGAGCATCGACCGCTGACCATATTCGAAAAGCGGTATTTTTATCGATTTTTTGTCTAAAACCCTCTGAGGCATTGGCCCGTAATGGTAGGAGAGCCCTTGGGCGTTGTATCCAGGTCGTTCTTGGGGTTCCCTCCGGGTGTGAAAGATGATGAAAGCCCGAATGAAGGGGAACAAGAAGCTTGAAAAGTGGAAGGAACTTGACCAAGTCTAATCTGACACTCTTGGTTCTAGACCAGAGTACTCTTAACACATGGGTGAATCACTGCAAGGAGTCGAGGGACTCAACTTGAGGGCGATCGAGAGATGTAGGATTCCCAGGAAAGGGGCATAGTGCCAAAAACCCTGTATAAATCCTATATATCCCCCCCCCCCCTTAGAGAGGGAGAGGCTGAGGGGCCTAGGTGACTGGGAGATTGTGGGATCTCTATGAAGTGGGGTTGGGCCTGAAGTCTAGACATTCGGGTGGTCCTACGTATCCCATAAAGATAGGAATCAAGCCACACGTAGTTCTTGAGGGTGCCTTTTAATGTCGTGTGGGACAAGAAATAGGAGGGATAATTCTGAGAATTGGGTGTGTGTGGTGTGGCTATTGAAAACCAAACGTGAATGAGGACCTGATCCCACATCACACCACGCAGTCCCGTAGTCAAGGTCCCGAAGGAAGGACAGAAGAGACAAATTAGCTGGACTCAAAGATAGGAGGTCTGGAAATTTCTACGTATCCCATAAGGATGGGAATCGAGCCAAACATAGTTCTTAGGAGATCTTAGTTTATGGTCTTAGAGCTCGAACCGTGGGTGGATGAAAAATTTCCAGGTGAGTGCAGACCTCAACCCGATACCTAAGCCCACGTGAGTTAAACTCGGTGTGGGAAACAAGGGGGGAAGATCCCTATCACAATACCTGAAACATCCATTGAGGGGAATTCGGTTAAGATCCCCGAAGGACACCTCTAACACGGCTTTGTTCCCCTAACGCGCAGATGTTCACGGAGGAATAGTACCAAGAGTTTCAAAACTCTACTTGGACATGATAAGAATGGAGAAGGATGTGAATCGTGTAACCGACATTTTGGGCTTAATGGGGTTGGTGTGGCGATGCAGGATAACTGTTAACCGTGGCAGAAAAATAGTCTCCATATCACGTTAGCCTGAGGTGGGAACAACAAATGAGCATCGACCACTTAACATATTCGCAACGCGGGATTTTTATCGATTTTTTGTCTGAAACCCTCAAGGGCGTTGGCCCGTAATGGTAGGAGAGCCCTTGGGCGTTGTATCCAGGCCATTCTTGGGGGTCCCTCTAGGTGTGAAAGGTGATGAAAGCCCTGATGAAGGGAGACATGAATCCTTAAAAGTGGGTGCGGACGTGTCCGAGTAGAATCTGACATTCCAGGTAACTTAAACCAGAGTACCCTTAGGCATATCTGTGAACCGCTGAAAAGGGTCAACGAAGTGACTCATGAGAGGTAGTCCAAGGGGCCAAGGTGGGATGGAGATTTTCAAGAGATGGGGTTGGACCCGAAGCTTAGACATTCGGGTGGTCCTATGTATCCCTTAAAGACGGTAATCAATCCATACGTAGTTCTAGAAAATACCCAGGGGGCAGGATACCCTAACGAGGGCGTGTGAGATGCGGAGAGTAATGAGGACATAATCCCGCACCACTCCACACAGTCCTGTAGGAGATAACCTGGTCCAAGGGGCCTGATAGTTGGGTTTTGGTTAGGAAGGCCTGGCCTACTCGCAGTTTAACGTCTTGCGGTGAGGACGATGGTCGGGGAATAAAATTCCCTGGACAAAGGAGGTATATGGTACGGAAAACAAACCGATGTGAATGTGGACATAATCCCTCATCACACCATACACTCTGGGTAAGAACTTGGTCTAGGGCCTGATAAGGCCAAGGGGCCTGAGGCTAGGCATCGGTCAGGACGGCCTGACTAATTTGCAGTTTAACGTCTTGCAGCAAGGATGGGGGTCATGGGCCCGGAAAGGCCAAGGGGCCTGAGGCTGGGCCTCGGTGAGGGAGTGCATACGGAATGGAAAGCAACCCTATGTGAATGAGAACATAATCCCATACCACACCACACATTCCTTATAGGAGAATCGGGGTTGTGGGCCCGACCGTTGGCACCACCCGGAGGGAAGTTTGTCACTTTAGGATGGGGCAGAACGAATCATTGCACTCGATGTTTGAGAAATCTTGGGGTGGACCCAAAGATCCAGGGCACTGTTGACCATGTTCAAAACACAATGTCCTTATGGTGACCTAATATGGGAGCAAAAAATGAGCATCGACCATTGACCACGTTCAAAACGTGGGACTTGTATCGGCTTGTTGCTTGACATCCTCAAGGGCGCTGGCCCGAAGTGGTAAGAGGGCCCTTAGGCCGAGCATCCATACCATTCAGGGGCCCTTCCGAATGAGGAAAGTGATGGAATCCCAGTCAAGGAGTGGGTGAAGCATAGTTGTATCCATTTATGAGAGAGGCGAACATCTCCATGGGAGGGGATGTACAGCCGGGTCAAGGCTTTCTCGACGTGAGTTAGGGAAAAAGTGTGCACCCTACCATATGTCTTAACCCGAGGGAAAGATTTTGGCTTTTGGGTTGGGCCAACAGACGAAATTTCAGAGCGTTCATACGTATCCCATGAGGATGGAAATCAATCCATACGTAGTTCTTGAAGGACATGCAGTTTAACGTTGTGCGGTAAAGACGTGGGAGGATAGAAGAACGGGAGTGGGAACATGGTGAGACCATTATAATCCTCATATGAGTGGGGATAAGGAAGCCTACTCTTCATCATGTAAGGATCCTCTGAGGAAACTATACACATGGGGTACAGTCAAAGAGGAGAGCTCGGGGCTGGGCTCAAGACGAGACGTCTGAGAATTCCTACATATCCCATTAGGATGGGAATCAAGCCATACGTAGTTCTAGAAGCACAGTTTAACGTCTTGCTGGATGAGAAGATGCGTCTCATCTGGGGACATGTACGGTACGGTGGGTAACCTGAAGTGAATGAGGACGTAATCCCACACCACACCGTACAATCCCATAAGAGAGCCTAAGTCGACGAAGGCCAAGGGGCCTGAGGCTGAGCCTCGGTCAGGAAGGCTTGACCGGCTTGCAGTTTAACGCCTTATAATAAGGATGGGGTCCAGGGTCCTGAAGAGGCCAAAGGACATGAGGCTAAGCCTCGGTCAGGAATGCATGACTGGCTTGCAGTTTAACATCTTACAGTAAGGAAGGGGTAGATCTTAGTTTAAGTTCATAGATCTCAGACCATTTTGCAGTTTATAGTCGTGTGGGATGATAATGAGTAGTTTAACATCATGACGGACGATGATGAACAATTTAACTTCATGCAGGAAGAAGATGAACATTTTAACGTCATGCAGGATGAAGATGAATAGTTTAACGTCATGTAGGACGGTTGTGCAGTTTAATGTCATGCAGGATGATAATGATCAGTTTTACGTCATGACGGATGAAGATGAACAGTTTAACATCATGCAGGACGAAGATGAGCAGTTTAATGTTGTGTTGGGCGATAATGCTCTGTTTAATGTCATGATGGATGAAGATGAGCAGTTTAACGTCATGTAGGATGGTTGTGAAATTTAATGTCATGAAGGATGATAATGATCAGTTTTACGTCATGATGGATGAAGATGAATAGTTTAATGTCATGCAGGACGATTGACCAGTTTAATGTCATGTTGGATGATAATGATCAGTTTAACGTCATGACAGATGAAGATGAGCAGTTAAACGTCATGCAGGACGGTTGTGCAGTTTAATGTCATGCAGGATGATAATGATCAGTTTTACGTCATGACGGACGAAGATGAACAGTTTAACGTCATGCAGGACGATTGAGCAGTTTAATGTCGTGTTGGACGATAATGATCA
The DNA here is from genome assembly GCA_963277665.1 of Viscum album. Taxonomy (NCBI): domain Eukaryota; kingdom Viridiplantae; phylum Streptophyta; class Magnoliopsida; order Santalales; family Viscaceae; genus Viscum; species Viscum album. The sequence continues at coordinate 293,383,508 of OY728144.1, forward strand.
GTTTAACGTCATGACGGATGAAGATGAATAGTTTTACGTCATGCAAGATGATTGTGATCAGTTTTACGTCATGACAGACAATGATTGTTATTAATTTTAACGTCGTGAAATTAGGACGTGGTTGTCACGCAGTTTAACGTCCTGCAACTGGGACGTGGTTGTCGCGCAGTTTAACGTCATGCAACTGGGACGTAGTTGTCGTGCAGTTTAACATCTTGCAACCGGTACGTGAAACCAAAAGGATCGTGTCGGTAGAGGGATGGTCATCTCTACCCCATTTTAGTGGGTTGAGATTATGGGGGAATCATATGATGGGATTTCTCTAGAATTCCATGATCATAATGAACCTTCCATGATCTGGTGTCAAGGCCACAGGGAGGACCTCTATGGTTGATGCAACGTGGTAGTTGTGATGACACAGAGTGTCACAAGGGTAGTAGTGATGACTACATTCCCTCAGTTTGGAGGGGCGAAGAAGCCAGGAACATCGGTACGACGGGGCGATGGAGTCCAGAAGGCGTGGAAGCCTAGAACGTCGGTACGACGGGGCGATGGAGCCCGGCAAGCGTGGAAGCCTGGACATCGGTACGACGGGGCGAAGGAGCCAGGAAGGTGTGGAAGCCTGGAACGTCGGTACGATGGGGCGAAGGATCCCGGGAGGTGTGGAAGCCTATAGCATCAGTACGAAAGGGAGAGGGAGCCCAGAAGGCCTGAAAGCCTGGACGTTGGTATGATGGGGGCGATGGGGCCCAGAAGGCGTGGAAGCCTATAGAGTCAGTACGACGGGCCGAGGGAGCCCGGAAGGCGTGGAAGCCTGGACGTCAGTGCGATAGGGGCGACGAGGCCTGGAAGGCATGGAAGCCTAGAATATCGGTACGACGGGGGCGACGGGGCCCGGAAGGCGTGGAAGCCTGGACATCGGTACGATGGGACGAGGGAGCCCGAAATGCGTGGAAGCCTGGATGTCAGTACGACTGGGCGAAGGAGCCCGGAAGGCGTGTAAGCCTGCGTGTCGAACAGTTACGGTACGAGGAGAACCTTAGTAGCGGCTAGTGATAACGGTTCAGAGTTGACAAAGCGCCGATAGAGTTGGGGAAGGATGACCCCTGCATGGCCCCTTGAGGCGGTGGGGTCGGCGAGGAGCCGAAGGAGACAGGTGGCTGATGCCACCTGCGTGGCCTCTTGAGGTGACGGAGTCGGTGAGGAGCTGATGAAGTCAAGTGGAGGATTCCACCTGCACGGCCTCTTGAGGCGGTGGAGTCAGTGAGGAGCCGATGGAGTCAGGTGGTAGATGTCACCTGCGCGGCCTCTTGAGGTGTAAGATTCGGTGAGGAGCCGATGCAGTCGGGTGGCAGATGCCACCTGCGCGTCTCTTTAGGTGGCAGAGTCGGCGAGGAGCCGATGGATTCAGGTGGCGGATGCCACCTGTGCGGCCTCTTGAGGCGGCGGAGTCAGCGAGGAGTCGATGGAGTCGTCTGGTGGATGCCACCTGCGCAGCCTCTTGAGGTGGAAGAGTTGGCGAGGAGCCGATGAAGTCGGGTGATGGATGCCACCTGCGCGGCCTCTTGAGGCGGCGGAGTCGGCGAGGAGCCGATGGAGTGGGGTGACTGATGCCACCTGCGTGGCCTCTTGAGGTGGCGGAGTCAACGAGGAGCCGAAGGATACAGGTGGCTGATGCCACCTGCACGGCCTCTTGAGGTGGCAGAGTCAGCGAGGAGCTGATGAAGTCGGGTGGTGGATGCCACCTACATGGCCTCTTGAGGCGGTGGAGTTGGCGAGGAGTCGATGAAGTCGGGTGGTGGATGCCACCTGCGCGGCCTCTTGAGATGGTGGAGTCGGCGAGGAGCCGATGGAGTCGGGTGGCAGATGCCACCTGTGTTGCCTCTTGAGGCGGCGAAGTCGGCGAGGAGATGATGAAGTGGGGTGGATAATGCCACCTGCACAGCCTCTTGAGGTAGTGGAGTTGGCGAGGAGCCAATGGAGTTGGGTGGCAGATTCCACCAGCGCGGCCTCTTGAGGCGGCGGAGTCGGCAAGGATCCGATGGAGTGGGGTGGCTGATACCACCTGCAAGACCTCTTGAGGCGGCGGAGTCGGCGAGGAGCCGATGGAGTGGGGTGGCTGATGCCACCTACGCAGCCTCTTGAGGCGGCGGGGTCGGCGAGGAGCCGATGGAGTCAGGTGGCGGATGCCACCGGCGTGGCCTCTTAAGGTGACGGAGTCGGCGAGGAGCCGATGGAGTGGGGTGGCTGATGCCACCTGCACGGCCTCTTGAGGCGGCGAAGTCGGCAAGGAGCCGATGGACCTTATTCTTCAAACACCAGATGTGACTCATCCTCTCTCATATAATGGAGAGGGGATTCACATGCGTGATGCCTCAATTTTCCCGACACATTTGTTCTACTCTCTATTGAAGGCGAAGAGATTCACATCGGGTTCACCATTTCTGTTTCCAACACTTTCGCCGGGGCGCGTGCGTCCATCTGTGAGGACGTGCTACTGTTTCCCTACATTCCCGCTTTCCAAATGCGGGCGGCATCCGCTCCTTGTTTAGGGACATTTGCTCCTTGATCGAAATGGGATGATGGGATGTCAGTTCTTCCTTCTATGGATTCCTCCTCAGAACTCGCCACCTAGTCCGGGTATCCCTCATAGATTTAATACGTTGTTCGTGAATCTCATTCCTGGTGCCATATCTTCATGGACGCTGGTTAATTACACTACTTCTGTCAAGACATTCCATGGTATCTTGACATGGTAGCGACCTTCGATCGGAGTCGATGACAACATCAGGCATGTCAGGGCATCTCTGGGTGCGTGGACATTGGGGAACCTGTATTCTTCCTCATGAGAGGGCATATCAAGGGTGCATAACCCGAGGCATCCTGCGTCGAATGCGGGGAATCATATTCCATAGGCATGTCCCTGAGTTTTTCCTCAGCTTCCCATATTTAACATGGGGTATGTCGCGAGTTTGACGTCTTCCGGAGACGGTTACACCAAAGGTGTGTCATCTGAGGTTTTCCTCAGGCATCTCATGTTTATCACAAGATATGCCACGAGTTTCACGTCTTGCGGAGACGGTTACGCCAAAGGCGTTTCATCCGAGGTTTTCCTCAGGCATCTCATGTTTATCATGAAGTATGCCATGAGTTTAACATCTAGTGGAGACGGTTACGCCAAAGGCATGTCATCCAAGGTTTTCCTCAGGCATCTCATGTTTATCACGAGGTATGTCGCGAGTTTAACGTCTTGCGGAGATGGTTACGCCAAAGGCGTGTCATCCGAGGTTTTCCTCAGGAATATCATGTTTATCACAAGGTATGCCGCGAGTTTAACGTCTTGCGAAGACGGTTACGCCAAAGGCGTGTCATCTGAGGTTTTCCTCAGGCATCTCATGTTTATCATGAGGTAGGCCACGAGTTTAACATCCTACGGAGACAGAATAATAGTGATTTGAACTTCCCATAGAGACGGATCATATTAGTATATCCCAAGGGGGAATACCTAGAAGATGGATGGATTAGGACACCCAATGAGGACGGATATGAGGTGGTGCGCTCCAAGAAGGGGAGATTTCACACCGTAATGGCTGATCTGAACACCACTGAGGGCAGATCAGGGAGTGTGCACCCCAGGATGGGGGACACCATGGTTTACCATTGGCTGGGATTGAACCTCATGGAGGTTTCCTATGTACCCTATGTAGAAAACAGGGATCAAAACCCGCGTAGTTCAAATGGGTGATGAATCAGGGTGTACATAGAGGACAACGACCTGGAGACATACTGGGGCTTACGCGTGGATAGCGGCCCAAGTACTGCTAGGAGCAGCGAGGAGGGTGGATGACATGATCCCACCGGGATGTGGCGGCCCGGGTGAGAATCAGGATGGATGGTGGATGGATGAATGAATTGGAGGGGGAATGAAATGGGACCATCTCAAGGGCGACAGTGAAGATGGGCTTGAGCCTCGAAGAGAACTCCTATGTATCCCCGTGGTAGGGAATCAAAGTCTGCATAGTTCGGGATGGTGTCGGTGAACCAACGTGAAGGTGGACCTTGGTCCTATGGGTTTCGTCAGCGAACCGATGTGAAGGTGGACCTTGGTCTGATGGGTTTCATCTGCGAACCGACGTGAAGGTGGAATTTGGTCCGATGGGTATCGTTAGCGAACCGACGTGAAGGTGGACCTTGGCCCAGGTGGATGGTGGGCTTGAACCTCATGAAGTTTCCTACGTACCATGCCTTGAAATGGATCAAAGACCTCATAGTTCGTAATGGTGTGTCGGTGAACTGACACGAGTGAGGACCTTGGTCCAGATTGTGTGGGGCTTACACACTAGGCTGCCCAGGTGTTGGAGAACTGACGTGAAGGGGGTCGGAGTGACCAATGGGTGGTGGGCTTGAACCTCGTGAGGCTTCCTACGTACCATTACTTGACACGGATCAAAGTCCATGTAGTTCAGGTGAAAATGGTGGGTGTCAGCGGACTGACATGAAGAAAGGACCCGGGTCTGATGGGTGTCGGGCTTGAACCTCAGGTAGGCTTCCTGCGTACTGTGCCTTGACATGGATCAAAGTCCTCATAGTTCGGGAAGGGTTTTGTCAGTGAACCAATGTGAAGGTGGACCTTGGTCCGATGGGGGTGGGCTTGAACCTCGTGAGGCTTCCTACGTACCATACCTTGACATGGATCAAAGTCCTCATAGTTCGGGATAGTCACGACGGCTTACCATCGGACTGGAATGCAGTTTAACGTCATGCAGGATGAGGGTGGAACCTGACATGAAGAAATGACGGGCGGTGGGCTTGAACCTCGTGGAGGCTTCCTACGTACCATGCCTTGACATGGATCAAATTCCTCGTAGTTCAAAATGAATGTACAGTTTAATGTCATGCGGGACAGGGGAATGCAGTTTAACGTCATGTTGTATGAGGACATATAGTTTAACGTCATGCAGGATGAGGGCATACAGTTTAACGTCATGCTGGATGGGGTATACAGTTTAACATCATACTGGACAGGGGCATACAGTTTAACGTCATGCTGGACGGGGGCATACAGTTTAACGTCATGCTGGACTGGGGCATACGGTTTAACGTCATGTTGGACGAGGGCATTGCCATGGTCGATGCTTACTCTAAGCCCACATGATTCATGCTCGGTGTGAGAAACAAGAGGCAGCAGAGACCTGACGATCACGTCGCGAAGGGTGCATCTGTGAGAAGTGAGGAGGGGCTTACGCGTTAGGCGGCCCATGGTGCTGGGACTTACTCCAGGATGGAGGCCCGAGGAAAATGATGACGGTGGTTTCAGTCTTAAGCCTTGAAGAGGCTTCCTACGTATCCCTGTGGTAGGGAATCAAAGTCCACGTAGTTCTTCTGATGACGGCTTACCACCGATTGGGGGTTTCAATGGCTTACCGCTGGATTGGGTCATAATGGCTTACTATTGGATAAGGATGTGAATGGATTACCGCTGGATAGGATCACAATGTCTTATCGTTGTATAAGGATTTAAATGGCTTACCGCTGCATAGGATCACAACGGCTTACCGCTGATTGGGATCAGAACAGTGGATGGGGATTACGCGAGGAAGCTTCCCGGGTGCCGCTAAGGAGCGGCACTAGTGAATGGGGTTTATGCTAGGAAGCTGCTCATGTGCCACTAAGGAGCGGCAATAGTGAATGGGGCTTACGCTAGGAAGCTTCCCGGGTGCCGCTAAGGAATGGCACTGGTGAATGGGGCTTACGCTAGGAAGCTGCCCGGGTGCCGCTATGGAGCAGCACTGGTGAATGGGGATTATGCTAGGAAGCTGCCCGGGTGCCGCTAAGGAGAGAAAATGGTGAATGGGGCTTACACTAGGAAGCTGCCCAGGTGCCGCTAAGGAGCGGCACTGGTGAATGGGGCTTACGCTAGGAAGATGCCCGGGTGCCGCTATGGAGCGGCACTGGTGAATGGGGCTTACGCTAGGAAGCTGCCCAAGTGCCACTATGGAGCGGCACTGGTGAATGGGGCTTACGCTAGGAAGCTTCCCGGGTGCCACTATGGAGCGGCACTGGTGAATGGGGCTTACTCTAGGAAGTTTCCCGGGTGCCGCTATAGAGCGGCAATGGGGAATGGGGCTTACGCTAGGAAGCTACCTGGGTGCCGCTATGGAGAAGCAATAGGGAATGAGGCTTACTCTAGGAAGTTGCCTGGGTGTCTTCCTCATCTCTGGTAAAGAGGGCATCCCAACCCATTGGTGAATTGAGGCCTTCACCTATGCACTAGTGCACAAGTGGGATAATTCCAAGGGGCGTTGGAATTATGCCACTGTAATCATGGCATTAGGCATCTTATGCTTGGATCATAAGGCATCTCTTGTTTAATGGAAGAGGCATCCTATGTTTGGCACATAGGGTGTACTACAGTTTATAGTCTTATAGATGGGACAGTTGGCATCTCATGCTTGGAGCATAAGGAATCTCTCATATAGGGAAAGAGGCATCCTATGTTAGGAACATAGGGTATACCGCAGTTTAGAGTCTTGTAGGTAGGACTATTGGCATCTCATGCTATGAGCATAAGGCATCTCTTATTTGGAGCAAGAGGCATCCTATGATTGGAACATAGGGATTACTATAGTTTAAAGTCATATATATATGACTATTGGCATATCATGCTAGGATCATGAGGCATCTCTTGTATTAAGCAAGAGGCATCCTATGATTTGAACAAAGGGAGAACTACAGTTTAGAGTCTTTTAGGTAGGACTATTAGGAATAAGGTTCCTGGGAATGGATGGTGTTGGGTCTTACGCAAGGGCGGCCCTTTCTGGTTCGACCTGGAATAAAAGCTAAGTGATAGGGTTTGGAAGAGTAGCCTGAGGAATGGTTCGACTCAAGGTACTCGAGGAATTGATAATGAGAATCTGGACTCATGACATGTGAAAGGGACCAAGAGGAATATGTCGACTCAAGGTGTTTCATGGTATGCAGAGGATTATCTCAAATCATGGTATTCCATAGGTGTAAGGAGGTTGCGCATAAGGGCGCAATGGAAAATACCAACATCCTGGTCCGAAGAGTTCGCGGTGCGACTCCATTTTTCATGGGGGTCTGTGACAGTAGCGAAGGGACCGGCCCGAAGGGCCAGGACCGTAGCCTAGCACTGACCCAGAGTGGGGGTGCGGCGGCGCAGCCCCCGTGGTATGGACCGGTGGGTGCGAAGGTAGGAGCCTTGCTAAGGATAAGTCTTCACGAAGTAGCTTCGCGGAGCAAAGGTCCCCTAAGTAGCTTCGCGGAGAAAAGGTATCGCGGAGTAGAGGGATCTTGGGAATCATGGGCCTCTTGCGGAGCAAGGGCGGCTCATGGAGCAAAGGGATCTCGCAGAGCATGGGCCTCTTGCGGAGCAAGGGCAGCTCGCGGAGCATCGTCTCACGGAGCAGCAACGCAAAGGAAGCTTCTCGCGGAGCAGGGACTCGCGGAGTAGCAACTCGAAGGAAGCTGCTCACGGAGCCTGGCCTCGCGGAGCCACAAAGCGGAGCTCCGTGGATCGGGAGATCGTCTTCCCAAGGGGAGAAGTGGACGTGGCCGACCGTCCAGAGAAGGGGGGTGATCTAGGTATTTATAGGCAGGGGCACCGCGAAGCGGAGCTCACGCGATGCGAAGGGGACTTCGGTGCTTCGCGGCGGGTCGCGAACGTCAACCAGGTTCGCGGAGAGTTACCGCCTCCTCTACTTCGCGGTGGGTCTTCATGGCACATCGTGAACGTCATACGGGTTTGTGGTGCCTCTTGCCTCATTACTTCACGGCGGCGCTCCTCGATCACGGAGGGGGCTTCACGAATGGGCTTCGCGAACCAGTTTTCTAGCCCAACTTCAAATGTCCATAACTCCTAATCCGTAACTCCGTTGGGGCCCTACGACCTACCAAATCAAAGATTGAGAAATGTAATACGATATTGGTTCGTGTATGGAAGCATTTGGAAAATTTTGTGAATGTGTTTTCTGGGGTCAACAGTAGGTAAGCCATATTATCGCCAATTCTTCAACACTAGGACCCCCAGGTCCCCCTGCCATATTAGAATATATCCCTAGTTGGGAAAATCATTTTTTCTTGAGTACCTACAACATGTCAATATCCTGACATACATATCCAAAAATGAGTGAATCTATTGGCATACGGTGCAGTTCACCCTCCAGAGTAGTCCCATCCTTGATAAGATCATCTACAAACATGGGTTTGATAGAGTTCTCCCTAATTTTATTCAAGGAGATGATTTTTCCCAAGTTATTCTGGAATTCCATGATGGTTCCTACAGATCTCCTTAGACTGGGTTGAAACTCTCCCACAAGATCTAAAGGATGGGATAATTTTGGATCAACGTGGTTCACAACTATATTGAGTTTTCTAAGAGGTGTTGTACTTGTTATATCCATGCCAATTTTGTGAATAGGCTGCTAGAGACCCTCCATAATACCAAGTATTCTTGGACCTTTGTGGTCTGGGGGATTGATATCATGGGATCATATCCACTAGCAACAGCTCATCGGTGTAGGTTCATTGTGACCACCACGGATTTCTTTTCAAAGTGGGCATAGGTGATTCTAATCAAGGAAGTAAAGGCTTGTTCTATCATTGATTTCATGAGCTCCAACACCATACGTAGATTTGGAGTCCCTCATGTTGTCCCCATCAACAATGGCACTGATTTCTGAGCAACTGAGCTAATGAAATTGTACGCCAAGTACAACATCTAATTCAACCATACTTCTCACTACCATAAATAGGTAAATGGGTAGATCGAGCCATTCAACTAGACCCTCTCTAAAATTTTCCAAAATATGGTTAGTCAGTATAATAAAATTTGTTTGTACAAGCTTCCCAATGATCTCTGGGCTTATCAAATAACAAATCATAATTCCACCTAGGTGACCCCATATTCCCTGATGTATGAAACAAAAGTGGTCTTACCCATTGAGATTCAGTTTTCAACACTTCGTACAACCATATATGATCATCTGACATTAGATAGGGTAGCAGATGTATATCTGGATGAACTTGATGACCTCGATGAGAAAAAGATCCTATCCTTGCATAATCTGGAGAGGCACCATAACAAGATAGCTAGAGCTTTCAACAAGAAGGTTCTCCTCCACTCCTTCCTTTAGGGTGACATAGTATTGTCCCTAAGAACACGGACAATACCTGGTAGGAATCCACCAAATATAGAGCCCAAATGGGAATGACCCTACATTATTCACAAGGTTTATCCCAATGGTACATACTATTTGGTCACCATAGATGGAGAGAGGATTATTCCTCCCACTAATGCCAAGTTCCTCAATTAGTACTATGCATGAGTGAGTTCTCATCCCGCATGATGATAAACTAGAAACTGTAAGTACAATCCTTCATGGTCCGAGCTTTATGACCTTAAACTAATATCACTTTCATCCTACATGATGTTAAACTATGAGATTTCCTACATGATGTTAAACAACAAGTGTGTCCCACATGATGTTAAACTGCATGAACCTTTTTTCACATTCTATATAACGTTAAACTATTTTTGTATCCTTATTAGATAACATTAAACAGCACAACATTCAAAAACTATGTATGGCTTGATTCTTTCCCTCACAGGATATGTAGGAATGCCTATACATGTTTCTTCGGGTCCAGCCCTCAGGTTTCCTAGGTTCCTCTATTCGTTCGTCCCCTTGGCCTAAGTTCATTTTAGGGAGAATGTGGTGTGATATAAGACCTCTTTGGTCCTCATTCACTTCAGTTTTATAGTAGTCATACCATGTGATTCCTTTGAGATCATTTTTCACCCATGTCCTTCCCAAATGACCTTAAATTGCACGGTATTTAAGAACTATGTATGGATTGATTCCTTCCTTCACATGATATGTAGTAATGCCTCGAAAATTTGTCTTCGGGTCCAGCCTTAGGTTCCTCAACCTTTGTGGCCCTTTCGGTATTCATTTATGGTTTGAGTTCTATGACCTTAAAATAATATCTATCCCATCCCACACAATGCTAAAATGATGTATCCTACCTATAAGACATTAAATTGCACATCGTTCATGGTCCTTTTTGCATGACTTTAAAATTAAAGTACCCCTTTGTCCTTCACGACACCAAAAGTTCCCTACCCCACATGATGTTAAACTATTCTTATGTTCTTACCACATGATGTTAAACTAAAAGGCATTCAATAACGACATATGTATTTACTCCTACCCTCACAGGATACATAGAAATTCCTGAACATGTCGTCTTTATGTCCATCCCCAGGTTCTTCCACCCTTTCACCCCCCTTGGCCCGAGTTCTCTTCTGGGAGTGGGCGGTATGATATGATACCTCCTTGTCCCTCATTCATATCAGGTTTATTTTACTACACCCCACATATCCCCTTTGGGATTCCATTACCTCCCCCAAATCCATACCTCATGATGTTAAACTCAACAGAACTCCAACAACTACGTATGGTTTGATTCCCACCCTTATGAGATATGTAGTAATTCCCAAACATTTTGTTTTTGTGTCCAACCCTAGGTTCATAAACATACTTTTTCTATTTCCTCCATTCATATTCTCGATTCAACTGAACTTAATTGAATCCCTCTACCTCTATTATACCTCATTAACATGTCCATATTCGATATGGTGTAGATCATAGAGTATTGGATTCTGCATGGACATTTCCTCATTTCATCTTCATGCTTCACGCATACATTTATTTGTGTATCAATCATATTTCATGTCTGAAGGGACCCCCTAAAGGTATAGATGATCGGATTCATGGATTGCCATCCATCTTGGGCCAACATCTCAGAATATATCAAATGACATTTTGAGACAGGTTCTACATTTCCGATATGGTCAGCGGACGACCCTAGGGTGTTTGTTCCCATTCTAGGTTACATGGTATAGATATTGTGTCTCGAATATAGATAGTAGTTATCTTACATTATTATGAAAACACCATTGTGTCCCAAATATCAGTAATCGTGATTCGCATCCTTTTCTATGTCCTTTTTTCTAGGCGGAACTTCAATGCTCTAAGTGTTATCCCTCTGTGCACCTTTGTGCATTGAGCGGGTAGACCAATGGCATGGGGAAATACTTGACTCCACATATCCATTAACCTATTGTGTGCTTCAACGTGCCATAAATATCTTCTATATCCCTTTTTTCCCACACATAGAATAGCTCACATGGGATCAAGATCTCGGTAAGGTTTATACCTATAAAGAAGAATCATCCCACCCTATGGTCCAAACTCTATGACCTTAAACTAGTATTTTACGTATCAATTCTAGGAATAATGACTTTAAAGTGTGAAAAGGTTTTTTTATGGGAGTATGTGGTGAGGTTTTGAGACCTCTTTAGTCCTCATTCATGTTGGGTTTCGTTATGGCACTTCACTACACATTTCTGCTTCGAAATCCTTACTCAGGTTCTAATCTCTACGACCATAAACTAAGATCCCCAGTGTCCTCATTGTACAATGTTAAACTACACATTTTGTATCCCAGCTGCATGATGATAAACTACACAACACTAGTATTTATTCACTTGAGAATACGTTGTCCCTCCTGGCATTTTCTATTTGACACGCCTTCCTTCCAGAACTACGTATGGATTGATTCTCACCCTTGTGGGATACATTGTGACGCCCGAACATTTTTTCCTTGGGTCCGGTTGCAGAATCATGAAATTTTTTCTTTCTCTCTTGTCCCCCATATTGGTATGAGTGTTATCCCAGGAGTATGAGGTGTGGTGTGGATCTTCACAGTCCTTATTCACATCATGTTACTTCATTGCACCACACTACACATTTCCCCTTTGGAAGCCCCATTAATTTATGGTCTAAACTCTATGACCTTAAACTAATATTTTTAGTTTCCAAGTTTTCATGATAGTAAACTGTGTAACAACCTCAATTTTTTTCATTTTAAAGAATATCACCTATTTTTACATTTTCCATTTTCCACACCTTCACTTCAAGAACTATTTATGGATTTATTTCCATCCTTATGGGATACATATGATCACCAAAACCCTTTATCGTTGATCCATCCACAAATAATTTCATCTTTTTAGCCTCTTAGTTTAGGTTCTTCTCATGGGTACATGGTTTGGTTGAGGCCTATTTGGTCCTCATTCACGTTGGGTTTTACAACAACCACACCATTTACCTCCCTTGAGAGCAGACCTAGTCCTGCCTTCACATGTCCCTTTTTTTGGGTCTCTATTATCTTTCAGGTATGAAGGTCCCCCTAACGGTATGGATTCTTGGCCTCATATATCACTTACTTTCCTGGTCTAACATCCTAGAATATTTCTAATGACATTTTGAGATAGGTTCTTCATTTCAAATACAGTCAGTGGTCAGCCCTAATTTGTTTTTTCCTATTCTAGGTTACATGATATGGGTGTTGTATTTTAAATATGGTCAATAGTTATCCTCCATCGTTATGACACCCCCATTGCGTTCCAATTATCAGATCCTGTGATTTTAATTTTTTCCTTCCCTTTTGTTATTATGTGTAACCAACACCCCTGGTGTTGTTCCTCCATGCATTCATGTGTGCCAAGTAGGAACATTTTTCAGGTTGGGATTTTTCTACCCTACATTTCTCTTTCACTATTGTACACTTTCATGTGATGGTGAAATCCTGACATCACTCCTTTTTTCCAAACCAAGCAAGGCTCAAGTGAGATTAGGAGTATTTGTTGGGTTATCCCGCATAGATAAGTTTTGGAACCTTATGTTCTAAGTTCTATGACCTTAAACTAAGATCTCATTCATCCAAGAATTATAAAGTTAAACTGTAGTACCCTATCCCACATGATACTAAACTGTTGTTTCCATACCTTATGAAATTAAAATGCATGGTTTGGTCCTTCCATATGACCTTAAACGGTGACACAATCATCCTGGACTCATGATGAAAAATGGCATAGCATTTTAGTGTTCTCACTTGATAGGTAATCACCCTTGGCAATGGTCACCATCATGCCACTTTTCAAGACCTACACAACACTTAATGCTCATAGTGACACCCAAACTTTTCATCCTAGGTTGTTAGCTCCAAAGAAACACACACATCAGTAGAAAAATAATAAACAATAAATATCAAGTATCTTTTATTTTCTCAAGAACTACGTGTGGATTGATTCTCGTTCTTATGTGATACATAGTGATGTGTGAATCGTCAATTTTGAACCCAACTGAAACATTATTTACCCACTTTTATGTCACATAATTTTCATCATCATCGCATGATATTAAACTACGTGACATTCAAGAATTACAAGTATCTTGATTCCTATATTTATGGGGTACGTAGCGACACCTGAGCATTTCGCTTTGGTCCTAGCCACAGGTTCACTAACCTTCACACCCTTTGGCCCCAATCACAGTCTAAACCCTATGAACTTAAACTAGGATTCATAGTCCGTGTAACATGACTTTAAACTATTGTCTATGGTCCAAATATTATGACCTTAAACTTTGTGCAATTTATTGGTTGTATGATGTTAAACTATTCCATGCATCTTCATCATTACCGTATAATGTTAAACTTTGTATGCATCGTCCTTTCTTGCATGATGTGAAACTGCAAAGCATCCCATATCTTATGGTGCTAGTTATCCACTGCATTGGTCATCTTCTTAGCTATTGTATAAGCATATGAGATGACACTCCCCCTAGAATATAGGTTTGATCATTGTTCATATTCATGCGCTCACAGTAATGTTCTTTCATCACAGTGGCGTAATTTCAATAGTATTGGAATCCTTTATAACATTCCATCACTCCACCTCCACACATTGCATGTTCTTTATTTGAATCTTCTTCCTCTTTCACATCAGAAGGAAGCCCCTAACTGCCTGGTCCCATGCCTCTTTGGCTCACCTATGATTCTGTGGCAATGTCCCAAAAGTCATAGGATGAAATTTTGAGTTTGGACTTATGTTTTTAAATTTTTTCAGTGATTTTCCCCCATTTGTTTGTACCCATTTTAGGATAGTGGTATAGGTACTATGTTTTAAATACGGTCATTATTCATCCCATACCGTGATGTTGCCACCAATGTGTTCAGAATTTTGGGTATTGTGATTCACACTTCTCATTCTACTTTGTTCATATTTATCCCAACTCCCCTGGAGTTATCCCGCTCATGTATTAGAGCATATTGGGAAAGAAAATTTGGATGCTCTAGGAACCCTATCCTCCAGTTTTGGTCCCTCTCTCTCTTAACCCAAATACCCTGGGTGGTCAGTCAATAAAATCTGACCGTGGGTATTCAATGGTTAGTTGGCACTCTCATATACAAAGTGGATAATTATGTGATTGTCCCTTGTTTCTCACACTGGGTATGACCCATATTAGCTTAGGGATTGATCATTAGTCTTTTTGAGATTATGATTGAGATGAAATGATGAAAATAAAATATATATGTCTATGCATGTAGTTCAGGATAAGAAAAAAATAAGGGAAGATATGTTTCACGAGTTTTTCTAAAACACAGCCCTCACTAATCTGCTCCTTCAATGGAATGTTTCAATGACACCACCCTCTGACGTGTAGCCTCCAGGGTCTCTTTCCACCCCCTAAGATCCCTTTCCTTATTGAAAGCCATAGAGTGGAGATCATTATCCTTGATCTGCATTTATTCCTGCTTGGCTTGGAGTTCATCCATTTTATGTATTTCCTTCACTAGCTACTCTAGGGATTCCATCAGTTGGAACCTCAATTGTTCGATGATTCGGAATTGATGGGTGATGAATGTGGGATGTTCATATGTCTGCTCGTCAATGCATCAGATTTTCTACTCAGCCTCATGAAACTTATGGATGTTTTTATAAATTTTATGGCACCATTTTGAACCTGAGTGTTGGCTTTTATCCTGCATATTTTCAACAAGATAGTCACAGATCATTATATAGAGATGGCGAGCATCCACCCCTCCGGCATAGAGAAAGTGTATCCAGGTTTGAAGTGACCCATATGGCTCATCTATTCCACATTTTAGATATTGAGGAAGTGATTTATAAACTTCCATTCTTTAAAATATGTCATATTACTCTCCTAGGATGTGGCAGGATCAGAATCATCCAGTTCTTCAGGATCTGTAGGCCTATATTCAAGGAATATGGCTAGGATATCAGTAGCAGGGTCTTCCTCCATCATCCTTTCTAAGTGCACGGGGTCTATGTTATGTGGGTGATACTCATTTATCATCTATTCTTTGGAAACTTCTCCCTATCTAGTTTTAGTCTCCTCCCCAATAGTGGTTTCACCCATGACAACAACTTCATGGCCACCATGTGCTAAGTCCAAATAAGCTTGAATGGTTGATTCCTCACAGACAGGTATAACCACCAATGGATCTCCTGCAAATGTACCAGACTCATTAGTTTGTCAGGATTCTAGTCTTGTGACCACTATATGCAAAGTGGGATCCTTTTTTATCCAGATTCACAAATAAAATATGTGGTTCTTTAAAAATAGATACTTATAAGAGCTAAGTATAGTCGGGTCAAGTGCCTAAGTCACTACAGGAGCTTCCACAATGGGAGATCCATTAGATCTTGTTAACTCAATGATTGGTGCTAGATCCTTTTGAATAGTGGTAACAACCTAGGATTTTGATGCCATCATTATGTCCCCTTCTGTAGGTTCACCTCTAGCCACTTCGAACATGATTGGTCCTCTGCCTTTCTCATCCCCAGACGCAGGCTTAGGGAGATTCCTTCCTGAATCCATCGGCATATTTTCGACCCTACAATGAGATATACATGATCATAATCACCAATGTGTTCCTAAACATGATAAAGTCAGGTTATTGGATCCATCTTATGAAATAAAACGAGACCAAGAGATATAGTAGTTGAGACTTACCTTGAGATGTCCATCCAGTTCCTTGTCAGAGCTTGCAATTTCACTACTCTCTTATGGGATCCCCTGGTGAGTCATTGTTCTCTAAGACTCATCACCTATGGGTTATTCATTATTATCTTCCTCATCCTCTTATTATTATATCTCCTCTTCCTCTAATCCTTATTATTATTCTTCTTCATCATCCCTATCATACTCGGGTGGAATTTATTTGGGATCATGTTCTTGACTGAGAATTACTTTGACCAAGAAATGTGGTTCTTCATACTACCCACGTTGGCATTCATAGGCATAAATATCCATCAGGTTTGTGTGTTAGTGATGAAAATTCACCTTGTCCACCACCTGAGTGAACCCTACTTTCGGCAGATCAAGCTCAGTGCGCACTATTTTTCACCACAACTCTTCAGTTGATAATGATTGTCACAGTGTTCTCTAAGAATACCATAGGGGTGGAAAAATGGCATCAACAGTTGGTTAAAGGAGATATCTGATTTACTTCCCAGGGGATTCTCTATATATCCCGCGAGGTCACCTACAGGACAACCCCTTTTTGGAATGAAAGGGTGTGGCTACACCTTGTGATTCTCCTACAGTCAAGGTTACTGTTTGTGCCACTCTATATTTCCGACTTGCCTCTGGTCTTTCTTCTCTATAAACACCTTGCCTAATCCCTCATCATTCGGAATATACACTTTATTCCTTGATTTTTTTAATGTACTTCTACAAAATTTCTTCAAGGTATGTCGCCACCCAGTGGCCAGCATATTATGCCAACAGGAAGACATCAACATCGGTAGGGGACAATGTAATTTTTTCCCCAAAACCAACAGTTGTAAACATAATCCAAAACTAGTGAAGGATGCAAGGGTGATTCTCTTCCCTGACCTCTATATATACTTGTTTTGGAAACCACTGTAGGCACCCAAATTGTATGGCAAACCATGATGGCATATCATTTTCGCAAAATATCTTATCTTCTATCTGAACTACTATCACACTACCTCTTATGCTCTGCAAATACTCCCTCTACTCCAGTATACCTAATAGTTGATCCACCATAGGACTGATCGGGGTGTGGAATGGGTTAAAGTTGATGTTTTTTTTATTTCAAATCCATATAGTAACCCCCTCCTCATTGAGAGTTAGTGGTCGGACCCCAACAATATTCAGTAAAGATGGTCATAGGCCTTTTCCTAAAGGACGAATGGCATTTGGGAAATCATACCAACCATATTGAGCTAAAACCTAGCCATAAAGGATTTGGAATAGTCCACAGATTCTCTTAGGCATACCTCCTCTTAAAATGTGCCCCATGATGCTATATTTCCTAGCTAATATGGGTACTCCCAGATTGAACTTGTTATGGGATTCCATGATCTCGACCATCACCAGTGACCCTGGATGGACTCCCATCCTCATGTCACCCACCGAAAGTAGCCAACCACTTAGGAAGGTAGTAAGGAAACAAGTGTATCGCACATGTGGATATCAAATTTAATTTACATTGAATCCCCATGAGTGGCATTCACTTTCCTCTAGGATCACCCAATATAATCATTCCATTACCCTCTATGGTGTGTTTAGGCATTACTTCCCTCATCCTAGAATCCTCACCACCTTATCCTTCTTGATGAATAGGCTGAACCATACTGGGTAATAAATATCCTTCAGGATGTAGTTAATCCCCATCCTCTCCTTGGCCAAGTCCAAAAAATGGAGGTCCATGCCCTATTTCCCCATATGTTCTCCATTGGTAGAAATTCCTCACATTGTAACCCTTCTAGATGAATGCCTCCAATGTATTGGATGTACCAAAGGATTATACCAACCTCCCCATGGTGGAGGTGGAAGGTGTTTGTGTTAGGGGACCAGTGGCTAAATAGCCCTGACACTAGGTCCAGCTGGTGGTAGAAGTGAAATTTTGATGTCCACATGGCATCAAATAGCCTAATGTGTCTAAGATATTCCTTGAATTCCTCACATGTTTGAAGTACCCAGTATTCTCATGCCCACTCACTAGTAAAATTCCCCCCCAACTAGCAGATCCTAGTCCCGCTACCATCCCTTACTCTCATCAGCGATACTACTCCAAAAGTACTTAAGTAATTTGTTAGAAATCCTTCATCCATCGGTTCATCCCCCATGACATTCCAGGTTCTTAGGTTCAATACAGGTATGGCTATTTCTCAAGTATCCCTCGCAAGGTGTCTATTATTTGTGATGTTGTACTGTGAAAGGTTATCCTCACCTATTACCCAGGATTGTGGTGCGTCGGTCTTGAAACTTGGAATGATCACCTCCTATAAGATTCAAAAATTCCATAGTGTGAGGCTATCTCTTAGAAATTTATCCTTCAAATCCTGCATCATCATACCTAAAATAATTTTATTTTCAGATAGTTCCCTTATCGTGCGAAGAATTTTAGGGTTGGCAATCATCTCAACCCTCTGTGCAGATGAAGCAGCCTCCCTCTCAGCAGTTGTCTATTCACCAACCATCTCAGTTAATTCACTAATTCACTAAGGGATTGGCACAAAAGACTGATATTTGGTGCAAAAGATAGATATTTTTGTGTAGGATTGGAATACAACCATGGAAAATATATCTAAGTCTAAATCACGCAAGATCCAAAAGTTGCGTGTAAGGAATCGATTGAATTTGGGTTCTCTCGCACAAAATATAGAAACATACACACATGAGAGAAAGTCTCCTATCATATGGAAAGTCAATGTACTATTCATTGGGCCCCTCTACCTATTTATAGGCATAGACCAGGTCTTTCGCGTGCGTGCAAGCCGTTTTTCATGTCAGATAGTATATTTTGCATGCACCGATTTAAAATCATTAGTCTCTTTGGATTTTTCCTCATAACCTAACCTTCTGGTCCCCTTTCATCTCAGATTCTAAGGGGGGTATTTTTTGGAACTTAATTTCTCTTGAGACCCTAGATAGACATATTTGAGCAACTGAATGACATAATTTGACTCAGAAGATGATCCCAATAATCCCAAGGGAGATGCACGCAAGATTGGAAGCATGCGCACAAGACCAAATTCCACACACAAGACTCTTGGTGACCAATGAAACATCAAAGACCATACCCCACTCTTATCTCCTAAAAAACCAATTCATATGTATGAAGGAAGACAAAGTTTTGCATAAAAGTATTGTCCCATGCGTAAGCCTCTTGTGCACCCAATGTGATGCCCAATGGCCACTTTTGCACTAAATTTCTTGTGTGATCCTCCTGATATTTTCACCTATATATAGAGGGATACCTCGTACCTTAAAAAATAAAGCTTCAGAAGTCAAACCATTCCTCCCGTGCACATAAGAAGACCCCTTCCGTGACATCACACAATTAACGGCTTCAATGTACTGGATCTTATGTGATAGGTCCCCCATGGTTCCCCCTTCATGTGATCCCTCATGGGCTTAACTCTTGACCATTTCCTATTTTTTAAGTAAATTTCTTGCAAAAGACCCCTCATGCACACTAGCCTTATCCTTGTGTAGTGCCTCTTTCTCCAAAACCCCCTCATCTTGCATCAAAGTCCATAATCTTATGAACACTCCTACCTTTATACTCTATGGGTTTTCCTCATCCTAAGGAACCGTGTTTGAGATTTTCTTGCATGAAACACCCCTACATTGTGCGCACTTCCTCTGTGTGGCCTTCCAAGCTTGTGTGCAGTGATTTCCTGGTTCTCTGAGAGGTGCTTCATGTTGCATTGCCCTGCCTAATGATTATTCTCATAGATACACTAACAGTTATTACTTCTTCATAGAGCTATTCTAACATGGACCCCTCGATTGACCACTCCTCCATCTCACTCCCATCAGGCATTGGTCGTTCCTTCCCTTACCCAAGTGTGGGTTGGTATAGTTTATGTAAGTAAAGGGGATGAGGAGTGAGTCCCCATAATCTGAGTTTTAGGATGTTAAACTTCTAATCACCCACATCCTCAACACATGATGTTAAACTGTGATCCCTGCATGCGTGACAAGTCTGAGAGGACCAAAAATGGGATTGACACCAGCGTCATCCCGATATCTATTTCCATTTTTTTATTTTTCACCATGTGTGCCTCATGTAGTCTCTACATAATCCCCAAACTAATTCCTTAGGCTTTCCTCCTAGAGTAAGTTCCAATCTCCATCTCCTTGGGCCGCTATCCATGCATAATCCCCACACCATCCCTCGTGGTCACATCTTTTGCGACATGACTATTTGGTCTAGTGTTATCTCTTGTTTCTCACACTAATAATTACTCACATGGGATTAAAGTAAGCGGTGACCATGACATCCTCTTTGGGCCACTAACCATGCATAATACCCATCATAAATTTGGGCCACTAGTCATGCATAATCCCCATGCCCCTCTACCTAACTACGTGGACTTTGATATCTGCCTTCTAAATAGGGTATGTAAGAAGCATCCAAAGGTTCAATCCAGTCATTCCCCACAATCCATTTGTCCCAACTATTTTATGTTGGTTCAATCATCTTACATGACATTAAAATACATGCTCTAAACTACGTGGGTTTTGATCCCTTTCGGGTATATAGGAAGCCTCTTTGAGGTTCAATCCCAACAAATGGTAAACTCTGGAGATCCCTTTGATGGATTTACCCTGTTGATGTGACATCCTCCCTTTTTGGGGAACATCTCTTGGATCTTCCACCTCAAGGTGTTCTGATCCACATGGGTAGTTAACCTTGCATAAGCCCCGCACTTCACCATAATCCTCTATCCAAGAGTTTATCTCTTGCGAAGGGCCACTGACCACACATACTCCCCCGGTGCATCTCCGGGTTGTTTTTATTTGTGTACACTCTAATTATATGCCCTCATCATAAACTACATGGAATTTTATCCCTTACTTTCAAACAGGGTATGTAGGAAGTCTTCCCAAGGTTTAAGCTCATCACCCCTATCCCGTCCTGGTCTTTCCTTCGATCCTTTATGTCCTGGGAAGATCATTACCCAACCTGAAAGTTATTCTTTCCTCAGGTCCCTATCCATGAAATCCATTTCTCATGATCCACATCCTTAGGTGTCTCCTCTCCCCATTCTCAAACTACATGGACTTTTATTCCTAGCCACTGGGATACATAGGAAGCCACCCTAAGGTTCAATCCCAACACCACCATCTTCATATCAGTTCCATCCTATTAATCTCATTCATTCCATTAAAATAATCCATCATCCATACTAATTCTTACCCAGGCTACCACATCCCAGAGAGATCATTACACCCACTTCCTTGTTTATCCTAGCATCACATGGGTATCTAACCATGAATAAGCCTTGCACATCGTATCCATCCAACCATGAGTTCCCCTCTTAGGACAGGAAGATAACCATGTGTAAGCCACAAATCACCCTTTCAGACTATGTGGGTTTTTATCCTTTTATTCTTAAAATGGTATGTAGGAATACTCTATGAGGTTCAATCCTAGCCAATTGAAAACCTTGGCATTCCCCTTTTTGAGGTGCGCTTCCCTGATCCATCCTTTTTGATGTCCAGATCATCCTTCATGGTGTGAAACCTTCCCTTTTTTTGACATTCCATCCTTGGTCTATCCTCATTGGGTGTTATGATCCATCCATATGGTAAAACTTCAAGGTGATACCTATTAGGGGTGTGCCTAACTGATCCACTCTCATAAGTGTTCAGATCAGTCTGATCCATCTCTGCTAGACGTTAAACTCACGGCCTACCTCGTGTTAAACATGGGAATCCGAGGAAAACCTTGGAGACATGACTCTGGCATAAGTACCCTACAATAGATGCGGGATTCCTCGGGATATATACCCGCAATAATCCCTCTAATAAGGGAGAATTTAGGTGTACTAATGTTCCAGCATCCAAACATGCCAAGGATGCCTAGTGCAACTACTCTCCTGGACGAAGGTTATTTACCTGACTTGACCCTTTCAAATGTCCTGAAAGAAGAAAAATAATTAATTGACTTCCAAAAATAGATGGCATGGTGAGGATTTTTATGAAAAAATTATTAATATTTAAGGGAGACACAAACTAAGTGACCAATTCTGAGGAGAAATCCACAGATGGAGAGACCAACATCACATCATCCCATTTCGATTAAATAGAAAATATTTCTAAAGAATTTATGAATGTCGCCCACATTTGGAAAGCTATAATGTGAGGTATAATTAATATTTCATCATCGAAAGTTCTCACACGGTGGTGTGCCCCAGTGAAAAGCATCAAAAACAGACAAATTGCTAGAAATGTGTGAAAAACATTCCATAAAAAACCTATGAATAAGGCAATCATGAGACCAGTTATGCAATGTCTTTGTTATTTTTTACAATTTAAACGTAAAGATAAAATCAATTTATGTGAAATATGATCATTTATATGTAATATATGAGATAGACCAATGAATTTTTGAACAACATTTTGAAAAAATATACAAGTCTAATCAAGAACTGTATGATTATATAATGAGGATTCCAAAATAAAAATGGATATTGGAATATGATGGGGGGAATAGGTACAAACACATGACTACAAGCATTGTGGATTGCATCAATGGTTCCTTCAAGGGGATTCTCAAGTTACCTATAAATATCCTAGTTCATGAGACATTTTATGATTGTTTGAAGTACTTCATGGATAGAAAAAAACTATATTTAGATGGAATTCAATAGGGGATATGGTATGGAATACACTTTCAACAAGATATTAAAAAGAACATTAAATAAGCTTCTGGTTATCAAGTGTGCCTTTTCCACTAAGAAGACTCTCGATTTGAAGTTCAAGAGTGTTCAGACCCCATCACAAGTAGTAGTTGTGAAAAAATGGTGGTATTTATGGAAGTGAGGAAATATTAATATGGAAACTTCTAGGAATTATGGTTTCCATGTGAACATGTTGTCACTGCATGTGCCTCTATGAACATATCATGGGAAGCATATGTTAATCCAATGTACTGGATAGACACCATTTTTAACTGTTATACCGCACCATGGATGCCTATTAGTGAGTTTTGATATTTCCCAATGCCCGCAGACCAACCTATATTGATACCTAACATCAATAGGTTTCATCAACAAGGGAGACCTAAGTCCAGTAGTATTTTTAATGAGATGAACTAGCCTTAATAATAAGGGAAAAGTTTGAGAGAAACATATTTCATCAAGAAGGTCATAACTAGAAACGATGGCCTAACATTGATGGATCGATTTCACACTCTAATCCACAATGATGTATCTTCTCTAATTTGATCTTATCATATTGTTAATTATAGTGTTAATATAATATCCTTCATTTTGTATAATTTTATAACATTTTCTAATACTTTTAGTATCAAATAACAATAAGTCTTTCATATTCATATTAAAATGAATATGAAAAGTACATATGAGGTGACATGAAAGCATAATAAAAATATCCATGGCTAAACCATAAAGCAATCATGTGATGAAATATTAATGAAACATACTATCATGTGAGAAATCATATATAAATTACAAAGCATACCATTTTATAATAAAATTTTAGATAATAAAGAAAAAATGTTTATACATAAAAATATATAAAACTATATCTTACAAAACACCCTTTCCTGGGTAAAAACATATTTGAAAACACTTTAGAAATATTCTTTGAGAAACATGAAGACATTCCATTTTCTTTTGGTGAAAAAAACTTCATAAAAAATGGGAATAAACATGTCATGTCTTACATTATACCATTCATAACTTTCTTCTAACCATAACATAATATTTTCATTTTACACTTAAGAATTATTTCATTTTTTTACATACAAATGGAGGATACTATACTACTCAATGAGTAGGATATTCATGTTTCCCATGCCATGATAGAGGGTAATCTAGTTTAATGGATCAGGGAGTGTCAAGAACACCATAATGATCACATGCTACCTCCAACTGCCATTATACCATACATGCACCGTACTAGATTCTAAGACATTATGGTATCTGATTTCACATTTATTGATCATCACCTACTTGCTACCCTCATAGAGTGGTGGTGACCAGAGGCACGCACATTCCACCTGCCTGAGTGAGAGATGGTTATCACCCTCAAGGATGTGGCAGTCCTGCTCGGTCTTACTATCTAGGGGGATGCAGTTATTGGACCCACCCGTGTAGACTGACATAAGCTTGTACAAAGATTTATAGGCATTGACATTTTGGATGATGATTCTACTACATATAGCAAATCGGTGTCTATTAGGTGGCTTGAGATGCACTTTGCATATTTACCCGATGATGTTAATGAGAATAATATCATGTGTCATGCATGTGACTATATATTATGAATCATTAGAGGGACACTATGCACTGATCACTCAGGTACGCATGTGAATATGATGTATTTGAGGCTACTAGGAGATTTTGATTAGGACAGGACATACAGATGGGGAACTCCTTGGATTACACTTACAGAACATTATGTATATATGCCACTTAGATCAGATGGATATCAGGGTATGTGTCATCCTTATTCAGATGTGGGAATGGGAGCACATCCCCTCCCTCTCCCCTGTTGTTTTTGGTTAGTAGCTGCCTATAGATGTGCTACATAACATTCTGTTTTGATACTGTTATGATCACCCATATCTGTTGGTTTCTAATTCTAGTAAGAGTTATTGAATTTAATTTTATATTATTTTTCACTTTGGATGTTTTATTTTATAGGTGAATTCAGGTGCACTACTTCACCGGTGATCTGACACATCATTTGGGTGCATACTAAATCATGTTGGACAGTCTTCTACCCAATGAGGTAAGTATACATGATATTTCATTGAAAAAAATCATAATATCATCATTTTTAGTTTTTAGTAATAACTTTTTTTAACAAATCTCACATGTCATTTCAGATTTCATGGATCCCGCACTAGGATTTATTGGACCAGTTTACTATATACCACATTTTTGGACTTCATGATGCTATGGTTGTAGTGACACACATTCACTTTCATATTATTTAGTGGCACTGTCCTGATAGAGTCATTCACTAGTTTGGATGTGTTAAATGCACCCCATTTCCACTGAGACAGTTACATGAGCTTTATTCTTTGAAGCTAATAGGGAGGAAAGATGTCGAATGGCGCTGATGGCATGCCCAATATCTATACCTCTAGGGTAGACAAGCATTGCTTCATATCGAGGGTGTATATATGATGTGATTCCATCTATCACATCAGATCGAGTATAATCCATGGTATTGAAAAAGTCAATATTATATCTTACTCGACATGGAAGAGGGCTTCGGGATATGGTAAGTCAATAAATTTCCATTAGTTTTTTTATTGTACTATTTTCTACTTAATTTTGAGTCTCTTTATAGAATACTCGAGTATAATAGATTATGTGCATGTCTGATCTAGAGGAGGAGAAGGTTGCTAGATTGGAAATGATCCTTGCTACAACATAGGGACTGATACCATCTTATCATGTGGTCCATTGTAGTATCTTTTACTTTCCACCCCAAGGAGATTACTTTCCTACCTATGGAGTGTAGGTTCCTACTTAGGAACCTCCTCTAGCAATTTCTGATCCTGAGGATCCACGATGAAGAAGATGTAGATTACATTGTGTTGCATGTGAGGCCTCACCTATTCCACAGGCAGAGTTCATCCCTATAGCAGTCCAACCCCATCTGATTGGGGATGTGGATGAGGGGACATGGGATCCATCTGTATTTTCGGGATATCCACAGTTTTCTCTAGGTAAATATTATCCAAACTTCTATTAGGGGTGATTTCCCATGACTCCAACTTCTGTGTCAAATCCTTCATAGGCTATATGCCCCCCCCCCCTGAGATGATGGAAGGTCCTTTTACCACCCTAGTAGGAGAAGGATTGGGTGCGTAGGACAACATCCATTTCACACCTCCCCCCATTAAGACATAGACAGAGCATCCTATAGTCGAGGTTCCAGCTACTGAGGATCATCCCTCTCCAGGTCATCATATTCTACCCCAGTGCAGAGGTCAACGATCTCGATATAGGCATCTCATTTGCAAACCACCATGTGGGATGAAACATCACCATAGATAGTTATTATACTCATTCATGTATTTGTTTTGTGTCTATTAAAATGAAAAAAAAATCTTTTTAATATCAACCATTTTTATATGTTTAACCACAGTTTCAATTTTCAATTATATTTCAGTCACAATTTATATTTTATAAGCTTTCATAGTCGACTACTTAAAACATAGGAAAAATTATTAAATTTCAAGTAGTTAAATTTAAAACCTTATAAAATATAAACTATAAAAACAATATAAATATAACTTAAAACCTATCCTAAGCATCTGAATAGTTGTTGAAAATAAAAAGAATTTCATAAATATAATAAATAATTAAAAATGAAAGGAATATAAAAAAAGAATATAAATAGTTTTTTAATGGTTTAAAACAACAATATATTGTGCTAGTAAAATTACTTTTCAATAAAATATTGATGAATTTTGAACATTATAGATTCAAAGTAACCCTATATATTAAACCCCACTAAAATGAATACTTTCTACATGAGCTTTACCTTTTAGTGGTATATTATAATTCTATAGAATAGACTGACTTAAAAAATAAAAAAGGAGTAATATAACATAATAATATTCATGAATAGAAAAAAAAAAATATATCAAGCTAAGAGCACTTCCAATCCTATAGAAATGGTGGATGTATAAAAAATCCACAGTTCACATTTCCTTCATTCAAGTTGCATGTTTTTTATACCACATCATTTCAAATGAAGTTTTACCATAACATAATATAATAAATTGATAAATTGATGTGAAATTTTTTCAATTAGGGAATCATGTATAGTCAATTTTTTATTCTTAAATAGTACCATGTTATTATGAGTTTCATTGAAAGAAATGAATTGGAAGATTGAAATAAATTATTAAAGTAAGTCTATAACAAAACAATATATATATATATATAATGTATATATTTATAATGAATAATAATATTATAGTTATGTGATAATGAAAAAAATAGTATTTAAGTAAAAAAATATAGAATAAAGCCCTCTATAAGTGGTTTTTAACAAGATACATTAGAACCGAAATGATTAGATTAGTTAGATTAGAAATTAACAATACATCTGAGAACATAATTGAAAATAAATCATAACAAAAAATAAACAAAATCATAAATATAATAAGTAAAAGATAATTTACAAGTCACAAATTTTATTTCTTAAAAACATAACCTTTTCACTTTCAAATATTAATGAAATAATTATAAACAAAATAAAATAAACACAATATATATATCATAATATAAAAACCTATATATTTATAAATATACAAACATGTATAATTAAAATATTTTTTTATTTATTTTTTCTGAAAGGCAGTAGGTCCTCTACCGCCTTTACACTTAATATAAAAGTAGTTGGGGTCCTTCTTCCTTTTAGATATAGTTTTCAAAAATATTTTTGACCTAGGATTAATAAATTATTTTCCAAAAAACTCATAAAAAGTATAGGATAAATTCATCCTTGGTATGATAATTTCTTTCATAATTTTGGCCAAATTTCAGACTCAAATTGAATCTACAATATGTTAAATGCAATGATCTAAATGATTTTGACTAAATTAGGATAATGAGGATAATGAATCTGAGCCATACAAGTCGAGCTACACTTAAAGCTGGTGAATGAAGATCCTTCATGTGATGAAGACCATGAACCCATTTCATGACTGTTGGTGGATGAAGAAGGTGATTCTAGGTCGAGGATAAAAAAGAATCTAAGTTTAGAATGGAACTAGATAGAATGAGATGAACCCTAAGCTTGATCATGTGGTGTGCTTGGGTTGATGACACCATCTGAGCTTGAGTGAAGGAAGAAGATGAAGTTTTGGTGGTCACAACTATGGGATTGAAGATGCCGAATTTATGTGTGGGGTAGATTATTGAAGGAGGGACCACAGTGTCTCCCTAAACTATGGTTGTGAGGGTTTAAGTTGATGTTAAACAGGTTTTCAATGAAATGAAATCCTAAGATACACTGATTATGTATAGAATTTTTAAGTATTTTAGTTGTGACTCATTCGAACAGGGGAACTCGTACACAACCAACTGAAGGTGGGACTCAAGATGGTTTTTAAATCTTAGTTTCATGGATATTACAAGGAATATGATTTTAAAAAAAGGATGATGTGGGAGTTAAATATCATTTCATTCATTTTGTTTTAAAAATGAATCTATCAAGAATAGATGTTAAAGAGTGAAACTATAGAGAATTAAAGTGTGGGATGGATGCTCCTTGAGGTATTCAGACAAGAAGGATTACACTGTTACTAAAAAATAGAATTTTATTCTAGAAAAGAGAATTAAGAAAATAATTTAAGTGAGCTACTATGATTTATGGAATTCTATTTTGTTTTTTTCATATTAAAATATGCCTCATTTGATTCTGCCTGTTTTTGTTATTTATTTTGGTAACCATGCATGAAAATTTGTTTTTTTATTTTAAATGCTCAATTGTATACATATTCTTCTTTGATGAAATATTATGATCTATCTCTCAAGAAACTCATGAATTTTATTATCCTCTAGTTATGTCATGAGATTACATGTTTTCCCTTCATTTTCCTCTCTTTATGTACTTAAGAGTTCAAAAGAATGTTTCTATGAAAAAAGTCATCTTTATTTCTCTCTTGGGTTGAAAACTCTTTTTCTTACAAAACCATATTTTCTAAAAATGTTTTCAAAAATGTTTTTAACATTATACGAATGATATATTAAAGAAATTTTTACCCATTTTTGAATTTTTACCAAATGCTTTGAAAGGAATCTTCATGTCATTTTTCAAACAAGACATGTTTGGCTTTTACTGAAAATGTGAAAGGAATCTTTGTTTTAAGGTGTACAGTATGAACAAAATTTCTCACTATCATGACCATTATTTTCTTTGAAACTTCCTTTATAAGTTTTCAAAGTTATTTTTAAAATAAAAGGATTTTTAAAATATTTTGTAAATTTTTCATTTTTTTAAGTGATTTTCAATGAAAGGATATTTTCCACAAGAAACATTCCAAGTGATTTTTCTTTCAAAATCATTTTCCATCTAATATGTCACCCTTTGGTATTACTTATGCTTTACTGGGGATATGATCCAATTATACCATTCTTATTTTTTCTCTAAATGGTTTATGCTTATGATGACAAGATATTTATGAAACCCATTTCTATTCCACGGGTCATACCATGATAAAATTCTTATGAAACCCGCTTCTTTTTTCACATGTTATAATATGATGAAATGATAAAATGATTATGAAACCTATTTCTTTTCCACAAGTTATGCTCTGATGAAATGTTTATGAAATTCGTTTCTTTTCATGAGTTCGGATGTGCTAAATGTTATATGATCTTATGGCGCACGTATA
This sequence comes from Viscum album, assembly GCA_963277665.1. NCBI lineage: Eukaryota > Viridiplantae > Streptophyta > Magnoliopsida > Santalales > Viscaceae > Viscum > Viscum album. The sequence continues at coordinate 293,412,839 of OY728144.1, forward strand.
TTTGATTTTCATTATGTGACTGGTGAAACCTATATCTCTCTTCAATGCATTGGGTAAAGATTGATATCTCATGAGATAAACATGACTAAAATGGGGAGTGAACCCAATTCAGTAAGGGACTTTGTCCACTACGATAGTCTTGGGAGTGAACCTTAACTACTAAGATGGTTTGAAGAGTGAACTCTTCCACTATGATAGTCTTGACAATGAGCCTTGAACTACTATGGAAATGGTTTTTTATGCTTATGTGTATGCCACAAATCTATGTCTTATGTTAATGTTATGTTTCCACGGTTCATGCTCTTTGATTCCATTATGATTCATGTCTTATGAACTGTCAAGATTTAAGTCATGACTCAAGTTTATGATCTATGATATGCGGGTTATGGTTTTCAAATGTTATTATCATGTTCTCATACTCTTATGCTCGTGATATGTTAATATCTCCCTTGTTTACCTTTACTGAGCATCTGAGCTCATTTTTTCTTATGTTTCCTTTCCCCGGGTTATGATGAAAGGTATTATGTATGATATGTCTAAGAAGTGTGCTAATTATGAACATATTGGGAGATGACTTAACTCGCTTTTATGGACCATTTTTTTATGTGTCCAAGTTTCCAAATGCACTAGACCTAAATGATTTTGGTGTGGATTGTTATGTTATGTAAAGAATATTCATCTATTAAGATTTAATATATATGTATGAAAAGTTTGTAACTTTACAAAGACTATATATCATGATTTTTCATCCAAGATCATGTTTATGATATATTCATTTTTTTTAAACCTCGTGATCCAGATTCATAAAACTCAAAGACACACTATCAAGTCATTCTCTTTAAACTAATATCATTTATTTGAATCTCAAGTAGTTTCATTTTCTAAAATTGTTAAAAAAATGAAGTATTTAACCTCAAAGTTTTAAGGTCACTCATGCCTCCCAAACATTGACACCAAACATAGCCTCCAAAATGCATTCTTATTGAAAATTACTTGCAACAGGAGTAACATGAGAAAAATGCTTTGAAAAAGTAAGTCGTAATTGTGACTTTAAAAAAAAAGGGACATAAGGCTAAACAAAAAATGACATAAAAACATGTTATCGATGAACAATTTGAAAATTTCACTCTTTCACCGATGAAAGGTGGTTAAAAAAATAAGTGACACTTGCTCTAATATTGAAAAAACAATAAACTCTTATCACTCATACTAGATAGTTAAAAAAATGGCATTTGATATGTTTTTCAAATACACTTGACACTTTAATTCAACAAAATACCACTTAAATAAGTGAAAAATAAATATTTTATCATTAAGCAATTCAAAAACACTAACACGAAATTAAGGGTGTAAACAATGCACTGATACTTACAAGCCACTTGGACTCCGCTCGAAGAATACTCAAATTCAACTCTCTGCTTTTTGAGCCAAACTCAAGCTCGAGCTACTCAAGTATTAACTCAAGCCGAGCTCAAGTATTAAAACAACTTAATCAAGTAGCTCACGAGTTTAATTGAAATCGTGAATCTAATCAAGTGTTTCAAATTTTAATAAATTATATTTTTTAAAAAAAATATTTAGTTAGTTTTGAACTTAATCTTTGATCTCAGGTGCAAATTCGAGTTCAAGTAATCAAATCGAGTTCAAAATTAGAGTCAAGTTTATGAAAAAGTACTTGAATTGAGCATAATCGAACCTAATTGAATAGCTCAATTGAGTTCAAGTTATGCTCGAAAAATATTACAGAGTGAAGCTCAAGCCAAGAATGAACAACGATTTCAAGTGTCGATTTCAAGTGTCGATTTCAAGTGTCGAGCTCAAGCTGAAGTATTGCGATACTCAGCTCAGCTCGGTTACAACCCTACACAGAATCACTTTAACATAAATGATACACAATTTTAAAAAAAGTGTTGTCAGACAGAGAAAGCGTCAGTATTGCTTTTGTATATACACCATGAAACTATGAGAGGGCAAACTAAAACTGAAAATGGGACAATAATACAAAAGAGAGACAGATACAATGCAACAAAGAACTAGCTACAACAAGAGAGTATGAAGAAGCCCCTAACCAAACCATAAACCACAAAGGACTCGAGAGGAGAAAAAACCTACATACAAGACATTACACAATTCCATTACATGACCATGGAAAAACAAAATACATACACTAACATGTTCAAAGCAAGTGTACATCAGATGAGGAATTCTACATCACATTTTCCCTACCCACATCCCAATTGACAAAACATTACAGATTGGGAACCCTCTTCAAGACTTTACATGGACAAAACTGCATTGCAGAGCAACAAAAAAAAAATCCTCAATGGAGCAAGAGTCGGAAGAATTGCATTAAAAGAAAATATAACGGTCATCAGAATTCCTAACAGAATACTTTTTTTAGGGAAATTACCCTGCACTTGACTACCACCAGCTACTATGGGAGTCACAGTAGTAACAAGACAGTTGAAATGCAAAAGCTACAGCCTCAGTTGTCCAAACATATGACAGACAGGGCAAATGAGAATAACAAAATGTGCAATTTCAATAAAATAATTTCTTTACAAGAACTTCGGCTACATAAGAATGGTAAAACAACTATGCAGAAAGCAAATACAAGGCTTGTACAAGGACTCTGAAAATATCAACAGAATATGGTTGAACACAAGACTAAAAAAATTCAACCACAACAGCGTAACAAGAAACACTACAAAGAATAACTTGATACAGATCTATGCATCCCATGTTGGCCAAGATACAAGGCAACAACAGAAGGTATTCGAACAATCAACTCCCAAATATAGTTTAAAAGCATACCAAGGCCGCATGCCCTGGAAAGTAATTGTCTTGAAGAGAGCACTGAAAATATAAATATAAGACCAATGGGATACCCACCTGCAGGAGAATCCACATTGACATACCAAGGCCGCATGCCCTGGAAAGTAATTGTCTTGAAGAGAGCACTGAAAATATAAATATAAGACCAATGGGACACCCACCTGCAGGAGAATCCACATTGACATACCACTATAGGCTATTAATTGTTTTTTAAGAGCACTGGGAACTGTCCCTTCAAAATACCCGTGCAAGTGGAGCTTACTTTCCCCCCCGAGTGGAACGGCCATCTATGATATTTGATAAAGTAAAAATGAGCATCAGTCACTCGGATGGAAAGCGCTTTCTCTTTCCATAATCCACATCCCTCGATCGAGACCTACGATCTTCCTCATGAAAACCTCTGGATCTGCTCCTAGATCTATCATTGGACAAATCACGTTCTCTCTGTCGATGTTCATGACTATCCCGTTCTTCCCTATACCTGTGATCCCTATCAGTCCTATCCCGTTCTGGTTCCCTTTCATCACGGTCCCTGTCTCGGGATGCAGCATTCGATCTTCCCCCTTTATCATGATTGAACTCCCCATAACCATACTCAGAAGCACCATCATCGGCACCATAGCTCGATTCCAAAGTCCTCTGCCCATGGTCATCGCCTCCCCACCCGCCCATGCCGGCCTCAGTCCACATAGCTGCCTGGTGGCCATCTATGCCAGAGCCACCCATCATCCCCATTCCATTTACAGGCATCCCTCGGCCGAAAAAAGCTGGATTGACATGAGGAGCCACCCCAGCAAGCCCCATAGAATTCGGAAATGACGGAAACATCCCTGGAAAAGCAGGACTAGAAAATCCCCGGGTCATGTATGATGCGTCAATTCCACCACCCATCATGCCCTGAGGATGCATAGGGCTCCCAAAAGCTGGCCCTCCAATGCCCTGTCCATAGCCTCCCACACTGGCAGTGCTTCCAACCCCAACATTGCTCTTTCCCCCAAACACCCCTCTCCCTCTCGGCCCACCACTGGGGCCTCTGCTGAGCATTCCCTGCCCTCCACGTCCCCATCCGCCTCTTCCATAATTCGCACCTCCTCTCAGTGGTCCATCATTTAGAGACCTCCGTCCCTGGGTCTGGGACTGGCCTTGGGTTTTGTTCAAATAAGAAGCCCCAGCCTGTTTCAATGTTTGCGGAGATGCAAAGGTCACCACACAAGCCCGCCCATTGAAAACATAACCGTTCATCCCCTCTTTGCAGACAGCAGCAGCAGCAGAATCAAAGAACTCAACCTGACAATACCCTTTGGATTTCCCACTGGCTCTCTCGTCAAAGAATTTTATCTCCTTGACCCTTCCGTACTGAGATAAAGCACTTTCAAGCTCTGCATCAGTCGTCCACCAATGCAATTCTCCCACAAACAACGTGGTTTCTCCAGTGTCTACTGCTGGATGGGCCATTGGATGATTCAAATTCACATTCACATTCACATTCATACTCGTCTGACCATCCAGCATCTGCGGAACAGCTCGGGAAAGAACAGGGATGCTGTTCATCAGAGGTACGGGCTCACTGGCATTTTTCCCTGGCAAATTACTGATTCCAGGCCTCTGAGGTGCTGGTGCCGGTCCATTAAAGTTCAACTGCTGCACTTGCATATCATGGGTTATTCCCAAAACTCCGCCTTTTTGAGTCCCATCACCATGATCACCTTTCTGAGGCATCTCGGAATAGGAGTAGATGCCTTCAGTTGAAATTCCTGGAATGGTTGGCCTTGGTGAGGCTGCAGTTTCTGTCTGTGGTGGTCCAGGAATGTCAGTTTCATGAGCTTGAAGCCCCTTGGTGCCGAAGCTAGCTTGTGGGTCTGGGGGTTCAGAGCACTGCAACTGGAGGAAACCTTCTCCGACATTAACATCATTATAAAGGTCATCATACTCATCGTCTTCTCCCATCACATCATCGTCTGCAAGTGCTGGAATTGCTCCTCCCCCTTGATATTGCATCTTTTGAGCATGGCCGTATTCATCTTCTTCATAATCTAATTGCTCTTCAGCAGTGGGATCCATAAAAGCTGTAGTAACCAAATCAAAGTAAGAGAGGCAGAGAGATTCCGACGCAATATTATAAGATCAATTTAAAATTTCAAGAAGAAGAGGTGGGAATTTGGGAGAATTAGCAGAGAAGAAGAAGAACTGTGGATTTTCAGACATCTTCCAAAAACACAATGAAAACATATATCTACATGTACAAGGTCAGGAATAGAAGAAAACCCCTAAATACATACTCATTCCTCTGTCATACAGCTTGTTGAAACACATGATCAGTCACAAAAACACCATGATCGTAAGTCACGAGATAAACAAAATTGACATACCTGCTCAGACATCGGCAAATTTTCCTGAACAAACATAATCGAAATCTTACTTGCAAAAACCATATAAACAATGACGGGTAGCGGAAGCATCCTAATTGTCTATAAAAAAACAACAAAAGTCACAAATGATGAGTAAAAAAGACATAGGGATCACGTTCATAATCGTAGAAAATTTAGAGTTCTGAAGACGAGATACAAGTTTATGAAATGATACACTAAAAGAGAGCAAGATTGTCTTGGGATGATAAACGAAGGTGAACTTACCCACCAAAACCACCCTTCGATGTTGAGTTTCGGTTCTCCCTTTCCTCCTTTGAATCAGACGATTTTCGCAATCGTTCCAGTGGCGCCCCCCATCGGATCAAATGCGGGTCTTCTTCTTCATCCCTTACTGTAGCATAATATTAATAAAATTATTCCTTTCTACCTATCTTTTAATCAACCATCGCAATCATTCTTTCCCAGGAATTGGTCTTTTCCTGTGGGTACCCTCGCATGCCTACTCGTTTAGGTTTTATTTTATTTTATTTTGCCAATCCCTCTTTTCCCTTTGCTTTGCTTTGCCCTCCAGCGTCTTCCCACCAAAGAACGGGGAGTTCTGAAGAAATTAAAAGATGGATAATCCCAGGCTTCGACGATCAAGACAACATCATGTGTAGTCTTGCTTACAGATTTCTTCCCAGCCTTTTTCACCGTTCAAAGATGTAATGAATATGATCGATGTTAACGGTGTGTTAAGTTAGCTGATTCCTTAAAAATGATTTATAAATATAAATAAACGTATAAAATGGATTTATCTATAATTTTATGGAAAATCAATAAAATTAAATCAGGGATCAAATATACCAAACAAATTAAAAAAATTGTTCTTCACTTATAATTTATTTTTCGAAGCACCATATTTTGATGAAAATTGAAAGAATATTTTATCAAAAAAATCCACATAAATATTTGTTAGATAAGCACTAAAATAAATATATATAATATATGATATTATATATATAAAGTGTATGTTTAATTACATCTGCCCCATGTAGGTGGTTGTGGTGGGTGGGGTGTAAGGGGTTTGGAGCGGCGATCGCGGGATCGAGTCACTATTGACGCTTCTTTCGTCACAGAATCTAAAGATTGGAAAAGGGGAATATCTCGAGCTCAAAGTGATTCAACCTTTGGACAAATATCAAAAATTTGACAAAGGGATGAACAAAGAGAACATTGCTCATAGGTCGCGCAAGTTCCCTCATGGTCGCGCATGTATACTTGTGCGCCGCCTAATGATCGCTCAAGTGACTTGCGCGACCTAAGTGATAACCGCCCGGGTCTTCTCCAGCCTATAAATAGACCCTGTGGCCCCCCCATTCGAGGAGAACTTTTTTCCAGAAACTCAGATATAAGCTTCTGGCGCCCTAGTCTCTTCTCAAAGCTTCCGAAACACTTATAAGGTAATGTTTTACCTAGAACGGAAGATCTAAAGAGGGAGATGGAGACTTAAGTGTTGAAACTCATCAACACTTGCGCGCCTGAGTGGCCAGCCCTTAAGGGAAATGGTCACACTTGCGCGCCGCCTTACTCCTTCAATAGAACTTGTGCGCCCCTATTTTGGAAGAACCTCAAAATGATTTTAAAGGCTTTAACCAAGAGTCGCTCAAGTATTACTCTGCTGGTTAACTATCGCGCAAGTACCCATGTGTCGCGCAGGTATACCTGCACGACCAGGACTTGCGCGCCCACGCAGTACATGCGCGCCTTCCAGGACTTGCGCGCCCCTGCCTTTTTGGGTGCCCTTCTTGCCCATTTCACCCCTCTTATGTCATTCCACCTCTCCTCTTCAAGATTCAGTCTTCAAGACACTCTTCAAAGCCATTTATGACATGATTTCTTGATTTGACTTCCTTATCTAAAAGGAATTCTGTGGAATATCTCTCAAAACCTAGTGATTTACACATCTTTATGTCACTAAAGATTGAGATTTCATTTATTCAAACCTCATCCTTTAAGATGAGAGAACCCATTAACCTGGGCCTCCTTTTCAGGAGTAAGCCCCAGTCTCAAATATGTGCATCCTCCTTAGGAATAAGCCCCAAGTATTCATTAACCTGAGCCTCCTTTTCAAGAATAAGCCCCAATCCCCTAATTTGGGCATCCTCCTCAGGAGTAAATCCCAACCATAATTTCTCTTAACCCGGGCCTCCTTTTCAGGAGTAAGCCCCAGTCTCAAATATGGGCATCCTCCTTATGAATAAGCCTCAAGTCCTCATTAACCTGGACCTCCTTTTCAGGAATAAGCCACAATCCCCTAATTTGGGCATCCTCCTCAGGAGTAAATCCCAACCATAATTCTCTTAACCCGGGCCTCCTTTTTCAGGAGTAATCCCTAGTCTCAAATATGGGCCTCCTTTTCAGGAGTAAGCCCCAGTCTCAAATATGGGCATCCTCTTTAGGAGTAAGCCCCAAGTCCCTTAATTTTTCAAGTCTCTTAACCTGGGCCTCCTTTTCAGGAGTAAGCCCCAGTCTTAATTCCTCTTAATCAGTCCTAAGTTACCTTTGATCTGGGATTCCTTCTCAGGAGTAAAAAACCCAATCATAAGTCCTCTCCTAATTTGGGCCTCATTTTCAGGAGTAAGCCCCAAGTTAGAGTATTCAAATCTCCGTGAAGCACATATACCTTTATGGACCCTGTTCCTGGATTTCTTCCTTGAAGTAAATCCAAATCTTCATTTATCTGGGCAGTCATACATACATAAGTCCCACCTTATTTCTTATGATTGCATCTTTCATGGCACAATTGTCTGATTTTTACCAATACCTCTTGTTTCTCACACCGAGCATGACTCACGTGAGCTTAGAGTGTAAAAGTAATTATGACATCCTTCTTTGAGCCATCAATCATAAACATCATACTCCCTTACTTGAACTACGTGGGTTCTGATTCCTTTTCTAAACAAAGGATACGTAGGTAGCCCATCTGCGGGTTCGATCCCAACTCTGAAATAATCCATGTCCTTCTGAATGACAATAAACTTCAAGTGACCCACTGAGTGGCTTTAAAACCAGTATGGTCATCATAATGACCAAGAGACTTTTACGTATCAAAGGATACCATTGACTAAGAATCTCTAACAAATACAGATGATTCTCTATCAATAAAGAACCTCGAATACATATAAAAGAATCTCTAAATTTCCTACATATCAATCATTGATTGTCAGATCTAAAGGAAAAATCATTTTATACTTGGTAATGTAATAAGGATTCACGAACATAACTTAAATCTATAAAGAGAGTCCCAGAGTAGACAATAATTCCCCTAAAAAAGTGTGATGAGTCCGACCTCCCATCCTCTCGACCAATGAAAATTCCTAAGCCTCATCAGTCCACAACTAATGAGCGCCTACCTTTGGAAAGTAGGTCCAAATGGATGTGGAATCATTGAATGTTTCCGATTCTACGAACAAACCCGTTAGAAACCGATTGGAATGTTTGAACCTTCAATTAAGGAGGTCATCCCCGAATTCCGAGGGAAACAAAAATGGTGAACCCGACGTGAATCCTCAACCAAGTTAAAATGATGTTTTACCTATTTGTTAGACCCCTATTTAAAACTCAATGAGAGGGCAAAAAAAAAATAATCATTGACATATGTGCTCATCCAAAAGATGTAGTGGCTGAATTTATCTTGATTACGTCTGTTATATCAAACATACACTCTTTTCCAAGATCTTCTGCATTTCCAGAATGACTGCTCTCAAGTCCACACCTGTGAATACTGCTGCTGCAAATGCCACTGCTGCTACTCCTACTGGATCGTCGTCCGCTCCGAGGATGACATCACCTACTCAGCGTCTTCAACATTGGGTATTAAATGCACTGGTTAAGGAGTACCGTCAACACGGTACCATCCCAACTCTGGAGGCTGCCCGACAAGCCCTCCAAGTGAACAACTCACACCGGTCATCCGGACAACGACGACCAGTGATCAAGAAGCAGGCGGTGCTGACTACCGTCTCCAACCGTTTCAGGTCGTTATCCCCGGAACACAATCACCATTCACTCCCTTATTCTGGGGAGGTGAATGAGCAGGTCCCTCAGGGCCTTACTTCAAGAAGACAGAAGTCCTTCCTGAGGGATCCCACCAACAATCACCTCCAGACTCGTGCGGCAGTGCGTCCTCAACATGATGAGGGTACCGACTCCAGGCATTCGGCTTAGGTTCCTCGAACCTGAGCAGGCAAGACGAACCTCCAGAGGTGGAATCCGATTAACAGTGAGCAGGTTCTCATCTCTGCCATCTCTGAAGAAGTCCACCAACCTAACTTGGTGAAAAGCAACGAGCAGGCACACACACCTGCCCGTTTTAATTCCGATGTCCAGCAGACTCGTCTGGCAGCATCACGCCAATCCCGCCAGACAATTCCGGCGGAGTACTATAGGCATGAACATACACCTATTTATACATCATCAGCTAGTCAGCAGACTCGTCTGACTACATATGATGGATATCGTCAACTACGTTCGGTGAAGTGTAATCAACAGGCACATACACCTACTAGTACTAATCAAGCCTACCAACATTCTCGCTTGGTAGAATTCAGAGAAGTTAGTCGGAAAGCCCCGACAACAAATAGGAGGCAGACTCAACTCTCTTCCCCCACACTTGAGTACTGTCAGGATTCACTGACAGGAAAAGGAGGACAGGAGCAGACACACACACCTACTCCAAGCCCGGAATGGACGTATATCCCCGTTCCGGCAGCTGAAGTCCCCAATCATATTCTATCAATGGTGAAAGAGCATAAGCAAATCCCTGCTCATATTCTGGATGCCTTCCAGGATATTATAACAGCTTCAGTAGCATCTCATGGAAAGACACATAAATCTATCCCTACCAGTGGAGTGACACATCAACAATTCACTCCGGAATAGACACACACATCTGTTCCAGTCCAAGAGGGTTGTGGGACATACTCCCCCATACCATACAGACAACCAAGTTAGACACATACACCTGATTTGAGTGGAGATCGTCAGCCTAACCTGACCATCTTTCCTGATCAAGCACATACACCTGCTCAGAGCAGCCACTTTCGTCAACAAGTGGTTTCCAAAGCGAGTAAGAAGGCGTCTAAGAAAAAGACCCACCCAAAACAGTCAGGAGATCAAGAGCCAATCTATAACAAGGCCTTACTCGATGCTGGAGTTCTTGAAGCCCTTAGACAGTTATCTGTTGGAAATCAAGATTCTACTCCCTCATTTACCAATAGTGGGAACATTAATTCTGAAGGTCTTCAACAGAAACTTCCTCATGAAGGCTTGCTTCATGACAATTCGGTCGATCTCGAAGTTTCATCTTCAGATGAGAGCCACAGGAACCCTTTGTGTGGTCAGAAGACCAAGGAACAAGAGATCTCATCTTTTGCTGTAACCCACCATGGTGTTCCTCCCCATGATGATGAATTTCGTTGTGAAAGTCCTCTCCACAATAGTGATGAACATTGCCCGTAAAATGCTCCAGTGGACAATGTAGTGCCGAGAAATCCCTCTTATCTTGAGGCACTTTCAAATGCGAAACCAGTCATGTCTGATGCTTCATCGCTAGCAGGTGAAATACTTTCTCAATCAGAAGATAGCCCAAGGTGTAGGTCATTCTCCGAACCACCCCTAAGTCATGCATCTTCTAGTTTGATCGATGATTTCTCTACCAATCTTGTTGAATCCGATTAAGCAACAAGGAAACACCAACTCTGGTCAAATCAGGTAGAAGAATCTTCATCAAATGATAAAGAGGAAATGCTGAACATGAGAAAACAACTGGAGAAAGGTGAAGTGCCAGTCATGTTTTTGCCTCTGGCTAACTCTCGATTGGGGAAGAAGCCTCAAGAGGAACGAAGAGCCAAATTATCAGGAGATTCCCTCCAAATTACGGTTCGTCAAGAAGTTCCTGAGGGATCGAATTAACAAAAGGCAATGTCTCATCAAAGACATGGAAGAAGACAATATCACAAAAATGATGATAGAAGGGATTCGATGCGTTATGCATCAATCAATGTCATCAATGCCGTTGTTGCTGATCCACCAAATGAGGCTCACTCAGGGGACTCAGATGAAGAGATTCTTGCTCAAGAAGATGTACGCACTGATCCAAATGAAGAAGGTGTGCGTACACGAAATCAAAGGGTTACTCAGAACCTAGGTAATCCTTCGAGTAACCCACTTCCCCCTCTCCGAAAAGGATCCAACAAAGGGAGGGGAAAGAATCAAGTTACATATCCTTCCTCTGGATAAGGCCAATCTCTCTCACTAGAGCAAAGGTTTTCACAATAGGAGGAATAAATGAAGGAATTAAGAAGGTTGAATGCAGAACTACTTCAGAGTAGTCTTCTTCTTAAGCGTGCTGAAGTCAGTCAACCAAAGGAATTTGTTGCAGCTACTGAGATGGATCAAAAATATCCTCCTCTATCAGTACACCCTCACAGGTCTAATCTGACGGGTCAAGTGCAACAACAGTTGGCAGTGCTACCATCAGTTGCAGCACCAACTACCACATCTGTCCAAGCTCCAGTCATTGCACCTACCCAATTACAAGTTCAACCGGATGTTTCTCAAAAGTTAATAACTACTATTGATTCATTAACAGCTCGGTTAGAAACTATGGAAGGGAAACTTGCGCAGGTTCAACCAGAAAATAAAGTTTACCCTGAATGGGTAGATTCAATCTCTCCTCCATCCAGTTTTGGAAACCCTGTATTCCCTATTTTCAATGGATCAGGTGACCCTGAACAGCATTTTATGCATTACGTGTCTTGTTGTGATCCTATGATGGGAAATCCGGAGCAGCAAGAATCAGTAAAACTCAGATTCTTCGTACGGATTTTGCAAGGACCATCCTTTGTCTGGTATACAAGCTTGCAATCCCGGTCAATTACTGGATGGGAAGATCTCCATAAAAAATTCCTTCTTCAGTTCATCTCAACTTTGCCAAAGACAACAGTTTTTGATCTTACAAACTGTAAGCAAAGGGAGAATAAAAGGGTCTCAGATTTCATTGCTCGTTAGAAGGGATTAATATATTCCCTAAGATTAGCAATCCCTCAAGAAGAATTGTTGCCAATATGTGTGGTAAATTTGCGTGATGAGTTACGCACGCCGTTGATCCCTGTGAAATACAGAGGAGGGTTTCGAGACCTTACTTTAATCGCTCAACATATTGAAGATTCCCTTATACAGGCTAAGGCTAAATCTCGTGTAATTCCATCAGCTCCAGGAAGGAGAATGGGTAAAGCAGAAACTGCTATAGTTATGCTTAAAAAAGCACCTGTACCTGTTTCTACCTCAAAACCTTCATCTTCTCGAAGGGCTCCACCTCCTGATAGCCAACAACAAATACCGTTTCGTCCATATGATCAAAGAGATCAAAGACGAAAACAATTTGAGGATCTGAAGAGCAAAACATACTCTTTCCGAAATGAACAAGTTCCTGGTTACTTCATTTCGGCCCTAGAGAATAATTTGGTTCAGCTGCCAAAGCCCAAGAGGCCAAACAAGGAAGGATTTGAAGACCGTCCCAATTATTTCCCTTTTCATCAAATGTTGGGTCATCCCATCCAGGAGTGTTTTGTCTTTAAAGACCTCCTACAAAAGATGGTCGACTCGGGACAAGTCAAACTGAAAGGCTCTTCATCCCAGGTAGCATGTGTCACTGCTACAGTTCCAGAGGAGGAAGGGGAATGACAAGAAGTCAAAAACAAAAATGCATAGAAGTATGATGATTGAATGGTTAGAAAGACAATCAACCGAACTCATGCTATTTTTCGAACACAATTAAAGAAACCGATTGTGTCTTCTTCCATGAATGTTGCGGTAAAATCCTCTTCATCAGAGGGAAAGTCTTCAAAGAAACGACATGATTCAAAGAAAGAAAAAGAATCAGAAGAAGATGAGTATGTGTCAAAGCCTAAGTTGTATTTGACTCTGGCAGACTTCATGCCATCTACTTCAAAGCCACAGGCACCGCCCCACCAAATGACACAACCTAAACAGGCTAATCAGGCATAGTCTTCATCAGATGAAGAATTAATCTTCGGTTCTATTAATATGATTCAATTAACAGATCCATATGCCAGTCACAATTTGAATTTCGATGAGCCTGAATTCCCTGTATCAAACAGGGGAATCAGAGGAAGTTCCAAAGGCTCAGGATACAGGGGAAGATGTGGATCTTTCAAAAGCCACTATTCCAATTCTACCCCTGCTAGAACTGTGTACGCAGCAGAAACTCGTGGTAGAGCCCTTCAGCGAGCTCAGTAAGAACAAGCAAGTTCTTCTACCAATAGCAAATTCAGTCCTGACATAGTTATTTTAGAAGACCGGTTGAAGGTTCCATCTTCTTTCTCTCAGAATGTAAATGGATCTAATCGGTCTAATCTTCCAAAACCAGGGATATTTCCAACTCCTATCCCGATACAAGATGCATCAACTTCCAAAACATCTACTTCCAAAGTACCTGTTAAACCACATATTCTTGTTGGGAAACGTAGACATTTGGATAAAAAATATGATGTATTGAAACACTTGGCCCAAGTACCAGCCAAGTTATCAATTTTGGATGCTCTGAATCTGTCAAAAGATCTTCGGGAAGAACTCATCGAGGCTTTGTCAAGTCCTCAGGAGTTTGAAACTGAAATTGCTGCAGCTGAAGTCTATCACATAGAGAATAATCCTGCAGAATTCCATGCAATAATATCTTTTACTAATGAAGATGAAGATGATGTTGTGCATGGGCATATTAGACCTTTGTACTTATCTGGAAAGGTCAATGTTATAGACGTTCGAAGAGCTTTCATTGACAATGGTTCAGGAGTCAACCTCATGCCCATTCGTACACTTCGTCGATTGGGCCTCACAGAATCTGATTTATCTCCTTCTACCATGATGTTACAAGGATATGATAAAAATGAATAAGAACCACTGGGCGAAGTTACACTCATAACTCAGTTTGGAGATCTTGTATCCAATTCAGATTTCATGGTTGTTGATCAAGACTCAGCCTTCAACATCTTGCTTGGATGACCCTGACTACATCAACATGCGGCTATCCCTTCATCCTACCATCAATGTCTCAAATATTGTTTTGATGGTCAAGTTGGGACATTGTATGGTGATAAGGCCCCATTCAAGACATGTGAGTCTCAATACATTGAGGCAGAATTCTATCACATGAAGGGAAGGGAGAAATCCACAAAAAAGGAGATTACCAAAGTTAATGCTCCATATGGTTTGGAGAAGATTCCAGTAAATCCATTTACACATGTGAGTACAAATTATGTGTTGCCTATTAGTCAAATTGAAAAGATAGACCCAAATCAAAATACTCTTATGGAAAGATCCATAATGTTAGTTACGGAAATCGATCTAGACAACATGGGAGAAATTGGTAACCCACCAAGCAGTAATGAAAGCACAAATGGTGGCGTCTTCATTTCATCTGCTGAAATCCAACAAGTCTATACTTCGCCAATTAGGCCAGAAGAAGTTATAGCAACATCGGAGGTGAACAATGATGTCGATTCTCAATCCATCATCTCCTCTTTATTACCCAAAGAAGACCCTTCATCATCAATCGGGTCGGAAATGGAAGCTTCTTCTTCAAGATCTGCAAATTTTGACATCTCTTCTGATCATGAAAATTCTGCTTTATCATCTACTATGAAAGTATAAAAGGAAGAAATAATACATGAAGAAGAAGAATAGGAAGATCTCAGAGATGCTCCTCCAGCATTTGAAGAGGGTATCTCTACCACTGTGGATGAACTCAGAGAAATAAATCTGGGTACAAAATAAGATCCACACCCTACTTTAATCAGTGCGGCCATGACTCTTGAAGAGCAAGAGATGTATATTTTTTTTCTAAATAAAAATAGAGATATATTTTCTTAGAACTATACAGAGATGCCCGGGCTTGATCCTGATGTTGCTACTCATCATTTGGGTTTACCAGAAGAACATCGAGGATTTAAGCAAGCCGCGAGAAGAACACACCCAAATTATGCTTCTAAAATTGAAGCTGAAGTGGATAAGCTTATCAAATCTAACTTCATCAGAGAAGTTCAGTATCCCAAGTGGTTGGCTAATATTGTCCCTATAAAGAAGAAGAACAAACAAATTAGAGTTTGCATCGATTTCAGAGATCTTAATCAGCATTGTCCTATGGATGATTTCCCAGTTCCAATTACAGAACTTTTAATTGATGCAACAGCTGGATATGAAGCACTTTCCTTCATGGATGGATATTCTGGATATAATCAGATCTAAATGGCCCCAGAAGACGAGGAATACACAGCCTTCAGAGCCCCTCAAGGTGTGTTTTGCTACCGGGTAATGCCCTTTGGCCTAAAGAATGCAGGTGCAACATATCAGCGTGCCATGCATCGTATCTTCAAACCCTTTTTAGGGAAGTTTGTTGAATGTTATATGGACGATTTGGTGTTCAGATCCAAACAACGTTCTAATCTCTTGGCTGATTTGGAAGTCATATTCCACAAGCTTCGACAACATAATTTGAAGATGAACCCATTAAAATGTGCTTTTGGGGTAACCTCAGGAAAATTTCTCAACTTTGTTGTACGCCATCGTGGTATTGAAGTCGATCCTGAGAAGACCAAGTCAATCCTTGGTATGTCACCTCCTCAAAATTTGAAATAATTAAGAGGACTTCAAGGACACTTAGCCTATATTCGGCGTTTCATCGCTAATTTAGCAGGAAAAAGTTTACCCTTCACCAAATTGATGAAGAAGGGAGTCACTTACCAGTGGACTAAAGAATTTCAAGAAGCATTCGATATTATCAAGAAATACCTCTTGAGTCCACCGGTACTCATGCCACCTGTTGAAGGAAGACCACTTATCCTCTACGTAATAGCTCTAGAGCGATCATTGGGTTCCTTTCTTGATCAAAAGAACGATGCTGGGAATGAAAACAGCCTCTACTATCTCAATCGAACTATGATTGAAGAAGAAACCCAGTATTCAAGTATTGAGAAGTGATGCCTGACATTAATCTTTGCAGTTCAGAAGTTGATACACTACCTGCAACATCATGAGGTCCAATTGGTATCTCGCAATAACCCGCTCAAATTCATCCTTAGTCGTTCAATGCTTACAGGACGTCTGGCAAGGTGGGCAGTTATTTTGCAGCAATTCGACATTCATTATGTGTCTCAAAAGGCGATAAAGGGACAAGCTCTGGCTGATTTCCTGGCTGAACACCCTTCAGTGGAAGACACATCTTCAGATATTGAACTCCATGATGAGGAAGTATTCTATATTCAAGAAAGTCCTCAGGAATGAGAAATGTATTTTGATGGTGCTTCCAGAAGTCCAACAGGGAGGAAAATGGAAAATCCTAAATACAACAAAGTTGGCTTAGGAATTGTGCTCATTTATCCATAAAAGGCAGTGTTACCTTATTCTTTCTTATTGTGGGAAGGTGGTACCAATAATGAAGCAGAATACCAATCTATCATCATAGGATTGGAATTAGTACTTCAAGCACAAGTGAATAACTTAAAGGTGAAAGGTGATTTATACCTGGTAATCAAACAAGTCAATGGGGATTATGCCATCAGAAAAGAAGAACTAACCCCTTTGTATGATTATGTCAAAGAGTTAATGGTGGAATTCCATTCAGAACCGACATTTTCTTATGTCCCAAGATCACAAAATGCTCAAGCTGATGCACTGGCTAATATAGCCATAGCTCTGGCAGATCCAAATCGGGGCGAGACAACCATCAGTATTGCCCACCTTCGTGTAATTTCACCTTATGTTCGAATCAAAACAAAGGAAATTAATGAAATTAGTCCCATTCCTAAACCGTATGGTCATACTACAGGATGGATTTCACCCATTAGGGAATACCTTCAAAATGGAACACTTCCACCTGATAGAGCCGAGAAAGAACAAATCCGGCGATGTGTGGTCAATTTTACTCTTTATGATAGCCCATATTACCTAGATAAAATTCTCTACAAATGTGGTTTTGATGGAGTTCTCTTCATATGCATTGATGTTTAAGAGACAATGACTGTCATGAAAGAAGTACATGCAGGAGTCTGTGGTGTCCACCAGTCTGGACATAGACTGTCTGATCAGATTCGAAGGCTTGGATACTTTTGGCCTTCAATGATACAAGATTGTGTCGATTTCACAAAGAAGTGTCATTCATGCCAAGTACATGCCAACTTCATTCATCAACCTCCAGAGTTGCTTCATACAGCTAAATACTCATGGCCATTTTTTACATGGGGAATGGATGTGGTGGGACCTTACCCTTCAGCTACGACCAAGCAGTTTAAGTACATTCTTACTGCTACTGACTTCTTTTCCAAATGGGAAGAGGTAATACCTCTTAAGGAAGTCAGTTCTAAATGCGTTGTTAGATTCATCAAGTCTAACATCATTACCAGATTTGGTGTCCCTCATACCATATTGACGGACATTGGCACCAACTTCTGTTCATCCGAGGTGAAGAAGTTGTATCAAGAATACACTATCAAATCCAACCATTCATCTCGGTATCATGCATCGGCCAACGGCTAGATAGAAGCCTTTAACAAGACTCTTTCAAATATACTGAAAAAGATGGTGGATAAAGATAAGAAGTCATGGCCTGATAAACTCTTTCATGATTTATGGGCTTATTGGACTACCACCCGCACTGCAACTCGGTCTACTCCATATTCACTGGTATATGGAATGAAAGCCGTCTTGTCAATTGAAATTCAACTACCCTCACTCAGAGTATCCATTTATGATTATTCATCTACAGATGAACAATATCAAAAGCTATTGAATGAATTGGAATGGTTAGATGGGAAAATATTGTGCACTTTGCACCACTTGGAAGTCTATAAGAATCGAATAGCACGAGATTTTAACAAAAAAGTTCATCTTCGTTCATTCACTCAGGGAGAATTGGTATTAGTTCTCAGAACTCTAATGATACCAGTAAAGAAACCTCCCAAGCTTGATCCAAAATGGGAATAACCTTACTCAATACATAGGGTCTACTCCAATGGAGCTTATTCATTAATCTCGATGGATGGAGAGCTCATCACTACTCCAACCAATGCCATATTTTTGAAGAAGTATTTTGTATAAACACAAAATACATCCATGGTCCAGTATGAGATTAAACTACACCATCGTCCAGCAAGACGTTAAACTGTATCATCATCAATGGTCCATACATATGACCTTAAACTATTTTTACTTTCTTCCCACACGACGTTAAACTATGAAAAAAGTTCCCTAAATGGTCTAGTATGACCTTAAACTACACCATCGTCCAGCAAGATGTTAAACTGCATCATCATCAATGGTCCATACATATGACCTTAAACTATTTGTACTTTCATCCCACATGACGTTAAACTATGAAAAAAGTTCCCTAAATGGTCCAGTATGACCTTAAACTGCAACTAGGTCCTGCATGGCCTTAAACTACATCAATGGTCCATGCATATGACCCTAAACTATTTGCAAGTCTCTTACGTCTAGCAAGACGTTAAACTGTGACGTCCTAACTACATGACGCTAAACTTTATAAAAGTCCCTTACGTCCGGAAAGACATTAAACTACATAATCATCAAAGGTTTTGTATGACCTTAAACTACACCACCGTCCAGCATGACATTAAACTACACCATCCACGGTCCATGCATATGACCTTAAACTATTCACACTTTCATCCAACATGACGCTAAACAGTATCATCCCTTTTTCATCCAACATGACGTTAAACTGTGAAAAAAGTCCCCAATGCGTCCAACATGACGTTAAATGGTGTAATCTTTTGTCCTCATGCATGACATTAAACTGCACAATCCCCCTTTCGTCCAACATGACGTTAAACTATATTGTCCCCATCATCCTAACTACATGATGCTAAACTGTACAAAAAGTCCTTGATACATCCTACATGACATTAAACTGTACTTTTTCCCTGCTACATGACACTAAACTGTGCAGCACCAATAGTCCTAACTGTAAGACCTTAAAACTGCATAGTCCCTTCATATGTCCTACATGACATTAAACTGTGCATCATTTGGGTTGTTGCTACCTCTTGTTTCTCACACCGAGTATGACTCATGTGAGATTAGAGAAAACTTTAACCATAACACCCTCTCTGGGCTACTAACCATGTGTAAGTCCCAACATCATTTTTTAGGTCTTGTCCCCAAGAACAACTTGATCATTAATTCATTCTTTAATTGAACTATGAGGACTTTGATCCTTGCCTTCCAGGCTGGGTACGTAGGCAACCTCCCAAGGTTCAAGTCCAAAACCAATCTCTTCACATCGGTTCACCTCCATCTCATACGATGTTGATTCGTGGAACCACCCCTAGAATCAATATTTTACATTGGTTCACTTTCTTCCTTGTTATACGATGTTAAACTATACAACACTTTTGTCCAGTATGACAATAAACTACAATATTCTTTGATACCCTCACCTGAGAGGGAACCATTATTTACATTGATTTTTCAATCGTGTTTCATTTCAAAGACTACGTGCATACATGGAAATTCCCAAAACTTTTATCTTGGGTTAAACCATCATTGTACTAAAGTCCCCTTTCACCCTTCACATGTACGAACCAAATTTGTACAGAGGGTGTTTCTAGAACTACGTGGGCTTGATTATCATCCTTATGGGATACGTAGGAACGTTTGGGTGTCCCTCGAATCCAGCCCCAAGTATTTGGTCCTAACCCCAAATTCCACTTTCAGTCCCTTGGCTGAAAAGTCCCCATGAAAACACACACTGTGTATTTCTTATAATGGTCCAAGCTCTATGACCCTAAACTAAGATCTCTAATCCTTTTTTCCCACACGACGTTAAACTGTAGTTTAAGAACTACGTATGGCTTGATTCTCATCCTTATGGGATACGTAGTGAAGTCCAACATTTCAATTCAGGACCCATCCACAACATGATTATGGTTAGCATTGATCTGTGTATCTCTGTATACATTGGAAAATAACCATCTTTATGTGTCATAATCCTAACCTTAAATATTTTCAAATCTTCATAACCCTTTTCATGACTTCTAGTCACAAAAAATGTCAAACTTCTGAGAATTATTTTTCCTGACTATGCAGTACGTGCCCATAGGAGGCCTTGCATAAACAGTCTACATAACAAATTTGTCAGCCAAAAGATACTATTATCTGACTATGCAGCCAATGCCCTTAGGTGGCCCTGCATAATTCAACCCCCTAACGGGTTTTTCGGATAGTGGTAACTTCATTCTTGGGGAGAATTCCTCTTTTGTCCTTATTTGTCTTAAATGACAGTATGTAGGGATCCGCAAAAATATCCATCCTTAACATATTCGTCCCATTTCCCTTTTCATGATCTGAAAGTATTAAAGTATATGATTTATATTCTCCTTCCCTACGTTTGTGGCAGACCTTCGTAGGAGTAATATCCATCCAGTTCTTCGATAATATTTTTTGGAAATATCTTCTCCATATTCAAGTACCTATTTCCATACAACAAACTCTATACTTTGGAAAATTTGAATCTCCATAAACTTTCACTGGCTTTTAGCACTAGGAAAGTAAATTTCTGAGAGTTCTTTTGCCTAACTATGCAGCACGTACCCATAGGCGGCCTTGTATAAACAGTCTACATAACAAACTTTTTAGCCAAAATATACTATTTATTTGACTATACAGCCAATGCCCTTAGGTGGACCTGCATAATTCAACCCCCTAAAGGGTTTTTTAAATAATGGTAACTTCATTCTTGGGAACTACTTCTTCTAATGACTTTTAGATCTTTTTCATATCATTCCTCAGATTCAAATATCCTTAAGTCATAGTTTACATATTCTACCTCATACTTGAGTATAGTAATATGTTTTTAGATAAATTGTCAAATAATTGAGTCAATTATAATTCATTAGGTCAAAACTATTTCGACCTTAAACATTAGCCTCTTTATGTCTGACGTGCATGACTTTAAACTGCCCACAAAAGAAAAAGGAACTCTGAATAAAAGTCAAGTTCCAGCTCACTAAACATACATTTTGTATGATTTAGGTAATATTAAGCAATTAAAAGATTCAAAGTTTGTAGGGTTATTTACATTAATCCTAGTAAAAATCAAACTATGCTTACTAGGCCCATTGGCTTAGGTAAAATCTAAAGAATGTAGCAAAAGAGAATGCAAGCACAAATAATTGAAGATGAAAGTGTTTTTCATTGATACATAGGAGATAGAAGGACATCCATAGACTGGAGTCTCTTCTCTTTTTCAAGAATTACAAGAGGCTTTCAACATAACTCTTCATTTGATTTACGGCATCCCGAGATTCATCAGCAACAACCTGGGATTCATTCATTCAACTGGATACCATAAGAGATGCAGTGATACCAGATCTTCTTGGAACAATTGTAAAAGGATGTTCTTGAATGCAGTTTGAGAAAAATTTTCTGCTGATCAAACAGTGACTCTGTTTCTGTCCAAGAGACTTGGAAGATGGATACATGGATTTGAGAATGGAGCATTGGAAGTAAAGATCCATTTGGAGAGATTACTCTTTTCATATATTGCTCTAATGCCATGTTTGTCTTCTCTCCACCAACCGGCAGCAAAAAACATTTCATCCCATGGATTTTCCATTTTCATATTTGCAAGGAAATGACATGGATGAAGAATTTGAAAGTTCACACCATTGTTGTTGCTATTAATGCACAGCATAACCGAAATAGAGGAGTAGCAGTGTAGCTGAATTTCAGGCGTATAGTTCTTTGCATCTGGAACATTGACTCCTTGTAGATGACCATGACCATATAGAGGCAGGTAGATGCTCTGTGGGAAATTAAGATGATATTTATTCAAGTACTTATCCAAATCTGGGAGAGTGATGTCAAAGATATCATAGTAATCATGGCCAATTATGTTCATCATGTCATCAATCCGCTTGCTATCCAGTTCATCAGCCGTTCCAATTCCCTTGGGAGCCATTGAATCTGCACAAAAGTTGAATAAACTAACTCTTAAATGGTTTTATTTCTCATAAAATTTGTGAAGGAATTCAAAAAAATGGCAAAGGCATTAAGGCGTGCAAGTCTAAACTTGGCGCGCAAGTATGGATGTGCCGTGCAAGTATTTGGCGCACAAGTATCACCGCGCAGGTCCAGATACCTTGACAGCAACGCGATATCAAGGAAACAACGGGAAACAGAGCAACTTGCACGGAAAATACAATTTGCGCGGCGAGAGCTCGAGAGTTTCAAATCCATATGCTTGTACGGAAGTGAGGCCCTCTATTTATAGATGCGACTGGGACCCTGGGCACTGTACCCTGCGCGATCAAGGGCCGTATCCCTGCGCGTCAGGCCTTGCGCGCCCAAAGCTCATTTGCACGCGCTACCTTGCGCGCCCCAATTTACTTTTGATTCTCGATTTCCTCAGAGTCTAATCCTCTTTTCTCTCCAGATCCAACTCTGATGGGGGACTTTTGTTGACGCTCCTTTCGTCATAGAATCTAAAGATTGGAAAAGGGGAATATCTGAGCTTAAAGTGATTCAACCTTTGGACAAATATAAAAAATTTGACAAAGGGATGAACAAAGAGAACATTTCCCATAGGTCGCGCAAGTTCCCTCATGGTCGCGCAGGTATACTTGCGTGCCGCCTAATGATCGCGCAAGTGACTTGCGCGACCTAAGTGATAGCCGCCCGGGTCTTCTCCAGCCTATAAATAGACCCTATGGGCCCCCCATTCGAGGATAATTTTTTTTCCAGAAACTCAGATATAAGCTCCCGACGCCCTAGTCTCTTCTCAAAGCTTCCGAAACACTTCTAAGGTAATTTATTACCTAGAACGAAAGATCTAAAGAGGGGTAGGAAGGCCTAAGTGTTGAAACTCATCAACACTTGCACGCCTGAGTGGCCATCCCTTAAGGGAAATGGCCACACTTGCGCGCCACCTTACTCCTTCAATAGAACTTGCGCACCCCTATTCTGGAAGAACCTCAAGAGGATTTTAAAGGCTTTAACCAAGAGTCGCTCAAGTATTACCCTACTGGTTAACCATCGCGCAAGTACCCATGTGTCGCGCAAGTATACCTGCGCGACCAGGACTTGTGCACCCACGCAGTACCTGTGCGCCTTCCAGGACTTGTGCACCCCTGCCTTTTTGGGTGCCCTTATTTCCCATTTCACCCCTCTTATGCCATTCCACCTCTCCTCTTTAAGATTCAGTCTTCAAGACACTCTTAAAATCCATTTATGGCATGATTTCTTGATTTGGAATCCTTATCTAAAGGAATTCTGTGGAATATCTCTCAAAACATAGTGATTTACACATATTTATGTCACTAAATATTGAGATTTCATTCATTCAAACCTCATCCTTTAAGATGAGAGAACCCATTAACATGTGACTCCTTTTCAGAAGTAAGCCCCAGTCTCAAATATGGGCATCCTCCTTAGGAATAACCCCCAAGTCCTCATTAACCTGGACCTCCTTTTCAGGAATAATCCCCAGTCCTCTAATTTGGGCATCCTCCTCAGGAGTAAATCCCAACCATAATTTCTCTTAACCTGAGCCTCCTTTTCAGGAGTAAGCCCCGATCTCAAATATGGGCATCCTTCTTAGGAATAAGCCCCAAGTCCTCATTAACCTGGGCCTCCTTTTCAGGAATAAGCCCCAGTCCCCTAATTTGGGCATCCTCCTCAGGAGTAAATCCCAACCATAATTCTCTTAACCTGGGCCTCCTTTTCAGGAGTAAGACCCAGTCTCAAATATGGGCCTCCTTTTCAGAAGTAAGCCCCAATCTCAAATATGGGCATCCTCTTCAGGAGTAAGCCCCAAGTCCCTTAATTTTTCAAGTCTCTTAACCTGGGCCTCATTTTCAGGAGTAAGACCCAGTCTTAATTCCTCTTAACCAATACTAAGTTACCTTTGATCTGGGATTCCTTCTCAGGAGTAAAAAACCCAATCATAAGTCCTCTCCTAATTTGGGCCTCCTTTTCAGGAGTAAGCCCCAAGTTAGAGTATTCAAATCTCTGTGAAGCACATATACCTTTATGGACTCTGTTCCTGGATTTCTTCCCTGAAGTAAATCCAAATCTTCATTTATTTGGGCAGTCATACATACATAAGTCCCACCTTATTTCTTATGATTGCATCTTTTATGGCACAACTGTCCGATTTTTACCAATACCTCTTGTTTCTCACACCGAGCATGACTCATGTGAGCTTAGAGTGTAAAAGTAATTATGACATCCTTATTTGAGCCATCAATCATAAACATCATACTCCCTTACTCGAACTACATGGGTTCTGATTCCTTTTCTAAACAAAGGATACGTAGGTAGCCCATCTACGGGTTCGATCCCAACTCTGAAATAATCCATGTCTTTCTGAATGACAATAAACTTCAAGTGCCCCACTGAGTGGCTTTAAAACCAGTATAGTCATCATAATGACCAATAGACTTTTACATATCAAAGGATACCATTGACTAAGAATCTCTAACAAATACAGATGATTCTCTATCAATGAAGAACCTTGAATACATATAAAAGATTCTCTAAATTTCCTACAAATCGATCATTGATTGTCAGATCTAAAGGAAAGATCATTTTATACTTGGTAATGTAATAAGGATTCACGAACATAACTTAAATCTATAAAGAGAGTCCCAGAGTAGACAATAATTCCCCTAAAAAAGGTGTGATGAGTCCGACCTCCCATCCTCTCGACCAATGCAAATTCCTAAGCCTCATCAGTCCATAACTAATGAGCACCTACCTTTGGAAAGTAGGTCCAAATGGATGTGGAATCATTGGATGTTTCTGGTTCTATGAACAAACCCGTTAGAAACCAATTGGAATGTTTGAACCTTCAATCAAGGAGGTCATCCCCGAATTCCGAGGGAAACAGTCACCGGGCCGCATCTTTGTAGCGTGCGTGGAGCTGCTAAATAAAAGTTTTAATTACATGCATTTGATGCATGTATTATAATGCATTTATTTCCCCATGCAGGCGGGTGAGGTGGAAGGAGACGAGGCTTGGGGCGCGGATCACAGATCACGGGGTCGAGATCTTGTGCAGCTTTATTTGCGGGTTTGTTTGTAGCGTGCATACTGTCGTTGGAAATTGCAATCCACTTTTTTTAAATGAATTTTTTAAATAAATGCGATAATAAATATATATACTTGATATATATTTATTTCTCCCGAACAGTTTTATTATGAGTTACAATCCGTTATGAACTGATAAATTGGATTGACTGCTCATTAAATAAGATTCAATGAATTATAGGAATAAATGTACTTGGATGCATTAATATGACCAACTCGTTTTCATTCAATGAGACGCATCATGGATGACTATATAAAGGGATGTGACCACTCATGTTGTAAACAATCAATCATCTCTTCCTCCCAAAATGTTGTTCATCATCGGAGACGAAGGTGTTAACACCCATTCAATATTCATGTATCCTCGCGATACGATTGCAGATCCATTGGTCGGTGTACCCCCATGGAGGCATAGTGTTTTTGTTCACTGTTTCATGATCTTCATCAAACATTCCCCCTTCACCGAGAAAGAAGAAGACTGCTACCATTAACGGTTTTTCAGATACACTAGTTATACAGTTTATTTACGCGTTGATTCGCCAAGATAGATTTGTCTGTGTTTGAGTTATCTTCTGCTACATATGATCATATGATGTTCATATAAAACCTAGCAGTGGTATCAGATGATATGATTCTTTGACGAATCAACACATTTATTGATTTATGAAAAATACATTTTAATAGTAAAATGATATTTTTTAAACCTGAAAATTAAATATAAAATGTTCATATATATCACTCTTTGTGAAAATAAATAAAGTATTTATTTTAATAAAGAGAATTCAACTTTGAGTTGAATTAAATTATTTATAAATTGTTTATAAATAATAAAAAATTTATTTTTAAATATTTATATAATTTTATAAAAATGTTTTATATATTAATTAATTATAAAATGTTTATGGTTAATTGATAAATATTTTTTTTAAATAATTTTTGAGAAATTTAATGCAATGATTTGTGATACAGAAATAAATGTTTTATTTAGAAATAATAAAATATGGTTGATAAAGAGTTTATAAATTCCAACATATATGATATTTAGATTATATAAAAATGTTTATATAATAGATATTGAATTATAAAATGTTTATAATTCATGAAATATCATATAAATGTCATTTAATATAAAACATGAATAGGTTCGTATTGATAAGAATATAAAATGTTTATATTCTCGCTAATTTATAAAATGTTTATAATTAGCATTTATTTATAAATAATTCATAAAAGTCACATATTTTGGAAAATAAATAAATTTTTTATTTATCAAATTTTGTTAATATTCATGCTTAGTACATAATTAATTAATTTGAAAATTTTCAAATTAGATGGACTATTTGGATATTATTTAAGCCACATCAAAAGATGTTTTGATAATTGATACGATCAAGATTTAAATAATAATTAAGTATATTATATTTAGATTATGTAAAAGGTTTACATAATAGAAATTGAATTATAAATAGTTTATAATTCATATAATATTATATATTTAAAAAGGAAATGTCATATTATGATAAATAAGGAAGAATTCATATTGGAAAAATATAAAGAGTATATTCAAAACTATGGAATGTCCATAATGTTAAAGGTGAAATTATAAAAGGGTTTATAATTATCTTTTATTTATAAAATTGTTCATAACTGTTTATCTCATGTTTAAATATTTGAATTGTTCATTTATTTAAATATTATTCCTTATTTTATTCATAGTTATAATTATAACAATTTTGGGGAAGGGGATAAATTATGAATAACTGTATGCCAAAATTTATATGATAAATTGCTTCTAAGATAGATCCTTGCATATCATTCTAGGTTTGATATAATAAAATTTAGTTTTCATCTACCTTGACCTCGGTTTGTAATTTTAGTTATGAGCTTGGGAGTAGTTTTTTGACAAAGTTCATACATATTAGGTATTAGAGTTTTCATGAATTGAATTATTTCTCGAGTAAAGTATCCCCGAGTAGAGGGACTTGAGGTCAGACAACCTACTTTAATGGATACTTTCCTTGACTATGAAAGTGAATGAGGTTGGCTATCTGTTGCTTCGGGCTTACTCATGTGGAGTTTGAGTGATTTTTCAATTAATATCCTAAAGAGTTAGGGTATGTGAAAATAAAGAAAAATGTAAATAGTTACATTTAGTTATTGCGAGAAAGTAAATATCACTGTTATGCTAGCTTAGTCACAAAGTGAAATTTACTTGATTTCCTAAAAGGTTTAAGAAATATTGATAAAGTGATATTGTAAATAGTTACATTATTTACGAAATATTTTAAAAACAAAAAGGAAAAGGTTAAAAAGATGATGATGATATACTTATAATGAGTTCTAAGTAGATAAAAGAATATAACATTATAACATTTGATGTTATGAAGTTTAAATATAAGTTCAAAGAGTTGAACTTAAGGAGTACGATTCCTATGTATCACCATTATTCAAACTAGATTTCTTTATAAATATCACTCACTAAGTGGTTAGTGGGAGTGTTTTATCATATAGTCACACAAGGATGTGATATAAATTACATATGGATGTAATTTTTAGAAAATGAATCCATTATTACAGAAACCGCAAGAGGTTCATGTTATATCTCTATAAGAGATTGGTTTTAATGGTTGTAAATCTACCATGCCATTATAATAAAGGTAATATTCATTTATTACCCATTAATGTGTGTTACAATATATTTTACATGAACGAACAAATGATAAATATCCCTTTAAAGTAAGAAAAATCTTTGAGTTGTCCCTAACTGATGATCATCATGGAGTATAATGACTTGTGATGATATATAAAGGTTAGCTTGAATAGATTATTATATCCATTACAAAGGGTTGTATATGAGATATTGAAGAATATATTATTGAGGTAATAATTATAAAGGTTATCTTGAATAGATTATTACTTGGACTGATCCACTAAAGTATATCTCATGGAATATCATACAATCATAGATATATAGGGGTGTATTGTTATTATCAATCCTTCTTACTTGATGTTGTTGAGATACCTAGAATGATAACCTTCATACTTTGATACCCTACTTATACAAGTCAATATACGAACTTAGAAAATACGGGGGTGGTTGGGTATGTTGCTAATCATGTCGTCAGTTTGAGTGCAACCAAATATGGGATTTATCCACTTGCATGACAAGAAAAGACACATATCCCTTGATTCAATTAGATCAAGTAAATTCATGGCCATGCTTAGTCATTACACATATGATGTGTTCAACTACTTGGATAAGTGACATGTGATGTGCTTATTAAACAGATGAAGAACATGTGATGTATTCATCCACTTGGCCAATCTTTTTCAGAGAATCAATAAAATGATGAGAGGCCTATAATAGATTGACATGTTTTATGTCTAATGGTATCTTGATGCCATGGGAAAAGAGATTATATAAGATACTTATGGTGAATATGATACATCTTATGGTGGACATGTTCATATAGAGATATGAGTATGTTTGGTGGAGATCACACCAGACCCCTTAGTAGCTTGAGTAGCACTGATACTTTAATAGAAGACACTCTTTGCTTACATTTATGAAATAGAGATTTCATAGTTGTTTCCAACACTGCTAAGGCCCGTATGATCACACAATTAAGCCCTTGGATAAGGATAAAATTTTAGACAAAGTTTTTGTTCAAAATGAATAGAATTTGATGAAAAAAACCATATCCAAAAGAGTTTGGATAGATTCAAAAAGAGTTGTGAAGTTATGCATAAAGTCCTTATGGGATTTTAGTACAAGTGGGAGATTGTTAGATATGCACTAAAATAAATAAATATATAATATGATATTATATATATAAATTATATATTTAATTTCATGAATTTTATGCATGTATTATAATACATGTATTGAATACATGCGATAATAAATAAATATATTTAATATATATTTATTTCTCTTGAATGATTTTATTATCAGTTACAATACGTTATGAATGGATTAATTGTATTGACTTCTCATTGAATAAGATTCAATTAATTATGGGAATTAATGTACATGGATACATTAATATGGCCGACGTGTTTTCATTTAATGAAACACATCATGGATGACTATATAAAGGTATGCGATCCATCTTGTTGTAAAGAAGAAATTGTGAGCAAGTCTCTCATTTCTCTATTCCTTCCACCCCTGCTGTTCATCATTGGAGATGAAGGCACTAGCACCCCTTCAACATTTGGGTATGCTCATGATACGATCGTGGATCTATTGTTCGGTGTACCCCATCAGAGTTAGAGTAATTTTGTTCACTACTTCGTGATCTTCATCAAGCATTCTCCCTTCACCAGGAAAGAAGAAGAATTTTGTTACCATTGGTGATTTCCAGGTACACTTCTATACGGTTTATTTACAAGTTGATTCTCAAAGATATATCTTTTGGTGTTTGGGTTATCTTTTGCTGCATATGATCTTATGATGTTCATACAAAACCCAAAAATATTTGGAACTAAAAATTCATGAAGAAAACAAATGATTTCTTAGTAATATAAAACAATAAATTCTAATTTTAAACTTAATAAAAATTTCAAAAAAAAACATATGTCTTTAAATATAAAAAATTATAAAATATGATTCATTTAAATTAAAATCAAAATTTAAATCTTAATCACTATTTAAAAAAAATTATTTTAATATCATCAAAATTAATAAGTGAAAAACAATAAATATTTTTATTTAAAATTAACAAATGAAAAGTACTAAAATAATTAAAAAAACAAAATGTCAGGATCCATCAAGGGAAGATACCCTGGGGGGGGGGGGTATTTGGGTATGTGGAAATTAAATATTTTTTTAAAGTTCTCCTCTTACTTAATCCATCCAATTAGGGGTGTCCATGGGTTGAGTTAGGTTGGGTTGGGTCTGGGTGGATTTTGGACCTGCCCCAAGAAAAAGTGGTTGGGTTGGGTTGCATCCCTTTTTATGCAATGACCCAGCTTGCGATGGGTTGGGTCGGGTCAACCAGGTCATGTAGAAAAATACAGTAAATAATAACAAAAAAAATTTAAAACTCTATATTGAATTAAAGATATAATTATAACTAAAAATTAATGTTGATTGATAAATATAACATAAATACAATATAAATATAATGTTGTATAACATTTTTCAACTTAAATAAAATGTTATATAACATAAACATAATGGTATATTTACGTTATAAAACATTATATTTTAGTAAATCAAATTTTATATAATGTAAAATATAATATTATATAATGTTATTTAATGTAAATATAATGAAAATTTAATATAAATATAACATAAATATAATGTTAATATAATGGAAAAACAATGTTATGTTTATGTTATATCTATGTTACATAACCTTATTATTTATTGTTAATTATTATTAATTGTTGGTAGTTAATATTTATTATTTAGTATAAAATATTATTAATTATTATCAATTATTAGAAATTATTACTAATTAACCATCAATTATTAATTATTTTTTATTAGTTATTTATCAATTAGTATTAATTTTTAGTTATTATTTATTATATATATACATATGGTTGGGTTGGTCAAATCAGGTTGGATAAGAATTTTTCCAACCTGTGACCTGACCCGACCCGACCTCAACCCGACCTAAATGAACTTTACCCGACCATACCTCACGTGTAACCCGACCTAACCTGGTCAGGTCAAGTTGGGTTTGGACACCCCTATATCCAGTGTAAGATACTTAAAATGAACATACACTTGATAATGTTTCAGTGTATCAAAGATGACTAACTCATTTTTTTACATTTTTTGAGCAATACTATCCATCAATGATTACAACCCTTATAATCAAACTGACTACTATCTCTAAGAATATTAGAACACTACCAATTAAAATTAGTTAATAATTAATTAAATGGAAAATATTACACCATCAAGATAAGTGAAATAACATGTCAATCCTTCTTCATGTTGTAGTAAGTGAAAAAACATCACCATAAGAGTGACCACATTCTCCATCCTTTCACAAGATCTTTTAATGGTTTCTGAAATACCTTCCCACTTTTCCTATATTTTTTATGATAAAAAACACATCAAAATCCTCTCCTAAGGTCATGACATGCTTCCCTCCCATATGTTGATTATCTTTATTAAAAAAATCACAACATCTCGCTCAATTGTAGCATCTTTACTCTATGTTTCTTGGTGGTAAAATCCCCATCAAATTCACCATAAAATATCAAGAATAATGATCCCATAATATCTCATAAAATTATACTTTTGAATGTGACACATATATTCATTTATTTTATGTCATACCAAAACCATGGTGTAGTTTTATGTCACCACAGTGTAGTGTATCGGGTCAATTGTTGACTTCCACAAAGCACATTGAGATATCATAATTTTCCTACATATATGACGATTTTATACTTAATCACTAACATGGCATGGAATGACCCTACCATGATGTGTTTTTTATTTTCACTTATCTACTTATGTTTCCCTAAGTAAATGAATTTTCCACCCCAACGTAGCACATTATCTCATTTCACAAAGCATGAATGAAAAAAAAAGAATATTTTTTGAAATAGCTTCCACTATAGCATGGTGTGTTCAACCTACCCATTTATAATGACTTTTCAAAAGTCTTCATTAAAAACAAATCATACCACAACATGTTCTTCTACCTATCTCACCATGGATAGGGGATTTTCAAAATCATCACCTCAAAATAAAATTGATCACGATGTGGTCTCTTAGGTGTGGTATAAAATGAGTTTTTCCTTATGCTTCAGTAAACCATGACCTAACCACAACCATTTCCACCATCCACTATAAATTATTCTAGGATGTGGTATAATCCACCATGATATGGTTTTTAGTTTATATACATAAATTATTAGGGAATAAATAAGTCAAGCATAAAAAACCAATACAACCACTAGATTCTTGAACCTCAAGTTCATCGGAAATTCATATCCACAGGTAGTTCAGCGCTATAGAAAACCAACTATCCGTTAACTTTTCTATTCAACCAAGGTCTCCACCAACTCAATCGTCTCAACCAGTAGATTATTCATGGAACCCAAATACCAGTTTTCACATTATCCATCAGAACTTTTCAATCTTCTGGAAAGTTACCATTATGTTGAAGGTTCTTTTACTACTGCTTAAACAATACCGAAGCGTGCTACCAGAATATGAAATTCCAATGAGTGAAATTCTGGTGAATTGAATAAGATTCACAATCCAACAATTCACCACTCAAATATTGATTTAAGGAACCTCTTTTAAATCCTCTAACACTTTGGGAAAACCAACTCCTTTCATGTTCATTTTAGCGTTATCCAACCTCTATTCATTCAGCCTAATCACACTGAGGAACAATGTTTCCTCATAATTTATTGGACTAAAAAATTTATGAACATGTTGGTCATATTTTGATTCCCTATGATTTCTCATAACTCCAACACCTTTTCCTCCTGTAGATTCTAGATAAAATGGAATTTCATGTCAATGTGTTTCATTCTTACATTAAATTTTAGATTCTTGGAAAGGTGGACAACACTATGAATATCATAGAATAACATCAATCCTTCCAATTATTTACATAGCTCCCTCAACATTCACTTTAACCAAACAAAATCATTTCTATATTTTGTAGTCGAAACATACTTTGATTCTATTGTAGATAATTTTACCACTAATTGTAGTCATGTCACCCATCTAATCTTCATTCCACAAAATGTAAACACAAAACCCATTGTGCTTTTCTGAGTCTTAGAATCACCAGTAAAATTTACAATAATAAAACCTTATCGGTGATCATCTTCCCCAAAAGCACAATTTTGTATCTATCGACCCCTTCAAGTATTATATGATCAACTTTATAACTTCCCAATGCTACTTCCTAGGGTTATATATGAACCAACTCACCACTCTCACTACAAAGGTAATGTCTGGACAAGTACATATCATTGAATATGTCAATCTTCTGATGACTAAATCATACAATAGTTTTTCTATGTATTGGAACTCATATTCCATTGAAGGTACCTGAGCCTTGGATAACTTGTAGTGTATGAGAATAGAAATTTTGACATATTTACATCCAGTCATCCCAAATTTATTGATGATCTTATGGATGTATTTTTTCCAGGATAACACTGGAGTACTAGATTTATGACCCCTCTCTATCCTCGTCCCAAGATTTTATTATCTTGACCAAGATATCTCATTTCAAATCTTTTGGAAAACTTACTCTTTATCTCCTGAATCTGTTAAATCTCTGGACCAACCAACAACATGTCACCCTCATAGAGTAAGAGTATAATGTACATCCACAACTTCCAATAACAAAAATGATCATATTTTCTCCTCATGAAACCTTATTCATCCATTAAAGCATTAAACTTCCAATTCCACTGTCTAGGTGCTTGTTTCAAGCCATAAGGACTTGTCTTCGATTTTCATAAAAGGCCCTCCTTCTGATGGTCTTCAAAACCATTTGGATATATCATGTAGATCTCATCCTACAAATAAACATGAATAAAAGTAGTATTAATATATATATTATCTAAGTATAAACCATTATATTCAACAATTCTTAGCACTTCTAATATTGTATTATGCTTTACTACCGGTGAAAATATTTCTATGAAATCGATTCCTTCCTTATATTGGAATCCTTTCACCAACAATCATGCATTATATATACTACTTACATAAGTGATGAAGTTAATATTTTAATACATTTTATTATATAATTAAATGTTTATAAAACCACCATAGTATTATTTTATGGTAAATTTTCACTTTTTTAGGTTTTAGTGGAATTTCGAGCTTAATTGAAAAAATGGTTTAATTTTGGTATTTAACTATTTTTTTATTCTATATTTAGGCCATAAAATTTTCTAAATTGAATAAAATTATGAAATTAATTTTTTAAGGCTTACATACATATTTGTATTCATTTTATCCTTATGTATCTAAAGCTCAATCCATCTTTTGGAGGCTAAAAACCTGCTCACAAACCGAGCCTCGAAAACTATATATAGATATGGACATATTTAAATATGAGATTATATATCGAAGTGGACCAACCCAAAAGAGTTACAATTCGTCATGGAGATTTATAAGGATATGGATAACAACTTTGATAAAGTATTCCATGCATTAATATGGTGGTTACAAGGCCATAATTGCATGGTAAGTTGGAAAAGTGGATTATGAAGAGTCACCTAGATAGATGAAATGTGTCGGACTAAAACACCCATAACTACTACATCTATGGTCAAATAAGGATGAAATTTGGAGGGTTGAAAGAGGATAGATAACAAAAAAAACTTCCATCAAGACCAAATTTAATTATTTATCAATTTAATGGGTCATACATGCGTATTATTTTGAAGATCAAATTGTGGATCCAAATTTTCTTGCCTTTTTCCCTATAAATGTGTCTCACCTCCCATACCAAAGTATAGACAATTTAAAGGGGAAATTATGGAATTTATTTTCTATAATAGTTTTTTATATTTTTATTATATATTAGTGAAAATATTCTTCTTCTTCTATCCATTTCATTTTGTTTTCCTTTTTGTTTTTCTCCCACCGCACTTCTTTTATCTTCATGTTTGGGGAGAGTTAACCCTAATTATTGTTTGAGGGGGGAAGTGGTGGTATTTGAGTTTCTTGTGATTTATTGATTTCTCATGTTTTATTATAATATTTCAGTGGTAGTTAAAATGATTGTGGTGAGAGGTCTCTCCACTTTCTCTACTATTGTTTTCTTTCTCCTCATTTAATCATTTTCCTTCTCATTGATATCTATGTCATTCAAACGGTGGAGTTTGGATTAGGTGTTGATGTGAAAAATATTAATCCTACATTCATATTTATAGGTGTAGTGAAATACCGTTCAAATTATAGGGTGTAGAGTTAAATGTTTGGATCTCTACATTGAGTAAATAACAAGGAAATATTTTGAATAACAACGATAACACCACCATGAAACCCCGAGAGAAACAATTTTCTTCCTATAACTTCCTTTTATTTTTCTTATTTTTCATTGTGTTTTGTATTTTCATATATATATATATATTATATTTATATTTAATGAATTTAAACCACCCCCATATATATTAGATTAGTAGTTTTATATTAGGCAGATTTATAATAGTGATAATAGAAAAAAATGTGTGTTGTGAGTGACCTTCTTGTGATCGACCCTAGGGTGCGCCGCTATGGTACATTATTAGAAAAATAATAAATTAATTGAATATTGGATCATGATGAAATAACTATTTTCAATTTTTCATTGTTTTCAGGGAGGCCAAGTGCTTACAAACATTTTTTTTCATAAACCCTCCCAAAAAATAAAAAATTTCAAAAACTAAAAAAGATATTTATTACATATATTTCATTTAAAAAGTCAAAATGGATTTTTATAGTGATTATTATAATTATTAGCTAGTTTAAAAATTTTATTGTGATCCTATTAGGTAATATTCATTGAATATCCAAATGGAACAAAATGCCATAATGCTTCAAGAGAATTTCAAAGTTCTCAAAAAAGCGAGAAAGATGTTTGTGTTGCTGGCCGCTGAAGTTGAGGAAGTAAAATTCTTATAGATAGAATGAAAAAAATACAAGATGTGTAGAATTAAATTGTTTCTACACCTAACTTTAAATAATATATTGGTGAGGTTGAATCCATACTTTAAGATCTACTTCCCTCTCCAACAAATGAGTTCCCAACTGCCCCGCTTGAGGAAAAAGAGTTTGAAGTTGATTTTTTTGAGGGAGATAGAATTTATGAACATTAATTTTATAAATATTTCATAAATTATGAATTGAAAACTAATTTAAATTATTCTAAATTTATATATTCATCACCACTACTACATGCTCTAAATGAAGAAGAAGAAGAAGAAGAAGTTGCTCATGTTGAAGATATAATGGAGGAGCCAATCGAGTTGAACATTGGTGCATTTGAGGATAATGGAACAAAGTAAGAAATCACATTGGAATAATTTGATAAACCTAAGCTATAATATAATCCACATAACATTCTAATATCTCCACCAATAGTGTGCACAACTCCTCCAACGGAACAAAATAGTGAGCACCCCTATATTCTTTTCCCTCCCCCTCTTGATCTCAAATTTTCTTTTTCATATATTCAGGATGTTGGTACTATTTTTATTTTATTTGGGGCTTATAACTCATTAAATATACTAATTTATGTTAGGAAAAATAAAATTTGGTGTTTTATAAGCAAGAAACCCCATCCACCTTCGAATTGGGGTTAAACCGCTGCAATTGCTGAATTAGGGACAGTAAAAATGTAGCACCTGCTTGGGGGTCAAACCAAGAACTATCCCCTTTATTTTACCTTAATATTTATTTTTCATTATTTTTCTTATGTTTTTATTTATTTAATACTTTCTATGTCAAGTGGAAGTTCTTATGAGTTTAACTTAAGGCTGCCACATCAAAAATAAATCAGGTTGTGTCTTTCCTTTTATTTATTTTGTTTGATACCTAATTAAAATTCTGCATGAAAATCTTTATCTAAATTTAAATAAAAATAGGGTAGTAAATTTAATAAGTGTGGGGGATGTAAATATATTTTTATGATTTTTTTGTCCTACCATTTTGTTTTTCATGTTTTCTTTTTCTGAAATTTTCATGTTTTATTTTTTTGAATTTTTCATGTTTGTTTTTTTATTTTTAGTGTGTTTTAGGATTCTTGAGATGAATCAAATATTTATAAAAATTAAAACCATAATGGTATTTTTTGGCACATATATTTATTTGAATGTTTTAGGATTTAAATTATTTATGAATGGATTTTATTTCTTGATTTACAATTTTTCATTTGATGAAGTTTGATTGATTGTAAAACTCATGTGCACTAGTGCTGTCCAAATTGAAAATCTTACCCAACCTAAGAGGTTTCTAAATATGTTTTAAATATTATTATATTTATATTTTTGTTGATAGTCTTGAGACATGTTGTGTTATCTATAAATTTATGTTTTACTATTTTTAAAATCTTTTAGAGTTCATGTAATGTGTTGAGTATGATTGAGGCACCACTTTGAAATCCCTTTTTGCATTTAACTCTCATTTTGGCCTACCTTTACATTTGAACTTTAATAATACCTTATAAGCCATGAAATACCTTATTATGAAACTACATTAAAATCTATTTATCCCTTTCCTAACTACTATATAATTAAAATGCATGATTATTGCTGAACTTAAGTGTGGGGGAGGAAGAAGATGAGTTGCATATTGTTTTCTTGAAGAATCTGTTTGATTTGAAAAGAAGAAGTGTTACTATTTATTATTGATGCTTTAGTGGATTAAATTCAATTATTTAATGAGTTATGGGTGGCCCAAATATCATTAAATTTTTGGTAAGGTAGTTCACCAATTTTTGAAGATCAAAAGTTGCATCTCTTTTTCCTCAACAAATTGATTATTAAGAGAAATTCTAGATCGGAATTCAAGCTTAAACAATGCTAAAAATGGGGAAAAGAGGGAATAAATTTATCATTGATTATGAAATTATCATTTAGAACTTCCCAAATAAATAAATATGTGATTTTAGGTGATTCATTTTTTAGCTGATTGAGGAGCACACCATTCTTGAGCAAAATTGTTTTCATGCATTTACTTCACTTTAGAGCCTAACCCTCCTTATCCTTCCTCTGATATTTTTACATTTTAAATATAAAAACCTCATACTCAGAACCAAACATGTAAAATACCACATTATTGAAACATTTATGAATCTATTAGGTGAAGATATTAGGAGTACATCAAGCCTATGGAAATCACACATGTTCTTGGGAATGAGAAAAACTCCATAAAAAATCCTTGAGTGAAGAGAGAAATATTTTTCTGGGGAGGTAAGTAGGACATGAACATAAGGATTAACATGAAATTGAATGTATTACTATAATTTCTTAGGAGTCATAGAATTTTTATCCATGTAAGAGTCATGATATTTTCCCTTGATATGATAATTTGAGCTATGTTTTAATTTATGTTTTGAGAAGTTTGTTTTGATCTTGGTATTAGATGATTGCCCGAGAGTGAAATGATTAAGTGTGGGGAAGTGATAAAGTTAATATTTTCATACATTTTATTATGTAATTAAAATTTTATAAACCCACCATAGTATTATTTTATAGGAAATTCTCACATTTTTAGGTTTTAGTGGAATTTTGAGTTTAATTGGAAAAGGCCCAATTTTGGTATTTAACTATTTTATTTTTATTCAGTATTTAGGACATAACATTTTATACACTTAATAATTTTTGTGAAATTAATTTTTTTAGTATTCCATACATCTTTTTATTAATTTTATCCTTCTGGAGCTAAAACTCAATCCATATTTTGGAAGCCCAAAACTAGCTCACAAACTAGGCCTCAAAAACTATACAAAGATCTTGACATATTTAAATATGAGATTCTATCTTGAAGTGGGATAGAGTAAAAGATATAAAATTAGTTATGAATATTTATAATGATATAGGGAAAAACATTTATAAATGAGTCCATGTGTGAATCCGGAGGTTACAAGGCCATAATTGCATGGGAAGTTGGAAAAGTGGAATATGAAGAGTCACCCATATAAATTAAATGTGTCATACTACAAAAGACTTAACTTCTACATATGTGGTCTAATCAAGCATAAATTTTGAGGTTGGACGTAGGAGAGATAACCAAACAACTGTCATCAAGACCATATTCCATTATTTGTCCATTTAATCGGTTATCCATGCGCATTAGTTCAAAGGTCGAATTGTGGAGCCAATTTTTCTCACCTTTTCCCCTATAAATATGTGTCTCACCTACCATACCAAAGTATAGTCAATTTTAAGGGGGAAAGGTGGAGTTTATTTTCTATAATGGCTTGTTATATTTATATTATATATTAGTGTAGATATTCTTCTCCTTCTGTCCATTTTATTTTGTTTTACTTTTTGTGTTTCTCCCACCATGCTTCTTTCATCTCCATGTTTGTGGAGAGCTAACCCTCATTGTTGTTCGAGGGGGGAAGTGGTGGTATATGAGTTTCTTGTGATTTATTGATTTATAATGTTTTATTATAATATTTTAGTTTTAGTTAAAACTACTATGGTGAGTGGTCTCCCCACTTTCTCTAATATTGTTTTCTTCCTCCTCATTTAATCATTTTCTTTCTCATTGATATCTAAGTCATTAAAATGGTGGAGTTTGGCTTATGTTTTGATGTGGAAGATATTACTCCTATATGTAGAGGTATCAATGTAAGGTAATACCATTCAAATGACAGGGTGTAGAGTGAATGGTTTTGATCTCTACATTGAGTAAAATAATGAGGAAATATTTTAAATAATAATGATAACACCACCTTGAAGCCCCGAGAGCAATGGTTTTCTTCCGCCAAATTCTTTGATTTTTTATTCTTTTTTATTATGTTTTTTATTTTCACATATATATATATATATATTATATTTATATTTCATGCATTTCAAACCCCCCATATATATTAGTTTATTATTTTTATATTAGGTATATTTAAAATAGTGATAATAGAAAAATATGTGTGTTGTGATCGACCTCCTTGTGATTGACCCTAGGGTATTCCACTATGGTGCATTCTTAGGAAAATAAGAAATTAATTGAATAGTGGTTCATAAAAAAATATCTATTATCAATAAGATTATTCTTTAAAATGATATACCCACTTTTTCTTTAATTTTCATTTCTCTTTCGGTAGTTTAGTAATCCCAGTTGGCAAAGACCTGCCTACCTAAATACCTTCAAATAGCTTGACCAACCCTTGTTGGGGTTATGCTGTAACGACCCGAATCCGGAGCCCCTCCACTGGTTCCCCATACTCGGTTCGCCACACGACCTCAAGCACGTTTCCCCAAATGTCAGAGGCTTCCGACTAGCAGCGAGGGCCTTGGTGAGTTGGTGGGGAAACTATGCCCTCATTCAGTAAAGTATACAATGGAAGAACAACCAGTCACAATAACGGAAACAATAAACATCATACAATTGAACTGAACAGCGGAAACAATGTATAAAATAATAATGATTCAACATGGTACATATTTCTATGGAAAGTAGTAAACAATCAACGTTCTTAAGTACAACTGAAAAACAAAGTGAAAAAGAAAACAAAGTAAACTCCTCAGCATCGCAAGCCATGACTCGGTCCCATGCTCTCCAACTCTAGTGCAATCAAGAACCTGAATTAGAAGGGCTCTTTCCCTGATCTATACCTACAAAAACATAGTCTTCTTGGGCCCAAAAGCATGGGACAAATAGGGTGTGATATACAATCCCAGTAGGCAATCACCCAAAGATCTGTGTCTAACAGTAAATGAATACAAGACAAGTAAAATTGTGGAAAGTAGT
Organism: Viscum album; assembly: GCA_963277665.1. Lineage (NCBI taxonomy): Eukaryota > Viridiplantae > Streptophyta > Magnoliopsida > Santalales > Viscaceae > Viscum > Viscum album. The sequence goes on from OY728144.1 coordinate 293,453,618, forward strand.
AACCAGAAAAGCACACAGCAGCTAAAATCCACAATACTAGCATATAAGCACACAAGTAAACAACCAATAACAAGTAGAAAACAGGAAACCCTCTGGGTAGCTCTCATAGCCTAACCTCTACGGTTCAACCTACAAGTAATAGAAACCCTCTAGGAGGCACACACAGTCTCATCCCTCTGGTTCAGCTAAGAATAGACTCTCTGAGGAAGCACTCACCATCAATTCCCCCTATAGTCTCGTATCGTGCTAAAGGCTCTATTGGTAAGCACTCAATGTCTCATTCCCCCTGTGGCCCATGTCAAGGAACTAAATACTCTCTGAGGAATCACTCATCATCAATTCCCCCTGTGGTCTCGCATAGTATTAAAAGAGACTCTGGAGAAGCCCTTACATCTATTCTCCATGTGGTCTACTACACTAGGTTCTCACTATCCTGTGTGAAACTAACATGCTCAGCGCGCGTGTATCGTCCAAGTAAACCTCAAGAACTACTTGGCTATCAATATAAGGCTCAACAACACAACACATCAACAGTTCCACTATCCTACAACTAGGCATGACAACCAGAAAAATGCCAAACAAGCAAAACAAGAATAGAAAACATCCAGAGTATAGTAAAAACTACAATATTCACAGGCAATTACATCTACTCAAATAATCAAGAAAAGAAGACAATATAACAAGGGAAAAACAGGAAACACACAATACCCCGTTCAAGGGTATTGGTGGAATTTGCACAAAATATTCAAAGACTTTCTACAAAAAGGCACAAACCACCCACCTCGATCCTAGGAGATCGATATATGTGAACAACAACGATAGATTCTCCTTAGAATGTCATAGATCTGAGAAAACGTCTAAAACACATAAACCATGATATCTTGAAAAGGAGGAGGAATTTGAAAACAAGGATCAAGAAGAAGGAAGAACTCACCGCTACACTTCCAACACAATCGACAGATCTTGAATCGGAGAATGGATGGAGAGGCGGGAGCTCGGGGAAGATTCGGCCGTACGGGTCGCTCTCGGACGAAGAACCTGGAGAAGGGGTGTGTTCTGTCCATCAAGCGCGACCCCGGTGCATTTAGTGAAAATAAAAGAAAAGTACATGGCGTGAACTAGGTATTTCCGTACTCCGCCAAAAACGGCCTCCACGTCACCCCTACACACCGTGTGTGTGGCCCAGACACGGCCAGCACACGGATTCGAGCGGTAAAAGAGTACACGGCGTGTACTTCAAAATTTTCCAGAAACTTCATTTTTCTTAAAAACTTCAGAAAAAGGAAAGGCGTACCTGAAATGAAGATCTGGGTTCTTACGAACTTCCCCCCTTAAAGAATTTCGTCCCTGAATTTCCCTAGCGAGGCGTAGAAGAAGAAACCCCGAACAGCTCCAGCCACTGTGATCATACATCGTCCTCCCTCTCCCAGGTCTCGTCCTGTACTCGCCCATGCTGCCATAGAACTCATACAAGAGGGACAAACCACCCATGGAGAACCTTCGCACTACGATCAACAATCCATATAGGATGCTCCTCAAACGATGAATCTGCTTTGAGCTCAACCTTATCGGGCTGAAAGACATGAGATGGGTCCAAAAAGTAACGTCGGAGTTGAGAGATGTGGAAGACGTCGTGCATGGCCCGATACCTCTGGGGTAGCTGCAACCGATAGGCAACCGGCCCAAATCTCTCCAAAACCTCAAACGGCCCGACGTACCACGGTGAAAGCTTACCCTGTCTCCGAATCCTCTTGTGTACCAACCTTGGTGTGACACACAGGAAAACCCGATCCCTGACCTCAAACTCCAGAGGTCGTCTCTGCTGATCAGCATAAGACTTCTACTGAGACTGTGCTGTAGCCATCCTCTTCCAAATCAACTCTATCTGCTCCAAAGTCTCCTGAACAAGATGAGGTCCCAGCAAAGCTGTCTCTCCTGCCTCCATCCAGCATAAGGGTGATCTACATGGCCTACCATACAAAGCCTCATAAGGTGCCATCTGAATAGTCACTTGAAAACTGTTGTTGTAAGTAAACTCAACCAGAGGGATATGCTTCTCCCAAGAACCGCCAAAGTACATGATGCAAGCTCTGAGCATATCCTCTAGCACCTGGATTGTGCGCTCGTACTGGACATCAGTCTAGGGATGGTATGTCGTACTCAAAAGTACCTGTGTACCCAAACCCTTCTGAAGTCCCTTCCAGAACCGAGAAGTAAAGCGCACATCCCTGTCTGAAACAATAGAGTGTGGAACTCCATGCAGACATACAATCTCTCTGATGTAAAGTCATCCCAGATCATCGACACTGAAGGTCTCCTTGATTGATAAGAAGTGAGAAACCTTCGTGAGCCTATCGACAACAACCCAAACAACATCGTTCCCTCGAGGAGACCTCGGCAACCCAGTCACGAAGTCCATCGCAACATCATTCCACTTCCACTCCGTAATGGGTAACTGCTGTAAAAGGCATGTTGGTCGCTGGTGCTCTGCCTTCACCTGTTGACAAGAAGAACACCGCATGACGAAACCAGCAACATCCTTCTTCATACCAGGCCACCAATACCGGAAATGAAGATACCGATACATCTTGGTGACACTAGGATGAACTTCCCATACTGAGGAATGAAAATCCTGCATTAGCTCCTCACATATGTCTGCTGGAACCCATACACGTCCCTGGAACCGCAAGGTCTCATCCTCGCCCACTGTCCATCCAGGAAGAGGGTCCTCTCCTGACACACTCTCCCGTAGGACTAAGCCTTCTGAGTCTGATAACTGCCTCATCCGTACCCGATCAAGTAGTGTAGAGGTAACAACTACAGAAGATAGGAAGGTCTGTCCTTGTATTTCATGCACCTCTAGATGCATCTCAGAGAACAGAGCCATAAGCTTCCACTCACTGCTGGCCTCCTGAACTGCCTGAATCTGAGTTCTCCTGCTCAACGAATCTTCCACCACATTGCCCTTCCCCGACGTATAGGAAAGCTCGAAATCAAAAGACTGAAGATACTCGACCCACCTGCGCTGCCTCAGATTCAGATCACGCTGAGTGAAGATATACTTGAGACTCTTGTGGTCGGTGAAGACCACAAAGTGCTATCCCAGAAGATAGTGTCTCCAACAACATAAGGCATGAACAAAAGATGCCAACTCCAGATCATGCGTAGGGTAGTTCCTCTCATGTGGCCTCAACTACCGAGACCCGTACGCAACGACTCCATCTCCCTGTATAAGCACAACGCCTAGTCCGATACCTGAAGCATCACAACAAACAGTGTAGCTCTTGCCTGGATCTAGAATGACTAGTATCGGTGCTGACGTCAACCTTCCCTTCAGCTCCTGAAAGGCTGAATCACAAGAATCTGACCATAAGAACTTCACCCCCTTCTTGGTTAGTCCTGTCAAAGGTGCTGATAGGCGTGAGATGTCCCGAATGAAGCATCTGTAGTATCCAACCAGCCCCAGGAAACTCTGTACCTCAAAAACGTTCTTCGACTGCTCCCAAGAATCTACAACTCTCACTTTCTCTGGGTCCACAGATACTCCTGCCTCTGAGATGACATGACCCAAAAAGTGAATCTGATTCATCCATAAGTGGCATTTCGAGAGTTTAACATAAAGTTGATGCTCTCTCAGTGTACTCAAAACGATCTCAAGATGGGTAGCATGATCATGTCGAGTGTGAGTGTACACCAAGATATCATCCACGAAGACCATGACGAAGGAGTCCAAGTAAGGATAGAACACTTGGTTCATCAGTGCCATGAAAACTACAGGCGCGTTCGTGAGGCCGAACGGCATGACTGTATACTCGTATAGACCATACATGCTCCTGAAGGCTGTCAGAGGTATATCTGATGGTCTAACGTGCAACTGATGATAACCAGACCTCAAGTCGATCTTTGAGAACACCCGGGCTCCTCGAAGCTGATAAAAGAGGTCATGGATCCTCGGTAAGGGATATCAGTTCTTGACTGTCAACTGGTTTAGCTTCCGATAATCCACACAAATCTGAAGGGTACCGTCTGCCTTTTTCTCAAACAGGACAGGAGAACCCCAAGGAGAAGTACTGGGTTAGATGAAACCCTTTGCCTGCAACTCCTCCAACTCCTTCTTGAGCTCCTGAAACTCAGGTGTAGCCATTCTATAAGGAGGGATGGATATCGGTGCTGCTCCTAGCACAAGCTCAATAGAAAAGTCTACCTCACGCTCCGGAGGCAAACCCGAAAATTCCTCTGGAAAGGTGTCCCTGAAACGATCCACCACTGGAGGAAAGTCCAACTACAAAGTCCCCTGATCAGCCATATCCGACGTCTGATCACTTCCTGACGCCAGATGTACAACCAGAGGATGTCTCGGAGGCATAGCTCTGAAAGATCAAAATCACACCTTAGATCAGAATTAACAAAGACAGAGAACACAAGAGTAAAAAATGGGAATAGGGGAAGGAAAAAACACAAGTTTATAAAACAAGACTACACGGCGTGTCTTCTTAAGCCACTGACATGGGCGTGTACCCCTGCCCTACAGGTCGTGTAACACCTCAAACTACACGGCATGTTGACCCAACACACGACGTGTACTTGAAAACTGTTCCCCTGCCCAAGTCTCCTTACACGGCTAACCCACACAGTCCGACTTAACCCAAGACTACACGGCGTGTTCTGAAAAAACACGGAATGTACTAGACAAGGCTTCGGCGGCTCGTGTTGTTAAATACACGGCCGTCTACACAGCTTGTTATGAACAAACACGACGTGTATAGGTGAAGGTGACACCGTCCCGTGTTGTTCGTGACACAGCCGGGTACCTGATCAAGACTACACAACATGTTCCGAAAACAAAACGGCGTGTCTAAGAGAAGGTGACGCCGACCCGTGTTGTTCGTGACATGGTCGGGTACCTGGACGGAACTCCACGACGTGTTCCTTTATAACATGGTGTGTTCTACTCGAGATTCCCCGACCCGTGTTGTTAGTGACACAGATGGGCACACGGCTCCGAACTACACGACGTGTACCTACCGTACACGGCGTGTTCCTGAAGTTATTCTCACAACACCATGTTTCTTCTCACACGGTCAGTGACACAGCCTGAAAACTACACGATGTGTAGTCAAAAGTACACACCGTGTATTCTAGGTTTTTCTTGGTAGTATCTCAGAAACTGCACAGAAGCCCAGAAAACACAGAAAACAAGTCAAGGAAGTGACAAACTCTGATTCGTGAGGGCCCATACTCCCTTCGAATCAAAACTTGGTGTTAATTTAAGCAAGGTAGGAAACAAATAATCCTATAACAAGGTAGCAGAGATTCTATCAAGCATCTATCACAACAGCATGCATAATCTACACAAATTCTATCACAACAGCATGCAATCGCTAATACACCCTAGATGTCATGGAAAGAATGCATAACATGTGATTTCTAAAAGTGCCTATATGATGCATGAGATGGAATAACCTCATATAATCGGGTTGCGACATAAATAGAACTGCAATCGTCAAGGAATTAACAACACAAAGCATGTGAATCACTCTAGGTGAAATCATATCAACCGTAAAATCTCAAAACTAGCAAACTGCAATTAATGAGGTAGTATGGATTTTTCCTATACACGGGTTAGCTACTCCTGAGCACAACTTAATACCAAGTACCAAATCCATCCTACCCCTGGATAAAGTCTCCAAACAGTAAAGCAAGAGAAAAGAACTCTTTTGATACCACTTTGTAACGACCTGAATCCGGAGCCCCTCCACTGGTGCCCCGTACCTGGTTCGCCACATGACCTCAAGTGCATTTCCCCAAATGCCAAAGGCTTCTGACTAGCAGCGAGGGCCTTGGTGAGTCAGTGGGGAAACTATGCCCTCATTCGGTAAAGTATATAGTAGAAGAACAACCAGTCATAATAACAGAAACAATAAACAACATACAACAACTGAACTGAACAACGGAAGAAATGTATAAAATAATAATGATGCAACATGGTACATATGTCTATGGAAAGTAGTAAACAATCAACGTGATGAAGTACAACTGAAAAACAAAGTGCAAAAGAAAACAAAGTAAACTCCTCAGCATCGCAATCCACGACTCGGTCCCATGCTCTCAAAATCCAGTGCAATCAAGAACCTGAAGTAGAAGGGCGCTTTCCCTTATCTATACCTGCAAAAACATAGTCTGCCTAGGCCCAAAAGCATGCCCCAAACATAGTGTGAGATACAATCCCAGTAGGCAATCACCCAAAGATCTGTGCCTAATAGTCAATGAATACAAGTCAAGTAAAAGTGCAGAAAGCAGTAACTAGAAAAGCACACAGCATCTAAAATCCACAATAATAGCATATAAACACACAAGTAAACAACCAACAACAAGTAGAAAATAGGTAACCCTCTGGGTATCTCTCACAGCCTAACCCCTATGGTTCAACCTACAAGTACTAGCAACCCTCTAGGAGGCACACATAGTCTCACCCCTCTGGTTTAGCTAAGAATAGACTCTATGAGGAAGCACTCACCGTCAATTCCCCCTATAGTCTCGTATCGTGCTAAAGGCTCTCTAGGGAAGCACTCAACATCTCATTCCCCCTGTGGCCCACGTTGAGGAACTACAGACTCTCTGAGGAAGCACTCATCATCAATTCCCCTATGGTATCGCCTCATATTAAAAGACACTCTGGAGAAGCCCTTACGTCTATTCTCCCTGTGGTCTACTACACTAGGTTCTCACAGTCTTGTGTGAAACTAACATGCTCAGCGCGCGTGTATCATCCAAGTAAACCTGAATAACTACTTGGCTATCAATCTAAGGCTCAACATCACAACATAGCAACAGTTCCACTATCCTACAACTAGGAATGGAAACCAGTAATACGCCAAATAAGCAAAACAAGCATGGAAAACATCCAAAGTACAGTAAAAACTACCATATTCACAGGAAATTACATCTACTCAAGTAATCAATAAAATTAGGCAATATAACAAGGGAAAAACAGGAAACACGCAATACCCCGTTCAAGGGTATTAGTGGAATTTTCACAAAATATTCAAAGACTTTCTACAGAAAGGAAAAAACCACCAACCTCGATCCTAGGAGATCGATATACATGAACAACAATGACAGATTCTCCTTAGAATGTCGTAGATATGAGAAAACGTCCGAAACACATAAACCACGATATCTTGAAAAGGAGGAGAAATTGGAAAACAAGGCTCAAACAGAAGGAAGAACTCACCGCTGCACTTCCAACACAATCGACAGAGCTCGAATCAGAGAACATACAGAGAGGTGGGGGCTCGGGGAAGATCTGGACGTACGGGTCGCTCTCGGATGAAGAACCTGGAGAAGGGGTGTGTTCTATCCGTCAGGCGTGACCCTAATGCGATTAGTGAAAAAAAGAAAAGTAAACAGAGTTTACTTTTAGAGTACACGAAGTGTACTAGGTCTTTCCGTACTTCGCCAAAAACGGCCTCCACATCACCCCTAAACACCATGTGTGTGGCCCAAACATGACCAACACACAGTTTCGAGTGGGAAAAGAGTACACGGCGTGTAATTAAAAATTTTCTAGAAACTTCATTTTTCTTAAAAACTTCAAAAAAATGAAAGGCATACCTGAAACGAAGATCCGGGTTCTTACATATGTGAAGGGGAATATGGATCCTTGCCAGTAGAATGTCAAAGCAACTGGACATTCTGAGTTCAATGGTGAGGGACATTGGGACTTGATAAAATAGTGGGAGAATTAATTAATTAATTTATTATTTCTCATAAAAATGTAATCAGGAAAGTACTGATAAATTTGCTCTTTTAATTTGTAGAATCGAAATGACAAACTCATCAACCACATTTTCTCTGCGATCAATTCTGGATAAAGACAATATCTTCATCGGTGGTAACTTTCAGGAATGGTTTAGGCGCCTTCGGGTTATCCTATTCCATGAACGAAAGTTTTACGTGCTGGAGTCATAACTTCCCCAGAGCTTCTCAAACTTTTTTGTGAACTTCAACATGAACAACATTGAGAAGTCTTTGTCTGATCTTCTTATCCTCATTTGCCAAGTGGAAAATGACATGAAGCGTGAAAAGCCTTCTGTCCTCATGGTGAATAAAATGAAAGGGAAGGTGAAGATATTTAAGCCCAAATCTTCTTCAAGGCCCTCCAAGAAAAGGAATATCAAAGGGGAGGCAAAGGAATAGGATGCTGTTTGTTTCGCATGTGGAAAGAAGGGCCACTGGAAGAAAAACTGCACCCAGCCAAGGAAGTAAGGGGAAGCTTTAGGTGTGTTTGTTATTGAATGAAATATATCTGTTTCTACTAATTGGGTATTAGATACTTCTTGTGGTGATCACATCTGTATCCAAATACAGGAACCAATTAGATTCAGAAATATTGAACGAGGTGAGGTGGATCTACGATCGGCCAATGGAGCCAGACTCGCTGCTATAGATGTCGGAGACTACCACCTCACATTGCCTACCGGGATGATCTTGGTGTTAAAGGGTTTTTATTATGTGCCTTCTGTTACTAAAAACATTATTTCAGTATCCAGATTAGATACTGATGGATTCATATTCAAGTTTGGAAATAAATGTTTCTACTTTTATAAAGATAGCATTTGTTTTGGTAGGGCACATTTATATAACGGTCTTTATGTGTTAGACTACACAAACCAAGTAATGGCAATCGATGACAAAGTAAATTCACATGACTCATACCACACCCAACTTTGGCATCACCGGCTAGGTCATGTTAATGAGAAATGTTTGACAAAATTACATCAAGATGGGTATTTAGATTCTTTCGAACTAAAACCACTTGGTGTATGTCATGCGTGTCTACAAGGAAAAATGACCAAATCCCCATTTAGTGGGAAAGGTGAAAGGGCTAAAGATCTTCTATAATTAGTTCACACAGATGTGTGTGGACCATTTCCATTTGAAGTAAGGGGTGGGTTCGCGTACTTCATAACTTTTACTAATTATTTTAGTAGATATGGATATATCTACTTAATTAGGTATAAGTCATATTCTTTTGATCGGTTCAAAGAATACAAGAATGAAGTTGAGAACCAGCTTGGTAAGAAGATTAAGAAACTCCGCTCAGAGAGAGGAGGAGAATATCTTAATCAAGACTTCATTGATTTCTTACGGGAGTTTGGGATTCTATCTCAACTCACTCCTCCTTATACACCTCAGTGGAATGGTGTAAGTGAAAGGAGGAACAACACCCTGTTGAACATGGTGTGATCAATGATGAGTCATGTTAGTCTTCCAATATCCTTTGGGGATATGCATTACAAACAAAAGCACACATACTAAACCAAGTACCAACTAAATCGATAAATGGTATTCCATATGAGTTATGGAGTGGACGCAAAGCCATGTTATCGAATTTACATGTGTGGGGTAGCGAAGAATTTGTTAAGGCCTCTTCAGGTAACAAACTTGAACCCTGAGGCAAAAAGTGTATATTTATAGGATATCCCAAGGAAACAAGGGGATATTACCTATACAACCCCTCAGATAAAAAGGTAATAGTGGCAAGACACACCATATTCCTTAAGAGGGAGCACATATCCAAAAGAGATAGTGGGAGCGAGATAGACTTCGATGAAGTCGAGGCTCAAGATACACAAAAGTTGGTACAAGAATATATTCCACAAAGCCCCGTGGAAGAACAATCTGTTCCAGAGACACAAGAACTGTGTAGGAGCATGAGAGAGATGAGAGAACCAGAACGATATGGTTTTCTTGTCATCGAGGATAGTGACTCATTATTGGTTGACAATGATGATCCTCTTACCTATAAGGAAGCAATTGAAGGCATAGACGTTTCCAAGTGGAAAGAATCCATGAATTCTGAAATGGATTCCATGTAACAAAACCAAGTCTAGATTTTGGTAGATCCTCTAGTTGATGTAAAGCCTATTGGTAATAAATGGGTATTCAAGAAGAAACTGTACATGGAGGGGCAAGTCAGTACCTATAAGGCACGACTGGTTGCAAAAGGTTTTAGACAACGTCAAGGAATTGACTATGATGATACTTTTTCACCGGTTTCGATGCTGAAATCCATCAAAATCCTATTGGCCATTTCTACTTACCATGACTTTGAAATTTGGAAAATGGATATCAAAACAAAATTCCTTAATGGGAACCTCCAAGAAGATGCCTACATGACACAACCTAAAGGGTTTGTGATTCCAAAGGATGCCAACAAGGTATGCAAGTTGCAGAAATCCATTTATGGATTAAAGCAAGCATCAAGGTCATAGAACATTCATTTTGATGAAGCTGTAACAAAATTTGGATTTGTTAAGAATGAATGTGAGCCTTGTGTCTACAAGAGGTTTAGTGGAAGTGCAGTCGTTTTCCTAATAGTATATGTTGATGGCATATTACTAATTGGAAACGAAGTACCTGTCTTACAGTCAGTTAAGGCATGGTTGCATAAATGTTTCTCCATGAAATACTTGGGTGAGGTAGCATATATTCTTGGGATCAAGATCCATCGTGATAGATCCAAGTGAATACTGGTCCTGAGTCAAAGTACATACATTGACAAGATACTGAAGAGATTCAGTATGGAACAATCCAAGAGGGGATTGTTGCCAGTATCACATGGAATTCATCTTTACAAGAAAATGTGTCCTCAGACACATGAGGAAAGAAAGAGAATGGAAAGGATCCCTTATGCATCCGAGATTGGGTCAGTCATGTATGCTATGCTATGTACGAGGCTAGATGTTGCTTATGAATTAAGTGCGGTAGGCAGATATCAAGCTGATCCAGGAGACCGCCATTGGATGGAAATTAAGAAAATCCTTAAGTATCTGAGGAATACTAAGGATATGTTCCTGGTTTATGGAGGAGATGAGGAACTAGTCATCAGAGGACATGTAGATTCTAGTTTCCAGACTGATCAATATGACATGAAGTTTCAGACTAGATACATATTCAGTTTGAATGGAGGTACAGTGAGCTGGAAGAGCTCAAAGCAAAGTGTGGTGGCAGATTCTACAGTGGAGTCCGATTATATCGTAGCTTTTAAATCAACTAAAGAAGTAGTATGGATGAGAAGCTTCATCTAAGAGCTGGATGTAGTACCGAGCAGTAAAGATCCTATCACACTCTATTGTGATAATACTGCAACGGTGACACTTGAAAAAGAGCCAAGGTCACATCAGCGGACAAATCACATACTTCGGAAGTATCATATCTAGAGGGATTTTCTCGAAGAGGTGAAGTTGCAGTGAGCAATATTTCTACAGAAGACAACGTGGTGGACCCCTTGACAAAATCCTTGACTCAGTAGAAACATGATCATCATGTGAGGTCTAGCGGACTAAAAGTCGTTGGCAGTTGGCTCTAGTCCAAGTGGGAGTTTGTGAGGGTTGGTGTCCTGAGAACTAACTGTTTTATACTTTGATTACATGAACATTCACTTATTATATATTTTTCATTGTTCTGCATGACTATAATATAATAATGTCCTGGAATATTTGTTGCATTGATAAGGTCATGGCAGATCCCCGCTATAATGAGAACCTTGAAATGCTATAACAATATTCTTAAATAAAGTTCTACGGTTGGATGACATACTATTATAGGACACGTAGTATACAGACCATCATGTGAGAGTACTCGTAAGAAGACGAGACTCTCTCTCATGGAGTTCACACTTGGTAATCTCCAATATGGGGGATTATGAGAACAGACCCGCCAGTAGCAATTCCGCATGTCTTGGTGTCATCAGACATTGCTATCTACGAGCATGTGTAATGGTCCCTAGACTAGAAGATTATCATTAACTCATGTCATGACTCACAAACTTAGATTTACTGACGAAAACTGTCACGTAGACAGTTGGCAGGAAGTAGGGTACGTTGGGTGCATCACGAGTGACATGTTGTTAATGGATAAGTCAAGGAAGGATTTGTCCCTTCAATTTATGGAAGATGATATCTCAGCCCTTTGATTGAAATAGAACTGTCGCATTAAATTCCATGGCCATGGTGTAAACGACGAGTTTATTTCAGGAAGTCAAAGAACGATGGATCAAGAATATAGGTTTATGACACTACTATGAAACCTACTTTATGAGATATCGAGACAAAGGGATTAAATTACACAGTAAGTGTTCGTATGAGGTGATACGTCAATGCGGCATCAAATTCTTTCTCTTGTGTGTACATTGAATGTACACACCGTGTAGTTTTCAATGAAAAACAAGTACATGTCGTGTATTTATTAATACACACCGTGTAGTTTTTCCAGTCAGGATTTTGAGGATATAATGTTGTTTTAAATGATATTTATTATAATCAGCGTGGGTGCATGTCAAGGAATTAATTATTCGACATGGGGGTTTTAAATAAGAGTCAATGAAATAAATAAAATGCGTAACACGTTTATTTATTGTCATAACTCTACAACCTCAAACTTGATTATAAATATCCTCACAACCCTAACTCTTTTCCAACACACAAGAGAATCGTTGTACACAACAACTTTGGATAATTCTTTCAAGGCCAAAAGAACCTCTTCCTCCAAGAACGATCTCAAGACCGAGAGAGATCCTCTTCCATCGGATCAAGATGATCTAAGGCGGACAACACAAGCAAAGGTTTCTCCACGCTAGCACCTGGAGACTCCTTTGGTGATGTCTCGAGATATGAGGTACAAGTGTGGATCATCGCTAGAGGAAGTCTACACTTGGCTTCTGCGACACAATGATGAATCACATCAGAACGTGATCAAGAACTTCAATGAAGAAAGAACACCCAAAAGGTATTTCTTTTTAATTTATTAAATTAATTATAATCAACCTTTAACGATCCTACTTTTTGGTTCCGGTACTTTCTTTTTCTTTGTCCATTTCTGTGATTCGATCCATGGAGACTGGAGTTTATCATCGTATTGATCCAGGATTGATCATTGTTAATGACAAAAGGCCAAGTGGGCACATCCACTTGGTGTCTGCATGACGGTTTTTGTCAGTAAATCTAAGTGCGTGAGTCATGATATGAGTTAATGATAATCTTCCAGTCTAAGGACCATTACACACGCTCGTATATAGCAATGTCCGATGACACCAAGACATGCGGAATTGCTACTGGTGGGTCTGCGTTGTCCAACTTATAGACATGCATGACATACACCAAGTGGTTTTAGTTTGAAAGAATCTAAATACCCATCTTGCTGTAATTTTGTCAAACGTTTCTCATTGATATGACCTATCTGGTATGCCAAAGTTGGGTGTGGTATGAGTCATGTGAATTAACTTTGTCATCGATTGTCATTACTTGGTTTGTGTAGCCTAACACATAAATTATGTTATTTAAATGTGCCCTACCAAAACAAATGATATCTTTATAAAAGTAGCAACACCCACTTCCAAAATTGAAGATGAATCCATCAGTATCTAATATGGATACTGAAATAATTTTTTTGGTTATAGAGGGTACATAATAACATCCTTTCAAAACCAATACCATCCTAGTAGGCAATGTGAGGTGGTAGTCTCCGACAGCTACAACAGCAAGTCTGGCTCTGTTGGCTGCTCATAGATCTACCTCACCTCAGTCAATCTTTCTGAATCTACTTGGTTCCTATATTTGGATACAGATGTGAGCACCACAAGTAGTATTTAATACCCAATTAGTATAGATAGATAGATTGCATTCGATAACAAACGCACCTGAATCTTCCCTTTGCTTTCTTGGCTAGGTGCAATTTTTCTTCCAGTGGCCCTTCTTGCAACATGCGAAACAAACAGAATCCTATTCCCTTACCTCCCCCTTTATCTTCCTTTTCTTGGAAGGCCTTGAAGAAGTTTTGGGATTAAAGCTTTTCTCCTTCCCTTTCCTTCTATTCACCATGAGGACAGAAGGCTTTTCATGCTTCATGTCATTGTCCACTTGGCGAATGAGGATAAGAAGATTAGACAGAGACTTCTCAATGTTGTTCATGTTGAAGTTCACAACAAAGTTTGAGAAGCTCTGGGGAAGTGATGCAAGAATGAGATCAATATCCAGTTCTTCGGGGAGTTTAAACCCTAGAACCTCCAAGCGCTCAATTTAGCCAATGATCTTGACTACATGAGGCCTAGCTAGGGCACTCTCTCCAAGCTTTCTCTGGAATAGAGCCTTGGAGATCTCAAACCTTTCCTGTCATGCTCTCTCCTGGTATAAACCACAGAGGTGCTCGAGCATGCTTTAGGCATCCATGTCTTTACAAGACTTAATGAGCTCACTAGACAATGATGATAGCATCAAACATTAAACGTCGTTTCGTTCAAATGTTGATCATAGACCAGGAAATCTTCATCACTTGCCCCTTGGGCGGGGGAATCAGGAAGTGAGGACTCCAACACGTAAAACTTTCGTTCATGGCGTAGGATAACCCGAAGGTGCCTAAACCATTCCTGAAAGTTACTGCTAGTGAGGATATTGTCTTTGTCCATAATTGATCGCAGATAAAATGTGGTTGATGAGTTTTTCATTTCGATTCTACAAATTAAAAGAGCATATTTATGAGTAATTTATTGATTACATTTTATAAGAAATAATAAATTAATTTATTAATTCTCCCACTATTTTATCAAGTCCCAATGTCCCTCACCATTGAACTCAGAATGTCTAGTTTCTTTGACATTCTAGTGACAAGGATCCATATTCCCCTTCGCATAACCCCAATAAGGGTTGGTCAAGCTATTTGAAGGTATTTAGGTAGGCAGGTCTTTGCCAACTGTGAGCTTATAGTTTCTTGATATGTTGAGTGGACTCCCCAATCCTGAAATCCAGACTTGGATTTCCTCAACTCTTGCCTCCAATATTACATCAAGTCTAGAAAGGGCTAATTCTATTGATGTAATATGGTTAAGTCAACCCGAAACCTTTCATAAGGTCTTCCTTTATAAAAGTAAGTGTCCCAATAAGGGTTGGTCCAACACATAGTTTTATTGAGTCTTTCCCTTAATCAAGTAACAGAAGGCTTGGTCTGACTTAATATGGTATTTGAGGGATTTTATTCTTTATGTGTATTTTTTCATTATCACATTCTTGTTAATATTAAGTGATGCTTGCTTAAGTGATTAACCATGTTCTGATAATGTTTACGGATAGTCTGGTTTTTTATTTTATTCCATCTTTGCATGTTTGTTTATTTCATTAATTATGTGATCGTGACAACACATACATAATAAATAAATCATGCAATCAGACAGAAATAAAATAATATGGCATGATCATGAGCTTCTATTGGTTAGATTATCTAGCGGTTTGATAAGATAACCCTGACCTAGGGAAAACACCTTGAACCTGATGGTTCATGTTTTTCAGCTCCCACCTATCCACCTTTGTATCTTCTTGGGTTGGTTTCACCTCAACTTCGGGTTTTGAACCGTCTCCTCTGGCTTGGGAGATCCTCTATTACATGGTGTTTACATTAAAGAAACCATGGGCACGTAGGCCCTACATTTTATTGGAAGAAGGCTCGCAGGCCAAAAAATTTAAATAAATTTAAATGAAACCAAACACACATACAAAGGGTCTTTGGTCTAGCTCATGATCATCCATAGCATGCAACGACATTTACACATATTTAGAATTAAAATTCTTTTAATCGTTCTATTATTTAAGATAATTCTTGCTTGAAAATAATTAATTATGATCTTATAATTAATCAATTATTTATCTTAAATTCCTTTCTTAATTTCCTTGAGATTCTTCTCATCCATATCCCTTGTATAGGTCTTTGTACTTTTGGAGAAAACCTGGTAAAATTCCATTTCTGGAAAGTACATGGTGTGTAGTTTATATTTACACGGCGTGTATTTCTTTTCACCTTTTATCCAAAGTACACGCCAGGGGCTTTGGCGTGTTCTCTGTACTTTGGAAATTTTGGAGTACACGGCGTGTAGATAAATCATACACAGTGTGTACTTCCTTGTTACGTGGTAACTGGCCTGGCGATCCAGTGTACGCGGAACACAGCTTCTCCTTGTACACGGTTTCACCTTGGCCAGATCGGACTACACGGCGTGTTTCTCTAACATACACGCCGTGTATTCCAATTTCCAGGCGCCGTTCAATTCTGGTTAACATGGCGTGATTAAAACTTAGGAATAATCAATTTACACGGTGTGGTTTAGAAGACCAGTGCCGGTTCATTGAACCTAAGTACACGACGTGTAGTTTTAATTACACGCTGTGTAATCCCGTGTTGTACAGACAGAAAGAGCGGCTCCTCCGGATGAGTTCCTCATTTTTATTTTAATCAAAATTAAAATTAAAAGGTTGTTTTTGTGATGTGAATCATGAAACGAAGGAGGAAGAACAGATCTCATTTATTTATATTTATAGAAAAATTTATTTCAAATTGAATCAAATATAAATGCGTAAATTATCAACAAAAATTAAATAATTATAATAAACATTGTAACCTCACTCTGATACCAATTGAAGGTTCCGGGCATAGCGAAAGCACGTGGGTGCGTTGGGTGCATCACGAGTGACATGTTGTTAATGGGTAAGTTGAGGAAGGATTTGTCCCTTCTATTTATGGAAGTTGATATCTCGGCCCTTTGATTGAAATAGAACTGTCACATTAAATTCCATGTCCATGGTGTAAACGACGAGTTTATTTTAGGTATTCAAATAATGACAGATCAATCATATAGGTTTATAACACTACCATGAAACCTGATTGATGAGATATCGGGACAAAGGGATTAAATTACACAGTAAGCGTTCGTATGAGGTGATACGTCAATGCGGCGTTAACTTCTTTCTCTTGGGTTCCTCGAACTATTTCTAGACAGTAATCTTGAACTTTAGGCAAGCTCGCCTAATTCCAACGAGAAAGAGGCCTAGAGGGTCACACACTAAGTGTATTCAAGTATCTCAAGTAGAATAAATATTATTCCCATACGTGGTTTAATAATTATTCAAGGAAGCCTAAATTGTTTTAATGATGGAGGAAGAAGGAAATGAAAAACAAGATATACACGCCATGTATTAAAGATTACACACTGTGTAGTTTTTTCATGGAAAACAAGTACACGCCATGTATTAATAATTACACGCCATGTAGTTTTCTTTATGGAAAAGAAATGAATAAATGAAAACAAGATATACACGCTGTGTAGTTTTCAATGAAAAACAAGTACACGCTGTGTATTTATTAATACACACTGTGTAGTTTTTCCAGTCAGGATTTTGAGGATATAATATTGTTTTAAATGATATTTATTATAATCAGTGTGGGCGCATGTCAAGGAATTAATTATTCTACATGGGGGGTTTTAAATAAGAGTCAATGAAATAAATAAAACTCATAACGTGTTTATTTATTTTCATAACTATACAACCTCAAACCTGATTATAAATATCCTCACAACCCCAACTCTTTTCCAACACACAAGAGAATTGTTGTGCACAATAATTATGGAGAATTCTTTCAAGGCCTAAAGAACCTCTTCCTCCAAGAACACTCTCAAGACTGAGAGAGATCCTCTTCCATCGGATCAAGAAGATCTAAGGCGGACAACACAAGCAAATGTTTATCCACTCTAGCACCTGGAGACTCATTTGGAGACGTTCCGAGATACGAGGTACATGTGTGGATCACCACTAGAGGAAGTCTACACTTGGCTTCTGCGACGCAACAATGAATCACATCAGAATGTGATCAAGAACATCAATAAAGAAAGAACTCCCAAAAGGCATTTCTTTTAAATTGATTAAAATAATTATAATCAACCTGTAACGATCCTACTTTGTGGTTCCGAGACTTTTCTTTTCTTTGTCCATTTTTGTGATTCGATCCGTGGAGACTTGGCATTTATCCTCGTATTGATCCCAGATTGATCATTGTTAATGAAAAAATCCAAGTGGGAACATCCACCCATGCGCTTCCGCTGCACCCGGATCCTTTAAATGGTATCAGAGGTATGTCATGCGTGTCTACAAGGAAAAATGACCAAATCCCCATTTAGTGGGAAAAGTGAAAGGGCTAAATAGCTTCTAGAATTAGTTCACACAGATGTGTGTGGACCATTTCCAGTTGAAGCAAGGGGTAGGTTCTCATACTTCATAACTTTTACGAATGATTTTAGTAGATATGGATATATATACTTAATGAGGTATAAGTCATATTCTTTTGATCGGTTCAAAGAATACAAGAATGAAGTTGAGAACCATCTTGGTAAGAAGATTTAGAAACTCCGCTCAGACAGAGGAGGAGAATATCTTAATCAGGACTTCATTGATTTCTTACAGGAGTTTGGGATTATATCTCAACTCACTCCTCCTTATACACCTCAGTGGAATGGTGTAAGTGAAAGGAGGAACCACATCCTGTTGGACATGGTGAGATCAATGATGAGTCATGCGAGTATTCCACTATCCTTTTGGGGATATACATTACAAATAGCAGCACACATACTAAAAAAAGTACTAACTAAATCGATAAATGGTATTCCATACGAGTTATGGAGTGGACGCAAATCCATGTTATCGAATTTACATGTGTGGGGTAGCGAAGCATTTGTTAAGGCTTCTTCAGGTAACAAACTTGCACCCTGAGGCACAAAGTGTATCTTTATAGGATATCCCAAGGAAACAAGGGGATATTACCTATACAACCCCTCATACAAAAAGGTTACAGTGGAAAGACACGCCATATTCCTTGAGAGGGATCACATCTCCAAAAGAGATAGTGGGAGAAAGATATACTTTGATGAATTCGAGGTCCAAGATACACAAGAGTTGGTACAAGAACAAATTCCACAAAGCCCTGTGGAAGAATAATCTGTTCCAGAGACACAAGAACTTTGTAGGAGAATGAGAGAGGTGAGATAACCAGAACGATATGGTTTTCTTGTCACTGAGGGTGGTGACTCATTATTGGTTGAAAATGATGATCCTTTTACCTACAAGGAAGTAGTTGAAGGCACAAAAATTTCCAAGTGGCAAGAATCCATGAATTCTAAAATGGATTCCATGTACCAAAACCAAGTCTGGATTTTGGTAGATCCACCAGTTGATGTTAAGCCTATTGATAATAAATGGGTATTCAAGAAGAAACTGGACATGGAGGGCCAATTCATCACCTATAAATCACGACTAGTTGCAAAAGGTTTTAGATAGCGTCAAGGAATTGAATATGATGAAACTTTTTCACTGGTTACGATGTTAAAATCCATCAGAATCCTATTGACCATTACTGCTTACCATGACTTTGAAATTTGGTAAATGGATGTCAAAACAACATTCCTTAATGGGAACCTATAGGAAGATGTCTACATGACACAACCTGAAGGGTTTGTGACTCTAAAGGATGCCAACAAGGTATGAAAGTTGTAGAAATCCATTTATGGATTAAAGAAAGCATCAAGGTCATGGAACATTCGTTTTGATGAAGCTTTAACAGAATTTGGATTTGTTAAGAACAAATGTGATCCTTGTGTCTACAATAGGTTTAGTGTAAGTGAAATTGTTTTCCTAATTGTATATGTTGATGACATATTACTAATTGGAAATGAAGTACCTATCTTACAGTCAGTTAAGGCATGGTTTTATAAATTCTTCTTCATGAAATACTTGGGTGAGACGGCATATATTATTGGGATCAAGATCTATCGTGATAGATCCAAGAGAATGCTGGGCCTGAGTAAAAGTACATACATTAACAAGAAACTAAAGAGATTCAGTATGGAATAGTCCAAGAGGGTATTGTTGCCAGTGTCACATGGCATTCATCTTTCCAAGAAAATGTGTCATCAGACACATGAGGAAAGAAAGAGAATGGCAAGGATCCCTTACGCATATGCGATTGGGTCAGTCATGTATGCTATTCTATGTATGAGGCTAGATGTTGCTTACGCATTAAGTGCGGTAGGCATATATCAAGCTGATCCAGGAGACCGCCATTGGATGGCAGTCAAGACTATCCTTAAGTATCTGAGGCGTACTAAGGATATGTTCTTCTTTTATGGAGGAGATGAGGAACTAGTCATCAGAGGACATATAGATGCTAGTTTACAGACTGATCAAGATGACATGAAGTCTCAGACTGGATACATCTTCAGTTTGAATGGTGGTGTAGTGAGCTAGAAGAGCTCAAAGCAAAGTGTAGTGGCAGATTCTACAGTGGAGTCCGAGTATATCGCAGCTTCTGAGACAGCTAAAGAAGCAGTATGGATGCGAAGCTTCATCCAAGAGTTGGATGTAGTACCGAGCAGTATAGATCCTATCACACTCTATTGTGATAATACTACAGTAGTGGAACTTACAAAAGATCCAATGTCACATCAGTGGACAAAGCACATACTTCAGAAGTATCATATCTTGAGGTATTTTTCTCAGAGAGGTAAAGTTGCAGTGAGCAGTATTTCCACGGACGACAATGTGGTGGACCCCTTGACTAAAGCCTTGACTCAGTAGAAACATGATCATCATGTGAGGTCTATCAGATTAAAAGTTCTATGCAGTTGGCTGTAGTCCAAGTGGGAGTTTTTCAGGGTTGGTGTCCTGAGAACCAACTATTTTTTATTTTGATTACATGAATGTTCACTTATTATATATTGTTCATTGTTCTGCATGACTATAATATAATAATGTCCTGAAATATTTGTTGCATTGATAAGGTTATGGAAGATCCACGTTATGATGAGAACCTTGAAATGCTATAACAATATTCTTAAATAAAGTTCTACGGTTGGATGAAATACTATGATAGGACACATAGTATACAAACCTTCATGTGCGAGTACTTGTAAGAAGACGAGACTCTCTCTCATGGAGTTCACACTTGGTAATCTCCAATATGGGAGATTATGAGAATAGAACCACAAGTATCAATTCCACATGTCTTGGTGTCATCGTACATTTCTATCTACGATCATGTGTAATGGTCCTTAGACTACAATATTATCATTAACTCATGTCATGACTCGCTCACTTAGATTTACTAACGAAAACCGTCATGTAGACAGTTTGCGGGAAGTAGGGTACGTTGGGTGCGTCACAAGTGACATGTTTTTAATGGATAAGTCGAGGAAGGATTTGTCCCTTCCATTTATGGAAGTTGATATCTCGGCCCTTTGATTGAAATAGAAGTGTCGCATTAAATTCCATGTCCATGGTGTAAACAATGAGTTTATTTCAGGAAGTCAAAGAATGACGGATCAAGAATATAGGTTTATGACACTGCTATGAAACCTGCTTGATGAGATATTTAAAAAAAGGGATTAAATTACACATTAAGAGTTCTTATGAGGTGATACGTCAATGCGTCATCAACTTCTTTCTCTTGGGTGCCTTGACCCGTTGCTAGACAGTAATCTTGGACTTTAGGAAAGCCTGCCTAATGCCAATGAGAAAGAGGCCTAGAGGGTCACAACTAAGTGTATTCAAGTATCTCATGTAGAATAAAGATTATTCCCGTACGTGGTTTAATAATTATTCAAGGAAGCCTAAATCGTTTTAATGATGGAGGAAGAAGGAAATGAAAAACAAGATATACACACCATGTATTAAAGATTACATGTCGTGTAGTTTTTCATGGAAAATAAGTACACGCCGTATATTTAATAATTACATTCCGTGTAGTTTTCTTTATGGAAAGGAAATGAATAAATAAAAACAAGATATACACACTGTGTACAATGAATGTACACGCCGTGTATTTTTCAATGAAAAACAAGTACACGCCGTGTATTTATTAATACACACTGTGTAGTTTTTCCAGTCGGTATTTTGAGGATATAATATTGTTTTAAATGATATTTATTATAATCAGCGTGGGTGCATGTAAAAGAATTAATTATTCAACATGGGGT
Organism: Viscum album; assembly: GCA_963277665.1. Lineage (NCBI taxonomy): Eukaryota > Viridiplantae > Streptophyta > Magnoliopsida > Santalales > Viscaceae > Viscum > Viscum album. The sequence continues at coordinate 293,475,465 of OY728144.1, forward strand.
TTTAAATAAGAGTCAATAAAATAAATGAAATGCGTAACGCGTTTATTTATTGTCATAACTCTACAACCTCAAACCTGATTATAAATATCCTCACAACCCCAACTATTTTCCAACACATAAGAGAATCGTTGTGCACAACAACTCTGGAGAATTATTTCAAGACCGAAAGAACCTCTTCCTCCAAGAAAACTCTCAATACTGAGGGATATCCTCTTCCATCGGATCAAGATGATCTAAGGCGGACAACGCAAGCAAAGGTTTCTCCATGCTAGCACCTGGAGACTCCTTTGGTGACATCCCGAGATACGAGGTACATGTGTGGATCACCGCTAGAGGAAGTCTACACTTGGATTCTACGACGCAATGAAGTATCACATCAGAACGTGATCTGGAACATCAACGAAGAAAGAAAACCCAAAAGGTGTTTCTTTTAAATTGATTAAATTAATTATAATCAACCTGTAATGATCCTACTTTGTGGTTCCGAGAATTTCCTTTTATTTGTCCATTTCTGTGATTCGATCCGTGGATACTGGATTTTATCGTCGTATTGATCCCGGATTGATCATTGTTAATGAAAAAAAGCCAAGTGGGCATATCCACCCACGTGCTTCTGCTGCGCTCGGAACCTTCAAATGGTATCAGAGGTATGTCATTCGTGTCTACAAGGAAAAATGACCAAAGCCCCTCTTGGACTGTTCCATACTAAATCTCTTCGAGATCTTTTCAATGTATGTACTTTGACTCAGACCCAGTATTCTCTTGGATCTATCACGATGGATCTTGATCCCAAGAATATATGCTGCCTCACCCAAGTCTTTCATGGAGAATCATTTATGCAACCATGCCTTAAATGACTATAAGACAGGTACTTAGTTTCTAATTAGTAATATGTCATCAACATATACTATTAGGAAAATGACTGCACTTCCACTAAACTTCTTGTAGACACAAGGCTCACATTCTTTCTTAACAAAGCCAAATTCTGTTACAGCTTCATCAAAATGAATGTTCCGTGACCTTGATGCTTGCTTTAATCCATAAATGGATTTTTGAAACTTGCATACTTTTTTGGAATCCTTTGGAGTCACAAACCCTTCAGGTTGTGTCATGTAGACATCTTCCTGGAGGTCCCCGTTAAGGAATACTGTTTTGACATCCATTTGACTAATTTCAAAGTCATGGTAAGCGGCAATGGCCAATAGGATTCTGATGGATTTCAACATCACAACCGGTGAAAAAGTGTCATCATAGTCAATTCCTTGATGCTGTCTAAAACCTTTTTCAACCAGTCATGCCTTATAGGTGCTGACTTTCCCCTCCATGTCCAGTTTCTTCTTGAATACCCATTTATTACTAATAGTCTTTACATCAACTGGAGGATCTACCAAAATATAGACTTGGTTTTGTTACATGGAATCCATTTCATAATTCATGACTTCTTGCCACTTGGCAACATCTGTGCCTTCAACTTCTTCCTTATAGGTAAGAGGATCATCATTGTCAACCAATAATGAGTCACCATCCTCGGTGACAAGAAAACCATATCATTCTGGTTCTCTCACCTCTCTCATTCTCCTACACAGTTTTTGTGTCTCTGGAATAGATTGTTCTTCCACGAGGCTTTGTGGAATCTGTTCTTATACCAACTCTTGTGTTTCTTGAGCCTCGACTTCATCGAAGTCTATCTCACTCCCAATATCTCTTTTGGAGATGTGCTCCCTCTCAAGGAATATGGCGTGTCTTGCCACTGTAACCTTTTTGTCTGAGGGGTTGTATAGGTAACATCGCCTTGTTTCCTTAGGATATCCTATAAAGATACACTTTGTGCCTTGGGGTGAAAGTTTGTTACCTGAAGAGGCCTTAAAAAATTCTTCACTACCCCACACATGTAAATTCGATAACATGGCTTTGGGTCCACTCCATAACTCGTATGGAATACCATTTATCGATTTAGTTGGTACTTGGTTTAGTATGTGTGCTGCTATTTGTAATGCATATCCCCAAAAGAATATTGGAAGACTCGTATGACTCATCATTGATCTCACCATGTCCAAAAGGGTGCAGTTCCTCCTTTCACTTACACTATTCCACTGAGGTGTATAAGGAGGAGTGAATTGATATATAATCCCAAACTCCCGTAAGAAATCAATGAAGTCTTGATTAAGATATTCTCCTCCTCTGTCTGAGCAGATTTTCTTAATCTTCTTACCAAGCTGGTTCTCAACTTCATTCTTGTATTCTTTGAACCGATCAAAAGAATATGACTTATACCTCATTAAGTAGATATATCCATATCTACTAAAATCATCAGTAAAAGTTATGAAGTACGAGAACCCACCCCTTGATTCAATTGGAAATGGTCCACACACATCTGTGTAAACTAATTCTAGAAGCTCTTTCACCTTTCCCACTAAATGGGGCTTTGGTTATTTTTCCTTGTAGACACGCATGGCACACACCAAGTGGTTTTAGTTCAAAAGAATCTAAATACCCATCTTGATGTAATTTTTTCAAACGTTTCTCATTGACATGACCTAGACGGTGATGCCAAAGTTGGGTGTGGTATGAGTCATGTGAATTGACTTTGTCATCGATTTATATTACTTGGTTTGTGTAGTCTAACACATAAAGGCCGTTATATAAATGTTCCCTACCAAAAAAATGTTATCTTTATAAAAGTAGAAACATTCATTTACAAACTTGAACATGAATCCATCAATATCTAATCTGGATACTGAAATAATGTTTTTAGTAACAGAAGGAACATAATAACAACCCTTTAACACCAAGATCATTCCAGTTGGCAATGTAAGGTGGTAGTCCCCGATAGCTACAGCAGCAAGTCTGGATCTGTTGGCTGCTCGTAGACCTACCTCCCCTCGATCAATCTTCCTGAATCTACTTAGTTCCTGTATTTTGATACAGATGTGAGAAACACAAGAATTATCTAATACCCAATTAGTAGAAATAGATAGATTTAATTCGATAAAAAACACACCTGAAGCTTCCCCTTCTTTCCTTGACTGGGTGCAGGTTTTCTTCCAGTGTCCCTTCTTGCCACATTCGAAACAAACAACATCATGTCCCCCTGCCTCCCCTTTGATCTTCCTTTTCTTGGAAGGCCTTGAAGAAGCTTTTGGATTAAATCTCTTCGCCTTCCCTTTCCTTTTATTCACCATGAGGACATAAGGATTTTCACGCTTCATGTCATTGTCCACTTGGTGAATAAGGATAAGAAGATCAGACAGAGACTTCTCAATGTTGTTAATGTTGAAGTTCACAACAAAGTTTGAGAAGCTCTGGGGGAGTGATGCGAGAATGAGATCGGTACCCAGTTCTTCGGGGAGTTTAAACCCTAGAACCCCCAAGTGCTCAATATAGCCAATGAGCTTGACTACATGAGGCCAAGTTGGGCAACCCTCTCTAAGATTGCTCTGGAATAGAGCCTTGGAGATCTCAAACCTTTCCTGTCTTGATCTCTCCTGGTATAGACCACAGAGGTGCTCGAGAATGCTGTAGGCATCCATGTCTTCCTGAGACTTCATGAGCTCACTAGACATTGATGAAAGAATAAAACATTGAACGTCGAGTACATCGCTTAAATGTTGATCATAGACCAGTAAATCTCGATCACTCGCCCCTTGGGCAGGAGGATCAGGAAGTGAGGACTCCAACACGTAAAACTTTCATTCATGGTGTAGGATAACCCGAAGGTGCCTAAACCATTCCTGAAAGTTACTAACGGTGAGGATATTGTCTTTATCCAGAATTGATCGCAGTGAAAATGCGGTTGACGAGTTTGTCATTTCGATTCTACAAATTAAAAGAGCATATTTATCAGTACTTTCTTGATTACAGTTTATGAGAAATAATAAAAATTTTATTAATTCTCCCACTATTTTATCAAGTCCCAATGGCCCTTACCATTGAACTCGGAATGTCTAGTTGCTTTGACATTCTAGTGGCAAGGATCCATATTCCCCTTCGCATAACCCCAACAAGGGTTGGTCAAGCTATTTGAAGGTATTTAGGTAGGCAGGTCTTTGCCAACTGTGAGCTTACAGTTCCTTGATATGTTGAGTGGAATCCCCAATCCTGAAATCCTGACTTGGATTTCCTCAACTCTTGCCTCCAATATCACACCAAGTCTAGCAAGGGATACTCCTGTTGATGTAATATGGTTAAGTCTACCCGAAACCTTTCATAAGGGATTCCTTTTTAAAAGTAAGTATCCCCACAAGGGTTGGTCAAAAACATAGTTTTATTGAGTTTTTCCCTTAATCAAGTAACAGAAGGCTTGGTCTGACTTAATATGGTATTGAGGGATTTTAATTTTTATGCATAGTTTCGTATTATCACATGCTTGTTAATATTAAGTGATGCTTGCTTAAGTGATTAACCATGTTCCGATAATGTTTACGCATAGTCCGTTTTTTTATTTTATTCCATCTTTTCATGCTTGTTTATTTCATTAATTATGTGATCACGACAACACATACATAATAAATAAACCATGAAATCAGACAGAAATAAAATAAGATGGTATTATCATGAGATTCTATTGGTTAGATTATCTAGCGGGTTTATAAGCTAACCCTGACCTAGGAAAAAACACCTTGAACTGATGGTTCATGTTTTACAGCTCCCACTTGTCCATATTTGTATCTTCTTGGGTTGGTTTCACCTCAGATTCGGGTTTTGAACCATCTCCTCTGGCTTGGGAGATCCTCCATTACATGGGTTTACATTAAAGAAACCATGGTCACGCAGGCCCTACATTTTATTGGAAGAAGGCTCGCAGGACAACAAATTTAAATAAATTTAAATGAAACCATACACACATACAAATGGTATTTAGTCTAGCTCATGACCATCCATAGCATTCAACGACATTTACGCATATTTAAAATTAAAATTCTTTTAATCATTCTATTTATTCTAGATAAGTTGCGCTTGAATTCAATTAATTATGTTCTTATAATTAATCAATTCTTTATCTTAAATTCCTTTTCGAATTTCCTTGAGATTATTCTCATCCATATTCCTTGTACTGGTCTTTGTACTTTTGGAGGAAACCTAGTGAAATTTATGGAAAGTACACGGCATGTAGTTTATATTTACACGACATGTATTTCTTTTCACCTTTTATCCAAAGTACACGCCAGGGGATTTGGCATGTTCTCTGTACTTTGGAAATTTTGGAGTACACGGCATGTAGATAAATCATACACGGTGTGTACGTCCTTGTTACGTGGTAACTGGCCTGGCGATCCTGTGTACGTGGTATGCAGCTTCTCCTTTGTACACGGTTTCAATTGGGTTGGATTGGACTACATGGCATGTTGCTCCAACATACACGCTATGTATTTCGGTTCCCACACGCCATTTAATTCTGGTCAACACAGGGTGTTAAATACTTAGGTGTATTAAATTCACACGGTGTGGTTTGGCGGACCAGTACCGGTTCATTGAACCTAAGTACACGACGTGTAGTTTTCATTACACGCCGTGTATTCTCGTGTTGTACAGACAGAAAGAGCGGATCCTCTGAATGAGATCCTCATTTTTATTTTAATCAAAATTAAAATTAAAAGGATTTTTCTGTGATATGAATCAAGAAATGAATGAGGAAGAACATATCTTGTTTATTCATATTTATAGAATGATTTATTTCGAATTGAATCAAATATAAATGCATAAATTATCAAAGAAAATTAAATAACTATAATCAACTTTGTAACCTCCCTATGATACCATTTGAAGGTTCCGGGTGCAGTGGAAGCACATGGGGTGGATGTGCCCACTTGGCCTTTTGTCATTAACAATGATCAATCCGGGATCAATACGATGATAAACAATAGTCTCCATAGATCGAATCACAGAAATGGACAAAGAAAAGGAAAGTCCCAGAACCACAAAGCAGGATCATTACAAGTTTATTATAATTGAATGTTCACTTATTATATATTTTTCATTGTTCTGCATGACTATAATATAATAATGTCCTGGAATATTTGTTGCATTGATAAGCTCATGGAAGATCCCCGTTATGATGAGAACCTTGAAATGCTATAAAAATATTCTTAAATAAAGTTCTACGGTTGGATGACATACTATGATAGGACACATAGTATACAGACCGTCATGTGCGAGTACTCTTAAGAAGACAAGACGCTCTCTCATGGAGTTCGCACTTGGTAATCTCCAAGATGGGAGATTATGAGAATAGACCCGCCAGTAGCAATTCTGCATGTCTTGGTGTCATCGGACATTGCTATCTATGAGCATGTGTAATGGTCCTTAGACCGGAAGATTATCATTAACTCATGTCATGACTCACACACTTAGATTTACTGATGAAAACCGTCACATAGATAGTTGGTGGGAAGTAGGGTACGTTGGGTGCATCATGAGTGACATGTTGTTAATGGATAAGTCGAGGAAGGATTTGTCCCTTCCATTTATGGAAGTTGATATCTTGGCCCTTTGATTGAAATAGAATTATCTCATTAAATTCCCTGGACATGGTGTAAATGACGAGTTTATTTCAGGAAGTCAAAGAACAACGGATCAAGCATATAGGTTTATGACACTGCCATGAAACCTACTTGATGAGATATCGAGAAAAAGGGATTAAATTACACAGTAAGTGTTCGTATGAGGTGATATATCAATGTAGCGTCAACTTATTTCTCTTGGGTGCCTTGACCTGTTGCTAGACAATAATCTTGGAATTTAGGTAAGTTCGCCTAATGCCAACAAGAAATAGGCCTAGAGGGTCACACACTAAGTGTATTCAAGTATCTCAAGTAGAATAAAGATTATTCCCGTACGTGGTTTAATAATTATTCAAGTAAGCCTAAATCGTTTTAATGATGGAGGAATAAGGAAATGAAAAACAAGATATACACGCTGTGTATTAAAGATTACACGCCGTGTAGTTTTTCATGGAAAAAAAGTACACACCGTGTATTAATAATTACACACCGTGTAGTTTTCTTTATGGAAAGGAAATGAATAAATGAAAATAATATATACACGCCGTGTACATTGAATGTACACGCCATGTAGTTTTCAATGAAAAACAAGTACACGCCGTGTATTTATTAATACACGCCGTGTAGTTTTTCTAGTTGGGATTTTGAGGATATAATATTGTTTTAAATGATATTTATTATAATCAGCGTGGGCGCATGTCAAGAAATTAATTTTTCTACATGTGGGTTTTAAATAAGAGTCAATGAAATAAATAAAACGTGTAATGCGTTTATTTATTGTCATAACTCTACAACCTCAAACCTGATTATAAATATCCTCACAACTCCAACTCTTTTCCAACACACAAGAGAATCATTGTGCACAACAACTCTGGATAATTATTTCAAGGCCGAAAGAACCTCTTCCTCTAATAATGATCTCAAGACCAAGAGAGATCCTCTTCCATCAGATCAAGATGATCTAAGGCGGACAACGCAAGTAAAGGTTTCTCCATGCTAGCACCCAGAGACTCCTTTGGCGACGTCCCGAGATACGAGGTACACATGTGGATCACCTCTAGAGGAAGTCTACACTTGGCTTCTGTGATGTAATGACAAATCACATAAGAACGTGATCAAGAACATCAACGAAGAAAGAACACCCAAAAGGTATTTATTTTAAATTGATTAAATCAATTATAATCAACTTGTAATGATCCTACTTTGTGGTTCTGGGACTTTCCTTTTCTTTGTCCATTTCTGTGATTTGATCCATGGAGACTGTCGTTTATCGTCGTATTGATCCCGAATTGATCATTGTTAATGACAAAAGGCCAAGTGGGCACATCCACCCACGCGCTTTCGCTGTGCCCGGAACCTTCAAATGGTATCAGAGGGAGGTTACAACATTGAGTATAGTTATTTAATTTTATTTTATAATTTATTCATTTATATTTGATTCAATTCGAAATAAATCGTTCTATAAATCTTAATAAATGAGATCTATTCTTCCTCCTTCGTTTCTCTATTCATATCATAGAAACAACCTTTTTATTTTAATTTTGATTAAAATAAAAATGAGGATCTCATCCAGAGGATCTGCTCTTTCTTTTTGTACAACACGGGAATACATGGCATGTAATGAAAACTACACGCCATGTTTGAAGATCTTCTTAGAGAAGTTTATGCATTCATTAAAACTTGAGTTTTTGGTGTTTGAACTTCTAGTGATCCTATTGCTGATTTATCTATTACCAAATATTTTCCTTAGACTTATGAAGTTCTCAAGAATTCTGAAACATTATCCATTGGTCAAATTTCTAATGCATTTATGATAACATATGGTGTTATTAGTATTTTTGAATTTCTGGTGCTTCCATCCAGATTGACTTGTACTTCAATAATTGACTACTTTTCATCAACTTACAATTTATCCAAGTTATTGTATTTCCATATAATATTTTCATTGAATATTACATATTGACTTATGATGATCTTCTATTGATCATCACTCCACAATTGGTAGCCAAAATTTTCATTTCCAAAGACTACAAGAAAATAGTCTTTAGATTTCTCATCCAGCTTATCTTTATCCTTTGCATCAATAAGAGAATAAGCAATGAAACCAAATATTTTGAGTTGTTAAAATTTTGATAGCTTATCATACCATAGATATTCTATTAGAATTTATCCTACTATAGATGATGAACTTCTTTTGACCAAGTATGATTCTATGTTAATTGATTCCACCCAGATGGACTTGGGTATACCAGAGTGCACACACATGAATCTAGAATTTTCTATCAAAGTTTAGTTTATAATATCTGTAACTCAATTATGTTGTGGAGTTCCTGGTACTATTCTCTCAAGCCTAATACCCTTATTCCAATATAAGTTTTAGAAATTTCTACCATTATATTCACCACCATTATCAAATCTTAAGCACTTCAATTTCTGACCACTTTCCAACTCCACCATGGGTTTCCTGTCTAAAAATGAATCAAACACATCAAATTTATTTTTAAGAAAATAAATTCATACCTTCTATTTCTAGAAAAAAATAGGTCACGATGCTTGATTATGTGGGTCTGAGTATGTTTGCATAATAATTCATGTTAGGTTCACCATTTTTGTATCCAAAATAAAATCTGATGGATTCCACACCCACACTTAATTAAATTCAATGAATTCCTACTTTGCAAAGGCTTGTAGAAACTAGGACTTTGAAAATGACATATTAAATACACATTGGTCGGGAGGTTGGGAAGTCAGACTCATCATACCCTTTTAAGGGTAATTATTTCCTACTCTAAGACTCTCTTATAGTTTTAAGATGAATTCATGAGACCTCCCTAAATCCCAGTGAGAGAATGGTTACCCCTATGATAATGATCTGATCAAGACCATGTGTTTGATGTAAACCTCTCTATATATTATAGGTTTCCCATATTTCTCTTATTAATTCATGATATGTTGGTTTAAAGTTGACTAGATGGGATCTTTGGAGTTTATTTCTATTTAGGGAGGTGATTGGTGTTTTGGAGTTGGGATTGAACCACAAAGAGGCATCCTACATATCCTGTGAAAGCATGAATCAAAACCCACATAGTTCAATTGAATGGTCAGGGATTACACCTAAAAAGGAGGCCCACAATGGAGAAATTTCCATCATATTGATGACATGATCATTATAAATCTATAATCCCATGTGATTCATGCTCTTTACGAGAAATAAAAGACAATATAAGATCATTCACATTGAATGAGAGTACACCATTATATTCGAATGAAGGGATTACACACTAAGTCATCCCTGATAAGATTTATGTGTCATGAAATGAGATACAATAGGAAATAATGTGGGGCTTACACATGAGATGATCTAAGATACCTGACCTAGTAGGTGGGTTAAGTGTGGGTGTGTTTTAGGGATTACACCTTGGTGGAGGCCCATATTTGGGAACCAAGAGGAATATATCGACTCAAGGTATATTAAGGAACATTCGGGGATTACACCTAGAATGATGCCCAAATACTAGTCAAGGCGTACACCTAGAAGTATGCCTATGTATTTGACACCAATAGGAGTATCTTGAATCAAGGAGAATAATGATTACCATGAGGAGTATCTCAACTTAATTGCAATTTAAGGTTTGGTTGGGGATTAAAACTAGGAGGATGCTCGTGTATCTAAAACCAAGAGGAGTATCTCAACTCGAGTTGAATAATAATAATTGTGTGAAGTATCTCAACTCAATGGTAATTTAAGGTTTGGTCAGAGCTTACACCTAGGAGGATACTCATGTATATGAAACCAAGGGGATTATTTCGACTCAAGATAAATAATGATAACCATGAGGAGTATCTCAACTCAATTGTTATTGAAGGTTTTTACATGGCCTACACCTATGAGTATTCCAATGTGGATGTTGTTGGGGATTGTACCTAAGGAGGAGGCCCAAAATTCAAGTTCACAAAGGATTACAAGATTTCATAGGAGTGTCTGCATAGTGCTTCTTGAGGGGGGGGGGGGGGGTCTGCATAATATCTTTACACAGGGATTTCCATATAAGATTATCTACATAGGGATTTATAAAGGTGATTCCACATAGATCTTCATGAAGGGTTGGAAACATAGAGCTTCAAGAAGGGGAGTCCTCATAGGATCTTCACAAATGGATGTCTGTATATCATGAGATACATAGAGATTCACAAAGGTGTGTTTACATAGGATCCCAATATAGTGATTACCACATAAAATTATCCATATAGGGATATCCACATAGGTATTTGTGAAATGATTTATATAATTGAGGTCATAAAATGATGCCCTGTATCACAAATGACCTGGGGTTAGCATAGTATTTTACATAGCATGCTTTATGGAGGTATTACTTTGAGGAGGGATTTACTTTCAGAGGGATTTCCTTATAAATGTCCTTCATGAGATTATATTGCATAGGCCCTCTTAAGTTTGAAACTTAAGAATTTTACCTGAGTAGTTATGGGAGAGAGTGTCTAGTATGAGTTCAATGTATTATTGAAGTGTGTGTTGGTATTTATATGCAACAGTGAATAACTACTTTCCCAAAAAGAAATTTATACATAGAAATAAATATACATGTAACATTTTGTTTCACTATGTGGAAGGACAAAATATATCTACTTAGACTAAAAAAAACTTTGCTTTGTGGGATGAGAATTTCATGATCTGTACTAAGCACTATGTGGTTGAAGAAAAGTGTTATGTAGTGGAAAAATCACTACCTTCAAGCCACAAATGATAATGGATTCATGAACTAGTCATAATACTTTGTAGAATAAGAAAATTGTTATGTGGTGGCCAAAAAACCACCACCTCCATGCCATAAACGAATTTTAGTTCTCATAGATATTAAAGTGCTATGTGGAATTTTTAACTCTTGTTGATTTTCCTTTATGATAAAATGAAACCCAAATTATAACAATCATAACTTTTGATACATAAGTTAGTTTGGGCTCTACGAGCATTTAAATCAAAGACTAAAAAAAAAACATGGCCATGGATAGATGAATAATAGAAAAGTATGTTTCGTAGGTGAAACATTGTAGTGCTTGAGTAGATTACAATTCAATTTCTCTCAATGGATCTTCATCCTATTGAATTATTATTAATAGTTTCACTAATACCCCTAGTGGTTTTCATGGGAAATCTTTATGCCTTTAAAAATAGAATAAAATAATAAATCTACACCAAATATCCCACTGAGATAAAATGATAGAATAAAATAATAATCCATACATACCTCACTGCTCATGATTTCAATATTCATTGGAAGCGAGTTTGATTGAGTTCCCGGAGAAACAACTAATGGGTTCTTTCCTTTGATATTATCCACTAGAAACTAGAATTATTGAAAACTTTAGGAGAATATTCTTTCTACAAATGGTGTTCTACCACCTATTCATTGAAAGAAAATAGAGAGAAGAGAGATTTAGATAGTTTCATCTATGCGAGAATAATCTAAAACATCTAATCTCACCTCAATGAAGTGTTTGAACTCACTTTTATAGGAATCATGAAACAAATTCATATTCCCATTATAAGATCTTAATGTTCCATACATTATTAAATGACCAAACTCTTTGGATATACTTTATTGAATAATCAGAATATTGAAACTCATTCAATAATCAGTTGTATTTTAAACACTATCACATGATGTGTTGTCAGCTAAAGATGACTGATAATCACTCTAGAAGAATCATCCAAATGGAATCTCATACCATTCTCACATGCATTGTAAAATGGTGTAAAATACCACAACCAAACATCCACCATGACATAGTGACCATCACCATGTTGTGATTTAGGATTTAATTATCATTATCCATCATTAATAACATGCGATAACATATGATATGGTTTAGTTTAGAACCTATGATCTAGAATTATGTTATGACGTGATGGTGTACATTATGATATGAATTCAAAATCTTATTTTATATCATAGGAGATCATTTTACATTAAGTTATCACTAAAAATATGTATAATTACTCAATAGTTTCTAAGTAACTATGATGGGATGTTTGACTTGATTACGACACTAGTATGGAATGTTTTTGAACAACTAATTTAACTATAGAGGATTCATCTAGAGAGTTGTACTCTTTGATAAATTATTATGATTAAGATGTGGATTACATGTGATGATGACATTTTTATAGTTTCCTTGAGAGGTGTTACCTAGTTATATGTAGTAACATGCTTACTAACATGAGTACTTAAACCTTTTAGCTGATGAGAATTGGTAGAGAATGTTGTGAATTATATGATTGTAATTTTGATGGTGAATATAACATGATTTTCTATGTTGGTTCTATTAATATTCTGATGAAACCATATGTTAGTGACTTGATTGGGTATGGGATTCTGTGATATATTTCTTAATTTATTTTTATTGTTATTTCACGCGACATGTTTATTAGAGTTGGTTATATTGAACTAACTTCTATGTACTTTATGATAACTTGTATTCATTATTTTGAATATTAATAATATCCTTATCATATCATGATTGTTATTCTTCATGACATAGTATGTGATAATTTCTTAAGAGTAGCAGTCACACCAAAAGTTCATAGCAATTACCCACTATAATGAGAACCTAGATGTTCCATGACAGTTTTATTAAATATATATTTTATAGTTGGATGAGATAATTTGAGGGCAAAAATGATATAGGCTATCAAACGTAGAGACTCATAGGACATTGAGGCACCTTCTCATGGTGTACACCCTCAGTAATTTCTAGTGTAGGAAATTGTGAGAATGGGACCCGCTGATAGGAAATCCAAATTTATATGTGTTATTGTATTTTCCTATCTATGAACATGTGTATTGATCATTATAATTTAGTATTATTATTAATAGATGTTATGAGTCACATACTTTGATGTATTGATAAAAACCATGATGAAATATGTTCACAGTGAAGTAGGATACGTTGGGTAAATCACGAGTAATATTTCATTAATGAATAATGTGAGAAAGTATTTTCCTATTTTATTATTTAATGTAATTTTATATGTTAGGCCCTTTGATATAAGTGATATAGCATAAATAAATCCATGTCCATCGTGTTTTGTAGACAATTTCAATTTCTGAAAATTCAAGGAAGGAGACATCGGGCACATAGGTTGATGGAACCAACATGAAACTTGATTAATTAGAGATATTGAGATAAATAGATTATATTAAATTGTAAGAATATTTATGAGGTTTTATGATGTTGCGACATTAACTTCTTTCTATATGGGTGCCTTGATGTGTTTCTAGATGCTAACCTTAGAATTTGGACCACTTCCCCTAATTCCACTGGGAAAGAGACCTAGAGGGCCACACACTAAGTGTATCTAGAACCTTATTTAAATAAAAATATTATTTATTATTTAAAAAGTAGAACAAATATTATTCTCATATGTTATTTAATAATTATTCATGTTTTATTAATCATACATATTCCATCACCAGTTATTCGAGAGAATATTTTGTGAGTAGAATATTTAATAAATATTTATTTGTTATTTAGTGAATATAATATTCATTTATTTATTAGATAATAATGTAGTGATATTTATTTATTAAATAACTAGACATTATTCAAGGTTTGATAAATATCATGGAGGAATTACAGGATGAGTTTAATGGTTCACTGAGAAATAATATATATTGAATATTATTTGAATACATAATATTTAATTTAATTCATGAGTTTAGTACATGTTAAGAAATAAAAATAATAATATTATTAACATGGGGTTCCAAAATAATTAAGAAAAATAATAAGGGTGCATGTAAAATTATTATTTTCTAAACCTAGAAGTATATAAACCCAAATATATTATTTCCTTAGGGTTGCTAATTCCTTTTAGTTGTGCACAACGACATCGGGATAAAATTATCTCAAAGACCTAGAGAGATCCTTCTACAAGAAAGCTATTAATAACAGAGATCAATACTCCTCTACCACCACTCTAAAGTTTAGATAGATCAAATAGAATCCTTATTTAAGCGATTCTCGAGGTGATCAAAGGTGAATGATGCAAGCATCAGGATCTACTGTGTTAACACTCAAATATTCCTATAGTGATGTTTAGAGGTTCATGGAACACATGTGGATAGCCACTAGAGGGAATATACTCTTGATTCCTACAACCCAATGACAGTACAATGTAGAGACATTGTTAGATCCATCAAAAAAGAAATAATTAATCGAAAGGTAATCCTTTAATTGTTTAAATTAATTATAAATAATTTGTGATGATCCCACATCTTGGTTCCAATGTTCAATCATCAATTATTCTTTGATTCATTGATTATGAAAAAAAATCTGAGTAGGGCATGCCCCATCCAAAGTTTCTATTGCACACAGAACCTTAAAGTGGTATCAGAGGGGTCACATAATTATATATAATTATTTAAATATTATTGATTTATTTACACATTTATCATTAGTTTTTAATTCTGACTTAATAGTTATTTAATTAAAATCATGAGATCTAATATTATTCTTATTTATTATCAAAAATATAATAAAATCAATTAATTTTATGAATAAAATACATTAGAATAACTCATAAGGAGGTGCCAAGGATTCTGGCTGGATAGTTACACATAGTGTAGCTTGTTGGTACATGCCATGTACCCATGTTCAATGCACTAGAAGTTAATTTATAATTAATTTGATCAATGTGAATATATTACATGCAATGTGTATTTAAATAAACCACATGTTTACCAGGATATCCTGGTATACAATCATCCAGACTACATGCTGTGAAACATCCATACACAATGTGTAGTCCATTAGTCAGAGATAGGCTGTGTATTTCTATACAAGACCTACATGAATGTTTACCATGTAATCTGGAGACTAAATGCCATATAACCCATGTACACACTGTGTAGAACATGTACATTATGTATACTCCATTATTTTTCATGGCATGGTTACATGCCTATCCCCTAGGCATGTTCCATTGTTAGATGGTAAGAAATACACACACTATATATATTACCAAATTACACATAATTAAAATTAATTTATTATAATGCTTAAAACTCATCAATATGTGTTCTGTGTGGTCATTAAGTTGATAGTACACACCATGTAATGAGTTATATATACATATATGTTAAATTTAAAATTAATTTCTATGCAATTCTTGAAAATACATATGGTGTATAAATCATATTACAGTCATTACTATACATGAATTGAAATGAAATGTGCTATGTAAATACCACATTTTATGTGTGGTCATTAAGTTGATAGTACATTCCATAAAATTATGTGTTAATATGTGTATGCCACATGTTGCATGAGTAAACAATATATGAATATAATATACACTGGTTAATTCAGAGGAGTACTCACCATGTTACCTCCAATGTACATTTTTGTACATAGTTAATTTTGAATAAATTTATTTAATTTGTTTAAAATTATGTTGGATGAGAATCTCAAGAAAAATTCAGATGAGAATTAATATAAAATAATTGATTAATTAAAGAAGATAATTAATTGATTCGAACTCTATTTGTCTTAAATAATAATGATTATAATTGAATTATATTTTTATTAAATTAATAATTTGATGCATGAAAGTGTATAATCATGAGCATAGACCAGGATTTTGTATGTGTTTGGTTTCATTTTAATTTATTATTAAATTAAATTGATGGTCTGTGCATCATCCCTCCTCTCATTATATAAGGTCTTGTGAGCCCATGGTTTCTTTTATGTAAACACCTTAACCAATCCTTTGGTTCCCCTCACCTACATGCGAGTAAAAGATTATGTAATGGATGGATCTCCCAAGCTAGTGTAGGTGGTTCAAGTCTAGAGCCAAGGTGAAAACAATCCAAGAGGTACATGGGTAGACATGTGGAAAGCTACAACACACACCATAAAATGGTTCAAGGTGTTTTTCCCATAGGTCGAGGGTTAGTTTATCATTTGTTAGATAAACTAACCATTAATACAATCTCATGATCATAACACTTTATTATTTTATTTCTATCAAGTTTCATGGTTATTTCATTATGGATGTTTTTTCATGAACACATGAATTAATGAATTAGTGAGCATGCAAGATATAACTAAAATAAATTAGATTATGTGTTAATTTTATCTAAAACATGGTTAATTACTTAATTAAATCCACTTAATATTAAAAAGAATGTAATAAATATAAAATGGGAAATTAATTCATAAAGATAAAATCCATAAATTATATATATTAAGTCAGCATATCCTTCCACTACTTAAGTTAAAATCAAGCCATAGTTCAAAGTGAGTGACCGACCAATGTCGTGTGCTTTCAATTATCAAGGAATTATAACTTGAAGTTTTGGGTTGACTTAACCTAGTTCACATAAAGGGATGAATTATAAATTAGAACTTGGTGTAACTTAAAGAAAAAGGTTGAGGAAATAAAATTTATAAATTTCAGGATTGGGGAGTCCACTCAACAGATCAAGGAACTGTGAGTTAATGCAGTTGGAATTTGGAATGCCTACCTAAATCCCTTCAAATTGATTGATTGACCAAAGTTGAGATGATGGGAAGGGTAATATGGAACCTTTCTATTATAATTTTCAAGCAACATGATATTCCAAAGCTAATGGTGAGGTCTATTGGGTTTTAAAAAATAACTAGATATTAATAAATATAATATTTATTTATTATATACTTTTATTAGATAAATTACTAAAATTTTTCTTATTTTTTTTAAAGGTTGGGGCCGAAGCCTCATTTTTATTATTAAATCAAAGCAAAGTCCTCTTTTAACTGGGTAGAGGGAAACCCATTACATAGCCCGAAGGCCCAGTGGGCTTGTAGCCCATTACATAGCCCGTAGGCCCAAATTGTAAGGCCAATTCACATTCTGTGAATAGTAACCTGCTGCTACAGTACCGCACAGTATCGCCGCCGCTACAATGCCCTGCCGCCGCTACAGTACCCGCTGATGAACAGTGCCGCCGCTGCTACAGTGCCGCTACAGTACTGCTATAGTACCTGCGCCCCATGGGTTTTGAACCCCCATTTTCCATGTAGCCTTACGGGGTGCTTACCACTAAGCCAAACCCCAACTACACTAAAATTTTTCTTATATTAATTGTATAAATGAAAATAAATATGACCTAAAATATATCACTATGATCCATACTTGAGAAGGTTAAACTTATCATTGGAAAAAATTTCCAATAGTGGTAAGGGTGCTTACGTATTATCCTATGCCATAGAAGTAATGTGTTAGAAGAACTTACTCTTGAAGTGCCCAGAAAAGAGGCTAGTGAGAAAGAGTTGTCTCTCTATGAGAAAAATTTGAATGATACCACATATGTTTAGTGTTTCATGCTATCATCCATGACCAAATATATTTTAAATAAACATGAAGACATGTATGCGTATAGCATGATGTATCACCTTTAATATCTCTATCAATAGAAGGAGAGATGAGAGAGATATGAGATCTTTAATGATTTGTTTATAACCAAGCTCAGAGTGTTAGCACCAGCTGGGCCTCATGTAGTCAAGATTATTGGCTACATTGAATTCTTACACATCTTATGGATCAGATTACTATATTATTTGTGCATAGATATCATAGTTTCCTCACTACTAAATACCTCATCTAGTTTTATTATTAATTATAACATGATAAATAATGAGAAGAGTCTTTCAAAACTTCTTACTTTGATTCTCCAAGTGGATAAGAACATATGGCCTGACAAACCCATAGTTATTATAGTGAATAAGAAAATTAAGAATAAGGAAAAGGGGCCTAAGACTCATAATAAGTCCAAAGATCCCAAGAACCATCCTTCCAATAAGTGGAAGATCTAGAGGTAGGGAAAGGAAAAGGAAGTAGTATGTTTTTCATGTGGAAATTAAGGGAATTGGAAGAGGAACTACCCTTAGAAGAAAGGGTAAGCTAAATGTGATTTTTTATCAAGTGTAATATTTCAATATCTAGACATTGGGTATTAGATACAACTTATGGTTCTCACATCTATATCCAAATGTATGAACCAAGTAGATTCCAAAATATTTCCTGAGGATGGATGGATGGATTTGTGAGCTGAAAATGGTTTGAGGTTGGATGCTATAGCCATTGGAGATTACCACCTTTTATTTCTAATATGAATGATACTGGTTTTAATAGATTATTATTATATACTGACTATTACCAAGAACACATTTTCTATATCTATCTTAGATACAAATGGTTTTATTTTCAAATTTAGAAATAAAATTTATTTATTCTATAAATAAGACATATATTATGGTATGGTACATTTAAATAATGGTATTTATGTATTAAATTTTGAAAACCAAGTATTGAAAATTGACAACGAATCACATTTTCATGACTCACATAACACCCAGATGTGACATCACTATCTTGGTCATAGAAATGAGAAGCATTTGAAAAAGATCTATCAAGATGGTTATTTAGATGCTTTTGAGCTAAAACCACTTGAAACATGTCATGATTTTTTGCAAAGAAAAATGACCAAAAAAACATTTAGTGGATAGGGTTAAAGGGACAAAAAGTTTCTAGATTAATAAAAACTGACGTTGTGGACCATTTATAGTAGAAGATAGTGGCCGGTATTCTTACCTAGTAAATTTTACTAATGACTTGATTAGATATGGCTATATCTATTTGATGTGGTATAAGTCCAATTATTTTGATGAATTCAAAGAATTCAAGAATTAAGTAGAGAAACATATCAGAAAGAAGATAAAGAAGATTTTATCATATCTAGGTGGTGAATATATTAAACAAGATTTTATTGACTTTTGACAGGAGTTTGGGATTCTATCTCAAATCAATTAACCTTACACACCATATTGGAATGGTGTTAGTGAAAGGAGGAATCATACATTGATAAATATGGTAAAGTAAATGATGATTCATGTAAATATTCCATTATCCTTTTGGGTATATGCATTACAAACTATGGAATACACACCAAAAAAAGTACCAACTAAAGTGAAAAATGAAATTCCCTTCAAGTTATGGAGTATAAAGAAACTCGTTCTGTCATATACACATGTACAGGGTTGTGAGTCATTTATTAAGGACTTATCAGCAAACAAACTATCACCTCAAGGAAAAAAGTGTATCTTTATATGGTATCCTAAAGAAACAAAGGGATACTACCTATATAACACCTCATACAAGAAAGTGACCATCACCAGAAAAGTCATCTTTCTTGAGAGGGAGCACATCCTCAAGAAGGAAAATGGAAGTAAGATTGATTTCAATGAAGGGATACTACCTATAGAACACCAAAGATGGTGACTCATTATTGGTTTACACTAATGAAACTTTCTCTTACAAAGAGGTAGTAGAGAGATCAGAAGATACAAGATACCTTGAATTTTGAAATGGATTCCATGTATCGGAACCAAGTTTGGGTTTTGGTTGATCCACCAGTTAATTCAAATACTTTTTCCACAAATGGGTATTCAAGAGAAAACTATACATGGAAGGTAGATTAAGCACCTATAAAGTAAGACCAGTGTCCAAAGGGTTTAAATAATGTCAATGCATTAACTATGATAAAACATTTTACCCATTTTCCATGTTTAAATCCATCAGAATTCTACTTGCTATAGTAGCTTACCATGACTATGAAATTTAAAAAATGGATTTCAAAACAACTTTCCTTAATAGGAACCTTCAGAAAGATTCCTACATGAAACAACCATAAGGTTTTGTCACTCCAAGTGATGCAAAAAAGATATGTAAGTTATAGAGACCCATTTATGGATTGAAGGAATCATACAGGTCATAGAACATTAGATTTAAGAATGATATAAAATATTTTGGTTTTATTAAGAATAAACATGAGCCATGTGTTTACAAGTGTTTTAGTGGGAATACAGTCATTATACTAGTAGTATATGTTGATGAAATATTACTTATTAGAAATGACATAACAGTCTTATAGTCTATTAAAGACTAGTTAAATAAGTGTTTTTCTATGAAGGACTTAGGTGAAATAGCATACATTCTAGGGATCAAGACCATTCATGATAGATCCAAGAGGTTTCTTGGACTAAGTCAAAGTACATAAGTTAACCAGATACTAAAGATATTTAGTATGGAACAATCCAATAGGGGATTTGTTCTAGTTTTACATGGTATAAATCTTTCTAAGAAAATTTTTCCTAAGACACAACAAGAGAAATAGAGAATGAGAAAGATCCAATATGATTCAGTGATAGGATCAATCATTCATATTATGTTATGTACTAGACTTGATGTTACCTACACATTGAGATTGGTAGATGGATATCAAGATGATCCAGGAGAACAACATTGGTTTTCTATTAAGGATATTCTTAAGTATATGAAAAGAATTAAGGATATGTTCCTGGTGTATAGAGTAGACAAGGATCTAGTCATCAGGGGTTATACTGATGCTAGTTTTCAAACAGATTAGAATGATCTGAATTTGTAGTTAGGATATGTTTTTCTGTCTCAACGGGCACTATAAGAAATTTACCGAATAATGGCAGTTTAAACTACCACCTTATGCTTTTCAGTGGTTTCAAAAAACCACCGCTAAATTTGGCATTGGCATTAAATACACAGTGATTTATTCAATTTAGCATCAGTTGGTTTGGTTTTGGTGGGGGTTTGGCCTGGAAAAAATGAAGTTTTTTTTAGCGGCGGTTTAACCGCCACTAAAAAAAGATTCATTTTTTTCCATGGGAAACACTGAGAAAACTACACCAAGTGCCGCTAAATGATAACATAAAATGAGGATCCTTTAGTGGCGGTTTTAACTGCCACTAAAAAATGTCCATTTTTTGCACAAAAAACCACTGCTAAAGGACAAAAAACTGCTGCTAAATATGGACCATTTATTTAGCGGTGGTTTAAACCGATTCTAAAGGTATATTTACAATTAAAAAATTGATGCTAATTCTACTTCCCCAGTACAATTACCCTAAAAAAACATGTGAAAGATTAATATAACACCTGGGATGGGCGGGGTACATATAGAAATCAAAAGACACATACAATGCACACACACACACACACACATATCCACATACATGCTAATCTTATGAGTTCATAACAGGAGTTCCAATTTACATCCACCATTTTTACAACCACCAATAAATTCATAACACCATAAAATCAATCCAAGAGCCACAATTTACATCCACCTTTCTTTTCAAGTTGAGATCACCGCACAATCTCCAATCATCATACGTAATCGAAAGGGAAACCAGCTCCGTGGACAGCTAGCCTAGAATTTGGCCAATTAATCCTACAACGTCATCCATAGGGACCCTATAGGAATAAAATGGGACAACTATCTTCTCTCCGGTTAGATTCCATACATCTGAACTTTTCATATTTTTCTCCATACTTGCATTGTTTCCATATTTTATGAACAAATAGTTAGTATAAAAAAAGTGAAATAAATTTATTTATATTAAATTTTTTACCTATAACAGTCACCCTCCAGTATCCCCATGAAGAACTAGAAGTGTCACCCCACTTCCTCTTTGGAATTCCTATCATTTAATCAAATAAAATTAAGTTCAGAACATATATTTCAAAAAATTTATGCAGAAAAAAAATTAAAAATGATAAAAAATTCACAATACTAACAAAAAAAATATACATAACATTGAAAATGAATAACTGCACAAATGAATGTAGCAAGCCCAAATAGGTTGATCCATTGTTTGATTCTCTTATAGAATGAATTGTACAAAAGGAAGATCCCACTAGGTCTTTGGGTACGACTACATAAATTCTGTCAACTACTCATGCTGAAAAACATGCAGGTACCCCTAACTTGTACACCTTATCAGGTAACTATAGCATTGATGTTAAGAATGCTACTTTTAATAATAACAGTTTAGATTCTATTAACAATAGGGATATTAGTAACACTGTGAAATCATCTTCAAATAATACTATGCAAGATGCTGCCATGAAATCTTTGACTGCAGGTGATAATACCATCCCCTTGGACTCTACTAAAGGTAAGAAGGGGTCTAATTCAAGACCTAATATGTCTAAAAATGTTAGAATATCAGCTAAGCACAAAGGCTCAGATAGTAAGAAAAAAAGGGAGTTCTAAATCCAAACATAGGTTTAAATGAATATATTATATTGTAACTATTAAGGTATTACAAACCTTGACACTTTCATTATCTTAAAATGAATGGTAAACATTCATAATCCCTTAATTTTTTCCATTGTTGAACCTAAAATAATCTTCTCCACTGATTTAGTGAATTTTTGTCATTTTGGATACACCTTCATAGGTGCATGTCAAAACAACACCATTCTTGATTCTATTTGGATTTTTTCTCATTCATCCTTGTCTAATGTTAATGTTTTCCATATTACGGAACAAATTTTCACATGTGACTTTATGATAGATAACACACATATCTTTTGTTCCTTTATCTATGCCAAGAACAAATATCAATATAGGAGGACTCTTTGGAATAACCTCTCCAACTTGAGTTATAATATTCATTTTCCCTGGTTGGTTATTGGAGATTTTAATGATATTATTTCTTCAAGTGAAAAAATAGGTCTGATCCACTCAACTTTATCCTTGATGGAATTTAAGGCTGCTATAGATAATTACAATTTAACTAAAATTTCTTTCCTCGGAACCTAGTATACCTGGTATAAGAATCATTACAATAGAGTGGTTACAAGAAAATTAGACAGAGTGTTCACTAATGATCATGATTTGGATAAATGGGACACCATTTATAGCACCACCCTTCCAAAAATTCAACCTGACCAGCAAACTATCTTGGTCAATATCAACCTCAAACTATGAAACCTCTTATGCCCTTCAGATTCAACAATGCTTGGTTCTCGGATCTTGAATGTTGTAATCTTATTAAACATTTTTGGACCTCTATGTCTCACTCTGATGATGCCTTTTCTTGTCCCCATAAATTAAAACATCTCAAAAAAAAGATTAATAATTGGTGTGGAACTAAAGAAAAACAAACCGATAATGACATCTTACTTCTTGAGAATGAGCTTCATCAAATCCAAAACAACAACACACACTTGGATTTTTCTTCGGATCAAAATCAAGAAATTAACATTACTATGAAACTTAATTTTCATCTCACTTTCAAATAAAAAATTTGTAAGAAAACTTTCAAAATAAAATGGTTAACATATGGTGATAGAAATACAAAATTCTACAATTCTTTACAGATAGTTCGGAAAGATTTTAGACCTATATCCTCTCTCAAAGATGGAGAAAACCTCTTGGATAATGAAGAGGACATAACTAATCATGTTTATACTAATTTTAATCTTTATTCAATGTCCCGAGCATGAACAAGGAGCTCATTCATGATATCCTTCTGAAAATTTTCATTGATGGTGACAACACTTTTCTCGTTGGTGTTCCCCTTGATCATGAAATCAGAGACACTATATTCAGCTTAAATCCTGATAGTGCCCCAGGTCCTGATGGTTTTAATAATGGTTTCTATAAAAAATATTAGGATATCATCCAAAATTATGTTTGAAAACTCGTTAAAACCTTCTTTTCTAGTGGCATCCTACCCCATGGGTTGAATTCCCAATTCCTTACTTTGATCCCTAAGATAGATAATGCCTCTGAAATTCATCTCTTTCGACCCATAGATCTTATCAACACTCTTTATAAAATTATCACCAAACTGATTACAAATAGAATTACCACTATCATAGATAAAATTATCTCCTAGAATCAATTTGGATTTTTCAATGGAAGATCCATCCAATACTGTATTTATCTTGCCTCTGAATGCACTAACATGTTGAAAAATAAAAATAAATGTGGTAACATATCCATACAACTTGATATTAGAAAAGACTTTGACACTATGGATTGGGATTTCATCTTTAATGTTTTACAAGGATTTGTCTTCAATAATATATTCATCTCTAGAATTAAAACCCTCTTCAACTCAGCACACGTTTCCATCTTGATCAATGGATCTCCTAGAGGATACTTCAATTCCTCCAAAGGCATCATACAAGGTGACCCCTATCTACAATCCTTTTTTTCTATTGAAGATGACTATTTAAGTTGTCTGCTCACTCGACTGGTTGACTAAAACAACCTCAAAACTATTCTTACATATAGGAATTTCAATGATCCTGCTCACCTCATTTATGCAAATGAAATCATTCTTTTATTAAAGGGTGATAAAAGAAACATTAAAACTCTCAAAACTACTCTGTCTCACTATGAGGAGGTCTCAGGTCAAGTCATTGGATGTCACAAATCCTCCATCTACTTTGGAAAAAACTTTCTGTCTTGTAGAAAAAATGGTATCATCAATGATCTTGGAATCAAATAAGGGACTATTCCATTTAAATACCTCAGGGTTCCCATCTTTTAGGGCAGAATGAAAGAAAGATACTTCTCAAACATTGTTGATCAAGTTCTTAATCAGATTTCCACTTAGAAGGGAAAATAGATTTCCATGGTAGGGAGTGTCTATCTTGTCAAGTCTGTCATTGTCTCCAAATTAGTCTACTCTATGATGGTCTACAATTGACTGGCTGGTCTTATTAAAAAATGAATGTTTATATCAAAAATTTTGTTTGGACTGGAAGTACCTTGGATAGGAAACTTGTGACTATTCTTTGGACTACTTGTTGTAAACCTTTAGACAAGGGTGGTCTTGGAATAAAAAACTTAAAACTCTTTAATGAGGCCCTACAAGCTAGATTAACTTGGAACCTAATTCACAATGACTTCCCCTCGATTGAGCTCATCAAAAATAGGTTCCTTGAAAGATTTAAAATAGGTAACAAGAATTTTATAACTTCTTCTATTTGTCCCTCCGTCAAAAACATATATGAAAACATTATGAACAATTATAGATGGATGGTTTCTAGAAACTCCTCAATGAGATTCTGGTTGGACAACTGGATAGGTTCTCCTCTTATCTTTTTGATCTCTCCTGAACATTACCCTAAAAATATTAACAACACTATTATAAATTTTCTTAATTATCATATTGATATTCTTCCTGAAAATTTTGTTTAAATTATTGATAATTACACATTTTCTATCTCGAAGGATATTTTTATTTGGGAACCTTCTCACAATGGGTTAACAAATTCAAAAAATTTCTATAACCACTCCTTTCATAACTCCGAAAATGACTTTAATTGTATTAAACGATTTGATAAGTCCTGGATTAAACCTTCAAGACTCACTCTTATTTGGCGTCTTACCTATAATAGGGTTCTCACTGATTCTTGATTGCAAATTTTTGGGATCCATATTTGCTCTAAATTTTGTCTTTGTAATCAAAATAGAGAAAATACTAATCATTTATTTATATCTTTTTCTACTTCCACTGTTCTTTGGAAGTATATTTTAAACATATTTGATTGCAGATGGCCGATCCTTGACTCTATCAATTCCCAACTAAAATTTTGTGTAGATATGGATAACTCCCAAAAAATCAAGAAATTGTTTCTTTCTGGGGTTACAGAGCTTCTTCATGCGATCTGGTATGATAGAAATGAAATTATTCATAATAATTTCTCACTAAACATTAATGCGGGTAAAATTTAGATTCTAATTGCTATTCGGGAAGCTGTGTTGATTCAGAGAGGGAGCTGAAACAACTCTGTGTCTGATTTTATGACCCAGAGAAATCTTCAGGTTGATTCCATTTTCAGCCATCCATGACGCACGTTTGAGGTTTTTTGGAGACCACTACTCTTAAGATGGATTAAAATTAATGTGGATGGTGCCTCTAAAGGAAATATGAGTCCCTCTAGATGTGGTTCCATATTCAGAAATCATTTTAATCAGATGGGTGATTTTTTAGAGGATGCGGTATTGAAACCTCTTTGGAAGATGAAATCCTGAGCGTGATTCATGCCTCCATTCACCAAGGTTGGAACAACTTGTGGATTGAAAGTGATTCTACTACTATAGTTCATGCCATTTGGAATGGGGAAATTCATCTATCTTGGTCGATTACTACACACTGGATGAATTGTCTCCATTCTCTCTAAGAAATCAACTAAATTGAAACCTATACCTACCATGAGGTGAATATGGTTGCAGATGGTCTCTCCAATAAAGGGGTTGTGCAAGACATAACCTATCTCGAGGAGATCCTAGACAATTTTCCTCCTCTATATGTAAAATATTGTAATATGATCCCATATTTTAGACTCATGTAATATCTCTTTTTTAAATAAAATTTAATTTGGTCATTTGACCAAAGCACCACCTTTAAAAAAAGAAACAAGTGGTTGCTAAATGAATTCATAATTGTACATACAATAATTTTCCCCTTCAATCATTTCGGTTTCCTACTCCATTACTTCATCCACATCATCCACCCTTTCTAGACTAATATTTTCAATATCATGATAAAAAAATATGTCCACTTATTGTTATTGATGAGATTTGATGTTAGAGGTCAAATCTTCCACTTCATCACCCATATCATACAAATATCTTTGTTTTATGTGAGAAACTACACTCCACCCTTCATCCACAACATCATTCACATAATATACCATTTCTCTTATGATGATAAGATATATGGATCATGTAGTTCACGATCACCAACATCCATCAAGCGAGAGAAGTTCACAGAAGTAAATTGCAAGGAATCTTTTTTAACACCTCTGATAATATCAACCCATTTTAATTTGAATAAACCAAATAAAAAATGATAATGTTAGTTTAATTTGATAATATCAGTCTTCTTTTCATAGTATCCCACTTTAGTAAATGTAAATATACCACTATTCTGTGTTTTCAAACCCTATTCTTGATCGACTATATGAAATCTAAAGCCATTCACATTGTAAGCATTGAACTTTCTAACTTGTTTTAGAGGACTTAGAACAAGAAACTTCAAATATTCTAAAAACTCTTCTCGAGTATCAGTATTCATGATCTAAAAAAAAGAAATATACATTATTAGATTTACAAAATATATGTGTCAAACTAATATCCATATTTATTACAATATTTATGAAATTACACATCGTGAAAACCATTCTACAAGCTCTTTATTAACAAATTTTGTTATATATTTCTCATTTCGTGTTCGGCCTCTCATTCATCTCTTTGTTTGTATACTCAACTCTTCAATAAATGGATCTGCAATTTCACTATTTATCAGCATATATCTATATGTCTGTAATAATTTAATTTCTGTCAGTGTAACATTTGAGTTCCTCCCAACTGATCGGCCAATAACAGAAAATATTTTTGATTCACATGTATTTGAGATTGATTTGATGTGTCTTAAACATGTCCAACTCAATTAAATCTTGTCTCAATATCATCCAAGTATCTAGAAAAAAAGGTAAGACACTCCTCTTCCAAATATCCTTCAGAAATAGAGCCTTCAAGTTGAGATTTATTTCTCACGTATGATTTCAAATACCCAAGATATCTATGAAATAAAAATAAAAAAACATAATTATGTATTTAATTAAGTTCCAATAATTTTTTACTTAACTTACAAACATATAAATAATATACCTCTCAATTGGATACATCCATCGATAATGTACAGAGCCTCCTAATTTAGATTCCTCAACCAAATTCATAGTTAAATGCATTATGAAATTAAAAAATGATGGAGGAAAAATCACATCCATTTCAAAAGTGTCAATAAAAATCTCTCCTAAAGGTTATCTAGCACAAATAGATGTAGATATTTCTCATATAGTTGTCTAAAAAATGTGCAGAATTGGAGTACAACAGTAGTAAACTTTTCAAGTAATAATCCCAATGGTAGTAACAACTGTAACAAAATATGTGAATCGTGACTTTTCAATCCATGTAAAATAAAATTATTTAAGTAAAAACACATTTATATGTTACTTGAATACCCATAAAATACCTTCACATGATTTAAAATTATAAGGAATGTATCTTTATCCCTATTTTTCATTTCAAAAATTTCCAGATCATACTTTTCATTCTCATCTGGCCAAAGATCATGTTTTATGTTCATTTCTTGTAAGTCTTTCTGAGCATTGAGATGATCCTTAGACTTTCCATGATCATTAAGAAATGTGAAGATCAAATTTTTACAAACATTCGTATCAATATGCATCACATCAAGATTATTCCACAACAAATGAAATTTCCAATATGGAAGTTTGAAGAATATACTTTTTTTTCCATTATTTCTTGCTGATTTCACTTGACGATGCACTTCGAACTAATTTCCCACTATCATTCAAATGATGCACCTTCCCAAATTATTTTCCAACATTTCCAAGTTACAATATTTTATAACTAGTTAACAACTTTGGAGGTGGTCTACGATCAATAAAATCATTAAATTTTGACCCGTTCAACCAAAATCTATGAGATGCATCGAGAAATCTTCGATGGCACATGAAGCACCATTTTCTACTATGAGGTATCCATTTGGGATCAAAATTAAAGTTAAAAATAAGACAATCCAAACCCATTTAAGTGTTCCAACTAGCTAAATTCCCAAGGGTATGGAAGTCACTAATGGTCCACATTAGAGTAGCATGCATTTTGAACATTGTTTTAGAAGAAACATCATATGTCTCAACACCGTTGCTCTATAACTCTCGCAATTCTTCAATTAAAGGCTGAAAGTATACATCAATATCATTTCCAGGAATTTTTTTCTAGGAATAATCATCAAAATGATAAAAGAAATTTATTGCATACACATCCATGGAGGTAGATTGTAAGGAATCAAAACAACTGGCCAAATGCTATAACTGGTACTCAAAGTCCCAAATGGGTTGAATCCATTGACAACCAATCCCAATCAAACATTACTAGGATTATATGAGAAATCTGGATGTAATGAATCAAATGTATTCCATGATTGTGAATCTTGTGGATGTCACATTAACCTATCATTGTTATTATCTACAGAATGCCACTTCATGTGTTCAACGAGTTTTTATGACATAAATAATCTTTGAAATAGAGGATTTAAAGAAAAGTAATGCAAAACCTTTGTAGGTGTGTTCCTTTTCTTCTTCTTTATGGTAGTATTTTGATTCAAACTTCCAACATCACCCATATACTTCCATCTAGAAGAATATTTTTTTTT
The DNA here is from genome assembly GCA_963277665.1 of Viscum album. Classification (NCBI taxonomy): domain Eukaryota; kingdom Viridiplantae; phylum Streptophyta; class Magnoliopsida; order Santalales; family Viscaceae; genus Viscum; species Viscum album. The sequence continues at coordinate 293,505,107 of OY728144.1, forward strand.
TCAATCCTTTCTGATTGAATCCTTTCGCCAATAAAGCATACAATCATTGGGGCATGCATGTATTTTTGTATAATTCAGACCAAGCCTGTTAACAAATTTTTTCATATCATAAAAATACTCGGGGATGTTTGCTTCAGGAAATGCATCACGCAAAAATTCCAATATCATGGACATTGCCTTATTTGTAATTCCACATAGGCATTTTATATGGTACAACTTCAGTAGAAAAGAAAGTTTCGAATACTTCAAACATCCACTATACAACTCTTAATTTCCATTATCAACTAAACCATGAAACTTATTTTTCTCAGTGAAGTTTTCTCTTACATTAGTCTCCACAGAATAAAGAGGAGGATCCAATGATATGTTACAATCATGATCTGGTTGTCCTACAGTCTCAAAAATATCACTTGTCATGTTTTTATTTGTAGCACCCTCAATTGGTTGTTCTGATATGTTTTGATGTTGATGTTAGTGTCTTGCAATGCCGAATGCATAATTTATAAGGTTTTTTCATTTAATTTTCCATTTTTGATGAAGTTGTGAGCTCATTCTATGGATTGACATCAGTACTCAACCTTTCTGTAGAGTTTGATTTTCTGTGCCAAATCCAACACAAATATTGAGCAGGTAATTGCTTTAAAATCAAGTGTTCATAAACTTCATCTCTCTTCAACCATATTATAAGAGAAGAAAGTGGTGACATGAATTGGTTTCCCAATTCATGCCGCCTAAGAAATTTATTAAAATCTAAAGTAACAATACATGTAAAAAGTGTACATATCATACACCAACGGGGAGTTAAGGGGGATACAAGAAAGATGTTCAAGCATATCAAATCCAAAAGATAAAACCAGCCAACATGTGATCGTGGTAGTGGGTCCTTCTTCAGATCATCCATTCCATCCATCAACAAAAACAAAAGAGGCTGTCCCTCAATGGAGTGTCGCACTAGGATCCTCAACAAAACATAGCAACCATCAGAAACTCAGAAAAAGAATCTAGTAAACTAGCAAAAAGTAGAACAGAGAAACAAATAGAAAAACATGTCATTGATCTGGAAAAGCAACAGTCCAAGGCTAGATAGAAACCAAACAGAGAGCAGGAGAAAATTTTGACTTCCCTAAGTATAAATCAACAAAACCATATCAGGTGAATATCCAAATCCATGAAGTAACCTCAGAAAAAATGCAGAATAGAAAATCAAACTATCCAGCAATGAACAAGAGAGAACATTCCCTTACTACTCTTCCTAAAATAGTCCAAAAGAATCAATCAAGAAATCAGGTGATAACAAAGTTATTTTAATCATCCACAAGTAGCAAATATATATTAATGAGAAAATCACTGGAAATCTGATTGAAAGAGAAAGCTCATGAAACAAGAATTAGGGAGTTTGCATTAAAATCTTCATTCTTTGATTGAATATATATCTCTTGACCATGAGATATTGTTCTGTAGTGATTTCACCCTGTTGTAGTTTTTGGTATGCAATTTCTTTCTGCAATTTCATATAAGTGTTCCGGTCCTGAGTTTCCTCTTGCGAATCTTGCTGTGAAGACTCCTCCTTTGAGTTATCTACAAGAGGTTTTTCCTGGGAAGGTGAAACAACTTATTTCCTAGAAGCATCCAATGATCTTGTCACAATAGTTCTTTCAAGGTGTGAGTAATCCTTGTGCTTTCTGGTTTTCCTAGGATTAGGAGTAATGAAACCATCCACATCCACAATTTATTTTTTACCTTTCTTGGCCATTGATTTCAAATAGGTTTCTTCAATTTGTCTAGGTTGGTCAGCCTCCTCAACTGAGGAGTCACTGAAGGTTGAATCATCTACATTCTCTTTAGATCCTTCCTCTTCTTTCTATATAATTTTTTTTCCACATCAAGGGTATTTGTGTCAGGGTAGTACTTTCTTCCTATGTCTTGAGGGTATTAATTCTGGATGGGGGTATCTACCTTGGAGGTAGAGATAATGGTAGTGGCATCAAAGACAACGTTAACAAAATCATAGATTTGATTGTGGGTGCTATGCTTTTCTAAAGATATCTCCTGGATGTTCAACAAGGGTGGAGGGTATTTCATAGTGCTTTTAATGGAGACTAAGTTCTATTTACTTGAAACTTCCATATGACCTTCTGAAGGAACTTTAGGATTTGATGGACCAACCTCAGTAGGGTTATTGTCATTCATTTTAAACTCCTGTTTGTTTTTTTCAACCCAATTCATTTCCCTAGAAGTAGAATATGTAGCTTTGAGGCTACAATCCTTCATTTTATGACCAAGATTAAGACAAGCAGTGCAATAATCAGGTAGTTGTTCATAAACAACCTCTTGAAAAAAACCATAATTTCCATTCTGAATCTAAACCTGATTGGGGAGATCATGTGAAACATCTACTTCTACACAGATTCTAGAGACTGAAGGCCTAGAGAGCTTCTCAGTTTCCAAATAAAGTTTCAAAGGTTTTCCAATAAGCATAGCAATCGGGAATAGAGATGTCTACTTGAACAGATGAAGCAGCAGACTGGGAAATCCAATCCAGATAGGTACAATGGGCGATTCAGTGTAGGGGTCAAAATCTGTTGTCCATTTGAGCACTCATATAATAAAATCCCCAAAAAACCAAGATCGCTTCAACCAAAGTCTATAATAATCATCTTGAGAAGAAAAATTAAATAGCACGTTCGAAGCATTAAGGAGGCCGATGTGAAAATTCGAAAAACCAATGATTTCGAGTGAGCTTCGCAAGAACTTTAGTGAAGGAAGATTCTTATTAAATTTCCCAACAAGAACAAAATGAAAATCCGAGGCTAGAATTCTAACCTAATCCGTTGAGAAAGAAATCGCCAGCTGTCCACGGTAACGAAAGATATTTGGTTTAATATCAATATCTGTGGAAAAAACTCCTTTACAGGATCTGTTATTCTCAATGGTTCTCCCCAAAATGACATCGAAGAAGGATCAGGCATTAGGGTTTCACAAAAAACTCAGTAAGGTTTCTCTCACTTTCCTAGAAGGTTGAGATCTTCAGCGCTCTCATCCTCCCTCTTCAACCATATTATAAATTTACATTTAGAACATGGAAATATTATTCTACCTTTAATGGATCGATTGGAAATTGAAAAATATAAAAACTCCTCCAAACCCTTATCATACCGAGGTGTGTTCCTCGACAATGTGATCCAAATTTTATCTATGTATATCACAATGTGCCTACACAATATTAAAAAAAATTAAAACACATTACTATTACTAAATAGGGAAATAGATTCATATATACTAGTTGAAAAAAAGAATATGTTAAATAAGGGTTTCCTATATAAATACATATGGTAAATAATAAATCATTTTAAATAAGGTTTTCTATTGCATTTTTACTACAAACAGTTATATAGGCTTTCTTGAGGATTCCATCAAAATATTTGTTGTATTTATAAAATACTCACAAATGAAATAGAATGTTTTCTAGGTCTAAAATAAAGTATCAAATAAGGTTGTGTTCAACATGTTGATATATAGTTTAAAAAGACTAAAAAAATACACGACACCCATGGTAAATGATGGAATGGTTTATAGGTGGAGTATCATATACAAATGATCAAATACAAAGGACTATTACCATGGTGTGAGGAACTTTGAAGGCCTAATAGTTAGCTATTCAACAACATATAATGGTGAAATCCATTTCAAGGAGGTTGATTCAATTATGATCAGTTTTCATGATGTTTTATCTTGGATTACTGAAGGTATATATAAATCATAATACAAAAATGGTCATTATGGCATGGTGTGTATGTTTCATAAGATTAAATTTGGGGTTAGAGGAAATCACACCACAACCTTGGTGTTTTTATATAAATGATACTTGAGGAGAATGTATCACATTAAAACCAAATGGTTTCATCCTAAATGGTTCTTTGGTGGAGTTTTGTCAAGTTTCCCTTGGGTGGTTGGTTGTGCCTTGATTCACTGATCATGCTTAAATGTGTGGTTATGATGTTATAGGTGTTTTTCTAGGGTTGATTTTTATGCCATGATCCATTGGGTAATTCTACAAAAAAATCATATAAGTGGGGAATTAAGCCATTCCCCCATGGGCTATGTTGAAATGGTCATTTAATCCTATTTTTTTTGGAAGGGTCAGGCCTATTACTTGAGGGTTGGTTATTCCTTCTTTAGTTAGGTAGGTTCTTTAAAGTGGTAATTTTTTTATCCCACTCCCCCATTTTCCCCTATTTTGATCCCCCTTCCCCTTTATTGGAGGTTGATTAGAAGTTTTTTGACCATACTAAATCTATGTAATATTCTCCACCCATCTTCGCTATTTCTCTTTATGGTTCTTCCTCTAATTTTGGATGGTTTTATCTATAGATTTAATGAAAATTACACCAAATTATGGTGGTTTTATCTTTGATTCATGGGGATTTATGATATTTTGTATGTAGGATTCCTAAGGAGGATAAATGATTATTGTTTCTTATCATTTAAAAAATGGATTGCTAAAGTATTTTTTTGGGGAATTCAACTAGATTAGACTAGAATTGATAGTCAATTCATGGGGATTTTGGGAAAAGGAGTTCTAGAGGAATGATATGATCCTTTCACACATCATTGGTTGATATTTGTATGTTGTGATGATTCTTCATGATTTTTCAATAGTTATTCCTTATTGTATTAAGTTGGATGATTATTTATAAATTCATATAATTAACTACTGGAGCCTTGAAGTATGAGAAAGGGGATCAAGAGCATAGTGATTATTAGTCTGATATTGGATATAGATAGTAAAAGGGCTATGGAATGGGGTAAATCTAACATCATGTTAGGTATCCCCTTAAATAATTAGAAATATTCATGCATGAATGTGCATGTATGTGAATGATAGGGGACTGGGTTCAGGAATGTGGGTAGGGATTAGTTGGGCTCAAAGTGCCTCAAGTGGTCTAGGTTGATCCATATAAAATAAATTTGGGTATTTCATGCTTGCTCCATGAATCTTAAAAATGCCCAATGGATATACCAGTAGGGATAATGGAGTCATAAACAAATTGATGTACCTCTGTATTGTCATTATTGGTGTGATTAATTGGGTTTGGCATGGGGAGAGCCTTAGTGAGCTAGTTTAGGGGCATCCAAGTGGTTAAAACTTTAGGAATGGACTAGTTAGCATTTGAGATTGGGAATTTTCTAGGAACATCTATAGTAAATGACCTAAAACATAAAAACACCTTAATTGAGAGGGGTAGTATGTTGTTAAAGAGTCTAGTAGCTTGTGATAAGCTTTTGGTCTTGGGATGATCATGGGATTAGATGGTAGAGGTGATTAACCACTCACTAGAATGTTCTTAGAGTAAATTGGTGATAATGAAGTTGATGCTTAGGATTACTTATCCTCATGGTTCTTAAGGGAATCAGATGGAATCTATGTAACTAGTTAGACACCTTAGTTTGTGGTTGGATCCCAATGTTGCTCTAGTGATGGGAGTTGATTATGAAATATACTCCATGATTACCTTTGAGGGGGTGTATGGAATCTAAGAGTCTTAATGTTTAGTGTGGATATATAACCTATTATTCCTGATTTTAAGTTGGGTAAGGACTAAGTGCTTGGAATTTTATTAAGATCTTGTGTACCTATATTTTATGATCATGATGGTTGTGTGGTTGAGATTGGTCATGGTTGATATTGGTCATGGTGGAATAACAAAATACACATATAGGATATATGCCCACATTCACATATAGATATCCCACATCTAATGGAATTTCCATAAGTTATCTCAAAAACATATAAGACTCTAATTTAGAAATCATAAGGAACATTATAACCATCTATAGGAATTTAAAAATAGTCCTCAAACCAGAAAAAGGAAACCAAATCACTCACCCAACTCAATTTCACATGCGAACCAACTAAAAAAATCCAACCAAGGTTAAAATAATATGAAAAACACTCAATTACACTTTAGAATCTAAATTGACATTTTATCAAACTCTTTATATTCACACATATATAGACTCACTAAATGAAATCCTTTACAACCCATTTCTTCATCAAAAACATAACATGAAAACACCACTATAATCCATAAAAACACACCATAATCATGAGAAACTCATTTAGAATTTAATTAGGAATGATAAAGAATTGAAATATTATTCTGAAAAGGTACTGGATAGATACACCTACCTCAATAGTGTGATAATGCAATAAAACTCTCATAGAAGGAAGAAAAAGGCTTGAGGAACAATATGCACACCATATAATCTAAGAAAATTAAACCAAACATCAAAAATATCCTAATTACCAATGGAGGGAAAATAGGAGAATATGAAAACACCTTAAAACTAATAAGAACATTCCTAAGAACCTTGAGGAGGATTTAATGGAGGATCGAGAGTAAGGGAGGCGTGATGAAACGGCGAGGCACGATGAGGGTGGCGCGGTGCGGCGAGGGCGGCATAGTGCAGCGAGGGAGACGAGTCGCGGCGATGGGCAGTGGAAAGGTGAGGCGAGGGGTGGTGAAGGGGGAGGTAGGGATTCAGGGAGTCAGGGGGGGGGGGTCGGGGGTATCGAGGGAGGGGTAGAGTGTTGCCTGTTAATTTTTTTAATGGTTTAGCAATGGTTTTTTAGAAACCACCACTAAATTATTTAAAAAAAATATAATGTTGGTTTAATAAACCATCGCTAAAAAACCATCGCTAAACCATCATTTTGGTGTAGTGGGAGGAGTTGTGAGCTGGAAGAGTTCAAAGAAGCTAGTTATCACTAATTCTACAATAAATTCTGAGTATATTGTAGCTTATGATATAACCAAATAATATGTTTGGATATTAAATTTTTTCCAGGAGCTTGATGTGGTACCAAGTAGTAAATACCCAATCCCATTATATTGTAATAATAGTATAGCTGTTGCTCTTGAAAAATAGCCAAGGTTAAATCAATGGACAAAGCATATACTCCATAAGTATCACCTATTGAGGGATTTTTCTCAAATAATTGAAGTTGTAGTAAACAGAGTTTCCATGGAAGAAAACATGGTGGACCACTTGACTAAAGGTCTATCTTAATGACAGCATGAGTATCATGTGAGAGCTAGCATATTGAATGTTGTTAGCGGTTGTATCTAGTGAAAGCGAAAGTATGTTGGAGTTAGTTCTCTAGAACCAAATTTTGTGTACTTTATGATAGCATATATTAATTGTTTTTAATGTTAATAAAATCTTAATCATATCATGATTACTCTTTTTCATGACATAGTATGTGAAAATTTCAAAAGAGTAGTTTTCGCACTGAAAGGTAATAATAGTTCCCCACTATGATGAGAACCCAGAAGTGATGATAATATTCTTAAATATATATTTTATAGATGGATGAAATAATTTTAGTGACACAAATGATATAGGATATTATGGGTGGATACTCATAGGATTTTGAGGTACCTTCTCATGGTGTATGCTCTTGGTAATTTTCAGTGTATGAAATAATGAGAATAGGACCTGATAGTAGAAAATTTACATTGATATGTGTCATTGGATATTATTATCCATGAATGCGTATATTTTTCCTTATAATTTAATAATATTATTAATGGATTCTATGAGTCATGTACTTTTTTGTATTGATAAAAACTGTGATAACATATGTTTATAGTAAAGTAGGATACATTGGGTGTGTCACGAGTAATATTTTATTAATGAATAATGTGATAAAGGATTTATCTCTTTTTTTAAATTTTTTTTTGATATCTGAGAACCTTTTATGGAAATGATATAGCCTAAATAAATCTATGGACACAGTGTTCTGAATTAAAGTTCAATTTCTAAAAAGTTAAATAAAGAGACATTGAGCACATAGGTTGATATAACCAACATTAAAATTTCTTGGTTATAGATATCTAGATAAATAGATTATATTACATAGTAAGTGTTTATATGAGTTTTTATGTTGTTGTGACATTAACTTATTTCTTTATGGGTGTTCTGGCATGTTTCTAGATGTTAACCTTTTACTTTAGGCTATTTATCCTAATGCCACCAAGAAAGAGGCCTAAAAGGTCACACACTAAGTATATCTATAACCGTAGTTAAATGATAATATTATTTATTATTTAACAAGTTGAATAAATATTATTCCTTCATGTGGTTTAATAATTATTCAATTTTATCTATCATATATATTCCATCACAAATTATTAGAGAGAATATTTTTTGATAAGAATACTTAATAAATATTTATTTTCTATTTAGTGAATATAATATTCATTTATTTTTAGAGAATAATAAAGTGATATTTATTTATTAAATAAATAGTCATTATTCAAGTTTTGGTAAATATTGTGTAGGAATGTTGAATAGAGTTTAATGGTGTGGTGAGAAATGATATATATTTAATATTATTTGAATAAATAATATTTAATTTAATTCATGAATTTAGAGAATATCAAGAAATAATAATAATACTATTATTATTAATATGGGTTTCTATAGGAATTAAGAAAAATAACATGGGTGCATGTTCGGTTATTATTTTATAACCCTAGTGGTATATAAAACCAATTATCTTATTTCTTTAGGGTTTATAATTCCTCTTGGTTATACACAATGACATTTGAAGAGAATTATATCGAAGCCCTAGAGATCTACCTATCCAAGAACACTCCCAAGAATAGAGATAGATCCTACACCACCACCACTATTGATTTTAGATATATCAAAGATAATCCTTCTTCAAGTGATTCTTGAGGCGATCAAAGGTAAATGACAAAAGTGTCAGGATATTCTGTGCTAGCACCTAGAGATTCCTACGACAACGTTTGAAGGTTTGTGTAACACATGTGGATCACTGCTGAAGGGAATATGATTTTTATTCCTATAATGAAATGATGGTATTACGTAGAGACATTGTAATATCCATCAACAAATAAATAATTAATCACAAGGTAATTATATAATTGTTTAAATTAATTATAAATAATATGTGATGATCTTGTGTCTTGGTTTTGGAATTAAATCATCAATTATTATTTTATTTGTTTCCATTGATCAGGGTAATTATCATCATGTAAATCTAGGATTAATCATAGATTATAAAAGAACCAAGTTGGGCATTCCCCATCCATTCTTCTACTACGCCTAAAAACTTCAATGTTTATTGATCACTATGAAACCAACATTTGAGGGTTGTTTTCTTAAGTATGACCCAATATAAATTGAGTGAGAAGCTAGTGTGGTGGAAAAATAGTAGACCTAGTCTCCTCCCTACTGATGGATGTGGTCATGATATTGATATATAGTGGAAATTATCATGAGGAGGAGGGCATGAGGTTGATTTCTTTTATGATGTATTTATGTGGTTGATATAGTCATGAGTAGGAGGGCATGAGGTTGATGTCCTTCATGAATGAGAAATTTGGAATATTGGTGACCAGGTTAGTGGAAGTTGTTTTTTTGTGGGACCTTCTAAATATTTATGGAATGTGTTATATTATAAATACTATATTATTTTGTGAGTGATGTTTGTGGTAATCTTGGGAGAGAAATTATTAACAAGTAGTTGTATGAATGTAGATGTTTATATTTTTATAATAGATGGACTAGGTTTATTTCTAATAACACATAGACTTCGATAATTTAATAGGACTACACATAATACCCGATGAGACTCGAGGATAGGAAAATGCACTAGTTGATCTTTGACATAGTTCACCTCTATGTAATTTTGGTTAGTGGGGATGCACTAATTTATTATGATCTTACTGGTAAGATTATTATGCATCCAAGATATTGACTTGGTTTTTCATCCTTACTTTATGTCCTACTAAGAATAGTTTTTTTCTCATTCCTATTATTATATATAGGTTATAAGGTCTTGTTTGGTGTGGTTTTCAAGAAACAGTGGCTTGGCAGCCAAGGTGGATAAAAGGAGCTTGGTATTTGGGGGTTGTATCATGTACCACTAACTTGTACAAGTTGTTGGGTTTTTATTACATTATTGGGATTTAGCAATTGTTTTGTTATAATTATAGTTTTCCTGCATTTGATTAAACTATATTAAATTCATGCATTTCATATTTTTATGATATTAGTTTATCATAGTTTATTATTATTAATAAATTGGTGGTTCACATTTTATTTTACAGTCTTCCGTTATATCCTTTAGAGGTAAATTCCTCCCATTTGTGAGATTTATATCCTTGATGCTAGCTGCCAACCCATGTCCTATTTAAAGTGAGACTCAGGGTCCAAATTCTGTTTCATTCTAATCTTGGGTGCAATTCTAGAGAAATTAGGTTGTGACAAAGTTTTATTAGAGAGTTTGGTTGAGTTATAGGGTGAATCTTGAAGTTAGGAACATGTGAGGTGTTTTTTGGTTAAGGAAAAACTAGGGAAACCGTGTTTGAGGTATTATAGCTCAGTCTAACTGGACTGATAATCTAGTATAGGGTGTGGTAGTTGACACATTCCTGTGCATGGAATTTGATTTTCTACTGACTAAACCAATTACTTAGAGCATTGATTGAAGGGTATAGTTAGGTTGGTACATGCATCATACAATTCTTATAACATGATTTATGAACATACTTGCTTATAATAAGGGACCTTGAAGTTCATATTCCCTAAAACCATTTTTTATTGTGATGTAATTGATTATATTGTATTTTATGATACAAGGATATCATAAAGAAAGGTTTCATTCTTTATCCACTGTATATCATAATATAAAACTATCCACATAATAAGTCTTAGTCCTATAGAAATTATAGTTTATGAATGACCACATAATAAGGCATTATATTCAATATAATTTTGTTGTATTCGATAATTATGGAAGTTTAATGATAATAGTTAACATTCGGTAAGTCTTACACATTATTTATAATTAACTAAGGCATTTCATGAGATAAAAATGGATGGAATTTTGTTGCATATATGCTTGGGTTGCATGAAATGGATAATACATGTAATCATGTGTTATAACACATGAGTAAATATGCAAGCGCTTGAGGTGCACCCTTGAGGGATCTATATAAGGAGGAAATACCCACTCGATGTGTGTGTGTGTATGCATGAAAGTCTTCCCTATCCACAATTTAAAATCCATAATCCTAAAGATATCTTCTTCTTCCACCTTTACCTAGTAAGGTATTGGCACACCATAATGAGAAGAAGAATTCCACTTGTATGATGAGTGATTTGATACTAAACCATGGATTACTCTAAAGAAGGGATGCATTTTGGATATCTATTTTTGATCTTTTTCAATCCCATAGAAGATGATGTAGTGGTAGCTTTGGTGTAAGGTACACACATGATAACTTCATTTATAGTTTATGCATAATTTCATTTATCAATCATGGTTCAATATTGGATTAGGTTTCTATAGTGATTTTATTGTGATTAATTAGTGTTGTTAGATCCTTTGAAACCCAACAATGGTAATAGATCCTCACTATTCCTTTTTATTCTTTAAATAAAATTTAGAAAAAGAATTTTACAGTTGTATTACATGTAGTATTACTATCATAAAATAAAATTCAAATATTTATTCTGGTTGGTTGAGTCATGGTTTATGATATGGGATATTGTAAGAAATATCTCAGTAAAAATCCTGCATATTTTTATTAGTCATAGTGTACAACTCTGTTCCGCCTCCGAGGTGGCGTGTTTTAGGTGATGGTGAAATGGCCTGACTAGGATCATCACCCGTCCCTTTTTCCAGAGACGGTTTCCTGTCAAATTCACCATTTCATTTGTTTCAACCCATTATGCATCATTATCCTTTAAAATGAGGTTGGATTAACCCCGTGAGGACTAGGAAATTCACCCCTTTCTCATTATGAAGGAGGTGACATAGTCAAATGGTCTTAGCGGGAAATTGCAAGGGGTAAGTACTTGTGTAATCAGTCGTCCTTAGATATAACTTCCTCAGATGGTATCCAATGAGTTTATTCGTGGAGCTAGAAACACTAAACAAACCTGGTATCCATGATTCATGGACCATATTTCCAAAGGCAGGTGCTCGTTGATTGATAATTCATCCAATGACACTTAAGGACTCAATTGGTTGAGAGGATGAGAAGTCAGACTCACCACACCCTTCTGGGAGAGGATCATTGCCAATTCCAGGGCTCTATTATAGATTTAAGTCATGTTCATATGTTTGTGAATCCTTGGTTCATTCTCGAAGAGTGAGCCATAGGCTACCCTTGATTTGTAGAGTTGTCATAGGCATGCATATATTTGATGCTATAGAGGTACTGCTGACTTGAGCCATACAATAAGGTTCTCTAGAGTTTATCTTCATCTAGGGGGGATGAAAGGTGATTTAATGTTGGGATTGGACCCATAATATGGGTTTCCTATGTATCATTGGAAGAGGAATCAGAACCCAAGTAGTTCAGAATTATGTGGGGATTATACATGGAGGCTGCCCATTTAAGGAGACATGATTGGGTGGAACCTTTATGGGAGGGAACCCTTTTGAGCTTGGACCTTCAAGTAGGCGTACTAAACATTCTAGTTTGATCAGGAATTAGAGTTCTCATAGTTTAGAATGTGTGGATGTTTTAATCATCACAAACCTCTAATCCCACAAGAGTCATGCTCGGTGTGAGAAACAAGAGGATGTGAAATGTTCAATAAAGCACATGCTACCTCTCCTACTGGTGGGAGAGGGAGAGCTTACGGTAGAAGAGGTCGGGGTGCCGGTTGGTGAGGGCACAAAGTGATGAACCTTTTAACGTGAAAGGACATTAAAGTTCATGCAGCTCACCCTCAGAATATTGGGGACTTACCTCAGTGGGAGAGCCCCAAAATACATTCTGGGAAGGGGAGAAGTTTCATCCTCATCAAAAGGAGAAGCAAACATAACTACTTCGATTGATCACTATTCCTCATTGAATGGAAAAGAAAGTGATCAACCTTAATCCCTAGAACGGGGAGATTCATGTTGGCATCCCATGGTAGGACTCCAGGTTACCATGGGAATGTAGACCCATAGACATTCCCGAAGTCTGAACCATTGTGGGGAGAGCTTTTGTGAATTTTCTTCCCATGGGTATGTAGACTCAAAGGGACACACTGATGCACCCGATGGTCTAATCATACAGGTCCAGTGGATTTGGAGGATGCTTTGGCTTGATGCTGGAGGACTGGTTTGTGGAGAGATTATGGAGGATTGGAAGGTAATGGCGGAGTGAGGTTGGAACTGGAGGAAATAATACCTGAAGATACCCTATTCTGCATACTGATTTCTTATACGAGATAGGGGAAGCTCCACATACCATAGTGGTATTCAGGTAGAGGGGTCATCTGCGTACTGATGCGGTATGCGGGCATAGGTATAGACGACCACATACCATAGTGGTACGTGGACCATCACACCACTTTGGGTTCCATCTGCGTACTGATGCAGTACGCGGTGCTGAGTTCAGTCCGCATAGTGGTACTCTATGTAGAGAACCATATTGAAGGAGGGTTTGAGGGATTATCATTCATGGGAAGTTCATCTGTAATAATTATATGGTTCTCGGTTCCACCATTTAGGTTCACAGTTCTCTTTTTATTATTAAGTTCCCTCTTTTTATGGTTCACGGCCGGCTGCACTTGTGGAGAGTGTGGTTCAAAATTTGGGCTTCACCGATGAATCAAGTCTGAAGTCAGAATCTTCTATGAACTCTTTCTCCCAACCTTTGGGTTCCCTTCAAGATTTCCTCATCCATCCCATCCTTTTTTCTCTGAATTCATTCTGTGCTCTTTTTATAGAGTTTCGGGGAAATCGTATCTATGGGCATGCAACACCATTTGCAGTGGCCCATGAAGAGATATCCTAACCCATAGAAGACTCGGTAAACCAGGGTTTTTGGAGGTTACGGTTTGCGATAATAGTTCACAGAGCCCTGTTGATTCGCTTTGTCTATGAACTGATGAGTACGCGGGATGGTACATGGATGACCTTTGCACGCAAGATTCCTTCAGCGATGTGGTTCATGGTCCACTAGGTTCGTTGGCCATCACTATGTGGAACATCACATCGCAGATCGTTCCGGGTACCTAGTGGTTCACGATGTAGGTGGTCCATGAACCTTTCCTGGTGATGGTACGTGGACCTTTTGAAATTCTTGGAAAACTTTAATTCCTTCAAGTTTCTTCTAAAATTTGCAACTCAATTTGAGTCCATTCACCTTGATAGACTTGTAGGAATACTTTCTTCCTTATGCAAAGTGATTGTGGGGGTATTTCTTTCCCTTGGAATAATTTTCAGGACCCTTCAAATTTCTCCCATCGGAATGGGGTCCGTTCGGAATGAAAAGGGGACTATAATAATGTAGAAGAGGTCATGAACTGAAATGGTTTATGGTAGAAAATATGGGACTGGTAGGAGGGGAACACACCTATATATATGGGCCCATTCCATTTTTCTTTTACCGTTTCTCGCCGAGAAAAGTTCTCTCAACTTCCCCTGACTTCCTCTACATTTTCGTACCATGATCCTTGCAAAAATCCCATTCGCGAACTGCTTTGTACATACCAAGAACTGATCTTTTTACCATTTATTTGTCTTTGAACCATATTTTGGGTTCTGTGAATGGAATTATGGAACTTTAAAATTAAAATTCATATTCTGCATATGAGAACACTATAATGCTTGTGTGTCTGTATACCAGGCTTGGATTGGTGAACCGAACTTTAAGAATTATTAATCTGAACTTAAAATTTTAATCCAAAAACTTCTGACCATGAACTTAATCGAGGCCTAGGTTCATGGTATCCACCTTCCACAAACCCTTTTGTTCACCGACCAACTATCCACAGGCCAACACATCATGTATGGTTCGTATACCATGGATGTACATGGTTAAATTCATCCACGTACCATAGCCATAGGCGGAGTTGCTTCCACACATCATGCAGTATGCAGAATGCGACTTCCATGTACTGTTTGCAGAAACAGTATGCAGAACTTTATGCAGACATATTTTAAGTCATTTATCCATTCTTCTATAGCCTTTATCCAATAATTTTTTATTGTAATTACTTTTTATCGGCTTCTAGATCTTCCTATGTAGGCTACAATGGTTGCTTCATAGGTTGCGATAAAACGATGAAGACAAGGGAAAACATAGAGGGGAATAGTGAGGATAATATTTGAGCCTACATCATTCCCCATGAAAACTGCTTAAAGGATTTATTGATGCTATAGATCCTATATTATCCGCTATCAATACAAATTCCACTTTATGAATTTTCTCTCCCTGATGAAGTTCCTCTTCCGTTGGCAGACCCTGATATACCTTTCATCCTTTTAGAAGCACCACAAGGACATGACCGTGCCTACATTTCCCTAATAGAATAAGTTATCACCACTTCAATTTGGGATAATGTCTTTATAATAGGAGGCTCGATATGGAATCAGGGCAATTTTGGGGATCACAATGCTATCCCGAGGCTAAGCACCTGAGAGTACCCATCCATTATCAATATCTCCCAAGAAAACCCTAACGACAGGTGGAGAACCAAGTGGGATCTGTGGGCCGGAGGATGTTTCTTTGATGAATGGGCCTGAGCATTCTGGGTACATCATACCTGCTTAGAGTCCCCCAACCAGTTGGAGGCAGTGGGCTTGTATCAGGCAGCCTAGGTTTCTTAGTTTTTAGTCTTCTCCTCATGTGAAATACTTCATGAATTTTTGAGCCACTGGTGTTCAAGAAACAACACCTTTCACTTATTTCATGGGGAGGTGGGAATCAGCTTATGGGATATCCACCAGCTTGGAGGACTTGGAGAAATATACGACGAGTTTCTCCCAGCGGCCGCTACTTGGAATGACACTGACCATGTATCCCCTTTGACAAGGAGTTTATTGGTCACAATAGAGGGATTACTTGATCATCCCCTCAAGGATTTCTCTATTATCCCATTTGAGGAATGGATAGGGTTATTCTTGTAGGCAAACAGACCCAAGATGAGGACTCACTACAGTTGAACTCATCCATACCTTCAGTCCCTCTAGAGTCTAGGGTCATATTGTGCTACCTTTGAATCAGGACGATATACCACAAGGGGATATGATCTTCAACCAGACATATCACCTACACTTATATTAGCAGGTTTCTTTGCCATGTTTTTGAGTGGATGGATTTTCCCATCCCGTGATGTCTATACTGAGGTTTAGGCCTGTACTTTGATGATGGAGGCCACGTTGGTAGAGGGTCAACCTATTAATTTGGCCATTCCTACTCTCTCCTGGCTTTATAAATTGTTGGGACAAATACAGAAAGGTAGGCCCCCAAATCATCTCAGCGGACTGTTTCAATTTATGTATGGGTGGATGGCAGAACACTTCCCCTATTATGAATACCGACATACTAAAAAGGTTCCTCATTCTGACTTTTAATCTACCCTTCTCAAGATTATCTCTGTTCGTCCTAAGACTCTAAGCGTTATTGATGCGATCAGGCTGTTGAATGACGCTTCTAGTTTCTCATTTACATCACATCCTACCCCTCATGGGTTGTTAAGAGGTGACAAGGGTGGTTATTTTGAGGAATACTCAACCCTCATCACACTTCAGTATGGGGTTCTCTCTACTCGTATAGATTGAGTAGTCATTTTTGAGCCATACCTACACTATCGGTTTGCCGGGCAATTCAGATGCCTTCAACAAGCTGCACTTCTTCCTACTTCTCAGTTAAGGGGAGAGTCTCATCCCATAGTTCTTTTCCATTTATAGCTTATGATGATGCATGAAGGTTCCACTATGGAAGTTATCATACCAAATACAATGGAATCCACATTCCTATCATTGGAATATGCCCAACTATGGGTGGACTGCTACCCCGATAGGGTGCTGAGAGAACCAGTTCGGTGGGTGCAGAAACCTTTAACCATTTCCTACCCCATCCTTACCCCAACGACAGTGCCACACATTCTTTATATTGTAAAGAGTATGATAGCTTCACCTTCTACTCCTGTCCCTACAACAACCACGATGGATACACCACATGTTCCTACCCTTGTAGTAAGAAGACGCTCAATTCACCATCAAAATCATCTGGGAGGGGCTTTATCGGTACAACCTATCTCAATGGGGAGGGATTCAGACTATTCCCCTTCTGAAGACACTACTCAAGACCTTAATGATGATGGCACCAGCAGAGTATCATCATCCACCCCAGAAGATGCGGCTAGTCCTCTGCATCCGGCTCTAGCGGTTGAACCATCTAAGGGAAAAGAGAGTCCTCCATCTTGGATGACCGATCTTAGATCTTTTCCCACTTCTGTGATGAAACTTACTACTTATAAACATGTTTTAGAGGAGGATAATTAAAGTACTGGTGCCACAGGGAGGCACCAGGTAGTGAAAAAGTAGGCATGATGCCAGTTATGTGCTCTTGCCACAGAGACACCTATGTCCAATTTTGCTGACATGACTGACAATTTTCAGTGATTATTCACCGAGACGAGTTTCAATGGATTTTATTATAATTAATCACACCTCCTCATCTAAAAAATCTTCATAGCTTGAGAATACCTTTCCTCCTATGAGGAAAAGCTTACCGAGTTCAATTCTTTCCATCACCAGGTGGTGACCTTCCGAGATGTTTCATAAGAATTCTATCATCTAACGGTCGAGGAGGCAAAGGATCGTGATTTAGTGGACACCCAAAAGGAATAGATGTGGGTGTGAGAGGACCATTAAACAAGGTTAAGGGATCAACTATCCTCTTCACATACTAACTATGAATACATCTAGAAGAAAGGTCAGGACCTTAAAGTCATTCTGGAGCAGGTGCATCCGATGGTCAAGGCCGAAACAGAAGAGAGAGATTATTTGGAGGAAACTATGGACGGTTCATGGAAATCAATTTCCATAATTATAGAAAGGGAGAACCAAGCCTTATTGTAGTTCTATCCCAAATCATGATATGTACTCTTCCCTGTTTTTTTGATAATTTGGAGAGACTCCGAATTGGGGACACTTTTCCTTTCTTGTTGAACTTAATGAAACTAATTTTATGTTTAAAATAATTTTTCTTTCCATTTTCCCATCATTTAAATTGATCATAATCAATAATATAAACATCATTTCAATCAGGTATTAACTTTAAACCATGATTAGTAAACTAAAATAACCGAATCAGGCTATAATTTTTGCCTGAGCTGTGGGACTCAGCGAGCGTAGTTTGACTAGTGCTGAGGTTTTATGGAACACATCATGAAATTTTGTGTCTTTTTCATTATTAACCTATTTTTTTCTAATACTATTAAACACGGGCTTAGCGGGAATAAGTTGAATTTTTCTTAGGCCTCCCTTTGCGGGTTTTCGACATAACAAACTATACACCTTTTTGATGGCTCAATGTTTTTTAACGAACTGATACTTGAATTTTACCCAGAGGTTCCATCTACAGATTTTCCATCTGGAAAGTTTGGTTTTTTTGCAGGCAGTTCATAGTCCTCCTAATAAAAATTATTACTGATGTTTTAGATCAAACATATTTGACCAAACTTAATGGGGCAGGGCCCTAATTCGGGACCGTCAGCCGAGAATGTTCCAATATTCTTCAGACATAGATTAGGGATTTTTCTTGACCCTAAATTTGTGAGTATTGTACATGAATAAGGCCCAGGAGATGTTTTTAGCCGTAAAAAGGTAGGAGAGGACTCTTCTTGGGATGAATTTTCCTTTGATTGATGACCATTATGTAGGCGACATATGTAGAGCCACCGGGGCATGATGCGCACAGTCAATCAAAGGTTTCTGTAGGACACTGGCCTTCCATCTTCGACGGACTTGGTAGGATTTTCAACACTTTGAATTTATTTTAATATTGGGATCCATAGTGGGTGGATGGCCTGAGTAGTGGTGTCTGAAAACATCAGGGACATTTAAGTCGACTTTGAGGGGGAAACTATTCCCAAATGGTTCTTACTTATGTGAGGGAGAGTTGGTGAATGGTCAGTTCAGTTATATGTCTTTTTTATGTCAGTGACATTTGGAAAGAAGAAGTTATGTAAGCCGTTATCTAGAATTTTTCCAAATCTGGGGGTGTGATAGGACATGGATGTCATTTGAACATACAAAATCTAGAAAGGACTTCCTAAGAACGAATTTTCCTTTGATTAATAGCCATTGTTTAGGCGATATATGCAGAGCCTCTGCAGAATGATGTACATAGTCAAAAATGGTGTCTGTAGGACATTGGCCTTATGTATTCGATGGCTATGAAGGATTATAGAGATTGGGAACTTTTTGAATACGGTATGTGATATTCAAAAAGGGGTTCACCTAAACACGAAAAGGGGAATTTTAACTAAACTTCTTCAGGGGAAACCCAGAAATGAGTGGGGGAAATCTTCTTTTGTATGCGGATCAACTTCACACATATGGATGGGGTATCTTTAGAAACCTCAAAAGGGACCAGAGATGAATCAGGCCCGCATGTTATGATATATCTAGGATGTTTATAGGGAGGAAAAATGTAAACCATGAATTTTAGGGCCCTTGAATCAGGAATAATGGAATGAGGCTTGGAATCCATTGGGCATACTGAGATAGGAGTGGAATCTCCTAGGGACAAATTTTACTTTGATTAATGGACATTGTTTTGTGGGCAACATATACAGATCCATCGGGGCATTATGCGAATATCCAAAAAAGGTGTCCGTAGGACACTAGCCTTCCATCTCAGATGGACTTGAATGATTATGGGGATTCAATATTGATCAGATCATGGAGTTTGGGGTACGACAGGAGTGTATCCAGATACATTGAGGACATTCAGGCTATAATTTACTCATGGAATCAGGTGTCCCTTACATAGATATGACTCATATACATGGTGAGGCATTCGTCCCATACATGGGGTATCCTGTCATTTAATGTCTTATGGCCAGGACACAAGGTTCCTTACAGGGGAAGGAACCATGACATGCCTTTTAGGGTCATGCTTATAGGACCAAATTCATGGACTGTTTTACCATAATGTCATGGTGGATCTCTTGATAAGGTCTCTAAGATCACCTAAGCTATGATCGGTGTGAGAAACAAGGGATTACGAGGATTCTAGTTCATTTAATAATAATATAAAAATCAATATTAGATGGAAATTTAGGCTTAAACCATTTCTATACAGTTTAACGTCATACAACAAGGATGATTTTGGCCTTACAGTTTAATGTCGTGCAGTGAGGACATGATGTTGTGCAGTTTAGAGTCATGCAGTGAGAACGCTTATGCTGTCATAAAGATCTTTAATAGTTTTGAGTTAATCACAATCAGGATGTTCTGACGTTTCTTAAATGTGAGTGATGATAGAAGGTGTAAACCATAGTCTCGGGGGAAACTTGAATCAGGAGGGATGACATGGGGCTTGGAACCCATTGAGAATACTGAGATAGGATAAGACTCTCTTGGGGAAAATGTTTTCTCTGATTGACATCCATTTTTGTGGGAAACATATGCAGAGCCACTGGGGCATGATGTGCATAGTCAAACAAAGTTGTTCCCAGGACACTGACCTTGCATCTGAGATAAAATTGAAGGATTATGGGGATCCAAGTTTTCCTAGGGTATAGAGTTTGACAAATGGGAAAGATGTTTCTGGGAACATATAGAATACCCAGGTCATGATTAACTATAAACTACTGGAGCTTCCACATAGGTCTGACTCATATGTATAGGGGGAAGCAAGATCTTTAGACTTCTCATGAGTGAGGGGCATGTGCGAGATCTCGTGAAACTAAGAGATGGGCCACACATAACTCTTGAAGAATTTTTCAGTTTATTATCATGCGATTAGGGCCTTTCATGGACTCCCTGTACAAGTCTAACCAACGTACATGGAAAGGGGCATTTTTTTATGGTGGCTGGATCGGGATGTCAAATCCGAGAATCACTATGTATCTTGCATGGCCATGAATCAATCCATACATAGTTTTGAAAGTTCCCTGTACCGATTTGGATCGGTCTATGTGTGAGTACATGTGAGGGAATTTTTTTGATGATGGATGGGCTAAGATGCCAAATCCAGGTGTCACTATATATCCAGAAAGGGTAGGAATCAAGAAATACATAGTTCTAAACGTTCCCTGTATTGATCTGGCTCACTATAGGGGTGGGGGAATTTTCGTTCTATCCATCACAGTTTCCAGGTCAACCATGTTACTCTATAGTTTTATTTTGTAAGAGATTCCCTACCACTAATCCTAAGATCATGTGATTTACACTCAATTTGATAAACAAGGAGTGATAAGGGTTTACCTTACAAATATGGGGAGATAGAGGGCATGATGGAGGCATTTTTTTTGGTGGGGGCTAGGACAAGACCGAGGATCAAGGTGTCGCTACGTATCCTACGAGGGAAGGAATCAAGACACACGTAGTTATGTAAGAGATCATGCAGTTTATTATCATGCAATTAGGATGATTTGTACCATGTAGTTTAACGTCTTACAATGAGTAAATGATTCACAGTTTAATGTCATGTTTCATGGATGAGTTCCTTACAGTTTAACATCATGTGGAAAGGACAATGACTCATAGTTTAGGGTCATAGATTTTGGACCGTAAAAAAGGAATTCATGATATTATTACTCATAGTTTAAGGTCTTAGAGTTTGGACCATGACATGGGATATTATAACTCGTAATTTAGGGTCATAGAGCTTGTACCATAACTGGGTTACTATAACTCATAGTTTAGGTTCATCGATCTTAGACCATGGTTGGGCGTATTCTATTACGCGAAGTACTTCTTCATAAATTTTTCATTTGTGGGAGCTGTGATGAGCTATCTGTCCATTGATATTAGGGAATATGCTTCATTGGAATAGAATCTATGTATGATATATGGTACTTCCCACTTTGGTTCAAGCTTTGGGGGATTCTTCCCAAGTATCATCGGGGTTCTAAAGACTAACACCATTTTTACTTTGAGAAAATATTGAAGGTGAACCATTTTGTTGAAGGCTCATGTGATCCGATTTTGGTAGATTTCCAAATGGTGTAAAGTGTGCAGCCTTTTTTCATCTAGATTTTCCAAATCATAAAACCATCTTTGGGATTTCTCATGCATGGAAATTTGTTCACAAATGTCCACACAAAGTGATGGCAATTGGATTTTGATAGGCAACACTACCTCTGCATCGTATACTAGTGAGTATAGGGTTGGTTGGGTGGAGGTACGGGTCGTGGTTCAGTAATCCCACAAATCATGAAGAAGCTTGTCTGACCACAATTTCTTATCCTTATCAACCATCTTTTAGAGTATATTGGACAAGGTCTTGTTGAAAGCCTCTATCTACCCATTTTCCACCGCGTGGTAGTGGGAAGAATGATTGGCTTTGATTTCATACTCCTAGTATAACTTTTCCAACTCAGTAGAGCAGAAGTTGGTACCGTTGTTCGTCAGTATTGTATGGGGGATACCAAATCCGGTAATGATGTTGGCCTTCAATGTAACGTCCCAACCCCAGTTACACAGAGTCGGTGCATTATCACGTAACATTGACATGATAACAAAAGATCAAGTCTCGAAATACCGATTAGTTTAGTAGCCTTGTAAACATTATATACATTAATAAATGTTACATTACATCATAAAGTGAAAAAATACAATAACATAGTCTCTATAGTCCACACCCATATCCCCTTCAGACTATCCCTGCAGGTCAGTCATAAAATATTTCTTCACATCCTGGGAAAAATAAAACATTGAAAGGGGTGAGCTCAGATGCTCATTAAGGATAACAATATAGAAAAAGCTTTCATAAATAAACATAAACATTTAAGACAATGTATAACTAAAACAAAAGCCTTTTAAACTTGAAATTCAACATAATATGGAAAAAGTAAAATGAGATAATGCCATTTACTTATTCACATGGATATTCTAAAGGTTGAATAATCACATGCAATATCAATAACCACTTTTATAATGATAGAATGCATAATTCCAGACTATCATAACTACGTAGCCAAGGCCTCATGCCAAGACTACAAATAAGATTTTGTCAAGGCCTCGTGCCAAGACACTAGTTTATCTCATGAGACCTACCGATGCATCAATGAGCTATAGCGGGCTCCACCCGTCACTTATTAAGTCCAATTCATTCCTCATATGAATAGGTTTAAACATATCATAAACCATAACATAATCGTATCACATAAAACATGCATAAAGGAAACATAAAATTTCCACATTTCAATTACAAGATATCAATAAAACACATTGATATAATAAAAACATTATAAAAACAAATTTCAATACCAAAATAAAAGAAAAGTAAAACATGGTATTTATTTTTCATTTTTTAAAAAAGTTATGGCTTGTAGAGGAAGCCGAAACTCAAATAATGGTCACGGCGGCGAAGAAGTCGTTGTCGCCGCATACGCACGACAAAAAAACATTGATTTTTGTCGTTTAGTAAAATGATTCGTATAAAAAGATTCCTTTTAAATAAAAGTAAAAGTCAAAGGGGTTTATACACCATATAAAATAAAGTTGTGTACAAAACAAAATATGCCTCAATGAAAGGAGATTGTGACTAAGTCCCTTACCTCATGTCTGACTTGACTCGATCGTTCTTTAACCTCCTGAATAATAAACTAGAGTTAATTTATACTTGATTAAGAACCTTTTTCAAGTTCATTATTCCTTTTATATCACTTATTACCATGTTACAAACATTATGTAATTATTTAAGTTAATAACGGTCGTTTTGTCGATCTTTGGTACTTGAGTCAAAAATAAACTTCTTATAATTACAAGTTGTTCATGTGGTAAAATATCCATTATATATAGAATTATATTCATGATTTAGATATCATATATATCATACATATCCAGTATATACATTCATTTATAACATTATATAACATTTGGAGGTAAGAAATGAAATGCACCGTTCATGGAGACGGTAAGCCGTACGTACGCATGAACACTACTTTCATTTCTATTTCATATTTAATGGAATGAAATCATAATGATATAAAGGTATATTAGGATTCCAGTATAATATCATATATAATATCATTTAATCCATCCATTATACGACCCACATATGGCATTGACGATTCAAATCACTTAGAGGGGGCGATAGTCCGCACTTCCTAAAATGAAATTATCGCGTTTACCCATAATGGAAGTCATAAAGGTATTAAATAAATGAAAAATACAGAATCATAAGGAATAAATAAACATAATATATATCATATATAAATATATTGACATCTTAATGGCCACCATGATAGGTGTTAAATTAAGATTGAACAATCATCATTTTGTGAGGCAGTAATTCACCACCCACAGAAACAATATGTTCTTTAACCATTAGAGGAAGGTGTGTGTAAGTGTAAATCAAATAATTATCATAAAAAAATCCTAGTATATTGAATATACTGGTGTTATTACAAAAGAAAGTAATAAAAAGAGTTTAAGGGGTTGAAGAAGCAAAATAAAACAAAAGAACATAAGAGAAGATAATACCTTAAAATCGGGTAACTCTTTTTGATTTGAGACAAAGACTTCCTTGGGAAGACTTCTGCCCAAAGTGAGGCTTCTAGGAGTAATATAGGTAAGTTGAGAGAGTATTTTTGGAATAGGTTAGCCAAGACAAGTGGATTTTATGGTGTGAATAAGGTGGTAGAGGTGGGGGCCTTTTATAAGAGGAGATGAGGGGCACTCTTGGAAAGTCATGAAATGTTACATTATTATGAAATGATTTTAGGATTTCAAAGGTCCCACAATTATATATTTCTAGGATAAGGTGATAAGGGTTCGAAATATACTCATCCAATAGGTTTTTTACAAGTTTAAGTCTTATATTTTACATTATCTTTTCATTTTATTTAAATCGTTAATTAATGAGGTAATCGCTGCATCATCATGGTGTCATAAATAAATTTATTTATTTGATGCATAAAAATTATAAAAAAATTACCATGATGTAGGAAATACTTTTAGATTTCTAATGAATATTTATAGTCTAAAAGTTAACTTCTATAACCCTATGTAATAATTTTTTTAGTAAAACAACACATGTTTGTGACAATTTTATTTTTACTTTAAATAAAAAGTTATTAATGTCATTTTCTTACCCAAGTGGATCCATGGGGTCCCCAAGTTGACCCATGGATTTTCTTGGTCGTCCATGACTCATCCAATAAGGTTAAGACAAGTGTAAAGGTAATTTCATATTATTATAACATTATATTTACCTTAAATTACACTAATTACCTTTAATCGCGATTAATAGAACTTAAAAGTTACTATTCACCAAAAAATATTTTAATCCCATTGAACCATATTTTACTTCCTAATGAAAATGATGTATGTCGGATTTTTGAAATTCACATCACAGAGGTGGTAAAATTTCATTTAAACAAAAAATCAGTTTTTTAACTACCACTTAGTGGTTTCACTATTCATCAAAATTGATATTTTTCAGAAAAATATCAAAAATTCACTCTAATCTATATTTGATATTAAAAATTCAAAAATTATTTCCATTTTACCAATTTCAAAACATAAAAGTTGCATTAATTATTTTTATATTTAATTCCCGCTGTCAAAACAAATAACGTGTTTTTAAGAAACAATATCTATCAAAAGATTGACACTCGTTTATGTCCAATTTCAAAGTGAAATTAATTATAATGACCACCATTGGATAAAATGGAAAAATTATATTCTAATTATACTTTAAAACCACTCAATAGTATAATTTATCACTATAAATTATTTTCACTAAAAAAGTTGTTTTTAAGTATTTTTCACTATTCATCGAAAATTGGAAGTTCTCAGAAAAACACCAAAAATTCAACATAGGATAATTTCGATATTCCAAATCCAAAAATGAAGTCCATTTTGAAATATAAAATTTATATAATTTTAAAAAGTCGGTATTACTATTCATAACGACTACTTTGATTGGTCGCGGTGTGTTAGAATCTCGAACTTGCGTACAATGTAAGCTATTGCATTATTGAAAGAGAAGTGTATCATGGAAGCTTGGGGTGTTACATTCTACCCTCCTTAAATAAATTGCATCCTCGAAATTTGAAATTGTTCTTCAAAAATAAAAGGTTGAAAGTAGAAAATACCTTTGTGGAAAACCCATATCGGAAATAGGGTTAATAAAATTTAGTCTTAATAAGAGGGAATGAGAAATGAAAAAGTCACCACCAAATTATGATCTCGATTAGGAGAACATTGGTGGAAATTAGAGACATATAATTGGAGGAAAAACGTAAATATTTGTAGGGAGTGATTGTGGTCATCAATCACAAACAAGTGTAAAATTGAGGGCCTCAAAGCCTTCAATCTATGGTGATTTAAAATATCATCAGTTCAAAAAAACATAAGGTGTTAGGATAACAAATTTTTTTAATATCCCTTTCCTAAAGTTTAAGTATAAATTTATTCATAGAATAAGAGAGAGGTATATATATATACATACTTGACAAGTAGAGTTTCAACCGTCAACTAATTTCTACCACAAACTCATCTTTCCCTCAAAAAGATAATAGAACTCAAAAAATATTATATTTATCCTAATCGTACAAGCTTACAAATATTAACACATACCATTTAGATTAGGAAAACTATTTTTTAATAACCAGGGACTTCCTTTAGGCTAGTGGTAGGTAATAAAGGCCTGTCGCACTATGGTTGTGGGTTTGATTCCTGTAGCTTTGTCCGACGCAACGGGTTATTCCCCAACCTGCAGGTTGTCCTTTTCCTAAAACTATAGTATTATAATATTCCAAAAATAATATTCAGAAATGTTTTAACCTTAAACAATACTATCCAAAGTTCAAAATAATCCATTCCAACCTTTTTAGTTATCCAAAATACCTCTGTCTAGACTTTCTCTAAAAGGTCTCTAAATTCCAAAATCAATTGTAACATCAGATTCCACAAACAAAGTAAAGTTTCTCTTATTGTCACATAATAAAAATATGATTACCTTCATCATATTAAAACCTTAATGAAAACAACATGTACTACAGTACAATACTTATATATATCACATTATTCTTATAACCAGAATATAATCCTTGAGTCCAAAAGCACCAATACATTAATTATTCCACTTCAACTGTAGTAACAACATAAGATTGGCATTGATCCCTTGGCCTTTTCTGAGGTAAGTTTCCCTGACGCTTAGGACATTCATTTTCATAATGCCTCATTTCCCTACAATTGTAGCATTCAACATTGATATCCTCTTTCTTTCCCTTGCAATCACGAGCCTGGTGACCTTTTTCTCCACATTTATAACAAACTCCCATTCCTTTTAGGAAAGTACCAGGGTGATTCTTATAATAATTATCTCATAATGGAAAATCCTTCTTTCCCTTTTTCCCTTTATCTGTCTCTTGTTCCACCATTCTCTTCTTCTCTTGCTTTACTTTATTGTCATAAGATTTAGATAATTCCTTTTCTGTCTTGATAGCACATGAGACAATATCTTTGTATGACGAGAAATATTGTGAGACTAAGGATTAACAGATAAAAGGTTTTAACCCATCAAAGAAATGATCAATCTTACTTCTTGGGTTACATATATAATCTGCTGTATGCCTCACTAACCTTGTAAAGTTAGCTTCATACTTTGCGACATTCTCATCCTCCTTTTGTCTCAAACTCAGAAATTGATTTTCCATATCTGCTCGATGGTCATGTGGAAAGTATTTTTCTAAGAAAATTTCCTTAAAATACCTACATTCCATACTTGATACTTCTTCATCTTCCTTTGTGTTTTGAATCAGCGACCACCATTGATCGAAATCTGCAGTGAGGCGGTAAACTGCCATGACAACTTTCTCCCTTTCACTACTCCCCAAGGCGTGGAATATTTTCTCTAAGGAGTTTATCCATTGCTCAGCTAATAATGAATTTATACCCCCATTAAATGTTGGCGGTTGTTTCCTCATGAAATGATCTAACATTGATCCTCCATATTGTGGATCAGGGTTCTCCATACGAGTAAGGTTATTATTCATAACCTGAGTGAGTTGTCCTAGTATGGTGATAAGTTGATCAACAGCAGTTGTATCACCAGCTCCACTATAATTATCTTGAGCAGGAGGGAAATCCCTACATTGAGTGCGTGCATTGATACGGTTTCCATTCCTTCCACTAGGCGCTATTTCTAAACAATGTCATAAACAAGATTAGTTTATGAATCGAAATACATAATAACAAACTTGCAAAACACCTAACATAAATTGAACAGTTTATGGATATAATCCATAATCATAAAAATGTTTTTCTTTATGGAAGTATATACTCATAAACCTTTAATAATGGTTTCTAAATAAAATGAGAATTATCCTAAGCATATCCCCCAGGAGTGTCGTAACCAAGAGTGCAGCATGGCCCGTTGTTGTGCACCAGTTCCCGTTCGAGTCTAGCTCAAAGCGGTGTTTTTGGGTTTTACCCCTAGGTACATCTGTGCCATAGCCGCCTATACCTACTCGTATCCAGACAGGGATTTATTGCTCGGAAAACTCACAAAATCTCTATAATACCAAAATTCTAGGAAGTTCTTCTATACTAATCCTCAAAGTCTATCTTAGGGCTATGTGCTCTAATCAGAGTTTATCTAAATCTAGCTTCCAAGGTTAGTACTAAGCTGCCTCTGATACCAACTGTAATTCCCTGACCCTAGTTACCCAGAGTCGGTGCATTATCATGTAACATTGGCATGATCACAAAAGATCAAGTCTCAAAAGACCGATTAGTTTAGTAGCCTTGGAAACACTAGATACATTCATAAATGTTACATTACATCATAAAGTGAAAAACTACAATAACATAGTCTCCATAGTCCACACCCATATCCCCTTCAGACTATCCCTTCAGGTCATTCCTAAAATATTTCTTCACATCCTAGGAAAAATAAAACATTGAAAGGGGTGAGCTCAGATGCTCAGTAAGGATAACAATAT
The DNA here is from genome assembly GCA_963277665.1 of Viscum album. NCBI lineage: Eukaryota > Viridiplantae > Streptophyta > Magnoliopsida > Santalales > Viscaceae > Viscum > Viscum album. The sequence goes on from OY728144.1 coordinate 293,534,069, forward strand.
AGCGGAATCTTTCATAAATAAACATAAACATTTAAGGCAATGTATAACTAGAACAAAAGCCTTTTAAACTTGAACTTCAACATAATATGGCAAAAGTAAAATGAGATAATTCCATTTAATTATTCACAAGGATATTCTACTGGTCGAATAATCACATGAAATATCAATAACCACTTTCATAATGATGGAATGCATAATTCCAGACTATCATAACCACGTATCCAAGGCCTCGTGCCAAGACTACAAATAAGATTTTGTCAAGGCCTCGTTCCAAGACACTTGTTTGTCTCATGAGACCTTCCGATGCATCGAGGAGATATAGTGGGCTCCACCTGTCACTTATTAAGTCCAATGCATTCCTCATATGAACAGGTTTAAACATATCATAAACCATAACATAATCGTATCACATAAAACATGCATAAAGGGAACATAACATTTCCACATTTCAATAAAAAGATATCAATACAACACATTGATATAATACAAACATTATCAAAACCATTTTCAATAACGAAATAAAAGAAAAGTAAAACATGGTATTTATTTTTAATTTTTTTAAAAAAAGTTAAGGCTTGTAGAGGAAGCCGAAACTCAAATAATGGTCACGGTGGCGGAGAAGTCGTTGTCGCCGCATATGTACGACAAAAAAACATTCATTTTTGTCATTTAGTAAAATTATTCGTATAAAAATATTCCTTTTGAAAAAAAGTAAAAGTCAAAGGGGTTTATACACCGTATAAAAGAAAGTTGTGTATAAAACAAAATACGCCTCAATGAAAGGAGATTGAGACGAAGTCCCTTACCTCGTGTCCGACTTGACTCGATCATTCTTTAACCTCCTGAATAATAAAATAAAGTTAATTTATACTTTCTTAAGAACCTTTTTAAAGTTTATTATTCATTTTATATCACTTATTACCATGTTATGAACATTATGTAATTATTTAAGTTAATAATGGTCGTTTTTTCAATCTTTGGTACTTGAGTCAAAAATAAACTTCTTATAATTACAAGTTGTTCATGTGGTAAAATATCCATTATATATAGAATTATATTCATGATTTATATATCATATATATCATACATATCCAGTATATACATTCATTTATAACATTACATAACATTTAGAGGTAAGAAATGAAATGCACCGTTCATGGAGACGGTAAGCCGTACGTACGCATGAACACTACTTTCATTTCTATTTCATATTTAATGGAATGAAATAATAATTATATAAAGGTATATTATAATTCCAGTATAATATCATATATAATATCATTTACTCCATCCATTATACGACCCACATATGACATTGACGATTCAAATCACTTTGAGGGGGCGGTAGTCCGCACTTCCTAAAATGAAATTATCGCGTTTACCCATAATGGAAGTCATAAAGGTATGCCATAAATGAAAAATACAGAATAATAAGGAATAAATAAACATAATATATATCATATATAAATATAGTGACATCTTAATGTCCACCATGATAGTTGTTAAATGAAGATTGAACAATCATCGTTTCGTGAGGCAGTAATTCACCACCCAGAGAAACAGTATGTTCTTTAACCATTAGATGAAGGTGTGTGTAAGTGTAAATCAAATAATTCTCATAAAAACATCCTATTATATTGCATATACTGTTGTTATTACAAAATAAAGGAATAAAAAGAGTTTAAGGGGTTAAAGAAGCAAAATAAAACAAAAGAACATAAGAGAAGACAATACCTTAAAGTCAGGTAACTCTTTTTGATTTGAGACAAAGACTTCCTTGGGAAGACTTCTGCCTAAAGTGATGCTTCTAGGAGTAATAGAGGGAAGTTTAGAGAGTATTTGGTCAGAGTTTGGCCGAGCCAAATGGCTTTGATGGTGTGAATAAGGTGGTATAGGTGGGGGCCTTTTATAAGAGGAGAGGAGGGGTACTCTTGGAAAGTCATGAAATATTATATTATTATGAAATGCTTTTCGGATTTCAAAGGTCCCAAAATTATATATTTCTAGGATAAAGTGATAAGGGTTCTAAATATACTCATACAATATGTTTTTGACAAGTGTAAGTTTTAGATTTTATATTATCTTTTCATTTTATTTAAATCGTTAATTAATGAGGTAATCACTGCATCATCATGGTGTCATAAATAAATTTATTTATTTAATGCCTAAAAATTATAAAAAAAATACCATGATGTAGTAAATCCTTTTATATTTCCAATTAATATTTATAGTCAAAAAGGTAACTTATATAACCCCATGTAATAATTGTTTTAGTAAAACAATACATGTTTGTGACAATTTTATTTTTACTTTTAATAAAAAGTTATTAATGTCATTTTCTTACCCAAGTGGCTCCATGGGGTCCCCAAGTTGACCCATGGATTGTATTGGTTGGACATTACTCATCCAATAAGGGTAGGACAAGTGTAAAGGTAATTTAATATTATTATAACATTATATTTATCTTAAATTACACTAATTATCTTTAATCGCGATTAATAGAACTTAAAAGTTACTATTCACCAAAAAAATATTTTAATCCCATTGAACCACATTTTACTTCCTAATGAAAATGATGTATGTCGGATTTTTGAAATTCAAATCATAGAGGTGGTAAAATTTCATTTAAACAAAAAATCAGTTTTTTAACTACCACTTAGTGGTTTCACTATTCATCAAAATTGATATTTTTCAGAAAAATATCAAAAATTAACTCTAAGATATATTTGATATTAAAAATTCAAAAATTATGTTCATTTTACCAATTTCAAAACATAAAAGTTGCATTAATTATTTTTATATTTAATTCCTGCTGTCAAAACAAATAACGTGTTTTTAAGAAACAATATCTATCAAAAGATTGACACTCGTTTATGTCCAATTTCAAAGTGAAATTAATTCTAATGACCACCATTGGATAAAATGAAAAAATTATATTCTAATTATACTTTAAAACCACTCAATAGTATAATTTATCACTATAAATTATTTTCATTAAAAAAGTTGTTTTTAAGTATTTTTCACTATTCATCGAAAATTGGAAGTTCTCAGAAAAACACCAAAAATTCAACATAGGATAATTTCAATATTCAGAATCCAAAAATGAAGTCCATTTTGAAATATAAAATTTATATAATTTCAAAAAGTGGGTATTACTATTCATAACAGCTACTTTGATTGATCGCGGTGTGTTAGAATCTCGAACTTGCGTACAATGCAAGCTATTGCATTATTGAAAGAGAGGCGTATCCTGGAAGCTTGGGGTGTTACATTCAAAAAGATAATGATGTTTTTTCCTTGAATTCTTTAAGGGGTATGGATTCTACCCATTTGGAAAAGAAGTCGGTCACTGTGATTATGAAAATGAATTGTCTGGCTGTGGCAGGAGGATATGGTCCCACAACATCCATCCCCCATGTGACAAATGACTAGGAGTACTCAACAGTATGAAGTAAATCTGGGGTTCGGTGTATGAAATTGGCATGAACTTGGAAGGAATGACACTTCTTGGTGAATATGGAACAATCCTGTATCATATTGGTCCAGTAATACCCAAGCCTTCAGATTTGGTGAGAGATCTTGGTTACTGATTGATGTGCTCCACAAGCTCTAGCGTGCACTTCTTTCATGATGGAAGTAGTATCTTCTCCATCAATGCACCTAAGAAGGACTATGTTAAGGCCTCATTTGTAGAGAACCTTTTCTTGGTTTACCCCATTGTATAAGGCACAGTTGACTGCCCATCTTCGGACTTGCTCCCTTCTAGCCCTATCTAGTGCGAGTTCCCCATTCTGAAGGTAATTTGAAATAGGTGTCATCCAGTTGGTGGTGTGACCATAAGGCTTAGAAACGGGGATAATTTCATCAATATCCTCTATATTTATTTGGATAAATGGAAATACCATCTAGCGATGGGCAGTGCTAATGACCGTTTCATCCCAGTCTAGATCGGCCAAGGCTGTGGCTGCATTTTCCAAAGTGTCGGCTTAGTCATTTTGAGATCAGGGGACATAAGTCAACATTGGTTCTGATGAGAATTCTACCATCAATTCGCGAAAATGGTTTATCAAGGGGACTAATACTTCTTTCTTAACAGCGTAGTCACCATTGAATTGTTTTATGACTAGATCTGAATCACCCTTTATGTTTAAGTGTTTGTCTTGCACATGAAGTTCCAATTCTAGGACTATAATGAGGGCCTAATATTATCCTTCATTATTTGTACACCCTTCCAAAAGCAGGAAAGAGTAAGGAAGGATGACCTTTTCAGGGGATATAATCATAATTATTAGCCCCACTTTGTTGATCTTGGGATCCTCCATCATTTTCCCTATCAGGTTTTGGGAGGCACCATAGAAGTACATTTCCCACGTCCGGGGGTCCTCCTAGATGGAAAAATCTTCTTCATCTGGAAGTTCAACATCCAACGGTGTTGTTTCCTCTGAGGGGTGCTCTTCTAGGATGTCTATTAACACTTGTCCTTTGATGTACTTATGAGGTACGTACCATATGTCAAATTATTATAGGATGACCGCCCATCATGATAGGAATCCATTTAGCATGGAACAATTGAGTATATATTTGAGCGGGTTTCAGTGGAAGACCAGTTGGATCTCATGGTGTTGAGGTAATGCCTGAGTTTCTGAACTATAAAGATTATGGCTAGGAAATTCTTTTCAATTTTTTAATATTGAGTTTCAACATCAATCATTGTTCGATTGAGGTCATAGAGGATGTCCTCACTGCCAGCATCATTCTTCTATGTGAGGAAGGTGCCTAATGACCATTCTAGAGCGGTTACGTACAGAATGAGTGGTCTCACTTACAAAAGTGGCATCAGCACTGGTGGGCTTAGGAGATATATTTTGAGATCATCAAATGATTCTTAGCAATCATTATCCTACTCATACATAAATCCTTTCTTCATGAGCCCGATGAAAGGTAAACATTTACTCACTAGGTTGGATATAAAGCACCGAATGTAGGAAAGGTGCCCCTGGAGACCTCTCAACTCGATGAGGTGGGGAAATACCAAGAATTAATTTTGTCTTCTCAGGGTCAACTTTGATGCTGCGATGGTGTACGATGAAGCCGAGGAATTTTCCAGAGGTAACTCCAAAGGCGCACTTTAGGGGATTCATCATTAAACTATGATGACACAATTTGTTGAAGACAATTTCAAGATCATCTAGATGGTTTGAGCGTTGTAATGATTTAACCACTAGATATTTGACATAACAGTCAACAAATCTTCCCAAAAATGGCTTGAATATGTGGTGCATGGCACGCTGATATGTGGCGCTAGAATTATTTAGACCAAATGGAATCACTTTATAAAAGAAAACTCGTTAAGGGGCCCTAAAAGTGGTATCTTCTTAATCACTTTGGGCCATCCAGATTTGTTTGTATCTAGAATAACTATCCATGAAAGAGAGATCCTCATATTCGGCTATTGTATTGATCAAAAATTCTGTGATCGGGACTGAGAAGTCGTCTTTTGGGAAATGCCGATTGAGGTCCCTGAAGTCAATGAATATTATAATATGTCTGTTCTTCTTTTTGGAAGGTACTATGTTCTCCATCCATGTTGGGTATTGGACCTCCCATATGAAGTTGGCTTTGATTAGATTTTCAAATTCAGCCTCTATTTGTTTATCATCACCAATTTTTAAGGAAGTGAGGTTTTCATCATCCTTAAGTTAGGTGTCTCTATCCTAAAGGCCTATCCCTTGGAATTCCTTATGTTCTTATGGTTTACTTTGGTTCTTATTTATGAAATGATGATTTGAAATCCATTATAGTTTAATTTTATCTTTGATTTCTATAGAAATGATTTCTAAAAATGGGTTTTTTTAAAACCATTTTGATACACATGATTTGTTTTGTAAAGTTATGAAAATATATTTTTGAAATGAAAATAGTTTTCAAAGATTAAAATAGATATTTAATCACTATATAAAATGTATTATGAAAATTTGGTCTTGGATATGAAATGTATTTTCCTTGTAAAATGTTTTATGAAATGTGAGTTTGGATTCTTGAACAGAATAGAAATTTATGGGAACATCGGGAAAACCTTAGGGTGTGAGGAAAAACTATACATATGTAAGTCCCAGGGGTATTAGATATCACTAGGGGAGGTTCTCATGATTCCATGGATTACTAGTGGATAACTTTTCTAGGGGACTAAGGTTCTTAGATAGTAGGAGTCACTTATGCCAGTAAGTGGTATTGTTTGTCTGATTTGCGTACACCCTTGTGTTGTGACTGTCCCCTTGTTATTCTATGGATATATTACGCACATGTTTATTTAATATGATTATTTCCCACATAATATGGATATTTATTCTTGAAGCCTATTTATTTCTTCTGTTTATTCATCATGGATAAATGTTATGTCATATTTATTTTTTTATTTGAATATGGAATGTTTTTTAAAGGAAAAACAAAGGATGATTTATTATGGAAAATGATTTCTTTTGAATTGATTTTGAAATATATTTTATACAAGAACTAATAGATTCATGTTGATATAAATTGTATATATTCTATTTTTTTAACCTACTTATATTTAGTACTCACATTATACTTTTTCATTTGGGAATTTTTATCCTTGGTTTCACATGATTCAGGTAATGGGAAGAGTGTCATGTAGAGGATGAATCTCCTAATTCATGTTTTATTTCTGCTGGGTTTGGATGGTGGTGACATATGGTTACATGGATATGAACCTATGGGTTTCTTCTAATTCTATGTTGTTGGTCTTTTAGTTTGTTTATCTAGACCTTATTATCCTATTGTTGTATTTTACCTTTATGGTTTTATTTTTTTGGCATATGATGTATTACAGATATCTTCAGTGACACTTTTTTTTATTTCTCACTTATCATATGTCTGTTGATGGTGAAATTTTTCTCATGTTTCTTTTCATGAAACCCTAGTGTTTATCACTAACTCATGGTGATTGGTAACATTCTTTGGTCCTTGTGGTGATCCAATTTAGGTAACATTATTAGTTAACCCTATTCAGAATATATTGATCTAACAATGTTCTTTAAATTTTCATTGATTTTGATCCTCGCAAACATAAAAATTTATATTACTAATTAAGTTTATTTGAGTTAATTATAGGATTATATTTACTATAATATTTATTTATCTAGAATTATGGAAGCTCTTTGATTATATTTTAGTTAAATATTTGTTTTCTAAAGTATCTTGGTTATTTCAAAGTAGTCTAGAATCACTGTTCATAACTTTATGTTTGAAGTGAGTGTTAGGATAACAAAATATACTTTTTTAAGGATGTCTACTTTTGAACCCTACATTTAAAGTAATATTAAGGATCAAGAATCCTACTTTTGATAAGAATCCTACATTTTTGTACTTCATGTTCAGTTCATCAACCTAACATTTGAAATCAATTGTACGTTGTCAACTATATTTTTGGAGATTATCCATACATAGTGAAACCCTATTTTTGACTCAGCCATCTATGAGATATGAATTATGGATTATTTTCCATCATTTTTTCAATAGTTTAATATGTATTTTTATTTAAATATATTTAAAGATCGATTCAAATACCCTTATTCAATGGATTTAATCATTCTGATTTCTAAGGGAAGTTACTATTTTCCCTGGGTGATTTTAATTCAAATGATGACAATTTATTAGGAGGATTTTCTAGATATTTTTAACCTAAAGTAAATAAATATTCTTGTTAAATATCAAGTGTTACTAATTTTCAATATATATGAATATGAAATATCTAGTTCTATGAAGGGATAAACTTTCAAGACATACATTTTTTTATCTTATTTTGTTTGATCATCATGATACCGTTACTATATCCATTGTCAAACTTTTGATACTATTCATTGAAGTGACTATAAGAGCTACACTTTGGAGACATACAAGTTTACCATATGATGAGTATTATCTTTAATGTTACTTGAAGAAAAAGGAAGTCTGTGTGAAATTGAAGATTATTTTGTTGATACTGTGCTTTATTGAAGATCATCATCATCTGTTAGTTGTTATTGCAACTATGATATGAACCAGTATTTAACTTCTACATGTCCTATATTTTCTTGAAGTGTTAGCTTCTTGTAATCACTTATGATGGAGTGTAATATTCTCAAACTAAGATGTGTATATTTTTGTTTCCTATAAAATAACCATAAGTCCTTGTAAAATCCTTGTTGTAAGGTGTGAACTTCTTGTACTCAGTTGTAGAGGTCCTTGAAAAAAGGACCCAATATTTAAAATCACCAAGCTTATGGAGAGAGTGTTGGTGGAGTGGACTGGGGGGTTTTTGTTCCCCAAACCACTATATATAATAATGTCCATTTCTTTCCTTTACTTATTTTCCCATGATTATTTTTATTTAATAGAGAAGGAAATAATCACTTCATTTTAAGAGGGAAGTTTTAAATTTTTCAAGTATTTTAAAAAGACACAATCCCACCCTCTTGTGACTTCATCTTATTCATTTTAACACAACAATTGGTATCATAGTCTAGGATCAAGTCGATATATTTTATCTTGATCTAACAAGTCTAAGTTAAAGATCCTGATGGAGAAAAAGTTTAATGGATAATCTTAGAGGAGCTATATAGATGATCCAAACTCCCCATTTTAATAATGATAATTATAGATGTTGGAAATATTACATGATTATTTATTTGAAGAATCATGGAATATGAGTTTATTTGAAAGTAGTCAATCCTTATGAAGTTCCTAAAGAAGATCTGGATAAGTGGAATACCACTTAAGAAACTTACTATGATCTTAATTCCAGATCTGTGAATGCTATTGTTTGTGAATTAGGAATTAATGAATTCAATCGAGTTTCTCTATGTGCTACTTCATATGAGATGTGGACGAAAATTGGTGTTCCCTATGACGGAAACAATAATATCATACAATTGTGGTATAACAGTATAATATTAAAGTGTGATACATTTAGGTTGTATGATGATGAAAGCATCACTTAGATGAATGATATATTTACTAAAATGGTTAATGGTGTTGCTTCTTTGGGGGAATTAATTTTAAAACTAGACCATGATTTAAAAGTTATAAGATTTTTACCCTAAAAATGGAGTGGAATATCTGCTTCATTTAGTAAATCCACTCCTATAAAAAATCTACCAATAAAGGAAATTATTGTCACCTTAATGATGTCCAAGCTGAGATGCAAGAAAAAGTTGAAAATCATATTTCTATAAAAAACAAAATGAATCACTTAATGTTATGATGAATGAATTTTTAGATTATATCCATTTAGATTCAAGTTATGAGTTATTAGATTTTACTAAAAAATTTGGAAAGATTTATAAAAGGATAACGGAGAAAATTAAGAAAAAGAAATAGAAAGAATTCAAATGGCACTAATATAAGAATAAAGATCATATGAGACCTGACTATCCTGTTCTTAAAGATCAAAGTAAATTTATTATAAGATAAAAGTAAATAAAGTCATAAATGCTACTTGGATCACTTTTTAATATTAAAGTAATGAATCTACTACAAACTATAAATATGAGAATGAAAATCGAAAGGCAAATCTATGTATTATGGATGATGAGGTACAATAATCTTTCTCTCAAAATTATAATTCTGAAAATGTTTTTTATAATTCAATTAATAAATTTTATTGTATGCTTCAAGATAAATTTAAATCCTTAAATAAATATAAAAGAAAATTTTGAAAATATTATGATGTTATTTCTATTTATAAATAAATATCACCTAACTAGATTTTAGATTTAAGATATACTCATTCAATGAATTCTTATGATTTTCATGAAAATAATTTTTTTGAATTATTGGATGAATTTTATACTTTAAAACAAGTTTCTAGTATGCTTATCAAGGGATATAATTATTTAAATCAAATTCTTAGTAAAAATAAAATTAATAAAGGCAAGCTTGGTATTGGTAGTAATGAAGAAAACCCAAATTATATAGGAATTATTTTGTTCCTGGTTCTAAAAGTAAAATCATGTCTACCATTCAATGCTTTCATTGTGATATTAATGGACACTATAAAAATGAATTTTATTTTATAAATCCTCAATTTTGTGGTGTTAAGAATGTTTACGATTCAAATGGATGAAAATAAATTTGAAATATCTACTTGCCCAAGTCTTTAATTTCTAATAATACTAGACCTAAGATCATATGTATACCAAAAGGCACTTGTTTTTTATATTTTGTAGCTGCTATCCATTGAAATTCACTGTTATATTTTTAAGTGGATGGTAGAAAAATATATGAATATTTTAGTTAATAAAAATTATAATTATTCTACAAAGATTGACCAACTATGAAGTAGTTCATTATTTGGAAGGAATGATCCTTAGAGCTCGAACTGTTAAAATCTAGAATATATTTAGTTTAAATTTTAATTTTAATTTTAAATTACTTGAATTATTTTTTTAACATTATGAATACTCTTTAAAATTTTATGTTAACATGTGTTAATTTATTTTTCTTGTTTAACATGTATTTTAATTGCATGCAATAAATTAATCTCTTATGATATGTTTTAAATCATTAAAATATTTTGATCATTTATAACTTGTGAAAAGGTTTTAATTATTTGAAAATATTTTATTTTAATATATATTCTTAGTCATATGGGGATCTATTTTAAAAATTTATCACATGTTCCAATATTTTATTATCATGGCATGAATTAATTTGTTTGATAGATATTTTATTTCATTGAAATTCCCATGTTATTCACTAGATAATATTTTACATTCTTTTATAACTCGTTAAGTTTACCTTTTGAAGAAACCATTAAGTGAGGGTGAGTTTATAATGTTTTCTATATTAAGAATGAATATTAGGGAAGTTAGGTTTATTCAATGTGCCACTAGTATTTTTTATTGAATTATATCTATATTATTTTCACTCATTCTATTTGAAAAAAATAATTTTTTTATATTATCTTAATTATTTAAATTCATTAAAATTTTTCTTCAATAATATTTCTTACACAAAAATATCTTTTCAATTGTAAAATCCAAAATGATTACACTGAAATTTTGTCTTAATAAACTGAAATGTTTCCTAATAAATGATATAATAAATCCCTTCCTTCTTCTTCTCATGAGCCCATATCCTTTCATTCTCTCAAGATCTCTCAAGCTTTAAATCTTGTTTCCTTATGATGTAAAATTTAAATAACATAGATGAAGCTAGTCCAAGTAGAACAAAGGGTCTAAAGTTCTCTAGTTATAAAAGGTGTCTACCTAAAATGCTAAGATTTTAAGGTTTGGAATGTTTTTTAATAATGGATTTTCAGAATATGTTGACGAGAGAGATATTAAAGAAATTTGTAAGTAAAGTACTTCTTTTCCAGATTCTTTGACTAATCTATTTGGGGAAATTTCAATTTCGTTATTTGAAGAATTTTTAGAGAAGTATTCTAGAAAAGATATTGAAATACTTTGTTTTGAAGATCCATAAGTTCAATAACTTCAAATAATTAAATGTGGAATACCATCGACAAAGTCTCAGAAAAATTCATCTATTAATTATAAGTTTTTTAGAGATCATTCTCATTTTTTATATGAAAATGGAATCTAAGTTTAATATTTTAAAAGGGGAAGTAGTGAGGCTATATGAAGAACATAAAATCTCTTAGAAATATTTTGAAGAGATGAAAACTCTTCTATTTCAAAAATAGATTTTGAATCCCTTCAATTTTAGTATCAATGAATGTAGAATAATTAAATCTGAAGAAGATATTTTAATGCATTTAAAATGGAAATAGTTGATCAAGTGGGGAAGATCAAACGAGGAGATGTTTCTAAATCAGATATTGATTAGCAAAAAGATTTCTTAGTTAAATAATTTTCTTTATCTTTAAGAGGAAAAATATCTATAGATATTCAAAGAATAATAGACCTATTATTAGGTGTTTTATCTGAAATAAGTTAAAGAGTTTATAATTTAGAGTGGTAAGATATACCCCTTATCCCATTAGAAAGTATGGACCCTTTTTCTCACCCTACACCTTAGTCTATCCAAATCCTTGAGTCCAAAATATATTTTTAATCTTGGTTATTTAATAGAACATTCCATTTTTTGTGGTATTTATTTACCATTATCACATTATTTAATATCTAAAATTATTAATTCTTTAGAATATATTTTCTTAGTTAAACATAAATTTCACTAAGATTCCTGTACCATATTAAATGTGTATTAATCCATTTCATACTTTCTTTTTGATATCACAAAACAGGGAGAAATATGGATAAACATAACCTTCATTAAGACATTATTCATTTTTTATTTTGAGGAGAAATATGGATAAATAAAACCTTTGTTAAAACATTATTTAGCTTTTTCTGGGATAAATATGGATAAATGTGATGTTTTTATTATTATTTAGTTGGGGAGAAGTATATTTATTTTAAATCCTATATTTTTGTGTCTATATAAAATTTATATGGTTTTTTATATGGGTTTTTTGATCATAAAAAATGGATAGATTGTTGGGAATATGTTGATCCCATAATGTTATTTAAATCCTAATTTATTTTGATTCTAAAAAAACCCATGTTTATGTTACTAATGAAGTTTATTTGAGTGAATTTCAGGATTATATTTACTAGAATATATATTTATCAACAATTCTAGAATCTATTTGATTATATTTTAGTTAAATCTTTGTTTTCTTAAGTATCATGGTTGTTTCAATGTAGGTAGGAATCACTATTCTTAACCCTATGTTTTAAGAGAATGATAATATCTAGTTCTTTAATTTATTTATTTTATGCTACTTACTAATATTTAAGAGAGTAGAAAATAATTTCTTTATTTCAAGAGAGTTATTTCAATTTTTTTTTTTAAAAAGTTCACTATCCACCCCTTCTTGTGTCCTTTTCTTCTTCATTATGATACAACAGACTCAGGTTGGTCTCTTATAAATTGGTATCAGTGGGGCCAGGTTATCATTAACGTATGCACCCATTGAAAGTTCTAGGTGCAGTAGAAACACTGGGGTGGTAGATGAACCAAAAAGTTTTTGTTAATCTGGTGGATCATTCACAACATTGTACATGATGTGATGTCATGACCCCCTCTCCACAAGGTATACCCCTCTTGGTCTGAAAATGGGAGAAGAGAGATAGTGACACCTGAGCCCCACCTACAGTAATCTTCAGGTTGGAAACTAGAACCGAAGGTATAGTAAACATGCAGATGAAAGGAATTTCCCTCTAAGAGAACACATGAAAAGAGAGAGATAAGAAAAACATCAACCAATTTTCGATCAGACTCCAATATAGAAGAAACTTTAAAATTCACATATGTAATTTCATGAAATAACTACTACAAATAAAAGGAAAACTACAAGTACCAAAATCAAAGTAAACATGATAGTGGCCACGAAGCCCAAACAGCTCCTACTAAACCTCAAGCTATTAGTAACCAACCTGATCTCCAACCTACTCCAACTGACCTAAAAAACATTATATATATATATATACATAGGGTGGGTAAAATAGTATACTTAGTAGGATCCTCCTTAGAGAGTTTTGTAAAAAAGTTAAAGAAATAATACCAAAGCACTGTGAACAATAAGTGAAACTAACTCATCATCTAAATAGGTATAATAAATTCCCGGCCTCACCATGGCTACTCTTACCAAGTATCACATGTAAGATCATATAATATAATAAAGAATATAAAGGGTACCACACTATAGCTTCCCCACTGGTTTTTCACTCAGCCCCAACGTCAAACGTCCTGAGTATCTCTCTCTAAAATGAATAACCCACAGACACCTGGGTAAATCTCCACAACATGCACCTCGTGAAACACACCACCATTTCCACATAACCAAAAGTAACCAGGTAGTTTCTGAGATCCACCAAATTCCATACAACGTGTATCATACATCAGGTATTATACATCAAACCATTACATCCCATACACCAAGTAAGGATCCTCAAGACATCACAACATATACATGTTATACCTATAGTATTTCTTAGGAAACTATATCCAGAATAAATGTGTGTGAAATAACCATAAGACATTACATCCCACTACACACATATATGGGAAAAACTAACCACCGTGCATACCAGCAAAAGTAACTACAAAGATAAGAGAGTGGGGCCAAAGCGGGTAGTCAGCCATCCATCCTCCCATCGGGATGTTGGGGAAAAAACCCCCAGGGCTTAGAATCCATGGGGTGTTAGTCTCCCTAACCGACAGGGTGGGGTATCGTACATAAATACAAAAAACACATGATATCAGATAGCTCTCAACCAAACTATGGGCATAATCTAGTCTCAGACTCAACTGCAGCTAACATCTCTTAGACTCCTGGTTGCCACTACTAAGACCATATATCCTATAAGAACACAACTATTTAAAGAGATTCATTAAATTACTTTATTACTTTTTATCATTTTAATTTTATGTTAATTAATTAATTAAGCATTAACATCCCTAAATTAAACTACATTATCATTACAACAAAGTTCCATGCCCTCCAAGCATAAGGAAATAGAGTCCATGACTTCTCAAAATTACAACCTCGTCCTTTCATCCCAACAAGATCCAACCCAATGGGTTAAACATTTATTCATTTATTAAAATCATTACTTTCCATATTACCAGGTAGTCTAGGAAAAATTATAATCTACTAAACATAAGGTGCTCAACATGGTGAGTATATGAACTACTCATTGAGTCTTCACCACCTATAGATGGAGCATAGAATCATCCAACCACAAGATGTTAAACATGGAAAGCATGTGGCATACCCCACATGTCTTCATTTATCTTGGAAGGAGAATAACCAAAACCATCTACCTCAAGAAGTGGGGAAAGGAAATAAGATAAAAAATAACATGGTTTTCGACTAAGTAACTAATTCAAACAAGCATCCACCTTTAATATCAATGGTAAGCCCAACGTTGACCTACTATGTCATCTCCAGTGTCCTCCCTAACACCCACATGCATGTCTCGACGCATATCACTACTCTGAGAATCAACTACTACCACAAAAAATAGTCCTCCCCCCTTATACCACAATAACCCTATAGTATTAGCTATCCCTAGATCACATCACATTCGGGCCTCCCTTCCCCACATACCACAACAGTTATCTAGGATCATCCATCCTAGGATCACATCACATCACAAGAAGTAGTAAAAAAACATAGAAACTAGGCCCTTAGACCTAAACAATCCATTCATCCTTCACAAAAAATGAGGTCTCAAAAATCTAAATAAAAAGGTACTCAGCCTTTACCAGAAAGCGGGAAACCTAGGCCCTGCAAATACATTATATTTTCTCACAAAACTGGTTCTTATTGCATCTTGAATTAACTAATTCATTATTCATAGGTTCCTACTATGAGAAACCTATTAAACAAGCTATATCAAGATATCAAAAATTAATTAAACAATTAATTTAATGTGCATTTAATTATTTTAGCAACAAGAATCACCATGTTTGAGGTTCATTAACCAATTCAATTAAACATGCATACTTGTATCAATTTGATTATCATCAAATTACAACAAAAACAACCAGATTCATTAAACACACCCCGTTTATCTTTATCCAATTAATTATCAATTAATTATATCTTTACATTATTTAAAAATTTGACATGCTAAACCAAGAACAAAAATCAAAATATAGATATCACACTATCTAGAAAATCAAAAGGCAACCCTTTATTATGGTACAAACAACAATATTGCTATGCGATCGATACAAATTCTTTAATCCATTTTAAGTAATTATTAGGCTAATTTAATTGCAATACAAAGGCTAAATCCTGATGAATCTATGATTTTACATAAATAAATAGAGAAGCAATGAATCCCCTACCTCAAAAGGGTGAAAAATTTATTTGCATGAAAAGGGACCAATGTTGCAGATCCTGATTGCCTCTCCCATAAGAACTGCATCCACATGAGGATTTCGTTATATAACCGCACCAAAAAATAACAAAAAGAACTCCAATAGAACATGGATATTAATATCTATCATGTGGAAAAGAGTAACATGAAGAAATGGATCGAAGAAACTACAAGAATGGAGGTAAAAAATACCTTGGATTGAAGAAGAATCGAAGGAGGAAAGCTAGGGATCGATCCTTTGAAAAGGAATCCCCAAAATATCAAAGAGGGGGCTACTGGGTCACCTGGAATAAAGGTAGATCCACTGCATCTGTAGGGTTATGAATAACCCAAGCAGCTAAAAATTCTTAAAATAGCACTTGATTGGATAATTACATGATGTATAATCCCCTTTCATGTCGTGTAATCTTCAGGGTTTGGTTTCTATTAAAAAAACATTTCCTCTTCTTTTTATTTAACCCCAAAAACTAACACATTGTGAAATCTAATTTCATGTTGTGTAAAATTTTTACACATCGTGAAATCTCCCTACTCTCATCTCTCAGTAGCTTAACTCCTCAAGACTTTCTCCAAGCCTCCTCCTAACACCTCAGTCTTCAAATCCACGTGGATCCGGGACCTTACATTAGATACCTCTCAAATAATTATCTTCCTTCAGAATACAAAACTAACCTAGAGAGGAAATAGAAAAGGGTCATCCAAACAACCACCCTGCGAGATACCTCTCAAGGATCTCGTCACCACAAGAGCTCAATCACTTCACCCAATCACAAGGGGCTCAACATGGTGAGTAGATGAACTGATCATCGAGTATTCACCACCTATAGTAGAAGAGTATAATCATCAAACCATATAAAGCTAAACATAGAAAGCATGTGACATGCTCCACACATTTTTGGCTCCCATGGAAAGAGAGTAATCCACAACAATCAATAAGAAAAATCAATATCAAAAACTAGAAAATGTCTAAAACCACAAAAAAATAACATTACAAGAGAAGATCTAAACACAAAATATCTCGGGGTACTAAGCATGTATATGTGACTCATGTTCCTAGGTACTCTACTCCACGCCACCATATCACCACAGGACATGAACCAAGGGGATGAACACCCACACAACACCTTATCCTAGATATCCTATACCTCTACATGCCTCTCCTCAAAAGTTTCATCATCATAAAAATCGATCTAGCCCCAATTGATTATGTGAGAGTCATCATGAAGATAATGATAGAGCTGTGAGATGTGAAAAATATCGTGTATCTAGATTATCTATGGGGGAAGCGCTATCTGATATTCTACAACTACACCATGAGCTAACACCTTGAAATGACCAAAAAATCAGGGAGAAATATTACTCCCATGACCAAAACTTCACTTCCCATGACATAGAGTCACCTTAAAAAACACATGATCCCCAATGTCGAACTCTAGAGGTCTAATCCTATGACTGGCATAGGATTTCTAATGATCCTGCACTACTTTCATTCACTCGCAAATCACCTGAACCATATCTTCTATATTGTTTTACCATTTCTGGCCAAAGAATTGATGAATCTCCAACCCCAGTCTAGAAAAATAGATAATGGAAAGTGTTTCCCTTGGAATTTGGGGATGACCTCCTTGATTGAAGGTTCAAACATTCCAATCGGTTTCTAACGGGT
Organism: Viscum album; assembly: GCA_963277665.1. Lineage (NCBI taxonomy): Eukaryota > Viridiplantae > Streptophyta > Magnoliopsida > Santalales > Viscaceae > Viscum > Viscum album. The sequence continues at coordinate 293,551,649 of OY728144.1, forward strand.
TTGTTCGTAGAACCGGAAACATCCAATGATTCCAAATCCATTTGAACCTACTTTCCAAAGGTAGGAGCTCATTATTTTTTGGACTGATGAGGCTTAGGAATTTGTATTGGTCGAGAGGATGGGAGGTTGGACTCATCACACCTTTTTTAGGGGAATTATTGTCTACTCCGGGACTCTCTTTATAGATTTAAGTTATGTTCGTGAATCCTTATTACATTACCAAGTATAAAATGATATTTCTTTAGATCTGACAATCAATGATCGATATATAGGAAATTTAGAGAATCTTTTATATGTATTCGAGGTTCTTCATTGATAGAGAATCATCTGTATTTGTTAGAGATTCTTAGTCAATGGTATCCTTCGATAGGTAAAAGTCTCTTGGTCATTATGATGACCATGATGGTTTTAAAGCCACTCAGTGGGGCACTTGAAGTTTATTGTCATTCAGAAGGACATGGATTATTTCAGAGCTGGGATCGAACCCGCAGATGGGCTACCTACGTATCCTTTGTTTAGAAAAGGAATCAGAACCCACATAGTTCGAGTAAGGGAGTATGATGTTTATCATTGATGGATCAAAGAAGGATGTCATAATTACTTTTACAGTCTAAGATCACGTGAGTCATGCTCGGTGTGATAAAAAAGAGGTATTGGTAAAGATCAGACAATTGTGCCATGAAATATGCAATCATAAGAAATAGTGTGGGACTTATGTATGTATGACTGCCCAGATAAGTGAAGATTAGGATTTACTTCAGGGAAAAATCCAGGAACATGGTCCATAAAAGTATATATACTTCATGGATATTTGAATACTCTAACTTGGGGCTTACTCCTGAAAAGGAAGCCCAAATTAGGAGAGGACTTATGATTGGGTTTTACTCCTGAGAAGGAATCCCAGATCAAAGGTAAATTAGGACTGGTTAAGAGAAATTAAGATTGGGGCTTACTCCTGAAGAGGATGCCCATATTTGATACTGAGGCTTATTCCTGAAAAGGAGGCCCAGGTTAATGAGTACTTGGGGCTTACTCCTAAGGAGGATGCCCAAATTTGGGGACTGGGGCTTACTCCTGAAAAGGAGGCCCATGTTAAGAGAATTATGGTTGGGGCTTACTCCTGAGGAGGATGCCCAAATTTGGGGACTGGGGCTTACTCCTAAAAAGGAGGACCAGGTTAAGAGAATTATGGTTGGGGCTTACTCCTGAGGAGGATTCCCAGATTTGAGACTGGGGCTTACTCCTGAAAAGGAGGCCCAGGTTAAGAGAATTATGATTGGGACTTACTCCTGAAAAGGAGGCCCAGGTTAATGAGGACTTGGGGCTTACTCCTAAGGATGATGACCAAATTTGGGGACTGGGGCTTACTCCTGAAAAGGAGGCGCATGTTAAGAGAATTATGGTTGGGGATTACTCATGAGGAGGATGTCCAAATTAGGGGACTGGGGCTTACTCCTGAAAAGGAGGCCCAGGTTAAGAGAATTATGATTGGGACTTACTCCTGAAAAGGAGGCCCAGGTTAATGAGGACTTGGGGCTTACTCCTAAGGAGGATGCCCAAATTTGGGGACTGGGGATTACTCCTGAAAATGAGGCCCAGGTTAAGAGAATTATGGTTGGGGCTTACTCCTGGGGAGGATGCCCAAATTAGGGGAATGGGGCTTACTCCTGAAAAGGAGGCCCAGGTTAATGAGTTCTCTCATCTTAAAGAATGAGGTTGAATGAATGAAATATCAATCTTTAGTGACATAAAGATGTGTAAATCACTAGGTTTTGAGAGATATTCCACAGAATTCCTTTCAGGTAAGGAATTCAAATCAAGAAATCATGCCATAAATGGCATTGAAGAGTGTCTTGAAGACTGAATCTTGAATAGGAGAGGTGGAATGGCTTAAGGGGGTGAAATGGGTAAGAAGGGAACCCAAAAAGGCAGGGGTGCGCAAGTCCTGGCAGGCGCGGAGGTACTGCGTGGGCGCACAAGTCCTGGTCACGCAGGTATACCTGCGCGACACATGGGTACTTGCGCGACGGTTAACCAGTAGGGTAATACTTGAGCGACTCTTGGTTAAAGACTTTAGAATCATCTTGAGGTTATTCCAGAAGAGTGGTGTGAAAGTTCTATTAAAGGTGTTAGGCGGCGTGCAAGTGTGGCCATTTCCCTTGAGGGCTAGCCACTTAGGTGCGTAAGTGTTGATGAGTTTCAACACTTAGGCCTTCATCCCCCTCTTTAGATCTTCCGTTATAGGTAAGAAATTACCTTAGAAGTGTTTCAGAAGCTTTGAGAAGGGACTAGGGCACTGGGAGATCAAATCTGAGTTTCTGGAAAAATTCATCCCCAAATTGGGGGCCCACAAGGTCTATTTATAGGCTGGAGAAAACCCTGGGCGGTTATCACTTAGGGCGCGCAAGTCACTTGCGCGACCATTAGGGGGCGCACAAGTATACTTGCACGACAGTGATGAAACTTGCGCGACCTATGGGCAATGTTCTCCTTGTTCATCCCTTTGTCGATTTTTGATGTTTCTTCAAAGGATGAATCAATTTGGACTAATTAATTTACCATTCCATACTTTTAGACAATGTGATGAAAAGGAGCATCAACAAAAGTCCCCCCTTAGAGTTGGATCCGAAAGAAATGAGGATTTGACTCTGAGGAAAAGAAGAAAACCAAAGAAAAAGCGGTGCGCAAGTGTTGATAGTGAAAGGGAAGCACGCAAGTGTGAGTCGCGCAGGGCTGGAGCGCGCCTACTATAGGCATGCATGTAGGTAGCCTGGACTATAAATACGCTGTCCTTTGCCGCGCATAGCATCTGATTTCCAGATTCTTGAGCTCTCGCCGCGTAGGTCACCTTCGCTGCGCAAGTCTCTCATTTTCCGCTGTTTCTTCTCCATCACGCTACTGTCAAGGTAATAGGACTTACGCGGTGATACTTGCGCGACATAAACTTGAGCGGCACATAACCACTTACACGACACATCCATACTTGCGCGCTAAGTTTAGACTTGCGCGCCTTAATGCCTTTTCCATTTTTTCTGAAAATTACGTCTCAAAATTTTATGAAAAATCAACTTACTTTAAGAGTTAATTATTCATCCTTTGTGCAGAATCAATGGCTCTAAGAACCGGAATAGCTGATAAACTGGCTAGCAAGAGGATTGATGATATGATGAACATCATTGGCCATGATTATTATACCGTCAAAAGTAGCACTCTTCCGGATTTGGCTAAGTATCTGAAGAAATATCATCGTGACTTCCCCCAAAGCATTTATTTGCCTTTGTATGACTACGGTCATCTGCGAGAAGTTACTATTCCAGAAGCAAAGAACTATCTCCCATTTTTGTTGTTTCAGAACTACACCAAATTTTCTTCAGCAAATATCTCAGGTGGAGGAGTATTTCTAAATGATGGAACTGTAGAGAAGGCCCATATGATGCATCATAGCCCTTGTACGCCAAATCTGAAAGATCATACGCCTGAGCTATAACCACATTGTCATCCTTCAATCTTCCGAAATGCTCAGATGGATCAATCCAAAGGCTGGAAGAAAAGTTGGGACTTATGTCCTAGGGTAGGCGTGAATCCAACTTGGATGTGGGCATACTGGGTGCGACAAACCTGTGCAGAGTTTGTTGAGGATCTGAAAGGGGTGGTGATATACGAAGCTGTCTGGGTTGGGAAAACAAATTTTTACAGACATGATAACTTCGTGCCAGAGATACTCAGCCACTGGAGTCCATCAACTAATTCTTTCCATCTGACTCATGGAGAAGTAGGTATCAGTCTGTGGGATGTCCACAAGATCTCAGGGGCTCCAATTTTGGGTGACATGTATGATGAATTCATTCCACCCAAGGTGACTTGGAATGATTCAGAGAAGACTCCTGCTTTAGCTTGAGAATTATTTAAGATCTTCCACAGGCTCAAAAGTTCAGAGACCTCATTAACTCATTCTATAAAGGATATTCATCTAGAGGAATGGATGAATATATTTCTTATTGAGAAGAAAGAGAGGGAACCAAAAGAGAAGGAGCCGAAAGAAAAAGGATCCAAGAAAAAGAAATCCAAGGATAAGAGGCCCAAACGTCCTACCACCTGCCCAAAACCTGAGAAGAGGGGTTCTCTTGGCACATTCTGGCCAACTCTAGAAGCAGGAGAGTTCGAGAAGTGGGGATATGAGGTGAATCAAAGGATCCCAAAGAAGACTCGTCTGGCGGGCTTCTTGGCAATGTGGCTCAACATTTATCTCTTTCCAGTCAGGGATTCGAAGGGAGGCGTCAGGCCAGGGACCTTCATCATTGCGGCAAAGTTGGCTGAGGAAAAAATGGTTGGGTTGGCTACCCTCATTTTAGAAAAGATTCACAAGAGTTTACTTCATGTCTTTATGGGTAAATATCCTTTAAGAATAGTGGGACCATTCCAAGTTTTATGGGGATGGATCGCCACTCACTTCAGGACTTATAATGTACAGAATAGATTACAAATTCCTGGAAGTTCTTTCAGGCCGTCAGTGAAAGAATTCTATGGAGTTTCTCCATTAGATGTTAATTCCTATGACATGAAAGTGAGGCTGAGCATGTTTAAGGAATTCAAATTTTTTCCCTATGGAAATCCTCCAACCGGGCGGTTTGTCGATGATGGAACAACCCATTTGGATTTGAGGGAATACATGCTAGCTTGCAGGTATGGTGTGATGGTTGCTAGTATTGACGGAAAAATTATATGCGAGGCCTATGATCCATATAGATTTGCACGTAAATTCAAATGTCTGCAACAGATTGTTGTATCTCCACCAGTACATGTTAGGTTAGAGCAACATCCGATGGTTGCTCGGCAACTATGGCTGCTAACGTCAAGGGAGAAGACTGGGGCAGTATTTGATCTACCAGTTGAAAAAGCGGCACATAATTTGACTACATATTATGTTGAACACTGGATAGCATCATACCCCAAAGGGGTGCTAAATCACCCAGTTTATCAAGTGGGGAAAAGGAAGAGGACTGTAGAGAAAGAAACCCTTCCTCATGAAGGTGATGCTTCCCCACCTGAAGCTGATTTGGCAGATTCCTCCTCTAGAACTGATTCACCGAATTCCCATGATGGGATGATGAGGCACAACCAGTGGAAAAGTGGTTTCATGCCCGATATAATCCTCCGACCAGAATTAAAAGACCCACTCCATCAACTCCTGGTGAGTTACTTCATTGTGGTAATTTAATCACTGCTACTTTATAAAGCAATAAGTCTTATTTTCTTATTCTCTATCTATAGTTGCAGGAGATGGGAAGAAATTAAAGTCAAAGATTATAGGACCTTCCTCGCAGCCTTCATATTTAAGACCATAGGCTGCCCAGTTATGGCAGAGTTTATACTGTGGTATTGAGACCGCCTGGCTGGATTTTTGTGAGGGCCTACAACTTCCTGGAATAGGTAATCTTCTGGCTTCTACAAATCTCCAATACTAGGATAACCCCAATGAAGTGTGGGATTATATTTGAGAGCTGGAAATGCTCATATACACCACTGATGTGTCCGTTCTTATCACCAGGAGGGTGAAGGAAATGATTGATCGTGGCGCCACTAAGGGGGCTGGTGGTTCTGGAGATGAGGAGTGGCTTGAGTACGTGGCTCCTGAAGATGTAAGTTTTCTTTCCTTATTTTCTTTGCAACTGGATTCCAGTCAAAGATTTGTTACTTAAGTAAGTTATTTTCCTCATCTTGCAGCTTGCAAAGAAAGGAACTGAGGTTCCTTCGCCACAGTATAGCCCTATTGGTACTTCCATCGGGGCTGCTGCTGATTCTCCTCGTGAACCGGGCGAGATATCTCCAGGCCAACAGGCCATGAATGAGGCGTTGGACATAGCCTTTCATTCGCCAATCCAAGTGCCAATATGGGAGACTTTCGATACTCCCAAAAAACCAAATAAGCAAAGGCAATGAAGGAGGAAGTCCATAGCTAAATGCTTCATTAGCAGCGGTAAGTCCTTCGGGTAATCATGAGTCTATACCCATGACCACATGGTTAATCATATTTCTGGGGATTGCAGGGGCTTCTTCAATTTCGCCCCTGAGGGAAAGGACTGATCCTCCTTCAAAGACCACAGAGGGTGCTGTGGAAAAATCACATATCCAAGCTGACTTGGCTGCTCCTAGAGAAGAGCTAGCATCTATTCCCAGTATCCCTCCTGCTGCTGTTGTAAGAATAGAAGAACCTGTTTCTGGTGAGTCAATAATCATTCATAAAAAATGTTGAATGAAACACCGACTGACTTCCATTCTGTGATACTTTAGGTTCAACTCCTGCATTAGAGATTCCGGAGACTGTTGCAACTGATGCTGTGATTTTAGCCGAAGATTCTATCCTAGGTCAGGGGATGCAGGACGTAAGTCGTCAAGAAGACACATCAAACGCTCCCACTGGTGAGACTAACCAGGATTATGAAATATCATTGGATGAAATGATGAATCATGGCATGTCTTTTGAAGAATTTTATGATCATTCTAAGTTTTCATGTGATTTAGAAGACCTTGGGTGTGAGTGTTATCCTTCGACCAGTAAATTTTATTATAATTTACACTTCTAATCATAATTGAAAATAATATGCAGTTCTATCCATAGAAGTTTCTGAACTGCCAATTCCTGAAGAGGGTGTGGACATTGATGTCAACCCTACCATTGCATAAAACATTAGCTCAAGTAGAGCTAAACCTAGTAAACCCCCCTGAGACCCATCTTGAAGATCCTATTGTGACTGGGAAAGATGGGGAGGAGTCTTCTCAGGTTGCTAACCCACCATCAGGTAAGGGATAACAATATTTGTGATTGTACTTAATTTTCAAGACAATCAATTCTTTTGTTATCCTTTGAAGCTAACCAAAGCTTTCAATTAATCATGTAGGGCCATCAACTGTAGTGGCTAGATCTGGAGGTGAGGCCTTAGCCTCTGCCCCAACAGGAATTGAAAGTGAAGAAGCACAAGTCAGGGGGGAAGGAGCAGAACAGGGCACTTCTTTAAGTGAATTAATCCCAGATTACATGACCCCTTGTGATGATGATGTTGAATCAGACCCAGAGGTGCTTAAAGCATTCATCTTTTCATGACACAAGGCATGGAACAACATATGGAAAATAATATCTGAGGTGCCTTTAGAAGAGATATCATCGAAGATCGCTCGATTGTCATCCCAGTTTGTCATGCTAGGACTTGGTGGTTTTGGATATGAAAAGATCCATGCCGCAGTGAAATAGGTCATCTTCAAGAGGGAGCAGGAGAAAAAGTGTCGCGAAGATCTGACCAGGGTGAAACTGTCAGTTAACATCAGCGAATTTGAGGCTGCGGTATCCCAAGTTGAGGCTGATTATCCTGCCAAGATGAAGGAGATGAAGCATAAAATCAAAGAAAAAGTCGTCCAGCAGGTGCAGCTCCAGCAACAATTAGATACTGTTACTGGGGAACTTGATCAGCTCAATAATTCACTGGAGGGAACTCAAACGAATGGTATGAAAGCCATTGAATATGCCAAGAAGGCACTTCATCAAGCTCAGAAGAGTGAAGCTGGTCGAGTGCACGAGCTTCAAGTAGCTGCTGATAAAGATTGGGATGTTGTACATCAAGTGAAGACTTATGTTTAAAGCCTTTTGTAATTCTTGAAAAATATAAGAGAATCTAGTCTGTGGATGTCCTTCTATCTCCTGTGCATCAATGAAAAAACACTTTCATCTTCAATCATTTGTACATGCATTCTTTTGCTATATGCTTTAGATTTTACTTAATCCAATGGGCCTACTAAGCATAGTTTGATTTTTACTAGGATTAATGTAAATAACCCTACAAACTTTGAACCTTTTAATTGCTCAATATTACCTAAATCATACAAAATGTATGTTTAGTGAGCTAGAACTTGACTTTTATTCAAAGTTCCCTTGTCTTTTGTGGGCAGTTTAAAGTCATGCATGTCGGACATAAAGAGGCTAATGTTTAAGGTCGAAATAGCTTTGACCGAAATGGATTATAATTGAATCAATTCCTTGACAACTCATCTGAAAAACATAGAACCATACTCAATTATGAGGGAAAATATGTAAACTATAACTTAAGAATATTTGAACATGAGGAATGATATGAAAAAGAGATAAAAGGCATTAGAATAAGTAGTTTCCAAGAATGAAGTTACCATTATTTAACAAACCCGTTAGGGGGTTGAATTATGCAGGGCCACCTAAGGGCATTGGATGCATAGTCAAATAAATAGTATCTTTTGGCTAACAAGTTTGTTATGTAGACTGTTTATGCAAGGCTTCCTATGGGCACGTGCTACCTAGTCAAGAAAAAGAACTCTCAGAAATTTACTTTCCTAGTGCTAAAATCCAATGAAAGTTTATGGAGATTCAAATTTTCCAAAGTATAGAGTTTTCTGTATGGAAAGAGGTACTTAAATATGGAGAAGATATTTCCAAACAAGATTATCGAAGAACTGGATGGATATTACTCCTACGAAGGTCTAACCCAAACATAGGGAAGGAGAATATAAACCATAGACTTGAATACTTTCAGATCATGAAAAAGGATATGGGACAAATATGTTAAGGATGGCTATTTTTTTTCGGATCCCTACATACTTCATTTAAGACCAATAAGGACAAAAGAGACTTTCTTCCCAAGAATGAAGTTACCATTATTTAAAAAACCTGTTAGGGGGTTGAATTATGCAGGGCCACCTAAGGGCATTGGCTGCATAGTCAAATAATAATATCTTTTGGCTAACAAGTCTGTTATGTAGACTGTTTATACAAGGCCACCTAAGGGCACGTGCTGCATAGTCAGGCAAAAGAACTCTCAGAAGTTTGACATTTTTGTGAATAGAAGTCAAGAAAAGGGATATGAAGATCTGAAAATATTTAAGGTTAGGATTATGACACATAAAGATGGGTATTTTTCAATGTATACAGAGATACACAGATCAATGCTAACCATAATCATGTTGTGGATGGGTCCTGAATGGAAATGTTGGACTTCACTACGTATCCCATAAGGATGGGAATCAATCCATACATAGTTCTTAAACTACAATTTAACGTCGTGCATGACAAAAGGATTAGAGATCTTAGTTTAGGGTCATAGATCTTGGACCATTGTAAGAAATACATAGTGTGTGTTTTCATGGGGAATTTTCAGCCAAGGGACTGAAAGTGGAATTTGGGGTTAGGCCCAAAGACTTGGGGCTAGATTTGAGGGACACTCGAATGTTCCTACGTATCCCATAAGGATGGGAATCAAGCCCACGTAGTTCTAGAAATACCCTATGTACAAATTTGGTTCATACATGTGAAGGGTGAAAGGGGACTTTAGTACAATGATGGTTTAACCCAAGATAAAAGGTTTAGGCATTTCCATGTATGCACGTAGTCTTTGAAATGAAACATGATTGAAAAATCAATGTAAATAATGGTTCCCTCTCAGGTGAGGCTATCAAAGAATATTGTAGTTTATTGTCATACTGGACAAAAGTGTTGTATAGTTTATCGTCATATAACAAGGACGAAATTGAACCAATATAAATATATTGATTCTAGGGGTGGTTTCACGAATTAACATCGTATGAGATGGAGGTGAACTGATGTGAAGAGATTGATTTTGGGCTTGAACCTTGGGAGGTTGCCTACGTACCCAGCCTGGAAGGCAAGGATCAAAGTCCGTGTAGTTCAATTAAAGAATGAATTAATGATCAAGTTGTTCTTGGGGACAACGACCTAAAAAAATGATGTTGTTGGGACTTACACATGGTTAGTAGCCCAAAGAGAGTGTTATGGTTGAGGTTTTCTCTAAGCTCATGTGAGTCATACTCGGTGTGAGAAACAAGAGGTAACAAAAACCTTAACGATGCATAGTTTAATGTCATGTAGGACATATAAATGGACTATGCAGTTTAAAGTCTTGCAGTTAGGACTATTGGTGCTGCACAGTTTAATGTCATGTAGCAGGGACAAAGTACAGTTTAATGTCATGTAGGACATATCAAGGACTTTATGTACAGTTTAGCGTCATGTAGTTAGGACGATGGAGACAATATAGTTTAACGTCATGTTGGACGAAAGGGGGACTGTGTAGTTTAATTTCATGCAGTGAGGACAAAATAGTACACCATTTAACGTCATGTTGGACGTATTAGGGTCTTTTTCACAGTTTAACGTCATGTTGGATGAAAAAGGGACGATACAGTTTAGCGTCATGTTGGACGAAAGTGCGAATAGTTTAAGGTCATATGCATGGAACGTGGATGGTGCAGTTTAATGTCATGCTGGATGGTGGTGTAGTTTAAGGTCATACAGGACCTTTGATAATTATGTAGTTTAACGTATTTCTAGACGTAAGGGACTTTTATACAGTTTAGCGTCATGTAGTTAGGACGTCATAGTTTAACGTCTTGCTGGACGTAAGGGACTTGCAAATAGTTTAGGGTCATATGCATGGACCGTTGATGATGCAGTTTAAGGTCATACTGGACCATTGATGTAGTTTAAAGTCATATAGGACCTAGTTGCAGTTTAAGGTCATACTGGACCATTGATGTAGTTTAAGGTCATATAGGACCTAGTTGCAGTTTGAGGTTATACTGGACCTAGTTGCAGTTTAAGGTCATTCTGGACCATTGATGTAGTTTAAGGTCATACAGGACCTAGTTGCAGTTTAAGGTCATACTGGACCATTGATGTAGTTTAAGGTCATACAGGACCTAGTTGTAGTTTAAGGTCATACTGGACCATTGATGTAGTTTAAGGTCATACAGGACCTAGTTGCAGTTTAAGGTCATACTGGACCATTGGTGTAGTTTAAGGTCATACAGGACCTAGTTGCAGTTTAAGGTCATACTGGACCATTGGTGTAGTTTAAGGTCATACAGGACCTAGTTGCAGTTTAAGGTCATATTGAACCATTGGTGTAGTTTAAGGTCATACAGGACCTAGTTGTAGTTTAAGGTCACACTGGACCATTGATGTTATATTTTGTGTTTATACAAAATACTTCTTCAAAAATCTGGCATTGGTTGGAGTAGTGATGCATTCTCCATCCATCGAGATTAATGAATAATCTCCATTGGAGTAGACCCTATGTATTGAGTAAGGTCCTTCCCATTTTGGATCAATCTTGAGAGGTTTCTTTCCTGGTATCATTGGAGTTCTGAGAACTAATACCAATTCTCCCTGAGTGAATGAACGAATACGAACTTTTTTGTTAAAAGCTCGTGCTATTCGATTCTGATAGACTTCCAAGTGGTGAAAAGTGCACAATCTTTTCTCATTTAATCGTTCCATTTCATTCAATCACTTTTGAGATTTTTCATCTGTAGATGATTGATCACAAATGGAAACTATGAGTGAGGGTAGTTGAACTTCAATGGGAAAGACTGCTTCCGTTCCATATACCAATGAATATGGAGTTGACCGAGTTGCAGTGCGGGTGGTAGTCCGATAAGCCCATAAAGCATGAAAGAGTTTATCTGGCCATGATTTCTTATCTTTATCCACCATATTTTGTAGTATATTTGACAGAGTCTTGTTGAAATCTTCTATCTGGCCATTGGCCGTTGCATGATACTGAGATGAATGGTTGGATTTGATGTTGTATTCTTGATACAACTTCTTTACCTCGGATGAACAGAATTTGAGGCCATTGTCCGTCAATATGGTATGAGGGAAACCAAATCTGCTAATGATGTTAGACTTGATGAAGCTAAAAATGCATTTAGAACTGACTTCCTTGAGAGGTATTGCCTCTGCCCATTTGGAAAAAAAGTCAGTAGCAGTAAGAATGTACTTAAACAGCTTGGCCGTAGCTGAAGGGTAAGGTCCCACCACATCCATTCCCCATGTGGAAAATGGCCATGTGTATTTAGCTGTATGAAGCAACTCCAGAGGTTGATGAATGAAGTTGGCATATACTTGGCATGAATGAAACTTCTTTGTGAAATCAACACAATCTTGTATCATTGAAGGACAAAAGTATCCAAGCCTTCGAATCTGATCAGATAGTCTATGTCCAGACTGGTGGGCACCACAGACTCCTGCATGCACTTCTTTCATGACAACCATTGTTTCTTCACCATTAATTCATCTGAAGAGAACTCCATCAAAACCACGTTTGTAGAGAATTTTTTCTAGGTGATCTGGGCTATCATAAAGAGTAAAATTGACCACACATCATCAGATTTGTTCTTTCTCGGCTCTATCAGGTGAAAATGTTCCATTTTGAAGGTATTCCCTAATAGGTGACATCCATCCTGTAGTATGACCATACAGTTCAGGAATGGGACTAATTTCATTAATTTCCTCTGTTCTGATTCGAACATAAGGTGAAATTGCACGACGATGGGAAATACTGATGGTTGTCTCATCTCGATTTGGATCTTCCATAGCTATGACTATATTAGACAGTGCATCAGCTTGAGAATTTTGTGATCTTGGGACATAAGAAAATGTCGGCTCCGAAGGGAATTCCGCAATTAACTCTCTGATTTAATCATACAAAGGGATTAGTTCTTCTTTTCTGATGGCATAATCCCCATTGACTTGTTTGATTACCAGGTATGAATCACCTTTCACCTTTAAGTGATTCACTTGTGCTTGAAGCGCTAATTCCAAGCCTGTGATGAGAGCTTGGTATTATGCTTCATTATTGGTACCACCTTCCCACAATAAGAAGGAATAATGTAACACTACCTTTTCTGGAGAAATGAGCACAATTATTAAGCCAACTTTGTTGAATTTAGGATTTTCCATTTTCCTCCCTGTTGGACTTTTGGAAGCACCATCAAAATACATTTCTCATGCTTGAGGAATTTCTTGAATAGAGAAGACTTCCTCATCAGGGAGTTCAATATCTAAAGATGTGTTTTCCAGTGAAGGGTGTTCATCCAGGAAATCAGCCAGAGCTTATCCCTTTATCGCCTTTTGAGATACATACTGAATGTCGAATTGCTGCAAAAGAACTGCCCACCTTTCCAGACGTCCTGTAAGCATTGGATGACTAAGGATGAATTTTAGCGGGTTATTACGAGATATAAATTGGACCTCGTGATGTTTCAGGTAGTGTCTCAACTTTTGAACTGCAAAGATTAATGCCAGGCAACACTTCTCAATACTTGAATACCGGGTTTCTGCTTCAAGCATAGTTCGACTGAGATAGTAGAGGCTGTTTTCATTCCCAGCATCATTCTTTTGAGCAAGAAAGGCACCCAATGATCGCTCTAGAGCTGTCAAGTAGAGGATAAGTGGTCTTCCTTCAACAGGTGGCATGAGTACTGGTGGAATCAAGAGGTATTTCTTGAGAATATCAAATTCTTCTTGACATTCTTCAGTCCATTGGTAAGTGACTCCCTTCTTCATAAATTTGGTGAAGGGTAAACTTTTTCCTGCTAAATTGGAGATGAAATGCCGAATATAGGCTAAGTGTCCTTGAAGTCCTCTTAATTATTTCAAATTTTGAGGATGTGACATACCAAGGATTGACTTGGTTTTATCAGGATCGACTTCAATACCACGATGGCGTACAACAAAGCCGAGAAATTTTCTTGAGGTTACCCCAAAAACACATTTTAAGGGGTTCATCTTCAAATTATGTTGTCGAAGCTTGCGGAATATCCAAATCAGCCAAGTGATTAGAATGTTGTCTGGATTTAACCACCAAATCGTCTTCATAGAATTCAACAAACTTCCCTAAGAAGGGTTTGAAGATACGATGCATGGCACGCTGATATGTTTCACCTGCATTCTTTAAGCCAAAGGGCATTACTCGGTAGAAAAACACACCCTGAGGGGCTCTGAAGGCTGTGTATTCCACGTCTTCTGGGGCCATTCAGATCTGATTATATCCAGAATATCCATCCATGAAGGAAAGTGCTTCATAGCCAGTTGTTTCATCAATTAAAAGTTCTATAATCGGAACTGGGAAATCATCCTTAGGACAATGCCGATTAAGATCTCTGAAATCGATGCAAACTCTAATTTTTCCATTCTTCTTCTTTACATGGACAATATTAGCCAACCACTTGGGATACTGAACTTCTCTGACGAAGTTAGCTTTGATAAGCTTATCCACTTCAGCTTTAATTTTGGAAGCATAAGTTGGGTGTGTTCTTCTCGCGGATTTCTTAAATCCTCGATGTTTTTCTGATAAACCCAAATGATGAGTAGAAACATCAAGATCAATCCCGGGAATTTCAGTATAGTTCCAAGAAAATATATCTCTATTTTTCTTTAGAAAAGAAATATACATCTCTTTCTCTTCAAGAGTCATGTCCGCACTGATTAAAGTGGGGCGTGGATCTTCTTTTGTACCCATATTTATTTCTCTGAGTTCATCCATAGTGGTAGAGATACCATCTTCAAATGCTGGAGGAGAATCTCTGAGATCTTCCTCTTCTTCTTCATCATGTGTTATTTCTTCTGTTTCTACTTGCATAGTAGATAATAAATCAGAATTTTCATGATCATAAGAGATGTCAAAATCTGCACATCTTGAAGAAGAAGCTTCCATTTCTGACCCGATTGATGATGAAGGGTCTTCTTTGGGTAATAAAGAGGAAATGATGGATTGAGAATTGAAATCATTGTTCACCTCTGTTGTTTCTATAACTTCTTCTAGCCTAATTGGCGAAGTATAGACTTTTTGGATTTCAGTAGATGAAATGAAGACGTCACCATTTGTGCTTTCATTACTGCTTGGTGGGTTACCAATTTCTCCCATGTTGTCTGGATCGATTGCCGTAACTAAAATTATGGATCTTTCCATAAGAGTATTTTTATTTGGGTCCATCTGTTCAATTTGACTGATAGGAAACACATAATCTATACTCACATGTGTAAATGGATTTACTGGAATCTTCTCCAAACTATATTGATCATTAACTTTGGTAATCTCCTTTGTTGTGGATTTCTCCCTTCCCTTCATGTGATAGAATTCCACCTCAATGTATTGAGACTCACATGTCTTGAACAGGGCCTTATCACCATAAAATGTACCAACTTGACCATCGAAACAATATTTGAGACATTGATGGTATGATGAAGGGATAGCCGCCTGTTGATGTAGCCAGGGTATTATAAGAAAGATGTTGAAGGCTGAGTCTTGATCAACAACCATGAAATCTAAACTGGATACAAGATCTCCAAACTGAGTTCTGAGTGTAACTTCGCCCAGTGGTTCTTGTTCATTTTTATCATATCCTTGTAACATCATGGTAGAAGGAGATAAATCAGATTCTATGAGGCCTAATCAACAAAGTGTACGAATGGTAATGAGGTTGACTCCTGAACCATTGTCAATGATAGCTCTTCAGATGTCTATGCCATTGACCTTGCCAAATAAGTACAAAGGTCTAATATTCCCATGCACAACATCATCTTCATCTTCATCAGTAAAATATATTACTGCATGGCATTTAGAAGGATTATTCTCTATGTGATAGACTTCAGCTGCAGCAATTTCAGTTTCAAACTCCTGAGGACTTGACAAAGCCTCGATGAGTGCTTCCCGAAGATCTTTTGACAGATTCAGGGCATCCAAAATTGATAACTTGGCTGGTACTTGGGCCAAGTGTTTCAATACATCATAATTTTGATCCAGAGGTTTGCGTTTCCCAATAGGAATATGTGGTTTAGAAGGTACCTTGGAAGCAGATGCTTTGGAAGTTGATGCATCTTGTATTGGGATAGGAGTTGGAAATATTCTTGGTTTTGGAAGATTAGACCAATTAGATCCATTTACTTGCTGAGAGGAAGAAGATGGAACCTTCAACCGGTCTTCCAAAATAACTGTGCCAGGACTGAATTTGCTATTGGTAGAAGAACTTTCTTGTTCTTGCTGAGCTCGCTGAAGGGCTCTACCACGAGTTTCTACTGCGTACACAGTTCTAGCAGGGGTAGAATTGGAATAGTGGATTCTGAAAGATCCATGTGTTCCCCTGTATCCTGAGCCTCTAGAACTTCCTCTGATTCCCTTGTTTGATATAGGGAATTCAGGCTCATCGAAATAGAAACCGCGACTGACATATGGATCTGTTAATTGAATCATATTAACGGTACCGAAGATTAACTCTTTGTCTGATGAAGACTATACCTGATTAGCCTGTTTAGGCTGTGCCGTTTGGTGGGGCGGTGCCCGTGGCTTTAAAGTAGATGGAATGAAGTCTACCAGATTCAAAGACAATTTAGGCTTTGACACATATTCATCTTCTTCTGATTCTTTTTCTTTCATTGAATCATGCCGTTTCTTTGAGGACTTTCCCTCTGACGAAGATGGTTTTGCCGCAACATTAATGGAAGAAGACACAATCAGTTTCTTTAATTGTGTTCATAAAATAGCATGAGTTCGGTTGATTGTATTTATGACCATCTAATCATCATACTTTTGTGAATTTTTTCTTTTGACTTCTTTCCATTCGCCTTCCTCATCTGGAACTGTAGCAGTAACACATGCTACCTGAGTTGAAGAACCTTTCAGTTTGACTTGTCCCGAGTCGACCATCTTTTGCAGGAAGTCTTTGAAGACAAAACACTCCTAGATGGGATGCCCTAACATTTGATGAAAATGGCAATAATTGGGATGCTCTTCATCTACTTTCTTGTTTGGCCTCTTGGGCATTGGAAATTGAACCAAATTATTTTCCAGAGCCGAAATGAAGTAACCAGGAACTTGTTCATTTCAGAAAGAGTATGTTTTGTTCTTCAGATCCTCAAATTGTTTTCGTCTTTGATCTCATTGATCATCTAGACGAAACTGCCTTTGATGTTGGCGCTTAGGAGGAGGAGCCCTTCGATAAGATGAAGGTTTTGAAGTAGAAACAGGTACAGGTGCTTGTTTAAGCATAACTGTAGAAGTTTCTTCTTTACCCATTCTCCTTCCTGGAGCTGATGGAATTACACGAGATTTAGCCTTAGCCTATATAAGGAAATCTTTAATCTGCTGAGCGATTGAAGTAAGGTCTCGAAACCCTCCTGTGTATTTCACAGGGATCAACGGCGTGTGTAACTCGTCACGCAAATTTGCAGCACAGATTGGAAATAATTCTTCTTGAGGGAGTGATAATCTTAGGGAATATGTTAATCCCTTCTAGCGAGCAATGAAATCTGATACCGTTTCATTCTCCATTGTCCTACAGTTTGTAAGATCAAAAACTGTTGTATTTGGAAAAGTTGCGCTGAAATGAAGAAGGAATTGTTGACGGAGATCTTCCCATCCAGTAATTGACTGGGATTGCAAGCTTGTATACAAGAAAAAGGCTGGTCCTTGCAAGGTCTGTACGAAGCATCTGAGTTTTACTGCTTCTTGCTGCTCCAGAGTTCCCATTATAGGATCACAACAAGACACGTAATGCGTCAAATGCTGTTTAGGGTCACCTGATCCATTGAAAATAGGGAATACAAGGTTTCCAAAACTGGATGGAGGAGAGATTAAATCTACCCATTCAGGGTAAACTTTCTTTTCTAGTTAAACCTATGCACATTTCCCTTCCATAGTTTCTAACCGAGCTGTTAATGACTCAATGGTAGTTATAAACTTTTGAGAAACATCCAGTTGAATTTGGACTTGGGTAGGTGCAATGACAGGAGCTTGGACAGGTGTGGTGGTTGGTGTTGTAACTGATGGTAGCACTGCCAACTATTGTTGCACTTGACCCATAGGATTAGACCTGTGAGGGTGTACTAATAGAGGAAGTTATTCTTGATCCATCTCAGTAGCTGCAAAAAATTCCTTTGGCTGACTGACTCCAACACGCTTAAGAAAAAGACTACTCTGAAGTAGTTTTGAATTCAACCTCTTTAATTCCTTCATTTCTTCCTCCTATTGTGCAGACCTTTGCTCTAGTGAGAGTGATTGGCCTTCTCCAGAGGAAGGATATGTAACCTGATTCTTTCCCCTCCCTTTTTTGGATCCTTTTCGGAGAGGGGGAAGTGGGTTACTCGAAGGATTACCTAGGTTCTGAGTAACCCTTTGATTTCGTGTACGTATAGCTTCTTCATTTGTGTCGGTGAATACATCTTCTTGAGCAGGAACCTCTTCATCTAAGTCCCCTGAGTGAGCCTCATCTGGTGGATCAGTAACAACGACATTGATGATATTGATTGATGCATAACACATAGCATCCCTTCTATCATCATTTATGTGATATTGTATTCTTCCATGTCTTTGATGAGACATTGCCTTTTGTTGATTCGATCCCTCAGGAACTTCTTGACGAACCGTAATTTGGAGGGAATCTTCTGATAATTTGGCTCTTCGTTCCTCTTGAGTCTTCTTCCCCAATCGAGAAAAGACCAACTTTCTCTGAGGAGGGGATTGATGATTTGAAAAGGTCCCTAGTCTGGTGGACTAGGTCTGTTCCTGCTATTCCCGCTCAACTCCTCGAATCCTATTTGTTGATTCCAAGGGTTGGTTTAAAAGATTCCCCATTTTGGCAAGCCAGGGTGGCTCTTGACATGCTATGTCTGAGACTTTCTTAAAATCTCTCCTGATATTGCAAACCTTAGTCTGGAAATTAGCTGGATTCATTAATCTGTATCCACTTTATCACCTAGTTCAAAAGACCGTTGGATGATTTCTGACACTTCTGTCATTTGATGATGTGCTTTCTCCATACGAGAGGCCTGTTCAATATTCTCAATTGCTTGATGCAGGAGTAATTCAACAACTTGTTCTCTGTATTCTTGATTTTGAGAGGAACTAGTTGAGGCATATTCTTGTTCAAGATTTTGATTACAAACAAAGCCCATTGACTGTGGCCATCCATGGGCAATAACATTGCATGAGACCATTTTCAGCGGGCTTTGCTGACTGGAGAGCATCGTGAAATGCACTGATCCATGAACACCCCATCCTCTGACACGAATACCAGATGGGGCATTGACAATTAACTGACGAAATCTTCTTAGTGCACCAAGGCATGGACGTTGAAGGGCTCTCTGCTGCTTTTCAGCCTTCGGATATCGAGAGACTGATAGAGATTCAAAATCAATCTGACGTTGTAACCCTTCTATTATCTTAAGATGATTTTAATATTCATCATAAGATAATACTTTCTTTTTCAACTGACAAAGGGTTTTCCATATGTTGAGATGAATATCATGAATTCCATATTCCATCAACATTTCTGGAATGTCATACTGAGAGTCATCCAGAGGCCAAAACATGACTGGCACTTCACCTTTTGTCAGTTTTTTTCTCATGTTCAAAATTTCCTCTTTATCATTTGATGAAGATTATTCTACCTGATTTGACCAGAGTTGGTGTTTCCTCATTGCTTCATTGAATTCAACAAGATTGGTAGAGAAATCACTGATCAAACTAGAAGATTCATGACTTAGGGGTGGTTCGGAGAATGACCTACACCCTGGGATATCTTCTGATTGAGAAATTATTTCACCTGCTAGTGATGAAGCATCAGACATGACTGGCTTTTCATTTGCAAGTGACTCAATATAAGAGGGATTTCTCGTCACTACATTGCCCACTGGAGCATTTTCCGGGCAATGTGCATCACTACTGCGGAGAGGACTTTTGCAACTAAATTCATCATCATGGGGAGGACCACCATGGTGGGTTACAAAAAAAGATGAGATCTCTTTCTCCTTGGTCTTCTGATCACACATAGGGTTCCTGTGGATCTCATCTGAAGATGAAACTTCAAGATCGACTGAATTGTCATGAAGCAAGCCTTCATGAGGAAGTGTCTGTTGAAGACCTTCAGAATTAATGTTCCAACTATTGGTAAACGAGGGAGTAGAATCTTGAATTTCAACAGATAACTGTATGAGGGCTTCAAGAACTCTAGCATCGAGCAATGCCTTGTTACAGATTGGCTCTTGATCTCCTAACTGTGCTGGGCGGGTATTTTTCTTAGACTCCTTCTTACTCGCCTTGGAAACCACTTGTTGGTGAAAGTGGCTTCTCTGAGCAGGTGTATGGGCCTGATCACACTACTGGAAATGGGGTCTATCCCCACGCACCTATTCCCACGGTTCATTAAACCGTGGGGATAGTATGTTTTTTTGCTGTTTATACCCACGGTTTTATTAAAACCGTGGGTATTAATTTTTTTTTCGAGCCCTTGTATCGGGCTCCTCCTCAATCTCTCCTCAAATACGCGATGCATCGCTCTACCCTACCTCCCCAAGCCGCGACGCCGCTCCCCGACCACTGACTCCCGACCCTCCCCTCTCCTCTCCGACTCCCCTCCCCGGCCTCCGACTCCCCTCCCCGGCCTCCAACCCCGGGCTCCGACTCCCGGATCCGCCTCCCGGCTCCCGACTCGCGGCTCCCGACTCGCGGCTCCCGACTCGCAGCTCCCGATTCGCGGCTCCCGGCTCCCGACTCCCGGCTCCCGACTCCCGGCTCGGCCTCCCGGCTCATGACCTGGACCTCCCGGCCTTCTCAGTAGTGATTTTTTTTATGCTGGAGTCCCAGATTTCCTGGTAATTTCTTAGTCTTGGTTGATTTCCCATAATTTCATCATATTACCTCTTGATAATCAATTAGTGTTGTAGTCAAAGGTAGCAGTTGATGCATTCATAGGTTAATGGAGTGGTTTGATTCTAAATTTTTTTAAGCAATTTCATTTTTTATGATGGAATACTAAAAGATGAATGATATAAATATCCTGATTATCAAACCCAGTGAGAATATTTCCCCAAATTAATTTAGCATTGATAATCCTAAGATGCACTATTTTGGCCTTAAAATAGTTTATATGAAGGTATGTACATACACATGTTGAGCAGTTCCGGGTGGTTGTTTATAAATCTATCAAGTTTCATGTGTTGGCTTGGTTCCTCTTTGAGGAAGGGTACCCTTCCAATTCCTCAAATTTATTAATGCATTAATTAGTTTCTTACCACACTTTTTCTTAGTTTTTAGTTAATGCAGTGAATACATTAGATTAAATTTCTCTTAATCTTGAATTTAGTATGTTTCATGATTTAAGAGTTAAAGGTAATAAATGATTGTTTCATAAGAAATATCATGTTTATATATTAAAACCCCTCCAACGGAGGTGCGCTGTCTTCAAGTTAAAAAACAATTATTAGACTTTTAGGATTTATTGTCTTGTTGTAATGATATTTCTTTATGAATTGATGTTATGTTTGAATTATGTCATATATGACCCCTAATGGAATTAAAAAAACTAAGTTTTCCTTTTTAAATGATTAAATAACCAAGGAACCGTTTAAGTTCTTTGACCGGTTTTTATATTGGAATTACCCATGTAGAATTGTTTCCCATAATTTTCATTTTAGTATGTTGACATGTTTGAGCCACCATTCGGTGAGCCTTAGATTTAAATTTCTAAGGGTATGATTTTTAATATTAAATGGATTGAATTATCTTTTGAATTTCAGAATGGAAATTACCCTGTATGCACAACATTTAACCCGCCTAATGTAAGTGCTTCAATGTAATAATTAAATGTGAAATAGAAATTGTAAAGTATACTAAGTACATGAATTAGCCGTATTAGATGTAATTGAAAAATATGTTGCGTATTCATAGAACCCCTTACCATGTTAATGGAAGGTACCAGAGTGAACCTTGATTATTGAAAATGCCTTAAATGGATTAAATGAGTGGTTTTAAGCTACATGGCCTTGTCACACTAATGAAAGGCTAGGGTTGAACAAAATTGACTTATTGATTAATTATTACTTGATTAAAGGGTTTCATGCTACTTGGCCTTGTCACACTAATCAAAGGAAAGGCTTGAACCAAATGGAATATTATATGAATTCAATATCAAAGTAGGTGTGGCCTGACTCAAGCTCACCTTGGATACTTGAGAGAAAGCCTTGAGCACTCAAGGACCCTATTCCGAATTCAAGGATACAACTTTCTTAGGTTGAGACCTACATAGAACCTGATCCTTGTCTAACTTTAGATGCCTGGTATGACACCATATAATCCCTCATGTATTACAACAAGATTCCTTAGATACACTCCTTGGTTCCAGAATTGACAAGTAGGTGCCATGGTTAAATCCTAGCCCAATCTTTTCTTAGACCCATTTTACCTTGGATGAACTTCTTATACTAGATAGTCCTCTTATTGTGGAATTAGTTGGACTGTTATCCTTGGATTACACTCTTACCCCATGTGAGGCTATAGTTATTACTAAGTTGTTGACACTTGAGGTCTATGTTTCCTTGGTTATAACCTTGGAACTTCATTATTAAATATCATTACATGTTTTCTTCTCACATCTTAGAACCTCAATATCTTTCTCATATAAATTATATTTAAACTGGATAAAATTGATTAATGAAATGGTTACACATTCTGACACCAGTCAAAGGCTAAAGAAGGTATAACTGCTATGTGTCCCATAGGAACCTGTACGGGTGATGTTTATTTATCTCTCTATTATTATTCTATATACCAGTGAACTATATATTTTATACTGCACTATCTAGATTGGGCTGGACATCAGTGGTTCCATCCTATTATTATTTATATCTCACACCCTACTCAGGCCGCTATTACATTGGGGATACTTGAGTATACTTTCATTTTCTCAGGACCTTAGGACCTTGCTTTTCAATGTATGCTTGTAACTAGAGTTAGGAGAAAAGGACTGAGTTGGATCTCGGGATGCTCAAGGAGATCGCCCATGGGGTTTTGATGTGACTTTATTATTTTTTTATTTTATTGAAAATAATGATGTAATGTTTACTACTTTTAGATATGTATCATTACCATGTCATGCATTCATCTGTTGTTTAAACTACCATTGACCCACTTTAATTCAGTTATAATAATATTTATCTTATGCTGCTTTGTCATTTATTTACTACCTCTTTCATTGTTGATTGTTATTTATTCAATTTTACCACTGTGTATATGTGATAAGAGGGTATAGTCCCCACTATCACCTCTCGAGACCCCTCACTAACAAGTCAAAACCTCTAACGTATGGGGAGACTCACCCAGCCCCCCTGCCCTACACAACCTCTCCCCCCTCCCCTCTACTGCACCAGTCCCTCCCCCTCCCCCCCCCTTCCCTTACACCAGCCCCTCCCTTAACCCCTTGCTGCAACATCCCCTCCCCCTGCACCAGCCCCTCCCCCTCCCCCCTCCTTGCACCAGCCCCTCCCCCTACCATGCACCAGCCCATCCCCCCCACCAGCCCCCCCCCCCCCACTACACCAGCCAGCCCCTCCCCCCTCCCCCCTTCCCTTACATCAGCCCCCTCCCCCCCCCACACTGAACCCCCACCAGCCCCTTACCCCATGCTTCCCCAGCCCCACCACCAGCCCCTCCCCCTCCCACTTTCCCTGCTGCACTGGCCCCTCCCCCTTTCCCTGCTGCACCAACCAACCCTCTCCCTCCCCCCTGCACTACTTTCCATGTGGAGTGTCTTTTTTAACTTTTTTCTTTAGTTTACATCTCAAGGAAGACCTTTTTCTCTCTTTCTGCAGGGGGAGGTGGGGGGGGGGGGGGTGGGCAGGGGGGGAGGGCTGGGCAGGGGGGGAGGGGGGGAGGGGAGGGGGGGAGGGGGGAGGGGCAGTGGGGGGCTGGGCAGTGGGGGGCTGGGCAGTGGGGGGGAGGGCTGGGCAGGGGGGGGGTGCTGGGCAGGGGGGGGGGGGCTGGGCAGTGGGGGGGGGGGGGGGGCTGGGCAGTGGGGGGGGGGGGGGGGGGGGCTGGGAAGTGGGGAGGGCAGTAGGGAGGGAGGGGGGAGGGGCTGGGCAGTGGGAATCCTGCACTAATAAGTGCGAGATCTCTACAACAGGTATGTTTTCCTAAAATTGTGGAATAAACCTCCCTACCATGCATCATTTTTCATTTGCATTTACACACTATATGAATGCAGGTTATTGGTCGTAAAATCATGGAGTTGACCCCCTTTTCATCCAACATATGAATGCAGGTGATATGTTTTAACTATTGACTCCATTGTATATTGATTTTTGTGGGTCATGTCTAAGAGTTGCTAGACATACTTTGATTGTTCTCATCCCAGCATAGCGATGAACCAAAATATTGGTGAATGTGCATGGGCTGATGGAATGAATGCCTTCAATTTACAAGCATGGAGAAGAAACTTAAGAGATGTGTATCATTTATGTCTCAGGGAGGATTGATGAAGGTATTTTTTTCCCAACTAACTCTTCAACAGGATAGGATGTATGGAAGTTTATATTGTTTACAACTCAAGCAGTAAATGATACAGTGATAATCACATTCTTCATGAGTTTGACTGGTATTTCTTATCATCATATTCAGGATTTTTATTCTGCATTTTAATCTGCACTTTAGTATTTTATTGTCATGTAGTAATAACAAAATTTCTATATGACATTTCATTGCTTATGAGTCTTATATATTCATTAATAATAATTCATGGTTTTATTTGTTGCATGTACAGATTGTAGCAAATTAAAGTATGATTACCAATCAGTGGTTTGCCATTCGATCTTTATCAAGGTGAGCTGACAAATCTATGTGCCAATCTAACACGTCATTTGAGCTTATTCATGCATGACTCATCTATGTGAATTCTTCTTTGAGTTAAGAGTCTTCTCAGAAAAAAAATGAAATGGAGTGACAGGTTCATGCTATGCTCTTTTCAGGACATATCAGGCAGAATTTCGACGCTTTTTCGAGCCCGGTTCTTTTAGTAAGAAAGAAGGATTCTTCTGGAAAATTATGTGTTGAATATCAGGCTCTCAATAAAGTAACCATCCCGAATAAATTTCTGATACCCGTAGTGGATGAATTGTTAGATGAATTACATGGGGCAAGGTACTAATCTAAATTGGACATTAAATCAGGTTATCATCAGATTCGAATGCAAGAGGAAGACAATGAAAAAACTTCTTTTCGTACCCATAGTGGAAAATATGAATACTTGGTCATGCCTTTAGGCCTTATCAATGCTTTGTACACTTTCCTAGCTATGATGAATGAGCTCTTTAGGTCTTTCCTACGAAAGTTTGTACTTATTTTTTTCGATGATATTTTAGTCTACAGCTGCCAATGGAAATCTCATCTCAAACATTTTACAGTGGTTCTTTTTTCATTAATTTGGGTAAATGTTCTTTTTCTCAACTGAGAAGTAGCTTACTTGGGTCATGTTATTTCTGAAACTGGTGTTTCCATGGGCACTACCAAGGTTTAGGTTGTTTTAGATTGGCTCATTCCTATTTCTGTTAAGGGGGTCTGTGGTTTTCTCGGCCTCACTGACTTCTATAGGATATGTATTCGCAATTATGGTAAAACAACATAACCCCTTACTGCTCTCACTAAGAAGGATAATTTCTCCTGGACTCCAGAGGCCACCCAAGCTTTCCATAAACTCAAATGGTTCATTACGAAGGCTGCTGTTTTGGTTTTAACAGATTTTTTCCAACAATTTGAGTTGGAATGTGACGCTTATGGTTGGGGTGTGGGTGAAATACTCATGCAACAACGTTTCCCTATCGCTTATTTTAGTAAAGAATTGACAGCTTCTAACTTAGCCAAGTCTACTTATGAAAAAGAAATCATGTCGTTGGTATTGGCCATCCAACATTGGCGGCCTTATCTTATTAGACACTCTTGTGTGGTGTATTCAGATCATCGTAGCCTTAAATTTCTTCTTCATCAACGGGTTGCTACGGCTGATCAGAAATGCTGACTTGCTAAATTGCTTGGCTACAGTTGTTTGAAGTCACGTACAAACCAGGCCGTGAAAATTTTGTTTTCGATGATCTGTCTGGATGCAATGATTCTACTGAGTTATTATTTATCTGATCTCATCATCTAGGAACCTCACCCGAATTTGTAGAAGGGTGTTTTCAATGACCCATATTTCAGCAAAGTCATCACGGTGCTGTGGGCGATCTCTACTACTTTCCCTGCTTATAATTTTCAGCAAGGGGTCCTCCGCTATAAGGGTCGTCTGGTGTTGTCTAAGTCTTCTCCATGGGTGCCTAAATACCTGTATAATTCTATTCATCCCCATAAGGAGTTCATTCCGGTTTCTAGTGCACCTATAGGAAATTGGAAGCCAACTTATATTGCATCAGGATGAAAAAACCAGGTTCTCCAATTTGTCTGCCAATGTGCCATTTTCCAACAGAATAAATATTCCGCACACTCATCGGTCCGCCTTCTTCAACCACTAAAAATCCCCCAGCAGGTATGGTTCGATATCTCTATGGATTTCATCACCATACTTCCCAAATATTAGGGTTATACGGAAATCTTGGTCTTCATTGATCGCTTGTCTAAATATGGCCATTTTATTCCCCTTAAACATCTTTACACAACGCGCAGTGTGACACAGTGCTAACGCCTCTACGCTAGATGTTCTCATCTGTCAGGAGTGCCCGATGCTGAATGCGCCAAGTTAGGATGTTGTGATTGGTTGGGATACCTTTGCACCACCGGTTTTCCGATATCTCGTCACGTTCCGTTCGTTCATTCAAGGAGGAGCAGTAACCACTGCTCGAGAATTTTCCAGATGGAGAAGCTATGAAACAGCAGCTATCCGATTCGTCCACCAAAAAAATAATGTGAAATATCTGCCTCTTCTCGGGGATGATAATGGCTTCAATGAGGCCTCGATGGCAACTGGCCTCCCTGGAGGTCATGTTTGGAATAGGGCATCCCAGAAAGTAATGTTTGGTGCCTACCTATTTAACATTCCATCAGTTTATTTCCCCACTCCAATCACCCAGTGAGAATGCTCCTACAAAATGGAAAGATGAGACAACATTCATTTATCCAGGTTGGACAGGGTCCACCTCTTGCGCGGCCAATCCTCCCATTTAGCGCCTTATCTACTGAGCATAAACCTAGCCCAGAGAGAGGACCCTTTGATGATCTTCCACACAAGCCTTGCCTGCATGCCTTGCATGGTTTCCGTAACATTATGAAGACCGACACCACCCTCGTCAATTGGTTTTTTCATGCGGCTCCAGGAGGCCCAATGGCATCTCCCTAGCTAGTTGGCATCCCATAAGAAGGCCAACATGTTGTTTTTGATCGTAGATATTGTTCCCTTGGGTGTGATAACTGAGAAAATGTGCATGGGTAGTGGGGAGGGGGAGGGGGAGGGGGGCTGGGCAGGGGGGGAGGGGGGGGGGGGAGGGGGAGGGGGAGGGGGGCTGGGCAGTGGCCGGGCGGGGCAGGGGGGGAGGGGGGGGGGGGGGGGGGCTGGGCAGGGGGGGAGGGGGGGGGGGGCTGGGCAGTGGGAGGGGGGGGAGGCGGGCTGGGCAGTGGGGAGGGTTGGGCAGTGGGGAGGGCAGTAGGGAGGGAGGGGGAGGGGCTGGGCAGTGGGAATCCTGCACTAATAACAAAATTTCTTTATGCAATTTCTTCTTTCATTTTTTCTACTTTTTTTCAGCATTTGTTTTAGTTCTATATGACATTTCATTGCTTATGAGTCTTATATATTCATTAATAATAATTCATGGTTTTATTTGTTGCATGTACAGATTGTAGCAAATTAAAGTATGATTAGCAATCAGTGGTTTTCCATTCGATCTTTATCAAGGTGAGCTGACAAATCTATGTGCTAATCTAACACGGCATTTGAGCTTATTCATGCATGACTCATCAATGTGAATTCTTCTTTGAGTTATGAGTCTAGCTGAAACGCACTTTAGATATTGGAATCATTGAACACACATGCATTCTGAATGTCCAATTTTTTTTTTCCTACTCGGTCATTGGTTTTAATCTAGCTTCTTTCATTTGGTTGGCATTTCCCATCACTTTTGTGCTGAATATGTTTTCCATCTATTGTTTGAACAGTTGAAACTGTTTGAATGGTTATGTATGTAGTATGTGGGTGTGTCTCGATACGTTCTGTTTGACCAAGTCTATCCTATCCCCTTATCTCCTTAGGATCCGAATTTGGTAAGTGTTTTCTCATAATGGAATTGAAATATTATGGTGTTCCCAGGAATAATCAGTTTTCTTCTTCTTTATATCACTTTATCTTTATTTGAGTAGTGGGGAGGGGTGCTGGGTAGTGGGGAGGGGGGGGGGGCTGGGCAGTGGGGAGGGGGGGGGGGGGTGCTGGGCAGTGGGGAGGGGGGGGGTGCTGGGCAGTGGGGAGGGGGGGGGGGGCTGGGCAGTGGGGAGGGGGGGGGGGGGCTGGGCAGTGGGGAGGGGGGGGGCTGGGCAGTGGGGAGGGGGGGGGGGGGTGCTGGGGAGGGGGGGGGGGGGGTTCTGGGCAGTGGGGAGGGGTGCTGGGCAGTGGGGAGGGGGGGGGGGGTGCTGGCAGGGGGACAAGCAAGACGACACCTTGGGGGCTGGGCAGTGGGGAGGGGGGGGGGTGGGCAGTGGGGAGGGGGGGGGGGTGCTGGGGAGGGGGGGGGGTGCTGGGCAGTGGGGAGGGGTGCTGGGCAGTGGGGAGGGGGGGGGGTGCTGGCAGGGGGACAAGCAGGACGACACCTTGCGGCGGTCACGCCGCGGTCACGCCGCGGTCACGCCGCGGTCACGCCGCGGTCACGCCGCGGTC
The DNA here is from genome assembly GCA_963277665.1 of Viscum album. Taxonomy (NCBI): domain Eukaryota; kingdom Viridiplantae; phylum Streptophyta; class Magnoliopsida; order Santalales; family Viscaceae; genus Viscum; species Viscum album. The sequence continues at coordinate 293,580,143 of OY728144.1, forward strand.
ACGCCGCGGTCACGCCGTGATTTGGCCCTGCTCCAGGACGACACCCTGCGGCGGTTACTCCTCCTTAGAGAAACATTGAATGGTTAGCTCTATAATTTTTCGTATTTCCTCATTCCTAAACTATATCTCCTCTCAGCGCTGCCTCTCATCCATCTTTCCACAAAACGTGCATAGCAGGTGGTACAAAAGCTCAATTCAACTGAAAACATTGGTTTGGAATTGTCTGGCATATTTTATTCCTCTAGGTATTCCTACACATTTCTAGATCTCCAAACCTCACCGAATTAGGTATATCAGGGGTCATCCAATCCTCTATTCATCACAGATTAGCATTCATTTCTTTAAATCTTCTGAGAAAACATCCTCTCATGCCATCCATATCATCCTATTTGAAACTAAGTGGAAGATGTTGCCCCGCCGATGTCGCTGGACCGGGCCAACATGCTGCGGTCACGCCGCGGTCACGCCGCGATCACGCCGCGGTCACGCCGCGGTCACGCCGCGGTCACGCCGCGATTTGGCCCTGCTCCAGGACGACACCCTGCGGCGGTTACTCCTCCTTAGAGAAACATTGAATGGTTAGCTCTATAATTTTTCGTATTTCCTCATTCCTAAACTATATCTCCTCTCAGCGCTGCCTCTCATCCATCTTTCCACAAAACGTGCATAGCAGGTGGTACAAAAGCTCAATTCAACTGAAAACATTGGTTTGGAATTGTCTGGCATATTTTATTCCTCTAGGTATTCCTACACATTTCTAGATCTCCAAACCTCACCGAATTAGGTATATCAGGGGTCATCCAATCCTCTATTCATCACAGATTAGCATTCATTTCTTTAAATCTTCTGAGAAAACATCCTCTCATGCCATCCATATCATCCTATTTGAAACTAAGTGGAAGATGTTGCCCCGCGGATGTCGCTGGACCGGGCCAACACGCTGCGGTCACGCCGCGGTCACGCCGCGGTCACGCCGCGGTCACGCCGCGGTCACGCCGCGGTCACGCCGCGGTCACGCCGCGGTCACGCCGCGGTCACGCCGTGATTTGGCCCTGCTCCAGGACGACACCCTGCGGCGGTTACTCCTCCTTAGAGAAACATTAAATGGTTAGCTCTATAATTTTTCGTATTTCCTCATTCCTAAACTATATCTCCTCTCAGCGCTGCCTCTCATCCATCTTTCCACAAAACGTGCATAGCAGGTGGTACAAAAGCTCAATTCAACTGAAAACATTGGTTTGGAATTGTCTGGCATATTTTATTCCTCTAGGTATTCCTACACATTTCTAGATCTCCAAACCTCACCGAATTAGGTATATCAGAGGTCATCCAATCCTCTATTCATCACAGATTAGCATTCATTTCTTTAAATCTTCTGAGAAAACATCCTCTCATGCCATCCATATCATCCTATTTGAAACTAAGTGGAAGATGTTGCCCCGCGGATGTCGCTGGACCGGGCCAACACGCTGCGGTCACGCCGCGGTCACGCCGTGGTCACGCCGCGGTCACGCCGCGGTCACGCCGCGGTCACGCCGCGATTTGGCCCTGCTCCAGGACGACACCCTGCGGCGGTTACTCCTCCTTAGAGAAACATTGAATGGTTAGCTCTATAATTTTTCGTATTTCCTCATTCCTAAACTATATCTCCTCTCAGCGCTGCCTCTCATCCATCTTTCCACAAAACGTGCATAGCAGGTGGTACAAAAGCTCAATTCAACTAAAAACATTGGTTTGAAATTGTCTGGCATATTTTATTCCTCTAGGTATTCCTACACATTTCTAGATCTCCAAACCTCACCGAATTAGGTATATCAGGGGTCATCCAATCCTCTATTCATCACAGATTAGCATTAATTTCTTTAAATCTTCTGAGAAAACATCCTTTCATGTTGTCCGAACCAGATCATCCTCATCCTTTGCACATGTCGTCTGAACCGGATCAGCCTGTTGTGATAGAAATTCAATGTCTGCTTTTGACTGAATTTCACACCAAACCAAGAGATAATAAATGAGTCAAACAATCAGACAAATGGTTTAGGTTCTTTTTCCTCTGCTCACTACACCTATGACTCTAAAACTCTGGATGCCACTGGCACTGCTATAAAAACCAGAAAACTCTCCACTAATCTAAACGTCATTCATACCACTGGTTGTCCTATAAAAAATAGGAATCCTCATATTAGTCTAAAGTCTCTTTAGGCTAAGGCACAAACAAAACACACTAACATTGATAAACAAGGTACCTTGACACTGGAACCTATAAAACATACAAAAGGAAGCACAACCTCTGTACAAGACCCCACGCTAATGCAGGCACATTTTGAACCCATCGGGCAGAGGCTCCTTCCATTAGATCTGGACGCTATCAAGATGCAGAATATAGATGATTCAAAGGACCCAGGTACACCTACTCTTCATTCTATTAATTTAACTTTTGTTGGTGCTAAATCTGTAGATAATATGAACTATTATGAACAGCCTGTATCCCTGTTATCTAACCAAAATACCATTTCGTTGATGCTATATAACATGAACATTACAAACTCAATTAAGAATGCTTCAAGAAATGAACCAATAAAGAAGAACTCTGGCAGGGGGACAAGCAGGGGGCAGGGTGGGGGGGGGGGGCTGGCAGGGGGCAGGGGGGGCTGGCAGGGGGACAAGCAGGGGGCTGGCAGGGGGACAAGCAGGGGGCTGGCAGGGGGCAGGGGGGGGGGCTGGGTGGGGGGACAAGCAGGGGGGGGGGGGGGCTGGCAGGGGGACAAGCAGGGGGGGCTGGCAGGGGACAAGCAGGTGGCAGGGGGGGGGGGGCTGGCAGGGGGACAAGCAGGGGGGGCTGGCAGGGGGACAAGCAGGGGGAAGGGGGGGGGGGGGGCTGGCAGGGGCAGGGGGGGGCTGGTAGGGGGACAATCAGGGGGAAGGGGGGGGGGGGGCTGGCAGGGGCAGGGGGGGCTGGTAGGGGGACAAGCAGGGGGAAGGGGGGGGGGGCTGGCAGGGGCAGGGGTGTGCTGGTAGGGGGACAAGCAGGGGGAAGGGGGGGGGGCTGGCAGGGGCAGGGGGGGGGGGAGGGGGGGGGGGGCTGGCAGTGGACAAGCAGGTGGCAGGGGGGGGGGGGGCTGGCAGGGGGACAAGCAGGGGGACAAGCAGGGGGAAGGGGGGGGGGGCTGGCAGGGGCAGGGGGGGGGGGGCTGGTAGGGGGACAAGCAGGGGGAAGGGGGGGGGGGCTGGCAGGGGGACAAGCAGGGGGGAGGGGGGGGGTGGCAGGGGGAAGGGGGGGGGGGCTGGCAGGGGGGCAAGCATGGGGCAGGGGGGGGGGGGGGGCTGGCAGGGGCAGGGGGACAAGCAGGGGGGGGCTGGCAGGGGGACAAGCGGGGGGGGGGGCTGGCAGGGGGACAAGCAAGGGGCAGGGGGGGGGGGGGGCTGGCAGGGGGACAAGCAGGTGGCAGGGGGGGGGGGGGCTGGCAGGGGGACAAGAAGGTGGCAGGGGGGGGGCTGGCAGGGGGACAAGCAGGGGGGGCTGGCAGGGGGACAAGCAGTGGGTAGGGGGGGGGCTGGCACAAATTTTTGCTAGATGTTTTCATTTCCATGGCTTTTATTGATGTTTTAATGCATTTTAATTTATGTTGTGCAGCTTGCAAGTTTCTTTTATTATGAAATTCCTGTCTCCAAATCACTATTCTTGTTGAACATCTTTAATGCAATATCCATTATTCCCATTGTGCTGGTAGTATCTGTATTGCTTCATTTTTTCCCTGCGGTTTCAAGCTATAGCCATGTAATGTTTTCAATGCCTATAATTAGACTTATTTTTAACTTGCACATTGTTCCATGTAGGATGATCAGAAATTTGTTAAGCGGAAAATAGAACTTGGCGGAACTTTCTCAATTGCAAGCTGCATACTTTTTGTTCTTATATTTTGTCTTCAGGTAGAATTGCAGAGCCTGCTGCCAGGCTTGTGTTGATGCGGGGGACATTGCAAATACCCACGGTTCAAGTGAACCGTGGGTATATTCTGGAGCTGGAAATATGTGTACCCACGGTTATAAAACCGTGGGAATACAAATATACCCACGGTTCAAGTGAACCGTGGGTATATTCTGGAGCTGCAAAAAAGTATACCCACGGTTATAAAACCGTGGGAATACATATATACCCACGGTTCAAGTGAACCGTGGGTATATTCTGGAGCTGCAAAAAAGTATACCCACGGTTATAAAACCGTGGGTATACATATATACCTACGGTTCAATGAACCGTGGGTAATATAACAATTTCTGGGTCTATACCCACGGTTTTTTAAAAACCGTGGGTATAGGGCTATTGCGACGGCATTCCAGCCCGCGGTTGGCGAAACCGTGGGTATACCCTATACCCACGGTTTCAAGGGCTATACCCACGGTTTCAAACCGTGGGTATAGGTGCAATTTCCAGTAGTGATGGCCATGTTAGGCTGACGATATCCACTCAAATCAGGTGTATGTGCCTGACTTGGTTGTCCGTATGATATGGGGGAGTATGCCCCACAACCCTCTTGGACTGGAACAAATGTGTGTTTCTGTTCCAGAGTGAACTGTTGATGTGTCACTCCACTGGTAGGGATAGATTTATGTGTCTTTACCTGAGATACTACTGAAGCTGTTATAATATCCTGGAAAGCATCCAGAATATGAGCAGGGATTCTCTTATGCTCTTTCACCATTGATAAAATATGCTTGGTGACTTCAGCTGCCGGAATGGGGATATACGTCCATTTCGTGCTTGGAGTAGGTGTATGTGCCTACTCCTATCCTCCTTTTCCTGTCAGTGAATCCTGACAGTACTCAAGTGTGGGGGCAGAGAGTTGAGTCTGCCTCCTGTTTGTCACTAGATATTTCCGACTGATTTCTCCGAATGCTACCATGAGAGACTGTTGGTAGGCTTGATTAATACTAGCAGGTGTACGTGGATGACGAGATCCATCATATGTAGTCAGACGAGCCTGCTGACTAGCTGATGATGTATAAACAGGTGTATGTTCTTGCCTATAGTACTCCACCAGAATTTCTTGACGGGATTGGCGTGATGCTTCCAGACGAGTCTGCTGGACAGCGGAATTAAAACGGGTAGGTGGGTGTGACCGTTCGTTTCTTGCCACCAAGTTAGATTGGTGGACTTCTCCGGAGATGGAAGAGATGATAACCTGCTCACTGTTAACTGTATTTCACCTCTGGCGATTCGTCTTGCCTGCTCGGGTTTGAGGAACCTGAGCCGAATGCCTGGAGTCGGTACCCTCATCATGTTGAGGGCGCACTGCCGCACGAGTCTGGCAGCGATTGTTGGTGGGAGCCCTCAGGAAGGACTCCTCTCTACTTGAATTAAGGCCCTGAGGGACCTAATCATTCACCTCCTCAGAATAAGGGAGATAATGGTGATTGCGTTCTGGGGATAACGACCCGAAACGGTTGGAGATGGTAGTCAGCACCACCTGCTTCTTGATCACTGTTCATCGTTGCCCGGACGACCGGTGTGAGTTGTTCACTTGGAGGGCTTGTCGGGCAGCCTCCAGAGTTGGGATGGTACCGTGTTGACGGTACTCCTTAACCAGCGCATTTGATATCCAGCGTTGAAGATGTTGAGTAGGTGATGTCATCCTCAGAGCGGACGACGATCCAGTAGGAGTAGCAGTAGTGGCATTTGCAGCAGCAGTATTCACAGGTGTGAACTTGAGAGCATCCATTCTGGAAATGCAGAAGATCTTGGAAAAGAGTACCTGTTTGATATAACAGACGTAATCAAGATAAATTCAGCCACTACATCTTTTGGATGAGCACATATGTCAATGATTTTTTTGTTGGACCTCTCATTGAGTTTTAAATAGGGGCCTAACAAATAGGTAAAACATCATTTTAACTTGGTTAAGGATTCACGTCGGGTTCACCATTTTTTGTTTCCCTCGGAATTCGGGGATGACCTTCTTGATTGAAGGTTCAAACATTCCAATCGGTTTCTAACGGGTTTGTTTGTAGAACCGGAAACATCCAATGATTCCACATCCATTTGAACCTACTTTCCAAAGGTAGGCGCTCATTAGTTTGTGGACTGATGAGGCTTAGGAATTTGCATTGGTCGAGAGGATGGGAGGTCGGACTCATCACACCTTTTTGAGGGGAATTATTATCTACTCTAGGACTCTCTTTATAGATTTAAGTTATGTTCGAGAATCCTTATTACATTACCTAGTATAAAATGAGCTTTCCATTAGATCTGACAATCAATGATCGATATGTAGGAAATTTAGATAATCTTTTATATGTATTTGAGGTTCTTCATTAATAGAGAATCATCTGTATTTGTTATAGATTCTTAGTCAATGGTATCCTTTGATACGTAAAAGTCTCTTGGTCATTATGATGACCATGGTGGTTTAAAAGCCACTCAGTGGGGCACTTGAAGTTTATTGTCATTCAAAAGGAAATGGATTATTTCAGAGTTGGGATCGAACCCAAAGATGGGCTACCTACGTATCCTTTATTTAGAAAAGGAATAATAACCCACGTAGTTCGAGTAAGGGAGTATGATATTTATGATTGATGGCTCAAAGAAGGATGTCATAATTACTTTTACACTCTAAGCTCACGTGAGTCATGTTCGGTGTGAGAAACAAGAGGTATTGGTAAAGATCAGACAATTGTGCCATGAATGATGCAATCATAAGAAATAGTGTGAGACTTATGTATGTATGACTGCCCAGATAAGTGAAGATTATGATTTACTTCAGGGAACAAATCCAGGAACAGGGTCCATAAACGTATATGTACTTCATAGAGATTTGAATACTCTAACTTGGGGCTTACTCCTGAAAAGGAGGCCCAAATTAGGAGAGGACTTATGATTGGGTTTTACTCCTGATAAGGAATCCCAGATCAATGGTAAATTAGGACTGGTTAAGAGAAATTAATATTGGGGCTTACTCCTGAAGAGGATACCCATATTTGAGAGTGGGGCTTATTCCTAAAAAGGAGGCCCAGTTTAATGAGGACTTGGGGCTTACTCCTAAGGAGGATGCCCAAATTTGGGGACTGGGGATTACTCATGAAAAGGAGGCCCATGTTTAGAGAATTATGGTTGGGGATTACTCTTGAGGAGGATGCCCAAATTTGGGGACTGGAGCTTACTCCTAAAAAGGAGGCCCAGGTTAAGAGAATTATGGTTGAGGCTTACTCCTGAGGAGGATTCCATGATTTGAGACTGGGGCTTACTCTTGAAAAGGAGGCCCAGGTTAAGAGAATTATGATTGGGACTTACTCCTGAAAAGGAGGCCCATGTTAATGAGGTCTTGGGGCTTACTCCTAAGGAGGATGCCCAAATTTGGGGACTGGGGCTTACTCCTGAAAAGGAATCCCAGTTTAAGAGAATTATGGTTGGGGCTTACTCCTGATAAGGATGCCCAACTTAGGGGACTGGGGATTACTCCTGAAAAGGAGGCTCAAGTTAAGAGAATTATGATTGGGACTTACTCTTGAAAAGGAGGCCCAGGTTAATGAGTACTTGGGGCTTACTCCTAAGGAGGATGCCCAAATTTGGGGACTTGGGCTTACTCTTGAAAAGGAGGCCCAGGTTAAGAGAATTATGGTTGGGGATTACTCCTGAGGAGGATGCCCAAATTAGGGGACTGGGGCTTACTCTTGAAAAGGAGGCCCGGGTTAATGAGTTCTCTCATCTTAAAGGATGAGGTCGAATGAATGAAATCTCAATCTTTAGTGACATAAAGATGTGTAAATCACTAGGTTTTGAGAGATATTCCACAAAATTCCTTTCAGATAAGAAATTCAAATCAAGAAATCATGCCATAAATGGAATTGAATATTGTCTTGAAGACTGGATCTTGAATAGGAGAGGTGGAATGGCTTAAGAGGGGTGAAATGGGTAAGAAGGGCACCCAAAAAGGCAGTGGTGCGCAAGTCCTGGTAGGCGCGTAGGTACTGTGTGGGCGCGCAAGTCCTGGTCGCGCAGGTATACCTGCACGACACATGGGTACTTGCGCGACAGTTAACCAGCAGGGTAATACTTGAGCGACTCTTGGTTAAAGCCTTTAGAATCATCTTGAGGTTCGTCCAGAAGAGTGGTGCGCAAGTTCTATTGAAGGAGTTAGGAGGCGCGCAAGTGTGGCCATTTCCCTTAAGGGCTGGCCACTTAGGCATGCAAGTGTTGATGAGTTTCAACACTTAGGCCTTCCTCCCCCTCTTTAGATCTTCCGTTCTAGGTAATAAATTACCTTAGAAGTGTTTCGGAAGCTTTGAGAAGAGACTAGGGCGTCAGGAGATCAAATCTGAGTTTCTAGAAAAATTCCTCCCCAAATGGGGGGGCCCACAAGGTCCAACCTCACCATGGAGAATACCCCGGGCATTTATCACTTAGGGCGTGAAAGTCACTTGCACGACCATTAGGGGGTGCGCAAGTATACTTGCGCAACAGTGATGGAACTTGCGCGACCTATGGGCAATGTTCTCCTTGTTCATCCCTTTGTCGATTTTTGATGTTTCTTCAAAGGAAGAATCACTTTGGACTAAGTCATTTCCCTTTCCATACTTTTAGATAATGTAAAAAAAGGAGAGTAAATAGAAAGGTAGGACCTAAAAGTATTTAAAAAGTGCCATACTGATGGTGGAGTGAAAACTATTATTTTATGAAAACTCTACCAAGGGCAGGTGCCTTATCCACTAACCTCCAAAATCTAGGAATCAAGAGTGCAACACGTCTTTAAGAGTCTGGATTCTTCGCTCTGTCTGAACGTGCTTCTTCAGATGAAAAGTAGTGCTAAGGCATATATGAGAACCAAAATAATGATGGATACGTCTATACACCCTAGAGGTAAAATTAGGATCTCTATCAGAAATGATCGTTCTCAGGACCCCATGGAGTCTCACCACCTCCTCTAGACACTGCCTTGACAAAACTTCCACTGAGCTCGACCCCTTGATCACTATAAAATGGGCCAATTTCTTCAAACGATCCACTTCCACCCATATAGTGTCATATCCTCCCTAAGATCAAGTTAAGACGGTAAAAAAGTCCATAGAGATGTACTCCCACTTCCACTGAGGACCATATAACGGCTAGAGAAAACCACCAAGAAAATGGTGCTCGTAATTCACCTTATGGTAGACCAAACGTCTAGAAAAAAACTCTGAAACTACATGCTTCAAACCAGGCCACCAAAACTAACCTAACAAATATTGGTACATTTTTTTCACACCAGGATGTACTGCCAAAGGTGAACTATCAAACTCTCTAAGAACCATCTCACACATCACTAAGGGAATGAACATCCTTCCCTAGAACAACACCCAGTGTTGTTCATGTTCAAAACAACAATCAAGGGCCTCACCACAAACAAATCAATCTCTCCAAACCACTACCTCAAGATTCCCCAACTGGGATTCCTCCACCTGCTATACTAAATATAACTGTACCATTATCTGAAAAAGACAACCTCTGCCCCCAACTTCTCCCATATCTAGATTCCCGAATGGCCTGAAGGCCTTAATTTTTATTGATTTTTGATAACACCCCTTTCAAGGGATGATGTGGAACCCTTACAAGGCCTGTAGGCTAAGAGATTACATCGCTCATAGGCTTAGGATATTACATGACCCAAAGGTCTTAGGGAATTCAACCAGACTATCTACAAGGAACTGCCCCTCCTCAGCATCTGCGTCATGATAGTAGCTCTCCACCTTCCCATGGATGTCTGGCTAGGATTTCCCATGCAAGAAAAGGATAGTACCAATGGCATATCCATACCCTCTCATTCTGTAAAATTCATTTAGTTATGCTCTGGTGAGTGCACCTGCTCTGAATCCTCTTTTGGGGATGCTCCTTTTTGTAGTGTGTCTGGGGCAACTGCATGTGGCCCGAAGGCCTTGACGTAGCCCAAAGACCATAAAGGTGGCCTGAAATCCCTACTAACCCGAAGGTCTGGGTGGCCCGAAAGCCTTAAGGACTCCAAGCTCAAACCGGTGGCCCAAGGTGAATAGTTTCAGATGCTACAGTACCAAACAGTACCTACTACAGTGCTTGCTACAGTACCCATACAATGTACAGTTCTACTACAGTACCTGTATAGTGTACAGTCTGCTATAGTACCCACATAGTGTACAGTTCTGCTACAGTACTACCACAATACCTGCTACAGTACCTGCTACAGCCCCCTGGAAATATGCCTCTACCTAGTTTTGAACCTGGGTCTTTTGAATTCACTTAAGGATACCTCACCAACTGGGCTGAGGCTCATGTGCTCTCCCATATCTAGATGCAATGCTGAAAGTTATTCCATCACTCTCTAGGGATCACCTGATTCACACAATGCATCACTACACAACTTCATGCTCAATGCATCAGCCGCAACATTCCCCTTTCCAGGTTTATAAAAAATCTCAAAGTTGTAATCCTATAAGAACTCCACCCACTGATGTTGAAGAAAGTTCAAGTCACGTTGGGAGAAAACATACCTCAAAGTCTTATGATTAGAGAAGATCACAAATGATCATTGATGAGGTAATTTCTTTACATCTTTAGGTAAAACACTACCACCACCAACTCGAGATCATGGGTGACATAGTTACACTCATAGGGGCATAACATCCAAGATCCATAAGAAATGAATGATATCTATAGCACCAGAACACCACCCAAACCTAGATGTGAATAATCACATATAACCTAAAACTGAACTCCTTCTGCTAGTAGAAAAAGAACTAGAGCACTAACCAACTTCTCTTTTATATACTCAAAATATGTATGACATTTTTTATTCCATATGACAACCTGATCCTTTCTAGTTAACTCTACCAGAGGAGTAGAAACTTGAGAGAAATTATCTACAAACCTCCTATAAAATCCTACAATACCAAGAAAACATTAAACCTTTACCATTGTATTGGGGGATTACCAAGACACAACTGCTTATATATTTGAAGGATCTATAGTTACTCCCTACTGGGATACAACATGCCCCAATAAATGGACTTCTTGAGCCCAAAAATCACACTTTGGAAACTTCCCAAATAGTTTCTCATGATGAAGGGCTCCCGAAACATAAAAAACATTCTATATATTCTCCTCCCTATACATGGATTACACAAGGATTCTATCCATGAAAAACACCAAGAACTTATCTAGAAACTCATGGAACATAGTGTTCATTAACCCCATGAACACAGCTAGAGCATTCATCACACCGAACGACATCACAACAAACTTGTAATGCCTATGACGATAAAGGAAAGAAGTATTTAGAATATTTTCATCATTTACATTCATCTGATGATCTCCTAACCACAAATAGATCTCTGAGAACCAACTTTAACCCTTCAGCTAATCGAATAAATCATCAATTCATGTAAGAGGATAGTGGTTCTTAACTATCACTTGGTTTAAGTGACAATAATTGATACACAACCTCAAACTACTATTATCATTCTTTACAAAAAAGACTGGGGCACCCCATGGTGACACACTTATCCAAAATAACCACACCACAACAGAACATCAAGTTATATACGTATCTCTAAAAACTCATAAGATTCCATCCTATACGAAGACACCAATATAGGAGACATGACTGGATATAGTTTGATCCTAAACTCGATCTCTCATTGAGGGGGTGACTCTCAACCTCTTATAGAAAGACATCAGGGTACTCTCCCATGACCCTAGGAAATGCAACTGCTGAAACTTAAATGAAATCAGCATCATATCATCCATCAAGGATGTCAAGTATGGAACATTCCTCTAACCCATATGACGGTCTCACTCTCCAAAAAGCACTACTGGCTCTCTATCAGCATCGAAGAACACAACCTGCCTCCTGAATTAATACATGATTTCCTTCATCAAATGCAACCAATTCATGATGAGAATGATGTCATATGATTGTATTAATAAACATAGTAAATCTCTTTAAGAGAGGTTCTCATCCAACACTATTCTTATATTTTCAACATACAATAAACAAGTCATATCGACCTCCTACTAGTGTAGTAATTACCAAGAGAATTGGAAACCTCTCTACCTCAAGTACCAAAGCATGGAAAATGGTAGGTCATATGAAGGGGTAAATCACGCCTAGATCTAACAAGGCATGAAACCAAGTAGAAAATAAGAAAAGGGTACCTCGAATGACGTCTGGCTCGCCCAGTGCTACCAACGCTAAAGCATGAAGTAGACCAGGATCTACTCCATAACCTCTCTGACCATGACGATGACCACCTCCCCAGTCATGCTCTAATTTATGAGGATAGGGATAATCCCAACATTTTCTTCTGCCTAACCCATCTACTCTATACTAATAAAAAACTAGAGGAACCTACTACTACTATCTCGGCTAGAACTGCCTTAGTGGAGGAACCTAAAGCGAAACAACTGGCACACACTGATTAATCAGAAAGGTCAGACACTCTAACCATTGATGACCGCAACCTCCATAATAAAAACATGCATTTGATACCTTGGAATAGGACTGAGGACCGTTCCCCCTGGAGAAATGATACATTGAGGGATGAGAGATACCCCCGATTGATCGAAAGGTCTTCCGTCCTGACAAATAGAAACCCTACATAATAACTCTTCTTCATGAGGAGTCCTGATGAATCCTATCTCATGATGATCCAGTTTTGGATAATGTTCTCTTGATGAACTCTACTCTTGAAACCACCTCGAGATACATCTTCAACATAAATATGGAGACCTGGAACCAGATATATGGATGTAAAGCCTCCTCAAAATTCCTCACCCTGGCATCCTCATCTAGAAATAGGTACGAAGAATACCACAAAATGTTCCTAAAATGGATCTTGAACTATCACACAATGAAGATACCCTATTTAAATGTAAGAATATCCTCACGACTATTCTCCTTCATAGTCAAAGAAAGAAACTCGACTCTAAACTAGTCTTGGAACTCCTCCCATGATATTGTTGACTCCTCACGATCTCTGAGGAATAAGAACCACCAATACCTAAATCCAAACTCCATACTATCCATCAACATAACCTTTGATACCACTATGTCATGACCCCCTCCCCACAAGGTGTACCCTTATTAGGCTAGTAATGGGAGACGATAGATAATGACACCTAAGTCCCACCTCTAGTAGGCCCCAAGTTGGCAACTAGCACCAAGGGTATAGTAAACACACATATGGGAATCATTAACCTCTAAGAGAACACATACAGAAGAGAGTGATAAGACATACATCGACCAATTCCTTCTCAGAATATAATATAGAAGAAAATAAAAAATGAACATATGTAATTTCAAGAAATAACTACTTCAAATGAAAGGAAAACTGTAAGTACCAAAAGAAAAGTTAAGACAACATCGACTATAAAGAACAGACAACTCATGCTAAACCCCAAGCTTATAGTAACTGGCCTGATCTCCCACCTACTCAAATTGACCTAAAAAATAGCTTATACATATACGTAGGGTTATTATAATAGTATACATAGTAGGATCCTCCCCAGATCCTCTCATTCAAAAGGTAAAAAAATCATGCTAAAGCACCATCAACAACAAGTGAAACTAAGTCATCACCTAAATAGGTACACTAAGTTTCCAACATCGCATGTCCTAATAACCTCTCTCTAAAAAGACTAGCCTGCAAAAACTTGGGCGAAGCTCCACAACATGAACCTTGTGCAACACACCACCATGTCCATATAACCAAAAGTAACTAGGTAGTTTCTAGGAGCCACCATAGCCTGTATAATGTGTATCATATATTGGGTATTATACCTCAATACATTACATCCCATACACTGATTAAGGATCCTCAAGCCATCACAACCTATACACGCTATACCTATAGTATTCCCTATGAAATTATATCTAGAATACATGTGTGTGAAATATTTACAAGCCATTATAGCCCTATACACACACATATGGGAAAAACTAACAACCATGCATACTGTAACAAGTAACCATAAAGAGAAGAGAGTGAGGCCAAAGGGGGTAGTCATCCATCCATCTTTCCACTGAGATGTTGGAAAAAACACCCCTAGGGCTCAGAATCCCTGGGGTTTCAGTCGTCCTAACCGATAGGGTAGAGTAGCGCATAGAAACACAAAAAGTACATGATATAATATAGCTCACAAACACACTATGGACATAACCTTGTCTCAGAGTCAACTACAGCTAACGTCTCTCAGACTCACAGATTCCACTTCTAAAACCATATATCCTATAAGCACACAACCATTTAAAGAGCTATATTAAATAACTTTATTATTTTTTATTAGTTTCAATTTACATTAATTAATTCATTACCCATTAATTAAACATTAAAATATCTACAATACATTACATTATCATTACAACAAAGTTTTATTCCCTCCAAGCATAAGAAAAACTGAGTCCACAGCTTCTTGAAATTACAAACTCAACATTGCATCCCAAAAATCTCCAACCCCATGGGTTTAAAATTTATTCATTTACTAAAATCATTACTTTCCATATTACTAGGCAGTCTAGGAAAACATTATAATCTAACAAACATAAGGGGATCAACATGATGAGTAGATAAACTACTCATAGAGTCTTCACCACATATTTCATGAGCATAGAATCATCCAACCATGATAAGATAAACACAGAAAGTATGTGACATACCCTGTGCATATTAACCTCTCTTGGAAGGAGAGTAAGAAAAACCACCCACCTCATGCAGTGGGTAAAAAAATGTAGATAAACAAAAACATGACCATCAGCCAAGAAACTAATTCAAATAAGAATCCAACTTTCATATCAATGGGTAAGCCCATATTCAACCCGCTCTATCATCTCCGGTGTCATCCCTAACACCCACATGCATTTCCCGATGCATCTTGCCACTCTAGGCATCAACTGCTACCACAAAAATTGGGCCTTAACACCCCTCATATCACAACAGCCCTCTAGGATCAAAAATACCTGGCTCACATCTTATTCAGGCCTCCTTTCCCCACATACCACAATAGCCCTCTAGGATCATCCATCATAGGCTCACATCACATCAAAATAATTAGGAAAAAACATATAAACTGGAATCTTGGCCCTACACAAGGCATTAATCCTTCACACACAATGAGATCTCACAAATCCAAAGCACAAGGAACTCGACCTTTATAAGAAAGTGGGAAGTCCAATCCTCATAAAGGTATTATCTTTTATCACAAAACTAGTTCTTATTCCATCTTTAATTAACCAATTCATTATTCCTAGGTTCCTACTACGAGAAACCTAAGAAACAATCTATCTCAAGCTATCTATCTTTATCCAATTAATTATCAATTAATTCTGGATTTATGTTCTTTACCAATTTCACATGAAAAACCAATCACAACAAGCACAACATAGATATCATACTATCTAGAAATTCAAGAGGCAACCTATTATCACGATATAAAAAACAACATCTCCATGTGATTGATACCAATTTTTTAATCCAGTTCAAGTAGTTATTAGTTTATTTTAACTACGATGAAAACGATAAATCATTCTAGATCTAAGATTGCAAATAAATAAATATAGAAGAAACGAATCCCCATCCTCAAAAGGGTTTCAACATTCTTCACATGAGAATAGACCAACGCTGCAGATTCCGATCACCTCTCCTGCAAGAACTAAATCCACCTGAGGACATTGTGCCACAACCACACTAGAAAAAAACCAACAAAAATACATTAGAACATGGAGATCAAGATCCATCATGTGTAAAATAGGGATGGGAGGAAACATATATAAGAAACTTTAATAACAGAGGTAGAACATACCTTGGATCAAAGACATATTGAATGAGGGAAGCTAGGGATCGATCCTTGGAAAAGGAATCCTCAAAACATTAAAAATGGGGCTAGTAGGTCACCTAGAATGAGAGAGAGAGAGACACTATAGCTATAGGGTTAAGAATAATCCTATCAAATAAAAATTATTAAAGCATAACTATAGCATGGAATTACATGACATGTAATCCCCTTTCACCTCATATAATCCTAAGGGTTTGGTTTCTGCCAAAAAGCACTTCACTTATTCTTTTTATTTAACCCCAAAAATGTACATGTTATGAAACCTTTTTTCATGTCATGTAAAATGTTTACACATCATGAAATATCCCTGCTACCATATCTTAATAGCCAAAATCCTCCAAAATTCCTCCAAGCCTCCTCCTAGAAACTCGGTCTTTAGAAACATTTAAAGGGTCGATCCACATGGATCTGGGCCCTTACATTTGAAAAACATGACCATTAAAATTCTTCCATCGAATATTGATAGATAAAAATAATATCCTAAGAGTACATTTTAATATTAAAATTATAATTAATTTACATTTGATTTTAAGAAAGAGTTACCTTTTTCAAGATCTTTATTCAATGTAGATGTTGATCTTCAAAAATATCCTTTTCAGATTACCTTCATTGAGCTTATAGGATCCAAGAGTATAATCCCTCTAGTGGTGATATACACATGCTCAATGAACCTTAAAACATCACTATAGGAATATCCAGGTGCTATAATGACATATCATAATGATTTCATTGTTCACTTTTGACCACCTCAAGAATCACTTCAAGAAGGATTCACTTGGGTAGTGGTGGAGGAGGATTTCTCTCTATAATTGAGAGCATTCTTAGAGAATGGAATCAACCTAGGGTATTCAAATAATTCTTTATATGTTTTTTTTCATAACTAAACAAATGGGATCCCAATAATAAATAATATAATTGTTTTTATATATTACTTGGATTATAAAATAATAATTGCAGATACACCCTTATTATTTTTCTTAATCCATGAGGAATCCCATTTTCTATAATAATAATAATAATATTATTATTTCTTGGTATGATCCAAACTTATGAATTAAATTAAATATTATTTATTCAAATTATATTCCATATATATTATTTCTCACTGGACCAATAACTCTGTCTACCATTTCTCCACAATATTTATCAGACATTGAATAATGAATATTTAATTAAAAAATAAATATCACAACATTATTCACTAATAAATAAATAAATATTTTATTCACTAAATATAAAATAAACATTTATTAAATATTCTTCACACAAAATATTCACATGAATAAATAGTAACAAAATATATGCGATAAAACAAACCTAAATAATTATTAAACCATATATAAGAATAATATTTATTCAACTTATTAAATAATAAATAATAATATTATTTAAACTGAGGTTCTGGATAGACTTAGTGTGTGACCCTATATGCCTCTATAATAATGACATTAGGAAAATTATCCCAAATTACAAGGTTAGCATTCAGAAACACACCAAGACACCCATAGAGAAAGAAGCTAATGTCGCAATGTTAAAAACCCCATATGAACAGTCACTATGTAATATAATCCCTTTATCTCAATATCTCTAATCATGATGATTTCATGCTAGTTCCATCCACCTATGTGATCTACATCTCTTTCTTTGACTTTTCAAAAATCAAAATTTATTATAGCAAACCATGGCCATGTATTTATTTAGGTTGTATTATTTCCATCAAAGTAACTAAAATATCAACTTTAAAAAAAGGGAAAAATCTTTTATTGTATTATCCATTAATTCCATGTCATTTGTGATGCACCCAACATATCCAACTTTACCATGAAATTATGCCATCACATTTTAGGAAATACATCTAAATGCGCCATTTATAACATGCATTAATAATAATCATAAATTCTAAGGATCATTACACATTATCACAGATAGGAATATCCAATGACGCATATAAATGTGGATTTCCTACTAGTGGGTCTATTCTCATAATCCCCTACAATGTAAATCACCAAGGGTATACACCATGAGAATGTGCCTCAAATTTTTATGAGTCTCCATCCCTAACATCCTGTATCATTTGTGTTCCTTCAAATTATTTCATTCGACTATAGAAAATATATTTTAAAAATATTGTTGTGGCACTTCTGGGTTCTCATCATAAAGGATAAATACTATGACCTTTTGGTGAGATAGACACTCTCAGGAAATTATTACATACCATGTTATGAATAATAGCAATCATGATGTGATAAGAAGTTTATTAATATTCAAAACAAATGAATATTGGTAATCATAAAGTACATAGAAGATGGTTTGAGGGA
Source organism: Viscum album (assembly GCA_963277665.1). Classification (NCBI taxonomy): domain Eukaryota; kingdom Viridiplantae; phylum Streptophyta; class Magnoliopsida; order Santalales; family Viscaceae; genus Viscum; species Viscum album. The sequence continues at coordinate 293,598,293 of OY728144.1, forward strand.
ACCAACTCCAATAGACTCCCAATTTCACTATATTAAACTACTAAAAACCTTCAAATCTACTATCTCTCACATGATATTCATGCTTATGCTGAGATAGTTCTATCAAGGGTCCTGCCATGTTTTCCTCCATATAAAATCTTCTCACTACAACATCAACCCTTTGAGAAAAATACCTCAAGAGGTGATACTTCTTGAGTGTGTTCCTTATTCATTGGGGTGACCTTGTATCTTTTTCAAGATCCACCACTACATTATTATCATAATATAATATAACATGTCCTTTACTTATAAGTACCACATCAAATTACTAGACAAATTTTTGAATCCAAATAGCTTCTTTGGATATATTATAAGCCACTATATACTTGAAATCCACTATAGAATCGATGAAAACTAGATACTTTTTACTCTTCCATCTCATATCGCCTCTATTGAGACTGAAAACATACCCATACCATGAATTTAAATGATTATAATTTGTTTTAAAACTAGCGTCAGTATAATCCCTAATGAATAGCTCTTTGTCTCATCCATACATGAGGAACACATCCTTAGTTCTTATTAGATACTTAAGGATAACCTTAACAGTAGACCAATGATGTTCACCTGAATCTGCTTGATATCTTCCTACCATACTCAAAGCATAGTAAACATCTAGTCTAGTACTTAACATGGAATACATGATTAATAATATTTACAAAGCATATGAGATCTTACCCATTTTCTCTTTATCCTTTTGTATTTGAGGAAACATATTTTTGGAAACATGTATACCATGTAAAACTAGAACCAATCCCCGATGGATTGTTCTATACTAAATATCTTGAGTATATGGCCAATTTTTGCACTATAAATTAGTATAATAAACCTCTTGGATCTATCACAAATGATCTTGTTCCCTAGAATTTAGGCTTCTTCAGCAAAGTTCTTCATAGAAAAGAACTTATTTAATAATTCCTTAATAGATTTTAATACTGGTATGTCATTTCTAATAAGTAATATGTCATCAAAATCTACTACCAGGACAATGAATGAATTCCCACTAAAAAGTTTCTAAATATATGGATCACATTTATTCCTAATGAAACCATATTCTTTTTTAAATTCATCAAATAAAATGCTTAATGACCCATATTCATACTTCAATCCATAAATGGATCTTTGCAACTTTCATATATTTTTGGCATTACATGTAGTCACAAAACCTTATGGTTGTGTTGTATAGACATCTTTATAAAGGTTCCCATTATGGAAATCTATTTTGACATGCATATACAAAATTTAATAGTCATGGTAATTTTCTATAGTAAGTATAATTCTAATGGATTTAAACATAGAAACTAGAGAAAAAGTTTCATCACAGTCAATTCCTTGATGTTGTTTAAAAATTTTATCCATTAACCTTACTTTATATAAACCTAATTTACATTACATGTCTAGTTTTCTCTTGAATACCTATTTTCACCCAACATTATTTACATTAACTTGATGATCTATGAGAACCCAAACATGGTTTTGATACATGGAATCCATTTTAGAATTCATGTTTTTTTCCATCTTGAAACTTCTGATCTCTCTACTATCTCCTTATAGGAGACAGATTCATTATTTTCAACCAATAAAGAGTCACCATATCATATGACTAGAATTACATATCTCTATGGTTATGTTACCACTCTAGTGATCCTACATTGTACTCATGTTTCAAGAACTACTTCTTCCATGGGGACCTGTGGAATTTGTTCCATTATCAACTCATGTGTATCTTGAGTATCAACTTCATCGAAGCCAATCTTTCCCCCACTATTCTTATTAAGGATATGATCCCTCTCAAGAAGAAGGAATTTTATAGAAATACTCACTTTCTTTTCTGAGGGTTTGTACAGGTGGTATCCCCTTGTTTCGTTAGGATACCCTATAAAGATACACTTTGTGCCTTGGGGTTCTAGTTTGTTGATTGAGATGGCCTTAACAAATACCTCACAACCCCATACACATGTTTGTGATAAAATGGGTTTCTTTACACTCCCTAAATCAAAGGGAATTCCTTTCATCACTTTATTTGGTACCTAATTTATTATGCACACTATAGTTTATTATTCATATCCCCAAAAGGATAATGGAAGATATATAAACATCACCATTGACCTTATCGTGTCTATCATGGTATAGTTCATCCTTTTAGTAACACTATTCCACTATGGAGTATAAAGTGGAGAGAGTTTAGAAAGAATACTAAACTCCTATAGAAATTTGATAAACTCTTTGTTAATATATTCATCACCTCAATTAGATATATGCGTCATTATATTATTTTCAATTTGATTATATAATACATTATTGAATTCTATGAATTTATTAAAGGACTAAGAATTATACCTCATAAAGTAGACATAACCATATCTAATCAAGTCATTAGTAAAAGTTATGAAGTAATAATACCCACCTATAAATTTTTCTATAAATGGTCCACACAAATAAGAATGTACCAATCCTATAAGCTCTATAACCCTTTCACCCTTTACAATAAATAGTGGCATAATCATTTTTTCTTATAAACAATCATAACATCTTTCAAGCGGTTTTATCTCAAAAGAGTCTAAACAACCATCTTGATAGATATTTTCCAAATGATTCTCATTTATATTACCATGATGGTGATTGCATAGCTAGGTGTTAAATGATTCATACAAAAATTATTTGTTGTCAATTTCCAATACTTAGTTTTCATAATTGAATACATAAATACCATTATTTAAATGTATCATACCATAACATATGCTGTATTTATAAAATAAAAAACTTTTATTTCAAAATTTGGAAATAAAACCATATTTATATAGGTAGGATAGAAAAATTATTTTCCTGATAATAATTGGTACATAATAAAAATCTCTTAAAAGCAATATCATTCCTATTGTAAATGAAAGGTTTTAGTCTCCAATGGTAAGAACAGCTAGTCAGACACTACTAACAGCCTTAAAATCCACCTCTCCTCTAGAAATATTTCAATATCTAATTGGTTCTTGTATTTATATAAATATATGAGCACCAAAAGCATTATATAATACCCAATTTGTATATATATAAATATTACACTCGATAACAAAATGAACCTTTAGACTCCCCTTGATTTTGGGTAAAATTCCTCTTATAGTGGCCTTGCTTGCCACATGAAAAACATACGACTTCCTTTTCCTTTTCATACCTCTAGATATTCCTCTTAATATAATGATGAAGATAAATATATTAAACTTTTTATGATTCTTTGGACCCTTTTCCTTGTAATTATTTTTATTATTCACCATAAGGATTGTGGGTTTGTCAAGCCCCATGTCCTTGTCCACTGGGGGAATCAAGGTAGGATGTTTCGAAAGAATATTATCATTATTAATCATGTTATAATTAATAATAAAACTAAATAATCCATGGGTATTGAGGAACATATGAGATATGTGTGTAACCCATTTGGAAATTTAATCCATAAGATGTTTAATGTGGCCAATAAGCTTGACTACATGAGGCCCAGCTGGAGCTGAATCTCTAAGCTTGGTTGTAAATAGATCATTGGAGATCTCATATCTCTCTTGTCTTACCTTATATTGATAGATATTACAAACTAAATACATCATATTATATTCATCCATGTCCTTATATTTCTTTAAAATATCATTGGTAATGGATGATAACATGAAACACTGAAAATCTATGGAATAATTAAAATATTTCTCATAGAGAGATAACTCTTACTCACTAGATTCTTTACCAGGCGCTTCATGAATAGGTTCTTCCAACACATACAACTTTATTTCATGGAGTAAGATAACACATAAGTTCCTTTGACATTCTTGGAAATTTTTTTTGGTGAGAAGGTTCTCCTTCTCAAGTATGGATCGTAGTGATATGTTTGAAGTAATTTTCATTACTCTTTATACAAATAAGAAGATCATAATTTTTGTACTCTATCTAATAAAAGTAGATAATAAATTTTACGTTACATTTATTAATCTCCCACTATTTTATCAATACCCAAAAATACTCACTAATGGATTTGGAATATCCTATTTCTTGTAAATTCTAGCGGTAAGGATCCATATTCCCGTTCTCTTCACCCCGACTTGGGCCGGTCAAGCAATTTGAAGTGTTTTAGGTAGGTATTCCAAATGAAAATTTCATTAACTCATTGTTATTTTATTTTTTCTATGGACTCCCTAATCTTAAAATCATTAAATTTTATTTCCTCAATCTTTTCCTCTTAGTTAAAATAAGTCCTACTTGTGAATTCAACCCTTGATGTCAACTAAGTTAAGTCAACCCAAAACTTCAAGTTATAATTCCATGATATTTTAAAGCACCCTAACTTGGTCCAGTTAAGCAATTATAACAATGGTTCAATTTTAACTTAAACAGTGGAAGACTATAGTTACTTAATATAAACTTAAGGTATTTTATTTTATTATGCATAAATATTTATTATTTAATCCTTTATATACCTTATTAATATTAAGTGTATTTTACTTAAGTTATTAACCATGTTTTGATAAAACATTTATACACAATCTATTTATCTAAATTTCATTTTTTCATATTAATTTATTTATTTATGTTATCACAGTCTCTCATCCATAATATAAAAAATGAATAATATAGAAAATAAATAAATAAATGACCCATTCGATAGATTATCTAATAGTTTATTTATCAAGAATACAATAAATCAACCTATGGTCTCGCCCAAATTTACCCAAGTTTTAAGGGTCAAACGGTCACTTGTAGTGTAGCTTGGGTTGTCGAATCCTCAGAGACCAAAGAAGAACCTTTAGACACTCAATAAAAAGAGATGGATTTTTGGCTATGAAGTGGCCAGCTTGGGTTGATTTTAGATTGTTTTGAAAGAGCAGTAAAGATCTATGTGAATTCAAATTATGAGAAAATGAGTTGATCCTAGGTTATTGCTTGGGGTGGATTGAATGAATTCCTTTTTTTTACAATTTTAATTTCATTAACTCGAGAAGGATTCATGCAATGAATTCAAACTAACCTCATAACTTACTGATTAAACACCTTCAAAACATATTATAATCACCTATACACTTGTAGGATCATTTTCATGAGCACTCCAAGGTAAAGGATGTAATTAGCACATGAAAGTGGGGTGAATAAATTCAACAAGGAAGAGGAAGAATAAAAATCATTGAATGAAAGAAACTCAATTAAAAGAAATTAATAAATTTTAGGGAATGAGAAATAACATTAAATACAGCCCCTTGCTACTCCCTTGGATCAACCCATAAAAGAGCTAGCCCTCCATTGATGAAAAGTTCTCAACGGAAGCGGAAAGTAGACTTATGAGGGTGGAATTGAAGAAGTAAAAACAACAAAAATAACGATCAATCCACCATTGTGTGAACAAAATCACAAGGTTTGGTGTGAATAAATTCACACCTTGAGGCAACGGTATCAAGGTGATAAGGAGAAGAACAGAACAAGAGAATAATAAGAACTTTTATTGAAGACTAAGGTGATTCGAACAACTTACATGAGAAGGAAGAACATTACAAAGATAAATTGACATAATAACATTACAATGAAAAGAAAGCACCCAACATACCTAAATTCACCACCACTCCTGACTTAAATAGGAAAAAAATGAATCCTAGGCCGAGCCCCCAACATCCCATGTGCCTTTAATTAATTATGTTGGCGAAAGGTGGGTGGAACATTAATGATGAGAGACTTTTCCACTTCTTGCCCCGAAGTTGCAGCCAGCTTGCATCCAGCGGAAAGACGCGCCTAAAGGGCCTTTTATAAGGCCGAATTTGAGTGGTCCCTAGAATACTTAAATGACTCCCTAGATGTACCCTAACATAATGTAAAATTTCAGCCCAAAATACTTTGTGGTTCGGGAGATATGAGTGAAATATTGGTCTGTTTTTCTGGGCCGCAGACTCTGGCCCAAAATTAAATCTTCAACTTGGGCCACCTTAATTACCACCATTGAGGACGAATTAGCACTGGATCCAGAAGACGGATTTGTTTCCCTATATGTCTTCTATTCTTACATAAATTTTGGGCTTCATTGGGCTTGTATTGTGGGTCCCATAGTCCGATCAGTGGGATGATATCCAATCTGCCTTCTCCAGAATTGTTTCCTTTAATCGCCAAATATCTCCATCATCCTTTATTAATAATCCATTGAACCATGAATAAAAAATGTTCATAATTAAGTGCATATCCATTGCCAAAAATATCAAATTAAAATATGGATAGTTACATTCTTTAAAATCAAATGAAACATTGGGCCTAAATTGGTGCATATTAGGCATGAAGTGCACAAATGATGAGAATGGGTGTTCAAAATGTAAAATGCACTAAAATGGTATTTATGAATAGCAAGGCACATGAAAAATACATATATTATCAATTAATATTATCCTCTTAAAGTGTCTAATCACACCCCCCAACTTGAGTTTTGCTAGTCCCGAGCAAAATATATCTCAAAAATGAAATTCGAATGACCTTTTCCAAAAACATTTTAATACACATTTCTCACCCAAAGATCACATACCAAACAATTATCAAACCCATAAAAATCATTTAAAACAAGCTATGTCCACAGGCATATCTCAAGCCCAAGCCCATTCCTTTATTCAAATTCATTTCCATATTTCATCCAAATTCAATTAATCATGATGAAGTGTTGTGCGTCACAATAGACATGGGGGTTCATTTACATTCGAGGGAGAAAAGATGGAAGCACTAGTAGCAATCAAATTTTAATAATAAGATGAGTACTCATTTTTTTATTTTCTCTCTCTTTTTTTTTCAATTTTTCCATGGTAATTGAAATTGAACTCAATCGAGTCAACCCATGTAGCAAGACTTTGTCGATGACTCCCAGGCTCAAAGACCTTAGGGCACCAAGTGAAGCTCACATACTCGGGCATCATCTCAAGTTAACTCAATCAAAAACGAATTAAAATTACCACAAATAGAGATAAAATGCCCAACTCTGGGCCAGAAAACTATGGAGTCACGATCCCCAAGTGCCAAAAGCCACACATTAGGTCAATTCATTGCTCTACGCGCAATTGATTTTTTTTGAATACTCATGTTAAAATTAAAATGATCACCAATCCCATGATATTTATTATGGGTCCCCAAGAACTCAAACTAAAACCCCACAATCTAGAGGACGTGCATTGTGTTTTTTTATTAAATGGATGAAAATATAACAGTGAAAAATCACATCAGACAACCACACTTTCCAATATCTATGCACATGAACATAAACTTGCATTAAAATCAGAATCAAGGCATGAAAAATTATTTGATATACAATTTCAGAGTTTGGAATGTGTGTTATCATGTTCAAGGTTAATGGCATTTTTACTTCCACACATTTTCATCTCCCCCCAACATGGAATACACTATCCCAAGTGTTTAAAGAATTGAAACATAGAAGTGGCAGGATAGAAGTTCAACGAAGACATTGAAAATGAAAATTATGGAATGAAGTCACCTGGTGGTTGATGTTGATAATTCATTCCCATGTATCCCTTCAGTTCTGGTTTATCTCCCAATGGCTTGGACGGTTGTGACCAGCTTTTCCCAATGACCTATGACATGCCTTAAATTTTTTTAATATATATATTTTTTGTATTTCTTTTTAACCTAAAAAAAAGTATAAATAACATAAACTAATGATACATTGTCTTCTTTATATTTTTTGGGTATGGTATTACTCAGGGATCACACCGCATGACACGGATGAATACGGTTCTCCCCTTTCATACCCATACTTACTCATAAAAGAAGAACAGGCCAACAATCTATTTTTTTAAATACCAACAAAAATATAAAATAACAGAAAATAAACTGATGATACATTTTCTTATTTATATTTTCTGGGTAAAGTATTACTCAGGGATCACACCGCGTGACACGGATGAATACGGTGCTCCCCTTTCGTACCCATCCTTACTCATAAATGAAGAACAGGTCAACAGTCAATATATATATATATATTTTTAAATAATAAAATGAAGAAGAAGGAAAGAAAGAAGAAAAAAATGATTCACAAAGATTAGAAACATGAAGACCACAGGTTGCCTCCCATGCAACGCTTTTGTTTAACGTCGTTAGCCCGACATGGATCCTAAATCTATCAATTTTTTTTTCTGGTTCCTAGGTTGGCTCTGTTAAATCTACCTCTATTTCCTATTTATTGAATGATTCAATGAATGGTTTTAACCTATGACCATTGACCTTAAAAATGTTACCACTTGTGGGATCCTGAATCTTTACTGCCCCATGGGGGTACACATGATGCACTATGAAAGGACCTGACCATCTAGGCCTTAACTTTCCAGGGTGTAAATGAAGTTTTGAACTATACAAGAGAACAGGTTTTCCCAGTTCAAATTGTTTGACTTTGACATTCCTAGATTGGTAGAATTGAACTCTAGCTTTATTTATCCTTGAATTTTCATACGCCTCCATCCTAAGTTCCTCAATTTCATTAAGATCTAACTTCCTCTTTTCTTCGGCTAAAGAAATGTCAAAATTAATTTTCTTGATTGCCCAAAATGCCTTATGCTCAATTTCAACAGGTAAATGGCATGATTTTCCCTAAACCAACCAATATGGTGACATTCCTACGATGGTTTTGAATGCTATACGATATTCCCAAAGAGCATCCAAGGGTTTCTCAGACCAATCTTTCCTAGAGGGTTTGACAGTTTTTTCAAGAATTTTCTTAATCTCCCTATTTGCTAACTCAACTTGACCATTGGTTTGAGGATGGTACGCAGTGGAAACTTTATGAGAAATTCCATACTTAGACATGAGTGAAGAGAATGGGCGATTACAGAAATGGGTTCCACGATCACTGATTATAGCCCTCGGAATTCCAAATCTAGAAAAGATATGCTCTTTTAGGAATCAGATCACAACTTGATGATCATTAGTCTTGGTGGGAATGGACTCAACCCATTTTGAGACGTAATCAACACCTAAGAGGTTGTAGAGGTATCCCTTAGAGTTTGGAAAGGGTCCCATGAAATCAATTCCCCAACAATCAAAGATTTCAACGACTAGAATGGGAGTGAGGGGCATTTGATTTCTTTTGGAAATGGATCCTAATTGCTGACACTGAGGAAAACTTTTAGAGTATTGGAAGGAATCATTAGTAAGGTTAGGCCAGTATAAACCACTTTGGAGGACCTTTGCAGTGGTTTTCTTTGTAGAAAAGTGGCCTCCACATGACTCTCCATGACAAAATTTTAGAATGGACTCTTGCTCAGACTCGGGAACACATCTTCTGATGATTTGATCAGGACAGAACTTGAAGAGGTAAGGGTCATCAAACACGTAGTGTTTGACATCAGAAAGGAATTTCCTCTTAGCTTGGGTCCCCAGGAATTTTGGAATGTCACCCATCACCAAATGGTTTGCTATGTCAGCATACCAAGGGCAATCACTCACTGAATAGAGGTGCTCATCGGGAAATGAATCAGACACAGAGAGGTGGTGTGAGTTGTCTTTGAATTCCATACTAGAGTGGTGATCAGCTACAACATTTTCAACACCCTTTTTATCCTTAATGGTTAAATCGAACTCTTGAAGAAGAAGGACCCACCTAATCAATCTAGCCTTGGCATCATGTTTTTGGAAAAGGTATTTTAGGGCTGAATGGTCAGTGAAGACAATGATGGGTGATCCTAAGAGATAAGACCTGAATTTATCTAAAGCAAAGACAACAACAAGCATCTCTTTCTTAGTGGTGGTGTAGTTTATTTGTGCATCATTTAAATATTTGCTTGCATAAGCAATGACACATGGAGTTTTCTCACACCGTTGTCCTAAGACTGCTCCTACAGCGAAGTCACTTGCATCACACATGAGCTCGAAAGGAAGTTCCCAATTTGGAGATTTCATGATAGGTGGAGATATAAGAGTTGAATTGAGTGTAGAGAATGATTCCTCACAGCTTTCTGTCCATAAAAATGGAGCATCTTTTACCAATAGAGCACAAAGTGGTCGAGAAAGAGAGCTGAAATTCCTAATGAACCTTCTATAAAAACCAGCATGTCCTAAGAAGGACCTTACTTCCTTAACAGTTTTATGAGAGGGAAGGTGAAGAATGATGTCAACCTTAGCTTTATCAACTTCAATCCCTCTACCAGATACCAGATGACCTAGAACATGTCCTTCCCTTACCATGAAATGGAATTTTTCCCAATTTGGTATGAGATTATTATCCTCACACCTTGACAAAACCTTTTCAATATTTAGAAGGCATCCCTCAAAAGTATCCCCAAAGATGGAGAAATCATCGATGAAGACCTATAAACAATCCCCCACCATGTCCGAGAAGATTCCCATCATGCACCGCTGGAAGGTACCAGGGGCATTACATAACCCAAAGGGCATGCGCTTGAAGGCAAAAGTGCCGAATGGACAAGTGAAGGTCGTTTTTCCTTGATCCTCTAAAGAGACTTCGATTTGATTATACCCTGAGAATCCATCTAGGAAGCAGTAGAATTGATGACCCGCCACTCGCTCGAGGACTTGATCTATAAAGGGCAAGGGGAAATGGTCTTTCTTGGTACAAGAGTTGAGCTTCCTATAGTCAATACAGACTCTCCATCCACTACTAACCCTTGTTGGAAGCATCTCTCCATCATTATTGGTTATTACTGTGATTCCAGCCATCTTTGGAACCACATGGATTGGGCTAACCCACTCACTCTCGGCTATAGGATAGATGATACCAGCTTTTAACAATTTCAAAAGTTCTTTTCTCACTACTTCCATGAGATTAGGATTGAGTCGCCGCTGAGGTTGACGACATGGCTTTGAATCGAATTCTAGAACAATTCTATGAGTCCCGATAAGTGGGCTAATCCCAGGAATATCTGATAGGGTCCATCCAATGGCTTTCTTGTGTCTCCTAAGGACATCTAGAAGCATCCTCTCATGATTGGATTCAAGAGAGGAAGAAATGACAACAGGAAAGGACTGATTGTCCCCTAAGAATGCATACTTGAGTGATGAAGGTAAAACCTTAAATTCAAGATCAGAGTGGTTATCACTTTCCAAGAAAGGATGGGACTTTGTATTGAACTCAGTTTCTTTGTTCACATTTCTTGAAAAAATTGGTTCCTTGTGAAGAGAATTTTCATCCACTAAATTAGATAGAGTAGTTTCATGAAGGGATATGGACTCGATGTTATTGATTTCACCCATGGTATCATTGATTGGTGATTCTAGAAAATCATCAATAGAGCAATCTGAAATAGATTCAAGCCAAGGAGACAAATTTCCCTCATGTGAACAAAGAAAATCAATCTCTTCTGGACTTAAACATCCTTCGGTAATTCCTTGATGTTCCTTGAGTTCACTATCAACAATACCTATCCAATTAACCTCATGGATCTCTTCATCATCCCTAATTTGAGAGTTTGCATTGTAGATGATCAAGTCTAGACTCATGTTTCCAAAGGTGATGGTCATGTTCCCATTTCAGACTCGGATAACATAGTTGATTGTTGCAAGGAAGGGACGACCAAGGATGATTGGGGTTTTCTCCCTAGGACCTAAGCCTGGGTGATTTTCTAGAACAATGAAGTCAGCTGGGTAAATGAAATTTTCAACTTTCACCAAAACATCCTTTAAGATCCCCTTTGGAACTCGAATACTACGATCAACAAGTTGAAGAATGACAGATGTGGGTTGGAGTTCTTCGAGCCCTAAATGACAATACATAGCATAAGGAATGAGGTTCACACTGGCTCGTAGATCACATAAGGCTTTGACAACTTTGTTCTCTCCTAGTTCAACATTTATGTAAGGGCATCCCGGGTCTTTCATCTTTGGAGGAAGGGTTCCTTGGATTGTTGTGCTATCATTTGCTTCTAGAAGGACTTGGTTTATCTCCCAATGGCTTGGACGGTTGTGACCAGCTTTTCCCGATACTTCATTCCATAATTTTCATCAACCGTCCAAGCCATTGGGAGAGAAACCACCAGTTTTGATGGTTTGAAGTTCTTGTTTAAGGGACGAGACTTCTGAGTTCATGCTTTCCATTTGTTTGCACAGTTGTTCAAGGATTGGGAGAGGGACAGATTGGGAAGGGGTTTGTGTTGGTTGGGTTATCCCAGGGGGATAATTTGGTTGTTGGATGGGTTGTTGGTATTGGATAGGAGGATGTTGGATGGGATGAAAATTATGGAATGAAGTCACCTGGTGGTTGATGTTGAAAATGCATTCCCATGTCTCCCTTCAGTTCTGGTTTATCTCCCAATGGCTTGGACGGTTGTGACCAGCTTTTCCCAATGACCTATGACATGACTTAATTTTTTTTTAATATATATATTTTTTGTATTTTTTTTAACCTAAAAAAAAGTATAAATAACATAAACTGATGATACATTGTCTTCTTTATATTTTTTGGGTAAGGTATTACTCAGGGATCACACCGCATGACACGGATGAATACAGTGCTCCCCTTTCATACCCATCCTTACTCATAAAATAAGAACATGTCAACAATCTATTTTTTTAAATACCAACAAAAATATAAAATAACATAAAATAAACTGATGATACATTGTCTTCTTTATATTTTCTGGGTAAGGTATTACTCAGGGATCACACCACGTGACACAGATGAATACGGTGCTCCCCTTTCGTACCCATCCTTACTCATAAAAGAAGAACAAGTCAATAGTCTCTATATATATATATTTTTTTTAAAGAACAAAATGAAGAATAAGGAAAGAAAGAAGAAGAAAAAATGATTCACAAAGATTAGAAACATGAAGACCACGGGTTGCCTCTCGTGCAGCGCTTTTGTTTAACGTCGTTAGCCTGACATGGATCCTAAATCTATCAATTTTTTTCTGGTTCCTAGGTTGGCTCTGTTAACTATATCTCTATTTCCTGTTTATTGAAAAAGAGGGAGAGTCATTTTATGAAACATGGGATTGATGAAGGTCTCAGATTATTTAACCAGTTCTTTGTTCGATCCTTAAGTGAGAAAGGAAAGATCCTCATCTTAGCTGACTCAAGTTGATGTGGTGAGCACATGGTTTCAACAATGTCATTGAACTCCTTGACATGAAGGTAAGGCATTTCTGACTCCATCCCATGGAAGGTTGGAAGGTGGTTTAAGACATGAGGTTTAAAGACATAATGGGAATCTCCTAGGGAATCATTCCTAATGGAAGAGGGTGCATTGGTCCAGGTAGGTGTAAGGTAGTCATTCATGGTTTGATCGACTGCATTCCCCAAATTTGGGGCTGCCTCATTTGGATTTCCATTTTGGTTCCCGCCCGGGTTTATGAGTTGGTTTCTTTGAAGACCCTCCATTGAAATTGACTCAATATTTAACTCTGGGGTATTAGGAAGGTTAGGATCCAATGGTGTACTTGACTCCCCTATCTTATGACTTTCCACCCTAACTAGTATGTTTGAGTTATCGCATGTGAAGGCGGACATGTGCAAAAAAAAGCGAGAAAGGGAAAAGATAAGAGATCTTGGGTGAGAATAGAAGAATGGGGGTGAGGAAAGAAGGTTTTTTTCTAAGGAACTTACTTGGTCCCCAACAACGGCACCAAAATTTGGTCTCTCAAAAATTTACCCAAGTTTTAAGGGTCAAGCGGTCGCTTGTAGTGTAGCTTGGGTTGTCGAATCCTCAGAGACCAAAGAAGAACCTTTAGAGACTCAATAAAAAGAGATGGATTTTTGGCTATGAAGTGGCCAGCTTGGGTTGATTTTATATTTTTTTGAAAGAGCACTAAATATCTATGTGAATTCAAATTATGAGAAAATGAGTTGATCCTAGGTTACTGCTCGGGGTGGATTGAATGAATTCCTTTTTTTATGATTTTAATTTCATTAACTCGAGAAGGATTCATGCAATGAATTCAAACTAACCTCATCACTTACTGATTAAACACCATAAAAACATATTATAATCACCTATACACTTGTAGGATCATTTTCATGATCACTCCAAGGTAAAGGATGTAATTAGCACATGAAAGTGGGGTGAATAAATTCAATAAGGAAGAGGAAGAATAAAAATCATTGAATGAAAGAAACTCAATTAAAAGAAATTAATAAATTTTAGGGCATGAGAAATAACATTCAATCCAGCCCCTTGCTACTCCCTTGGATCAACCCTTAAAATATCTATCCCTCCATTGATGACAAGTTCTCAACGGAAGCGGAAAGTAGACTTATGAGGGTGGAATTGAAGAAGTAAAAACAACAAAAATAACGATCACTCCACCGTTGTGTGAACAAAATCACAAGGTTTGGTGTGAATAAATTCACACATTGAGGAAATGGTATCAAGGTGATAAGGAGAAGAACAGAACAAGAGAAGAATAAGAACTTTTATTTAAGACTAAGGTGATTCAAACAACTTACATGAGAAGGAAGAACATTACAAAGGCAAATTGGCATAATAACATTACAATGAAAAGAAAGCACACAACATACCTAAATTCACCACCACTACTACCTTAAATAGGAAAAAAATGAAGCCTTGGACGATCCCCCAACATCCCATGTGCCTTTAATTAATTATGTTGGGGAAAGGTGGGTGGAACATTAATGATGAGAGACTTTTCCACTTCTTTCCCCGAAGTTGCAGCCAGCTTGCATCCACCGGAAAGACGCATCTAAAGGACCTTCTAGAAGGATGAATTTGAGTGGTACTTATAAGACTTAAATTCAGACCCAGATTTCCCCTAACATCATGTAGAATTTCATCCCAAAATACTTTGTGGTTTGGGAGATATGAGTGAAATAGTGGGATGTTTTTCTGGGCCGCTGACTCTGGCCCAAAATTAAATCTTTAACTTGGGCCGCCTTAATCACCACAATTTAAGATGAATTAGCACTGGATCCAGAAGAATTATTTGTTCCCCTATATGTCTTCTATCCTTACATAAATTTGGGCTTCATTGGGCTTGTATTGTGGGCCCCATAGGCCGATCAGTGGGATGATATCCAATCTGCCTTCTCCAGAATTGTTTCCTTTAATATCCAAATATCTCCATCATCCTTTATTAATAATCCATTGATCCCTGAATAAAAAATGTTCATAATTAAGTTCATATCCATTTCCAAAAATATCAAATTAAAATATGGAAATTTACATTCTTTAAAATCAGATGAAACATTGAGCCTAAATTGGTGCACATTAGGCATGAAGTGCACAAATGATGAGAATGGGTGCTCAAAATGTAAAATGCACTAAAATGGTATTTATGAATAGCAAGGCACATGAAAACTACATATATTAGCAATGAATATTATCCTCTTACAGTGGATAATCACACCCCCAACTTGAGTTTTGCTAGTCCCGAGCAAAATATATCTCAAAAATGAAATTCGAATGACCTTTTCCAAAAATATTTTAATACACATTTCTCACCCAAAGATCACATACCAAACAATTATAAAACCCATCAAAATCATTTAAAACAATATATGTCCACAGGCATATCTCAAGCCCAAGCCCATTCCTTTGTTCAAATTCATTTCCATATTTCATCCAAATTCAATTAATCATGATGAAGTGTTGTGCGTCACAATAGACATGGGGGTTCATTTACATTCGAGGGAGAAAATATGGAAGCGATAGGAGAAATCCAATTTTAATAATAATATGAGTACTCATTTTTTTATTTTCTCTCTCTTTTTTTTTTCAATTTTTCCATGGTAATTGAAATTGAACTCAATCGAGTCAACCCATGTAGCAAGACTTTGCCGATGACTCCCAGGCTCAAAGACCTTAGGGCACCAAGTGAAGATCACATACTCAGGCATCATCTCAAGTTAACTCAATCAAAAACGAATTCAAATTACCACAAATAGAGATAAAATGCCCAACTCTGGGCCAGACAACTATGGAGTCATGATCCCCAAGTGCCGAAAGCCACACATTAGGTCAATTCATTGCTCTACGTGCAATTGATTTTTATTGAATACTCATGTTAAAATTAAAATGATCGCCAATCCCATGCTATTTATTATGGGTCCCCAAGAACTCAAAATAAAAACCCACAATCTAGAGGATGTGCATTGTGTTTTTTTATTAAATGGATGAATATATAACAGTGAAAAATCACATTAGACAACCGCACTTTCCAATATCTATGCACATGAACATAAACTTGCATTAAAATCAGAATCAAGGCATGCAAAATTATTTGATATCCAATTTCAGAGTTTGGAATGTGTGTTATCATGTTCAAGGTTAATGGAATTTTTCCTTCCACACATTTTCATCTCCCCCCCAACTTGGAATACACTGTCCCCAGTGTTTAAAGAATTTAAACATAGAAGTGGCAGGATAGAAGTTCAACGAAGACATTGAAAATGAAAATTATGGAATGAAGTCACCTGGTGGTTGATGTTGAAAATGCATTCCCATGTCTCCCTTCAGTTCTGGTTTATCTCCCAATGGCTTGGACGGTTGTGACCAGCTTTTCCCAATGACCTATGACATGCCTTAATTTTTTTTTAATATATATATTTTTTGTATTTTTTTTAACCTGAAAAAAAGTATAAATAACATAAACTGATGATACATTGTCTTCTTTATATTTTTTGGGTAAGGTATTACTCAGGGATCACACCGCATGACACCGATGAATACAGTGCTCCCCTTTCATACCCATCCTTACTCATAAAAGAAGAACAGGTCAACAATATATTTTTTTAAATACCAACAAAAATATAAAATAACATAAAATAAACTGATGATACATTGTCTTCTTTATATTTTCTGGGTAAGGTATTACTCAGGGATCACACCGCGTGACACAGATAAATACGTTGCTCCCCTTTCATACCCATCCTTACTCATAAAATAAGAACATGTCAATAGTCTATATATATATATTTTTTTAAATAACAAAATGAAGTAGAAGGAAAGAAAGAAGAAAAAAAATGATTCACAAAGATTAGAAACATGAATACCACGGGTTTCCTCCCGTGCAACGCTTTTGTTTAACGTCATTAGCCCGACATGGATCCTAAATCTATCAATTTTTTTATGGTTCCTAGGTTGGATCTGTTAACTCTACCTCTATTTCCTGTTTATTGAATGATTCAATGAATGGTTTTAACCTATGACCATTGACCTTAAAAATGTTACCACTTGTGATATCCTGAATCTCTACTGCCCCATGGGGGTACACATGATGCACTATGAAAGGACCTGACCATCTAGACCTTAACTTTCCCGGGTGTAAATGAAGTTTTGAACTATACAAGAGAACATGTTTTCCCAGTTCAAATTGTTTGACTTTGACATTCCTAGATTGGTAGGCTTGACCTCTAGCTTTATTTATCCTTGAATTTTCATATGCCTCCATCCTAAGTTCCTCAATTTCATTAAGATCTAACTTCCTCTTTTCTTCGGCTAAAGAAATGTCAAAATTCATTTTCTTGATTTCCCAAAATGCCTTATATGAAAATACATAGCATAAGGAATGAGGTTCACACTGGCTTGTAGATCACATAAGGCTTTGACAACTTTGTTCTCTCCTAGTTCAACATTTATGTAAGGGCATCCCGGGTCTTTCATCTTTGGAGGAAGGGTTCCTTGGATTGTTGTGCTATCATTTGCTACCAGAAGGACTTGGTTCTTATGTGAAAATTTCCATTTAAATGTACAGAGGTCCTTAAGGTATTTTGAGTATGCAGGAATTATTTTAATGGAATCAAGGAGTGGAATGTTCAACTTGAATTGTGAGAATATTTCCCTCAATTTTCACTCAATTCAGGCTTGGTTTTCCCCCTCATGCGTTGAGGAAATGGGGCAGGTTGTGGGGTTGTTTTTTGAAGAGTTGTTTCTTTCACATTTTTATTAGTATCTTCAGTTTGTTCATGTGTTTGAAGTTCTTGTTTAAGGGACGAGACTTCTGAGTTCATCCTTTCCATTTGTTTGCACAGTTGTTCAAGGATTGGGAGAGGGACAGATTGGGAAGGGGTTTGTGTTGGTTGGGTTATCCCAGGGGGATAATTTGGTTGTTGGATGGGTTGTTTGTATTGGAAAGGAGGATGTTGGTATTGGACTGGTTGTGGTTGGAATTGGTTATGGTTCTGAAAATTTTGTGTAGGGTAGGGGTTTGGTCCTTGTGGTTGGCTAGGTTGTTGGTTATCTTTCCATCGGAAGCCTGGGTGGTCATTATACCTTGGGTTGAATGTGTTTGGGTATTAAGGCTTTTGAAAGTTTAGGGCATTTATTTCAGCAGGTGGTCCTCCTAAAATAACATCCTTGATGGATGGAATGGGTTGGAAGTTGTCTGTTTTGTGGTCATGTTTGTCACATATTGTGAAAACAAGGTCTACAGTTTGGATTTCATTGATTTTCCTATGATCTATCTCTTCAACCTTCCTAGAGAGTGCTGAAAGTTTTTCCCTAAGGCTTTCCTCTTCCCTAAGTGTATGCATTCCAGTAGTTCTTTGAGGCTTTTAAGAATAAGGTGACGTTCCCCATGTTTGGTTTTGTTCAGCAAGGATTTCTAGATACTCGTAAGCATCATTTGGGGATTTGTTTTTAAAGGTCCCATTACACATCATGTCAATGAATTGTTTGTTCCCCGGGCCCAAACCTTCATAGAAAATTCTTACATGTTAAGGAATAGAAAAACCATGGTGTGGAACCATGTTTAGGGTGTCTTTGAACCTCTCCCATGTTTCATAAAATGACTCTCCCTCTTTTTCAAAAAAATTTTGGATGCTCTTTTTTAGTGCAATGGTTTTGTGATGGGGGAAGTATTTTTTGTAAAATTCTCTTTGCAGTTGGTTCCAAGTGTGGATTGATGAAGGTCTCAGATTATTTAACCAGTTCTTTGCTCGATCCTTAAGTGCGAAAGGAAAGATCCTCATCTTAGCTGACTCAAGTTTATGTGGTGAGCACATGGTTTCAACAATGTCATTGAACTCCTTGACATGAAGGTAAGGCATTTCTGACTCCATCCCATGGAATGTTGGAAGGTGGTTTAGGACATGAGGTTTAAAGACATAATGGGCATATCCTAGGGTAGCATGCCTAATGCAATAGGGTGCATTGGTCCAGGTAGGTGTAAGGTAGACATTCATGGTTTGATCGACTGCATTCCCCAAATTTGGGGCTGCCTCATTTGGATTTCCATTTTGGTTCCCGCCCGGGTTTATGAGTTGGTTTCTTTGAAGACCCTCCATTGAAATTGACTCAATATTTAACTTTGGGGTATTAGGAAGGTTAGGATACAATGGTGTACTTGACTCCCCTATCCTATGACTTTCCACCCTAACTAGTCTGTTTGAGTTATCGCGTGTGAAGGCGGACATGCGCCAAAAAAAGAGAGAAAGGGAAAAGATAAGAGATCTTGGGTGAGAATAAAATAATGTGGGTGAGTAAAGAAGGTTTTTGTCTAAGGAACTTAATTGGTCCCTGAAAACGGTGCCAAAATTTGGTCTCGCCCAAATTTACCCAAGTTTTAAGGGTCAAGCGGTCGCTTGTAGTGTAGCTTGGGTTGTCGAATCCTCATAGACCATAGAATAACCTTTAGACACTCAATAAAAAGAGATGGATTTTTGGCTATGAAGTGGCCAGATTGGGTTGATTTTAGATTGTTTTGAAAGAGAACTAAAGATTTATGTGAATTCAAATTATGAGAAAATGAGTTGATCCTAGGTTATTGCTCGGGGTGGATTGAATGAATTCCATTTTTTTTACGATTTTAATTTCATTAACTCGAGAAGGATTCATGAAATGAATTCAAACTAACTTCATCACTTACTTATTAAACACCTTAAAAACATATGATAATCACCTATACACTTGTAGGATCATTTTCATGAGCACTCCAAGGTAAAGGATGTAATTAGCACATGAAAGTGGGGTGAATAAATTCAATAAGAAAGAGGAAGAATAAAAATCATTGAATGAAAGAAACTCAATTAAAAGAAATTAATAACTTTTAGGGCATGATAAATAACATTCAATCCATCCCCTTGCTACTCCCTTGGATCAACCCATAAAAGAGATAGCCCTCCATTGATGACAAGTTCTCAACGGAAGCGGAAAGTAGACTTATGAGGGTGGAATTGAAGAAGTAAAAACAACAAAAATAACGATCACTCCACCGTTGTGTGAACAAAATCACAAGGTTTGGTGTGAATAAATTCACACCTTGAGGCAACGGTATCAAGGTGATAAGGAGAAGAACATAACAAGAGAAGAATAAGAACTTTTATTGAAGACTAATGTGATTCGAACAACTTACATGAGAAGGAAGAACATTACAAAGGCAAATTGGCATAATAACATTACAATGAAAAGAAAGCACCCAACATCCCTAAATTTACCACCACTCCTACCTTAAATAGGAAAAAATGAAGCCTTGGACGAGCCCCCAACATCCCATGTGCCTTTAATTAATTATGTTGGGGAAAGGTGGGTGGAACATTAATGATGAGAGACTTTTCCACTTCTTGCCCCGAAGTTGCAGCCAGCTTGCATCCACCGGAAAGACGCGCCTAAAGGACCTTCTAGAAGGCCGAACTTGAGTGGTCCCTATAAGACTTAAATTAATCCCCAGATGTCCCCTAACTTCATGTAAAATTTCAGCCCAAAATACTTTGTGGTTCGGTAGATATGAGTGCAATAGTGGGATGTTTTTATGGGCCGCAGACTCTAGACCAAAATTAAATCTTCAACTTGGGACGTTTTAATCACCACCATTGAGGACAAATTATCACTGGATCCAAAGGAATTATTTGTTCCCCTATATGTCTTATATCCTTCAGTAAATTTTGGGCTTCATTGGGCTTGTATTGTGGGCCCCATAGTCCGATCAGTGGGATGATATCCAATCTTCCTTCTCCAGAATTGTTTCCTTTAATCGCCAAATATCTCCATCATCCTTTATTAATAATCCATTGATCCCTGAATAAAAAATGTTCATAATTAAGTGAATATACATTTACAAAAATATAAAATTAAAATATAGATAGTTACATTCTTTAAAATTAGATGAAACATTGGGCCTAAATTGGTGCACATTAGGCATGAAGTGCACAAATGATGAGAATGGGTGTTCAAAATGTAAAATGCACTAAAATGGTATTTATGAATAGCAAGACACATGAAAACTACATATATTAGCAATGAATATTATCCTCTTACAGTCTCTAATAAACCTATAACCTCTAGGAAAAACTCCTTGTATTGTATGAGTTATAGCATTCTACCTATCCACCTATCTATCACTTGGGTTGGAATAATATTGGTTCTATCATGAACCACCTCTATGCACCTTAGGATACTCCATTTACAAGTATTTATAACTCACACATAGGTGAGGAGAACCAAATTATTGGTTAATAAAAACTAAATAAATAACCTTGTACACACATATCCTACATAATAAAATAGGGAGGGATGAGTTGCATGCAATCATATTTAATTTAATAATTAATAATTTCAAACCAATACAATAAATTAAATTAAATAAAGTCAACACATACAAAAGTATTGGTAAAGCTCATGAATAATTATATACATGTAGTGAATATGTAAAAGTACACCTAGATAACATTAATTTCTACTCATTATTTATTATTATGATAAAAAACTTTCATTAATTAATTATATTTTATTTTAACGAACATCTGAATTCTCTTGGATATATCCATAATTATAGCATTCTTGGAAAATAAATGGAATAACCAATAATTACATATTATTACAATAAATAAATTTATCATTTAAAATTACTTAAAACATTTATTAAATTTTCAAAAACTTGGATTCCAATAAAAGTAACAAGGTTTTAATGCTATCATTTTTAATTTAGTGTAACTTAATTTTGTCCTTTATTAGAAGACTAAATGACATGTAATTAGAAGCCACATTCTATGTACCTCGATTACTATGTACCTTGGGTAAACACCCAAATAATCGACATGTATCTCATATGAACTACATGATGTGTGAAATTAGCTACAAGCCATGTATCGCTCTTTCCACATGTCAATGTAACCCAGTAAAAAACTCATCATGTACTTAAGATATAGGACTACATGATGTGTACTAGATAGCTACACACCATTTATCTTTTATGTCATGTGTTATCATAACTTTTCATAGAAATAGGCATATACTTAAGACATGGAAAATAATGAACTACACACCATATACCCTGGATATATGTTTTTTACTTCATTATTGCTCCAGGATGCTAGTCTCATGCATTTTTTTTATCATTTATTTGACAATATAGATTTAAAAAATTTCTCCTCTAATCTGTGTAGACTAAACAATGTTTACAACTACTACACACCATGTAATTTGACAATATGTGTTCCGGGTTGGCCAGTCTACACATAGTGTGCACTAAATTCACCACCTTTAATTACTATTTGATATGTTGTGTATCCCATATCACATCCAGATATAGTGCACTTGGGAACATGACATGTACTCTAGTTACACTCAGTGTAATCTAGTCCTATTGAAATAATCCTTCACACTTCCCAATGACATCTCTACTCGTTCTTCATATGTTCTTAGTCCTTCAAGAAAATGAAACACTGAATGGTAATGATTAATATGTTGAAAGCATGTTAATTAAAATAGATTAAAGAAAGAATATTTCTTGAAATGAAATATCTAACCACTATTGGGCATATAGATCAATAATAAAATATATAATTACAAATTTAAATTTTAACCCTCTGATACTACTTGAAGATTTTAGGCGTAGCGGAAGTGCCAAGGTGGATGATGATCCAAAAAGTGTGTCTATCTGATGGATCATTCATAACATTGTACATGACATGAATTCCATGATAAATGAAAATTTTCCACTAGATATTGACATAGAGAAAACTTGGAACCTGGAGAGGATCTGTACACATTAAATTTATAATTAATTTACATTTGATTTATTGAAATTATTTCCTTGTATCAAGATCTTTCTTCAATGTAGATGTTGATCTTTCAGAATCCTCTTTTCAGATTACCTTCATTGCACTTATAGGATCTAATATTAGAAACCCTCTAGTGGTGATCCACCTGTGATCCACAAACCTATGAACATTATTTTAGGAATATATGGGTACTAGTATGACATATCCCATCGGTTGCATCATTCACCTTTGATATCCTTGGGAATCACTTCAATATATATTATTTCACACCAGATCAATAACTCGATGCACCATTCTTCTACAATATTTATTAGACCCTGAATAATGAATATTTATTTAATAAATAAATATCAATTCATTATCCACCAATAAATAAATAAATATTATATTCAATAAATAGAAAAATAAATTTTTATTAAATATTCTGCTAAAAAAATATTCTCTTGAATAACTTATGAAAAAATATATGTGATCAAGAAAACATGAAAAATTATTAAACTATGTACAAGAATAATATTTATTCAACTTGTTAAATAATAAATAATATTATTATTTAAACTGAAATTCTGGATACACTTAGTGAATGACCCTCTATCCCTCTCTCTTAGCAGAATTAGGTGAAGTACCGCAAAATACAAGGTTAGCATCTAGAAATATTCCAAGTCACCCTTAGAGAAAAATGTTAATGTGTAAACATTAACAACCACATATGAACACTCACTATGTAATATAATACCTTTATCTTAATATCTATAATCAAGTAGGTTGCATGCTAGTGCCATCAACCTATGTACTAGATTTATTTTTCTCTGAATTTTTAGAAATAATTTTTTTTATAGAAAACCATGTCCATAGATTTATTTAGGTTGTATCATTTCCATAAAAGTGACTAAGATATCAAATTCCATTAAAGAATGGAAAGGAAAAATACTTTCTCACATTAATAATGAATTCCATGTCATTCATGATGCACCCAACACATCAAACTTCTCCACGAATATATGTCACCACAGTTTATGAAATACATCTAAGTATATGAGTCGTAACATGCATTAATAGTAATATTAGAGTCTAAGGATCATTACACATGTTGGAAGATAAGAATATCCAATGACACATATAAATTTGGACTCCTTAATGGCTGGTCCATTCTTATAATCATTTTTACTGTAAATCACCAAGGGTATACACTATGATAAGGTGACTAAAAGTCCCGTGAGTCTCTACCCTTGATAGCCTATATAATTTTTGTCCTGTAAAATGATTTAATCTTACTATAGAACATATATTTTAAGAATATTTTTGTGAAACTTATAGGTTCTCATTATAACGGTAAAATTATATCAACTTTTGGTGAGACAACTATTATAAAATTATTATATACTATATTACACTTAAGATCAATCATGATATGATATTAGGTTTATTAATATTAAAAACATATGAATCCAGGTAATCATAAAGTATATAAAAGTTGTTTTTAGGACACCAACACCAACACCCACTCTTGAGTATTACCCTCTTGTATCTTAGGGTTATTTATAGACTAGAGGTAGTATTGTCAGAACTTGAGTGGTAGTGTGAGAGTGTGCCTATCCATATCACTTTCATGACAAGCCTCAAATTACCATGGGAAGTCTGGGGTTGTCTAGTATCCTTGTTTTAAGTTTTATCCTTTTAGGATTCATCTTTATAAATTCATTTTTGATAAAGGAATAAAATTATAATCTAAATGGTTTATTTTATATTGTTATATAGTTTATGGATCCTTTATGAATAAAGTATATGAATAATAGGGGTGAAACTATGGAGAAATCCCCACAGGAAAATCTATTATTTGACTCAATTTTTGTGGAAATTATACTTTGAACAATCCAATCCATGGGCCAAGTCACCCATGTTGAATTAGAATAGAGGTAGACTATGATACAGAATTAACTAAGCATAATTTTTAGATCTTTCATGGTGAAAATAGATCCTAGGAATGAAATTAATAGATCAATATGATTAAAATGATTTTCCACTTCCTAATAACTCTTTAAGACTCCAAGGTTGGGTTTTCCGCCTACATTCTTGAAGGGTTAGTAAGGAAGTGGTGGTAATCTATTATACAATCCAAGTTACATGTAAATATCACTTGGACCAATTTCAAGAAATACTTCAATCAAAAGTTTTATACCAAGACACAGAGAGAAGAAAAGTCATGTGAGTTTGTTTCTTTAGACTAGGGATATTGTTCTGTCCTGAAGTATGCTACCCGATTAGTTGAGTTGGTGCACTTATCTCCAGTGCTTTTTTCCAATGAATATATCAATTCACAGAGGTTCAAGTTGGCTTTGAGGGATGATATTCATTATATAATAATTATTATATTCCTACACACATTTGAGGATTTTGTAGACAAGGAATATATGGCTAAGGAAGATATTTCTGGGAAGATAGGACCCTTTCGATCACCAGTGATGGATGGAGGTAGCCAAAGTACATTTTATAGACAGAAGAGGAACAAGGGTGACCAACATTGAGGTAGTGGAAAGGGTGTGAAACATAGGGTAGATTTAGGTGGTCTGTTACTAGTGTGGATGAAAGGGACACCTCAAACCTAATTGTATAGAATCACATAAGGTGTATCACACATGTAGGAAATCTGGTCATCTTCAGTGCTACTATGAGAGAGCATCATACGTAATTAGAGATTTATCCACCTTCACAAAGGGATATTAGTTTAGATATAACATAACAAAATGGGTGGGATCTCAGCCTCATGCCAATGGTGATACTCAAGTTGTGAAGAAAGAAAAGGATGATGTTTGAGGTCTGTATGTAGTAGAGTGTGCACCATAGGAATCAGACACAGGACCAAAAATTGTGAGAGATGTGGTGTTTATTTCATATTCTATGGTTATTTCCATATTTAATATTAGTGTAACTCATTACTTTATCTTTTTCAAGCTTATTGATGTGTTGGGATTGAAATAAGAGATTATTCCTTTCATGGTGTCTATTTCCACTCCCATGGGAAAGATATCAGAGTAGGGTTTTAAATGTCCCAAATTTTGGGCTATGTTTACTGAACAAGAAACCATAAGGAAATTTTTAGTTCTTGATCTTGAAATATTTTATCTTATCATTAACATGGATTATATGATTATCTATAAAGCCCAGATCGATTGCTATCATCATTGAGTAAAAGTGTTTTCTTTTGATGCAGTCACTCATGTATTTCAAGGTGAGTGGGACCCTAGATATGTGAGAGTAGGTTTTGTTTACACTAGTGTTGATATGATCTCATACCAATTTTCAGAGATGTTCCTTGATGTTATTAATCAATTTCTTAGTGGATCTCTTCTAGTGGTGGTGAGTGAGTATCCTAAAGTTTTCCTAAATGATTTATAGGGGTTTCCACCCCAGAGGGAAGTTGAATTTTATATAGACATACTTACAAGGAGAAAGACCATATCCTAAAATTCATACCATATGAAACCCATTTAATTGAATGAATTAAAGGTTTAGTTCAAGGATATTGAGGCTAAGGGATTTATTTTTCCTATAGTTTCACCTATGGAATTATGATTACTCTTTATAAAGAAGATAAACATGAGTATTGAACTTTGTGTTTCCTACTAGAAACATAAAAAATTTATGGTTAATAAAAAATATCCATTTCATAGGATTTATTAGATTTTTTATCATCTTAGGGAAGCTTTATGGTTTTAAAAAATTGATATGAGATTGGGGTATCACCAATTGAGGGTCTGAGAGGAAGGTATTCCTAAGATAACATTCTGTTGTTGGTATAGAAATTTTGAATATATATTTATGTCATTTGGCCTTACTAATTATCCTGTTGTGTTTAATTATTTTATGAATAAGATCATCCATCAATTATTTGATTACTTCATGGTTGTTTTTGTGAATGACATCCTTGTTTATTCCAAACCAGAGAAGGACCATGCTGAGTATTTTAATATCATCCTTATGATATTTATAGAACATTATATATACAAAAATATATTTAAACATCATCTCTAGATTTAATAGGTGAAAATTTTAGGCTATGTGATTTATAATAATAACATATTAGTGGATTCTAAAAAGGTTCGGGCAGTGATGTCTTGGGAATAGCCTGAAAATTTATTTGAGATTTAAAGTTTCTTGTGATTAGCTTCGTTATTACAAATGTTTTATTCAATAATTTTCTAATATTTCATCTCCTATCATTGATTTAACCCATAATGGTATGAAATTTTTTTTAGTGGTTGGTTCTAGAGATATTTTGAGGTGTTAAAAGTGAGATTGAATTATATCCGATCTTGATTCTTGTTGAGTCATGTTTTGGTTATGATGTTAACTTTGATGCCTCAGGTATGGGTTTAGGTTTTGTTTTGATGTAGGGGAGATAAGTAGTAGCTTATGGATATCATCAGTTATGCCCTCATGAGAAGAAATACTCCACTCATGATCCTGAGTTGGCAATAATGATGCACGCTCTTAAGACTTGGTATCACTAACTCTCCAGGGAGTGATTTATAGTGTATTTAAACCAAAAAAGTTTTATGTATATCTTCACTCAAAGAGATCCAAAATTGATAAAAAGGTTTTAGGTGGATTACCTTTAGAACTTTGATTTTTGTTATTTCATACATCCCCAGAAAAGGAAATAAGGTCACAAACACTTTGATAAAAAAATTTACGACTTAGAAAATTAAGGAATTAGTGGAATAATGGTTCTCAATGGGATTTTTTTTTGAGATGAACTTGGGGGAAGGGAGATATGAAAGATAGGTTCACCTACACCATTCTCAGACATGATCAATTTTGAATGATCGGATTCAACTTTTACAAGTGGAGGATACAAAGTATCATTGCTTTAACATAAATCTTTTTGGTTTAGAGACCTTGGGTGAGTGGTCTATGTCTTCCAATGGAGTGTTTCACTTCCAATGTAGGATGGTTGTTCCGATGAGTTTATGATAGGAATTTATGGATTATTAACACTAATATAATTAGTTTATACATCCTGGGGTTACTAAGATATATCATGAAATGATATTTCTTTATTTGTGACCATGGATAATATGAAAAATTGCGTATTTTATTTCTCAATGTCTCACTTATCAAAGAATCAAGGCAGAACATCAGAGGCCTTCTATTTTGCAGAATCCTTTACCCATTATGGTTTGAAAATTGGATGAGATATACATTTAATTTTTGATTGGGATACCTTTAAATCTTAGTGGTAAGGATGTGATATGGTTGGTTATCGATTGGCTCAAGAAATCAGCACATTTCCTACCTATTAAGGAGTTAAAAAAATAATTGGATATTAGAAACTTGTATGTGTGAGAGATCATTAGAAATATTAGTGTTTTATAATCTATGATTTTAGATATGGAACCTCACTTCATATCCTAGTTTTTGAGTGTATTTTAGGTAGAGATGGGTTCTCAATTGAATTTGAGCATAGATTTTCATCCTTAGATATCTGGTCATACTGAGTGAGCTATTCAGATTCTTGAAGACATGCTCTGAGAATATGATTTTGACTTCATTGGATCATGATATAAACATATTTTTTTATCATATATAAGGTTGTTTATAGAGAATTAATTATTTTATTTGTAGATATAATCTCATGAGGACCATATCTCTTTGTTTCCCATCATCAATTTTGAAGGAAATAAGGTTTTCATCATTATTAAGGCAGGTGTATCTATCCTATAGTATATCCCTTAATATGAATTATGTTTTTATGGTTTCATTTGGTTTTGATTTATAAAAATAGTGATTTGAAATCACTGATATGTGAATTTTATCTTTGATGATTGTGGAAAATATTTCTAAAAATAAGATTTTTTAAAACCTTTTTGATACACATGATGTGTTTTGTAAAGTACCTCAAATATGGGTTTTAAATAAAAATGGGTTTTCAAGATTGGAAGTGGTGTGGAATCACTATAGAAAATGTTTTTTTGAAAATTTATTCTTGGAAATGAAATGGATTTTCCTCGTAAAATGTTTTATGAAACATGAATTTGGATTCTTGAATGGAATAATGATGTATGAGCACATTGGAAAAAACTTGGGGTATGGGGAGAAACTGGACATATGAGAGCCCTAGTAGAGTTATATATAACTAGGTTAGGTGATCATGATTCCATGGAATTCTAGTGGGTAGCCTTTTTGGGGGACTGAGGTTCCTAGACACGAGGAGTCACTTATGCCAGCTAGTGGCCCTGTCCTTTTATGTTGTGTACACCCTTATGTTATGATTGTACCCTAGGTGTTGTATGGGTACATTACATGTATATTTATTGGATATGTTTATTTACCAATAGATATGTATATTGATACTTTAAACCTATTTATTTTATCTATTTATTCCTCAAGGATTAATGTTATTTCATATTGATTTTTTATTTGAATATGGAATATTTATAAAAATAAAACCAAAGGATGAATTATTATGAAAAATGATATATTTTAAAATGATTTTTAATTTTTAATACAATAAATAATAGATGAATTTTGATAGAAATTGTATATATTCTATAGTGGTAACCAACTGATATTTAGTACTCACATCCTACTTTTTTCCATTAGGTGTTTATAGACTTGGTTTTACAGGGTTCAGGTAAATGGAAAATTTTCATTTTGAGGATGGATATCCTAGTTTGGGTTACCTTTCTGGTAGGTTGGGATTTTGGTGACATATATATACTTGGTGATGGACCCATTGGTTGCTTCGGGTTTTATGTTGTTGTTTGTTCAATTTGTTTATCTAGACCTTTTAACTAATTATTTTATGCGACATTCCTGGTTTGATGTTTTGAAATATGATGTATTATGGATATCTGCTGGGTCACTCTATTTGTTTTTATCTTATCATATGTTCGTTGAGGGTGAAATCATTCCCATGTTTCTTTGTATGATACCTTGGTGCTTGTTTCCATCTTGTGGTGATAAGGAACACACTGTAGGCCTTGTGGTAGGACAATTTGGTTAACATTATTGGTTGAACTGAGTTGGTTTGTTACATATATTAGGTTAATCATGCATGTTCAAACCCTATCAAGGGGTCAGGGGTAAAATATAGATCAAGAATCAAGTATTAGGATTTGGTTCAATCTTGGGGATGATTTTTCTATGAATTTATTATATTATAGGAATCCTAGATGTGTTCGGAAAGATTGGGATGAATCTAGAGTTTTATTTTTGGTGTATTGTAGTTGTAGTAGATTTACATGAAAATGGATAAGTCATCGTACATAAGGGTAATTTAATTTCTACGTAAGGTTTGGTTTGGGTTAGAAAATTTTCTAAGTCTCATGTAAAAGAATCCTATACATAAGTGTCCTCTTTCATAAATTGGTAATGTTATAGGTGTAATGGTACTCCTACATAAGATTTAAATCCCATGTGTAAGGGTTTATAAATTATTCATAAAAGTGGTGAAGTACCTTGTGTGAGGCTCTTCATGCATTTGGTTACTCAGCTCATTTGGAAATTTGGTTAAGTCCTCTTGTGTTAAGGTTTTCTTATAGTAAGTAAGGGTAAATACCTAGTACTTAAGGTCCTCTTTTGTAAGAGTTTTATTCTCTCAATGAATTGGTAGTGTTAGAAGCCCTGTGATATGTAAGAGTTATGTTTGGTATCTAAAGGTCACCCTAATGATACATGAGTGTTAATCTGGTCTAGAAAATGGAAAAGTATTATGCATGAGTGTTAAACCTGGGATATATAAGGGTTAACCCAAATGTGTAAGAGTTACCTTGTGATGTATAAGGGTAACTAGGTTTGGGTTTGGAAATGGTTAATTTCATTACATAACGGTTAAAGAGTCACCCATTGATACACAAGGGTTCCCTAGATATGTAAGATTTCTTAGAGGGAACTGGAAATTAAAAAATTACTAGAATTTATGTGGCATGAAATGGTTATATATATATGGATAATTATGTTATATTAATGTGTAAGGGTTTTATGGATGATAAATAAGTGACCTAGACTTATAAAAAAGGCTGGTGATATGTATGGGTTATCATTGGTTGATACGTAAGTGTAAAATAGATTTTACATGGTTTTCTAAAAAATTGAGTGTGATGATAATTCTATCCAAATTTCCTAAAATAGTTAATTAATCAATTAAATTAAATAAAGAAGGGTGTTAGATATCATTTTATCTAGTCAACCAATGGATAAGACCTCTTCCCACTTGTTCATTTTGCCTTTCCTCTAGGGATTATCCATGGATTTATTCTATCTTTGAGTCAAATTCTTCAAAGTAAAGTGATCAAAATCCACTCTTCTCTTTATCTTCTTATTCTTACTTTTCCTATTTGTTTCTATCCATAATATGGTCATGATGACCTAACTTTTAGTGTTTCTCATTTTTTATTTGGGTATTTTATTGATTTCGGGTTCATGGTGGTTTTTAAGGGCTTATTGGCACTATTTTGGCAGAATAACACTGTCGAATATGATTCAACGAATCAATATAGGTTTCTCCATGAATAATCATTTAAAATTAAATCCATAAATTATTTATTTATTTTATCACATGTTTTTAATGATTTAAAGGTTATAATATGTGTATATATTTATTTTCTTTTAAAGGAATATAGTTTTCTCATAAATATCACTTGGATTAAAGGGTATTTCATGATTTCTTAGTTCATAAATTCTAAACTATATTACTATGCAATCCAAGTGTTTATAGATTTTATTAAAAGGATATTTTCAAAGGAACTTGATAATAAAATGGGTGGATTTGATTCTCAAGCTTCTTTTAAAATAAGTGTATCATGTTTCTAAGATTTTTTTTAAACTAATGGGATGTTTGAATTTTATTTGAATTTTTTTTTGTGATTCATTGTTCAATTGAGGTACTTTTATAGTATTTATGAGTTGTATGGACTTGGTTATGATTGAATAACGTTTTTATGGGTTTGTTTTCAAAATATAGTTTTATAACTATGTTTTCTATACACATATTCTAAAGGTCTGGTTGTCACTTCATAAAAGAGGCTCTCTTGATATATGTAAACTATTTAAATGAACCCCTTAATTTTTTTTTGAAAAAGTTAAAGATGATATTGATGTTATATAAAATTGATAAATCTATCCTAGATAGATTATATTTATACTATTGGTCAGAGGCAAGGTTGTGCTACGATCATTATATATATTCTTTATGTCATGCGTTGATTTCTAACCTCTAAGTGTCACAGGAAACCACTGGTATCTATGTGAAAAACCTAGGTAATAATATTTAACAAATTATGATTCCACTCTGGATGGTGACCCTAAATGAGGATCATGCCCAGCTTATAGAATTTCTCCCTTCAGTTAGGCTAGGTAGGGTAAAAATGAGTGTTTTAGAAGTTGAATCATATTAGAAAAAAAAATAGATGGATTCCATATTTTTATTTCCCAAGATTGTTTTTGATGATCCTAGGTGTTCCCATGACGAATGTGGTTGATTATCCTATGATTATTTCATGATATATGTGATTTTAACACTCATATGTTATTTTATTTATGATTATTTTCATGAAAACTTGTTATTATTGATGTCTTGATTATTATTATAATGTTTATCTCATTGTATTTTTCCATATTATTATGAAATTTATGTTAGTATGTTTTCCAAAAAAGTATTACTGATTTATTTTCTTTTTATAAAGAAAATTATTACTCTTGAAATAATATAATGTTGTGTTTTAGTAATAAATTCCTTCTTATTTTCCTCATTAAACCTATATAAATGAAAATTGTTTTCTTATTTAAACATGAGAAATATATTTAAGTTGAGATGTTTTACCTATATGTTAAGAATGGGTATTTTGAAAGCAATTTTTTAAAATAATTTCTCACCTCTTAGAAGAAATGGTTCTATGTGAATTGGTTTTAAAATATGATGAAAATATCAATTACATTTTTTTAAACCAGAATGAATTGGATTTTCTTCTAAAGGTTAAGTATGGGGTGTGAGGAGGATACCTACTAGAAATTGTTTCTCATGCCTATATAAATTATAGGTTATATAAGTTTCCTTGGATCTTTGGAATGGCCTAGATTCTATTTTGGGTATGGTGGTGGCACCAAGAAAAGGAGAAAATTTCATCACACACAGAGATGGTCAGTTTATTTTATTTTTCATGTCTTTGAATTTTTATATTAGATATCATTGTTTCATACATTTGGACTCCAATATCTTGTAACCCATTTTTTTTATATTAGAAAGTTTTGAGTATATTGTTGGTTTTAATTATGATTTATGAGTTTTTTAGTCATATTCCTTATTTGTTTTGATTATTTATAGAATATACTAAGTTGACATGTATGGATACCCAAATTATGATTTTTTCATGATTAGATTTCAAGTGGAAGAACTAATTTTATTATTACTGTATCTGGTGAAATAATTACCATTGGTGTATACTTTGATTCCCAAACACTAATTTCCATCCCAAACTGATCAGGAATGTGCTTTGGGTTGTGCTATAGTCCATCTCAAGAAACCATATTTGGGTATCTCAGGTTGGTTCATTATAGGATATCCTTCATGTTCATGAAATAATTACACAACCCAATTTCAATTGTGATTGGATAATGAACATCATTGTAGCCACTTAATTCTTAAACATCACAATACCATTTTGACCTAGAGGTGCTGACTTCATGAGACCACTGATCATTCTTGTAGATCCCTGATCATTTGTGGTAGTGAGGTGGTTATTTCATGTGAACATGGATATTTTACATGGATGACTATCAATGATTTATTAGTCAAGAAATTATTACTATAAATAGGTTCTCCAACACATATCTTAACACAATTGAGTTTTTTGGAGATCCAAACTTCATGAAATCACATTGTTTCTAGTAAAAACATTCATGAGATAATATTTAAGAAAGAACTCTCCCAAATAGACTTTATATAAAAGTTTGAAAAATGAGGGGACCTCCCATGTAATAATTTCATAGCCATGTATCATTCATATAAAACCTCCACATCCCTATCCTCATAAACCCTTTATAAAGTATTCCAAATAAATATTTCATGGAGGGATGGAATTGTATAAAACTTAAGCAGTGTCCAACCATAAACCTTCATACCCATTTTTGGATCTCATCCATTTTCATAACCTAAATACTATATGAAATAGAGGATTAGTAAAGTATTTTTTACCCTTTTCAATGGTTTATCTTTATATAATATTTGACTTAGGGTAACCCTATTCATAAAACACTAGTGTAAATAGGTCCTTCTTCATCATTAATTTGACATAGGTTATAACAAATAAACATTAAAATGAGTTTTAATGCTGGTTATATGGACAAAAATGTTACAATACTAAGAATAATGGTTTTTAACATCTTATTTTGAATAAATGATGTTAAAAACACTTTTTAATGTTAATTTTGTAAGAAAAGGAAGTTTAAATTCTTTTAAAATTTTAAAACATGCATATTTACCATTAAATTTTGTAAAAATTTTAAACCCTAATACAATCTCTGTCAACTCAGGTGACTCTCAT
The DNA here is from genome assembly GCA_963277665.1 of Viscum album. Lineage (NCBI taxonomy): Eukaryota > Viridiplantae > Streptophyta > Magnoliopsida > Santalales > Viscaceae > Viscum > Viscum album. Next base: position 293,632,783 of record OY728144.1, read on the forward strand.
TCAATATCTCATACCTTTCATATTGATATTTTTTCCCAGCTCCTCTTGATCAAGTTTCCCTACCACTCCTTTACCTCTATCATGTCCCTATTTCATCCCTACATTTCTAATCCCTTGCCTCTATAAAACCGCTCTATCATACCTAAACTTTTACACTATTGATCATTTTATATACCAATTTTATGTCATCTATTGTAAGTATGTTTCTTTAGTTTTTGTATAAAATCATTTTATTTATTATTTAATTAATTTTTTATATGAAGTATATTTGATATCATTTATAATTTAATTATTGTACTAATAGTTTTTTGATTATATTCACTAACTCAACCTATGATTCATCACTGACCTTCATGCTAAACTTTATCCACTATTAATTTTAAGTATTTATTAATAAAATTCTATTATAATTTTATTTTATTTTTTTAATTTTTAAAGGTTATATATTTCAAATATAGGCATGATTTACATAATTCAAGATAAATTAAATATCATAGGGTAATAGAATGAATATTTATAGAGTAATATAATTATTTTAAAATTTTCTAATCATTATATTATTGGTATGTTTAAAAGATAATTTTCTATCAGTTAATATAATTTCATTTAGAATCTGTAAATTAAAACTATTTTGATGTTGAAATTGGTACAACTATTGTTGGTTAGAAATTTTTATCTTCATTTTTGACATCCATTTAGTGTATTTACACTCAACCAAAATTTAAAATAACTTATTATGAGTAATTGTTATTATAAGGAAAAATATTTGTTCATGAAAAGTCATTGTTTAAAATTTGGCACAGTAACAAAATTTGGATGTATTTGTATTCATGTACCAATGAAGTTTGATACCAAAAGTTCTATTTTCTTGTATAAAAATATATCTCATGAATTATTATAAAATTAATATATCCCTAACTTGTTTAACTATAACTAAAAAATTATATCTCACTCAAAAAATAATATAAATATATAGTCTAATTTCTTATATCATTACTTAACCATTAAACTCAATGTGGATTTTTTTCACTAAGTAAAATTTTATTATGGATTAATATATAAAATCATTTTCTTCCCAATGATTTATATCAATATTATTTTAATGATTTGTATTGAGTTAAAAAATATCATATAAGAAAGGATGGGAATTATTGTTTATCAAATAAGTGCATATAAAATATGCATTATAATCAAACAAATAGATTAAATCAATTTATTCATACGATAAATAAGGATCATTAACTTACATTTGTTGAAAAAAATGTATTTTTCCAATGTTAATTTTAATTCATATTTATTAAGTTTTTATAAATATATTATTAATTTTTATTATTTTTATAATATTTCTTGTAGTTTTCTAAATTAAATCCTAAAAACTAATATATGTTTATTGTCCATTCATGAAGTGTTTGAATATGAGAAAATTAGGGACCATAGAAATTAAAACCTATTTGGTTTACTATAGTTTTAATCTGAATTGTTACCATTGGATTTGACATAGTGGATTGACATAAAATTGAAAATTGGACATTAATGAAAATTTTCAATATGTGATAGAAAACTTACTTAAAGAATCAATTCAATATGTAGGAGTTATAACCATTGAAAAAATAGTAAATTTTGAATGATTTTATAAAGATGATGAATAATAATTTCTCCAAAGTTGTAATAAATTTATAATATTATTATAAGTAATGATATTGGTTAACTTAAAAGTGAGAAATGGTTATAAAATAAAATTATCACTTAATTTCTTGAACTTGTGAAATATTTTTTTATAGAAGGCAATTGACTTCCATATTTCAATTAAGATGCTAATTTTTTTATGTTTAATGGGACCTAGGTATAAGAAAATACATGTTTTACCTAATGAATGTTTGATATATGGGAAGGAAAATGATTTTTTTAAAACATACTAAATTTGGGACATCATGATATAAATAGATGTAAGATCAAACTACAATTCGTCCACAGATACCAGTACCAAATATATTGTTAATGCAATTTAGTATCTTCCAATAATTCCTAATTTAAATAATTTATTTAAAAATTAAAATGATGAAAAGTGGATGAGATAAAGTGCATACGATATAATATTTAATGGATAATAACATCTTTCATCCAATTTTCTATAATGTAAGAAATTTGATAAATACTTTCCTCATATTGGAAATGAAGTTGAAAATAATAGAATGGAATTATAAACAGATGGGATAAATCCATATTAAAGACTCTGTATCCAACATACATATTTTACTATTATGTTAGTATTTTAAAACCTATACCCACATATATATATATGAAGTGAAAAATATATTATGATGAACTTGATGATTTCTGGACCAAAACAACCTAAAAATGATATTGATATTTATTTGTTACTATTGATTAATGGTTTGAAATTGTTGTCAGAGGTGGGTGTTAAATTCTTTGATGCATAAAAATAGGTATATTCCATTATCTATGATATGAAAATTTTCACAATAGATGAATTTATTACATATGTAAATTTATTTGGATATAGTGTTAAGGGATATAAAGAATGTTTGATTTGAGAATAAGGGACTCCATATCATTATCTTCACCATGGGAGAAATATAGTGTACATGGGAGATAAAACACGTTTTTATTGAATATTTTATTGATAATAAATGATATAATTTCCTCACATTTTTGTAAATGTGTTAATTTATGAAATATTTGAGATTAGATCATTCATTTGAAAATTTGATTAAAATTCCACTTTTACCCTTTAAAATTCACTGTAGATTTTCGAACATAAATATTTGTATATGTATTATTTAAACATAATTTTTTTAAATATGTTCCTGAATTAATGGGATATAACTTTCATTTAGGACATTGGAGCTAAATCATGCATTTGGTTGGTGAAAATGGGCCATGAAGTCAAAATTGGGATGGACTCACCAGATTGGACATGGGTTATGTATTTGGGCCATAAAATATTCATATGTGCTTGTATTAGGCCCAAATGTTGAGAGGATCTCTAGGAATCATTTTAACACAAATAAGCCTTCTGAAAGGACAAAGGATTCATGCGTTTTGGTGATCAAATGGGCGGTTCAAGTTGGCTTAAAATATTTGTCTGAGATTCCCCATTCACACTTGAAACCTCTTTGAACCTAACCTCCCCACCACTCTATAAATTGGTTTTTTTCTAATTTTTATGGGTTGGAATGTGCATTAGAAGATTGGGAGTATAATAGAAGTGGTTCGACACCATTTCAATTCACAATTGGAGGAGGAAAGATAACAAGCTAGTATCTCCTCCAAAATGCTATTCTTTTCCTCTTATTTGTTGTATTGTTGTTGTGCTTTCAAAAAACTCTTAGTTTATCTTAGATTTATTATATAATTTTCAATTTTATTCTTCTTTTAATATTTCTATTTGGTCTGGAATTCAATAGTTGAAACAAGATTGAGTTATACCCTTTCTAAACCCTTGCACTTGTAAAACGTTTCTTCTATGACTACACCGCCCATAGAAGAGTAGTTTTCTTAGTAATCGATCGACCTATATCCTTATTCATTAATTTATTTTGAATAAATGATATAAATTAATTCACATAATATGATATATTAATTGATTTTTTAATTTAATTTAAACTAATCAAACAATTGAACAATTAACACAAAACACAAGAGGTCAGGAATTGTGTGAATTGTGAGAGCGCAACCTTAATCAATAATAAAAAACCATGCGAGATAAATTTGTAGTGTTCAAATATAATCACTAAAATCAATTAATTATTATTTACAAAGAGTAAATGTGAATTAATTTACCACTGACCATAAGCTAACCTTATAACATCAATCAAAGTAGGGTGTTGTGATTGCATGTTCCGAAGTTAGCCTAGTGTTAAATTCACTTCATCTTTGTGGTAAAGTTAAATCTCATAGGGTTTGAGATTTAAAAAATTAAGGGATAATAATTAAGTGAATTTTAATATAAATTATAATGATAAATAATTGTGTGAAGAGGTATAGTTATATCGATTACTCCTTTAAAAATATATTCTAAAAAACATCTTCTTGTTTTGTCATTTTAATCGAACTTCATTTCAAAAATAAAAACAAAAAAATACAATATTCTTCCAGAAAACCTCTTCTAGATTTATAAATGATAAAAAACCCCCATCCTTTTAATTAGTTCTCTTATTTCCTTTTATTTTATTTTCAAAATACCTTTAATATGTTGTTTAATTTACTTCCTCAATGAGAGATGACCTTTGTCAGCCACTCTACTGCACCTAAGTACCCAAATATTACATATAATTTGAAAGCACCCATGAAAACGCATTTCAAATTAGCACCATTTTCAGGGAGGCAAGTAATTATTTCAACAAATTTGAGTTTTATTTTAAATTTTATTCTCTTCTTCTCTTATTTCTTCTTTATTTACCCAATCTGAATTTCTTCTGCTTCTTTTATTTTCTTCTTCTTATTTTTGGACCATCAACTCAAACTTCTCATTTTTATTTTACTATGGTAAACTTTCATTATTTTCATTTTTATTTGATTTATGAAATGAATTAATCCTAAGTATCTTTTAGATATTTTCCCTGAGATTGAACGTAGCCTTCGAGCTCGAATCAGACATTGTCAGTCTACGAGAAGTTTTAGCATTCAACCAGTTGGTGAATTCCTCTATTCCAGGAACAATGAAATTGAAAAAAATTATATATCAAACCTAAAACAAGAACAAATGGCTGAAAATAATGGAAATTAACTTAATAGAACCATTCTAGAACTGGCTACACCTAATATTAACTATCAACCAAATTATATTGCATAACCAAATCTTGAATTAGACTTTGAACTAAAATATAGGTTAATTCACCTTCTTCCAAAGTTTCATGGATTATCTAGTGAGGACCCAAAAAAACCTTGAATAATTTAATGTGGTTTTCCCAACCCTTAAACCAAGAAATGTATCTGAAGATCAAATCAAACTAAGGGCATTCCCATTTTCACTTGATAGAGCTGCAAATGTCTGGATGTATTATTTACAACATGAAGACGTAACATGTTGGAATGATTTGAAATGTCTTTTCTTATAGATATTTTTTCTAAGATAAAGTACCAATTCCATTCATAAAGAGATCTCAGGGAACAAGAAATCCCAAGGGGAGTAAATGTATGATTACTGGGAGCGATTCAAGAAGTTGTGTGCAAGATGTCCACATCACCAAATCAGTGAAAAAATCATCATCCAATACTTCTATGAAGGACTCACACCTATGGATAGGAGCATGGTGGATGCCACAACTAGAGGGGCATTGGTTGAAAAAACACTAGCATATGTACCTGTGTTGATCGACAATATGGAACAAAACTCCCAATAATTTGGCAATCGAGGTACACCTCATGTTAGAGAAGTACATTAGGTAAGTCCTTCCTCTCTTGAAAACCATTTTATTGATACTAATTTAGAAGAATTTACCACAACATTAAGGTACATTTATTTGGATCAAAATAAATCCCAACCCCCTCCTTCAAGACCTTGTGGCATTTGAACTGAGACAAACCACCCAACTGACTGTTTCCACCAACTACAAGAAACAGAAGATTGTGCAGCAGTGTTCCCTAGGAGACCATATCAGAAACAATGACAAACACATACCCAAAAGAAGTATGATTCCTTTGAACCAAGATACAAAAAAGGTTGGAAGGATCAATCAAACATGAGGTATGGCTCTAGACAACAACAAATCCCCCCTTTTCAACAAAACTTCCAGTAGCCTCCACCTTACCAATAGGGTTTCCAACAACCCCAAAGGCAATTTGAATCTCAAGAATCAAAAAGTCAAAAACAAGGTAATTCTCAACCAAAGGTATATTATAATACTAATTATCTTTTTTAAAAAATTGTTCTTAATCAAAAGAATGAGTTGAAGAGTCAAGGTTCAGAGTTGAGGGAGTTGAAGACTCAAATGAGCTATATTGCCACTTCCCTCCATGAACTGGTAAGTAAGAATTCTAGAAATATACATTCCCAAACTACTAAAAATCCCAAGGGGAATTTCAGTTCCATCACATTGAGAAGTGGGAATAAAATAACTGATACATCTGCACCTATCATTCCACTAGGATTCACCTCAACTCCAAAAAATCTCCATTATATACCAACTAAAGAGAAACCAAAGGAGAAAGACAAAGGTAAGGAACATATTGATGATGTTCCTCCTAAACCCCTTCCCTTTCCCAATAGGGTTGTACAAAATAATAAGATGTTTGATAAGGTGATGAAAAAAGAGGTTTTGGACACATTCAAGCATGTGGAGATAAACATCCCTCTACTTGAATCTATCAAAAAAAATACCAAGGTATGAGAAATTCTTAAAAGAACTTTGTACCAATCTAAGAAGGATAAAAGGAAATGAGAGGATCAATCTTGGAAGGAATGTGTCGGCACTCATTAAACCAAATCTAGAAATGAAAACAAAGTGCAAGGATCCAATGACACTCACCATCCCATGAACCATAGGGGAGTTTCACTTTTCTGATGCTCTTTGTGATTTAGGAGCTTCCATAAATTTAATGCCGCACTCTGTATTCTCTTCTTTAAAGGTTGGGGAGTTGAAACTGAAGAGAGTAGTGGTGAATTTGGGAAATAGAGCTACAACATATCAAGTGGGAGTCCTTGAGTATGTACTTGTTCAGGTAAGAGACATGATCTTCCTAGCAGATTTCAACGTGCTTAACTTGGAGGAAGATCAGGTAAGTTTTCATGCTCCCATTATCTTAGTTAGAACCTTCCTCAAAACTGCAAAAATTATCATAAATGTCAATGAGGGTACAATTTAAATGTAATTTTGAGATGAATTTTTGATATTTAATGTCATGGAATCCATGAAGTACCTTTCAAAAGACTATTATACTTTTTTTATCTCCCATTTTGAACCACCAAGTAAAAGACCAATGGATTTTGATTATCCTATGCTTAGGGAGATTATGAGCATTGGTTCTAGTTTGATGTCTAAGAGTACTTCCACACCCATTTATAATGAACAAAACTCTCTTAGATTTGATTTTGAAATGGATTCATATTATGATTTTGATCATGTGAACTCTGATCATGACTTGGTTGTTGAGTATGCTGATGGATTTGATGTTTTATTCTCAGATTGTGATGATTTCTATTCTCATACTGATGCTCTTTGTGCACATATTTTAGTTCCTTCGATGTCTCCATCCATACACCACCCCCTACACTGGAACTCAATCCATTTCCACCAAATATCAAATACTCATACTTGCTGAGTGGTGAGAAATTACTTGTTATCATTACTAACAATCTCCCTTTTGAACATGAAGAAAAACTTTTGAATATTTTGAGGGAGAACATCATGGAAATTGGGTGGACCTTGGATAACATATTAGATATTATCCCATCCATTTTCATTCATAGGATTCTTTGGGTGGATGGGGATAAACTAGTTAAGCAGCCAAAATGGAGACTGAATCCAACTCTTTTGGAAGTTGTTAAAAAAGAAGTTGAAAAATTGATTGAGGTAGGTATAATCTATACCATTTCAGATTCCCAGTGGGTGAGTCCTATTCAGGTTGTAACTAAGAAAAGTGGTGTTGATATTGTTAAAAATGATAAAGAGGAGTTAGTTCCAATGAGGGTACAAAACAGTTGGCGTGTGTGTATTGATTATATGAAACTAAATAATTCCACTCGCAAAGACCATTTCCCCCTCCCATTTATTGATCATATTCTTGAGAGATTAGATGGGAAAACACACTATTGTTTCTTGGATGGATTTTCTAGATATTTTCATGTTCCTAATTCTTTGTAGGATCAAGAGAAGACAACATTCACTTATCCATTCAGCACATTTTCCTACTGAAGGATGCCATTTGGACTTTGCAATGCCCCAGGTACCTTTCAGAGATGCATGGTGAATATTCTTTCTAATTCTATCGAGACCTTCATGGATGTATTTATGGATTATTTTACAGTGTATGGATCCTAATTTTATGAATGTCTAAATACTTTGGGAAAAGTGTTGAATCATTGTATTGAAAAGAATTTGGTCTTGAACTTTGAAAAGTGTCATTTCATGTTAGAGCATGAAATTTTCTTAGGGAATTTAGTGTCAAAACATGGGATAGAGGTTGACATATCTAAGGTAGATATTAGTTCATCCCTACCCTATCCTTCATGTGTTCACGATGATAAATCTTTCTTAGGGCTTGCGTGATTTTATCGGCGCTTCATCAAATATTTTAGTAAGATTGCTCTTCCTATGTCACAATTACTTCAAAAGTATTTTGACTTTGTGTTTGATGATTACTGTAGGAATTCCTTTGATGATATAAAACATCATCTTACCACTCTACTAATAATACATGCCCCATGTTGGGAGATTCCTTTTGAGCTTATGTGTGATGCCTCCAACTTTGCAGTTGGAGTTGCCTTATCTTAGAGGGTTGAGGGGCGTTCACATGTGATTTAATATGCATCTAGGACACTAGATTCATCCCAATAAAACTACACAACAATAGAAAATGATTTTATTTCCGTCATATTTGCTTTAGATAAATTTTTTTCATATTTATTGGGCTCTAAAGTAGTTGTTTTTTCTGACCATAAAGCTCTGAGATACCTCTTGAAGAAGCCAGATGCAAATCCTAGACTTATCTTATGTATGTTACTTATTCAATAATTTTATATTGAGATAAAGGACAATAAGGGGTCAGAAAACCTAGTGGCGGACCACATGAGTAGGGTTACTCACACACTAGAGGCTGACACCTTGGACCAGGTACCACTTCCGGACACTTTCCTTGATGAACATCTTTATTCCATCTTAGGTATGCATCTTTGGTATGATGATTTAGTGAACTAGCTTGTTGAATCCAAAATCCCTGCAAATTTAAAGAAACATAAAGTCCAAAAATTAATGAGTGAGTCAAGATTTAATGTTTTTTGTGATCCATATCTCTGGTGCATGTGTAGTGATCAAGTTATTAGGAGGTGTGTTCATGACCATGAGTTTGAGTCTAATATGCATTTTTTTCATACACTTTCATGTAGAGAACACTTTGGATCCCAATAGATAGCTAGGAAAGTTTTAGAATCTATATTATATTGTCCTAGCTTATTCCATGATGCATATCTATTTTGTAAGTCCTGCTCTCGTTCCCAACATACTGGGAACATTTCTAGGAGACACGAGATGCCCCAACAACCCATACTATTTTGTGAGATTTTTGATATATGGGGCATTGATTTTATGGGTCCTTTTCCAATTTCTTTTGGTTTCTTGTACATTTTGGTTGCTTTTGATTATGTGAGTAAATACATGGAGGCCAAGGCCCCCAGGACTGATGATACTCATGTTGTAGTGGACTTTTTCAAGACCCATTTTTTTTTGTAGGTTTGGGGTACCAACGGTCATCATCAGTGACCAAGGGACACACTTATGCAATTGGAATTTGGCTTCCCTCCTTTAGAAGTATGGGGTGGCATAAAAAACAACAACACCATACCACCCTCAAACAAATGGCCAGGCTGAGGTTTCAAATTGTGAGTTGAAACAAATTTTGGAAAAAATCGTGCAACTGAATAGGAAGGATTGGAGCAAGTGCTTGGATGATGCGCTATGGGCTTATAGGAAAACATACAAGACACCCATCAGTATGTCCCCATTTTGGAATGTTTTTGGGAAATCATATCATCTCCCCGTGGAGGTTGAGCAACGATCTTATTGGGCTATAAATAAATGTAACATGGATTTGGCCCAAGATGGAATTCAATAGAAGCTATAAATTCAAGAGCTTGAGGCAATCTGATTATCTTCATATGAGAACTCAAGGCTATATAAGGAAATATCCAAAGCATATCATGACAAAATGATCCAGAAAAGGGAATTTTATGTTGGAGATAAAGTACTTCTCTATAGTTCATGACTGAAGTTGATGCCTGGTAAGTTGCATTCCAGATAGTTAAGTCCTTATATTTTATCTAATGTTTTTCCTTATGGTGTAGTGGGGATCACACAAGAGGAAACTGGACGTAGATTTACAGTGAACGGGAAACGTTTGAAGAAATAAATTGAGGGGATTCCAACTGATGTAGTGGATTTCATCACACTTCATGACCCCATCATCACTTGAGCATATCAATATATTCCTAACCCTTTCACTTTTATGTTCTTTGTTCTATTTAAAATTATACATTTCATGTGCATATATCATCTCATAGGTTCACATTGAGGACAATGAAATATTTTAAGGGGGGGGGGGGAGGGGACAACATTTTGGGGTAGATATTTAGGATTTTCATTTGTGTGTTTTGTATGTATTTTCTATTAAGTTTTTGGTTAAAATTTTCAAAAAAAAAAATGAAAATCAATAAAAAAGAACACAAATATATCAAGTAACATTCATATGTGAAACATATTGAAATAACATGTTTTCAAAATTCATGAGTATAATTATAAGCATGAGTAAGATTTCACCACCAAGGGTTGATTTTTATAAAAATTTAAGTCGTTGATGATATGAATGATTGTGTCATTATAAAACCTTTTAGATTTTGACATCATTATTTGTGAATGTGTTCATGGTAAATTGTGTCATTGATTTCTCCACACAAATTTTCACTCAAACATGACTTGTGAAATTTTTCCTACTGAATTGAAGGTATAGTCAAGTTAGGTAAAAAAATTCATTAGTTGATCCATATGTTTGTTTCTCTTCCAATCAGTTTCATTACTATACTGAATTGACCTATGCGTGTGTACCTATTATCCGATTTTTGTACACCCTCAAAAAAATATGGGTTGTGTCTTGGACAGGTAAAAAACCACTCTTCGTCAACCTTTGATCTTATTATAACTATTACAATTAGTTTCACAAGAAGATAAAACATGGGTTGAGAGTTGAGTGTGAGATTTGTTCTATGTGTAACTTAAAAAAACAAATAAATAAATAAATAAATGAAAGGAGCGATGAAATGTACAACATATGGGGATATCTAGGTCAGGAGCTTAAGGTTTGACTTTCAGGAATGCTTAAGTGAGTGGGTCCTGAAATTCGATTGCAAAGGAATATAGAACATGTTCAGTGTATTAAACCAGTTAATAATAATTGTTTGACTTTACCTGAATATACTGAATAATGGGTGGATTTATGAGCTTGGAATGGTTGGCACACACACACGTGGATATTTAGTGGCATGGAAGACCCATGACTTATTTTTCTATGATTTGTGTTATGAATCTAACTAGATTTTTTTGAAAAAATTTATGAGAAAATTAATTTAAAATTTATTTATGTTGACTCTTGATGGGATTCTTACTTTTCCTATATTTTCATTGTGGATTGAGAAATTTGAATATGCATATCTTGTCACAATTTTTTTTCGAATACAAGATATGAGGTTTTTCCCAGGAGTGCAAAAGGGTAAGTGTGAGGGAGTAGATGAAACACATTTTTATTGAATATTTTATTGATAATAAATGATATAATTTCCTCACATTGTGGTAAATGTGTTCATTTATTAAATATTTGGGATTAGATCATTCATTTGAAAATTTGATAAAAATTCTAGTTTTACCCTTTAAAATTCACTATAGCATTTCAGACATAAATATTTTTAAATGTATTATTTGAACTTAATATTTTTTAAATATGTTTATGACTTAATGTTATACAACTTTCATTTATTACATTGGAGCTAAATCATGAATTTGGTTGGTAGAAATGGGCCATGAAGTCAAAATTGGGATGGACTCTCCAGATTGGACATGAGTTATGTATTTGGGACATAACATCTTATTACATGCTTGTATTAGGCCCAAATATTTAGAGGATATTGAAGACTAATTTTCTGAAAAATCACTATTCTGTAAGAACAACTAATTCACACGTTTTGGTGGTCAAATGGGCAGTTCAATTTGACTTAAAGTATTTTTCCGAGATTCCCAATTCACACTTGAAACCACTTTGAACCTAGCCTCCTCACCACCCTATAAATTGGTGTTTTTATCATTTTGAGGGGTTTGGACGTGAATTATGAGATTGGGAGCATAGGATAAGTGGTTCTACACCCTTTAAATTCACAATTGGAGGAGGTAAGATACCAAGCTAGGATCTCCTCCAAAGTGCTCTTCTTTTCCTCTTCTTTGTTGTAATGTGGTTGTGATTTCAATAAACTCTTAGTTTCTATTACATTTCTTCTGTTATTTTTAATTTTATTATTCTCTTAATCTTAGTCTTTTTTATGGAATTAAATATTAGAAACAATATTGGGTTTACCCTTTCTAAACCTTTTTACTTGCATAACGTTTATACGATGATTACACCGCCCATGGAAGAGTAGTTTTTTAGTAATAGATCAACCTTTATCCTTCTTCATTAATTTATTTTGAATAAATTATATAATCTAATTCACATAATATGATATATTAATTGAGTTTTAAATTTAATTTAAACTAATCAAACAATTTAACAATTAACAAAAAACACACGAGGTCAGGAATTGTGTGAATTGTGAGAGCGCAACCTTAATCGGTAATAGAAAACCATATAGGATCAATTTGTAGTGTTAAAATATAATACATAAACTCAATTAATTATAATTTATAGAGAAGAAATGTGCCTTAATTTACCAATAACCATAATCTAACCTTAGAACATAAATCAAAGCATGGTACTGTGATTGCATGTTCCAAAGTTAGCCTAGGGTTAAATTCACTTCATCTTTGTGGTAAAGTCAATTCTCGTAGGGTTCGGGATTTAAAAAATTAAGGGATCATAATTAAGTGAATGTTAATATAAATGATAATGATAAATAATTGAGTGAATAGGTAGAGTTATATTGATTACACCTTTTAAAATATTTTCTAAAAAAACATCTCCTTGTTGTGTCATTTTAATCAAACTTCATTTCAAAAAAAATAAAAAAAAATTCTTCCAGAAAACTTCTTATAGATTTATAAATGATAAACCCATCCATAATTTTAATTAGTGTTCTTATTTACTTTTATTTTATTTTCAAAATACCATTTATATGTTTAATTTACTTCCTCCTTTAGAGACGAACTTGGTTAGCCACTCTGCTTCACCTAAGTACCCAACAATCACATATCATTTGAAAGCACCCACGACAATTCCTTTTAATGGTTCATCAAATATTTTTCTGATTGGATCACCTGTATAAAATATTTGAAAAATAAATTACTAGTTTATAGGAGTATGATTTCCCCCCCAACCTTTTTCTATAGATAAATATTACAACAATGTGAAAAAAGTGACATTAAATTTGGGGAGCGAGAATGTTTGGTTCATCAAAAAAATATATGTAAGAGAAGGTACATCTTTTTTATCTATCTTATTAGATATTTTTATAGGTAAAACAAAACATTAATGTTACACATGCTAAGAAAAACATTTATAAAGGTTTAATTTAAACTTTTTAGATATAAAAGTAAATACTAAAGATATATTTCATGCAATTTTTGACATAATATTTATGGGAATATGCATGGAGTTAACTCCCACTAATAAAGGAAAAAGAACATACCTACCTCAAACATATCACACATAATCCAATGGTGAAAATATGATTTTTTTGTCAATGTTCTATTGTTATTAAAGTACATATTTTATATTATTAAAATATGAAATATTTTGTTCCATTAAAGTATTTTAAATTAATAGGAATGGAATATCATGATTATCATGTATTGGTGCAACACCTATTAGGTCTAATGAAACCTATGATACAACCACCAGAAATTATGCCTCCAAAACTTATAAGGTGGAAACAAAGAACCAGAATTAGCCCACATACAATATCTACTATAACATAGAATACACTCCACACCCAATTCACCACACCATAATGCACACTTTCTAAATAAACCAAACAAAAACTTCTAAAAGACAACAATTGAATGAAATAAAAGAAAAAAGAACAACAAAAATGTTTACATGGTTTATAATTAGTCCTAATCCATATAGAGAAAACTATAAAACTTTTATACAAAGAATTAGAAGATTATTATAATTAGTGAAATATAAATCAAAAAATGATTCTACCCTAATAAATATAGTAGAGACCAACTAGTGCAATTGATTTTCCTATCTTCTGACCTCTATGAAGAGCATGGTAGCTATGATTCAATATTTTTAGGTATACCATCACCCAGTAAAATATATCCACATACTTAAATCCTTCTTTTAATGAACAATGTGTTCTTCTAAAACTCTCATGTGTTTAGTCTCACATATCTTTCTTAATACTCTTAAATATTAAAATTTTCCATAAAATGTCTAACTTAAAATAATTAAATAACTTTAATAAATACTTAAACATAAAAAAATAAAACTATAAATATGTCCTTTTAATCTCCAAACTTATCATTTAGTTTGAGTTAAGTTGTATCTTCTGGTCATCTAATTTTAACTGATATCATCTGGCCTTCTCTGTTCATAACTTTCAGACCTTTTTATTTCCTCTCTACCACCATCATATAGAAATCAAAAAGTTATCTTTCAGAGTTTATCCTTTTGTAAGTTCTAATGAATTTGATATAAAATTTATTTCTCATGGCTGAAACCTAACAATATTAAACTTGAGAATAATTTCCAAGATTCACCACCAAGTACCCCATCAACACCCAAACCTCATTTTTTCCCTCAAACCCATTTTCAGCTGAATAGTTTCCCCACCATGCTTATGGTTCTCCTAGATTGACTGAGGTGCAGAAACACCTCAAAGTATACTGAATTATAACCTTAGTTTGAATATCTACTGAATTTTTAACTCCATCTATCTTCTATAGATCCAATACTTTTTACTCCAATAACTTTTAGATTAAGTGATACTTCAAATGAATTTTCTCTAGAATGAAGAATTAGATTCATGGCCAAGTGAATAGAACTTTGTGAATCAAAAAATGATATTCCAAATTCTTCCCTTATTCTATGATTTTATAATGACCCAATTAGTTTATAAATATGCTTTATAGATTCCATTAATGTAGTTACCTCACTTTCATTGTTGAAATTGAAACTAATCGTTGATGTTTCAACATCTAACTCATATATGTACATCTAAAATTAAACACATAGCCCATGGTACACTTATATGTTTTTTAAAACCCCTAAAAATCCAAATACACAAAGCTATATAAATATTCATCCATTAAAAAACAATGTGATAAAGTTTCTAATCCTTTGAGATACCTAAATATCCACTTAACTAATCTACAATGTTTTATCCCAAGATTTTATATGAATTTGAAAATTTCTTTGAATACTTGTGCAATGTTCAGTCATGTACACACAACGACATACATAAATATTATAACTTTTAATTCATAAGGTATATTTTCCATGTACTTTACCTCAACTTATATTCATAGTCCCTTCTATTTTCTAAAAATGAAATGTATGGTTGGTGGAGTGGTAAAAAATTACACCCCACTCATTAAAAAATTCCCCACTTGAAGGTTTCAGGCATAGAGGAAGCTCCTATTGGGAATACATAACTTGAATTTTTACTATATTAGATGAATAATATGAGATGTACATCATGAATAAATTCATGAAAAATGGAATGAAATCATAGATTAATTGAATTATGAACACCATAACCAAGAAGGCATGATCATCACATATAATTTATAATTAATTTGTAGATAGATTAAGAATTACCATACCTTTTAATTATTTATTTATTGATGATATTGTTGTAATGTCCCAGATTTTCTGTGTAGTATTTTTTAATATTATATGGAATTAATTCGAGACCATGATTTGTGATGGTGTGTGATTCTAGGGCACCATTGAATTTAGAGTAGCGACTTTACCTTAGGAGAGGCCTAACATCTACTGACACGTGTCAGCTATAAAAGTTATTTTTTAGATGTTTTAAAGAAAATAAAATAAAATAATAATTTATTTTATTTTAAAAAATTTAATGATACAATGATGCGTTTTATGATTTTAAATAACCATGAGACCAGGGTTAGGCTCATAACCTTAGAAAACTCCCTAGAATCTTCTAGAGCTTTGGAGAGTAGGAACCCTTAGAGAATTCTCGACGAACGATGATGAACGATCAACTCATAGATCCTTGCACAACATGGTTATAGGATCTCATTGATGATATAAGTAAATACACCATTTGTTGATGATCAAGGTAGGGGTTGTTATTTTAATTATGTTTTCCCTTTTATTAGATTTAAACGATGAACGCAGATCAACCTACAAACAGGTGCGGTTCGATCATTCTTGCAGGAGGGTTTGATTTACAAGTTTGTTTTGTGGGATTGATTCATATTGGTTTTTTTGCTTGATAATTATAATTAGAATGGATCAGGGTCATAATAAACAATGATTTTGGTTTGTTCATTTGTTTGTTATATGAGTTTTCTCCCCCTCTAACCCCACAAGTTTTTTTTTTCTTTACAGGGTTATGAACGACAGATCATTGCACATCCATCTCGCAACACAATGATCCCAAATTAGAGATATGACATTGTGATGACCTAGTGGAGGTGCAATGATTATGGTAGAAGATGAATCGACATAGTTCAGGAGAAATCATTCTTCAACCGTTCTTCGTGCGGATGATCGAAATGAGTTTTTAGGACCAATCAGACACCCAAAACTTACTGAATTAGTGTTGCTATGACAGGACGACCCAGGATCTTGAGCTTAAAGGTGATTGAATTATTAGATTGAGAATAAGAGGATAATATAATGCATACTAGTGAATAATAGAATTTCTAGAAATTCACTATTAACACGACGTGGATCCTGAAGAACATGGTGTGTGGGGATGACTCATCGACAACTAGGATTTCAGGCAATATAAAGTGATGAAACAGCATGTGACCCCTGTCACACAGCCTGTGGGTCCTTATGTGGGACTTGATGTGTATCTCATATGATACACATACACAGATTGGAGTACATGGAATGTACTCCACCACATGACTAGACCAAAAAGGTTACACGGATTACCCTGTGTACTGATACACAGGTTCAGAAACACGGGTTGAAGCCATATACGGGAACATGGACAACATACACAGAGCATCCCCCCAGATATTAGGATATGATGTGTTACTCTTCTATGAATTGTGTATAGATTTTCTACATGACATGATATTTTTGACATGGTTCGTTGTATAGGGCCAGTACCCAGGGTCAGAAGACATAGCTTGTGACACCTCTACACATTGTGTAATTTCTTTTACATGGATTGATCTCCTTTTCCACCATATCTTGGAAAAGTTTCATTTGGGTTAGTTCCCCTATGCTCATTCCCCTAAAGGTCAGGTATCATTTCCATCCATAGGAGTATGATCCATTCAGTAGGACTTTCTGGATGGATCTGGAGTCCCTCCGAGAGGCCCGGAGCGAGATCCTCTATCCATTATTGACCCTAGGTAGAGCCGGGTATCGGTGTGACCAATCCTATAGGACGTCGATCCTCTACTTAGCAGGTGAATCTGGATGAGTCATGGTATATTCCAAGTCCATGGAAGTGATCCTCATCTATGTATCTTGATCTTTTCTCAATCAAGAGCATGTTCTCCCATAATGAGTGTATCTGTTATCTCTTCAGATCTATTTGTGAATCTATCTCTCTCGTGACACTTCCTGATGAATAATAATTCTTGTAAGGACTTCATCAAAGCTATAAAAATCATGGAGTGAGTTATCCTAGATGATGTCTTCATGAAATCTTCATACTGAATCCCTAGTGTGGGTATGTAGGTTGTTGTGACTTACCTCTAGACTACGAGTCTGGGTTTTGAGTATTTCTGGATGTTTCTATTGTTATATGACCTATATACATATACTGTGTAGAGATGAATTTACCTTTACTTTGTGTATTGATTTGTGGTTTTCATAGTCTTCTAATGAGTATTTCTATACTCACCCCTACACAGGCTTTTCCCACATGTGTCATGTCTTGTGAAGACAAGTGGCCTTTTGATGGAGTCCAGGGAGGATCAGGACTAAATCGTGCTTTATGATCTTCCATATAGGCCGAGGTGTTCCTTAGACATCAAGAAGCAGTACCAATAACTTTCTTGTTTATAGGTGAACTTTGTAGTTGTAGACTTTTTCTTTTTGGTGGGATTGTATTCCGGCTCTGTTAGTTTTGTTCACTTTACTTTATGTTGTACTCTGTTAGTTGGGTTTATTTGTATGCTTGCATTTTTTTCCCTTAGTGGGTTTTTTACATTTTAGGATTTTTGGGATTGGAGATGTGTGCATGTGTACAGGTAATTAGGCAATGCCTCCCATTTAAGTGATATGACTTCTCAGTGCTAGTCACTAGTGTCTGACCTATTGGAGGTGGGCTTGGGGAGTCAGGGAATGGGCTCCATTGGGATGGGTCATGACTGAGTGGTATCAGAGGTGGTCAATTCTACCTTGAAACTGAGATTCTATGAGATTGGTTTGGGGAAACACTGTTAAGTGTTTTGAGTTTGTATTTCAGGCTAGGGACTCCAGTGTTGGTGCGGGTGGCTAACGTATCCATACCCCAGGACTCTGATAACCTACTTTTCGACCCAGTACACGAGAACACTATTTGTAGGGAAACAAAAATAATGGTACATTCATCATATAAGAATGAGTTGTGGTTTATATGACCTTTTTTGTGAGCTATCTAGATATAATCCATGATTTTGGTACATATGTTTTCTGTATAAGATGCCTCTATTATGCATAATATCTATAATTTAGAATCTTGATCATGAGGATGACCCCCTCAATGACAAGGCTTCGATTCAGGGGCCAATTCCACAAGAATTATCTCTAGGTGATACACCTGCTATACCACCACCGGTGGAGAAGCACGTGGTACCTGCAATACCAGCTGATGAGGAGCGTAGGATGAGTGCACTCCATGATTTTTAGAGACAGAGAACCCTCAGGTTCCATGGATATCCTGAGCCTCAGGTGGATGAGGACTAGCTTGAGGCAGTGACCAAAGTCTTCCATCTAGTGAGGAAACCAACAGACCAGATATTGATCTTAGGAGATAGCCTTCTTCAAGGTTCGGTAGGGAGATGGTGGAGTTTGACCACACAAACTCATGACGAGATGAATCTTTCATGGATGGAGTTCAAGAGACTCTTAAGATAAGAGTTATCTCCTGTAACACTGAGAGAAGTGCATATCCAGGAGCTTCTTCAGCTCCAGTAGGGCAGTTTGACAGTGGATGACTATTAATTGAGGTTTACCAACCTTTCCAGGTACTCGATGGATATGGTCAGGGATCAATACTTTAGAGCTTAGACCTTCGAGTGAGTTTTATGATGGGATATCCAATCTATCATCGTGCCTCTATGCATTCCAACTTATGATGGAGTTCTTGAGCGTGATTTAGTGGTTGAGAGATTCTTAGTTGAGCAGAGATAGCTAGTTACAGTTAGTATCAGGAAGATAGGTGTAGAGACCTTAGTAGCAGGGAGAAAACATCAATCACAGGGATCGAGATGTGGGAGACATCACAGGAGGACCCAATACAGGGGTTCTGAAGTCCAAGTCTCTCAAGGTATATCCATTCAAACTAGGGAGAGGTGATGATACTCATGCAATGATAGAGGACATCTCTCTAGAGACTGTCCAACTCATTGAGCTACTGATAGGGACATGATGGATGGACCACCGAGGCAAAGTTAGAGAGTGGAGCAGGCAGAACTGCTAGGTGGAAGATGTGGAAGAGGAGAAAGTATTGCTATGGGAGGTGGCATATGTTTTGACATACTTCAACCACCACCCCAGGAGGTCCACATTAAGATCAGAGAGTCGGGGGATAGGGGCGGGGAATCTACATGCGGTTTATCCATATGAATGAGTAACTCTAGGGATGATCTGAGGTACCATATGTGTATTTTATACCTTAGCTTCCGTACTTATAGACACATGTTCCAGACATTCATTCCTTACCACATGTCTTGTGTGAAACCTTGAGATTCTAGTAGAGCTGTGGACTCAACCCTTATGCTTGGAGACACCTATGGGAGGAGTCTCGATAATCACACATCTTTTCTGACAGTGTGATCTTACCCTTGAAGGTGAGAGTTTTGGTTGGAACCTCTTAGTAGAAGCATCTAGGCCTTACAACGTCATTATTGGTATGGATTGGATATCCTTGGTCCATGACCAGATTGACTGCTTTAGGCGAATGTTTTAGTGTATTCGTAGTGATGGGATGAAGTTTTCCTTTGTTGGTGAAAAGGAAACCCAAGCAGAACAAAATGATATCTTGCATAGGAGGGTGCAGTCGATCACTCATGCATTGGATAGACTTACCCTTAGAGTAGGAGATTTTATGAGAGTTTAGTTCCAATCAGTAGTGGAAGAGTATGAGGACGTCTTCCCAAAAGATGTTCTAGGGTTGCCTCCCCACTGGGATATCGACTTCTGCATCGACTTACAACCTGGGACAACATCGGTATGCTCACTAGCATATCAGATGGATCCTGAAGAGCTGTGCGAGATGAGGGTGCAGTTGGAGGATTTTTAGAGGAAGGGATTCGTAAGACCCATTGTTTCACCCTGGGTGGCCCTGATTTTTTTTCCAAGAAGACAGACAAGAGTTTGAGGTTATGTGTGGATTATTGGAACCTGAACTAGGTAATGATGAAGAACAAATACCCACTACCAATGATCAATGAACTCTTCGATTAGCTGAGAGGGGCATGGTGGTTCTTGAAGTTTGACCTTTGATTGGGTTATCATCATCTTCGAGTATGAGGTAGGGATGTGATGAAGATGTATTTCAGATGCCACTATAGTCACTACGAGTACTTGGTGATGCCTTTTAACATAACGAACTCCCCTGCAGTGTTTATGGGAATCATGAACCAGATATTCTAGTCGTAGTTAGACCGTTTCTTAGTATTATTAATCAATGACATCCTTATGTACTTGATATCAAAGGAGGAGCACATGAGATGCCTGCGGATGGTCTTGGACGTACTCCGAGGGAACCAGATTTATGGGAAACTCTCGAAGTTCCATTTATGGATTTAGGAGGTCCACTTTCCAAGACATGTTATCTCAGCAGATGGGGTAGTGGTGGAACCAACCAAGGTTGAGGCAGTGTTAGCATGAGAGCCATCTAAGAGTGTTGTGGAGGTGAGAAGCTTCCTTGGGATGGTAGGATATTACTAGAGATTCATTCTTGAATTCTCTTGGATACTAGAATTGACGAAATATTTGACCCAAATGGAAATCATTTCATGTATACATAGAAGTTCCAGTAGGCTTTGTTGGAACCATGGTCGTTCTTTGCATGAATTGGAGTATGGTTGGTGTTTTTTTGTCAATCGTCAGTGGAATTTCAGAATGTGTGCCAACAAAGTGATCATACAGAACAAGCAGATAACAGTATTGAAGGTGGAACCATTTTCCAGTGTTTGCCAATTTTTTGGGCCTGAAAATCGACAAATGGAGAAAAGATTTTTGGAAAAGAGACTTGCGCACTGTTTTCTTGAAGGAGAAGAAACTTGTATTCCATATTTTTTTCAAGATTAGAACATGAAAATATGGAAAAGGGAGAAGGGCACCGAAGTTTTATGTTTGGTCGTGCAAGTGACTTACGCGGTAGAGACTTGCGTGCTGAAACTTGCACGTTGAGGGAAGACTTGTGCACCATCACGCAGGGTATCCAAATGCCTATAAATAGAGGCCTAACTCTCCTCATTCATATCAAAGTTTAGACTTAGATAAAATCAGAGCTCCCGTCGCGCAGGTGTAGTGGTCGCGCAAGTGGTTGTGGGTCATGCAAGTAGATGTTGCATGACAGTTGTTTTCTGTGTATCTAAGGTGGTTTGGGAGAGAAAGGGGGTGAGTCACCCAAGTTTTGAGTTGGCGAAGGAGGTGTCGCAAATGTGGTTTGGTGACATTTATGTGCCGGGATTTGAAGAAACGCGGCAATTGACAATTGCGCGTCAAAACCGGTTTGGGTGGAAAAGAGTACGAGTCGCGCAAGTTTGAGGTTGAAAAAGAAAGTGTCACGCAAGTAGTAGAGGTGAACTTGCACTCCATATTTAAAACTTGTGCACCGGCTTGGAGAAGCATTCCAGGTGTGGATTGAAGCTCTCCAGTCTTTTTGGGGCTGCACGAAAGTTGGAAGTTTTCCAGATACCTTTGGTGCAAAGTGAGTTTAGTCTACGGGTGGAAGTTGGACTTCAACATAGCATCTACATACTGCAGAGGATGTATTCATTAGAGATGATTAAGAGACCTTCAAATCTATAAACTGAGTGGGACTTCACCAAAGGCAGTGAGCTAGGGGGAGTCAATGGGAGTGACCCAAGGGACGCAGTAGGCTATCCCTAAACAGTTGTAAAGGCAGTGAGCCTGGGACCGAGTGACTGTTCCCAAACCTTTGTAATCCACAATGAGTGAAGAATAGTGGAATTTGGTACGACTGACAACCTATCGGCGTATGCTCCTTGGACATAGCCCATAGTGGTGAACCAAGTAAAAAGTGCTGTGTCATATCTTTGCATGTTAGTGTTTTATTTGTTCTCATATCTATCATACATGTTAAACTAGTTTCTACCAACATGGGAACAAGATCCGTCGGTTTAAAAGAAAAAGTTGACACCTTGATTCACCCCTCCCCTCTCAGGGTGTCCCAGGGTCCTTCAGGCTTTCCAGAATTTGAGGTAGAGTTTGACGAGTGCACCGATATTGAGATTTCCAGATGAGGGTGTCGAGTACATGGTTTTCTACGATGCATCAGGGATTAGTCTTGGCTATGTTCTGATGTAAAGATAGGTGGTGATTTATTATGGTTTTCTCCCGCTAAGTCCGCATGAGCAGAACTACGAGACCCATGATCTTTATTTGGAAGTGGTAGTTTCTAATTAAAAATGTGGTGACACTACCTGATGGGTGAATGGTTTATCATCTACTCTGACCATAAGATCCTCAAGTACATATTCTTCCAGAAGGATTTGAATATGAGGTAGAGGTGATGGCAAGAGTTCCTCCAAGATTATGAATTTTACATTGTATATAATCCTGGGAAGGAAAATGTAGTAGCTAATACTCTCAGTCGGAGATCGAGTTAACATATACTAAGTGATGCTTTAGAGAAATTAGCCTCAATGTAGCTATCCTTCACAGATGGAGATGTTTCGGCTTACCTTAAGTTGATGGTTGTCACCCCTCTACTCATGCAATGAGTCCGGGAGGCATTAATTGGAGATGTCAATTGTGAGGCTTTACATGCTCAGTTATTGACAGGACAAGATCTTGATAGATATTCATAACGTAGGGAGAATGCCATCCTTTTTAAAGGACACACAGTTGGGCTAGTGACATTGCGGGAGGAGGTTTTGAGGGAGTTTCATACATCCCCATTGGCGGTACATCCTGGAGTGGTGAAAATGTATCAGGACCTCCAATGTTAGTTCTGGTGGACATGGATAAAGAAGGAAGTATTAGAGTTCATTTCTCAATGCCTCATGTGCCAGTAGGTGAAGGCTAAGGACTAGGTTCCAGTAGGATTAACTCACCCATGGAAGTGCCAGAATAGAAGTGGTATGGAATATCGATGGACTTCATGAGGGTTTTACCATGAATGTCTAGGGGACACAATTCCATTTGGGTGATTATTGACTAACTCACCAAGTTGGCCCAACTCCTAGATATTAGGGAGTAGAGTTTAGTAGAGAGCTTGGGATGCCTCTACATGCAGGAGATATTTCAGCTTCATGGAATACCCTTGAAGATAGTCTTGGATTGTGATGCTTGTTTCACATCCAGGTTGTGGAAGGGATTTTAGGGGGTGTTTAGGATGCATATATGCTTGAGCATAGAATTACATTGTCAAATAGATAGTCAGATGGAGAGAACCATTTAGGTTATAGAGGATATGTTGTAGGCCTGTATCTTAGACTTTGTTCATATTTGGGAGGATCACCTACCACTGGTGGAGTTTGCATACAAAAATAGCTACCACTCCACTATCAGTATGGAATCATTTGAGGCTTTATATGTGCGATCCTACTGGTCACCGTTTTGCTAGACTAACATAGGAGAGTTAGCATTCATGGGTCTAGAGTTGGTACGATCTACCAATGAGAAGGTGCGAATCATCCAGGAGCAGATGAAGACAGTATAGAGCTGGAAAAAGTATTATACTAATAGACGATAGAGACCTATGAAGTTAGAGGAGGGAGACCATGTCTTCCTTTGGGTCTCACCTTGATCAGGGTTGTAGATATTTGGCCAGGGTGTAAAGTTATCTTTGAGGTTCATCAGCCCTTTTTAGATACTGAAAAGAGTGGGAGAGGTGGCATACTGCCTAGCTTTTACCACCGTAGTTGCACCGGGTACACAAAGTATTCCATGTGTCACAACTGAGGAGGTACGTGCACGACCTGTCACACATCATCGACTGGGGTGAGATGGACATCAAGAATAGAGAGACCTTCACAAAGTACCTAGTAGAGATTGAGGATCATCAGGAGAGGATCCTTCATGGGAGAGTGATTCCCTTGGTGCATGTCCGGTGGTAGAACAAGATTCTTTAGGAGATCACGTGGGAGTGTGAGGCTTAGATTCATGCGCAATACCCACATCTTTTTTATTCACCTTTTTTTGGATTTTCAGGGTCATAAATTTCTTAAGTTGGGGAGAATGTAATACCATATATTTTTTATGTATTATTTTTAAATATTATATGGAATTAATTCAAGATCGAGATTTGTGATAGTGTTTGATTCTAAGGCCCGGAGCGCCCAGAATAAATGTTTGAAATAAATTAAACTTTTAAATATTGTACGTGAGCAGTTTTCTTGAAAAGGTGGAATAAATTTTAAATGGGTTCTCAGATCAGAAATATAAGGACACCATTGCATTCAGATCAGTGAATTTACCTTAGGTGAGGCCTAAAATTGACCGACACAGGTTGGCTGTAGAAGTTAATTTTTGGACATTTTAAAGGAAATAAAATAAACTAATAATTTTTTTTTAAATTTTTAATGACACAAAATTGTGTTTTATGGTTTTAAATAACAAAGAGCCCAGTTTTAGGCTCATAACCATGGAAAACTCCCTATAATCCCTTGGAGCTTTATAAAGGACCCACCCATGGATAATTCTCGACGAACAGCGAAGAACAATCAACTCGTGGATCATGGCACAACAAGGTTTGGGGATCTCATCGGCGATGGAAAAAAATCCACCCTTCATCGATGATCAAGGTAGGGATTGTTATTTTAATTATGTTTTTCCCATTCTTGGGTTTAAACGATAAATGAAGATCAACCCACGAATAGGTTGACCCACGGTTCGATTGTTCTTGCGGGAGGGTTTGATTTGTGGGATTGATTCATATTGGATTTTTTGCTCAATCCTTATAATGGGAGAAATAAAGGCCATAAAAAACAACATATAGGGTTCTTTCTATTGTTTTTTATATGAATCCCCCCCCCACAACCCCACACATTCTTTTTTCTTCATGTGGTTATGAACGACAGATCGTTGCACATCCATCTCACAACGTAGTGATCGAAAATCATAGATCCAACATCATGATGGCCTAGAGGAGGTGAGAGGATGATGGAGGTAAAATAATCAACAAAGTTCTAGAGAAATCATTCTTCAACCTTTCTTCACGTAGATGATCAAAATGAGTTTTTGGGACCGATCAAACACCCTAAACTTACCGAATTGATGTTGCTATGATGGGACGACCCATGATCTAGAGTTTTGAGGATATTGAATGATTGGATTAAGAATTAGAGGATCATATAAGGCACTTCAGCGAAGAACAACATTTTTGGACATTCAGGACAAGCAAGGAATGTATCCCAAAGAATACGACATGTGGGTCCGACTTAGTGGTGGATAGGGTTTTAGGAGACATAAAGCGATGACACATTATGTGACCCCTATAACACAGTGTGTGGGTCCTTATGTAGGACTCATAGTGTATATAAGATGATACATGGACACAGAGTGGAGTACACAACATGTACTTCACCACACAGCCAGACTAGGCAGGTTACGCAGGTTACCCCATGTACTATTACATGGGTTGGAAGACATGGGTTGAAGCCATGTACATTTACATGGACAACGTACATGGAGCTGCCCCTAAATAGTAGGACATGACATGTTAATCTTATAAAAACCATGTATATCTCTTCCACATGACATGATCTTTTCGACATGGGCCATTGTACACGGGCAATACTTGGGGTCAGAGGAAAGGACATGTGACACCCCTACACGCTGTGTAATTTCTTGTACATTGCTTGATCTCCTTGTCCACCATATCTTGGAAAAGTTTCATTGGGTTAGCTCCCCTTTGTTCATTCGGTTGATGTTCAAGTGTCATTTCCATCCATAAGAGTATGATCCCTTCAATAGTATTTTCTGGATAGAGCCGGAGTCCTTCTGAGAGACCCAGAGTGAGATCCTTTATCCATTATTGAACCTTGGTAGAGTCGGGTATTGGTGTGAACAATCCTACAGGGTGTCAATACTATACTTAGCAGGTGAATCTGGATGAGTCTTGGTATATGAAAAGGCCCTGGTATTGACCCTCTTCTGTGTATCCTGATATTTTCCCACTCAGGAGTGTGTTCTCAAGAATGAGTGTATCTGTTATATCTTCTATTCTATAAGTGCATCTATCTCCCTTGTGACACTTCTTAATGAAAAATACTTCTTGGAAGTATTTCATCAGATCTATCAGACTTTTGGAGTGAGTTCTCATAGATGAGTTCTTTATTAAATCTTCATACTGAATCCCTAGAATGGGTATGTGGGTCATTGTGACTTACCTCTAGACTACGAGTCTGGGTTTTTATTATATCTGGATGTTTTACTTGTTATATTCTATATAGAAATATGCTATGTAGAGATTATTATACCTTTAATTTGTGTATTGATTTGTGGTTTTATGGTTCTCTGACTGAGTATTGTTATACTCACCCATGCACGGGCTTTGCCCGCACATGTCGTGTCTTGTGTAGATGAGTAGTCTTTTGACAAATTCTAGGGTAGACTAGGACCGTACCGAGCTTTGTGAGCTTCCGTATAGTTCGAGGTGTTCCTTTAGAATCGAGCATCAGTCCTAGTACCTTTCTTGTTTATAGGTTGAAATTTGTATTTGCAGGCTCTTTATTTTAGTGGGCTTGTATTTTGGCCCAGTTACTTTTTCTCACTTTACTTTATATTGTACTATGTTGGTTGGGTTTAGTTTTATGCATGATTTTTTTTCCTTAGTGGATTTTTTACATTTTAGCATTTATGGGCTTGAAGATGTGTGAATGTGTACAAGTACTTAGGAAATTCCCCCCTTGTTAGTGATATTCCTAGTTAGTTCTAGTCACTAGACCCTAGCCTATTGGAGGTGGGATTTGGGAGTCACGATGTGGGACCCACTGGGATGGGTCAAGAAAATCGTTGACTTATCACACTGTACCATCATTGAGTTATAGGATTTTTGGGTAGAATCCCTCTTTTGGTGATCCACTCATGCTCCAAAATCATGGAACATCGCCACAGAATTATTGGGAGCTTGCATGGTCAATATCAATTGCTTGTGTCATTCGTCATTGATTACAAAAAGATTCTCCTTGTGAAAGAAAGATTATTTAAGTTATATCTAAGGTTTTAAAGAGTGGAGGGGGATTAGAGCTTGAGTTATTAAGCATGTTCTTGGGAGGATAATCTATTGGGATTGGGATAATTTCCTCTAGGTTTATTGGGAATAATAAATTATTGACCATGGATTGTGATATAACTGCGTATTTATAGAGCTAGTTTAGGGTTAAAAATTACACATTAACCCTTTAGGAAATCCTTATTCCTTATAAAAACCCATGTATAATAATAATATAAATAATAAAAATATTTTCTTAATAAGCACAATACCTATGGACAAATAAATATCGATTGATAAATAAATTAATATTTATTTAAATGATATTAATATACCATTCATAGTCAGACCATTGAACTCAACCTATTTATCATCCTTAATATTTTCTGAACTTTGAATAATAACTATTTATTTAATAAATAAATATTACTATATTATTATCCAATAAATAGAATAAATATTATATTCACTACATTTTTCAAATAAATATTAATTTTTATTTAACTAACATATTTATTCTTCTAAATTACTTATGATTAAAACTTAGTGATCAACCAACCCCAAGTAATTATTAAACTAAAAAGTCAGAATAATATTTATTTTAAATTTTTAATTCAAAATATAATTTAACCAAGATTATGGATACACTTAGTGTCTGGCCCTTTAGGCCTCTTCCACAGTGCCATTAGGTAGAACCATTTAAAGTATAAGGTTAGCATCTAGAAACACGCAAATACACCCATAGAGAAAGTATTTAATGTTTTAATTAAATAAAACCTCATATGTGATCACTGTATAATATAATCTATTTTTCTCATATCTCTAATCAAGTTGGATACATACTGGTGTCATCAACCTTTGTATTTAATGTCTCTTTAAATTTCTAGAAATGAAACTTTCCCTAGAAAACCATGTCCATGGATTTATTTAGGCTATTATATTCTCATTAAAGGGACAAAGATATCAATTTACGTTAGAGAACATAAAAGAAAAATCCTTTTTTGTATTATTCATTAATAATGAAATATCACACATGACACACCCAAAGTATCCCACTTCTCTATGATCATATCTCATCATGTTTTTTTTCAATACATAAAAGTACACGACTCATGATATGCATTAACAACAATATTAAAATCTAAGGATCAATACATGCATCCATAGATAGGAACATCCAATGTCAGATATAAATGTGGGCTTCCAACTAGTGGGTTATGTTCTCATAATCCCCTATTCTAAAGATTACCAAGGGCACACAACATGAGATAGTGTCTTGACACCCTATGAGTCTCCAAAATTTATAACATATATCATTTGTGTCCTATAAAATGATATAATCTAGGTATAAAACATATATTTAAGAATACTATCATGGCACTTCTATGTTCTCATCATAACAGGGATATTTTATGACCTTTTCTGTGTGATAATTACTCTTAGAATATTATCATATACTATTTATGTAGAATAAAAATAATTATGTGATAAATAGTTTATTAATATTAACAAAAATGAATACAAGTAATCATAAATTATATTGAAATTTTATCTAGGGAACCAAATTTCCCATCTATGTGTTGTTTTTAAAGTATAAAATGCTTGTTTGGATTTATATTTTTATGTCTTTTTGATAGTATCCATCCTTTGGGTGTTTTAGAACTTTAAAGGAGCTTTAACACTATTTTTTTATGGTTCATAGTGTGAATAAATCATCTAAATTGTGAATGATCAATTAAGATTGATTGATTTATATAACTTGTGGTTCAAAACATGAAACACTTGTTCATTCCATGAACCAATCGATTGGAAGTGATTAATGGAGTGAATATCTATTTCATTTTGTGAACCCATAGGCCCGATTTTTAAAATTTTAGTTCCCCCAAGATTAACTTAGTTTTATTTAACCATATTCTCCCCTCCTTTCTTCTAGTATCAAACTCAGTCATATCTATCTCATATAGGAATCTTCTCTACTTTATTCTTAGAGTTATTTATATGGTAATTAAACTCATATATTCAAGGATCATCATGGTAAGTGGTCTTACTTATCTTTATTTGGTCTTTCATCCTTCTCTCCCATGTTTTCTTTCCACCTGAAGGCTATGGTAGCATAGGTTTTGTGGAATATAAATTTATTTATTAGGATAACATGACTTAATGTTTTCTCTTACTTTATGGGAGTCTCTTATCACTTCATCTTGTGGATTCCATCCAATTGTTTGAAATTACAAGTTTATTATGTGGGTGGTTTTTTAAGATAGATTTTTCATATGAAACTTGGTTTCATGCACATGTTTAAATTAGTTCTAAAATTTTTAAACTCAAGTTTTTATTTCTTGAAAACTATTTTCAAATTTACAAATGATTTATTACTAAAAATTATTTACAAGGCATTATTTGGGCATGATATTGATATTTTATTGTTATATTTGATAAAGATGATTTTTTTTGATAAAAGATCCCTTTGAAATGATTGTTAGCTGTGAAAATGGTGCCTCTTTGAGTGGTGGATAACCCATGAGATCCTGGGTATTAGTTGGGTAATTTAGGAAAATAATGACTAGGTTTAGTTAGCCTCCCAAGCATTGGAATACACCACAACTGTAACTAAAACAATTTTTAGGTAGAGAGACACATGTTTGTGGTTTCCAATCCATATGCCTGAGTTCTAGGGTTGTGTGCACACTTGGTTGATTTAAATTCGTCATTGAATTGTGAGGATTCTAGATAGTCCTTACCTGATATACCTTGGGACTCCTTATCATGGTACTAGAATATTTTATTTTAATTTTTTTATTTATTCATACCTTTGTTTTAAACTATTGTAAATATATTACCCTGCCTATTTTATGGGAATTTATGAAAAGATTATCTATCACAATTTATTACTTCTTTGAAGAGAATAATTGATTTAGTTAATAAAGTCTTCCTATGAAACACTTGGTGGGATCCTACTGGGATTTGTTCTCATACCCAACATACACCCAATAGGCGTGAGTAGGTATTTTATGTCTATTGTATGTAATAGAAAGGCACCGCTTAGAGGCAATGGATTCTCATTCTAGATGAGTATGAGTTATGGTGGTGGCATGATGGGATGTTGAACCATATGTTGCATGGAGATGTGTTAGAGTCATTTGGTTCATTTTTCTATTTTTACTTGGATTAGTTTTTGTGTGTCCATAGTGGAACTCCTATAATCTCTTGTCTTTTATTTGAATATGTATTGTTTTTTTATGAACTTTTTCAAAAATTTCTCTTATTTATGATATATGTTAGAATATTTTTATGTTCCTATTTCTTTATAGATCCAAATTTTTAATTTATTTTTAGGTGAAATCATTCCAAATGGTAGTTATTGGTTATCCAAGTGCTTGTTTCCATGCCATTGGTATTTGGAATGCTGGTTGGGACTTGTCAAGGCATGGATCAAGTGTATGTTTTTGGGATGACCTGGGCTAGGTTGTGAGAAATTGGAATCAAAGGAATAGTGTTTTAGTTTATGTGATTTGTGATATCTTGGTAGATAATAGTTAAGATTGTAGAGACTTAATGGGTAGGTTACGAATAAGTGTCCAACTAGATCTCATTGCGATGACCCTTAAGTTACCATAAGATGTCATAAAATTTGAATTTTTGAGTAATGTTTTGATTTTATTTCATATTTCATTGCGGTTTGTGTTTTTTATATAATTTGTATTGATTTTGTTTCCCTATTTTATAAAATACCTATTTATCTGATATTGTGTAGTACCATTCCCCTAGAGGGCTTCCATAGAATCCTCAAAAGGGTGTTGTGGGTAAAGTCTCATGGGAAAATCCCCTGGTTGAAAAAATCTTATAGAAGTTGTAGTGTTCATTGTCCGTGCTATAGTCCAAAATTAATCTCTAGTTCCTACTCAAGATAGATATGTGAATACAAATAATGGTAGAGATAGAGATTGACTTTAATAGTTTCTCCTATAAAACTACCATTCTTTCAAGGGATGAATGATCCTCAAGAATGGGGTGAATAGCTGGGGAAATAGAGAGAATATTTGAATTCTTAGAGACTCTAGCTTCCATTAAGGTTAAGTGTGATGTATTTAAGATTTAAAGGCTTAATATAAGGTGATGGTATTCATTTGTTCTAGAAAAATGGCATGAGGGTGTAATGACCCAATTTTTTTTGAATAATATTTGTTTCCTTCAAATGTGTGTTATATTATTTTGTACTCAACATAAATATATCTATTTAATAATGAAGTGAGTATAATTTGAAATTTGACCATCTAGTTTAAATCATTATATGACCATGGTTCAATATGATTGTTGGAAACAATACTCTTAATAATGATTTTAATGTTATAATTATTATTATAAGTAGAAATGATAAAGGAAAATTAATACATAAAGAAGATTCGATAGAATTATCCAGTAGAATTGTGCTGTACAAATCTTATTTGTCAGAACCTGGTAGGGATATAGAATCCATGGGATTCACTCTTGACTAATCCCAATCTAATATTCAACATTTTAAGATTGAACAAAATCACCTATAGGAGAAGTTCAAGTTAGTGGAAATTACCTCTCAGGTGATGTTATCTGAGCTGCCCCAAAAATTTATCACCATGACACACCTCACCCTTAGGTAATATGGGAGTGTTATAAGGTGTTATTTGTCAAGGCCTAAGTTAATTAGTGTTTAATCCATTTTTATAAATAAAATTTTATTTCATCAATTCCATTTTGAGAATAATTTTTTTTAAAAATACGAAGAATTTGATAAATTGATTTTTCAGACAGAAATTATACTTTTCAAAAATAAAATATAAATATTTATAATAAAATAATATATTATTAATAAAAATTATTTTAATGAAATAGTATTATTAAAATAATCTTATTTAAATTTAAATGATAATTTTTTTTTCAAGTGTCGGAAATTTTTCTATGCATTTTCCATCCACTATTATTTTTAATAAATAAGGATTTTTATATTTAAAAGTTAAATTTCTCATACTAATATAATTATTATGATAAAATAAACATCATTTTTGAAGTCATCATTTTTAAATTAGGTTATAGTGAACTTATAATAATTTTATAAAATATTTTTCTTTTTAATGAATAATAAAAATACAGTTTTGAGTTTTCGTTATGTTTAATGACATCATAATGATGAATTATGTAATATAAAATTATGTTCAACTCTTGTGGATTATAATAACATAATATATTTCCCAAGTGACCAATACCATGGAAAATCCTGTGTTCTTGAATTTACCACTACGTAAGTGTCAAAGGAAATTAATAAACAAATCCTCCCCTTTTGTAATAAATATCCACCTATTTCTCAATTTAATTTCACTCAAAATTCATCCTCAATGAATATATGGTAGTTTTACCTCCCAAGGATTACTCAAGCCCCAATTTCCTGATATTTTAATTTTAGGAGTTACTCTTCAAGGTAAGAAAAATCTCAAATTCACTTTTCCTTTCAAGTTCCCTTTTTATGTGGTATGTCTTTCAAATTTCCATAATATGTTCTTATATATATTTTATTCTATAAATTTTCTATATTAATATTATTTTAGTAATGGGATAAAATTTTCCCCTCTCTTTTTAATGTTTTCTAAAACCATTTTTCATACCTGTTGTGGTGCCGAATTTTCTTTTCAAAATTTCTCTCTTTTCTCAAGAAATTCTCTAATTTTCTTTTGTGAATACCCAAAACTATCTATTTTCTAGGGGAATTCACCTAGATTTAAAAATGATATATTTATTTATTCTGGTATTAACATACATGAAACCCACCTTACTTTTAGTGGGTTAATAATGACATAATGATCTTGTCTTTAAACAAATCTTTATAAAACACAAGAATTTTTATATAAAACCCGTTTCTTTTATTTTCCAAGGGTTATTTATGAAATTTTTTATTATGATATTTGTGTTTAATATTAATTAATACTTATTTAGGGTGTTCTATTATATCTCTTCAATGCATTGGGTAAATAATTTAATCTCTATAGATGACATGTTTTACGATACCTTGGTGAATAAACTTGGTAATTTTTATAACACCTCAGTGAAAACCGTGGTTATATACTTATGAATGTATAAAATAAATGTTGTAGCCACATTTTCATGTTATGATTAATTTTATTTTATTTATTATATTCCTCATGTTCTTTTTTTCATTCCATAATTATATTCTTCAGGTTCTTATTGAATTTCCTCAAGATCACATGCAAATGGTTTCCCTTTCTTTCCCTAATTAGGCCTTTTTCTCACCCATTCCTTTGATGTATGTACCCAAGTTGTGAGATAAATTAATTTTACTTATGAAAAAACTTTCATGAATCCTTTAAAGTTGAATAGAATAATTTATTAAGTTTTCATTTATTATGTACCTTTTTTCCAAGAAACTGAACTTTAAAAGATCATCTCTTTTGTACAATGTAATGAACGTTATATAATAATAAGGCGAAATGAAATAGTTGGTATGAAAGGATGGTTTAGTTATTTGTGGAAATTATGATTTTAAAACTTTATTAATATTCTTAGGAACAAGTTGAAAACATAGGAAAACATACTGGTATTTTGGTGAAATATTAAGTGGGTTTTGAGAAAAGAAATCCCTGTATGGATATGAACAAGTGGATGTGGCTATAGCACAAATATTCCTAGGGGTAAAAACTATAACAATGTGCGTCAGGCCCGACTTAGCGTAACCTGGTACACAACACCATGCCTTACTGTACTCTTGGTTTTACACTCCCAGTGGATATGTTTGGTTAATCACAAGCTTTTTATGAACCATTATGAAGGATTTATAGAAAATGTAATAGTTGTAAAAGAATAACATATTTAAGAATGATGTTTTAAGACATGAAATTTCTTTAGAATTATAATATTATTGTATGAAAAATTTATCTCACTAAGGTTTTATTCCTTTAGAAAATAGAAAGAAATAGTAGAACCCATGTAAATGGTGAGCACAATGAATCAGGTACTGATGGACTTCTGATGGACGTTGGAATGGAAAACTTCATGAGAATGATGAATCAACTAACTCAAGTTATAAAAAATGAATTGAATCAATTTGAGAGAATAGATTCACCTAGATGGGAACAAATTTCCATTGAATCCATTATGCATCAATGACCACCTTCATTCAGTGGATCTACCAACCCATTGATTACTAAACAATGGATAAGATCTATAGAAAATATCTTTTTTATACTCCATTGTTTGGAACAATAAAAAGTCACCCTGGCTATGTACTACTTAGAGGGAGAAGCTGATAAGTGGTGGAAAATGGTTCAAAACACAAATTTAAGAGGGGAATTGAAGCTATAGAGTGGGAAGAGTTCAGGGGAACCTTTTTCAAAAATATTTCCCCCATTCAATGAAAATGAAAATAGAGAAGGAATTCCTAGAGATAAAGAAGAAGGAACATGAACATGTGGGTAGATAGGATATGAACTTAATAGGACTTCCTGTTACTCCTATATCTTTTTCATAGATCCTAATGGGAAGGTTGATATATTCTTTAGTTGAATAATTGATATACGTAATAATATATCCAACCGAGACAATGAAAACTATGAGGATATCATGAGGAGTGCTATGAATGTTGAACTAGAGTCCGAAGAGATTTAGTGGTCTCATAGATCAAATGAAAAGAAGAGATATTTGGAGCCAAAATTGGGGTCGAGCTTTGATCATGGAAGAGGAGAAAATAAAGTGAAACTTTCCACATGCAATAAATATGGGAAGAATCATTCGTGGAACTGCTTTCTTGGGAGCGGGAAATGTTAAAGGTTTGGAAGAGAAGACCATATTTCTTAGAACTATCATAGTGAGGTGAAGCCTCAAATTATCAACAATAATGAAAAAGGGAATATGGTGTAGGCCCTACCTAAAGTCCAATGCTTAAAATGTGGACAGCTTGGGCACTTTTCCAATAACTGTCCAAATACAAAGTTAATAGAGGGGAATCACCATCAAACTTAGCATATTCCAAGGGAGAAATTTCATTCTTTTTCTTTCATGATAGTTGTAGTTGAAGATACAAATGATTTGGTGGTAGGTACTCTCATTTTTCTCTCAAATATAGTAAGTACTTTGTTTGATTTTGGATCCATTCATTCCTTTATTTCCTCCAAGTTTGAAAAGAATATAAAATTAATATATGAACTAATAGAAGTAGAGTTATCATTCAAGAATCTTGGAGGTATTATCCAAGAATCAGTAGTGTATATAAACTCTATTATTCACTTTTATGAGCACAATATCATCACAAATCAAGTAGTCATTCCCATGTTGTAATTAAACCTT
The DNA here is from genome assembly GCA_963277665.1 of Viscum album. Classification (NCBI taxonomy): domain Eukaryota; kingdom Viridiplantae; phylum Streptophyta; class Magnoliopsida; order Santalales; family Viscaceae; genus Viscum; species Viscum album. The sequence continues at coordinate 293,668,763 of OY728144.1, forward strand.
ATACTGGGGATGGATTGGCTCTCAAAGTATAATTCTAAGATAAACTGTAGAAGTAAGGAAATATAAGTAGTATTGAATGGATAACCTATAGTTTTTTTTCAAAGGAGATATATATCAACCATATATTTGTCTATAATCACCACCTATATACTAATTTATGGATATTATTGGTGAAGATGAAGAAGGAAATGAAATTATATGAATAGAAATGTCCCCATCATTCAAGAATACAATAAATTATTTCCCGAGGAGTTACCTGGACCTCCCATAGAATGATAGGTAGAGTTCTCCATTGAACTCATTCCTAGATACAAGATGATATTTAAGATCCCATAGAGAATGAGAAATGTGGATCTAGATGAATTAAAGAAACAACTCTATTATATTTTAGAGAAGGAGTTTATCTGGACAAATGTGTCTCCTTGGGGAGAACCTATTCTCTTTGTGAAGAAAAATGACGAATCAATGAAGCTATTAATTGATTATAGAAAAATTAATGAGATCATAGGTAAGAACAAGTACCCTCTTCCAAGGATTGATGATTTATTTGACCAGGTTCATGGGGCTCAATTATTCTCTATGATTTATCTTCAATACAGTTATCATCAATTGAGGATGAAGAAAGAATATATTTCAAAGAACACCTTATAATCGAAATATGGGCATTATTAGTTTTTTGTTATTCCATTTTTATTGACTAATGATCCTAAAATTTTTATGGATTTAATGAATAAATTCTATAAGGATTACCTTGATAACTTTGTAGTAATTTTCATTGATGATATTATTGATATATTTCAAAATTCACAAGGATAATGAGGATCATATATGGTTATATTGAAAACTCTAAGGAAGGAGAGGCTATTTGGAAAGTTTATAAAAATGTAAATTTTATTTACAAAAAGTTTATTTCTCAGGGAACATTGTAACCAATGTAAGAATATTAGATGATCTTGCAAAGCCAATGGTTATGGAGGAGTGTCCTCATCCTACAATAATAACTAAGATTCATAGTTTCCTTGGATTAGTGGGATATTATAGAAGGTTTGTTAAAATTTTTTATGAATTTATAATCCACTAACCAAGTTAACTTGAAAAGGGGCTATGTTTATATGGAATAAAGAGTGAGAAGAAAGTTTCTAATATCTAAAGAAGAGATTTGTTACTGCACCCATGTTAACTCTACCCTCTATCATATAAGGATTAATTATTTTTATCAATGCATCTCTAAATGGGATTGGGTGTGTCCTCATGTAAGATTACAAGGTCATTGCTTATTCAGCACGATAATTGAAGACTCATGAGAATAATTCTTTTTCACATGACCTGGAGCTGACTGTGGTTATTTTTCTCTAAAGATATAGAGGCACTATATTTTTGGGAAGAAATGTGATATATACACAGACCATCAAAGTTTGAAGTATATTTTCACAAAAAAGTAATTGAACATGAGACAAAGGAGATTGTTGGAACTTCTCAAAGACTATGATTGTTTAATTCATTATCATAACATAATATTAAACAAAGTCACATATGCATTAAGTAGGAAAGAACCTATTGTTCTGGAAATGAAAAGGATTCAAGGAGATCATTGGATCAAAGACCTAGTAAAGCTGGACATGGGAATTGTAAGGGAAGGGACATCATCAACCCTATCCTAAATTATTTTTCAACCATAATTACTAGAAAAGATCACGAAATCTTGAAGATATGATCCTTTGTTACAGAATAAGTTAGAGGATGTAAATAATGTGAAGTTTAATGAGTTCAATATTGATCAAGAATGAGTACAAAAATTTCATACAAGGATATGCATTCCATCTATTCTTGAAATAAATAAGGAGATGATGGATGAATCTCATAGCTCTACATACTCTATACATTTTGGAAGACTGAAAATGTGTAGGGACCTTTGTGATCATTATTGGTGGGATAAAATGATAAGGGAGATTAAGGACTACACTACAACGTGACTGCTGTGTCAATAAGTGAAGGAAGAGTGAAAACTTCCTAAAGGGGTATTAAAACCACTACCCATATCAGCATAGAAGTGGGACAATATCAGTATGGAATTTTTCACCGGTCTCCTGAAAAAATTTTAAGGAAACAATGCGATATGGGTTATAGTGGACTGTCTCAACAAGAATTCCCATTTTATCTCCATTCGGGAAGATTTATCTCTCAAAAAACCTGCCAATATTTATATAAAGGAAGTGGTAAGGCTACATTGGGTACCTTTATCCATCAAATCTGATCATGATCCAAGGTTCCAATCAAAAATATGTATAAGTCTTCAAAATGCTCTAGGTTCCGAAGAGAATTTCTATACAACATATCACCCCAAACTGATGGTCAATTTTAAAGAACTATTCATACACTCTAGGAAATATTAAAAACATGATCAATGGAATTTAAAGGTGGATGGGATCAAGATATACCATTAGTTGAGTTATCATACAACAATAACTTCCATTCAAGTATTCAAATGGAACCCTATGAAGCTCTATATGGGTATCAATGTAGAACTCCTACTTATTGGGATGATGTTGGTGAGAGAAAGATTCTTGGTCCTGATCTTGTGAAAGATATGGATAAAAGGTTCATGCTATCCAACAACACATAAACGATGCCCAGAGTCATTAGAATAACTATGATGACAACCATAAAAGAGACCCAGAGTTTGATGTTGGAGACAAAGTCTTCCTTTAAATTTAACCTTGTGAGAGAGTCATGACGGTTGGGAAGAAAGGTAATCTTAGCCCCATATACATTGGCCCCTATAAAATCCTTGATCGTATAGGAAAAGTGGACTATCGGCATGAACTTCCTCCAAATCTAGCTCAAGTTCATGATGTATTCCATGTATCACTCTTGAATAAGTACATACTTGACCCTTCACATGTATTGAATCCTGAAGTGGTACAACTGGAACATGAAATCTCTTATGTGGAGTGGATGTTGGAGATCTTAGACTTTAGAGACAAGGTTCTACACACCAAGAATACCCACCTCATTAAAATGTTGTGGAGGAACCAAAAATATAAATAAGCCATGTGGGAACCAGAGGATACAATGAGGAAAAAGTACTCACACCTTTTCTTTACCAAGGGAATGAGTTGAAATTTTATGGAAAAAATTTCTTAAGGGGGAATAATTTAATGACCTAAACTTTTTTAACAATATTTTTTTGAAAATGTGTGTTATATTATTTTGTACTAAATATAAAGATATCTATTTAATAATGAAGTGAGTATAATTTGAAATGTGACCATCAGGTTTTGACTGTTATATGACCGTTGGTCAATATGACTTCTGGTCAATATGATAGTTGGAAACTATTCTCTTATTAATTATTTTAACATTATAATTATTATTTATAAGTAGAAATGAAAAAGGAAAATTAATGCAGAAAGAATAATCGATGGACTCATTAAGTAGATTCATATTATATGATTCCCATTTGTCAGAACTTGGGGGGGAGTATCACTGGGCTTCACTCTTAACCAATACCAATCTGAGCGTTAATATCTTAAGCTTGAATTAAATCACCTATAGGATAAGTTCAAGTTAGTAGAAATTACCACTCGGGCAATGTTATCTAAGACGCCCCAAGAATCTATCACCATAGAACACCTCACCCTTAGGCCGCATACATGCGTTATAAGGGGTTATGTGTTGAGGACTTATTTACATAATGTTTAATCCCATTGTATAAATAAAATTGTTATTCCATCAATTCCATTTTGGGAATAGTTTTTCTTAAAAATATGACGAATTTGATAAATTGATTTCTCGGACAGAAAATATACTTTTCGGAAAAGATATAAATATTTAAAACAAACTAAGATATTATGAAAAATAATTATTTTAATTAAATAGTATGATTAAAAAACTATTATTTAAATTCATATGATAAAATAATTTTTTTTCAAGTGTCAAAAAGTTTACTATATATTTTACTATGCATTTTCTATCCACTATTATTTTTAATAAATACTGATTTTTATATATAAAAGTTAAATTTCTCATAATTATAGAATTATCATGATAAAATAAACATCATTTTTGAAATCATCATGTTGAAATTACGTTAGTGTGAATTTATGAGAATTTTCTAAAATATTTTGTTTTTCGGTGAATAATAAAAAAATAGTTTTGAGTTTTTGGTATGTTTAATGACATCATAATGATGTATTATGTAATATAAAATTCTGATAGACTCTTCTGGATTATAATAACATAATAGGTGTCCCAAGTGACCAATACCATGTCAAAATACCATGTGAAAGCCTGTGGTTTTGAATTTATCGCTACCTAGGTGTCTAAGGAAATTAATAAAGAAATCCCCCCATTTTGATATAAATACCCACCAATTCTCCATTTCCATTCACTCACAATTAATAATCAATAAATATCCAATATTTTTACCTCCCATGTAGTTCTAACTAGGTGTCCTCAATCCCCATGGTCCCAATCTTTGAGTTTTAGGAGTTACACTTCAAGGTAAAGGAAATATTAACTTCTATTTTTTCCTTTCAAGTTCCCTTTTTATATGTTATGTCCTTCAAATTTCCATACTATGTTCTTATATCCATTTTATTATATCCCTTTTATTTATTAAGAATATTTTATTAATGATATACCTTTTCCCCTATCTTTTTAATGTTTTCTAAAATCATGTTTTATACCCATTATGCTGCAGATTTTTCTTCTCAAAATTTCTCTATTTTTCTTAAGATATTCTCTTATTTTCTTTCATGAATACCCAAGCCTATTTATTTTCCAAGTGTATTCACCTATATGTAAAAATCATATATTTTTTTTATGAAATTTACATACATGAAACCCACCTTCCTTTTTAGTGGGTTAATAATGATATAAAGATCTTGTCTTTAAGCACTTCTTTTTAAAATGCCAAAATATTTATATAAAACCCATTTCTTTTATTCTCCATGGGTTATTTATGAAATTGTTTATTATGATATATGTGGATAAAATTAATTAAGACATATTAAGGGTGTTCCCTGATAATTCTCCAATGCATTGGGTAAGGAATTTAATCTCTAGAGATGACATGTTTTACGATACCTTGGTGAATAACCTTGGTAATTTTTATGACACCTCGATGACAAACCCTGGTGACATGCTTATGAATGTATAAAATAAATGTTGTGTCCAAATTTATAAGTTATGATTCATATTATTTTATTTATTATATTCTTCATGTTATTTTTATTCCATAATTATATTCTTCATGTTCTTATTGAATTTCCTCAAGATCACATGTAAACTGTTTCCCTTGCATTCCCTTACTGGGCCTTATGATCACACTTTCCTTTGATGTATGTCCCCAGGTTATGAGGTGTAGTAATTTTACTTAGGATATACCTTTTATGAATACTTTTCAAGTGGAATAGAAGAGATTTTTATGTTTTTATGTATTATATACCATTTTACAAAAATTAAACATTAAGAGTTCCTCTATTTTGTACAATGTAATAAAAGTTATGTAATAAAAGGAGGGATTCCATAGAGGGTTTGGAGTGGAAGGACTTTAAATCCATATTTTGTTATCATTATTACCTAAAAATGATGGTTTTAGCTAAGTCCATGGATTTAATCACCCTTCAACAAGGTGATCAAACAGTAATAGAGCATGTCAACATTTTTTGTCAACTTTCCCTTTTTTCTCCAGAGGTTGTATCAAATGAAAAGTTAAAGGATCAATGGTTTCAAATGGGTTTACGACCAAATATTAGTTCTCAGGTATTTATGCTAAATCTTTACACCTATACTGTGGTTGTGGATAGGGTTATAATAGTAGAACATGACTAGAAAGGAATGTCAGGATTGATTGAAATTCCTCCCATGATCAGTGGTAGTTACAATGGCCCTCACAGAAGGAAGATGAAGTAGAGATAGTAGAGGAAGTGGAAGTGGATCCAACCTGTAGGCTTATCCCATGACCTATGAAATAGTTATATGAGGCCCTTTGACTCCATACCAATATGAAAAGACAAGCCATATCAAATGTTCTTTCTTGATATCTCTCAAGGCCCACCTCTCATGTGGAAATATGGGTAATTTTCAATGGTTTTTCCTGGCCTTATCTTACCAATGAAGTAGTTTGGGCTCTTCAACACTAAGGGGGTAAATGGTGCAGTTAGATACTTCCAAGGTGGCAGGTTTTCAGCCACAATATTATATATTAAAGGCCCAATCATCTCATGAATATAACCATATGAGGGTAGGCCCTTAGGTTGGTGGTAAGTAGCAGTCATCTTTGAGGATGAAGAATTTTCATATAATTAAGGAATATCTAGTGGAAACTGAGGTGGGTCCTATGACTAAGAGATGTAATATTTTTAATGATTATTCTATAGTGGCTACTCTATTTGATATAGGACCTCCCACTCCTTTATATCAACCATATTTGTGAAACTTTTAAATATCCCTATAGAACTCTAGACATATGTTATGAAGTTAGCAACCCCTCTTGGAAAGAAAAGGGAGTAGAGGTTCTAATTCCCCCATAAACCTTTACTATATCTGAACTTGAGTTAGATTTTGATTTCTTTGTCCTATAAATATATGTTTATGATTTAATCATTGGTATGTAATGTATTTTTTCCATAAATATTGGATTTATTTTTTATCATCAGTGAGTGTCCTTCGTTACTTCTGATGGGGGCTCCTAGGTGTATCAAAGAGATTGGGATCTAAGTTCTATGACATGAACGTCATTGAACTCATAAAAATTTAATTATTTTTATAAAAATGACTAGTAGTGAATTGAGTTGAACCCAAGGGAATATAATGATAAGAGTTTATAATCTAAAGAATAATGAAAAGGGAAAACAAAACTGAAACAATAGAAGAGATATTGTAATGGTGATTATGAAACAATAGACATGATAGAGAGAGTGAAAATATAAAAGTTGATGACTTTATGGGGATCAAACTATCTAGAATTTATTAAAAATAATTTTTAAGTTTAAAATTCAAGGAACATGACTATTATAGTGACTGCGAAGATGGTGTGTTGAAACACCTAACTATTGTTAGGTGATCTATAGAGTAAAATGTACTCTCTAGAAAGATTATCGACCGACCAAATTTCAAGAAAATAATTGTTCATTGATGAGGAATAAATATATAATCATTTTCTAATTTTTGGTAATTTAGATTATTCTAAATGGTTAAGAAGATTTTCTATCATCACCCATCAATACTTAGTATAGAACAAACATGATACTCATCAAGAATGAAAAAAATATCATTGTATATTAAACTACACTAGTACAATTATGAAACTGAAATTAAAATAGATTGAAAATATCAATTTGTTCCATTCAGATTCTCTTAAAATAAATTAAGATTTCATTTTCACAAAAAAAAAATATTTAATAAATTTCATTTATAAATAGAAATATAGGAAAATGAGAAAGAAAATATAATCTTCTATATCAAATTTTACTCCTTCCTTGTTCTCAAACTATTTCGATCATTTCTTCACAACATCATCAATTCACAATTTCTCTTGGATACAGCTGCAAATCTGATCATAGAGATATCTATTTGCACACACTGAGGCAATTATACATACACATATCTTTTATCTTCATCAAATATAATTTCAGTGGGTGAGATATTCCCCTATCATCCAAATAAAACTCTAAAACCATAGAGAACCACCAGCTAAGTTCACTGAATCATATTATTAAGAACATGGTGAACGTTCTACTGTGACCACTCAACCAAAACATTTGGGGAACAATAGGGCCCAATCATATTATTCAAATGAAACCCAAAAAAAGAAAAAACGAGGTATAAAAATCTTATTATTCACTTGATCTCCAAGAAATTAATCTATATCCTTTCTTAGACATGCTGATAAGTACCTAGGCATGGTTTTAACAACCATTGTTATCCCATTATCCTTTAGGTGTAACTCATAAAAACTACTCAAAATAAGTTCCATATTGGCCCTCCCTTTGTTCAATGAGCTCAACTTGGGTTAATGACACATGGCTCTGGTACATCAACTCACAATAAATCTCATTTTAGCTTGTTTTTGAAGCAAATTTAACAGTGGTGGAATCTTCTCTAAACATTATCAACACCGACCACCCTAAAATAGTAGAATCAACCTTGGGTTTTCTTATTTTTCATTCGGCTTTGATCACTGATAAAAAATCATCACCAATATTTGATTAGTTTTTGCTCTATTCTTACAGTGTAGCATCCTTATAGACCTTCCTCAAAATTCTATCTTTGATCATTTGATCTCGAAATCAGTAGGTATTCACATATTCATCTTTGAGAATATCCTAGAATATTTGGTTGACATTTCTTCTTCCAGTGGGTCCAGATCTCGATTCATCCAAGTTTGGGTTCATATTCTTTTAAAATGGATCTGTTGACCCTCAATATTCTTCAAGATACCTCAGTTGGTCCTTTATCTTCATCATCTCCTATATTTCCTTAGTTTGGAATCATCTTCTACCTTTAAAGATCTTCAGTCTTCCACTTATTATTCAATCCATGGATTCTCCGAATGGTTACAAATGGAAAATCGGGTACATGGTATTCACGCACCTAAAAAATGGATACATGAATAGAATATAATTCCCAAATGTTTTTTTTCCATTTGGCTATGTTAGGGTCCATGTGAATTAGCTACATAGTTCTAGGAAAATTCGTCTATATAAGCACTGCTCTAGATTTGCATACACGAATTCAATTTGTAAATTGGCAATGTTAATGGGATGCACTACAATAAGAAAATATAAAATAATTAAAAAATTTCAAAAAATGATAAAATAAAACAAAAACAACATTAATTGAAAAAAATAAAATAAAATAAAATATAATTAATTAGAAATTGGTAGTAACTTAAAAAAATATTAAATTACTAAGTTCCAAGAATTAATTTAAATACATAAAATTAACAATTGAAATGAAATTTTAAAATAAAAAATGAAATTTAGAAATAAAATATTCAAAGAATAAAATAAATAATAATTTACACATAAAATTACTAATTTAAATAGGAATTTAATAAATTTAATATTTAAATAATAAATTGACAAGAAACCTACAATTAATGAATAAAATACACATTTTTTGATTTAAATATATAATAAATTACCAAAAATGGATGTGAAAAAATATAAAGAATAAATGTCACCTAAAATTCTCCCACACTTAAAACATTTATTATCTTGAAATAATCCTTTATCCAAATTCAGTGGTAGAAAATATATCTTAGAATGGAAAATCTGAAATGCCATAAGGAATTTATTTTCATAAATATTTTCCCTCATAAATCCTCACAAGTAGTAAAATATGAATACCCTATTAAATTAAATTTCACCAGTGAAAAATTGGTCACTATTTTACAAAAAACAATTTAAATTCATAATTTTAAATAGAATTTAACAAACTTCAATTTGCATCCAACTGATAGTATACGTTTCTCTTTAACTCCAGGAGAATTGACTCACATAATTTAAGAACTCATAATAATTAGTCATATTGTTGGATGAGGTGGAGTGAAAATTTATTGATGGAATAAATAACTCATCCAATAGTTGATAAAAAAGAATAAAATAATAAAAGAATAAAGAGTTCAACCTGGATTAGGATTCTCATTTCACAATTCATTTGGATGCATATCTTGTGATTTAAATTATTATTAATGAGTTCAAAGTAAATGATTATTGTACAAAATTCTCTCAAGATTTAAAACCATTTTTTAAAGAGGGAAATAAAAATTATTTACCCAATAAACCCATAAGGTATTAAATATTGGTCTCCTCAAAGTGGCAGTAAAACCATTAAATATTAGAGAAACTTTCACCCAAGGATAATTACTAAGTGATAATTAAAAACAAAAAATTTAAAAATAATAAATATAATAGGTTTTTGATGGGTTTATAATGAATTACAATCTATATCAAATAATGGACCCTCCCCCACACTTAAACTCAATATTGGCCCCAATGTTAAATTACAAGGTGAGTGAAACACGTTTTACAGTGTAAGTTCTAAATGATTTTAAAAACCAGTAGTGAAAATAATGTTTTGAGTGTTACAAGTACAATAAAAAATCATATTTCCACAAAAAAGACAATCAAAACATTCAAAAATTAATTCCATTGGATATAGTAAATTATTTCTCCATATAATATATAATTTAATAAGATTCATTCCTCTAAATTTTAATTTAAAAATTATTTTCAAAAGATCACAAAAAATATAACATAAATGCTTTTTTAGTACAAAAAGTAGTTAATAAGTAGAAATGACCAAAAAAATTAAAAGTAATTATTAAATGATATACAGAACTTTATAAGTTATTTTTTAGTAATGAACATAAAAGTGTAGTAGTATAATTTAAAACAGATTTAGAAGCATTAAACATCAAATAACTAAAATAGATGACCCCTTGGTGAAAAGAATATTTTCACGTGTTTTTTATTCAAAGAATCCCTTGTTTTATTAATGATCAATCAATATGGACACAAAGATGCAATTCTTTAAAGGGAGTCAAGGTAGCTCCAGGGATTTCATAGAGCAGAGTTAGAGACATTTATTTAGAAAATAAAAACAAAAACAAAAATTCAAAATTATGGATTTCCTCCCATGTAGTGTTGGGTTTATAGTCCCCCATAGACTCCCCTGACAACTAGCCTTAGTCACTATGTGGGTGCGGTTTCTCATCTTTGAACTACCATATGTGTTTTTCCTAATTATTTTTTATTGATAATTGAGAAATGTGATCTTCTAAACCACTAGGTGAACAGTTGAATCCCTTTACAGTTAAAAAAATACCCTGTCAATACCCCTTATCATCAAAGATCTACTAAAAATAATCTCTTATTTGAGGATAAGAATAATCACCCAATCCAAATTTCTTAATGATTTTAAAAAAATATACTCATGTTAAAAATAAGGGACCACCTCAAGAACTTCCAAGAACAACTTGTGATCACTAACAAAAGAAATCACTATAATTACTCTTGGAAAGAGTCCTTTCAACTTCTAGATTAAATTTACAATTTTCAAATTTAGATTTTAAATGAAGTGAAAATAATGTGAAATTTGTTTCTAGGGGTTAAACATGGTCCTCCCGACATCATAAATAATTCTCAACCTCAAAATCAATAAAAATAGGGGTTTGTGGGGCTAAATTGAAACATAAAGTTTTGATAATAGGGGTATAAATAGTGTTATGAGAAGTTCTAAAATACTTTTTACTAAAGATAAATTATCCTTATAATATTATATCAATTTCTACATGAAAAAAACCCAATTCAGTTGAGGAAGGAATTGAAAAATATAGAATGTAATTTTTTTTATCATCAACAAACTCAGATTTTGAAAAATTATGTATTTGTTCTAAAAGTTCCTCAATTGAAAATAGAAAAATATCAATCATTTATTTTGAGAAATTATTTCTACCTAGGTTATCTAATGTTTTCTAAACCTTTCCTTTAAGATTCAGTTTTGTTTCATGGGAAAATATTTTCAATTCAACTCCATGAAGAATAGTTTCAACTGATTCCAAATTTTAAAATTCTTCCCCAATTTCATCAACACCATTTTACATTTTGTTAAAAAAAGATATATATAGATTATAAATGATATGACAAGGAAGTGAAATATCACCATTTAACATTTATTCAAAGATCATTCCCTCATCCTCTACATCAAAATCCATTTTAAATTTTTTTGGGATCACAGTTTCAAAATAGGGCAGATCAAAATGTAAATTAGCTTCAAATTTTTGAGAATAATTGATTTTTATCATATTTATATCTTCCAACACATCCCCAATTTCAAGTTCAGGTTTATTACTCAAAAATTCAGGGAAACATGATGGGGATTTTTTATAATTTATAGCCTCTTTTACAATATTTTCCTCAACCCAAGGAGCCTTATCTTAAATTTTTATAAAGTGAATTGGTTCAAGTGGAATAATAATTATTGAATATTATTCTTCCACTTATAAAAACTTTTGAAGGAATTGGATTTTTTTTCATTAATTTAATCATTTCCAGGATCTAGCTCGTTGGTTTGAATTTCATCCTAATTTTTCACTACTTGATCATTTTCAAAGTCCTAAAACTCTTTTAATTTTCTTTACTCAAAATTTACATTATTATATTCAAACAATTCATTTTCTTCACTTCTAAATTCAAACTATTATTGAATTTTTATTTTATTACCAAGATACCAAATTTTATCTTATAAGTATTGAATTATAACCTCTCGGGTTTTTTAATATTGCTGAAGTTGAACTATAATTTCTAAAATTAGTTGTTTGATTTTTAATTATTCTTCAAGTTTTGAATCAAAATATTCAAAGGTTTCTCTATGGTTAAAGGGTTTTCATGTATGGTTATGGACACACTACCAAGTAGTGTTCCCATAAAACCCACAATAAACACAGTGAATCTCATTAGATTGATTCCAATCCCCAAATTCATCTATGATCTTAAATCACTTAACAAATAATTTTAAATATTTACAAACAAACAAACATTAACAAAAAATTTATTAAATATGATGAAACACACACATAGACTACATATAATAAAATTTTAACACAAACTAGTAGTGAAAAATAGAAGCAGATTAATGTTATTATATATATATATATATATATCATTTTAATTCTTTTTGATTTTTTGATTTTTTGATTCATGCGTCTTCCTTGAAAATAATGCCAAAATCTCACATGATCATTATTGAGCTCTAACAAATTTAATTATTTTTAAACCTATTAATACTTAGACAGTTGTGAATAGGGAAAAAACCATGAGAAGAGAAGAATAAGAGTGTATGATCCAAATAATAAAAAACAAGAAAAAAATGAAATATAAGAAGAGATGATGTGATCATGATTGTGAAACAAGAGACATAAAAGAGAGAGTGACAGAAAGAGAGAGAGAGAAACTGACAGTTGATGAATTTAGGGGAATCAAACTATCTAAAATTGATAAAAAATTATTTTTAAGTTTAAACTTAAAAAACCACTACTAGTGACTATGAAGAAGGTGTGTTGAAACACAAAACTGTCATGAGGAGATCTCCACATTATAATGAACTTCCCTGAAATATAATCAGTCAACCAAATTTTAGGAAAATAATTGTTCATTGATGGAGAAAAGAGACATAACCCTTTTCCAATTTTTGGTAAATCAGGTGATTCTAAAAGGTTAAGGATATTTTATATCATCACCTATCAGTACTTGGTATAGCTAAAAAATTATTATCATTAAGAAGGAAAACAATATCAAATTACATTAAACTAAACTTATACAATTATGAAACTGAAATGAAAATAGATTAAAAAATCAATTTTTCCATTCTAATTCTTCTAAAAGAAAATAATATGAAAAGTTTTAAAAAATAGTAACAAAAATATATGAAAGAAATTTCATCTCTAAATAGAAATATAGGAAAAGGATAAAGAGAAAAGAAGATTCTCTATTGAAGTTTCCTTCTTCCTTGACCTCTGCCTCTTTCAATTCCTAAGTTAAGAGTGTTCCCTATTATACTCTAGATATCTACTCTAGATCCATTCTGTAAGTCTCTAGAAATTTAATTTTTTTCACCCCCTATAATTTTTTTATATCCCACTTTAAATACTTCACCAAAATATTTTTAAATTTTCAGTGCCTCATTTGGAGACTTTCAAATGAGGGTGAAATTTACCACTCTCACTATCACTACACTATAACTTCAAAAAAAATTCCATGAGTAATAACCCTAACTTAATTTCCAAGTTTTTTAATTTATTATTTATATTGTATCTAAATTCTTGATATGAAATCATCATATCTAAATCATCTTTAATCACTAGACTGACATGAATTTCTTTTTCATCATGATCAGATGAGCCAATACATTGGACAACCATGATATCTTTCAGTCATCAAACCTACATACCTTCTATATAATTTATCTAAGGATAGTTTGATAAATTCTTCATAGAATCGTCAATTCAAGATTTTTTCTTGTATATAGGTGAAAATCACATCATAATGGTGGAACTTTACACACACCGAGGCAATGTGACATAAAAAAATCTCTATCTCCATCAACTGAAATTCCAGCAGGCAAGATCTTCCTTGATCATCCAAATCAAACTCTAAAACCATATAGAACTGAAAAATAAGTTCACTGATTCATATATTTGATAACCTCATGGAAATTCTAGTATGAACAATCAACTAAAGGATTTAGGATCAACAAGGCCCCATTGTCTTCTTGAAAAATAATATGAAACAATAAAAAACCATGGATCAAAATCCTATTATTCACTCGATCACAGATAAAATAATCCATATAATTCCTCAGATACACTGATAAACACCTAGGAATAGCTTCAATAACCATCGTTAACCCACTATCCATCAGGAACAACTCAGAATAAGTTATCGAAATTAGATCCATATTAGCACTCCCTTTATTTTGAGAGCTTGGCTTGGGTTGAGAACACACAAAACTACCTTGTCAAATCACAATGAATCTCATTTTTTTTGAAGAAACCTCAAAAATGTAGGTGTCTTCCCTAAATTTTATTGATGATGTCCACCCTCGTAGAGTAGACTTGACATTGGGTGTTCTTATTCCGTACTCGACTTTGGTCGCCGATAAACAAGCAGCTACAACCTTGAATCGGTTTTTTATCCAGTATTATAGCACAATATACTCATGGAACTTTCTCATAATTCTATCTCCAATCTTGAAATATCAAACATGGAATGTATTCATAAGTTTTTCATCAATATTATCCCAAAATAATTTGTTGTACTTATTTATTTTGGTGGATCTAGATCCCAATTCATCCAAGCTTGGTTTTATCTTATTTGAAAATGGCTAAATTTTCCCTCAATCTTCTTCAAGATACCTCAGTTGTCCCTTAATATTTAGAATCTCCTCCATTACCTCACTTTTGATTTTCCTTCTTCCTTGAAATATCTTCGGTTTTCTACTATTTATTCAATCATTGTCTTCTCTAAATGGTTACAAATAAAAAATTGGGTATGTGGAATTCATGCACCCAAAAAATGGACACGTGAATAGAACATAATTCCCAAACTTTATTTTTTACA
This sequence comes from Viscum album, assembly GCA_963277665.1. Lineage (NCBI taxonomy): Eukaryota > Viridiplantae > Streptophyta > Magnoliopsida > Santalales > Viscaceae > Viscum > Viscum album. Next base: position 293,683,891 of record OY728144.1, read on the forward strand.
CTTGGCTATGTTAGGGTCCTTGGGAATATTGGATATGTAGTTATAGGTAAATTTGGATATTTATTTTCTTCTACAGATTTGGCTATTTTAATTTAATCTAAAAATGAGTTACATGAATGATGCTACAATTTGGATACATAGCTTGCTGAGTAAAAATTCAGTTATGTGAGCAGTGGTGAAATTGGCTATGTCATTGGGATGAACTGCTATAAGAAAAAAATAAAACAAATAAATAACTTCCATAAATTATAAAATAAAATAAAACCAACATTAATTACAAAAATAAATTAAATTAAAATATCATTAATTAAAAATTGACAAGAACATAGAAAGAAAATATTAAATTTCTAAGTTTCTAGAATTAATCTTAATACTTAAAATTAACAATTTAAAATAAATTTTAAAATAAAAAATAAAATTTAGAAATAAAATATCCTAAGAATAAAATAACTAATAATTTAAACATAAAACTAGTCATTTAAATAAGAAATTAATCAATGTAATATTTAAACAGTTAATTGAAAAATACTCTATAATTAATGATTAAAATAAACATTTTAGCTTTTAATACACAATAAATATTCAAAAATGGATGTGAAAACTTTTATTGAATAATCTAAAAATATATCTACTAGATTAGTACCTCCATTATCAGATCTTGGTATGTCTATGTCTTTGTTTACAGTTGATCTAGAAGAGGAAGCCTTGGGTTCTGAACTTCCCCCACTAGTTAGGGAGTTTCCTCAGGTGTTTCCAATTGACTCTCCTAGACTACCTCAAGAAAGTTAGGTGGAGTTATTTATATAATTAATTCCAAGTACCTAGTTTATATCTATTCCAAACTACCATATGGCACATATATAATTAAAGGAGTTGAAAATTAAGATGGAAGATTTGAAATCTAAGGGCTTCATTCATATGAGTGTATCACCATGGGAATCTCTAGTGCTCTTTTATAAGAAGGCTAATGGGACTCTCTATTTGTGCAATGATTATTGAAATATCAAGTGAATGATGGTTAAAAATAAGTACCTATTTCTCCACATTGATGACTGTTTGATCAAATAAAGGGATCAAGTTTGTTCTCAAAAATTGATCTTCAGTCTATATACTGCTAACTCAAAATAAATTAATAATATATTCCAAAGACTTCCTTTAGAAGTAAGTATAGGAATTCTGAGTACCTTGTAATGTTTTTTGGCCTAACTAATGCCCCTATAGAATTTATGGTGCTAATAAAATACATATTTCACCAATACATGGATTACTTCATTGTGGTATTCATGGATGAATTCTTGGTATATTCAAGAAATAAGGAAGATCATGAACTTCATATAAGAACTATTTTTGGAACCTAGAGAGATCACTTCCTTTATGATAAGTTATAAAAATTTGAATTATGGATCTAATATGTTATGTTATTAGGACATGTAGTCTCAAAACATATAATCTTGATAAATCCTGAAAAGATTAAGGTTATAATTTCATATGAGGAGCCTCAAAATTATTTTGAGATTCGATGTTTCTTGGGTATATCTGGGTATTTTTGGGGGTTTGTAAGGGATTTATTGAAACGAGCATCGTTGGTGACTACTCACACTAGGAATGGAGTGAAATTATCATGGGATTTGAAATTTCAGGATTCATTTAAATAATTGAAATGTTGTTTTACCTTAGAAACTATCCTCATACTTCCAAAATCTAGACAAGGCTATGTGGTGTGTTGAGATATTTTGGGTGTAGGTTTAGGCTATGTTTTTATTAAAGGGGATCAAGTGGTGGTGTATGGGTCTTGTAAGATTCATTTTCACAAGATTAACTACCTCACCCATCACCTAGATCTTGTAGCTATCATTATTTCTCTTATTATTTAGCAATATTACCTTTTCTGGGAAAGGTTAACCATCTCTTCCAAACATAAAAGTTTAATCTATATATTTTATAAAATGAACCTAAACCTCAAACATATTTGGTGGGTGGATTACCTTTATCCATTTGAATTTTACATTGCTTACACCCTGTGAAAGGGGAATATTTTTTTTCTATGATCTTAGAAGATATTTGACCTCTTAGTCATGATGAAATCAAGAGGAAAATGGAACCTCATGGGAATATTCACTAACATACAGTTGGATATAAATACGAAAGGGACTAGTGTTTCCCTATAGTGTATTTAGTTGAAACCATCTTTTATCAAGTTATTTTTAGGAACATCTATGGGATAATGATTTATAGAATATCATAAATACTTTATATGTTGGGGATACCACCATTGAGTGGTCTCTCTCCCTAAAGGGTGTGCTTTAGTTCAGAACCATCACACTATTCCTTCACCCTTGAGAATGGTTTTGATGGAATATTTTCATTTCTCTCAATGGGTTATTCAAAAAATAACTACTAAGATATATTATGACATGAAATGTACACTCTGGTGGAATAGTTTGAAGTGGGTATAGATAATTTTGTATCCTATTTCTATACGTTCCAGAAGATTAATGTTGTGCACCAAAAAAATTCAAGCATAGTTCAATCCATCCCTGTATTGATATAGAAATGGGGAAAGGTTCTTATGAACCTCATCAATGAGCTACTGAGAACTCCCTAAGGGATTAATTCTATTTGGGTGGTGACTAACTGATTAACCAAGTCAAGTTATAATATTCCATTTTAGGATACCACCAAAGTTGAAGAGTTGGGAAATATGTATGTGTAGAAGATTGGGAGGTTACATGAGTGTTTCATCCCTTAAAACCACATGGGGTTTGAGTTTAATTTTGTAGTGGTGGTGGAACCACCATTCATGTCATAAACATATGTCCATGTTATTTTAGATACGTTTACAATGGGCTTTGTTTGTGAATCCAGAAATACCCAATAGTTCCCTTATTCGAGATGTTTCACAAAACTACTTTCCAAAGGTAGGTGGTCCTTGGAAAATGGTCTAACAACACTTGGTGACTCACATTGGTCAAGAGGATGGTAGTTCAAGATCATCACACCCTTTTTAGGGGAATTAGTTCCTACTATGGGACTCTCTTTTAGATTTAATACATATTCATAGATCCTTTATTAAATCACAAATATGGAACATGTCACACTTATATTAATAATCAATTGTTATCATGTGTTGACTTTAGAATAATTCATATGGACCCAAGGTTATTCATTGATGGATACAACTTTATGTATTCGAGGTTATCTATCAATGGAACCCTTTTGTAAATAGATTAGATATTCTTATGGCATTTATTATTACGATTCTAGTTTTAAGCCACATAATGGGGAACTACAAAATTTATCATCATCTAGGAAGATGAGAGTTGTTTTCATTTTGGGATTAGGATCATGATAAGTTATTCCTACATATATTTATGAAGGAAATTATATCCCATGTATTTCAGTACCACTTAATGGGACACATCATACCTCTTATGGTCATGTGATAAGAACTAATATATGCTGTTTAACATTATGAGATAAGAAATCTAGGTGAAATATGCTTAGTTAATGGTTGGTATGGGAATTATGCTGAAGAAGACCAAGGGAACTAGAATGGATGTGGCCTCTCAGGTTGAATTTTACCCTATTGGGAATATTTACCAAAGAAGATTAGGGTTTATTGGGGTGTTTGTTTTGAACCTTAGGGGGGCTTCTTATGTATTCCATTTGAAAAAAAAATCAAAGCCCACATAGTTTAGAATATTGGGTCTTACACCAATGGAGGAGGACCATAGGTTTCTTCACTGGGAATATATCCCTTTGAAGATTTGTATCACATGTAATATGGACCTTTGAGAGGATGGAAACATGGTTTGGGGACTTACACCAAATAGGAGGCCCGAAGGGATGTTGATAGGAAGATCCAGAAAGGGAATATTTTCCCAAGATATGTATTTGATCATGAGGATTTCATGGTCATCACTAACCTCTAAGCCCTTGTGAGTTATCCTCAGTGTGAGAAATAATAGGAAGTGTAAGATATAACAAATTACACAATATCTTTCATCTACTGGTGGATGATGATAGGGATATAGAAGAGAGAAAAGGTTTTGATGTGACCACCTCCTCTTTTGTTTTCAAGACCTAGGATTGGGACTTATGCTCCCATACAGACACAACTCACAAGAAAGACTAGGGTATTACTATAGACCATGCTTCCATATAACTTGATACCTGGACCAGCCTGCGATAAGGCCTACGAGGCATTCCCAATGCTCTCAGGCTAAAGAACAGCACCATGAATCTAATATCTCATAGTATGAATGCTTTATACCAATAAAAATTGGGATCAAATTACCAAAATAGAGTACACAATATCAATCAATCATAAGTGAACGTCAATAAATACATAAAAAGTATCTAGATACAACATAGCTGAACAAATTAAAACTAAAAAATGAAACTAAAACCAAAAAGGAACCCAACTAGATCTCCATGTGACCTCTTGGTCACCACTATCCATAAAACCATCCCGATCCATAAGAAAACCTGAATCAGAAACATGAACCTGAAAAATAGCTAGGGTCTACTGATACTGAGTGGCACAAGTGGGGTGTGAGCATAAATAGATCAGTTGTAACACCCCAATATTTCATAGTGAGTTATATCTTTAAAGTAATTCAATAGCTTATACTGCATGCAACACTGAATTTACTTGCTTTATACGTAAGATTGGGTTTCTGTGAAACAACACTCTAGTATTATAATTATTCAAATGATATATTTATAACTTAAATATTAAATATACTAATACGAATAGTAAAAAAATAAATTTTAAATTTCATTTATAATTCTGTCACATAAATAAACCATATTTATTAGAAAATTTATAAGTTTCATTAAAATATAAGTACTATTTTGATGAAGGAACTTATTCTTATGTTATTTTGTGAGAAATAATAAAATTAATATTAAACACTAATAAAAATTTAATTTGGTAAAATAGACTTCATTTTTGGATTCAGAATATGAAAATTATCTTAGGTTGAATTTTTGGTATTTTTTTGAAAACTTTCAATTTTTGATGAATAGAGAAAACACTATGTTATTGTTTAAAACTGACTTTTTATTTAAATAATTATTTTTAAATTTAAATTTATTTTAAAGTAAAAATAGATACATAATACCTATATTAATCCAATATAATTCGTTAGAGTCATTTTATAATTAGATAAGATATATAAATTTTTATTGAACTTTTTAACGTCTTTTACCCACCTTCTAGGCACATTTAAAAATCTACATAAAACATAATTTTACCACTTATGTGAATTGAATTTCAAAAATACAAGAGACATAGTTGAAATAAGTAAGTAAAATTTGGTTCAATAGGATGGAAATAATTTTTAGTGAATAGTAAATTTTGAATTTTATTTACCACGGTTAAAAGTAAATAGGGTAATTAAAGGTACAATTAATGTTATAATTACCCCAAAAAATGTAATAATTCTATTGGATAAGTGTTTTTAGACCAAAATAAACCTTAGGACACAAATAATATCCTTTTTTTATCCATTTGTGTTAGATTAGTACATTTATTATATTTTATTTAAAGAAGAGTTAAAAGTGTTAAATTCAAATTTTAATACCTAAACCAAATTTTAATATAGGGTTATACTTAAGATAAATTTGACTATAAATATTAATTAGAATTCTAAAAATATTCCTAAATCATATTATTTTATTTATTATTTTTAGACATTAAATAATTAAATTTATTTATGACACAATGATGATGCAGTAATTACCTTATTAACGAAAGATTAAAATAATTGATGTTATAAATATTAAAATAAATGTAAATTGAAACTTTTTATGCAATACACAAATTTTATAGGTGAATAAGACATGTTAGTGTTGATTCAATGTATTTTTTCTAAGTAATCAAGTTGTTATGACTTTTACAAAAACCAAATAATAAATAATGTCAAAATTGACATAAATGAATTTAAAAAAAATAATGTTTTATTAAATGATATAATATCCTAAAAATCTAATATTCAAAAAAAGTACTTAGATAAAGTTATATATGTCATTAATGAACCACTTTAGGTTCTCTTTTCCTTTTATAGTATGTTTATTAACCATGTAATATAAAAATTCAATAAGACATGGTTAATGTTAAACTATTTAACTAAGAGTTAAATCTAATAGATAATGCTAATATGGTGACCTAAACTTGTATAAAACATATTATTTGAGAATATTTAGACTCATAAACACCTTATACTAGAAATAAATCCATTTTTATCTATTATAAACTGAAAATTATTTTATAATAAATTAATATTTCAAGATCTTCCTAAAGTGACTCTCACCTCTCTTATAAAAGGGCACTTCCCCTTCCCTTAAATTCACACCTCCAAAGCAATTTTTCTTGGAAAAAACCTACTCAAATATCCTCCCAACTACCCTAAATTTCACCTAAAGGCCTTAATTTGATTATAAATTCAACTTAAGGATCCCTTTTTTTTCAAATCAAAAGGAATCACCTAAAGAAGAGGTAATTATTTCATCACCTCTTTCAATGTTATTTTATTCTTCCACTTCTTCTTTATTTATTGTTTCCATACCAAAATAATAAATCCATTAACTTATACATAATTTGATGTTATTATAAATTTGGTACAACCATATTCATTATTCTATCCATTCTGTGAATGACAAAGTCACCATACGCACGTACGTACGGCTTACCATCTCTATGTCGTGGTGTAGTTTGTTATTCAACACTTAATTATTTGGATGGGTACAATAATGATTTATAATTGACGTAAATAATAAATATAACATGTTAATGATTATGTATATATAATATTAAATCAATTCACATATGAATTTACCACCAATATAAAGATATTGTCGCTCGTGCGTACGTAGGGATTACCATCTCCACGACAGGATAAGATTTCATTCCCCATCATAACCATTAAAGAATAATTTTTATTTTATGATTAAAAAATAATTTTTAAGAACTTAATATCATTATGTATATGAATAAAATACATCATATCCATAAAAAACATGACTTATGTAATAAAACATATAAAGTAAAATGAATTAGTTAACATCCGAAACAATGATACTACAAAAATATTATTAATAATGAGTATTAGAGGATAATATATGATATAATATTTATGTATGTGGTTCCTGTATAGTTTAATAACAATCCTTTAACCATTATACATGAGGTTAAACTTACCCTCGACTAAAGGAATGTATAAGTTAAGGGTTTTCATCTCACTTTTTATTCCCGTGAGATTCATGCTATATTTGCCACTATTTCCTTTTGTGTGGTGTATGTACTGCCCATGATTGTATTATTTGTGTAATATACTTTAATTTATGGGTATTTACATATTCATTATTGTATCATTCTTTAATGGGGTTTATTTTTCTTAAGTAACCAAATCGGTAAGGGAATTTCTAATTTCAATTTCCACTCATTAGGTTTTATGCATACTTCATTGATTATTTTAATCCAATATTATGTGTGGAATAACTATTTATTTATTTATGTATTAATTTCCACTACCATTTGTGTGTATATACTTTTGATACACATAATTACTCCATTGATAAATTCTCATGTCATTTATGTGGACTTGATAAGGGTAATCTTAACTCAATTTCCATTTATTGTGTTAAACATCCAAGTCATTGGTTTTGTTTTTACAAGAATATGTGTAAATTTACTTTGACTGATTTACATTGAATATCCAATCATATTGAAGGTATTTATATTTTTCACACATAATTATTTCATTGATTTATCCTTAATCAAAATATATGGTCTTTATAAGGGATTTCCCCTAAATTTACATTCAACTGAGACTTCTTTGATGTTATGCGCCAATTCACTTTTATATGGTGTATATACTTTCCTTTGACATAGTATATCATGAATCCATTTATTCTCATGATATTATAAAGTTTTTATTAATGTTATTCATAAATTATTTGTATTCAAGTGTCTCTCATTTGGTTCGGAAATATTTAACTACAATATCATTTTAAATGTTTTAAAGATTTATTATTCTAAACCTTTCTCATTAATGTCCATGTTTTAAAAATGGTTTTAAGGATTTATTTATACGGACATGAATGTTTTTAAATTAAAATTAATTTTAAAAGTTTCAAAGTGGTATGAGATATTTGGATTCAAAAATCTCTTTTAAACGACTTATTTGATAAATAATGAGACTTTTAAATGTTTTTAAGAAAAATGAGATATTTCTCAAAAATAGTTTTACTGATTATTTTAATCTATGTCAATATCCTTCATTGTATTTTATTATTGATTTAGGTTGATTTATTATAATACAATCTTCCATATTGTATTGAATGAGTTATGTTTGATTGTGGATGTGCTATTTTTATACCATTCATGGTTTGTATTTAAATTATTGATATTTCGTATGCTAGTTTTAATATGAATATTTAGATTATATTTCACCTTTTTCATATTAAGAATGCATTGGACATAGTAAGTGACAGGCGGGGCCCACTATAGCCCCTCGATGCATTGGTAGGTCTCATGATACAAACTAGTGTCTTGGAACAAGACCTTGACAAAATTTATATTTAGGGTCTTGGCATGAGGCCTTGACTTTGTGGTTAAGATGTTCAGAATTATGCATTCCATAATTATGAGATTAGTTATTGATGTCATATGTGATTATTCCACTAGTATAATATCCATGTGAATAATTAAATGGAATTATTTGATTTATCTTTGCCATATTATGATGAGGTTTATGTTTAAAGGGCTTGTGTTTCAATTTTATACCTTTCTATAAAAGTTTATGATTATTTATGATAGCTTCTGCTATATTGTTTATCCTTACCGAGCATTTGAGCTCACCCCTTTCCTATGTTTTATTTTCCCAGGATGACAAGAAGTGTATTATGCTAGGATTATAATGGAATTATCAAAGGATTATCTATGTTGTATTTTATGTTTGAAATTGTAATTTGAAGTTCATGTATGTAATCGATTTTCCAAGATTGCTAAACTAATTGGTCCTTCAAGACTTGATTCCTTCTAATCATGCCAATGTTATGTAATAGTGAAATGACTCTGGGTAACTGGGTCGGGGTGTTACATAAGTAGGTAAACACCATAGATTCCATACATTTAATTTTTCCAAAACAATCCATAAATAGTAGTTTAAAATTTATTTAAAAAATAGGGTTTTATTATTTTAAATTACCTAACAAAAATTTCTAGGAAAACCCATTTTCATAACCAAAACACAAAAATTTCCATTATAAAATAGTTTTCCCAATTTAAAAACCAAATTCCAGATAAGAAACTAAACAATTTGATCATAGATGGATATGCTAAAAATAAAGAAAACTTAACAAGTAGGAATAAAATAGAAATGCTAAAAATCCAAGTGCAGCAAAGTAAAACAAGAACATATAGATAAGTAATCATGGGAATATTATAAACATATCTAAATGGAATCCATGAACATACACGGTTAGGACTCACCTACTGGCGTATGGTGCAACTCCATAGTCAATCACCAACCTAGTTGATCTAAACCAGCCACACAAGTGGAAAAACCCACCTAGCCTCTCACACATCAAGGGGGTACCAACCCATCTAACCAGGGTTAATAAGACACCATCACTCGACCCTCCTAATGAATCCCAAGAATCCAATGATAATATTACATAGAGAATGAGGAGGTCATTACATGCATGGAATATACCAATAACCCACATATTCCACCATGCATGCCTAGCCCAAACTCCAAAACCACCTATGCGATGACCATCTCTTCAGAGGGAATACCATAGGGGTTCCTATCATTCATCAAACCACACATAAGTTCAAACCAGTCCTACACTTCATATTAATTTAAAAAAAATTCCAAAATGTCATATTGTATCAATTGGGCCTTTAAAATTTATATCTCTAAAGCCATTTTCAAACAATTTTACAAAACTAAGTGAAACCATACAAAATTATTAGAAGTTTCCAAATGGGAGTTTATGTCATTTAATAACTAAACCACACTTAAAGATTACAAATAATCCAAGCATTGGGGAACACATTTGAAACCAAAATTGAATAATTTTGATGCTAATGAACCATTTAGAAAGCATTGGGGGGTTTTTTTAGAGAACCATTTGAATGTGAAGGGATGGAGAAGGAAGAAGGAAATGATGTTTTAAAATCTAGGGTTTAAAGTATACATTATTAGGGAGACACATTATCATTTGTGTTCTTATCCATAGGTTCACCCTATTCACCAATGGATATGCTGACATCTAATTGCATACCTTAGTAAACCATGAAAATTCTGAAAACCAATCAAAAAGGGGTCACCACTAGTATCATCAAAAACTAAAATACCCACAGATAATCACTAAACATTAAAACCAAACAAAAACCTCAATTCAAAAATAAAATCCAAACTACCAAGATCCAACCTAGGCCAAACAAAATCCTACAACCCTAATTTAATCATTAAATTCCAAGTGGAATTTTACAATATAATTTACATGGATATACATAGATGAGAAACCAAGAAACCCCTTTGAAAACCCATTTACATAACAATTATAACATAGAAATTATATAACCAATCATAATAAAAATCTATAAGTATAAAAAGCACTTTTAATAATTAATTAGAAGTTCTTAATCATGAAATAGAGTGATTTATAAAGTAAATGGATGTAAAAACCTACCTCAACAATTTTTTAGATATGATGAAACTCTCGAAGAGGAATATAAAGACCCAAGAGACCATCCGCACACCCAAAAACCAAAGAAACACAATCCACACATCATCCCTTACCTCTTGGTTTCAACCAAGGTATAACCCACCAAAGAGAAACCAAGAATAATAGAGGGAAGAAGAGAATAGAAGGAAAAACAACCAAAAACTAAGAACTCACCTTGGAAGCTTGAAGAGGATGCTATGGAGGAAGGAGAGAAAAAGGAGAGGAGATTGGGAGGCCTTACCATGTGCCAAAATTGACCAAGGGAGAAGAATACCAAATGGTGGTTAAAACATAAGAGGGGGAAAATGGAAAATTTAATTTTTTAAAGACCTAGGAAAGCCATATAGTTTGGCCACATATTTTTCCAATCTATGTTCCAACCATGTTCACCCTACTAGAGATAAGGGGAACATGCATGGTATGGCTGCACAGTTTGGGAAACCGTGAACCAGCTCTGCCAATCTCCTTTTTCAAATGATAGAGCCTTCTTGGATGATTTCTGAATAGTTTCTTCTAATTGTGTGAAAGACGTACACTTTGGCCAAGATACCATAATAAGGCCACATAGTTTCTCTTAAGACTCACATAGTTTGGGAAAAACTATGTTTAATCCATATTGGAAAACTGTGCAAGAAGAAATTGAATTGAAAATTCCCTCTGTCTTAATAGGCCTCACAATTTACCTCCAAAAACATGCAAAAAAGCTATGTACAGAGCAAAAATCCACATAGAAACTATAAAACTCAAAATATATCACTTGGAACTCAACCCAAATCTCAACTGGAATATCTAACATCAATAAAATAATAAAACAAAAGAATAAATGTTTTCAGGGTGTGCAAATTCTACCCACCAAAAACACTTTCTTCCCCTAAAAATTCACCCAACTTAATGAGAAACAAACCTCGAGCTAGAAACTAAATGAGGCCAAATGAATCAAAAAAATCAGTGTGATCCTTTACTTCACAATTCACACCAGAAAAACTTTATAGAAAACCAAAAAAAAGGGAATTGGGAGGAGAATAAGATAGGGTTCTCCCTACCACAAGGAACTAACCTTCTTAACACCACCAAGATAAGAACCCCCAAAATAAACCAATAACCCTCTACACATGGGGAAATCCATTAAAGAAACACAAATCAAACAAAGAGTCAACCCACGATTCACCATTTCCACAAGACTGAAGAATCTCCAAAGTGAGCATAACCAAAAACCAAAAACCAATCTATAAAAGGGTCAATGTATAGATATACACATACAAAAGTACCACCATGTAAATCTTAGTAATAATAGGTTACTAAGATCCTTAAAACAAAAAGTATTTTTCAAAAACAGGGAAAAATACAATAGTAAGAACTTAAGCTGTCCCCACTCCAACATTGGGGACAAAAGCTGGGTCATGGTTTCCCACAACCATCGATGATTCTTGACTATGTGAAGAGATTAAATCTGAGACCTATGGATAAATTATTTATGCATTAAAGCATATACTTCTCCATATCTAGTAGATGATAAATTCTGTAAGGAACTTTCTACTCTAGAAACGCTACTTTCAGAACTTCTCCAGATGACCCAAATTGTCACATCAATGACAAACCTTCAGAAGATTATAACAAGACATCTTTAAATGTCTGAATCGACCAAATTAGAAGCACATGAAAGAATGGTACAATAAACAAGAATCTATAGAAAAAAGGAGACTCCTAAGGAATATGTTATTTTGGTACACACTTTTCACTAGATGGGGAACTTTAAAAAGTGACAAGAGAAACTGTACTATTGAATTCTACATACCGTGCTCTGAAAACTAACTCAGATAGAAAGAACTCATCCACCAAATTCCCAAATATAGATTCCCCAAATAATAGGACATTCTCATTAATTATCTAGATGAATACAGTAGACAAATACAAAAGCTTTCAGCTGATCCTATGATGTTTTCTCTAGATAAAAAGGAACTATCTATTTAAAATGAGTAAAACAAGCCTTCAAAATCCATTGAAATTGATGTGAATCCAAAAAAACTACCAATTTCTTTACCTTAACCTCCTTAGGAGTGGACAATTAGATAAAATTTGTCCTAAAAACTTCCCAAGACATCCCAATTTTCAACAATTAGGGGACAATCACCTTCCACCGATCCAAACCCAAACCTTCAAACAAACCCATAATAGCTCGCACCCTCACAATATTGGGAGTTCACAACGACCTGAATACACCCTCAACTTTATCAATCCACTCTGAAACTTCTAACAGACCTTGATCACCATGGAATATGGGAAAAAACTGATAAGGACTCGATCCCACCCCTCCACTGGGAGTCTGGTCAGGGCCAACATCTGGAGGAGACTCGCTAAGAACCTTTGGGATCTTTCTAAGAGGAATACTCTAATAAAAAAACCCAAATCAATATCATCCCAAAATTCAACAAAAATAATATTACACCCCAAAACATCAACTCATAAACTAAACATCACAAAACTAAACCAAGTTCCTCTTTAAAAACCATCACTTCCATTTAAAAATCCAAAACCACTTTATTCCAAATTCACTTTTCAAAATACCACACTCACCTTTCAAATACAATTTAAATAACAATGTACAATTTTTAAACAAAATCAAACCCTAAATTCATTTACCTTTTGATAACCCTTTTTCCAAAAAATTACTTTCTCTTTCAAAATCCACTGATGCCAATAAAAGTGAAACAAAAATGCAACTCACATCGAACTCTTGGAACGAGGAACTAGTGTCAATGAAAAACCCAACCACAGGGTTTAGTGGACCATGCCCTAGGTAATCACTAAACACTATGAGTACCTTGAACCATGAACTTGGGCTTCACATGGGTCACTACTCCATATAAACCCACCAAACATTACAAATTCACCTCCATTATCATTCCACACCAACACACCCAAAAACTAAAGCAAACAACTCAATCCTTGGACTACCCCTGGAAAATTGAGGATCAGAACAAGCAAGAGTTCATGAAGTTCTTCCCATACCTACCTCTAGATTCATAATAGTTCTAATATCTAGTCAACTTTATTCCCCAAATAAAAAAGGATCCTCTGATACAATTGTTTTATGAATCGAACTGGGATTCCATCCAACCTGACACCCGACCTGGCCTATGACAAGGCCCAAGGGGTGTTCACAATCCTATTGAGCCAGAAAGTATCTTTGACCATCAAATATGTCACAATGGGAGTGATTTATCCCAATAACAACCAGGATAAAATAACCAAAATAGAGTACACATCATCAACCAGTCATAACTAAATGTCAATAAATACATAAATATGATCTAGAAACAACACAGGAGAAAAAATTAGAAACTAATAAAATAAAATAAAACCAAAACCCAACCCAAATATATATCAATGTGACCTCTTTTTCACCACCATCCATAAAACTAGAATTATCCGTAGAAAAAAATGAACTAGAAATCTGAACCTGCAAAAAAGCTCGAGTCTACCGATGTCGAGTGACACAAGAAGGGTGTGAGAATAAAAATACCAGGAGGTAATAACCACAATGTCCATACATTTCCTTTTTTTCAAATAGTCCATAAACACTGGTTTGAAATACATTTATAAAATAGGGTTTGATCATTTTAAATAACCAAACACAAATTTTTAGAAAACACCATTTTCAAAAACTAAACACGCAAATTTCCTTTGTAAAATAATTTTCTCAATTTAAAAATAAAATTACAAATAAGAAACCAAACAAGGTGATCATAGAGGGATATTATGAAAAAAATAAAACTTAACAACTAGAAATAAACTAGAAAGGCTAAAAACCCAATTGTATAAAAGTAAAATAGATATATACAGATAATTAATCATGGGAATATCCTAAACATCCATAGAACTAATCCCTGGATTCACTCAATTTGGAATAACCTACTAGAATATAGTTCAGATCCATATATAATCACCAACCTAACTTCTCAAAACTAGCCTCACTAATGGAACAACCATCCTAACCTCTCACACATTCAAGGGGTACCAACTCACCTTATCATGGTCGATAAGAAACCATCACTTGAATAATACAATAACTTATAGATTCCACTGTGCATGCCTGTCCCAAACTCTGACACCACCTATGCGATGTCCCTCTCCTCATAGGGACTACCATAAGGGTGCCTATCACACATAAAACCACACAAAAGTTCTAACTGGGCCTACAATTCATATTGCTTTAAATACAATTTCTATAATGTCACAAAGTACCAATTAGGACTTTAAAATTCACAACTCCAAAACCATTTCCAAAACCATTTTACAAAACCAAGTGAAACCACAAAACATGATTAAAAGACTCCAAATGGGACTTTATGACATTTAGGAACCAAACCACAAATAAAAATTCCAAATTGTACTAGCTTTGGGAAACACATTTGAAACCATAACTAAATCATTTTGAATACAAGGAACCATTTTGAAAGACTTAGGGTTTTGAAAGAACCATTTTAAAGTGAATCACTAGATAAGGAATAAGGAAAGGATGTTTTAAAATCTAGGGTTCAAATTTCAAATTATCAGGGCAATCCATTATCATTTGTGTGATTATCTATAGGTTCAACCAATGCACCTATGGATATTACCACATACAATGGAATACCATAGTAAACCATAAAAATTCTCAAAACCAATAAAAAGGGGTCACCATTAGCATCACCAAAAACCACAACACCCAAACATAATCACTAAACATTGAAACCACATGAAAAACCCAATTCACAAATAAAATCAAATATACAAAAATCCAAAATAGGAAAAACATAATCCTAATCATCAAATTTCATATTTAAAGTTCATGTGTAATTTTATCAAATACTTTACATGGATATACATATAGGAAAAACCAAGAAAACCCTTTCAAAACCCTTTTCCATCACATATACAACATAGAAGTGATATAAAAAATCATACTAACACACTAAAATAATAAAAAACAAATTTATTAATTAATTATAAGTTCTCATAATCCCATTTAATGATTTAGAAATAAAATTTACAGAAACACCTACCTCAATGACGTTCAGATATGAAGAAACTCTCAGAGGAGGAAGAACAAGGATCAAGAGACCATATGCACACCCTAACAAGAAAGAAACAAAAGACTCACCTCATCCCTTGATTCTAGGGTTTGAAAAATGAATAACCCACCTAAGGGAAACCAAGAACAAGAGAGGAAGGAAGATAAAAGAAGGAAAAACACCCCAAAATCAAGAAAAATTCACCTTGGTAGCGTGAAGAGATAACTGTGCAGAAAGGAGATACAAATGAAAGGATATTTTGAGGTGCTCTCATGTGACAAAATAGACAAGCGAGAATTATCTATAATGGGGGTTAAAACATAAGAGGGGAAAAGTGATAAATTTAACTTTTTGAAGACCTATTCAAGCTAAATGATTTGGCCGCATAGTTTTAAAAACTGTGTGAAAATCATGTGAATCCTATTGGAGAGAAGGTGTACATGCATGGGATAGATGCATTGTTCGGTAAACCATGGTCCAAACATTAAAATAACCTCTTTAAAATGATAGATCCTCCCCACATTCTTGCTTCATAGTTTCGACTAACTATGTGCAAACTGTGTGCTTTGGACCAGACACCAAAATAAAGCCACATAGTTTCCCCTAAGACTTGCATGGTTTGGAACATAACATGCTCAATCCATACTAGTAAAACCATATAATAATAAATTGAATTAAAAAAACCCTATTCCATAACAGGCTACATAGGTTCCCTCCAAACTATGCACACAAACCATGAACCAGCCCAAAAGCCACCAAAAAACTTTGAAACTCAAAAACTCTCACTGGGAACTCAACTTGAACCTCAACCAGAAGATCCAAAATCAAGAAAAGAATAAAAGAAAAGAAAAAACTGTGGTTGGGGTGTGAAAAAACCTCACCCTATAAATTAATGTTTTTTTTTGCAGGGGGCCTAAAGCAAATGTCTCACCCCTCAAATGGTTCACAGGGGGCAGACACCATACAGAGTAGTGACTTTCATATTGGGTGTGATATGAATAAAAGTGGATTTATTTTTGTATTTACATCCTTTAATGTTTTAATATTTATATAATGTTTCACTTGATTTATTATATCCTTTCTAAATTCGTAAAATCTTTCTGATATTCCATACAAACGTTTCTTGACCCAAAATATTCCCCCGTCAGAATGGGGTTTGATTGAAATAATTAGGAGCTGAGTCCGGGGAAGAAGTTAGAAAATTTGAATGATTTTTGGGGTGTATGTAGACCCAGATAGGGGCCCATTCCTATAAAAAGTTTTAGGTTAACATGAATCATTTTCACCTAGTGAACATGTGTTTTGCGTTCTAGCCTGAGATTTATTCTTCCAAATTTCCTCATATATAATTTCCTTTACGGATGGAATTTCACATGTACTAAAAGATCACCACTAAAGAATTAGTATTTTGAAAAAATAATCCATCTTAATTGGTGGTATAATTTTTCCCACATTAATATAGACTGTTATGTATGGCCTCTTATGTGCTTCATAGCCCACGTGGCATGCTTTGTGGTTTACTAGATTTTATTTTATAGGTTATTTTTGCTTTGTAGAACTTATTTGTATATAATATTTCATTTTATGATTTTTTAGAAAATAATAAATGCATCTTACATAATCTACTTCCATTGTTGATGAAAGGAGTAATTCCATGGTTGCAATCATTAATAATAATGAAAAATGTGACATCATCACACATCATTAATTTGTAGTAGGACTCATCAGTGCAGACCTTAAAGGGTATCCTATCTCAAATAGGCTACCTATCTATGAATTTGGGTTGAAATCAGATGTACCTATCCCTATACCAAGTTATAAAAAGCAACCATTGGGCTGGATAATCAAGTACAGTAACACACCTCATTCAAATATCTTATCGAAGGGGTCTTTTATTTAGGAGACCTAATCTAAAGGGTTTGTTTTGAATTACATCCCTTTTTCATTATAGGAGATGATATGAGAATCATAATCAGATTTCTATTTCCATCAAACCATTTTGAGGAAATCCATGGTCGATGTGAAATTAGGGTGGTCATCCAAATGGGATCTTCGCCCTAGGGGTTCATTCGGTTTAGACTTTGGATGGCCTTTCTAGGTTCATTAGATCTATGAGGAGTTCAAGGATGAGTTAAAGTATATGGTATTATATGTGGTTTTTGGGTATTATAGACCTTTTACCATCAAAACCGATCCATTATTACTTAACTACTCAGTTGGTGAAGCCTAGAAAGTAATACATTACACATAGATAATGGGGAAGTCAGTATCAGCCTTTAGGATGTTTGGATGATATCAGGGGATCCAATCATGGGGGAGATGTATAAAGAATTATTGCCTCTATCATCATCTTGTTATGACAAAGAGAGGACCCCCTTCTTACATATATGCTTCTTGACAATGAAAATGATTTTCTGAACGTCGAACATTTTCTAAAGATGGATGTTTTCTCTGATTGGATTTATTATTTTTATAGACCAAGTAGCCATTAACTCCATGCAAGAAGGCCTATGAATTTTCAAAACCATAACACCTGGAGATGTGTTATTTCCTAATGGTCGATGCTCAAGGAGGTTTAGTTCACTCAATGGGAATGGGAATTTTTCCCCGATGTAAAAAATATTGATTTTATAAGAATCCTTTCCTTACATGTTTCCTAGTGGTTAGTTGCTATTGATGCATAGATCCATCATTAGAGTCAATGTTATGGACTTTGTGATGGTTTCCTAGTTGGACACTAGTGTCAGATCTAAATATGAATGTAAATGCTCAATTACAAGAGGGGTGGGGGGTGGGGTGAATTTTAAGTTTAAAAACGTTCATTTTTAACCTTAAGGAAAACAAAGTTTAACAAAGTTTAACAAGGTAAATTTTCAAGACCTCTTTTTTTTATAAAAACTTTCTAGGTTTCAGAAATATGATTCTAGAAATTAAACTTAAGAAAAGTTTACAACGAAAATATTCTACCTTAAAGCATATAGAATCTTACTTATCAGAGTATACAAAAGTACAAGAATGTATAGGAAGGTTATACTTTCTTCCTTTATCAAAATACAGAGAAAATAAACTTGAAACAAATCAAGTAACAAGAATTAAATCTTTTAATCCAAAGAGAAGGGTATCCAACAACCTTGGATAAAGGTCCCTTGATTTATACTTTCAAGAAATTATGTCTTACCCACACTAGGGTAAGCCCTCGATAGGAATATTAGAATCTGTCTTTCTATCCCCAAAAGACCTTGAGCTTTAAGGTAGTTGGAACCTCTGTCTTCCTATCCTTGGAAGTCCTTGATTGTACATAGCAACAATTAGAGTCACACGAAGCAAGATGAACAAGATGTTCAGTACACACAAGGAATAAGAGTCTCTCTCTCTAGAAATCACTTTGGCAGCATGCAATCTCTAGAGTGATCAACGATTTCTTTTCTAGTTATGAGCTTGTTAAAATGAGCTTCTATTTATAGGCACCTCTCCAATAGTCAACTCCATCCTTCAATAGTCATATTTTCCTTGAATTTCGAAAGGACCTGTACACGTGTCACTCAAAAAATGGTTAGTTAGAAATAAAATGTACGACATCATTTCATAACTATAATGAGTATAAGAAAAATAAGATTTTTTCACCAAATATAATTTTTTGGAGTCTAAGGAAAAATGAATTTTGGAGTCTAAACAAATAATAATTTAGATATTATAAATCATGGATATTCAGATTCTATTTTCCAAAAAAATTGGAACCTAAATTCTATAGATTTTGGAATCTGAATTTCAATGAATTCAGAGTCAGAATTCTGAGGAATTTATAGTTATAATTCTGAGTAATTTATAGTTATAATTCTGAAGAATTTAGTGTTAGAATTATGTGGAATTTGGAGTCAGAATTCTGAGGAATTCGGAGTCGGAATTATTAGGAATTTGAAGTCGGAATTCGAAGGAATTCGGAGTCGGAATTTCAGATAATTCGGAGTCTGAATTTCAGAGAATTCAGAGTCTGAATTTCAGAGAATTCAGAGTATGAGTTTCAGATAATTAGGAGTCTAAATTTCAAAGAATTCAGAGTCTGAAAACAGAATACTCTATAACCAATAATTTTTAGGATTCCGAGGTTTTATATGTGAATCTAAATTTTTACACTTAAGAATAAAAAGAGTTATATTTACAGAATCTATAAAATGAGCAATAAAAACATAGGTAATGATAAAATTTCCTTAGGGAAGGAAAAATTTTCTTATTAAGAAAATTCTTAGGAAAAAATAATTTTCCTTAAGATAGAGTGTTTGTGATTTTTAAAACATATAGGAATGGAAAATTCATAAGGAAACCTTATTGTCTTAACAATATCCCCATTTTTGGAAAGCACAAACATCCTTACGAAAAAGAATATAAGGACTTAGAGTTTTTTCTTTATGTACTTGAAAATAAAAACTTATCTCCCTTTACATATGAATCATAGTGAATATGACTAACCCCCCCTTAGGTTTTGAAATCCCTAAGGATCATATTCTTGACTTATGGAATGAGTTTTTACTTTTTCTTGCATACAAAAATATCTTATGATAAGAACTCCCCTTAGATAGGATCCCCCTTACTTAGGGAATTTTCTTGTTTACTTAGTATTCTTTTTATCATTACTTTCTCCCCCTTTGTGATTTTCAAAAAGGAATAAAGAGAATGGAAAAAAATATGGTTCCTGAAAAATTAATACTATACAACAAAAAATATGAAGGACAATGAAAATTCCATTACGATTGAAAGAATTTGTATAATGAAGAAAAATACAACAAAAGATTGGATTGGTAATAATTATCCTTATTTTTCCTTCGACATTAGCTTCTTCACAATGGTTTTTAGCTTCTTTATCTCCTTGTGATCTTCTTCCACACACTCTTGAGCAGCTGATCATCATCTTCATTTTTCTTCTCTAAGGATTTTATCTTTTCTTCTTGAGCCGTAAGAATATCTACCTGAGCCTTCAAGAATTATTATTTCTTAACAAGATTTTATTAAAAATAAATTCTAATATCCCTTTCCCTCTTCCAATTCATAGCCACAAAATTAAGATTTCCATTCAATTCCTTGACTTATTTCTTCCAAGTTGTTTGTTCGAGAGTTATCTTTTCCTCAAAAATCTTAGTAAGATCATTAAACTTCCCATCTTTGGTGTCAAAGGAATCCTTCACACTTTCTTGAAATTCATAAAAGAATCTCCGGTATTCAATTGTCTTCCTTGAACAATTTATAATTATCTTGCATGATCTTTTATGAGCTTTATATTCAATGAAGAAAGTTTTGAAGTCAGTATCAAGATTTACAAACTTATCCATAAGCATCTTTACTGAATCTGTTTTCTAATTAAACAAGTGCTAAAGAAACTGGAACCTCGAGTCTATACTAGGGAATAAGGGAATGGTATCAACCAACTTATTCAAAGATTGTACCAAAAAAGCATGTCCAAGAGATGATGATTCTTAATCAGAGTGTTTGGTTGGTGAGGATTCTTTTTCTATCTCATTAGCTTTCCTCTTAGACGAATCACCAACAACTTTATTTTTCACCACATATTTACTAGGTGTATCAACCAACACCTGCTTTCCCTTATCATCTCTCAGAATAATCTCTTCTTCTTTGGGTGATTCATGCTCACTATCTGATAACTGAAAAATATTGTCTTCCCCAAGATTTTATTTCTCGACACCTGCTACAATATCCTCTGTCTGAATGAAGTCATGGTTGCTACTTTATTCTTCAGATGGTTTATTAACTTCTTCCTGAAACTTTTTGTCTTTTTCTGTAGTAGCAAGTTTTGAAGATTCTTCTTCAGATGTTTGGATAGATAGTTTCTCAGAAGGAATATTCTTATCATGATAATCCTCTACTTGACTTATCGTGTCATCTGCATCACCACTTTCTTCTTCTTCTTCTTCTTATTCTTCTTCTTCTTCTACTTCTTCAACTTCCTGTTCTTGTTATGGTTTCGAAATCACAATCTTATTTCCTGGAGTCACATGAAGTGATTCTTGCAAAAACAATTTTGGTACCTAGTGTTGTTTAGAAGCTTTCTTAGCCACCTTGAGAAGGGATTGAACGATTTTAGCCTCCAACATTTTCTTCCTCTATTTCTTTTATTTTTCTTATTTCTCAAGATCTTCAGCAGCCTTCAACTTCAAGGATTTTTCCTTAGTAGGTTCTAGGCCAAAACTAGGCTCCCCTTACTTATTATTATTTTTGTCTTCTCTTCACTTAGAAACCACTTCATCAGGGTATGTCTTTGGCTTCTTTGGTTTTGTAGGTGCTGATTGAGTTTCCCTAACAGTAAGAGTTTTTTCTTTCTCTTCCGGTTCCTTCGCCTTCCTCTTCTTTCCACCCTTCTTGGAAGTTCCATCCACTTCCAGTTTCTTTGATAGAACTTCAATTTTAGCTTTAGAAAAATCATATAATCCTACTGATTTACTAGAAAAACCAACTTTCATTCTCATTAGAGTATCATCACTCAGTAACATTACCTTGAAATTATTTGGCTTAGAACTACAAGGAATTTTAAAAGACTCAAGAAAAATAACTATAATATTTGAGAGAATAACCTGATACATAATGATTTGTGACTTAAAATTTCCATTCTTGATATTCTCAATTGTAACCAAGATATAATTGACCATGTTTATCTTTTTGAGGTTCACCAAGAAATCTAGAATATAGATGTCACTTTTCTTCAGGGAATCCTTATTCCATTTTCTTAGAATAATAAAACCCTGAACCCATAATTCAAGAATCCAAAAGATTGTAGATAGATGAAAAATATTCATAGTCTTTACTTATTCCAATCCAAGGCACTCTATATCTTTATCCTTCTCAATTAAACCTGATACATCTAGTAATTTATGGGTGAAAAATTTAGCTTCACCTTCATATAGAATTCCAATTAGACTTGCACCCTTAGTATAGGAAATGGAGTAGGTATTTCCATAGATCTTGAAGGAAAACTTTTCTCCCCCTCCTTTATTGAAGAAACTTACTAACTCATAAAATTAAATCATTAACCTCAGATAAACTAGATCCTGCACCTTCAATTTTGATACACATAGGCTCTCCCATCCATTCAGCTTGATATTCTTTGAAATGATTGAATCATACTTAGCAAAGAATTTTGGATCGACTAAACTCTCTCGGTATATATTCAATTTTCATATTTCCTTTATAGATGACATTTCTTTCTGAAGGGAAGCTTTCATAGACATTCAAAATTGAGAAAAACCTAAAAATCCAGAATGACCTTAAGTAGAGGGGTAGAACTTCAGCACATGAAGGCTTTAAAAATCGATGTGGGACAACCATCAGGGGTTACTTATATAGGCATTTGAGACGACGATTCAAATTCCTTGATTGATACAACGGTTGAAAAACTCTCAATCAGATCTGATGGTTGAAATGATAACCGATGAAGGAATTTGGTAGGTTTTGATCTTTTGAGGTTTTTAATATAAACATTCAGATTTAAGAAAAATTGAATCTGAAAAAGTTTCTTAAACAATATAAACTTACCAACATGTAAAAAGATGATTACGAAAATTTAAGTAAGGAATCACACCTTTCAGATTGCTGGGAAAATTATTCGTAATGAAGAAAAATTCTTCTTGAAGAACTTTAGATTCTGGAAAATTTTCTTACGAAAAAAATTTGATTAAGAAAATTTTGATAAAAAAAATTTTGATTAAGAAAAAATTTATTATGAAAAAATTTGATTAAGAAAATTTTGATTACAAAAAAAATTGATTAATAAAATTTTTTATTATGAAAAAATTTTGACTAAGAAAATTTTGATTACAAATTTTTTTTGATTAACAAGAAAATGTACTCCCCCTGTGGAAAAGAGTTACTTACTATAAGAAGATAGTCAACAAGAATTTAATATGGAAGATTACCTTATGTTTATCATTACTAACTTCTGTTTAATATATTCAAATCTATCAGTGGGTAATGATTTTGTGAAAATATCAGCATGTTGATCTTGTGTTCTGATATATTGAAGAATGATATCTCTTTTTAGAGTGTGATCCCTAAGAAAGTGATGCCTTATATCTATGTGTTTTTCACATGAGTGATGTGTAGGGTTTCTACTTAGGGAAATGGCAATAGTATTATCACACAATATTTGTGTTTTGGTAAAACTCATACCATAGTCTGTGAGTGTGTGTTGCATCCACAACACTTGGGCACAACAACTTCCAACTGCTATATATTCAGATTTAACAGTGGAAAGTGCTACTGAGTGTTTCTTTTTTGTATGACCAAGAAACTAATGAATCTCCTTAAAAATGACAAGTTTCAGATGAAATTTTTTCTATCCATTCTACATCCACCAAATCCAACATCCAAAAATCTTTTTAAAACAAAATCATTTCTAGAAGTATAAAAGAGTCCTAAATCCATGGTTCACTTTAAGTGGAAAAAAATTATTTTTACTGCATTTAAATGAGATTCCTTAGGATTAGATTGATATCTTGCACATAAGTATACTAAAAACATTAAGTCTAGATGAATATCTGTTAAGTATAGTAGACTTCCTATCATACATCTAAATGATGTTTGATCTACTGGTTTCCTAGCTTCATCAAGATCAAGTGAGTTTGAGGTACCAATGGGAGTGCTTATACTCTTAGTGTTGTCATATCCATACTTTTTAAGAAGATATTTAATATAATTATGTTGAGATATATAAGTTTCTTCTGGTTTTTGAGAAATTTGAAAATGTAGGAAAAATGTTAACTCTCCCATCATACTCATTTAAAACTCAGATTTCATTAGATCCGCAAAAAGAGCAGTTAAATATTTCTGAGTTGAACCAAATATAATGTCATCAACATAAATTTGAACAATAAAAACATTTTTATTATCTTTCTCTATAAAAAGGGTTGGATCAGCATTTCCTTTAATGTATTTTTTTTGTAACGAAAATCCTCTAAGTCTATCATACTAGGATCTAGGGGCTTTTTTAAGTCCATAAAAAGCTTTGGTAAGTTTGAAAACATGTTCAGGATGTTTTGTGTCTTCAAAACTAGGAGGTTGTTTTACAAAAACTTCATCTTGAACATAACCATTAAGGAAAGCACATTTAACATCCATTTGAAAAAGTTTGAAATTAAAGAATGCTGCAAAGGAAAGTAAAATGTGAATAGATTCAAGTCTAGCTAATGAAGCATAGGTTTCTTCATAGTCTATTCCTTCTTGTTGATTATAGAATTTAGGAACTAATATAGCCTTATTTATTAAGATGATTAAATTTTCATCAAACTTATTTCTGAAGACCCATTTTAATCCAATAATAGAGGTTTCCTTATGTCTTTCAACCATGGTCTAGACTTTATTCTTTTTAAATTCATTTATATCATCCTACATGGCTTTTATCCAATTAATATCACCTAAAGCTTCATCAGTGCTTTTTTGGTTCTAATTGAGAAAGGAATGATAGATGTTCTAATTCATTTCTTAAGGAACTTCTAATCATTACAAGTTGATTTACATCACCAATGATACTGTCATTTGGATGATTCTTAAGAAACAACTGATTTGGGTTTTGTAAAACCTGTTCATCAACATATGGTAGGAAATATTCTGGGGTAAATACTTCAAAAATACTTTCTTGAAAAGTTTCCTTATCAGAAGGATTTTCTATCAAGGGTTGATAATAAGTTTTTGAAAACACATCCAAAGATTTATATTGAGGTTGTTTAAAAACAAAAGGATCAGTTTTATCAAATTTAACATGTACTGTTTCTTCAACAGTATATGTATTTTTATT
The DNA here is from genome assembly GCA_963277665.1 of Viscum album. Lineage (NCBI taxonomy): Eukaryota > Viridiplantae > Streptophyta > Magnoliopsida > Santalales > Viscaceae > Viscum > Viscum album. Next base: position 293,709,484 of record OY728144.1, read on the forward strand.
AAAAACTCTATAGGCCTTAAAAGTTGTGGAGTAGCCTAAGAAAATTACTTCACCAGATTTGGGTGAAAATTTATGTAAATTATCTTTAATATTCAAAATTAATACTTTGCAACCAAATACTTTGAAGTAGGAAATTCAAGGTTTTCTACCATTCCACAATTTTTAGGGGTTTTATTAAGAAAAGGTTTAATCAAAACTCGATTTTTAGTATAACAAGCATTACTTACTACTTAACCCAAAAAATGTTTAGCTATCGAATATTCACTCAACATGGTTCTAGTTATCTATTGAAGAATTCAATTTCTTCTTTAAAAAACACCATTCTGTTGAGGATTTCTTGGTGGTGAGAAGTTATGAATAATGCCTTTTCTACTACAAAAAGTTTCAAAATCAGAATTTTGAAATTCTCCTCCATGATCACTATGAATAGTTATCAGTGGAAGATTTTTCTCATTTTTAACTTGGACTTTAAAAGTTTGATATAAGAAAAAGCTGCAGATTTCTTTTCTAGAAAATGGACCCACATAAATCTAGTGTAATCATCAACTAATACAAATACATAATATTTTCCTCCAATGCTTCTAGTTTGTGTTAGACCGAAAAGATCCATATGAACCAACTATAATACATGAGTTGTTGAGACTTCACTAATTGATTTAAAACAATATGAATTTTACTTTCCATATTGACAAGGATCACAAGAAGTTTAGCAAACACAGACACTTCTTTATAGGTAGGTAATAGATTATCTTCATCATAAGAAGATTATTCATCTGAAGATTCATAATATTTATTATCACTATAATTTTAATTCAATTATACAATAGTTATAGATTCATCATTGGGTACCTTGGCCATTCGACAATGATTTTCAATGGGTAATTTTGTAAGTAGACCGAGATTCTTCTGACCAGAAGATTCATACTCTGAGGATTCAGAAGAGTTACCACCACTGGCACTCCAGGTGTAATTAGCTTTCAATAATTTATTAGATTTATCCTTGTAGTATTTCTTTATATTAATCTCACAATTCTTTTCTTTTCTATCCTTTTTATTAAGCATAGGACAATCCGGCCTGATATGACCTTCTTATTTGCATTCATAACAAGTAACTTCTTAGACTTTCTTATCTTTTCTTTATTTCTTCTTAAATCTATAATAAAAGTCTTTCTTTCCAACTATATTATTCATCCTTTTAGAAAGATTATCTTGCTCTATAATTCCCCAACCCCAGTTACCCAAATTCAGTGCTTTATTACATAACATTGGCATGATACAAGGAATCATGTCCCAAAAGAACGATAAGTTTAGTAGCCTTGGAAGTACTAGATACATTCATAAGTTTTACATTACATCATTAAATAAAAACATCAACAACATTTTTTACCCTTTGAACACACTAATATCATTAGACTTTCCCAACAGGTTAACCATTAAATACTTCTTCACATCTTGGAAAAAATAAAACATAGAAAGGGGTGAGCTCAAATGCTCAGAAAGGATAACAATATAGCACACACTTTCATAAATAAGCATAAAAATTTAAGGCAATGTACAAGACTAAAACAAAAGACTTTTAAACTTAAACTTAAGCATAATATGGAAAAAATAATATCATGTAATTCCATTTACTTATTTACATGGATATTCTACTAGTAAAATAATCACATGCTATATCAACATCCACTTTCATAATGATGGAATGCATAATGCCAGATTTCATAACCACATAGTCAACGCCTTGTGCCAAGACTAAAAACAAGATTTTTTCAAGGTATTGTGCCAAGACACTAGTTTGTCTCATGAGACCTACCGACACATCTAGGATCTACAACGGGCTCTACCCGTCACTTACTAAGTCCAATGTATTCCTCATATGAAAAGGTTTAAACATAACATAACCATTCATATTAAAAATAGGATACGAAATGTCAATACTTTATCCATAAACCATTAATGGTGTAAAAATAACACATCCAGCATCCAAAAAATCACAAAACCTTCAAAACAATATGGATTTTTTTTATCATAATAAATTAACTACAAACAAGATTAAAATCTATCAAAGGATGTTGACATAGATGAAATCAAAACTTTTTTAGAGAAATATCTATTTCTATTTTGAAATCATTTAAAAGTTATATAATTATAAAAGAAAACATTTATTTTGAAAATATTCTTATAATATTTTATGGGAATCTTTGACGATGTTATAATGGCAGAAATTAGCCACACCCGTCATATAGGTTAGAAAAAAGACTTTCTTACCTTAATTTTGTCTAAAAGGTCATAAAGTACTTTATTTGGAAAACGACCTAAAGATTACTTTGAAAACAAAAAAGGTTAAATAAAGGTATAAATGAATTTAACCCATTGTCTAGTAAATAGTAAAAATGTTTTGAAATAAATTTTTAAGAAAACACAGATATGGATGATAAAGAGGTCCCAGTAGATACTTATGTAAAAACAACCTTGGACAATAAAGAGATTGTAAAATTAACCCTTAACTTGTACTTTTCCTTGGTCAAGGGTACTTTAACATCCTGTATAATAGTTAAATCATTGTTATTAAATTATACAAGAACCATATACTTAAATATGATATCATATATGATCTTCTAATATTGCTTTGTTAATAATATTTTAGTACTATCATCATTTTGGGTGTTAGCTGATTCATTTTTCTTTATATGCGTGGTTACGTAAGCCATTTTTGTTATGAATAGGATGTATTTGATTCATATACAGAATTATATTATGTTCATAAACATTATTTTGAATCATAAAATGAATATTATTCTTGAATGATTATGATGGGGAATGATTCTTATCGCGTTTGTGGAGACAGTAATCCGTAAGTACACACGAGCGACAATATCATTTTATTAATAGTGAAATCATATGTAATTGGATGGTATATCATATATACAGAATAACTAACATGTTATATTTATTATTTATATTAGTTATACTCATTATTATACCCATCCAAATAATGAAGTGTTTGAATAAAAAACTGCACCACGACATGGAGACAGTAAGCCGTACGTACACATGTATGGTGACTTTGTCATTTGTAGGATGGATAGAATAATGAATATGGTTGTACCATATTTATAATAACATCACAATGTGTATAAGGTAATGGATTTATTATTTTTCTATGGAAACAACAAAGAAAGAGGAAGTGGAAGAAGAAAAGAACTTGAAAGAGGGTGGTGAAATTATTACCTCTACTTCGGGTGATTCCTTTTGAGTTGATCAAAAGGGATCACTAGGATGGATTTATGATCAAAGTAAGGACTCTATATTGAAGTGAGAAAAGTTGGGAGGATATTTGGTCAGGGGCTGGCCGATTGAAAAGGCTTTGGAGGTGTGAAATCAAGAGAAGGGAAAGTTCCCTTTTATAAGAGAGGTGAGGGTCACTTTAGGAGAAGCTTGAAATATTATTTTATAATAAAATAATTTTCGGTTTATAATGGTTCAAAAATGAATTATTTAAAGGATAAGGTGGGATGGGTCGAAAATCTATCAAATAATAGGTTTTAGACAGGTTTAGGTCATCATATTAACCTTATCTTTTATATTTAACTCTTAGTTAAATAGGTTGACATTTACCATGTCTCTTTGTATTTTTATATTATATGGTTAATAAACTTAATATAAGAATCCAAGAGAACTACATGTTGTTCAGTATTAATATATATAACCTTATATAAGTCCTTTGTCTGAACCTTATATTTTTAGGAATATTATATCAATTAATGTTATAGTATTTGTTTTAAAAACTCAATTATATAAATTTTGAAACTATTTAGCAGTTGATTTTTTTTGAAAGCCATAAAAAATTAATCGCTTAGAATAAAATTTATTTAACCAACCTTAACATGTCATATTAACCGATAAAATTAGTGTAATTAATCAGAAGTCTAAATTTAAATTTATTTGTATATTTATAATATCAATAATTTTAATATTTCATTAATAAGGTAATTACTGCATAACCAATATTGTTCTTACATTGCACTAAGAAAAGGTAGATCATGGCTCCTAAGGTCTTATAAATTTAGTGTGTATACATTCTCTTGCCTATGAGAAGAAAGAATAAACTCTTCCTTGGAATTGTGTCTCAAGAACTTGTCATTCCTAAAATTCACAAGGTAACCTTCATTACATAATTGACTTATTCTGATGAGGTTGTTCTTAATACCTTTAACAAATAAAACATTTGAAATCAATGTTTTTACAATAAGATCAATGTTACCAAACCGATAATTTCTCCTCGAGAATTATCTCTCTAAGTTACTTTTCCTCCTTTCATTTTGATAATCTTTTCAAAGAAGTTTTTGTTACCAGTCATATTCTAGGAACATCCACTATCCATGTACCATGTATTGTTGGTAATATCTTTATTTTCCTAAAAATAAAAGTGTTAGACTTTTGGAATCCAAACATTCTTGGATCCTGAAATTTCAGAAAGCAAAATTTTAGGTATCCACATTTTATTTAAAAATTAATCTTTATGAAAACCTAAATAATGCGTTTTATTTAAAGAATTTTTTTTCCCAATGTCCACCACAGTGAAATTTAGTACATAATGGATCACTTTGAGGAACAAAATATTTATTACTAAAAATCGGTTTAGAATTGGTATAACCAAAACCAGAACGATTTCTTATAGGTCGAATTTGAGAATACATCTTATCAAAATTTTCTTTACCGAAAGTAAAGTTTGATAAACACTACCTCAAGGAATATATTTTTGAATTTAGTTTAATAACAATGTTTTTATCCTAAAAACACTAGTTTTAGGACGATAGTCAGTCTCTAAAATATTTTTCTTAGAAATTACATTTTCAAGATCCTTAGAAAGTTTATCCTTTTCAGAATTAACTTCCTCAAGGTTTTTGGAAATACTTTTAAAATAAAAAATTTTCTTATAAAGATCTTTAGAAAGATCTGATATTTTTTTAGTTAAAATATAATTTCTATAATTTTCTTTATCAAGATTTTTCTTGAGTTTAGAATTTTCATTCTCAAGAAGTTTAGCAAACATAAATACTTCTCTATAAGTAGGTGATAGATTATCTTCATCATAAGAAGATTATTCATATGAAGATTCATAATATTTATTATCACTATAATTTCAATTCAAATATACATTAGTTATAGATTCATTATTGTGTACCTTGGCCATTCAACACTGATTTTCAGTGGGTAATTTGGAAAGTAGACCGAGATTCTTCTGACCAGAAGATTCATACTTTGAGGATTTAGAAGAGTTACCACCAATGGCACTCCAGGTGTAATTAGCTTTCTATAATTTCCTAGATTTATCCTTGTAGTATTTCTTTATATTCCTCTCAGAATTCTTTTCTTTTATATCCTTTTTCTTAAGCATAGGACAATCTGGCCTGATATGCCCTGCTCTTTTGCATTAATAACAAGTAACTTCTGAGTCTTTCTTATCTTTTCTTTATTTCTTCTTAAATATATACTGAAAGTCTTTATTTACAACTATATTATTCATACTTATAGAAATATTCACTTTCTCTATAATTCCCCAACCCCAGTTACCCAGATTTGAAGCTTTATTACATAACATTGGCATGATACAAGGAATCATGTCCCAAAAGACCGATCAGTTTAGTAGACTTGGAAGTACTGGATACATTCATAAGTTTTACATTACATCATAAAATAAAAATATCAACAAAATTTTTTACCCTTTGAACACACTAATATCCTTATACTATCCCTATAGGTTAAGCATTAAATAATTATTCACATCTTGGGAAAAATAGAACATAGAAAGGGGTGAGCTCAAATGCTTAGAAAGGATAACAATATAGTAGAAACTTTAATAAATAAGCATAAAAATTTAAGGAAATGTACAAGACTAAAACAAAAGCCTTTTAAACTTAAACTTCAGAATAATATGGAAAAATAAAAATCATGTAATTCCATTTACTTATTTACATGGATATTCTACTAGTCAAATAATCACATGCTATATCAATAGCCAATTTCATAATGATGGAATGCATAATGACAGACTTCATAACCACATAGTCAAGGCCTTGTTCCAAGACTAAAAACAAGATATTTTCAAGGCCTTGTTCCAAGAAACTAGTTTGTCTCATGAGACCTATCGATGCATTGAGGAGCTATAGCTGGCTCTACCCGTCACTTACTAAGTCCAATGCATTCCTCATATGAAAAGGTTCAAACATAACATAAACATTCATATTAAAACTAGCATACGAAATGTCAATACTTTATCCATAGACCATGAATGGTGTAAAAATAACACATCCACAATCCAAAAAATCACAAAACCTTCAATATAATATGGAAGTTTTGTATCATAATAAATTAACTTCAAACAACCTTAAAATCTATCAAAGGATGTTGACATAGATGAAATCAAAACTTTTTTAAAGAAATATCTATTTATATTTTGAAATCATTTAGAAGTTATATAAGTTTAAAAGAAAAATTTTATTTTGAAAATATTCTTATAATATTTTATGGGAAGCTTCAATGATGTTATAATGGAAGAAAATAGCCACACTCACCGTATAAGTTAAAAAAAGACTTTCTTACCTTAATTTTGTCTAAAAGGTCATAAAGTACCTTGTTTGGAAAACGACAGAAGGATTCATTTGAAAACAAAAAAGGTAAAATAAGGGTATAAATGAATTTAACCCATTTTATAGTAAATAGTAAAAACTTTTTGAAATAAATTTTTAAGAAAACACATATATGGATGATAAAGAGGTCCTAGTAGATACTTACATAAAAACAACCTCGGAAAACAAAGAGATTGTAAAATTAACCCTTAACTTTTACTTTTCCTTGGTCAAGGGTACTTTAAAATCCTGTATAATAGTTAAATCATTGTTATTAAATTATACAAGAACCATATACTTAAATATGATATCATATAGGATCTTCTAATATTTCATTGTTAATAATATTTTAGTACTATCATCATTTTGGGTGTTAACTGATTCATTTTACTTTATATGCGTGGTTACGTAAGCCATTTTTGTTATGAATAGGATTTATTTGATTCATATACATAATTATATTATGTTCATAAACATTATTTTGAATCATAAAATAAAAATTATTCTTGAATGATTATGATGGGGAATGATTCTCATCGCGTTTGTGGAGACGGTAATCTGTACGTACGCACGAGCGACAATATCATTTTATTAATGGTGAAATCATATGTAATTGGATGGTATATCATATATAAAGAATAACTAACATGTTATATTTATTATTTATATTATTTATACTCATTATTATACCCATCCAAATAATGAAGTGTTTGAATAACAAACTGCACCACGACATGGAGACGGTAAGCCGTTCGTACGCATGTATGGTGACTTCGTCATTTGTAGGATGGATAGAATAATGAATATGGTTGTACCATATTTATAATAACATCACAATGTGTATAAGGTAATGGATTTATTATTTTTCTATGGAAACAACAAAGAAAGAGGAAGTGGAAGAAGAAAAGAACTTGAAAGAGGGTGGTGAAATTATTACCTCTACTTCGGGTGATTCCTTTTGAGTTGATCAAAAGGGATCATCAGGATGGATTTATGATCTAAGTAAGGCCTCTATATTGAAGTGAGAAAAGTTGGGAGGATATTTGGTCAGGGTTTGGCTGAGTCAAAAGTCTTTTGAGGTGTGAACTCAAGATAAGGGAAAGTTCCCTTTTATAAGAGAGGTGAGGGTCACTTTAAGAGAATCTTGAAATATTATTTTATAATAAAATAATTTTCGGTTTCTAATGGTTCTGAAATGAATTATTTAAAGGATAAGATATATATGGTTCAAAAAACTCTCAACTAATAGGTTTTAGACAGGTTTAGGTCATCATATTAACCTTATCTTTTAGATTTAACTCTTAGTTAAATAGGATGACATTTACCATGTCTCTTTGTATTTTTATATTATATGGTTAATAAACTTAATATAAGAATCCAAGAGAACTCCATGTGGTTCATTATTAATATATATAACCTTATATAAGTCCTTTTTTCTGAACCTTATATTTTTAGGAATATTATATCAATTAATGTTATAGTATTTGTTTTTAAAACTCAATTATATAAATTTTGACACTATTTTGCAGTTGATGTTTTTGAAAGCCATAAAAAATTTATCGCTTCGAATAAAATTTATTTAACCAACCTTAACATGTTATATTATACTATAAAATTAGTTTAGTTAATCAAAAGTATAAATTTAAATTTATTTGGATATTTATAATATCAATAATTTTAATATTTCATTAATAAGGTAATTACTGTATCATCATTGTGTCATAAATAAATTAAATTATTTAATGTATAAAAATTATAAATAAAATAAAACTATGTAGGAAATATTTTTATATTTCTAATTAATATTTATAGTCGAATTTATATTGTGTTTAACCCTATATTAAAAATGGTTTTTTTATTAAACTTTGAATTTAACTCTTTTAACTCATCTTTAAATTAAATAATAATAAATGTCCTAATCCAATCCAAGTGGACCAAAGAGGATAATATTTTATTCCTAACTTTGTTTTTTGTCTAATTATACTTATGCAATATAATTAGGACATGTGTTAGGGTAATTATGATTTAATTTGTACCCTTAATTTCCTTATTTACTTTTAACCGTGGTAAATAAAAGTCAAAAGCTACTATTCACCAAAAGATATTTTTGTCTTATTGAACCAAATTTTACTTACTAATATTAACCTTGTCTCTTGTATTTTTTAAATTTATCTCACATAAGCGGTAAAATTATGTTTTATTCAAATTTGAAAATGCTCCAAGGAGGTGGGTAAAAGACGGTAAAAAGTTCAATAAAATTTTTATATATTTAAACTTATTATAAAATGACTCCAATGAATTAAATTTAATGTATATAGGTATTACAAATCTATTTTTACCTAAAATAAATTTAAATTAAACAATTAGTTTTTTAAATAAAAAGTCGTGTTTAACTAATAACGCATTGTTTTTCACTATTCATCAAAAAATGAACATTTTCAAAAAATTACAAAAAATTCACCCTAAGATAATTTCAACATTATGAATTCAAAAATGAAGTCCATTTTGAAAAATAAAATTTATAAAATTTCAAAAATTGGGTATTAATATTCATAATGGCTAGTTTGATTGGTCGTAGTGTGTTAGAATCTGGATGTTGCGTACAATTCCAACAATTGCATTATTCAAAGGAAAACGTACCATGGAAGATTGGGGTGTTAAATTCTTCCCTCCTTAAAATAATTTCATCATCAAAATTTCTAGAATACTACTGCACAAAAAGATTTGGGTGGTTTTTCATCATAAATTCATCTGGTTCCCACGTTGGCTCTTCCATCTTATGGTTTCTCCATAGATCTTTTACCGTATGAGTCATCCAGTTTCTCATCACTTATTCTCTTGTATCAAGAATTTTGATAGGCTCTTCACATCAACAGTGATATGTGGAACACATCATGAACTTTTGAGAGGTTTGGAGTCATTGCCAAACGATAAACTACAACTCCAATTTGTTCTAAAATTTCAAAAGGTTTGATGTACCTGAGACTCAATTTACCCTTCTTACCAAAACATATTGCACCCTTCCATGGAGATACCTTCAAGAAAATATGATCTCCTACCAGAAATTACAAATCCTTCCTTCGGTTATTGGCATAGCTATTCTTCCTACATTGAGATGCTTTGATATGGGTTTGGATAACCATCAGCTTTTCCATTATTTCCTCAACAAGTTCTGGGCCTACGTGTTTTCTTTCACCAACATCATCCCAAAAAGTTGGTGTACGACATCTCTTTCCATATAACGCTTTATATGGTGCCATATGAATACTTGAATATAATCTATTGTTATAGGAAAATTCTACAAGAGGTAAATATTGATCCCACATACCCTAAAAGTTAGGTGATCAAGATCTCAACATGTCTTCTATAGTTTGAATAGTCCGTTATGATTGTCCATCAGTTTGAGGGTGGTAGGCAGTGCTCAAACAAAGTTTAGTATCCAGGGATTTATGAATACTTTTCCAGAATGTTGATGTAAAATAGGGATCATGATCAGAAACAATCGATAGTGTTACTCCATGAAGTCTTAAAACTTCATTAACATATAGTATTACTAAAAATTCAAGTGGTAAATCTTCTCTTATATCAAGAATATGTGATGACTTGGTAAGACGATCAACAATGACCCATATTGCATCATTCCTTCTAGGAGTCTTTGGTAGCCCCATGACAAATTCCATCGTAATATCATCCCATTTCCACTCAGGTATAGGAAGAGGTTGCATGGCTCTTCTAGGATGTTTCCTTCCAGCTTTCACTTGTTGACAAACCATACACCTCTACACAAAATCAGAAATCTCTCTCTTTATGTTGTCCCCAAAAAAATCTCTTTCAAATCTATATACATATTAGTGCTTCGAGGGTGTATAGAGAAATTGGAGCTATGAGAATCATCTAACAATTCCATTTTTAGATCAGGTATATCGGGAACACAAAGCCTCTTTCCAAATTTCAAAATCCCATCTTCATATATTAGGTCGATCAATCTCCCATCATTCATAGCTTTAATTTTCTTTTTAAACTTCTCATCATCAGTCTGAGAACTTTTTATCCTTTCTAGTAAAGATGGTTTGACAACCATTTGAAAAATTATTTATGTTTCACCTTCCATGGTTACTCCCAAATCCATATTTACTAGATCCATGTATATAGGTTCATTTTCAACTCTCATCTTGTTAAAAACTCCATGACCCTTTCTAATCAAAGCATCTTCCACCTTATTTTCCTTCCCCAAGTGGTAGTGTATAGTGAAAACCTAATCCTTGAGTATTTCAAGCCATCGTCTTTCTCTCATGTTGCTTTATTTCTGTGAGAAAATATACTTCAAACTCTTGGGATCAGTATAAATCTCACATTTTTCCCCATAGATATTGTGTCTCGATATTTTCCGAGCAAATATTACACCTGCTAACTCAAGATCACGAGTGTGATAGTTTTGTTCATGAACTTTTAGCTATCGTGATATATAGAAAATAACTCTATTATTCTGCATAAGGAAACAACCAAGTCCTTTCTTTGAAGCATCACTATAAATAACAAACCCATCATTCCCTGATGGTAGATTCAAGATAGAAGAATTGACTAATCTTATCTTCATTTCTTCAAAAAATTCTTCCCACTCTTTTGTCCAAACAAATTTTACCTCTTTACGTGTGATCTTGGTTAATGGGTTATCCAACTGGGAAAAATTCTTGATGAAACGCCAATAATAACCTGCTAAATGAATAAAACTACGTACCATAGTTATACTCGTCAGGGCTATCCATTCTTGGATTGCCTTGGTCTTTTAAGCATCAACATAGATTCTATCCTTAAAGACAATATGGCCAAGAAACGAAATATCTTGAAGCCAAAATTCACTTTTTCTAAACTTCCCATATAATTCATTTCTTCTAAGAGTCCTTAGGATAATGCACAAGTGATTTTCATGATCTTCGTAGCTTTTGGAGTATACCAAGATATCATCAATAAATACCACTACAAAGTCATCAAGATATTCCTTGAAAACTTTGTTCATTAGATCCATGAAAACAGAGGGTGTATTAGTCAATCTAAAAGGCATTACTGTAAACTCATAATTCCTGTACTCGGTTCGAAATGCGGTTTTCATAATGTTTTCCTTTTTCACACACAAATGGTGATATCCAGATCGAAGGTCAATCTTTGAAAAATATCGAGCTCCATGAAGTTGATTAAATAAATCATCAATGCGAGGTAGGGGATACTTGTTCTTTACTATTATAGCATTTATCTCCCTGTAGTCAATGCACAACCTCATAAATCCATCTTTATTATTAACAAAAAGAAAAGGGGATACCCAGAGAGAAACACTAGGGTGAATAAATCCATTATTACTCAATTCCTCTAGTTGTTTCTTTAGTTACACTAATTCCACTGTGGCCATTCTATAAGGGGTCTTCGATATGGGCCTTGAAACAGGAATTAAATCAATGGAAAACTCAATTTATCATTCTGGAGGTTGTCCAGGTAAATCCTCTAGAAACAGATAAACATATTCTTGCACAATAGGTACATCATCAATTTGAACATTCCTTTCCTCACCCATAATTATTTCATTCTATTCATCCCTATATGTATGTTACTTTACATAAGTTCCTAAGGCTATAGTGTCCAAACCTTCTATTACATAACCAATATTGATCTTACATTGCACTAAGACAAGGTATATCATGGCTACTAAGGTCTTATAAATTTAGTGTGTATACATTCTCTTGCCTATGAGAAGAAAGAATGAACTCTTCCTTGTAATTGGGTACTAAGAACTTGTCATTCCTAAAATTCACAAGGTAACCTTCATTACATAATTGACTTATTCTGATGAGGTTGTTCTTAAGACTTTTAACAAATAAAACATTTGAAATCAATGTTTCTACAAGAAGATCAATGTTACCTATACCGATAATTTCGCCTCGAGCATTATCTTCGAAAGTTACTTTTCCTCCTTTCATCTTGATAATCTTTTCAAAGAAATTTTTGTTACCAGTCATATTCCAGGAACATCTACTATCCATGTACCATTTATTTTTGGTACTATCTTTATTTTCCTGAAAATAAAAGTGTTAGACTTTTGGAATCCAAACATTCTTGGATCCAGAAATTTCAGAAAGCAAAATTTGAGGTATCCACATTTTATTAAAAAATTAAGCTTTATGAACACCTAAAGACTGAGTTTTATTTAAAGAATTTTTTCCCAATGTCCACCACACTAACATTTAGTACATAATGGAGCACTTTGAGAAACAAAATAGTTATTACTAAAAACCAGTTTAGAATTGGTATAACCAAAACCAGAATGATTTCTTATAGGTCAAATTTGAGAATACATCTTATCAAAAATTTCGTTACTGGAAGTAAAGTTTGATAAACACTTCCTCAAGGAAAATATTTTTTAATTTAGTTTAATAACCATGTTTTTATACTAAAAACACTAGTTTTAGGACTAGAGTTAGTCTCTAAAATATTTTTCTTAGAAATTACATTTTCAAGATCCTTAGAAAGTTTATCCTTCTCAGAATTAACTTCTTCAAGGTTTTTGGAAATACTTTTAAAATAAAAAATTTTCTTATCAAGATCTTTAGAAAGATCTGATACTTTATTAGTTAAAATATAATTTCTATAATTTATTTATCAAGCTTTTTCTTGAGTTTATAATTTTCATTCTCAAGAAGTTTAGCAAACATAGATACTTCTTTATAAGTAGGTAATAGATTATCTTCATCATAAGAAGATTATTCATCTGAAGATTCATAATATTTATTATCACTATAATTTGAATTCAAATATACATTAGTTATAGATTCATCATTGTGTACCTTGTCCATTCGATAATGATTTTCAGTGGGTAATTTGGCAAGTAGACCGAGATTCTTCTCACTAGAAGATTCATACTCTGAGGATTCAGAAGAGTCACCACCACTGACACTCCAGGTGTAATTAGCTTTCTATAATTTCTTATATTTATCCTTGTAGTATTTATTTATATTCCTCTCAGAATTATTTTCTTTTCTATCCTTTTTCTTAAGCATAGGACAATCCGGCCTGATATTCCCTTCTCTTTTGCATTCATAACAAGTAACTTCTAAGTCTTTCTTATCTTTTCTTTATTTCTTCTTAAATCTATACTAAAAGTATTTATTTCCAACTATATTATTCATCCTTTTATAAAGATTAGATTTCTATGTAATTCCCCAACCACAGTTACCCAGAGTCGGTTCTTTATTACATAACATTGGAATGATACAAGGAATCATGTCCCAAAAGACCTATCAGTTTAGTATCCTTGGAAGTAATGGATACATTCATAATTTTTACATTTTATCATGAAATAAAAACAGCAACAACATTTTATACCCTTTTAACACACTAATATCCTTAGACTATCCCTACAGGTTAACCATTAAATAATTCTTCACATCTTGGGAAAAAATAAAACCTAGAAAGGGGTGAGCTCAAATTCTTAGAAAGGATAACAATATAGCACAAACTTTCATAAATTAGCATAAAAATTTAAGGCAATGTACAAGACTAAAACAAAATCCTTTTAAACTTAAACTTCAACATAATATGGAAAAAATAAAATCATGTAATTCCATTTACTTATTTACATGGATATTCTACTAGTCGAATAATCACATGCTATATCAATAGCCACTTTCATAATGATGGAATGCATAATGCCAGACATCATAACCACATTTTCAAGGCCTTGTTCCAAGACTAAAAACAAGATTTTTTCAAGTCATTGTTCCAAGACACTAGTTTATCTCATGAGACCTATCGATGTATCGAGGAGCTACAGTGGGCTCTACCCGTCTCTTACTAAGTCCAATACATTCCTCATATTAAATGGTTTAAACATAACATAAACATTCATATTAAAACTAGCATATGAAATTTCAATAATTAATCCATAAACCATGAATGGTGTAAAAATTAGACATCCACAATAAAAAAAATCACAAAAACTTCAATACAATATGGAAGTTTTGTATCATAATAAATTAACTTCAAACAAGCTTAAAATCTATCAAAGGATGTTGACATAGATGAAATCAAAACTTTTTTAGAGAAATATCTATTTCTATTTTGACAAAATTTAAAAGTTATATAATTATAAAAGAAAACATTTATTTTGAAAATATTCTTATAATATTTTATGGGAAGCTTCAACAATGTTATAATGGTAGAAAATATCCGCACCCGCCGTATATGTTAAAAAAAGACTTTCTTACCTTAATTTTGTCTAAAAGGTCATAAAGTACCTTGTTTGGAAAACAAAGGAAAGATTACTTTGAAAACAAAAAAGGTCAAATAAGGATATAAATTAATTTAACCCATTGTCTAGTAAATAGTAAAAATGTTTTGAAATAAATTTTTAAGAAAACACAGATATGGATGATAAAGAGGTCCCAGTAGATACTTACGTAAAAACAGCCTCAGACAATAAAGATATTTTTAAATTAACCCTTAACTTGTAATTTTCCTTGGTCAAGGGTACTTTAACCTCCTGTATAATAGTTAAATAATTGTTATTAAATTAAAAAAGAACCATATACTTAAATATGATATCATATATGATCTTTTAATATTGCTTTGTTAATAATATTTTAGTACTATCATCATTTTGGGTGTTAACTGATTCATTTTCCTTTATATGCGTGGTTACGTAAGACATTTTTATTATGAATAGGATGTATCTGATTCATATAAAGAAATATATTATGTTCATAAACATGATTTTGAATCATAAAATGAAAATTATTCTTGAATGATTATGATGGGGAATGATTCTCATCGCGTTTGTGGAGACGGTAATTCGTACATACGCACGAGCGACAATATCATTTTATTAATGGTGAAATTAAATTTAATTGGATGGTATATCATATATAAAGAATAAATAAAATGTTATATTTATTATTTATATTAGTTATACTCATTATTATACCCATCCAAATAATGAAGTGTTTGAATAACAAACTGCACCATGACATGGAGACGGTAAGCCGTACGTACGCATGTATGGTGACTTTGTCATTTGTAGGATAGATAGAATAATGAATATGGTTGTACCATATTTATAATAACATAACAATGTGCATAAGGTAATGGATTTATTATTTTTATATGGAAACAACAAAGAAAGAGGAAGTGGAAGAAGAAAATAACTTGAAAGAGGGTGGTGAAATTATTACCTCTACTTTGGGTGATTCATTTTGAGTTGATCAAAAGGGATCATTAGGTTGGCTTTATGATCAAAGTAAGGCCTCTATATTAAAGTGAGAAAAGTTGGGAGGATATTTGGTCAGTGGTTGGCTGAGTCAAAAGGATTTGGAGGTGTGAAATCAAGAGAAGGGAAAGTTCCCTTTTATAAGAGAGGTGAGGGTCACTTTAGGAGAAGCTTGAAATATTATTTTATAATAAAATAATTTTCGGTTTCCAATGGTTCCGAAATGAATTATTTAAAGGATAAGGTGGGGATGGGTCGAAAACCTCTTAACTAATAGGTTTTAGACAGGTTTATGTCATCATATTCACCTTATCTTTTAGATTTAACTCTTAGTTAAATAGGTTGACATTTACCATGTCTCATTGTATTTTTAGATTATATGGTTAATAAACTTAACATAAGAAGCCCAGAGAACTCCATGTGGTTCATTATTAATATACATAACCTTATATAATTCCTTTTTCTGATCCTTATATTTTTATGAATATTATATCAATTAATGTTATAGTATTTGTTTTAAAAACTCAATTATCTAAATTTTGACACTATTTAGCAGTTGATTTTTTTTGAAAGCCATAAAAAATTTATCGCTTAGAATAAAATTTATTTAACCAACCTTAACATGTCATATTAACCTATCAAATTATTGTAATTAATCATAAGTCTTAATTTAAATTTATTTGGATATTTATAATATCAATAATTTTAATATTTCATTAATAAGGTAATTACTACATCATCATTGTGTCATAAATAAATTAAATTATTTAAGTGTAAAAATTATAATTAAAATACCACTATGTAAAAAATATTTTTATATTTCTAATTAATATTTATAGTCGAATTTATATTGCGTTTAACCCTATATTAAAAATGGTTTTGTTATTAAACTTTGAATTTAACTCTTTTAACTCTTCTTTAAATTAAATAATAATAAATGTCCTAATCTAATCCAAGTGGACCAAAGAGGATAATATTTTATTCCTAAGGTTGTTTTTGGTCGAATTATTCTTATCCAATATAATTTGGACATGTGTTAGGGTAATTATGATATCATTTGTACCCTTAATTTCATTATCTACTTCTAACCGTGGTAAATAAAAGTCAAAAGTTACTATTCACCAAAAAATATTTTCTTATTATTTAACCACATTTTACTTACTGATATGAACCTGTTCTCTTAGATTTTTGAAATTCACCTCACATAAGCGGTAAAATTATGTTTTATGAAAATTTGCAAATGCTCCAAGGAGGTGGGTAAAAGACGGTAAAAAGTTCAATAAATATTTTATATATTTAAACTTATTATAAAATGACTCCAATGAATTAAATTGAATATATATAGGTATTACATATCTATTTTGACCTAAAATAAATTTAAATTAAATAATTAGTTATTTAAATAAAAAGTTGTTTTTAACTAATAACGCATTATTTTTCACTATTCATCAAAAAATGAAAGTTTTCAAAAAAATACCAAAACTTCACCCTAAGATAATTTCGACATTATGAATTCAAATATGAAGTCCATTTTGAAGAATAAAATTTATAAAATTTCAAAAATTAGGTATTAATATTCATAATGGCTAGTTTGATTGGTCGTAGTGTGTTTGAATCTCGATGTTGCGTACAATTCAAGTTATTGCATTATTCAAAGGAAAACATACCATGGAAGATTGGGGTGTTAAATTCTTCCCTCCTTCAAATAATTTCATCCTCAAAATTTCTAGAATACTACTGAACAAAAAGATTCGGGTGGTTCTTCATCATAAGTTCCTCTAGTTCCCATGTTGCCTCTTCCATCTTATGGTTTCTCCATAGAACTTTTACCATAGGAGTCATCCGGTTTCTCATCACTTATTCTCTTGTATCAAGAATTTTGATAGGCTCTTCACATCAATAGTGATACTTGGACACATCATAAACTTTTGAGAGACTTGGAGTCATGGCCAAATGATAAACTACAACTCCAATTTGTTCTAAAATTTCAAAAGGTTTGATATACCTGAGACTTAATTTACCCTTATTACCGAAACATATATCACCCTTCCATGAAGATACCTTAAAAAAACATTATCTCCTACCTGAAATTACAAATCCTTACTTCAGTTATTGGCATATCTATTCTGCCTACTTTGAGATGCTTTGATATGGGTTTGGATAACCTTCACCTTTTCCATTGTTTCCTCAACAAGTTCTGGGCCTACGAGTTTTGTTTCACCAACATCATCCCAACAAGTTGGTGTGCGACATCTATATCCATATAATGCTTCATATGGTGCCATCTGAATACTTGAATAGAATCTATTATTATAGGAAAATTCTACCAGAGGTAAATATTGATCTCACATACCATGAATGTTAGGTGAGAAAGATCTCAACATGTCTTCTATGGTTTGAATAGTATGTTATGATTGTCCATCAGTTTGAGGGTGGTAGGCAGTGCTCAAACAAAGCTTAGTATCTAGGGATTTCTGAATACTTTTCCAGAATGTTGATGTAAAATGGGGATCATGATCAGAAACAATCGATAGGGTTACTCCATGAAGTCTTACAACTTCATTAATATATAGTATTACTAAAAATTCAAGTAGTAAATCTTCTCTTATAGCAAGAAAATGTGCTGACTTGGTAAGACGATCAACAATTACCCATATTGCATCATTCCTTCTAGGAGTCTTTGGTAGCCCCATGACAAAGTCCATCGTAATATCATCCCATTTACACTCAGGTATAGGAAGAGGTTGCATGGATCTTCTAGGATGTTTCCATTCGACTTTCACTTATTGAAAAACTATACAACTCAACACAAAATCAGCAATCTCACTCTTTATGTTGTCCCACCAAAAATTTTCTTTCAAATCTCTATACATATTAGTGCTTCCAGGGTGTATAGAGAAATTGGAGCTATGAGAATCATCTAACAATTCCCTTTTCAGATCAGATATATCGAGAACACAAACTCTTTTTCCAAATTTCAAAATCCCATCTTCATATATGAGGTCGATCAATCTCCCATCATTCATAGCTTTAATTTTCTTCTTAAACTTCTCATAATTAGCCTGAGAACTTCTTATCCTTTCTAGTAAAGATGGTTTGACAACCATTTGAAAAATTATTTATGTTTCACCTTCCATGGTTATTCCCATATCCATCCTTACTAGATCCATGTATATAGGATCCTTTTCGACTCTCATCTTGTTAAAAACTCCATGACCCTTTCTACTCAAAGCATCTTCCACCTTATTTTCCTTCCCCAGGTGGTAGTGTATAGTGAAAACCTAATCCTTGAGTATTTTAATCCATCGCCTTTGCCTCATGTTGAGTTCTTTATGTGATAAAATATACTTAAAACTCTTGTGATTAGTATAAATCTCACATTTTTCTACATAGAGATAGTGTCTCCATATTTTCTGAGAAAATATTACACCTACTAACTCAAGATCATTAGTGTGATAGTTTTTTTCATGAACTTTTAGCTATCATGATACATAGAAAATAACTCTATCATTCTGCATAAGGAAACAACCAAGTCCTTTCTTTGAAGCATCAATATAAATAACAAACCCATCATTCCCTGATGGTAGAGTCAAGATAGGAGAATTGACTAATCTTATCTTCAGTTCTTCAAAACATTCTTCCCACTCTTTTTTCCAAACAAATTTAACCTCTTTACATGTGAGCTTGGTTAATGGGTTAGCCAACCGGGAAATATTCTGGACGAAACGTCAATAATAACCTACTAAACCAATAAAACTGCATACCTCAGTTATACGCGTCAGTTCTAGTTATTCTTGGACTGCCTTGGTCTTTTAAGGATCAACATAGATTCTATCCTTAAAGACAATATGGCCAAGAAACGAAATCTCTTGAAGCCAGAATTTAATTTTTCTAAACTTCCCATATAATTCATTTATTCTAAGAGTCCTTAGGATAATGCACAAGTTATTTTCATGATCTTCGTAGCTTTTGGAGTATACCAAGATATCATCAATAAATACCACTACAATGTCCTCAAGATATTCCTTGAAAACATTGTTCATTAGATCCATGAAAACAGAAGGTGCATTAGTCAATCTAAAAGGAATTACTGTAAACTTTTAATTCCCGTACTTGGTTCGAAATGCAGTTTTCATAATGTCTTCCTTCTTCACACACAAATGGTGATATCCAGATCGAAGGTCAATCTTTGAAAAATATCGAGCTCCATGTAGTTGATTAAATAAATCATCAATACAAGTTAGGGGATACTTTTTCTTTATTATTATAGCATTTATCTCCCTGTAGTCAATGCACAACCTCATAAATCCATATTTCTTCTTAACAAAAAGAAAAGGGGATACCCATAGAGAAACACTAGGGTGAATAAATCCATTACTACTCAATTCCTTTAGTTGTTTTTTTAGTTCCACTAATTCCACCATAGCCATTCTATAAGGGGTCTTCAATATGGGCCTTGAACCAGGAATTAAATCAATGGAAAACTCAATTTCTCATTCTGGAGGTTGTCCAGGTAAATCCTCTGGAAACACATCAACATATTCTTGCACAATAGGTACATCCTCTATTTGAACATTCCTTTCATCACCCATAGTTATTTCATTCTATTCATCCTTATATGTATGTTACTTTACATAAGTTCCTTAGGTTATAGTGTCCTAACCTACTATTCCATAACCAATATTGATCTTACATTTCACTAAGACAAGGTATATCATGTATCCTAAGGTCTTAAAAATTTAGTGTGTATACATTCTCTTTCCTATGAGAATAAAGAATAAAATCTTCCTTGGAATTGTGTACTAAGAACTTTTCATTCCTAAAATTCACAAGGTAGCCTTAATTACATAATTGACTTATTCTGATGAGGTTGTTCTTAAGACCTTTAACAAATAAAACATTTGAGATCAAAGTTTTTACAAGAAGATCAATGTTACCTATACCAATAATTTCTCCTCGAGCATTATCACCGAAAGTTACTTTTTATCCTTTCATCTTGATAATATTTTCAAAGAAGTTTTTTTTACCAGTCACATTACAGGAATATAACGACCCATAATTTACATACATTTTTATTACTTCAGAATTGAAGCACACTTATTACAACATATAACAAAACCAGGAAAGGACCGTATAGTTATAGAGTCTTTAGAAACTGGGAAACATAAACAACTGGTTCATAAATCATCTACTTTGCCTCCCATTTATTTCATCATATCGAGAGTCCCTTTTTGGAATATCCTACTTAATAACCTTCTTCCCGACCTGGGGAAATAAAACATACAAAAGGGTGAGCTCAA
The DNA here is from genome assembly GCA_963277665.1 of Viscum album. Lineage (NCBI taxonomy): Eukaryota > Viridiplantae > Streptophyta > Magnoliopsida > Santalales > Viscaceae > Viscum > Viscum album. Next base: position 293,730,666 of record OY728144.1, read on the forward strand.
ATGCTCAGTAAGGGTAAACAAAAGAAATATCAATCACATCATATACATAAGAACATAACTTTTGGAAATCTTAACCTGCAAAAGAAATCATAATTTCATAACATGGGATAAATAATAATAGTGAAATGTAATCCCAATAATCATAACTTAAAACATTAAACTTTGTGGCATACACACATAATCATAGATAATAATTTCTTATTAGTCAAGACTCATTTCCAAGAATATCTTAGTGGAGAAAGTCCATTTCTGAACCGAGTTCACTCCTCGTTTCAGTCCTATTTCACTGAACCGGTTTAACCTACCGTTCCAGCCATGTCTATCTCATTAAATATAAAATATTTACCCAATTCATTGGAGGGAGATATAGGTCCCACCCATCTCATAATGATACCATTCTTATGTGTTCCATAAAAACCATAAATCATACATCATAGCATAACCCATGTAATAAAAATGGGATTCTTAAACATCATGCCATCATAACATAATCCATACAAGATAAAAGGACATCATAAAAATAATTCCATCATAACATAATAAAAACAATGTAAAAATAGGGATAGAAACAGAACCCTATATTATCTTAGATGGAAAATAATTTTGATAAAACACTTGAACTCCATTCTTGAGGAAAATATCCTTTCTACTTCAAAAACAATTTTCCTTTCTTAACATGTCATACAATTCTAAACTAAAAGAAGTTGATTAAAAATAAACTTGAAAACTTGTAAGGGAAGATTCTTGGAAATAATGTTTTAAAAATCCATTCATTCCGTATAAGTTAAAAAAACATTCTTCTTGTACTTTTGTCGGAAAAGTCAAAGAGTACCTCGTACGAAAAACGACAAAAGATTCCTTTCATATCATTTACTAAAAATTCACTGAAGGGTAAAATTGGATTTAAACAATTGTAGGTGGATAGAAATAATATTACATATTGAGGAAACATGGATGTGGATGATAAAACACACCCCAGTAAATACCAAAGTATAAACAATCTCGAATAAAAATGAGATTGTGATATTTTCCCTTACCTTAGGTCCGATTTACTTCGTAAGTGTCTGAACCTCCTGTATAATGATTTAAATAATGTTATTGACTTATTCCAGAATCATACTTATTTTTATGATATCATATATGTTCATATTCTTAGCTTCTTATTAGTAATATTTCATTACTACTTGTTATTCGGGTGTTTATTACTTTTTGTTCTTATGCGTGTTTTGTCGAATAAATTCTTATTTTTATTTTTAGGTTATAGATACCTCATTTCCAGAATGGTATTAGTGTAATATATATCATATTTATTCACTCAATTCATTTATGTAATCGTTATGCAATGAAAATCATGTAGAATGAGTCACATCACATCATGGAGACGGTATTCCGTACGTACGCACGAGCGATGATATCGTTCCCATGTTCATGGAATTGTATTGGAGTGTATGTATACTATTTCAGAATCAATATCACTTTACAATAGTCATATATAGTGATTATTTACACCATTATACCCATCAAAGTAAGGTGGTGGTGTAAAATAGATTACACCACGGCGTGGAGACGGTATTCCGTACGTACGCACGCGCGGTGATTTCATTTTCCGTAGGATGGATAGATGGTGAAATAGGGTTGTTTAATACTTATAATAACATATAATTATATGAGTGATACTGATGTTATTACTTCATAATGAAACAACTAAATAAGAAGAAGTGGAAGAAGAAATAAAGTTGAAAGAATTGGTAAGGGACATTACCTCTTCTTTGAAACGCCTCTTTGAGATCTCCTTTTAGGGCACTAAAATTGGTCTTTAAAGAAGAAGAGGACCTCTAGGATGTTTCTAGGGAAGTGGAGAGGATAAATGGGCAGGGTTTGGCCAAGATTGAAGGCTCAAAGTGGTGTGAGGAAGAGGGGGAGGAGGTGCCCTTTTATAAGGGAGGAGAGGGGCACCTTTGGAATAACTAAAACTATTATTTTATTATAAAGTCAAGTTCTGTTTTAAATAGCTCCAAATTGATTTATTTAGAATCTAAGGTGGGTATGGGTCGAAATCCTCTCATCCAATATAATTTAGACAAGTTTAGGTTCCTATTTTAACCTTATCATTTAGATTTAACATTAAGTTAAATAATTTTACTTTTACCGTGTCTTCTCGCGTTCTTATAATATAAGGTTAATAAACTTACTATAACAAGCCAAACGAACCCCAAGTAGTTTATTATTAATATATATAACCTTATCTAAGTCATTTTGACGAACCTTAGATTTTTAGTAATAAAATAACAATTAATAATATAATATTTTTTTTAAAAACTATTTTATGTCAATTTTGACACTATTTAGTAATTGATTTTTGTGAAACTCATAACAGAATGATTAGTTAAAAAAAAGTTAATTAAATAAATAATAACATGTCATATTAACCTAAAAAATTAGTGTAATTCATAAAAAGTCTCAAATTACATTTATTTGGGTATTTATAACATCAATTATGTCAATATTTTATTAATAAGATAATTACTGCACCATCTTTGTGTCATAAATAAATTAACTAATTTAAAGTCTAAAAATTACAAATAAAATATCATTATGTAGGAAATATTTTTAGATTTATAATGAATATTTATAGTCTAATTTATCTTATGTATAACCCTATATTAAAAATGATTTTCATATTAAACATTGATTTTTAACTATTTTAACCCTTCTTTAAATAAATTAATAATAAATGTCCTAATCTAATCCAAGTGGGCCTAAATAGTCATATTTTATTCCTAAGGTTGTTTTTGGTTGAATTACACTTATCCAATAGAATTAGGACAAGTGTAAGGGTAATAATAATATCATTTTTACCCTTAATTACCCTATTTACTTTTAACCATGGTAAATAAAAGTAAAAAGTTACTATTCACCAAAAATTATTTTCATCTCATTGAACCACATTTTACTTACTGACATCAACCATGTCTCTCGGATTTTTGAAATTCCACTCACAGAAGCGGTAAAATTAAGTTTTATGAAAAATTCAATTTTTTTAACTACCACTTAGTGGTTTCACTATTCATCAAAAATTGAAAGATTTCAGAAAAATAACTAAATTTCACCCTAGTCTAATTTCGATATTCTGAATCCAAAAATAAAGTCAATTTTGGAAAATAAAATTTACAAAATTTCAAAAAAGTGGTTATTACTATTCATAATGGCTATTTTTAATAATATTTTAATAGCATATTGTTGTTTAGTGAAACTCGGTATTGCGTACGACACAAGCTATCGAGGAAGGTCACGATTGCATGTAAGGAAAGCCAAGCAAGTGAAAGATTCCTTTGATGATTTATATAACATAAAATTCTCGGGTGTTACAAGGAACATCCACTATCCATGTACCATGTATTTTTGGTACTATCTTTATTTTCCTATAAATAAAAGTGTTAGACTTTTGGAATCCAAACATTCCTGGATCGGGAAATTTTAGAAAGCAAAATTTTAGGTATCCACATTTTATTAAAAAATTATGCTTTATGAAAAACTAAAGACTGAGTTTTATTTAAAGAAACTTTTTGGCACATTGTCCACCACACTGACATTTAGTACATAATGGAGCAGTTTGAGGAACAAAATAGTTATTAGTAAAAACCGGTTTAGAATTGGTATAACCAAAACCAGAACGATTTCTTATAGGTCGAATTTGAGAATACATCTTATCAACATTTTCTTTACCGGAAGTAAAGTTTGATAAACACTTCCTCAAGGAAAATAATTTTTAATTTAGTTTAATAACCATGTTTTTATCCTAAAAAAACTAGTTTTAGGACAGGAGTTAGTCTCTAAAATATTTTTCTTAGAAATTACATTTTCAAGATCCTTAGAAAGTTTATCCTTCTCAGAATTAACTTCCTCAAAGTTTTTGGAAATACTTTTCAAATAAAAAATTTTCTTATCAATATCGTTAGAAAGATCTGATACTTTATTAGTTAAAATATAATTTCTATAATTTTCCTTATCAAGCTTTTTCTTGAGTTTGGAATTTTCATTGTCAAGAAGTTTAGCAAACATAGATACTTCTTTATAAGTAGGTAATAGATTATCTTCATCATAATAAGATTATTCATATGAAGATTCATAATATTTATTATCACTATAATTTGAATTCAAATATAAATTAGTTATAGATTCGTTATTTTTTACCTTGGCCATTCGATAATGATTTTCATTGGGTAATTTGGCAAGTAGACCGAGATTATTCTAACCAGAAGATTCATACTATGAGGATTCAAAAGAGTCACCACCACTAGCACTCTAGGTGTAATTAGGTTTCAATAATTTCATAGATTTAGCCTTGTAGTATTTATTTATATTCCTCTCATAATTATTTTCTTTTCTATCCTTTTTCTTAAGCATAGGACAATCCGGCCTGATATGCCCTGCTATTTTTCATTCATAACAAGTAAATTCTGAGTCTTTTATTTTTTCTTTCTTTCTTCTTAAATCTATACTAAATGTCTTTCTTTCCAACTATATTATTCATCCTTTTAAAAATATTAGCTTGCTCTGTAATTACCCAACCCCAGTTACCCAGAGTCGGTGCTTTATTACATAACACTGACATGATACAAGGAATCATGTCCCAAAAGACCGATCAGTTTAGTATCCTTGGAATTACTAGATACATTCATAAGTTTTACATTACATCATGAAATAAAAAAATCAACAACATTCATTACCCTTTGAACACACTAATATCCTTAGACTATCCATACAGGTTAACCATTAAATACGTCTTCACATCTTGGGAAAAATAAAACATATAAAGGGGTGAGCTCAGATGTACAGAAAAGATAACAATATAGGTGAAACTTTCATAAATAATCATAAATATTTAAGGCAATGTACAAGACTAAAACAAAATCCTTTTAAACTTAAACTTCAGCATAATATGGCAAAAATAAAATCATGTAATTCCATTTACTTATTTACATGGATATTCTACTAGTTGAATAATCACATGCTAAATCAATAACCACTTTCATAATGATGGAATTCATAATTCCAGACTTCATAACCACATAGTCAAGGCCTTGTTCCAAGACTAAAAACAAGATTTTTTCAAGGCCTTGTGCAAAGACACTAGTTTGTCTCATGAGACCTATTGATGCATCGAGGAGCTACATCGGGCTCTACCCGTCACTTACTAAGTCCAATGCATTCCTCATATGAAAAGGTTTAAACATAACATAAACATTCATATTAAAACTAGAATACGAAATATCAATACTTTTTCCATAAACCATGAATGGTGTAAAAATAACACATCCACAATCCAAAAAATCACAAAACCTTCAATACAGTATGAATGTTTTGTATCAAAATAAATTAACTTCAAACAAGCTTAAAATCTATCAAAGGATGCTGAGATAGATGAAATAAAAACTTTTTTAGATAAATATCTATTTTTATTTTGAAATCATTTAAAAGTTATATAATTTTAAAATAAAATATTTATTTTGAAAATATTCTTATAATATTTTTTGGGAAGCTTCAACGATGTTATAATGGAAGAAAATAGCCACACCTGCCGTATAAGTTAAAAAAAGACTTTCTTACCTTAATTTTGTCTAAAATGTCATAAAGTACCTTGTTTGGAAAAATACGGAATGATTCCTTTGAAAAAAAAGGTAAAATAAGGGTATAAAAGAATTTAACCCATTGTCTTGTAAATAGTAAAAATGTTTTGGAATAAATTTTTAAGAAAACACAGATATGGATGATAAAGAGGTGCCAGTAGATACTTACGTAAAAACAATCTCGGACAATAAAGAAATTGTAAAATTAACCCTTAATGTTTAATTTTCCATGGTCAAGGGTACTTTAACCTCCTGTATAATAGTTAAATAATTTTAATTAAATTATACAAGAACCATATACTTAAATATGATATCATATATGATCTTCTACCATTTCTTTGTTAATAATATTTTAGTACTATCATCATTTTGGGTGTTAAATGATTCATTTTCCATTATAAGTGTGGTTACGTAAGCCATTTTTGTTATGAATATGATGAATTTGATTCATATACAGAATTATATTATGTTTATAAATATTATTTTGAATCATAAAATGAAAATTATTCTTGAATGATTATGATGGGGAATGATTCTCATCGTGTTTGTGGAGACGATAATTCGTACGTACACACGAGTGACAATATCATTTTATTAATGGTGAAATCATATGTAATTGGATGGTATATCATATATACAGAATAAATACCATGTTATATTTATTATTTATATTAGTTATACTCATTATTATACCCATCCAAATAATGAAGTGTTTGAATAACAAACTGCACCACGACATGGAGACGGTAAGCCGTACGCACGCATGTATGGTGACTTTGTCATTTGTAGGATGGATAGAATAATGAATATGGTTGTACCATATTTATAATAACATCACAATGTGTATAAGGCAATGGATTTATTATTTTTCTATGGAAACAAAAAAGAAAGAGGAAGTTGAAGAAGAAAAGAACTTGAAAGAGGGTGGTGAAATTATTACCTCTACTTCGGGTGATTTCTTTTGAGTTGATCAAAAGGGATCATTAGGCTGGATTTTTGATCAAATTAAGGCCTCTATATTGAAGTGAGAAAATTTGGGAGGATATTTGGTCAGGGGTTGGCCAAGTCAAAAGGCTTTGGAGGTGTGAAATCAAGAGAAGGGAAAGTTCCTTTTTATAAGAGAGGTGAGGGTCACTTTAGGAGAATCTTGAAATATTATTTTATAATAAAATAATTTTCAGTTTCTAATGGTTCTAAAATGAATTATTTCAAGGATAAGGTTGGGATGGGTAGAAAAACTCTCAACTAATATGTTTTATATAGGTTTAGGTCATCATATTAACCTTATCTTTTAGATTTAACTCTTAGTTAAATAGGTTTGACATTTACTATGTCTCTTTGTATTTTTATATTATATGGTTAATAAACTTAATATAAGAAGCCAAGAGAACTCAATGTGGTTCATTATTAATATATATAACCTTATATAAGTCCTTTGTGTAAACCTTATATTTTTAGGAATATTATATCAATTAATGTTATAGTATTTGTTTTAAAAACTCAATTATATAAATTTTGACACAATTTAGCAGTTGATTTTTTTGAAAGCCATAAAAATTTATCGCTTCGAATAAAATTTATTTAACCAACCTTAACATGTCATATTAACCTATAAAATTAGTGTAATTAATAAGAAGTCTCAATTTAAATTTATTTGGATATTTATAATATCAATAATTTTAATATTTCCTTAATAAGGTAATTACTGCACCATCATTGTGTCATAAATAAATTACATTATTTAATGTCTAAAAATTATAAATATAATACCACTATGTAGGAAATTTTTTTATATTTCTAACTAATATTTATAGTCGAATTTATATTATGTTTAACCCTATATTAAAAATGGTTTTGTTATTAAACATTGAATTTAACTCTTTTAACTCTTTTTTAAATTAAAAAATAATAAATGTCCTAATCTAATCCAAGAGGAACAAAGAGGATAATATTTTATTCCTAAGGTTGTTTTTGGTCTAATTATACTTATCCAATAGAGTTAGGACATGTGTTAGGGTAATTATGATATCATTTGTACCCTTAATTTCCTTATTTACTTTTAACCGTGGTAAATAAAAGTCAAAAGATACTATTCACCATAAAATATTTTCGTCTTATTGAACCAAATTTTACTTACTGATATTAACTTTTTCTCTTGGATTTTTGAAATTTATCTCACATAATCGGTAAAATTATGGTTTATGCAAATTTGCAAATGCTCCAAGGAGGTGGGTAAAAGACGGAAAAAAGTTCAATAAATTTTTTATATATTTAAACTAATTATAAAATGACTTCAATGAATTAAATTGAATTTATATAGGAATTAAATATCTATTTTGACCTAAAATAAATTTAAATTAAATAATTAGTTATTTAAATAAAAAGTCATGTTTAACTAATAACGCATTGTTTTTCACTATACATAAAAAAATGAAGGTTTTCAAAAAAATACCAAAAATTCACCCTAAGATAATTTCGAAATTATGAATTAAAAAATGAAGTCCATTTTGAAAAATAAAATTTATAAAATTTCAAAAAGTGGGTATTAATATTCATAATGGCTAGTTTGATTGGTCATAGTGTTTTAGAATCTCGATGTTGCGTACAATTCAAGCTATTTAATTATTCAAAGGAAAACGTACCATGGAAGATTGGGGTGTTAAATTATTCCCTCCTTAAAATAATTTCATCCTCGAAATTTCTAGAATACTACTGCACAAAAATATTAGGGTGGTTCTTCATCATAAGTTCCTCTGGTTCCCACATTGCCTCTTCCATCTTATGGTTTCTCCATAAAACTTTTACCAGATGAGTCATACGGTTTCTCATAACTTATTCTCTTGTATTAATAATTTTGATAGGATCTTCACATAAACAGTGATACGTGGAACACATCATGAACTTTTAAGACACTTGGAGTCATTGCAAAATGATAAACTACAACTCTAATTTGTTCTAAAATTTCAAAAGGTTTGATGTACCTGAGACTCAATTTACCCTTCTTACAGAAACATATAGCACCCTTCCATAGGGATACCTTAAAGAAAACCTGATCTCCTACCAGAAATTACAAATCCTTCCTTTAGTTATCGGCATAGCTATTCTGCCTACTTTGAGATGCTTTGATATGGGTTTGCATAACCTTCACCTTTTCCATTGTTTCCTCAACAATTTCTGGGCCGACATGTTTTCTTTCACTAACATCATCCCAAAAAGTTGGTGTGTGACATCTCTTTCCATATAATGCTTCATATGGTGCCATCTGAATACTTGAATAGAATCTATTGTTATAGGAAAATTCTACCAGAGGTAAATATTGATCCCACATACCTTTAAAGCTAGGTGAGAAAGATCTCAACATGTCTTCTATGGTTTGAGTAGTCCGTTATGATTGTCCATCAGTTTGAGGGTGGTAGGAAGTGCTCAAACAACGTTCAGTATCCAGGGATTTCTGAATACTTTTCCATAATGTTGATGTAAAATGGGGATCATGATAAAAAACAATCGATAGGGTTACTCCATGAAGTCTTACAACTTCATTAATATATAGTCTTTCTGAAAATTCAAGTGCTAAATCTTATCTTATAGCAAGAAAATGTGCTGACTTGGTAAGACGATCAACAATGACCCATATTTCATCATTCCTTCTAGGACTCTTTGGTAGCCCAATGAAAAATTACATCGTAATATCATCCCATTTCCACTCAGGTATAGGAAGAGGTTGCATGGATCTTCTAGGATGTTTCCTTCCAGCTTTCACTTGTTGACAAACCATACACCTCAACACAAAATCAGCAATATCTCTCTTTATGTTGCCCCACCAAAAATTTTCTTTCAATTATCTATACATATTAGTGTTTTCAGGGTGTATAGAGAAATTGGAGCTATGAGAATCATCTAACAATTCCCTTTTCAGATCAGGTATATCGGGAACACAAAGTTTCTTTCCAAATTTCAAAATCCCATCTTCATATATGAGGTCGATCAATCTCCCATCATTCATAGCTTTAATTTTCTTTTTAAACTTCTCATCATCAGCCTGAGAACTTTTTATCCTTTCTAGTAAAGATGGTTTGACAACCATTTGAAAAATTATTGATGTTTCACCTTCCATGGTTATTCCCATGTCCATCTTTATTAGATCCATGTATATAGGATCCTTTTCAACTCTCATCTTGTTAAAAACTCCATGAACCTTTCTACTCAAAGCATCTTCCACCTTATTTTCCTTCCCCAGGTGGTAGTGTATAGTGAAAACCTAATCCTTGAGTATTTCAAGCCATCGTCTTTTCCTTATGTTGAGTTCTTTCTGTGAGAAAATATACTTCAAACTCTTGTGATCAGTATAAATCTCACATTTCCCCCCAAAGAGATAGTGTCTCCATATTTTCCGAGCAAATATTACACCTGCTAACTCAAGATCATGAGTGTGATAGTTTTGTTCATGAACTTTTAGATATCGTGATACATAGAAAATAACTATATCATTCTACATAAGGAAACAACCAAGTCCTTTCTTTGAAGATTCACTATAAATAACAAACCCATCATTCCCTGATGGTAGAGTCAAGATAGGAGAATTGACTAATCTTATCTTCAGTTCTTCAAAACATTTTTCCCACTCTTTTTTCCAAAGAAATTAAACCTCTTTATGTGTGAGCTTGGTTAATGGGTTATCCAACGGGGCAAAATTCTGGACGAAACATCAATAATAACCTGCTAAACCCATAAAACTGCGTACCTCCGTTATACTCGTCCGTGTTGGCCATTCATGGATTGCCTTGTCTTTTAAGGATTAAAATAGATTCTATCCTTAAAGACAATATGTCCAAGAAACGAAATCTCTTGAAGCCAAAATTCACTTTTTCTAAACTTCCCATATAATTCATTTCTTCTAAGAGTCCTTAGGATAATGCACAAGTGATTTTCATGATCTTCGTAGATTTTGGAGTATACCAAGATATCATCAATAAATACCACTACAAAGACATCAATATATTCCTTGAAAACTTTGTTCATTAGATCCATGAAAACAGGGGGTGCATTAGTCAATCTAAAAGGCATTACTGTAAACTCGTAATTCCCATACCTGGTTCGAAATGCGGTTTTCATAATGTCTTCCTTCTTCACACACAAATGGTGATATCCAGATTGAAGTTCAATATTTAAAAAATATCAAGCTCCATGAAGTTGATTAAATAAATCATCAATGCGAGGTAGGGGATACTTGTTCTTTGTTGTTATAGCATTTATCTCCCTGTAGTCAATGCACAACCTCATAAATCTATCTTTCTTATTAACAAAAAGAAAAGAGGATTCCCATAGAGAAACACTAGGGTGAATAAATCCATTACTACTCAATTCCTTTAGTTGTTTCTTTAGTTCCACTAATTCCACTATGGCCATTCTATAAGGGGTCTTCGATATGGGCCTTGAACTAGGAATTAAATCAATGGAAAACTCAATTTCTCATTCTGGAGGTTGTCTAGGTAAATCCTCTGGAAACACATCATCATATTTCTGCACAATAGGTACATCCTCTATTTGAACATTCCTTTCCTCACCCATAGTTATTTCATTCTATACATCCCTATATGTATGTTACTTTATGTAAGTTCCTAAGGTTATAGTGTCCTAACCTTCTATTCCATAACCAATATTGATCTTACATTTCACTAAGATAAGGTAGATCATGGCTCCTAAGGTCTTATAAATTTAGTGTGTATACATTCTCTTGCCTATGAGAAGAAATAATAAACTCTTACTTGGAATTGTGTACTAAGAACTTGTCATTCCTAAAATTGACAAGGTAACCTTCATTACATAATTGACTTATTCTGATGAGGTTGTTCTTAAGACCTTTAAAAAATAAAACATTTGAAATCAAAGTTTTTAGAAGAAGATCAATGTTATCAATATCGATAATTTCTCCTCGAGCATTATCTTCGAAAGTTACTTTTACTCCTTTCATCTTGATAATATTTTCAAAGAAGTTTTTGTTACTAGTCATATTCTAGGAACATCCACTATCCATGTACCATGTATTTTTGGTACTATCTTTATTTTCCTAAAAATAAAAGTGTTAGACTTTTGGAATCCAAACATTCTTGGATCCGGAAATTTCAGAAAGAAAAATTTTAGGTATCCACATTTTATTAAACAATTAAGCTTTATAAAAACCTAAAGACTGAGTTTTATTTAAAGAATTTTTTTCCCAATGTCCACCACACAGACATTTAGTACATAATGGAGCACTTTGAGGAACAAAATAGTTATTACTAAAAACTGGTTTAGAATTGGTATAACCAAAACCAGAAAGATTTCTTATAGGTCAAATTTGAGAATACATCTTATCAAAATTTTCTTTACCGGAAGTAAAGTTTGATAAACACTTCCTCAAGGAAAATATTTTTTAATTTATTTTAATAACCATGTTATTATCCTAAAAACACTAGTTTTAGGACTAGAGTTAGTCTTTAAAATATTTTTCTTAGAAATTACATTTTCAAGATCCTTAAAAGTTTATCCTTCTCGGAATGAACTTCCTCAAGGTTTTTGGAAATACTTTTGAAAAAAAACTTATCTTATCAAGATCTTTAGAAAGATATGATACTTTATTAGTTAAAATATAATTTCTATAATTTTCCTTATCAATCTTTTTCTTGAGTTTAGAATTTTCATTCTCAAGAAGTTTATCAAACATAGATACTTCTTTATAAGTAGGTAATAGATTATCTTCATCATAAGAAGATTATTCATCTGAAGATTAATAATATTTATTATCACTATAATTTGAGTTCAAATATACATTATTTATAGATTCATCATTCTGCACCTTGGCCATTCGATAATGATTTTTAATGGGTAATTTGGCAAGTAGACCGAGATTCTTCTAACCAGAAGATTCATACTCTAAGGATTCAGAAGAGTCACCACCACTGGAAATCCAGGTGTAATTATCTTTCAATAATTTCTTAGATTTAGCGTTGTAGTATTTCTTTATATTCCTCCTAGAATTCTTTTCTTTTATTTCCTTTTTCATAAGCATAGGACAATCCGGCCTGATATGACCTGCTTTTTTGCATTCATAACAAGTAACTTCTGAGTCTTTCTTATCTTTTCTTTTTTTCTTCTTAAATATACACTGAAAGACTTTCTTTCCAACTATATTATTCATCCTTTTAGAAAGATTATACTGTTCTGTAATTCCCCAACCCTAGTTTCCCAGAGTCGGTGCTTTATTACATAACATTGGCATGATACAAGGAATCATGTCCCAAAAGACCGATCAGTTTAGTAGCCTTGGAAGTTCTGGATACATTCATAAGTTTTACATTACATCATGAAATAAAAACATCAACAACATTTTTTCCCTTTGAACACACTAATATCCTTAGACTATCCCTACAGGTTGACCATTAAATACTTCTTCACATCTTGTAAAAAATAAAACATAGAAAGGGGTGAGCTCAAATGCTCAGAAAGGATAACAATATAGCAGAAACTTTCATAAATAAGCATAAACATTTTAGGCAATGTACAAGACTAAAACAAAAGACTTTTAAACATAAACTTCAGCATAATATGACAAAAATAAAATCATGTAATTCCATTTACTTATTTTCATGGATATTCTACTAGTCAAATAATCTCATGTTATATCAATAGCCACTTTCATAATGATGGAATGCATAATTCCAGATTTCATAACCACATAGTCAAGGCCTTGTGCCAAGACTAAAAACAAGATTTTTTGAAGGCATTGTGCCAAGACACTAGTTTGTCTCATGAGACCTATCGATGCATCGAGGAGCTACAACGGGCTCTACCCATCACTTACTAAGTCCAATGAATTCCTCATATGAAAAGGTTTAAACATAACATAAACATTCATATTAAAAGTAGCATATGAGATGTCAATACTTTATTCATAAACCATGAATGGTGTAAAAATAACACATCCACAATCCAAAAAATCACAAAACCTTCAATACAATATGGAAGTTTTGTATCATAATAAATTAACTTCAATCAAGCTTAAAATCTATCAAAGGATATTGACATAGATGAAATCAAAAGTTTTTTAGTAAAATATCTATTTCTATTTTGAAATCATTTAAAAGTTATATAATTATAAAAGAAAAAAATTTAGTTTGAAAATTTTCTTATAATATTTTATGGGAAGCTTCAACGATGTTATAATGGCAAAAAATAGCCTCACCCTCCGTATAAGTTAAAAAAATACTTTCTTACCTTAATTTTGTCTAAAAGGTCATGAAGTACCTTGTTTGGAAAACGACAGAAAGATTACTTTGAAAACAGAAAAGGTCAAATAAGGGTATAAATGAATTTAACCTATTTTCTAGTAAATAGTAAAAATGTTTTGAAATAATTTTTTAAGAAAACACAGATTTGGATGATAAAGAGGTCCCAGTAGATACTTACGTAAAAACAACCTCAGACAATAAAGAGATTGTAAAATTAACCCTAAAATTGTACTTTTACTTGGTCAAGGTTAATTTAACCTCCTATATAATCGTTAAATAATTGTTATTAAATTATACAAGAAACATATACTTAAATATGATATCATATATGATCTTCTAATATTGTTTTGTTAATAATATTTTAGTACTATCATCATTTTGGGTGTTAAATGATTAATTTTCCTTTATATGAGTGGTTACATAAGCCATTTTTGTTATGAATAGGATGTATTTTATTCATATACAGAATTATATTATGTTTATAAACATTATTTTGAATCATAAAATGAAAATTATTCTTGAATGATTATGATGGGGAATGATTCTCATCGTGTTTGTGGAGACGACAATCCGTACGTACGCACGAGCGACAATATCATTTTATTAATGGTGAAATCATATGTAATTAGATGGTATATCATATATACAGAATAACTAACATGTTATATTTATTATTTATATTAGTTATACTCATTATTATTCCAATCCAAATAATGAAGTGTTTGAATAACAAACTGCACCACAACATGGAGACGGTACGCCGTACGTATGCATGTGTGGTGACTTTGTCATTTGTAGGATGAATAGAATAATGAATATGGTTGTACCATATTTATAATAACATCACAATGTGTATAAGGTAATGGATTTATTATTTTTCTATGGAAACAACAAATAAAGAGGAAGTGGAAGAAGAAAAGAACTTGAAAGAGGGTGGTGAAATCATTACCTCTACTTCGGGTGATTCCTTTTGAGTTGATCAAAAGGGATCATTAGGCTGGATTTATGATAAAAATAAGGCCTATATATTGAAGTGAGAAAAGTTGGAAGGATATATTTTCAGGGTTTGGCCGAGTCAAAAGGCTTTGGAGGTGTGAAATCAAGAGAAGGGAAAGTTCCCTTTTATAAGAGAGGTGAGGGTCACTTTAGGAGAAGCTTGAAATATTATTTTATAATAAAATCATTTTCGGTTTCTAATGGTTCTGAAATGAATTATGTGAAGGATAAGGTGGGTATGGGTCAAAAACCTCTCAACTAATAGGTTTTATACAGGTTTAGGTCATCATATTAACCTTATATTTTAGATTTAACTCTTAGTTAAATAGGTTGACATTTACCATGCCTCTTTGTATTTTTATATTATATGGTTAATAAACTTAATATAAGAAGCCAAGAGAGATACATGTGGTTCATTATTTATATATATAACCTTATATAAGTCCTTTTTAGGAACCTTATATTTTTAGGAATATTATATCAATTAATGTTATAGTATTTGTTTTAAAAACTCAATTATATAAATTTTGACACTATTTAGCAGTTGATTTTTTTGAAAGCCATAAAAAATTTATCGCTTCGAATAAAATTTATTTAACCAACATTTACATGTCATATTAACCTATAAAATTAGTTTAATTAATCATAAGTTTCAATTTAAATTTATTTGGATATTTATAATATCAATAATTTTAATATTTCACTAATAAGGTAATTACTACATCATATTTGTGTCATAAATAAATTAAATTATTTAATGTCTAAAAATTAAAAATAAAATACCACTATGTAGGAAATATTTTTATATTTCTAATTAATATTTATAGTCAAATTTATATTGTGTTTAACCCTATATTAAAAATGGTTTTGTTATTAAACTTGGAATTTAACTCTTTTAAATCTTCCTTAAATTAAATAATAATAAATGTCCTAATCTAATCCAAGCAGACCAAAGAGGATAATATTTTATTCATAAGGTTGTTTTTGGTTGAATTATACTTATCCAATAGAATTAGGACATGTGTTAGGGTAATTATGATATCATTTGTACCCTTAATTTCCTTATTTACTTTTAACCGTGGTAAATAAAAATCAAAAGTTACTATTCATAAAAAAATATTTTCATCTTATTGAACCACATTTTACTTAATTATATTAACCGTGTCTCTTGGATTTTTTAAATTTAACTCACATAAGCAGTAAAATTATTTTTTATGCAAATTTGAAAATTCTCCAAAGAGGTGGGTAAAAGAAAGTAAAAAGTTCAATAAATTTTTTTATATATTTAAACTTATTATAAAATGACTCTAATGAATTAAATTGAATGAATATAGGTATTACATATCTATTTTGACCTAAAATAAATTTAAATTGAACAATTAGTTATTTAAATAGAAAGTTGTGTTTAACTAATAACGCATTGTTTTTCACTATTCATCAACAAATGAAAGTTTTCCAAAAAATACCAAAATATCACCCTAAGATAATTTCGATATTATGAAATCAAAAATGATGTCCATTTTTCAAAATAAAATTTATTAAATTTCAAAAAGTGGGTATTAATATTCATAATGGCTAGTTTGATTGGTCGTAGTGTGTTAGAATCTCGATGTTGCGTACAATTCAAGCTATTGAATTATTCAAAGGAAAACATACCATTAAGGATTGAGGTGTTAAATTCTTCTCTCCTTCAAATAATTTCATCCTCAAAATTTCTAGAATACTAATATACAAAATTATTTGGGTGGTTCTTCATCAAAAGTTCCTCTGGTTCCCACGTTGCCTCTTCCATCTTATGGTTTCTCCATAGAACTTTTACCAGATGAGTCATCCGGTTTCTCATCACTTATTCTCTTGTATCAAGAATTATGATAGGTTCTTCACATCAACAGTGATACGTGGAACACATCACGAACTTTTGAGAGACATGGAGTCATTTCCAAATGATAAACTACAACTCTAATTTGTTCTAAAATTTCAAAAGGTTTGATGTACCTGAGATTCAATTTACCCTTCTTACCGAAACATATAGCACCCTTCCATGGAGATACCTTCAAGAAAACATGATCTCCTACCTAAAATTAAAAACCCTTCCTTCGGTTATCGGCATAGCTATTCTGCCTACTTTGATATGCTTTGATATGGGTTTGGATAACCTATACCTTTTCCATTGTTTCCTCAACAACTTCTGGGCCTACGAGTTTTCTTTCACCAACATCATCCCAACAAGTTGGTGTGCGACATCTCTTTCCATATAAGTCTTCATATGGTGCCCTATGAATACTTGAATAGAATCTATTATTATAGGAAAATTCTACCATAGGTAAATATTGATCCCACATACCTTGAAAGTTAGGTGAGAAAGATATCAAAATGTCTTCTATGGTTTGAATAGTTCATTATGATTGTCCATCAGTTTGAGGGTGGTAGGTAGTGCTCACACAAAGATCAGTATCCAAGGATTTCTGAAGACTTTTCTAGAATGTTGATGTAAAACGGGGATCATGATCAGAAACAAGCGATAGGGTTACTCTATGAAGTCTTACAACTTCATTAAAATATAGTCTTACTAAAAATTAAAGTGGTAAATCTTCTCTTATAGCAAGAAAATGTGCTGACTTGGTAAGACGATCAACAATGACCCATATTGCATCATTCCTTCTAGGAGTATTTGGTAGCCCCATGAAAAATTCCATCGTAATATCATCCCATTTCCACTCTGGTATAGGAAGAGGTTGCATGGCTCTTCTAGGATGTTGCCTTTCAGCTTTCACTTGTTGACAAACCATACACCTCGACCCAAAATCAGAAATCTCTCTCTTTATGTTGGCCCACCAAAAATTTTCTTTCAAATATCTATACATATTAGTGCTTCCAGAGTGTATAGAGAAATTGGAGCTATGAGAATCATCTAACAATTCCCTTTTCAGATCAGGTATATCGGGAACACAAAGTCTATTTCCAAATTTCAAAATCCCATCTTTATATATGAGGTCGATCAATCTCCCATCATTCATAGCTTTGATTTTCTTTTTAAACTTTTCATCATCAGCCTGAGAACTTTTTATCCTTTCTAGTAAACATGGTTTAACAACCATTTGAAAAATTATTGATGTTTCACCTTCCATGGTTATTCCCATATCCATATTTACTAGATCCATGTATATAGGATCCTTTTCAACTCCCATCTTGTTAAAAACTCCATGACCCTTTCTACTCAAAGCATCTTCCACATTATTCTCCTTCCCTGGGTGGTAGTGTATAGTTCAAACCTAATCCTTGAGTATTTCAATCCATCGTCTTTGCCTCATGTTGAGTTCTTTCTGTGAGAAAATATACTTCAAACTCTTGTGATCAGTATAAATCTCACATTTTTTCCCTTAGAGATAGTGTCTCCATATTTTTGGAGCAAATATTACACCTGCTAACTCAAGATCATGAGTGTGATATTTTTGTTCATGAACTTTTAGCTATTGTGATACATAGAAAATAACTCTATCATTCTTCATAAGGAAACAACCAAGTCCTTTCTTTGAAGCATCACTATAAATAACAAACCCATCATTCCCTAATGGTAGAGTCAAGATAGGAGAATTGACTAATCTTATCTTCAGTTCTTAAAAACATTCTTCCCACTCTTTTGTCCAAACAAATTTAACCTCTTTACATGTGATCTTGGTTAATGGGTTAGCCAACCGGGCAAAATTCTGGACGAAACATCAATAATAACCTGCTAAACCAATAAACTGCGTACCTCAGTTATACTCTTTAGTGCTGGCCATTCTTGGATTGCCTTGGTCTTTTAAGGATCAACATATATTCTATCCTTAAAGACAATATGGCCAAGAAATAAAATCTATTGAAGCCATAATTCACTTTTTCTAAACTTCCCATATAATTCATTTCTTCTAAGAGTCCTTAGGATAATGCACAAGTGATTTTCATGATCTTCGTATCTTTTGGAGTATACCAAGATATCATCAATAAATACCACTACAAAGTCATCAAGATATTCCTTGAAAATATTGTTCATTAGATCCATGAAAAAGAGGGTGCATTAGTCAATCTAAAAGCCCTTACTGTAAACACGTAATTCTTGTACCTATTTCGAAATGCAGTTTTCATAATGTCTTCCTTATTCACACACAAATGGTGATATCCAGATCGAAGGTCAATCTTTGAAAAATATCGAGCTCCATGAAGTTTATTAAATAAATCATCAATGCGAGGTAGGGGATACTTTTTCTTTATTTTTATAGAATTTATCTCCCTATAGTCAATTTACAACCTCATAAATCCATCTTTCTTCTTAACAAAAAGAAAAGGGGATACCCATAGAGAAACACTAGGGTGAATAAATCCATTATTACTCAATTCCTCTAGTTGTTTCTTTAGTTCCACTAATTCCATCATGTACATTCTATAAGGGGTCTTCGATATGGGCCTTGAACCAGGAATTAAATCAATAGAAAACTCAATTTCTCATTCTGGAGGTTTTCCAGGTAAATATTCTGGAAACACATCAACATATTCTTGCACAATAGGTACATCCTCTATTTGAACATTCCTTTCCTCACCAATAGTTATTTCATTCTATTCATCCCTATATGTATGTTACATTACGTAAGTTCATAAGGTTATAGTATCCTAACCTTCTATTCCATAACCAATATTGATCTTACATTGCACTAAGACAAGGTAGATAATGGATCCTAAGGTCTTATAAATTTACTGTGTATACATTCTCTTGCCTATGAGAAGAAAGAATAAACTCTTACTTGGAATTGTGTACTAATAACTTGTCATTCCTAAAATTCACAAGGTAACCTTCATTACATAATTGACTTATTCTGATGAGGTTGTTCTTAAGACCTTTAAAAAATAAAACATTTGAAATCAAAGTTTTTACAATAATATCAATGTTACCTATATTGATAATTTCTCCTCGAGCATTATCTCCGAAAGTTACTTTTCCTCCTTTCATCTTGATTATATTATCAAAGAAGTTTTTGTTACGAGTCATATACGAGGAACATCCACTATCTATGTACCATGTATTGTTGGTACTACCTTTATTTTCCTGAAAATAAAATTGTTAGACTTTTGGAATCCAAACATTCTTTGATCCGAAAATTTTAGAAATCAAAATTTTAGGTATCCACATTTTATTAAATAATTATGGTTTATAAAAACCTAAAGATTGAGTTTTATTTAAAGAAATTTTTTTGCCCAATTTTCACCACACTGACATTTAGTACCTAATGGAGCACTTTGAGGAACAAAATAGTTATTACTAAAAACCGGTTTAGAATTGGTATAACCAAAACCAGAATGATTTCTTATAGGTTGAATTTGAGAATACATCTTATCAAAATTTTCTTTATCAGAAGTAATGTTTGATAAAAACTTCCTCAAGGAAAATATTTTTGAATTTAGTTTAATAACCTTGTTTATATTCTAAAAACACTAGTTTTAGGACTAGAGATAGTCTCTAAAATATTTTTCTTAGAAATTACATTTTCAAGATCCTTAGAAAGTTTATCCTTCTCAGAATTAACTTCATCAAGTTTTTTCGAAATAATTTTACAATAAAAAATTTTCTTATCAAGATCTTTAGAAAGATATGATAGTTTATTAGTTAAAATATAATTTATATAATTTTTCTTATCAATATTTTTCTTGAGTTTCGAATTTTCATTCTCAAGAAGTTTAACAAACATAAATAATTCTTTATAAGTAGGTAATAGATTATCTTCATCATAAGAAGATTATTCATCTAAATATTCATAATATTTATTATCACTATAATTTGAATTAAAATATAAATTAGTTATGGATTCATCATTGTGTACCTTGTCCATTCGACAATGATAGCAGAAACTTTCATAAATAAGCATAAAAATTTAAGGCAACGTACAAGATTAAAAAAAATACTTTTATACATAAACTTCAGCATAATATGGCAAAAATAAAATCACGTAATTCCATTTACTTATTTACATGGATATTCTACTAGTCGAATAATCACATGCCATATCAATATCCACTTTCATAATGATGGAATGCATAATGCCAGACTTCATAACCACATAGTCAAGGCCTTGTGCCAAGAATAAAAACAAGATTTTTTCAAGGCCTTGTGCCAAGACACTAGTTTGTCTCATGAGACCTAGAGAAGCATCGAGGAGCTACAGTGGGCTCTACCCGTCACTTTCTAAGTCCAATACATTCCTCATATAAAAAGGTTTAAACATAACATAAACATTCATATTAAAACTAGCAAACGAAATGTCAATACTTTATCCATAAACCATGAATGGTGTAAAAATAACACATCCAAAATCCAAAAAATCAAAAAACCTTCAATACAATATGGAAGTTTTGTAGCATAATAAATTAACATCAAACAAGCTTAAAATCTATCAAAGGATGTTGACATAGATGAAATGAAATCTTTTTTAGAGAAATATCTATTACTATTTTGAAATCATTTAAAAGTTATATAATTATAAAAGAAAACACTTATTTTGAAAATATTCTTATAATATTTTATGGGAAGCTTCGACGATGTTATAATGGCAGAAAATATCCGCACCCTCCGTATAAGTTAAAAAAATATTTTCTTACCTTAATTTTGTCTAAAAGGTCATAAAGTACCTTGTTTGGAAAACGACGAAAAGATTCCTTTGAAAACACAAAAGGTAAAATAAGGGTATAAATGAATTTAACCCATTTTATAGTAAATAGTAAATTTTTTTTGAAATAAACTTTTAAGAAAACACAGATATGGATGATAGAGAGGTCCCAGTAGATACTTACGTAAAAAAACCTCGGACAATAAAGAGACTGTAAAATTAACCCTTAACTTGTACTTTTCCTTGGTCAAGGGTACTTTAAAATCCCTTATAATAGTTAAATAATTGTTATTAAATTATACAAGTACCATATACTTAAATATGATATCATATATGATCTTCTAATATTGCTTTGTTAATAATATTTTAGTACTATCATCATTTTGGGTGTTAACTGATTCATTTTCCTTTATATGCGTGGTTAAGTAATCCATTTTTGTTATGAATAGGATGTATTTGATTCATATACAGAATTATATTATGTTCATAAAAATTATTTTGAATCATAAAATGAATATTATTCTTGAATGATTATGATGGGGAATGATTCTTATCGTGTTTGTGGAGACGGTAATCCGTACGTACGCACGAGCGAAAATATCATTTTATTAATGGTGAAATCATATGTAATTGGATGGTATATCATATATAAAGAATAACCAAAATTTTATATTTTATATTTATATTATTTATACTCATTATTATACCCATCCAAATACGGAAGTGTTTGAATAACAAACTGCACCACGACATGGAGACGGTAAGCCGTATGTACGCATGTATGGTGACTTTGTCATTTGTAGAATGGATAGAATAATGAATATGGTTGTACCATATTTATAATAACATCAAAATGTGTATAATGTAATGGATTTGTTATTTTTATATGGAAATAACAAAGAAATAGTAAGTGGAAGAAGAAAAGAACTTGAAAGTGGGTGGTGAAATTATTACCTCTACTTCGGGTGATTTCTTTTGAGTTGATCAAAAGGAATCATTAGGCTAGTTTTCTGATCAAAGTAAGGCCTCTATATTGAAGTGAGAAAAGTTTGGAGGATATTTGGTTAGGGGTTGGACGAGTCAAAAGGCTTTGGAGGTGTGAAATCAACAGAAGGGAAAGTTCCCTTTTATAAGAGAGGTGAGGGTCACTTTAGGAGAAGATTGAAATATTATTTTATAATAAAATCATTTTAGGTTTCTAATGGTTCAGAAATAAATTATTTCAAGGATAAGGTGGGGATGGTTCTAGAACCTCTCAACTAATAGGTTTTAGATAGGTTTAGGTCATTATATTAACCTTATCTTTTAGATTTAACTCTTAGTTAAATAGGTTGACATTTACCATGTCTCTTTGTATTTTTATATTATATGGTTAATAAACTTAATATAAGAAGACAAGAGAACTCCATGTGGTTAATTATTTATATATATAACCTTATATAAGTCCTTTGTCTGAACCTTATATTTTTAGGAATATTATATCAATTAATGTTATAGTATTTGTTTTAAAAACTCAATTATATATATTTTGACACTATTTTGCAGTTGATTTTTTTGAAAGCCATAAAAAATTACTCGCTTCGAATAAAATTTATTCAACCAACCTTAACATGTCATATTAACCTATAAAATTAGTTTAATTAATCATAAGTCTCAATTTAAATTTATTTGGATATTTATAATATCAATAATTTTAATATTTCATTAATAAGGTAATTACTGCATCATCATTGTGTCATAAATAAATTAAATTATTTAATGTCTAAAAATTATAAATAAAATACCATTATGTAGGAAATATTTTTATATTTATAATTAATATTTATAGTAAAATTTAGATTGTGTTTAACCCTATATTAAAAATGGTTTTGTTATTAAACTTTGAATTTAACTCTTCTAACTCTTCATTAAATTAAATAATAATAAATGTCCTAATCTAATCCAAGTGGACCAAAGAGGATAATATTTTATTTCTAAGGTTGTTTTTGGTCGAATTATACTTATCCAATATAATTAGGACATGTGTTAGGGTAATTATGATATCATTTATACCCTTAATTTCCATATTTACTTTTAACCGTGGTAAATAAAAATTCAAAAGTTACTATTCACCAAAAAAAATTCGTCTTATTGAACCACATTTTACTTACCTATATTAACCTTATCTCTTGGATGTTTTAAATTTAACTCAAATAATAGGTAAAATTATGTTTTATGCAAATTTGCAAATGCTACAAGGAGGTGGGTAAAAGACGGTAAAAAGTTCGATAAAATTTTTATATATTTAAACTTATTATAAAATGACTCCAATTAATTACATTGAATGTATATAGGTATTACATATCTATTTTGACCAAAAATAAATTTAAATTAAATAATTAGTTATTTAAATAAAAAGTCGTGTTTAACTAATAACGCATTGTTTTTCACTATTCATCAAAAAATGAAAGTTTTCAAAAAAATACCAAAAATTCACCTTAAGATAATTTCGACATTATGAATTAAAAAATGAAGTCAATTTTGAAAAATAAAATTGATAAAATTTCAAAAAGTGGGTATTAATATTCATAATGGCTGGTTTGATTGGTCGTAGTGTGTTAGAATCTCGATGTTTCATACAATTCAAGCTATTGCATTATTCAAAGGAAAACGTACCATGGAAGATTTTGGTGTTAAATTCTTCCCTCCTTCAAATAATTTCATCCTAGAAATTTCTAGAATACTACTGCACAAAAAGATTTGGGTGGTTCTTCATCATAAGTTCCTCTGGTTCCCACGTTGCCTCTTCCATCTTATGGTTTATCCATAGAACTTTTACCAGATGAGTCATTCAGTTTCTCATCACTTATTCTCTTGTATCAAGAATTTTGATAGGATCTTCACATCAATAGTGATACATGGAACATATCATGAAATTTTGAGAGACTTAGAGTCATTGCGAAATGATAAACTACAACTCCAATTTGTTCTAAAATTTCAAAAGGTTTGATGTACCTGAGATTCAATTTACCCTTCTTACCGAAACATATAGCACCCTTCCATGGAGATAACTTCAAGAAAACATGATATCCGACCTGAAATTACAAATCTTTCCTTCGGTTATCGGCATAGCTATTATGCCTACTTTGAGATTCTTTGATATGGGTTTGGATAACCTTCATCGTTTCCATTGTTTCCTCAACAAGTTCTGGGCCTACGATTTTTCTTTCACCAACATCATCCCAACAAGTTGGTGTGAGACATCTCTTTACATATAATGCTTCATACGGTGACATCTAAATACTCAAATAGAATCTATTTTTATAGGAAAATTCTACTGGAGGTAAATATTGATCCCACATACCTTGAAAGTTAGGTGAGCAAGATCTCAACATGTATTCTATGGTTTGAATAGTCTGTTATGATTATCCATCAGTTTGAGGGTGGTAGGTAGTGCTCAAACAAAGTTCAGTATCTAGGGATTTCTGAATACTTTTCCAGAATATTGATGTAAAACGAGGATAATGATCAGAAATAATCTATAGGGTTACTCCATGAAGTCTTACAACTTCATTAATATATAGTCTTACTAAAAATTCAAGTGGTAAATCTTATCTTATAGCAAGAAAATGTGCTGACTTGGTAAGATGATCAACAATGACCCATATTGCATCATTCCTTCTAGGAGTCTTTGGTATCCCCATGACAAAGTCCATCGTAATATCATCCCATTTCCACTCAGGTATAGTAAGAGGTTGCATGGATCTTCTAGGATGTTGCCTTCCAACTTTCACTTGTTGACAAACCATACACCTCGACACAAAATCAGCAGTCTCTCTCTTTATGTTGTCCCACCAAAAATTTTATTTCAAATCTCTATACATATTAGTGCTTCCAGGGTGTATATAGAAATTGGAACTATGAGAATCATCTAACAAATCCCTTTTCATATCAGGTATATTGGGAACACAAAGTCTCTTTCCAAATTTCAAAATCCCATCTTCATATATGAGGTCGATCAATCTCCCATCATTCATAGCTTTAATTTACTTTTTAAACTTCTCATCATCAGCTTGGGAACTTTTTATCCTTTCTAGTAAAGATGGTTTGACAACCATTTGAAAAATTATTGATATTTTACCTTCCATGGTTATTCCCATATCCATATTTACTAGATCCTTGTATATAGGATCCTTTTCAACTCTCATCTTGTTAAAAACTCCATGACCCTTTCTACTAAAAGCATCTTCCACATTATTTTCCTTCCCTGGGTGGTAGTGTATAGTGCAAACCTAATCCTTGAGTATTTCAAGCCATCGTCTTTGCCTCATGTTGAGTTCTTTCTGTGAAAATATATACTTCAAACTCTTGTGATCAGTATAAATCTCAACTTTTTCCCCATAGAGATAGTGTCTCCATATTTTCCGAGCAAATATTACACCTGATAAATCAAGATCATGAGTGTGATAGTTTTGTTCATGAACTTTTAGCTATCGTGATACATAGAAAATAACTCTATCATTCTGCATAAGGAATCAACCAAGTCCTTTCTTTGAAGAATCACTATAAATAACAAACCCATCATTCCCTGATGGTAGAGTCAAGATAGAAGAATTGACTAATCTTATCTTCAGTTTTTCAAAACATTTTTCCCACTCTTTTTTCCAAACAAATTTAACCTCTTTATGTGTGATCTTGGTTAATGGGTTAGCCAACCGGGCAAAATTCTGGATGAAACGTCAATAATAACCTGCAAAACCAATAAAACTGCGTACCTCAGTTATACTCATCTGTTCTGGCCATTCTTAGATTTCCTTGGTATTTTAAAGATCAACATAGATTATATCCTTAAAGAAAATATTGCCAAGAAACAAAATATCTTGAAGCCATAATTCACTGTTTCTAAACTTCCCATATAATTCATTTCTTCTAAGAGTCCTTAGGATAATGCACAAGTGATTTTCCTGATCTTCGTAGCTTTTGGAGTATACCAAGATATCATCAATAAATACCACTACAAATTCATCAAGATATTCCTTGAAAACTTTGTTCATTAGATCCTTGAAAACAGAGGGTGAATTAATCAATCTAAAAGGCATTACTGTAAACTCGTAATTCCCATACCTGGTTCGAAATGTGGTTTTCATAATGTATTCCTTCTTCACACACAAATGGTTATATCCTGATTGAAGGTCAATCTTTGAAAAATATAGAGCTCCATGAAGTTGATTAAATAAATCATCAATGCGAGGTAGGGGATACTTGTTCTTTATTGTTATAACATTTATCTCCCTATAGTCAATGCACAACCTCAAAAATCCATCTTTCTTCTTAACAAAAAGAAAAGGGGATACCCATAGAGAAACACTAGGGTGAATAAATCCATTATTACTCAATTCCTCTAGTTTTTTCTTTAGTTCCACTAATTCCACCGTGGCTATTCTATAAGGGGTCTTCGATATGGGCCTTGAACCAGGAATTAAATCAATGGAAAACTCAATTTCTCGTTATGGAGGTCGTCTAGGTAAATCCTATGGAAACAAATCAACATATTCTTTCAAAATAGGTACATCCTCTATTTGAACATTCCTTTCCTCACCCATAGTTATTTCATTCTATTCTTCCCTAATAATTGAATTTAGTTGAGCTACTGGGGGTGGATCTAGATAAGAATCAGGTGGTAAAATTTCTTCTCTAAAGATAAGGTACTTCTTATCATCATCGAGAATTGTAACCTCATTCTTCGTATAATAATATTTCTCATCATGGTCCAAAATCCAATCCATAACAAGGATTATATCAAATTCAATCATAGGTATAATGATGAGATCAACAGATAAAGAACATTTACATGCCCTAATGGGAACTGATTCACAAAACTTTTTTGCAATGATACTTCCCTTAGGAGTTTTGAATGACAACTCCCTTGTTAAATCAAATTGGAAATATCTAATTTTCATAGAAAAATGGGAAGATATGAAACAATGGGATGATACAAAATCAAATAAAGAATTGGCTAAACTTGAGGAAACCATTAAATTACCTTCCACCACATCTTTCGGAGCTTCAACCTCAGCATTAGTGATAGCATAAGCTTAGCCTTTCTCCCTTGTCCTTTTTTAGGGTAAGTTTCCTTCGAACTTGGAACATTCATTTATATAATTCCCCTTTTCTCTATAATTGTAGCATTCATCATTGGAAACCTATTTATTCCCCTTACAATCATGAACTTGGTGGCCTTCTTCACCACACTTGTAACAGACTCCCATTCCCTTCAGGAAAGTACCAGGGTGTTTCTTCCCACATTTTCCATAGGATGGATATTCAAATTTTCCCTTATTCCCCTTATCTCCATTTCCAAAGTGTTCATCAGATCTCTTCTTCTCATACTTTTCTTTAAATTTGTAAGACATAGAGAATTATTTTTCTACCTTGATAGTACATGAGACAATATCTTCGTATGATAAGAAGGATTGTGAGATGAATGCTCACTGGATAAATGGTTTTAACCCATCAAAGAATTGATCAATCTTACTCCTTAGGTTATGTATATAATCTTCAGCATGCCTTGCTTTCCTTGTAAAGTTAACCTCATATTTTGTGACATTATCATCTTCCTTTTGTCTCAGACTCAAAAATTTCCTTTTCATTTCTACTCGATGGTCATGAGGAAATTATTTTTCTAAGAAAATATCTTTAAACTCCCTCCATTCTATATTTGATACTTGATAATCTTCCTTTGTGTATTGAATCAATGACCACCATTGATTTTCATATCCCGTGAGGTGATGAACTGATATGACAAATTTTTCCCTTTCACTACTTCCCAAAGTTTGAAAAATTTTCTATAAGAAACTTATGCATTGATTGAATACAAATGGATTTGTAGTCTCATTGAATATTGGTGGTTGTTTCCTCATGAATCGGTCTAAAATTGATCCTCCAAGTTGTGGATCAGGGTTCTCCATACAGGTAAGGTTATTATTCATAACTTGTGTGAGTTGTCCCAGTATGGTGATAAGCTAATCAGCACCAGTTGGATCACCAACTCCACTATAATTATCTTGAGTAGGAGGGAAATCCCTACATAGATTATGTGCATTGATACAGGTTTCATTCATTCCACTAGTCACTATTTCTAAATAATGGCATACAATAGATTAGATTATGAATCGCAATACATAATTCCAAACTTGTAAAACACATAACATAAATTGAACAGTTTATGGATATAATCCATAATCATAAAAATGTTTTCTTTGAGGAGGTATATACTCATAAATCCTTCATAATGGTTAGTAGAAAAAATGTGAATTATTCTAATCATATCCCCTAGGAGTGTCGTAACCAAGAGTGCAGCAATGCCCGTTTTCGTACACCCGTTCCCATTAGAGTCTAGCTCAAAGTGGGGTTTTTGGGTTTTACCCCTAGGTACATTTGTGCCAGAGCCACATCTACCTGCTCGTATCCAGACAGGGTTTTATTTCTAGGAAAACTCATAAAATCCCTTCATTACCAAAATTCTATGAAGTTTTTATATACTAATCCTCAAAGTCTATCTTAAGGAAATGTTCTATAATCAGAGTTTTTCTAAATCTAGATTTCAAGGTTTGTACTAAAATTGATCTGATACCAACTATAACACCCTGACCTCAGTTACCCAGAGTTGGTGCTTTATTATATAACATTGTCATGATACAATGAATCATTTCCTGAAAGACCAATCAGTTTAGTAGCCTTGGACGTACTAGATACATTCATAAGTTTTACATTACATCATGAAATAAAAACATCAAGAACATTTTGTACCCATTGAATACACTTATATCCTTAGCCTATACTTGTAGTTCAACCATTAAATATTTCTTCACATCCTGGAAAAAATAAAAATTTAAAGGGGTGAACTAAGATGCTCAGTAAGGATAACAATATAGTAGAAACTTTTATAAATAAGCATAAACATTTAAGGAAATGTATAAGACTAAAGCAAAAGCCTTTTAAACTTAAACTTCATCATAATATGGAAAAGATAAAATCAAACAATTCCATTTACTTATTCACATGGATATTCTACTAGTCGAATAACCACATGGAATATCAATAGCCACTTTCATAATGATGGAATGCATTATGCCAAACTTCATAACCACATAGTCAAGGCCTTGGGACAACACTAAAAATAAGATTTTGTCAAGGCCTTCTGCCAAGACAGTAGTTTGTCTCATGATACCTACCGATGCATCGAGGAGCTATAGCGGGCTCCACCCGTCACCTACTAAGTCCAATGCATTCCTCATATGAAAAGGTTTAAACATAACATAAACATTCGTATTACAACCAGCATATGAAATTTCAATACTTTATCCATAAACCATGAATGGTGTAAAAATAAAATATCCACAATCAAACATATCACAAAACCTTCAATATAATATGGATGTTTTTTATCATAATAAATTAACTTCGAACAAGCATAAAATCTATCAAAGGATGTTGACATAGATGAAATCAAAACTTTTTTAGAAAAACATCTCCTTCTATTTTGAAATCATTTAAAAGTAATATAATTATAAAATAAAACATTTATTTTGAAAATATTCTTATAATATTGTATGGGAAGTTTTGACGATGTTATATTGACGAAAAATATCCACACCCGCCGCATAAGTTAAAAACAAGACATTCTTACCTTAATTTTGTCGAAAAGGTCACAAAGTACCTTGTTTAGAAAATGACGAAAAGATTGTTTTCAAAATATATAAGGTCAAATAAGGGTATAAATGAATTTAACCCATTGTCTAGTAAATATTAAAATTGTTTTGAAATACATTTTTAAGAAAACACGGATGTGGATGATAAAGAGGTCCCAGTAGATACTTGCGAAAAACAACCTCGGATAATAAAGAGATTGTGAAATTAATCCTTACCTTGTAATTTTCCTTGTTTGAGGGTAATTTAACCTAATTTATAATAGTTAAATCACTTTTATTAAATTATACAAGAACCATATACATAAATATGATATAATATATGATCTTCTAATATTTCTTTGTTAATAATAGTTTAGTAGTATCATCATTTCGGGTGTTAACTGATTTGTTTTACTTTATATTCTTGGTTAAGTAAGAAATATTTGTTATGAATAGGATGTATTGGATTCATATATAGAATTATATTATGTTCATAATCATTATTTTGAATCATAAAATAAAATTTATTTTTGAATGATTACGATGGGGAATGAATCTCATCGCGTTCGTGGAGATGGTAATCCGTACGTACGCACGAGCGACAATATCATTATATTGATGGAGAAATCGTATATAATTGGATGGTATATCATATATACAGAATCATAAACATGTTATATTTATTATTTAAATCAGCTATACTCATTATTAGACACATCCAAATAATGAAGTGTTTGAATAATAAACTACACCACAACGTGGAGACGGTAAGCTGTACGTACGCACGTATGGTGACTTTGTTATTTGTAGGATGGATAGAATAACGAATATGGTTATACCATATTTATAATAACATCACAT
Organism: Viscum album; assembly: GCA_963277665.1. Taxonomy (NCBI): domain Eukaryota; kingdom Viridiplantae; phylum Streptophyta; class Magnoliopsida; order Santalales; family Viscaceae; genus Viscum; species Viscum album. Next base: position 293,761,724 of record OY728144.1, read on the forward strand.
TATGTATAAGGTACTGGATTTATTATTTTGGTATTTAAACAACAAATAAAGAGGAAGTGGAAGAAGAAAAGAACTTGAAAGAGGGTGGTGAAATTATTATCTCTACTTCGGGTGATTCCTTTTGAGTTGATCAAAAGGGCTCATTAGGTTCACTTTATGATCAAAGTAATACCTCTATTTTGAAGTTATGGAATATGGGAGGATATTTTGGTAGGGTTTGGCTGATGAAAAAGGCTTTGGATGTGTGAAATTAAGAGAAGGGGAATTGCCCTTTTATAAGAGAGGAGAGGGTCACTTCAGGAAAAGTTTGAAATATTATTTTATAATAAAATCATTTTCAGTTTATAATAGATCCAAAACGAATTATTTAGAGGATAAGGTTGGGATGGGTCAAAAACCTCTCAACCAATAGGTTTTAGACAGGTTTAGGTCATCATATTAACCTTATCTTTTAGATTTAACTCTTTGTTAAATAGGTTGACATTTACCATGTCTCTTTGTATTTTTATATTATATGGTTAATAAAAATAATATAAGAAGCCAATAGAACTCCATGTGGTTAATTATTAATTTATATATCATTATCTAAGTCCTTTTTCTGAACCTTAAATTTTTAGGAATATTATATAAATTAATAATATAGTATTTGTTTTAAAAACTCAATTATGTCAAATTTGACACTATTTAGAATTTTATTTTTTTAAAATCCATAAAAAATTTATCGCTTAGAATAAAATTTATTTAACCAACCTTAACATGTCATATTAACCTATAAAATTATTTTAATTCATTATAAGTCTCAATTTACATTTATTTGGATATTTATAATATCAATTATTTTAATATTTTGTTAATAAGGTAATTATTGCATCATCATTGTGTCATTAATAAATTCAATTATTTAATGTCTAAAAATTATAAATAAAATTCCATTATGTTTTAAATCGTTTTATATTTCTAATGAATATTTATAGTCTAATTTATATTGTGTGTAACCCTATATTAAAAATGGTTTAGTTATTAAACATTGAATTTAACTCTTTTAACTCTCCTTTAAATAAAATAATAATAAATGTTCTAATCTAATCCAAGTGGACCAAATAGGATCATATTTTATTCCTAAGGTTGTTTTTGGTAGAATTATACTTATCCAATAGAATTAAAACATATGATAGGTTAATTATGATATCATTTTACCCTTAATTACCCTATTTACTTTTAACTGTGGTAAATAAAAGTCAAAAGTTACTATTCAAAAAAAATATTTTCATCTTATTTAACCACATTTTACTTACTGATATTAATCATGTCTCTCAGATTTTTAAAATTCAACTCACAGAAGTGGTAAAATTATGTTTTATGCAAATTTGCAAATGCTCCTTGGAGGTGGGTAAAAGACGGTAAAAAGTTTAATAAAATTTTTATATATCTAAACTTATTATAAAATGACTCAAATGAATTACATTGACCTTATATAGGTATTATGAATCTATTTTTACCAAAAATAAATTAAAATAAAATAAATAATTATTTAAATAAAAAGTTGGTTTTAACCAATAATGCAGTGTTTTTCACTATTCATAAAAAATTGAAAGTTTTCAGAAAAAAATACCAAAAATTCACCTTAAGCTAATTTCGATATTCCAAATTCAAAAATGAAGTCCATTTTGAAAAATAAAATTTATAAAATTGTATAAAGTGGGTATTTCTATTCATAACGGCTAGTTTAATTGGTCACGGTGTGTTAGAATCTCAATGTTGCGAACAATGAAAGTTATTGCATTATTTAAAGGGAAACATACCGTAGAAGCTTGGGGTGTTACAAGATCATTCTCAGAATGTTAAATTTCACTAGATTTAGATAAAACAATGACTTTCTTAGACTTGGATCTTGTAACCTTTTCAGGAGTCTTGGATTTAGTAGTAGTAAAGGCTACACTTCCATTAACATTCTTCTTCTTATTCATATCAACATCTCTTTTCATTCTTATCTTGTGTTGAAAAAGAGTTCCAAAAAGCTCATCAAGAGTAATTTGGGATACTTTCCCATTATCATCAATAGTTCTCTTACATTCCTGTAACGCCCTGACCCCATTTACCTAGAGTCGGTGCATTATTACGTAACATTGGCATGATCACAAAATATTAAGTCTCTAAAGACCGATTAGTTTAGTAGCATTAGAAACACTAGATACATTCATAAATGTTACATTACATCATAAAGTGAAAAACTAAAATAATATAGTCTTCATAGACCACACCCATATCTCCTTTATACTATCCCAGCAGGTCAGTGATAAAATATTTCTTCACATCCTGGGAAAAATAAAACATAGAAAGGGGTGAGCTCAGATGCTCAGTAAGGATAACAATATAGCGGAAACTTTCATAAATAAACATAAACATTTAAGGCAATGTATAACTAAAACAAAAGCCTTTTAAACTTGAAATTCAGCATAATATGGAAAAAATAAAATGAAATAATGCCATTTACTTATTTACATGGATATTCTACTAGTCGAATAATCACATGCAATATCAATAACCACTTTCATAATGATGGAATACATAATGCCAGACTATCATAACCACATAGTCAAGGCCTTGTGCCAAGACTAAAAATAAGATTTTTTCAAGGCCTTGTGCCAAGACACTAGTTTGTCTCATGAGACCTACCGATGCATTTAGGAGCTATAGTGGGCTCCACCAGTCACTTATTAAGTCCAATGCATTCCTCATATGAAAAGGTTTAAACATATCATAAACCATAACATAATCGTATCACATAAAACATGAATAAAGGAAACACAACATTTCCACATTTCACTCACAAGATATCAATACAACACATTAATATAATAAAACTATTTTCAATACCAAAATAAAAGAAAAGTAAAACTTGGTATTTCTTTTTCATTTAAAAAATAGTTATGGCTTGTGGAGAAAGCCGAAACTCAAATAATGGTCATGGCGACGGAGAAGTCGTTGTTTCCACATATGTATGACAAAAAAACATTCCCTTTTTTCATTTAGTAAAACGATTTGTATAAACAATATTCCTTTTTAATAAACGTAAAAGTCAAAGGGGTTTATACACCGTATAAAAGAAAGTTGTGTATAAAACAAAATATGCCTCAATGAAAAGAGATTGAGACGAAGTCCCTTACCTCGTGTCCAACTTGACTTGATCGTTCTTTAACCTCCTGAATAATAAACTAGAGATAATTTCTACTTTCTTAAGAACCTTTTTCAAGTTCATTATCCCTTTTATATCACTTATTACCATGTTATGAACATTATGTAATTATTTAAGTTAATAACGGTCATTTTGTTGATCTTTGGTACTTGAGTCAAAAATAAACTTCTTATAATTACAAGTTGTTCATGTGGTAAAATATACATTATATCAAGAATTATATTCATAATGTAGATATAATATATATAATAGATATCCAGTATATACATTCATTTATAATATTACATAACATTTAGAGGTAAGAAATGAAATGCACCGTTCATGGAGACGGTAAGCCGTACGCACAAATAAATGCTACTTTCATTTCTATTTCGTATTTAATGGAATGAAATCATAATGATATAAAGTTATATTATACTTCCAGTATAATATATTATATAATATCATTTAATCCATCCTTTATATGTCCCATATATGGCATTAACGATTCAAATCACTTTGAGGGGGCGGTAGTCCGCACTTCCTAAAATGAAATTATGGTGTTTACCCATAATGGAAACCAAAAAGGTATGCCATAAATGAAAAATACAGAAGCATAAGGAAAACATAAACACAATATATATCATATATAAATATAGTTACATCTTAATGGCCACCATGAAATGTGTTAAAAGAAGATTGAACAATCATCATTTCGTGAGGCAGTAATTCGCCACCCACAGAAACAATATGTTCTTGAACCATTAGACGAAGGTGTGTGTAAGTTTAAATAAAATACTTCTCATAAAAACATACTAGTATATTGAAGATACTGGTGTTGTTACAGAATAAAGGAATAAAAAGAGTTTAAGGGGTTGGAGAAGCAAAATAAAACAAAAGAACATAAGAGAATACATTACCTTAAAATCGGGTAACACTTTTTGATTTGAGCCAAAGGATTCCTTGGGAAGCCTTATTCCAAAATTTAGTCTTCTAAGAGTAAGAGATAGAAGTTGAGAGAGTATTTGGGTAGATGTTGACTGAGCCAAATGGCTTTGAAGGTGTGAATAAGGTGGTAGAGGTGGGGGCCTTTTATAAGAGGAGCGGAGGGGCACTCTTGGAAAGTCATGAAATGTTACATTATTATGAAATGAATCTAGGATTTTAAAGGTACCAAAATGATATATTCTGAGTATAAGGTGATAAGGGTTCTAAATACACCCATACAAAAGGCTTTAGACAAGTGTAAGTCTTAGATTTTACCTTATCTTTTCATTTTATTTAAATCGTTCATTAATGAGGTAATCGCTGCATCATCATGGTGTGATAAATAAATTTATTTATTTAATGCCTAAAAATTATAAAAAAATTACCATGATGTAAGAAATATTTTTATATTTCCAATGGATATTTATAGTCGAAAATATAACCTGTATAACCCCTTGTAAAAATTGTTTTAGTAAAACAATACATGTTTGTGACATTTATATTTTTTACTTTAAATAAAAGGTATTAATGTCATTATCTTACCCAAGTGGATCCATGGGGTCCCACAAATTGACCCATGGATTTTATTGGTCGTCCATTAGTCATCCAATAAGAGTAGGACATGTGTCAAGGTAATTTCATATTATTATAACATTATTTTTACCTTAAATTACTCTAATTACCTCTAATCACGGTTAATAAAACTCAAAAGTTACTGTTCACTAAAAATTATTTTCATCCCATTGAACAAAATTTTACTTCCTAATTATAACCATATATGTCTGATTTTTGAAATTAAATTCAAAAAAGCGGTAAAATTTCATCTAAAAGAAAAATCAGTTTTTTAAACTACCACTTAGTGGTTTCACTATTCATCAAAATTTGAAGTTTTTCAGAAAAATAACAAATATTCACCCTAAGATATATTTGATATTACAAATTAAAAGATGATTTATATTTTACCAAATTCAAAACATATAAGTCTCACTAATTAATTTTATAATTAATTCCCGTTGTCAAAACAAATAGCGTGTTTTTACAAAAGAATATCAATCAAAAGATTGAAAATTGTTTATGTCCAATTTCAAAGTGAATTTAATTACAATGACCACCATTGTATAAAATGGTAAAATTGTATTCTAATTATAATTTAAAACCACTAAATAATATAATTTACCTCTATAAATTATTTTGATTAAAAAATTTGTTTTTAATTAAAGTTTAGTATTTTACACTATTTATAAAAAATTGGAAGTTCTCAGAAAAAATTGAAAAATTCAACATAGGATAATTTCGATATTATGAATCCAAAAATGAAGTCCAATTTGAATAATAAAATTTATAAATTTTCAAAAAGTGGGTATTACTATTCATAACGGCTACTTTGATTGGTCGCGGTGTGTTAGAATCTTGAACTTGCGTAAAATGCAAGCTATTGCATTATTGAAAGAGAAGCGTACCATGGAAGATTGGGGTGTTACATTCTCCCCTCCTTCAATAAATTTCATCCTCGTAATTTGAAATTTTTCTTCGAAAATAAAAGGTGGAAAATAGAAAATACATTTGTGGAAAACCCACATCGGAAAAAAGGTTTATAAAATTTAGCCTTAATAAGAGGGAATGAGAAATGAAAAAGTCACCACCAAATTATGATCTTGATTAGGAGAACATTGGTGGAAATTAGAGACACATAATTGGAGAGAAAACGTAAATATTTATATGGATTGATTGAGGTCATCAATCACAAACAAGTGTAAAATTGAGTGCCTTAAAGACTTCAATCTATGGTGATTTAAAATATCATCAGTTCAACAAAACATAAGGTATTAGGATAACACATTTTTTTTAATACCCCTTTCTTAAATTTTAAGAATTAATTTATTCATAGAATAAGAGAGAGGTATATATATATATATATATACTTGACAAGTAGAGTTTCAACCATCAACTAATTTCTACAACAAACTCATCTTTCACTCAAAAAGATAATAGAACTCAAAAATATTATATTTATCCTAATCGCACAAGGTTCCAAATATTAACACATACCATTTAGATTAGGAAAACTATTTTGTAATAACTAGGTACTTCTTGTAGGCTAGTGGTAGGCAATAAAGGCATGTCGCACTATGGTTGTGGGTTCTATTCCTACAGCTTTGTCCGACGCGACGGGTTATCCCCCAACCTGCAGGTTGTCCTTTTCCTAAAACTATAGTATTATAATATTCCAAAAATTATTCTCAGAAATGTTTTAACCTTAAACAATAATATCAAAATTTCAACTTAATCCATTCAAACCTTTATAGTTATCCAAAATACCTCTTTCCAGACTTTCTCTAAAAGGCCTCTAAATTCCAAAATCAATTATAACATCAGATTCCCCAAACAAAGTAAAGTTTCTCTTATTGTCACATAATAAAAATATGATTACCTTTATCATATTAAAACCTTAATGAAAACAAAAAGTATTGCAGTACAATTCTTATATATATCACATTATTCTTATAAACAGAATATAATCCTTGAGTCCAAAAGCACCAATAAATTAATTATTCCACTTCAACTATAGTAACAGCATAAGATTAGCCTTGATTCCTTGGCCTTTTCTGAGGTAAGTTTCCCTTATGCTTAGGAAATTCATTTTCATAATGCCCCATTTCCCTAAAATGGTAGCATTCAACATTGATAGCCTCTTTCTTTCCCTTACAATCACGAGCCTGGTGACCTTTTTCTCCACATTTATAACAAACTCCATTCCTTTTAGGAAAGTACTTGGGTGATTCTTCCCAAAATTATCACATAATAGAAAATACTTCTTTAACTTTTTCCCTTTATCTGTCTCTTGTTCCACCATTCTCTTCTTCTCTTGCTTTACTTTATTGTCATAAGATTTAGAGAATTACTTTTCTATCTTGATAGCACATGTGACAATATCTTCGTACGACGAGAAAGATTTTGAGACTAAGGCTCAACGGAGAAACAGTTTTAACCCATCAAAGACAATGATCAATCTTACTTCTTGGGTTACATATATAATCTCCAGCATACCTTTCTAACCTTGTAAAGTTGGACTCATACTTTGCGACATTATCATCCTCCTTTTGTCTCAGACTCATAAATTGCCTTTCCATATCTTCTCTATGGTCATGAGGAATGTATTTTTCTAAGAAAGGATCTTTAAACTCCGTCTATTCCATATTTTATACTTAATTATCTTCCTTTGTGTTTTGAATCAATGACCACCATTGATCAACATCTCTAGTGATGCGGTAAAATGCCATGATAACCTTTTCCCTTTCACTACTCTCCAAGGCATGGAACATTTTATCTAAGGAATTTATCCATTGCTCAGCTACTAAGGGATTTTTTCTCCAATTTAATGTTGGTGGTTGTTGCCTCATGAATCGGTCTAACATTGATCCTCCACGTTGCGGATCAGGGTGCCCCATACGAGTAAGGTTATTATTCATAACCTAAGTGAGTTGTCCCAGTATGGTGATAAGTTGACCAGCACCAGTTTTATCACCAACTCCACTATAATTACCTTGAGCAGGAGGGAAATCCCTACATGGAGTGCATGCATTGATATGGTTTCCATTCCTTCCACCAAGCACCATTTCTAAACAATGGAAAAAACTTGATCAGTTTATGAATCAAAATACATAATTCCATACTTGTAAAACACTTAACATAAATTGAAAAGTTTATGGACATAATCCATAATCATAAAAATGTTTTATTTGAGGAAGTATATACTCATAAACCCTTCATAATGGTTTGTAAAGAAAATGGGAATTATCCTAAGCAAATCCCCTGGGAGTGTCGTAACAAAGAGTGCAGCAAATGCCCGTTGTCGTGCACCAGTTCTCGTTCGAGTCTAGCTTAAAGCGGTGTTTTTGGGTTTTACCCCTAGGTACATCTGTACCAGAGCCGCCTCTACCTGGTCGTATCCAGACAGGGATGTATTTCTCAGAAAATACATAAAATTTATACTTTACCAAAATTCTAGGATGTTCTTCTATACTAATCCTCAAAGTCTATCTTAGGGCTATGTGCTCTAATCAGATTTTATCTAAATCTAGCTTCCAAGGATAGTACTAAACTACCTCTGATACCAACTATAACACCCCTACCCCAATTACCCAGATTCGGTGCATTATTACATAACATTGGCATGATAAAAAAAGATCAAGTCTCGAAATTATGATTAGTTTAGTATCCTTGGAAACACTAGATACATTCATAAATGTTACATTACATAATAAAGTGAAAAACTACCATAACATAGTCTTCATAGTCCACACCCATATCCCTTTTAGACTATCCCTACTAGTCAGTCATAAAATATTTCTTCACATCCTGGGAAAAATAAAATATAGAAAGGGGTGAGCTCAGATGCTCAGTAAGGATAACAATATAGCGGAAACTTTCATAAATAAACATAAACATTTAAGGCAATGTATAACTAAAACAAAAGCCTTTTAAACTTTAACTTCATCATAATATGGAAAAAATAAATTGAAATAATTCCATTTACTTATTCACATGGATATTATACTAGTCGAATAATCACATGCAATATCAATAACCACTTTCATAATGATGGAATGCATAATGCCAGACTATCATAACCATATAGTCAAGGCCTTGTGCCAAGACTACAAATAAGATTTTTCAAGGCCTCATGCCAAGATACTAGTTTGTCTCATGAGACCTACCGATGCATCGAGGAGCTATAACGGGCTCCACCCATCATTTATTAAGTCCAATTCATTCCTCATATGAAAAGGTTTAAACATATCATAAACCATAACATAATCGTATCACATAAAACATGCATAAAGGAAACATAACATTTCCACATTTCAATCACAAGATATCAATAAAACACATTGATATAATAAAAACATTTTCGATACCAAAATAAAAGAAAATTAAGACTTGGTATTTATTTTTCATTTAAAAATAATGTTATGGCTTGTAGAGGAAGCTGAAACTCAAATAATGGTCACGGTGGTGGAGAAGTCGTTGTCACCGCATTCGTATGACAAAAAAACATCCCCTTATGTCATTTAGTAAAACAATTCATATAAAAAAGATTCATTTTGAATAAATTTAAAATTCAAAGGGGTTTATAGACCGTATAAAATAAAGTTGTGTATAAAACAAAATATGCCTCAATGAAAGGAGATTGAGACGAAGTCCCTTACCTTGTGTCCGACTTGACTTGATCGTTCTTTAACCTCTTGAATAATAAACTATAGTTAATTTTTACTTTCTTAAGAACCTTTTTCAAGTTCATTATTCCTTTTATATAACTTATTACTATGTTATGAACATTATGTAATTATTTAAGTTGATAACGGTCGTTTTGTCGATCTTTGGTACTTGAGTCAAAAATAAACTTCTTATAATTACAAGTTGTTCATGTGGTAAAATATACATTATATCCAGAATTATATTCATGATTTAGATATCATATATATCATATATATCTAGTATATACATTCATTTATAATATTACATAACATTTAGAGGTAAGAAATTAAATGCACCGTTCATGGAGACGGTAAGCCGTACGTACGCATAAACGCTACTTTCATTTGTATTTAGTATTTAATGGAATGAAATCATAATGATATAAAGGTATATTATAATTCCAGTATAATATCATATATAATATCATTTACTCCATCCTTTATACGTCCCACATATGGCATTAACGATTCAAATCACTTTGAGGGGGCGGTAGTCCGCACTTCCTAAAATAAAATTATGGTGTTTACCCATAATGGAAACCATAAAAGTATTCCATAAATGAAAAATACAAAAGCATAAGGAAAAAACAAACATAATATATATCATATATAAATATAGTGACATATTAATGGCCACCATGAAAGGTGTTAAAAGAAGATTGAACAATCATCGTTTCGTGAGGCAGTAATTCGCCACCCACAGAAACAATATTTTCTTTAACCATTAGAAGAAGGTGTGTGTAAGTGTAAATAAAATAATTCTTATAAAAACATAATATTATATTGAATATAATGGGTTTTTACAAAATAAATTAATAAAAAGAGTTTAAGGGGTTGGAGAAGCAAAATAAAACAAAAGAACATAAGAGAAGACATTACCTTAAAATCGAGTAACTCTTTTTGATTTGAGCCAAAGGCTTCCTTGGGAAGCCTTCTGCCCAAAGTGAGGCTTCTAGGAGTAATAGAGGTAAGTTTAGAGAGTATTTGGGTAGATTTTGGCCGATCCAAATGGCTTTGAATGTGTCAATAAGGTGGTATATGTGGGGGCCTTTTATAAGAGGAGAGGAGGGGAACTCTTGGAAAGTCATGAAATGTTACATTATTATGAAATGCATTTCGGATTTTAAAAGTCCCACAATGATATATTTCTAGGATAAGGTGATAAGGTTTCGAAATTCACTCATCCAATAGGCTTTATAAAAGTTTAAGTCTTAGATTTTACCTTATCTTTTCATTTTATTTAAATCGTTCATTAATGAGGTAATCGTTGCATCATCATGGTGTGATAAATAAATAAATTTATTTAATTCCTAAAAATTATAAAAAAATTACCATAATGTAATAAATCTTTTTATATTTTTAATGTATATTTATAGTCAAAAAGATAACTTGTATAATCCCTTGTAAAAATTGTTTTAGTAAAACAATACATGTTTGTGAAATTTTTATTTTTACTTTAAATAAAAGGTATTAATGTCATTATCTTACCCAAGTGGATCCATGGAGTCCCAAAATTGACCCATGGATTTTATTGGTCGGCCATGAGTCATCTAATAAGAGTAGGACATGTGTCAAGGTAATTTCATATTATTATAACATTATTTTTACCTTAAATTACTCTAATTACGTCTAATCACGGTTAATAAAACTCAAAAGTTACTATTCAATAAAAATTATTTTCATCCCATTGAACCACATTTTACCTAATAATTACAAACATGTATGTTGTATTTTTGAAATTAAATTCATAGAAGTGGTAAAATTTCATCTAAACGAAAAATCAGTTTTTTTAACACCACTTAGTGGTTTCACTATTCATCAAAATTGAAGTTTTTTCAGAAAAATACCAAATATTCAACCTAAGATATATTTGATATTAAAAATTCAAAGATGATGACTATTTTAACAAATTCAAAACATATAAGTTTCACTAATTAATTTTATAATTAATTCTCGTTGTCAAAACAAATAACGTGTTTTTACGAAAGAATATCAATCAAAAGATTGACAATTGTTTATGTCCAATTTCAAAGTGAAATTAATTCTAATGACCACCATTGGATAAAATGGTAAAATTATATTCTAATTATACTTTAAAACCACTAAATAATATAAATTATCAATATAAATTATTTTAGTTAAAAAAATTGTTTTTAATTAAAGTTTAGTATTTTACACTATTCATAAAAAATTGGAAGTTCTCAGAAAAAAATGAAAAATTCAACTTAGGATAATTTTGATATTAAGAATCCAAAAATGAAGTCCAATTTGAATAATAAAATTTATAAAATTTCAAAAAGTGTGTATTAATATTCATAATGGCTACTTTGATTGGTCGCGGTGTGTTAGAATCTCGAACTTATGTACAATGCAAGCTATTGCATTATTAAAAGAGAAGTGTACCATGAAAGATCGGGGTGTTACAATTCCCACTCATTAGGAATGATATCTATAATATTGTCCACAAGTGCCTCATCATCTAAACCTTTCTCCCCCATAGATTGTAAACTGTTAAAAATAGTCAGAAACCATTGTTGTACCCTACATACTAGTTCACCATATGGAAATAGAAATCCATGATATTCTGCTCTTAGCATAGCTCTTCTATTTTATATAACTTTGGATGTACCAAAATGTGTAACTTATAATTTATTCTAGATACAGTTAGCGGATTCACAAGAAAAAATATGACTATATATATTCCTGGTCATAGAACACAACAAAGTATTGTGTACATTGTAGTTTAGTTGATATTCTGTTTTTCTTGATTGGTGAAAGTTATGTCTTCTTTATCAGGAATCTTGTAATCTCTAGTAAGCATAACAAAGTTTTCAACTCCAGTATTAATAAAAAAAAGTCTTCATATGATCTATCCAATATTCATAATAATTCCCATAAAATATAGGTTGTCTAGTAGGATTTAGATTTTCAATCAAACCAACATTCATTCCTTCCATCTAAAAGAAAATATCTTTCCACAGAAACTTGTTAATAGAAAAAGTTTGTAAACAAGGGAAAAAAATTCCTATGCATGGAAAAGATTTAGAACAATGAAAACTAGAGCAAGAAAACTTATATGTGAATATTAGTATTTTAGATACCTACTCTGATACCAATTTTAGGATTGAAATATGAATGTAGATGCTCAATTACAAGAGGGGGGGGGGATGAATTATAAGTTTAAAAACATTCATTTTTAACATTAATGAAAAATATGTTTAACAAAGTTAAACAAGGTAAATTCACAAGACCTATTTTTGTTCTACAAACTTTCTAGGTTCTGGAAATATTATTCTAGAAATGAAACTTAAGAAAAGTTTACAGAAAAAATGATTCTACATTAAAGCGTATATAATATTACTTATCAGAGTATAAAAAAGTACAAGAAAGTATAAGAAGGTTATAATTTCTTCCTTTATCAAAATATAGTGGAAATAAACTTGAAACAAAACAAGTAACAAGTATAAAATCTTTTAACCCAAAGATAAGGGTATCTAACAACCTTGAATAAAGTTCCATTGATTTATAATTTCAAGAAAGTCTATCTTACCCACACCAGGGTAAGCCCTTGGTAGGAATATCAGAATCTCTCTTGCTATCCCCATAAAACCTCGAGCTTTAAGGTATTTAACACCTCTGTCTTCCTATCATTGGAAGTCCTCGATCGTACACATCAACAATCAGAGTCTCATGAATCAATTTGAACAAGATGTTTAGTATTCACAAGGCATAAGAGTCTCTCTCTCTATAAATCACTTCGGTAACATGAAATATCTAGAGTGATCAATGATATATTTTCTATTTATGAGATCATTCAAATGATATCCTATTTATAGGCACTTATCCAACGGTCAACTCCATCCTCCAATAGTCATATTTTTCCTTGAATTTTGGAGGGACCTGTACACATGTCACTCAAACAATGGTTAGTTAGAAACAGAATGTACAACATCATTTCAAAACTGTAACGAGTATAAGAAAAATAAGATTGATTAAGAAAATATAATTTTTTAGAGTCTAAGGAAAAATAATTTTCGGATTCGAAACAAATAATAATTTGGAGACTATAAATCATAGATATTTGGATTCTGTTTTCCAAGGAATTCAGAACCTGAATTCTATAGATTCAAATATTAATTCCAATGAATTCAGAGTTGAAATTCTGAGGAATTTGGAGTATGAATTCTGAGGAATTCAGAGTCGGAATTCTAAGGAATTCAGATTTGTAATTATGAGAAATTCAAAGTTAGAATTCTAAGGAATTCAGAGTTAGAATTTCAAAGAATTCAGAGTCCAAATTTCAGATAATTCAGAGTCTGAATTTTAGAGAATTCGGAGACTAAAAATGAATACTCTATAACCAATAATTTATAGGATTCTGAGGTTTTATATGTGAAACCTAATTTTTACACAAAATAATAAAAGGAGTTAGATTTATAGAAACTATAAAATGAACAATGAAAACATAGGTAATGATAAAATATTCTTGGGGAAGGAAAATTTCCCTATTAAGATAATTCTTAGGGAAAAATAATTTTCTTTAAGATAGAGTGTTTGTGATTTTCAAAACATAAAGGAATGGAAAAGTCATAAGGAAACCTTATTGACTCAACAACTGGGAGATGCAATAATTTTTTGTCCTAATACTAAAAAAGATGTACCATTTTTTGGGACCTACTCAAATGGGTAAGTCTTCTTACCATCCCATGGGCCCATTTAAATTTCTTTGGTGCTGGATAGCATCCCACATAGGAGGATACAAATTCATCAATGACTAATGGATTCCATCCATTCTTTCAACATTCCTTACAATGTATAAGCAGGGTGAACCCATTGTTCTTGGGGGAACATGATGCAATGAAATATCTCAACCATAATGACTACTTTTTTTTATGTTCCTTACTCCTCCCATACTGGTAATTTGGTGAATGATTCATCTAGAAGTCATTCAAAGAGAGGGTATCTCATCTCCATGAGAGAGGGAATCTTGGTTACCAGAATTTATTGAAAATTTACATATGAGGGTTATTCACCCTATAGGTTCAAGATTTAGTTATACTATGTACCAAAGAGGTTCCCCCATCCATCAATAGTGCATGTAATGAGAATAATTTGATGATCTCTTAGAAAATATGGTTGATGTTGACTTAGAAAGATACACATTGTCATATTGATCTTTTTCCTTCTAAAATTTAGCATGGAATTACCAAATATTATGTAAATTTTTTTATTCTATTATAAGAAAATGTAAAACTAGTGAAACTAGTCCCTATTGTAGTGGGTCAACTCATATCTGAGGCCGAGGGGGTGAAGAGTAGACAACCAAGGTTTATAGACCTGGTAAGGAGCCATCAAAGTCTCTTGTTTCTAAGTCTCCAAGGAAGATATTAATAATCCTAGGTTCAATCCCCCAAAATTCTGGCTTTTCTTTTAAGAATAAAGTTTCTAAAAATCCATTGTCTATCCCTCTTGAGGATACCTATTCGATGGCCTGAAGAGAGTGGGATGTTTAGAGAAAATCTATTCTTATTAGGGGAATATGGCACTATCTCTTGGAGAAATAATATTCTTTGAGAGGGTGTGGATGTATATTAGCACCTGAGAATATTTCTTATGTTGATGACCATGAGATATTGGAATTTTATATTCAATACCTTGATGCCTCCATCAATTTATTTCACGGTAAAAATGTGTATTCAAGGAGAGTTATCAAAGTGTTTAAGACCAGTGTAAGTGAAAATGGGGAAGAATATCGTAGCCATGCTTATGAGGAGTTTGATGAAGAAAAATTTCCCATTGCAACTAGGCTTAGAGTTAGTATTTTATCTTCATTATTGGGTCCTCATAAGAGCCCAAAAACAAGGGGTTGTACAATTCCTGAGATGCTAAGGGAAAAGGTGTAGAGGCTTGATCCCACACCATCTCCAAGGGTGGATTCTTCAGGATTATTAACCCCTATTTCAACATCATTCCTAGAGGCCCGAAGAGAGTGATATTCTTAGAGGAAGAGCACATCCTCTGAAAATGTCTAGATGTGCTTCAGTTTGAGGAAATTTATCTTCATGTATTCAGGTTCATCATTACTTCAGAGTAAATTTCATTCAAAGATAACTCTAATGAGGTCAGTGCATACCTCGAAGAGATGGATTTCTGTATTCATTCCTTCAAGGGTAATATTAATTGGTCCAATTGAGTGTGAGATATCATGGTAGTAATAGTGTAAGAGGTTTATTCTAGTGAAGAGGTAATATAATTATTTATATAAACCCTTATTCCCATTCTTGATATGATCTTGAATAATCAATTGTTATATTTATATGAGGTTAGAAGGAATCGATCACCTCTTCCTTCCTAGGAATGTACTGAGGGTGGAACTGATATTAGGATGAACATTTCTATGGGTGAGGGGATTTTTGAAGAAGGTTCTCCTAGGAAATATGAGCATATATAGGCAGTTATTGCAAATCTTATAGGAGAATTTCCACACTTCCCTGCCCATTTTCTCCCTACAAGACTATCCTCATATGAAATCAAAAATAATATCCATGAAAGGAAGTTGATGATATGAATTTGATTGGGGACAACATGTGGCTGCTGCATCTCTTTACCTAGCCATCATGTTGTTTGTTTCTATGTGCTGGTGAATTAACTTGCATTGTGGTTGTCATTGGTTATTCAAGTCAAGAGGTACCAACTATTTGAGAACATGTGTCAACTTTTCCAATGGAGTCAAATGCAGTGGAAATGAAGGTTACAAGGAAGTCTATACTAAATGAAGATCTGGGACTGGCATGTTTCATTTCTAGAGCTAAGGGTTTTGTAATGCTTGTTTTTCATGGCCGAACGACCTCTATATAAATACAAGAGGATCTTGAAAGAGATAATTCTCTATCATTAGGTCCTATAGACCTCTTTCCACTAAATAGTGTAATATTCGGAGAATTTATTATACTGATCTAGAGCGATTCAGGTCTAATTACCATCAAGGATTCATTAATCATTACCCATGCGGGCTCGATGTCCACAAGTGACCTCCTAGAAGATACTAACCTAGATGAACACACACATGTCGCTCGCATGTCCCTGGGGGGAGGTCAATTATTATAGACTTTTCCAATTTCAATATGAATATATTGATAGGAGTTTATGCTTAAACCATAGTTGTTTTATGAATTTAATCCTCTGAATGATATTATAGCACCTGTTCTGTCTGTCAAAGAGGTAATAACAATTGAGAAGGTTGGTGTATTGACTAGATAAGGTGAAAATCCCAACATCTCAACCCATTAATCTTATTCTTTGTCCAATATTGGTTACCCTACATATTCTCTTTAGTAAAATCGATGTAAGTATATGAAATTAAAGACATTCCCAACCCCCAATCTACTGAGGCTATTAGGACTTCAATTATTGTGGAGCTCTCCCATCCCAAAAGAACCAAGGACGAACCTTTATTAGTTGAGCTAGTTCCAGAATATGTTCTCCCCTTAGAAAGAGACTCTAAAGTGTACCAGGAGACTCTCAATAATCTACGTATTTTCCAGTGAACCATATAGAAGGATATATGGAAGGTAATTTATCATACCCTCATGTCAATTTTATCGACCAAGTTTCTTCAGCTGTGTTTCATGTTTTCCTGTGTTTCATGTTTTCCTTGCTTGAGTATGGTGGGTTTGATTACCATGACATACAAACTATGGTGAAGGAGGTGGATTCTTCTTGATAGAGGGAAGGGAATTATCAATATTTAATTTTAGTTATAGAGAATACAATCCATTTTACTATGACAAGAAATATCCCACTTAATTAGACTTCTGAACAAGATGGAGTGGTTATGAAATGACAAGGCCAAATTTTAGATCAAAGAGACTTAGTAGAAAAACCTTGATTGGAGTTGGATAGAGTTTCCAATAATTGAATCATCTTGATTGGGAACTATCCATTGTTAATGTACTGATCGATGATTAACAATGACTATCCCTAGAAGCAAAAATACCTATAATGGATGCTATTGAGAAGGCATATTCATTGTGGGTTGATATGAAAAGGGATATTACAACCTTGTCTGAACTACGATGAGCTATTGAAGTATCTAATAAAAAATGATCTAGATATAATAATCTCTCAATAAAATATTTTAATAACATTGATTTAGTTGTTTGGAGAGACTCCAAGTTGTGGATACTCCTCTGTCTCTTAGATATATGAAATGAAAAGGGATTTTTTTCTCAATCACCTATCTCTTCATTCCATATTTACCTTTCAATTTTAACAATAATACTAGAGTTGGATCACTTGTTATAATGTATATATATTAGTTTTTTTAACTTGAAATAATGGGAAAAAGAAAAATTTCTAAATTTTCTTAGATCACATGACCTAGAGAGATGAGGCTTAACTTTTTACTAGGTCTCCTTTTATGAATTTTTAACCTGACAAGTGTTACATATCTTTTAACTGGTATTTTAGAGTCCTACAATATGGACCAATGTACCTTGTCTTTTAGGTCAAATAACTTTGAAAAATATTTGTGAGAGTAATAATCTGGAATGAGGCTTATATGACATGAATATGAAACTCCCTATATAGATTTTACTCATATTAAGGTAGAGGGGTGTTTTATTATTAACATGTGTCTATAAACCGTAGAACATGTTTCATAATATTACATGAAGACCAAACTAATACATAGAAAATGGAGTATTAATATCCAAATTCATAAATGGTTTTTCTGCCAAATACTTCTAGATGGATCAATCTCATATATATGGAAGAAAGAGGCCATAATAAATGGTCCACCTGAGCAGTTTTGATTCACGTGGGGTGGAATTATACCTATCATTTTAAGGTCGTGTCATGGGGGCTAATTATCATACATTTTATTGAATAAAATGAAATTCAATTGATCTAATCATAGTTAATTTCCAAGTAATCTAAGTTCACATGAGTCGTGAATGACGTGAGAAACAAGAGGTAACTTGGGAAATCATTTAACTCCACACGGGAGTGCACACCAGTGAACAAGTGGTGGTATTTTCATCTCGATCGTATTTAATAGAGATACATGATTGAATTTAATAAAAATTCATGGTTGTTCCTGATATCCATGACTAATTAATCCTTAATAAAGGATGTGACCCCAATATATATTGGGTTCCTACACAGAGGAAGGAATTTTCATATCTCATCCTAGTATAGGATTTGAAAAATGCGAGTATCTAAAGACAATACCCAAGATATTAGACATGAGTTTCCTTATAAATGGATTGTTAAAACCTAATGTTAATATATATATATATATGAATCATATATTAGGTACCTTTTCATGGATCTATATCTCATGTAGGTAATGCTTCATATATAATTGACTGTGTGTCATGCTCTTTAATGTCATGCTACAAGAACTCAAATGTTCTACAGTTTAAGGTCATGTGATGAGGACATTTCCTCATAGTTTAATATATTATATCTTGGATGTGTTTCATATAGTTTAATTTCATTATTAAAGGGACACTGACCACATAATTTAATTACATGTTGTAGGGACATGTAATTGTTGTAGTTTAAGGTCACATGGCTTTGACCAAAAGATTGGTGATTTTCCATTTTATGGTGATCTTGACAAGAATGTTATACAATAATTTAGGCATGAAGAGGGAAGGTTGAATGATATAATCTAGGGGATTCCAGATCCAAAAAAGTGACATGGTACAAGTATGAAAATAATTGCTATATACAATGTTTAAAAGTTGGTTTCCATCATAATATTATCAGTGCTTATAGAGATAGAAGAGGTTACTCCTAAGGATGAATATGCTTCTAGTTGACATGAATTTTGAGGTTGAATTATACATATACAAATTGGGTCATATTTTTCATAGTCAAAACAAATACATCCTTAGTAATTGGAAATTCCATCACTGATGGTCAGGGAAATATTATTGATATTCATATTTCCATAGACACAATGTTTGATTTGTGTAAGAGAAGTGCCTATGTATGAAAGGAGAATTTCTTATAAAAACCACCCTAGAGTGGGGGGAAATGTTTCATATGTAGGTTTGAACCAAATTTAGGGAGGGTATATTTTTTTATATTTTTTTAGGCCCTGATACATAGGGTCTAGTTGTCTCTATGTATCTATTCCAAATGAGAATCAAGCCACAAAAAGTTATAGGGTAGATTACCCACACTCATTTAATTATTTCAATGAGAGGGGGAATTTTTCTTTGAATACAGGATCATGAGTGAGGTGAGAACATATAATGGATCTTTCTATGTAGATCTGGATCATAAATATGTGAGTGAGGGAATTTTTTTATATTGCAGATGGACTTGGATGTAGGATCCAGGTGTAACTATGTATCTCATCAAAGAGAGAATCAATCCACTTGTAGTTCTTATATAGAGGGGTGGTGGGAGACCAAATCCCATGATAGTGGTCATCTTAGGTAAGGGTTGCATGAATGCACAATTTTAATTCATGCAATAGAAATCAACTATGCAGTTTAACGTCAAGTAGTAAGGATTTATGGTGTTCCTTTTAAATACTTGCATCCAGGACCATGTTAACCCTGACGTAAATTGATACATCTCAATCATGCGGGGATTTCCTTAGAAAAACTCATAAGATAATGTGATCTATTCTTAGTGTGAGAAACAATTAGTGTAAAAGGTTTCTTTCACTATACAGAGGTGATTAAAAGAAAGGACAGGTCTATTATGATCATGTGGTGGATGGACTAGCATGTAGGATCCAGGCATCACTACATATCCTAAAGGGTTGAGAATCAATTTGTACGTAGTTCTTAGAAACATCGAATGAGAGGGAAATTAACCATTTATTTTAATATCATATAGTAATAAAAAATGGTGTTATGCAGTTTTAGGTCATATGAATAGGACCATATGTATGGAAACAACGAGAGATATATGACTTACTAGTCCAAGTATGTCCCAACACACCTCAGACTTGAAGAAAGATATTTTAAACCATGACTTTTGAGGTTCTCAAATTAGGAAAGATGATATGGGAAAAATATGCAGGGAATGAGCATAGACTATATTCAAAAACTATTTTCTAGAATGTAGTTTTTTGTTATTATGGAGATAGAAGAGGTTTCTCTTGAGGATGAATGTACCTATGGTTGAAAGGCCTTTTGAGGGAATCTTATACAAAGCCAGACCGAGTCATATCAATGCATAGTAAAAACAAAGGTGTCCTTAGGAATTGTACATTCTATAAATGATGAATGGGGAAAGTTTGTAGAGATCCAAATTTTCCCAAGACAAGGAGTATGATGTGTGGAAGGGATGTGTCTAACCATAAAGGAAGCATTTGGAATGGCATTGGCTATGGAGTGTAAAATTCCTTTCATATATATTTTTTCCTATGTGTAGGAGAGGGATAATTTTCCATAATTTATTTCTGGGACTAGGATATAATTTCTATGTGTCATTAGATATCCCATTGGGATGAGAATAAATCCACACATAGTAATGGAATAGAGGTGTGGTGGGAGACCAAAACTATGGGTTGTGATCTGCTCTATTATAGACTAAAATGTTATACAGTTTTAGATTTCTCAACAAGGATGTGAACCATGAAGTTTTACATCATGTAGTAAGGACATTTTTGTATAGTTAAATGTATTCTAAATAGGATGTTAGGCTATATAGTTTAGAGTCTTATAACTTGGACTATGGTGTCATGTAGTTTTAGGTTGTATGATGATGACCATAGGTTGTGCCTTTTACAGTCTTGTATCCAGGGCCAAACATCATGTAGTTTATCATCGTGTGAAATGAATTACATCTTTATCACATGAATTATTTCTTGAGAAATATTTCATTGGTAGGTTTTGTAATGCATCCCCCATACATTATGATTATTGAGTAAGTCTATTGGGATAGACTTTATGTATGATGTAAGTTCCTTCCCACATTGGTTCATGATTTGGGGGTTTCTTATTAGGTATCATTATAGTCTTTAGAGCCAAAACTAGTTCTTATTAAAGGAAAAAACAAATAAGAAATTTCTTGTTGAAGGCTCATTATATCTGGTTTTTTTATATTTTCAAATGATGTAGGGTAGGGTATATAACCTTTTCTCATCGTTTCGATCTAACTTATCTAGATTATTCTATTATTCATCATCATTTGAGAGTTTTCCACATATATCTATTCATATTGAGGGAAATTGGAACTCAATGGGAATAACTTACTTTGTTCCATAAACTAGTGAAAACAAGGTTTCCTGAGTAGTAGAGCGGGTTGTGTTTTGGAAAGTCCAAAAGTCATATAGGAGATTTTCAGGACAAAATTTATTTTATATATCCACAATTTTATGGATAGTGTTTGATAAAGTTTTATTAAAATCTTTTATCTTTCCATTTTATGTCTCATGGTAGCGAGAAGAATGGATGGATTCGATGTTTTACTTTTGGTACAACTTATTTAATTCTGAAGAGTAGAATTTGGTTCCATTGTTTTTAATAATTATACGAGGGACACTAAATTTGTTGATGATGTTTTACTTCACTAAATTTATGATACTTTTGGTCCCAAATTACTAAAGAGGTATCACCTCACCCCATTTAGCAAAAATGTTAGTAGAAGTAAGGATGTATTTGATCTGATTAGATATATTTAGAGGGTATGGTCTGAAAACATCCATTCTCCATACAGTGAATGGCCAAGAGTATTTAGATGTATTCCACAACTCTAGGGGTTGATGGATGAAGTTGGGATGTACTTGGAAGGAATGAAACTTTTTGACAAATTGAGTACAATCTCACATCATAAAAGTCCAAAAATACCCAATCCTCATAATTTGGTGAGAAATTTTGGTTCCTAACTGATGGGAACCACATGCATAGCATGAAATCCCTCTATGGTGGTACTCATCTTCTCTCTTTCAATGAATCTAAGGAGAATTCCATTGAATATTTTCTTATAAAGAACCTTCTGGTGACCTGAGCTATCATAAAGGGTGAAATTAACTATAGATCATTGGATCTATTATTTTCCATCTATATCCGTGGGAAGGACCCCATTTTGGAGGTATTCTAGAATTATAATTATCCATCCATTTGAATCATTATCTGGTTCTTGGGTAGAATTTACCTTGTTGATATCTTCTAGGCCACTTTGAACAAACAATGATACTCTTATGTGGTGGGTGATTCTAATGACTATTCCATCTTGATTTGGATCTAAAAAGGATGTAGCAATATTTTATAAATCATATACCTGATCAATTTATGAATGTGGGATGTGAGTTACCATTGTATCATAGGGTAATTATTCTATCAACACTCAAACATAATTAAGAAGGGGACCATATCATATTTCTTGATGATGTAACCACCGTTGATCTTATTAATTACCAACTCAGAATCACCTTTCACTCTAAGTTGAGTTACCAGTATTTGAAAATACAACTACAAGCCTACCATTTGGGCTTGGTATTCAGTCTCATTGTTAGTGCATCCTTATGATAGAATAAATGAGTAAGGTATAATTTCATTTTTTTTAATTTTTTTTATTTTGATTTAAAACAGGAAGGCACGAGGGCCGTGGAGCATGAATCATACAAACATGATGCCTATGGGGGCCTGAAATAATGAAGGCCACGGGTGTCCCCTCTAATCAAGTAAACCCCCTCTGATTTCAAGGTATGAAAATTGTGGAGGTAGATGCTCTCCGGACCTGGGACATCAAGGGACGCAAGATGGTCTGCAACTCGGTTACCCTCCCTTCAGGTGTGAACGACATTAGTATTGTTGTTGATCAAGCCTCTGCACTTCCTGATGGTGTAGCTTATGGACCATGGGATGGGGCCCCTACCTTTCAGGGCGTTGTGGAGGATCTTTGAGTTAGTTTCAGCCTCCAAAAGAACAACCTTCCTTTGGTGGCACAAGGAGAGGCCTGAGATAAAAGCTTTTGCCTCAGCCTGGAGAGAGGAGCCTTGGCCATGGAAGGACGAGAAAGCCAGGATGACGGATCCAGAATGGTCACAGACAATACCTCCCTCGCGAAGAGCTCCCATAATGCAAGACCCGTCTGTGTTGAGTTTAAGGCCCCTGGAGGGGGGGGGGGTTCCAACAAACCCAATGACCACTGGCATTGTGCGAACCGAGTAGGACATCAAGGGTGTATTTATTGAGCCTATGGAGAGTGGGAGCCTCTCTCCAGTGTCTGAGGGGCCTGACCAGATCAATGAGTAGGTTTTTCATTCTTAGTATGATGGAGCGACTGGTAGTAGGAGACCCTTCATACCTGGATTTGTTGTGGGACTGCCAAATAATCCAGCAGCCTATGAGGAGGACAATAGAATGAGCCATATTCTTGGGACCCCGCTCGCCCACGCCATGGAACCATTGGTCCAAGAAAGGCCGATCTGCCATATCAGGATCATGCAGCGCAGTGTGCTCCCCGAAGTGGCCCCAAACCGCCCTCACCCATTCCCCCTCAAAAAAGAGATGACCAACACTTTCCTCCTGATGATTTCCATAGAAGGAGCAACTAGAAACGATCAGGATGCTACACCGCTTGATATGCTTGTCTATGGGAATCACTCTGTTTCTTATCCACCACAGCATGAAATTGTATTTTGAGGGAGTGCACTTGGGCCAGAGGTTGTCGTCCCACCTTTCGGTATGAACAGGAACCTCAAAGATGTGCTAGAAGTCCCTTGAGGAGAAGGCTCCTGAGGGTGAGGAGGTGAAGACGCAACGGTCAGGGTCCGAGCTCAGATCAATGAGGTCAAAAACCTCACATTGTCTTTCATTCAGCACTGCCTTGAAGAGGAATGGGTATGAACTAGCCTCCCTGAAAGAGATCGAGGGGGCGGGACAACCCGGAAAGCCAAGGACACCCCCAACCCAGTCCTGATGCCATAAGGAGAGGTCTCCCTTCCCGATGAACCAGCGCGAGTGAGGAAAGAGGAAAGAGATCATAGGAGATATAACCAACATGAAGGGAGAACCGTGGATACTCGCTGAAGAAAGAGTTACAGAGTGGTAGACGTGCATTGTTGCGCCCCAAAGAGTGCACCGCTCCAGGACCTCCCACACCAGTTTAGCATGAATGCAGAGAATAGTGGCTTCAAGACTCCGGACATTGAATCCTCCTATATTGGAAGGCCTTTCCACCCTGCACCAGGAGGCCCAATGGAGTTTTCCCTCAGCCTGTGGGTCCCAAATAAAGTTGGCTAGAAGCTTGTCGATATTGTTTATGATGCCTTTAAGAACCTTAATAGCAGAGAGGGTGTGGAACGAGGTGGCCAGAATAACACTGTTGATCAGAGCAATCCTCCCTCCAAACAAAAGAAATCTATTTTTCTAGTTGTGTATCTGGTCCGTAATCTTAGATATGAGAAAATCAAAATCCCGGATGCAGAGGCTACTGGGGGAGATTGGCGCTCCCAGGTATTCCATAGGGAAGCTGCCCTGTTGCATGGAAAGGTTGTGCTGAACTTCCACTGACCGATGAGAGGAGCATCTATTGGAGATGTAGATGTTACTCTTTGACTTGTTGATCATTTGACCACTCCAGTGGCAGTAGTCCTCCAGCACCTTTGAGATACCTCTGATCGACTTTTTGCTGGCGTTCAAGAACAATATGGTGTCATCCGCAAACATCAGGTGGGAAATGTGGTTGGATCTCAAATTGCTACGTTAGGAAAGGACCTCTCCTCTGGCCATGCTCCAATGGATGAGGCGACTGAGGACATCTTGGCAGAGGATGAAGATGCTTGGCGAAATGGGGTCACCCTGTCTGAGGCCGCGGGTGGTCTTGAAGAAGCTGAAAGACTTCCCACCGAAGGTGACCGCCAGCCACGAGGAGCTGAAACACCTAAAAAGCAGATCAATATTCCAAGGAGAGAGGCCAATAATCTCCATTACCTTATTGATGAAGCCCCACTCAACACGGTCATAGGAATTTCCTTTTCTTGATAAATAAGAATGATTCCCAACCTCACTTGGTTAAGCTTGGGGTCTTCCATTCTATTTCTGATTAGGATTCTAGATACACCATGAAAGTACATTTCTCACATTTGATTAGAGTCTTGTATGGAGAATATTTTCTCTTCTAATATTTCGGTATTCATCATCAATTTTTCCATAGAGGGATGTTCTGCCAAGTAATTTTCTAAGGCCTACCTTTTTATCCCCTTTGATAGTATGAACTGAATGTTGAAATGTTTCATAATTACTTTCCATTGTTCCAATAATCCAATAAACAGTGTATGATTGATGACATATTTGATTAGGTCATTTCTGGAGATCAAATGGACCTCATGGTTCAATAAATAATGCCTTAATTTATGAATTGAAAAAAATAAATTCCAAATAGTTATTCTTTATATATGAATAACGAGTCTTAGTGTTGATAATGGTGAGAATGAGATAATAAAGGATGTTTTAACTACCAAAATTATTTTTCTATGTGAGGAAAGAATCCAAAAACTATTCCAGGGTTGTCACATACTGGATGAGTATCTTTCCTTCAACAGGATGCATTAGAACTAGTGGGATCAAGAGATATATCTTGAGGTCGTCGAATGATTCTTGGAATTCATCATTCCACTAAAACATGACACCTTTCTTTATCAACTTGGTGAAGGTAAAACACTTTTATGTGAGGTTTTATATGAATCATAGAATATAGTAAATGTGTCATTATAGTCCTCTCAACTTTTTGAGGTTTCAAGGTGGTGATATACCCAAAATTTCCTTGGTCTTCTCAGGGTCAACTTGAATGCCACGATGGTGTACGATGAAGTTGATAAATTTTTCTGAAGTAATTCCAAAAGAAAATTTCAGGGGATTCATCTTCAGACTGTGTTTCCTTAGTTTTTGAAAACGATTTTGAAATTTCCAAGGTGATTGGAACTTTTCCATGATGTTTCCACCAAATCATCAACATAACACTCGACTAACATTCCCAGGAAGGGTCTAAAGATGTGATGCATGACAAGTTTATATGTAGCATTGATATTATTTAAGACAAAGGGCATCAACTGATAGTATAATAATACATGGAGAGATCTAAAGGGAACAACTTATTCATCTTATGGGGGTGTTTGGATTTGATTCTACCTTTAATAGACATCCATGAAGGAGAGATATTGATATCTAGCTATTTCATCAATTATAAGTTCTATAATTATAATTATGAAGTTATATTTTAGACAGTACTAATTAAGATCTCTAAAATCAATGAAAACCATGATCTACCAATTATTTTATTGACTAGGATAATGTTGGTGAGATATTTCAGGTACTAGACTTCCTGAATGAAATTAGATTTGATGATTTTTTCAATTTTAGCTTCAACCTTAGTAGAATGAGTCAGATTTTTCTTTCTAGCATCGTTCTTATAAATGCGATCATCTTCTATCAATCCTATGTTATGGGTATCCAGATTTGGATCAAGGTCTGACATCTCTTTGTAATTTAAAGTAAACATATCCCGGTGCTTCTTCATAAGAGAGGTGTAAATTTCCTTATCATCAAGGGGTGTAGCAGTGCTAATCAACATTGGCCACAAATACTCCTATATATTCATATTTATTTTTCAGGGTTCATCAATAGTGGTGGAGACTCCATCCTCGAATACTAGAGGAGTGTCTCTAAGGTCATTTTCTACCTCTTATTTTTTTTCTTATTCTTGTTTTTCTATGTCTATCTCAGGATGGATGAGAGAAAAAGGGGTTCATTAGGGTTAGGTGAAATGTTAGTGTCATGAGATCTAGCTTCCAATGGTGATAACGTAACTTCTATAGGTTTATTAGATAAAATGGTGACCTTATAACGTTTTAAGGATAAGGTTGGAGAATTTCCATTTTATTTATCACCACCAATAGAGGAGTCAAATATTTCTTCAATGCCCTTGGGTTTATCTGACATGGGAAATATTATAAAGATTGGTGAGAATGTCTATGAATCTAAGATGATGTCTTCGACCTGACTGATGGGAATCACAAATTCATCATCAAGATCTTTAAATGAGATATTTGGGGTCATTTTTAGACCATTTGGAGTTGTAAACTGAGTGACACCATCAATAATGTTTTTACTCCCTTATCTTAGGTAGAATACTGCATCGATATATTGAGATTCACAAGCCTTGAACATAGATTTTTCACTATATAACATCCCAATATTCCCATTTTTACATTATTTAAGGCATTGATGGTATGATGAATGGATCACTGCATGATGATGAAAACAAGGCCTTCTTAGAAATACATTGAAATCTGTATCTTGCTGGAAGATCAGGAATTCAGATTCGGACACCAAATTCCCAAATTGACTTATGAGATTAATTTAGTGTCGTAGTTTTTGTTCAATTTTATCATACCCTTCGATTTTTATAGTGGAAAGGGATAAATAAAATTTAGTGTATCCTATCTGGTGAAGTGTTATGATAGAAATGAGGTTAAATCCCAAGCCATTTTCAAATAAAGCTCAATGAATGTAAATGTCATCTAATCTACCAAATATGTACATGGGCCTAATGTTTCCCTATATAACACCATCTCTATCCTCCTTGTTAAAAGATATAACTATATGAAATTATACAAGGTCAATATATGCATGATATACCTTGGAAGAAGAAACTTCTTCATTGAACTCTTGTGGGAACAATAGTGACACTAAGTGATTTCCATAAATCCTGTGATAGATTGAGAGCATCTATAATTGAAATCTTTGATAGAACTATGGATAATTCCTTCAGGATTTCAAAGTTTTGGGCCAAAGGTTTACATTTACTTATGGTTAACTATTCCCAAGAACACATTTTTAGAGCTGACATGCTTGGGGTAGATGAGTCAAGTAGTTGAGAAGATGTGGAGGGAATTTTTTAAACTATTGGATTGGGCCACCTTGGACAGAACACTTTCTAGGTCATTATATGTTGATCAATTGGTATTCCAAAATGATTAGTTCCAAATTATTTTTTACATGTACATAGGCATCTTCCAATTCATGAGGGGTTTGTTGAAGGGATTTCCCATGGGTTTCGTAAGTATAGATAGATCTAGTAGGGATGAGGCTGACATATTGTGTTTGATCATGGTTGTTCCTCCCTCTATTTTCTCATCTACTATGGAATTAATTCATGTCTCCTCAATTTGGTGTGGGATGATCTGGTTGATAATAACACTCATTATCCGATAATAGATCCATTAAATGAATGAAATTAATGGATCCAAAGATCAATTCTTCATATGATGTGGAATTAGTTTGATGGGTTGGTTCCCATTGTCTTGGGACTAAAGGCATGAAGTCCAAGAGAGATAAGGATGAATTTTTCCTAAGTAAGTTTTAATTATCTTATTTTATTCCCTTTCAGCAATGCTGTTTCTTATAGTATTAGCCTTTGGAGGGTTGTGGGGCTGAAGGAGTTAGTTGTGCCATAATAGAAGTGACTTGGAGCATAATTTATTATTTTAACCTTGATCATAGGATAACATGAGTTTGATTAATTATTTTTCTAGTCATATAATCATTGAACCTCTGTGTATTCTTTCTAGTAACTTTCTTCTATTCACCCTTTTCCTTCGTACTGGTGGAAGAAACAAACACTACCTGTGTGGGTGGGTTTTCCAACTTCACTTTCCCAAAATCAACCATGTTTACATGAATTTTTTAAAAATTAATTATTCTTGGATGATGTGAAATAATATTCAATAAAAGGAAAAATATATTTTGTGAGATCATGAAGGCCTACCTAGTTAGGTATTTTGGGTTATGGTAGAGTTAACAAGTTGTTTTCCAAGGATACTAATAAATAACCATGATCCTATTCATCTCAGAAGGAGTATACTTTGTTATTATCGTCCCCATATTTATAGAATTTCAAATATTTCCTTTCATCCCTAAGATGGTACTCATGCTGATGCTTCTATTCAGGAGGAGGTTCCACGTGAGGGGGTGAGGTCTTCAAAGTTGAAGATGGTATAGAGTTTGGTTTCAATGTAACCATTACAACTTCCATTCTACCCATCCTCTTCCATTGATAAGTTGAAAAATTATGGGAGTTAGCCTTAGTTTTAAAGATAAAATCTAAAACCCCTTTTTCTACGGTGGGAAAATATCAAAATCCACTTGGATACTTTATCAGGATAAACAACGTTTGTATTTATTCATGAATATTCTCAATGAAAATACCCAAAAAATATTTTTGAGGGAGTTACAAGTTTAGGGAATAATTCAATATCTTACACCTTTCAATGAAATCCTACACCCTATCATTTTATCATTGTCTACATTTTGAGAGATAAATGTCTATTTTCTTTTACAACATAGATCCGAATTGATAGAGGAATTTTTAATGAAGATCTTCTCATCCCTTGACTGATCTGGAAAGTAGAATGGTATAACAGGTAAATTCTAGACCTTCTTAAGTCTATAAAAAACTTTTCATCTTATATGCTTCTTTATAATCGATCATCTCCATTATAGGTCCACAACTAGATATAAAGTATGGTAGATTCTTCTTTAGATCCCCTAAACCATTAAAAATTGGGAACTTAGGATTCCAAAAGTTTGGTGGGGGAAGAGATTCATCCACCCATTCAGGGTAAGGCTTACTCTTTGGTTTTACTGTACTACATAATCCTTCTACATATTTTAATTTGAATTCCGTTGTTTATATAGTTTCAATAAGCTGGGGAGGAATGGCCAACTAGGCAGGATCCTGAGCAAGGGGAACAATAGGTTGGTCTAGCTGTGGTAAATTTTTTGTACTCATTGTGGGTAAACTAAAGGGGCTAGTCTATGAGGATGTTATTAACCTAGATATATTTGTGTACCCAAGGTAGGTAACTCTTTAAATATTACTCTTATGGGGTCCAAATATATTGGTTGTCAGCACCCCTTGTTGAGAGGATGTTTCAGCTCCATTTTAGCTGCTAGGATGAACCCTATTTGTTGAGGTGCATCGGTTGGGAGCATGGGGTGATGATATGATTTTATAACATATCCAATAGGGATGTTTCCTCAGAGTAGTTATGTATTGAGTTTTTTAAAATCCTTCATCTCTTCTACATTCCAATAAAATCTCTTCTAAAGTATGATAGGTTCGACACCCTTGGGTAAAAGGTGGGATTAAAAATTAGTCTTACCCTTTTCTTCATCTAATTTCTATTAAGGAGGAAGTAGTGGAGCATTTGAGGGAATCCCCAAATTCATAGAAATCCTTTGGTTTTGGGTATTCACACCTTATTTAGTAATTTCTCTATGTAATGTTTTAATGGATATATCCTCCTATTATTATCCTACATTGACCTAATGTTCTTCAACATTAGTAAGAGTGGTGTTAATGAAATTTACTAACATGAACTACACCATGAGAATTTCATTAGTCTCTGAATAACAGGAGAACTAGTTACTCTGGGAGCACCCAAAACAAGTGCTGTGATTTTGGGGAGTGGTTGTGCTCTTGAAAGTTGTTTTTCTTTGCAACTATCATGAGAGATTTTCATTTATTTCAATGATCCATTCAAAGATATCTGGTGAAGTGTAATATAAAAGGAGCCTCTAGATAATTTTTTTGTTCATATACCTAAATAAGAAACTAAATCACAAGATGTGATGAAATGGAAATATTCATTCTATGGAAGTCCTTTCAATTGAGAAAATATTTAATTTCACTAGGGAGGAGGTTGAAGATAAAAATTCCCCCAACCCTATGGGTTGGGAGTGCTTCTATTAAAATTTCACAACATTTTAGGCTTGATTTTTCATCCTCAAAGGTTGTGTTAAAAAATCCCCAAATCTTTCAGGCTAGGGTTTCTCCTGTACTATAATGGCTACAGCTATTGCAGCTACTATTTTGATTTTATGGAGCTTTGTTTGAACATGGGATGAGTGAATTGTATGATTTTCACCTAGTCCATATGCTTCCATGGAGATTTTCACTACATTACGATTGTTTTCCCTTAAGCATTAGGATTTATCAATTTTTTCAAATGAGTAATTCATGAGTCTTTTGATGGATTTCCCTCTTTTGGTATGGCATCTTTGAGAGTTGTTATTGTCCAGTTCTTGCTAATCATACCATCTATTGTGAGTAGAGCATGTTTCTAGAAGTTGAATTGAGGCTATGACATTACATGATGTTACCTTTGGAAGGATTTTCTGATTAGGGATAAAGGTGAAATAAAACGCCCCATGCTCACCCCATCCTCTAATATGAACACTAGATGGGGCGTCAATGATTAGCTGATGCAAATTTTTTAATTCATTGAAATAGGCATGAAGAAGGGATCTTTTCTGTTCCACAATTTTGGGTGTCGTGTTGCTAGGAGGGGCTCCAAGTTGATTTTATGGTGTATCATTTCTATTAACGTTTTGTGACTTAGATATTCATCACAAGGGAAGGTTTTTTTTCTTTTAAGTGATGAAAAGTAGATCATATATTTAGGAAAATTTCATACACACATTCTTCCAAAAATTCCTTTGGAATGCTATATCGGGGAGTGGATAAAGGTAAGAACATCATTGATATATTTATTTTATCCAATTTCCACCTCATATGAAATATTTTTTCTCTACCTTTGGAAAGAGGTTCCTCAACTTGATACAACAAAATTGGATGTTTCCCAAATTCAATATTACAAATAATAGGATTGAATGGTATTTCCATTGTTATATTCTAAGGTAAGCGATCCAAGGGTGGTTTGGAGAATGAATGTTGCCTTGGATTTTATTCCAGTGGAGAAATTATATCACTTGTCAATGATTAGTTATCAAGCATGAATAGACTCATTTTCTCATGTATTCATGGTAGGAGGCCTTTCTCAAGGTTGATTTTTCAAGGGAGGACCTTCTTGATGAAATGAAGTGTGAATGCGTGGATGAACTTCATAGAAAATTCCATTATGGGGAGGACTAACATCTAAGCTTGACATCCAATTGTAAGTATAGTTTATATATTATATACCCTAGGGAGAACCTTCAGGGTGTATGGAAACAAGGATATTACCCTCTCGTTGTTTGATATTCTGGACATGAATAGGGTTACTATGTCGCTCATCAGGAGATGGTCTCTCATGATCAATCATATTGTTGAAATGATGTAATCCTTCATGATAAGATGTATGTTGAGTACCTCTAGATCAACTAGTAGAAATTTATAGGAAGTAACTTCGCAATTTGATCTATTATCTTTGTCATTTGTTAATGGAATATTAGTATCTTGATTTTCCATAGATAGATGTCTGAGTGCTTCAAGAACAACATCATTCAGTTTAGAAAGGTCATGGATCAGATCTTCATTTTACAATTGTTTTTAGAGAGGCTTATTTTTAGATACTTTACTTCAAGTGATTGGGAACACCTACTATGGGTGGTAGATTTCATATATAGGGGCCAGTTTGAGTAGCTCTCATGTCAATGTCAGAATTTGCTGATAGGTATCTAGAAATTTGGCCAAAATATTTTCCTCCCCTGGAATAGCCACTGGGGTAGATCGATGGCCTTCAGTTGGAAAAGGGATATATTCCTGATCTAGTTGTCCATTTATCATTGTATTTTATCCACAACCCATTATGGATGAGAGATATAATATGTGTGTACTCCATGATGAATCTCATATTATTATAATGAGTCACTTCAAATGTAGAGGTGGGGTTGTGTGCCTAACTCTTAGTTACCACCAATGTTATCATTATATCTTGGAAAAGTTGTAGAATGTATATAGGAATAGATGCCTATCCCTCCATGATTTCTATAATGTAAGGGGTGACTTTTGCAGCTAGAATGGGAATATATGCCCATTTTTTAGCTAAATAAAGGATGTATTTCTTCTCCTATCCTAAATTTCTTTCTGGGATATATTGACAATTATCATGTATAGAGGTAGTGATATGTATGTTCTAGGCAGAGTGGAAGCGTTGGATGGGTGATGCCCAACTTTTATTTTTTCAATGACCAATGATTAATATGAGATTTAACAAAATGATGAACATCATGATCAACAAAATGAAATCAAAGAATCAGATAATAGAAATTACTCCAGAACCAGAGGGAGGATCATCACATATTATTTATAATTAATTTAATAAATTAAATAATTACTTTTTTTGGAATTATTTCTTTGTTAAGGAATTAGAAAACAGATATGAATTATTGCATTGTTTCTTTATAGGAATAAAGTTCATATTTCATCTAGAGGTGATCCACACATGTTCCAAGAATCTTAATACATCGTCAAAGGAATCTCTAGGTGTTAGCACAAAAGATCCTTGTACTTGCGTCATCCTCCTTTGATCGATTTGATAACTACTTCCAAAGTGTTCTCCTTGATATGATGGAAGAGAAATTCTATCCATTCTTGGGAGGGTTCTTAGAGAAGGTATATCTCTAGTCTTGAGATAATTCTCCAATTCCATTATGCACAACTCAAAAAAAATGAATTGTCTCTTAATAAAATAACATAACTGTGCTTATATATCGCTAAGGTTAAACAAAATAATTGCACAAGTGCTCTTAATTATTTATTTAATCCTAGATAAACCCCATGTAAAATAATAATAATAATATCATTATTTCTCAATATGTGCTTAACTTGTTAATTATTATTAAATGTTATTTAATAAAATAATATTTATTATTTATTATTTCTTACCTAACCTAAAATCTCAGTCCTCTATTCCTGTATAATATTTATCAAACATTGAAAAATTTCAATTTATTTATTAAATAGATATCACTACATTATTAGTCAATAAATAAATAAATATTATATTTACTAAAATAACAAATAAATATTTATATGTGACCAAGCATACATGAATAATTGTTAAACCATGTAAAATAATAATATTTATTAAACCTATTAAATAATAAATAATAATATATTATTTAACTAAGATTCTAGATATACTTATTATGTGACCCTCTAGGCATCTTTCCGAGTGGCATTAGGTAGAGCGACCAAAAGTCCATGGTAAACCTCTAGAAACATGCCAAGACACTGATAAAGATATAAGTTTATGCCGCAATGACATAATACATCATACGAATGCTTACTATGAAATATAATCCTTTTATCACGATATCACAAATCAAGCAGGTTATATGCTGGTGCCATCAACCTATGTGATCAATGTATCTTTATTTGAATTTTCAGAAATAGAACTTGCCTATAAAACACCATGGCTATGGATTTATTTAGGCTATATAATTTCCATCAAAGGGACTACAATATTAACTTCTATTAAATAATATAAGGGACAAATACTTTCTCGCATTATTCATTAATGTAATATTACTCATGACATACCTAACATATACTACCTCACCGAGAATATCTATCATCACAGTTTTCATCAATACATCAAAGTACTTGACTCATAATATTCATTAATAATAATATGAAATTCTAAGGAACAATACACACATCTGTAGATAGGAAAATACAATGAAACATATAAATGTGGATTTCCTATTGGAGGGACCCGTTCTCATAATATCCTACTGAATATTACTAAGGGCGTAATCCATGAGAAGGTGCCTCAAATTCCTACGAGTCTCCACCCCTGATATCATGTATCATTTGTGTCCCTTAAATGATATCATCCATCTTTAGAACATATAATAAAGAATAGTGTCATAACACTTCTAGGTTCTTATCATAGTGGGGAACTGCTATTAACTTTTAGTGCGAAAACTACTCTTAGGACATTATCATATACCATGTCACATAGAATAACAATCATGATGTGATAAGTATTTTGTTAATATCCAAAACAATGAATAAATTTTTATTATAAAGTACATAGATGTTGGTTCTTGGGAACCAAATCCAAAAGTCCCCCACTTGTGCTAGAGCCAACTGCTAACAACCTTTATTCTACTTGCTCTCACATGATACTCATGCTTCTGTTCAGATAGTCCTTTAGTCAAGGGTTATTCCATGTTCTCTTCCATGGGTAATCTTCTTATTGTAACTTCACCCCTTTGATAGAAATCCCTCAAAAGGTGACACTTATGGAGTATATTCTTTGTCTGTTGGTGTGACCTTGGATCCTTTGAAAGATCCACTACTATAGTGTTATCACAATACAATGTGATAGGGTATTTAATTATAGGAACCAAATCAAGATCCTGGAAAAATTTTGAAATCCAAAGGGCATACTTGGATTCATTAGAAGATGATATATACTCAGACTTCGCTATATAATCAGCAATAAATGGATACTTTGAACTCTTCTAGATCATATCTCCTTTGTTGAGACATAGACCATTTCCTGATGTGACTTCAAGTCATTGATCTATATGAAAATTTCAATTAGTATAACATCTGCTGACCAACTCCTTATATCCTCTATACACCTGGAAGATATCCTTATTTATTCTTAGATACTTAAGGATATCCTTAACAACAGTCCAATGCTGTTCTCTTGGATCATCTTGATATTTCCCTACCATGATCAGTGCATAGGAAACATCAAGTCTAGTACATAACATTCCATACATGATGATAAAATCATTGAAGTGTATGGGATCTTACTCATTCTATCTTTCTCATGTTGTTTCTGAGGACACATTTTCTTAGAAAGATGTAAACCATGTGATACTAGAACCAATCACCTCTTAGATTGTTACATACTAAATCTCTTTAGTATCTAGTCAACATATTTACTTTGACTTAGTCTAAGCAGGATCTTGGATCTATCACAAATGATCTTAGTCCCTAGAATACAGGCTTCTTCACCTAAGTCCTTCATGGAGAAACACTTGTTTAACCTGTCCTTAATAGACTGTAAGATTATTATGTCATATCTAATAAGGAATATGTCATCAACATATACTACTAGGATAATGGATTCATTCCCAATAATCCTCATGTAAACACATCTATCACATTGATTTTTAATGAGACCAATTTTTTATCGATTTATCAAATCAAATTTTCCATGACCTGGATGCTTTCTTCAATACATAAATGGATATCTACAACTTTCAAATATTTTTTCATCACCTGGAGTAACAAACCCTTTTAGATGTGTTATAAAGATATATTCCTAAAGGTTACCATTAAGGAATTTAGTTTTGACATCAATCTACCAAAAATCATAGTCGTGGTAAGTTGCTATAGAAAGTAAAATTTTGATGGCTTTAAACATGGAAACTGGTCAAATGGTTTCATTTTATTCATTTTATTAATGTTGTTTAAACCCTTTAGCCACTAGAATTTCTTTATAGGAACTTAATTTACCTTCCATGTACATTTCCTCTTGAATACACATTTTCATCCAATAGGATTTATATCAACCAACACATTGACCAGAACCCAAAACTGGCTCTGATACATGAAATCCATTTCAGAATTCATGGCTTCTTTTTATATTGCATCTTTTGATCTCTCTGCTTCCTCATTTTAGGAGATAGGTTCGTCATTTTCAAATAATAATGTGTCACCATACTCCGTGACCAGATAACCATATCTCTCTGTTTCTCCAACATCTCCTATACTCCTACACAGTACTTGCGTTTCAGGAACTGCTTCTTCTATGGTGACCTATGGAAAATGTTCATGTACCAACTCTTGTGTATCTTGGTAATCGACTTAATTGAAGTAAATATTTCTCCCACTATCATTTTTGAGGTTGTTATCCCTTTAAAGAAATATGTCCTTTCCTTTTACAGTCACTTTTCTATCTAAGGGGTTGTATAGGTAGTATCCATTTGTTTCCTTGGGATACCCTATAAAGATACACATTGTGCCCCAGGGTGCTAGTTTGTTTCCTGAGAAGGCCTTGAAAAATTCATCGCATCCCCATACATGTGTATCTGATAGAATGGGTTTATTTCCACTCCATAGCTCAAATAGAATTCAATTTGACACTTTAGTTATTACTTAGTTTAATGTGTATACTACAGTTTGTAATGAATATCCCAAAAAGGATAATTGAGGATCTATATGAATCATCATGAATCTTACCATGTCCAAAAAGGTATGGTTCCTCATTTCACTAACAGAATTCCACTATGGTATGTAAGGTGGAGTGTGTTGATATAGAATCAAAAACTCCTATAGAAATTCGATGAACTCTTGGTTAAGATATTCACCACCTCGATTCGATCTAAGATTCTCTATCTTTTTACCAAGATGATTATCTACTTCAATATTGAATTCATTGAGTTTTTCAAAGGAATATGAATTATAACTCATCAAGTAGATACATCCATATCTACTCAAGTAATCATTAAAAGTTATGAAGTAAGAATATCACCTCTATATTCTATTAGAAATGGTCTACACATAGTAGTGTGTACTAGTCCAAGAAGTTCTATGACCCTATCATCATGTCCACTGAATTATGGTTTGGTCAGTTTTCCATGTAAACAAACATGACATCTATCAATTGTTTTTTGATCAAAAGAGTCTAAATAAAAATCTTGATAGATCTTTATAATCTCTTCTCATTTACATGAACAAGACGGTGATTCCACAACTTCATGTCATATGATTCATGTGAACATTATTCATTATCAATTTCCAAAACATGGTTATCATAATGTAATACATAAATACCATTATTTAAATACACCATACCATAAAATATATTTTACTTATAAAATAAACAAATTTTATTTCCAAATTTGTAAATAAACCCATATGTATCTAAACATGACAAAACAATTATGTTCTTGGTAACTGTAGGTACATAATAAGAATATCATAAAACCAAAATCATTCCTGTTGGAAATGAAAGTTAGTAGTAACAAATGGATAGAGTAGCCAACCTCACACCATTGGAAGCTCGTATATCTACCTCTCCTATGGAAATCTACCCAAATATACTTGGTTATTTAATTTGGATACAAATGTGAGCACCAAAAGCTGTATCTAAAACCCAATGTGTAGAAATGGAAAGATTGCACTCAATAAAAAACACACCTTTAGGAACATGAGCCTCAGCTTGGTTGGTGAGGACTCCTTAAGTACATCCAAGAGACTCAGGATCAAATCCAGGTGGAGGAAAATTTCCGGTAGCAGATACTGTAGCAGATACTATAGTGGGAATTGTAGCAGGCACTGTTTAGCACTATAGAAGCTGGAAATATTCCCCTATTTGGGACTTCGGGCCACCAATTTGGTCCCAGAGTCCTTGAAGGCCTTCGAGCCACCTAGGATTTTAGGTCAGTAAGGCTTTCGGTCCACATCAAGGCCTTCGGGCCACCTTACGTGCATATGAAAACTAGACAACCTACAAGGAACAAGCCTCAGAAGGAGGAGGAGCAAGGAGATTTCACTATAGTAGAAGCTAAACAGATTGCAAGAATGAGAGAGTACGGAACCTGCCATCAGGACAAGCCTGTGCATGCATGGGAAATACTAGCCGAACAACCATGCGAAGGTGGATAGATGATTTCACGATGAAGATGCCGGGGAGGATCAGTTCCAAGTAGTTAGTCTAGGTTGTATGTTATGTTTGAAGCCTACAAGCAATGAATTCTTCTAAGGTCCATGGGCATGTAATCTTATGCGTACGAGCCTTGTAAGGGTTCCACCTCACCCCTTGAAAGGCGGATTATCAAAATCAATAAAAAAATGAAGGCCTTCGGGACATTGGAGGAACAAACACACCTTTTTCTTCCCCTTACTTTTGGGTACAATTCCTCTTCCAGTGGTCTGGCTGGCCACATGAAAAACATACTGACTATTTTCCTTACCTTGCCTCTGGATCTTCTTCTTCATGTAAGGATGATGCTTAGGAGCTTTAGAATTTTTATAAGTCTTGGGAATGTTTTCCTTGTTCTTCCTTTTATTATTCACCATAAGGAACACAAGTTTATCATGCCCCATGTCCTTATCCACTTAGAGAATCAAAGTAATAAGTTTTGAAATAATCTTATCATTATTTATCATATTGTAATTGAAAATAAAACTGGAGAAGGTATTAGAAAGTGATGAAAGTATGATATATGTACAAAACTCATATAGGAATTTAATCCCTAAGATGTCCAGGCATTCAATATATTAGATAATATTGACTACATGAAGCACAAATGGTACATACTCTCCAAGATTAGTTGTGAATAATTAATTGGAGATCTTGTACCTCTCTTGTATCACATTCTCTTGATAGTGATCCTAAAGGTGAGAGATTATGCTATAGGTAGGGTGTGTCCATGGGCTGGGTCGGGTTGGGTCAGATGTGATTCTGGACCCAGCATGGGGGAAAATTTTGGGTCGGGTCTGGTTGGGTCACACGCTATATGGAAACTTGACCAGACCCAACCCGACCCCTACGGGTCAGGTTCGGTGATTCATGTAAAAAAGGACCCGAACCAACCCAACAATTTGTGGGTTGGGTCAAATCGGCTCAGGTTAAGTGGGCATAACCGACCCAACCTGAGGGATAAAGATCTAGACCCGACCCAACCCGAGGGATACAGTCTCAACATGAACTAGACCCTACCCAGCCCATACCAACCCTAACTAGACCCCAATGAGACCCTACCCCAAGACCAACCTAATACATCATATTGGTTTCAAAAAAATGTAGGAA
Organism: Viscum album; assembly: GCA_963277665.1. NCBI lineage: Eukaryota > Viridiplantae > Streptophyta > Magnoliopsida > Santalales > Viscaceae > Viscum > Viscum album. Next base: position 293,801,685 of record OY728144.1, read on the forward strand.
AGTAGGAAATATCCAAAATTTTAGAAGGAAATTAGGCAGCATCCAAAATTCCAGTAGGGGTATGCAATTCCAAAATTATAGAGGATCTAAATGCAATTGTCAATGCATCAATAGAAAAATAAAAAAATATAACATCACACTCACAATGGAAAACAAAAAAATAAACAAAAGGCTACAGAATATATAACATAGATGGATATAGAATATATAGCACAACCATAATTATAAAATTAAAAAAAATATTTAGGAAGGTAACTACTCCATAAATATGATCATAATATTATAAAAAACCAAACAAAACAAACAACCAATTTCAAACACAAAAAAGTAGTGAATACTAAAGTGAAATGTGGTGTGGAAGGGAAGGTACCTAAGAAACACTATAATTCATTCAGAAATGTGATCCCCCAGCTAGCAATAGCTTTGTAATATTCTAATCTAGGAAAACATGGAAACTCTAACAAATGAGGCCAGAGAAACAGAATCCCGGATAGAAAAAGTGAAAGGAACCTAATAAATACACCGAAAAAATGATAAAGATAATTTAAACAAATCAAATACTCAGATGTATGAAACAAAATTATAGTTGATACCAAAAAATAACTTAATTTTAGTATTAACTATAAATAATTTACCCACCATGAAATTAGAATTTAAGTACCACTTCATAAAACATGCATGATTCCTATTTTTTTGAGATGCAATGTCATTATCATATATAAAAAGATGCACTTTTTTTACTAAAAATCAATAGAACCATATTTCAATTGAATGATCAACTACATGAAATTACACCTTTATCATTGGCCATTATCAAGTAGAGAACTTTAAAGATATTTTCATTTTAAAGAGAAAACAATAGTATTGGAACCAGACCCTCATATATCAATTTTGGTTTCAATCTTAGATAGAACTTATATCATTCAAATTCACTATATATCCAGGTTATAAATCATATATTTATATAAACTAAAATCATTTAAAGAACTAACAAATTTCAAGCAAGGAACTTTAAATACTCATGTTTCAAAATTAAATCACCTCTAGTTAATCCCTTAAAATGTTTCCCTGACTATTGTAGAGTAGAAGTTATCTACACCTCCCATTTATTTTTTTTATAAAACAAGAAGAAAAATTATAATAATAAATACCTGTATAAATGGATTCAAGAGGATAAATAACCAGTCAGTATATTTAGATAGTGAAAATTTTATCACGAGTTGTTGTGGAAGATGGGGTATCTGAAAAGAACAACAGAAGAAATAACAAGTCAGTATTATTATGTTTCAAATAGAGTTTTATAATTGATAAATGTGAACTGATAAAAAAACAATATTTTTAATGACACCTGATTCAATCAATTCAACTTCTTCTAGTTGATTTCGAATGTCAATGGGTTTAGAATTTCTTAACCAATTTTGGGAGAAAATTAACGCCTCAACAATATTGAGATTTAAACAACTATTAAAGAGATCAAGGAATCATCCTCATGTACTAAATTCAGTATCTAAAGATACTGTAGTTAATGGAATTAATAGAATATATCTACAAATTCATGAGACAACATGATACATGATTTCCTTTCCTTTCCGCTAGCTTAAATGATCAAATCCATTGAAATCATCCTCACAATCATCAATATCTAGATATATTTCTAATTCATTTATTTATTATGTCAATTTTATTCTCCTTTTCATTGATCTATAAACATATTTCCATTTTTAATCATCCTCACTACCGCTAGTGACATCATGAATATGTGCATCTTGATGAGAACTTGACTTGCATTGATCAATGGGGATGAGATATTTTCTTTTGTAAACCTCAAATAAGTTATTTATAACCACTGTTAATTTAATGATCAAATAATTTTTATCTCCATAATCAAATATCATTTTAAAAATATTCCAAACATATTCTAATTTATATTGGGGATCAAGAACAACTTTCATAAGTAAGATAGAATTAAAATTCAAACTAATACCCTAATATTTTTCCAACATCACCTTCATTTCAATAACCATTTCACTCATAGTCATATCATTACTCTTCATCCATTTATTTATTTTTCTATATATTTCACAAAGAGTATGAAATAAATTGTTAAATGTCACATTCATAGAACCAGAAAATTAAATAGTTCTATCATAAAATATTCTTAAAAACTTGACAAATACATGGGCACTCTCCCAATCTTATGTTGTTGGAGCCCCAACTTCACACACAAGAGAACTCCTAAAACTTGAATCCTCCTCAAGATGAATAGAAACTTATCATACTTTTCTGCAACATCCAACATAAAATAACCCAACTTCCACCTAGTAGGCACCTCAATAATTATATCCAGTTTACTAGGAATTTTTAACTCCTCAGTAATTCTCTTGAAAAGAGACAATATAGATGGTGAACTTCTCACAAATTTACAAGAAAATATAATTATAGAAATTTGTGTTGATATTTCCTTTATTCCATCACTAACAACAAGGTTTAAAATATGTGCACAACATATCATTTGCATATACACTCTTTTAAGAATAGACCCATTCTAATCATAACTCTCTCCACCAAATAAATAATTTCTATATTATTAGAACTAGCATTTTCCATGGTAACAATATTAATACTTTAAATCCCCAATTGTTTTAGTGTCTGTTTTAATACCCAACCAATTTTTTCTCCTTTATGATCCGCAACAAAAAAAATATGATCATTTTTTTATTCAAGATCCAATTATCATCAATAAAATGTGCAGTCACACACATATAATTCAGATTATGAATTGATGTCTATATGTTAGTGTTAAGACATAACATATGAGATAACATATCAAAAATAGACTTTAATTTATATTTATCATTCAAATATAACTGCAAGAAATCTCTAGAAATTGTTTGTCTGGATGGAACTTGAAACTGAGGTTGAACAACTTCAATAAATCCTCTAAAGCCTTGATTTTCAACATATTTAAATGGTAACTTATTGATGGCTATCATTTTATCAAGAGAAATTCTGAAATCTTCTTGATTAAAATTATCTACTAAAATTTTAATCATTCTATCATCCTCATCTTCACACTTCCTTCTAATACCAAGAGTGTTTTTACTTTTATCGAGAAATTTGGGAGGATTTTTATTGCACCTTGTCAAATGACTATTCAAATTACTAATTCCATGCTGACCAGATGTGAGAGCATAATATTTACCATAGTAATCATAAAAAACCCTTCCATTTTTCTTTTTAAAATGATCCCATGCTTGAGAAACTCTAAAACTAGAAGAAGCTTTAAAAATTGTTACCTTTTTATGATACAACTTACCCTCAGTTTCTTTAATTGGTCTGTTACAACTCGCCCTACAATTTCTGTAATTGAATGCGTAGTTGGTACATACCCCATCTAACTCTAAGTTCTTATTGCTTCGGAAACTGGGGGATTAGAACCACTTATTTTTATACCACCTTCTATATGAATGAATTTTTATCTACATCCAATAATAGTGGAATAAATGGTAAATTTGACTATATTATAATAGTGAAATTAATAGCTAAGGCATTCATACCCTTCATTTCTTAACCCAAGGTTAAATTCTCATATGGAAGGAAGTACATACTATGAATAAAGAATAACATCTTTATAATTCATAAGAATGAAAAAAATATAAACATACATCAACATAAAATAAACATAAAAGATAAGGAAGGTTGACCCAGAAAGTACACCACGATAGGAAATAACAACTGTAAAATACAACAAAAAATTCCAAATAATACAAGACATTAGCATGAATCTCCAAATTATTAGTCCAAAATTCCTCACTAATATACAAGGATAACATAAGCTTATCAGGTTGGTTAACTTGAGATAGGGCACCTTTCACTCTATAACTACACAAGAAAATATCACTGAGTGAAATGTGTATCAGTTCAGTAACAAATTTCTTGAATATGTACCATTCTTATCTAAATTTAACCCCATCATAGAATTAAATTTCCACTTTTAAGAAAAAATGAGTTCCAATCCAATGTATTGTGAATATACGACCAAAAAAATGCTAGCTACATACCACCAGAGTGACTAGACAGACCACATGCACCACACCAAAAAGAGAAGGAGAAAGATGAGGGGTTTCCTAGCTTCTAGGTGGGTGATTTATCAGAGAAGAGAGAGAAATGAGTTAGGATAAAAAGATGGAGGAGGAGTAGGGTTTCACGAAAGAAGGAGAAGAGGTGAGTTAGGGTTTTCTAGTAAGGGGAGGAGCTCAGTGGAGGAGGGTGTGGAGGAGGAGGAGATGAAAAGATTCACCTGTCAATCGTTAGGGAGGGAAGGATGAGGAAAGAAAGATGGTTTTTCCATGCAACATAAGGTAAGTTTGGGGTCTAGTAAAGGAGGAGGAGGAGCTGCCCAGTGTGAACGAAGTGATAGAGGGGAGGTAATGGAAGGAAGAAGGGAAACCCACCGAGACAAGGGTTTTTTCTTACACATTCATGTTGTCGGGTCAAAGGGTCTAGTTGGGTTGATATGCAGCCAACCTGAGACTTGATCCAACCCATTCTTAAGTCGACCCATGAGAAACCCAACCTGGTCAGGTCAGGTCGGGTCCGTCAGGTTGGGTTGGGTCTGGACACCCCTAGCTATAGCCATCCATATCATCGTGTTGCTTTAAAATATCATTGGACATAGATGATTGCATGAATCACTGAACATATGTAGAATCATTTAGATGTTTATCATAGAGAGATATATATTCATCACTTTTCTTATTGCTAGGCGCAATTAGTAAAGGTTCTTCCAACATATAAATTTTCTTTTCAGGGCGAAGGATGACACATAGGTTCCTTTTCCACTCTTGGAAATTTGTGATTTTGAGAAGGTTTTCCTTATAAAGTATGGATCACAATGATAAGTTTGATTTCATTTTATTACTATTTCTATAAAATAATATTAGCATTATTTTATTAATTTTTCTAAAAAAAATTTAGACAAATAAATAAATATTATATTTGTTAGTCTCCCACTATTTTAGAGAAACCCAATAGCCCTCACCATTGACTTTAAAATATCATGTTTCTTGCATATTCTAGTAGAAAAGACCAAAATTACCCTTATTACCCCAAGTTTGGTTGGTTAAGCACCCCGTTTGGTTTTAGGTAGGGATTATAAATTCCAAATACATTAACTCACAGTTCCTTGATCTGTTGAGTGGACCCCCAATCCCGAAATTATTAATTTTAGATTTCTTCAACCATTGCCTCTTAGTTACACCATGTAAAACTTTGGTAGTCTTCCCTTCAAGTGAACCAAGTTAAGTCAACCCAAAAACTCATGTAATAATTCCCCGATAATTGAAAACACCCCAACTTTGGCTATTCAAGCACTTTGAAATACGATTTAATTTTCACCGAAGTAATGGAAGGCTATACCAAATTAATATTTTATTAAGGTATTTTATTCTATGCGTAAATTTCCAATTATTATCTCTATCACATGATTGTTAATTTTAAGTGGGATCAATTAAGTGATTAACCATGTCTTAGATAATATTTATGAATAATATGTTTTATTTTAGTTCTATATTGCATGCTCATTAATTCATTAATTATGTGATCGCTACAAGACACCCATTACAAAATAACCATGAAACTGACAAAAATAAAATAATAAAGTAGTATGATCATGAGATCTTACTAGTGGTTAGTTTAACTAGAAGTTGATAAACTAACTATTTACCTAGGGGGAAACACCTTAAGGAAATTAAGGTTTGGGTTACAGCTTTCCACCTGTACACTTATGTGTCTCTTTGAATTGGTTTCGCCTCGGCTCCAAACATGAATCACCTCCACCAGCTTGGGAGCTCCATCCATTACATATTACATTTACTCACACACAAGTGAGGGAAAAATGTGTTTATGTAAAATAAACCATTGGAACACATGTCATACATAATTAAAGGAGTGAAGGTACACATTCCATCAATTTAATTTAATAATAAATTAAATGAAACCAATCACATACAAAATTTTTGGTCTAGCTCATGATCATATACATGCATGAAATGAATTACACTTTTAATAAAACTAAAATTGAATTATTAATCGTTCTTATTTAAGATTAACCATGATCAAATAAATTAATTATAATATTTAATTAATAAATTATTTTATCTTAATTCACATTAAAATTTATTTGAGATTCACATCCATTATAATTTTAAACAAATTAAATAAATTCACTGAAAATTAACTATGTACATAAATATACCTTGGAGGCAATACAATGAATACCTATCCTAATCTACCCAACATGTATTATAATCATATAATTTTTTATTATTTGTGACATATATCATACACAACTTATCACATACTTTTATGATGTGTTATTCACGGATGATTACTCAAATTACATGATTTTTCGGCCACGTGTTATGCTTAAATGCACATATAGTAACAACTTGTAATACGACTCATACATGATATGCAGATATGATCATTATGCATATATTAATTAAACATTTAAATATTTATGTTTATTAAAATGCATCACATGGAGTGTCCTATATTTATAACCACACGCATGTACATGTCTCAGGGTTTATATACTAAAATAAATAAATTTTAAATCTGTGTAACCTTGTATAAGTACACAATGTGTGAATCCGAGCTACAAGACGTGTACATATATCACTGTCAATCCAAGGTAGATGCCTAGGGACTCACCATGTGAATTTTACCTTGGAAACTATAGTACACCATGTGTACAATGGGCTATACATTGTGTGATAAAAAAATTACATGATCACCAATCAGGTAGGCCGTGTATTGATATAAATGGAAAGTATTTGACTTTAAGGACTACACGATGTGTATACAAGTTACATGAATTGTACTCCAGTTGAATGTGTTCCAGTCTATCCTGATCAATAAACGGTGTATGAATTAATTAAACCTCATGTCATCAATTCACATGGTTTGAGTAATTGTCAAATTAACTCATAGTGCATTGACCACAAGTACACGACATGTAATTTTAATTACACAATGTGTGCTCTTATGTTTTCTGACCAGAAACTTGGGAACCTCTAGATGAGTTGCTCGATTTTATTTTAATAATAAAATTAATTATTTCGATTAGATCTACGATAAATAAATGAGTAAGAATCATATCTCATAATTCAGATTAAAAGAATGATTAAACTTGAATTTAAAAACTAAATTAAAATATGTAAATCACCAATAATCTTTAAATAATTATAAATAATTATTTGTCCACTCTGATACAACTTTTAGGTTTTGGGCACAATAGAAGCATGTGATGGGTAGTGCCCAACTTTTATTTTTTTCCATGATCGGTGATTAATTTGAGATTTAACACAACTTTGAACATTGTGATCAATATAATGAAATCAAAGAATCAGATAATATAAATTACACCAGAACCGGAGGGAGGATCATCACATATTATTTATAATTAATTTAATTAATTAAATAATTACCTTTTTTAGAATTATTTCTTCATTGATGAATCATGAAACAAATATGCATTGCTGCATCATTTCTTTATAGTAATCAATTGTAGATTACCTCTATCAGTGATCCACATGTGTTCCATGAATCTCTAGATGTCTCTCAAGGTTTATCTAGGTGTTATCGTGATAGATCTTTGAACTTGAGTTGTTTGATTTTGATCACTTCAAGAAATGATTTCAAAGCATTCTAATTGATCTAGTGGGGGAGGAAATCTCTTCATTCTTGGGAGAGTTTTTGGAGAAGGGAGCTCTCTAGTCATGATAGAATTATATGATTCTTTTGAGCCCAACTCAAAAAAAATTATCTCTTGAGAAAATAACATAACTAGGTTTATATATCACTAGGGTTAAAATAAAATAATTTCACAAGTTCCATTATTTATTTATTTAATCTTAGAGAAACCCCATGTCAAATAATAATGATAATATCATTATTTATCAACATGTTCTTAACATGAGAATTATAATTAAATATTATTTAATCAAATAATATTCAATATTTATTATTTATCACTAGAACTAAAATCTCAGTCTTCCATTCCAACATAATATTTATCGAACTCGAATAATTTCTATTTATTTATTAAATAAATAACACTACATTATTCACCAATAAATAAATAAATATGATTTTTATGAAAATATAAAATAAATATTTTTATGTGTCCAATCATACAAGAATAATTATTAAACCATTTATGGGAATAATATTTATTTAACATCTTAAATAGTAAATTATAATATATTATTTAACTGATATTCTAGATACACTTAGTGTGTGACCCTCTTGGCCTATTTCTCAGTGGAATTTGGAGGATTGGCCTAAAGTCCAAGTTTAGCATCTAGAAACACGCCAAGGAACCCATAGATAAATAATTTAATACCTTAATGACATAATAAATCCTATGAATGCTTACCGTATAATATAATCCCTTTATCGTGATATCTAAAATCAAACAGGTTGCATGCTGGTGCCATTAACCTATGTGCTCGATGTCTCTTTCTTTGAATTTACAGAAATAAAACTTTCCTGTAGCACACCATGGACATGGATTTATTAGGCTATATAATTTCCATAAAAGGAATTATTATATTAATTTCCATTAATGAACGAAAGGGATAAATCCTTTCTTTAATTATTCATTAATAAAATATTACTTGTGACACGCCCAATATATCCTACCACACCGAGAACAATTGTCATCATTGTTTTTATCAATAAATCAAAGTAAATTAATCATATTATTCTTTATTAATAGTCTTAAATACTAAGGACCAATACCCACGTCCATATATACGAACATCCCATGACACATATAAATGTGTATTTTCTTTTGGCATGCCTCGTTCTCATAATATCCTATAAGATATTACCAAGGGAGTACACCATGTGAAGGTTCCTCAAAGTCATATGAGTCTCCATACATGATAGCCTGTATCATTTCTGTCCATCAAATGATATCATCCAGCTATAGAACATATATTCAAGAATTGTGTCATAGCACTTCCAGGATCACATCATAGTGGGGAACTACTATGACCTTTTAGTGAGACAACTAATCTTAGGACATTATCACATAATATGTCATGAATAAGTGTAATCATGATGTGTTAAGTAGTTTATTAATGTTTAAAACAATGAATACATGTTTATCATAAAGTAAATAGAATTTGGTTCTAGGTCACAAACTCCAACAGTTCTACCCCTTGTTTGTCACCGGGATCTTCCAGTTGGTTTCTCTTTATGCTTCAAAACTATGATAGAAATCTTGGTAGATGTGGTAAGGTGTGTGTGTATGATCTCTATTTTCTATTGTATTTATTTTTTGGACTTATATAAAGGTAATGGAGATAGGTTCATGTTCCCTATTTGATTGTTTCTATTAGCGGGATATCCTAAGAGCTCCATCCTAAATAACATGGGATGGAATCATGAGGGAAGCACCCACATCATGCTGAGGTTTTGATTCCATGTGGTGTTGGTGGTGATGGTTACCGATAGGAGACCTTTGGTGGGATGCCTATAGTGCTGGAACAATGTATTTGGTGACATCTTGATCCACATCCTTGATATAAGGGAGGAACTTGTTGGTTCATTATAGGGATAAAATCCCAAAGTGATTTGAGATGACAGTGGAAATTGTTTGTTTCTTTTATATCACCAAATTATTTATGGTTGGTTAGTGGTACTTCATTTCTTAGAGGTCTTTACATGTATCCTCTATGTTTGGTCAACACCATTGCAGTGATACTCCCGAATGAGCATATTTGAGACCTCGAATTGAATATGTTGGGTTAGTGATAATTTCCTATGATTTGATTAGGTACCTACTTATACGGCAGTAGAGGAATAAGTTTGGGTTGGTTGGTAGGATTCCATTTTGTATTGAATAAATCTATGATGAGAGTACCTGAATATATATGAAAAAACAAGAAAACCCCATCAAAGAAGCATATTAATAAACAAAAACATGTATAATCAATTATTTTGGATCCATATTTTTCAATCTTTCATTTTGTGTGTGAAAGGGTCCAGACATGTTCGTGACACAACCATCATGGTTAAGGATTAACATTGGGTTCACCATTTTTGTTTCATCCCAGAAAACCACTTTGGTTTTGAATGTATTTTTAACATGGTGGCACAATTATTCATGTCAGACAGATATGACTACATCCTTTCCATGTAGTTTTTTATGGGTTTTGTTCATGGAACCAGAGACACCCAAAAATTACCTTATTCAAGATGTTTCACAAACCTGATTTCCAAAGGCAGAATATCATTGGATAATAGTCCAATAACACTTGGGGACTCACATTGGTCAATAGGATGGGAGTACAGTCTCATCACACCCTTTTGGGGGGAATTATTTCCTAATCTAGAACTATCTTATAGATTTAAGACCTATTCATGGATCCTTTATTAAATCCCAAAACAATACATGTCACCATTATGTTAACAATCAATTATTAGCATTTATTTAATTTTGAATAATCTGTATGTATATGGGGTTCTTCATAAATGGATACATCAATATGTATCCAAGGTTCTCCATCAATGGTACCTTTTTGTAAATAGAATATATATTCTTATTTCAATTATTATGATGATGATGGTTTTAATCCATAGATTGGGGAACTATGAAATTTATCATCATCTAGGAAGATAAGAGTTGTTTTGATTTCGGTATCAGGCCCATGAGAAGAAATTCCTACATATCATTGTGAATGGAATTAGAACTTACATAGTTTAGTTCCACTTAATGGGACACACCATAACTTTTAAATTCATGTGATGATAACCAAACCATGTTGTTTAACGTCATGCATCAATGAAATATAGGTTCAAGGTTCCTACTCAAGGGATGGTATAGGAATCATACCAAAGCTATCCAATGGACTTATAAGGGATGTGGCCTCTTAGGTTGGATATGGCAGTACTGGGAATATGACCTAGAAAAGATTAGGGTTGATTGGGGTGTTGGGTTTGAACCTCCGGGAGGCTTCTTATGTATCTCGTTTTTATATGAATCAAATCCCATGTAGTTCTAAATAATTAGGATTAAACCTATGGAGGTGGACCACCGGTTTCTTCATCTGGAATATTTCCATTTGAAGGGTTTTATCATATAAAATATAGACCTTTTAGAGGATGGAAACATAGTTTTGGGACTTGCACCAAATTGGATACCCTAAGGGAAGTCAAGAGGGAGATTTTTAAATGGAATCTCCTCTTGAGATATGTATTTTATCATGCAGATATCTTGATCGTCACTAACCTATAATCTCCTGAAAGTCATGCTCAGTGTGAGAAACAAGAGGAAGTGGTAGATCTATAAAATCACACAATATCCTTCTTCTATTGGTGGATGAGTCCAGGGCTATAGAAGAGAGAATGAGATTTGATGTTCCCATATCATCCCTTGTTTTCAAGCCACAATATCCAGACTTACACAACCATACAGAAATAATTAACAATAGATACTTGTGGATTACTCCAAGAGGGATTCCCAAGTGAAGATCCCCCTCCCCTTTTGCTAGGTGAAAGAGACAAAGAGGGAGACCTACATGTCAAAAATGTATCCACCTGACCTAAGGATACACCTTCCACATAATTATGGTTAGTATCCTCATTAACACAAGAATGTATAATTGAGAATATTCTAAGGATCCCACTTATAATTAATTTTGTTAATAGTGGGACCTCATTTACCATGAGAATTTATGATTGAGAGGACATGTTGATGTGCTCGGTACTCTAATCACACATATTTAGAGGCTTTGGAGGAGGCCTTGGTGGATGACACTCTGGGGTGGTTCATGAAGGGTCCTATATGGGACCTATAGATTAACAAGAAAAGATAATGAAGACAGTTCTTTGGAAAATTCATAGAGGGTCTGATGTACGGAATTATGTTACACGAAAGGGTCTATCCTGCATACGATAGTTCATGGAGGGGCCAAGGTAAGGCCAAAAGCTATGCGAAAAGACTCCATATATCATAATATTTTCTATGTGGAATAGTATTCCACAAAGGATGTAGTATTTTTAGGGTTTTATATGTGGATGGGTTTCTATATGAGAGTCCACTCTTTGAGAGAAATCGAGCGAGTTCCCTTCTTTACTTTATAATGTGCAGTAAGTGATTACTTGCTAAGATAACTAGAGAGGGCATTTTATCTCTATCCTCTCATTCTTTCCTATTTGGGTTTTTATATGGGTATAAAAATAAAATTTTTCATGGTATGGAAATAGAAATAAAAAACCATCACATGTGGAGAACTTCAGTTTATAGGTAGCCTGAAGATGATGCCTTGCCCTACAAATGAAATTTTGTTTATGGGGGGGGGGGGTGATGAAGATGACTCATTCTCATCCCACAAATGAAAGGTAATTTTTTGGAGGACTGAATGGGACACCACACTCTACAAAAAATCATTTTTAGGGGACCTGAAGTAGATGCCTTGCCTCATAAATGGACTGTAGTGGGCATTCTACATGTAGAGAGACGAACCACATAAGAGGCATGCTATGTCGAAAAGATGATTTATTTTCATCTCTATAGACTTTAAAGATTTAATTTTCCTTAACTGGTTTGATTTATTTATTCATGCCTTTCCAAATTCATTAAATCCTTCTGATATTCTATGAAAACTTTTCTAGAGCCAACAATGATGTACCATCGACTATCATTTCATATTAGGATCCCCATTTTACCTCACGATTTTGTAAAGGCCACTAGAAGATAATGGGTTCTCAAGTTAAATTGAGCATAACATATTATCCTTATATGGATGGAAAGGTTGAATTATCAAATAAAATTCTAGAGGATATGCTATATGCATGAATCCTAGACTTTAGAGGTTCTTGACATTTTCATTTGGGACTGGTAGAATTTTCCTATAGAAATGGTTGTTAGTAATCCATTAGAAAGGATCCTTAATGTATAGAATTTTAGATCACCCCTTGGGTTTTATAAGGTTGGTGAAGCTTCATTGGTTGGACCAAGTATTGTTCTAGTGATGAGGAAAAAGATAATAATTATTCATCAATGGTTGGTGGTGGCTCAGAGTCAACAAAAATCTCATGTGGACCACAAGATCCATCCTTTGGAGTTTTTTGTTTGTAACTAGGAGTTCATGAACATTTCACCTTAGCTGGGTCACTGATGTATTGGAAAGAAATATATGTGTAACACCCTGACCCCAATTACCTAGAGTCGGTACATTACTTTAATACATTGACATGATTACGAGGAATCAAGTCTCGAAGGACCGATCAATTTAACAGTCTTGGAAAATAGATTACATACATGAATGTTACATTACACTATATAAAATACAACATAGCATAAATAATCCTTTAAGAAATCCATTATTCCCTTATCATAACTCAACATATCCATCATAATAAACTTCTTGGAATCCTGGGAAAATAAAACATAAGAAAGGGGTGAGCTCATATGCTCAGTAAGGGTAAATAATTTAGCAGAAGCTATAAACTTTTAAGGAAAGATTTGTAATAAAAAACAGACTTTTAAACATAAACTTGAACATAATATGGCAAAAATAAATCATACATTACCATATAAACATGCACATAGATATTCTACTAGTCGAATAATCACATGTAATAACTAATTTCATAATGAGGTAATTCCTAATGCCAGACATCATTACCACGTAGTCAAGGCCTTATGCCAAGACTACAAATAAGATTTTTGTCAATTCCTTATGCCAATAAACTAGTTTGTCTGATGAAACCTACCAATGCATCGAGGAGCTATATCGGGCTCCACCAGTCACTTACTAAGTTCATTTCATTCCTCATTTGAAAATTTTGAAACATAACTTAAACATTCGTATTAAAACTAGCATACGAAATGTCAATACTTTAACCTTAAACCATGAATGGTATAAAAATAGCACATTCACATTCAAACATATCATAACTCATTCAATACAATATTTAAGATTATATCTATAATAAATCAACCTCAATAAATAATAATATCAAAAAATGATGTTGACATAGTTGAAAATAATCAGTAAAACCCTTTGAGAGAAATATTTTTTTTCAAGAAATCATTTAAAAGTCACAAAATTTATATAGGAAGAGATTTAAAATATATTTTTGAATAAAATTTTCCCATTCCACTTGGAAATTTTTTCAAGGAATTAAAATTTTAAAACATTCATGTCCATATAAATAAATCCTTAAAACCATTTTGAAAACATGGACATTAATGAGAAATATTTAGATGAATAAATATTTAAAACATTTAAAATGATGTTTTAGTTAAAGAGTGCCTTAAAAATAATCCTTTTTAAAACTCTTTTATGAAACATGGACATGGATAATAAATATTTCCTAGTAAAAACATACACATAACAATCTCGGATAATAATGAGATTGAGGAATTAAACCTTACCTTGCACTTTCCTTTAGTCGAGGGTACATTTAACCTCCTTTATAATGACCATAGTATATTATTAAATTATAACAGAATGATATTAATATTTATTATATCATAAATGATTCATTTATGACTTTATACTACCCATTTAATAATGATTTCCATGTTAAATTAACATTTTGGGTAATAATCACTTTCTTTATCATACATGTTTTAACTTTTTATTCTTGATCGTATCAATTAGATCATGATTTAAATTCTTACATAATATAAAACATTATTTATATATAATATATATTTATAATATAAATATGTATAATAGATAGATATATGAGATGGAAAACACCGTTTATGGAGACAGTAGGTTGTACGTACGCATAAACACTGTTTTTGTTTTCATATCGTATTGAATAGAAGTAAGTGATGAGATAAATGTAAATACATACATACACACACACACACACACACACACACATATATATATATATATATATATTTCCTGTAACATTATTATGTCATATATTACATACTTATTAATAATATGTATTTTTATAATCATCGTTGAATGGTGAATGTGGAAATGAATCTCATCGTGTCGTGGAGATGGTAAGTCATACGTACGCATGAGCGAAGATATCATTTCATTAATGATTAAAAGGTGTGGAATTAGATGGTATATTAATTATAGAGAAAAATTATAATGTTATTTTAATTATTTATATACTTATTACTCATAATTATATCCATCCAAATAACATAGTGTTGAATAACAAATTACACCACGGTGTGGAGACAGTAATCCGTACGTACGCACACATTGTGACTTTATCATTCATAGGATGGATAGAATAATGAATAGGGTTGTACCATATTTATAATAAAATAATAGTTTGTATAACTTAATGGAGTTATTATTTTGGTATGGAAATAACAAAGAAAGATAAAGTGGAAGAAGAAAAGAACTTTAAAAGGGGTGATAAAATAATTACCTCTTCTTCGGGTGTTTCCTTTTGATTTGAAAAAAATGGATCCTTAGGTTGGATTTATACTCATGGTTAGGCCTCTAGGTTGAAGTGATTGAATTTTGGAGGATATTTGGGTAGAGTTTGGAAGATCCAAATGGCTTTGGAGGTGTGATTTTGAGAGAAGGGGAAGTACCTTTTTATAAGAGAGGTGATGATCACTTTAGGAAAAGCATGAAATATTATTTTATTATAAAATCATTTTCAGTTTATAATGACTTAAAATGAATTTATTTCAAGTCTTAGGTGTTTATGGGTTGAAATAATCTCAAACAATAGGTTTTAGACAATTTTAGGTTACCATTTTAACCTTATATTTTAGATTTAACCCTTAGTTAAATACTTTAACTTTTACAATGTCTTCTTGTATTTTTATAATACATGGTTAATAAACATACTATTAAATTCCAATAGAACCCCAAGTGGTTTATAAAAGAAATATCATTATAAGAGTCCTTTGGCCAAACCTTTTATTTTTAGGACTATTATATAATTTAATAATATAGTATTTGTTTTAAAAACTCATTTATGTCAATTTTGACACTATTTGGTATTTTGTTTTTGTGAAAGTCATAACAGCATAATTACTTCGAAAAACAATTCATTGAATAAACCCTAACATGTCATGTTAACCTAGAAAATTAGTGTAATGCATCGAAATTCTCCATTTACATTTATTTGGATATTTATAATATCAATTATTTTAATATTTCATTAATAAGGTAATTACTGCATCATCATTGTGTCATAAATAACTTTAATTATTTAAGGTATAAAAATTATAAATAAAATACCATTATTTAGGAAATAGTTTTATATTTCTAATGAATATTTATATTTTAATTTATCTTATGTAAAACCTGATATTAAAAATGGTTTTGTTATCAAACATTGAATTTAATACTTTTAAATCTTCTTTAAATAAAATAATAATAAATGTACTAATCTAATAAAATTGGAACAAAAGGGTCATATTTTATTCCTAAGTTTGATTTTTGTCGAAATAAACTTATCTAATAGAATTATGACATGTTATAGGGTAATTATAATATCATTTTTTACCTTTAATTACCCTATTTACTTTTAACCGTGGTAAATAAAAGTCAAAATTTACTATTATCCAAAAATTATTTTCATCTTATTGAACCAAATTTTACTTACTAATTTCAAAAATGTCTCTCTAATTTAAGAAATTCAATTCACAGAAGCGGTAAAATTACGTTTTATGCAAATTTGCAAATGTGCCTAGAAGGTGGGTAAAAGACGTTAAAAAACATTCAATAAAATTTTATACATCTAATTTTATTATAAAATGACTCAAATGAATTAAATTTAGATAATATAGGTATTATGTATCTATTTTTACTTAAAATAAATTTAAATAAATTAAATAATTATTTAAATAAAAAGTCGGTTTTAAACAATAACGCAGTGTTTTTCACTATTCATAAAAAAATGAACGTTTTTAGAAAAATAAAAAAATTCACCCTAAGATAATTTTGATATTAAAAATTCAAAAATAAATTCTTTTTCAAAAAATTCAAAACATATAAGTTTCATTAATTAATTTAAAATTAATTCCCGTTGTCAAAATCAGAAAGCAGGTTTTTAATAAAGTAAAAACTATCAAAAGATTGACATGTGTTTTTATCCAATTTAAATGTGAAATTACTTATAATGACCTAAATTATATTAAATGATAAAAATATAATCTATTTATATTTTAAAAAAACTCAAATGAATAATTTAACACTATAAATTATTTCGAATAAAAAATTTGTTTTCAATTAAAATTCAGTATTTTCCCTATTCATCAAAATATGAAAGTTATCAAAAAAGTTTCAATAATTTATCCAAACTAAATTTTTATGTCTTGATTATAAAGAAGAATTTAATTTCACTAAATTTAATATATAAAAGTTTCAAATATTGGATTTATAAAAGGTTCACCATTAAAAGGAGGAAAAACTACATTTTTTATAAATTACTTCTTTTATATGAAATTGAATTTGTCCTTATATTATGTCTAAGAAACAAAAATTTTTAATGTTAAAATTATATAGGATATATATAAAACTCAAAATATTATTAATACTATTCATAACTTCTTTTTTAATGGCTAGTTTGGTAAGTCGTGGTGCACTCAAACTCGGTGTTGCGTGTAGCACGAGTTATTGAATTACTTTGAAGAGATAACATACTATGAAATCTTGGGGTGTTACACTATGTTTGATTCAAGATATGTGAGTCCTTTTTATATCATTAATAACATTGATAATGTGGATTATAAATTTTAATTTCCACCCCAAATTATTATTATTCACAATTTATTCTTTATGTCTCAACTTAGGAGATATCATCCTAACCTTTCTCATATTCTAATTTGGGAGGGGGATCAACTTGGAGTTGGATTTTTTGATGGTTGAGAAAATGGTTTATATTTTTGATTCCCAATATAACATACTATGTGAGAAATATATTTTATTGGACCAAGTGATATGGTATCATAAAATATATTCATATGAGATGTGGTAACTAAAATCCAGTGTGAGAGAGAAAAGGATTCATCTATTCTTAGATTAACCTTCTTAAACTTGAATTCCTGGGGGAAGAAAGTAATATGGTGGGGAGAATTTTCATATCTCAATATTACTATTAGGTATGAAATTATTGTTTGGATTTTTTAATCTCTTTATAACCTTATCCATCCTCTGGGTGTTTTAGGTCTTTCAAGGAGCTACAACACTACTTTTGTTGCAGTTCACGATATGAATACATCATTCACATCATGAATGTTCAAGGTGGAAATCCTGATTTATGTAAACAACAGTTCATATCATAAAACACGTTTTCATTTCATGATTTAATTGATTTGAAGTGATTCAAAACATGAACCTTTGTTTAACACAATGAACATATCAGCCCAATTTTTAAAATTTTAATTTCCCTCATATTACCTTGGTTCAATTTAGCCCTATTATAGCCAAATTTATTTTAGTACAAAACTCAGTTGTATGAATATCATTTGGACCTCTTATCTCATTCATTTTGGTGTGTTTTTATGGAAATTCTACATATATCTTCAAGGATCATCATGTTAAGTTGTTTTCCTCATCTTTATTTGGTCTTTCATCCTTATCTCTTATGTTTTTTTCCATATGAAGGCTTTGGTCATCTAGGGTTTATTTAATATGAATTTATTTATTGGGATATCATTATTTGTGGTTGTTTAATGCTTTCTAAGAGTCCCTTATCCCTTTAAACTGTGGATCCAATCTAGTTGTTGGAAATTTCATGTTTATTAGGTGGGTGGTTTTTTAAGATGACTTTTTCATGTAAACCTTGGTTTATTGCACATTTTTAAATTGGTTTATTAATTTTTGAAAGATATGGTTTTATTTTTTGATAAATATTTTGAAAATTAAAAATTATTTGATGCTAAAACTGATTTTCATGGTATGGTATGGGCCTGGTTTTGTGAATGTTAATATTATATTTGATAAATACGAATTTATATTGATAAAACACCCCTTTTAAATGGTTTTTAATTGTGAAAATATATCCTCCATGAAAGGGGGACAACCCATGTGATCTTGGGTATTAGGTGGTTAATTTAGGGTAATAATGACGACGTTTGGTTAGCCTTCCTAGCATTAGGCATAGGCTATAACTCTGACTAAATCATTAGTAAGTCAAAAAGACACATGTTGATGATATCCAATTCCTAGGCCCAAGTTCTAGGGATGTGTGCACACTTGGTTATTTTTACTTATTCATTGAGATGTGAGGATCCTATTTAGACACAATTTGATATATTATATGAATCCTTACGATGATGTTAGAATGTTTTATTTTCAAATTAGTTATTTATTCATTCCCTTATTTTAAACTGTTTCCAAGCAATAAATCTCCTCATGTTATAGAATTTTTTTAAAATCTTATCTTCTACTGTTTTTACTTCCTTAAATAGAATAACTGGTTTATTTAATAAATTATGCCTATGAAACACTTTGTGTGACCCTAATAAGTTTTTTTTCTAAAACCCTGCATACACCTAATGGGTGTGTACACACTTTTTAATTCCTATTGTAGGTAATGGAAAGGCACCACTTAGAGGTAGTTAATTCTCATAAAAAATGGGTACGGGTTATGGTGGCATTATGATGGGATGATGAAACACATTTAATATAGATATTTTTTATTTCTTTTTGGTTCATTTTGTTTTATCCATTAGAGTAGTACCTATATTTCTATAATGAGACTTTATTCATATCTTTTATTGTATTTGGATCAATCTTATCTTACTAAACACTTGTTCAAAGTTTTATTTTATTTAATATATATATTGGAATGTTGTTATAGTCCTTGTTTTTTTAAAATTTCATGGATTTTAATGTATTTATTTATAAAATAATTCCCAAAGGTGGTTCTTAAATGCTCAGGAACTTATCACTAGCCCATGGGGATCAGGAACACCCTTCGGGCCATATTGTTGGCTGGTTTGGGTGTGCATTTTAGGGATGAACCAGGACGAGTTGTAACTTAGACTCCAACAAACTCCCACTTTCACTAGATCCAACTACTAATAAGTTTGAATCTACTTTCTTTCACAAGATATTCATACTTATTCTATGACAAGACTTTAGTCAAGGGGTCTTCCACATTTTCTTCAGTGAAATATTTGATCACCACAACTTCACTCCTCTGAGAAAAATCTCTCAAGATGTGATATTTTGGAGTATTTAATTTTTTCATTGGCGTGATATTGGATTTTTTATGAGAGCCATCATTTCAATAGCATCATAATCTTATGTTATAGGTACTTTACAGTTAGGCACCACATCAATCTCTTAAAAAAATTATGTCCAAAAAACTTATTTGGATGTATCAGAATCACCTATATACTCAGAATACATTGAAGAATCAGTGATAATAGATACTTTGAAATCTTATAGATCATTTCACTTTTATTAAAACTGAATATATATCCTTATTTCCACTTTAGATTATTCTGATCAGTCTGAAAGCTATCATCAACATAACCCTTGATGACTAGCTCCCATTCTCACCCATAAAGTAGGAACATTTCCTCAGTACACACAAAATACATAATCATATCCTTAAAAAAGACCATTTTATTCCCCTAGATGATCTTGGTATCTTCCTACCATACTAAACGCATAGGAAAAATCAAGATCAGTTCATAACATACCATACATGATTGATTATATTGCAGAAGAGTATTTGATCAGACTCATTATTTCTCAGTCTCATTACATATAAGGACACATCTTCTTAGAAATATGTATACCATGTGACACTTGAACCAATAACATCTTGTATATTTAAATACTAAATATATTTATTATATGTTCAATATATATACTTTTAGTGAGTCCATGTATCCTCTTGGATCTATCATGATTGATCTTAATCCCTAGAATGTTGGCTGCATCAACTAAATCCTCCATAGAGAAGCATTTGTTCAACTAGTTGTTATCTAAATATAATATTTGTATATATTTTCCAATAAGTAATATTTCATTGATATATACTATTAAGATAAAAAACTATATTCCCATTGAATTTCTTTTAAATTCATGGATCACATTTATTCTTTTTGAATCCATTTTCATTTATATATTCATTAAACTGAGTTTTAAATGACCTAGATTCTTGATTAAATCTATAAATGGATTTATGAAACTTACATCCTTTTTGGAATTACCTAGAGTCAATAACCTTTTTGATTGTGTCATATAAGAATTTTATGAAAGGTTACCATTAAAGAAATCAGTTATGAATTCCATATGAAAAATCTCATAGCCATGGAAATTTGTTATAGAATGTTGAATTATGATGAATTTAAAATTTTCTTCTAGATAAAATGTTTCATCATATTCAATGAATTGATGTTTCTTTAAATATTTATCCATTAGTCTTGATTTATAGGTATTCTATTTACCTTCCATGTCCGGTTTTCTTTTAGATACCCATTTGCACTCAACGGGCTTAACATCAATTGGTGGATTGACCAAAACCTAGACTTAGTTATAATTCATGGAATCCATTTCAGAAGTCATGACTTCTTTCCATCTTATAGATTATAATATTGATACAACCTCTTTATAGTAAATATGGTCATCATTTTCAATCAATAATGAGGGATCATCCTTAGTGAGTATAAAACCATATCTTTTTGGTTATATAATATCTCTAGTGATCCTACATAGTACTTTCATTTATAGAATAACATATTCCATGGGGAACGATGGAATATATTCTTGAACTAACTATTATGCAACTTGATTATCATATTTGTTAATTAAATCTTTCTCATACTACCCTTCTTGAGTATGTTCTCCATCTCAATAAAAATAGAATGTTTTAGGACCATTACCTTCTTGTCTAAGGGGTTGTATAAAAAATATTCATTTGATTCCTAGGGATATAAAATAAAAATACACTCCATAACCATGGGTTATAGATTTTTGAGAGGCTTCCTTAAAAAAATCTTCAAAACTCCATGAATATATATATATATATATATAAATAGGTTTACTTCCACTCTATAACTTTATGGGAATACCATTCTTATCTTTAGTTGGAACATGGTTTAGCGTGTATGTCATAGTTTTTAATGTATGTCCCTAAATGGACAATGGATGATATTCATGAATCATTATTGACCACACCATTTCTAGTGAGGTGTAATTCCTTCTTTCACTAACAACATTCCACTGTGGTGTATAATGTGTAGAGAGTTGATATAGATTCCCAAACTCTTATAGAAAGATGATAAAATTATGGTTAAGATATTAAACACCTCAATCTGATCAAAGATTCTTTATCTTCTTACCAATTTGATTATCTATTTCATTCTTAAACACTTTGAATTTATCAAAGGAGTAAGACTTATACCACATCATGTTGATATAACCATATATACTCAAGTAATTAGTAAAATTTATGAAATAAGAATACCCACATCTATCTTCAAATAGAAAAGGTTCACACACATTAGTATAAACCAATTCTAGAAGCTCTATGGGATTTTTAACTTGTGCACCAAATAATTTGTTGAAAAAATTTCCTCGTAAATAAGCATGTAATATTTCAAATGGTTTTAGCTCAAAAGATTCTAAATAATCACCATAATAGAGGTTTATGAGATGCTTCTCGTTTACATGACCAAGATGGTGATGCCACATAATAGTGTTAAATGAGTCCTGTAAAATTGATTTGTTAAATATTTACAATAATTTTTTATCATAATTTAATACATAAAGAATATTATTTAAATGACCCTTACTATAACATATGTTGTATTTGTAAAATAAATAGTTCTTATTTCAAAACATGAAAATAAAACCATATATATCTAAATAAGATAAATAAACTATGTTCTTAGTAACACTTGGAATATAATAAAAACAATTTAAAACAAAAATCATCAATTCTTGGAAATGGAAGTTGGTAATCTCTTATAGCTAATAAAAAAGTCTTTCTCCCTTGGCCACTCAAAGATCCACCTCTCATCTGGAAATCTTCTATAATAGATTTGGTTCAAATATTTGTATATATATGTGAGAACCAAAAAATGTATATAAAACCCAATGTAAAGATATAGAAAAATTTCACATGATAATGAATTCACTTAAATCTTACTCCTTCAACTGGGTGTAGATCTTATTATAGTGTACAAGATTACCACATAAAAAAATACCACATTTTTTTCCATTACTTACTATAGGATCATTTTTTTGAAAGGTTAGTGATTAGGATCCTTAGAATTAGAATGATTCTGGGGGCCCTTTTAATTGTTATTCCTTTCTTTATTAACTATAAAGACCATAGGATTTTCACACTCCATGTCTTTATCAACTTGGAGAATTAATGTAATTTGTTTTGAAAGATCACTCTCATTATTTATCATATTATAATTCATGATGAAGCTAAAGAAGCTCTTAGGTAGTGAGGATAGAATGAGAAATATATGTTGCTTATCAGGGATATTAAAGCCAAGATGTCTAAGTTATCTATTTGTCAATCGTTTTGAATATATTATTTCAAGACGACACTCACTCTAAAAGCTTTCCTATGAATAGTTCATTGGATGTCAATTATCTCTATTGTCCCTCATTCTCTTGATAAAGATCATGAAGGTGATGCATGATGATATACTCACCCATATCCTTTTGTGCATTAGAATATTACAAGACATGGATGACAAAATTAAACATTGAACATTTTTTGTATCTTCCAAATGTTTCAGGTAGAGAGATACTTCTTCCTCACTAGCGTATTTAGCAAGAAAATTATGAACTGGGGTTTCTAGGATGTATAATTTCCTTCTATAATGTAGTATAATGCACAATTTTCTGTACCATTTATAGCAATTAGAGCTAGTGATAAGGCTATCCATCATGTGTAATTGAATTTCAACAATAAGTGTGAGAAAATATTATAATTTCACCTGGATTAAAAAATTAGACAATAAATTTTAATTTTATTAATCTCTCATTATTTTTACAATATCCAATATCCCCCACCATTGGTTTTATAATATCTTTTTGTATGGATATTCTAGTGGGAGATATCTATATTACCCTTCTCATAACACATACTTTGGCATGGAAATTTATTTAAAGGTATTTAGGCTGTCGTAAATTTCCAACAACATTAACTCATAGTTCCATCATCATTCGAGTGGACTCACCAATCCTAAAATCCCAGATAAGGATTTATTCAACTCTTTCCCCTCAATTACACCAAGAACTTATTTCGAAGTCAACCCTTGATGTAAAATAATTCATGTCAACCAAAAAATAAAGTTTAAATCCCATGATAATTGAAAGCACCTAGACTTTGGTCAATCAAGCACATTGAACAATGGTATGGTTTTTAACTTGATTAGTGGAAGGCTATACGAACCAAATATTTTAATTCGAGGAATTTTTTATCTTTATGTATAAATTTAACATTTTTATATTTATTTCATGTTTAATTATATAAAGTGTATTTACTTAATTGATTAACCATGTCTTAGATAGAATTTCTGCATAATCCTTTTTATTTTAATTCCATCTCGCATTATTATTAATTCATTTATTATGTGATGATAATAAAGCATACATAAATAATTAACTATGAAACTAAGAGAAATAAAATAATAAAAAAGATATGATCATGAGTTTATTTAATTATTAATATATATATAAGATGATAAAATAACCCTTACCCTAGGTGAAAACACCTCAAACCATAACTTGGTTTATGTTTCAGCATTCCATCTATCCTTTTGTGAACCTACCAGATTGGTTTTTCCTCGAATCTAAACTTGAGCTGACTCCACTTGCCTAGTATCTCCATATATTACATAATATTTACTCACATGTAGGTTTGGGGAACCAAATGATTAGTTTAGAAAGTTTATATAGAAGAAATAGCAGTCATGTAGAACCTTACATAGTGATAGGAGGGGATGACATACAAGCCATCAATTTAATTTAATTATAAAAATAAATTAAAAATAAACCAATCACATACATAGTTATTTTATAAGATCATGATCACCCATAAACATGTAATGAATATACATTTTCAATCTAGTTATTATTCATATAACACCCATATATTTTA
This sequence comes from Viscum album, assembly GCA_963277665.1. Taxonomy (NCBI): domain Eukaryota; kingdom Viridiplantae; phylum Streptophyta; class Magnoliopsida; order Santalales; family Viscaceae; genus Viscum; species Viscum album. Next base: position 293,826,789 of record OY728144.1, read on the forward strand.
TGATATATTTCTCTTCAAATAAATTTAACATATTCAATAGATTGTGATACACACAACCCTGAGTCTAAATAAACCGTAATATAGTATACCTTTATATCCTTGTTTTTAAATTGATGGTATGAATAGGAATTAAAAAATTAAAAAAATTATATAGGTTTTCTATAATGAACATATATTGATAAATAATTACTCAATTTTTTTAAAGTCATTATTTACTTGAAAAACACATTTTTCCTCAAAATGGTTTTAATTGGCTTTTGTGAGAAAATAATATTATTAATTTCTGAATCCTTTTAAAAATTTATGAAAAAAATTGAAATTAATTTTTAAAAATAAACACTTAAAAATTATATTAGTTTTAATTTTTTTATAATTTTTTGAAAATATTTTTTTTGATAAATAGTGAACAATACTGATTATTATTGAAAACTGTATTTTCATTTAAAAAATTTATAAGGTTAATTTTTTTTAAAAAATTTATTTAAAAGTAAAATTAGTTATTTTATTAATAATATCATTATTTCCATTATAATTAATTTGAAATTTTATTTTGGTATAAAAACGTTTTATAGTTACGAAAACATTTTTTCTGAAAACTGATTTTCATCACATTTTACATGTTTAATTTTTAATTAAATTATAAACATTCTATAAATTGAATTTTATAAAATGGATTTATTATTTTGAATAATCATATCCAAATTTTTTAATGATTCCACTTTCATTTTTTGTCATAGTGAATAGTAAAAACAATAATAAAAAATCATTGTGGTTAAGGTCAAAACAGATTTACTGAGGGGTTAATAAAAAAAGATAAGTCTTAAAATGACATAAAAACTTTATTAAACGCTATTTTTTTGGTTTTATTTAGAACTTAAGCTTATATAATTTAAATACCATACTTTTTAAATCCATTTTCCTAAGTTATTTACTTAATAATTGTTTAAAACTTTGAAAAACGAAAAGTGTACCACCCGCCTAAATTTTAAATGAGAACCTCCTCCCCTTGATTATTTTTACCTTTTGAGAAATTTAACTCAACTAAATCCTACCAAAATTACTAAAAAAAATCCTTATACAATTTTTATCGGTGATTATCTCCCTAAAATACTAACCCTAGGGTCCTTAATAGAAGATCCAAAGGAGGTCTTTCAAAGAAGAGGTAATCTCCTTAATTGATCACTTTATTTTTTTTTACTTCTTAATTTAACTCCTATAAATATATATTATTTATAACAAAATAATAAATTTAGTATCCTAAATATACTGAAATATTATTATAATTATGAAACCACCATTACTCATTCTCTTTTTCATCAAATGGGAAGCGAAAGTATCACTTGTGCATACTTGTGGACTACTGCCTCCACATAGAAATACAATTCATTTTACATCACCATCTTTCATAGATAGTAATTATGATAGGTTTAATATTTATAAATTATATTTAGGAAAAAATTATTATTCTATAATTATAATATCATATCAACCTTCTTACCTTCCTATCAGTTGAAAAATGAGAACATTGCTCATGCGTACGTGTGGACTACCACCTCCACAAAACGATGTGATTTGTTTTTCATTTATAATTTACATGGATGGTATTAAGGATATATTTAATAAATATATATTATATAATAAATATTATATAAAGTTTAATTATTATTTACCTTTATTTTTCGTCCATCAAAAAGTAAAAACAACATTCGTGCGTAAGTACGACCTACTATCTCCATTAATGGTTTAATTTAATTTTCTATCTCTACCATTTATGGATAATAATAAATAAATATATATAATGAATATATTTTCTTTTTATATCATTATTAAAATTATAGAGATTATGGAATCATAATCAAAGTAAAAGGACCAAAACTATCGAACAAAAACATACTTGAAAAATGAAGCAGTTATCACTCGGAATAGTGATTTTAATAAATAATTATTAATAAACATGTGATAAATGGTTATAAGTAAATAATATATGGTATGATATATATGATAATGGATCTATAATAGATTTATAATAAATCTATATTTATAATATAGGATTTTCGAAGACATACGAAGGAAGTCATACCTGAGGTAAAATTTTATCTCACAATCTCATCATTATTCAAAATTGATCATGTTTAAGTCTCAAATTGGAGAATTACTTTATAATTATATATTAAAAATATATATTATTTTAATCTATTTATTTATGAAAATTACAATTTTCCTTTAATTTTACACTCTTTAAGTAATCAAGATACCAAAATATATTTTTTAGGAAACTAATTTTTTTTCCTGCTCAGTCAGGATTATTTTATTCCATCTCTACATTTTCCTTAAAATGTTTTAAATAATAATTTTATTATTATAAAATTATTTATTAAATAAATTTTTACCCCAGTTTTAATTTTTAAAAAATGGATTAAAATGAATCTTCTTGTCATTTTATGAATGGGGGATTTTGGATTTTTATTGAAAATGTGAAAGAAATATTTGTTTTAGTATACACATCATGAAAAATATTTCCTACCATCATTATTGCCAAATAATTTGAATATTACTTTACAAGTTTCAAATTTTTCTTTTAAATAAATTTTTTTTCTATAATATTTGGAATTTTGTTATTTTAAATAAGTGATTTTAAAATAAAAAGTGTATTTTCCTCAAAAAAATTCAAGTAATATTTTTAAAGTATTATCATCTACGTCAAAATAATTTGTTGAATATTATGATATAATGAGGATATAATCTATTTATCCCATCCACCAAATTACTCTGGTTGGTTTATGAATAGTTTTACTGGGGAAATTATTGACATTTGTTATGCTAGTTCTTCATATATGGAAATTTTTATTATTATTAAAAAATCTTGATTAAGTTTTATTTTTTATTCATATGATGAACACATTAAACTTATTAAGTGATGAGTGGATCCAAAACTTATATATCCCCTAGATGCATTGGTAGGTCTCATCAGAAAAAATAGGTTGGGTATTTCGATGATTATTTACAAATTTATGTAGATTTCTTGGCATGATTCCTCAATGATACGTTTAAGATATCTGAAATTATGCATTCTATAATTATGATATCAATTATAGATATCCATGTGAGTATTTGAATAGTTTTTATATATATAGATAATTTTCAAGATCATGTTATTATTTATATGGAATTATTTGATAATCATTTATTCCTACCATATTACTTATTCCTTATTTATTCCATGTCAGTTTCCATTATATGCATAACATTACTTAGAATTTGAGATCACCCATTTCTTATGCTTCATTTCCCTAGTATTTCAAGAAGTGTAATATAATTTATATGAAAGGATATGCTAGAGGGAATAAGAATGTACTAAAATAAAATACTATGTTGTATTTTATGTTTTCAAATGTGATGTCATATTTAAGTATGTATCTAGTTATACAAGACTACTAAACTATCAGCACTTTGTGATGTGATCACTTGTATCTAATACCAATGTAATAAAGTGACCATCAGTTTTGAGATACTAGGTACGCGTTATTTACATTATGAATAATATTATGTTTAGTAGAAACCTTGGGAACTAAATTTGGGAAAACATATATAAGGGAACATAACCATATGAATGACATTGAGTATAAGTATACTTATAGTAGTACATCTTTATCTGGATACTACAAGTTGAAGTTCTTTTGACATAGATGAATCTAGGGGTAATAAACCTAAAAAGAGTTGGTTGATTATATCTCAAATATCATTCTACTGAATGATGAGTGTGTCCTTACTGTGAACTTGGTTTGAAACTTCCGAGGGATATACTTGGGTTAATTCACATTTTATTTACAAACCGTTATAAAATATTTGAAAATATTTTTATTATTTGAGAGTATACCCAAATAAACCTAGTTTATGATTATGGGATTATTTATACATAAATATTTAATTATGTTAATTATTTCAATAGTTTCAAAATTATACATTATGATTCATAATGTTATGACCTAATCTTGTGTATTTAGTTGTTTATAAATAGAACCTAGTGGAAGGAATGGAAACTATATCAATGAACATAATATATGTAGGGATATCTCTTCTAAGAAAAATAATGAAGTAAGATATGGAGATGGAATTGAACAAATTATAACTATATTATTCAAGATGAATCATGTTGTGACCAATAACCTTGACCATTTGGAGAAACCTTCTTATTTGTAGCATGGTATAACAATGTTACACCATTTCATGAGACAAAAAACCTATAGTTTAATGGAACCGAAAATTCATTTACAGTTGAGAAATGGATAATTCCCTTAGAAAATATATTTATTCCTTCGAGAATTAATTAAAGAGAGAATGTTTTCATGGAATTTTATCATCTCATAGGGGGTTAATATTTATGGTGGTCATTGATTCAAAACACTAAGTATGAGGAGGAAATATAGAGCATAGAATAGAATGATTTTATGGTACTTTTCTTGGAAAAATATTTTCCTTATGAATAGTGAGTGGATATGGAGAGAAAATTAATAAGTCTAAGGAAAAAGGAAGAGGAAAGTGTTTCTCAGTATGAAGCCAATTTTACAATGTTAGCAAGGTGTACTACAAACTATATATATAACCTAGATACAAATATTTATTATTTCTCTGATGGAATTAAGACAATCATTTGTATAGAAATAGTCTCCCAAACATTCTCATCATATGAGGATATAATATCATGTGTTATGAAGATATAGAAATAATTTTATAAGTTTTATGGATTTGATGTAAAGAATGAGTAAAGGAGGATGAAACAGAAAAAAATAGAAAATGGAAAGAATATAAAGGTGTATTTTCCAACATGTGATACTTGTGGAAGGAAACACCTTTGTACATGAAACTCAATCAAGGATATTCTCATAGAAATAAAAAATAATTACTAGATAAGATAAGGTTGTTTAGAGTTCTTGAACTTACACTACCCTATAGTGGAGAAGTGTTTTTGACCTATAATGATGCATCAAAGAAGGTATCAGGACATGTCCTCATGCAAAATGACATAGTGATAGCATATGACTCTTTCTAATTAAAAATTAATTATAAAAATTACTTGACTCATGATTTGGAGTTGGAAGTGTTAACTTTTTTTCATTTAAGATATTTAGGAATTATCTATATCATGAAATGTGTGATGTATATACTAATCATAAAATCTTGAAGTATATATTTTCATAGAAAAAGTTGAATATGTTCAAAAGAAGATGGTTAGAGTTGATCAAAGTTTATGATTTCTCAATACATTAACACTCTAGAAAGGAAAAAAGGTAGATAATTCTCGGAGTCTTAAATGCCGTGATATTTTATCCATATTGAGTATTGAAAGAGATCCAATATTTATGGATTTGTAGAAGATAGATCTTGAAATCATGAGGAATAGAGAAATATTTTATATTTCTCATATGAATGTTCACCCATAAATCCATGATAGGATTAAAAAGGTATATAAGGAAGATGTGGAATTATAGAATAATGTGAAGAATGTTCCTATGTTAAATCATGATCATGCTGGAATGATATGGTTTTGGAACCGAGTAAGTGTCCCATCAATACTAGGCTTAAAAAAGTAGATTTTAGATGAAGCTCATAGTTCATAATTCTCTATTCATCTTGGAAGTATTAATATGTATAGATAATTGAAAGAGTATATATGGTGGTATAATATGAAAAAGGATATTTTAGATGATATGTCTTGGTTCCTGGTATTTCAACAAGTTATGTTTGAGGTACTAAATTCCAATGGGATGTTAAAGCCATTAAACATTCTAAATGTAAGTAGGAAAACATCACTATTTTTTCAGTAGACTCCATTAAATATCAATAGGCCATAATGATATTATGGTTGTAGGTGATTTCCTTATGAATTAAACAAACATAATTTACATTAGAGAAGATTTATCTCTGGATCATATTTCTAGAATAAATATTAATGAAGTGGTAATGTTGAATGGAGTACCACATTATATTGTATATGATTAGGATCCAAGGTTTACCTTTAAGTTAGAGAGAAGTATTTAACAATATCTAGTTATAAAGTTGATTTTCAGCACTTTTTATCTTCCTAATATAGATATCCAGTTTGATAGGACTATTAAAACTTCTGGAGACATGTTGAGAGATTTCTCTATATATTTCGTAGTTAGTTTGGATCATGGTCTTCCTTTGGTGTAATTTTTTGACAATAATAGCTTTCACTAGAGTATTCAGATGGATCCTTATGAAGTAATATATGGTAAGAAGTGTAAAACACCATCATGATACAATTAATTTAGAGAACGAAAGAGTTTGGACCCGATCTTTCTAAGTAAATGGAAGATAAGGATAGATACATTCAACATCGCATAAAGACAACTCATAGTCGACAATATAGTGACAATCATCAGTGAGATATAGAGTTTGAAGTTGGTGAGAAAGTATTTATATGAATTTCTACAAGGATAAAGGTAATGGTATTTGAAAATAATGGAAATGTAATCCCTAGGTATATTGGAACGTTTGATATTATTGATCGTATCATCATGGTATATTATCTCTATGTGATTACACAAAATCTCTCTTAAGTTAATGATATGTTCCATGTATCTCTCCCGAGGAAGTGTATATCTGATCCATCATAGGTACTGAACTTATAGATTATAAAACTAGATCAATATCTCTCTTATGAGGAAAAACTGGTTGAGATTCTATATTTTGGAGAGAATGTTCTTTGAAACATGACCACTCACATGGTCAAAGTTTTGTAGAGAAACCATAAATTAGAGGAAGCTATATGGGAACCTGAGGATGCGATAAGGTATAGGTATCCTTATTTTTTTATATCATATTGATGGAATTTTAGGGGTGAAATTTATTTTAAGGGGGGTATAATTTAACACCCCAAGATTTCATGATATATTTCTCTTGAAATTAATTTAATTTATTCCATATATTGGGATACAATTAACCTTGAGTCTTAAATAAACCATAAAATAGTATATCATTATATCCTAGACATTAAATTGAAGGTATGAATATTAATAACCGCATTAAAAAATATTTAAAGGTTTTATATAATGAAAATATATTGATAAATAAGTACTCAATTTTTTTTTAAATTCATTATATGGTTTAAAAACTCATTTTTCCTCAAAATGATTTTTATTGTTTTTTATGAGAAAATAACATAATTAATTTATGAAAATTTTATAAAATTTATTTTAAAAAATGAACTTCATTTTTCAAACCATAATTTTAAAATTATATTAGTGTGAAGTTTTGGGAATTTTATGAAAAGTTTGATTTTTTGATGAATAGTAAAAATACTAATTTTTATTGAAAACTATCTTTTTGTATAAAACATTTAAAAGGATAAGTTTTATTTTAAATTAAATTATTCCACGTAAATGAATTAAATTTAATGAAATTTATTCCATATTTTTAATTAGTATCTAAAAATTTTGTATTAAGGACACTTTCATTTTGGTTCATAATGAATAGTAAAAATTGTAAAAAAACATTACATTTAAGGTTAAAATAGGTTTATCAGGGTTAATAAAAAAACATAAGGGTTAAAATAACCTAAATAATTTCTTAAAACCAAATGGTTGGTTTTATTTCGACATTAACCTTATAAATTTTTAATTTTATTCATTTTTATCCATTTTTAAAATATATTTATTTAATAATATTTTAAAACGTTGAGAAATTTCAAGTGCGCCACTCACCTCAATTATAAAAAGGAAAATAATACCCTCACTTATTCACACATTTTGAGAAATTTATCTCAACCAAAAAATACAAAAATACATCCCCAATATCATTATACATGTTCTAGAGGTTATTTTATTCCAAAAAACCAACTTTATGGTTCTTAAGAGGATATCTAAAGGAGTCATTTCCATGAATAGGTAATCACCTTAACCGGTCACTTTATTTTTTTAATTATTCTTTTAACTAATCTAAATAAATGTTATTTATAATTAAAAATAATTCAAATATCATAAATATACTTAAATGTTATTATGATTTTTAAATGACCATTATCCACCCTCTTTTACATCAAATGGGAAGTGAAAGTATCGCTCGTGCGTACGTGTGGACTACCGGATCCATGTAGTGATACAATTAATTTTCCAACACCATATTTTATGGATTTTTATTATGATTTGTTTAATGTATATATAATATATTTATGACATAACTATTCTTATATAATTATAATATCATATATACATTTTACAATCTTTTCCTTTGAAAACTGATAATGTTGCCCGTGCATACATGTGGTGCGGGATGTCAGGGGATTGTTTTATATTTCCTTCTATGCTATCTCTGTCCAGGGTGACTCTCTTATTGCATATACCAGTGATTTAATCAGTGGAATCAAGCAATTCTTGGATAAGAACTTGAATATTGAGGCGATGAAGATGTATTCTTTGATCATCTTCAACTCCCTTCATAGGTAGGCCTCCACCCCATAGAATATCATCTATATTATCAGAAAAATCACTATTCTCCTAAATGGGTAGGTATAGGTGACCCACACATGGAAAAAAGGTAATAAGGTTGCTTATTTTCTTACATCTAGGAATTCTCAAGAGGTTCATTTTTCTTTGTTTTTTAGTTTGGGCTCTATCCCCCTTGAGTACATGATTGTTGTTAGAGATGATTCCCTTGGCTTACCTTTTTAGCCAACTTGACTGTATTGTTGTTGGTGTTGATTATTAATAAAAAATTACCACTTTTGTTGATGATAAAAAAGAATTCAAGCGTACATACAACCTAACATCTCCATGAATATTGTAATACATTTTTCTATCTATACATTTTATAGATGATTATATATTTATATATATACACATATGTATATTATTTATATAAATATTAAAATTTTGGATATTATGGAACCATGATCAAAGTACAAGGACCAAAACCATTGAACCAAAACATACATGAAAAATGAATCATTTATTACCATGAACAGTTATTTTAAAAAATAATTATTGAAAAATGGGGGATAAAATGTTTTAATTAAATAATTTATGGTATGATATATATAATTATTCTTCTGGAATATATTTATAATAAATCTATATTTATTATACAGGATATTTGAATGCATATAAGGGAAGTTAGACATGAGGTAGGGGTTTATTTCACAATCTTAGAATTATTCACCATTGTTTATATTTAAGTCTATAGTGGGGGAATTATTTAATATTTCTATCTTAAACCAAATATATTTTATTATACTTTATTTATTTCTATAAATTACAAGTTTTTTTTCATTTTCCTCTTTTTATGTAATCGAGACACTCAAATAATGTTTTTAAGGCAAGATGACTTTGTTTTTCTACTTGGCTGGGAATATTTTCATCTATATCCATATTTTTACTTACTTTTTTTTAGAAATTTTTTTTCTATTATAAAATGATTTATTAAATCCATTTTTACTCATGTTTTCGTTTTATAAAATGGTTTAAAATAAATCTTAATTTTATTTTTTGAATATGGTACTTTTAATGTTTTACTGAAAATGTGAAAGATGTCTTTACTTTAATGTACACAATATGAATGGAATTTCCAGATCTCATGGATACCCAATAATTTGAAGCTTACTTTACAAGTTTCAAAGGTTCCTTTAAAATAAAATTTTTTCCTTAATATTTTTTATTTTTTTAGATTTTAAATAAGTGATTTTAGAGTAAAAAAATCATATTTTCCTTAAGAAATTTTTATGTGATATTTTAAGGAATCTCCATATATGTAAGCATAATTTTTTTAATATTATGTTATACTGATGATATACTCCAATGATACAATCTAGAATATTTCTATGGATTCTTTATGATTAGTTTGACTGGGGAAAGTATTGACATTCCGTATTCTAGTTCTTCTTATGAAAATAGTTATTTATTATTAAGGAATGTTGATTAATTTATATTGTTTATCCATATAATGAATTATTTGTAATTATTAAGTGATGGATGGGCCTGGAATTACATAGTTCCTTTATGCATCATTTGGTATCATGATAAAAAACATGTTGAGTATTTGGCCATGGCCTTACCCATTAATGTAGATGTCTTGGAACGAGGCTTTGATGGTATGTTTAAGATGTTTGACATTATGCATTCCATAATTATGAAATAAATTATTTAGGTTCATGTGATTATTTGAATTGTTATGATATCCATGGATAAGTTTCAATCTCATGTGATTATTTAAATGACATCATTTTATAATTATTTTTTCCTTCTATATTATTCATGAAATATTTATTTTATGTTAGCTTCCGCTATATGCATATCCTTACAGGGAATTTGAGTTCACCCCTTATGTTTCATTTCCCCGGGATTCTATAAAGTGTATTATGATTGATATAAAATGATATTATAGTGGGAATAATTATTTTCACAAATAAAATACTATGTTGTATTTTATGTTTTCAAATGTAATGTCATATTTATGCATGTATCTTGTTTTACAAGAATAATTAACTATTTGGTCCTTTGGGATGTGATCACTTGTATCTATTACCAATGTTATAATGTAACCACCAACTCTAGACTATTAGGGTCAAGGTCTTTAAAATTCAATTCAATTCATTCTTTAACTAAGAGAAAACACATCAAATTAATTCAATTAATCATCTTATTAATTAATTAATATAATTTATCTTAATTCCATCCAAAATTTCTTAGAAATTTCCATCATCTATCATTTTAAAAAATTAATTTTATTTAAAATTAATAAAATACACATGTTTACTTGGAGGAACCGACATGTACTCATCTAAACTACACTATATTGTCCTTGTACTATTTATTCACATGAAATCCAACAAACACAGTGTGACAAGTAATTACAGGGCATGGATTTTTCAATTAATATTGTAAAATAATATATAAATTACGTGGAATGTGATTATACTAACAAACATATAGAAAACTACAATAAAAGACCACACATAACTCATAGTTCAGAATTTAACATGAAAATTAATTTAATATATAATTTATTATCCCATTACATAGTGTGTAATATTAATAAATAGCACACATAACACAAGTAAAAAAGGTTTAATTATATAATTAATTTTTCCCTTGTGTTTAATTAATTACATGAAGTACAATGGGTTACCTAGCATGTACTTGGGGCACACATCATGTAACTTCTTTTTCCCATGTCTGCAACACATTCCTAGAGATAGAGTGTGGTTATCAGTCATGGATGTGTACAAGGTACACGATGTGTATGATAGCTAAATGATATGTGACTTTTAAGTTTCATGATTTTTCATCCCCCATGTCGTATAGTAAATATATAACATATCTTGGACCACCATGTTTTCCACAACAAAACACATGGACAGCATAATATGTAAGAGATTTTGATAGTGTGTTTTTTAGAAAACAACAGGTCAACCTATCTTGGTCAACATGTACTGGTATTTAAATGAATTCAGTGTGTATTTAATGCATGAAGATCTGAATTTAATGTGAGTATTTCTAGTGCATTGAATATGAGTACACCTCATGTACTATTGTCTTATCCGTCTAGAACCCATGACATACTGCAATTGAGTCATCATATGTTCTTAATGATAATTCAAAATTTGTATTGGTTATATAACTGAGAATGAATAATGTAAGAGAAGAACACAATGTTTTAATTTAAATAATGAATAACCCAGAAGTAAAACTAAAAAAATGCATATTACTAAGAAATGATTAATGAATAATTATAAATTAATTATATGACCACTCTGATTACACTTGGAGGTTTTAGATACAGTTGAAGTTCCTATTATAACACACTAAGATTTTATGAAATATTTTTAAAAATAAATTTAATTTCTTCGATAGCTAGCATAACAAGCAATATCGGGTTTAAATGAACCGCAATATGTTATTAAAATATTAGTATTTACTATTATAGTTGTCACCTAGACATTAGATTGCCGGGTACGAATAAGAATAACTAAATTATGAAAATTTATGGTTTAAACATGTATAAAATTAATTAATTGGCTTTCAATTAATTATTAATGAAAATAAAAATCAATTGAAAATAAAAGAGATGTTTTTTTTCTGAAAATTTGTTTTTATATAAACAATGTGTTTTTATTTTAATAAATTAAATTGATTAGTATTAGTGAATGATTTTAATGAAATATATATTCTATATATTCAATCAAATATTTTAATATTTTTCTATTTTTTTCTATGCGTGAGATAAGAATAAATCCAATTTTATGCTTAAAATATATTTTCCTAAAAAGCGATTTTCATCACATTTTGTGCACTAATTTTAAAATGGATTTCTTACATTTATAGATATTAAGTATAGAAAAATATGTATTTGGGGTTTGGAGTAGTGGTAAGCACCCTATAATCCGCCATGAAAAATGGGGGCTCAAAACCCATCGGGCGTAGGTACTATAACAATATTGTAGCGTACTATAGCAGTGGTTGTGCTGTAGCAACAACGGGCACTGTAGCGGCAACATGGAACTATAATGGTGGTAGGGCACTGTAGCAGCGGCGGGTACTATGTGGTACTTTAGCAGGGGGTACTGTAGTAGTACTATTCATAGAATGGGCCTTGGACAAAAAATTTGGGCCTACGGGCCATGTAATGGGATAAATACCCACTGACCCTTTGGGCTATGTAACGGGTCTCCCTCTACCCAGTTAAAGAGGCCTTTACTTTTCTTTAATAATAAATGAGGCTGTAGCCCCAACCTTTAAAATATAGAAAAATGGATTCCATATTTGGAATTATTATGATCTAATTTTTTAATTAGGCCTCTTTTATATTTGTCAAATATGAATAGTATCTGTAGTAAATTTCTATAACTTTGGTAAGGGTAAAATAGAAAAAATTGGGTTAAATTTTTTGGATAAGGCTTCAAAAATTAGTTAACACTTGTTTTATTTAAAGTCAAATTAAATAAATAGTTTCAAAATTTATGTTAATAATATTTTGTAATAAATAATAATTTATTAAAATTTTAAAATATATAAAAACATTATCTTTAGAAAATTAAATGGAATATGGTTTAAAATAACAAACATGTTCCATTTATGATTAATTTATCCATTTATGGTAACATTTCTAACCCTTTATGATTGAAATATTTGTTACCATGGTTATGGTCAAAAAATGATTAATGAAGGGGTTAATAAAAAAGATATGTTTTAAAATGACATGAAACCCTATATAAATTTATTTAGATGATTTTATTTCTATCTTATCCTCTTTTATTCAAATTTATTTCCATTTGGAAGTATTTTTTTATAGAATGAATTTATTACATTTTAATATTTAATGAAATTCCAAGTGGGTCATCTCCCTCTCTTATAAAAGGACACTTATCCTTTCTCTTATTTACACCAATTTGTGCCTTTTATCTTGAAAAAACCCTAGAAAAGTATCCTATAAATTTACCAATAAAAAGTTCTATAGGTTTTAGTCTTCCCAAAAGATGAACCCTAGTTTTATTTAGAGGATATCCAAAGGATTTATTTTAAAGAAGATTTAACCACCTTAACCAATCACTTTATTTTTACTTCTTATTTTAATATATATAAATATTAAATATTTATCATAAAATAATTAATTAGGTATACTAAATATAAATAAATGATAATATGTTTATGAAACCATATTTATTCATCCTCTTTCCCATCAAAATGAAAGTGAATGTATCATTGTTCACACATACTGCTTATGTATCCACATAGCGATGCGATTCAATTTTCACCACTATATTTTATGTATGGGTTTTTGTTTCATCAGAATTTTTTTCCATGTGGATTCAAAAGGATTTATTGCAATAGGGGGTTTAAATGTGTCTCATAGTTCTTTACATTGGGTTCACCATGTTTTTCTTTCAAAGAAACCCCCAATGATTGTTTTATCTATAACCAAGTATGAACCTGTTTTCAAAAGATAGGAATCTAATTTTGGTTTCAGATCTAGTGTCACTTAGGGAATCACATTGGTTGAGAGGATAGGAGTTTGGGATCATCACACCCTTTTGGTTGGAAAATTTTCCTACTCTAGGACTCTCTTATAAATTTAAGACATATTCATGAATCTCTTCCTAATCCTGAGATGAAACCAGTTACCTTAAAAAATGACTATAGGTTAAATCTATTTTATCTTTGATGAGGAATATTTTAGTGAGTCTATCTATATGTATATGAGGTTCTTCATCAATTTCCCCTAATAGGAAATTACTTGTATATTGAAGTTTTATAGCCAGACACTTCGGAATTTGTTGTCATGCGGGGAGGAATTTAATATACCAAGGATGGTATTGATCCATTATGAGGAATCCTATGTATCCTATTTATATTAGAAATCCAAACCCATGTATTTCATTAAACCCATGCAGTTTTATGTCATACGGAAAAGATATTAATGTGAAGAAACTTAGGAAATGGGTATTTGAGGTTGAACCTCTAGGAGGCATCCTATGTATCCTAATTATGGAAGGAATCAGAGTCATCATAGTTCAATCATGACCTTGGGACTGGCCCTAAGGAGGATACCCTTGTATGGGGGTAATCATGTCATGACACTTATTAGGGATTACACATTGAGGTTTCCCTGGATGATGGAGATTCATGATGTGAATGATATGACCATTTCAACTCCCTAATTTCACATGATCCATGCTCAATGTGAGAAACAAGGGATAACAAGTAATTATTCTCACTACATATGGAAGTGGGAATTATTTATTAGGACTTACCTTCAGATGTTTAACATGGAGCTCGAGCATCAGGAAGGTGTCCTATATATCTTGGTTATAGGATGAATTAGAGACATTGTAGTTCAATTGACTTCTCAATCTACTAGTGGATGAGAAAGGATGATCAAACATGGGAGATATTGGATACCGATGGTTGGAATGTAAGAGGCTTGGTAGGGTTTACACTGACGTGGATTCCTATTTGATATCATATATTTAGGAATGTGTCTTACATATCCTAGTTTATGGAAGGAATCAAAGTTCTCATTTTTTAGTTGATCAAGGATTATACACCAAGGTTTCCCTGATATTGGGTGATATGTCGTATTATTCCACTGATTGAGGCTTAAAAATTGAGTTTTCCCTTATATTGGGAGACATATCATATTATGATGTTGATCTAGGATTACACATTAAGCTTTTTCTTTTATGAATATTGGAAAAAGTTATCATGTCCTGGGTCTCCTACTTGACCTGGCCTGGCTGGCTTTCTGACCTACTTGATTTTCCACCTTAACGTATCAAAGGATTCCTAAAAATGTTGGGTGGTATCATAGACATGTATAAAGACAATGTCATAATCCAGTTGGATTGTTTGAGGGATGTCTCATAATTTGGATGGAATGTATGAAGGCCATTTCATGACCAAGGTTCACTAGTCCAAAGGATATTGTAAGATGGAAATGAATTATCATAGAGGTTATCGCATGATGTTAGATGAAATTCATGGAGGGATTCACCTGATCTAGCAGACTTGTCTTTGTGTCATTGAAAAATCTATCTGACATGCTTGAAGGGTGTCGTGATATCTGACTAACTTGTCTAGAGGACGTCACAAGAGCCAGTTGATATTCCCTAGTGTCATGCAATACCCAACTAATATGCACTGGTTCCATTGTATGATTTGGGAGATAGGTATATTGGACATTGAAAGGTCTATATAGTGATATCATGTGGGTTCAAAAAACTTGAGTGGTATGCCCAGGGAGAATTCAGGACTTTCCTTGATATGTTCATAGGACATCGCATGATTTGAATAGTATTCCAAGGGAGTGTAGCATGATCAGGATGACATGTCCTAGTGTTGTCGTATGACCTGGGAAGTTCATGCAATGCACATGAGGACCAGTTTGTATATTATTTGTAGAATTATTCAATCATTTTTATTCTTTATTCAAGCCTTTTATTTTATATATTCTTTAGATTTGTTCAGTGATATCTTGTTTAGGTATCACGTGATTTAGAAGATATGGAGGATGTCCTTCACATAATCCATTTGACACACCATAAGTCCTTTTCATGATCTCAATCAATCACGGGGAGTGACTATGCATGCATTGTTATCCTTTAAGTTGTTCCCTAGATCTTTTCATAGAGGAAGACCTTACGATCACAAGATTTTTTACTCCATGAAGTTTTCTCTGGTTCCTAGGTGTGCCGGTGTGTAGATCTAAAAGTTCATTTTTTATGTTGTGTGTGTGGTTATTTATAGTCTATGCCCCCTAATTATACTCCTCCTTGTGTGGTGTGTATCTCACAACTTAAGTATGGAGTTGGTGGAGGTATTTGGTGTTACACGCTTTGTGATATCTTATCATAGGACATCCCGAGGGGCATCACATGATTTTAAACAACCTCAAGACCATCCTGTCAGCACCCAATCTATTAGAATATGGAGAATCAAAAGTGTATTACCTAATCATGTTTTCATGAAAGGATTATTTTACAAGGTTAGACCAATATTTCTATAGGCCTTCACGAGATTAGGATTCCGGTTGAAAGGATTTCACATGATCTAATATGTTTTATTTGGGATCTTCCATGAGAAAAATGTGTCTAATTACGGGGGACTTCAAGAGATCAAAATGACATTCCAAGGGTCCTCACAAGATCATACTATCTATTTTAGAGGTATTCAAATTATCAATTGTGATCTCCCAGGTTTTATGTAATTATTTTCATAAAATCAATGTATCTTCCCTTGGAAAGAAGGTCCTATAATTTCCCTTTTATTTCCCTCATTATTTATCAAAGGCATAGGGATATCATGAGTTTGTATGAGTGTTGTCCAAGAAAATCACTCTCCCCATAAGTGATGTAGAGCATGAACAAATAAGGTTCATTTGTTGATTCATGATCATTATTATGGGCAACCCTTCTATTTTCTTAGGATATAGAGGGGGAGAATAGGACCAACTAGAAATGTCCAAAACTCTCCATGTGACGAGGGTGACATGTAAGCGGGATCATTCATGTAAAGGTAGACATGTCTTAAGTTATTCTGTGGTGTATTTTGAACCACATGGTCACATCACATGAAGATTTATGATTGTAAGGGGCTCTCTCTCTTTTTATAGTTTCTCATTATTTTAAAAGGATTTTTGTTGGTTGTCAGGCGTTTGACACCTGAAAAGTCATGTGATCCAGAGGAACTCATCTAGAAGCTATCGTTTGATCAGTGAATTTCTCATATTCCTTTACAAGAACAAAATGGATTTTTAAATGGACTCTAAATGATCTCCCTCAGGTCATGCACTGCACATGACCCATTCACATGGCCTTCTAAAGGTCTTGCAATCACATGTATTTTGGGAGGTTACATGATCTATGAGTTCTGGCCATCTTCTATTCCTGTTTTTGTAGAGAAAACAATACCCATATTCAGTTATTTCTTCCCTTTAGGATTTTTTGATGCTCATTTGGTGGGAATAAAAAGTTCCCCGCCTCAAGAGCAATGTTTGTGGGGATAAGGGATTAGCTATGAAGAAAGTAAATGCATTCCTGAGTCTTTGGTGATGTCTCCAATTGGTGTTTTGGGTGTTACTTGGTCTTCTAGGAGACCTTTGGTATTCCATGGAAGAACCTGTAAATAAGGTAACATAGGTAGGCTCATTCACCAACTACGTAACTCTTAGAGATCTTACGATATGCCTTCATCACATGACCACTTCTTAAGACCTTCCACAAGAGATGATCACAACCTCCATCTGCAATACCATTCTATGAGAACCACATCAGAAGACTTGATATTTATAGTGCTCATTGGAATTAATCATAAATATATCTTTGGTAATTGGTTTATCCTTGGAAATAGGACAACATAGTTTTCTTTGAAGGATTTACAGGATCTACTGGCTTGGTAACATGACCCTTCAACTATTATGAAGATAGTGTGACCACATTAGGGCCACACAATCATGAGTATCTTGATTGATCTTAATATTGTGAAATTTTCAATGGGTTTATGTGATCCATGATATCTTCATGATCCAAGCGATTTGTGAGTCCCTTATGAAATCTTGAATCTCCTTAGGATTCATGCGATGCACATAAGTTTTCCAGAATTATGCATTTGTTTTGATAGGGTTTCACTCATATGACTTATAATTTTTTTATTTTATGTATATGGCTTCTTAATATCACCATAGTTCTTCCACCATGACTAATCAGAGGGAAATGATTTCTAGGAACCATAATTCTAACCCTCGATATCTTGTGCACTCTGATAATGAGATTTTGAAAATGATTCTCCCATTTTAACTTCAGAACTATCTTTTATCACACTGACTTCCCCTATAGAGATTCAACATGCTAGATGATGTTTCCATCCTTCCTCTGGATTAAAAAATTCCATATCTATGGGTATCATCTTCCCCTAATTTCATTCAAACAATGGTTTCTGAGGATGGTCAACTAGTTGTAGCATGTTCTCAGGGGTTTCTTATATACTGGAGAACCCCCCTTTGGGTCTAGATGGCTATGATTTTACCCACTAACCCATTTATCAAAGATACTCGAGCATATTTGTCTCTTACTCGAACAACTTTGGTGGTGGATGGAGCTCAAAAGGGGATTTCACCATGGTGGAAACTTTTCCGATGAATTATAATGGCCATTATAGGTTAGAAGAAGCTACTTAGAATTTGAGGACCATCTTCACAATATCCATATTTATAAAGTGATATGGGTTTCCTAGTTCATTATTTATCATCAGTATAATATTCTCTAAGAACTGGTTGTCCATCAGTTCCCTAGTACTAATTCATTTCATTTATCCCATGGAAAAGTGGCAATCAACCTTCGGAATATCTATTGAATTAGTGAGATATCTATCATTGGGTAAATGTATGATTAATTCCTTCATACTTCATATTCCTAGGATAATCCCATGAAAACTCCATTCATGGAGAGGGACATGACCAACATCATGAAATAAAAGTCAATAAAGGAGATAACTATTTTCTTGCTCATATCTTTTAAATATTGGATAAATATTTTTCTTTATCACAATGTAGCTCGATCATCTACTATACACCATCATTTTTTCCCTTCTCGATAGGTTCATGATAGTACCAGTTCATTTTGGTTCATCTTGGAAGCTAGAGAACATACCTCATGGGTTTATCGAGTGAAGTTGAATATATCATAGAGCCTTAGGAGGGTGGTCTTCATGGAAATATTATTAAATGGGTAGATTTTCCCAGGTGGGGACGCATGCTTAGGAATCTGGGTGAGTACACTGGTGATGGAAGCACAGTTTATAGAGGGAAAACCCCTCAATCTGGTAGTACAAACTCTTCCATGACCTTATTATCTCTTGGGACACATTTAATAGGGAAACATCCCTTATAGGATTGATGGTCCACTTTAGTTTCTATTCAGCTATATAGTGGAGTTTTTCCATTGCTATAGATACCTCAACACCAAAAAGATCCTTATTTCCTTATTTTTCCCTAGGACTCTATAAATCCTCAAGGTTGAGGCTATGTCATAGGCTCTGATGGGGTTGTTGATATGTTGAGATGATCTGATTACTTCAATTTTACTCCTTATTTTGTGCTGACTGAGCTAATTATTAATAATGTTGGTGGTAATCTTGATGAAAGGTCAAAAAATATCTCTATTTGGGATGGGGTTCTTATGGCTAGGATGGATGAGATGATTTTCGTGACTCATATACTACATATCATCTTTATTTCCAGTTTGGATTCATTCGAAGGGTTTCCCCTCTCCTTTCAGCTGATATGCAGGGAGAGTCGCATCCCGGGATCATCTACCAATTTTGGATGAAATTAGCACCCAAGGATACCAATGAAAAGATTATTCTTACAACTATTAGGAACTATATCTTTCTATCACATGATTATACCCAACCTTGGATGGAGTCCTACCTAGGTGGCATTCTAAACAGACTGGCTTGTTTGGTGGAAAATCAATTTTCCTCACCAAACCCCCTGCTTGTAGTAATGATGGAGCTGATTGAAGACAAAATTTAGTATTCATGGAAATGTTACCATACTAGTGATGACCATAACCTTAGTTTGGTGGAAATTTTTGAGTAATCTGTCCCTTCCATGCAAGCAGTAAACAACACATTTTTGGATAGAAGAGTAAATGAGGCTTCTTCTCTTGTTTCCTTGTCAGTTCAGTAGGTTGTTTCCCCATTTTCCATACCCACTCCAAAAGATAAAGAAGAAGATTAGACACAACATTGGTTAATTTTGAATAATATTCATGCCTTGATCACCAAAAATCCTTTAATAAAACATCTTTCCCAGCTATTTCATGACTTGGGGGTGGATGAATTTTTCCACCAACCATTATATGAAATCATGCAACAAATCATCCTGATGTAGTAAGATTTAGACACAAATGGGAGGGGATTGTGTGATCTTAGAGATGAGACTCCCCCAGATGATTAGATGAAGGAATATTTAGAGGTACTCTAATTGAGATTTTACTTCATATCTGAGTTTCATGCCCAGATAGATATTTTTACCGCATAGATATGGAGATATGAGGAGATTTTAGCTCACTCAAGGTACGACATTTCAGTATCATCATCCTCATTAAGAACCACTCAAAATAGAGTTCAGGATCTATCCACTCTTATTGAGACCATTTTTCCTAGGGATTAAGTAGAAGAAGTGGGGAGGGAGGAACTTTAGTGATCCATCAACACTTCCCATCAGACTCTTACTAAAATTTCTATGTAGTTGTCCAGTTTTCTTTTATTCATGATGTGAATTCCATTTAGATGATCCCATATTGCATGAATCACCAATGGTACCCATCCTTTATATAATATCAAGTATGGTCTGGATTAGAATGTTTAAATTATAACAGATTATTCTCAATAAATTCTCATAAATTTCCACCAATATGTGATTCCTCACTGACATATATGCTCTGGATATTTTTAGATTTCTCAATTCACAAAAAGGATAGTTTGGGAAAAATATATATCCTATAAGGAGAGTGCTCTATCATTTTATGAAGTCAATAAACCCATAGAGCATAGATTTATTTTTTATAAAGACATATATGGGGCCTCAAAATCCTTATTTCTTTATGACATTTTTAACTAATTTTTTTCTATAGTTTAATTTCTTTTAGCTCAGTCCTTATATTGATTTATCTTTTGGTATTTTAGCTTATACCTTCTATTACTGTAGTTTAGGTTCTTTTAGGTTGAACCTTCTATTTGTGTAGTTTAGGATCTTTAATCTCAGGCATTCTATTATTGTATTTTAGGGTCTTTTATCTTGAACCTTCTATTTCTATAGCTTAGGGTCTTTTAGCTCAGATATTCTATTATTGCAGTTTAGGGTCTTTAAGACCAGACCTTATATTGTCGTAGTTTAGGATATTTTAGCTCGAACCTTCTATTATTAAATATGGGGTATGGGGTAGACATGAAATCGATGAACCAAGTCACCCTAAGGTACTGAGTTCCTTTGTGGTTTTGTTAGGGATCATAAGGATTGGAGTTCCTTTCTTATAAGGAGGAAACACATCTAGTTGATAGGTCTAACCCTTATGCATCGATAGCATGGCCAAAAAGAGGTGCCCAAACTCTTTTTCTAGGATCATATAATATTTATGGGGATAAAATTGGTTTATGGAGGTGTACTTGAGATTCCAGATTCATCTGGATAATTTGAATATGGAAAGATGTAAATCATAATCCAAATGCTTGATCCGATGTATATAGGATGGGGAATAAATGTCGGGAATGACCCATAACACCCTGAGGTGATGGGTTCTACGATTGTGTTACTAAGGATGAAAAGGATTGGGGTTCCTTTCCTGTAAGGAGGGTATGCCTTTGGTTGGTCGGTTTAATCCCTTATGCATTGATTGAATGGTCAAAGAAATATTTATCAACCCTCTCCCAAGGGCCATGAATGATTATTTTAGACTCAAGAATCTAAAAGATGAAGTTGGGTATAGAGGAAAATCTATCTTAGAAGGGTTTTAGAACCCTAAGGAAATTTATCTCTTAAATTGTGAAGCTCAGGACCCATGACTTGTGGTTTCGAGTCATGAGGTGTGGTCAATAAAAACATTCAGGAATATTAGGTTTGATTCATTCTTTGAGAATGGGTACGAAACTCAATGACATGGCGTCAAGGATGTCAAATCTACTTGGATAGTCTGGTTATGTGGATTGTAAATCTTGTTCCAAAGTTCTCAGTTCAAGAGGATGGTGTGGGACAATCATGCTGAGAACGTCCTAGAATAAAGTGAGTTGTTAAGTTCTACCACAATGATGTTAGGGATCAACAAGGATCAGAAATACCTTTTTGAAAAGCGACACATATGGCTGAAAACCATGGGTGCATATGTAGGATCCATATGCATACATTCATAGTAAAAAAAGGGTCAATTGAAGATGGGTATCTTTTTCTAGGGTCCATGGAAGGTTTATGGTGATCCAAGATGCTCAAATAATGAAGTGTGATTTGTGGAAATTATTATATCAAGAAGGGTTTGAGCACCCAAAAAGTCATGTCACCACCTAGTGAACATGTTCTTATGATGAGGAGATGTGAAAAATCATTACTCAAAATTTTTCCTGGATAAGGGGGTCTAGAGAACATAGATTGGATTTTACTGGGACTACAAGGTAGGACGTATAATCTTTATTCCTTATTTATTTTTGACCTATTTTTTTCTAAACTCTATAGATGAAGAGTTTAGTGAGTGAAGACTTGACTTTTTATGAGGACAACCTTTGTGAGTTTTCAACCTAACAAGTTTTGTGTCTTTTTCTCTAGTAGTTAAGGTCTTTCAATTTGGACCATAAAATGCTAGAGTTTAAGGTCATATATATTTGACCAAAGTGCATATATTTTAAGGTCATGACACACATAGACATAATATGAGGTAAATTTAACATAAGATCTTAATTAGGATATCTAGGGTCAGGATCACTCCAAAATCTTTCTAAGTGGGAGATAAAAATGTTGTAAATCATGGATTGAGGTTCTTAGGTCATCAGTAATGATATGGGACAATCAAAATAGGGATGGCCTAAAACACCCTTAGGTTATGAGTTCCAACATGGTGAAGTCAGGCTCAAAAGAATCATAAAACCCTCCTTATTGCGCCAAGAGATCTCTGGTTGGTAGGTCTGATCCCTTATGGATCGATAGCATGGTCAACCAAAGAGATGTATTTTCCTTTTAAAGGTATATGAAAGGTTTTTGGAAACTTTAGGTGATCAAACAATAGATTCCACCCTTCTAATGATTTTTTCATGGCCTAGGCCATATGTTTCCTACTGAAAACATGATCAATTACATTACCCTTTCCATGGGTGTATAGAATGTCAAAATCAAAATAATATAGGTACTCCACCCAACACCTCTGTAGAAGATTCAGATATTTTTGAGAGAGTATGTAACTGAAGATTTTATGGTTAGAATAAATTGTGAACCTTTCCCCAAAAAGGTAATGTCACCAACTCTTAAGAGAATGCATCAAAACTATGAATTAATAATCATGGTTCAAATAGTTCTTCTTGTATGACCTAAGTTATTTGTAGCCGTAGTGTACCATGTTATCTCCCTGTATAAGGACACAACCCAAACCTAAACCTAATGTGACACAAAAAATCACATATCCCTAGAGAACCTCTAAACGAGTCAACACTATCATAGAAATAAAAATAATTTTCAAGTCATCAAAATAACTATGTAATTTCACATACCCTAAGAACATTACTCCTTTTCAAGTGATAGAGTTCATTAGATAAGCCAACTTCAAGAAATCCTTAACGAACCTACAGTATTACCCCACCAAGCCCAAGAAGCTCCATATCATGAAAACATTATGTTGTTTTCCTCATGTCATAATAGTTTTAAACTTATCAGGATCAAATAAAATACCATGTTCATATACCATGTGTCCCAATAACTTAATTTCATAAATCCATAAATTACATTTCAAAATATCCATACAAAGTTACTGGTTTCTAATTTTTTTTAGAATGGACCTCAAATGATGCACATGGTATGCCTTGGTCTTAGAGTAAAATGAGATATCACCCACAAATTCCACCACGAATTGATTGGGGAACTCTTTAAATATCATATTCACTAGTTCCATAAAAATTATAGGATCGTTGGTTTGACCAAAAGTCATAACAAGGTACTCACAATGGATATACTTAATATTGAAGGAAGTATTTTGAATATCATATTCTTTAATTCTAAATTGGTGATGACCCAATTGAAGATCAATCTTTGATAACCACTTCAACCATTTTATCTTATCAAAAAGATCATCACTCCATGTAAATGGATGTTTTTTCTTTATAGTAACTCGAATGAGTTTTTGGTAATCAAGAAAAAGGGTAAGTGTCCCTTCATCTTTCTTTGAGTAGAGAACATGTGCCACCCATGGTGAAACACTTGGGCATATAAATCCTTCCTATAGTAGATCATCCAAATGAGTTTTTAACTCACTCAATTTAGTTGGGTCTATATGGTATGAAATCAAAGATATTGGTTGAGCACCAGATACTAATTTAGTAGAGTACTACACATCTCTTACCATTGGAAAACCATATAAATTGGATGAAAACACATTGTGAAAATCTATAAAAACTATAGGGTTGTCATCGCTCAAATATTCTCCCTCAAAGTCAAAAGAAAACACTGATATTACCCTACCAAACTCTAGAAAATATGGTCTATCTCTACTTGTCCTTGGGTCTCATTCTTCCTAAAGAACAAAAAACACCCTATTAGACATAATAAATGATACTCACCAAATATAACATTCAATATGAGCCTTATGAAAAATACTCCAATCCATAACAAAAATTATGTCAAGAGGTTTCATGTCAAGAACTATAAAATTCTAGGTAAACTGAATCTCCAATAGATAGAAAATACAAGAGGGACAATGGAGACTATGTTTTGTCTTGTTTTTGAGGGCATATTAATATCCATCACATAAGATACATTATATATAGGAAGATTTATAAAGTTCACAATAAGAGTTAATATAAATGAGTGAGATGCACCAATATCAAATAAAGCAGTCACTAAATATGAATTTATAGTGATGGTACCTCTCACAGATGATGGACCGACATCATATTCCATTAGAGAATCTTCCACTATGTGAAGAAGCTTTGTTCCAGATTCCTATGGATGGAACCCCATAGTTATTGAAGAATATTATTTTACCATAATATGTTTAGTGTTTGATGATAATGTGACACCATGTGGAGTAGAAAATACATGAAAAAACTTCTACAAGTGACCTGAGAATCCACATGAACTTCATATCTTGGGTACCTCGGTGCAAACCTATTTTGAATGCCCAACCTTGACACATTAAAACAAAGTAATAGGGCCTCTACAAAGCACTTTAGGATATATTTATGACACATGTTGTTGATATCCACCATAATAATCATCCTGATTCCTCTTTCATTAAAGGGAATCAACACAAATTCCACTGGGTAAAAAGGAAGCTCTTGTTATCCCTAACTTACCAGTCAGGTCAAGATAAACCATCAACACTCTATCTATTATGTTTGTATAAGAAGTTAACTTCAATATGAAAATATAAAATCAAATTTCAGATCAAATTCCCACCTCAAACCTTTGTGCCTCCAGTTTCTTATTCATCACTACCTTAGGAGAAAACTGAACAAGCTCAGCAAAACAGGTTGCATTTTGTGTCATGAACATGTCACCCTTCTAGAGGATAAGGAACTACAAGGACTTTACTAAATCATAAAATTTAGATATAACTGATATATTAAAATGGGTTTTAAGTCTTTCTACCCCATAAATTTATGTTTATTTTTTTAGCACTAAATCCCACCATATATTGCTAGGCCCCTCAAGAATGAAGGTAGCATATTTTACCTTTATAAATTCTAGACATTCCATGAACTGAAAAATAAGTTATATCTTTTTCAAACAATCCTCAAAATATTGAGGATCATTAGAGCCTTAGAAATATGATGTCTTTGAATGAAGAAACTCTTGATCATGATCTCTAGATTCTTACCTTTGAGGTCCCACTATCGGGGCCTAAAACAGAATTTGTGTAAGTAGTTGTCCTAGATTTTGGACATCATGCACCACTCTCTCAATAAGACTCTGATATACTAGTGGATTAACTCACTATGTTTCACTAGAAGATATCTGTTATGGACTATTCAAACGTCTTCTCATTGGCATGATGCTACAAAATATCAACCATAAACATGTATACCATCAGAAATGTTACACATATCAACAAATCCAAAAGATTCAAGTAAAAAATCCCTTCAACAAAATCTAGTATTATGATTTCAAAAAACTAAAGTAAAAGAAAATATGAACAAACTCATACCTATGGTAAAAAATTTTCATGAAATATCCCAAATACCATGGTACAATAATACTCGATCTAGTCTTGAAATATCCCTAAGGGAATTCCTAATCCCCACATGATGGTGACCATCACTTGACATCATACAATAATAAAAAGAGAATGGTTTTAATAAAAAATAGAATAAGATAAACTATACAAGTTGGTAAATGAACACTCCCTAAGGAGAAAGTACTAAAATAAAATAGGTAAAAAAACCCAAAAAGAATATCATCAAAGGTTGAAAAATATGACAAATAAAGGTGCAGAATATCCCATGTAATAGGTTGATCACACCTCCATCGGTCACATCCATCACTCAGGTCCCAAAAATCAATTACACTTTCCACCTCTAAGTGGAACATTCCATTGTCTTGGACCTTGAACAAGATAGTATAAAAACACCCAAAGGAAAATTTAGGGTGTGGGAAAAATATCCTAGTATTATACCACCAAATATTCCATAACCAATTCCAAAACAATAAACCATTTATGCTTTCAATTTAAATAAAAAAATACATGGAATGGAATTTAAATATAAAAAAAACATGATTTCAAATCAATAATATGGTAGATACATCAAAATAGAAATAGATTGAAATTTTAAATTAAACATTTATATAAAATAGTTGGCATGAATAAGATTGTTCTATAATTAGTGGCATGTATAATCAAGTCAAACAAAACAAAGAACCATGATCATAATTCTTGAGTTACATTAGTTTCTATAATTAGGGTCCTAAAACCTCTCAAACATCATCACAACTCAAGATAGGTGTGCAAACTCAAATAAAAACCCCATTAGGTGACCCATTTTGGAGAATCAATTTACACCCCATAAGGGGACCCATCACGGGAATACATTTTAGAATTTGGTTTAGTTAGTGTTGTTATCATTAATCCATTACTGTGGAGTTAGAGTCCTAGTGTGTTTTTCCTAATCACCCACTAACTAACTAGGGTCAAATGGACTTCAAATAATAACTCAATAAATCATGGTAAAAAAAATCATTTAAGATAATTTTATCATTCATAGTTCAATTTCAAAGATTTTATTTTCAACATGCCTTTTCATTTCAAAAATAAATCACAGGTTTTAATCAAATTCATACATTTCAAAGAATATTGAATTTTAATATTTTTTTTAAATAATAAACAACAATTCATTTCATAAAATTAACATTCTATTCAAGCCATCATTTTTCTCATAATCCACCCAATAATTTCTATTCCATTGAAGTTAGGGTGGTTTTCACAATTCCATTCCCTTTTTAAATCAAACATAAAATCATCTTAAATATGGGGTTTTAAATAAATAAAAAACTCATTTCAAATAAATCATTAAATTATGGTTTCAATTTTAAGGTAAATCCTTATAGAACCACCTACCTTTAATTATGATATCAAATCAACACAACACCCACAACCAGATCCACTAATACTGAATGATGGTGAAGGAGATAAATAAATCAAACCAAGAATAAAGATCCATAAAAATTAATATTATATTAATAAATAACATGATGATCTATCACTATATAAGAAGAATATAAAAGAATATTGGTAGAAACTAATAAGAGGATATCCACTTACCAGAAAGGGATCAAGATCTCTCACTGATAATTTGATTCAAAATAGAAAAGGTTTGGATCACCAAGGGATCCTTGGGAGTATATAAAACGTTAGGTGTCTTATATAGGGGTCCCTATATTTTCAATTAAAATTTCGAAGGGTAAAAAACCTACGTACAAATATTTATGGGTAAGGCTGCATGGTTAATAGTAACTGTGCTCCCTCAATGTATTCCCTTACTAAGATTCTAGAAAGGGTGCACAATTTGGTGAAAAGTTAAACTAACCATGCAACAAACATGAAAAACATCCTATTTCCAAGGGTGCACATTTTTGAGGGGTGGCCACATTTGAAACAACCTTGAAACACCTTCCAAACCCTCTCAAAAGGTTTCATGATTTTCTAGACCAAACTGAACAGTTTTCCCTAACCGTGAACGAACCATGATCATTGCGAGAACCCCTATTCAATGACACTTTGATTAGAAAGTTCACCTGTAACTTAATCTCAAAGTTAGATGAATCCCTAGAATTTCTTCAATCCCGTTTTGTTGAGAAACTCCATACTAGATACTCCAATTATATTTGCTCATCTATTTGGCCTGCTTTAAAGCAAGTTTACACTTAGTTGATGGTCAGCTCGAAATGGATTGTCTGTAAGAATTCCCTGCTCAATTTCTGGACTACCTCCTGGCTGTCTCGACCTATCTGTGATGTTGTGGTCACTACTCCTCTCTTACAGCGGATGACCATTGCGGATTTTAACAATTCATCAAACTATGAAGCAGTTCCTACCCAAATTGACACTGAAATATCCAGGTACTGCTATAGTGACTGTGACACGCTGGTATGAATTAAAAACTTGAATGGTACCTTCAGAACGAATTATTATTTCCATTCTATTTGTGGTTCCCCTTTTGAACCTCTAGCCTGGGTAATAGGTTTTAGAAGAACCTTCATTCCTCCAGCATCTTCAGTGCTAATTTGGAGAATTTGGAAAGGCAAACTTCTGCTGCAGGATATGTTACAGCGTACTGGTTTTCAGCTGGTATCAGGTTGTGTCTTCTGTGTGGAGGTGGATGAAACAATATCCCATATCTTTGTCTCTTGAAAATTTTCTTGCAGGTTATGGGACTATATCAAGGGAATTTTCAACTGTCAGCTGGATTCTGTTTTGGTTGGGGAGCTGCTACATTCCATCTACCAGACCAAGTGCAGTGAGCAGGTTCATGGACTCTTATTGGCCGTCGCGGCCTACTTTATTTCTTTTCTATGGAAGGAAAGAAATTCATTTAAGTTCAAAAATATCACACCCTCCATTCATGCTGGTGTAATGGCCATTCATCGTGCGGTTCATACTACCTCCCAGATTCACACTGGAACTATGGATAATGATGTTTCTGATCATGTGTTGTTGAGATCTCTTGGTGTTATTGGAAGGGAAAAAAACCATTGATGATGAAATATATTCAATGGATTCCACCCATTTCCCTATGGTTGAAGGTTAATGTTGATGGAGTGGCTGCTGGTGCGACTGGACGCTCCGGATGCGGTGGAATCTTCCGTAATCACATAGGTTTCGTCAAAGGATGTTTCTTCCACTTCATTGGAAATGGATTTTCAATTGAGGTGGAACTCTGGGATATGATAAAGGCAATTAGATATGCTATCCAATATGGTTGGCATGACTTATGTCTTGATTCATATTCATTTGTTGCAGTTCAAATTCTTAGAGATCAATCAAGGAACGTGCCTTGGAAGATGTTACCAGCTTGGGTTGATTGCCTCTGACTTGCGGAGACTCTTTCCCTTGAAGTTATTCATGTCTACTGTGAGCCTAATCAAGTTGTGGATGATCTCTCCAAAAGGTCAATTGCAGAGGTGAGTTTGAGTTTGTCTTTCATATCATTTACGTTCTGTAGTATCCTTGTTCAGGCTGATTATCGTGGTGAGTGCTATACTCGCCTTTGTAGATCATCTCTTTGAACGCTCTTTGTACTCTTTACTTTTTAATTAATTTTAATGGGAGTAGGCTAGCCTGACTCCTAATCTTCTTGGGGTAAAAAGGTTAATATTAAAAATTAATATAAATTGTTTATATTCAAAATTATAGAATGTAAATAATGAATATCTAAAATTAACAAGTGTTTGTGATTAGATATTAATTTATGAATTGTTTATAAACATTTAAATCATGTTTAAATATTTAAATTGAATATTTATTTAAAATTTATTACCTTGTTTATTATTAATGGATATAATTTTTATATTTGGAATATGTGTATTATATAGTTTAAAGTTATTAAAATACTTCTAAGATAATCATACATATGTTACATGTTAGGTATGATAACAAATTTTTTTCCATATAACTTTGATTTGGTTTATAATTAATGTTATTATCATTAATTTAGTTTTTTAATATGGTTTATACATATTAGATATTATAGTTATAATTAATTATAATATCACTTGTGTAAAGAATCCATGAGTAGAGGGACTTTGGGTCAGATTTACCACTATCCTAGAGGCTTAAGCCTTATTCTAAAATAGTTGGGGCCATCATATATAGATCCAATATTACTCATGATAAGATTAATAATTTATTACAATTCAAAAAAATTACATGAAATGTTCATTTACCTTATGAATGAGATGTATTTGGATGTGTATAAGTATGTGTGGTTTCTATCCTTGGGTGAGTAACACAATCAGAGAGTTGTGTAAAGAGTTACACATCAATATGGATTGAATATTTTTATTTGGTGGAAGGAATAGGATTCCAAAATATAGAACTAGAATTATAAATATATAAAATGAATAACATGAGTTGATATTGTGAGATTAAATCTCATTCAAAATACTAAGTGTTATGTTCCTTCTAAATAATCAATTTTTAAGAGCTCAATCATCTAACTAGGTAGTTTTATTTCAAAGTTGGGTGACCCTGTATTATCTTATGTAAATATAGAGAGTAATTCATGGAAAATAATGGTGAGGTGACTTATTCAGGGTATTTTTTGAGTTACACTTATCCAAGAAACTCTAATGGTTAGGATACCATATGAATAGAGTTGATTTTATCCATTTAATGAACTGGGTAAAGAGATACCTTCTCGACTATCCAAGATTCATATATGATATTATTTGGATGATTCCCTACCTAAACAAAAAAGTGGTCATAGAAACTCTAAATATGATTCATTTATTAGTGAAATATGAATATTATACCCCTAATGGGTATGATGAATTATTAAAGGGGTCATTATTTTAATGATAGAATAGTTATTAATTTTTTTATTAAATGATAGGAAAATATGATACTCATAGATAAAAGATTTTTTTGTATATAAATAAACTCATCACCCTTGAACTTAACTTCAAGATCAATCCTTGAGAAATAGAAAATTATTGTAAGAAACTCTTAAAATTAGTAAATTAATAAATTTTCTTAATCATGGAGAAATTATATGTTTTAGAGTAACAACTTTATGGGTAATCAAGTGTTGAATTTGTTAAATGGATGAATCCAGATACTTATAAGATGAATAAAATGATTCATTTAAAGTTTCTTAGGAATTAAATGAAAAATGATTCAATATGATTGTGTATTTTAATGGTATTCAATATGATTGAGTATGTAATTGACTTAGAGAGACTGGAATCTTATTATAGTTAAGGATTTCATTATATTTTAATTTATGGAAGTGTTTAAATAATATTATTGTATTAAATAAAAATTTAGATATTATTCTTAAGTGATGTGAATAAATAACCTAGGCATGTTATTTTCAGGTTATAGTGTTGTGTTGAAAGTATAAGTGGTTAAAAGTATGAATTGGAAGAAGAAATTTTAAGGTTATCATGAGTCAAATTCTTTTATAGAGAAATGGAATATAATCATGAGGTACAAAAAGTGTTTTTTACACTGGATGACCCACTAAATATACTATATAGAGTGTCATACACTATGTATTTGGTATACTAGTGGTGTATGGATTATATTTGGATCCCCTACTACCAAATGATAACAAGATACCTATACTGAGAACCTTTAAATTTGATATTATTTTTATGAAAGCCTTAAGGCTTAGCTAATCCGGGAGTGGTTGGGTATGTTGTTGATCATTTCATCAATTAGAGTTCAACTAAGATGGGATTTTTTCCTACCATATGATGAGTATATAATCTATTCCCTTAATTGAGATAGACTAAGGGAGTTTTTTATTGCACCTAGATAGTACATATGATGTACTTATATATTCATATGAGGAACATGTGATGTGATTATCCATAAATGCGAATGAAACTAGATGTTCTCATCATCTTGGTTAGTCTATACTCAAATATTTGAGAACATGTGAGTTGGATATATGGGATAAACATACTAGGTGTCCCATGGTTAATTGATGTCTTAGACAAAAGGAATGTATGATAATGCAAGCTAGCATGTGAAACAACTAGTGGAAAATGGTATATAGATACATGTGTTTGATAGAGATCATAAGGGATTTGTTTATAGCTATTGGTTACAGGCACAACAGAATCGCCATATGGGGAATGCCCAATATGGATTTTTGTTGTAAATGATGATTAATCCAAGATGTACATCTTTTCTAAACATTGTGACCAATATAATTGAATAAAAAATCAATTGATGAGAGAATTATAGAACCAAATACCTGAATCATCAAATATTATTTATAATTAATTTAAATAAATAAATAATTACCTTGTGATTGATTCTTTATTTTTTTTATAGATCTAATGAAGTCACTATATCTTACAATAATTTTGTTATAGGAATAAAATGTAGATTCCCTCAACAGGTGATCTATATGTGCTCTACAAACCTATAAACATCCACAAAGGTATCTTAGGGTTCTAGAATGGTAGATCCTAATGCTTGTGTTGTTCATCTTTTATGTCCCCAAGAATATCTTCAAGGAAGGGTTCTCTTTGATCTCTATTGACTTTAGAGTGGTAGTGGTGGAGGATCTCTATCTATTCTTGAGATATTTCTTATAGAGGGAGCCTTATAGGGATTCGAGAGAATTCTCTTCTAAGGTCATTGTACAAAAAAAATGAAATAGAAATCACGAGAAAACAATATAATTGGGTTTATATGTTACCAGGGTTGGAAAATAATAATTTCACATGCACACTTATCATATCTCTAATCCTTATGGAACCACATTTTTATAATAATAATAATAATGTTATTATTATTTCTTAACATGCATAAAGCACTCAAATTAATTAAATATTATTTATTCAAATAATATTGAATATATATTATTTCACCCTAAAACATTAAACTCAATCATTTGTTCCTTAATAATATTTATCAGAACTTGAATAAAGAATATTTATTTAATAAATTAATATCACTACATTATTCACTAATAAATAAATAAATATTACATTCACTAAATGGAAGATAAATATTTATTAAATATTCTTCTCACTAAATTTTCTCTTGAATAACTGGAAATGGAATATACATGATAAATAATGCATGATAAATTAATAAACCATTAGTGGGAATAATATTTATTCAGCATTTTAAATAATAAATAATAATATTATTTAACTGATGTTCTGGATAAAATTAGTGTGTGACCATCTAGCCCTCTTTCTTAGTGGAAATAGGCAAAGAAGCCCAAAGTCCAAGGTTAACATCTAGAAATACACTAATACACCCATAAAGAAACTAGTCAATGTACCAATGTCATAAAACATAACACTGATTCTTTCCTATGTAATATAATTCTTTTATCATAATATTTTTCATCAATCATGTTTCATGCTAGTGCCATCAACACATGTTCTCGATGTCTCTTTATGTAAAATTTTGAAAATAATACCTTCCTACAGAACACCATGGCCATGGATTTATTTAGGCTATATTCTTTTTAATGAAAGGTCATGAGATATTAGCTTCTATTTAAGAAGGTACAAATACTTTCTCTCATTATTCATTAATTAAATATTACTTATAAAGCACCCACCATATTTTACTTCAAAGAGAAAATATGTCATCACATTTTTTGTCAATACATAAAAGTAAACAACTCATAAAATACTTATATAATAATATTAAATTATATGGATCAATACACACAACCACATATAGGAACATCCAATGGCACATAAAAATGTGGATTTTCTACTGGAAGGTCTCATTTTCATAATCTTCCACACTAGAAATTACTAAGGGTGTACACCATGAGAAGGTCCCTCAATGTCTTATGAGTCCCCCCCCTAAAATCCTATATCATTTTCCCTAAAATTATTTCATTTGTCTATAGAACATATATCATAAAAATACTATTGGAGAAATTTTGGGTTTTCTTCATAGAGGGGAACTTCTATGAACTTTCAATGTCACAACTAATCTTAGAAAATTATCACATATTATGTCACATAGTAGAAAAATTATGATGTTCAAATGAGTTTATTAATACTTAAAACAATTAATAAGGGTTCCATAAATTACATATATGTTGGTTCTAGGGTGAAAACTCAAACAGAACCCAACATTCATAAGATCTAACTACTAATAACCTTAATTATACTTGCTCCACATTATAATTATGATTATAATGAGACATGCATTTAGTCATGGGGTACACTATGATTTCTCTTATGGAAACTCTACTTTTATTAACTTTACCCCTCTAAGAAAAATCCTCCAAGAGATGATACTTACAAATTATGTGATCTTTCTATTGGTGTAACCTTGGAACTTTTGAAAGAGTCACCACTATTGTATTATCACGATATAATGTGATAGGGTCATTACTGCTAGGTAATAAATCAATATCTTGAACAAATTTTCGTATCCAAATGAATTATTTGGATGCATAAGAAGCTGTTATATACTTAGAATCCACTATATTATCGGTGAAAACTAGCTGCTTTGAACTCTTCTAGATCATATCTACTCTGTTGAGACTAAAAACATATCTTGAGTGTGACTTCAGATCATTATAATCTATTTAAAAACTAGTTTCGGTATAAACCCTATTGACTAAATCCTTGTCTCCTCCATAATCAATGTGTAGGTAACATTAAGTATGGTAAATAACATGGCATATATGATTAATCATATCACTGATGCATATGGGTTTTTTACTCATTCTATCTTTCTACTATTGTGTCTAGGGGAACATTTTCTTGGAAAGGTTTATACAATGTGAAACTTGAACTGATTCCCTATTATATTTTTCTATACTAAATCTATTTAGTATCTGGTCAATGTATATACCTTAACTTAGTCCAAGATTCCACTTGGACCTATCACGAATTATCTTAATCCCTAGAATATTGGCTACTTCACCTATGTCTTTCATGGACAAACACTTGTTTAACCATTTCATAATAGACTATAAGTCTGTTATGTTATTTCTAATAAGTAATAAATCATTAATATATAATTCTAGGATAATAAACACATTCCCACTAAAATTATTCTAACACATGGTTCACATTCATTCTTAATAAAACCAAAATATTTTTTGGATTCATCAAATTTAATGTTCAATGACCTGAATGCTTTCTTAAATACATAAATGGATCTCTACAACTTTTATATCCTTTTGGCATCACCTGGAGTCCAAAAACCTTCATATCATGTCATATAGACATCTTCCCAAAGGTTCCCATTTAAGAAATCTATTTTAATTTCCATATACCAAATTTCATATTCATGGTAAACAACTATATTAATTAGAATTATGAATTATTTAAACTTTGAAACTAGATAAAAGTTTTCATAAAAGTTTATTTATTATCTTTTTAAACCATTTACCTACTATCCTTGATTTATAGGTACTTATTTTACCTTCCATGCCCAGTTTTCTCTTGAATAACCATTTTCACCTAATAGACTTTACATAAACTGACAGATCAACTTGAATCCAAACATGGTTATAGTACATGGAATCTATTTCAAAATTCATGGAATCATTCCATATTATGTATTTTGAGATATCTACTACCTATTTGTAGGATATAGGTTTATTATTTTCAACTAATAATTATTTTCCATCTTTAGTGACAAATAACCATATCTCTCTGGTTATCTTACCTATCTTGTGTTCCTATGCAATATTTTTTCTTTTGGAACAACTTATTCTATTGAAATATTTGGAATATATTCATTTTCTAACTCTTGTGTATCTTGAGAATCAACTTCATTGAAGTCAATCTTTATACCATTATCCTTCATGAGGATATGATCCCATTCAATAAATATGGATTAGATTGCGACAATCACATCATTTTACAAGGGGTTGTGTAGGTAGTATCCCTTGGTTTCCTTAGGCTACCCTATAAAGATACAATTTGTTCCCTTGGGTTCTAGTTTTCTTCTTGATAAGGCCATAAAAAATTACTCACAGCCCCATTCATGTGTATGTGAAAAATAGGCTTCTTTTAACTTAATAACTTAAAGGGAATTCTATTTTGAACTTTAGTTGGTATTTGTTTTAGTGTGTATGTCATAGTTTATAATTCTTATCCCCAAAAGGATAATGGAATATTTTCATGAATCATCATCAACCTTAGCATGTCTAGAAAGTTATGGTTCCTCCCTTCACTTCCACTATTCCACTAAGGTGTGTAAGGTGGAGTGGGTTGAGATAGAATCCTAAACACTCATAGAAAGTAAAAAAAATATTTGTTAAGATATTCACCTCCTTGATCAAATAAAAACTTCTTAATGTTCTTTCTATGTTTATTCTCTAATTCATTCTTTAATTTTTTTAATTTAGAAAAGGACATGGATTTCTACCACTTCAAGTAGACATAGTCATATCTACACAAGTCATTAGATTTTTTTGGAAATTAGAATACCCACCTCTAGATTCTATTAGAAATGCTTTATATACATTAGTGTGTATCAATATTTGAAGCTTTTTATCCCCATGACAATGTCCAATGAATGGTGGTTACTTTATTTTTACTTGTAAATAATCCTGACACATTTCAGGTGGTTTTAGATGAAAATAGTCTAAATAACCATCTTGATATTGCTTTTTCAAACACTTCTCATTTACATGAAGAAGTTGGTGATTCCATATTTGGGTGTTATATGAGTCATCCTAACATGATTCATTATCAATTTTCAATACTCTTTTTTCATAATTTAATACACATATACCATTATTAAAACACATCATACCATAACATATGTTGTCTTTATAAAAGAAACAAATTTTATTTCTAAATTTGAAAATAAAACCATTTGTATCTATCCAGGATATAAAAATTATGTTCCTCATAATAGTTGGTACATTATAATAATCTCTTAAAAAAATATCATACTTATTGTAAATGAATGGTGGTAAAGTCTAATGGATAGAGAATCCAACTTTGCACCATTGAAAGCTCACAAATACATCTATCCTTTGGAAATATTTCAAAATATAATTTGTTCGTGCATTTAGGTACCGACGTGATCAAAAAAATCTATATCTAACAGAAAATTCATAGATATTGAAATATTACACTCAATAATGAACACACATTTAGATTCGCCTTTCTTATGGGTGAAATTACTATTCCAGTGGCCTTTCTTTCCATATGAAAAATATATTGGTTCCTTTTATTTCCCATACCTATATATCCTTCTCTTATTTAAAGGATAGTGCTCAAGATCATTAGACATGTTGTGAGTATTTTTTCACTTTTCCTTGTTCTTTGATTTCTTATTCACTAGAACTACTGTGGGGTTTTCATGCCCCATTTCTTTCTCCACTTAGTAAATCAGAGTAAGATGTTCCAAAAGACTATTATCATTATTATTCATGTTATAATTAATAATAAAACTATAGAAAGACTTATTTAGTGATGAAAGTATGAGATCTGTATGAAACCCATATGTAAATTTAATCCCTAATATATCTAAATGTTCAATGTAGATAATAAGTTTGACTAATTAATTCATAGATAGTGTCAAATCTCCAATAATGGTTATAAATTGAGAATTAGAGATCTCATATCTCTCATGTATCACCTTGTCTTAATAGATATCATGAAGTCAAGACATCATACTATAAGCTTCTATATCCTCAACTTTCATTAGAAGCTCATTTGTCATGGATTATAGCATGAAACACTGAAAATATATGAAATCATTCAAAGAAAAATTCATAGAGATACAACTATCCCTCACAAGCCTTTTTATTAGGAACTTTGGGAATAGGTTCTTCTAGCACATAAAATTTCCTGTCACGGAATAAAATAACATGTAAGTGCCTTTTCCACTCTTAGATATTTGTGCTGGTGAGAAGTTTATCCTTCTCAATTATGGATTACATTGATATATTTTATGGAATGTTAATTTTAATTTATACAAATAATATGAGAAAAAATTTATTACTTCATCTGAGAAAAGTTAGATAAATAAAAATTAAATTTATTAATATTCCACTATTTTATCAAAACCCAATATCCCTCATCATTGACTTCAAAATGTTTTTTTTGTAAATTCTAATGGAATGAATTCATATTCCCCTTCTCATCCCCATGAATTTGGTTGGTCAAGAAATTTGATGGGTTTTAAGTAGGTCTTCCAAATTACAACTGTATTAACTCACAGTTCCTTAATATGTTAAGTGGACTCTCTAATATTGATATACTTAAATTTTATTTCCTTAACCTTTTACTCTTAGTTACAAAAAGTCTTACTTTGGTAGTCAACCCTTGATGTAAACTAAGTTATGTTGACCCAAAACTTCAAGTTATAATTCCCTGATAATTTAAAGCACCCTGAATTTGGATGTTCAAGAACTTTGAAATATGGTTTTATTTTAACTAAAGCAGTGGAAGGTTATACCAACAAAATATTTATAATTCAGGTATTTTATTCTTTTTTCATAAGTTTCCTATTTTTATCTTTATTAAAAACCTGTAAGTATTAAGTGGAATTACTTAAGTGATTGGCAATATCTTAGAAAAAATTTATTCATAATATAATTTATATTAGTTCTATCTTGCATTCTTGTTAATTCATTAACTCATGTGATCATAAGAAAACATCCATAATGAAATTACCATGATACATGAAAGAAATAAAATAATAAAATGTTGTGATCATTAGATTTTACTAATGGTTAATTTTATCTAGTAGATGATAAACTAACTGTCGAAAATGTGGGAAAACACCCTGAACTATTTTATAGTTCTTGTTATAGATTCCCATCTGCCCACCTACATATCTATCTTGGATTATTTTCACCTAGGCTCCAAAATTTAACTACCTCTACTAGCTTGGGAGTACTATCCATTATATATTCTTTTACTCACTCGCATTTAAGAGGAACTGAAGGTTTGGTTAAGAGGTTTACATAAATGAAACTAGGGGCTCATAGGTACTTAAATAATTAGAGAAGGTATGATGTGCATTCCATCAATTTTATTTAATAATAAATTAAAAGGAAACAAATCACATAAAAAGTTCTGGTATAATCCCATGATCATCCATATACATGCAAAGAATTATGAATTTTATAAAAAAACATTCAATTCTAATCTTTTTTTAGGTTAAATCATGCTCGAATCAATTAATAATCTTATTTAATTAATAAATTATTTTATCTTAAATCTCATCTGAATTTTCTTGATATTCTCATCCATAATAATTTTAAACAAATTAAATAAATTTATTTAAAATTAACTATGTACAGAAAATTACCTTAGAGAAAACATGGTGAGTACCTGTATGAACTACCCAACATGAATTATATTTTTATACTATTTACTCATGTGATATGTGAAATACATGAATTATGAAATAATTTCATGGCCTATACTATCATCTTAATGACCACATGGAATAGATGCTATTTATTTAGCATGTTATGTTTCAATGCTCATGGGGTAATGAATATATTATGACTTATAAATGAAATAAAATTCTGAATATTATACAAAAATTAATTATAAATTTAATATATATATATATATAACTGATTACATCTTGTGTACTATCAACTTAAATACCACACATAACACATGTGGGTAAAGTTCAACCAGTATAATAAATTATTTTTTAATTATCTGTAAATTTGTAATACACTCGTTGTGTAAAATCCAGCTACAAGGAAGGTATATTTCTTACCATATATCCACGATAGATTCCCGGGTACTAATTGTATAATAATGACATGAAAACAATGGATTACATGTCCTATACATGAGATACATGGAATTTGGTATTTGATTTACAATGCCACGAATCATGTAGGCCTTATAAGAAAACACATGGCCCGTCTTTTACTAAATGATAACACATCACATACAGATGTTACCCAATTTCCAGTTTGGATAACCATATGCCATCATGGCTTAGTAAACATAAATTGTATTGGATATACACCATGTGTAATAAATTCATATGGCTCAGATTAATCCCAAATTAATTCTTGGTACATTGAACATGGGTACATGACATTTACCATTGGGCTATAAAATGTGTACTCATGTGCTAACCATACAGAATCCTCCTCACTGCTACAA
Source organism: Viscum album (assembly GCA_963277665.1). Taxonomy (NCBI): domain Eukaryota; kingdom Viridiplantae; phylum Streptophyta; class Magnoliopsida; order Santalales; family Viscaceae; genus Viscum; species Viscum album. Next base: position 293,867,310 of record OY728144.1, read on the forward strand.
GAGTTCTTATAATTTTATTCTTTTATAAAATTAAATGATTTGATTATATTTGTGATAATGAAGAAAAAAAATCTCATATCATCATTCGAATTAAAGAACGATTGAACTGGAATTAAAAACTAACGATAAATTCATAAATAAATCAATGATCTTAAAATAATTATAAATAAATATGTGACCCCTAAAACACTACTTCTATGTACTAGGCATAATGAAAGCACCATATGGGGAATGAACAACTCATCTTTTTTTCTTAATCAATGATTAATCCAAGATGTACATCGATGATATGATCAAGGGAATTGAATAAAAGATTAATTGATGATAGAATGTCAAAACTAAAGAGTAGGATCATCACATATTATTTTATAATTAATTAAAATAATTAAACAATTACCTTTTAATGAATTATTTATTCATTGTTGGATATGAAAATGTATCTATGTCATACCATCATTATTTTATAGGAATCAAGTTTAGATTCCCTTTAGTGGTGCACCAAATATTCACTATGAACCTCCAAATTTTGCCATAGGTATCTCTAGGTGCTATAACAAAAGATCCTAATGCTTTCATTATTAATCTTTGATCTTCTAGAGAATATCTTAAAGGAATGGTTATTTTTAAATCTCTTTAGACTGGATAATTATGGTGGAGGAGGATTTATCTCTGTTCTTGAGAGTGTTATTGGAGAGGGTTCTCTCTAGGAATTTGATAGAATTCTCTCCGAATTTCATTCTATAGAACAAATATTAAATGGATATGCTAATAAAATAAAATAATTGCATTTATATACTACTAGGGTTAGAAAATAATAATTGAACATGTGCCTTATTATTTATTTAATCCCTATGGAACCCCATGTCTATAATAATAATAATAATATTATTATTATTATTTCATGACATGAAAAAAGATCACCAATTAATTAAATATTATTTATTCAAATAATATTCAGTATTTATTATTTCTCACTGGACCATTAAAATTGGTCTACCATTCATCTATAATATTTATCAGACCTTGAATAATGACTATTTATTGAATAAATAAATATCACTAAATTATTCTCTAATAGACAAATAAATTTTATATTCACTAAATAGAAAATATTTATTTATTAAATATTCTTCTCACAAAATATTCTCCCAAATAACTGGTGAAAAAATATATGCGATCAAGAAAATATTAATAATTATTAAACCATGTAATAGAATAATATTTATTCTACATATTAAAAAATAAATTATATTATTATTTAACAAATGTTATGGATACACTTAGTGTGTGACCCTCTAGGCCTCTTTATCAGTGGAAATTGGAAAAATAGTCCAATATCTAATCTTATCATCTAGATACACACTAAGGCATCCATATAGAAAGTGTTTAATGTTATAAAGACATAAAACCTCATACATAAACATTTTGAGTAATATGATCTCTTTATCATGGTATCTCTAGTCTACCAGGATGCATGATGGCTCGATCAACCCATGTACTCAATGTCTTTTTCTTTGACTTTTCAAAAATAGAAATCACTTACAGAGAAACATGACCATGGATTTATTTATGCTATATCATTTCCATCAAAGGGTTTGTGATATCAACTTCCATTAAAGAAGGGAAAAATCCTCTATCACATTATTTAATAATGAAATATTACTCGTGACACACCCAATGAATTATACTTTACTACGAACATATGTATTCATGGTTTTCATCTATACATAAAAGTATACTACTCATAAAATCCATTAATAAGTAACTTAATGTGTAAAGATCAATACAAATGGTCGCAGATAGGAACATTCAATGACACATAAAAATTTAGCTTTCATATTGATAGGTATCATTCTCATAATCTCTCACACTTGAAATTACTAATGGAGTACTGATTCTCGCTCAAATTTACCCAAGAGAAGAAGTTAGGATGGTCCTTGTAGTTTAGCTTGGGTTGTCGAATCCACAGAGACCTAAGAAGTAACCTATAGACACGCACATTATAAGGACTGTTTTTGGCTATGAAGTGGCCAAATTGGGTTGATTTTATAAGGGTTTAAAGGAACTCTAATAGACTTAAGTTAATTCAATTTAAAATAATGAGTTGATCCTAGGTTATCGCTCGAGGTGGATTGGATGTATTTCCTTTTTAATGATTTCAATTTCTTATATTTGAGATGGGTTCATTTAAGGAGATAAAACAACATCATCACTTACTGGTTTAATTCCTACACCCTTTAATACTAATCACCTATACACTTGAAGGATCAATGTTTTGAGAACTTCAAGGTAAAGGATCGTATTAGCACTTGAAGTGTGTGGCCTTAAATTCAACAAGGATGATGGAGTTTAAAAATCATAAAATAAAAATCTCAATTAAAGAAGTGATTATACATTAATGGGGTGATATATAAAATCCAATCCAGCCCCTTGCTAATCCCTTGGATAAACCCATAAGTGGGTTAGCCCTCCATTGATCCCATGGTTTCAATGGAAGCGGAAAGTAGACTCATGAGGGAGGAAATGGAGAAGTAAAGAAAACAATAAAAATAAAATGATCACTCCACCATTGTGTGAATAATTTCACAAGGTTTGGTGTGAATAGATTCACACCTTGATCCAAAGGTTTCAAAGTGAAATGAAGAACAACCGAATAAGAGTATAAGAAGAACTTAATTTGAGAAACTAAAGTGAATTGAACAACTTACATGCGAAAGACAAATTTGAGACAACAAAATTGCAGCATAACATTACAATTGAACAAAGCACCAAATATTATTAAATCCTCCAACACCACTACCTTAAATAGGAATTTTTGAGCCCTTGGGTCGAGCCTCCAACAGTTCAAGTCTCCTCAATTAATTTTGGTAGGCCATAGGTGGGTGGAAAGTAAGGGAGAGTTGATTTTTCCACCCTTGACCCGAGGTGGCAGCCAGATTTCCATCACCGAACGGACTCACTTGGAAGACCTTCTATATGGCCGAATCAGAGTGGGACATAGACGAAGAAAGTGTCCCTCAGGATGGATTCTAACCTCCTGTAAACGTTGGGCCCATTTTGTTTTGTGGATTCATAGATATTATCCAATTAGTGGGATGTTTTTCTGGGCTGCAGAATCTGGCCCGTAATTTTATCTCTAACTTGGGTCGCCTAAATGGACACCATGGAGGCCGAATTATCATTTGATACTCAAGAGTTATTTGTTACTGTACATGTCTTATAGCATCCCATGAAATTTGGGGTTAATAGGGCCGGTATTTGGGGCCCCACAGGCTCATCAGTGGGATGGTGTCGAATCTGCCTTCTCCAGAATTGCTTCCTTTCATTGCCAAATATCTTCATCATCCTCCATGAATTCTCCATTGATCCCTGAATGAAACATGTTCATATTGGAGTGTAGATAAATTTAAAAAAATATAAAATTAAAATATGTATAATCAGATGAATCATTTGGTACTTTAAATGATGTTAAAAAATATACCACATAATAGTGCATTTTAAGAAGGTATTACAATCATACTGTGAAATGATGTTCAAAGTGTAAAATGCACTAAAATGGTGTTTATGAATAATAAAGAACATGAATATTATGTATATTAACAATGAATATTAGCCTCATTTAGTGGCTAATCACACCCCCAACTTGAGTTTTGCTAGTCCCGAGCAAAATATATCTCAACAATATGAAATTCGAATTCCCTTTTCCAAAAACATTTTAATACACAATGATCACCAAAAAACCTTATACCAAACAATCATGAAACTCAGAAAAATATTTTAATACAAGATAGTTTCATAAGCAGATCCCAATCCCAATCCCATTCCTTTGTTCAAATTCATTGCCATATTTCATCCAATATCAATTAAGTATGAGGATGTGTTGTGCATCACAATAGACATGGGGGTTCATCTTTATTCAAGGGGGAAATTACGGAAGCGCTAGATGGAATCACATTTCAATATTAAGATGAGTATTCATTTTTTTGTATAATTTTTTTGTTTTTTTTTGTTTTTTCAATTTTTCCATGGTAATTGAAGTTGCACTCAAAAGAGTCAACCCCTATAGCGAGACTTTGCCGATGACTCCCAGGCTTAAAGACCTTAGGGAACCATGTGAAGCCCACATACTCGGGCATAATCTCGAGTTAACTCAGTCAAAAACAAATTAAAGTTACCAAAAATAGAGATAAAATTACTAAATCTGGGCCAGACAAATATGGAGTCACGATCCCGAAGTGCCAAAAGCCACACATTAGGTCATTTCATTGCTCTACGCGCCATTTTTTTTAATAATTTTTTTGAATACTCGTATTAAACTAAAATAATCACCAAACCTATGCTATTTATTTAGGGGACCCCATGAACTTAAACTAATACCCCACTATCCAAAGAATGTGCATTGTGATTTTTTGGATGAAAATATAAACGATGAAATATCACATTGGACAGCCACACTTTCCAAAATCTATGCTCATGAAATTATACAAGGATTAAAATCAAAATCAGGGTATGCTAAATTATTTGATATACAGTTTCAAAGTGTGCAATGTGTATTACCATGTTAAATGTTAAAGTAATTCTTCCTTCCATTTACACATTTTTTTTTTCAAATCATTCATTTTTTTGACACAAAAGCATTTTTTTTTGTTTTTATCTCCCCCCCAACTTAAAACAACATTGTCCCCAGTGTTTGAAGAAATGAAAATTTAGAAGGAGTAGAGGTAGATAATGGAAGTTCAAAAAGTGAATTGAAAATGAGGATCATGGAATGAAGTCACCTGGTTGTTGAAGTTGAAAATCTTACTGCTCCCTTTTAATCCTTTGATATCCATGTCACTTGCAGAGTTCCCTAGTAGAGAAATGAAAAACAAAATGAAAAAAACAAAACAAAACAATATATATATATATAATAAAGAAAGTAAAATATAAGTATATATATATAAAAATTATAGAATAAGGAAGCACAAAAATCCATATGTCAGTGGTAAGTGTTCGCCCCTGTCTACCTTCGGTCCCGGGTTTGAATCCCCGCGGCTTCGTCGGCTGTGACGGGGTTTGCCCCATAACGTACGATGTGGACTTTTTATTATTATTATTATTATTATTTTATTATTTTTTTGTATTTTTTTTAACCTACAAAAACATTAAAATAAAACAGACTGATGATACATTGTCTTTTTTTAAATTTCTGGGTAAGGCATTACTCAAGGATCACACCACGTGACACATATGAATATAGTGCTCCCCTTTCATACCCATCCATACTCATAATAGAATAACATGTCAACAGTCTATTTTTTTTTATTTTTAAATATCAAAATTATTAATTAATCCTATTTAAAATATAAAGTTTATTAAAACAACAAAATGATATGAAACTTCAAAACCATGGGTTGCCTCCCATGCAGCGCTTTGTTTAACGTCATTAGCTTGAATTGAACCCCCAACTTATCCAATACCAACTTTCAAAATTTTAAGGACCACATGTTTCACCACTTCTACTAGGTTGAAATTGATTATATGTTTAGAATTTGTTTCATGCACACACTTCTGTTCTAAAATGAGCAGGTAAATCCAAGGAATATCAGAAATGATGGATTCAATTTCTTTTGTAGTATTTTATAAGACATTAAGAATCATTACCACTTTATTGGTTTCAGGATAAGAAATGGTGACAACTAGAAGTTTTTGGCTATCCTAGATGAATGGAAACTTAAGGGTGGATGGAATGTCCTTTTGTTCAAGTTTAGGTAGGCTAAAACTCTCAAACATAGGTTGGGACTTTGAATTGAACTCAGTTTCATTTTCAAAATTGCTCAACAGAATTGGTTCATTTTGAATAGAAGATTCAACCACCAAATTGGAAAGACTAGTTTCAGGAATGGGTATGGACTCAAATTTTTGTGATTTCTCTTAATGGTTTAGTGATTTGTGTTTTTGAAAAATCATAAATGGAGTTATATTCATGAGACTCAATCTATGATGTCAAATTTCCCTCTTTTGAATACAAAAAATAATTTTCCTCTTGATTTAAACAACTATCAAAAATTCCATGATCCTCCTAATCTTCCCGAAATCCAAAGGTTTTCTCTTTAGTAAATTCATAAGAGGTTTGTGGGAAACTAGACACTTCACATAAGGTTATGGAAGGGACAGTTTGTGTCGGGATGGGTTCCTCACAATTTTTAATACTTTGTAGTTCTAACCTCAATTATAAAACCTCAAAATTCATTATCTCCATTTGTTGACACAGTTTTTCAAGTAATGGATGTGGATTATTATGGATAAGGGGTTGATCCAAATGGTCTATTCTAGGTGGATAATTAAGTTGTTGGAATTGCATAGGAGGGTGTTCAAATTGGATTTGTGGGGATTGAAACTCATTATATGTTGTAATGTTTTGTGGATCATAGGAGTAAAAACATTGTGGTTTATTAGGTTGTTGATGATCCCACAAGTAGAAATTAGGATGGTCATTGTACATCACACATGGGGTTGGGTGATCAAAGTAGGGATAGGTTTCCAATGTTTGGACTTGTTCAAAATTGAATTCCATAGGAGTCAGGGGGTGAGAAAAAAGAAGAGGGATGAAAATAAGATGATAGTGTCTAAGATAACTTACTTAGGTCCCCATAAATGGTGCCAAAATTTTATTCTCGCTCAAATTTACCCAAGAGAAGAAGGTAGGATGGTACTTCTAGTTTAACTTGGGTTGTCGAATCCATAGAGACCTAAGAAGTAACCTATAGACATGCACATTCTAAGGACTATTTTTGGCTATGAAGTGGCCAACTTGGGTTGATTTTATAAGGGTTTAAAGTAACTCTAAGAGACTTAAGTGAATTCAATTTAAAATAATGAGTTGATCCTAGGTTATCGCTCGGGGTGGATTGGATGTATTTCCTTTTTAATGATTTCAATTTCTTATATTTGAGATGAGTTCATTTAAGGAGATAAAACAAAATCATCACTTACTGGTTTAATTCCTACACCCTTTAATACTAATCACCTATACACTTGAAGGATCAATGTTTTGATAACTTCAAGGCAAAGGATCGTATTAGCACTTGAAGTGTGTGGCCTTAAATTCAACAAGGATGATGGAGTTTAAAAATCATAAAATAAAAATCTCAATTAAAGAAGTGATTATACATTAATGGGGTGATATATAAAATCCAATCCAGCCCCTTTATAATCCCTTGGATCAACCCATAAGTGGGTTATCCCTTCATTGATCCCATGGTTTCAATGGAAGCGGAAAGTAGACTCATGAGGGAGGAAATGGAGAAGTAAAGAAAACAATAAAAATAAAATGATCACTCCACCGTTGTGTGAATAATTTCACAAGGTTTGGTGTGAATAGATTCACACATTGATCCAACGGTTTCAAAGTAATATGAAGAACAACAGAATAAGAGTAGAAGAAGAACTTTTATTAAGAAACTAAAGTGAATTGAACAACTTACAAGTGAAAGACAAATTTGATACAACAAAATTGCAGCATAACATTACAATTGAACAAAGCACCAAAGATTCTTCAATCCTCCAACACCACTTCCTTAAATAGGAATTTTTTAGCCCTTGGGTCGAGCCTCCAACTGTCCAAGTATCCTCAATTAATTGTGGTAGGCCATAGGTGGGTGGAAAGTAAGGGAGAGTTGATTTTTCCACCCTTGACCTGGGGTGGAAGCCATATTTCCTTCACCGCACAAACTCGCTAGGAAGTCCTTCTATATGGCCGAATAAGAGTGGACCATAGAAGAGGAAAATGGATCTCAAGATGTCGTATAAACGTTTGTAAAATATGGGCCCATTTGGAGTTGTGGATTCCGAGATATGATCAAATTAGTGGGCTATGTTTTTGGGCCGCAGAATCTAGCCCATAATTTTATCTATAAATTGGGACGCCTAAATGGACACCATGGAGGCCGAATTAGCATTATATCCTCAATTGTTATTTGTTACTATAAATTTCCTATAGAATACCACGAAACCTGGGGTTAATTGGGCCAGTATTGTGGTCCCCACAGTCTCATCAGTGGGATGGTGTCCAATCTGCCTTCTCCAGAATTGTTTCCTTTCATTGCCAAATATCTCCATCATCCTCCATGAATTCTCCATTGATCCCTGAATTAAACATGTTCATATTCTAGTGTAGATAAATTTCAAAAAATATCAAATCAAAATATGTATAATCAGATGAATTATTTGGCACTTAAATGATGTTAAAAAATGTACCACATAATAGTGCATTTTAAGAAGGTATTACAATCATAATGTGAAATGATGTTCAAAGTGTAAAATGCACTAAAATGGTGTTTATTAATAATAAAGAACATGAATATTATATATATTACAAATTAATATTAGCCTCATTTAGTGGCTAATCAAGTAATCCATGAGAAGGTGCATCAAAGTACTATGAGTCTCCACCCATTATATTATGTACCATTTGTTTCCCTCAAATTATTTTATTTAGCTATAGAACATATATTTTATGAATTATATCATGGAACTTATGAGTTCTCATCATACCAGGAAACAACTATGACCTTTATTGTGGAAGCTACTCTTAGGACATTATCACATAATATGTAACACATATGAAAAATCATGATGTGATAAGGAATTATTAATATTAAAAACAATGAATACATGTTATCATAAAGCACACAGAATGTGGTTTTAGGGCACTAACTCCAATAGTAGCTTCAGTAACATTGACCCTTTACTAAAGGCTGCTATTTTCTTATATTTATAGATATATAGATTCATATTAATTTTCAACACTATAAAGGTCTATATGGGTACTCTTTGTGGTTTATTTAATGGGGATTCAATTTGACATAGAAATTTTCTCTAAATATATTTTAGAGTTAATCTAAAATATTTTTAGATGGATTTTCACCAAGTATTTCATATGATATAATACATTGTTAGGTTTATGGTATCTTTACAAAAGTGTTTTAGAAGATATCCCAAATATTTTTTGGTATTATTTCACAAGTTATAGTATATGGTACAATATATGGTGAAATGACATAAAGTCTATGAGGATTTAGTGAAAGTGGGTGATTGAATGAGATATATCCTAAAACCTTTTGTTTATGTGACAAATTTGAATATATTATATTATATGATAAGTTAATATCAAAAATTACAGTAACATGCAATTTCCAATGCATATCAAAATATATTAATGGTAATTTTTAAGGCTTACTACTATACAAATCATATAATATGGATATCCATATTATAAGACATTATATTTAATATAATGCCACTATTTTTTATTTATATAGTGGATAAATGATAATAGTAATCATTCATAAAGTCTTCTATATCAGATATAATTAAACGATACATTATGAAATGGATGGGAGTTTGTTTTATTTATATAAGGGTTTCATGAACTATACAAGACATTTTCTCATGTGTTATAACACATAATTTAATGCATGAAATATCGAGGAGCATCCATGAGGGATCTATATAAGGAGGTGGCAGCCATTTAATTAGTTTATGTGTGGATTAAAGTCAACCCTAACCACATCCAAAAATCCCTCATATTGACACTCTCTTGTTATTCGACCTTTAAATTGAAAGTCACTAGAATCCTATAATAAGAAGAATAATCCCACCCGTTTGATGAGTGTTTAGGTTCCAAACCATGGATATATCAGTGGGAGGAAAGTATTTTTTATATAACTTTGTGATCTTTTTAAAGACCATATGATTATAATTCAGTGGGAACATCAGTTTAAGGTACATAAACTATAACATAATTTACATTTTATGCATGGTTTTATTTATATATCATGGTTAGATCTTGGATTGGGTTTCAATGTTGCTTCTTCTATGATTAACTTGTGTTATTATATTCCTTCAAACTTTAATTATTTATACATTTTATCACTAAATATTTTATTGGGGGGGGGGGGGTTATTAGGTGTTCACATAGTGATGTTGTAATGCCCCGACCCCAGTTACCCAGAGTTAGTGCATTATTACACAACATTGGCATGATCACACGGGATCAAATCCTGAAAGAGTGATCAGTTTAGTAGCTTTGGAAGCACTAGATACAAACATAAGTTTTACATTAGATTATGAAATGAAAAACAACAACATTGTGTCTCCTTTTAACACATTCATCTCCATCATACTAACCCTATAGGTCATTCATAGTATACTTATTCACATACTGGGAAAAATAAAACACAGAAAGGGGTGAGCTCAGGTGCTCAGTAAGGATAAAATATAGTAGAAACTTTCATAAATAAGCATAAACATTTATGGAAATGTATAAGACTAAAAAAATACTTTTAAACTTAAACATCAGCATAATATGGAAAAGATAAATCAAATAATTCCATTTAATTATTCACATGGATATTCTACTAGTAGAATAATCACATGTAATATCAATATCCAATTTCAAACTGATGGAATTCATAATGTCAGACATCATAACCACATAGTCAATGCATCGTGCCAAAACAACAAATAAGATTTTTGGGAGGCCTTGTTCCAAGACACTAGTTTTTCTCATGAGACATATTGATGCATCAAGGAGCTATAGCGAACTCCACCTATCACGTACTAAGTCCAATGCATTCCTCATATGAAAATGTTGAAACATAACATAAACATTCATATTAAAAATAACATAAGAAATGTTAATAATTTAACCATAAACCATGAATGGTATAAAAATAACACATCCACAGTCAAGAATATCACAAAATATTCAATAAATTATGGAAGATTATATTATAATAAATGAACTTCAAACAAGTTTAAAATCCATCCAAGGATGTTGACATAGATGAAATCAAAACTATTTGATAGAAATATTTCTTTCTATTATGAAATCATTTAAAAGACACATAATTATAAAAGAAAACATTTATTTTGAAAATATTCGTAAAATATTTTAATGTAAGCTTCGAAGATGTTATAACGGCTGAAAATATCCACACATTACGTATAAGTTAAAAAATATTATTTCCTTAATTGTGTCGAAAAGGTCGTAAATGACCTCGTTTAGAAAATGAAGGAAAGATTCATTTATAAAAAATTTATAAAAAGTCAAACAAGGTTATAATTTACATTAACACATAGTCTAGAAAATAGTAAAAAAATGTTTTGAAATACATTTTTATGAAACACAGATGTGGATGATAAAGAGGTCCCAATAGATACTCACTTATAAAAAACCTCAGATAATGAAGTGATTGTAGAATTACCCCTTACCTTGTACTTTTACTTGATCAAGGGTACATTAAAATCTTGTATAATAGTTAAATCATTGTTATTAAATTATACCAGAACCACATACAAAAACATGTTATCATATATGATCTTCTAATATTTCTTTGTTAATGATATTTCTATAGTATCATCATTTCAGGTGTTAAATGATTTGTTCTCCTTTATATACTTGGATACATAAGCCGTGTTTGTTAAAAATAGGATGTATCTGATTCATATATATAATTATATAAATTTCTTAAACATTATTTTTAATCATAAAATGAAAATTATTCTTGAATGGTTTTTATGGGGAATGAATTTCATCGTGTTTGTGGAGATGGAAATCCGTACGTATGCACAAGAGACAATATCATTATATTGATGGTGAAATCATATGTAATGGATGGTATATCATATATAAATAATCCTTAAAATGTTATATTTATTATTTACATCAGTTATACTCATTATCATACCCATCGAAATAATTAAGTGTTTGAATAACAAACTACACCATGACGTGGAGACGGTAAGCCGTACGTACGCACGTATGGTGACTTGTCATTCATAGGATGGATAGAATACTGAAAATGGTTGTACCATATTTATAATAACATAAAAGTGTGTATAAGGTAATGTATTTATTATTTTGGTATGGAAACAACAAATAAAGTGGAAGTGGAAGAAGAAAAAAACCTTGAAAGAGGGGGTTAAATTATTAGCTCTTCTTCGGGTGTTTCCTTTTGAGTTATCAAAAGGGCTCCTTAGGTTGTCTTTATGAACAAATTAAGGCCTCTAGTTAAAATTGAGGGTAGTTGGTGGGATATTTGAGGAGGTTTTGGCCGATCGAAATTGCTTTGGGGTGTGATTTTTGAGAGAAGGGGAATTACCTTTTTATAAGAGAGGTGAGGGTCACTTTAGAAAGATCTTGAAATATTATTTTATTATACACTCATATTTGGTTTATAATGGTTCCAAAATGATTTATTTAGAGGATACTGTGGGGATGTGATGAAAACGTCTCAACTAATAGGTTTTAGACAGGTTTAGGTCACCATATTAACTTTATCTTTTAGATTTAACTCTTAGTTAAATAGTTTAACTCTTAGTTAAATAGTTTAACTTTTACCATGTATTCATGTATTATTATAATAAATTTTAAATAAACTTACAATATAAATCCAAGTGAACCCCAAGTGGTTAATTATCGATATATCTAACCTTATCTAAGTCCTCTGTCCGAACCTTAGATTTTTATAAATATTATATCAATTAATAATATAGTATTTGTTTTAAAATGTCAATTATGTCAATTTTGACACTATTTGGTATTTTGTTTTTGTGGAAGTCATAAAAAATTAATCACTTCGAAAAAAAATTATTTAAAAAACCATAACATGTAATATTGACCTAGAAAATTATTTGAATTCATCATACGTCTCAATTTACATTTATTTGGATATTTATAATATCAATTATTTTAATATTTCATTAATAAGGTAATTACCGTATCATCATTGTGTCATAAATAAATTTGATTATTTAATGTCTAAAAATTATAAATAGAATACCATTATATAGGAAATATTTTTATATTTCTAATGAATATTTATATTCGAATTTATCTTACGTAAAACCTGATATTAAATATGGTTTAGTTATTAAACTTTAAATTTAACACTTATAACTCTTTTAAATAAAATAATAATAATGGTCCTAATCTAATCCAAGGGGACCAAAAGGATCATATTTTATTCATAAGTTTGATTTTGGCAGAAATACACTTATCGAATTGAATTCGGATATGTCGTAGGGTAATTATAATACCATTTTTTACCTTTAATTACCCTATTTACTTTTAACCGTGGTAAATAAAAGTCAAAAGTTACTATTCTCCAAAAAAAATTCATCTTATTGAACCACGTTTTACTTAATTATGTCAACCGGGTCTCTTGTATTTTTTAAAATCAATTAACATAAGCGGTAAAATTACATTTTATGAAAATACGAAAATGTGCCTAAAAGGTGGGTAAAAGACGGTAACAAGTTCAATAAAATTTTATATATCTAATATTATTATAAAATGACTCCAATAAATTACATTTAACATATATAGGTATTATGTATCTATTTTTACCTAATATAAATTTAAAAAAATAAATAATTATTTAAATAAAAATTCGGTTTTAAACAATAACGCAGTGTTTTTCACTATTCATCAAAATTGAAAGTTTTCAGAAAAATACCAAAAATTCACCCTAAGTTAATTTTGATATTTTAAATCAAAAAATAAATTCCATTTTAAAAATTAAAATTTATAAAATTTCAAAAAGTGGGTATTACTATTCACAATAGCTAGTTTGATTGGTCGTGGTGTGTTAGAACTGGAAGTTACATACAACGCAATCTATTGTATTATTCAATGTAAAGTGTACTGTGGATATTTGGGGTGTTACATTCTTCCCTCCTTAAAATAATTTTTCCTCAAAATTTATAGAATATTACACCATAAAAAGATTCGGGTGGTTCTTCATCATATGTTCCTCAGGTTCCCACGTTGCCTCTTCCATCTTATGGTTTCTTCATAGATCTTTTACCAGACGAGTTGTTCGGTTTCTCAGCACTTGTTCTCTGGTATCAAGAATCTTGACAGGCTCTTCACAATAAGATAGATCTGGTTCTAGTTCTATTTCTTCATAGGTGAGTACATTCTTTGGGTCATGCATGTATTTTCTTAATAGTGATATATGGAACACATCATGAACTTTGGAGATACGTGGCGTCATTTCCAAATGACAAGATACAACTCCAATTCATTCTAGAATTTCAAAAGGTCTGATTTACCTGGGACTTAATTTTACATTCTTATCAAATCGTATAACACCCTTTTATGGACATACCTTCAAGAAAACATGATCTCCGACTTGAAATTACAAATCCTTCCTTCAGTTATTGGCATAACTATTTTGCCTATATTGAGCTTCTTTGATGTGGGTTTGGATAACCTTCACCTTTTTCATTGTTTCCTCAACAAGTTCTCGGCCTATGTGTTTTCTTTCCCCAACATCATCCCAACAAGTTGGTGTGCGACATCTCTTTCCATATAATGCTTCATATGGTGCCATCTAAATACTTGAATGAAAGCTATTATTATAGAAAAATTCTACCAGAGGTAAATATTGATCCCACAAACCTTGAAAGTAAAGTGATCAAGATATCAATATGTCTTCTAAGGTTCGAATAGTCCGTTCTGATTGTCCAGTAGTTTGAGGGTGGTAGGCAGTGCTCAAACAAAGTTCAGTATCCAAGGCCTTTTGAAGAATTTTCAAGAATCTTGATGTAAAAGGGGGATCATGATCAGAAACAATCGATAGGGGTACTCCCTAATGTCTGAAAACTTCCTTAATATATATTCTTTCTAAACATTCAAGTGGTAAATCTTCTATTATAGTAAGAAAATGCGTTGAATTGGTAAGACGATCAATAATGACCTATATTGTATCCTTCCTTCTAGGAGTCTTTGGTAGCCCCATGATAAAGTCCCTCTTAATATCATCCCATTTCCACTCATTTATGGGAAGAGGTTGCATGAATCCTCCAAGATATAGTCTTTTATCCTTAACCTGTTGACAAACTATACATCTTGACACATAATCATGAATCTCCCTCTTATGTTGTCCCATAAAAAATGTTCCTTCAAATATCTATACATCATAGTGCTACTAGGGTGTATAGAGAAATTGGAGCTACGAGAATCATCCAAAAATTCCCTTTTTAGATCAGGAATATCAGGAACACAAAGTCTCTTCCCAAATTTAAAAATTCAATATTCATATATGAAGTCAATCAAAATCCCATCCTTCATAGATTTAATTTTCTTTTGAAACTCCTCGTCATCAGTCTGAGAAATTTTTATACTTTCTAGTAAATTTGTATTGGAAACCATTTGACAAAGTATTTATGTTTCACCTTCCATGATTATTCCCATATCCATCTTTACTAGATCCATGAAAATAGGATCCCTTTCAACTCTCATCTTGTTAAAAACTCCATGATCCTTTCTGCTCAAAGCATCTGCCACCTTATTTTCCTTCCCCGGGTGGTAGTGTATATTGCAATCATAATAATTGAGTAGTTCAAGCCATCGTATTTTCCTCATGTTGAGTTCTTTCCGTGAGAAAATATACTTCGCACTCTTTTGATCGGTATATATCTCAAAATTTTCACCATAGAGATAGTTTCTCGATATCTTCAATGCAAAGATTATAGTTACTAGTATAATATCTGTAGTGGTATAGTTGTTCTCCTGAATTTTTAGATATCATGATGCATAGGCAATAACTCTATCATTCATCATAAGGACAAAATCAAGTCATTTCTTTGAAGAATCACTATAAATAACAAACCCATAATTCCCTGATGGTAGAGTCAAGATTGGGGCATTGACTAATCAACTCTTCAGTTCTTCAAAACAATTTTCACATTATTTTTTCCAAAAAAAATTAACTCCTTTACGTGTGATATTGGTTAATGGGTTTTCCAATAGGGCAAAATTTTGGATGAAACACCGATAATAACCTAATAAATGAATAAAACTGTGTACCTCATTTATACTCATTAGTGCTGGCCATTATTGTATTTCTCTTGTCTTAGAAGGATCAACAGAGATTCCATCCTTAAAGACAATATGGACATGAAAAGAAATTTCCTGAATCTAGAATTCACACTTGCTAAACTTCCCATATAATTCATTTCTGAGGGTTTTCATGATCTTCATAGCTTTTTGAGTATACCAAGATATCATAAATAAATACTAATATAAAGTCATCAAGATATTATATGAAAACTATATTCATTAGATCCATGAAAACAAAGGGCGCATTAGTTAGTCCAAAAGGCATTACTGTAAACTCATAATTCCCATACCTAGTATGAAATTCTATCTTCGGAATGTCTTCATTCTTCATACACAACTGATGATATCCAGATCGAAGGTAAATCTTTGAAAAATATTGAGCACCATGAAGTTCATCAAATAAATCATCAATGTGAGGTAGGGGATACTTGTTCTTTATTGTTATATAATTGATCTCCCTATAGTCAATGCACAACCTCATAGATCAATATTTATTCTTAACAAAAAGAATAGGGGATCCCTATGGAGAAAAAATAGTGCGAATAAATTATTTATTACTCAATTCATCTAGTTGTTTCTTTAGTTAAACTAATTCCACAGTGTCCATTCTATAAGGGGTCTTTGATATGGGTCTTGAACCAGGAATTAAATCAATGTAAAACTCAATTTCTCATTTTGGAGGATGTCTAAGTAAATCTTATGGAAGCACATCAACATATTCTTGTACAATTGGAACGTACTCTATTTGAACATTATTTTCCTCACCAATAGTTATTTCATTATCTTCCTCCCCAATAATTTAATTTAGTAGAGCTACTAAGGGTGGATCTAGATAAGAATCATATGGTGACATTTTTTCTCTAAAGATAAGGTACTCCTTATCATCATTGAAAATTGTAACCACCTTCTTCTTACAATAAATTTTATCATCATGGTGAGAAAGACAATCAATACCAAGGATAATGTCATATTCAATCATGGGTATGACGATGAGATTAGCATATAAAGAACATTTATATGCCCTAATGGGGATGAATTCACAAAACATTATTGCAATAATACTTCCCTTAAGAGTTTTGAATGAGAAATCCCTTGTCAAATAAAATTGGAAAAATCTAATTTTCATAGAAAAATAGGAAGACATAAAATAATGTGATGATCCAGAATCAAATAAAGCATTGGCTAAACTCGAGGAAACCATTAAATTACCCGCCACCATTTATTTCGAAGCTTCAACATCAACAGTAGTGATCTCATAAGCTTGGAATTTCTCCCTTGGTCTTTTTTTAGGTAAGTTTTCTTGGTGCTTAGGAACTTAATTTACATAATTCCCCATTTCTCTACAATTTTATCATTCAACATTGATAACCTCTTTCTTTCCCTTTCAATAACAATCTTGGTGGCATTTTTCACCACATAAGTATTAGAATCTCATTACCTTCAGGCATGTACCAGGGTGTTTCTTACCACATTTACCACAGGATGGGAATTAAAATTTTCTCTTCTTCCCCTTATTTCTATTTCCAAAGTGTTTAGCTGATCTCTTATTCTCTTTATTTTCTTTAAATTCGTAAGACTTAGAGAATTCTTTTTCTGTCTTGATAGCACATGAGACAATATCTTCGTATGATGAGAAGGATTATGAGACTAATGATCAACAGAGAAATGGTTTTAACCCATATAATAATTGGTCAATATTACTCCTTGGGTTACATACATAATATGTTTCATGCCTTGATAACCTTGTAAAGTTAGCCTCATAATTTTCAACATTCTCATCCTCCTTTTGCCTCAGACTCCGAAATTTTCTTTCCATATCTGCTTGATGGTCACGAGGATAGTAATTTTCTAAGAAAAGATCTTCAAACTCCATCCATTCCATATTTGATAATTCTTAATCTTTGTTTGTGTTTTGAATTAATGACCACCATTGATCTTCATCTCCCATGAGGTGATAAACATCCATGACATATTTTTCCCTTTCGCTACTCTGAAAAGCATGGAATATTTTCTCTAAGGAACTTATCCATTTATCAACTAAAAATGGATTTATAGTCCCATTGAATGTTGGTAGTTTTTCCTTCATGGAGTGGTCTAAAATTTATCCTCCACGTTGTGGGTTTGGGTGCTCCATACGGGTAAGGCTATGATTCATAACCAGAGTGATTTGTCCTAGTATGGTGATAAGCTAATCAGCACTTGTTGCATCACCAACTCCACTATAATTATCTTTAGTAGGATGGAAATCCCTAAATTTATTATGTGTGTTGATACAGTTTTAATTCCTTCTACTAGGCACCATTTATAAATAATGGAATACACTAGATTAGTTTATGAATCGCAATACATAATTCCAAACTTGTAAAACACTTAACATACATTGAACAGTTTATGGATATAATCCATAATCATAAAAATATTTTCTTTGAGGAGGTATATACTCATAAATCCTTCATAATGGTTTGAAATGAAAATGTGAATTATCCTAAGCATATCCTCCGGGAGTCTCGTAACCAAGAGTACAATAAGGCATGTTTTCGTGTACTAGTATACCCCGAGTCAAGCCTGAAACTCCTTGTCAGAGTTTTCACTCCTAGGTATATTTGTGCCAGAGATTCCTCTACCTTATCGTATCCAGTTAGGGATGTATTTATTGGAATACTCATAAAATATCTACATTAAAAAAATTCTAGGAATTTCTTCTATATTAATGCTCAAAGTCTATATTAGGGCAATGTTCTCTAATCAGAGTTTTTCTAAATCTAGCTTCCAAGGTTTTTACTGAACTTCCTCTGATACCAACTATAATGCCCTAACCCTAGTTACCCAGAGTTGGTGCATTATTATATAACATTATCATTATCACAAGGGATAAAATCCCAAAATACCAATCAGTTTAGTATCCTGGGAAGTACTAGATACAAACATAAGTTTTACATTATATTATGAAATGAAAAACAACAACATTTTTTGTCCTTTTAACACATTCATATCCCTTAGACCATCTGTTCAGGTTAGTCATAATATACTTCTTTTCATCCTAGGAAAAATAAAACACATAAATGGGTGATCTCAGGTGATCAGTAAGGATAAAAATATAGATAAAACTTTCATAAATAATCTTAAAAATTTAATGCAATGTATATGACTAAAACACAAGCCTTTTAAACATAAAATTCATCATAACATGGAAAAGATAAAACAAATAATACCATTTAATTATTCACATGGATATTCTACTAGTAGAATAATAACATGTAATATCAATTAACCGATTTCATAATGATGGAATGCATAATGTCATATATCATAACCACATAGTCAAGGCCTCATGCCAAGACTAAAAATAAGATTTTGTCAAGGGATTATTCCAAGACACTAGTTTGTCTCATGAGACCTATTGATGCATCAAGGTGCTATAGAGGGCTCCACCCATCACTTACTAAGTCCAATTCATTCCTTATATGAAAAGGTTGAAAAATAACATAAACATTTGTATTAAAAATCGCATATTAAATGTTAATACTTTATCCATAAACCATGAATGGTATAAAAATGACACATCCATAGTCAAAAATATCACAAAACCATAATTACAATATAGAAGATTGTATCATAATAAATAAGCTTTAAACAAGTGTAAAATCCATTAAAGGATGTTGAAAAAGATGAAATCAAAACTATTTGAGAGAAATATCTCTTTCTATTTTGAAATCATATAAAAGTCACATAATTATAAAAGAAAACATTGATTTTTAAAATATTATTATAATCTTGTAAAGGAAGATTCAAAGATGTTATAACAGTGGAAAACAGATGCACTGTACATATAATTTAAAAAAAATTCTTTCCTTAATTTTGTTGAAAAGGTAGTAAATGAACTTGTTTGGAAAAGGATGGAAATTTTCCTTTATAAAGAGGTCCCTGTAGATATTCACGTATAAACAACCTCAGATAATGATGAGATTGTAGAATTAACCTTTAACTTGTACTTTTCCTTGATAGAGGGTACATTAACCTACCGTATAATAGTTAAATCAATGTTATTAAATTGTACAAGAACAATATACATAAATATGTTATCAAATATGATCTTCTAATATTGATTTGTTAATAATATTTTAGTAGTATCATTGTTTCGGGTGTTAACTGATTTTTTTCCTTTATATTCTTGGTTATGTAAGACATATTTGTTACGGATAGGATTTATTTTATTAATATCCAGATTTATATTAACTTTTTAAACATTATTTTTAATCACAAAATGAAAATTATTCTTAAATGGTTATGATGGGGAATGAATTTCATCACGTTCTTGGAGACGGTAATCCGTACGTACGCACAAGTGAAAATATCATTCCATTTATGGTGATATCGTATGTAATTGGATGGAATATCATATATAAATAATTATTAACATGTTATATTTATTATTTACGTCATTTATAATCATTATTATACCCATCCAAATAATTAAGTGTTTGAATAACAAACTACACCACGACGTGGAGACGGTGAGCCATACATACACACATATGGTGACTTGTCATTCATAGGATGGATAGAATAATGAATATGGTTGTACCATATTTATAATAATATCAAATTATTTATAAGGTAATGGAGTTGTTATTTTGGTATAGAAACAACAAATAAAGAGGATTTGGAAGATGAAAAGAACTTTGAAAGAGGTGGTGAAATTATTACCTCTTTTTTGGGTGTTTCCTTTTGAGTTGATCAAAACGGCTCCTTAGGTTGGATTTATGATAAAATTAAGGCCTCTAGGTAGAATTTAGGGTAGTAGGGAGGATATTGGAGTAGGTTTTGGCCGAGACAAATGGCTTTGGATGTGTGATTTAGAGATAAGGGGAAGTACCCTTTTATAAGAGAGGTGAGGGTCACTTTAGGAAAAGCATGAAATATTATATTATTATACCCTCATATTCGGTTTATAATGGCTCCAAAATGATTTATCTCGAGTATAAGGTGGGTATGGGTAAAACAACACTCAATAAATAGGTTTTATACAGGTTTAGGTCACCATATTAACCTTATCTTTTTGATTTAACACTTAGTTAAATAATTTAACTTTTACTATGTATTCTTATATTATTATAATAAATGGTTAATAAACTTATAATAAAAGGAAAAGAAAACCCCAAGTGGTTCATTATTTATATTTATAACCTTATATGAGTCCTTTGGAGTAACCTTATATTTTAATAAATATTATATCAATTAATAATATAGTATTTGTTTAAAAACTCATTTATGTCAATTTTGACACAATTTGGTATTTTCATTTCTATGGAAGTCATAACAACTTTATCACTTCGATAAAATTTATTTAATAAACCCTAAAATGTCATATTAACATATAAAATTATTTTAATTAATCAAAAGTATCAATTTACATTAATTTGGATATTTATAATATCAATTATTTTAATATTTCATTAATAAGGTAATTACTACAACTTTATTGTGTAATAAATAAATTTAATTATTTAATGTCTAAAAATTATAAATAGAATACCATTATGTAGGAAATATTTTTATCTTTCTAATGAATATTTATATTAGAATTTAACTTATGTATAACCCTATATTAAAAATGGTTTAGTTATCAAACATTGAATTTAACACTTTTTTCTCTTCTTTAAATAAAATAATAATAAATGTACTAATCTAATCCAAGTTGACCAAAATGATCATATTTTATTCCAATGGTTTATTTTTGTCTAAATACACTTATCCAATACAATTAAAACATTTTTAGGGTAATTATAATATCCATTTTTTACCTTTAATTACCCTATTTACTTTTAACCATGGTAAATAAAAGTCAAAAGTTACTATCCACAAAAAATTATTTTCATCTTATTTAACCAGATCTTACATACTAAGGTCAACCATGTCTCTTGGATTTTTAAAATTCAATTTTTAGAAGTGGTAAAATTATGTTTTATGGAAATTTGCAAATGTGCCTAGTAGGTGGGTAAAAGACGGTAAAAAGATCAATAAAATTTTATATATTGAATATTATTATAAAATGACTCTAATTAATTAAATTTAACATATTTAGGTATTATGTATCTATATTTAACTAATATAAATTTAAATAAAATAACTAAATATTTAAATAAAAATTCGGTTTTAAACAATAACGTAGTGTTTTTCACTATTCATTAAAAATTGAATGTTTTTACAAAAATACTAAAAATTCACCCTAATCTAATTTTAATATTATAAATCAAAAAATGAAGTCCATTTGGAAAAATAAAATTTATAAAATTTCAAAAATTGGGTATTACTATTCATAACAGTTAGTTTGATTGGTCGTGGTGTGTTAGAACTCGAAGTTGCATACATCTCAAGCTATTGTATTATTCAAAGAGAAGCATACCATAGAAGTTTTTGGTGTTATAGATTTGATGGGAATTACATATGGATGTAATGAGTTAACAAAACCCTCAAAATTATAACAAACATAAGTTTGATCTAGTATTCTATCGTACAGTTTATGATGGGTAACTAATGTTCATCCTGGATTATTATAGATTATGAATAAATTTTAATGTTATCATGACTATGATTATTGTATGTAGATACAAAATATAATCATGAGTAATAATTTTTTTTCCCTGGATGACCCAATAAGTATACCACATGGTGTGTTATAGACAATATATTTGGTATACTAAGGGTGCATGTATCATATTTGCAGTCTCCACTACCCAAGGTTTGTGAGACACCTATCATTAGAACCTTTATACATTTATACCTTTTTTACACAATCCTTGAGACTTAAATAATTAGGGGTGGTTGGGTATGTTGTTGGTCATGTTGTTGCTTAGAGAAAAACTAATATGGTATTGTACTCTCATATGACTATTATGGTATCTGGGCCCTCGATTGAAATATACTGGGGGAGTGTGAGTCGACACTTATATATTACATATGATGTGATTATCTATTCAAGTAAGGTATATGTGATGTGTTCATCCATAAATGTAAATGATCTGTATTTTATTCCTTGATGTAGTCAATATATACTTAGAGAATCAAGAGAATATTATTTGTCTATCTAGGATTGGAATATACTTTATGTCTTATGGTCACTATATTTCTTAGACAAAAAGAATTCATGATAATTCATACTAACATGTGATGCGACTAGTGGACACGGGTATATTGATACTTGTGTTTAATGAACATCACACCAAACAATTTTTTAGCTTTAGTATCATTTATGTTTTTCTAGATTTATATATTTTCTTACATTTATAAATATGAAGATTCATATTTCTTCAGTGATATAATTTATTATGGGGTTACATTTTGTGGTTAACTGAATGAGGATTGATTTTGACTCAAATAGATGCTATTAAAGTGTTTTAGGATTAATCTAAAAGAGTTTTGGATAGGTTTTTACAAGTTATTTCATATTATATGATGCACCTTGAAGTTGATATTATATTTCCAAAAGAGTTTTGGAATGTATCCAAAAGTGATTTTAATAATATTTCATATGTTATTGTATATGGTAAAATATAAAGTGAAATCAAAAAAAGATTAAGATTATTTAGTGAAATTGGTAAATTAAAGGAGATATTCCCTAAATCCTTTTTTACATGTGATAAAATTGGATATATCATAGTATATGATAAGGGGATATCATAAATGATGGTTTCATTCTATTTATAATACATATCATAAGTCTTGGTTCTATGAAAATCATAATATAAAGAGGGAAATATCAGAAGGAATTATATTTGATACAAGGTCGTTTTCTATTATACTTATAGAAACTAAATGATAATTATTATTAGTTATTAATTCTTTCACATTATATATCATTAACTAAGTTATTTCATAAGATGAAATAAATGAGAGTTCACTTCAATCATTAAAGTATTATATGAATTGGATAAGACATTTAATCATGTGTTATAATGCATGAGTAAATACATGACCACTCAAGGATAATTTTTTTAGGGTTTTAAATAAGTATGTAGTGCCAATTTTATGGGTATGTGTTTGCATGCAATTTTGACCTTTCCATGACCAAAACTCCATCATCCCAAATCTCTCTTCCTCTTTCACCTTTAACTTGTGAGTGACTGGAATTTCATAGTGAGAATAATAATCCCACTTTTATGATGAGTGATATGGTTCTAAATTGTAGATACCACTAGTGGAGGGATATATTTTTAATACTTATTAGTGATATTCATCAAGCCCATATAGAGATAATGTAGTGTATATTTTTGTGTAAGGTACATACATGATACCTTCATTTACACTTTATGTATGGTTTCATTTATCTAGCTTGGTTCAATCATGCATTGGATTTCTATATTGATTCCCCTATGATTAAATAGTATTTTTAGATCCCTTGATACCCAATAAACCTATTCTAGAGACAGATAGTTGGAAATTTTCAATGATATCTTTCAAATATTCTATTTATTGTGCAACAAACTTATCAAGATTCAAGATTCCTTTTGAAGGCCATATTGTGTTATGTGGGTACTTATATGCTAAATTTTGAGATTACAATGATTAAAATCTATACTTCTTTATATACTAAGTATTGAGTTTTGTAGAGTATAGGACATCTCGTGTTGGTGAGATGTTGTGAGCTAACTTTGGGGGCCGATGTGAGAGGGGTGAGTGACCTCATATTATTTCCATTAATGGTTGGGCCCTATTTGACTACCAATTTCTTTTCTTTATGTGGGTTCATGGTTTTTTATTTATTTTATATTTAGGCCTTATTTGAGGTTATAAATATTAGTGAGTAGTGAGATGAAATATGGTATATATGGGACTCCGATGAGCTATGAGAGGTGTTTTTAGATGATTTTGTTACATGGTTGGAAGAAAAGTGGTAAATGATGATTATTTGTGCCCAGAGTTTTGTTCTGTGACCAAAATATGAGTTATAGATAGTGATGTTCTACAACCCAACAACATGTTCTGGAGGGTGATGTATTGTAACCCATCTACATGTAATTTTTACTTGTGGGTGTGTGAAAACATTGCTAGATGAGATTAGATGATGTTATCACATCTAGATTATTTTAATGTTTTTGTGATATATGATCCATATTGAAATAATATCAATTGGGTATGGTTTGAAATTATTATTTTACGTGTTCTAATGTGATAATGACTGATTAAGTGGACAAGAATATTTTAGTGTGAGTATTAGATTGAGATATATGATTAAAAAATTCCCATGAATGATAACATAACCCAGAGGTGGTTGTGTTTGAGATTTTACTTTAATTTTTTATTTTCTAATAAAATTTCATATTTAATTTAATTTTTTTTTATTATTTTAATATATTTTATTTATTTCTATACTATTTATTATTTAATATATACTTGTTTAAATATTTTTTATATGCGACACAACAACTACCCAAGAGAAAATCAATCTTTATACTAGTCTCATCCATTATCACTTAACTCTCAAATTACTAACCACTTCACCAAATGAATTTATATGTTGTAATATGTAATGAATTTAATTTTATAGGTAATACTTTTGTATATTATATGGATTATTTTTAGATCTTGGTGCTGAGATGGCGTGAGATTTTGAGTCCTAGTGTGCCCATAATTATTTTTTTGAAATATATTAAATATATTAATATCACATGAGTGAATTTTTCCTAAAAAACTAGAATATCTCCTAAACAAAAGACTGAATTAGAAATACTGGGGCATCTTTGAGCTCATAATGTGGATTTTACCCTAGGTGTGATATAACCTTTTTCGACATTAGGAGTTTTTGAAAAAGTTATTATGGGTGAGAAAGTAATAAAATAAATAAATAAATAATATATTTTATTTTTATTGACGTAGTGACAAAGATATTCTATTTAAACATGGTTATGCCTCATCCCTAGGGTTAGTTGCATAACCTAGTATTGAGAGGGACCATTAGAGAGGAGCCTATGGAGGATCGTTGGAAGACGATGTTAGATTGCATAAGATCGAGGATGGTACACCAAAAATTTTCATGGATCTCACCAATATTGAAAGAAAAAAACCATTCTTCATTAGTGATTGATCCAAACTCTAGGCAATATTTTTTATTTTTTATTTCCATTCCATTGTTTATCCATTGTCCAATATGGATCAATTCCATGAACAAGAATTGATTTACGCATCGATTGTTGATTTATTTTGTGATGGATTTATCTTGTTCGATGTTTATTTTCTCTTCATTCATCTAAATCTATGACAACATATCAAGTATAAATTAACAAAGACTGAGGTTTTTTCCTCACATCTCGTGGATTATGGTTTTATCCCCCTATTTCTTCATACCTTCATCGCATGCATTTTACTTGGCCTATGTTTTGACGATTACTCGTTAATTGATCAGTGTGAGACCTTTAATTCTATGCAACAGATCAATTTCATGGGTGAGGTTCATGATCGAGGGTATGATCGATGTGATACGATGATGAAGGGTTATTGGAGGTAGATCAGAATAGATTGGTGATTCCCATTCATCCTTGTATTTATAGTATAACTATTGATGACATGTGTGGGTATTTCCCATAATGATTTTAAGCCTAGAATATTGATCTTAGATTATGGGGAGGTCATCCAACCCTGAATATATATTTTTTGGGGAGTTAGGTAGAGATGAAGACCTGAAGGACATTGTAAAGGATGATACTAGAAGATTGGTAAAATCTAGTGTTACACTATCTGAAATCTAACGTTACATGCAATGTGGGACATCCTAGGCTACAATTCTGGGGTTTCCATAGAGATTTAAATATCAAAAAATTTGTGACCCTATCTCATTCCATGTGAAACATTATCTATATCTTAGCATGTAACTTAGAAGTTACATGGGTATGGGTAGGTTGAAGTATAAGGACATCACCCGAGTACATGAACACAGTCCTGTGTACACGAGAATGATCAGAGGGCACAATTAGAGTATTGGACAATATCTATATTACATGTACTATACCTACACATTTTTATATGGATATTCACATGCCGTATGTGGAATCACCACATGAGTAGACCATGGGTTGGCTAGACATGTCGTGTAGAGTCTATACTCTTTGTGTACCCCTTTGAGGGTGTTTAAACCCTTAATTTCTTCAGTTTGGACCAATATTAGTCGAGCATGTTCCCTTAGTCCATACCCTCGAAGGTATAGTGAGGAATTAAATCCACATCTCTAGATTTTTATCCACTCTGGTGGATGGGTCCGAAATAGAGTTTGTGGCATCCCTTTGTGAGCGAAGAGGGATCCTTTATCATTTTATACCCTAGGTGGGTTTTTTGGAATTGACATGACCTCCTTGAGAAAGGTGTTGATCCTCCATCTTGTAGAAAATTTTAGTAGGGTTCATAGAATCATTGGAGTATGATCCCCTATATAGCAGATTGATCCAGATTTGGTTTGTGGTGTCCCCCAACAGTCCTGGGTGTGATCCATTATCTGAGTATCATGGTATTTAGAGACCATTGATCTTTATTGGACAGGAGCCCAATGATCATGAACTCTTTGATGAGTGTATATAATGATGGAATGGATCATTTAGTTGAATATACCGAAACTATCATTTCTTTAAGAAGAATATTGCGACTGTTAGTTTGGTTTTGATCGACTGCCGATGTGGTGTCCTTCCTAAGTATATCTAGGTTTTTTTATGAATTGATGGTTATATAATTTTTATTAGCTGAATATTATTTAAGCTTCTTGTTTAGTGTTTTTATGGTGTTTAACAGGGTAATTTTATAATCACCCTTGCATGGTCTCTACCTACAAATGTGGTGTCTTATGTAGATGAGGACCCATTTGACAGTGTCCTGAGTGGACATGGAGTTGGTGGAGCATAGCCTGTGCTTGACAGACCGATATGTTTTCTGGGTGGTTTCATTTGATCATAGCCTTCACCCTTAGAGTAGGATAATATCTCTACAACTTTTGGTTTGTCTTATATTTGGACCTATTTATCGCTTTCAGTACTTTACTATCGTACTATGTTGTGGGATCATAGATATATACATGCAATAGTTTTAGTTGTTTTATATTTCAATGTTTTATGGGATTGGATATGTGTTTATGTGGGTATAGTTATATTAGGCTAATACCTCCCATGTGTGTGATATGCTTATTTAGTTTTGGTTTCCAACCCCAGGTCTATTGGAGGCAGGCTTAGGGTAGTCTCTATTTAGGCCCCATTGAGATAGGTCATGAAAAAGTGGTATCAGAGGAGTCAGTTCTACAATAGGGCTGAATTCTATGAGATTGGTTTGGGGAAATAGTTTTAAGTGTTTCAAGTTCATATTTTAGGATAGGGACTCCAGTTTTGGTGTGGAAGCCAACATATCCATACCCCAGGACTTTGATTACCAGCCTTTCAACTCGATACATGTAGATATTGGTTACAAGTAAAATATTGGTACATGAATCATATAGGAAGGAGTTGTGTTTTCCATGTATTTATTGAGTCATCTACTCATATATACTAACATACTCATATTTCATGCATAATTTTAAACATATTTCAATGTTTCTAAATGGATTTTTGATCTAAATACCCATGTATTACAATGTTATAGTAAATTTTTTAAAATATTGAAAGTGGAATAAAAATGGATTTATTTGTATAAAATAATGGTGAAATTTGAATTTTAAATTTTATTTATGAATCATGGTTGATATTTTTTAAGTTTTATGAAAGTTTCCAACTTGTTTACATTTTTTTATGTTTACTTTACCAAAAAATGAGCCAAAAGGCTTTCCAGGGGTAGCCATCCACCTAGCATGCACCATGAGGGGGAGGGCCATCCAAGCCACCCACCAAGGAGGCCATCATAAGTTAGTGGCTTCACATGGGCATCAGGTCCATGCATAGGTGGACCATGAGGGATCAATCCCCTAGGGAGTATAGTGGGATTTGAGGATCGCATGGCAGAGTGGTGCAACTCACCTATGTACGTGGGTGCATGTGTGTCCAAGAGCCCGCCCTAATGCGGGCTTCTGGCCACTAGATATCATAATGTGGCTTATAATTTAGGGTCTACCCAAGATCCTTTTCGATGTGGGATGCTGGATATGATGGTTTCTACTACTTTTTTAATGAAAGGATGTTGTTCCTCTCGGTTTCTCTCACCCACACTCTAACAAACACACACCTCTGAGATCATCCATGATCTTCCTTTTATTATAACTATCCAATACTTCTCCCCCAAATAATTCCATAGACGCTACTGGATACCTCATTCTCAAGCTTGATTTCCACTGTCACCAACCAGGGTCATCATGGATAATCTCTGGAGCCTATTCCAACCACCATAAGGCCATGTTCAAAGGAAAATGTCACCATGATCAATTGATGTGGTCCCTCTAGCCACTATGAAGGCTGAAGAGTTCATTGAACATCCCCAATACTAATTCCACGATCTTTGCACTATTAATACATGATAGGTGCACCAAAAATATTTCATACAAAAAGAAGGCTACCCCGCATGATATTTTAATTCCACTTCAAATCAGAAATTTCCATATCTTCAGGGGATATTTGAATATAAATTCAAAGATAATATCTAAAGAATTTGAAAATAATGATTTCATTCAACTTAACCCTTTACCACTGAGGAATACAATGAGGATTATCCTTCTCAATACATATAAAGAAGGTTATTATAAGACAAATAGGAGTCCTCACACACCATGGGATGGAATCCACCTTTCAGGTGGTTTCTACTGATGTTCATTTTTTCATCATTTTTTTATTTTATTTTCCTTTATTCAGTTTAGTTTTATTTTTAAAAATTTAATTTTAATTTTCTTTTATTTAAATAAATCACATGCATTTCGTTATTCTTTTATTCATGTGCTTCCACCACACATCTTATTCTTCTTTGTCTTCACCTTCTTTTAATTTTATTATTAACTTTTTTATTATTTTAATTTCTTTTATTTATTTTATTTTATTTATTTTATTTTATTTTATTTTATTCTTCCCTCTATCTCTCTTTCTATTTTATTTTAACATTCTCTCTCTATTTATTTCTCTCTCTATCACTCTTATATATATTTTATTTTATTTCACTTATTCTTATCTTCTTTTTATCCACCAAGTGGTCTCTTACTCCCAATAATGGGAGGGTGACCTAAGGCTTGGACTAGGGGAGGTTAATATGTTATTGAATTATTTCTTAAAGTTTATTTACTATTTTTCATAAATGATAGTGGCAGGAACAAGTGTGGTTTCTGTCCCCCGATCCATGAAACTCAAATTTATTTATATTATTTTGTTTAATCCCAATTCCATATATGTATTGGTTATCTATTTACATAATGAAGTTGATCCAATAAATGGGTGAAAAAAAATTATTGATTTGGTTCCTAGAGGATTTCACACTCTCGACCATGGTGTTTCAGTAACCTTGAATATAGGAGGAGGTGGAAATTAGATTGCTTAATACATTTGATATTTCACAACTTCTAAATAAAAGGATAGTAATTCATCATGATATTTCATGATTGGATTATCAAAATAAAATTAAACAAATAAAGAAGAATAATCATAGAACCCAAAACAAAACTTAGGACCAAGTTTTTTATTCTTAGTCACATTCTATTAGCATTCTATGTTAGTTTAGTTTAAATTTTCATATTTCATGTCATTTAATTATTTTAGAAAATAAAAAAACCCAAACTGATCATTTATTTAATAAAATATAATTAAAATAAAAAATAAATAAATAGTTTTGGTGAGTTAGAATAAGTAGGAGAAAAAACTTATAAACTCCTCAAGTGAGATGAACCAGGTCAGCCTCTGTGCTTCACTAGGAAAAACTATAGAAATTTTCCTTTTCCACACCCCATGATAGGTGTGCATTTAAAATGGACTCCATTTTTGGGGTACAATAAGCATTTTCTTATTTTTATATTTTTTAATTTTAGATGGTTTTTATTCGTTTAACAAAAAAACATAAAAAATTATTTTACCATGATGTATTCAAATGATTATTTTTCTCCATGTATTGGAAACTCACAGGTGCAAGAACTAGTAGCTAAATCACCCTGGTATATATAAGATAGTGTTTCCATGTGGTCTAGATATTTCAGGGATTCCTAGATCCAAATTATCTAAGAGGATAAATTCAAGGACCTTATCCAAAATCTCAAAGAGACCCTCAAACAACATGTGTTTTAAAGATTTAGAAGAGAGTTAACTAAATTCTAGGAGTACTTCTTAATTATTTATCAAGAAATGGTCAAGACACCAGCAGATTCATCCTTGTTTTCTCCCAAAACTTTTGATGAAGTTCCCCCAGAACAATTCTAGGATCATGTGTCTAAACACAAAATCAAATAGGATATTCAAATGCTTGACTAGATGGTGTAATATCTTCAAGTACAAATGGATTTTGTAATTGATAACATCAATGTATTCCTTGAGAAACTTGAACATGAACCAAATTATGATCCATTGGTCTTTTTTAATTTTATGAGGACATCCAAGAAGTTTTGGAAAATCTTAAGGAGTATCCATATCCAAACCATATAAAGAACCATATTGTGATTTATCATGATGAGCTAGTGTGGATTCATAATGATGAATTTATTGCATATTGATCTAACCATGTGAAATTAAAAGGATATGAATGACTTCTATAATGAGTATAAGGTAAAACATAATCACCCTATACCCTAAAATGTAAAATATATAGTAACATTACATGTCCCTCTATCCATGGAAGAAGAATACACCACAAAAATGGTGGAATTTGAAGAAAATATTGAGAAACCCAGCTACCTGTATCCATATTATACTACTCCAATCCAAGAGGCACTTTACACTAAATATGTTAAAGACAAACTAACTCGTGGATTTGAACCCTTCTTGTACAGTTTCTCTTCCAATTTAATTAAAACCGAATTGAATATCACCCCATAAATTTTTAATTTTCCAAACTCGACTAACTCAAATTTTTCCCTAGAGAAATATAAAGAAATTGAAAATTCACATGTTGAGGAACGCATGGATCTACCTAGTTTTGATGAGAATACATTTGATGAAGCCTATGAAAAATTCAAAGTAGCTGATCCTAAGGAAATGAAGATAAATTATGCTCATTAAGAAAGGGATAATATTTATTATTATTCAACTTTAAGTTTTATTCAAGTAGAAATACCTATTTACTTCCCCTTTAATCATTCAACTCATGCAGACCATGTTGATCCATCATTAGAAAATAAGGAGGTTGAACAAGTCCCATCCATGGAATAGAAATGTCTATACTTTATCTTACCCCCTCTATGCAAGCTATAATTAATTTTGAGGGTGTGGGGTCTGGTATAATATATCCATGGATCATTACTCATCAACAAAGAAGATGTGGATATTGGGAAAATCCACCTGTGGTGGCTAAAATATAACAAGATCCATCCACTATTAGATTATGGATAACAATTGGTACTTACCTATAGAGATAGAAAAAATTCAAGGCCCACTTGGGAGATCATACTAAAACTTATACCACTATTTTATATCTAGGGATCTAGACTTTCAATTTCAGTTTTAGTAATTAGTCAAATATGAATCCCACTCCCTCTTATATTTTTGGATTTAAATCATATGACCATGGTTTTTAATTGATTAATTATCTTTTATAGGTTCACGATGGAAGAATAAAACCCTAAATAGTGGAAGGAATAATATTTATGGGAAAGGGATTTCAAATTTATGATTATATTTTAAACTTCCTATATTTTTGTCTGAAACCTATTTTAAGATTAAACTGAAATTAAATGTCCATGCTTGGATTTATGATTTACTTGACTTATCTAGGAGACAACAGTTTCTTATGAATCCTATGATTCCATGTTTTATATTTTAATGTTAAAAATATTGAATGATTATAATAGATAATTTGATCATTAAAGTGAGACATATATATTAAAATTAGGACTCATGATTTTAGGGAATTAAGTAATTCTTGTAAATAAAATTTCCCAATCACTTTTCATTATTTGAATTTTTTAACTTCATGTGAATTGTTTTTTTATTATTCACACCTTGAGTGATTGAACCAAATCATAAGTCCCATTCTTGAGAGGATTTTCAGGCTAAGTGCTTCTTATTTATTCTTAGTCATATTTCCTGAGTGATCTTGGGACATGCCACTTGCTAGAACCTTTATTTTAACTTATCAATGATATAACTGTTAAACAACACATTTAAAATTATTGAGTCCTGTTTTTTTAATTTATTATCCTTAAAATATCACCTTTTACATAAAACCTTGTTTATCCCATAGAAAATATGAATTAACTTGTTTTTGATGACCCATATTTCAAGAAAGTTTTATAAATTCCTCCCCTATCTTAGTATTTTGATGATATTTTATAGTTTAAGTGTAGGGGTTAAGTGAGAATCATGTAAGGGATGAAATAAATTGTAAGGGGAATGTATATGGGTTATAATTGTGGGTATAAAGAATGGTTATTTGATTCATACATTGTAGTTTCACTTTTTCCCCTTATTGATGAAAAATGAAAAAATAGGAATGTGTTTTTACCTAGAAGAATAAAAAATCACCATCATAGGAATGATGATTTTTATCATATGTGGTTAGGTTGTGGATGTGAGGTTTATTCTGAGAATAAATTTCGAAAAAGAAAGAAATGAAAAGGTTTTTTAAAAAAGAAAAAAAAAGTATAAATGTAGTGAAAAATTCAAGAAGGATCACACACTATTCATTATGCATTATTATGAACATAACTATTACTTTGAGTTTTGGGGGGAAGTGGGAGTTTTTACAATTTTAAAGGAGGAATTTCATTACACTTTTACTTATGATATCATTCTTTATACTTTATGAGAGAAACCTCCTCCTTGATCCATAATATTTAAAACATCAATTCATATCAACCTTAAACCTCAAAGTCATTAGAACCTTGATTGAGAAGTCCTCATGACTTTATGTACCTTTTGTATTTAAAAAGTGGAGAAAAGAGTTTCATTACAAGAATATATATAAGGAGAATGTATTGATGATATGAGCATAAATCTTTTTGAATGATATCATGAGTGATGAATGAAAAGATTCAAAGGAGTGGTAAATCATAATTTGTAATGTTTAATAATTATAAATCAAGGAATTTGAATGAATGAGAAGAGAAGTCCCATCATTTTCAAATGGGAAAAATTAAAATACTTGAGTTGATTTTTCTTTAAATATTTAGTAATTAAATGGATATTTTATGTGTATTTTTTAATATTTTATTTAAAATTGATAATTGTTTAATTTTATTACTTTGAAAATTTGAATATTGGTGACATTAGTTCCCTCTGAATTCCTTGTTGCTATTTTATGCTTGAGGACAAGCATGGTTTAAGTGTGGGGGTATTTAATAGACTCATTTTTAATTCATATTGATAAACATATTTAAATGGTTTTAAATAGATTTTTTATATAAATAACAATGTATTCTAATGTTTTACTAAATTGTGGGAAATTTTGAAGGTGGAATAAAAATGTATTGATTTGAATAAAATAATGGTGAATTTTGAATTTTTATTTATGAATATTGGTTTATATTTTTTAAGTTTTATGAATTTTTTTCAACTTATTTATATACTTTTTAGGTTTACTTTACAAAAAATGATCCAAAAGGTTGGTCATCCCTCAACCAAAGGCACTCGACCACCTAGCTAGAAACATGAGGGGGCCGACCGGCCAAACCACCAGATGAGAAGGCCAACACAAGCTTTCAACTACATGGGGGCATCAGGCACATGCATAGGTGGCCTGTGGTGGATTATTTCATTGACCCACATAGTGATGAGGCATGACATGGCCATTTATGTAGGAATGTGTGTGTTTGGGATCCCAATATGGTGTGGGGTTATAGACACCAAATTCTATGCTTTTTCTTATAATACAGCACCTCCCTGGGATTTATTTCGATGTGGGATATGTGACATATTGGTTAATTCACTTTTTTTTAAATAAATTACATTGTTCTGTTTGGTTCTGCTTGCCCACAATCAGACAGACACACACCACCGAGCTCTGTCATACTCTACCTTTGATGATAATTGGATGCCACTACTCCCCACTATAAAATTCCATATCTTCCACTAGATATATCCGTTCTGAGATCCATTTCGACTGTCACCACTCTAGGTCACCATGGATCATCTCTGGATCCCATTATAACCACTATGATTCCTTTTCTGAAAGAAACTGTTTCCATGATCAATTGATGAGGTCCCTACATCCACTATGAAGGCTAGAAATTTTGTTGAATATTCCTGATGCCACTACCACTATCTATGAACCATGGATACATTCCATGTGAACCACAAATCATGCATGAAAAAATCAGGCTTCCCCACTCAATATTTAATGTCCTCTTTAAATTTGAAACTCACATATCTTTTGGGTATATTTCAATATATATTCAAAGATAAGATCCGAGGTGTTTGAAAATAAGTATTTCATTAAAATTAACCCATGAAAATCAATGAAGAGGCCAAGTATGCTTCTTCTCCCTGTCTATAAAAGAAGGTTTTTGCAAGACAAATAAGAGTTTGGACACACAAAGGGAGGGAATCCACCCAAATGAGGTCGTTTCACCTCCCATATTATTCTTATTATTATTCTTTTACTTTTATTATAAAATATTTTATTATTTTATTTTATTTTATTTGTTTTCTCTTATTTTATTCTTCCATATCTATCTTATTCTTCTGTTTTATTTTATCATTCTCTCTCTCTCTCTATCTATTAATTCTTTTAATTTTATTTATCTTCTTCTTATCTTATTTATATATAACAAGTGATATATTACTCCTAGTAATGGGAGGCAAACACAAGGCTAGGACTGGGAGAGGTTAAAGTGTCCTTGAATTCTTTATTAAAGTTAATTTAATGTTTGTGATAGATGAGGGTGGCATGCACAGGTGTGGAAATTGTCACTCGGGCCATGAAACACAAATTTTTTTCTATTATTTTTTTAATATCTTTTTCCTATATTCACTGGTTATCATTTCACATGATGGAGTTAACACATTCAATGGATAAAACAACATTAAATTAAGAAAGTTCTTGGAATATGTAACACCCTTGACCAAGGTGTTCTATTAACCTTTATTACAAGAGGTTGTGGAATTTATATTTCTTAAGGAATTATAGATTTCATAATTTATAAATAAAAGGATGGTAATTCATCAGGATATTTCATGATTGGATTATCAAAATATCATTAGAAAAAGAAAAAGATAACAATCATGGAACCCAAATCCAAACTGAGGACCAAGTTCTTTCTTCTTAATCACATTTTGATATCATTTAATGTTAGTTTAGTTTAAATTTTCTTGTTTCATTTCTTTTAATTATTTTAGAAAATAAATAAAACTCAAATTCATCATTTTTCACCTAAAAATAATAAAAAAGAAATAAATAAATAGTTTAGGTGAAATAAATAGAGAATCTCCTCAAGTGAGATGACTCTGGTCAGCCACTATGATGCACTAGGAAAACATTTAGAAATTTTCTTATACTAAAAACCTCAATATGTGTTCATCATATACTCTTTGAATGTGGTACAACATGTTTATTTTAGGATGCCTCTGTGGAGATATCCAGCTAGGATTCTATCGAGTGATCATGAAGATGATCTATCATATGATGAGGCTTCAATACAGGGGGTTATACTAGAGATATAACCTTTAAGTGTTTTTCCCAACTATACCACCACCCTTTGAGAATTATCTAGTAATACAAAAACTAGATAAGTATGTACAAAATCTTAGTGTGTTTCAATAATTCCATAGGAAACGAACTCCCAGGTTTTAGGGCTTTCCAAACCCCTAGGTGGATGAGGATTCAATAAAGGCAGTCACTTAAGTTTTCTGCCTTGTGAGAATTCCTGTAGATCAGATTTAGTTTCTCACATTGAGTCTTATTTAGGGATCTGATGGGCGATGGTGGAGTTAGTGACTCGGTCACATGATGAGAAAACTCTCTCCTGAACAGACATCGAGAATCTCTTTAGTGAGGAGTTTTATCTTATCATATTTTGATCAGTGTGAATCCCTGATCTTTTAAATCTACATCAGGACTGTTTGACCATGGTGAAGTATTCATAGAGGTTTATCGATCTCTCTTGATACTCCATGAATATGGTGTGAGATCCGTTCGTCATAGCATGGAACCATAATAAGGGATTACATTGGGATATTAGAGATTTTGTGATATATCTTTATATACCCACCTATGTTGGGGTTCTTGAGCAAGTATTAGTGATGGAGAGATTCCTGGAAGAGTGGGAATTGATAGTGGGTGATGGTTGTGGGCACTGAAAGTGGATGATTTTAGTGGGAACATATAATTTTAGACCTCAGTGACATGTAGTCGACGACATTCACAAGGATATGAACATGCCAGATGATTCAAGAGACAATCACATGATAGATGGGTAGCAATTTAGGGCTTACAAGATAGCTTTAGTCAGCTAAGAGAGTGGTGATATTTCTATTACAATGGTCAGAATCATCTTGTTTGGGATTGTTTGACCTGTCGTATAACTGATGAGGAGATGGTTAAGAAACCTCTGAAGTAGAGACTATGGTAGGAGAAGGGTGGTCAATAGAGAAGCATATGTGGTAGAGGGGTCAGTAGAGGATATGTTGGTGGTCATATGTTTAACATATTACCACCACCACCACCCCTATGTGGTCCACACCATGCTCAAAGAGCTGGTGGTCAGGGATGAGTCCAGCTGCAGTCTATGGTGGCTTATGACTGTGAGGCTCCGTGGATGATAAATGGTATTATATATGTATTTTCTACTTTATCTACAATATTAATAGTCCTATGTTTGATTCATTCCTTTTTTTATACTTCTCTAGTTCAAGACATAGAGATTTTGGTTGATCCTTTGGCTCGAACATTATTCTTGGAGACTCTAACATGAGGTGAATTAGTGATTTCACACTTCTTCTAACAGTTTGATCTAATTATTAGAGGCAATAGTTTTACATGGGATATCTATGTATTAATGATGATTCCTTATGAATTAATTTTAGGTATAGACTAGATATCCATAGTTGAAGACCAAATTGATTGTTTTAGGTGGAGGGTGTAGTGTGTCCAAAGTGATGGGAAAAGGTTTACCTATTTGGGTGAAAAAGAAACCTTAGTGGAGAAGGATGAGGTCAAGAAAAGGACATTGAATCCAACTACTCACCATTTGGATAACATGGCTCTTAGATCAGTGGATTCCATGGGATACCAGTTTTCTATGGTGGTGGAAGAGTAAGAGGAATTCTTTCCTAAGGATGTTCCAGGTTTACCTTCCCACCATGAGATATACTTATTCATTGACTTACACCTCAAAACAACACCAATATCTACACCAACATATTATATGTCCCCCGTATATCTTTTTTAGATGAGGGTACATTTTGTGGACTTATCAGAGAAGGGATTTGTAAGACCTAGTGTTTCCCCTTGGGTAGACCTAGTGTTATTCTCGATGAAGGAGGATGTGATCTTGAGGTTATTGTTAGATTACGTCACTTAAACCAGGTGACTGTGAAGAATAAGTATCCACTATTGAGGATCAATGACTATTTGATCAATTGAGAGGGGCATGATGTTTCTTGTAGATCGAACTTAGGTTAGGCTATCCCCAGTTGCGAGTACGAGAAAATGACATACTAAAGATGATGTGAATATACCACTATGGTCACTATGAGTACTTGGTGATACCCTTCGGCATGAAGAACACCCCAGAAATTTCCATGGGACTCATGAACCTGATATTTCATCTTTTATTATACCAGTTCATGATGGTCTTAATCGATGATATCCCAGTGTGCTCAACGTCTGAGGAGGAGCACACAAGACACTTGAGGGTGGCCCTAGACACACACTAATAACACTAGATTTATGGGAATATATTGAAGTTTCAGTTTTGGATTAAAGGGGTCAACTTCTAGAGATACATCATCTCAAATGCATGAGTGGTATTGGACCCAGTGAACATTGAGGTACTTATATCTTGGGATCCACCCATTTGTGTTATCTAGGTGAAGAGTATCATTGGACTAGTAGGGTATTATCTGATGTTTTTTTTCAAATCTCACTAGAGTAGTATCACCCTCGACAGCTTTGACCTGAATGGGATATCCTTTTTTATGGAAGGAAAGGTGCCAGTAGTGATTTTAGGAGTTGAGAAATAAGTTTAAAAGTTCTCCCATATTGAGATTTCTAGAGGGGGGAGTTGAGTATGTAGTTCTTTGAGATGCATCAAGGAGTAGTCTTGGTTGTTTTCTGATGTAGATGAATGTGGTGATTACCTATGGTTCATGTCAATTGATACCACATGATCTGAACTATGTGACCCACAATCTTGTGTTAGCAGTGATATTCTTCACCCTGAACATGTGGTGACATTACATGATGGTCAAGTGGTTTATCATGTACTCTAACCACAAGAGTCTCAAGTATATATTGTCTCATAAGGAACATAACTTGATACATAAGCAATGGAAAGAGTTCCTCCAATAATATGAATTCATGATTTTCTATACTCATGGGATGTGGAAAAAGGTGGAAGACACTCTAAGTATAAGATCTTATAATTAGTTATTGGATAAGGCATTAGATAAGTTATCCTCATTACTATTGTACTTATTGGAAAAGGATAGTTCATTATATATTTAGTAGATGGCTGTTACCCCACTACCTTTATAGCATGTCTATGATGATCAACATGGAGATACCAAATGTGAGAGAGTAAATTTTCAAATATCCACTGGATGTGCTCTAGATGTATATTATGAATGTTAGGATAATTCTATCCTTTTTAGAGGATGTATGAAGTCACCTTTGACGTTGTGGGGGGAGGTGATGTAGGAGTTTCATACATCCCCTTTGGCAGTACATCTAGGTATGTAAAAGATGTACCAAGAGCTTCAATGTTAATTTTGGTGTCTAGAGAAGAAGATTTTTATTTTAGTGTTTATCTGTTAATGTCTCACTTCTTAGAAAGTGAAGGCTGAGCTCCAGGTTCTAGTGGGCTTATCTCAACCCCTTGAGGTTGCATAGTGGAAGTGGTGTGAGATATCCCTATAATTCATGATGGGGTTACCACGTACATCTGGGGGACATTATTCCATCTTGATGATCATAGATTGGTTCACCAATTCATCCCACTTCATAGCTATTATATAGAAAAGCTCAGTAGAGAGCTTGGGATGCTTTTATGTGAAAGAGATAGACTGGATCCATGGAGTTACCTCTCTGATCATTTTAGACCATGATGCTTGCTTCATATTGTGATTATGGATAGGATTTTAGGTGGACTTTGGGAATTGGTTGCATTTGGTCATGGAATGTTACCCCCAGATTGACTTCTATATTGAGCGGATCATCTTGGTCTTAGAGGAAATGATGCGAAATTGCATGTTGGACTTTGGACCTAGTTGAGAGGATCACCTAACCTTTGTGGAGTTTTCATATAACAATAAAAACCATTCTACAATTGGTATGACACCATTTAAGGAATTTTATGGGTGACCTTGTAGGTCACCACTTTTGTGGATTTATCCATGAGAGTCAACACTCATGGTCCTAGAGTTGCTGTGAGCTACAAGAGAAAAGGGGTAGATCCACCAAGAGCATATGAAGACTACATAGTGCCATCAGAAGTATTATGAGGAATGATGATGGAGACCTATGAAGTTTTAGGAGTGATACATTGTATTAATGAGGGTCTCACCTTGATGTGGATTATAGATATTTTTCTAAGTCATCAATATATCTCATAGATTCATTGGAACTTTCCAGATATAGTGTAGAGTTAGTGAGGTGGTGTACCACTTAGCTCTACCATCATAGTTGAACTGGGTACATGACGTCTTGCATGTGTCATAACTGAGGAGGTATATGCACAACCCATTGTATGTTATTGACTGGAGTGATATGGACATTGATGGTGGGGGAAGCTTTACAAAGTACCCAGTGGAGTTCATGTATCAACAAGAGATGATCGTTTTTGGGTGATCAATTTCCCAAGTGTGTGTCATGTGGTAGCATGGGAATGTTCAGGAGAGCACTTGGTAGCGGGAGACCCTGATGTAAGCATAGTACCCTCATATATTTTAGTAGGTTTTTATTTTTTTGGGATGAAAATACCTAAGGTGGGGATAATGTAATAAATTTGATTTTCCTTTCATTAATTTTTGATATTATATGGATTATTTTCAGAGCTAGGAGTTGAGACAACATAAGATTCCAAGGTCTGATGTGCCCATAATTAATTTTCAAAATATATTAAATATATTCATATCACTCATGTACTATTTTAAAAAAAGTAGAATTACTCCTGAATAGGGGCTCATCTGATAAATAAAAATACATAGTTGAGTTCATAATGCAGGTTTTACCTCATGCATGACATAACATTTATCGACATCGAGCTTTTGTAAAAACATTTTCACAGGTGGGAAAACAATAAAATTAATTAATTAATTAATTATTTTTATTTTTATTTTACCAAAAAACAATTATCCTTGATTAAAAAATAGTTATGACTCAACCCTAGGTTTAGAAACATGACATGTTATTCAAAAGGACTATTGTTAAGGATCTTGTGGATGATTGTTGGTAGGAAACATCAAAGCACATCATATTGAGGATTGTGTGACAAAAGATTTCATGGATATTTCCAAAGATGGAAACACAGATCCGTTATGAATCAATGATTAATCTAAAATATAGTTATATTATTTGATTTGTTTTTTATCCCATTATTTATCATATTTCAATCAGGGATAAATTCCAAAAAAAAGAATTTATTCTCACATCAACAGTTGATTTATTTTGTGATGGATTTATCTTATTCGTTGTTTACTTTCCCTTTTTTAATCTAAATCTATGAAAATGGATCAAGGTGGAATGAATAATGTCCTAGGTTCATTTCTCAAAATTTGTGGCTTATAGTTTTCGCCCATTTTTTATTCACATGTTCTCACATGCATTTTCCTAGGCTCGTGGTACAACAATTACTTGGTAATTTATAATTGTGCGACCTTTCTTTGATGTAATGGATTAATAATGTGGGTTTGGTTCATGATCAAGGGAATTATCAAGGTTTAATTAATATGGATGAAAATAATAGGAAGATCTGAACATACTAGAGATCCCCATTCATCCTGGTTTTGATGGTGCGACTACAAATGGTGCATCTGGGAATTTCCCTAGAGGCTTTGAAGCCCAAAATTCCAATCTCCAATGATGGGGTTGATGAACGACCTAAAATATATGTTTTCTAGTGGGTTAGGTGGAAATGGAGACCTAGAGGATGATGTGGGGGAGGAAACCAGTGTATATAGAAAATACCAGGCTGCAAAACATGTAATCTAGCATTACACGACATGTGGGACCCCCTAGTTGTGGCTCTAGGATTTACATAGAGAGTTAAATAGAAAATTTTGTGTGACCCTGTCACATGTTGTGTGATACATTCTTGGAATCAAGGCATGTTACATGGAAGTTACATGGGAATGGGAAGACTGAAGTACAAGGACACGATCAAAGTACATGAACATGGTCTGATGTACATGGGAATGACCAGAAAACATGAGAAGAGTGTCAAAAAATATATACACACTATGTATTATCCCCAAATTCCATGTATATATATATTTACATTCCATGTGAGGTAGAAACACATAAGAAGACCAGGGTTTGACTGGACATGCCATGTACACCCTTTACACACTATGTACCCCCTTTGATGGTGTTTGGAGATTGGTTATGAATGTTCCCTTGATATATCCCTTTGAGGGTAAAATGTGGAAATATGTCCAC
This sequence comes from Viscum album, assembly GCA_963277665.1. Classification (NCBI taxonomy): domain Eukaryota; kingdom Viridiplantae; phylum Streptophyta; class Magnoliopsida; order Santalales; family Viscaceae; genus Viscum; species Viscum album. Next base: position 293,910,097 of record OY728144.1, read on the forward strand.
ATATCTGGATTATAATCCCCTCTAGAGGATGAATCTCAAATAGAGTTTGGGGTGTCCCTTTGTGAGATAAAAGAGTGATAATCTATCATTTTATAACCTAGGTGGGATTTTTGGAATTAACGCGACCACCTTGAGTAGAGTGTTTATCCTCTATCTAGTAGGCCATTTCAGTAGGTTTTGTGGTATCATTGGATTATGATCCCCTATAGAGATGGTTTATATAGATTTGGTTCGTGGTGTCCACCAATGATCCTGGGCGTGATCCCCTATCTGAGTATTGGGGCCTTCTAAGACTAGTAATAATTCTTGGGAAGGTACCAATGATCATAACCTCTTGGATGAGTGTCTCTGATGATGGAATGGCTCGTTTTTTGGACTCTCCTAGAATGATAATTTATTTGAGAAGAATCATGTCACTATCCGTTTGGTTGTGACCGCCTGGAGGCGCGATGTGCTTCTTGGGTATATTTGGGTTTTTATGCATTGAATTATATATCATTGTTATGACCCAAATATTATTTATTTTATGTGTTTAGTGTTATCGAGGTGTCCTACTGGTTATTTTTATACTTAAACCTATCAGGGCTTTGTCTTCAAGTGTCATGTATTTTGCAGATGATGACCCATTTGATGGTGTCCTAGAAGGATAGGGGGAGGAAAGAGCATAGCCTAAGTTTGATAGACAGAGGTGTTTTTTGGGTGGTTGCATTTTATCATATATTTTACCCTTGGAGTTGGTTGGTATTTTTGTTTTATTTTGTGAGGATTTTATTTGGACCTCTTTATCACTTTCAATAATTTACTATCGTACTCTATTTTTGCGATCATAGATATATTAAGGCATTAGTTTTAGTTGTTTTACATTTCATCATTGTATTTTCTTAGATAGATGTGTGTATGTATAGGTACATAAGGAAAATGCCTCTTATGTGTGTGATATGACTATTTGACACTAGTATTTAGCCCTTGGCCTATTGGAGGTGGGCATAGGGTAGTCGCGGTTCAGGCCCCGTTGGGCCGGGTCGTGACATAATATGTCAATAAATGTTATTTAACTTACTTTTTTAGATATTTTTTTATATAAAGCACAACAACATTTCTAGGAGGACACTCATCCTTACACCACTCTCATTCATTCCCACTCAACTCTCAATGTAGTAACCACTCCACTAAAAAAATTATATGTAATAATATGTCATTAAATGTTATTTAACCAATTTGATAAATAAAATACATTATATAAATAACTAATGAACAAAATCACAAATTCTTAAAAAATGAATCATTAACATTCATTAATTATTAATATTTACTAAGTAAAAATTAAATGAGTGATTGATTAAGAATAAATTTGTTAATAAATTGTAATTATTTAATAAAAAATTGTGTAATAATTAATAATAGTAATTAATAGATAAGAATTAATAACCAACAATTAACAATTAATAAATAATTAATAATTGAAATTTGAATAATAAATAATTAATAATTAATAATAAGAATTCAATAATATTTTATTAAAAATATTTAACGAATAATTTATAATAAATAATTTATAATAAATATTTAATATTTAATATTTAATAACTATAAATTAACAATGAACAATGAATAGTTTTTTAAATTTTTTGATAACTATAAGTAGTTAATAATTAATAATTAGTAATAATAATTAACTAATAATTAATAATTAATTCAGATTTTAATTAACATATCATTAATATTTATAAATTATAAATGTTTAATATTTAATATTTAATATTTAATATTTAATATTTAATATTTAATAGTATGTAACCGGTTGATGCATTGGTAGGTCTCATGAAAAAATAGGGTGGGTATTTGGACGAGGCCTTACCCATTTATGTAGATTTCTTGGCATGAGGCCTCGAAGGTAAGTTTAAGATGTCTGACATTATGCATTCCATCATTATGAAATCATTTATTGATATCCATGTGATAATTTTAATAGTTACGATATACATGGATAAGTTTAAAGATCATGTTATTATTTATATGGAATTATTTGATCATTATTTATTCCTAGCATATTATTTATTCTTTATTTATTCCATATTAGTTTCCATTGTATGCATAAGCTTACTGATCATTTGAAATCACCCCTTTCTTATGTTTCTTTTCCCCATGATTTTGGGAAGTGTACTATGATTTATATGCATGGATATGATATAGGGAATAATAATGTACTCAAAGAATATACTATGTTGTATTTTATGATTTTAAATTTAATGTCATTTCTAAGTATGTATCTAGTTTTCCAATACTACTAAACTATCAACCCTTTGTGATGTGATCACCTGTATCTAGTAGAAATGTAATAAAGTTACCATCAGACCTTTGCTACTAGGTTTGCAGTCTTTGTATTTGGAATAAGAGTAAGTTTAGTATAAACCTTGGGAACTAAATTTTGGAAAAAAAATACTAGGGAACATAAACCTATGAATTACTTTGAGGATATGTCTAGGTATAGAAATGCATACCTATCTAGATACTATAAGTGGGAGTACATTTGGCATAGATGCATATAGGGGTAATAACCCTAAAAAGAGTTGGTTGATTATATATCAACCATCATTCTAGTGCATGATGAGTGTGTCCTTAATACACACCTAGTTTGAAACTCCTCGGGGGATATGCTTGGGTTAATTCACATTTTATTCACAAACCATTATAAAATAATTGATAATATTTTTATGATTTTAGAATATTCCCAAATAAACCATGTTTATGATTATGAGATTAGTTATGCATAAATTTACAATTTATGTTAAGTGGTTCACTAGTTTAAAAATTATACATTATGATTCATAATTTTATTATCTAATCTAGTGTATTACATTGTTTAGAAATAGAACCTAGTGGAAGAAAAGGAAACCATATAAATAAATATAATATATGTAGAGATTTCTCTACTGGGAAAGATAATGAAGCTAGATATGGAGATAGAATTGAAACAATTATGACTATATTTAGAAATCTAACTCAGGTTATAACCAGTAAACTTAACTATATGGAGAAAAATTATGATTCACAACACTGTGTAACAATGTTACGCCACTTCATGAGATAAAAACCTCCATAATTTAATAGATCCACAAATTCATTTATAGCTAAGAAATGGATAAGTCCCTATGAAAATATATTTCTTTCTTTGAGAAGTAATGAAAGGTATAAGGTTTTCATGGTAATATATCATCTCATAGGGTCTGAATTTTATTAGTGGTCACTTATTCAAAACAATAAGGATGGTTATAAATATAGAGCATGAAATGGAATGATTTTATGGTATTTTTCTTGGAAAAATATTTTCTTCATGAACAATGAGTTGATATGGAGAGAAAATTACTGAGTTAGAGGAAAAAGGAAGAATAAAAATTTGCTAAGTATGAAGCTAACTTTAAAATGTTATAAAGGTACATTATAAACTATATATATAAACCAAATACAAAGATTTATCAGGACTTAAGCCAATCCTTTGAAGGGAACTAGTCTCCAAAACATTATCATCATATGATGATATAGTATCATGTGCTATCAATATAGGGATATAATTATAGAAGTATTAGGGATTCTAAGTAAAGAAAGATAAGTAGAGAATGAAAAAGAAAAAATGGAAAAGGAGAATAATAGAAAGGTGTATTTTCAAACATGTGGTACTTATGGTAGGAAACACCTTAGTACATGATTAAAATGAAAATGAGTTTTTTTTTCAAGTTTGAATAAAAAGGATATCATGATCATGAATGAAAGGGTAATGGAGAACTCATCAAAGTACAATACTTTAACTATAAGGGGATGAGGCACTATTCTAACCAATTACCCAAACATCAAGGGAATTTACTACAAAAGAATCAATGTGTAAGAGGACAAGCTTATTCAATTAATACAACTAGAGTATAATTTCCTAGAAATATGTTGAAATGTACAGTTATCATTCACTCCAGGATTGAAAATGTTATATTTTATTCTATTTATTCCATATATTTTTTATTTAAATAATTTTTTGATGGTATCATATCACCAAATCACAATTATATGTTGAGTTAGTCATGAAAACTCTTAATGGTATAATGACCACATATCATGTCTATATATCCTCTCTGATTGAAATTTTTGGGAATATTCTTTTTTTGAATCTTGTTATTCTTCCTGTATTTGAATTTTATGTAATTTTGGGTATGGATTGAATCTCTCAATATAGATCCCATATCAATTTTCTTGCTATGGAAGTTAAATTAGATAATCCAAATCAACCTTTAATCATCTATTAATGTGAGGATAAACCTAACAACCTAATGGAAATTACTTCCATTATATGGGGTTTTCTACCTATTCGTGATGGATATTTATCTCAAATGGTTGGGGAGAAACCCAAAATTGAAAATTTGCTTATTTTTTTGGTAATATGCTGACTTATTTTCTAAGGACTTGCCTAGCCCCCCCCCCCCCCGAATCGTGAAGTTGAGTTTTCAATAGTACTCATACCTGGTGGTATACCTATTTCAAATACTCCATATAGAATAGTATTTATTGAGTTCCATTAATTGAAGAAGTAATTTCAGGAGAATCTATATAAGGGATTCATTTGGTCTAGTGCCTCACCAAGGTGTGCACCCATTGTTTTTTATAATAATAAATATGTGTTATTTCATATTTAAATTTATTATAAGTAGCATAAGAAGATCAATATTAAGAACAAGTATCATCTATCTTGTATCAATGACCTGTTCAATCAATTATTAAGAGATATAAATTTTCCCAAGATTGATCTTCAATCTGGATATCATCATATAATGATCAATAAGGATGATGTACCCAATATAGCCTTCCGTATGAGGTATAGTAATTATGAATTTATAGTAATTCCAATTAAACTTACCAATTCTCTTTTCATCTTGATGGATTTAATGAAAATAGTATTTAGAGATTAACTTGATCAATTTTTGGTAGTATTTATAGATAATATTGTTATATATTTTAAGATAAATTAAGTGCATGAAGATCATTTGAGAATTGTGATGAAGACCCTAAAGAAGGATAATTTGTTTACTAAATTTACCAAGTCTGAATTTTAGATTCATAATGTTTCATAATTCGGTCATATAATATCAATTGAGGGTATATCAGTGGATCTTTCAATGATGGAAGTTATTGGGGAATGTCCTAGACCAACCATGGTAGCTGAAATCCTAAGTTTTCATGTGTTGGATGAAAACTACTAATTATTTATGAGGTATTTTTCATGACTATCTAATCTAATAACAAAGATTACTTATAATGGGGTTAGGTTATTTTGGGAAAATGAATGTGAAGATAATTTAAAAGAAATAGAAGAAGGTTTTATATAGTTATTGTGCTTACACTACCCTGTAGTGTATAAGCCTTTGTGACCTTGTTCCGCCTTCGAGGTGGTGCGTTTTGGGTGGTGAGGAAATTGTCCGAAAAGAATCATCACCCATCTCTTTTCCCAAAGAAAATTTCTTGTTAAATTCACCATTTTATTTGTTTCAACCCATTCAACGTCATTATCCTTTAAAGGAATGTTGGATTAACCCCTCAAGGACTGGGTAACTCACCCCTTTCATATTGTTAAGGAGAAGATACAATCAGATGGTCCCAGCAGGCAATTTAATGGGGTCAAGTACTTGTGCAATCAGTACTCCTCAGATATAACTTCCTCAGATGGTATCCAATGGGTTTATTCATGGATCCAAGGAACGCCCAACGACCCTAGTATCCATGATTCATGGACCTTCTTTCCAAAGACAGGTGCTCATTGAACAATGGTTTGGCCAACTACACTTAAGGACTCCATTGGTCAAGATGATGGCATGTCGGGCTCACTATACCCATTTTGGGATGAGTTACTTACTATTATGGGACACTCATATAGACTTAAGTCATGTTCATATGTTCATGAATACTTGGTTCATTTCCGAAGAGTGTGTCTATAGGCTACCCCAGGTTGGAAGGATCGTCATAGGCATACATATATTTGATGCTAAAGAGGTAATGCTGACCTGATCCATACAATAAGGCACTCTAGAGTTTATCGTCATACATGGGGGATAGAAGGTGACTTGATGTTGGGATCAGACCCATAATATGGGTTTCTTATGTATCCTTGAGAGAATAATTTGAACCCTTGTAGTTCTGAATTGTGTGGGACTTACGTGTTAAAGCTGCCCATTTTATAAAACATGAATGGGTGAACCGTTTTGGAAGTTCACCCTTTTGAGCTTGGGACTTTAGGTAGGCATCCTACATATACTAGTTTTATCAGGAATCAGAGCTCTCGTAGTTCAAATTTTATAGGTCTTACGCATTGAAGCTTCCCATTTGAGTGGAACATAATTGTGTGAACCCTTTTGGAAGGGCACCATTTTGATATTAGGCCTTCAAGACAGTGTCCTACATATCCTGGTTTGATCAGGAATCTGAGTTATCATAGTTTAAATTGTGTGTATTTTGTAATCATCATAAACCTCTAATCCCATGTGAGTCATACATGATGTGAGAAACAAGAGAACACAAGAGATCCAACCAAACACATGATTCATATCTTATTAGAGGGAGAGGGAGATCCTACGGAGGAAGAGGTCAGGGAGACGGTGGGAGAGTGCGTAGACCAATAAAGCTTTAAATGTGAGATGAAATTAAATTTCATGGGGCACGACCTTAGAATACTGGGGACTTACCTTAGTGGGAGTGCCCCAAAATGTGTTATGTGAAGGGGAGGAGTATCTTCCTCATTAAATGAGAAGAGAACATAACTCCTTAGAATGATCACTATTCCTCATTGAATGGGAATGAAAGTTACCACCCTTAATCCCAAGAAAGGGGAGGTTCACGTTGGCATCCCACGGTTGGACTCTGGGTTACCATGGAAATGTAGACCCCCAAAAATTCCCAAAGCTTGAACCATAGTGGGGAGAGCCTTCACGACTCCGCTAACCATGGGTATGTAGACTCAAAGGGTCATGATGATGCACCCAATGGTCTGATCATACGGATCCAGTGGATTTGGAGGAGGCTTTGGCCTGATTTTGGGGGACTGGTTCAGGGAGGGAATATGGAGGGCTGGATGGTAATAGAGGGGTGATATTGGAACCAGAGGAAATAATAACTGAAAACACCACATTCTGCGCACTGGTTTCTTATGCGGGATCGGGGAATATTCTAATAATGTAGTGGTATGCGGGTAGGGGGTCATCTATGTACCGATGCAGTATGCAGACATGGGTATAGACCACCTCACACCACAGTGGTACGTGGTCCATCACGCTGCTTTGGGTTCCATCTGTCTACTAGTGTAGTACGCAGTGCCGTGTTAAATCCACGTAGCGATACACTATGCGGAACACAACATTGAAGAAGAGTTCAGAGGATTATCATTCACAGGGAGTTCATCTGTGAGAATTAAGTGTTTCTTGGTTCATAAATTAGGTCTAAGGTTCTATTATTATTATTATTCAATTCCCCTATTTCATGATTCACGGTTGTCTGTACCTACAGAGAGTGTGGTTCGTAATTTGGGCATCGCCGATGATTCAAGACTGAATCCGGAATTTTCTCCAAGTTCTTTCTTCCAACCTCTGGGCCCCCTTAAATATTTCATCACCAGTTCTCCTCAATTCCTTATGTGCAGATTTTATAGAGAATTGAGGCAATTGTATCTATTGGGAATGAGGCGCCATTTGTAGAGGCCCATGAAGAGACATCCTGACCCATGGAAGACTTGGTCAACTGAGGTTTGAGGAGGATATGTGGTTCGCGGTCATTTTTCTCAGAACCCCACCAGTTTTCTTTTTTCCATGAACTACTAAGTTCATGAGATAGTATGAAGATCGCCTTTGTGCATATGAGTCCTTCAACAACGTGGTTTGTGGTCCACTATGTTCGTTGTCCATCACTCTACTAGCCAGTGCCTCGTGGATCATTCCACAAACCAGTGATTAGTGATCCAGGCAGTCTGCCAACCTTTCCCAGTGATGGTATGCGGGCCATTTGGAATCCTTTGAAAACTTGTATTCCTTCATGTATCTTTGGAAAATGGTAACTCAAATTGAGTCCATTAACCTTTATAGACTTGTAGGAGTACTCGCTTCCATCTGTGAAGTGATTGTTGGAGAATTTTCTTCCCTTGTCAGAATTTTCAGGACCATACAAATGCCTCCCATCGGAATGTGGTCCGTTCAGAATGAAAAGGTAACTATTCCGATGAAAAAGAGGTCCTGAATTGAAATGGTTTGCGGTAGAACCGATATGCCTGGTAGAAGGGGACCACACCTATATATAGGGTCCCATGTCATTTTTCATTTACCGTTTCTCATGTAGAAAAGTTCTCGCAACTCCTCCGAATTCTTCTACATTTCCTTACTATTCTTCTTGCAAAAATTCTATTCGAAAACTACTTCGTACGTGCCACGAACTAATATTTTCTCCACTTCTCTATCCATGTACCAAATTTTGGATTTCATGAACAACATGTGGAGCTATAAAATTAAAATCTGGATTCCGCATAAGATAATGCTATGCTAATTATGTGTCCGCATAGCATGCGTTATATGGTGAACCAAACATTAAGAATTAATAATCCAAACTTATAATTTTAATCTAAAACCTTTGAAAATGAACTTAACGAGGCCTAGGTTCATGATATCCACCTTCCAAAAAAATTTCTGTTCACCGTAAAACAATACATGGTTTAACGCCTCACAGTTGGTTTGCATACCATGGCTATACACGGGGAAATGTTTTTGCGTACTATAGCCGTATACGACGGTTTCTTCCACTCATCATGCAGTACATGGAATGTGCCTACTACATTCCATTTCCAAGAATAGTAAACGATTCTCTATATGGACATATTTTAAGTCCTTTATCCATCCTTTTATTGCCTTTTATCCATTTAAATTATTGGACTAAATTTTTATCAGATTAGGGATCTTCCTGTGCAGGCTACAATAGCACCATCACAGACTACTGTTGATGTCGCTGCTTCTTTTGTGTCTACTATTACTACCCCTCTTTCTACTGCTGGTGAATGATTGAGGAACATGGAAGCTTCAGTCAATGAAAAAACTCTGGTAATTCCATTTCACCAATCTCTAGTGAATCTACTTAGGGTTAGACAATGAGGGTACCCGAATTTAGACGAGCTTCCATCTTATGGGTTTGGTCTATTATCTGATACAGTGATCCCAACACCAATTCTAAACGATCTGCCTACTGCCTAGATAATTAATACCTCTATTCCTAATACATTGATATCTTCCAAGGGGAAGTAACATCAGAAAGATACTACCTCCAGGTCTTTTCGGAACTATGCACCTCGAACTTTAGAGGGAGTGCAGCAGAAGCCTGACCAAATGACCCACTCTTACCAAAGCATCACGTGTAAAGCTACAGAAAATGAGCAGCATGGTTAGTCATCCTGGCGGGCTATTCTCTCTAGAGGCTTGTTTGGCTTGGACTGGGGACGTCCCTTTTGGGTTTTTGAGAGTTTCAAGGAATTTCGAACCAAGCTATTGACTATGGGACTGTACGAGGCCGCTGGGGTTTCTCAGACATACACCAATCATCCCACCACCATTATTTCATAGCTCCTAAGGAGGTAGATTCCATACACTAATACCTTCCATTTGACCCATGGGGAGGTCGACATCAGTCTTTGGGACATCTTGCTAATTTCAGGATTCCATATCATTGGAGACATGTATGATGAATTCCTTCCTCACCACTCTATTTGGGATGACAAAGAAACCCCCCGCCCCAACCAAGAAACTCATCGTTCAAGAGAACACACTTTTGAAGGAGATCGATCCCCATATGAAGTAGGATGTTTCTTTTGATGACTGTTTTGGCACATTTGTTAAGCATACCGGTCTAGAGCCCGATCCATGGAGACCCAAGGAATGTCCTACCAAAACAACCCAGAGGCGAGCGAGTACTTACTGACGCACCCTGGAAGAGGCGAATTTTCATAAATGAGGACGGGGGATCATCTCTGATGTCGATCAATTATTTTGACTAGTTGATTTCTTGGCTATGTTTCTGAGAGGGTGTCTATTACTAGTGCATGTATCTAATGGTGTAAGAGCCTCAACTTGTATCATGGACACTTAGTTTTCCACCGACAGATGTATTAATTTAGCTATCCTAGTGTTGGCCAAGATTTACTTGTTATTGGGTCAAATTAGCAAGGGGGGCCACCTTATCGGATGATTGGGACCTTCTAAATTCTTTAGTGCTGGATGTGATCCCACATAGGAGGATATTACATCATCAATTCCTTATTAATTATATATTTTATCCTTTGACCGTATCTTCAGACCACCAGCGAGGTCATGCGAGCGACTTGGGATTTAGAGGACAAGCAAGAGGAGAAAACCTAAAAGGACGAGCATGACTTAATGGATTATCTCAAAATTTAAAAACATTTATCTTATCACACTTATGGTTACCGTACTGGTACTATTACAAATAGTGAATTTGAAGACTTTGTCAACTGAGGTTACTTCTATTCTTTGAGAGAAGGTGTCCTAGTCACTCGTATTGGAGGGGAGCTTATTTGTGAGGGATATGGACCCTACCAATTTAGTCTTAAATTTAACTATGAATCAAATTTGTGCCCTCTTGCTCTCAATAGTTCTTGTCCGGAGAAGCATCTGATGATATTTCATCAACTATGGATAATGTTCACCCGGGAGGACACACAGAACCAGGACAGACTTTCAGATCCTATGGATTCTGTTCCCTTAACAAAAAATATGCTAAGGCCTGGGTTAAATCATATCCTGATGGCCAATTAGCTGACCAAGTGCCTACTGTGACAACTTCCAAGGAATCTAGTCAAAATGGAAAAGAGAAAAAATTGGAGTTTTTGAACATTATTGACTGAGAAAAGTCCTCTGAAGGCCTCTTGGCTCTCCCTCGAGGAAAGTTGTGAAATATGGGGTTGTATCCTCATGGGTGGCTGAACAAGCTACTGAAGTCGCTGCTATGAGTTCACCATCCATTCACTTGATACCAATTTTCTAGTGTCCTAGAGTCAATGTGAACATTTGAAAGGTCCTCCATATACTTGTGACCGATCCCCTCGCGATTTATGGAAGCTCCTATGAACTGGGAAGGTTGATCTTACTGGCATTGGCTATCCGTCAGCACTTGACGAAGTTTCTTTTGACCATGATCCAGATAGGGTGAGTTGCTACCTTAAGGACCTCGATACCCTTATCCACTCAATAAGTGTTGGGACCACTTTGTGTATGAAGATTGTATTTGTTGCCAGTAGTTGTCAATACTGGTCAAAATGAAGATGGAGATAAAGAATAACTAAAAAGTTAATGGAGATTGGTTGAATTGAGGTTTCTTGGAGAATTGTTATGGAATCATAGCATTGGATTTAATACATGAGAAATTCTCTAAGAAGATCAATTCAGATGATTGTTGAACTGATCCTAAGTTCAAAGAACATGTGTCCAAGGGGACACGTTGTTTACAACAATGATGAATGGTGAAGTATCATCCATATGAGGATGATTGAAGAAGAATGAGTATTTTAATAAGACCATGAAATGCTACATGATTGCATGAGAACCATGAAAGAGCTTACTTGAATAAAATAATCATATGAATTTCATGAATTAGAGAATAATGGTTGAAGAAGAAGAGAGAGTGTGAAAGGTCTTGGTAGTGTGGAAGGGATTGGCATTCTACGATGGTCATGAATTACACATTTCCTTAAAATTAGATGATCATTACAATGTTCTTTAAGTTCCAAATACATGTATCAAAGTTGATACATCATTTACATCATTGAAAGTGTTTGAAGAATCCTCAAGCCTCCACTTTTGGATGAAGAGAGATGATTGGTGTTCATTGGAATTAACACTCCAAAAGGAATTGGGGATTTGAAGTGGGGATGAAGAAGTACTTTGGAATTCATATTCCAAAGAGTATAAGAAGAAATAAGGATGATTGTTGAAGATGAAGAGAAGATAGGAAGTAGTTCATAGGCTTGGAACAATGAGAATGGCCAAAACTATGATGATGATTTTCTGATTTGTATTTCACAAATATCATAACATTGGAGAACTTGTGATGTTAGACTTATGAAGGATGAGAGGAGTAAAGAAGTGTTTTTGGAAAAGAAAAGAAAGTGGCGTGTGAGTCAAAATTGGCCGGCAAGTGTAGTGCACAAGTAAATGTGGCGCGCAAGTATATGTGGCTGACAAGTGTATGTTGCATGCAATTCATATTTCAATATCATCTCATCAAAATATGACAAAGGAAATAATGTGGTGCGCAAGTTAGATATTGGAACACAAGTCAAAAAGTGGAACACAATTATAAGGGTTTCACAAGTGTGGTGCACAATTATAAGAGGCACAAAAGTTTATGTTGTGCGCAAGTCATATTTCTTCATCGTCAAATCAAAATATGACAAAGGAAAGAAACTGTCCCACTAGTGATGGAATGTCATGAAAGTGATGGAGCAACATGCATGTAGGAACGTCGCGCAAGTGTACGTGGTATGCAAGTCACCAAAATTCCTATAAATAGACGGCTACCCAATTCATTTTTAAGGATCAACACTTAATATAAAATTTTAGATCTAATTTCAAAATTAGTAGAAAGTAGTGTGCAAGATGAAGTGGTGCGCAAGTTGAGGGTTATTTATAAGGCGCACAAGTAGGGAGGTGCGCAAGCAGAAGTAGAATTCAAGCAGAAGTGGTGTGCATGTTCTAATAGGAATGCAAGTAGGGAGTTGTGAGCAACAAGAGTGTAATGTCTAACCCGAAAGTGGCGCACAAGTTGTGAGTTGTGTACAATTGTGGCACGCAATTAGTTAGTGGAACGCTAGCCGGGAGGCGTGCAAGTAGGGTGGCACGCAAGTAGGGATTGGCGCGCATGCTGTGAGTTGTTAAAGAATTTATTACTAGCTTCTAATCAACTGTGATGATGCTAAGTTGAGATGAAATTCTTTTTTTAACAATCACAAAGATAACTATGTAATTTTTTCAAGAAAAAGAAGAATAAGAGTTTAGTGCAGTTGGTTTTTCGCTGAAAGAGAAAGTGTGAAGAAGAGTAGGTTTCAGTGTAGCTGGTTTTTCATTGAAGAAATATAAGAAGAAGAAGAGTGTGCAACTTACAGGTTTGCTACATAGAAAGAAGAGAAGATTAAGAAGAACTGAGTATGCCCAACTTAAGCCTACAATTATTTATGGAAGTTTAATTTAGATGATGCTACGTGAGCTAATCCTCATTGTTTTAATAATCAAATTAGTGTATGTGATACTATCCAAGAAGAGAGAATATGTTTTAGTGCAATTTTTTGTTTCACTAAGAAGAAGAAAGAATAAGTCTAGTGAATTTGGTGTTGCACTAGAAATGAAGAGAAGGAAAGAAGGAAGAATCACTTTCCTACTGCTTTGCAAGTAATCAAGTGAAGATCACTAAACAAGATCAAGAGCAGAACCCACATTTTGAAGAAGGAAGAAGACTATCTCCATAGAAAATATAAAGAACCAACTAGAGGCTGCAAGTTGGACTAGTCCATCACCAGTTCAGGGAAGAGGGTTGTTTCTCACCCCCTCCAAAGTTTATAGACTCAAACTGGCTATAGGATTGTTTTTCTAGACACTTCATTGTAACATCATATTACATTATAGTGGAGAATCCATGCACTGGTCATTCCCATGCATGACAAAGATGTAGATACTCTTATTGAGTGGTGAGCCTTGTAAAAATATCATGTGCCTATATTTACTACTTTCTACTATTTCACATGACAGGTAAAAGAGAATAAGAGAATCAAGATCCTAACAGGTCAAGAGTTACAAGGATAAAAAGTAAGAATTGGTCTAAAAATTCTTCAACACTGATTCACCCCCTATCAGTGTTAGGAATATCCCAAATTGGTCCTCTCAATTGGTATTAGAGGGAGGTTCACCTATGTTGGATTCTCTATTTTGAAGATATTTACTTTTTAAGACTTGAGATTCTTTACAAAGTCAATAATGAAGTTCATTTTTACTGAAGAGTCAGTTATCTCTTTGCAGAATTTATATCTACTAAAACCATGATGAACAGGAAAAAGAAGGAGAAGATAAAGCTGAAGAAGTCCCTCTTTTCTACAGAAGAGGAAGTATCTGCATCTCTAAGCCTTGCTAAAAATGATTACATATCATACATTGAAAGTAATGATATGGTGGCTCATTTTTTCACCAAGAATATGGATAACCTTCTTACCTTAACTGATCAAGAGGTTTTTGTTAGTACATTTGGAAATTATTCTCACAATGAAAATGATAGCACAAGTGGTGATGATCAATCTAATACATCTCAAGAAATATCAGTTGATAGATTAATAATTATTCTACATGGTATCCCTGATGAAAGTACATCCCTGGTTTGTGGAGTATTTTAATTCATGCAAAAAAATATCACTCAGCTGGAAGAAGAAACTGGTGTTTTAGAGAAAGGCTTACAAGAAACAATTATTGAATGTTTAAAGCTCTCCAGACAGGTTGGAGCCTTTTAAGCTAAAAAAAGAGTATTTAAAGTATTTTATTCAAAGTGGCTCAAATATGATGAATAAATAGAGGGAGTCAACAAAACTCTAGAAGATAAGGTCCATGCACTTGAAGATGAGATAAAAAAGAGCACTGAAGTTAAAAAGTTATATCTGGAAGAGAATTTCAAGAAGATCAAGGAACTTGACTCTTTGTTACGAAACAAAGTAAAATTCATGAATATGAAGTTGAAATATTAAAAAATTCCTATGAAGTGAAGATGACTATGATTGAATACAAGGAATTCACCCTCAATATGTGATGTCTAGAATTGGAAGCTATGTTGACCAATCTTGAGAAGACACATATTGAGTCTCCACAAAAGAGGGAAACAATTTCTTCTAGTACTCAATGCTCAATGGAGGATTATACTATCAATATACCTCAAAAATGTGATAAGAAGATCATGTATTTACTGATTGATCTAGCATTTGAGAATGTGAAGGTACCATCCATACCAACTTGTACGAATGTTTCTAAAATTACTTCTATAAAAAGTGAAGGTTGGAAGAAAAATTCTAAACAAGTATGGATGAAGAAAAGTGATAATAAACCTACCACTAAGGTGAGAGTGGATAGTGGAAATAGTGTGTAAGATAGGTCCCCATAAAAAGCACAACATACCAAGAAGAAGATTCAACAACCTTATAAAGAAGATGGAAAGAAGTCAAGGTGTGTTGGTTAATGCTGGTGTTGTAATAGTTTTGGGCACTGTGCACTAGATTTTTGGTACAACCCCTTAAATGTAAAAGCACATAGAAAGCCCATCTCAAGGGGGAGAAAGCCCAAGAAAAAAAAGCAACATCCACAGATCCAGAAGCATATTTATACTGCAAATAGATATAGAATGTTAGAAAAAATATGTGATGTATGTAATAGGAGTGGTCACATTAATGGTGCATACTCACCTAAACAGGTACCAAAAGCTGATAAGAAAATAAGATCACAACATCTGTCTAAGATTGAAGAATCATCATTGGGAAGAAATCAGAACAATGTTGTAAAAACAAATTATCCCAAGAAGATCCCAAGAAGAAAAGCTGAGAAGCCATTGGATTCAATGTCCAAGGAGGTGAAGGTGGTGCATCCAAAAGAACCACTATGAATGATGCCAATCAGAAGAAGCCATGTAGAAATTACAAACATGCTTCCACAATTCCTAAAGACATATTGGTTATCTGGACTAAATATTTGGAAAGAATGAGAAAAGAGGAAGATGCACAGGAGAAGGCTAGTACAAAAATTAATAGGAAGATTCAACATGATGAAGAAAAGTAAAATAAGAGGTTGTAAACAAAAAGAAAATCTCATGTTCTAGAAGTTTTGTGTGTGAGGGGCAACAAGGCTAATCACACTGTTAAAAATTCCATTGAATTTATTCCAGCACAAGAATAATTTATCAAAAGGATGAAAATTTCACTAGAAGATTCTAATTCTTGGAAAGCTCTTGAAGAAATAATATCCACACACAACCAAATGGAATAAGTATTGAGATCCACACAACCACATTTATAATTGAAGATTATATGTGAAAGTGTGAGGAGTGGAGAAAATGGAGCATCTTGGTTGAGAAAATCATCCCAGTCTTCCTGCTCACATTAAAGAAGAAAAAAGGATCCATCTTATTCTCTTAAATCTTTGTGTATTGTATTTTTTATGATAATACAAGTAATTGAAGGTGAAACAAGCTCTTTGGGGGAGAACCTGAGAAGTAGTGGCTGCTATCAACACTTGATAGCAAAGCTGAAGAAGTTGTCCTCTATGGAAGATTCGTCAATTGTTATTCAAATATTAATATGATAAGGGATCGCCATTGATGAAGATGATGAGGAGTGTTCTCTTAATAGGGAGACATATGAAGAAACTGTTATAGTTATTACTTCAATCATTATCAACTTCGGAAGGTATCAAATTCAATTACTCTAGAAATTCCTTGAATAGAATTTCATTGGAAAAGGTATGTCGTTTCTTAATCTCTCATCCTTGGTTACTCAAAATAAATATATTTTTACAAAGGGGGTGTAACAAGGTCAATCAGTGACATAATAAGAATGAGAGTTCCCCAAGGCCACTTATCCTACCAATTGCACTTGAATGTTTTTGATCATTTTGTAAAAGTGAGTGTAGGAATTTTAGGATTAATTATTTCCTATCACATTCAATATCTTCATCTTGGAATGAAAGTGGAAAACCCTCTAAGACAAGTGTAGGAGATCTAATATCATGAGGTATCATGATCAGTGGATAATGGACAACTTTACTGTCTAAATCAAATTCTCTTGTTTTATACATCTAGATTTTCTCAAGTAGACTTAAAGTGAAATGATTGATGGCACACTACTTAAGTAAGGACTGATACCATCTCTACCATGAAATTTGTATTTATTGTCAATAAGATAGAGAGAAAGTGAAATGAATGTTTTAAATGTAAAGGGGATATAGAAGATTCACATTTTGACATGGACTCATTCATTTAAGGAGACTTTAAGGTATTGACAAAAAAATACAAAGGGGGAGATTGTTGGGACCACTTTGTGTATGAAGATTGTATTTTTTGTCTATAGTTTCCAATACTAGTCAAAATGGAGGAGGTGAAGAATGAGTAAAAGTGAATGGAGATTGGATGAAGTGAGGTTTCTTGGATAATTGTTATGGAATCATAGCATTGGATGTCATACTTGAGAAATTCTATAAGAAGATCAATTTAGATGATTGTTGAATTGATCCTAAGTTCAATGAACTTGTGTCCAAGGAAACACATTGTGTACAAAAATGAATAATAGTAAGTATCATCCATATGAGGATGATTGAAGAATAATTAGTATTTGAATAATACCAAGAAATGATTCACGATTTCATGAGAACGATAAAAGAGTTTAATTGATGAAAAGAATCATATGACTTTCATGAAGTATAGAATAATGGTTGAAGATGAAGATAGTGTGTGGAATTCGTTGGCAATGTGGAAGGGCTTGGCATTCTATGATGGTCATGAATTACACATTTCCTTGAAATCAGATGATCATTACAATGTTCAGTAAGTTTCAAACACATGTATCAAAGGTGATACATTGTTTACAACATTGAAAGTTTTTGAATAATCCTCAAGCCTCCACTTTTGGATGAAGAGACATGATTGGAGTTCATTGAAATTAACACTCCAAAAGGAATTGAGTATTTGAATTGAGGATGAAGAATTACTTTGGAATTCATATTACAAAGAGTATAAGTAGGAAGAGGGATTATTTTTGAAGATGACGAGAAGATAGGAAGTAGTTCATAGGCTTGGCAATATGAGAATGGCCAAAACTATGACGATGATTTGCTGATTTGTATTTCAAAAATATAATAAGTTTGTAGAACTTGTGATGCATGCCTTATAAAGGATAGGGGGAGTAAAGAAGTATTTTTGGAAAAGAAAAGAAAGTGGCGCACAAGTCAAAAGTGGCGTGCAAGTGTGGCACACAAGTATATGTGGCGCCCAAGTATATGTGGTGTGTAAGTTTATATTGTGTGAAAGTAATATTTAAAGACCATCTCATAAAAATATGACAAATGAAATAAAGTGGCACGCAAGTAAAAGATTGGCACACAAGTAAAAAAGTGGCGCGCAAGTATAAGGGGTACACAAGTGTGGTGCACAAGTATAAAAGGCGCACTAGTGTATGTTGCACGTAAGTCATATTTCAACATCATCATATCAAAATATTACAAATGAAATAAACTATCTCACTAGTGATGGAATGGCGCGCAAGTGATGGAGTGGCACACAAGTGATGGAGCGGCGTGTAAGTAGTAACAATGTGCATGTGTAAGTGGCACGCAAGTGATGGAGCAGCGTGCAAGTAGGAAAAACGCGCAAGTGTACGTGGCACGCAAGTCACTAAAATTCCAATAAATAGACGGCTAACCTCCTCATTTTTTAAGGATCAACATTTAAGAGAAACTTTGACCTACGGTCACGCAAGTAGTAGATAGTGGCGCGCAAGCTGAAGTGGCGTGCAAGTTGAGGGTTATTTATAAGGTGCGCAAGTAGGGAGTCACACAAGAAGAGTGGAATGCAAGAAAAAGTGGCGCACAAGCAGAAGTGGTGCACAAGTTCTAAGAGGCATGCAATCAGGGAGTTATCTGAAACAAGTGTGTTATGTCTAACCCTGAAGTGGCGTGAAAGTTGGGAGTTATGAAAAATTGTGGTGCGAAAGTAATTGGTGGCACACAAGTATGGAGGAGCACAAGCTAGGTGGTGCACAAGTAGGGATTGGTTCACATGCTATAAGTTGTGCAAGAAGTTCTTATTAGCTTCTGATCAACTGTGATGATGCTAAGTTTAGCTGAACTTCATTGCTTTAACAATCACAAAGAGAACTATGCGATTCTAGCAAGGAAAAAGAAGAGTTTAGTGTAGTTGGTTATACACTGAAATAGAAAGTATGAAGAAGATTAGGTTTCAATGAATCTAGTTTTTCATTGAAGAAACAGAAGAAGACAAAGAGTGTGCAACTTATAGGTTCTCTGTATAGAAATAAGAGAAGAAGAAGAATAACAGAGTATGCCCAACTTAAGCCTACAATTATTTTGGGAAGTTTAATTCATATGATTCTATGTGAGATAATCCTCATTGTTTGAATAATCACATTGGTGTATGTGATTGTAGCCCATAAGAGAGAAAAAGTTTTAGTGTAGTTGGTTTTTTCACTAAGAAGAAGAAATAAGAAGTCTAGTGTAGTTGGTGTTGCACTAGAAAAGAAGAGAAGGAAATAAGGAAGAATTTCTTTCATACTAGTTTGCAAGTAATCAAGTGAAGAGCACAAAAAAAGATCAAGAGAAGAACGTACCTTTTGAATAAAGAAGTAGACTGTCTCCCTAGGCAGTATAAAGAACTAGCTAGAGGCTGAAAGTTGGACTAGGCCATCACCAGTTCAGGAAAGATGATTGTTTCTCACCCCCTCCAAAGTGTGGGGACTCACACTGGCTAGAGGATTATTTTCCTAGACACTCCATTGTAACGTCATATTAAATTATATTGGAGAATCCATGCACTGGTCATTCCCATGCATGGCAAGGATGTATCTACTCTTACTGAGTGGTGAACCTTGTAAAAATATCATGTGCATATTTTTACTACTTTCTATTATATCATGCGACAGGTAAACGAGAATAAGAGAATTGAGATCCTAACAGGTCAAGAGGTATAGGGATAAAAAGTAAGAATTGGTTTAAAAAGTCCTCAACACTGATTCACCCCCCTCTTAGTGATAGGTATATCCCAAATTGGTCCTCTCACTAAGTGGTCACTAACAGTACTCTCATTGGGTACTTTCCATACTGTGACCTAAAACCATTGATGAGGATGATGACGTTGTTGGATAACCTATTGCAGCTGCCATAGAAAAAGCTTCTTACTTGAACCCATTATCTTTTAAATGTTCCTATTCTCATGGTCCTGAGTTTGCATGGACACATGGGAAACATTTTCAGTTGTCAATACCAACTCCACTCCCTTGAACCAATCCTCCTGCGCTGGCCATCCCAATTACAACTGCATTTCTAGACACCTGTAGAGTTTGGTATTTTTTTAAAAGATGATTCCTTGGAAAAAAATAACCCAAGAAAAAATATTATTAAAATAAAGATTAGGAAAGTTTAAAAAATAGGATCATATTACAATATTTTTCATGAAAGGGAATAAAAGCAGTGGGAAGGTCTTAGAACCAAGTAATGTCCTGATTAACTCCCATGTTGGCCATGCCATCTGCAACTGTGTTTTCTTCTCGATAAACATGTATGATAATATCTTTAAGATCGATAAGAAAATGGTAGCATTCCATCCAGTGGGTATTAATTGTTCAAGCAAGGTGAATTCTTCCATTCCAAATCTCTTGAACGATAGTCATCGAGTCACTTTCAATCCATAGGTTATTCCAACAAAAGAGTTTGGCAAAGGCAATAACATGTATCAAACCCATCATCTTAGCTTCAAGGGAGGTGGAAATTCCAAAATTTTCCCATGAAGCATCCAAGTATCTGACCAAGGTGATTCCTGAAAACAGCACCACACCCTGTAGGTACCGGATTTCCCTTGTAGGTACCATCAATATTGATCTTGATCCATCTAGGTAGGGGGGGGGGACTCTCCAGAACACATCTATTGTATGATGTGGCTGACAAAAATTGACTTTAATCCTTAGATGCCTCAGGATCACAAAGTCATTCATGGTGTTGTAGAAATGTCCCTTTTGAATTGAGGAAACTTCATGTATGGAAATGAGGATACTCATTCGACCTGCATTTTGATTAAATGAGTAATTATTATGACTAATAGCATTCTGATCATACCAGATCACCTGGTGTAGATCAACAACCACAACATGGAAGAGGTTCCAAACATGCTGAGACTCATCCATTTTTTTACATTTTTATATTGAGCTTTGACAGAATTAAGAATCAACAATCTCCAGTCAAAAATGTCAAGAATATAGTTCCAGAGAGAAGAAGCAGTAGCACAAGAGAGAAAGAGGTGGTTATAATATTCTCTATGTTGATTACATATTTTTTATTTAGAGCAGAGCTGGATGCCAAAGTATTGGAGGAAAATTTCAGTGGGCACATTGTTGTGAGCAAGACACCATATGATGTTGAATCTTGATGGTTTTATCCAAGGTTTGTTGAAATGTTTTAACCAACTGTAGTTGCTTCCAATGTTTCAAAAATAATTCTTATGTAAAATGTCTCTGATAGAGATATTGGTATTATCAAGGGTTTGAACAAGAGGAATCATGGAGATTAAAGGCATTCCGGTCCAGTTATCCAACCAAAATTTCATGGAGGAGTATCTGGAGACCATTCATATGAATTTATTCATAATATTGGTGAAGGATTATTTGATGGAAGACAGGGTTTATGAGTTAATGAAGTTCGAATTTCTAGTTTTAAGTTTGTCAAGAAACCCATTTTTGAGAAAGGAAATAGCTTCAGAAGTATTGTGAAAAAGGTTACAAGTGAGTCTTGCTTAAAGGTCATCATTAAATTATTTAATATTTTTTATACCAATACCGCCATTTTTAATGGGCTTTCAACGAGTTGAACAAGGAAGAGTCACAAGTTTTATTTCTAGAATGCTACCAGTCCAAATGAAGTTCATTATGGTGGTGTTCATTTTTTTAATGAGGCAAGCTGGCCATTTATAAAACATCATGGAATAAACCATCTTAGATATAATATTGGATTTAACAAGGCAAGTCCTACCCACCATAGAGAGATATTTACCTTTCCAAGAAGATAGTTGAGTTAGAACATGGTCTATGATAGTCAAAAGGTGACATGATTTGGGTTTACCCCAAAAAATAAGAACACCATGACAGGTGAAAGGGAGCATACCTTCTTTCAAACCTAGGTCATAGATAATGTTAAATTTTCTGTCAGGAGGGAAATTCCTCCCAAAGTAGATTCAAGATTTGGTCCAACTAATGGTTTGACCAGAAACCACTTCATAGCATGAGAGTGCATTTTTGAGGTTAAGAATGTTTCTTTTATACCCCTGAAGGAAACAAATGATGATGTCTTTAGCATAAAAGAGTTGAGTATGATCATTCACATTCCTCAAGATGTGAATGGGATTTAGTTTGTTCTGGTCCACCTGATGGTTGATCAGACAACTGAGGTAGTCTTCTGCTATCGAGAAGAGAATGGTAGATATGGGGTCACCTTACCTGAAACCTTTGGTGCATTTAAAATATCCCTTAGGCAAGCCATTGATTAGGATGGAGATAGATGCCCAGTTGAAGAGGGTTCTGATTGTAGCGATAAAAGAGGTGTTAGAACCATAACCTTGAAGGTTGTTAAAGATAAAACTCCAGTCCAGGGTGTCAAAAGCTTTTTTGATGTCAAGTGTAATAGCAATGTTTCTTCCCCTATTAGTTTTATTCAAATTATTGACACACTCATAGGTAAGGAAAATATAGTCTTGAATGGATCATCCCTTTATAAACCCAAATTGGTTCCACAATATAATTTTTTTTGTGAGAGTGGAAAGTCTATTGGCAATGATTTTTTTGATGATTTTAAAAAGTGTTTTGATAAAAGAAATGGGTTTAAAGAGATGAATCTTAGAGGCGTTTTCCACTTTTGGGGTTAAGGTGAGAAACTAGGAATTTAGAGCATGAGGGATAAACCCATTGGTGAAGAAGGTTTTTACAATTTTACAAATGTCAATTTGAATAACATCCCAATAAAGTTGGAAGAAATCATTGTTGAAGCCATAAAGACCTACAACACTATCAAGATTCAGAATAAAGATAGTGTCCTTGATTTCAAGATCCAGTGAGGTGTTGAGAAGGAAGGAGTTTTCCTCATAATTAATCACTAGGGGAATGACCTCAGGTAGGAGGTCTTTTTTTATATCAGGACCATTGAAAATGGTTTCATATTATGAGACAATACAATGAGCGATGTCATCCTCATTGTCAAGGATATTTTCCCCATCCATTAAAAGGGTTAACGGCCTGTAGGCCTTCCTGATTCTTTGAAGATAATTGTAAAATTTAGTATTTCTATCACTGTCTGTTAACCATTTAGATTTAAACATTTATTTTCTCATATTTTATTTGAAAGTGAGCATGGAGTTAAGTTTGACTGCAATGTTTAGTTCTTGAGTAGGATCAGTATTGAGGTCATAGGTTGTGTTTGTGTTTTGAAGATCATTGAGATATTTCTCAAGAATAATGATTTCATTATTAATTTGTTTGGATTTAGAGTTGCACCAAATTTTTAGAGTCTATTTTAGATGTTTTAATTTGATATTACAGTCAAGGAAATCACTATTACAAGACATTAAGGCCCAAAACTTTTGTATGATATGAGAGCACTCTTCATCAAAGAACCATTCATTTTTAAAACTAAAATGCATATAGGGTTTCAAGTCTTTGGTGGAGACACTGAACAGGATGGGGTGATGATCAGAGTTCAGCCTATGAAGAGTAATAATTGAGATAGTGTCCCATTTATATAAAGTAGGGACATTCGTGAAGGCTCTATCCAGCTTGGAGGCAACTACTTTGTTGTAGTGTCTTCTATACCAAGTGTATTTTGCACTAGTGAGATTGATTACTATGAGATTGTTGTCATATATGAAGGGTTTAAATTCTATTGTGGAAATAGAAGCGTTAGAGGGTCCAATTTTCTCACGTGAGTCGAGAATGACATTAAAATCACCCATAATAAACCAGGGTGCATTAATATTAGTTCCAAGATAAGAGAGGTCATTCCAC
This sequence comes from Viscum album, assembly GCA_963277665.1. Taxonomy (NCBI): domain Eukaryota; kingdom Viridiplantae; phylum Streptophyta; class Magnoliopsida; order Santalales; family Viscaceae; genus Viscum; species Viscum album. The sequence goes on from OY728144.1 coordinate 293,933,963, forward strand.
AATATTCTTCTTTCTTATCATATATTCTTAGCATAAACAAAAGATTAGAAAATATGTGTGTCATCTATATTAAAATTGAAAGTAAAAATATGATCAAATATATTGTAAACACTAATATTCTGTAAAGAAAAGTGTGAGAAAATCCATAAAGATTCAACATTGAGGTTATTAGTGATTACACTAGTAAAAAAATAAATTTTTTGACATAAATAATAGTATTTAGAGGCATAGTTAATTTTTTGATTTGCTATAGAAAATGATAAAGGATAATGAGTGTAAATCATTATCTTTAAAACAATGAAGGTGTCAGAGTTAGCAATCCCCTGACAATTCCAAAAAACAATCATAATTAAAATCTAGTTTTGGAGTTAGAACACCCTTTTTTCTTTTTTACAGAGCCTTTATTTCTGGAAGACCATCTAACTTCTTGATTATCATAGGTATATTCCTTTTTATTACAAGATTTTGTGGTGTTCTTCATTGCAGGTTTAGAAATTAGATTACTAATAGTAGAGTCTGTAGATTTCTCCGAACACAACATCAAAACATTGGAAATATGATTTGAAATAGAGTTACCAGATTTTGTAGCACAATCCTTACTATCAACAGGTAGAGTGATAGTTGTACCTACCACCTACGAAGAATCTATGTGATGTTTCTTGATTTTTTCAAGATATGTACAACACTACATTTTCTCCATAGAGACATTCATAACCTTCATGGGCTTAGTTTCTTGTATTGATATTTTGGTACCATTTTTAACCGATTCTGGTGCCATGATAGCAGTATTACAGTGTAACACCCCGAGATTTTATGAAAAATATTATTTTTAATTTTGTTAATGTCTTGTATTGTACGCTACACAAAAAAGAGCTTGCACAACACACATTCCTGACTTGTCTTGCATTACACACAATAAAGACCTTCCTCGATAGCGTGTGTAGTACGCAATACCGAGTTTCACTAAATGAGATATTATTATAATATTATTATGAACTAGCCATTATGAATAGTAATATCCACTTTTTGAAATTTTATAAATTTTATCTTTCAAATTGGACTTCATTTTTGGATTTGGAATATCGAAATTATCTTAGGGTGAAATTTTGGTACTTTTCGGATAACTTTCATATTCTGATGAATAGTGAAAATTACTAAATTTTAATTAAAAACAACTTTTTTAATTGAAATAATTAATAGTGATAAATTATTAATTCGAGTGGTTTTAAAGTATATTTAGAATAAATTTTTACCATTTAATACAATTTTAGTCATTGGATGTAATTTCACATTTAAACCAGACATAAACAAGTGTCAATCTTTTGATAGTTATTATCTCTTAAAAACACGCTATTTGTTTTGACGACGAGAATTAATTTTTAAATTAATTAACGCGACTGATATGTTTTGAATTTGGTAAAATAGAAATCATTTTTGAATTCATAATATCAAATATAGCTTAGGCCTAATTTTTGGTATTTTTCTGGAAACTTTCATTTTTTGATGAGTAGTGAAACCACTAAGTGGTAGTTAAAAAACTGAATTTTTCATAAAACATAATTTTACTGCTTCTGTGAGTGGAATTTCGAAAATCCGAGAGACATGGTTAATATCAAGGACTAAAATGTGGTTCAATGAGATGAAAATATTTTTTGGTGAATAGTAACTTTTTTACTTTTATTTACCACAGTTAAAAGTAAATAGGACAATTAAGGGTAAAAATGATATTATTATTACCCTAAGAGATGTCCTAATTCTATTGGGTAAGTTTAATTCGACCAAAAAATACCTTAGGAATACAATATGACCATTTAGGCCCACTTGGATTAGATTAGGACATTTAATATTAATTTATTTAAAGAAGGGTTAAAATAGTTAAAATCAAAGTTTAATAAGTAAATAATTTTTAATATAGGGTTATACATAAGATAAATTCAACTATAAATATTCATTAGAAATATAAAACTATTTACTACATAATGGTAGTATATTTATAATTTTTAAACATTAAATAATTTAATTTTATTATGACACAAAGATGATGCAGTAATTATCTTATTAATGAAATATTGACATAATTGATGTTATAAATACCCAATTAAATGTAATTTGAGAATTTTTATGAATTCCAATAATTTTATAGGTTAATAGGACATGTTAGTATAGATTTAGTTAACTTTTTGAGAACTAATAATTCTGTTATGATTTTAAAAAAAATCAATTACCAAATAGTGTCAAAATTGACATAAAATACTTTTTAAAACAAATATTATATTATTAATTGTTATTTTATTCCTAAAAATATAAGGTTCGGCTAAATGACTTAGATAATGTTATATATATTAATAATAAACAAATTTGGGTTCTTTTGGATTCTTATAGTAAGTTTATTAACCTTATAGTGTAAGAAAACAATAAGACACGGTAAAAGTAAAATTATTTAACTTAAGGTTAAATCTAAATGATAAGGTTAAAATAGAAACCTAAACTTGTATAAATTCAATTGGATGAGAGGATTGAAAACCCTCCCCACCTTAGCTTATAAATAACTCAATTTGGAGCTATTAAAAGCCGAATATGACCTTATAATAAAATAATATTTTTCGTTTTTCCAAAGGTTCCCCTCTCCTCCCTTATAAAAGGGCACCTCCTCCCTCTCTTCCTCACACCACTTTGAGCCTTCAAGATCGGCCAACCCCTGAAAAATTCTCTTCTACACTTCCATAGAAACATCCTACAAGTTCTGGTCTTCTTCAAAGACCAATTTTAGTGCCCTAAGAGGAGGTCTCAAAGAGGCGCTTCAAAGAAGAGGTAATGTCCGTTACCGATTCTTTCAACTTTATTTCTTCTTCCACTTCTTCTTCTTTATTTGTTTCATTATGAAGTAATAACATCAGTATAAATCATATAATAATACGTAATTATAAGTATGAAGAAACTCTATTTCACCATCTATCCATCCTACGGAAAACGAAATCACCATGCATGCATACGTACGGAATACCGTCTCCACGCCGTGGTGAAATCTGTTTTTCCACTAACACCTTACATGGATAGGTATAATGGTGTAAATAATAAATATATATGGTTATTATAACATCATACTGATTCTGATATATTATAACATCCACTCCAATTCGATTTAATAATTATTTGAACGATATCATCGCTCGTGCGTACGTACGGACTGTCGTCTCCACGATGCGATGAGATTCATTCTCCATGTTAACCATACATGAATGATCATAAAGTTTATATAATGAATAATAATGAAATATATGAATTATACTGGATTTATGTATATATATATATTTATTTCATCTATTTAGTTTCATTCAATTCAATAAGGAAATGAAAACAGCGTTCATGCGTACGTACGACCTACCGTCTCCATGAACGGTGTATTTCATTCCTTTTATCGATCTATAATATATATGTATATGATGAATATATATTATATATAAATCATGTTTTACATTCTGGAATTATGTAAATCATTATATATGTATTAATATCAAGAATGACAAGTCGAAACACATACGATAAATGAAATGATTTTACCCAAAACGCTACTTTAACATGGAATTTACAAAAGAACGGGTAATATAAAGTCATAAGTGAAACATATATGATATCATAACAATGAATATGATTCTTTAATAAGTCAATGACATTATTTGAATCATTATACAAGAGGTTCAGATACGTATGAAGCATATTGGATTTAAGGTAAGGGATAATTGTGCAAATCTCATTTTTATCCGGGATTACTTATTTGTAAGTGTTTACTAGGGTTATTGCTATCATCAATGTCTATGTTTTATAAAAGTGTATTCATGTATGTTTAAATTATTTTTTACCCATTTGAATTTTACCCCATGGTATGGAAGGAATCTTTCTTTTATTTACCCTATAAGGTACTTTTTGACTTTTCCGACAAAAGTACGAGAAGAATGTTTTTTTAACGTATACGGCATGAAAGGATTTTTACAGTTTTATAAAGCCTTATTTTCATGAAGATTACTCAAAAAAATTTCATGACTATTTTCAAAGAAATCCTTTTCTTTTAAAATTGCATGACGTTTTGTGAAAAGGAATTGATTTTGAAGAAGAAAGGATATTTTCCTCAAGAATTAATTTCAACTGTTTTATCAAAATCATTTTACATCTAAGATGACATTATTTCATATGTGTATGTTTCAAGTATAATGTCTCTATGATTTACATGGTTTCACTTTTCTTATGATGAAATAGCCATTTCTTTTATATGGATTATGTGATGATGGGATGATGTTTATGAAACTGATTTTATTCATTGAGTTATTATGAATGATGTATGTTTATTTTGTGGCACAAGTAAGAATGATTTCATTATGAGATGGTTGGGACCTATATCTCCCTACAATACATTGGGTAAAGATTTATATCTCATGAGATAGACATGGCTGGAACGGAAAGTTAAACTGGTTCAGTAATACAGAACTGGAATGAGGAGTGAACTCGATTTAGAAAGGGACTTTTTTCACTAAGATGGTCTTGGCAGCAATTCATTGGCTACTATGGAAATCATATCATGTGCTTAATGGTTTCCACAATTACATGTTTTATTCCCATGATATTTTATCATGATTTATGTTCCCTTATGATATATTCCTTACATACTTCCAAGATTCATGTCTTTGCTCAAGATTTTGATGTTTAGATTTTATGTTCAAGTTTTTGCATTCAAATGTTTATGGACTGTTTTATGTTCTCTATGTTTACCCTTACTGGGAATTTGAGCTCACCCCTCTTATGTTTTCTTTTCCCCAAGATATAAAGAAAGTTTTTAGGTAAGAAAAAAAGGGGAAGATCTTTATTGGGAGATGTTGAAGATCTTTCACCACGATTAGAATATTTTATTCCGAGTTTCCAAAGACACTAAACTATTACAATCCTTGTGTGTCTATTTTTGTTATGTATTAAGTATTCCTCAAAAGTAATGTATTTTCCATGTACGTCAAGTTTTGGGTCTCTACAGTTGGTATCAGAGGAAAGGTTTAGTCAACCTTTGGAAACTAAGATGCGAGAACTTTAGTGAGATCCCTAGAGATATTTCTAAGGTATGTCTAGGGATGTCCCTAATGTTAAGTATAAGTATAGGTTATAGTCCTAGAATTATGGTACCGATATTAGATTAAACCTAAGATGTTTGATATTGAAGTTACTCCCCCCATTATTATGATTTTTTCCTCTCACACTATTCTTTTTGGGTTTTAGAAAATGGCTGGAAACAAGATGATTCATGATAATGGAGGATATGATGGACAATGGAATGATATTATTCATGAGAAACCAAATTAAATGGGATTTGGAAGTCCAAACATCATTATTATTCCAAATTAGTAATCTCATAATATGATCAATAAACTCAAATTTGGTAAGTTTCCTGACTCGGCTAATAAGAGAAAGATGGAGTTTCATGATGATCATAGAGGAAAGAAAGTTCAATTTCCCCTATGTAAATCATGTGGGAAGAGGCATCAAGGAGAATGTTTCAAAGGAACTGTAAGATGCTTTGGGTGTGGAAAAGAAGGACATAAATCCAGTAAGTGCAAAGGAAAAGGTTTAGTTAACACCATGGATGAGGATAATGGTATTGCAACGACATCAACAATGGTTAAATGTTTTAAATGTGGAATGTATGGGAATTATGCAAACCAATGCCCTAAGGGAAAGTCTCATGAAGAGAATCAATATGGTCGTATGGGTAATATTTATGTTGATGATGATGAAGAGACTAAAAATGATATGTGAAAGAATTTTTGAAGATCAGTCAATGGTTTAAGAAGGTAGTGGCATGATTACATGTTTATCAAGTGTAATGTTGTATAAGTAATCTCATGGTACTATAGAATAAAGAGACATCTAAGGATTGTTACACTGTTGTATTTCCTTATGTTTTGAAAGTGTGTGATGAATGGTACCTGTATTTTTGGAAAGTAGATGATATGCGCATAATGAAGAGATAAGGAGAAAATTAAATGTTTGATAGTATTCATGAGCTCATGACTGATATAAGGAGAAGGTTATATCATGGTTTGAGTATATAGAATTTTTGGATTTAGGTATGTGGAAAGAGTTAACTTTTGACAGCATTCATGTTTTCACTAAGGTTTAATGGGTATTCATTTTTCAAGATAATACATGATTAAGGTATTCACATGTTTTGAATGTGACCAACAAGATAATGGGGGATAAATGATAGTTGGTTGATGACATTTCATGCAATCGTTTTCTTTATACTATGAGATTGGACCAAAGTATTTTAGATAAAGATTGGAATGGATTATGTTGGACATAAAATAGTATTGTTTAAGGATAGAAATTTTTTCAATATTATTAATGGGATGTTATAGTAATGTGGTTTTAGAAAAAGGACAACCTACAGGATGGGCGACAACCCATCGCATCAGACAAGGCTGTGGGAATCGAACCCACAACCGAAGTGCGATTGGCCTTTATCGCATACCACTGGGCTACAAGAAGTCCCAGTTTAGTAGAAACTAGTATTATTATATTAAGCAGTATGATATATGAAGTATAACTCCATTTTAGGAACCATATATGATTAATCTCACTATAGATCGACTTATGTATATTTAATAACTTTTCCTAACCTTTTGTTTGAGACAGATGGAATGACCCATCATTCTATCACATGATCTGCTAACACTTCACGAATAACAAATTCAACTTCATTTGTTTAAGAGATGAAGTGGAAATTGTTCAAGGCACGAACAACAGTGATATTGTACCAAAATAAAGTATGTATTTATTATAATTCAAATTCTTCAACATTAGGGAAATGATCTTGAAACCCAAAAATGTTGTCCTAGTGCCCTTATATCCGATGAATCAGATGGTACCCTAGATCATCACAAATTTATGGCTTTGTGATTGTTGGATTTTTCATATCCATGTTATCTACCACTCTCCATCAGAACTTGATGGTTATATTTTTCTTCCATATCCATATTTTCACCTATGTTCTCCTACGTGAAAACCCAGTGATGAGTTAATTTGGGTAACCGTTTCGTTTCATAATTTAGTTTTTAAAGACATGTTTTGGTATTCCTTTTTAAGATGTGAGATTCTATTAATGAAACTTTCGAGTAGTAAACCATTTATAACCCCAACGAATTTCGAGGGCGAAATTCATTTTAAGGGGGGTAGAATGTAACACCCCAAGATTTTATAAAAAATATTCTTTTTAATTTCATTAATGTCTTGTGTTGTATGCTACACCAAAAGGAGCTTTCACAACACACATCCCTGACTTGGCTTGCATTACACGCAATAAAGACCTTCCTCGATAGCGTGTGTAGTACGCAATACCGAGTTTCACTAAATGAGATATTATTATAATATTATTATGAACTAGCCGTTATGAATAGTAATACCCACTTTTTGAAATTTTATAAATTTTATCTTTCAAAATGGACTTCATTTTTGGATTTGGAATATCGAAATTATTTTAGGGTGAAATTTTGGTACTTTTCTGATAACTTCCATATTCTGATGAATAGTGAAAATTACTAAATTTTAATTAAAAACAATTTTTTTAATCTAAATAATTAATAGTGATAAATTATTAATTTGAGTGGTTTTAAAGTATATTTAGAATATATTTTTACCATTTAATACAATTTTGTTCATTGGATGTAATTTCACATTTAAACCAGACATAAACAAGTGTCAATCTTTTGATAGTTATTATCTCTTAAGAACACGCTATTTGTTTTGACAACGAGAATTAATTTTTAAATTAATTAATGCAATTGATATGTTTTTAATTTGGTAAAATAGACATCATTTTTGAATTCATAATATAAAATATAGCTTAGGCGTAATTTTTGGTATTTTTCTGGAAACTTTCATTTTTTGATGAATAGTGAAACCACTAAGTGGTAGTTAAAAAACTGAATTTTTCATAAAACTTAATTTTACCGCTTCTGTGAGTGGAATTTCTAAAATATGAGAGACACGGTTAATATCAAGGACTAAAATGTGGTTCAATGAGATGAAAATATTTTTTTGTGAATAGTAACTTTTTACTTTTATTTACCACGGTTAAAAGTAAATAGGAGAATTAAGGGTAAAAATGATATTATTATTACCCTAACACAGTCTTAATTCTATTGGATAAGTGTAATTCGACCAAAAACAACCTTAGGAATAAAATATGACCATTTAGGCCCACTTGTATTAGATTAGGACATTTAATATTAATTTATTTAAAGAAGGGTTAAAATAGTTAAAATCAAAGTTTAATAAGTAAATCATTTTTAATATTGGGTTATACATAATATAAATTAGACTATATATATTCATTATAAATATAAAACTATTTCCTACAGAATGGTATTTTATTTATAATTTTTAGATATTAAATAATATAATTTATTTATGACACAAAGATGATGCAGTAATTATCTTATTAATGAAATATTGACATAATTGATGTTATAAATACCCAAATAAATGTAATTTGAGATTTTTTAGGAATTTAACTAATTTTATAGGTTAATATGACATGTTATTATTTACTTAGTTAACTTTATTCGAACTAATAATTCTGTTATAATTTTCACAAAAATCAATTAACAAATAATGTCAAAATTGACATAAAATAGGTTTTAAAACAAATATTATATTATTAATTGTTATTTTATTTTTAAAAATCTAAGGTTCGCCCAAATGACTTATATAATGTTATATATATTAATAATAAACAACTTGGGGTTCGTTTGGCTTGTTATAGTAAGTTTATTAACCTTATAGTGTAAGAAAACAAGAAGACACGACAAAAGTAAAATTATTTAACTTAAGGTTAAATCTAAATGATAAGGTTAAAATAGAAACATAAACTTGTCTAAATTCTATTGGATGAGAGGATTTCAACCCATCCTCACCTTAGCTTCGAAATAACTCAATTTTTAGCTATTAAAAATCGAATATGACTTATAATAAAATAATATTTTTAGTTTTTTCAAAGGTGCCCCTCTCCTCCCTTAGAAAAGGGAACCTCCTCCATCTCTTCCTCACACCACTTTGAGCCTTCACGATTGGCCAAACCCTGCCAAATTCTCTTCTCCACTTCCATAGAAACATCCCAGAGGTTTTGGTCTTCCTCAAAGACCAATTTTAGTGCCCTAAGAGGAGGTCTCAAAGAGGCGCTTCAAAGAAGAGGTAATGTCCGTTACCGATTCTTTCAACTTTATTTCTTCTTCCACTTATTCTTATTTAGTTGTTTCATTATGAAGTAATAACATCAGTATAACTCATATACTAATATGTTATTATAAGTATGAAACAACCCTATTTCACCATCTATCCATCCTACGGAAAACGAAATCACCACGCATGCGTACATACAGAATACCGTCTCCACGCCGTGGTGAAATTTGTTTTTCCACCAACACCTTACATGGATGGGTATAAAGGTGTAAATAATAACTATATATGGTTATTATAACATTATACTGATTCTGATATATTATACCTTCCACTCAAATTCTATTCAATAATTATGGGAACGATATCATCGCTTGTGCATCCGTACGGACTACCGTCTCCACGACGTGATGAGATTCATTCTCCATGTTAACCATACATGAATGATCATAAAGTTTATATAATGAATAATAATGAAACATATGAATGATACTAGATTTATGTATATATATATATATATGTATGTCATTTATTTATTTTAATTCAATTCAATAAGGAAACGACAACATCGTTCATGCGTACGTACGGCCTACCTTCTCCATGAACGGTGTATTTCATTCCTTTTATCGATCTATAATATATATATGTATATGATGAATATATATTATATATAAATCATGTTTTACATTCTGGAATTATGTAAATTAGGATATATGTATTAATATCAAGAACGACAAGTCGAAACACATATGATAAATGAAATGATTTTACCCAAAATGCTGCTTTAACATGGAATTTACAAAAGAACGGGTAATATAAAGTCATAAGTGAAACATATATGATATCATAACAATGAATATGATTCTGTAAAAAGTCAATGACATTATTTAAATCATTATACAGAAGGTTCAGATACGTATGAAGCATATCATACCTAAGGTAAGGGATAATTGTGCAAATCTCATTTTTATCCGAGATTGCTTATTTGTAAGTGTTTACTGGGGTTATTGCTATCATCCATGTCCATGTTTTATAAAAGTGTATTCATGTATGTTTAAATTATTTTTTACCCATTTGACTTTTACCCCATGGTATGGAAGGAATGTTTCTTTTATTTACCCTACAAGGTACTTTTTGACTTTTCTAACAAAAGTACGAGAAGAATCTTTTTTTAACTTATACGACATGAAAGGATTTTTACAGTTTTATAAAGCCTTATTTTCATAAAGCTTCCTCAAAACGATTTCATGAATATTTTCAACAAAATCATTTTCTTTTAAAATTGCATGACGTTTTGTGAAAAGAAATTGATTTTGAAGAAGAAAGGATATTTTCCTCAAGAATTCATTTCAAGTGTTTTGTCAAAATCATTTTACATCTAAGATGACATTATTTCATATGCGTATGGTTCAAGTATAATGTCTCTATTATTTACATGGTTTCACTTTTCTTATGATGAAATATCCATTTATTTTATATGGATTATGTGATGATGGGATGATGTTTATGAAACCCATTTTATTCTTTGAGTTATTATGAATGATGTATGTTTATTTTGTGGCACAAGTAAGAATGATTTCATTATGAGATGTTTTGTACCTATATCACCCTCCAATGCATTGGGTAAAGATTTATATCTAATGAGATAGACATGGCTGGAACGACAAGTTAATCCGGTTCAGTAATATAGGACTGGAACGAGGAGTGAACTCGATTTAGAAAGGGACTTTGTCCACTAAGATGGTCTTGGAATCAATGCCTTGGATACTATGGAAATCATATCATGTGATTAATGGTTACCACAATTACATGTTTTATTCCCATGATATTTTATCATGATTGATGTTCCCTTATAATATATGCCTTATGTATTTCCAAGATTCATGTCTTTGCTCAAGATTTTGATGCTTAGATTTTATGTTCAAGTTTTTGCATTCAAATGTTTATGGATTGTTTTATGTTCTCTATGTTTACCCTTAATGGGCATTTGAGCTCACCCCTCTTATGTTTTCTTTTCCCCAGGATATAAAGGAAGGTTTTTGGTAAGAAAAAAAGGGGAAGATCTTTATTGGGAGATGTTTAAGATCTTTCACCACAATTAGAATATTTTATTCCGAGTTTCCAAAGACACTAAACTATTACGATCCTTATGTGCCTGGTTTTGTTATGTATTAAGTATTTTTCAAAAGTAATGTATTTTCCATGTATGTCAAGTTTTGGGTCTCTACATACAGGGCTTATTTTGTGTCTCGGTGTACTCATAATTGGAAGGATTTCTACTAGTATTAGTGTGAGTTGGGATAACAGAAATTGGTTCATCATATATCATTTTTATTCCATTCTTTATCCAAAGAGAAGTTCCTTTGTTAGAAGGTTTTATTATTGAATCCTTAAGGATTGGATCTGTAGGTTTCCTATTACAGAACATCATAGAAACAATATTAACACTACTGACATCAGGTTGAGACCCATCAGAAAAGGCATTTGTAGCAGTAGAGATGATTGTTCTAGGATCAAGTTCATTATCCACCCCGGGTTTCTCTATGGCTATCTTCTTAGTGAAACTATTGATGTTTTGGATTTGGGTAGGAACCTAAACCGAGGGTTTAGTTCCCTTCAAAGAATTAAGAGATTCCAATTTTTTTGTGATAGTTTCATTCTTTTTAGTATTAGCGGACTGTGTTGTGTCATGAATGTCTTTTTGGGTATTCATTAGTTTTTCAGATTTTGAAATGTGTCCAGTGGGATCTTGAGATTTAGAGTAAATAACAAATGAGCCTTGATCATGGGGGTGAGAGTCTACATTATCTATTTTACTGTTAGATTCATTCATTAACTCTGAAATATCAATGGCATTTATAAGATGTGGATTCTAGATCTGTCCAATACCCAAATCCATGGTGTGTTTCACAATAGTTTGAACTGAAAAAGTCTCAGGATAATCATCATTATATAGATTTGTAGTACATGTGTTTTAAATATTTCAATTCACTTATTCAGGTGAATTATTCGTCTTACCCTAGTTATGATCTGCATCTTGGATGTGGATAGGCCTTAAGGTTTGACTAGATTCATCATTCTCATTGGATATCCTTACAGTGTCTAAAACTAGATTTTAAAGTTCTTCCAAAAGGCTTTGGTCTTTAGTGGAGTTTTCTTCCTCTTCTGCAACATCTGCCCAGTTTATACCCAAGGTGTCCCCTATGTGCATTAAACTGTGTTTTTTGACCCAGATTTCAGCTTTCTTTTTAGGAGGATCAGATATCTCCATCACGAGAGCTTTATCTTTTTTATTTCCCCTTGTTTCCATCCAATAATTCTTAATTGGCTGGATTAGTTGTCTTCTAATCACCATAGAATTAGAGATTGTGTGACCAATAATCATAAAAAGGTCACAAAAGGGAGGTTTCCTCTTATATTAAATTCAAATTTCAGTTTTATATTCATTCGCAGTGAAGTTGATTATATTAGGGAGCTTTGAATCTATGTTAATTTCTACCATAACTGTAGCAAAGAGCCCTAGGTCAGAATTTAAGGTTATGTGGTCAATTTTCAAAGGAGTCCCTATGTATGAAACAATGTAATTTAGAATTTTTGGGTGCCAAAATAACCAATTAAGTCCAGGAAGTTTAACCGAAACTTGTTCCATTGTATTCCTATATGTGTGCAGATTGAAAGTAGAGTCCCATTCAGAAATTTTAAGTAATCCCAACTTTAGATTAAGGTTTCTAGTCTTCCAAACTTTCTCTAAGTCGTCTTGTGATTTTAGTAGTCTGTGAAAGTTTCATTTCCCTATTCGGATCAGTTTTCAGTTCAAAGCATTCCTGCAATGAGCAATACGCGTATGAAAATCAGAAAGAGGATAAGGATGATCACCTTTAAGGTAGGATATGCGGCCCATGACATAAAATTTGCACATTTGTGTGCATTGATGAAGAGAATCTGAATTATCTTCCACCAAGAGCCCACCATCATCAAGTCTCTTGAAAATAGGAGGCTTCATTGTGATTTATGTTCTTGGATCAATACTCTTTAGTGCATCTAGAAATGAGATCCCTTAGAATCTACCAGAGAAAGATCGGGTGTGAGTATTGTCTTCAGGGGAATCTTCCATATGGAATTGCATGACCGAATGCTGAAAATGGGATATCTACTTCTTCTGAGGAATCACAAAATGGTGTGATTCAAACCTCCTGGGTTTGGTATGAATTGAGGGAAAATGCCTCAAATGAAAACATATAGAGGATTCTTCAGGATGTAAGCTTCAACATTCCGAGATTTGGGTGAGACATTTATCCTACTATTATTTCAACTGATTAAGAGCCTGAGGAGGTGTATTCTTATTTGAATTATATGGAAAAGTGTCTCCATGCTCCTGCAAACAGGCATTGCTGGTCAGACCGTGTGACATTGATGTCAGTACTACTACAGTTGATAGGAGAGGTCATTTTATCTACAACCTCTGACCTTAAGTTCTTTTGATGCAGAGATGATAAAGGTTCCCCCTACCCCTTTTTATTTTAAAGGGGCCTGTAGGGTCTCAAGAAACTACTATTTCCCTGATTTATTCTTCTAGAGGTACTGTAGTTGGGGAGTGCACCCTACCAATGGTAGGGGGTACTGTGGAAGGATCCACTAGAGCCCATGAACACATGAAGGTGGTCATTTTAGACATATCTAGGGAATTTACTCCTCCATCTCATTTTGGTGATCTTATTCAGGAGCCATCCCCCCAACCATAAAAGAAACACAAGCAAGCCTCCCAGTTTTCAAAGCGTATTCGTAGGGGAATCACAAGTAATTGTGTGTTTACCTGGTGATTGAACCAAGTACCCTTATCTTGTCTAATCACTAGTACATATATTTACTTTTATCCAGGTCCTATTGGTGACCAAAGGATAGATGCTCAGGAATCTACAACTCCTATCCCTTTTAAGATAGAGGAAGGGTCTCCATCTTTTGCAGCACACTGAAACAAGGAATCATGGACATTTGAAGAGACTGAGGGTGCTATCGACCCCTCAGGTGTGCCTGCTCCCACTCAAAGAATCTTTACCCCAATAATGGAAGGACACCCAGAAGTTGAGGTCTCACTTGACCATGTTGAGTCCACTCTCATGGATAGAGATAGCATGGTATTTATAGTTGGGGTCAACTCTAGTGGCGAGTACCAAGCCTTGATGGATCTTAGTGGGGATTCGAAGATCGAGGATCCAGTCACTATTGACCAAACGAACTTTTCCCATATATAGGGAGTAAATTCAAAGATTGATATTCTTCCTGCTCATGGAGGCTCTAGTGAAGTCACAATCAGAGAGGCTGATGTTCCGACCCTTGAAAATTTAGAGTGGACTATCGTTCCCTTTTTTCCAGCTCTGAGAGAGGTTATGTTTTCTGCCCCCATGATTTCGAGAGTAGTACCCTTATCTAGACTGATTATCCCTAATGTATTTATATTAATCAAAAATATTTTGAGATCTACATTGAGGGCTACTGATTTGGCCGAGCATGGCCCTAGGTCTTCAGTATTCCCGCGTATCCTCGAAGCACGGCAGATGATTGAAGACATAGCACCACCTATTTTAGATAGCGGTACTGCTACGGGGGTGGGAGGTACTGAAGCCATCTCCTCCCTATCCTCAAAATTGCAACCACAATCATTGTCAATAGTGGTGGATGCCACCATTTTTTCATCCATTACAATTACCAGAGACAAAACTGTTGTGGGGTCGAGCCACATTGTAGCTGCTGGATCGAGCCCCAGTCTTGTGACGTTCATTATTGACTACATTTCATCGACAGGGAGTGACTCCAAGACCAATCAATAAATCTAAGTTCATATTCATCCCATTAGGCAAAATTCATGGAGGAATATTTAGAGATTAATTTCTTAGACCCATTGGCTGAGATTCCAGTGAAATTGAAAAAGTTACACCACTAATTTATGGTCATGGGTTTTGGTGGATTCGAATCTCATGGTATTTATGATATATTAAGGCAGGTGTTTGTTACTTATGAAGAAACTAGTATGCTTGAATCTCAACTATTAATGGAAGAGTTGACAGCTTATCTTACTACTACATGGAAAATTCTCATTGATGAAGTTTCCAATCATGCTGGAATAGTTGCAAGGTTGAAAAATGAAATCATGAACCAGGAGTCTTAGATAGAACAGATTGACCAGGAAGTGAAGTAAGAAAGCCAGAAATTAGAGAGGCATGAACATGAGGGGGCCTGGGCCACAACCATTGTTGAGGAGGGGCGATGGAAAATCCAAGAAGGATAAAGGTCCGGCCTCAAAGCCATGAGGGAATCAGAGGCACTACGGGTGATCACGGAGGCTGATAATATGAATTTATTAAAGATTCACCAAGCTTTTGAGGAGTCACAGCAATCATTAATGCAAATCTGCAACTCTACAGAATGTCTCTTGTAAAGTTCTTGTCTTGCTTACAAGGAGAGGCTCCTAGATGTGGATTCCCACCATATATTTTTATGAAATATGATGGAACTGGTCTTCCTTTGAAAACTTCTTCTTTTTTATTTTCCTATTATGTCAATTTATCACAATCAATCATATAAAAATTATATCAAATAGGTATTAATTTTAAACCATGACTAGTAAACTAAAATAATCGACTCAGGCTCTAATTTTTTATTGAGCTGCGGGACACAGTGAGCATTGTTCGACTATGGCTGAGGTTTTATGGGAAACCTCACAAACTTTCATGTCTTTTTTCATTATTACCCTAATTTTGGACTAAGACTTCTTGACATGGGTTTAGTGGTCATAACTTGACTTTTTCTTAGGATTCCCTTTGTGGGTTTTTGACCAAAAACGTTTTACATCTTTTTTGAGGGCTCAACATTTTTTTAACGAACTGATACTCACCATTTACCCATAGGTGCCTTATATATATTTTCCCTATGGAAAGTATGAAATATTTTTCATTGGAAGTTCACAGTCCTACCAATAAAACTTATTACTAATGTTTTAGGTTGAACAGTTTTTTCCAAACTTAATGTGGTAGGGACCTAATTCGGGACCATCTACCGGGATTGTTATGATATAATTTATACATGGATTAAGGATTTTTATTGACCCTTAATTTTTGAATTATAGACCGTCATGAGGCTCAGAATACATTTTAGGCATACTAATGTAGTAATGGACTCTCCTAGGGAAAAATTTTCCTTTTACTGATGGTCGTTTTGTAGGGGACATATGTAGAGCCACCAGGGTATGATGTGCATAGTCAAACAAAGGTGTCTGCAGGACATTGGCCTTCCATATTTGATGGACTGGTAGGGTTTGAAACACTTTGAATTTATTTTGATATTGGGATCCAAAGTGGGTGGATATCCAATGTAGTGGTTTCTGAAAACATTAGGGATATTCATATTGGATTTGAGTGGGAAATTGTTTCCACTCAACACTTACTTACATAAGGGGGATATGGTGAATGGTCAGTTAAGTTAGAACCCCCTCCTTTTTATGTCAGGGGAATTTGGAAAGAGGAAGGTATGTAATCTTTTATCTAGGGGTTTTCCAAATCCAAGGGTGTGACAGGACATGAATTTCATTTGAACATACAGAAATCGGAAATGACTCTTTTGAGAAGAAATTTTTCTTTGATTGACAGCGGTTTTGTAGGAAGTATATGCAGAGACTCCAGGGCATGGGGTAAATTTTCAAACAAAGGTGTCTGAAGGACACTGACCTTCTATATCTGATGGCTATGAAAGATTATTGATATTGTGAACTTTATGAATATGGTATGTGACCTTTGACAAGGGGTCCACCTGAACACAAAAAGGGGGTATTTTAACTAAACATTTTGAGGAAAATCGGAAATGAGTGGGGACATTCTTCTTTTGTATGTGGATCAATTTCACGCATATAGAAGGGGTATCTTTAGAAACCTCAAAAGGGACCAAAGATGAATCATGCCCGTATGTTTTGGTATATCTATAATGTGTATAGGGAGGAAAATGTAAACCATGACTTTGAGGGACCATGAATCAGGAGGGATGGTGCAAGGCTTGGAATCCATTTGGCGTACATAGATTGGAGAGGACTTTCCTAGGGATGAATTTTCCTTTGATTTATGGCCATTTTTGTGGGAAATATATGCAGAGACACCAGGGCATGATGTGCATAGTTAAATAAAGGTGTCCACAAGATACTGGCCTTCCATATTAGATTCCCATGAATGATTATAGGTATTCAATATTTCTTAGAGAATGGATTTTGAATTATGAAAGGGGTGTGTCTAGAAATATTGGGGACATTTAGGATACAATTTACTCATGGAGTTAGGTATCCATTACATAGATCTAGATCATATGCATGGTGTGGAGTTCATCCCATCTTTGGGGGTACCTAGTCATTTAACGTCACATGGATAGGATGTGGGGTTCCTCTTGGGGAAGGGAACTGTGACATGCCTTTTAAGGTCATGATGCTAGGACTAAAATCCCAAACTATTTTTCCATAATGTCATGGTGGGTCTCTCTCTAAGATCCCTAAGCTCACATGAGCTATGATCGGTGTGAGAAACCAGAGATTATGAGGATTCTGGGTCATTACCTAAGAATAGAAAAATCAACATCAGAGGGTAATTTAGGCTTAAACCATTGTTATGTAGTTTAACATCGTACAACAAGGATGATCTTGGACATGTAGTTTAACATAATGTGGTGAGGACATGCTATGGTGCAGTTTAGAGTCATGCAGCGGGGAATATTTTTATATCATAAATATCTTTTATAGCTTTGATTTAATCTCAACCGGGATGTTCTGAATTCCTTAGACATGACTGATGATAGAAGTTGTAAACCATATTCCTAGGGGAAACTTGAATTAGGGGGGATGTTACAGGTCTTGGAAGCCAATGGGGGTATTGAGATAAGAGAGGACTCTCATAGGGATGAATTTGCCTTTGATTGATGGTTGTTTTTGTGGGAAACATATGTAGATCCATCGAGCCATGATGTGTGTAGCCAAAAAAAGGTGTCCACAGGACACTATCCTTCCATATCAGATGGAAATGAATGATTATGGGGATCCAAGTCTTCCCATAATATGGAGTTTAAAAAAGGAAAGATGTTCCTAAGAATGTAAAGGATACCCATACCATGATTAACCATGAACTACTAGAACTTACGGATACATCTGGCTCATATATATATGGGGAAGCAGGATCTTTTGACTTCTCATGAGTGAGGGTCATGTGTGGGATCCCATAACACTAAGAATTGGGCCACATGTAACTCTTGAAAAATTTCACAGTTTATTATCATGCGGTTAGGACCATTCACAGACTCCCTGTACTAGTCTATCCTACCCACATGGAAAAGGGTATTTTTTTTGTGGTAAGGCCCGGATGCCAAATTTTGGCATGACAATGTATCCTGGAAGAGCATGAATCAAGCCACATGTAGTCATGAATGTTCTACGTACCTATCCGGCTTGGTCCATGTGTAGGGACATGTGAGGGTATTTTTTTATTTTTGATGGATGGGCTTGGATGCCAAATTCTGGTGTCACGACGTATCCTGAAAGAGTAGTAATCAATCCATACATAGTTCTGAATGTTCTTTGTGCATATCTGGCTCAGACATGGGGGTAGGACCATTTTTTTTTCATTTTCTATGTGTGTTGGGTCTACCATACTTCTCTATAATGTGTTTTCGTAAGAGAATCCTTACCACTGATCCTAAGCTCAGGTGAGTTATACTCTATGTGAGAAACAAGGAGTGAAAAGGGTTTCCCACGCCAGTGTAGGGAAATAGAGGATATTATAGAGGCATTTTTTGTGTTGTATGATCCAAGATCGAGAATTTAGGTGTCGATATGTATCTTACAAGGATAGGAATCAATCCATACGTAGTTCTGAAAGAGATTATGCAGTTTATCATCATGCGATTAAGATGCTTTGTGTGCAATGCAATTTAACGTCTTGCAGCGAGAACCTAAGGATGTGTATTTTAGATTAATGTGATGAGGATGGTTTGTGTGATAGGTATTTTAAAATCTTGCAATGAGGACCTGAGGCTATGCAATTTAGAGTCATATATCAAGGATGGTTTGTGTGCAATGCAGTTTAACGTCTTGCAGCGAGGACCTGAAGCTGTGAAGTTTAGAGTCAAGTAGCGAGGATGGTTTCCTTGCAGTTTAACGTCATGTGGAAAGGACTATGACTCATAGTTTAGGGTCATAGAGTTTGGACCATGACATGGGTGTTTATATTACATGAAGTAATTCTTTAAGAACTTTGCATTTGTGGGAGCCATGATTAGCTGTACGTGCATCGATATCAGGGCGTATTATCCATTAGAATAGACCCTAGGTTTGAAAAATGGTTCTTCCCACTTTTTTCAAGCTTTGGGGGATTCTTCCTGAGTATAATTGGGATTCTGGGGACTAAAACCATTTCTTCTTTGAAAAAAGATCGAAGGTGAACCTTTTTATTGAAGGCTCGTGCAATCCGATTTTGGTAGATTTCCAAATGGTGTAATGTGTGCAACCTTTTTTCATCGAGCTGCTCCAACTCATCAAATCGTCTCTATGATTTCTCTTTTATGGAATATTTATCGCAAATAGCCACATGAAGTGATGTCACTTGGATTTCGATAGGTAAAATCACCTCCTCCTCATTTACTAGTGAGTACGGGGTTGCCTAGTTGGCAGTGTGGGTCATGGTCCGATAATCCCATAAAGAATGAAGGAGATTGTTTGGCCACGATTTATTATCCTTATCTACCATATTCTGGAGTTTTTTTGGAAAGAGTCTTTTTGAATGCCTCTATCTGCCCATTGGCTGCGGCATAGTAGCATGATGAATGATTGGATTTGATTCCATACCCCTAGTATATCTATTCTAACTCAGTCGAGCAAAAATTGGTGTCATTGTTCGTCAAAATTTTATGAGGGACACCAAATCTGGTAATGATGTTAGCCTTCAAAAAGCTAATGATTTTTTTCACCCCAAATTCTTTGAGGGGTATGGATTCACCCATTTTGAAAAGAAGTTGGTCTCTATGAGTATGAATTTAAATTGTCTGGTTGTGGTGGGAGGATATGGTCCCACAACATCCATTCCCCAGGCAGTGAATGGCCATGAGAACTTATTTGTATGATGTAACTCTTGGGGTTAGTGTAT
This sequence comes from Viscum album, assembly GCA_963277665.1. Taxonomy (NCBI): domain Eukaryota; kingdom Viridiplantae; phylum Streptophyta; class Magnoliopsida; order Santalales; family Viscaceae; genus Viscum; species Viscum album. Next base: position 293,954,344 of record OY728144.1, read on the forward strand.
AAAATTGGTATGAACTTGGAAGGAATGAAACTTTTTGGTGAATATGGCACAATCATGTATCATTGTGGGCCATTAATACCCAAGCCTTCAGATTAGGTGAGAGGGCATGGTTGCAGATTGGTGTGCTCCATAAGCTCTGATGTGAACTTCTTTCATGATGGTAGTAGTCTCTTCTCCATCAATTCTCCTGAGAAAGACTCTGTCAAGGCCTCGTTTGTAGAGAACCTTTTCGCAGCTTACCCCATTGTACAATAAAAAGTTGATTTCCAATCTTTGGACCAATTCCCTTCCAGCCCTATCTGGTTAGAGTTCCCCCTTCCAAAGGAATTTTTTAATGGGTGTCATTCAGCCAGTGTTGTGACCATAAGGCTCAGAAATGGGGCTAATTTCATTGATTTTTTCTACATTTATCTGGATAAATGGAAAGAGCATCTAGAGATGGGAAATACTAATGAGCGTTTCATCCTGGTATGGTTCAACCAAGGTCTTGGCTTCATTTTCCAAAGCATCAGCTCGAGCATTTGTGACCAGGGGACATAAGTCAATGTTGGTTCTGATGGAAATTTTTCCATCAGTTCTTCAACAAGGTTCATCAAGGGGGCGAATACTTCTTTCTTAATGGCGTAGTCACCACTAACCTATTTGATGACTAGACCAGAATCACCCTTTATCTTTTTGTGTTTGGATTGCACATGAAGTACCAATTCTAGGCCTATAATGAGGACATGATATTTTGCTTCATTATTTGTACACCCTTATGAAAGCAGAAAAGAGTATGGTAGGATGACCTTTTTAGGGGACACAATTATAAATCCCAGCCCCACTTTTTTGAGCTTGGTATCCTCCATCCTTTTCCCTATTAGGCTTCAGGAAGCACAATCGAAGTACATTTCCCATGCCTGGGGGTCCTCCTGGATGGAGAACACTTCTTCATCCAGAAGTTTGGTATCCAATGATGTTATTTCTTCTGAGGGGTTCTCTTCTAGGAATTCTTATAACACATGGACTTTGATGGCCTTATGGCGTACGTACAGTATGTAAAACTGTTGTAGGATGACCACCCATCATGATAGGCTTCTATTTAATATGTGACTATTTAGGATATATTTGAGCTGGTTGAAGTGGGAGACTAGGTGGACCTCATGGTGCTGTAGATAATGCATCAGTTTTTAAACTGTGAAGATTAGGGCTAGGTAGTTATTTTAAATTTTTTAGTCCCAAGTTTCAACATCAATCACTGTTCGTTGAGGTAATAGAGGTTGTTCTCGCTGTCGACAACATTATTCTGCACGAGGAAGGAACCAAATGACTGCTCCAGGGCTGTTACATACAAAATGAGTGGTATCCCTTAAACTAGTGGCATCAACACTGGTGGTCCAGGAGATATATTTTTAGATTTTCCAATGATTCTTGGAAATCATTACCCCACTCATATGTAACTCCTTTCTTCATGATCCTAGGGAAAGGTAAACATTTACCCACCAAGTTGGTTATGAAGCTTCTAATATAGGCCAGTAGTCCCTGGATACCTCTCAACTCGGTGAGGTTGCAAGGTGGGGACATGCCAAAGATGGTTTTTGTCTTCTCAAGGCTGGATTCGATGTCATTATGGCATACGATGAAGATGAAAAATTTCACAAAGGTAACAAAAAAGACCCACTTTAGGGGATTTATCTTTAAACTATGATGTCGTAAGTTATTGAAGACATTTTCAAGATCGTCCAGGTGATTTGAGCACTGTTGTGATTTAACCACTAGATTTTTGACATAACACTTGAATTATTTTCCTAAGAAGGGTGTGAAGATACAATGCATGGAACACTGATATGTGGCGCCGACATTTTTTGGACCAAATGGAATCACATTATAACAAAAAACTCCCTGAGGGGCCCTAAAATAAGTGGTTTATTTGTCTCCTTAGGACATACATATTTGATTGTATCTAGAATATCCATTTATGAAAGAGAGGGATTCGTATCCAACGATTACATCAATCAAAAATTCTATTATTGGGACTGGGAAATCGTCTTTTGGGTAATGCCGATTGAGGTCCTTGAATTCAATGAAGATTCTAATCTATATTTTATTCTTTTTGACAGGGAGTATGTTTTCCATACAAATCAAATACTGGACCTCCCATATGAAGTTGGCTCTGATTAGCTTTTCAACTTCAGCCCCAATTTTGGAATCATGCATTGGTGGGTCCTTCTGGTGCCCTGCTTGTAGCCCCGGTGATCTTTTGGTAAGCCTAGAAGATGACTGGAGACCCCAGGATTGAGGATTTGAATTTCTATATAATTCCAGGAAAACACATCTCGATTATTCATTAGGAAGGAGGTATATTCCTCCTTCTCCTTGATAGTAATATCCACACCGATCAGAGTGGGCCACAGGTCACCTTCAGTGCCCAAAATTATCTCTTTAAGTTCATCAATTGTGGTGGAGACACCTTCTTCGAATGTGGGAGGGGCATCTCTGAGGTATTCTTCTTCTTCTTCTTCATCTTCTTCCTCTTCTTTCTCTTCTTCCTCTTCTTCCTCTTCTTCCTCTTTTGATGGATAGAGGATTCTCAAGATGAAATCTCCAATGTTGGGAGAGAAATCATATTTTTGCTTAGTGAGTAAGGCAAGGGTTGTTTGGGGTCTCATTGATGGGTCGTGAGCATCTCTATTTGGGATTTTCCTGACATCATGGGAGTCTTCCTGCTCTTCCATGTCTTTGTACTTGGCAGCTGTAACATAGACCATGCAAGAAATTGAGTCTGCATCCGAACTTGCACTTAAGCATTCAACTTGGTTGATGGGTAATACATACTCTTCACCAAGATGCTGAAGGGGATTGGTGGGAGCCATTTCCAATCCATTCAGAGTATTAACCCAAACAACATTGTTGGATGATGGATGTTTTCCTCCCGAATCATTGAACCCTACATCGATATAATGTGACACATAAGACTCAAACGGGGATTTATCGGTATGCAATGTCCCATTTTTTCCATTAGTTCAATATTTGATTCACTTCTAGTATGATGACAGAATTGCAGTGTGTTGATGTAGCCAAGACCTCCCTAACAAGACATTGAAGACCGTACTTTTCCGTACTACCAGGTACTAGGAATCCAACATGAGGTCTCCAATCCAAGTTTTAAATATTGATTCGACCTAGCGGCTTCTTCACAAATTTGTCATATCCCGACAGATTTTTGGTGTAGGGTTTCAAGCTTACTTCATCGTAGCCCAGTCGACAAAGCGTTCATAGTGGGAGGAGGTTGACTCCAGAGCCGTTGTTGATGAAGATCCCCAGAAATCAATTCCATTTATCTTTCTAGACACATGAAAGGGTTTGATGTCACCTTGCATGATGTCGTCTTCATCCCTGTTTGTGAAGAAGATGACAATGTGACATTCTTTGGGATTGGTCTCTATCCGATAAACTTTGGATACTAATACTTCAGCCTCAAACTCCTTGGGAATAAGTAAGGTTTTGATGAGTGCCTCCCTAATATATGTGGAAAGGCTTAACACATCCAGGATTAAAATTTTTTCTGGTAATGAATCCAACCTATTTAGAATATTATTTTTTTCTCTAAAGGTCAGTGCTTATTGTCTTGGGGTTTCTCTTTCACAGACACTTTAGGGGCTTGGGCTTTGGACGTAGATATTTCTATCTCTTTGATAGGGTCCATTGGTGCAGCGGTTCTTTCCGGGTTTGGACGAACTGGTCTGCCCATATGCCTTGGGAGATTTGATATTTGTTCTTTCCCAAATAGATTTTCTAAGATAATTGGGATTGTATTTATTTATATAGGTGAGGAGGAGCATTACAGTTCTTTTTGTGTTTTCCATAGGGTCCTTCCATGAGTTTCTGTGATGTTAATAGTTTTACTTATGGTGTGGTTGAGAATTTGACTTCTTCTATGATCGTGTCTTCAAGGAAATGTCTGGCCTCTATGGCATCTTACTCCAGCTCTCCGATTTGGTGGGGGGGGAATACAGTTTTGTGGCCATAGTCCCTATTGAAGAAGGGTTCCTTTATGTGAATGACGTTAATGGAGCCGAAGATCAGTTCTTGATCTGACAATGTTTCTATCTGACTGTCCCCTTCCGATGGTACCATTTGGTAGGGCGGTGCCCATTGTTTCCAGTCTATTGGAATGAAGTCTGAAAGTGTCGACACTGACTTCGAATTTGGTGTCATCCCATATTCTTGCTTCTGGTTTCTTCCCTTCTAGCCTTTAGAGGGCTGTGGGGCCAAGAATGATGGTTGTGTTGTATTGGGATATTTTGGGGCCATGGTTGGTTGTTTCAACTATGCTTGGAGAATTCCATGGACTCAATTGAATGTATTCTCTGTCATCCAATTCTCAAACTTTTTCTCCTACTGATTGGCGACTGTTTTCCATTCCTCCTCCTCTCTTGAGTCTGAGGTGGAAACAAATTCCACTTGTGCTGGTTGTGGCCCCAACTTGACTTGACCAGAATCCACAATATTTTGTAGGAGATCCTTGAAAACAAAGAATTACTAGATGGTGTATCCTGGTATCTGGTGATAGGGAAAATAATTTTGATGGTTGTAGATACCCACTTCACCGGCTTTCTTTGGCTCTGATAGTTGGAGAAAGTTGCAATTCAAAGTAGCTATGAAGTAGTTGCAGACCTGGTCATCTCGGAATGAGTAGAATTTGTTTCTTTGTTCTTCTAATAGATTTATTTTATCACCATGTCACTCATCATGTCGAGGTGGGGGTGGTTGTTGGCACTCAGGGGGTCCTTCATGGTTTGGTTGGGGCCTCACAACTGGAGCTAGTGCCAGGGATGGCATAAGCATGATAGAAGCCACTTCATCTTTTCTTGTTCTTTTACCTGGGGATATTGGTTCCACTTAGGAATTGAGATTGGTCCATTGCAAGAAGTCTTATATCCTTTGGGAAATGTAAGAGAAGTCTCGGAACCCACTTGTGTACTTCACTGGAATGAGTGGTGTTCGTAATTCATCCCAAAGGTTAACAATGCACATGGAGTGTATTTCATCCTGGGGGAGCATCCAGTTCAAGAAATAAGTCCAGTATTTCTATATGGAAATGAAGTATGAGGATAATTTTTTCTCACTGCATGTAGTTCATGAGATCACTGACCATCGTCTTAGGTAGCATTGAACTGAACTGAAAGAGAAACAATTGCCAAAGGTCCTCCTATCCTGTGATTGAATTGGCTGGAAAGCTAGCATAAATATGAAAGCTAATCCCTACAGGGTCCGTATGAAGATCCTATGTTTTACTACTTCTTTCTGCTCTAGAGTGCCCATCATGGGGTCACAGTAAGAGTCATAGTGCATTAAATGTTGTCCTAGGTCCCCTAAAGCCATGGTGGAACATTTCTTACCCAATCAGGTTAGGGTTTACGCTCTGGCTATATCAGTGCACGCCACCCCTCCATGGATTCTAGTAAAGCTATTAATTTCTCAACGGTGTTCAATATCCCTTGATGTAGATCTTTTCGGGCTTGATCTTGGGATGGTGCGGTAGTGGCCAAAATTGGGTGTGCCAGTGTTGTTGGAATTTGGGGTTGATACGAAGATATAGGTATCATTTGTGGGTTTACCTAAATATATTCTAGCTGCCTTCCTAGTGGGGGGTAGTCTTGAAGTCCTTATGGGGCTGGGTTTAAGTAAGTTGACAATGCCAGTGCAAGATTGGACATGCCTTTGAGCTTGGCTTCATTCACCTGAATGAGTACCTGTGGCAAGGGAACCTCTTCTAAGAGGGCCTTCTAACATTCCACATGGGAAACACATTCGGCTAGGTATCTCCCTCGACGTATCTCAACATTAATTCACCAGAGCTCTTTCATTTCTTCCTCCTACTTGGAAAACCTTTTCTCAAGGGTGACATAAACAATCTCATGGGAAGGAGACGGTGGGTTATACACGACCTTGTATTTATTCTTATACTTGTTGTGGTTTCACGCGAGAGGTAGTTTTAGATTAACTGAGGGGGTGCCCAAATTTAGGACCGCTCTCTAGTTCTGGGAATGCACACCATCAGGCTCGTTGTGGGAGGTGTCTGAGAGGAAACCATCTTACCTTAATTCCTTTCCCCCTATGTCATTTATTATGAGATTTGTGGGGTTAATGTTTACCATGTTCCCTGATGCATACCACATTGGGGGCGTTGTACCCAGTTCTAAATGTCCGGAAGACTTTATGTGTCCTTTGTTAGACTTCCTCCTTCCATTCTACATTATTCTTTAGGATTCTTGGTGAATATTGTCCTGAAGGGAGCCTTGATTTGACCTTGTAATGCGCCTTTGTCTTCGAGGGTGAAACCACAAGAAGGGGTGGAACTGGTGACTCCTCTGTCCATCATTCTTCCTAGATGAGAGAAGATAGATGTATGTCATGCGAGGAATTGTGGTAAAAATTCCCCTAGCCTTACAGGATGGGGTTGTTCCTATTTTTCCATTGATGTGTTACGACCTGGATTTTTTGGTCCTATGGGGTCACTTCAATTTAAAAATTCCCCTAGCTATGTGGGTTGAGGTTGTTCCCACATCACGGTGACAACCACCATTATTTTCTCCTTTTTAATTTCACATACTCTCACATGGTAATGATCCAAGTATGGCATTGGGCCTACACGGAGACTATAGTCTTTTGAAGAAATGAGCACTGTATGCTAGTTGGATTCCTTTAGGTGGGAAGCCTATGGGATGTTCTTGGTTGCTTGACTCAGAAGATTTTTGATGGCTTGATCTCTTCGGTCCTGACGCTTTTGAGACATACTCATGGCCAGTGTTTTTTGAGTATTATATATTTCCTTAGTAGGGGTTTCACTTGATTGCTGCCTTTGGGTGATGACATTACAAGATGTCATTTAAAATGGTGTTTGCTGGACGGGATGGTGGGTGAAGTGTAGATCTCAATGTTCTCACCATCCTTGAATGTGAACTCTAGTGGGGGTGTATCCAATGAGGTGACACAACTTATGCAGTGCAAAGAGGCAAGTAAATTCAAGGTTTTTATTTTGCCTTTCTGATTGTGGATTCCGTGCAGACCGGAGGGCTTTCAGGTTGATTAGACAAGGAAGTTCCCCTAACATGTTGACATGGTCTGCATACCCTTCTTAGGGTAGGGATTTCTCCTTCAGCTGACGAAGAGTCATCCATATATTGAAGAAAATATCATATATTCATTCCCTAGACAACTATCCTGGTATGTCAAAGTGAGAAGTGTCCGTAGGACAATACATCACCGGTATATTATCCTTAACTATCTATCTTCTCACAAGAAACACCTCTTGTTGGTGTTCTTATGGGGACTCCTCTACATGATATTCCCAACATTACTACTTCTTAATAATTTTTTTCCAAGAAACCTAGCTGGTGGGAGCCTTATTGATTTGTAGATGGTGCCGGGGTGGCTCAGAAGATGAGTGTGGCCCCATGCAATCCTCTGGTTGAGAAAGAATATCACCTGTTATAGAAAAAGTGCCCGATGTGTTTGACTCCATATTTTTGAGTGCCTCAGCATAAGAGGGACTTCTCGCATTTTTTCCGGCAAGGGGATGACCTTCTTGATCGTATAAATTTTGGTTGCAGGGGGGGGGGCTTCTCAATTGGTGCTGCAATGGTGAGGGTTACTATTTCAACTTGATGCCCGATCGCAGGAAAGTTCTTTATGAACTATACCCTATTAAGGACCTTCAGGGTGATCTACAATGGGAGGAGTGACTTCTCATTTCTTTATGCTACTATGTGGAGGACCTTCATAGAAACTGCCATTGTGGGGAGGTCCTTCACAATGACTGTCATTATGGTGAGGACTACCATCATGACATGATACCTGGATACAAGGAGAATTACTGCAGTGCATATTCTAGGGAGGGCCTTCCAGATGTACTACAATGAGAGGAGGTCCTTCTTGTTTCTTGATTTTACTATGGGGAGGACCTTCATAGAAATTGCCATTGTGGGGAGGGCCTTCGCAATGACTTCCATTATAGTGAGGAATACCATCATGACTTTATACCTAGTTGGAGGGAGAATTTCTGCCATGCACATTCTAGGGAGGGCCTTCAGGATGTATTACAATGAGAGGAGGAACTTCTCGTTGCTTGATGTTACTATGGGGAGGACCTTCACAGAAACTTCCATTGTAGGGAGAGCCTTTGCAATGACTGTCATCATGGTGAGGACTACATCACGACTTGATGTCCGACTACAGGGAGAAGCATATCTGTAGCATATACCCTAGGGAGGACCAACAGGGTAGAAGAAAACAAGGGGAGGAACTTCTTGATATCTGATCTTTAGGACTAGAGGAGGGCTACCTCAACACGCATCAGGAGATAGGCTCTGGTTATCGATCATTCCCAACCCATAGAGTGAGCCCCCGTGGGTGCTCTAGAGAGGACCATCAGAGCTGTTGGTAGTGACGTTGCGTGGAGGTCCTTCGATAATTCTACTGTAACTTCCATAATTTGGTAATGGACTGATAGGGTCTTGAGCCTTTATTGATATATGTTTGAGGTCGTCAAGAACCCCAGCTTCTAGTAGAGGAAGATCATGTATGTGGTCTTCATTTTCTGGTTACCTTTGGCGCATTTCATTTTTTGAGCTCTCTCTTACGGGAAATTGGGGTCGTATGCTATTGGTAACGACCTTCATATACGGGGTCCCTATTATGTTGAGTCCCATTATGTCACCGAGATATGCATGCCCTAGAGTGGCAACCATGTTGAACTGATGTCCTCCAGTTGGAATGAGTATTTGTTCTCGATCCGTTTGTCTGTGTATTGTGGGATATTTCCATTAACCCTCTTGGAATGGAGTAGGTATGCATAACTTCTCTAGAGCAACTAACTAATTTGGTGAGCGAGTCATTCCATTTGAAGAAATCGGGTCACAGGCCCGGTTTTTTACCTTTGCCACCAATGCAATAATGTATTGCCATGTTTGGATGATATGTTCTAGGATCGACATATGATCTTCAATCATATCTAGGATATTATAAGATATATATTTGGCTGGAATGGGTATGATTTACCATTCCTATATTAGAGCAGGAGTTTGTTCCAACTCCAGTCCTCTGGGATTTTCTAATAGATACTGGCACTTCTCCTATGCCGGGATAGAAGAATGAGTCTGCCACCGTTTGTCTTCTTCAGTTGCCACCATATTTTACTGGTGGACTCTATATTCATGAGTGAATATTTTTATCTACTCCCTTGTTGCTTTATTTGTCTCATGATATTTTTATGTATCTGCAGAAATTTTACTCTACTCATACTTTGTTGCCACCCAATTTGAATGGAGGGCTTAAAATGAATTAGTAGGTATTTGTGCCTGCGTATATCTGGTTGATTTCATATTTTTCTGAAGAGCATGAAATGCATCAGCAGGTATTTGTTCCTAAGTGTAGCTGGTTGCTGCCCTATTGGGTTGATGGGCTTGTTGTGCATCGACAAATATCTACATCTGCCTGTAGTTTACCGCTATGTCTACATGGTGGGATCAACAAGCATTAGTAGGAATGTTCATGTGCTGGTATTATTCCACGCATTTTTGTGGTGGGCTTGAGTGGAGGGGGAAGAGTCATATGTCTTCCCATTGAATGCTGCCATGTTAGTACGGAGGAGTTGATTCTCAGGAACTAGGGTGATAACATGTTCCTGATTATATATTCTCTTCCCTTGGCAGGCAGCCTGAGGGGCCCGTGTCTCCTGGACTTTAGCATTTTCCCTCAACATAAGGCCCTCTTCAACGTAAGTAAGCTTGGTCATCCGATGTCGGCAACGATGTTCTCTGGTGGGGGCCCATGAATAGGACCTCTGTGCAGTTGAGATGAAGTTTCCAGTATTGACTTCATCTACCTCCCTAAGATAAGGGTGGTACGCATTGTCATGTTCTAGGGATAGGCTCTTAAAATGATTTGAGACAACAACCAGGGCCACCTTGTGCTAAGGTGCCGACCATGACTGAGGAGGTGGTTGGCGACTCTTCATAGACTGGAGGGCCAGTCTCGTGACCGCTACCATGGGGAGAGTACCATTTTGGTGGTACTCTTTGATCAGCATGTTTGATACCAAGTGTTGAAGACTTTGGGTAGGAGAGGGGGTCATGATATTCATTGGGGCCCTGAACTCCTATGAGATCACTGATGTGTGTGTATGTATCAGTATTTGGGATGTATTTTGGATCAAAGGTTTCCTTGTGGAAGCCTTGGTTAAGGATTCACATCAGTTTCACCATTTTTTTCCTGCCTCTGATGTGGTGTATTTCGGGTGGTGAGGAAATGGTTTGAGAAGAATAATCACCCATATCTTTTCCGAGAGACAGTTTCTTGTTAAATTCACAATTTCTTTTGTTTCGACCCATTTTGTCTCATCTATATATTTACTAAATAATTCTTTTTCCCATACACATGTCACCACCGTAGTAACTCCTTAAATTTTCGTATCTCCATCTCTCATTTCTCCCTCGCCTCCCACAACTCCCAGTGGCACGACTTTCCTCCTCACCTGCTACTATTTCAAACCCTCTAGACATCTTCCCTCTTCATTCGACGATTACACCAAAATCATCCACTATTTCCTACAATTTGCGGTGCATCTCATTACTCCATCTACGACGCTTCCTACATCCACCGCATCACGATGTTGAAACTCCTTATTCACCTCTACCAAACTCCTCCCCATCTCAAGTTTACTATTTTGGATCATCTATTTCTTAATGTTGATTGTTTTCTCTTCCTCCTCATTAGAAAATTTCACCAACTTCAGACTCCCAAATATACCATCTCCATTTCATCTCAACACTCCGTCTTCACTTATTTCCAAATCCACATTTTAGGGTTTCACAAAATACTCCATCCAGTCTCCCAAATATAGGGTTTGAAGTACTCTGTGCTCATATACTAGTACTTTATCACCATAGACTATCTTTAATTCATTCGTGTACATATTCTAGGTTTATCCTAAATCACCCACTGCCATCTTCCCCTACATTTCCCTATAAAAGAGGAACTATTCTACTTAGCCACAAGACGCAGGTTCTCCTTTGTTCATCTACCGCAATCCTTGCATTAATAGGTGCGTAATCTTAATATCATTAAATAAATATCCCTTGTGTTCTTCATTATAATATTCGTAGGTTAACATAAGGTATTGAAAGTTTCATAATAATTATTCCTATTTCAACCGTTGGATCTTGCATATTTTAATATTTCTTCTATAAAATCTCTGTAACATATTCGTCATATTTAATGTTTCAAATTTCACTCTGTTCATACTAGATTTTCATACTGAAATAAAATACATCTGTAATCATAAATCAGAAAATAGGGATGCACGTTGTTTGGTCTATCACCATTTTTGTACAAATGTGTGTCTATAGAGACCCAAGAGATCCAGAGATAAGAAAAGGATTGTTCTCAATTTATGGAATTTTTTTTTCATTATTTCAAAGATTTAGTAATTCTGGTTTAATATTACATTTTAAAACAAAATTAATATAAAACTATTATTCTAATTTAGAGTTTATGGCCTGCTCGGCCAATCTTACATCATCATAAATTTATTCCATGGTTGATATTGATTTTTTCAGACACATTAAATCATGTGTAATCATGAATCAATAAATAGGGATGCACGTCATTTGTTCTACTACCATTTTTGTACAACTGTGTGTCTATAGAGGCCTAGTAGATCCAGAGCTACAAAATTGGTTTTTTCTCAATATCTGGAAATTTTTTCCATTATTTCAATGATTTAGTAATTATGGTTTAATATTACATGTTAAAACAATATTAATATAGAACTATTATTCTAATTCAAAATTTATGTCCTGCTCAACCAATCTTATATCATCTTAAATTTATTCCACGCTAGATATTGATTTTGTCAGACACATCAAAACATCCTTCAGTTTAGGTATGCCTAAATTATATCATTCAATAGAATATTTTTTCAGTTTCATTCATGCATATTCCATATTCTATTCATTGATGTTTTTTAAATGTCTTAGACTAGATCCTATATACTGTAATATTTCATTCACAAAATCTCTCTAACATACTTGTGCTATTTAATGTTTCAAATTTCACTCAATTCATACCAGATTTTAATATTGAAGTACAATACATCTTTATTCATGAATCATAAAATAGGGATCCATGTTGTTCGGTCTACCACCATTTTTCTTCAAATGCGTGTCTATAGAGACCCAAGAGATCCAGAGCTAAGAAAAAGGTTTGTTCTCAATATCTTAATTTTTTTCCATTCTTTGAAAGATTTAGTAATTCTAGTTTAATATTACATTTTGAAACACTATTAATATACAATTATTATTCTAATTCACAATTTATGGCCTACTCTTCCAATCTTACATCATCTTAAATTTATTCCATGATTGATATTGGATTTTTCAGACACATCAAAACATCCTGCAATTTAGGTATGTGTAAATTATATCATCCAATAGAATATTTTTTCAGTTTCATTCATGTATATTCCCTATTATGTTCATTGATGTTTTTTATATGTCTTAGACTAGATCCTGCACACTGTCATATTTATTTCACAAAATATCGTTAACATATTCATCCTATTTAATGTTTCAAATTTCAATCTATTCATACCATATTTTCGTACTAAAATACAATACATCTTTAATCATGAATCAGGAAATAGGGATTCGCATCGTTCGACCTGCCACCATTTTTATACACCTGCATGTCTATAGAGACCTAAGAGATCCAGATCTATGAAAAAGGTTTGTTCTCAATATCTGTAAAATTTTTCCATTCATTCAAATATTTAGTAATTATGGTTTAATATTACATTTTAAAAAAATATTAATATACAAATATTATTCTAATTCACAATTTATGTCTTGGTCAGCTAATCTTACAACATCTTAAATTTATTCCATTGTTGATATTGATTTTTTCAAACTCATCAAAGCATCCGATAGTTTAGGTATAACTAAATTATATAATTCAATAGAATATTTTTTCAGTTTCATTCATGCATATTCTTTATTCTATTCATTGATTTTTTTAAATGTCTTAGACTACATGCATAGTGGAATAAATGTTCGATCCGATCTAAATTTTTTAATTTTAGTATATTCATAATACATTTTACTACTGTAATAAAATACATTTGAATTAATGAATCCAAAAATAATGATCCACTTCATTCGGTCCTCCACCATTACTATACAACTATTTTTCATCACTAACCATATAGATCCAGAGGTCCACAAAAGGTGTGTTATACTAATTTTATGGAATTTTTTCTCTTTCTCTCAAGGATTTAGTACTTTCTATTTCATATTAAAATATAAAACAATATTTTGATACATATAATATTTTAATTCATCAGTCACGTCCTGTACTTTTACTACTCGGCCAAAAATAGGCAACATAATTTGGGAAATAACTGATATGGATTAGCTATGCTTTGCTCGATCATGCTGAGGGTGGTTTTTCCCAAGAATAATTTTTTGGAAGATGGATGCTTTATATCATTTATGAGGAATAATAACTTCTAATATTCAACATTTTTTATTTTGGTCCACTTATTATTTCATTTTTTATATGATATATATTTTCCAGCATTATGGATTTTGCTATGGGAGCTTTATTATACAAATAGGCTATCAAACTGGGTGAAGTATACCACAATGTTATCTTTGTGTTGTATGAATTTTCTTTATAACAATATTTATTCCATTGAACTTTTCATTTTTCGAATTTGGGTATTCATTTTTCAAATAATAATTATATTATATAGATTCAGTCATAAAAAAATGTTCAATATTATGCAAGTATACACAAACATATTACTTGTCTCATTAATTTTTTATCATGAAATGTAGAATAAAATCAATTATTTCTATTCTAAATTATATATTTTGGTATTTTTAAATATTTTTAATTGTTTTTCATTTCTAATCATGTAATTTTTATGTCAATGACATGAATTGTCTCTTTTAAAATGATTTCAGCTCTTCTAAAATAGATATATTCCATTCTCCTTGTTGTTTAATTTCCATCTATGAGGTTCATGCTTAATTCAAAGATGACTCTTTGTTCATGTCCCATTCTTCTGAGCATTTATCAAATATTATCATTTCGTCATTGAAGTGAAAACCACTGATATATTTTTCATGATAGAGACTAATGATTGAGATTCATTTTGACTTTTTGATTCAAAAAATCATTAAGTGATTGTCTTTATTTTTCAGGCACATTTCATGAAGTCAAGAAAAAAATACAATTGCTGAAAAGAAGTCCTTTTTTATTTTTTTATTTTCTTGAGTGTCTTTGTTCTCACTATGATTATATTTTTTTATTTTTTTGGAATTTTTAGATTACATTGTTTTCATGTTTGACATACATTTATCGTGTTTTAGTATTCTTTTAATCCAATCACTATGTTCTTTTTCTCCTCAACCTATCTAGGTTTTGGGATTATATTAAGTGGAATAATTCCAATCATTTTCCATGCACATGCTTTTTAAATTATATCTTAACTTCTAATCCTACAAGTGTGACATAAGGAGGAAGTGCTGTTAGAGGCATATATTCTATTTTTCAAATGAAAATGTTTATTTACATGTAGTAGAATCATTGAATTTGACCACCTAAATTATTATTCTTGGTTTTTTGGATTGTGTTTGTATTTTAAAGATCTACGAATTTATTTTATAATATGTTTTTTGTGCCTAACAATTTATGTTGTATGTGGTTATAAAGAAAGGATTTCTGTTATCATTTTCCAAAACTGTATTATAAAATGAAATAAATTGTATAAGTGATTTTTTTAGAAAATGAAAATGGAGATGATAGTTTTTTAAAAGAAATGTTTCATGTTTCTTGTAAAATGAGGATTCCATAAAAGTAAAAACACGTTCACAACCTTAGAATTTCTATTAATTGTGTATTTTTTTGTTTTAAAGACACCCATGAGTGCCAAATCTTAGTTTTTCTACATATGTTTGTCTATTATGATGCGAAATAGTTTAATATTATTTGATGCAAAGTTCAGGATTAAGTGGGTCTTTCAATTATAAGGGTGCATCGGGCATGCATAGGCAAGAGGAAAGGAGTGGTAGGGGGAATAATTATTCTTACAATTTCTATTAGGGTATGTAATACTTGGATGATATCATTTTCCTATTCTATAGTTCTAAAATGATTTTATCCATTTCAGTAAATGAAGTATCATCCCTATTTTTTTATTTAAATGAATTTTCTTCTTTTTTTGACATTTTTGTTTGAAAAATACATGTGAAAACTGTGTATTAAACTTATAAATCCTATTTTTCACATGATTAGATTCTTTGATACTCTTAATGCATTAAAATATGACTTTCTTACTGGATGGTTAATTTAGGTTCTATCTGAGAAAACTAATCGTAAAACTCTTAGTGCACTTTTCATTTATAATAATTTATTACATACAAATGTTTCTGGATTTCTAATTGAAGATGTGTGTTTTTACCATTTATTTTAATGGTTTTCTTCTAAAAAATGTGTGCATGAAGATGGGAGAGGGGTTGTGGTGTCTGACTGGTTGGGAGTAGGCGGTCTCAAAGATCATCCACCAATATGCAGTATGGCAACGACCACCTGTAAGCAGTGTGGCGGCCACTAGTATGAAGTATGGCATTCACCATTTAATACATACATTAACATCAATTTCAGGTGACTATGATTGTATTAAATATAATTTGTCTATTATTTATATTATTGTTATAAATATTTTGTGTGAGTTACATATTACTCTAAGATAATATGTTTTGAAATATAATCATTTATTTCAAGGTATGTTGTTTACATTTGTATGGACTAACTAAAACATTATTTATCATAATTATAAGAATATCAAATTTCAATTTCAATGTTCTTTTCATTCATTTAATTCAAATCTCTATGCTGAAAATAATTTTTATTTATTATAGGTTCTTATATATATTTTTGAATGTATTTATAGAAGATGTTATATACTATCTTAATGATGTCTGTATATTATTTACAATTTTTTTACAATAATAAGTATACTTATTTTTTTTATATCAATATATTTAATATTCATGTTCATTATTAACTTTGAAATATAGTATTTTCAACTTAAAAATAAGTATTGAACCATATCACCGTGAGAATGCATAAACAATGAATTGTTTTATATCACCGTGCGAATGCACGGGTGATTACTAGTTATCCTTTAAAGGAAGGTTGGATTAACCCTTTGGGGAATGGGTAACGCATCCATTTAATATTGCGAAGAAGATGACATATTCAGATGGTCCCAGTTTGCAATTGCATAGGGTTAAGTACTTGTGCAATCGTTCCTCCTTAGATATAACTTCCTCGGATGGTCTCCAATAGGTTTATTCATGGAGATAGAAACACCCAACAACCATATTATCCATGATTCATGGACCTTTTTTTCAAAGGCTGGTGCTCGTTGAACAATGGTTTGGCCAATGACACTTAAGGACTCCATTGGTCGAGAGGATGGGAAGTCGAGCTCACCACACCCCTTTTGGGATGAGTTATTGCCTATTCGGGAACTCTATTGTAGATTTAAGACATGTTCATATGTTCATGAGTCCTTGGTTCATTCCTGAAGAGTGTTTCCATAGGATTCCCCTGGTTTGAAGGATCGTCGTAGGCATACATATATTTGATGCTACAGAGGTGATGTTTACTTGAGAAATACAATAGGACACTCTGGAGTTTATCATCATCCAAGGGGACATAATGTGACTTGATGTTGGGATTAGACCCATTAGATTTATTTCCTATGTTCCTTTGGAGAGGAATCAGAACCCACATAGTTTGTAATTGTTTGAGGATTATGCATAGAAGTTGTCTGATCGTACCACAATTCACTGTTTCATTTTCACCCTTACACCGTTGTGCTAAACATATTTTGTATTAAAAATTATAAAAATATTATCAAATTGTGCTTCATGTTTGATTCAATAATTTTTTATTTATCACTATTAAATAGGGAAATGATACTTGTTTTGAAAATTACAATGTAGGTGGAGGTGATTTGGAGGGCCCATGATGAAGTCCTCGAAAAATGGGCCAAACTGCGCAGGATCCAAGAAGTTCAGTGGACGCAAATTCATGCTGATACTACACCGTGCATCCAAATGGGCTGAAATTTTGTGTTCTTATCCATAACGCATTGGGATACAACCTTTATTTAATAACCCAAGAGAGATTAGGCCATTAAGGAGCCCAACCGACCTGATCTATCCATCCCACCCAATCTGCTCGAGGTCAAAAGATGTGTGCAGTGATCTATCCATATCTCGTGCTCCACTTGTTGCAATGATGCCAAAACTTCATTTACGACAGTACAGACGTGGGGATACAACTTGTTAGTTTTCCACAAAACGTGTTAAGACTGTCTGGTAGGCTAAAACAATGTTCCAAGCAGTTTTAGTAAATCTGTGTTCCCAAAACCACCTCCCACATTTCCTATAAAAGGGCACCTTGGGCTCCTCATTTGGAAGATCGACCAGGAGGCAAAGCTCTGGTATTTTGGAGACCCAAGGGAGTACTATAATCATCCAATAAGTTCTGGAGGCCCCTATCCTCATAGGGGGATCAAGGATGAAGAAGGAGTTTCACCCGAGCCTCCTCCTCCTCACGATGGCGAGCTAAACGGTGGGAGATCATTTCGAGGGAGCTACACTCACTTGGGAGGGAGTTACAGCACCTGTTATTCCACTGTTTTTGTATAATATGTGTGTTAAATATTTCACTCATGATTAATCTATACGCGCTTCTCTTCTGAATTCATTTTTTTCTATTAATTTAAGTGAAACACTTTTTATCTCAACACCGATTGGGTTGAGATTTCAAGTGGGGATCTTGGGTTGTTCCGATAGGGAAAGACATGATCCCTATTAATATCACACATACATAAGATTTTAGTATGTTTTGGTAGCCTTAACTCTGTTATTTAGACCCAAACCTTGACAACACGATTGTTTTGTCAAGGGTTGGTGCTTTGCGCAACATTCTAAGAGGCAAGAGTGGAATCAAGATCTTGACAACTTCAACCAAAGAATTGAACAAAACCATGTTAGTATTTTCAGAACAATGAACTATCCATGTTTTGTAGTGAACTTTAAATGATCTCCTTTTTCTCATAATTTTAAAACACCTCTTTTCTTGGAAATTATTAAACTCTTTAAATCAGTTCATTTTCTTTAAACTGTTTTCATAAACACCACTTTTTTTAGTCCCTTTTATTAAGAACACACATTCTAAACCTACCAACGCTCCTTGTGAGACGACCTAGGGTCTTCCCTAGACTATATTTCAGCCTTAAAACATAATCAATTTGAAGTGTCATGAAATCATATCCACTTTCCATTTGAGAAGACATGATTGGGTGAACCCTTTTGGAAGGTCACCCTTTTGAGATCGGGCCTTCAAGTAGGTATCCTTTATATCCTAGTTTGATCAGGAATTATATTTCTTGTAGTTAAATCTTCTGGGGCTTATGGATGGAATCTTCCCATTTTAGGGGAACATAATTGGGTGAACCCTTTTAGAAGGGCACCCTATTGAGCTTGGGCCTTCATGTAGGCATCCTACGTATCCTGGCTTGATCAGGAATTAGAGTTATCATAGTTCAGATTATGTGGATGTTGTAATCTTTACAACCTTCTAAGCCCACGTGAGTCATTCTCAGTGTGGGAAACAAGAGGATGTGAGAGATCCAACCAACCACATGCTTCATCTCCTATTGGTGGTAGAGGGAGAGCCTACGGTAGAAGAGGTCAGGGCGACGGTGGGCAAGGGAGTGGAGTAATGGACCTTTTAATGTGAGGTGAAATTAAAGTTCATCTGGCCCAACCTTAGATGATTGGGGACTTACCCTAGTGGGAGTTCCCCGGAATTAATTCTGGGAAGGGGAGGAGTTTTTTCCTTGTCAAAGGAGAAGCGAACATAACTCCTTCAACTAATAACTATTCCTAATTGAATGGAAAATCAAGTGATCACCCTTTATCCCTAGAACGGGGAGGTTCACATTGGCATCCCAATGTTGGACTCCGATTTTCCATGGGAATGTAGACCCACAAACATTCATAAAGCTCGAACTATTGTGGGGAGAGCCCTTATGACTCCGCTTTCCATGGGTATGTAGACTCAAAGGGGTGCACTGATGCACCCAATGGTATTATCATACAGGTCCAATGGTATTGGATGAAGCTTTGTCTTGATGTCGGGGGACTGGTTTGTGGAGGGATTATAGAGGACTGGACGATAATGGAGCGAAGAGATTGGAACCGGAGGAAATAATACCTGAAAACACCCCATTATACGTACTGGCTTCTTATGCGGGATGGGGGAAGCTCCACATACCATAGTGGTATACGGGTAGAGGGGTTTTATGCATATCGATTTGGTAGGCGGGCATGGGTATAGACCACCACGTACCATAGTGGTTTGATGTTGACGCCAAAATGTGTGAAAGAGAAGAAGACACAGACCCTATGGCTACCTCGCGAAGACCATTTTTTGAGAATCTGCCGCAACGCGACCCGCCATGAATCAAGGAGGCGGTAATGCTCTGCAACTTCCCTTGACGTTTGAAACCCACCACAAAGCAAGGAGGCGGTAACGCTCCGCGACCATCCCTGATGTTCGCAACCCACTGCGAAGCAAAGAGGCTGTAACGCTTTGCGTACGCACTTGAAATTCGTGACGTGCCACAGAGAAAACGAATTATTCTTCATGATGAGCGAGCATGACTTCACAGATCCTCTCCCCTATAAATACCGGCCTCCTCTTGAGTCCAAAAGGTAGACAATCCAACCTTTCGACTTCCAATCTCCCAAATCGTGAATCACCCTTCTGCTCTACGAACATTGAGCTGTGTGAGGTACTTCTTCTCTGCGAAGTGCCTCCACTTTGCCTCGTTTTGATCCCCTCATTCCGGAGGGATTTCTTTCACGGAGCCTAAGGGTCTCCGTGAAGGAATAGGATACCAAAGGGGACCCGGGTCATCGCTGAGCGTTTATGCTTCGCGAAACACCCTTCATGTACACATGATTCACATGCCAAGGCAGGGTCACTATACTTCGCAAAGCACATTGATCCCGACACCTTGCTTCACGAGGAACCTTTTCTCCATGAGGTAGTGCTCCACGAATTCCTTTCCACTTTTCAAAGCACCTACCATATGCACCTCTTCCTCATGCTTAGGGTGAGGCACCCCACTTCACAGAGCACACCCCTTTGCAAGTGCCCTCCGCCACGCAGAGCAACGGATCTTCACAAGGCCTCTACCTATAAACCCCTCTTCTTTGCAATTCCTTTTCCCGTGTGACCCTCCAAGTTTGAACAATGTGATTTCAGCGTCCCTTGGATGATACATCCCATTATGTTGCTTCGCCTCAAGCTTCTTCGCATAGGTACGCTAATGGATATTGCTTCTTCACATAGTCACGCTAACATGGACCCCCTAATGGTATGCTCGATGATTCCCCATATCTACAACATTTCCTATCCCCTCTCTGCACCATGAAGTAGAGGGTACCATTTATGTAAGTCCTAGGGGTACGGAGCAACCCTGCCTCGTCTGATCTACAGGACGTTAAACTGCCAAGCACCATCGTCCTCAACACATGATGTTAAACTGTGATCTCACCCCGTGCCTCACACACGGGGTGAGCCCCACCTTGGACATTCCGCACACCCACTGGTCTCCATGAGAGTGAGATATTCCCCCAAAAAGGATGATATCCTCCTTATCGGAGTGTCATTTGTCTATGGGTAAAGGGAAAGCATCTTGGTGTAAGCCCCTAGCTTTTCTTGGTAGAGGCAGAATCCATGCTCCTCCTTTGTTCTTCAGTCCCAAGGACCAGGGAGAAATGGACACCAGATCCCTACTTTCTTCAGTACCAAGTCACTCTCCCACTGGGCTTTGTCGCCGCTTGGGCCTCCCTCCTGGAGTAAGTCCCAAACTCGTCGGGCTGCTAACCATGCATGAGCCCCTGTTTCCTCTTTGAGTTATGATCACGTGTAATCCCCACTCCACTTCCCATAGATGCACCTTTTGTGATGTGATCATTAGGGCTCTACTATATCTTGTTTCTCACACTGATCATGACTCATGTGGGCTTAGAGTGAGCACCGACCATGAAATATTCCTTGGGCTGCCTCAGAGCGTAAGCCCCAAATGACCCATTTGAACTACGAGTTCTTTGATCCTTGCCAAGGAAGGGTACGTAGGAAGCCTCCACAAGGTTCAAGCCCACCATACATTAGACCCTAGTTCCACCTTCATGTCGGTCCACCGACCCGCTTGAACTACGAGGAATTTGATCCTTGCCAGGGCAGGGTATGTAGGAAGCCTCCCTGAGGTTCAATCCCAACACCGTTAGTTCCGACCATATTCATGTCGGTTCACCAACTCACTAGGCCATCTCAGAGTGTAAGCCCCAAATTCCCCATCTGAACTATGAGGTCTTTGATCCTTGCCAAGGTAGGGTACATGGGAATCCTCCATGAGGTTCAATCCCAATAACCATTGGACCCCAGTTCCTCCTACACATCGGTTCATCGACACCCTAGGCCGCCTCAGAGTGTAAGCCCAAAATTCCACCGCCTGAACTACGAGGTCTTTGATCCTTTCTAAGGTAAGGTAAATAGGAAGCCTCCATGAGGTTCAATCCCAACACCCAGTAGTTCCAACCCCCTTCATGTCGGTTCACCGAACTCAGTGGGATCATTCCTCCTCATACCCCATTCCCCTCAACAACACTCGGGAAGCCAACCACACGTTGACCCCAGTGATGATGTTCCCTCTAGGGGGTTCCTCTATCTGATCCACTCTATTCAGTGCTCTGATCAGCCCGATCCGTCTCTGCCAGACATTAAACATGCGGTATACCCTGTGTTAAACATGGGAAACTGAGGAAAACCTTAGATATATTCCCATGGAATATGATTCCCTGTATTCTATGTGGTATACCTTGGGCTTACACGCCCTCGAGATGCCCTATAATAAAAGACAAAATATAGACACACCAATACGCCATCGCCCAGACATGCCAGTGATGCCCAACGTGACTACTCTGCGGACTGAAGGTTGCTGCTCTGACCGGACCCCTTAGAATGTCCCGAAATAAGCAGTGTAATTAACTGGTGTCCATGAAGATATGGGGCTAGGAATACTTTCATGAACAACATATTAAATCTATAAGGGAGACTCTGAATAGGTGACGAGTTTCGAGGAGGAATCCATTGAAGGAAGAATCGACATCCCATCATACCATTTTGATCAAGGAGCAGACATCCCTAAATAAAGAGCGGATGTTGTCCTCCATTGGAAAGCGGGAATGTGGGGCAACAAAACCGCGCCCCTCATCCCCAAACGAGACTGACACGCGTGCCCTAGTGACAGTTTTGGAAATGGGAATGGTGAACCCGATGTGATGTTATTATCCACAATATGGATATTAGTAGCACTCGAGGCATCAATGGATTGACATGTCACCAGATCCAGTTATCCAGTGTTGGGTGACGCCAAGAAAATAACGGGCCTGGCGTGAAACTCACTAGAAGTTGGGGCAGTAGAATTTTGGAAATCCCGTTCTATGATGTTTTCAGCGTGGATCCCTATTACCGTCCATGGAAGATGGGATGGTGTTGGGGAATTGGTCGTCGATTCCTTAATGAGTTCAATTATTCACCATGATTAATGTTTGTGTTACCTTCCACTGTATTGCTTACTCTTACTGAGCATTTGAACTCACCCCTTTCTTATGTTTTGTTTTCCTAGGATATGATGAAGTATTTTACGTTTAACCTATAGGAATAATCTACGAGGCTTGGATGTTTCTAATGGAATGAATTAGTGTTGTATTTCTTTTCAAGTTGTAATGCTGAACTTATGTATGTATCTTGTTTCCAATAATACTAAACTGATCATTCTTTCGGGACATGAATCTTGGTATCATGAAAATGTTATGTAATACTGAACCGACTCTGGGTAACTGGGGCCGGGGCAATACATTCCACCCATTTGGATATGTAGTCAACACAGACCATGATGTAAGTGTTCCTGAAAGTTGGGGGAAATGGTCCCATTAAATATATTCCCCAGATATCGAAGATCTCGACCTCCATAATGGGGTGTTGGGGCATCTCATCACGACGTCCCACACTACTTGTTCTCTAGAATCAATCACAATAGGAAACAAAGGATCGGGCATCTCTATGCATGTTGGGCCAAAAAACCAGACTGTAAGATCTTTTCTATAGTACAGTTAGGCCCATGATATCCCCCAACTCGTGAGGCGTGATATAATTCCAAGACTCCATGAACTTCAGTTTCTCGGATGCAATGACAGATCACCCCATCACCACAAGATTGGAATAGAAGAGTATTTTCCCAGAAGTACCTCTTGACATCAGAGAGAAATATCTTCCTTTGCTGGAAGGAGAGGTCGGGGTGAACGACACTTGTAACCGGAAAATTAGCAATATCAGCATACCAAGGTATATGTGTTTTGTTTACTGAAAAGAGGTTTTCATCTTGGAAATCCTCCCTGATATCTCAATATTCCTCTTTCTCCAAATGAGGCAGCTTTTTGGAGGAGAGATTATTAGCAACAATGTTATCTCTCCCTTTATTGTCTCAGATCTCTATATCAAATTCTTGTAGGTGGAGTACCCATCAGATCAGTCATGGATTCGCATCTTTCTTGTTTAGAAGGTACTTTAGTTCTATATGGTAATTGTGAACAATAACTTTAGATAGCACTAAGTAAGAGCATAACTTGTCAAATGCAAACACCATTGCCAGCATCTCCTTTTATGTGGTGGTGTAGTTCATATGTGCCTCGTTGAGAATCTTGCTAGAATAATAGATATGTTGGAAAATTCTGTCAAGATATTGGCCCAATACTTCTCCAAATTCGTAGTCTCTATCATCGCACATTACTTAAAATTGTTCCTCCCAATTGGAAGCAACCATTACTAGAGCTTCCACCATACATTTCTTCAGGTGCTCAAAATCTGTGGTGCATGGCTCATCGAACTGAAATATGGCATCCTTGGTCATAAGGTTAGTGAGGGGCTAGTCAATATTTGAAAAGTCGTGGACAAACCACTTCTAGAAACTTGAATGCCCCATGAAGCTTCAGATGCCTCTGACATAAGTCAGAATAGGAAGTCATGAAATTACTTCTATCTTGGTTGGGTCCACCTCTATCCTCTTTTATGAGATTATGTGGCCAAGGATGATGCCACTTTGCACCAAGAAATAAAAATTTTCCTAGTGAAAAACATGGTTAGTGTTCTCACATAGTTCTAGAACTAGCTCTAGGTGCCGAAAGCAAGTGGTGAATGATTTTAGTTAAACAGAAAAATCATCCATGAATAACTCCAAGATCTGTTTTACCATGTCTTGGAAGATATCCTGCGTATAGCGCTGGAAGGTGGCGGGGGCATTTCACATGCTAACAGACATCCGTTGGTAAGAAAACGTACCTTAGGGGCAAGTAAATTCTCTCTTATCTTGATCCTCTAGAGCAATGGAAATCTGATTGTATCCAGAATAGCCGTCGAGGAAGTAGTAAAAGTTGTGCCACAATAGTCTCTCTATCATCTGATCCATGAAGGGAAGGGGGAAATGATCTTTCCTCTTGGCATCATTCAGTTTCCTATAGTCCAAAAAAACTCTCCAACCCATGAAAATGCATGTGGGGATGAGCTCATTCTTATCATTTGAAATCACAGTGATACCCCCTTTTTTGGTTACACTTGTAGGGGACTCACCCACGGACTACCAGAGATGGTATAAATGATGCCCACATCCAAAAACTTAATTACCTATTTCTTCACAACTTCCTTCAAGGGGGGTTCAGGAGATGTTGTGGTTGCTGAGATTACTTCTCACCTTGTTCAAGAAGCACATTGTGGGTGCAAATGGTAGGGATGATGCCTTTGAAATATACAACTATCCACCCAATTGTGTGCTTGATCTATTTAAAAACCTATAGAAGTGAATCCTCTTACTCCTATGACAGTGTTGCACTATGTATGATAGGAAATGTTTGATTGTTTCCCAAATATCCTTACATCATAGAAGAAGGAAGAGGATTCAGTTTGATTTCTGGTGCCTTTAGAATCGTACGTACAAGTGGTTGCACCTTTTCCTGCTCCAGAATATTGGGTATAACTGAACGTTGCCAGTAGTGGCCACCCTCACCTTCTTGGAATTGCAGGTCCTTTGGTGATTCGTTTGGTTGACAGTCTGTAATAACAAAGTCATATGTGGTAAAAGAACATACCAGATCATCCCCTTCTCTACTAAATTGTTCACCCATAGTGGTCACTATAAAATAGCCCTCATTCTCTAACAATGATGCATACTTGATGACTTTGAGTACATTGTAGGAGACTCCCTCATCTCCTACCCGAAACATTAACTCCACCTAGTGCACGTCGATCATTACCTTACCAATGGCCAAGAAAGGCCTTCCCAAAATGAGAGGTGCCTCTTGGACTTCCCCCATATTGAGGATGAGGAAATCTGTAGGGAGGATTAGACTACCCACCTTGACCGACACATCCTTCAGTATCCCCTTCAGATATTTGATGGATTGGTTGGTAAGCTGAAGGTCTGCTCAGGTTGGCTTCAGATCGTTGAGCCCTAGATTCTTTAAAAACACTGAGGGGTATGAGGCTGACACTGACCCCTATGTAACAGAGGTCCTTCTCAAACTCACATGGTTCAATAGTGCATGGAATAGTGAAGCTACCTGGTTCTTGGAGTTTGGGAGGAATCAAATGTTGGACGACCACCGAACACTCCTTAGTCAGTGAAATGGTGCCTATATTCCTCATCTTTATTTTTTTTGAGAGGATCTCCTTCATGAATTTCACATAAGTGGACATCTGCGTTTGTTCCTCTATAAATGGAATATTGATGTGCAGCTTCTCGAACACATCCATGAATTTGATGAACTTGTGGTCCAGCTTTCTCTACTTCATCCTCTCCGGGAAGGGTAAGGTAGGCTAGAAGGGTTTGACAACCTCCTTTTCTTTTCTATATAAATCCTCCTTTAGTTGGATTTTTGATGAGGAAGGGTCTGTAACTATTCCTTCTTCATTAGTAGGGGGTGTAGGTGCACCCGGCTGTGCTAGTTGGTTCAGTTGTATCTCCCTTCCACTCTGTAGTGTGATGGAATGGGCCTCCTCCCTCGGGTTCTTATTAGTGTTACCTGGTAGTGTACCGAGTTTCCTCCCTGACAGTTGTTTTTCTAGCTCACCAATTTGGTTCTCTAGGCCTCAAATGGAAGCCTCCTGATTCTGGAATCTAGTCTCAGTAATAGATATAAATTTTTTCATGAGATTCTCTAACCATTTAGTATTCTACAGCTGAGGTCTCTATACAGTTGGTGGAGGTGGTGGCTGTCGTAGCTGTTACGGCCAAGGGTTTTGATACCCTTGCTGCTGATAAGAGCCCTGTTGGGGATGTTGTTGCCACAGGTACTAGTTCTGATAAGGAGTCTGACCATAATCGGGTGGTCGCTGGGGCGGAGGATTCTAATGTTGTTGGCCCCATCATGTGTTCTGTTGATCTTGCCATGCTGGGTTTTGGTACTGCTGGTATTGGTTTGGCCCTTGGTTTTGGAAAAAATAGCTCACTTCACTCATTGAAGGGCCTCCTGTAGGTCTTGGGAATTCTCCCATGATGTGGTTATCACCAAATTCGATGCATGTCGGATTGTTTTCCACATGTACACGGGACATTCACTTTAGATTGAGCATGTTGATCTTTTTGGACTCAACTTCCAACTGGTCAGCTAGCATAGTTGTGGCACAAATATTATGCATACCTCATTTCGGCGTGCCCTACTCAGAATGTCACTGGAAGCTATTGGATGACATGTCTTCTAGTAGTTCGAAAATCTCTTCAAGATACTTCCTCATAACTATACCCCCAGCAGCAGCATCCACCATGAACTTTGTATTCGTCATCAGTCCTCCGTAAAAGGTCTTGACCTGCATCCAAAGTGAGAGTCTGTGGTGTAGGAATTTGCGCAACATCTCCTTGAATCGCTCCCATGATTCATACAATGACTCCAAGTCATGCTACTGGAATTTGTGTATTTCATTCTGTATAGTCACTGTCTTTGAGGGTGGTTAATATTTAGAAAGGAACACCTAGGTGAGCTCTTCCCAAGTGAGGATAGATCATTGTAGAAAACCATTAATCCAGAATTTCTCTTTACCCTTAGAGAGAAGGGAAAGAGGTGAAGAAAAATGGAATCCGTGGAAACTCCGTTGTAGAGGAACGTGTTGAAGACCTCCAAAAAAATTGAGATATGGGAATTGGGGTCCTCACTAGGAAGGCCTCCAAACTGAATGGTATTCTAGATTAGATTCATAATGGCAGGCTTTATCTCGAAGTGTTGGGCCTACACCAGTGGAATGACAATGCCCGTGTCAGCTATGTGAATAGACGGTAGGCCGTACTCCATAAGAGTACGATGTGGAGGTTGATTTTGAGGGAGTGGAGGCAACATGTATTATTGTTCCTGAGGGGTGAAGTAAAATCCCTGACCTGGTTGTAAAAATTGCATCTGCTCCCATTGGTACTATTGGAGAAGATGCGAGCCATATCCTGGAGCAAGTTGATCTTTCTAGTTCCAGTTTTCATCCAGACCATATGGCTATCCAGCTCCATGGAAATCAGCTGGATTTCCATCTTCAATATGCACAATGGGATTGTTTTGGTTGTGCTCAGCCATGAGTGCTTGTCGCCGCCTCAAGATCATTCGATCGATTTCTAGTTCAGTTGGGAAAAACCCCAATTACTCAGTGTTCTTGGAACAAGTGAGGTAGCCGCTCATACACTTATGGACCTTTACAATACTAAACACACCAAGAAAAAATTAGGAAGAAGAAATACAAATAGAAATGATATTAAAAAATAGATTTTTAGGAATTTATGATTTTTATTTCCACTAAAATTTGATACAAACATAATTAAAACAAGGACAAAATTAAATTTACCTAATCTCCGACAACAACACCAAATTTGTGAGTCATTTTACTAAAGGTATGTTATCAGTGTCCCAAATTGTTTTACCCTAATGAGTATAGTACCAGTAAGGGGTCGATCCACACGAAAAAAGAAGTTATTTTTTTCTTGCTTATCCAGTTGTTATTTTTGTCTTAGTGAAGTGTAATAAATTTAGAGTTGATTCTTAATGTATGGATAGAAAGGTAATTGGATTTAAATTTCTTTAGAAAATTTATTAACAGATAAATGAAAATACGAGAAATTGGTTTTGATGAAAATATGGGGGGGAAATGCATTGGGGTTGTGGATTCTTAAGAGGTTGTTTATTAAATAAAATTTATTATGGGGTTGTGTTGTTCATAATAACCCAACACTCTGGGTTTCAATTTGTAACCAGGTTTCCTTTTTCTAGTAAACATATGTCTTGAGCTAAGGAAACGAACTCCTTGGTCTAGTAGTCAGTGTTTCACAGTTATTTATTTGGGTTAGTCCATTTTTGAGTTGATGAATACTTCCAATGATCATGAAAGTATTCATCTTTATTCTTTTTTTGAATCCCTGAAAATTATGCCCTTGGTCTGGCTCAACATTTTTAGTGATAAAATGAAGTGATTAAAGAATAATAAGAAGAGGTTAATAGAACAAATACATTCATAACAACTAATAAAAATTAAAAAATTTTCATCTCCCACAACCCTGAAAACACAGGGTATTTAGTTACACATATAATAAATGATAAAAATAGAACCCTCGATACCTGATGTGATCATTGCTGAAACTTCAAGGAGAGATTGGCTCTTTGGTAGAATGGTAGAATGGTGATGTAGTTAAATGATGGTATCAAGGAAGTATATCTTCTTTCCTTTGGACCTTCACCCCCTCTTATTCTCTTTGAACTAGAGGCCAAGGCCTCAATTTATAGAAAATAATAGTACACAGCATGTGGCAAAAGTACATGTTGTGTACTTTTGTCAAGGTGCTTTTGTCATACGTTTCTTCACCGGTAGGTAGCCTAACACTCTGTCTTTGACTTGGAACATGGTTCCACCTAGATGGTGGGCATACACAGCATGTAGTTCCTCCATACACGGTGTTTACTCTCTTTTATCATCCACCAACTACTTATAGAAGGAAATACACAGCATATAGATGATGTACACAATGTGTCAACGTCAGCCGGCCACATGGGTGTGTTGACTTCTTCTCAACCACCAACCAATTCTAGAATACTATACACAATGTGTATCTTTCATACATGGCATGTAATTTTTGTACACGGTGTGTACATGCTTCCGGTAACTTCGGAATGTACTTGTCCTAGCCAATCTGTGTCTTTGTCTGAATGTACATGGCGTCTATAAATGTACATGTCGTGTAGTTGTAAATTTTTCTTAGCTTTCCTATGGTTTGTGTGTTTGGCCAAAAATCACCTAAAAATGAACAAGGTCACCAAAATAAAAGTATTTTTCTACTAAGTATTAGGTTCTTGCTGAAGACAAGTTCTTATTTTCATTAAAGTATGTGGAAATGTATACACAAATCGGGTGAATCCGAAATTCTAAAGACATGTACCCCACTTTGCATAGAAAAAGATCTTAAATGAGTAGCGATCCACCCCCATAACATCAGGAATGGTTCCACTATTATAAAATAAGACTTCCCTTTATAAATATGTAGTAACACCATATGAATATTTTCTAAAACAATAGTGTCCAACCCTAACATCCTTATTTTGACCAGCTTGGCCATGATAAAAAAAAGTTCTTGGCCTCATGCCTCCTTTGGAATATCGGACTGGTAATAAATACATGCTGAGCCACATGAATAAGAAACCTTCCAGATGTGTCTTCATAGTAATTTTTTATTTGACATCATATCCCGATTTTTAGAACTCTCTTTTCTCTAATGTTGTCCAAAAAGTGTCAGGGGTACCTCTCTTCTCGTCCTTTGGACATATGGTCGGATGAGTGCAGGTGGGAAATTTTTCTTTATTAATTTCCAAGAATATTTCTATCCACTACTCTGGATGAATATCCCTTCTTGTGTTGGACTTTGTGGTGGTCACATTCTTAAGGTTATAAAATATTTTCATCAACTCACGAACCAAGGTTGGTGTCTTCTCTGAGTCATTCCATGTCACCTTAGGAGAAATAAACTCATTTTACGTATCTATAAGTATTGAGCTCCAGATATATTTTATAAATCCCACAAACTGATTCCTACTTCTCCACGTGTCATGTAGAGAGTGTTAGTTTCTAGACTCCATTGTCTTGGTAACCCCGACACAAAATCGTATTCTTATACACATAGGTTTTCCCAACCCATACAACTTTATAAATCACAACAACTTTTAAGTCATTTTTAAATTCCATACATGTCTTTCATACCCAATATGCTCACATCCATCCAGGTTTTACACCCCCTATTTAGTGGAAATCCAAACTTTTCTTCAATCCTTTGGATCGATCCATCTATGAATCTTGAAAGATGGATGAATAATAGTGGGGATGAAGATTGTTTCTGTGTGATTTTAAATCTTGACCACAAGGGTTGTGATGCATGATATGATCCTTACTTGATGCCCCAACATTAGAATATGTGCCCAAAATAGAAACATTGGCACACGAGAATTTGATATAGTCTTGAAACTAGGAAAGTTGAATGTAGTTCTTTGGGTCTGGAATATTGATGTCTTGCAGATGACCATAATTATATAAGGTAAATAAATTATTTGGAAAAAACTGAAGTGATATTTCTTTAGTAATTTTTCCATGTCTGGGAGTGTGGCGTCACATATGTCAAATTAGTCATGACTGACAATGTTCATTATGTCATCAATCCTCTTTCGTGCCAATTCATCAGCAGTTTTGATTCTTTTGGTAGCCGTTGAACCTGAAAAATATATAAAAATCATCTTTAAAGTATGTTAATTTTGGATTTTTTGGCAAAATAATTGTTTAAAATTGAAAATGGAATTAAGGTTCACAAGTATGAAACTTGGCGCACAAGTATAAAAGCGGTGCACAAGTGTGGCGGCCTAGGTCTAGCGCACAAATAAAAAAACATATAGGAGAAGTACGACTAAACAGAAGTGTCCAAGTGAAAATAACTTGCACACTGAGAGAAGGATTTATGGAAGTCATGATAATTTTCACTGAAGTGAAGTTGATATATATAAGAAATTCAAGTCACCTTGCGTGCCAGAATCCTTCGCGGTACCAACTTTCGTACCCATTTACGTTGTGCGATGCAACTTGCATGCCACAATAACATATATTTTTTATTCATTAATTTACCTCAATATTGGATCATCTTCTCATTCTGGATCTAATTCTGAGGGGGGATTTTGTTGACACTTCGTTCCGTCATAGAGTCTAAAAAATGAAAAAGGGAAATACATTATAAAAAAGAGGAGAAAATACATAAATAAAATCAATATTTTCAAAGGCTTGAGCATTGGATCTCCCTAGTCAGACCAAAGATTTGTCGACATGCAAGGTACTTTCATTCCCAAATCTAGCGCAAAATCTACTTGTGTTCCCACACACCTTTTTTCTAGGGTCCTTTTTTCCTATAAATAGACCCTTGGGGCCTTCATTTGTATGGAGAAATTTCCTTGAAGTCTAATGTCTGCTCTAGTCTCCCTAGTGCTTCACCCAAGTCTTCCAAAACATTCAAGGTAGTTATTCAACAACTAAAGTGGAGGAATTGAAGGAGGATCATAGGACATAAGTCCTTTTACCATTTGAAATTCATAACAGTTGAATGCCTAAATCACCCAACCTCTATAAATCAAAAACACATTCACACCACCTATTCCTTTAGAGGGAAATTGAGCACCCCACTTCTAGGAATACCTATGAATACTCTTGAAGGCTAGAGTCAGGTCTCACCCAAGTATTAACATTCAAGTTGTTCATCAATCAATTGAACAACAGGTCTCCCAATCCTACTTGTACACCCATACATCTGTGCCAGTACCTACTTGGGCGCCCCTCTTTGATTCACCTACTCTATTCAGTCTACAATCCATTAAGCCCTCTTCAAAGACATTCATGGAAAGGCTTCTTCTTCATTGTCTCCCTTGTCTGAAAGGGGTTATATTGAGACCTCCACCAAAACTTCTTGACTTATCAAACCTTTTGGAAAGGGACATCAGTGTGTCTCATATTTGGGTTTGTATATCTGCAGTCAGAGGTTTACCACACTTGTTTCACAATGGGATTAGGATTCATGGAGTGTCTCTAGGTTTTTATATCCATAGTAACATGGAACATTCTCCCACGAACAGTGTTGGGAAGTTCCCAGTTTTGAGGATTAGGGTTTGGGTTCGGATCTCCCCTTTTAATCTCTAAACCCTGGAACCTCAGGTCTCTTCTAGGGAAAGTATAGTTCACACAAGCTTTTCCATGCAAGAAAAAGAAAAGTCTACCTCCCCTACCATGATAAATATTAGGGCATCCATCGTGGTGTAAGCCCCTGACCTTTCAAGTAAGAGGTTACAGTTTTTCTCCTCTCTACTTCCTATACACTTTCACTCCTTCCATACGTTGGACCCTTGTCCAAGGTAAATAAAACAGAGGGAACACTCATCGCCTCTCCCTCTTCCACCGTCGCCTCGACCTCATCCACCCTCACCGTTGTAGGAGTTCCCTCTTCCATCAGTAGAGGAGTAAAAGTGTGGGTGCCTTTGTTGAATCTTTTACATCCTCTTGTTTCTCACACTGAGCATGACTCACGTGGGCTTAGAGATTTATCATGATCACAAAATTTTCCCAAATTCTTGAACTATGAGAACTCTAATTCCCATCATAATTGGGATACATCGAAATCCTTCCAGGGCCCAAGATCATTGGATATACTCTTCAGGAATCCAACCTTAATTCCCTTAATATATGAATCCTCCTTTGGAATAAGACCCAAATTAAACCCATGAATCATCAAGGCATAATTTTCAGAAAGTAATCCCAAACTCATTTCTCTCAAAGGAATATACTCTCCTATGAGACTCATTAATCTAAGTGGTCTTAGATTCCCATCCACATGGGATACATAGGAAGTCGCCTTGAGGTTTAAACCTAACACTTCACATTAACTCTATTTTACTTGGTCCATATTCCCAAAAAGGTCTAATCTTACTTGGAAACCCATATTCATTCCATGTTCCTTGGGATGCTTATACATAATCCCCACACCAAATCTTTACTAATCACCTTTCACTTATATGTCCTTACCACATGACATTAAACTTTGTGGCTAGGTCCTTATCACATGACCTTAAAAGTTTTGATGTGTCCCATTAAGTGTCATCGAACTACGATGGTTCTAATTCCTTTCACAAGGATACAATGGTAGACCTTTTTATGTATATGATCCCAATATCAAAAAAACCTTCGTCTCCCTTGATGACAATAAATTCTAGAGTTCCCCACTGAGTGGCTTAAAAACCAGTATCATCATAATGATGATTAAAAGAATATCTAAATAGTATATGAGAGGATACCATTGATGGAGAACCTCAAATACATATTGATATATCCATTAATGAAGAACCTCAAATACATATGAATTATTCTAAATTTCACACACGTTAATAAGTTATTGGAAATTTCAAAGGATACCTATGTTATACTTGGTGAATTAATAAAGATTCCTGAAAATATTTTAAATTATAAAGAGACTCCCTGAGTAGACAATAATTCCCCCAAAAAGGGCGTGATGATTTCGACCTACCATTCTCTCGACCAATGCATGTTCTTAAGTATCATAAAGTTCAAACTTAACGAATGCCTCCCTTTGGAAAGTAGGTCTCTTTTGGATAAAGAACTATTGGGTGTTTCCAGTTCCATGAATAAATCCAATGGAAATTTCCTGAAGCAATGATTTTTAATCTAGAATACACGTTTCAAGGAACTACGAAACACCATGTTACATATTAAACTCACAATTAACTTAAACAAATGAGGTTTTATTTTCAATTTTATTTCACATTAATTAGTATGGACACTTGGAACCATAGTCCAATGCTGATATTTTGGGTATAGAATACCATGTCAAGCTCCCCGTTTATCAATCCTGTATATTTACCATGGTCATAGGACATCATGTCTATAACCCCAATTCTCAACCATGCACATATAACATTGGTGTAGATCATCTTATCTCACACCCCATTTGTCAAACATATAGATATATCTATTAATAGCATAGATCGTTATGTCTAGTAACCAATTTCACAACTATGCATGTATATCACTAGTGTAGATCATCATGTATAAAAACCCATTTAGCAACCATACATTTATATCATTGTTTTCTTAGGTTATATCATCATGTCTGATACCCCATTTATCTACCATGATTAAAAAAATAGTCCCAGTATCAAAATTACCCACTAGTAATTCAATTAATTAATTCATAAAATAATTAATCCATGCCCGTTAAATAATTCAAAAATTAATTAACGACAACAATTTCCGTTAATAAATTCAAAAATAAATTGACCATTTCAAAACCTTAACATCCAATAATTAATTCACCAATTAATAATTATCAATTTAAAATTTAACAATTTGATTATTATGCCAACAATTAATTATCCCCAATTTCCAAATCAATACATTGTTAATTAATTCACCAATTAATTATCCTTATTCCACATTTAATTTCTTAATTCAACCATCTCAATTAACTCATAATTAATTCCCACAATTAATTCTCAAGTCCAAAAATCCTAAAATCTCCAAATTAATCTTCCAATTAATTATCTCATTCAAAAATCTATAAATCACGAAATTTCAAAAATATATCAATTAATTAATTTACCACATTCTTCAATTAAACTAAAAATTTCAATTTCTAAAAAACTCTAGAAATTCTACAGCATTCATACCTAATCAAAATTATAACTAGGGGTTTGTAAATTATACCACAAACCATGATTCATTTATTGTTAATAACCCAATGAAAAACCCCAAAATTGAGCAGCTCAGTAATGTAGAACGAGTTCTAGATCTACAACCTAAATCAAGATTAAACAAATTGGGATCACTTAGATCTAGATATAGATCCAAAATTCTAGATCTAGATTCTCCAAATATAGATCTATATCTAGAATAAATATAATATTTTTTCCTCAAAACAAGAGAGAGAAAAAAAAGAGGATGGATGGGAAAGAAATGGGACAATATCCACTTACTAGGAGAGTTTTTTATCTTCATTTTAGTCTTCAAATTTTGAATAAGGGAGGTTTAATGGAAATTGAATTTGTCTGGAGAGCTCTGAAATAGTGAAATACCTCCTAGGTTCGAATAGGGGTTGAAATAAGTGAGTCCAAGGGGTTGGGAGAATTTTTAAAATAATTTTCAGGCTTAATTAATTCCTAGGAATGGTTTCCTATAGAGGGGTGCACTGTTTTCTCTAACAGTGCACCACTCATGCACATATTATTTTAGGGGTGCAAATTTTCTCCGTTTTCATGAAAGGTTTAAAAAATGGTGCACAATCTATGTGAACACTCACTACCCAAGGTTGTATAATTTGCGGGGCTAGGGCGTATTGTTTTCTCTAACCGTGCGCCAAACATGAACAACCCCTTTTCCTTCCATTTTCTCAAAATTCTCCAAAACACATCCTAATGTAGCACCCAAACAAAAAGTAATCAAATTTTAAAAAATAGGAAGTGTAATTTTTTTGAGGAAACTATAGAAATGGTTGAGATCTTTAAAACACCATGATATTTTATGAAATATTTTTTTTTCTAATTAATTTAATTCATTATATTGATTGTGTTACGCACAACACCAAGTTTTAATGAACCATATTATACAATTAATAAAAATTAACATCAAGTTTTATGGTTTTATATATTTAAAATATATTGATAAAAAATTACTTAATTATTTGTAAAGTCTTAATATGCTTTGAAAATAATTATTTTTCTAGAAAATGACTTATATTTATTTTTGTGAAAAATTAATAAAATTAAATTTTCACACTTTTTAAAAATTTATTTGAAAAAATTAACTTATTTATTGAAATAAAAATTTTGAAAATTATCTTAGGGTGATTTTTTGATAATTTTCTGAAAATATTAATTTTTTGATAAAGATTGAAAATACTAATTTTTATTTAATATTACATTTTCATTTAAATCATTTATAAGGTAAAATGTTACTTTAAAATGGATTTAGAAATAACCATAAATAAATTAAATAATTATTAATCCAATTTAAGTAATTATATTCAATTTCATATTTAATTTTATTATTAAATATTTTAATACTTATGAAAATTTTTTCTTTGAATACCCGATTTTTATCGAGTATGTGGGTTTAAATTTTAATTAAATTAATTAAATTCTGTAAATTTAATTTTTAAAAATGGATTTATTATTTAGAATCAGAATAATTAATATTAAATAATAATTTAAACTTATTTTTTACATAATGGATATTAAAAACAGAAATAATAAATTACCATGGTTAGGGTTAAAACGAGTTTACTAAGGGGTTAAAATAACAAGATACATGCTAAATGGCCTAAAATATTATCCAATTAATATAGTATTGAACTATATAGACCTTATATCATATAATTTTTATGAAGTTTCTATTTTATATCCTTATGGTGTGTGTAAAGCATGGGTATATCTTTTTCTTTTAAAAAATTCGAAGTGTGTCCTCTCCCCCACTTATAAAAGGGCATCCCCTCACCTCTTCTCTACACAATTACAAAGTATTCTCGTTTAACCAATATCTACCCAAATAAATTACTCAATTACATACCCAAATCCAAGATTAGTTTATTTCATTATTAAACTCGTGTAAGAAGTTTTTTGGAGGAAACATAAAGAAGTCCCAAAAAGGGGTATTATTCTTAATTGATCCTTTTTCATTTATTTCTTCATCCACCTACATCAAATATTAACTAAATATGATGATATAATAAAAAAATTTATTTAGTATATATTAATATTTTATTATGTTATCGTAATAAACTAAATCAATCACCTCTCCCAAAAAATGGGAAACAATGATGTTGATTGTGTGCACGAAAGACTATCTCCACACGAACTGATATAATTTGTTTTCCACTACCACCTCCCATATGTGGATATAATGGGTGATTTAAATTATATTTATAAATTATATTTATAAAATAATTAAAATTTTATAACTATAGTATTACATATGCCTTCTTACCTACCAATCGGTTGAAAAACAAAGACATCACTCGTGCATAAGTGAGGACTACCGCCTCCACGAAGCGATGCGACAAGTTTTTAATTTTATTTTGATATGAATTTTAATAAGGTTATATTTAATTAATATATATTATATATATGATATAAATATAATTATATAAATGAGAATTAATATTTACCTTTCTTTCATTCCATACGTTAAGAAAATGGAAACATCGTTCAAGTGTTTGTACGATCTACCATCTCCATGAATGGTGTAACTAATTTTTCAATCTAAAAAACTTATGGATGACTATAAATTTTAATATAATGAATATATATAATATTTATTTCATTATAAGAAATATTTTATTATGTAACCATGATGAATGTACAAGAACCATAACTACCAAATCGAAACATACATGAAAAACAAAGTAATAATTATGCAAAATGGTGATTTTAACAAAATAAAAGTTTAGAATAGGGTAATAAAAGGTTATAAGTAAATAATATATGGTATGATATATTTTATTATGTTTCTAAAATATATTAATAATAAAACTATTTTTATTAACTAGGAGTTTCTATTGTGTAGGAATAAATTCAAGACTTGAGGTCAGATATTTTCATCAAACTTTTATTTCTATGGGACACATAACTTATTCACAACTTGTTTATTTTATGTGGTGTATATATCAACCATGAATATATTTTATTGTTATTAACATAAAAATTATTATACATAAATATCCATATAAGGTTAATTCTTTCATAGGGATTATGAATCAAAAGTTACTAATCTGGTAAGGGTTTTATGATACAATCTAATTGTTTATGAGGATTATTTATCATAATTATCCTGATGATGAAATATTATAATATATATCTCATTATACTCATTAATTTTATTATAATGTTTTTATTTCTAGAAATTACATTTTTTTCCAATAATTTTTTCTCTTTTTGTACTAATGAATCACAAAATAATGTTTTCAAGAAAAAACTGACTTTATTTCTCTCTTCGATCAAATATAATTTATCTCTTCAATTTAAAATGAGTTCTCTTCAATGTATATGTTTTCTAAAAATATTATAATTGTTTTCTATATTCCAATGATTTTTTAAAGTAATTTTTACAATTATTTTACTTTTTAAAAAAATTGTTTAAAAAGAATCTTCTTGTCTTTTTTTGAATAAGGTATTTTTGACTTTTCATCCAAAATATGAAATGAATATTTATTTAAACATTAACACCATGAATTGTACTAAACACCATCCTAAAAGCATAGTTATTTAAAAAATCCATTATTTTTTCTAATTTTATTTTAAAATAAATTTTTTTCTTTAATATTTGAAGTTCTATTAGATTTTAAAAATTTATTTTCAATGTAGTAAGGGAATTTTATTCAAGAATGTTTTTAATGATATTTTAATGGAATCTATATTCATCAATGAAAAAAACCCTTTATTCTACTTTTTTAATACAAGAGATATTTCCCAACAATTCCAACCATATTATTTATCTATATGGTTTATGTTTATGATGAAAAGATGTTCATGAAACTTGTCTCTTTTCTATGGGTTAGACTTAGTAAACCTATTTCATTTCCACAGGTTATACTATAATGGAATGTTCATGAAACCCATTTCCTTACCATGGATTATTCTACGATGAATGTTTTATGTTATTTTGGAAAACATATGTATGTTTTTAATTGTGAGATGGATGGTCCCATTGTTCATCAGATAAATATTGATATCACATGAGATAAACAAGACTGGAATAGAGAGTGAACTCTATTTTTTAAGGAACATTGTCTAATATGACAGTCTAGGGAGTGAAAATTAACTCCTATGATGGTTTGGGGAGTGAACCTATTAAACTATTATAGTTTTTAAAATTATACTTTACTATCAAGGAAATTATTTTCTATTCTTATTTGTATGCCATAATTCCATGTCTTATTCCAATGTTAGACGTCCATGACTCATGTTCTTTGATTCGTTCATGATTTATGTCTTGTTAACTACCAAAATTTATGTGATAACTCTAGTTTATGATCTATGATATGTCGGTTATGGTTTTAATATGTTATTATCATATTCTCATTACCTTATGATTATTTTATGTTTATATCTCCCTTGTTAACCCTTATTGAGTGTATGATCTCACCATTTTTTATATTTATGTTTCTTATAATATGAAGAAAGGTATTTTGTATGATATGTCTAGTAATGGATCTAGTTACAATGAACTTTCTAGGAGATGATGTATTTCATTTATAAACCAGTTTGTTATGTATCCATGTTTCTAAATACACTAAACCTTTTTGGTACTCATGCATATTTTGGTTAAATTAAATAATAAATTATGTATTAAGATGTGATATCTATGCATGAAAAGTTTTGGTAGCTATATAGGTACCATAAACCTATGTCTTGATGTCTCCTTATTTGAATTTACATAAATAAACCTTCCCACAACAGACCATATCCATGTATTTATTTATTTTATTCCATTCTTATCAAAGTTATCGAGAAATCAACTTTTTTATAATAAAATGGATAAATTATTTCTCACATTATTCTTTAATTTAATATCACTCATCACCACTAGATTATGTCATGATGGATTCTAGTAGTACAAAAATTTAAATGACTCGTAATATTCATTAATAAAATTATTAAAGTTTAAGGATCAACACACACACATGTATACAGGAACATCTAATGACATATATAAATACAAATTTCCTACTAGCGGGTCATGCTCTCATAATCTCATACTCTGAAGATTACTAATGATATTCACAATGAGAAAGTGTCTCAAAATTTTATGAGTTTCTACCCTTGTTGGACTATATCATTTGGGTAACTTAAAATAATATCATCTGACTATAAAAAATATATTTCAAAATACTATAATGGAACTTCAATGTTCTCATCATAATGGGGAAATAAAATGAAGTTTTTAGTGAAATTGTTACTCTTTGGGAATCATCATATACTATTTCATGAACAAGAATAATTGTGACATGATAAGAAGTTTATTAATAATTAAAATAATGAATATAAGAAATCATAAATTATATAGGAATTAGTTTTAGGGCAAAAACAGAACTATTATAATGATGTTGTTAGGATGAGTTTAGAATAATTTTTTGTAACTTAAGAAAATTACAATTTGTAACCCTAAGATCTTTTTATCTAAACCAATATCCCTCATCTCATTTAGAAAATTCATCTTTCAACTCATCTATTTTTTCCTTTACTAGACCAATGATAATAATTTCATCAACACAGAGAAGTAATATGATGAAACTGTCACCATCAAACACCTTCTAGTAATAATAATGATCTGTATTTCTCTGGAAGAATGTTGATGCTCCTTTCCGTCACAAATTCTAAAGACTAAAAAAGGGAAATACCTTAGTCCAAAGTGATTCATCCTTTGAAGAAACATCAGAAATCAACGAAGGCACGAAGAAGGATTTCTTCCCACTTGGGTCCTGCAAGTTTCATCATGGTCGCGCAAGTATACTTGCGCGCCACATGGTGGTCACGCAAGTGACTTGTGCGCCCTCTTTGATTTTCACCCAAGGTCTTCCCTGGCCTATAAATACCCCTTGTAGGCCCCCCATTTCAGGACGGAAAAATTCCAAAACTCAGATTCGATCTCCCGGTGCCCTAGTCTCTTCTGGATGTCTTCCAAACACTTCTATGGTAATTTCTTACCTAGAATGGAAGCTCTAAATAGGGGAAACAAGGCCTAAGTGTTGAAAATCATCAACACTTGTGCGCCTAAGTGGCTAGCCCTTATGGGAAATGTCCACACTTGCGCACCACATGATACCTTCAATAAAACTTGTGCGCCACTCTTTTGGAAGCCTTTAGGGATAATACTAATGGCTTGAGCCAAGTCTCGCCCAAGTGTTACCCTATGTGTTGACCGTCGAGCAAGTACCCATGTGTCGCGCAAGTATACTTGCGCGACCAGGACTTGCGCGCCCACGTAGGAATTGTGCGCCTCTCTCTTTTTGGGTGCCCATACTACCTATTCACTTGATTTCTTCATGTCCACCTCTACTTTTCAAGATTTAGCCTTCAAAACCCTCTTGAAAGTCATTTATGACATGGTTCCTTTGTTGGATTCCTTATCTGAAAGGAAATTTGTGGAAAAATTCTCAAAAACCAGTGATTTACATATCTTTATATAACTAAGGTTAGAGATTTTATTCATTCAACCTCATCCTTTAAAGATGAGAGGATCTTTAATATGGGACTCCTTCTCAGGAGTAATTCCCAATCTCAAAATCCCAAATTTGGTCATCGTCCTTAGGAGTAATCCCCAAGTCCCCTAACTTGGGCCTCTTTTTTGAGGGTTCCGGGAGCAGTGGAAGCGCCTGGGTGGATGTGCCAACTTGGCCTTTTGTCATTAGCAATGATCAATCTGGGATCAATATGACGATAAACACCAGTCTCCACGGATTGAATCAAAGAAATAGACAAAAGAAATAGAAATTCATGGAACCACAAAGTAGGATCGTTACAGGTTGATTATAATTAATTTAATCAATTGAAAAGAAATACCTTTTGGGTGTTCTTTCTTCATTGATGTTCTTGATCACATTCTGATGTGATTCTTCATTGCTTCATAGAAGCCAAGTGTAGGCTTCCTCTAGCAGTGATCCACACGTGTACCTCATATCTCGGGACTTCGCCAAAGGATTCTCCGGGTGCTAGCATGGAGAAACCTTTGCTTGCATTGTCCGCCTTAGATCATCTTGATCCGATGGAAGAGGATCTCTCTCGGTCTTGA
Organism: Viscum album; assembly: GCA_963277665.1. Classification (NCBI taxonomy): domain Eukaryota; kingdom Viridiplantae; phylum Streptophyta; class Magnoliopsida; order Santalales; family Viscaceae; genus Viscum; species Viscum album. Next base: position 293,996,431 of record OY728144.1, read on the forward strand.
GAGCATTCTTGGAGGAAGAGGTTCTTTTGGCCTTGAAATAATTCTCCAGATAAGTTGTGTGTAGGAAAAGAGATATGGTTGTGAGGATATTTATAATCAGGTTTGAGGTTGTAGAGTTATGATAATAAATAAAAGTGTTGCGCATTTTATTTATTTCATTGAATCTTATTTAAAACCCCCATGTCATGTAATTTATTCCTTGACATGCGCCCAAGATGATTATAATAAATATCATTTAAAACAATATTATATCCTCAAAATGCCGACTGGAAAAACTACACGGTGTGTATTAATAAATACACGGCATGTACTTGAATTTCATTGAAAACTGCACGGCGTGTACATTCAATGTACACAGAATGTATATCTTGTTTTCATTTATTCATTTCCATTCATAAAGTAAACTACATGGCGTGTATTAATAAATACACGACATGTACTTGTTTTCCATGAAAAACTAAACGGCGTGTAATCTTTAATACATAGCGTGTATATCTTGTTTTTCATTTCCTTTTTCCTCCATCATAAAAATGACTTAGGCTTCCTTGAATAGTTATTAAACCATGTACAGGAATAACCTTTATTCTACTTGAGATACTTGAATACACTTAGTGTGTGACCCTCTAGGCCTCTTTCTCGTTGGCATTAGGTGGGCTTGCCTAAAGTCCAAGATTGCTATCTAGAAACAGGTCAAGGCACCCAAGAGAAAGAAGTTGACGATGCATTGATTTATCACCTCATACGAACGCTTACTATGTAATTTAATCCCTTTTTCTCGATATCTCAACAAGCAGGTTTCATGGCAGTGTCATAAACCTATATGCTTGATCCGTCGTTCTTTGACTTCCTGAAATAAACTCGTCATTTACACCATGGCCATGGAATTTAATGCGACAGTTCTATTTCAATCAAAATGCCGAGATATCAACTTCCATAAATAGAAGGGACAAATCCTTCATTGACTTATCCATTAACAACATGTCACTCGTGACGCACCCAATGTAGCCTACTTCCCGCCAACTGTCTGCGTGATGGTTTTCATCAGTAAATCTAAGTGCACGAGTCATGACATGAGTCAATGATAATCTTCCAGTCTAAGGACTATTACACACGCTCGTAGATAGTAATGTCCGATGACACCAAGACATGCAGAATTGCTACTGGCAGGTCTGTTCTCATAATCTCCCATCTTGGAGATTACCAAGTGCGAACTCCATGAGGGAGAGTCTCGTCTTCTTATGAGTACTCGCACATGATGGTCTGTATACTATTTTTCCTATCATAGTATGCCATCCAACCGTTGAACTTTATTTAAGAATATTGTTATATCATTTCAAGGTTCTCATCATAGCGGAGATCTTCCATGAACATATCAATGCAACAAATATTCCATGACATTATTATATTATAGTCATGCAGAACAATGAAAAATATATAATAAGTGAACATTTATGTAATCAAAGTACAAATCAGTTATTTCTCAGGACAACAACCCTTACAAACTCCCACTTGGACTAGAGCCAACTACCTAAGACTTTTAGTCCGCTAGACCTCACATGATGATCATGTTTCTGCTGAGTCAAAGATTTAGTCATGGGGTCTTCCACATTGTCTTCTGTGGAAATTCTGCTCACTGCAACTTCACCTCTCTGAGAAAAATCCCTCAAGAGATGATACTTCCAAAGTATGTGCTTTGTCCGATGATGTGACCTTGGCTCTTTTGCAAGTGCCACCACTGTTGTATTATCACAACAGAGTGTAATATGATCTTTACTGCTCGGTACTACATCCATCACTTGGATGATGCTTCACATCCATACTGCTTTTTTAGCTGCCCGAGAAGTTGTGATATACTCAGACTCCATTGTAGAATCGGCCACCACACTTTTCTTTGAGCTCTTCCAGCTCACTGCACCTCCATTCAAAATGAAGATGTATCTAGTCTGCGACTTCATGTCATCTAGATCAGTCTGGAAACTAGCATCTATATGTCCTCTGATGACTAGTTCCTCATCTCCTCCATAAAACAAGAAAATATCCTTAGTACACATCAGATACTTAAGGATAGTCTTGACTTCCATCCAATGGCGGTCTCCTGGATCAGCTTGATATCTGCCTACCACACTTAATGCGTAAGCAACATCTAGCCTCGTACATAGCATAGCATACATGACTGACCCTATCGTGGATGTGTAAGGGATCCTTGCCATTATCTTTCTTTCCTCATGTGTTTGAGGGCACATTTTCTTGGAAAGATGAATGCCATGTGACACTGGCAACAATCCCCTCTTGGACTGTTCCATACTGAATCTATTCAGTATCTTGTCAATGTATGTATTTTGACTCAGGCCCAACATTCTCTTGGATATATCAAGATGAATCTTGATCCCAAGAATATATGATGCCTCGCCCAAGTATTTCATTGAGAATCATTATGCAACCATGCCTTAACTGACTATAAGACAGGTACTTCATTTCCAATTAGTAATATGTCATCAAAATATACTATTAGGAAAATGACTCCACTTCCACTAAACCACTTGTAGACACAAGGCTCACATTCATTCTTAACAAATCCAAATTCCATTACAGCTTCATCAAAATGAATGTTCCATGACCTTTATGCTTGCTTTAATCCATAAATGGATTTCTGCAACTTGCATACCTTGTTGGCATCCTTTGGAGTCACAAACCCTACAGGTTGTGTCATATAGACATCTTCCTATAGGTTCCTGTTAAGGAATGATGTTTTGACATCCATTTGACAAATTTCAAAGTCATGGTAATAGGTAATGGACAATATGATTTTGATGGATTTCTGAATCGCAACCGGTGAAAAAGTTTCATCATAGTCAATTCCTTGATGCTGTCTAAAACCTTTTGCAACTAGTCATGCCTTATAGGTGCTGACTTGCCCCTCCATGTTTAGTTTCTTCTTTAATATCCATTTATTACCAATAGACATTACATAAACTGGAGGATATACCAAAATACAGACTTAGTTTTGGTACATGGAATCCATTTCAGAATTCATGGCTTCTTGCCACTTGGAAACGTCTGTGCCTTCAACTACTTCCTTATAGGTAATAGGATCATCATTGTCCACCAATAAGGAGTCACCATCCTCATTGACAAGAAAACCATATCGTTATGGTTCTCTCACCTCTCTCGTGCTTCTACGCAGTTTTTGTGTTTCTGTAACAGATTGTTCTTCCACGTGGCTTTGTGGAATCTGTTCTTGTACCAACTCTTGTGTATCTTGAGCCTCAACTTCATCGAAGTCTATCTCTCTCCCACTATCTCTTTTGAATATGTGCTCCCTCTCAAGGAATATGGCGTGTCTTGCCACTGTAACCTTTTTGTTTGAGGGGTTGTATAGGTAATATCCCCTTGTTTCTTTGGGATATCCTATAAAGATACACTTTGTGCCTCAGGGTGCAAGTTTGTTACCTAAAGAGGCCTTAACAAATGATTCGCTACCCAACACATGTAAATTTGATAACATGGCTTTGCGTCCACTCCATAACTCGTATGGAATACCATTTATCGATTTAGTTGGTACTTGGTTTAGTATGTGATATGTTGTTTGTAATTCATATCCCCAAAAAGATAAGGGAAGACTTGCAAGACTCATCATTGATCTCACCATGTCCAACAGGGTGTGGTTCCTCCTTTCACTTACACCATTCCACTGCGGTGTGTAAGGAGGAGTGAGTTGAGATGGAATCCCAAACTCCCTTAAGAAATCAATGAAGTCCTGATTAAGATATTCTCCTCCTCTGTCTGAGCGGAGTTTCTTAATCTTCTTACCAAGATGGTTCTCAACCTCTTTCTTGTATTCTTTGAACCGATCAAAAGAATCTGACTTATACCTCATTAAGTAGATATATCCATATCTACCAAAACCATCAGTAAAAGTTATGAAGTATGATAACCCACCCCTTGCCTCAACTGGAAATGTCCCACACACATCTGTGTGACTCTTTATCTCTTTCACCTTCCCCACTAAATCGGGCTTTGGTCATTTTTCCTTGTAGACACGCATGAAATACACCAAGTGGTTTTAGTTCGAAAGAATCTAAATACGCATCTTGATGTAGTTTTGTCAAACGTTTCTCATTGACATGACCTTGTCAGTGATGCCAAAGTTGGGTGTGGTATGAGTCATGTGAATTTACTTTGTCACCGATTTCCATTACTTGGTTTGTGTAGTCTAACACATAAATGACGTTATATAAATGTGCCCTGCCAAAACAAATGCAATCTTTATAAAAGTAGCAACATTCATTTCCAAACATGAACATGAATCCATAAGTATGTAATCTGGATACTGAAATAATATTTTTGGTAACAGAAGGCACATAATAACAACCCTTTAACACCAAGATCATTCTAGTTGGCAATGTGAGGTGGTAGTCCCCGACAGCTACAACAGCAAGTCTGTCTCCGTTGGCTGCTCGTAGATCTACCTCCCCTCGATCAATCTTCCTAAATATAATTGGTTCCTATATTTGGATACAGATGTGATCACCACAAGCAGTATCTAATACCCAATTAGTAGAAATAGATAGATTTCATTCGATAACAAATGCACCTAAATATTCCCCTTGCTTCCTTGGCTAGGTGGAGTTTTTCTTCCAGTGGCCCTTCTTGCCACATGAGAATCAAACAACATCCTGTTCCTTTCCCCCCCTTTGATCTTCCTTTTCTTGGAAGGCCTTGAAGAAGATTTGGGCTTAAATCTCTTCGCCTTCCCTTTCCTTTTATTCACCATAAGGACAGAAGGCTTTTCAGGCTTCATGTCATTGTCCACTTGGAGAATAAGGATAAGAAGATAATATAGAGACTTCTCAATGTTGTTCATATTGAAATTAACAACAAAGTTTGAGAAGCTCTGGGGGAGTGATGAAAGAATGAGATCGGTACCCAGTTCTTCAGGTAGTTTAAACCCTAGAACCTCCAAGCGCTCAATGTAGCCAATGATCTTGACTACATGAGGCCCGGCTGGGGCACCCTCTCCAAGCTTGCTCTGAAATAGAGCCTTGGAGATATCAAACCTTTCCTGTCTTGCTCTCTCCTGGTGTAAACCATGGAGGTGCTCGAGCATTCTATAGGCATCCATGTCTTCATGAGACTTCATGAGTTCACTATACATCGATGATAGCATCAAACATTGAACATCGAGAGCATCGTTCAAATGTTAATCATAGACCAGGAAATATTCATCACTCGCCCCTGGGGAAGGAGAATCAGGAAGTGAGGACTCCAGCACAAAAAGCTTTCATTCATGATGTAGGATAACCCAAAGGCACCTAAACCATTTCTGAAAGTTACTGCCAGTGATGATATTGTCTTTATCCAGTATTGATTGCTGAGAAAATGTGGTTGATGAGTTTGTCATCTTGATTATAAAATTTAAAAGAGCAGATTTATTAGTACTTTCTTGATTACAATTTATGAGAAATAATGAATGAATGAATTAATTTTTTCACTATTTTATCAAGTTCCAATGGCCCTCACCATTGAAATCGGAATGTCCAGTTGCTTTGACATTCTAGTGGAAAGGATCAATATTCCCCTTCACATAACCCCAACAAGGGTTGGTCAAGCTATTTGAAGGTATTTAGGTAGGCAGGTCTTTTCCAACTATGATCTTACAGTTCCTTGATCTATTGAGTGGATTCCCCAATCCTGAAATCCTGACTTGGATTTCCTCCACTCTTGCCTCCAATATTACACCAAGTCTAGAAAGGGTTACTTCTCTTGATGTAATATGGTTAAGTCAAGCTGAAACCTTTCGTAAGGTATTCCTTTATAAAAGTAAGTTTCCCAACAAGGGTTGGTCAAACCCTTAGTTTTATTGAGTCTTGACCTTAATAAGGTAACAAAAGGCATGGTCTGACTTAATATGGTATTGAGGGATTTTAGTCCTTTATGCGTAGTTTTCGCATTATCACATTCTTTTTAATATTAAGTGATGCTTGCTTAAGTGATTAAACATGTTCTAATAATGTTTACACATAGTCCGGTTTTTATTTTATTCCATATTTTCATGCTTTTTAATTTTATTAATTATGTGATCGCGACAACACATATATAATAAATAAACCATGCAATCAGACAAAAATAAAATAAGATGGCATGATCATGAGCTTCTATTTTATTATCTTATATAGCGGTTTCGATAAGCTAACCCTGACCTAGGGAAAGCACCTTGAACCTGATGGTTCGTGATTTGAAGCTCCCACCTGTCCACCTTTGTATCTTCTTACGTCGGTTTCGCCTTAGCTTCGGGATTTGAACTGTGTCCTCTGGCTTGGGAGATCCTTCATTACATGGGTTTACATTAAAAAAACCATGGCCACACATGCCCTACATTTTATTGGAAGAAGGACCGCAAGCCAAAAAATTTAAATTAAACAAATTTAAATGAAACCATACACATACAAAGTGTCTTTTTTCAAGCTCATGATCATCCATAGCATTCAACGACATTTACGCATATTTAGAATTCAAATTTTGTTTACTGTTCTTTCATTTAAGATAAGTCACGCTTGAATTTAATTAATTATGATCTTATAATTAATTAATTCATTATCTTAAATTCCTTTATGAATTTACATGAGATTCTTCTTATCCATATGCCTTGTATGGGTCTTTGTACATTGGATGAAACCTGGTGAAATTCCATTTCTGGAAAGCACACGATGTGTAGTTTATAATCACACGACGTGTATTTCTTTTCACCCTTTATCCAAATTACACATCGGAGGGCTTTGGCATGTTTTCTTTACTTGGGAAATTTTGGAGTACACGGCATGTAGATAAATCATACACGGTGTGTACTTCCTTGTTACGCGGTAACCGGCCTGGCGATCCTATGTATGCGGTACACGGCTTATCCTTGTACACGGTTTCACCTGGTCCGAAACGGACTACACGGCATGTTGCTCCAACATACACGCCGTGTATTCTGTTTTCCATGCGCCGTTCAATTCTGGTCAACACAGTATGATAAATACTTAGGCATATTCAATTCACGCGGTGTGGTTTGGCAGACCAGTGCCGGTTCTTTGAACCTAAGTACACGACATGTAGTTTTAATTAACGTTGTGTAATCCCGTGTTTTACAGTCAGAAAGAGCGGCTCCTACGGATGAGTTCCTCATTTTTATTTTAATCAAAATTAAAATTAAAAGGCCATTTCTGTGATATGAATCAAGAAACAAAGGAGGAATAACATATCTCATTTATTCTGATATATATAATGATTTATTTCGAATTGAATCAAATATAAATGTGTAAATTACCAACGAAAATTAAATAACTATAATCAACATTGTAACCTCCCTCTGATACCATTTGAAGGTTCCGGGTGTAGTGAAAGCGCGTGGGTGGATGTGACGACTTGGATTTTTTTCATTAGAAATGATCAATCCAGGATCAATACGACGATAAATGCCCGTCCCCATGGATCGAATCAAAGAAATAGACAAAAGAAATAGAAATTCCCGGAACCAAAAAGTAGGATCGTTACAGGTTGATTATAATTAATTTAATCAATTGAAACAAAATACCTTTTGGGTGTTCTTTCTTCATTGATGTTCTTGATTACGTTCTGATGTGATTCATCATTGCGTCATAGAAGCTAATTATAGGCTTCCTCTAGCGGTGATCCACACGTGTACCTTATATCTCGGGACTTCGCCAAAGGATTCTCCAGGTGCTAGCGTGGAGAAACCTTTGCTTGTGTTGTCTGCCTTAGATCGTCTTGATCTGATGGGAGAGGATCTCTCTCAGTCTTGAGAGCATTCTTGGAGTAAAATGTTCTTTCAGCCTTGAAAGGATTCTCCAGAGATGTTGTCTGTAGGAAAAGAGTAGGGGTTGTGAGGATATTTATAATCAGGCTTGAGGTTGTAGAGTTATGATAATAAATAAACACGTTAAGAATTTTCTTTATTTCATTGACTCTTATTTAAAACCCCCATGTCGAATAATTAATTCCTTGGCATGCTCCCACGTTGATTATAATAAATATCACTTAATACAATATTATATCCTCAAAATCCCGACTGGAAAAACTACACGACATGTATTAATAAATACACGGAGTGTACTAGTTTTTCATTGAAAACTACACGGTGTGTACATTCAATGTACATGACATTTATATCTTGTTTTCATTTATTCGTTTTCTTTCATAAAGAAAACTACATGGCATGTATTAATAAATACACGGCGTGTACTTGTTTTCCATGAAAAACTACACGTCGTGTAATCTTTATTACACGGCGTGGGTATATTGTTTCTCATTTCCTTTTTCCTCTATCATAAAAATGACTTAGGCTTCCTTGAATAATTATTAAACCATGTACAGGAATAACCTTTATTCTACTTGAGATACTTGAATACACTTAGTGTGTGACCCTCTTGGCCTCTTTCTCGTTGGCATTAGGTGGGCTTACCAAAAGTCCAATATTACTAGCTAGCAATGGGTCAAGGAACCCAAGAGAAAGAAGTTGATGCCGCATTGACGTATCACCTCATACGAATGCTTACTGTGTAATTTAATCCCTTTGTCTCAATATCTCATCAAGCAGGTTTTATGGTAGTGTCATAAACCTATATTCTTGATCCGTCATTCTTTGACTTCCTGAAATAAAATCATCGTTTACACCATGGACATGGAATTTAATGAGACAGTTCTATTTCAATCAAAGGTTCGAGATATCAACTTCCATAAATGGAAGGGAAAAATCCTTCCCCGACTTATCCATTAACAACATGTCACTTGTGACACACCCAACATACCCTACTTCTCGCCAACTGTATGCGTGACGGTTTTTGTCAGTAAATCTAAGTGCGCGAGTCATGACATGAGTCAATGATAATCTTCCAGTCTAAGGACCATTACACATGCTCGTAGATAGCAATTTCCGATGACAAAAGACATGTGGAATTGCTACTGGTGGGTTTGTTCTCATAATCTCCTATCTTGGAGATTACCAAGTGCGATCTCCAGGAAATAGAGTCTCGTCTTCTTACGAGTACTCGCACCTGACAGTCTGTATACTTTGTCCTATCAAAGTATGTCATCCAACCGTAGAACTTTATTTAAGAATATTCTTATATAATTTCAAGGTTCTCATCATAGAGGGGATCTTCCATGACCTTATCAATGCAACAAATATTCCAGGCCATTATTATATTATAGTCATCCAGAACAATGAACAATATATAATAAGTGAACATTTATGTAATCAAAGTACAAATCAGTTGGTTCTCAGGACACCACCCCTTACACTTTTTAGGAGTAAGACCGAGTCTTCAAGTTACCTTAATTTTAGGCATCCTCCTCAGGAGTAAGCCCCAACCATAATTCTTTTAATATGGGCATCATCTTTAGGAGTAAGCCCCAAGTTCCTAAAATACAAATTCCCTTAACCTGGGATTCCTTTTTCAGGAGTAATCCCCAGTCATAATTCCCTTTAACCTGGGACTCTTCTTTAAGAGTAATCCCTAATCATAATTTCTCTTAACCAGTATTAATTTACTTTTGATTTGGGATTCCTTCTCAGGAGTAAAACCCAATAATAAGTTCTCTCTAATTTGGGCATCCTTCTCAGGATTATGTCCTAAGTTAACTCTCCAAATCTTTATAAATCACATATACCTTTATGGACCTTGTTCTCGGGTTTCTTCCCTGATGTAAATCTTAATCTTAATCTATCTGGGCAATCATACGTACATAAGCCCCACATGATTTCTTATAATTACATCTTTCATGGAACAATTTTTTGGTTTTACCAATACCTCTTGTTTCTCACACTGAGCATGACTCACGTGATCTTATATTGTAAAAGTAAATATGACATCTTTATTTGAGCCATAAATCATGCATAAACCTCATATTTCTTTACTCGAACTACATGGGTTATGATTCCTTTTCTAAAACAAAGGATACATAGGTAGCCCATCTATGGGTATGATCCCAAATCTGAAATAATCTATGTCCTTCTGAATGATAATAAACTTAAAGTGCCCCAATAAGTGGATTTAAGACCAGTATGGTTATCATAATGACCAAGATATTTCTATATAATGTGTCGAAGGGTACCATTAACTAAGAATCTCTAACAAATACAGATGATTCTCAATCGATGAAGAACCTCGAATACATATAAAAGATTCTCTAAAATCTCATACATACTAATCATTAATTATCAGATTTAAAGATAAGATCACTTTCATACATGGTAATTTAATAAGGATTCATGAACATAATTTAAATCTATAAAGAGAGTCCTAGAGTAGACAATAATTCCCCTCAAAAAGGTGTGATGAGTCCGACCTTCCATCCTCTCGACCATTGAAAATTCTTAAATCTCATCGGTTCAAAACTAATGAGCACCTACCTTTGGAAAGTATGTCTAAATGGATATAAAATCATTGGATGTTTCCGGTTCTACGAACAAACCTGTTAGAAACAACTTTGAATGTCTGAAACTTAAATCAATGAGGTGTGTGGGTGCGAAAATCCTGGTCTCGCAAGTATACTTGCGCGACACATGGGTACTTGTGTGACGGTCAACCCTTAGGGTAATACTTGGGAGAGACTTGGCTCAAGCCCTTAGTATTATCCCTAAAGGCTTCCAAAAGAGTGGTGTGCATGTTTTATTGATGGGATAAGGCAGCACGCCAGTGTGTACATTTCCATTAAGGGTTGGCCACTTAGGCGTGGAAGTGTTGATGAGTTTCAACACTTAGGCCTTGTTTTCACTATTTAGAGCTTCCATTCTAGGTAAGAAATTACCTTAGAAGTGTTAGAAAGACTTCCAGAAGAGACTCTGGTGCTGGGATCTCGAATATGAGTTTTTGAATTTTTCTGTTATGAAATGGGGGGCCCACAAGGGGTAATTATAGGCGAGGGAAGACATTGGGTGAAAATCAAAGAGGGTCTGCAAGTCACCTGCGTGACCACCATGTAGCGCGCAAGTATATTTGCGTGACCATGATGAAACTTGCATGACCCATGTGGTAAGAAATCCTTCTTCATGACTTTGTCGATTTTTTATGTTTCTTCAAAGGATGAATCACTTTGGACTAAGGTATTTCCCTTTTTCAGTCGTTAGACATTGTGACGGAAAGGACCATCAACAAAAGTCCCCCCTCAAAGTAGGATACAAAAGAAATGAGGATGTGACTCTAAGGTAAAGAAGAAAACCAAAGAACATGCGGCATGCAAGTGTTGAGTGCACAAATTACGGTGTGCAAGGGTGAGCCGCGTAGGCTTCAGTGCGTAGGGGTACGGCCTTGCCTATATATAGGTGTTCATTCCTCGCACAAATCACCAAATCTGAATGCTTCCGAGCTCTTGTCATGCAAGTTTCCTTCGCCACACAAGTTACTTAGTTTTCCGCTGCTTCCTTTTGTATCGCGCTACTGTAGAGGTATTTAGACTTGTGCGGTGATACCTGTACGCCAAAAATTATGCGACGCACTTATACTTGCGCTCCAACTTTGGGACTTGCATGAATTAATTCCATAGACATTTTTTTTCACTTTTCTTCACAAATTTTATGAAAAATAAACTTACATAAAAGTTAATTATTTGACCTTTTTGCAGATTCAATGGCTCCTAGAAGAATCGGATCTACTGATGGACTGTCTAGCAAGCGAATTGATGATATGATGAGCATAATTGGCCATGATTACTATACTATCTGCGACAACGCTCTTATATATTTGGCCAAGTACCTGAAGAAGTGTCATCTTGACTTCTCGCATAATATTTATCTACCACTGTATGGATATGGTCATCTGTGAGAAGTCACCATTACAGAGGCAAATAACTATCTTCGAATTTCTAGGTTTCAGAATTACACCAATTTTGCTTCAGAAAATATCTCAAGTGGAGGAGAATTTATAAATACCAGAACAATGGAGAAGGCCAACATAATGCATCATAGCCCATGTACCTCAGATCTAAAACCTCACAATCCTGAGCTGCAACCACATTGTTATCCCTCAGTTTTCTGAAACTATCAGATAGACCAATCCAAAGGCTGGAATAAGAGTTTGGAATTTCATCTTGGAGGAGGTGTGAAGCCAACTTGGATGTGTTCATACTGGGTGAGACAAAACTCCATAGAGTTTGTCGAGGATTTGAAAGGATCTTTAATATATGAAGACATCTGGACAGGGCAAACATATGTTTATAGGAATGATGACTTTGTGCCGGAGATACTCATCCATTGGAGCCCAGAAACCAATTCTTTACATCTGAGTCATGGAGAAGTAGGCATCAGTCTGTGGGATGTCCACAAGATCTTAGGGGCTCCAATTTTGGGTGATATGTATGATGAATTCTTCCCCCCTCCCCCAAGGAAACTTGGAATGATTCAGAGAAGACTTCGTCTTTAGATCAGGAATTATTGAAAATATTCCACAAGATCAAGAGTTCAGAGACTTCCCTAACTCATTCTAGAAAGAATATTCATCTAGAGGAGTGGATGAATATGTTTCTTACTAAGAAGAAGGAGAAGGAGCCGAAGGAGAAGGGATCGAAGGGGAAGGGGCCCAAGGAGAAGGGGCCCACCTGCACTCTTACTACCACTTCCCCCAAAAAATAGAAGAGGGGAGCTCCTAGCACAATATGGACGACTCTAGAAGTAGGATAATTTGAGAAGTGGGGATACGATGTGAATAAGAGAATCCCAAAAAAGACTCGTCTGGAAGGATTCTTTGCCTTCTGGATCAGTGTTTATCTTTTTCCAGTTAGGGATTCGAAGGGAGGCGTCCGGACATGGACCTTCTTTGTTGCATCCAAGTTGGATGAGGGGAAAATTGTTGGGTTGACTACCCCCATTTTAGCAAAGATTCATAGGAGCTTACTCCATGTCTTCATGGGTAAGTCTCCTTTGAGAATAGTGGGACCATTCCAAGTATTGTGGTGATGGATCTCCACTCACTTAAGAACATATAATGTACAGAACGAAGTACAGATACCCGTAATTTCTTTCAGGCCATCAATGGTGGCATTTTCTAGAATTGCTCTGCTAGCTCTCAATTTCTATGAAATGAAGGTGAGGCTGAGTATGTATATGGAATTAAATTTCTTTTCTTATGGAAACCTGCCAACCAGGCGGTTTATTGATGATGAAACAACCATCCTGGAATTGAGGGCATACATGCTTGCCTACAGAGATGGTGTACTGGCCACCAGGATTGACATAGATATTATATGTGAGGCCTATGCTCTATATAGATTTTCACGTCAATTCAAGTGTTTGCAGAAGACTGTTGTATCTCCCCCTGTGCATGTTAGGTCAAAGAAACATCTGATGGTTTCCCGACAACTATGGATGCCGAAATCTAGGGAGAAGATTGGGGTAGTGTTTGATCAACCAGTTGATAAAGCGACGAGTAACTTGACTACATGGTATGCAGAGAAATGGACAGCATCATACCCTGGAGGGGTGTTTAATCACCCGGTTTATCAGTTAGGGAAAAGGAAAATAACCGTAGAGAAAGAAATCCTTCATCTGGAAGGTGATTCTTCTACACCACTTAGAGCTGATTCGCGGGGGTCTTCACCTAGGGCTGACTCACCGGATTCCCAGGATGGGGATAATGAGGCACAACATGTGGAAAAGTGTCCTTTTTCCAGATATAATCCTCCTATCAGAATCAAGAGACCAACTCTATAGACTCCTAGTGAGTTAGTTCATTGGGGAAATTTAATCACCATTAATTTATAGAGCAAAAAGTGTTATTTTCTTATCCATTATCTGTAGTTGTAGGAGGTGGGAAGAAGATGAAGTCTAAATTTGTAGGACCCTCCTCGTAGCCTTCTGGTACACATGCTGAATATTTATGACCAGAGGATGTCCAGACAAGGCGAAGTTTATATTGCGGTGCTAAAACTGCCTGGATGGATCTGTACGAGGGGTTAAAAATCCCTTGAATAGGGAATCTTCAGGCTTCTATAAATATCTGTTACAAGGATAACCCTGATGAAGTGTGAGAATACATCAGAGAGCTGGAGATGCTCATATATGCCACCGATGATTCCATTCCAGTCACCAAGCGGGTGAAGGAAATGATAAATCTTGGCACCACGGAGGGTGGTTCCAAAGATGAGGAATGGCACGATTACGTGGATCATGAAGATGTAAGTATCTTTCCTTATTTTCTTTGCAACTTGATTTCAGTCAAAGATTTGTTACTCAAGGAAACTATTTTCTTTATCCTGTAGCTTGTAAAGAAAGGAACTACTGAGATTACTTCACTACAGTATAGCCATGGTTGTACTGCCGTCGGGGCTAATGAATCTCCTCATGATCAGGGTGAAATATCTCCAAGATAGCAAGCCATGGACGAGGAATTAGACATGGCTTTTCATTCTCCAATTACTGTACCTATAGATGATGATACCCTCACTCCCAAAATGCCAAAGAAGTAAAATAATCGAAGGAGGAAGTCCACGGCTAAATGATTCATCAGTAGTGGTAAGTCCTTCGGATAATCATGAGTCTTAAACCATGAAAAGATTACTCATACTTTTTTGGATTTCATGGGATTATTCAATTTACACTTTGAGGGAGAGGACTGACCCTCCTCTAAGAACAACGGAGGTTGTTGGTGAACAATTACAAGCTCATGCTGGCTTGGCTGCTCCTAAAGAGGAACCAACATTTGTTCCCAGTATCACTCCTACTTCTACTGCAAGAAGAGAAGAACTTGCTTCTGGTAAGTTAAAAATGCTTCATAAAATTCAAAACGAAACATCAACTAACTTCCATTCCATGGTACTTTAGGTTCATCCCCTGCACTAGAGCTTTTGGCGGCCATTGCAACTGATACCGCTATTTTAACTGAAGAAGTTGTCCAGGGTCAGAGGCCGTAGATGAAGTTATCCAAGAAGACATATCGAATGCTACCACTGGTGAGATTAACCAGGATTTTGATATTACATTGGATGAAATGATGGAACTCGGTGCATATTTTAATGATTTTTAGATCATGTTAAATTACCATGTAATTTATAATATTATGGAAATGAGTGTTATCCTTAGTCCTATTAAAAATAACTTCTTATTATATCTCTGATCATGATCGGTTAAAATTTGCAGTTCTATCTGAGAAAACTGTTGAACTGCCAATGCCTGAAGGGAGTACAGAAAACCCTACTATTGTAGAGACATTAGCTCAAGTGGAGCTTAACTTGGCAGAGCTTCCTGAAACTTGTCCTGAAAATCCTATTGTAGCTAGGAAAGATAGGGAGGAGCCTTCTCAAGTTACCGATCTACCGTTGGGTAAGAGAAAACAATGTTTTTCATTGTACTTAATTTACAAGACAACCAATAAACATTTGTGATCCTTTGAAAATAACAAAAACCTTCAATTGATTATGCAGGGCCATCAAATTCAATGGATATATCATGAGGTGAAGCCTCATCTTCTGACCTAACGGGAATAGAAAGTGAAGAAACATGGGTCAAGGGGGATGTAGCCGAACATGGCACTTCCCTAAGTGCATTAATCCCAGATTATATTCCCCCCTTTGACAGTGATGCTAAATCAGACCCGAAGATACAAAAGGCGCTCCAATTTTCATGACGCCAGGCATGACAGAACATATGGAAGATCATATCCGATGTTCCTTTAGAAGAGCTATCATCGATGATTCCCCGACTGTCATCCCTGTTCATCATGTTGGGACTTTGCAGTTTTGGATATCAAAATATCCATGCCGCGGTGAAACAGGTTATCTTAAGGAGGGAGAAAAAGAAAAAGTGTCATCAAGATTTGACCAGGGTGGGGCTGTCAGTCAATATCAGTGAAATTGAGGTTGCAGTATCCCGATCTGAGGTTGATCATGCTACCACGTTGAAGGAGCTGAAGCATAAGATCAAGGAGAAGGTTTTCCAGTAGATGCACCTTCAACAACAGTTGGATGCTATTACTGGGTAACATGACCAACTGAACAATTCACTGGAAGAAGTTCAGACAAATGGTATGGAATCCATTCCTGAAGCCAAGAAAGAACGCCATCAAGCTAAAAAGAGTGAAGTTTTTCGAGGGCATGAGCTTCAAGTGGATGCTGATGAAGCTTGGGATACTGTAAATCAAATGAAGATTTATGTTGATAGAATTTTGTAATTCTTGGAAAAGAGAAGAGACTCCAATTTGTAGATGTCCTTCTAACTTTGGTGCATCAAATGAAAAACACTTTAATATTAAATCATTTGTGCATGCTCCATTTTTTACTGCTTTAAATTTTTACCTAAGACAATGGGCCTAGTAAGCATAGTTTGATTTTTTCCTTTGATTATAAAAAATAACCCTACAAACTTTGAATCTTGTAATTGATAAATATTACCTAAATCATACGAAATGTATGTTTAGTGAGCTGGAACTTGACTTTTTTTTAGATTTCCCTTGTCTTTTGTGGGCAGTTTAAAGTCATGCACGTCGGACATAAAAAAGGCTAATGTTTAAGGTCGAAATAGCTTTGACCGAATGCATAAAAATTAACTCAATTCCTTGATAATTTATATGAAAACATATTACCATGTTCAAGTATGAGGGAAAACATGTAAACAATGACTTATGAAATTTTGAATCTGAGGAATGGTAGGAAAAATGGATAAAAGCCATTAGAAGAAGTAGTTCCCAAGAATGAAGTTTCCACTATTTGACAAACCTGTTAGGGGGTTGAATTATGAATGGCCACCTAAGGGCATTGGATGCATAGTCAAATAATAGCATCTTTTGGATGACAGGTCCATTATGTGGACTACTTATGCAAGGCTGGCTAAGGGAACATGCTGCATATTCAGGAAAAAGAACTCTCAGAAATTTACTTTTCTACTACTAAAAATACAATGGAAGTTTACGGGGATTCAAGTTTTCCAATGCATAGAGTTTGATGTATGGAGAGAGGTACTTGAATATGGAGAAGATATTCCCAAGAAAAATTAATATTTCAATGAATGTCATTGCTATGAAGGTCTGACCCAAACGTAGGGAAGGAAAATATTAACCATAGACTTGAATACTTTCATATCATGAAAAAGAGTATGAGAAAAATATGTTAAGGATGGCTATTTTGCAGATCCCTACATGTTATAATTTAGAAAAATAAGGACAAAATAGGTTTTCCTCCCAAGAATGAAGTTACCGCTATTTGACACACCCATTAGGAGGTTGAATTATGCAGCGCCACCTAAGGGAATTGGCTTCATAGTCAAATAATATTATCTTTTGGATGAAAAGTCTGTTATGTAGAATACTTATGCAAGTCCGCCTAAGGGACACATGCTGCATAGTCAGGAAAAAGAACTCTCAAGTATCAAAAATTTTGTGATCAGAATTCAAGAAAAAGGTTATGGAGATCTGGAAGTATTTAAGGTTATAAGTATGACACATAAAAATGGGTATTTTTTCAATGCATGTAGAGATACACAGACCAATGCTAACCATAATCATGTTATGGCTGGTTCCTGAATTGAAATGTTGGACTTCACTACGTATCCCATAAGGATAGGAATCAAGCCATACGTTGTTCTTGAAATATAGTTTAACGTCATGTGGGGCGAGAGTATAGGAAATATTAATTTAAGGTCATAGAGCTCAGACCATTATAAAGAATACACAGTGTGTGTTTTCATAGGTACTTTTTATCCTGGGGATTGAAAGTGGAATTTG
Source organism: Viscum album (assembly GCA_963277665.1). Classification (NCBI taxonomy): domain Eukaryota; kingdom Viridiplantae; phylum Streptophyta; class Magnoliopsida; order Santalales; family Viscaceae; genus Viscum; species Viscum album. Next base: position 294,014,142 of record OY728144.1, read on the forward strand.
GGGTTAGGCCCAAAGACTTGGGGCTAGATTTGAGGGATGCTCAAATGTTCCTACGTATCCCATAAGGATGGGAATCAAGTTTCACGTAGTTCTTGAAATACCCTCTGTATAGATTTAGTTCGTACATATGAAGGGTGAAAGGGGACTTTAGTGAAATGATGGTTTGACCCAAGATAAAAGTTTAAGAACTCGGACCTTCCTTTCAGGTATATTTTCCTTTTCTGGTCTTTTTTTGAGAAAAAGAGGAAAATTTGGAAATTTTTTATGTACAAACCATGTACTTTACAAGTACATGCCATGTAATTCTCTCCCGCTAGAGGCCATGTGCTGGTCGTGTCCGGGCCAGTCACACGGGGTGTAGCGATGAGGTGGAGGCCACTTAATGTAGTGTACAGAAAGGGAGAGTACACGTCATGTACTCATGAAGTACACGCCGTGTACTTTTCTTTTTATTTCATTAATCGGACCGGGGTCGCGTATAATCCTCGTTTACATCTTCTTCTTCACCTAATCCCATCCAGAGCATCTGAGGAGGCCAAATCTTCTCCGAGCCACCGATCCGTCACCGGTTGTACGAATCGAATGTCGTCGGTTGGAATAGAATCACAGTGGTGAGTCCTTGGTTCTTCTTTGGACATGTTTCCTGATTCCTCCTCTTGTGAGAGCTATCTGAGGATGAAAGTTTTAGAAGTTTTTGTAGATTTACTCCGTTCTAGGCTGATTTAAGGGATGAGGTTCAAGAATATTGATCTCCAAGTATTTAGGTGGGTGGTTTGTTTCCCTACATTGAATGTCTTTGAGTTTTTGTGTAAAAAGTGCTAGATACCCATGTATCGGGTATCCCGGGTTAGGGATTTTGATTCCATTATTTATCTGCCTTAGTTTTATTGTGTGCTTGAGGTTATTAAGTGATTTATAATTGCATGGTTGCATGTTTGAGGATCACCCATGGGTGTTTACCCCTTGTTTTGGCTATTTATCATTGTTTGTCTTAGGTTGTCGTGAGGCATACCGTGTTGCATTGTTGTCTACCTTGATATAATTGATCGCATGTATTGCCTGTTGTTTATATGATTTTGATGCATTGTAGCTATTAGCCAAGTAGTTGTTGAACTTACTTAGGGCTGCTGATAGTCGATTACGCATGACTAGACTGCTCAAGGCTATGTGAACCTGGTGCGGTTGACAAAAGAGGGAATTGACGATTTAGGGCTTCCCTAGAGAGTCTGTTATACATTTGTTTCGTACGCAGGACCTATAGGAATTGGACTTTGTACTTCCCAAGATTTTCATTAGTTTACGCACGTATCGAGACCACAAGAGGAATTAGATGTAAGTGCTTCCTCAGAGAGTTTGTAGCTATCGTTGCAAGACCATATGGGAATTGACGGTGGGAGATTTCAGAGTGTCTGGCCTTGTTTGATTATTTGAATAGAGGGGTCTTCCAGTAGAAGCCACCCAGAGAGTTAGTATTAATATTTGTGTGGTTGGTTGTGATGATTCCACCAATCCAAAGAACAATCTTGTGTATTGTACTGCATGTTTTTTAGGTAGTCTGCTGAGATACCTGTTGTGTTACTTGCTTTGTCTTGGAAATATAGACCTCTTTTCTAGATTCCTTGGTTGATAATTGAATTATTGTTTTAAATTAATAAATAAATTTGAATGGATATTTGTAGGATTTTTACTTTAGTGTACCTCTATTTCTCTACTGCATTTATTTCCTTTACTTTTTCTATATTATTCACCGACAATAGGGCACATATCTTAAGGTGATTGCCTACTGGGATTATTCTCGCACCCTATTTGGGTCCTGCTTTTTAGCCCAAACAGGTTATATGGTTGCAGGTGTGGATATGGATTGTGTCCCTTCTACTTTAGGTACATTATTTCTGGTTGGAGCTGGAGAGCATAAGACCGAGCTTAGTCTTGTGATGCTGCTGGAGTTGTTGTCACTTTTATTACTTGTTTTCAGTTGTATTTATGCATGTTGTTATTTTTGCTGATTTCTTTAGACATATGTACCATGCTGCATCATTACCTATTTATACATTCTTTTCCGCTGTTATTTTAAGTTATTGTATGTTGTTTACTGCTTTCGCTATTCAGTGTTATTTTCCTTTTCCTCATATACTTTACCAAATGAGGGCATAGATTCCCCAATAACTTACCAAGGCCCTCGCTACTAGTCGGCAGCCTCTGGTGTTTGGGGAAATGCGCTTGAGGTCATGTGGCGAACCGAGCACGGGGCACCAGCTGAGTGGATCTGGATTTGGGTCATTACAAAGTGGTATCAGAGCGCAGGTTTTTCCTTTCCTATTGATTTACTATTTGGAGACATTAGATAGGGATATGACGGAATAGGTAAATGGTAAATATCTATGCCCGGGCGTTCTAGAACACGTGTACAGGGAAAAATCCAGATTACCATGAATGTTTTAAATTTTGAGTTTTTCAAATGTTATAGTTTATTTGATTTCACCGTTGGGTGATGCACTTGTATTGTGTTGTTACTATTTATATGATTACGGTTCCATTTTGTTGCAACCCGATAACATGAGGGTATGCCATCTCATGCATCATATAGGCACATGACAGAAAAATCACATGATATGCATTTTTCCATTCCATATAGGTTGAATTAGAAATTTCATGTTGTTGTGGCAGACCTTGTGATAGACAATGCATACTGTTGTGATAGCTACTGTGATAGAATACCTGCTATGTTGACAGGGTATCAGTTGTTTAGAGCTTCCTTATCACGGACTTCAAACTTTGGTCTTAGAGGTGTTATGGGACCTCGAGGATCAGAATTTTATGGGTCATGAGCTTTTTATACTATTTTCTTGTTATATGCATTGTTATGATGCCAATATTTGATTCATGGAGAGTATGGGCCCTCACGGATCAGAATTTGGCACCTTAACCTCTTTTTTCTGTGTTTTCTGGGCCCTAGTGCAGCTCTGAGCCTACTGTCTGGAAAAACCCAGAATACACGGCGTGTACATTATAAATACACGCCATGTAGTTTTTGGTCGTGTCACTGATTGTGTGGATAGGGACACGGGGCTGTAAAAGGTCTTTTGGAACACGCCGTGTACGGTAGGTACACGCCGTGTAGTTGTAAACCGTGTGCCTGACCGTGTTAGTAACAAAATGGGTTGGAAAAGCTTAGGTAGTACACACTGTGTATGGTATGAACACGCCATGTAGACTTGTTCTAGGTACCCAGCCGTGTCACTAACAACACGGGTCGGTGTTACCTTCTCCTACACACGTTGTGTTTTTTCAGAACATGCCGTGTAAGGGTCAGCCATGTAGCCGACCGTGTAACGAACCACACGGGTTGTGGTTTTCATTCAAGTGCACGCCGTGTCCCTTGGGAACACTCCGTGTAGTTTCAACCGTGTGTCAGGTCGTGTCGCTAACAACACGGGCCAGGTAAGGCATGTTTATTACACGCCGTGTCTTCCTCAAACACGTCGTGTAGTATTCGGCTGGGACAGTCCGTGTGACTTAGTCGTGTAGGAGTAACCGGGTAGGGAGAAAAGGGACAGTACACACCGTGTAGTTAGAGAACACGCCGTGTAGTCAGGTTGTTTACAAATCCATGTATGGACAAGGTACACGCCCAGGGTAAGATTTCTGGAAAAAAGCCCTGTATCGGTATTACACGCCGTGTAGTCATGTTTTTCCCAATTTTAAAGGTTTTTCCCTCCTATTCCATTTTAATCTCCTATGTTGAAACTATGTTCGTTGTTAATGAAGGTCTGTTTTGATCTTTCAGAGCTATGGCACTGAGACTTCATCTCGTTGCACGTCAGGAACCAGGCAGTGACCGTATGCCTGATACGACCGATCATGGACTACCCGTAGTTCCGCCTATCGTTTCGGACATGCAACCTACAGTGATTCTGGACACTGGTGCCGATGCTCAGTTCAGAGAGGGTTTCATGAGATTCATGCATACCTTCCAGGGAGTTCAGCATCCTGCCCCGACTATGACATAGCTGACATGGGTTTTTCAGTAGCAGCATCCTCCCACGTTCATAGGGGATGGAGGACCGTAGGCTGAAGAGTCATGGATAGAATCCATGTTATCCATCATTGACCATATGGAGACTCCCCCAGAAAGGAGGGTAAAGTTCACAACTTATATTATGTGAGATTCCTCCAAGAGATGGTGGGATGTGGTTTTGCAGATAGGGTGCCAACAGACTATGGATTAGGATGAGTTTCATCGTACGTTCTACGACTACTTCTACCTAGCGACGCTGAGGGCTAACAGAGCCAGGGAGTTCATGAGCCTGCAGTAGGGTACTCTCTCAGTTATGGAGTATTCCTCTCGCTTTACTATGTTACAGAATTTCACTCCTATTCTGGGAAATGACGAGCTGTTTTTAGTGAGGAAGTTTGAGGAAGGCCTCAAACCGGACATCAGATCGCAGGTGAATGTCTTTCAGTTGACTTCTATTACTCTGATAGTCAACCAAACACTCATCACAAAGAGGAACCTTAGGGAGACTGGAGCTGTGGACCAGGGCGGTTCAGCATCTAGGGCTTATTCCTTTCAGGCAGATGGCAGGAAGCGCCACCGAGAGTCTACCTGAGGCGACCCGAGGAAGCGAGGTATTCCTTCTGGTAGATGAGATATCCCTTATGGAACCCAAGTGGTGTGTATCAGTGTGGGAGGAGCGGGCATAAGAAGCCCCAGTTCCTAAGAGACCCAATGGAGTGTCAATCGTGCGGCAAGATGGGTCATCTGCAACTTTTCTGCAAAGTTCCCCTTCCAGCAGCTAGTGAAGGAGGATCAGTTTCGAACCCACGAACAGGAGCAGGATTACCAGTCGAGCAGCAGACTGGGGTATGGAGTTCTTGAGGTCATTCAGGTCAGGGTAGAGGTCGTGGACGCAGTGTTTAGGCTCAAGGAGGGTCAACTCAGGGTTTTCAGGCTGCTATACAGGGCCGCGGTATAGGCCAACCTTTTTCTATAGAGAAGATACATCAAGATCAGGATCCCAAAACCTCTATAGTTCGAGGTACAATATTAGTAGCCTCAGTTTTATCTTCATCTCTTTTTGATACTGGTGCATCGCATAGCTTTATCTTTGTTGCTGTCATGGAGATCCTTGGGCTCTATATCTTTTCGTCTGCTGACATGTTGACTCTTGACACACCCTTGGGAATGAGGACATCTAGCGTACGTCAGTGCAAAGAGTTCCCTTTTGAGGTTGCATGGTGTCACTTTTTATGGGACCTCTATCTCCTAGAAATGATAGGCTATGATTTCATTCTCAGGATGGACTGGTTGGTTCCCTTCCAGCCAGTCGTTGATTTCTATCACCGCAGAGTGAGTTTCGTTTCTCCAGAAAGTGAGTCTTTTCTTCATGGAGGTGAGTTGGATGTACATGCAGGTAGAGCTAGACCAGAGCATCATGGGATAGGATTAGTTACTGCCCAGATTTCTAGTCTTTATCTGGATGACCAGGGGACTTCATAGTTGGACTTTCTTCTAGTGGTGTATCGTTTCAGGGATGTCTTTCCAGAATAATTTTCAGGTTTATCTCCAGAGCGTGAGGTAGAATTATCGAGTGAGAACTTTCCAGGAGCGGCACTGGAGTCCATTACTCCTTATAGGATGGATAAAACTGAGTTGAAGGAGCTTAAGAAGAAATTGGAGGAGTTGCAGGCAAGGGGTTTCATCCGACCCATTACTTATCCTTGGGGTTCGCCTGTCCTATTTGCGAAGAAGGCAGACAGTACCCTTAGGATTTTCGTGGATTATCAAAAGTTGAACCAGTTGATGGTCAAGAACCGATATCCTTTTCACGGATAGATGATCTCTTCAATCAACTTCAAGGAGCTAGGGTGTTCTCAAAGATTGACTTGAGATCCGGCTATCATCAGTTACGCGTTAGACCATCAGATATACCTCTTACAGCCTTAAGGAGCAGGTATGGTTTATATGAGTATACAATCATGTCGTTTGGTCTCATGAACTCACCAGAAGACTTCATGGCACTGATGAACAGAGTGTTCCATCCTTACTTGGATTCCTTCATGGTGGTTTTCGTGGACGACATCTTGGTGTACTCTCACACTCGACACGACCAGGCTACCCATCTTGAGATCATTTTGAGTACACTGAGGGAGAATCAGTTATATGCTAATATCTCAAAGTGAAACTTTTTGATGGATGAGATTCACTTCTTGAGTCGTGTCATCTCAGAGACAGGAGTATCAGTAGACTCAGAGAAGGTGAGAGCAGTAGTTACCTAGGAGCAGCCAAAGAATGTCTTCAAGGCACGAAGTTTAATGGGGATAGTTGGTTACTACATGCGGCTTATACAGGACTTCTCATTCTTAGAAGCACCGTTGATGGGATTGACTAAAAAGGGGGTGAAGTTTGTTTGGTCATAAGCCTGTGATTCAGCCTTTCAAGAGCTGATGGAGAGATTGACTTCAGCACCAATTCTAGTTCTGCCAGAGCCGGGAAAGAGTTACACAGTTTTCTATGATGCATCTGGCATTGGTCTTGGAGGAGTGCTTATGCAGTAGGATCGTGTTGTTGCATATGTATCTCGGTAGTTGTGTCCACATGAGAGTAATTATCCTATGCATGACCTGGAGTTGGCTACAGTTGTTCATGCTTTGCATTTTTGGATGCATTATCTTCTAGGAAAGGATTTTGTGGTATATACTGACCACAAGAGTCTTAAGTACATCTTCACGCAATGTGACTTGAATCTGAGACAGCGGAGGTGGGTCGAGTATTTCGAGTCCTTCGATTTTTATCTTGCCTATACGCAGGGGAAGGGCAATGTAGTGGCTGATGCACTGAGTAGGAGGAATTAGATTCAGGCAGTTCAGGAGGCCAGCAGTGAGTGGAAGCTTGTGGTTTTATTCTCTAAGATGCATTTGGTGGTGCATGATAGGTAGGGGAAGACTTTCCTATATTCTATAGTGGTTACCTCTGTGCTTCTTGATCGAGTTCGAATGAGGAAGCTAGCAGATTTTGAAGGCCTAGTTCTACAGAAATCATGTCAGGAGAGGACCCTCTTCCCGGATGGACCTTTACAGAGGATGAGATCTTGCGTTTCCAGGGACGTGTATGGGTGCCAACAGATATATGTGAGGAGATGATGCGAGACTTTCATTCCTCAAATTTGGAAATTCATCCTGGCGTCACCAAGATGTATCGTGACCTACACCTTCAGTACTTGAGGCCAGGTATGAAGAGAGATGTGGCTGGTTTTGTCACGAGATGTTCCACTTGTCAACATGTGAAGGCAGAACACCAGTGGCCAGCAGGGCTTTTGCAGCAGTTTCCCATTCTTGAGTGGAAGTGGAATGATGTCACGATGGACTTCATGATAGTGTTACCGAGATCGTCGAGAGGAAACCACACGGTATGGGTTGTCGTTGATAGGCTCACAAAGGTTGCTCACTTCTTGCTGATAAAGGAAACCCTCGGTGTCAATGAGATTGGACGGTTGTACATCCGTGTGATTGTGCACTTGCATGGGGTTTCGAGTACTATCATTTCAAATAGGGACGCCCGCTTTACTTCTCATTTCTGGTAGGGGCTACAAAAGGCTTTGGGTATACAGGTACTTTTGATTACAACTTACCATCCCCAGATAGATGTCTAGTCAGAGCGCACAATCCAGGTGCTTGAGGATATGCTCCGAGCTTTCATTCTAGACTATGGAGGTTCTTCGGAAAAGAATATTTCTCTTTTGGAGTTCGCCTATGACAGCAATTTTTAGGCGACTATTCAGATGACACCTTATGAGGCTTTGTATGGTAGGCCATGCCGATCACCTTTGTGCTGGCTGGAGGTAGGAGAGGTAGCTTTACTGGGACCTCATCTTGTTCAAGAGACCTCAGAGCAGATAGAGTTGATTCAGAAAAGGATGGATACTGCACAGTCTCATCATAAATCTTATGCTAATCAGAGGAGATGACCCTACAGTTCGAGGTCAGAGATCAGGTTTTCCTACGTGTTACCCCGAGGTTGGGACACAAGAGGATCAGGAGATAGGGTAAGATTTCATTGAGATACGTCAGGTCGTTTGGGGTTCTGGGGAGAGTCAGGCCGGTTTCTTATAGGTTGCAGTTACCTCAGAGATATCAGGCTATGTATGAAATCTTCCATGTTTCTCATCTTCGACGCTATTTCTCAGACATGTCTCTTGTTTTTCAACCCGAGGAGGTTGAGATAGAGCAGTATGCATCGTTCTAGGAGCATCCTATCAGGATTGTTGATCGTAGTACAAAGGTACTCTATGGATAGTATGTTCCTCTGGTATGGGTGCTTTGGCAGCACAACCGTGTGCAGGACGAGACTTGGGAGAGGGAGACCGATATGCAGTCACAGTGGCTAGAGTTTTTCAAGGTTTCTTCTTTTCCACCTTGTTAGGGAAATTCAGGGACGAATTTATTTAAGGGGGGAAGTTTTTAAGAACCCAGACCTTCTTTTCAGGTATGTTTTCCTTTTCTGGTCTTTTTTTGAGAAAAAGAGGAAAATCTAGAAATTTTGTATGTACACGTAGTGTGCTTTACAAGTACATGCCGTGTACTTTTCTCCCACGCGAGGCCATGTGATGGATGTGTCCAGGCCATTCACATGGGGTGTAGCGATGAGGTGGAGGCCGCTTAATGCAGTGTACGGAAAGGGTGAGTACACATCGTGTACTCATGAAGTACACATCGTGTAATTTTCTTTTTTATTTCATTAATCGGACCAGGGTCACGTCTAATCCCCGTTTACAGCTTCTTCTTCGCCTAATCCGGTCCAGAGCATCCGAGGAGGCCAAATATTTTATGAGCCACCGATCCATCACCATTTTTTCAAATCAAACACCATCTTTTGCAATAGAATCGCAGTGGTGAGTCCTTCGTTCTTCTTTGTCTATGTTTTCTGATTCCTCCTCTTGTGAGAGTTTTCTAAGGATGAACGTTTTAGACGTTTTTGTAGATTGACTCCATTCTAGTCTGATTCACAGGATGAGGTTCAAGAATATCGATCACCTAGGATCGAGGTAGGTGGTTTGTTTCCCTACGTTTAAAGTCTTTGGGTTTTTGTGCAAAAAGTGTCGGATACCCATGTATCGGGTATCCTGGGTTTCGATTTTGATTCCACTGTTTATCTACCAGATATTTCTTGTGTGCTTGAGGTTATTAGATGATTTATAATTGCTTGGTTTCATGTTTAAGGATCACCCATGGGTGTTTCCCCCATGTTTTGGCTATTTATCACCGTTTTTCTTAGTTTATCATGAGGCATATCATGTTGCATTGTTTCCTGCCTTGATATAATTGATCACATGTATTGACTGTTGTTTATATGATTTTGATGCATTGTAGCTATTAGTCAAGTAGGTTTTGAACATACTTAGGTCTTCTACGCACGAATAGACTGCTTAGGGCTGTGTGAACCTGGTGCGGTAGACAAAAGAGGGAATTAATGATTTAGGTCTTCCTTAGAGAGTCTGTTATAAATTAGTTTCATACGCAGGACCTACAGGAATTGGACTTTTTTCTTCCCAAAAGTGTTTTTATTTTACGCATGTATCAATCCCACATGAGGAATTAGACATAAGTGCTTCTTCAGAGAGTCTATAGCTATCGTTTCAAGACCATAGGGGAATTGATGTTGAGATATTCCCAGAGTGTCTCTGCCTTGTATGATTATTTGAATAGAGGGGTCTTCTAGTAGGAGCCACCCAGAGAGTCAGTATTAATATTAGTGTGTTTGTTTGTGACGAGTCCACCGAGCCAAAGAACTAGCTTGTGTTTTGTACTGCTTGGTGTTTAGGTAGTCTGTTGAGATACCAGTTGTGTTACTTACTTTAACTTGGAAATATAGAGATGTTTTCTAGATTCTTTGGTTGATAATTGAATGATTGTTTTAAATTAATAAATAAATGTGAATGGATATTTGTAGGATTGTTACTTTAGTGTACCTTTGTTTCTATTCTGCATTTATTTTTTTACTTTTTCTATATTACTCACTGACAGTAGGGAAAAGATCTTGTGGTGATTGACTACTGGGATTAGTCTCACCCCCTGTTTGGGTCCTGCTTTTCGGCCCAAATAGGTTATATGGTTGCAGGTGTGGACATAGATTGTGGCCCTTCTACTTCAGGTACATGATTGCTAGTTGGAGCTGGAGAGCATAGGACCGAGATTTGGCTTGCGATGCTGCTAGAGTTGCTGTTACTTTTAGTACTTGTTTTCAGTTATATTGCAGCATGTTGTTGTGTTTTCTGCTTTCCTAGACATATGTTCCATGCTGTATCATTACTTATTTATACATTTGCTTCCACTGTTAGTTTCAGTTATTGTATGTTATTTACTGCTTCTGCTATTGATTGTCATTTCCTTTTTCCTCATATACTTTACCAAATGAGGTCATAGTTTCCCCAATAACTTACCAAGGCCCTCGCTGCTAGTCGGCAACCTTTAGCATTTGGGGAAATGTGCTTGAGGTCATGTGGCGAACCGGGAATGGGGCACCGGCTAAGTGGCTCTGGATTCAGTTCGTTACAAAAAGGTTCAGGCATTTCCATGTATGCATGTAGCTTTTAGAATATAACATGATTGAAGATCAATGTAAATAATGATTCCCTCTCAGGTGAGAGTGTAAAATAATGTAGTAGTTTATTGTCATACAGGACAAAAAGTGTGAATAGTTTAACATCATATACTAAGGACGATGGTGTGTAAAATAATGTAGTAGTTTATTGTCATACAGGACAAAAAGTGCGAATAGTTTAACGTCATATAGTAAGAACAATAGTGAACCAATGTAAAAAGTATTGGTTTTGGGGCTGCTTCACAGATCAACATCATATGAGATGGAGGTGAACTGATGTGAAGATATTGGTTTTGGGCTTGAACTTCAATAATTTTCCAACGTACCCAGCCTAGAAGGCAAGGATCAAAGTCCACGTAGTTCAATTAAATAATGAATTGGTGATCAATTTGTTTTTGAGGACAATGACCTAAAAAAAGTTTTGGGACTTACACATGGTTAGCGGCCCAGAGAGGGTATTATGGTTGAAGTTTACTCTAAGCTCACATGAGTCAAACTCAGTGTGAGAAACAAGAGATAGCAACAACCTTAACGATGCACAGTTTAAGGTCATGTAAGACATATGAAGGGACTATGTAGTTTGAAGTCTTGGAGTGAGGACTATTGGTGTGGCACTGTTTAGTGTCATGTAGCAGGGATAAAATACAATTTAACATCATGTAGGATGTATTAAGGGACACATTTTAACGTCAAGTTGGACGTAAGGGTGTTGTACAGTTTAGCGTCCTGTAGCTAAGACAATGAGGACAATACAGTTTAACGTCATGTTGGACGAAAGGGGGACTGTTCAGTTTAATGTCATGCAATAAGGACAAAATAGGACACAGTTTAACATCATGTTGAACGTATTAGGGAATTTTTTTACAGTTTAACGTCATGTTGGATGAAATTTCCAATAGTTTAAGGGTCATATGCATATACCGAGGATAGTGTAGTTTAACGTCTTGCTGGACGTAAGGGACTATGCAGTTTAAAGTCTTGGAGCAAGGACAAAACAGTTTAATGTCATGTTGGACGATATAGATGCAAATAGTTTAATGTCATATGCATGGACCATGGATGTATTTTGTGTTTATACAAAATACTTCTTCAGAAATATGGCATTGGTTGGAGTAGTGACGAGTTCTCCATCCATTGAGATTAAAAAATAAGCCCCATTATAGTAGACCTTATGTATTGAATAAGGTCCTTCCCACATTGTCTCAAGCATGGGTGGTTTCTTTCTTGGTATCATTGGAGTTCTGAGAACCAATACCAATTCTCCCTGAACGAATGAATGAAGACGAACTTTTTTGTTGAAATCTTGTGCTATTCAATTCTGATAGACTTTCAAGTGGTGTAGGGTGCACAATATTTTCTCATATAACCATTCCAATTCATCCAATCACTTTTGAGATTGTTCATATGTAGATGACTAATAACAAATGGCTACTCTAAGCAAGGATAATTGATCCTCAATGGGAAAGACTGCTTCTGCTCCATATACCAATGAATATGGAGTTGACCATGTTGCAGTGCCGGTGGTGGTCCGATAAGCCCATAAAGTATGAAAGAGTTTATCAAGCCATGATTTGTTATCTTTATTCACCATCTTTTGCAGTATATTTGAAAGAGTTTTGTTGAAAAATTCTATTTGGACATTGGCCATTGCATGATACTGAGATGAATGGTTGGATTTGATGTTGTATTTTTGATACAACTTCCCTACCTCAGATGAACAAAAGTTGGTGCCATTGTCCGTCAATAAGGTATGAGGGACACCAAATATGGTAACGATGTTAGACTAGATGAAGATAACAATTCTTTTAGAACTAACTTCTTTGAGGGGTATTGCCTATTCCCATTTGGAAAAGAAGTTATTAGTAGTAAGATTATACTTAAACTGCTTGGCTGTAGTCGAAGGATAAGGTCCCAGTACATATATTCCCCATGTGACAAATGGACACGAGTATTTAGCTGTATGAATTAACTCTAGGGGTTAATGAATGAAGTTGGCATGTACTTGGAAAGAATGACACTTCTTTGTAAAATAAACACAATCTTGTATCATTGAAGGCCGAAAATATCCAAGCCTTCAAATTTGATCAGATAGTCTGTGTCCAGACTAATGGGCACCACATACTCTTGCATGCACTTCTTTTATGACAACCCTTGTCTCTTCACCATCAATTCATTTTAAGAGAACTCCATAAAAACCTCTTTTATAGAGAATTTTATCTAGATTATCTAGGCTATCATAAAGAGTAAAATTGACCACAGGTCACTGAATTTGTTCTTTCCCATCTTTATCCGGTGGAAGTGTTCCATTTCGAAGGTATTCCCTGATAGGTGTCATCCATCCTGTAGTATAACCATATGGTTTAGGAATGGGACTAATTTCATTGATTTATTCTATTTTGATTTGAACATAAGGTGAAATTGTATGACGGTGGGAAATACTGATGGTTGTCTCATCCCGATTTGGATCTGCCAGAGCTGTGGCTATATTAGCTAGTGCATCAGCTTGAGTATTTTTTGATCACGGGACATAAGAAAATGTCTGTTCTAAAGGAAATTCTTCCATTAAATCTCTGACGTAATCATATAAAGGGATTAGTTCTTCTTTTCTGATTGCGTAATCCCCATTGACTTGTTTGATTACCAGGTCTGAATCACCTTTCACCTTTATGTGATTCACTTGTTCTTGAAGTGCCAACTCCAATCCTATGATAAGAGATTTGTATTCTGATTAATTATTTGTACCGCCTCCCAACAATTAGAAGGAATAAGGTAGAACTTCCTATTCTGGGGAAATGAGTACAATTCATAACCCAACTTTTTAGAATTTAGGATCTTCCATTTTCTTCCCTGTTGGACTTCTGGAAGCACCGTCAAAGTACATTTCCCACATTTGAAGACTATCTTGAATGAAAATACTTCCTCATCAGGAAGTTCAATATCTGAAGATGTATCTTATACTGAAGGATGTTCAGCAAGGAAATCAGCTAGATCTTGGCCCTTTATTTCCTTTTGAGACACATACTGAATATCAAATTGCTGCAAAATAACGGCCCACCTTTCCAGACGTCCTGTAATCATTGGACGACTAAGGATGAATTTGAGCAGGTTATTGTGAGATACCAATTGGAACTCGTGATTTTGAAGGTAGTGTCTCAAGTTCTGAACTACAAAGATTAATCCAAGGCAGCACTTCTCAATATTTGAATATCGGGTTTCTGTTTCAAGCATAGTCTGACTGAGATAGTAAAGGCTGTTTTCATTCCCCACATCATTTTTCTGAGCAGTAAAGGCACCCAATGATTGCTCTAAAGCTGTCACATAGAGGATAAGTGGTATTCCTTCAACAGGTGGAATTAACACCGATGGACTGAAGAGATATTTATTGATAATATTGAATGTTTCTTGACATTCTTCAGTCCACTGGTAAGTGACTCCCTTCTTCATCAATTTGGTGAAGGGTAAACTTTTTCCTGCCAAATTGGCGATGAAACGATGAATATAGGCTAAGTTTCCTTGAAGTATTCTCAATTATTTGAAATTATAAGGATGTGGCATACCAAGTATTGGCTCTGTCTTATCAGGATAAAATTCAATACCACGATGGCATACAACAAAGCCGAGAAATTTTCCTGAGTCTACCCCAAAAGCACATTTTAAGGGGTTTATCTTCAAATTTTGTTGTCGAAGTTTGTGGAATATGACTTCCAAATAAACCAAGTGATTAGAAAGTTGACTGAATTTTACTACCAAATCATCCACATAACATTCAACAAACTTCCCTAAAAATGGTTAAAAGATACGATGCATGGCACGCTGATATGTTGCGTCTAAATTTTTCAGTCCAAAGGGAATTACCCGATAGAAAAAGACACCCTGAGGGGCTCTAAAGGATGTAGATTCCTCATCTTTTAGAGCCATTCAGATTTGATTATATCCTAAATATCCATCCATGAAGGAAAGTGCTTCATAGACAACTGTTTCATCAATTAAGAGTTCTGTTATCGGAACTGTAAAATCATCCTTAGGACAATGCCGATTAAGATCTATGAAATCAATGAAAACTCTAATTTGTCCGTTATTATTTTTCATAGGGAAAATATTATCCAACCAATTGGGATGTTTAACTTCTTTGATGAATTTAGCTTTGATAATATTATCCACTTTAGCTTTAATTTTGGAAGCATAGGTTGGGTGTGTTCTTCTTGTGGCTTGCTTAATTCCTCGATGTTCTTATGGAAAACCCAAACGATGAGTAGAAACATCCGGATAAAGCCCTGGAATCTCTGTATAGTTCCAAGAAAATATATCTCTATTTTTCTTTAAAAATGAAATATACATCTCTTGCTCTTCAAGATTCATTTCCACACTAATTAAAGTGGGGTGTGGATCTTCTTTTTTACCCAGATTTATTTCTCTGAATTCATCCATAGTGGTAGAGATACCCTCTTCAAATGCTGGAGCAGAATCTGTGAGATCTTCCTCTTCTTCTTAAACATGTGTTATTTCTTCTGTTTTACTTTCATAGTATATGGTGAAGTAGAATTTCCATGATCAGAGGAGATGATAACATTTGAAAATCTTGAAGAAGAAGATTCCATTTCTAACCCAATTGATGATGACGAGTCTTCCTTGGGTAATAAAGAGGAGATGATGGATTGAGAATCGACATCATCGTTCATCTCTAACATTGCTATAACTTCTTCTGGCCTGATTGGAGAAGTATATACTTGTTGGATTTCAGCAGATGAAATGAAGACATCCCCATTTGAGCTTTCATCATTGCTTGGTGAATCACCAATTTCTCCAATGTTGTCTGGCTTGATTTCCATAATTGACATTATGGAGGTTTCCATAAGTGTATTTTGATTTAGGTCTATCATGTCAATTTGATTGATAGGTAACACATAATCTACACTCACATGTGTAAATGGATTTACTGGAATATTTTCCAAACCAAATGGAGCATTAACCTTGGTAACCTCCCTTGTTGTGGATTTCTTCTTACCCTTAATGTGATAGAATTTTGCCTCAATATATTGAGATTCACATGTTTTGAAGGGGGATTTATCTCCATAAAATGTCCCAATTTAACCAACGAAAAAATATTTTAGGCATTGATGGTATGAAGAAGGGATAACCGTATATTGATGTAGCCACTGTCTTCCAAGTAAAACATTTAAGGTTGTATCATGATTAACAACCATGAAATCTGAATTGGATACAAGGTCTCCAAACTGAGTTCTGAGTGTAATCTCACCCAATGGTTCTTGTTTATTTTTATCATATCCTTGCAACATCAGAGTAGAAGGAGATAAATCAGATTCTATGAGGCCCAATCGATGAAGTTTATGAATGGGGATAAGGTTGACTCTTGAACTGTTATCAATTAAAGCTCTTCGGATGTCTACACCATTGACCTTTCCAGATAAATATAAAGGTATAATATGTCCATGCACGACATAATATTCATCTTCATCTGTGAAAGATATCACTGCATGACATTTTGTAGGATTATTATCTACATGGTAGACTTCAGCTGCAACAATTTTGGTTTCAAATTCTTGAGGACTTGAAAAATCCACGATGAGTGCCTCCCGAAGATCCTTTGATAAATTTAAGGCATCCAAAATTGATAACTTGGCCGGTACTTGGGCCAAGTGTTTCAATACATCATACTTTTGATCCAAAGGTCTGCGTTTCCCAACAAGAACATGTGGTTTCGCAGGTACCTTAGAAGTTGATGCTTTAGAAGTAGATGCATCTTTTATCGGAGTAGGAGTTGACAATACTCCTGGCTTTAGAAGATTATACTGAATAGGTCTATTTACTTGTTGAGAGGAAGAATGTGGAACCTCTAACTGATCTTCCAGAATAACTCTACCAGGACTGAATCTGCGTTGCATGGAATAATTTGCTTGTTCTTGTTGAGCCCGCTGAAGGGCTCTGCCATGATTTTCTGCTGCATACACAGTTCTAGCAGTGGGAGAATTTGAATAGTGTCTTTTGTGATATCCACGTCTTCCTCTATATCACAGAACTCTAGAAATCCCTCTAATTACTATATTTGATATAGGGAATTCAGGCTCATCAAAATCGAAACTACGACTGGCATAAGGGTCTGTTAAATGAATCATATTAATAGAACCAAAGATGAACTCTTCATCCAATGAAGACTATTCCTGATTAGTCAATTTAGGTTGTGCCGTTTGGTAGGGTGGTGCCCATGGGTTCAAATTAGATGGCATAAAATCTTCTAGAGTCAAAGACAATTTGGGCTTTGACACGATCTCATCTTCTTCTTATTTTTCCTCTTTCTTTGAATTATGCCGTTTATTTTAGGATTGTCTCTCTGATGAAGAGGGTTTTGATGTGGTATTCATAGCAGAAGACAAAATTGGTTTCTTTAACTGCATTAACAAAATAAAATGAGTTAGTTGATAATTTTCCTGACCATCCAATCATCATATTTCTGTGCACTTTTGTTTTTGACTTCTTTCCACACGCCTTCTTCCTCTGTATTTCTAGCAGTAACACATGCAACCTCAGCTGAAGAACCTTTAAATTTGACTTGTCCCAAGTCCACCATTTTTTTCATGAGGTCTTAGAAGACAAAACAATTCTGAATGGGATTCCCCAACATCTTATGAAATGGGAAATAATTGGGATGATCTTCATCTCCTTCCTTGTTCGACCTCTTGGGCCATGGAAATTGAACCATATTATTTTCCCGAGCCGAAATGAAGTAACCAGGAATTTTTTCACTTCGTAAAGAGTAAATTTTTCTCTTTAGGTCCTCAATTTTTTTCATATTTGATCTCTTTTATCAACTTGATGAAATGACCTCTGTTGTTGATGCTCAAGAGGTGGATCCCTTTGAGAAGATGAAGGCCTTGAAGTAGAAGAAAGTACATATGCTTGTTTAAGCATAACTGTAGCAGTCTCTGCTTTACCCATTCTCCTTCTTGGAGATGATCGAATTACGTGATCTTTATCCTTAGTCTTTATAAGAGAGTCTTCAATCTGTTGAGCGATTTAAGTAAGGTCTCAAAACCCTCCTGTGTATTTCATAGGGATCAAGGGTGTGCGCAACTCATCACACAAATTTTCCACACAAATTGGAAACAAATCTTCTTGAGGGAGTTATAAGCTTAGGGAATATGTTAATCCCTTCCAGAAAGAAATTAAATCTAAAACCCTTTAATTCTCCCTTTTCATAAAATTTTTAAGATAAAAAACAGTTGTCTTTGGAAAAGTTGGGCTGAATTGAAGTAGGAATTATTGACGAAGATCCTCCCACCCGGTAATCCACCGGGATTGCAAGATTGTATACCAGACAAAAGTAGGCCCCTGTAACGACTGTACAAAACACATGAGCTTAAATACTTATTATTGCTGAGGGGTTCCCATCATAGGATTGAAACAGGAAACAAAATGTGTTAAGTGTTTCTATGGGTCTCCCGAACCATTAAAGATTGGGAATGTGGTACTTGAAAAATTTTATGGGGGAGGAATTGCGTCTACCCATTCAGGGTAAGCTCTATTCTCCGGTTAAACCGGTGAACGCTTTCCTTCCATAACTTAAAACTAAGTTTTTAATGACTCAATTGTATTCATTAACTTTTGAGAAAAATCTGGTTGAGCTTGGACCTGTGCAAGTGTAGTAACTGGAGCTTGGATAGGTGTGGCGACAGGGACTGACACTGATGGTAGTATTGCTGGTTGTTGTTTCACATGAACTATAGGATTAGAACTATGAGGTTGTACTGATAAAAGAGTATATTCTTGATCCATATCAATAGCTACACCAAATTCCCTTGGCTGACTGACTTCATCCTGCTTAGGAGGAAGACTACCTTGAAGTAGTTCTATGTTCAACCTCCTCAATTACTTTATTTATTCTTCTTGTTGTGAGAATATTTGCTCTAATGAGAGCAATTTTCCTTATCTAGAGGAAGGGTATGTGACCTTATTCTTCCCTTTCCCTTTATTGGACATCTTTTGGAGAGGAGGAAGTGGGTTAATTGAAGGATTACCTAGATTTTGGGTAATCCTTTGATTTCATGTATGCACACCTTCTTCATTTGTGTTTGTGCGTACACCCTCCTGAGCAAGAACCCCTCCATCTGATCCATCTGAGTGAGCCTCATCTGGAGAATTAGCAATAATGGCATTAATTAAATTAATTGATGCATAACGCATTAAATCTCTTTTATCGGCATTTTTGCAATATTGTCTTCTTCCATGTCTTTGTTGAGATGTTGCCTTTTTCTAATTTGATCCCTCAGGAACTTCTTGATGAACCATAATTTGGAGGGAATCTCCTGATAATTTGGCTCTTCATTCCTCTTGGGGCTTCTTCCCTAATCGATAAAAGACTGACTTTCTTTATAGATTTAATTTATGTCTGTGAATCCTTATTAAATTACCAAGTATGAAAATGAGATTTTCTTTAAATCTGACAATCAATGATTAGTATGTATGAGATTTTAGATAATATTGTTTATGTATTCGAGGTTCTTCATCGATAGAGAATCATCTATATTTGTTATATATTCTTATTCAATGGTATCCTTCGACACATTATATAGAAATATCTTGGTCATTATGATAACCATAGTGGTTTTAAAGCCACTCAGTGGTGCACTTGAAGTTTATTGTCATTCAGAAGGACATAGATTATTTTAGAGTTGGGATCATACCCGTAGATGGGATACCTACATATCCTTTTTTTAGAAATGGAATCAGAACCCACGTAGTTAGAGTAAAGAAATATGAGGTTTATGCATGATTGATTGCTTAAAGAAAGATGTCATAATTACTTTTAAACTCTATGCTCACATGATTCATGCTTGATGTGAGAAACAAGAGGTTTTGGTAAAACTTGTCAATTTCACCAAGAAATGATGTGGGGTTTATGTAGGTATGACTGCCCAGATAGATGAAGATTAGGATTTACATTAGGGAAGAAACCAGGGAACAAGCTCCATAAAGGTATATGTGCTTTATGAAGATTTGGATAATTAACTTAAGACTTAATCCTGAGAAGGATTCCCAAATTAGAGAGGACTTATGATTGGGTTTTACCCCTAAGAAGGAAGCCCAAATCAAATGTAAATTAATACTGGTTAACAGAAATTATGACCAGTTAAGGATGCCCAAATTAGAGAGGACTTATGATTGGGTTTTACTCCTGGAAGTCTTTCAAAAACATCTAAGGTAATTTCATTCCTAGAATGGAAGCTCTAAATAGGGGAAACAAGGCTTAAGTGTTGAAAATCATCAACACTTGCGCACCTAAGTGGAAAGCCCTTAAGGGAAATGGCCACACTGGCGCGCCGCCAGATCCCTTCAATAAAACTTGCACACCACTCTTTTCGAAGCCTTTAGGGATAATACTAAGGTCCTAAGCCAAGTCTCGCCCAAGTATTACCCTAAGGTTGATCGTTGCGCAAGTAACCATGTGTCGTGCAAGTATACTTGCGCGACCAGGACTTGTGCGCCCACGCAGGACTTGCGCGCCTCTCTCTTTTTCGGTGCCCCTCTTACCTATTCACTTGATTTCTTCAAATCCAGATCTCCTTTTCAAGATTTAGCCTTCAAAACCCTCTTTAAAGTCATTTTTGACATGGTTCCTTTGTTGGATTCCTTATCTGAAAGAATTCTGTCGAACATTTCTCAAAACCTAGTTATTTACATATATTTATGTCACTAAGGTTATAGATTTAATTAATTCAACCTCATCCTTTAAAGATAAGAGGATCTTTAATATGGTCTTCCTTCTTAGGAGTAAGTCCCAATCTCAAAATCCCAAATTTGGGCATCCTCCTTAGGAGTAAGCCCCAAGTCCCCTAACCTGGGCCTCCTTTTTAGAAGTAAGCCCCAGTCTTCAAGTTCCCTTAATTTTAGACATCTTCATTAGGAGTTAGCCCCAACCATAATTCTTTTAATATGGGCATCCTCTTTAGTAGTAAGCCCCAAGTTTCCAAAATCCCAATTCCCTTAACCTGGGCTTCCTTTTAATGAGTAATCCCCAATCATAATTCCCTTTAACCTGGGCCTCTTCTTTAAGAGTAAGTCCGAGTCATAATTTCTCTTAACCAATCTTAATTTACTTTTTATTTGGGCTTCCTTTTCAAGAGTAAAACCCAATCATAAGTCCTCTCTAATTTGGGCATCCTTCTCCGGATTAAGTCCTAAGTTAAGTATCCAAATCTCCATAAATCACATATACCTTTATGGACCTTGTTATCAGGTTTCTTCCCT
This sequence comes from Viscum album, assembly GCA_963277665.1. NCBI lineage: Eukaryota > Viridiplantae > Streptophyta > Magnoliopsida > Santalales > Viscaceae > Viscum > Viscum album. The sequence goes on from OY728144.1 coordinate 294,035,005, forward strand.
GAAGTAAATCCCAATCTTCTTCTATCTCTGCAGTTATACGTACATAAGCCCCACATCATTTCTTATAATTGCATCTTTCATGGAATAATTTTCTGGTTTTACTAATACCTCTTGTTTCTCACACCAAGCATGACTCATATGAGCTTAGAGTGTAAAAGTAATTATGAAATATTTCTTTGAGCCATAAATCATGAATTAAACTCATATTTCTTAACTCGAACTACGTGGGTTCTGATTCATTTTCTAAAACAAAGGATACATAGGTAGCCCATCTGTGGGTACAATCCCAACTCTGAAATAATCTATGTCCTTCTGAATGACAATAAACTTCAAGTGCCCCACTGAGTGGATTTAAAACCAGTATGGTTTTCATAATGACCAAGAGATTTCTATATAATGTGTCGAAGGATACCATTGACTAAGAATCTCTAACAAATACATATGATTCTCTATCGACGAAGAACCTCGAATACATATAAAAGGTTCTCTAAAATCTCATACATACTAATCATTGATTGTCAGATTTAAAGAAAATATCATTTTCATACATTGTAATTTAATAAGGATTCACGAACATAACTTAAATATATAAAGAGAGTCTCGGAGTAGAAAATAATTCTCCTAAAAAAGGTTTGATGAGTTCGACCTCCCATCCTCTCAACCAATTCAAATTCTTAGGCCTCATCAGTTCACAACTAATGAGCACCTACCTTTGGAATGTGGGTCCAAATGGATATGGAATCATTGGATGTTTCCGGTTCTACAAACAAACCCATTATAAACCTCTTGGAATGTTTGAACCTTAAATCAATGAGGTCATCCCCAATTCTAAAGGAAACAATGAACTTATGTTACATCATAAAGTAATTGAATTTTGGTTTCCATTACCTCATTGATTTTCTCAATCTATAAATTCCTTACTTTAGATTTCAAAAAATGTCCTGAATCCTCAATGAAACATTCTGATTTATCTCTATATATATCTTCTTCTATGTATCTATAAATAAAATTGGTCTTCAAATCTAACTACTCTAGATGAAAACATTTCAAAGAAACCATGTTAAGTATCATTCAAATTTTTTTTTGTTTAACTATAAAAAATCTCTTATAAAAATCAAACCCTTCCATTTATTAAAAACCCTTCATGAAAATTATTTCTTTATACCATCATCTACCATATTATTCCACCTTATATTGATAAACCCATACATTATAAAGAAAATTATTCTGATGATTATTTTCCATTTGCTACCATGTTCAATACATAATTAAAGAGTTGATCTCATCCCTCATAGATAACTCCCACTAATTCGAGAGTTTCATATTCACAGCCAGTTTGGGACCCTAGGTTCTCCATCATCTGTGGGATGAAAATAGTGTCAAATAATTCTATATCATTTCACTTCGAATTGAATTATTGTAGATCATCACAGTTGAATCTGTAGTTCTTCTCATTTTAGAGCAACTACTTCCAAAATTTCATCTTCTTGATCTCTATTTTAAGATTCTATTGTTTTTATTATTTATAGTACTTATTTCCTTAAAAACAACATCATAACTTGATCTCCATCTATAACTTCTTCTAGATTGAATGGTTTTTTTTGAAACTAATATACTTTCTAAATCATTCAGAACATCCATATCTTCTAGAAATCTATTCAATTAAACCTCAACTGCTGATGATACTTTTATAACATTAAAAATGTATTTATTCTTTTTAAATTTTCATAACATATCTTTATTGAAGATATTATTTAAACTTCTAAAATCATCATGAGAGTTATTATCCCAGGGTTAAAATATAAAATTTTTCATCACCATACTGTATTAAGTAATATGCCTTAGAATTAGACTTTAGTTTTTTAATTACCATATAATTAACATGAACTAAAGAAATTAAAATAAATACTTTGGTATAGGTAAGTTCAGCCCTTCTTTTGTACCAATAATTTTTTTAAATTTCCTACCCCAATAGAGATTCCAGACTCATTTTCACCATATAGGACAAACAATTCACTTCTTCTTCCCAAAAAAAAACCATTAAGAATCATTTGATAATACTCAAACTTATCTCCTTATCAACTAACATCCAATTCATCCTCTTTGATAATCTTCCATTTCTTGGAGTAATAGACATGATATTATCAAAATATAAACCCTTTCACCTAGAAGAACCTATAGAACTCCCTACTTCGATACTCCCCACTATTATCAAATATCAAAGACTTCATTTTTCATCTAATATCATTTTACACCATGGATATATATTATAATAAGGTTTAAAATACCTTAAAAGTATGTTTGAGAAATAAAAACCACACTTTTTATACCACATGACAGATGAAGGTTATATAGAATAGTGAACTTTCATGAGAAAGAGCCAGATATCACCCTCATACATCCATATAAAGTACCCCTAACTTATAACTATTTATTATCTTACCTTCCATCTAGAACTACACCTTACACTACTTTTAAAAGATGAATTCTTAACACGTTCCATACTCTATGATTAAAATATTCTACATTCCTTTATCAGATAGGTCATTCATCCCCTTATCACTCAATTGACCCAGATAGTCATGCCATAACTTTGTGAAATTTATCATCCAAGAATACATTTCACCTTATAGAACTCATATGAGGTACAATTTTCTATCATTCAACCATTTGGACACCACCCTGGATTTTTGTGTAATTCTACATGCTCCATCTAAAAGGGTTTTATAGAAACATCCATAAAATAACTATACAATGGAAATTAATGTCTTATTTAGTCTCGATATGTTCTAAACACCTGGAAACTCTATCATACTAATGTTCTTTGTCTGGATGGAAATATAACTCTTTCCTAAAATCTCAAGAGATTCATCATCCTCAAGATACAACCAATCAAATATTCTAGCAATATAATTATCCATACTTCCTCTCTCTAATTTTGAATTAAGTGAAGCTTAAATATCTACAATCCAAGATTCAAGTGAACAAGTGTCACCTAGTAGTAGACCCATCATCTCTTCTGATATATGATTTGTATATTAACTTCTAGAGTATATATTTTTGAATTTACACTTCACATACAAAAATATTTCTTTAATTGACCATTCTTCCCAGAATACTAACACATTGGACCACCTTCCACCAAGATACTCTTGTCCAAGATTCTCTTTCAGTTTCATTTTATTTGAATTTTCCAATCAATGGATCATTCTATTCCTTTTTCACTATATGGATTTCTAGAAAATTAAGGAATATCCTTCAAGTAATGTTATTTATTTAAAATAATATCTATAACTTCTTCAATATCAAGTATGTATTTCTTATTGAGTTAATGACAACAATCATGATTTCATCCAAATATTTTGGGATTGATAAAAGTAATAACAACACCTACAAGGGATCTCTAATTTCCACTTTTACTAATTACAACTAACTTTGGATCATGTTGATGTAGTTAATGTGATCAAATATTTGTTTTCCCTCCAATATAATCATATTGAATAAACTGTATAAAAGGAACAACTTATTATTCACCATTGGATTCTCATACATATAGTGTGAATATTAAAATATTATGAAGTAATATTCACCACACCTATGTTATAAGACATGTTTATGGATAATGAAATCTAGATCAACTCACGTTATTATTTATCCACTTTTTTCCATTCTTCCTTCTTCGTCACTTATGGATTCGTACCCATCAATGGAAGATCACGATCCTTATATAGTAGAAAATACACTATTTTTATCCTCAAAAATCTAAAACTCATTCCATAAAACATATCTACATATATCTTATCCCCATTAAACAATATTTTTTCCATGTATGAATGAAATATCACTAAATATAAAAAAACTAGAAATGACTAGGAATTGCTTCCAAGAATTCTTATAAAAGGCAGAGGGAAGAATGATGCTACTAAACCAAGATCCAAAGCACTTAGGATAGGTTATGGTCATCTAAAAACACTACAGCCAAATATTTGATGCTAGTATTTAGGTATAAGGAAAATTTGGATACAATTACCAAAATTTACACCCATTAAATCTATAAGACAGAAATACATAATTGGAATAAACCTCCACAAACTATGTACGATAACATAGAATTCATGTCACAACTAATTCACTACAGTAAAACACAAACTTTACGAATGAACCAAACAAGAATATCTAAAACATAAGGATTCAAAGAAAAAATGCAAAAAAACATCTAGAAAAGCTTTTCTCATGGTTATAACTTAATCATACTCAACGGATGGAACACTGTAATAATTTTATTTAACGAATTTTAGGATATTTATAATGTGTAAAAGATTAATCAATAAATGATTCTACCCTAATATATATAGTAAAACCCAGTTGGTGAAATCAATTAACATATATTTTAATATATATGGAGAGTATTACAACTATGATTCAATCATAGAAGTTATTCCTTCACTCAGTCAAGCACATCCACTACAATAACTCATACTTAGTGAAGAGTGCATGATTCTGATATTTTTTTGAGTTTACTCTTATGTAAAATTATAAAGACTCTTATGTATTCCATTTTATAGAAATAACTAAATAAAAACCCTATATAACATTAGAAATACCTTAAATATAAATAGAAAAAACTTTACACATGTCATTTTTATCTGCACTCTTCACCTTGAGTCTATTCAAGTGGTATCTTCTAGTCTTAGTCTCTTGAATGATATATTATAATCTTTTATGTTTTGGAATTCTAGAATTTTGTATTTTCACTCAACCATCACCTTACAACAATCAAATATTAGTTTATAAAATTTATTCTTATATAATTTCGAAGGAAATATCTATAAAAAGTTTTTCACACGGCTAAAACCTAAAATAACAACTATTGGTTTCACTTTATAGCATATTATAGACACCCTTTAGAAAAAACTATCATCCAGTTGCATCACATTTTCAATTCCATTTGTATAAATGTAGTGGACCCTATGTTGTTATATATATTTTTGGATAAATCCTTCCATTTATTTTTTCAACTAGAGATATATTTTTCACTATAATTTTTTGATATAATGGTACATTTAATGACACATTTTTTGAGAGGGATAATGTTATATAGGCTTGTATTCTGATATTGGATGCATCATTTTGAATTATATATAAAACATTTATAGGTATATGTTATAAAAAAATCTATAATTGGATTCTATTGTGTAAAAATATATATCTAAGGATGTGATTGAGTTCTGTACTAACTAATGGTATAAAGTAGAGAACATATTTTCCCTACATCTCACCACCTGACAACCAACAATGATGATATGGGGATTTATGTATTAAAAGTAAAGTTAATTTCATGTGATGAAACAATGCATGGAAATTTATACATTTTGAACAAAATAGATTAGGTTCATCTATATGTATAATCACATATTTCTAGATATAAGGTATGATATCCAAAAAAAATGAAAAATATTTGACGATTGAGGACAAAAATACATTTGTTCCATGGTTTAAGGAGAATTTCAGCATTGATTCATCTATATTAGAAACCCTACAATGGTTATCTAGGGGAAAACATGATAACCTGATCATATGGTTCAGTTTTTACATTAATGGTTATACAATTTATGTATAAAATCAAGAAAAATATATTACCTTTCAAATTAATGGAGTAATGGTCATCACTAAAGTAATGATTTTTTAATTACGTGTAAAAAAACCTATTTTTTAATCAATACCAAAATTTAATGTTATTGAGCATATATGAAAATTTTATTACCTTAACTTTTGAGTACTGGTGCTTAATTTTAACTAGATTTATGGTAACAATGGTGGAAAACATGATGATTTTTTGATTTACACTTGTTAACTTGAAAACATTTAGTTTCAAAGAAGGAAAATTTATCATAGTGATGAATATGAAGTGGATATTTTATGTTATTGATACATAAAATGATCAATGGTATGTTGATTTTTATGGTAAAAAATACATTTAGGTGATGATAATATTGATTATGTTGTGGACTTATGTGATATTCCTCCATTTATTACATGATTACATAAGGATAAAAATGATTGTGATGTATAAATTTTCCTTGTTATATGAAACAATCACATAAAATGATATAGAAAAAACTTTTTTTAATATCATAATAATTCAGGTAAATATAATTTTTTATATTTTTTATTTAAACTTACACACATAACAACACTTTAATTTATTAAATTGATTTTTTTAATATAATAATGTTGAGAAATTATACAATTTTTGTATTAATTTTTATATTCATCATTTTCATGTACATGTTTATTTTGTTCAAGAATACTAGAAACATTATTTTTACACTATTATATATCTGTATTCATTATTTTTGGGTAAAATAATTTTTAGTTATATTAGATAAAAAATATTTTTAATTTTCTTTCTATTATGAATAATAAAATATTTATATGTTTTTAATGAATTATTTCTATTCAAGAAAAGGTACATGTAATTTAATTAAATTTTATTACGTATATTAAATTTAAGGAAATAGAGGATGAAGAAAATTCTTTTAGGTATATGTGTTTATCTTAATATAAATATACCAATGATATATAAACTAGTTATTGAAATTTAACTTATATTTGTTAAAATTATTTATTTAATTACAGTTTATCCTAAAATTGCTATGACTTATTCTTATCTAGTGAAGATGATACCCAAAGTTAATAAATTTGGTATTACAAATTTACAAAAAAATTCACTTTTTTGGGAAGAAGAAGAGGCCACCATTCAAATTCGATGATAAAAATAACCTAGTAGGCCCAAATGATAAGTTGTTTAGAAGTTTCATAGGAAAACATAGTTGTGGTAAGGTTAACATATCATATCTTTATTATAGGATCACTTAATAGGTGATTATAGATAAATTTTGGGACTATTTAATAATAAAACATCACAAATGGTTCATTTTTTCCAATGGATCAAATATTATATTCATCATATGAGCAATATTTCATCGATTAAATTATAAAAAAAATTCAACTTTATTGATATTAAAGTTGTTAAGAAGAGGGGAATATATTTTTTGGTAATTAATTGGAGGGATTTTAAATCAAATTTGATGTGTTATTATATTTTTGGAAAGGAAAAGAATAAAAATATATGCCTTAAATATTGATTTTTGGATTCCAATACATGGGAGATGTTTTTCTCCATATGATAGGAGGGATCCTTTCATGTTTGATAATTTTTTGTTATAAAATAAATTTGAATAATTAATTTTTAATTACTTCATGAATTATTCATTTATTATTATGTAATAATAATCTATGATATCTCACTTAGAGATCTAGTATTAGAAATTATATCTTTATACTTTTCCACTTAGAGAGTATCTTTTACTACAGGTGCAAATGATTTCCACAAAGTTTGAAAAATTAAATGGTAGACGATGTAGTGTATTTGAAGTGGTTTAGTTTATTTTTCCTTCTCCCTCTACTCACCATGAAAAATAAAAAATGGAAAGAGTGAAAAAATGGGAGGTGCCTTACTAATAAACAAAAATACCTAACTTATAATATTGTCAGAAATAATTTTTTATTTTTCTAAATTTTTTTTTTGTAAATTTATCACACTAATATAAAATTTAATGATTTCATTTTTGTATTCCATTTATGGGAAAGTTATGTAGGGGAAATTCATCTATAATTTTAGGTAGGTCATTATTGTGACTATTTTAGTTAAGGAAGAACAATCATGCCACAAAAGCATATATAAGGCATGTGTAAATATTATGAAATTTTTTGGTTATCAAAGTACTATATCAAGGGAGTTAGACTAAAATAGAGAAATAGATTCCTTGAAGACTCATATTTTTTGATTTTGAGTTGTTGGTAGATGGAAACATTACATCATATGTATTGTATATATTTGTAGATATTTTGAGATAGACCCAACCTGTATAAAATTCATATATAGATCCTCCACCTCCTAACTTGGATATGAATGTTTCTTCAATTGATGGTTGATGAATATCAAAAAAGGCCTAAAAAATAAATCTCACCAAAATGGTGTATCCATATTTTAAATATTAATCACTTATCACCTAGGCAAGATCCTCCACACACCCATGATCTAATAGTATCTCACTCGAGCAAAGGGTAAGGGAGAAATATATATTTGGGAGAAGGGGGATTCAACTAAGGGCTGGGAAATTGAGATGATCACCATCTCATGGGAAAACCTCTTTTTATAATCTCTTGACCAACCTATATGAATTAACTCATATGTTTATAATGTATGATTTAATGTTACTATTAGGACATGTATCTAGAAAAGCATTTGTAATTCAAGAAATATTTTGATTTTTTATTACTAGGAAGATGTTTTTTATATTTAGAAGAATGATAAAAGGATTGTAACACCTCAAAAAAGTCATTTTACACATGGTCAGATGGTCAAGAGTCATCTTAAGTACTCCAAGGAGCCTCTAGAGAGGTCAGGTGGCTATAAGAGAAGAGACACCGCCTTGCCGATGGAGTCTTTCAATAGAAATAGCCACCATTCATATAGTGATATTAAAAGGGAATAAGGTATTTATTCACTCAAGTATAAAGAGGGGTGGTCCCTCCTATTTCACCCAATTTGTTTTAATGTGCCAAGGTTCGAACCCATTCTTTTCACCTCTCACCCCTTGATCAAGGGGATGTTTTAGGAAGTTTCTTGGTATTTTATGGTATATATTCAACTATGGTGACATTTTTTGATCTACTCATATTCTCATCTTATTTTTATTACTGTCATTTTAGGTTTCAGTTCTGATTCCATTGGAGAATGGAGGAATCGGCCATTCTTCTTAGGGATTTCATGTGGCCAGTGTATAGGGGATCTTGTGACGATGTATGGCTTCTATTGCACATATTTTTTTAAGGAGATAAGGTTAGTTTTTATTAGGTTTTTGGATTAAATTAAATTAATTTTATGATTTAATCACCATCTACCATTGGTAATTTTTATTTTCTTGCATAGGGGATGTTCATAAGTGATGTTAGCATTCCATTTCTCGATGATTTGGTGGAGGTATGATGCACCGCCAATTTTTATAATGGGTTTTACTTGTATTAAATTAAATTAGGTATTGTATTGGTATATTTGGTTAAGTATTTACCACTAAATGTGTTTATGAGTATGGAATGGTTTGTGGGACAACAGTTGGTTGTGGTTCAAGTGAGACAAGCTCAACTGACTAACTTTTAAGTATTTATGATTTTTTAAATTAAAAATATTGATTTTTTAAAGTTTTTTATAGTTAATAAATTAATTATGAATTGATTATAATTAATTAATTTAGTTTTTTGGTTTTGATATAGGGCCTCAGATGTTTTGGATGATGAGTAGTTATGCTTCCAAGCCTTGAAGGGATGTGCTGAGTTGTTTTAAAAGATGTATCACATGAGTTAAGGTTGGAGGTCCTTATGGATATACCATTTGAAGTAATAATTTTTTTTGTGTATATTTTATGTGTGGCCTCAACACTTTAGGTGGAGGGAATATTTAAAATTTTAACGTTTCTTTATTAAAATTTAATCCCATGATGGAATTCACAAAGTGTCGAGGGAACCAATGGACACTCATGTAGTAGTCAGACATCTTGATCACCAAATATTGAGAATATAAACTGAATTGTGTGTCTTTGGATACATATAAATGGGGTTATCCATGATATATACCCTAGATCCACTTTTATCCTTGAGATGATCATGGGGCAAGTGATCCTCCACTACTAAGACATGACTACTTGGGTGGTTAGACCCTGTAGAGACTAGCGGATGGGTTGGGTGTTCACACTTACCTAAGACGCCTATGAAAGGGAATGGGATTAAGGACATATCCCCAGTTTGAATTTAATAGGAGGATATCTATACATTGATGAGAAAAAATAAATCCAATAGGTTCCCTTGTGACTTGTTACCCTAGAGAGAGCATGGACTTGGGAATGGGTAGAGATGATACCAGGTGTCACCTTAGAACCTGTATCATTGATGTAAGACTAAGGGGATGTGGATAGAGGTGAGGGGTTTAGAAATTCATGAAACTACCAAACTATAAATATATTTTAACTTTTTTATTATTTATCCAACTAAAGATCCCCAAATGTGCTTCTTAGGATCCATTCTATGGTCCTTTTAGGATGTGATGATATTAGAGGGGATGCCCATAGGTTCTTTATAGGATATAAATTTTTCGAATTATGTGATATTAGTGTGATATTAATGAAAATATGACATCATCATGGATGCTCATACATGTTTCCCAATATCTTTCTGTTTATATACATGATAATTCATAAGATGTCAGGATTCAACCTCGGGTCTTTATGGGATGACTAGAATTCCCCAGGTCCCTATGATTACAAGTATGTTTAGGATCCAACCATTTAGAATTTTTGATTTTATTTTGATCAATTTTACTATCACGGGATGTGTGGGTTACTCCTATGGATCCATATAGTTGATCCAGTGATGCTATATGCATCTGTTTGGATGCCCAGGATGCTTGGGACCTAGCTAGTTGACATGGTGACATAGAGGATGAACTTAGGGTTAGTGACTACCTAGGATGCATGAGTATTTTCCTTGATCCATTCATATTATTTGATTTTAGATAGGTTCATATGATGACTTTGATCTAGCTATTGAACCTTGTATGATGAGGTCTTTAGATATTTAATCGCAAGGTCTGGGGATGCTCGAGTTATTCCCTTGGATCCAATATTTATATGGTTGGAACGGTCATCTTGACATGCTAAATGATAACCAAAAATTGGATGAAACAGGTATGGTTTATTTGGTTCCCATTCAGAAGGATTGAAACTGGTTAATGGTACAAGGGAATAACTTGGTCCCATTGAGTGGTTATGGTTGGAGAGGTCATTGTGAAATGATTAGAGACACCTTGTCACTAGCTGAAATATGTATTTTGGTGGTTTTTTATTTTACATAGTTTGTTCATTTATTTAATTTGAACATTTCATATGCACACACTACATATAATTCCAATTTATGGGTCCACATTGGTGGTTTCCAATTGAGTTATTTACTCACACCTTGCCTAGGTAGCCATGGAACTTGGGTATCTAAGTATATCGATCACTTCTTATAGGTATAGGTTGGGTAGAGGCTGAGTGTTATGTTGAGGATCATTTTGAGGAAAATCAAGTGGGATTTGGGTATAGGGACTAAGGGGAGGATAAAAAATTTAGTTGAGACTCCTATCATTTTTATTTTATTTTTTTCTTCAATATTTACTGGTATATTTGATCTTACTAGTGTGAGATCATTCTTGTATAACTATATTAATTTTTCATTTCATGTTATCACTGATTGGGTAATTTTATTTATCTTGTGTCCTTTGATAATTATTGTTGAAATATGGTACTTGGGTATTTTATCCATTAGTATTCACTATGATCAGGGAGTATAGTCTCCCTTGGTACTACTTTAGACCCCTTCTGCTAGTTGGTAGCCTCTTGCATATGCGGAGGCGTGATTTTTCCCTTATAGTGAACCATTTCAGGAAACTAGTCATGTGGCATGTGGACCAGGTTGTTACAAAGTTTTATTAGAGATTATTTTATTTTTGACCTTCTATTTTGGGATTTAATAGACTAGATACATAGTAATGTGTTGGAAATTGTGATGGATACTAGACCGGTGCATTAATATCACTTGTTCGGATAAAAATTAATTATTACTCAAGTATGGGATTATTGTTTTGGTTTCCATTTTTATAGTTATTTTTATGTTCACCTTGGGAGACTCACATGATGTTTGGATTGATGATTCATCGTGTATTTCAGATATTATCATATTATAAAGAGGATAACGATTAGATTTTGAATATTTGAATATAGATTAAAGAGGCATCTCATGAATCATATTAGGCATATGGGATTCATCTAACATGTAGGCATGATAGTATACAATTCAATGATAATTGAGGCTCGATTGTTCAAAGTTTCAAAAACTTCCCATATTAAGTTTTCACATATACTTAGTAACATTATACTCAAATAGGTTTGCTTGTATATGTATTCCTTCTTATGGTAGTTTATGTGAATCTATGATGAGATGCTCGATGATGAAGATGGTGATTCATTCCTTGTAGAAAAGAGGTTTAATAATTTTTTTGGGGCCATATAGGCACATGGTGCCTAGGAATTAAAACCCTTGTGGGTTTTTTTGTTTAGGTTTGGTTATTTAAAGTTCAAATAACAACCTATATGGTGTTTTCCCATTTTTCTTACAATGATAGTCTACTAAACTAAACCATGTGATGTGATTCATTTGGTATGAATTTTTATATAATGATGCTATTTTATAAATTGATATGGATGATTATGTTATGATTCTCTGGGGGGAGTCTTTTGTATGGATTCTCAACAATGATTGGTGCCCTAGTACACTAATGACCTAACAAAAGGTGCAAGATAAATGGGCTTACAAAACCCTATAGAAGATGTTGGAATGTTGATGTCAGGGTTTTATGATATGGAAAAAAGAGGTTTCCCATTAGTAATATCCCTAATGTGATACCTCGCATGGTAGGTATATGTGCGAGACCTACAAGCCCTTAGTTATGACTCTGTCCTTAGGTGGTCAGTGGTTTATGTTGTTAGAGGTAAACCCGTGAGAGGGGTTATCCTTGTCTTGTGGTTCCTTTAAAGGTGGTGATCTTGGTTATATTCTTGTGTTGAGATTGGTGCATGTAATTTGTTTTCAAGTTTGTGAACTAGGAATGAGGATGACTTGTATTAGTGATGATAACCATGATTTAAAGCTTCATTAGTATAAAATTTTAGTTTCTAGGGAAGAACTAGGGTGAAATTTAGCCCTGGTTGTTTGGATGTTTTTTTTGTGGTATGGTAAGAGAAAGGGTGAATGCTTGTGACTATAATGGCACTGGCGGATGACTAAGAGTGTGGATTGTATTGACATGCATTAGGACAATTATGGGAACTTGTGGTGCTAGAATGACATTGTGAGGTAGGCATTCATGTGAGTATATGTGGCATGGGTAGAGTGCCTGATTTTGAAGAGGAGTTCCCATGGATCTCTTGGTTAAATGATATGAACATGTCATGGAGCACAATTATCCTAGTCTCAATGATATACAACTCAAGGTAGCATGATTTGATAAATTGGTCGAGTGAGATGAAATAGTTAATCTTGGTTTTGTTTAATGGAAAGTGTTTCTTATATTTAAGTGGGCATGGATTGGGAGGGGAAGTAAGTATTTGTTTTAGATAGAAATCATTAGGGTTTCTCTTATGGGGTGGTATGAGGTAAGTCATATAATGGGGATCCCACTATTGGACATTAAGGTTGAAACCCTCATTGAGGATATATTTTTGTGGGTGATGTGGGTAACATGTATATGAGACGATAATGGGTAATAATTGATATTTTATAGTTGTTTCCTAGGTAAGAGTGGGATGGTCACACCTAGTCATTATGGGTAGTAATGGATAATGCTGTCGAAGTATGACCCTCATGGTGGAAGGGTTTCCGGTATAATAGGATTGGATCTTAGATGACCATTTTGTAATTTGGATGCAGTTAAGTAAATGGTTTTGGTTTCTACTAGATTCCTCAGTAAATACTAGGTGTGAATTCATTTGTGCTATCAGGTGTGGTTTGAGTGTAGGCTTTAGGCTTCAGATCGATTATTATGATCAGTATGTGATGATCAAAAATGAATTAGTGATCATGAAAAGCATGATATGGGTTTAAGTAGACTAAAGACCTGATCTTGAGATTGCACTGGGTATCAGGTATGGATATCAGTGAGGGTGCTTTCATGATCATGGGATTCCTTTAGGCTTAAATTCATCATCATTAGATAATTAAATAATGATGGTGAGTGTAGCAGAGTGCCTTCGAGATGGCTCTTCCATAAGAGGTGTGAAAGGTAGTTTTTTATTGGTGTCTGGATTCATTGATCCTAGAACCGCATTAGTTATTTCATTTTAGACATGATAGGTGTGTTTGATGATTTTTTTGGGGAAATTTAAGGAAAATACAATGCAACTAAGTTTCTTACTTTGGTCAATAAGAGTCCAAATGTTTCATATTAAAAGAAAGAATTGGGATTGATAATTTTATATGTGAACATGTGTAGTGAGTTGGAATCCACACCTAGTACATCACTACAATAATGGTTTTTATTTTTTTTGGAAATTCTTGGGGTGGAAGCATCTTAACATCAGAAGTTTCTATTACATGTTACGTCCTATGTTAGGGAGAACCAAAGGCTAAATGGAAAACATGATGATGATATGAGTGTGTGTAAAGATAGAAGAGATTGGGTAAGTGCCTTATTAGTATTCGAGTGACTATTGTGAGAGTTGTATCTAGTTTTTGTGGTTTGATAAACTTATAATGGGGTTGTTCCATAGATAAGACTTGGGAATTAGAAAACGGACACATTAGGTTGAGTAGGAATTTAAGACCGAGATAGGTCAGGGTGTTTTGTTGGATGACCAACGAGGGTTATCATATAAGAGAAGTGTTATGGTGGGTAGTTTTTAATACATCATGTCAGGACCAGTGTTTGAAATTCAAGAAAGTTTTTATTTTTTGATTATTGGATGGTTAAATATTTTATATTATAAAGAGGTCTATGAGGCACAGAACACTGGAGAAGAAGTGTTTTACCCATGATTGGAGTCTCAAGACTCATCATGAGGGCTTAAAGAAGCCTTAGGAGAGGATAGGTGGCTGCTATAACCAAAACTATAGTAGATCCACTGGAAATCCAATGGGATTAAAATGGGGGGGGGGTTCTTTTTAATGTTAAATAGTGTAAATCCCATTATCTTTCTCCACATTTTCTCACATGGACCAGGGGATGAACCCATTTTATTTGTTCCCCTACCCTGAACAAGAAGGTGTTTTCAAAACATTTATTTCCATTTTAAAGAGATTATTGACTCTAATGGACTCTGTTGAACTTGTCCTCAACTATTATTAATTTTATTTCTCGTAGTTTTGATTTCAGTTCTAATTCCACTAAAGTATGGTGTAATCATTCATACTTCTTTGTTATTTTTTGTGGA
This sequence comes from Viscum album, assembly GCA_963277665.1. Classification (NCBI taxonomy): domain Eukaryota; kingdom Viridiplantae; phylum Streptophyta; class Magnoliopsida; order Santalales; family Viscaceae; genus Viscum; species Viscum album. The sequence goes on from OY728144.1 coordinate 294,050,091, forward strand.
ATATATGGAATGTTTTGATAATGTTTTTCCACTTTCATAGTTTATTTGGATCATGGTAAGACATCAATTTGTTTCATTATCACCCATTGGGGATTTCTCTTGGATTTCATAGGGGATGTCCTGAGATGATATCAATACACAGTTCCCCATTGATTCAGTGGTAGTATATTTCACCACTAATTTTTTAATTGGGTTATCATTAGATTAAATTAAATTTGGAATTTTATTAGTTTTAATGGTTAGGTATTTATACCAAATTGTGTTATGGAGTATTCCATGGGTTGTGGGAGAGTGGTTGGTCATGATTCTAGTGTGATGAGTTTGACCTATGAGCTTCAAAAAATTTATTCATTTTTAAATAAAAAATATCAATTTTTTGAAGTTTTTTGTAGTAAAATATGTTATTATGAATTGATTATAATTGATTAATTAAGTGTTTTAGTTTTTAAAAAGGGACTTGGATGTTTTGGATGACGGTTGGATGGGCATGGATGGTCTCAACGAGTGGTGTTGAGAAACATTAAAAGTGGTTTCAGTTCAGTTAAGGTATATGGTCATTGTGCATCTACTCTTTGTATTATGAATTTTCTTATGTGTATGTGGTATGTATGGATTGACCACTTTAGGTGGAGGGCCTCTTTTAAATTTTTTCAATAGAAACTAAAGCCTACGATCAAATGAAAAAAGTTCTTTGGGCCCCGATGGACCCCCATGTACTCGATGAACATATCGACCACTAATGGATGGGAACATAAATTGAAATGTGTGTCTTACGATGCATGGACACGGTATATTCTAGGAGAGATAATATAGATCTTATAGGATCGTTGAGATAACCATGGGGTGATTTATCCTTCACCACTAGGAAATGACTACTTGGGTGGTTAGGCCCTGTGGAGACTAGTAGATAAGTATGGTGTTTGGGTAGACCATGGAATCATGGGAAAGGGAATTGGATTAACATCATCTCCCTTATGTGACTTTCCTAAGAGGATACCGATACCTCAATGAGAAAATAAGGGGACCCTAGTAGTTTCCAATGTGACTTGTGACCCTAGATAGAGGGTGGAATTGGGAACGAGTGTTGGGACCAAGTTGGAAAAACAAGGAATTCAGAAGAGTTTTCTATTACAGAGTGTTGTTTTTTGTTGTTAAAGATGATAAATCAATTTAAATTGTAAAGGAATTGAATACCAGAAAATGATTTGCTAATATGTATTTCAAAAATATCATAAGTTAGGAGAACTTGTGATGAAATCCTTATGATGTAAAGGGGGATAAATGATGATTCCAGTCATATATAGTTTTTTATTAGAAGATAGGGATGTTTTAGTACTTCCCATTGAAAAACTGACGATGATAAAGCTGTTCAGTCATAGGATACATATCACGATAGTGAATTTCGTGATGAAAGCTGAAGAATGGTTATGGGATGCAGTGAAGAGAATAATGACAAAGGAACGAACAATCTGGAGGCAGCATAAAAGAATGTTTTAAGGTTGAACTGTTTTCTAGTGGTTGTCAGATTATAGGGCCTAAAAATTGGGAGATGAAGAAACATGATTTTGTCAAGGGATGTTGTGGGAAAGATCTATGGTTCTTTGGAAACTAGCGCACAAGGCATTTTTTGGGAGTAGAACGTTGAAAAATGGGAAAGGCATGAGGTTTCATGAAATATTAGATAATTGGAAAGAAAGGGAAGGTTGTGTGGAAGATTGGAGAATTGGCGTGAAAGAGGAGGTTGTGAGGAATATTGGAGAATTGGCATGAAAGAGCAGGTTGCATGAAAGATTGAAGAATTGGCGTGAAAGAAGCGGTTGGTGTGAAAGAAACTTTCACACCAAAGGCAACATAAAACGAGGTTTTGCACGCCATGCATAATTCTCGGTCTAAACATCGGAAAATGTAAAAGGAAGGAAGTGCGTGGAAGATTTCAAAAGTGCATGAAAGATGACGTTGGCGTGAAAGAAACTTCTGTGCCAAAGGCAACGTCAATCGGGGTTTTGCGCAACGTGTCAGGATCTTGAGCGACCCGTTGAGGATTTTGCGCGTAGGGGTAAACATGTCTATAAATAAGAGGTGACCCCATCACATTTAAGATGCTCAACCCTTAGAGAAATCCTGAGCTCTAAGGTGCAGAAAAATTTTAAGAAAAGGAGAGTGCGGGAAAGAAATAGTGTTTCACGCAAGAAGAAGATGTTGCATGCAAGAAAAGGAAGTTTCACGCAAGAAGAGAGTTGTACGCAAGATTGAAGTTGCGCGCAAGAGGTGTTTCATGACAAAAGTCAAATCTTGCGTGCCTATCATAAAAGTTGTGCACAACACACCTAAAAGGTTGTGCGAAATATTTAGGGTCTTCGCACATATTTGGTTGTGCGTAAGACAGTTCTTACTGGCTTCTGGGTAAGAAAGTGAAGATTTGTACTTCAAAGAATACACTTAATCAATTGTAAATAAGCCCTAAAATATTTTAATTCACTATTTTTTCTAAGAGGGTGCACACACACATGTGGATTGTTTTCCAAGTGCTAAAAGAGTGTAAGGGTACATCATACTCATTGTATTCCACATTAAAGGATTGTTTTCTAGTGGATTGTCTGGTACTAGATCATTTCTGTACCATACCAAGAATGTAGCTACTCTTGTTGAGTAGTGAACTTTGTAAATCTTCTGTTCCTCTGGTTGTGTGTGTTCAGCAGAGAAGAAACTCTTTAACAGGAGGTGAAGGTTGTTTAAAATTGAAGGAAACATAAAAACAAAAAGACATCACTGATTCACCCCATCCCCTTCTTAGTGATACTTAGATCCTGATTGGGAACTTTAACGAGTAGAGATATTACTGAGTATCACCTTAGAACCCATATCGATAATGTGATCCTGAGGGGTTATGGGAAGTGTTTAGGGGTTTAGGAATTCAATCAACCCCAACATTATATTTATTTTTTCACTTTTTTATTATTGAATAATATATTGATACCTAAATGTGTTTCCTAAGACCTATATTATTGGACTAATAGGATGGGAATGTGTTATTGTGGATACCCAAAGGTGCTTCTTCAGATCTAGATTTTGACACTTATGTGATACTGGTGTGATATGAGTAATGAGATGACTATTGAGATGACATCATCATTGAATCTTGGAAATGCTTATTGAGATCTGGCTATTGAGATATTTAAGAATTCCCAAGATGATAGAATTCAACCTTAGTTTTAAAAGGGATACCTTGGACATCGTAGGTCCCTAGGATGCTTAGTATGACTAGGATCCATCAATTTAGACATGTGAATTTATTTTGATCACTTTTATTATCATGGGTTTCCTGGGTTACCCCTAAGGATTTGGCTAGTTGAGCTAATGATGCTATATTTATCTATTTGGGATGCCCATGATTCATAAGATCTATCTACTTGGAATGGGGACATGGAGGATGAAATTAGGTTTAGTTACTTCATGAGAAGCCTTGGTATTTTCTATGATTCGTTTAGGATATTGGAGTTTAGAGAGATTCCCAGGATGTTTGGGTTATGACTGTTGAGTCATGTATGATGAGTTATTTGATTGTTTGAGCTTGATGATTGGAGATTCCTAGGACAAACCCTAGGATATATAGATTTATATAGTTAAAATGCTAATTTTTATATGCTCAGAGACACCCAAACATTAACCAAAAAAGGTATCGTAAATCAGGGTCACAATCTAGAGGATCAACACTAGTTACTAGAATAAAAGTAGTATTTGGTCCCCCAATAGGTTATGGTTAGAACAGTCATCATAATGTGCTCAAAGACACCCCAATACTAGACTAAGTGGGTAGTTTGGTGATTATTTATATTATTTATTTTATTAATTTATTTCATCTGATCATGTCGCATGCACATACACTAGATATAATGGTTATGTATGTGAGAATGTTGGTGGTACTGTATTGAGTTATATACCCACACCCTACTCAGATGGTCGTAGAACTTTGGTACCTAAGTAGACCAGTCACATCTTATAGTAATAGGTCTGGTAGAGGCCTAGTGTATTGTTGAGGATTAAGTTGAGGTAACTTGATTTTGAATTGAAGATGTGGACTAAGGAAAGGATTGAATATGTAGTTGATCCTCATGTACTTTAATTTTATTATTTTTATGTATTTACTTGTATTTGTGATTATTCTAGTGGGAGATCTTCCTTGTATTACTATAAAACTTCCAAATTTAATACTATTGTGGATTATGATTTTTTTTATCCGGAGTACTCTGATGCTAATTGTTGACATATGATACTTGGTTACTTTATCTGTTATTGTTCTCTCTGATCAGGGTGTATAGTTTCCCCATGATCATACCCAAAACCACCAATACTATTTGGAAAAATCTATCCTAAAGGGAGGCATGCCTAAGGTATTTTGGTGAACCAAGCATGGGAACTAATTGAGTGACTTGTGGACCAGGATGTTACAACTATCAAGCCCATGCATCCATTGAATGTGCACATAATTCCCACCATGTGTTTCGTCTAATGAAATGGATTATTTAATAATATACATTGGAAGTGTTGAATTTTATCACTTTAATTTTTCAATTCCATATCAAGGTAGTACTGTGATATCTCCATATTTTATTGAATTATATTCCTAAACCAAGAAATGTCATATGCCACCGTTTTATATGTCATACCATATAAAATATAAATATCATACATTATGGCAATGGAATATATATATATATATATTGATTTAGGGTAAAAATTTCATGTATTTATGTGGATCATATCATGATCTTTGGTAGTGGAAGAAACCCATGAACTAGCCTAATATATATTTAATATATGTTCATGGAAAATAAAGAAAAAAAAATCTTACTTAATGTTCCAAGTAATATATATTTTACTCATAATTTTACACTTTAGGATGATCACATAATACGAAAACAAATTATTCATGCCTACTAGGGGATTACACCATCTTTGGATCATCTTTCACAATGACAGGATCTCAAACCCACCAAAGGGAATCTAGTTACTTCTTCAAAAGATGAATGAAAATTTAGTTTGGAAAAGACAAAATTATTAGTTCTAGATTTTTTGGAATGATTAGTTTTTAATAGGGAAGGATCACATATTTTTTATAGTCACTCTTCATTAAATGAATAGTTCTTGAGCATAGACTACCATCCCATGACAACTGAGTGTTTTATCCCATTAAAGCACTATTATTCATTGAAAATTTGAATGATTGAGTTTGAGTAAGAAACTACATAAATGATTTATTATGAAAGAAAAATAATTTAACAAATCATGCTGGGGGTACATGCATACTAATGAATCTCATGAATGGGGTATTGTAATCCAATTGTATCATATAATACAAGATAAATGAAGAATCCTATTCTTTTTTATGGTAAAAACATATCAAAGGTTGTGATATACATAACATGGATATCATTTCTTATAATGTAGATATCTCCCAAAAAACAATATACTCCATTTAAAGTTCATATTCAAAAATATCATACATATGCTAAAATAACTAAAAATATTCATGAAAAAACTAAAAAACTCCTTGTGGATCCATTCAAACTTCTTTTTTTATAGTTTATGAAACTATTTTAATTTTAGATATTTTTTTTTTCAAAAACATAATCCTTATCCAAAGGAATAAATGTGTGACTACAAGCCTTAAAATCATTAAAAAATGTGAAATCTATATCAAATATATATTATAAAATCATGGCCTCATGAAAATCATCAGTGATACTCATGATATTAAGGGTTGTGGTGTGATCTACATAAAACATACTCATATATCGTACAATTATTTCCACCATAAGATATATAAAACACATCATATGTATACCTATATAATAAATTTATCCATGGAATAAAGTAAAAACTATATATGTAACAATTTCAATATTATATAGGCCATCTCATTCTTTATTGATTCTCTAAAAAATATTGATCTGATATATAAATACATCACATGTCATGTATTGAGAGGATGATCATATCACATGTTTTTCATCCAAGTAGTTGAAAAAATCATTTCTGAATCAAATTACAATGTCTGTTCATTTATTAATTCTAATTAAATCAAGGAAAAATTTATTTTCTCATCATATGAATGGACAAGTGCCACCTTAATTGAGCTCTAATAGGTGGAAAAAACAATAAAATACCAAACCACACACCAATTAGAAAACCCTCAATGGATTTTATAAGATGGTTTCGAAGTATAAAGGATCTCATTCTAGATATCTCACTAACCCCAAGTATAAAAGGATTGATAATAAGCATAAAATACTTGGTATATCAATGAATGCATAACATTTAATTTCATATACTTGGCGGGTCCGTCCAAATAAAAGGTCTTTACTTATTATCACCTCATAACTCATACTACTCCATAATGATCATTGATTTTATAAAACTAAAATTCATAAATTAATTGGATATTATCATTATTTTTTATGTAAAAAAGATTGTAGCACACATGAATAAATGATAAATAGATATTTATTTTTATCACAAAATAAAGATACATTCTGAAACCATTAGATTAATTTCATATGTGTCATATTCTAAGATACTCAACAAAAACCACTTTCTTTTGTTGTGATAATGGTTTCATAAGTGGATCCACAACATTTTTATCTCTAGACACCTAATATATCCAAACATATCCCCTTTAAATTATTTCACATATGATATGGTATTTGTGAAGGATGTGTTAGGTATTTTGGTGAGAATGGGGTTCCTTGGATTGAAAAAAGTATACATTATTATCCTAGAAAATCTCAATCACTCCCTCTATTTTAAGGAAATCTTGAAAATTATAAATGTGCCTCATAATCTAAAGATATTACATCAAATAATCAAATATGATGATGTACTCTACCTTGGTTTTCATGTTTTCCGTAATATATTTTTTGAAACTATTCCAACAAATAGATCAATTATTCATCAAAAAAACATTTTGATATTCTATATCATATTTATCATATTGGAAACATGAATATGTGTAATCATTTACATAGAACTCATCCTCTCATATAAATACCAAGATCATATCCTTAGATATTATCATGTATATAAGGTTTTTCTTTTTAAAAATCTAATCACTCTAACTAGGATTGGATTGGTATATACTTTTTATGCTATGACAATAGGAAATATCTGGTTGAGTAAAAAACAAGAAATACATGATAGTGCCTATAGGGGATGAAAATTTTATTCTACCCATACTTTATAACTTCTTATAAGGACATTTAATCTTCCTAAGATTCATTTTATTTAACACTAGTCAAGACCTCGTTTTGGAGTTCTCTCTCATAACACTATTTAGAAATTTACCAATCCATGTGTCTTGAACAAGTTTGAGAAACCTCTAATATATATATATTCATAACTATCTTGTAGAATTATTCACCCATGTATTTCATCGAGAAACATTTACCCAACCATATATTTATAGAATGTAAAGTCAGAATGTTATTTCTGATAAGCGGTGTATCATCAACATATAACATCATAAAGACCACTTATAGTGACCCAAACATTACATGAATAAATATTAAATCATTTTAGATTAATATTAATTTCATTTTACAATAATACACACTTGATTTTTGTAATGGTTTAGTGTATTTAATTACTAGATACAAAATCACCATATTTTTTGAAATATCTTCTACATATTCCAAAAATTATTCTCAAATAGTATACTTGATAATTATAACCTACTGAAAAAATTTCTCCAAAACCTAGGGAAGGGAAATATTATAAAGGGTTATCTTAGATACAATTTATGGGTAAAGATGGTATATATCAGTTAATGATCATAAGTGATCATAAGATAAGTATAAGGGAATAAGTGCATGAGCTTAACATTTGAAAATCATACCAAAAAACTCCAAGGTCATAGATAGGAATCATGGTAAAAGTCTATTTAAATTTATAAGGCATGAATAACAATAGAATGGAATATTATGATCCATGTGAATATAACATTTTAATAAGAACATGTCATAATATAGTGAAGTAAAGTGTTGAATAATCATAATCATAGAAATCATATTCCAAGGCAACGCAAAGATACAATAATCACTTGTTATCCTTGGGATAACTACCTGTGTACCAAATTTAGGCTTGGGATAACCACCTGTGTACCCTCTATTGTACTTGGGATAACCTCCCACGTGATATTTTTTGGGATTGACATAACCTCATGTATACCATTTGATATCATAAAACATTAATCTTTACCTAATACATTGTAGGAATATAACTAACTAACCTCTAATATATTCAAAATCCATTCATATATATGCCATAAGATCATGAAAACAATTATCATTACATCATAATTTAACCCATGGAAATAAAAATGAGCCTCATTAATATTTTATCCTCATAATCAAAAACCATATAGAGAAGGAATAAATATGTTATCATTAGATCATATCCCTAGTGAAACATAGGTAACATCAATAGATGTTTTTAAAGATTAGAATACCATTAAATGATCTTATGAATATTTTCTAGAAAAAATAACCATTTCATTTTTAAATCACTTTCATAAAATCTAAAAATTTACAAATTATTAAAGAAAAAGTCTTCCATGAAAATAAACATGGAAAATTTTAAAGGAATATTAAAATCAAAGAGTAGTCATTATGTCAAGAAAATTCATTCAAGTGGTGTATTTAAAACCAATGATTCCTTTCTTATTTTCAGTAAAAAAGTAAATAGTATCTCATTTAAAAAATGACAAGAAGATTAATTTTTAACCATTAATATAGACGTGAAAAAATGTATAAAAATTAATTTAAAAAATCATTAGGAAATGTTACAAACATTCTTGATAACATTTTAAGTAAAATATGCATATGGAAGAAAAATATTCCGGAAGAGAGAAATAAATCTGGTTTTCCTTAAAAACATTATTTATGTATCTTGAGTAATTAAAGAGATAGAAATGAAAATAAAAAATATAATATAAATAAATAAATTAAAATAAAATTCAATATATTTTTCTAATGATATATCAGAAAAATTAATTATCAAAATTTACGAAAAAACAATCCCAGTAAAAATGTGGTTGTAATATAGAACCCTTACTGCTTGGGTAACTTTTGAGTTCTATGTAAAATGAAATAAGAAACATAAAATAAAACATTAAATACCTTGAACATGATTATAGTAATGATCAAATATATGAAATGGGAAATATATAGACCACATAATAGTGTATAGGTGTGTAATATAACATATGTCCCAAAAAATACAATTTGAGATAATAAACCCTAATCACTTTGGTGACTTTTCAATCCAACCCATTGGGATGAAATAATTAGAATTATAAATTTAAATAAAATTAATTAATAATAATACGTGATATAAAATTTCAAATGGATATTATACACATCATATAAATTAAATTTCCTATATAATACCAAATATGTCTCAAAGAGAGAAATTTAAGATAGAAACCCTTATGTCCAGTTATTCTTTATTGATAATCCATGTAAAATACAATATAGAAAATTTATAATTTTTATAATTATTTAAAATATTAATATTAATAATTATAATATCATATATTACCCACTTATAACATTTTTACACCCATTTATAAATAAATATTTCTTAAAATCCTCATTTTCAAGTGTTAACTGTTTATTTCTTCATGTAAGATTCTTTTCATAAGTTCTGGTACATGAATTTTGGTCATGATTAAATAATATAAAGAATATTAATAATTAATTAAGTATCATATTTAATAATTATTCATAATTTTATAAAAATTAATATAAATCGATGATGAAAAATAAATTACATCACTTCGTGGAGATGATAGTCTGTATATACACATGAGTGATATATCCACATTAAGATGGATATAATGAATGAAAGTTGAATAATTATTTCCATTTATATAATAATTTTCATATCATAAATATGATATATATCAATTAAATCTATCCTAAATGAATAATGGGGGTTCAAAACCCATTGGTCACAGGCACTGTAGCGTACTGTAGTAATAACGAGCACTGTAGCGGTGGCAAGGCATTGTAGTAGGCGGATACTGTGCGGTACTGTAGTAGGTGGTAATGTAGCAGTAAAATTCATAGAATGGGCCTTGGGCCAAAAATTTGGGCCTACAGGCCATGTAATGGGATAAATTTCCAATGGGCCTTCGGGCTATGTAATGTGTCTCCCTCTACCTAGTTAAGGAGGTATTTTCTTTTCTTTAATGAGGCTTTGACCACAACCTTTAAAAAAACTAAAAATAAATCACATCACTTTGTGGAGATGGCAGAACACACATACATGTGAGTGAGATTATCATTTTTATATTGATGCGATGGTAAGAATATAGATATGATATTATAATTTTAGATGTATAAATTTTTCAAAAATATAATATATAATTTTTAAAGACATTATAAGAACTAACCTTGAAATATGGTGATGGAAAATGAATCATATTTCTATGTGGAGACGGTTTTCAACCCATATGCATGACCGATAATTTTATTTCACATTTGACATAAAAGAGTAGAGAAATGGTTGTTTAATCATTATCATAACATCTTAGTATATTTATTATAATTTATTAATTGAGTTTTTATGGATATAATAGGTTTATAGATGGTATAAGAAGAAATAAAATTGTAAGAGATCAGTTAAGATTTATACTTATTTGAGATATTCCTTCTCTGGGTTACACATTAATATTTGAAAGATTTTTCGAAGGAGAATAAAAGTGGGTCAATTATAAATTTAATTAATCTAAAAAGGTTTTTTGGTAGGTCCTAGATGATATAGAAGGATCAAATTTTGTAAATAAGGGAGGAGAATAGGTTCCATTTTATAAGTGAGGGGAAGGACACACATGTAATTACTTAAAATATTTCAATAATATAAGGTCAATTTCATGTAAAAGTGGAACCAAATGGAAAATAATTTGAATATGAGATACTATAGGGTCAAAATAGCTTTTAGAGAACAAAACTCCCTGAAAACTCGTTTTTAGACAAATGCATTTTAAGCATAAAACTGAATTTACTTCCATTTCTTACATTGTAAAAATAATAAAATGAATATTAAAATATTTTATTTAAAATATAATTTATAAATTTAATTATAAAAATTAAAAAAATATATATCAATTTAGTTTATTAAGAAAAAATCACACTTCTTGAAAAAAATAGTTTTTAGAAAAAAATTTTAAGCTCAAAACAAACTTATTCGAAAAAAAAGTATAATGAAAATTAATTAAATTATTTAAAATTAAATTTTTCTTATGTTCATTTAGGATAAAATTCATAACATAAGGGTACTTTTAAATTACATTATTTAATGAAAGGAAATGACAGTTTTACAAAAATTGGTATTTTCACTATTCACATAAAATAAATCTTTTTAAAAAATATAACAAATTCACCGAAAGGTAATATTGACATGATGATTTCAAAAATTGTATTTATTTCCTAAAATATAATTTCCTAAAATGGTAAAAATTAATTATAATTTCCATGCACAAAATGAAAAGAAACCTGATTTTTGATGAAAATGTATTTTTAAATCATAAAATGAATTTATTGAAAATTGAGTACTCATTTATTATACATCAATATAATTTTTTTAATTATTTAGAAGAATTATAAATATTTTCCATAATTTGTTTATTTTTATTTATACCTATCAATTTAATGGCTAGGTTATAGTGTTCACATTTAAATGAAATTATTTTTATCATATATAGCATTCCTATTTATTTTCCTTAAAAAATTCATGCCACACACTTTTCTACATGATCAATGATAAAATACTCACTTAGAAAACACTTTCTGAGTTTGACTAGAAATTTTTCTAACTGCTGAAAGAAGAATCATATTGTATTTCCATGAACCTCAAGACTACTCACATACTGAGGGATAGAGATTCCTTAGAGATGTTACCCAATATGTTGACATGATGGTGAGAAACTCCCCCCCTGGGATTAGGCTCTGGATTTTGGAAATTGATGATAAATATGTGTTGAACCCTTAAAATGTGTTTTTAGGGTCTTCCATGCAATTTTGGCATCAGATAACATCCTGATAGGGAGTATACAGTAAAATAAGGGGCATAGTTTAATTCGCAGGATTCAGTTTGACTAGTCATGGAGTCCAAACAGACTTATAGATCAAATTTAATGGCTTTTAGAATTTGGGAAATTTTAATATTGGAATTTTAGTTCCCATGAAATTCCATTGTATATATCCCTCATGAAATCATTCTTGCATCTCTTTTGCATAGCTCCCTTGTGCAAGTACCTCACCCATCTCGCATCGCTCTTTCACATAGCTTCATTGCACAAGTCCTTAGTCCAGGTACTCTACCTATCCTATAAATAAACCCCCATATTCATTTTTTAGGATGGAAAAACTCTTAGAGGGAAAAAAATGGTAAATTATTTGACTTCTCTAATTGTTCCCCCGACTAGTCCACCACTACCTGGGAGAAAAACTATGCCCAACCCTCTACTAGGATGATTTCCCAAGTTCTCCCTTACTTGGGTGAGACACATGGGTGACCCATCCCCAATACAATATTTATTGGGTGAGACACTTAGGTGACCCACTACTTGGGCTACCATTCTCCCAACCCTCTACTTGGGTGAGACACTTAGTTGACCAACTACATTGGTGACCTTTCACACAACCCTCCACATGGTTGAGACAATTGGGTGACCCACTACTTTGGAAACCCTTCACTAAGCCTTGTACTTTTTTGAGACAATTGGGTGACCCTATACTTTGGAAATCCTTCACATAACCCTCTACTTGAGTGAGACACTTAGGGGACCCTTCACCAAACCCTATACTTGGGCGACCCACACTTGGGTAATCCTTCATCCAAATCACTATACTTGGGAGACTCTTCTCCCAAGTCACATTATTTGGGAAACCCACATTTGGGTGGCCCTTCAACCTAGCCACTCCACTTTGGAGTCCCTTCAACCAAGTTACCCCACTTAGGAAACCCTCCACCAATGGAATCCTACCTAGCTGATTTTCACAAAGCCTCTTATACTTGGCAAAAAATACTAATGTTATCCCCCAGTAATCTAGGTATATTTTCTATCCATCACTAGGGATATGAAAATTAGTTATCCCATATTAGGACTAAGAAAAATTGTTATTCATGACTTGGTATACACACCTTCTTTATCCCACATTAAGGATAAACATCTTCGGTAGCCCACTCACTTGGGCTAAGCCCCTTCAATAGACCTCAATGGGTCTAAGAACCAATTAATACAAGTATAATACTACGGAATTTAATCTTTACATATAAATATAGAGTCAATAAATTTCTCTAGAAATATGGGAATCCTCATAGGTGTAACCCAAAACTATAACTTCAATTCAACACAAGTCAAGATACTGCTCATAGTTCTAGAAACCTGGCCATCTTCCTATGTATAAGACCCAACAAAACCAACAATTCACCATGATTAATGATAAAACCATGGTTCCAAAAATATAGGCATTATTCTAGGGTTAATATCCAACAAAACCTTCAATTCCCCATGAGTCACCTTATGGTTCCAGAAATATTGGCATCCTCCTACCTATAAACCCCAAATAAACCTACAATTCACCATGAGTTGAGATACACCTCATTATTCCATAAACACATAAATCCTACAAGTTTTAATCCCTAAAAAAACCTACATTACACCATGGGGTGTGATAATCATCATGGTTCAAAAAACATGGGCATCTTCTTAGGTGTATTCCAAAACCAAACCTTTAATTCAACATGGTTTGAGAAACTCCCATGGTTCCAAAAACATTGGTATACTCCTAGGTGTAATCCCAAAAAAAGGCATCAATTACCATAAGTTGAGATACTTCTCATGGTTCCAATATTATGGCCATCCTCATAGGTGTAAGACCAAATTGAATCTTGAACTACCATGAGTCAAGAAATAACTAACAGTTCTAGAAACATGTCTATCCTCTTAGGTGTAATACCAAAAAATATTCAAATTCCATAAGTTTAGATACCCCTCATAGTTCCAGAAACATGGGAATCCACCTAGGTGTAATCCAAAACCAAAATTTATTTTACCATGATTAATGATACTCCCCATGATTCTAGAAATAAGGGCATCCTCCTAGGTGTAATCCACATACAAAACCTTCAATTTCCTCATGTCGAGGTTCTCCTCATGGGTTTCCAAATATTCAAATAACATTGTGTTGAGATACTCCTCATAGTTATCATTAATCACATCAAGTTGAGATAATTATATTGATTTCAAATATATGGGATTCAATTTAGGTAAAAGTCCCTTCCAAGACATGATTATGTGGAAAAAAATCTTCTACTCTATATTTTTTTCACACTAATCATGACACATGTGGGAATAGATATCAGCGATTTACATGTCACTTGCATAGTAAAAATATCCTACTTGGGATTCCTTTTAGGGTGTAACCCCCAACCATTTAACCAAAATACTTGGTATCTAATTATTATTCTTAGTATGATACATTGGATTCCTCTTTGGTGTTCAAACTCAAATCATTTAACAATTATATATTCCATTGAACTATGTTTTTTTATTCCTACGTTCAAAGGATATGTAGGATGCATCTTTGAGATTAAATCCCAACTCCAAAACACAAATTTCTTCTTTGGATAGAGATAAACTCTAGAGATCCCATATAGTCATATTTAATCTAAATTAGCATAAATTATTAAGATAATTATGGGTAACCTCTAATATATATATATATATATAGTGGTTTAAATTAAACACATGGTCTCAATATGATCATTGACATAGGGGAAATCATTTCTACTCTACGAGTTTTGAAGGATTTCAGAATATGTATTAAATCTATAAGATAACTAGAGTAGAAAAAAATTCCCCTCAAAAGAGTGTGGGGAGACTGACCTCCCATCCTCTCAACCAAATAATTTTCTAATATTTCACTTGAAAATCCCCAGTGACTACCGACCTTGGAAAAGTAGGCCTGCATTAACTCAAAATGAGTTCAGGGATTAAATCCAATGGAAATAATCTTAAAGATTAGTATTTCATATTAATAAAGCTATCAAGAATAATATTATTTTAAACCAAATTTCTAGGGTGTTACATCACCCCATTAAATAAATTTCTCCCTCATAATTTTTATCTTAGTAATCAATGGTTTTTATTGGACAATTCCTTTTTCAAAACCCCACATCGTATAAAGGAATAATAAAATTTCCTTTGAAAGGGAATGTGGGAAACATAAAGGTGACCTTAAATAACACATAATCAGGTTTTCAAACATGGATAACATTAACATGAAGTGAATATAAGAACATGGAAAAGAAATATAAATGCTGGATAGTTATAGATATTGATAAAGAACAAGGTCATGAGAAAGTTAATGACCAGAAAACTGTAAATTAATGTTGGGTGAAAACAATCACCAATTATTCAAAAATAACTATAAAAAGGAAAACAATTTTAATTTCTTGGTCCTATTTTACCTAGAGTTAAGGATTTATTTTAACTTTGAATATAAGAAATTGAACGTAATTTCATCCTTTGGTTGACTGTTTCACTTAGTTTCCACCACCATCCCATATTCCAATGATGAATTAACAATTTGAACATTTCATTTTTAAAACGCTAATTTTTTTCCAATAGATCATAAGATCTATATATGTATAAAAATTTATTCCTCTTGTCTTTATTCAGTTACTGAAAGAAAAAATGGTCATTACATTCTAATATAACTATTTTATATAAACTATCATTTGATAAATTTATCTAAAATGTTTCAATAAATATACAGAAAGTTCTACTTAATTCTTTCCATAAATAGTTTAATTCAAAAAAACCTCAAAGAATGGTTAACAATTACTCAAAACACAAAAAAATTAGAAAAAGGTCACAAAAGTTCAAAAAACTTTTAACCTTTAATACCTCAACAACATTAATTATCTCTTAATGTCATATACCAATCACATCAATTACTTGATCAAACATTATCCTAAAACCTAACAATAACATGGATAAATTTAAAACCACAATGAAATTATATATGCTTCTAAACATTAACTTTATATTTATTCTTAAAATAATGTTATAGAACATTTATAATATTCTAAAAATCCAAAAATTAAATAAAATTCATTAAATATAACAGAAATAATTTTACCATCAAATCACTAATCAATTTCATGGTCACCAATACAATCCAATTTAATTATCAATACCAATAATTTATTTATCCCAAATAAACATTTTTTATCTCAACATCAATCACATATTAAGGATTCTATATCTCTAAATCATGTATTTTCCAAAAATACCACCTTACCACTAATTTACATTTCTAATTTATCAATAACATTTAACATATTATTTAAAATCCTTATTAAAAAACAATTTTAGAATAATCCTTAGACATTCCATAATTCTTATTACTAGAATATCATCAATAAAAAACTTCTATAAAATAATACTCAAATCCCAATACATAAAAACTTCAATAATTCCACTTCCTTCTTAATCCTTTAACCTAGAGTTTTCATCTTATTCTTTAATACTACCTTGATATAATATTAAATATGAATCACATATTAAGATTCATACACTAAAATTTAATCATGTTTATTATTTTTAACATAAGATAAACAATTAAAATAACTCATAACTATCATATTTAATTTGTATTCTATTCATCATCAATAGTAAATAATATACTCATAAAAACTTATAGGTCCTGTTCTTGAGATTTCTCCATAGGGTATTGATTTGAAAAATGACCATAATTTATACATTTATAAAATTCAACCAAATATGATTCCTTATGGAAACAATTTTTACCATCCATATAATTAACCAAACTCTTCATTCTTCCTTGTAAATTTAACTCCTTATACCCTTTTTTCCATACATAAAACATTTTTTTGTTCCTTCAAGACATTCCCTTGAGTGATTATTTCCACATTTCTAACATATAGAAAATTGAATCTTCTTTCCTCTATGGACTTTATGAAACTACATTTTTCTCTTATTTGGTTCATTTAGAAACCCACTAATGTATAGTTAGTTAATAATATCATGATATAGATGGTTTGACATAATCACAAGGTTTCATATTTCATCTCTTATTTCAATTGGTTTCTCACATGGATAATCCTTGCATAATCTGTCACATTCATCATTTACATGATTACTCTTGGTTTAATTCAATGACTAAAACAAAGATTTATAATGTGATAAATAATAATAAATGTTTGAAATCATAAAATAATTAAAATTGATTATATGATCTCTAAATTAGGTCATATTCTTTTCAATATATAACACATGGGGTTTAACCTAGGTTATCCATGGTCATCATCTATTCAAATCATTCCTAATGGTTCATAATGAAAATATTAATTGACCTAATAATCTGGATGTTTCTAGTTAGGTGTGAAGTCATAGTCCCACTCATTATACACAGGTTACATTAAAGTTAATAAGTACTCATCCCCATTCAGTGTTCTTACCCTTAGGTACATCTTTTTTACAACCACATCAACTTTTTAATATCAAGACATAGATGTATTTTCTAGGAAAACCAAGCTCTTTTCTTTACCATAACATAGGATATTCAACTATAATTAGTCTTATATCGAGGGTTAGCATAAATTTTTTCTAATTATAATTATCAAAATTAACTAAAATTACCACTAATACCAACTATAGTGACCAAGAAATTACATACATAAATATTACATCATTTTAGATGAATATTCATTTTTTTATAATAATATACACCTAGAGACATTAAAGGTTTAGTGTATTTAGATACTAGATGCATAATAAACTTTTTTGAATAAATATATTCAACATATCTCACACATTCTTCTCACATTGTACACTTTATATTCATTCCATACTGAAAATGTTTATTCATATCCTAGTGAAAAGAAACTTTAGAAAGGATGAACATTGATGCTTGGGAAGTGTAAACATGAGATATATCAGTCAATGACCATATATGATAATAATATAATAATAAGTGTATGATAATGTGATCTTAACATTAGAAAATCATACCCAATAATTCATAGATCATAAACATGAATCATAGAAGAAAGCGTTTCTATTTCGTAAAAAATGAATCATAAGAAAATTAACGATCATGATCTATGAAAATATAACTTTGGCATAAGAACATGTCATAAGAGAGTGTAATGATGTGTAGAATAATAAAAATCATAGAAATAATATGCCAAATCTACCCACCAAGACATTCATAATATGTTAGGATTGGGAAAACAACCCATGTATCTTCTTCGGGATTCTGATAACCTCACATGTGCCCTATTTTGGTCTTGGGATAACCTCCAATATACCCTATTTTAGACTAGTAATAACCTCCCATGTACCCTCTTTTGGGATTTGTATAACCTTCCATGTACCCTTTAAGATCACAAAACATTAATATTTACCCAATTAATTGAAGGTGTATAATAGACCCACCAAATTACATAATCATAATCCACACATATATATGCCAGAAGATCATGAAATAATTTATCATTACATCATAAGTTAACCCATGGAAAACTGAATAGGTTTTATAAATATTTCATAATCATAATTATAAACCATCCTAATAAATAATAAAATAGTATCATGGGATCAGACACCCAATGAAGTATAGGTAACATCAATGGATATTTTCATAAATGAAAATACCTTTAAAAGATCATTGGAAAAGTTTCTTGAGGAAAAAACCCTTTTCATATTGAAATATCATAAAAAATAAATATTTACAAAATATAAATGAAACTATTTTCATTGAAAATAACCTTGTAAACTTGAAAATTAATATTGAAAGAAAATATTATTTATAATGGTGAGAAAATCCATTCAAATTCTGTATGATAAAACAAAGATTCCTTTTATATTTTCTGTAAAAAGTGAAAATTACCTTTTTTGGAAAACAAAGAGAATATTCCTTTTTAAATGTTTTTTATAGAAATAAAAAATGTAATTTTTTTTTTTAAAAATGGTAATGGTAAAAAAATTATTGAAATTAATTTAAATTATATATGGATATGGAATAAAAAGTTTCCCAATCGAAGATAGAATTGAATTTGGATTTCCTTAAAAACATTTAGTACTTAAAGAGTTTAAAATTAAATATAAAATTTAGTATCAAAATATAATAATAATTTAAGAAACTTCCTGAGAATTTTGAGAGATATATCATATAATTTCATCATAAAATATTTATTCATAAACAATCATGGTAAAAATGAAATTGTAATATAAACCTTATAGATTTATTAAATGAAAAATTAAATATAATTATCTTCATTATATCCATGGTACAACATTCCAATGCTTTGGTAGATATACCTCATAAAATAAAATAGGTTTATAATATTACTTATGTCCCAAAGAAGACAATTTGAGATGATAAACCCTGTCCAATTCAGTAAATTTAAAATAATAAACCCTTGGATGAAATAATTTTAATTGTATCATTAAATAATTTGAATTAATAAGTATCTATGATATAACAATTCAAAGTTCCAATATATACAGCACATAAATTAAATTAGGTGCATAATACCAAACATGTCTTAATGTGACGAATTTGAGATAAAAACCATTTCCTCATGTTCAACTTGATTATTAATTGATTTAACCTCATGTATAATAAATTAAAACTTATAATAATTATATAATATAACCATATTAATAATTATAATATAATATATAATCCACTTCTAATATTTCAACACAAGTTTATTACTAATTATTTACTTAAATCCTCATTTCTTGGTATTAACTATTTCATATTTCATGTATATTTTTTGTTCAAAAGTTATGGTCCTTGAAATTTGATCATGGTTACATCATCTCTATAATATTAATAATTTCATATGTATAAATTTTAATCACTATGTAAACTTTTAGAACCATTTATATAAAGATGTGAATGAAAATGAACTACATCACTTTACAAAGAAGGTAGTCCATAAATACAAATGAGTGGTGTTTTCACAATTATATGGATGTAAATAAAAAAAGAATAATAGTAATTCACCTTTAATGTATCATTTATATATAATAAATATCATATATATTCATGAAATATATCCATATTACCATTAAATTAAATTATAAATGAAAGACGAATCACACTGCTTTATAGAGGTGGTAGTTGACACTTACACATGAGTGACGTTATCATTTTAAAATGGATGGGATGGTAATAAGGTATATAATATATCATAATTGAAAATAATAATTATGTATTATA
This sequence comes from Viscum album, assembly GCA_963277665.1. Taxonomy (NCBI): domain Eukaryota; kingdom Viridiplantae; phylum Streptophyta; class Magnoliopsida; order Santalales; family Viscaceae; genus Viscum; species Viscum album. The sequence goes on from OY728144.1 coordinate 294,070,415, forward strand.
TTTCATATTTAAAAATTAAATCCATAATAACAACCAACCAAGAAATATTTTGATGGGAAATGAATCATATTACTACATGGAGGCGGTAGTCCACATGTACGCACGACCAATACTTTCATTTCCAATTTCATTGAAAATATGTGTGAAATGGTGGTTAAATAATTATAATTACATATTATTATATTTATAAAACTATACTAATCATGTTTAAATGGATAAAATAGGTTTAGAGAAGTTTTGAGAAGAAATAAAATTGAATGATCTTGGTTAATATTTATAGCTCTTCTTTGAGAGATCCTTTGGATTACAACATAATTCTTGAAATATTTCTCTTAGAATAAGACCTGGTGATCAAGGAAGAAGTAAAGGAATATAGAAAGGTATGATTTCAGGTATTTTCTAAGATATACGGCTCTAATTGTTTGAATGGTGGAGGATAAAAGGTTCTCTTTTATAAGTGAGGGGAGGGACACACATGAAATTACTTAAACGATTTCAAAAATATAAAATTATCTTTCATGTGAAAGGGAAAAAAATAAAAAATTATTTGAAGATAAAATTATATGTGTTTTCAATATATTTAAAAAATAATAATTTGGAAATATTATGTGGATTTCTTACCCTTATTTATTAGTCCCCCCTGAAATATTCATTTTAACATTAACCATGGAAATAAAATTTTACTATTTTTACCATTCAATGTTACCAAAAATTAAGTTGAAACTATTAAATTATATTAAATACCTTTTTAAAAAATATAGAACATTTTCCTGATTTTATTTCTATTTGTGGTAGAATTTAGTTTAAAACAAGTGTGAAAAAACACAATGAAAACATATATTTATAAAAATGAAATTTTAAGCATAAAACAGAATTTACATCTATTCCATTACATGTAAAAACCATCAAGTTAATGTTAAAATATTTTATTGAATATTAAATAAAAAAATTTAATTAAAATTTAATTGTAAATACCCCAAATTCCCATGTAATTTTTTTTAACTAAATGGGAATTTTTCGAGTCCGCGAAAATTGACGACGCATGATTCTAAGGCCTGGTGTGCCCGGAATCAATTTCTGAAGTTTTGTTCAAGTAATTTCAGTAAACGTACGAGCAAGTTTTTTAAAATTTTGAACCGGTGCTTGGAATTAAAATCGGAGGGCACCATTTAACTCAGAGCGCCGATATTCACTTAAGAAGACTCTCACCTCGATGGTAGTTGGTTGAGGGTGAAATTTAGTTTTTGAGTTTTTTCATGTAGGAATAAAATAAAAATTAAAGTGTATGATATTTTTTTTATTTGCAACACCCATGTTGGTGTTGGGAGGTGGGGTCCACTGGAACTAAACCTCCATGTGTTATTTGAGTTGTGGGGACCACCAAACCTTAACCTCTCATGAGAGGTTATGGTGGTGGGGACCACCCGAACCATAACCTCCCATAAGAGGTTATGGTGGCGGGGACCACCTAGGATTAAACCCCCCTTTAATTGAGAGAAACTCTCAACACCCCTCATTAATGTGAAGAATCCTCTTGAATTCCTCCATATTAATTGTGCCAAGTTAGTTATTTGGCTTTCCCCCTTTTTAATTTAAGTAACATCGTCATTGGAATTTAGGAAGGTTCCTAATAAATGAACCAACATAGATTCCATGATTGTTACCTACCTTTCCCCCTCTCCTATATATATGGAGCTTGGGAGTAAGATTTGGGATGACTTCACCAAGAGACGAAGCACTAGTAAAGTGACGTGACGCCCGACACTTGGAGGATTACTCTCTACAACAAAAAACGTGTTCCCCAACGAAGAACTCATTACCCAACGAAGAACGTGATCCCCAATGAAGAACTCTTCGCTGAAGAAGAACGCTGACCTCCTTAGACTTCTTCCTTGGAAGCACCTTGCCGAGGAAACTGACATGGGACATCTTAGACGACCAACCTTCCCTCCTCATCATCATCAACGGAAAATATGAGGCATGAGGTTTATTTGCGTGATAATACTTACCTTGTTTTCTTTTTCGGTTTGGGAAAGAATCATTGTGGAGGATGTAAAATTTGAATTTCATCGTTATTCTTTCTTGTTGATCCAAATTATACCACCCTAAACGCAGAGGGTGCGGGCCAAACCAACATGGCCTGACCCCTCTTCCGTTCTTCTTTGGTTTACTCATCTAAATGGAGGAAGACGATGAAGACAATGAAGGCGACGGAGGCAACGACGCCGCCGCCCATGACCACCGCGACCCATGCCTCCACTAAGGCGCTTTGGCCTCACCGCCCACCGCCCAGCGGCCGCATACCCTCACCGTGTAGTGCTACCCCAGGCTGAACCGACCCCGCGCCCCGGCTCGCGCCACCCACTGGCTGAGCTGCCCCAGCTGCGCCCCCTACCGACCGCGCCACCCGCTAGCCGCGCCACCCACCGGTTGAACCGGCCGAGCCACAGTTAGCCCTCCGGCCGAAACGGCCTGCGCCCCCTGTGGCACCCCTTCGAACCAGCCCCATGCCCCTCACGGTGCCCTGGCCAAACCAGCCCGCACCCCCTACGGCGCCCCGACCAAACCGGCCCGCGCCCCTCCCGGTGCCCCGGACGAACCGGCCCGCGCTCCCTACGGTGCCCCAGCCGAACCAGACCGCACTCCACACGACACCCCGTTCGAATCGGATCACTCCCCCTGCATTACTCCAGCCTAACTGGCCCCGTGCCCCGCGTGGCACCCCAGTCGAACCGACTTTGCGCCCCCCTACAACGCCCCCGCGGCCAAGCTGCCCCGCGGCTCCTCGCATCTTGCAGACCCCTAGTGGACCGGGACGCATCACGGGATAGTCTAGACCCAGTGGGTCGGTCTGGGTTGAACCATTTTAGGTTGTTCTGGGTTGATCCGGCCAGGTCAGGCGGCACTGAGGCCCACTACGACCCATTTATGCTCTTTCAGCCATATCTTTGGCACCGGATGTCTGTTTGACGAACCGTCAGCGGTGTTGGAAATCTTGGAGAATGATGGTCCCTTTGAGTATACTCCCCTGGAGTTTTGGTTTGAGATGAGAAATGGTCAGGTTGGATCGAGCACAAAATCAACTGGGCCCCCAGGACTAAATGGTTAATAACTCACAGACTGGGCGTCCGATTGACGCGCCTTCTGTTGCATTGAGACCCCTATGACATGGAGGACCTTTAAGATACTTCTTAATGGGACTTCTTTAAAGTTGGAGTATCTAACCATAGCTCATGGAGAATATCCTCCCAGAGATGCACGAGCGTAGTGTGGAGAACTAGTAGCTGGCTGAGACCTGACGACTGCTGGCTGTTTTGACTCAGAGTGACTCTACTAGCCCAGTGGAGAGAACATTGGTTTCGTGGAAGAACCACAGTGGGGAGTGCCTTAGTGTCACGAAAAATTCACAGTACTCGATAAGAGTACCTCAGTAGGCTATGAGGGGGAGTACACTTGGTGACGCGGCAGACCCACGATGGGGAGCGCGCTTGGTGACGCAGCAGATCCACGTTACTCGATAAGAGGACCACCTCAGTAGTCCAATATTAGTGGGAAGTGGGCTTGGTGTCGCGACATGCCCACTGTACTCGGTAGAGGAGGGGTTCTCCAGCATTTATGGTTTTGAAAATTTGACTGGGGATGTTACTTGATACTACCCCTAGAATAAAATCCTGGTTTGATCTGAGTCAGTTTTTATGGGTTTTCCTCATGATTGAGATGGATCACTTAATAACTAGGGTATATGTATGGGCATATAACAAAGTAAGGTTTTCTGTTGATTTTATTCTTTTTGGTTTATCCATGGTGGATTTTGTGAGACGTTGAGGGTCTCATGTTCCCTACTTAGTATCTTTAAACTCACCCCTACATGGGCTATGCCCACACCTTGTTGTGTTAGATGCAGACGACAGAAAGTGTTGACTGAGGCTGAGAGTACTAGTACTGCACTGTACCCGGAGGTGGACCTTATGATGATTCGGTAAATGGAGGAGACAGACAGACATGGAGTGATGAGGAGGTGATCTATACCTACCATTTAGGTAGGAACCCTAGAGGATTATCTAGTAGTTGTCTTCCCTTATCTTGCAGTTGTATTGTGTCACTGTTGTACTTGTACTTTCTAGTTGGGCTTGTATTCTAGACCCTTGTTCTTTCAGCACTATTTTTGTTATACAGTTTACATAGTGTTTCATATCTAGCTGTGTGCTTACTTGTGTGTGTGTTTAAAGGTTATAAAAAAAATTATTCCCAGTTTTAGGGAATTACGCCTTTAGTGCTAGTCTCTAGCCCCTGGCCTATGGAAGGCAGGCTTGGGGTAGTCATGGAATGGCCCCCGGGGAACAGTTTGTGACAAATTGGTATTTTAGGACTCAGTTCTACCGCAGAACATAGGACTCTGATATTTTCTGTGAATAAATATTGTTATGTGTAGTGAGTTCAGTTTTCAGTTTTGGGAGTCCAGTGTTAGTGCGACTGCCGACGTATCCAGACACCAGGACCCTGACTTTTGATTTCCAACTCAGTGCATGAAAACACTAATTTCATGTGTGTTTTAAAATTTTTTATTCAAGTCAGCTCACTAGGTCATCTCACATGGTATAACCCTTTAACCATGGCACACCTTTTTCTTTTCAGGACACCTCCATGCAGACATCCGACTAGAGTTCTTAGATTTGTACGCACTAATAGCCCAATGAGTGACAACGATTCAGTGCAGGTCCCTCTTCTTGTAGAGGCACTAGTGGAGGCACCAGTGGTACCATTACTCATTGTGCCACCGATGCCGCCAGACCCAGTAGTAGAGAGTGCATTCCACTTGAGCGCGTTGTACGATTTCTAGTGCCAGAGGCCACCCAGGTGCAGAGGAGACACAGAACCATAGGCAGCTGAGGATTGGCTGGAGGCTGTGGTGAGAGTTTTTTGACTAGTAGGAACACCATCCGATCTCATGGTGATTCTTGCTTCCATCCTTCTTGAGGAAGCAGTAGGCAGATGGTGGAGCTTGATGCTCTAGGTCCACGATGAGGTGATGCTTCTCTGGCAGATGTTGAGAGCCTATTTCGGGCAGAGTTTATCCCAACAACTCTTTGCACAGTGCACATACAGAAGATACTTCATCTGCAGTAGGGCATCATTACTGTAGCTTAGTACTCAGCGAGGTTCACTAACCTCTCATGCTTCTCCACATATTTGGTGCGAGACCCATTCTTTATGGATCAAACCTTCGAGTAGGGGCTTAGTCATGAGATCAGGGCTTCGATGATCTCACTCAACATTCCAACGTAGGTGGGGGTGTTTGACAGAGCCCTCTTGGTTGAGAGTTTTCTTGCTGAGCAGTCACCAATGGCGAGACCCACTACGAGTCTTCACGTAGCAGAGTATTCTGCAGTTGGCAGCAGACAGATGTCGTAGAGGTCTAAGAGGACCAGACCTATAGGTGAACGATCTCATGACTCAGGATCAATTGTGAGGGGCACCTGAAGTGGAGAAAATCATGCCAGGAGTGGGTAGTGTTATACATGCGGTGGGTAGGGTCACATGGCTCATAACTTTACAACCCTCCATTTGGATAATCAGCAAACGGTCGAAGGACCGCCCATGCAGAGATAGTGATTCGATCAAGGTGGTCCGTAGGGAGTAGGTGGACATGGCATAAGAGTTGGTCGTGCATCTGGTGGTGGGTGACGATTCGAAATGTTACCACCACCACCACTAGAAGGTCCATCCCGACCATAGGGAGCAGGTGGACAGGGGAGAGGTCAGCTCTATGAAGCTAAGACTTACAGTCATGGTGCTTGGTAGATGATACGAGGTACGATTTTTGTCTAATCCGCCTTAGCTAAAATTCTTATAAACATAGGTTCCAGTCATTCTTTTATTTCCACTTCCCTTGTTAGGAGCTCAGAGATTCCGACAGAGTCGTTTATTCGATCCTTACAGCTAGAGACTCCAACGAGACTAGATTTGAAAAATACGCATTCGTTCCAAGAGTGTGATCTTACTCTAGGAGGTGAGAGCATCGGTTTGGATATACTAGTAGAAACATCGAGGCCTTGTGATGTCATATTGGGTATGGAATGGTTATCTACAGTCTATGCACATATTGACTATATTTGGCGCAAAGTGTGGTGTGTCCATGTGGATGTGACTAGGTTTACCTTCACCGGTGAGAAGAGAGCCTATGAAGCATATGATGGACTTACCCAGAAGATTGTGCAGACGATTACTCACCAGTTGGCTAGCATCACCCTCAGAGCAGTTGATGTGGAGAGTCTAAGCTATCCTGCAGTTGTGGACAAGTACGGGGATGTTTTCCCTGATGATGTCCCATGTCTACCTCCTCACAGAGAGCTAGACCTTTGCATTGACTTATACCCCAGGATGACATTGATATCTACACTAGCGTATCAGATGGATCCCATAGAGCTTCATGAGCTGTGGGTATAGCTAGAGGACTTTTAGGGGAAGGGGTTCATCCGGCCCAGTGTTTCACCTTGGACTACCCTGATTCTATTCTCCAAGAGGGCGGATGGGAGCTTAAAGATTTGTATCGACTACCAGTTTCTGAACTAGGTGATAGTTAAGAACAAGTACCCACTACCAAGGATTGAATTACTCTTTGATCAGCCGAAGGGAGCACGATGGTTCTCAAAGATAGACCTCATATTAGGATATCAATAGCTTAGAGTGCAAGAAAAGGATGTGCAGAAGACAGTCATCAGATGTCGGTACGACCATTATGAGTTCTTTTTTTTCTATTCAACGTAACCAACAATCCAACAGTGTTCATGGGACTCATGAACATGGTATTTCAGTCATAACTTGATCACTTTATAGTGGTCTTCATTGACGACATTCTGATCTACTCGACTATTGAGGAGGAGCATGCCTTCTATCTGCAAGTAGTACTGGACACACTCTGAGAGCACCAGCTTTATGGTAAGCTCTCGAAGTGCCAGTTCTGGATCCAAGAGGTTTAATTTCTAGGACATGTCATATTGGAGGCTAGATTTGTAGTAGATCCAGTGAAGATTGAGAAGTTACTTTCTTGGGTGCCACCTAGGAGTGTGACATAGGTAAGGAGTTTCCTGATTTTGGCTGGATATTACCAGAGGTTTGTTCCAGACTTCTCCAGAGTTGCAGCACCACTATCAGCCTTCACGAAGAATGGGCAACCCTTTGTGTGGTCGGATAGATGCTAGTATATATTTCAGGAGCTAAGGCAGAGGATGACTAGTTCCTCCATCTTGAGGCTTCCAGAAGAGGGCATAGGGTACGTAGTTTACTGCGACGAATCAGAGACCAGGCTCAGATGTGTCCTGATGCAGGAGAGAGTAGTGATCTCATATGGTTCTCATCGGCTAATTCATCATGAGTAGAAATATGCTACCCATGACATAGAGTTAGAAGTAGTGGTCTTCACCTTGAAGATGTGGTTACACTATCTGATGGGAGAGCGTTTTACCATGTACTCTGATCACAGGAGTCTTAGGTACATCTTTTATCAGAATGAACTGAACCTAAGACAATGATGTTGGATTCAGTTCCTTTAGGAATATGACTTCGAGATAGTCTATACTCATGGGAAGGGGTACATTGTTGCATATGCACTCAGCAGGAGGTATGGTATACAGCTGCTAGGTGTGGCGACGGAGTAGCTATCCGCTTTGCAGATATCCTTTGTGGATGGAGATGCAGCAGCCATTCTGTAGTCTCTTATAGTCACTCCCCCACTTCTTCAGCGAGTCAGGGAGTCACATCATAGGGATACTAACTGCGAGGCTTGATATGCTCAGATATCCACAGGGCAGGCGCCTGATGGATTTTCTAAAGTTGGGGAGTACGTCATCCTATTTAGAGGACGTACCATGGTACCAGTGTCACTTCAAGAGGAAGTGTTGAGGGAGTTCCACACATCCCCTCTGGCGGTACATCCAGGAATGGTGAAGATGTACCAGGATCTCTGATGATAGCACTGGTGGCCGAGAATGAAGAAGGCAGTAGCAGAGTTTGTCTCTTGATGCCTCACTTGTCAGCAAGTGAAGTTAGACCATCAGTTACCAGTAGGCTTGGTTCAACCTTTAGTGGTCCTACAGTAGAAGTGGGATGGGATATCCATGGACTTGGTGACAGGACTTCCATTTACATCCAGAGGTCATGACTTTATCTAGGTGATCGTCGATGGACTCACCAAGTCAGCCCACTTCCTACGGATCAGAGAGTAGGGTTTAGTAGAGAGCTTGTGAAACCTCTTTGTGTAGGATATAGTGGGGCTACATGGAGTACCTTCAACGATTTTCTTTAAACATGATGCATTTTTTACTTCAAGGCTATGGAAGGGGTTGTAGGAGGCTTTCAGGACATATCTTCATTTTAGCACCACCTTTGATTCTCATACGGATGGCCAGACTGAGCGGACCATTCAGACCCTCAAGGACATGATGCGTGCTTGGGTCCTTGACTTCGGTCATAGTTGGGATGATCACATAACTATGGTAGAGTTTTTATATAATAATAGATACCACTCCACCATTGGGACGGTGCCTTTCAGGGAATTGTACGGGCGACCATGAAGATCACCTTTGTGCTGGACTAACCTATGGGAGTCAACACTCGTGGGACCAGAGATGGTGTGGGCTACCACAGAGAAGATGCAGATAATCCAGGAGAAAATGAAGACTGCACAGAGCAGGAAGAAGTCATATACTGACAGAAGACAGAGGCATTTGGAGTTCAAGGATGGAGACCACGTCTTTCGATGGGTCTCACCCCAATTAGGTCTACAAAGATTTGGCCGAGGCGACAAGTTCTCTCCGAGGTTCATCAACCCTTTTCATGTCCTCAGTAGATTTGGAGAGGTGGCATACCGCTTGGCTCTTCCACCTCAGTTGAACCGGGTGCACGACTTCTTCCACGTATCCCAGATGAGGAGATACGTGCACAAACCTTCTCAAATCATCGACCATGGAGAGATGGACGTCAATGATGGGGTGAATTTTTTAGAGGTTCCAGTAGATATTGAGGATCGACAGTAGTGGGTCCTTTGAGGACATACGTTAACTTTGGTGCGCGTTTGATGGCAGCACGAGAACCTTCAGAAGAGCACATCAAAGCGGGAGGCTTAAATGCGTGCTCAGTACCCCCACTCGTTCCCTTAGTTTGAGTTTTGTCTTATGGGGATGTAAAGCCTGAGGTGGGGAGAATGTAAAGACCCTGAATTTCCATGTAATTTTTTTTAAATAAATGGGAATTTTTCAAGTCTGTGAAAATTGATGGCGAGTGATTCCGAGGCCCGGTGTTCCCAAAATCAATTTCTAATGTTTTGTTGGGGTACGTTTAGTAAACGTATGAGCTGATTTTTCTAACTTTTCAACCAGTTCTTGGAATTGAAATCTAAGGGAACCATTGAACTCACAATGCCGGTATTCTCTTAAGAAGACTTTCACCATGACGGTATTTGGTCGAGCATGAAAGTTAGTTTTTGGGTTTTTCATGTAGGAATAAAATAAAAATAAAAGTGTATGACGTTTTTATTTTTATTTGCAACAAACATGTGGGTGTTGGGAGGTGGGGACCACCGGAACTAAACCTCCATGTGGAAGTTGAGGTGTGGGTACCAGCAGACCTTAACCTGTCATGAGAGGTTATGGTGTTGGGGACCACCCGAACCATAACCTCCCATAAGAGGATATGGTGGTGGGGACCACCCGGGATTAAACTCCCTTTAATTGAGAGAAAATCTCAACACCCCTCATTAATGTGGAGGAGCCTCTTGAATTCCTCCACATTTATTGTTCCAACACACATACCTTTAATTGTGTCGACCAATTTATTTGGCTTACCCTCTTTTTAATTTATGTAATAGCGTCATTGGAATTTAGGAAAGTTCCTTATAAATGAACCATCATAAATTCCACGATTGTTACCTACCTTTCCCCCTCTCATATATATATGGACCTTGGGAGGAGGATTTGGGACGGCTTCACCAAGCGAGGAAGTTCTGGTAAAGTGTCACAATGCCCGACACATGGAGGATTATGCTCTCCAATGAAAAGTTCATTCTCCAATGAAGAATGCACTCCCCAATGAAGAACGCTCCATGAACGAAGAGGGTCGACCTCCTTCGACTTCTTCCTCGGAAGCACCTTGTAGAGGAAACCGACGTGGGACGTCTTCAATGACCAATCTTCCCTCCTCCTCGTCAATGAAAAATACGAGGTAGGGTGTTTATTTGTGTCATAATACATTCCTTGTTTTATTTTGCGGTTTGGGTAAGAATAGTTTCGGAGGTTGTAAAATTTGAATTTCATCGTTCTTCTTACTTGTCGAGCCAAATGCTACCACCCAAAACGCGGAAGGTGCAGGCCAAACCAACATGGCCCAAACCCTCTTCCGTTCTTCTTTGGTATAATCTTCGAAGTGGAGGAAGAAGATGAAGAATATGAAGGCGATGGAGGCCACGACACCACCACCCGTGGCCACCGCGACCCGCACCACCCCCGCAGTGCTCCGGCCTCGCCAGCCGCTCCACCCAGCGGTCGCGCACCGTTGCTGCGCCGCACCACCCCGGGCTGAACCTGCCCCGCACCCTGGATCACGCCACCCGCCAGCGAAGCCGCCCCAGCCGCGACACCCACCGGCCGAGCTACCCGCCGGCCGTGCCACCCACCGGCCAAACCCGCCCCGCCGCCGCCGGCCCTTCGGCCAAACCAGCCCACACCCCCTGTGGTGCCCCGGCCGAACCAGCCCTGCGCCCCTCGCGTCGCCCCGGCCAAACCGGCTCGCGCCCCCCGTGGTGCCTCGACCGAACAGGCCTACGCCCCTTGCAGCGCCCCGGCTAAACCGGCCCGGGCCCGGCCCGGCGGCCTGGCCGAACCGGCCCATGCCCCGCATGGTGCCCCGGCCGAACCGGACTGTGCCCCCTGCGGCACCCCGGCCGAACCGGCCCGTGCCTCTTGCAGTGACCTAGCCGAACTAGCCCCGCGCCCCTCGCGGTGCCCCGTTCGACCCCCCCCCCCCCTCGGCACCCCCATGGCCGAGCCGCCCCGCGGGTCCGCGGCCCCTCGCGGCTTGCCGGACCCCTAGCGGACCAGGCCGTATCACGGGCTAGGCGGACCCAGCGGGTCGGGCCGGGTCAACCTGAATCGGGTTGACCCATGCCAGGTTGGTCCGGGTCAGACTAGACCCGAGCCCACTATGACCCATTTATGCTCCTTCGACCATATCTTTGGCACCAGACATCTGTTTGATGAACCGTCAGTGGCACTGGAAATATTGGAGCAAGATGGTCCTTTTGAGTATACTCCACTAGAGTTTTGGTTTGATATGGGAAACAATCAGGTTGGATTGAGCACAAAACCAATCGGGCCCCCATGACTAAATGGCTAATAACTCACAGACCGGGAGTCCGATTGATGCGCCGTATGTTGTGTTGAGACCCCTCTGACATTGCAGACCTTTGTGATACTTTTTCATGGTGTTGTACCTCTCGAACCCCTCGTGGTTTAATTTTCATGATCACAATCACTCTCTTATTTTACTAATCTTGTTTTCAAGTGTTTTTGTTAATAGGCATGATTTCAGGAGCAAGAAGTGGCAAAGGAAGAACAATGGACTGTCTTTCAGTCCACCGGCCAACCGGTGGCTTCACCACCGGCCAGCCGGTGGCACCCAGCCAGAAGGCTGAGCCACTGCCTCAGCACCGGCCAACCGGTGGCCTCACCACCGGTCGGCATGTGGCGCCTGGACAGAAGCATCCACCCATCTCCAAGGCACCGTCCAGCCGGTGGCCCTGTACCGGTCAGCCGGTGGAGCCAGTCAAACTAGCCGTTGGGCTTTTGACCAGCCTGTCCACTTGGCCTCCAACGGCTCCGAAAGCCTCTCCAACGGCTCCAAAGGCCTCCAACAGCCATATGAGGGTTCCCCCTCTATAAATAAAGGACCTTGAAGCCCCGGAAAGATAGACACATGTACGGAAGCCCACGGGACATATTTTAATATCATTTGGCGAACCTCCGGCGGACTTCCTCCAAGGAACCCCAACTGCTCCAATCCAATTCCACATCCAAGGAGCACCACCATAGAAGCTTGGGAGTGCACGTCTTCAACTCCAATCATCCATTGGCGCCCAAGGCTTCTCCCCAATTACGGTTTTTATTGTTTATCATTTTTGATCTTTAATTTGGGTTTGTGCCTACAAACCCCATCTATTTCTCTCATCCTCTTCTTTGGGTTTTCACACCACCTTAAAGGTGTGAAGAGGTTAGTCAAGCCTTTCCTTTTAAAAGGCTTGAGTCAAAGGTGAGCTAGCCTTCACCCGTAAAAAGGCTAGTGGGTTTCTTGCTCAAACCATTAAAAAGCAAGCTGTAATAGGTGAGCTAGCCTTCACCTGTAAAAAGGCTAGTGGGTTTCTTGCTACAACCATTGAAAAGAAAGCGGTAGTAAATCTCTCAACGGTTGAGTTGGGAGCGGAGACGTAGGATTGGGTTTCAGCCGAACTCCGTTATCAATTTTGTGTCTTGCCTCTTTTATTTCCGCTGCATCTTTACTTTGATTTTAATTTGTTTATTAATTTTTTAAAAGGAAATTCACCCCCCCTCTTTCCATCACTTCCTTTCTTTCTCCGCCCAACACATGGGACATCATGAAAGTTGGAGTATCGACCAGTAGCTCATAGAGCGTATCCTCCTGGAGACGAGCAAGCATAGTGCGGAGACCTAGTAGCTGGCTGAGACCTAACGACTGCTGACTATTTTGACTCGAAGTGACTCTACTAGACCAGGGGGGGAACCTTGGTGTCACGGAAGACCCATAGTGGGGAGTGCCTTGGTGTCATGATAGACGCACAATAATCAACAAGAGGAGTACCTCAACAGGCTATGAGGGGGACCGCGCTTGGTGATGCGTCAGACCCACAGTGGGGAGCGCGCTTCGTGACACGACTGATCCACGGTACTCGATAGGAGGAGTACCTCAGTAGTCAATGGTTAGGGGGAAGCATGCTTGGTGACATGGCAGGCCCACTGTACTCAATAGAGAAGGAGTTATCTAGCAGTCGAGGTTTCGAAAATGTGACTGGGGATGTTACATGATACTGCCCCTAGAATAAATCCCTGGTTTGAGCTTAGTCAGTTTTTCTGTGTTTTCCTAATGATTGAGATGGATCACTTTATAACTTAGGTATATGTATGGGAATATACCTAAGTGAGGTTATATGTTGATTTCCTTATTTTTGGTTTATCCTTGGTGGATTTTGTGAGACCTTGAGGGTCTCGAGGTCCCTATTGAGTATTGTTATACTAACCCCTGCATAGGCTATGCCCCCACCTTGTTGTGTTGGATGCAGACGACGGACATCGCTGACTAAGGCAGAGAGTACCAGGACTGGACGATACTTGGAGTTGGACCTTATGACGAGTCAGTACACGGAGGATACAGATGGACCTGGAGTGATGAGGAGGCGATCTATACCTACCCTTCAGGTAGGAACCTCAGACGATGATCCAATATCTATCTTCCCTTATCTTTCAGTTGAATTGTATCACTATTGTACTTGTACTTTCCCTTGGACTTGTATTCTGGCCCCTTTTTTCAGCACTATTTTTCTTATATAGTATACTTATTGTTTCATATCCAGTTGTGTGCTTTCTTTTGTGTGTGTTTATAGGTTATAAAGGCAATGCCTTCCCAGTTTTAGGGAATTACGCCTTTGGTGCTAGTCGTCAGCCCCTGGCATATAGATGTCGGGCTTGGGGTAGTAATGGCATGGGCCCCAGGGAAAAGGTCGTGACATTAATCAACTTAGATATATTTATTTTTTTAATACAAAAACACATTGCATGCATAAAAACAATTTTTAGAAACAATTGTTTTTGAGCCAAAAAATGAACTCATACCAAAATATAGTATAATTTTGATTATAATATAAATAATTATATAATGTATAATTAATGGATTATTATATTAATTTATATCAAATTAAAAATATGATGGGACTTTTATATTACTCGATTTAATGAAAAGAAATTATAGTTTAAAAAAATTGGTATTTCACTATTCACATAAAAAATATCTTTATAAAGTTCAAAAAACAAATAATCCTAAAGAAATATTAACACGATGATTTAAAAATTTTCATTTATTTCTTCAAATAAAATTTTAAATGTCACACCCCGACCTATGATTTTATTTTATTTTAATTATTTTTCGGCCTTTAAATATTTTTGATGGGGTCTGGGGTGAGTCCTAGACGAAATTTATGAGTTCTGATATAAAGTGCGCAATTTGGGGTCGATGTCATTGGATGCATGAGCAGAGCGCGACGCTGCCCAGATTCAGCCAGGAAACTGCCTGGCCCTTTTCATCTTTGTATAACTAAAATGTTTAAATAAATGTTAATTTATTGGATCATTTAAAATATTTATAGTTATTAGGAATCTTAATGTTTTTTGTTATTTAAAATGAAAACTAAAATTGTTAATTTTATTATTATTAAAATGATATTAATTAATTTATTATTTTTATTTTATCATTAAGGTTATTATTATTATTATTATCATTATTATTATGATTATTATTTTTATTCATTTTATTATTATTACTATTATTATTATTACTATTTTATCACTATTATTTTTGTTTATAAAATAATTATAATTATTAATTTTATTTTTTTTATTTTCATCATTATTCAATATTATTATTATTTTTATTTATTTTATTATTATTATCATTACTTCTATTATTATTACTTACAGAATTATTATTATTAGTTTTGTAGAATAAATTTTATATTAAGTTTTATTTTTAATTTAATTATTATTGTTGTTGTTATTATTATTATTATTATTATTATTATTATTATTTTCTTTTATTTCTAGGGTTTCCCCCTTTTTGTTCGGTGTGTGTGCAGTGCGACCTACACCACGGAAGCCGCCTCCCCCATCTAGAACCGCTCCATCCTTGCACATCCTATCCTCGCTGCTACTCCAGCGCGCGGCTCCTCCGTTGCACCCAGGGCCTCACCTCGTCCTCCTGCTTGCACCGCCCCTACAGCGTCCAAGCTGGTTAAACTTCCTCACCTCTTGGTCCCCTCCTCCATCTTAGTAGTGCCCCCAAGCACCTTGGCTCCCTTGTGTGCGGTGCAAGCAAGACCGCCACCCCCCCCCCCCTCCGTTCGAACTAGTGCCTCCAGCCAGCTCCCCTTCCAGCTCTCTCCATCACCTCCATCTCGGTGCGCCCCCTTCCAGCCAACCTCATTTTGGTGTCCCGTATCTTTCTCTCCTATTCACCGGCGCCGACCAACCTCCAGAGGCTCCCTTCCTTCTCAACTGCTGGCCTCCCCTACCCATTGGCTACGTTTGAGTAGACCAACCCAACCACACCAATTCAGCCTCCCCATTATGGACCCCTGACCGCCTCCCGTTTGTCTCACCCGTGCTCTACCCGCCTCTCCGTCACTACCCCCAGTCCTGTATTTTTCTTTTCTGATCATCCAGCCACCTCCTCGACCTCTCAAATTCCTCCTCATCACGCACCAAGCCACCGACACCCCCTTCTTAGTGCATAACATCCTCTCTGGTTGACCCGTAACCTCCTTGATGCCCTATGCTCAGCCTCCCGGTGGGTAAACCATGGTTTATCCACCTAGTTATTATTCCATTTGTTTCTTCCATTTGTTCCGTATTATTATTATTATTATTATTATTATTATTACTATTTTTGTATTATGGGTTTTTGTTGATTGAGGGTTTTTATTGGTAGGATTAGGATTTTCATAGAACCCGTGCAAAGCGATCCTGAGTGAGCGCCATCCTCACTCCTTGCTTCTAAAGTTGCATTATCATTGTGCCACGTATCTGAGGTAGGAATACCTTTGCAATTTCCTTATAAATTTAAGAAACCTTAATTATATGTTTTTTTCACCTAGTATACATGTTAAATATTTTTTTCAAACTTCTGGTTAGTCACTTAGTATGTGGTTTATGTTTGAAGTCTTGTTGAATATGGTCTTATTGTGCGGTTAACATTAAAGTAGTATTTTTTTGTAAAATTGAGTGTTATTTTTTGTAGATCTTTGTTGTGCCTCTGGCTTTGTTTTTCATAAGTTTCTCAACATTGATTAAATCATTTTGTTAGTGTGAATTATGAAAGAGGGTGTTTCTAGGGTGCGTACTATTTCAAAAATGATTTTTTTAAATGAATGGGGTGTGCATTGTGTCGAGTTGCGAATACTGGATGTTTAAAAACATGGTTTGTAAAGTGAAAAACAAGGTTTGTAAAGTGAAAAACAAGGTTAAACAATTTAAATAAAATTATGGTATGTAGGTTGAGGTTCATAATTCGTTGATGGTTAAATTGAAATTGTTTTATTCAAAAATGTGTGCCTCATTTTTTTTATAAAATGATCATTTGGATTTTTAGATTAAAATGTGATGTAAAATAAAGTGTTGGAGTTTATAAATGTATCAGTAGCATGCAGAATAATGTTTTTGGATCTTTCGGTGGTTTTACAAGTGGTTTTCCTTTTACAAAAGTGCATATTGTGTTTTAATATGTTTTGGCATTTTATTAAAAATGGTCAGGTCTTGAGTGTGTAGTCTGACTATATTAAAAAGCGTTTTATTAATATTTGGATGTGTTATATGATGTGTTTACATTTATTTTGGAAATTTGGAAATTATACCTTTGATTAAAGTAGGTTTTTGGAAATAATAATTAAAGGCCCGTTTGACCACTTAAAAAAACGATGTAAAGTGTTTATTGTAAACCCCCTGTAGATATTCCTCGTACCTCGTGGACATGGGATGGCTGGGATGTCCTCATTATGGAATCCCCGAGATCCATTATATGGTTTCCTCAATTGGTAACCCTTGGTATTTCTTGAATTTAAGGCATGAGGGAAATCCTTGGGGAGACATGGGGTGAGACCTGCTATGAAATATTATTATTACAGATATGGGTTGTGATTTGATGCTCGGTGGCATTTTTTGGCTCACCACTTTTTATACTTGCGACATATGAACATGACATATTGAGAAATTTTTCTGAGACGAGTACTACACTGGTAGGTTATGGTACTGACCAGTGGCCCATAGTAGGTTTATATGTTTGGGTTTATTGATATGGGATTTTACCTCATCCTTCTTGAGAAAGGATGACCAAGCATTTTAGAGAGTTAGATTTTATCGTATGTGGCATGCTATTGTGGATGGGGTCACTGGTATTAGTGTTGTCTGGATTATTCTCGATCTCTCAGGTTCACCTAAGTATAATGAATTTAGCTAATTTATTGTTGCTGAGATATTTTCATTCCTATTTACATTTCCCTTACTATATCTTCCTTGGTACCCTTGTGTGGTGTTTTTTCATGAAAAGTGACATATGGGTTTTCCTAACTCCTATGATAATGTTTTAAAAAGAAAATGTGTTTCAAACTCTTCTTTTCTGGGTTTTCAAATGACTAAGGGAAATGGTTTGTACTTTTTTTTCAAGTAAAAATTGTATAAATGCATACTTTAATATATTGTAGTTCAAACATAGAATTTATATTTCTTAATTTTAAAGGTGGTGCATTGGAAATAGATATCGGGATAGCCTACTGAGTTTTAATAATCACGCCTATAGTTCTTTTTTGTTTTTAGTTTTTGTGCAGGCTCCAGCTTAGGTGAGCTCTCCCTAGGAGACGATTATCGTTGAGTCGGAGAGTGACCCATGGGGTCAGACAGAGTTAGTTTTGATGTCGAGTTTGGTTAGATTTATTTTCTTATGTTCCTATTTAGTAATTCTGTTTGGTTTATTTTATTTTTCACTACTTTGTATTATTTCTGCTGCTCTATTTATTTATTTTGGGAGAAATCATTCCCACAGCCTCTGTTGATGCCCGGGAGCATGCCGCCAACCGGAGAGGATCGAGAATGCCTCTCTGGCCATGTCACGGACCGGATCAGGTGATCGGTTTCGTGTCGAACCGGGTTGGTTCATGAAAAAATGGTATCAGAGAAGGTTTGTCTCTTAGTGGACCTCACTTTTCAGAGCTCCCTTTGTTATTTGGGTTGTCATGGTATATGGAGTGGGATTGTTGGGACTCGAGGGGTAGGTGTGGGAAGAGAGTCGCGAACTCTTTCTCATGTTGATCCTCAGGTTTCCATGGGAAGTCCAGTTTAATTAGTATTCTTTGGGTTTTAAGGAATTTTTTGTTATTGAGACATGACAAAGGGAGTTGGGATAATAGTCCTCCAATGCCGCATGGCCTGGAAAGCCATGTGGAGCTAGGGGAAAGGCCCCAAAATACTCTCCCTGTCGGTGAAGTGTTTGGAATATGTCCTCCAACCATATAGTAAAGTCATCCACCGACACTAGTTCCTTTTTCGAGTTATTTTAGATCTTCTCAAACTTTTGGAAGTTTTTTGTATAAAAAAATGGTTTTGAAAAATGGTTTTTTAAAATGACATATTTAATTTTAGGATTGTTTTAAAGGAAATGGGATGAATAATTTGATTTTGGAAAATGATGTTGCTTTGTTTTGGCCTTGGTGTTCTGATGAGTTCTCACTTGCATAATGGTATGTTGGAATATGAACAGATTTATGGTATGGTGGATGGATACCCAGGGTGGCATGAATACATGCATCTGAGTGAGCCTCTAAATAATCCCAATGGCAAGGTTTTAACCCACCAATATTGTTTTAAATTAAAAATGTTTTCAAAAGAAATGTTTTTAATTTATGATGGCTCATTTTCTTGTGTTTAGAGCCTTTCATATATACGGTGTTTGTTTTTGAGGATTTTTATTTATTGAGTTGGCCATGATTGTGTTCTTGACTCTTTTTGTCCAGTGGCTTTTCCCTTGAAGCATTGATGGGTGATCGTAGTACGGTTGATCAACCTAAGGATTTCATGCTTGAGTTTCAGAAGCTAGATCCACCTCTCTTTTGTGGTCAGGTAGAAAAATCCGTAGCAAAGGAGTGGATGTAGAAGATTGAAAGGGACTTTAACATTGTTGAGTTGACCAAGTCGTTGAAGTTCAAGTTTTTATCCTTCATGCCTGAAGGTTCACCGTGGATTTGGTGGAAGGCAGTGTTTCAAAACAAGCCATGTCAAGAGATTACTTGGGAGTTTTTAAAGGATTTGTCCATTCGTCAATTATTCTCTAAAGAATAAAGGGTGAGAAAGGGGATAGAGATGTGTTGTCTGCAGAAGGGGGAAAGATCCATATGATAATATTTTCAGTGATTTGTAGAACTAGTCCCATATGATTCAGGGTGTGCCATAGATAACCCCATCAAGGCTCGATGCTTCGAGGCGGGTCTCCACCCTGATCTACAATTTAAGGTGTCAGAGTCCAACCTAACTTCTTTTGTTGATGTGGAAAGACAAGACTTCCATGTTGAAGCTGCGATGGTAGGAGTGCTCGAATTAGTCCTCACTCCTTCGATCCCTATGATCAATGGTAAAGATTTGGGCAAGAAGATGAGTAAGCGATGGAAAGTTGATAGAGAAAGTTGTGGAATCAAAAGGCCTAGGGACCTTTCATCAACCTCTTCAGAGCAAGAGATACTCGTGTGTTATCAGTGTGGAAAGATGGGTCAAAAGAAGTCGTCATTCCCAAGTGATATGAAGCCCTACCAGGCATGTGGACACCTGGGTCACTTGCGGCAGTTATGTCGGGGCATTGCTAGGAAGCGTTGCGGAGGAAGTTCTCAGAAGTGATGTTCTGTTGGGTTTTTGTTCAATGTTTCTTGTGTATGTTTCCTTTCAGTGTAAGAGAGATTTTATCATTGCAGTTATACTAATGGTGTTTTGGGTCATGACATGTATGGGATGTCGTGGGTCTTTTGATGAACTTTGGTCTAAAATGTCGGTATGTATTTCATTTTAACATTTTGTCTTTTCTTTTGTCAAATCAAAAGGTGTATGTTTCTTATTGGTATTATCAGAACCTTACTACGAGGTAGGAGACACTTCATCCATCAGAGCTCCATCCAAAAGGCCGTAGAGTGAAGCTGGTGGGTATTTAAGAACCCCCGAGGGACTTTATGGAGTCTGGTTAAGGTTGTGCCTCTATCGTGTGGTGAAACAATTTTGGTGTTGTTGCTCTAGTTTCTCTGTTGTTGTGATTTTTCTCCTTTTGAAAAGAGCGTGATGGACTTATCCCTCGCACAATGTCGGTGATTGTGTCGTTTTGGATGCCAGTCGTTGATTAGTGGCCTTGCATGGACTACCCATGTGAATTAGTTGTGACTTTGGTTTGTGTCCATCCCAAAGTGATGGGTCATGAGTAATTGTCCATCATGGTTTCAGTGATACAATCATTGGGCCCTCCCTCCCCAACCACGGGGTATGGTTTTTCAGTGTTCATAGACTTTTTGGTTCAACTCTTGTCCCTTTCAGATAGGAGTGAGTAGTTTAAATGTTTTTTCTGTAATTTTTATTGCTTGAGAAAGGCCCGGTTTAGGCATAAGTCGGTTTTCCGTTTTGTTGCTTATAGGTTGAGTTCTTATGGTGGGGAGTCTATTCATACCTCCCCTCAACTGGTGATTTATTTTGGGAAATGAGGTTGAGTCTCGCTGGTGTTCGATGGAATGTCCTTGGATTAGGAGGTTGGATCATGTTTTGTAGAATCCTTAAGTGCTGATCGATCGGTCGGATAGTGTGGTGGCTTTCTGGGGGTGGAAAGCGTTATGGTGGGGAGAATTGTCACACCCCGACCTATGATTTAATTTTATTTTAATTATTTATCGGCCTTTAAATATTTTTGATGTGGTTCGGGGTGAGTCCTGGACAAAATTTTTGAGTTTTGATAAAAAGTGCGTGGTTTGGGGTCGACATCGTTGGATGCACGAGCAGAGCGCGATGCCGCGTGGCTTCGCCCAGGAAACTGCATGGCCCTTTTCATATTTGAATAATTAAAATGGTTAAATAAATGTTAATTTATTGGATTATTTAAAATATTTTTGGTTATTAAGAATCTTAATGTTTTTTTATTTTAAATGAAAACTAAACTTGTTAATTTTATTAATATTAAAATTATATGAATTCATTTATTATTTTTATTTTATCATTAAGGTTATTATTATTATTATTATTAATATTATAATTATTATTATGATTATTCTTTTTATTCATTTTATAATAATAATAATAATTATTATTACTATTTTATCACTATTATTCTTATCCATATAAAAATTATTATTATTACTTTTATTATTTTTATTTTTATCAATATTCATTATTATTATTATTATTATTTCTTCTATTATTATAATCATTAATACTATTGTAATTACTTATAGAATTATTATTATAAGTTTTTTAGATTAACTTTTATATTATGTTTTATTTTCAATTTCATTATTATTATTATTATTATTATTATTTATTTTCTTTCTAGGGTTTCCCCCCTTTTTGCTCGGTGTGTGTGTGGCACGACCTACTCCATGGAAGCCACCTCCCCCCTGTAGTACCGCTCCATCCTTAATCCAATCTCCACTGCTACCCCGGCGCGCGACTCCTCCATTGCACTCAAGGCCTCACCTCGGCCTCCCGCTTGCACCGCCCCTACAACATCCCGACCAGCGTAGCTTCCTCACCTCCTAGCCACCTCCTCTATCATTGCAGCGACCTCCCCCAGCACCACGACTACCTTGTGTGTGGAACAAGCAGGACCACCCCCACCTCTGTTCGAACTAGTTCCTCCAGCCAGCTCCCCTTGCATATCTCTCCATCACCTCCTACTCGGCACGCCCCTAGCTAGCCAACCTTGTTCTGGTGCCCCATCACCTGCTCCCCTGTTCACCGATGTTGTTAAACCTCTAGCATCTCCCCTCCTTCTCAACTGAGGGCATCCACTACCCCTTGGCTGCATTTGATCGGACCAACCCCACATCACCCGTTCGGACGCCCCGTTGTGAACCCCTACATGTATCCTGTTCGGCTCACCCACGCTCTACCAGTCTTTCCATCGCTACCCCCAGTCATTAATTTTCTTGTTTTGATCGGCCAGCCACCTCCTCGACATCCCAAATGCCTCCTCATCATGCACCAAGCCACCGACACCCCTTTCTTAGTGCACAGTAGCCTCTCCAGCTGACCCGCAACCTCCTCGACACCCTCATCTTAGCCTCCCGACCAGTAAACCACGGTTTATCCACCTAGTTATTATTCCATTTGTTTCTTCCATTTGTTCCTTATTATTAATATTATTATTATTATAATTATTTTTATTATTATTTTAAATATTGTTGTATTATGGGTTGTTGTTGATCGAGGGTTTTTATTGGTAGGATTAGGATTTTTTTAGAACCCATGTGAAGCGATCCTGAGCGAGCGTCATCACTGCGCCTTACTTCCGAAGTTGCATTATCGTCAGGCCAGGTATCCTAGGTAGGAATCCCTTTGAACTTTCCTTCCAAATTTAAGAAACATTAATTCTATGTTTCTTGCACCTAGTATACATGTTAAATATTTTTTTTCAACCTTCTGGTTAGGCACATGACAGGGCTTATAATTTTCACATTTTTTAAAGCATTTCTATTGTTTTAAACATCCCATGATACCATTTTGAGCTTATATGTAACAATTTTGTATTTAAGAAGTATTTTATGTTTAAATGCAAAAATGACCAAATTCTGCATTTTGGACAGATTTTCACTACAGGGGTATTTTGGTCATTTACAAAAAAATATAAATCAAAATTTTATGATTATAATTTTTTTAGAATCCTAATTTAATTTCCTTCAACTTTGTCTTCTGGACCAGGATCTTATTCGACCATCTTGAGGTCCAAACAATTCAATGAAGTTGAAGATTATTCAGGAACACCAAGGAAGCTTCCAGGAAATTTCTTCCAGAAAAAAGAAGGTTCAGTGAAATATCCATAACTCGCTCAAAATGACTTTAATGGAGCTGAAATTTTGTGTATAGACGTATAAGAAGATTTTGAACACGTTTCAGTAAGGGAGAAACGCCCTAAATGGCCGTTTTCAGGGACATTAATTCATTACAAAACAGTGGTTTGCGGTTTGATAATTCTGACTGGACAGAATAAATTCTCAGAGTAAATTGGCCATAACTGCTTCATCACTTGTCCAAATCCGATGCGATTTTGAGGGGACACGTCCAAGACAATTATGAACAACATTGAATAAGGTCTCAACGCGTGAAAAGGTCATTTATGGGGTCCAAAACGCGACAATATTCGGAGGACAGAAATCTGGCTATAAAAGGAGGAGAGCTCCTCCTCCTCAAGAGATTCCAATTCCAATTCCTTCCCAACAACATCCAGGGCACCAAGGAGAGGAGGCCAAAGGGCCATTTAGGATTTATATTTCTTTATTTCAATTTTTATTTTAGTTTTCATTTCTTATGTAATTCATTCATAATCATTTTATTAAAGTGTTTCCCAATTCTTCTTCCACCCCTTTTCACTTATAACTTTAATTTTTCTTATCTCTCTTCCATCATTCCATTGTGATCTCTTTGCATTTCTCCATGGCAAGTGACTAACTTGAGGCTTGGAAATAGGGGAGGATTCATGACATTATTCATTATTTCACTTCAAATTAAAAAAATGTTTTGAATCTATTTGTGGTGGAGGAGAGAAAATTGCATAGGTGTGGCGGTCATCCACTACGACATTATTTTCAATTACATTTCTTTTCATTGATTAATCATTTCCCCTCCCTTATCTTAGGAAAAAACATCATACGGTGGAGTTGGGGTTTCCATAAGGTTTGAAACGGCATACTGTGGAGTCGGGTCTTGTAGGGATAATATTCTCGGTTGAGGAGTTACTCTACTGGATTATTGGAGGAGGTGTGGTTTGGTGTGCCGAAGGCATGTTAAAATCACACACAAAATAAATCAATGGGATGTAATTAATTAATGAGGTTTCACTAAATGAATTATCAAATATAATTTAAATAATCAACAAATAATGAATGGACTTGTGTTATCCAAACCTAGGACCAAGACCTTTCTTTTATAATTTCATTTTGTAATAATTTTCATTTAGATTTTAATATTGCATTTCTTAATTTAAATTTAAAATTTTCTAAAACTATAAAAATATATATATTCATAAATAATATAAAAAAATAAATAAAAATTAGATTAAGTGAATTAGTATAAGTGATTGAACCGACTATAACGCTCCTCAAGTGAGATGACCCTGGTCAGCCACTGTGCTGCATTAGGAAAATTAAATATGCTTTTTCCACGCCCCACGACAGGCGTGCGTCAAAACTGGCACCGTTGCCGGGGAGTTAAGTAGTTAATTCAATCACTTTTTTCTAAATTCACATTTTTTTTTAAAATTTTTAAATTTTTTTAAAAAAAATCATAAAAAAACCATTTCCCATAATGTCTTCAATCTCAAATTCAAATGCATGGAACAATTACTCACAGGTGCCAGAAGAAGAAACCGACTACACTGAGGAATCCCTCCAACGAAGGGCTGATGCTCTAATGATAAGGCTCAAACAAAAGGAAAAAGGATTAGCATCATGGATCTCACTAGAAGATTTGATGACCTTGGCCGATGAACTCCAAACAGACATTCAAAGATTCAAGGCCAACAAGGATGTGCCACTGGTCTTCCCAAATTTCATTGAAGACATCCATGATGTTGAAGACAAACTCAAGGTGGAGGAGTCTGACTATCTATCTTCATCTATTAAAGATCAACTCCAAGTGGAATTTTCTATTGAAGAAGATATTCAAGCCAAACCGAATCAGGGAGATGATACAATCTTGAACTCAAACTCTTTTAAATTTATTGAATTTGATTTGAGTATAACTCCCAACGTTTTTGAATTTTCAGAATTGTGTGAATCATATTATGCCTTGGAGGATGATGTGGAAAAAGAAGATGCACCTGTTGAGGAACACCTAGAGCTCCCTGAATTCATTGAACATCTAATGGAGGAGCCCCATCATGAAGAGATTCTAGTGGCTCTGCCTGATGAACCAGAGACACATGCTGCTTCACATCTGAAGCAACCACTAAAAATAGAAGAAGATGTTGCACAAGAAGCAATGAATAAGGAGGAGGTTTCATACTTCATCATACCCCCACCATGCAAGTTGTACAATATTGCGAAGGGGGAGGATCTGGTGTACTCTATCCATGGAGTCCTCCTCAACTTGGACAATGAATTACAAGCTGGGAAAAGCCACATGTGGTGGTTCAAATCAAAGAAGCTACATCCACCATCAGACTTTGGGTAACAGCTGGTACTGCCCACTGGAGGCAGTAAAAATTCAGGGCCCACTTGGGGGATCGTACCAAGACTTATCCCTTGCTTTATAGGAATTTAGATTTCAATTTCATTGCTTAGAAGTAGTTTAGCATTCATCCCTTTCCTCCTTATCATTTTGAGCTTTAATGACATGATACTTGTTCTTAATTTTGAAATTTTCTTTTGTAGGATCATGATGGAAGAAGGAAGCCCCAAAAATTTGTTAAATGGGACTGAATCTTTATTTCAAAAGGGAGTTCATTTTTAAATTTTAAATTTTAAACTCCTTAAATTTTTTGTCCAAAACTTGTTTTAAGCTTTAATGATAATAATTGCATACCCACACTTGAATTAATGTTTTACTCAACTTATCTAGGAGACATGAGTTTTTTAAGAATCTTGTGATGCCATATTTTAAATTTCAATGTTAATGAGATTGAATGATTAAAATGGATAATTGGATGATTAAAGTGAATCAAGGATATTGAAATAAGGACTCATGATTTAAGGGAATTAATTGATTTATGTAAATGAATTTTCCCTTCCATTTTTCATTCTTTGAATTTCTGAAATTCATGTGAATCAATTTGTTATTATTAATCATGCCATAAGTGATTGTCCAATATCATATTCTCATTCCTGAGAGGATTTCTAGACCAAATATTTCCTATTTTATCTTGAGCATATTTCTTGAGTGATCTTGGGACGTGCCACCTGCTAGAACTTGTATTGAAACTTGTCAAAGCTATGACTGTACAAAACCACATTTAAAATGATTGAGGCATCTCTTTGGCTAGCCACATTTTATCCTAAGACCCACCTTTACATTTATCCTTCGTAAGCTCTTAGATTCCATGAATTTCCTTATAGGTTTAAGCCACATTACAATCCAATTTTTCCTTACCTACCCGCACTTTTAGTATTTTTGCATGGTTATTTCAAGTTTGAGTGTGGGGGAAGGGCCTTTCGTGTGCGTTCCTTGGGATATGTATCATTTTTGGGTTGTGTAATGTGTGCGTCATCATTTTGGGCAATGTATTATTAGAAAATTGGGCATGAGTCATCATTTCATTATGCTTCTTTCATTTCATCCAGTTCTCCAAAAAAAAGAAGAAAAAAGAAGAAAAATAAAATAAAAATAAAGTTGTGCCTTTCTGGAGCTTTACAAAACAAAACAGGGAGAACTTGGATGATATCATTCTTTGTAATCATTTATTGACTCATGACCCATGTCATTGAAAGGGGAGTGGTGTTGTGATTCACATTTCAAGGGGATTTGAGTGAGGTTCATCTTGTGTTTTTACTTGATTAATCATGCATTGTACTTAAGAGTAAAACCTCCTACTTCTGGCCTTAAATTATTTCAATCATTTACCCACCAACCCTAAGCCACAGAGTTATTTGAACCTTTATTGAAAGTCCTCATGATTTTATGTGTGTTTTGTCTTTACAAAGTGGAGAAAGTAGTTACTTTACAAGCCTATGGGTAAGGAGCATGTTCTCATGATATGAGCATAACTCCACTATTAATTGTATCATGAGTGATGAGAGAAAAGATTCAAAAGTGAGGTAGATCATGATTTGGCATTTTTAATAATAATAAATTGAGAAGCTTGAATGAATGAAAGGAGAAACTTCACTATTTTTCAAAGGGGAAAAGTAAAATGCATGAATTGATTGTTTCTTTGAAAAATGGGAAATTAAATTGGTATTTTTGTGGAACTGGAAATTTTTATTGGAAATTGAAAATCATTTGATTTTATTTAATTTGAAATTTAAATATTGGTGACATTGGTGCCCTTTGAATTCCATGTTGAGATTTTATGCTTGAGGACAAGCATAGTTTAAGTGTGGGGGAATTGACAGGGCTTATAATTTGCACATTTTTTAAAGCATTTCTATTGTTTTAAACATCCCAAGATACCATTTTGAGCTTATATGTAACAATTTTGGATTTAAGAAGTATTTTAAGTTTAAATGCAAAAATGACCAAATTCTGCATTTTGGACAGATTTTCACTACAGGGGTATTTTGGTCATTTACAAAAAAATATAAATCAAAATTTTATGATTATAATTTTTTTAGAATCCTAATATAATTTCCTTCAACTTTGTCTTCTGGACCAGGATCTGATTCGACAATCTTGAGGTCCAAACAATTCAATGAAGTTGAAGATTATTCAGGAACACCAAGGAAGCTTCCAGGAAATTTCTTCCAGAAAAAAGAAGGTTCAGTGAAATATCCATAACTCGCTCAAAATGTCTTTAATGGAGCTGATATTTTGTGTATAGACGTATAAGAAGATTGTGAACACGTTTCATTAAGGGAGAAACGCCCTAAATGGCCGTTTTCAGGGACATTAATTCATTACAAAACGGTGGTTTGCGGTTTGATAATTCTGACTGGACAGAATAAATTCTCAGAGTAAATTGGCCATAACTGCTTCATCACTTGTCCAAATCCGATGCGATTTTGAGGGGACACGTCCAAGACAATTATGAACAACATTGAATAAGGTCTCAACGCGTGAAAAGGTCATTTATGGGGTCCAAAACGCGACAATATTCGGAGGACAGAAATCTGGCTATAAAAGGAGGAGAGCTCCTCCTCCTCAAGAGATTCCAATTCCAATTCCTTCCCAACAACATCTGGGGAACCAAGGAGAGGAGGCCAAAGGGCCATTTAGGATTTATATTTCTTTATTTCCATTTTTATTTTAGTTTTCATTTCTTATGTAATTCATTCATAATCATTTTATTAAAGTGTTTCCCAATTCTTCTTCCACCCCTTTTCACTTATAACTTTAATTTTTCTTATCTCTCTTCCATCATTCCATTGTGATCTCTTTGCATTTCGCCATGTAAAGTGACTAACGTGAGGCTTGGAAATAGGGGAGGATTCATGACATTATTCATTATTTCACTTCAAATTAAAAAAATGTTTTAAATCTATTTGTGGTGGAGGAGAGAATATTGCACGGGTGTGGCGGTCATCCACTACGACATTATTTTCAATTCCATTTCTTTTCATTGATTAATCATTTCCCCTCCCTTATCTTAGGAAAAACCATCATACGGTGGAGTTGGGGTTTCCATAAGGTTTGAAACGGCATAATGTGGAGTCGGGTCTTGTAGGGATAATATTCTCAGTTGAGGTGTTACTCTACTGGATTATTGGAGGAGGTGTGGTTTGGTGTGCCGAAGGCATGTTAAAATCACACACATAAAAAATCAATGGGATGTAATTCATTAATGAGTTTTCACTAAATGAATTATCAAATAGAATTTAAATAATCAACAAATAATGAATGGACTCGTGTTATCCAAACCTAGGACCAAGACCTTTCTTTTATAATTTCATTTTGTAATAATTTTCATTTAGATTTTAATATTGCATTTCTTAATTTAAATTTAAAATTTTCTAAAACTATAAAAATATATATATTCATAAATAATATAAAAAAAGAAATAAAAATTAGATTAAGTGAATTAGTATAAGTGATTGAACCGACTATAACGCTCCTCAAGTGAGACGACCCTGGTCAGCCATTGTGCTGCATTAAGAAAATTAAATATGCTTTTTCTACGCCCCACGACAGGCGTGCGTCAAAACTGGCACTGTTGCCGGGGAGCTAAGTAGTTAATTCAATCACTTTTTTCTAAATTCACAGTTTTTTTTTAAATTTTTTTAATTTTTTTAAAAAAAATCATAAAAAAACCATTTCCCATAATGTCTTCAATCTCAAATTCAAATGCATGGAACAATTACTCACAGGTGCCAGAAGAAGAAACCGACTACACTGAGGAATCCCTCCAACGAAGGGCTGATTCTCTAATGATAAGGCTCAAACAAAAGGAAAAAGGATTAGCATCATGAATCTCACTAGAAGATTTGATGACCTTGGCCGATGAACTCCAAACAGACATTCAAAGATTCAAGGCCAACAAGGATGTGCCACTGGTCTTCCCAAATTTCATTGAAGACATCCATGATGTTGAAGACAAACTCAAGGTGGAGGAGTCTGACTATCTATCTTCATCTATTAAAGATCAACTCCAAGTGGAATTTTCTATTGAAGAAGATATTCAAGCGAAACCGAATCAGGGAGATGATACAATCTTGAACTCAAACTCTTTTAAATTTATTGAATCTGATTTGAGTATAACTCCCAACGTTTTTGAATTTTCAGAATTGTGTGAATCATATTATGCCTTGAAGGATGATGTGGAAAAAGAAGATGCACCTGTTGAGGAACACCTAGAGCTCCCTGAATTCATTGAACATCTAATGGAGGAGCCCCATCATGAAGAGATTCTAGTGGCTCTGCCTGATGAACCAGAGACACATGCTGCTTCACATCTGAAGCAACCACTGGAAATAGAAGAAGATGTTGCACAAGAAGCAATGAAGAAGGAGGAGGTTTCATACTTCATCATACCCCCACCATGCAAGTTGTACTATATTGCGAAGGGGGAGGATCTGGTGTACTCTATCCATGGAGTCCTCCTCAACAAGGACAATGAAGTACAAGCTGGGAAAAGCCACATGTGGTGGTTCAAATCAAAGAAGCTACATCCACCATCAGACTTTGGGTAACAGCTGGTACTGCCCACTGGAGGCAGTAAAAATTCAGGGCCCACTTGGGGGATCGTACCAAGACTTATCCCTTGCTTTATAGGAATTTAGATTTCAATTTCATTGCTTAGAAGTAGTTTAGCATTCATCCCTTTCCTCCTTATCATTTTGAGCTTTAATGACATGATACTTGTTCTTAATTTTGAAATTTTCTTTTGTAGGATCATGATGGAAGAAGGAAGCCCCAAAAATTTGTTAAACGGGACTGAATCTTTATTTCAAAAGGGAGTTCATTTTTAAATTTTAAATTTTAAACTCCTTAAATTTTTTGTCCAAAACTTGTTTTAAGCTTTAATGATAAGAATTGCATTCCCACACTTGAATTAATGTTTTACTCAACTTATCTAGGAGACATGAGTTTTTTAGGAATCTTGTGATGCCATGTTTTAAATTTCAATGTCAATGAGATTGAATGATTAAAATGGATAATTGGATGATTAAAGTGAATCAAGGATATTGAAATAAGGACTCATGATTTAAGGGAATTAATTGATTTATGTAAATGAAATTTCCCTTCCATTTTTCATTCTTTGAATTTCTGAAATTCATGTGAATCAATTTGTTATTATTAATCATGCCATAAGTGATTGTCCAATATCATACTCTCATTCCTGAGAGGATTTCTATACCAAATATTTCCTATTTTATCTTGAGAATATTTCTTGAGTGATCTTGGGACGTGCCACCTGCTAGAACTTGTATTGAAACTTGTCAAAGCTATGACTGTACAAAACCACATTTAAAATGATTGTGGCATCTCTTTGGCTAGCCACATTTTATCCTAAGACCCACCTTTACATTTATCCTTCGTAAGCTCTTAGATGCCATGAATTTCCTTATAGGTTTAAGCCACATTACAATCCAATTTTTCCTTACCTACCTGCACTTTTAGTATTTTTGCATGGTTATTTCAAGTTTGAGTGTGGGAGAAGGGCCTTTCGTGTGCGTTCCTTGGGATATGTATCATTTTTGGGTGGTGTAATGTGTGCGTCATCATTTTGGGCAATGTATTATTAGAAAATTGGGCATGAGTCATCATTTCATTATGCTTCTTTCATTTCATCCAGTTCTCCAAAAGAAAGAAGAAAAAAGAAGAAAAAAAATCAAAATAAAGCTGTGCCTTTCTGGAGCTTTACAAAAAAAAATAAAGTTGTGCCTTTCTGGAGCTTTACAAAAAAAAACAGGGAGAACTTGGATGATATCATTCTTTGTAATCATTTATTGACTCATGACCCATGTCATTGAAAGGGGAGTGGTGTTGTGATTCACATTTCAAGGGGATTTGAGTGAGGTTCATCTTGTGTTTTTACTTGATTAATCATGCATTGTACTTAAGAGTAAAACCTCCTACTTCTGGCCTTAAATTATTTCAATCATTTACCCACCAACCCTAAGCCACAGAGTCATTTGAACCTTTATTGAAAGTCCTCATGATTTTATGTGTGTTTTGTCTTTACAAAGTGGAGAAAGTAGTTACTTTACAAGCCTATGGGTAAGGAGCATGTTCTCATGATATGAGCATAACTCCACTATTAATTGTATCATGAGTGATGAGAGAAAAGATTAAAAATTGAGGTAGATCATGATTTGGCCTTTTTAATAACAATAAATTGAGAAGCTTGAATGAATGAAAGGAGAAACTTCACTATTTTTCAAAGGGGAAAAGTAAAATGCATGAATTGATTGTTTCTTTGAAAAATGGGAAATTAAATTGGTATTTTTGTGGAACTGGAAATTTTTATTGGAAATTGAAAATCATTTGATTTTATTTAATTTGAAATTTAAATATTGGTGACATTGGTGCCCTTTGAATTCCATGTTGAGATTTTATGCTTGAGGACAAGCATAGTTTAAGTGTGGGGGAATTGACAGGGCTTATAATTTGCACATTTTTTAAAGAATTTATATTGTTTTAAACATCCCAAGATACCATTTTGAGCTTATATGTAACAATTTTGTATTTAAGAAGTATTTTAAGTTTAAATGCAAAAATGACCAAATTCTGCATTTTGGACAGATTTTCACTACAGGGGTATTTTGGTCATTTACAAAAAAATATAAATCAAAATTTTATGATTATAATTTTTTTAGAATAATAATTTAATTTCCTTCAACTTTGTCTTATGGACCAGGATCTGATTCGACCATCTTGAGGTCCAAACAATTCAATGAAGTTGAAGATTATTCAGGAACACCAAGGAAGCTTCCAGGAAATTTCTTCCAGAAAAAAGAAGGTTCAGTGAAATATCCATAACTCGCTCAAAATATCTTTAATGGAGCTGAACTTTTGTGTATAGACGTATAAGAAGATTGTGAACACGTTGCATTAAGGGAGAAACGCCCTAAATGGCCGTTTTCAGGGACATTAATTCATTACAAAACGGTGGTTTGCGGTTTGATAATTCTGACTGGACAGAATAAATTCTCAGAGTAAATTGGCCATAACTGCTTCATCACTTGTCCAAATCCGATGCGATTTTGAGGGGACACGTCCAAGACAATTATGAACAACATTTAATAAGGTCTCAACGCGTGAAAAGGTCATTTATGGGGTCCAAAACGCGACAATATTCGGAGGACAGAAATCTGGCTATAAAAGGAGGAGAGCTCCTCCTCCTCAAGAGATTCCAATTCCAATTCCTTCCCAACAACATCCGGGGCACCAAGGAGAGGAGGCCAAAGGGCCATTTAGGATTTATATTTCTTTATTTCCATTTTTATTTTAGTTTTCATTTCTTATGTAATTCATTCATAATCATTTTATTAAAGTGTTTCCCAATTCTTCTTCCACCCCTTTTCACTTATAACTTTAATTTTTCTTATCTCTCTTCCATAATTCCATTGTGATATCTTTGCATTTCTCCATGGAAAGTGACTAACTTGAGGCTTGGAAATAGGGGAGGATTCATGACATTATTCATTATTTCACTTCAAATTAAAAAAATGTTTTAAATCTATTTGTGGTGGAGGAGAGAATATTGCACGGGTGTGGCGGTCATCCACTACGACATTATTTTCAATTCCATTTCTTTTCATTGATTAATCATTTCCCCTCCCTTATCTTAGGAAAAACCATCATACGGTGGAGTTGGGGTTTCCATAAGGTTTGAAACGGCATACTGTGGAGTCGGGTCTTGTAGGGATAATATTCTCGGTTGAGGTGTTAC
Organism: Viscum album; assembly: GCA_963277665.1. NCBI lineage: Eukaryota > Viridiplantae > Streptophyta > Magnoliopsida > Santalales > Viscaceae > Viscum > Viscum album. The sequence continues at coordinate 294,103,457 of OY728144.1, forward strand.
TCTACTGGATTATTGGAGGAGGTGTGGTTTGGTGTGCCGAAGGCATGTTAAAACCACACACATAATAAATCAATGGGATGTAATTCATTAATGAGGTTTCACTAAATGAATTATCAAATAGAATTTAAATAATCAACAAATAATGAATGGACTTGTGTTATCCAAACCTAGGACCAAGACCTTTCTTTTATAATTTCATTTTGTAATAATTTTCATTTAGATTTTAATATTGCATTTCTTAATTTAAATTTAAAATTTTCTAAAACTATAAAAATATATATATTCATAAATAATATAAAAAAAGAAATAAAAATTAGATTAAGTGAATTAGTATAAGTGATTGAACCGACTATAACGCTCCTCAAGTGAGACGACCCTGGTCAGCCACTGTGCTGCATTAGGAAAATTAAATATGCTTTTTCCACGCCCCATGACAGGCGTGCGTCAAAACTGGCACCGTTGCCGGGGAGCTAAGTAGTTAATTCAATCACTTTTTTCTAAATTCACAGTTTTTTTTAAATTTTTTTAATTTTTTTAAAAAAAATCATAAAAAACCATTTCCCATAATGTCTTCAATCTCAAATTCAAATGCATGGAACAATTACTCACAGGTGCCAGAAGAAGAAACCGACTACACTGAGGAATCCCTCCAACGAAGGGCTGATGCTCTAATGATAAGGCTCAAACAAAAGGAAAAAGGATTAGCATCATGGATCTCACTAGAAGATTTGATGACCTTGGCCGATGAACTCCAAACAGACATTCAAATATTCAAGGCCAACAAGGATGTGCCACTGGTCTTCCCAAATTTCATTGAAGACATCCATGATGTTGAAGACAAACTCAAGGTGGAGGAGTCTGACTATCTATCTTCATCTATTAAAGATCAACTCCAAGTGGAATTTTCTATTTAAGAAGATATTCAAGCCAAACCGAATCAGGGAGATGATACAATCTTGAACTCAAACTCTTTTAAATTTATTGAATCTGATTTGAGTATAACTCCCAACGTTTTTGAATTTTCAGAATTGTGTGAATCATATTATGCCTTGGAGGATGATGTGGAAAAAGAAGATGCACCTGTTGAGGAACACCTAGAGCTCCCTGAATTCATTGAACATCTAATGGAGGAGCCCCATCATGAAGAGATTCTAGTGGCTCTGCCTGATGAACCAGAGACACATGCTGCTTCACATCTGAAGCAACCACTGGAAATAGAAGAAGATGTTGCACAAGAAGCAATGAAGAAGGAATAGGTTTCATACTTCATCATACCCCCACCATGCAAGTTGTACTATATTGCGAAGGGGGAGGATCTGGTGTACTCTATCCATGGAGTCCTCCTCAACAAGGACAATGAAGTACAAGCTGGGAAAAGCCACATGTGGTGGTTCAAATCAAAGAAGCTACATCCACCATCTGACTTTGGGTAACAGCTGGTACTGCCCACTGGAGGCAGTAAAAATTCAGGGCCCACTTGGGGGATCGTACCAAGACTTATCCCTTGCTTTATAGGAATTTAGATTTCAATTTCATTGCTTAGAAGTAGTTTAGCATTCATCCCTTTCCTCCTTATCATTTTGAGCTTTAATGACATGATACTTGTTCTTAATTTTGAAATTTTCTTTTATAGGATCATGATGGAAGAAGGAAGCCCCAAAAATTTGTTAAACGGGACTGAATCTTTATTTCAAAAGGGAGTTCATTTTTAAATTTTAAATTTTAAACTCCTTAAATTTTTTGTCCAAAACTTGTTTTAAGCTTTAATGATAAGAATTGCATACCCACACTTGAATTAATGTTTTACTCAACTTATCTAGGAGACATGAGTTTTTTAGGAATCTTGTGATGCCATGTTTTAAATTTCAATGTCAATGAGATTGAATGATTAAAATGGATAATTGGATGATTAAAGTGAATCAAGTATATTGAAATAAGGACTCATGATTTAAGGGAATTAATTGATTTATGTAAATGAAATTCCCTTCCATTTTTCATTCTTTGAATTTATGAAATTCATGTGAATCAATTTGTTATTATTAATCATGCCATAAGTGATTGTCCAATATCATATTCTCATTCCTGAGAGGATTTCTAGACCAAATATTTCCTATTTTATCTTGAGAATATTTCTTGAGTGATCTTGGGACGTGCCACCTGCTAGAACTTGTATTGAAACTTGTCAAAGCTATGACTGTACAAAACCACATTTAAAATGATTGAGGCATCTCTTTGGCTAGCCACATTTTATCCTAAGACCCACCTTTACATTTATCCTTCGTAAGCTCTTAGATGCCATGAATTTCCTTATAGGTTTAAGCCACATTACAATCCAATTTTTCCTTACCTACCCGCACTTTTAGTATTTTTTCATGGTTATTTCAAGTTTGAGTGTGGGGGAAGGGCCTTTCGTGTGCGTTCCTTGGGATATGTATCATTTTTGGGTGGTGTAATGTGTGCGTCATCATTTTGGGCAATGTATTATTAGAAAATTGGGCATGAGTCATCATTTCATTATGCTTCTTTCATTTCATCCAGTTCTCCAAAAAAAAGAAGAAAAAAGAAGAAAAAAAATCAAAATAAAGCTGTGCCTTTCTGGAGCTTTACAAAAAAAACAGGGAGAACTTGGATGATATCATTCTTTGTAATCATTTATTGACTCATGACCCATGTCATTGAAAGGGGAGTGGTGTTGTGATTCACATTTCAAGGGGATTTGAGTGAGGTTCATCTTGTGTTTTTACTTGATTAATCATGCATTGTACTTAAGAGTAAAACCTCCTACTTCTGGCCTTAAATTATTTCAATCATTTACCCACCAACCCTAAGCCACAGAGTCATTTGAACCTTTATTGAATGTCCTCATGATTTTATGTGTGTTTTGTCTTTACAAAGTGGAGAAAGTAGTTACTTTACAAGCCTATGGGTAAGGAGCATGTTCTCATGATATGAGCATAACTCCACTATTAATTGTATCATGAGTGATGAGAGAAAAGATTCAAAAGTGAGGTAGATCATGATTTGGCATTTTTAATAACAATAAATTGAGAAGCTTGAATGAATGAAAGGAGAAACTTCACTATTTTTCAAAGGGGAAAAGTAAAATGCATGAATTGATTGTTTCTTTGAAAAATGGGAAATTAAATTGGTATTTTTGTGGAACTGGAAATTTTTATTGGAAATTGAAAATCATTTGATTTTATTTAATTTGAAATTTAAATATTGGTGACATTGGTGCCCTTTGAATTCCATGTTGAGATTTTATGCTTGAGGACAAGCATAGTTTAAGTGTGGGGGAATTGACAGGGCTTATAATTTGCACATTTTTTAAATCATTTATACTGTTTTAAACATCCCAAGATACCATTTTGAGCTTATATGTAACAATTTTGTATTTAAGAAGTATTTTAAGTTTAAATGCAAAAATGACCAAATTCTGCATTTTGGACAGATTTTCACTACAGGGGTATTTTGGTCATTTACAAAAAAATATAAATCAAAATTTTATGATTATAATTTTTTTAGAATCCTAAATTTAATTTCCTTCAACTTTGTCCTCTGGACCAGGATCTGATTCGACCATCTTGAGGTCCAAACAATTCAATGAAGTTGAAGATTATTCAGGAACACCAAGGAAGCTTCCAGGAAATTTCTTCCAGAAAAAAGAAGGTTCAGTGAAATATCCATAACTCGCTCAAAATGTCTTTAATGGAGCTGAAATTTTGTGTATAGACGTATAAGACGATTGTGAACACGTTTCATGAAGGGAGAAACGCCCTAAATGGCCGTTTTCAGGGACATTAATTCATTACAAAACGGTGGTTTGCGGTTTGATAATTCTGACTGGACAGAATAAATTCTCAGAGTAAATTGGCCATAACTGCTTCATCACTTGTCCAGATCCGATGCGATTTTGAGGGGACACGTCCAAGACAATTATGAACAACATTTAATAAGGTCTCAACACGTGAAAAGGTCATTTATGGGGTCCAAAACGCGACAATATTCGGAGGACAGAAATATGGCTATAAAAGGAGGAGAGCTCCTCCTCCTCAAGAGATTCCAATTCCAATTCCTTCCCAACAACATCCGGGGCACCAAGGAGAGGAGGCCAGAGGGCCATTTAGGATTTATATTTCTTTATTTCCATTTTTATTTTAGTTTTCATTTCTTATGTAATTCATTCATAATCATTTTATTAATGTGTTTCCCAATTCTTCTTCCACCCCTTTTCACTTATAACTTTAATTTTTCTTATCTCTCTTCCATCATTCCATTGTGATCTCTTTGCATTTCGCCATGGCAAGTGACTAACTTGAGGCTTGGAAATAGGGGAGGATTCATGACATTATTCATTATTTCACTTCAAATTAAAAAAATGTTTTAAATCTATTTGTGGTGGAGGAGAGAATATTGCACGGGTGTGGCGGTCATCCACTACGACATTATTTTCAATTCCATTTCTTTTCATTGATTAATCATTTCCCCTCCCTTATATTAGGAAAAACCATCATACGGTGGAGTTGGGGTTTCCATAAGGTTTAAAACGGCATACTGTGGAGTCGGGTCTTGTAGGGATAATATTCTCGGTTGAGGTGTTACTCTACTGGATTATTGGAGGAGGTGTGGTTTGGTGTGCCGAAGGCATGTTAAAATCACACACATAATAAATCAATGGGATGTAATTCATTAATGAGGTTTCACTAAATGAATTATCAAATAGAATTTAAATAATCAACAAATAATGAATGGACTCGTGTTATCTAAATCTAGGACCAAGACCTTTCTTTTATAATTTCATTTTGTAATAATTTTCATTTAGATTTTAATATTGCATTTCTTAATTTAAATTTAAAATTTTCTAAAACTATAAAAATATATATATTCATAAATAATATAAAAAAATAAATAAAAATTAGATTATGTGAATTAGTATAAGTGATTGAACCGACTACAACGCTCCTCAAGTGAGACGACCCTGGTCAGCCACTGTGCTGCATTAGGAAAATTAAATATGCTTTTTCCACGCCCCACGACAGGCGTGCGTCAAAACTGGCACTGTTTCCGGGGAGCTAAATAGTTAATTCAATCACTTTTTTCTAAATTCACAGTTTTTTTTAAATTTTTTTTATTTTTTTTAAAACAAATCATAAAAAAACCATTTCCCATAATGTCTTCAATCTCAAATTCAAATGCATGGAACAATTACTCACAGGTTCCAGAAGAAGAAACCGACTACACTGAGGAATCCCTCCAACGAAGGGCTGATGCTCTAATGATAAGGCTCAAACAAAAGGAAAAAGGATTAGCAACATGGATCTCACTAGAAGATTTGATGACCTTGGCCGATGAACTCCAAACAGACATTCAAAGATTCAAGGCCAACAAGGATGTGCCACTGGTCTTCCCAAATTTCATTGAAGACATCCATGATGTTGAAGACAAACTCAAGGTGGAGGAGTCTGACTATCTATCTTCATCTATTAAAGATCAACTCCAAGTGGAATTTTCTATAGAAGAAGATATTCATGCCAAACCGAATCAGGGAGATGATACAATCTTGAACTCAAACTCTTTTAAATTTATTGAATCTGATTTGAGTATAACTCCCAACGTTTTTGAATTTTCAGAATTGTGTGAATCATATTATGCCTTGGAGGATGATGTGGAAAAAGAAGATGCACCTGTTGAGGAACACCTAGAGCTCCCTGAATTCATTGAACATCTAATGGAGGAGCCCCATCATGAAGAGATTCTAGTGGCTCTGCCTGATGAACCAGAGACACATGCTGCTTCACATCTGAAGCAACCACTGGAAATAGAAGAAGATGTTGCACAAGAAGCAATGAAGAAGGAGGAGGTTTCATACTTCATCATACCCCCACCATGCAAGTTGTACTATATTGCGAAGGGGGAGGATCTGGTGTACTCTATCCATGGAGTCCTCCTCAACAAGGACAATGAAGTACAAGCTGGGAAAAGCCACATGTGGTGGTTCAAATCAAAGAAGCTACATCCACCATCAGACTTTGGGTAACAGCTGGTACTGCCCACTGGAGGCAGTAAAAATTCAGGGCCCACTTGGGGGATCATACCAAGACTTATCCCTTGCTTTATAGGAATTTAGATTTCAATTTCATTGCTTAGAAGTAGTTTAGCATTCATCCCTTTCCTCCTTATCATTTTGAGCTTTAATGACATGATACTTGTTCTTAATTTTGAAATTTTCTTTTGTAGGGTCATGATGGAAGAAGGAAGCCCCAAAAATTTGTTAAACGGGACTGAATCTTTATTTCAAAAGGGAGTTCATTTTTAAATTTTAAATTTTAAACTCCTTAAATTTTTTGTCCAAAACTTGTTTTAAGCTTTAATGATAAGAATTGCATACCCACACTTGAATTAATGTTTTACTCAACTTATCTAGGAGACAGGAGTTTTTTAGGAATCTTGTGATGCCATGTTTTAAATTTCAATGTCAATGAGATTGAATGATTAAAATGGATAATTGGATGATTAAAGTGAATCAAGGATATTGAAATAAGGACTCATGATTTAAGGGAATTAATTGATTTATGTAAATGAAATTTCCCTTCCATTTTTCATTCTTTGAATTTCTGAAATTCATGTGAATCAATTTGTTATTATTAATCATGCCATAAGTGATTGTCCAATATCATATTCTCATTCCTGAGAGGATTTCTAGACCAAATATTTCCTATTTTATCTTGAGCATATTTCTTGAGTGATCTTGGGACGTGCCACCTGCTAGAACTTGTATTGAAACTTGTCAAAGCTATGACTGTACAAAACCACATTTAAAATGATTGAGGCATCTCTTTGGCTAGCCACATTTTATCCTAAGACCCACCTTTACATTTATCCTTCGTAAGCTCTTAGATGCCATGAATTTCCTTATAGGTTTAAGCCACATTACAATCCAATTTTTCCTTACCTACCCGCACTTTTAGTATTTTTGCATGGTTATTTCAAGTTTGAGTGTGGGGGAAGGGCCTTTCGTGTGCGTTCCTTGGGATATGTATCATTTTTGGGTGGTGTAATGTGTGTGTCATCATTTTGGGCAATTTATTATTAGAAAATTGGGCATGAGTCATCATTTCATTATGCTTCTTTCATTTCATCCAGTTCTCCAAAAAAAAGAAGAAAAAAGAAGAAAAAAAAATCAAAATAAAGCTGTGCCTTTCTGGAGCTTTACAAAAAAAAATAAAGCTGTGCCTTTCTGGAGCTTTACAAAAAAAAACAGGGAGAACTTGGATGATATCATTCTTTGTAATCATTTATTGACTCATGACCCATGTCATTGAAAGGGGAGTGGTGTTGTGATTCACATTTCAAGGGGATTTGAGTGAGGTTCATCTTGTGTTTTTACTTGATTAATCATGCATTGTACTTAAGAGTAAAACCTCCTACTTCTGGCCTTAAATTATTTCAATCATTTACCCACCAACCCTAAGCCACAGGGTCATTTGAACCTTTATTGAAAGTCCTCATGATTTTATGTGTGTTTTGTCTTTACAAAGTGGAGAAAGTAGTTACTTTACAAGCCTATGGGTAAGGAGCATGTTCTCATGATATGAGCATAACTCCACTATTAATTGTATCATGAGTGATGAGAGAAAAGATTCAAAAGTGAGGTAGATCATGATTTGGCTTTTTTAATAATAATAAATTGAGAAGCTTGAATGAATGAAAGGAGAAACTTCACTATTTTTCAAAGGGGAAAAGTAAAATGCATGAATTGATTGTTTCTTTGAAAAATGGGAAATTAAATTGGTATTTTTGTGGAACTGGAAATTTTTATTGGAAATTGAAAATAATTTGATTTTATTTAATTTGAAATTTAAATATTGGTGACATTGGTGCCCTTTGAATTCCATGTTGAGATTTTATGCTTGAGGACAAGCATAGTTTAAGTGTGGGGGAATTGACAGGGCTTATAATTTGCACATTTTTTAAAGAATTTCTATTGTTTTAAACATCCCAAGATACCATTTTGAGCTTATATGTAACAATTTTGTATTTAAGAAGTATTTTAAGTTTAAATGCAAAAATGACCAAATTCTGCATTTTGGACAGATTTTCACTACAGGGGTATTTTGGTCATTTACAAAAAAATATAAATCAAAATTTTATTATTATAATTTTTTTAGAATCCTAATGTAATTTCCTTCAACTTTGTCTTCTGGGCCAGGATCTGATTCGACCATCTTGAGGTCCAAAAAATTCAATGAAGTTGAAGATTATTCAGGAACACCAAGGAAGCTTCCAGGAAATTTCTTCCAGAAAAAAGAAGGTTCAGTGAAATATCCATAACTCGCTCAAAATGTCTTTAATGGATCTGAAATTTTGTGTATAGACGTATAAGACGATTGTGAACACGTTTCATTAAGGGAGAAACGCCCTAAATGGCCGTTTTGAGGGACATTAATTCATTACAAAACGGTGGTTTGCGGTTTGATAATTCTGACTGGACAGAATAAATTCTCAGAGTAAATTGGCCATAACTGCTTCATCACTTGTCCAAATCCGATGCGATTTTGAGGGGACACGTACAAGACAATTATGAACAACATTTAATAAGGTCTCAACGCGTGAAAAGGTCATTTATGGGGTCCAAAACGTGACAATATTCGGAGGACAGAAATCTGGCTATAAAAGGAGGAGAGCTCCTCCTCCTCAAGAGATTCCAATTCCAATTCCTTCCCAACAACATCCGGGGCACCAAGGAGAGGAGGCCAAAGGGCCATTTAGGATTTATATTTCTTTATTTCCATTTTTATTTTTGTTTTCATTTCTTATGTAATTCATTCATAATCATTTTATTAAAGTGTTTCCCAATTCTTCTTCCACCCCTTTTCACTTATAACTTTAATTTTTCTTATCTCTCTTCCATCATTCCATTGTGATCTCTTTGCATTTCGCCATGGCAAGTGACTAACTTGAGGCTTGGAAATAGGGGAGGATTCATGACATTATTCATTATTTCACTTCAAATTAAAAAAATGTTTTAAATCTATTTGTGGTGGAGGAGAGAATATTGCACGGGTGTGGCGATCATCCACTACGACATTATTTTCAATTCCATTTATTTTCATTGATTAATCATTTCCCCTCCCTTATCTTAGGAAAAACCATCATACGGTGGAGTTGGGGTTTCCATAAGGTTTGAAACGGCATACTGTGGAGTCGGGTCTTGTAGGGATAATATTCTCGGTTGAGGTGTTACTCTACTGGATTATTGGAGGAGGTGTGGTTTGGTGTGCCGAAGGCATGTTAAAATCACACACATAATAAATCAATGGGATGTAATTCATTAATGAGGTTTCACTAAATGAATTATCAAATAGAATTTAAATAATCAACAAATAATGAATGGACTCGTGTTATCCAAACCTAGGACCAAGACCTTTCTTTTATAATTTCATTTTGTAATAATTTTCATTTAGATTTTAATATCGCATTTCTTAATTTAAATTTAAAATTTTCTAAAACTATAAAAATATATATATTCATAAATAATATAAAAAAAGAAATAAAAATTAGATTAAGTGAATTAGTATAAGTGATTGAACCGACTATAACGCTCCTCAAGTGAGATGACCCTGCTCAGCCACTGTGCTGCATTAGGAAAATTAAATATGCTTTTTCCACGCCGCACGACAGGCGTGCGTCAGCACATAATATGTGGTTTACGTTTGAAGTCTTGTTGAATATGGTCTTATTTTGTGGTTAACTTTAAAGTGGTATTTTTGTGTAAAATTGAGTGTGATTTTATATATAACTTTTTCCCCTCTATTTTGGTGTTTTATAAGTTGCTCAACATTGATTAAATATTTTTGGTAGTGCGAATTATAAAAGAGGGTGTTTCTGGGCTACGTACTATTTCAAAAATGATTTTTTTAAAGTAATGGGTTGTGCATTGTGTCAAGTTTCAAATATCAGATGTTTACACACATGGTTTTTAAAGTTAAAAACCAGGATGAAAAATTGAAATAAAAGTATGGCATGCAGGTTGGGTTTCATAATTGGTTGAGTGCTAAATTGAAATTGTTTTATTCAACAATGCATGTCATCCTTTCTTTATAAAATGCTTCTTTGGATTTTCAAAGTAAAATGTGATGTAAAATAAAGTGTTGGATTTTATAAATGTATCAGTAGCGTGCAAAATAATTTTTTCGGTTCTTTCGGTGGTTTTCCATGTTCTTAGGCTTTAAAAAAAATTTGTATTGTGGTTTAACATGTTTTGGAATTTTATTAAAAATGTTCGGGTCTTGAGTATGTAGTCTGACTATATTAAAAAGAATTTTATCAATATTTAGATGTGTTATATGATGTGTTTACATCTCTTTTGGAAATGTGGAAATTATACATTTGATAAAAGTAGGTTTTAGGAAATAATATTTAAAGGCCCATTTGGACACTTTAAAAAAAATGATGTAAAGTGTTTATTATAAAACCACTGTGGATATTACCCATACCTCATAGACGTGGGATGGATGGGATGTCCACGGTATGGAATCCCTGAGTTCCATTATATGGTATCCTCCATTGGGAACGCTTGGTATATCTTGAATTTCATGCATGAGGGAAATCCTTGGGGAGACTCAGGGTCCGAACTGGTGTGAAATATAATTATTATAGATATGGGTTGTGATTTGATGCTCGACGACATCTGTTAGCTCACCTCTTTTTATACTTGCGACCCACGAACCTGACATATTGAGAGAATTGTCTGAGAAGAGTATTTAAGTGGTAGGTTATGTTACTCACCAGTAGAACATAGTAGGTAGATATGTTTGGGTTTATTGCTATGGGATTTTCCCTCGGCCTGCCTGAGAAAGGATGGCCGAGCATTTTGGAGCGTTAGATTTCATTATATGTGGCATGCTACTGTGGATGGGGTCGTAGGGATTAGAGTCGTTTGGATTATTCTTGATCTCTTGGGTTTGCCTATGACTAGTTAATTTTAGATAATTCATTTTTTATGCGATATTTTCATTCTTATTTACATTTCCCATGCTATATCTTCCTTGGTACCCTTGTGTGGTGTTTTTCATGAAAAGTGGCATATTGGTTTTCCTAACTCTTATGATAATGTTTTCAAAAGAAAATGTGTTTCAAACACTTTTCTTATGGTTTTTCAAATGAATAAGGGAAATGGTTTGTACTTTGTTTTCAAGTAAAAATTATAGAAATTAATACTTTAATATATTGTAGTTCAAACATAGAATTTATGTTTCTTAATTTTAAAGTTGGTGCATTGGGAATACATAGCGGGCTAGCCTACTGAGTTTTAATAATCATGCATATTGTTGTTTTCTGTTTTTAGTGTTTGTGTAGGCTCCAGCTTGGCTACGCTCACCCTGGGAGATACTTATCGTTGAGTCAGAGAGTGACCTGCGGGGTCACACAAAGTTAGCTTGGACATCGAGTTTGGTTAGCTTAATTTTCTTTTGTTCTTATTTTGTCATTTTGTTTGGTTTATTTTTTTCTACGCTGCTCTATATTATTTCTACTGCTTTATATATTTGTATTGTGCGAAATCGTGCCCACAGACTCTGTTGATGCTCTGGTGCTTATCGCTAGCCGGAGAGGATTGGGAACGCCTCTCGGGCCATGTCGCGGACCGGCTTGGGTGATCGGTTCAGGGTCGACCTGGGATGGTTCGTGACATTAAATAAATTTTAAATTAATTATAATTTCCATGGACAAAATGAAATAAAAACCATTTATGAAGAAAATATATTTTTGAAGAATATAATAAGTTTAATAAAAAAAATTTATAGTTTTATTACAAATAAATTAATATATTTTCATAACTGCAAGGATTTATATATATGTTTTTCCTAAATTTGTTGTCATTATTAAAGAATATTAATTTAAAAACATGGTTATATTACTCAAATTTAAATAATATTATTTTTATCTTATATAAAAGTTATCTTAAGGCTTGTTATTTTGTGTTAATAATGTTATCAAACATGTTATTCTCTTAAAAAAATTATTTGGGTGTTACACGATTACACTACAACTAATCCACTTATATATAAAAGAATCATCCCCATTATTGATAAAACCAAACTCTTTGATTACATCATCAAAAGATGCATTCAAACTCCAAGAATATTCCTTCAATCCATAAATGAACTGTTGAAACATTCATACCTTAGAAAACTCATTCAGAACTTGAAAACCTTTGGGATGAATCATATACATTTCCTTGTAACACCCATGGAAAAAAGATACATAAAAGGATAAATGTTTATACCCATTTCCACAAGTTGAACATTTATTTTCACGATCCTACCTTATTAAAACTCAGTAGTTAAGTATTCTTGGCCTAGAGTAGATTAAGGATGGGTGAGCTCTTGGGAATTCACCCATGGTGTGTATGGGTGAGGTAAAAATCATAGTAAAATAACATGTGTTAGCCTATGGGTACCTTCATTGGTGAGATAAGTGACCATAGTGGGTAATAACTTTCAATGTGATGGGAATGTAACCAAGGTGTTACAAGTGATCTCTAGGGTTAGATGAATAATTTCACAGCTCGAGGGGGGAGGGTCATGAAAAATGGTATCATAGATAATACCGATCCAGATGTGTGAAGTAATTACCTGGGTTTGAGATGTGAGGCCCAAAACAAGGTTATTTCTCTTTAGTGGGGTTTGAAACACCCATGTAAAAGTGATACATAAAAGGCTAAATATTACTACCCATGTCAACAAGGTACACCATTTTTTGAGAGTATACCTGATTATAACTCTATAGTTAAGTGTTCTTGGAAGGGAGTATTGTTAGGATGGGTGACCTCCTAGAAAGTGTTCTAGGGTGTTTGTGAGTGAGAAAAATATCACAATGAAAGAACATGTGTTCTCCTATGGGTATAATCATTAGTCATATAAGTGACCTTGATGGGTATTAACATGTGTTTTTTTGGAATGTAAACAATGATATTACAAGATACCCCTAGGGTTATATGACCAGGTTCATAGATGGAGGGGGGAGTTTTCTATAGTCCTCAACTAAATTCCTAATAAGGAAAGTGATTTTTTGAAATCCATTACATATATATATATATCATAATTAAAATGAGTCATTATTGCAAGAAATATCCGAATATAATTTATCATCAATACAAGTGAAAATGTTTCTTCATAGTGAATACCATGAATTTGATTGTATCACTATTCCACTAGGTTTTATTTATAGGTAAACACTCTACAAGTAATGTTAGTTTTCTTATAGAGAAACCACCAACACCTTATGGGTCACACCCCTTTAGGTGCATCCACTATGTTTCAAACTTGGTTAGTGTACATGGATTCCATTAAAGATTTCATGGTTTTTACCATTTCTTAAAATTATAAATTTCAATTTATTCTTGGTAGTTAGTTGTTTCATATTTTATAAACATTATTACATAATCATTTTCCATGAGAAATCTTTATCTCTTAGGTTATTTATAAATCCTACTATAAATTCATGGTTCTTGTGTAGGATGAGTTGACTCTTCTTCCACAACTCTTTGTAGAATAGGCCCAAACACTATCTTGAGAACACATCCAATTTGTTGGTCTCGAACTTCTCTAATTTCAACCTTTCTCCGACTGAGTCCTTGACTATTGTGTTCCTTATCAAGGAAAAAATAATATTAATCTTCAATAACTTTATGATTAGTAGTATTATAGAAATAAGATCCCATGGTTTCCTTAGGATAACCAGAAAAGAAAAATTTATATGACTTGGGGCTATGTTTATCAGAAAACAATCATTGTACGTGTGATTGAAAATCCCAAATACTAATAAAATATAAAATAAATTATATCCTATAACATATCTCAAATGGGTTCATTATAACTATTTTAAATGTAATGTAGTTATATAGGAATACAATAGTCTCCAAATCATAATCCTAGAATGTAATAGGAAGGTCACATGGACTAACCATTGATTAAACCATGTTCAACATAGTTTTAATCCTCCTCTTATACACACCATTAAATTATAGTGTTTCAAGAGGAGTGAGTTGAAAAATAATTCAAAAATACTTATGATTCTCAATGAATTCTTAGCTCAAGTATTCACCACCCTGATCTCATACCATTCTCACAAGAACTATGACATAGTGAAAAATACCATGAAAAAAAATCCACCATGTTGTCGTGACCATTACCATGTTGTGTTTTTATTCAATTAATTATATTCATCATTGATAGTTTGCAATAACTGATGATGTGGTTTAGTGTGGAAAATGTATTGTGGATTTTTGTTATGATGATATGGATAAATTTAGGATATGAATTCACCATATTATTATATATCGTAGGAGAGTAGTGTATGTCCAGTGATGATTCAAAAAATATGGAAATTTCTTTAATGGATTCTATGTAACTAAGATGGGATGATTTACATGATTACAAAACTAGTATATCTTCTATTTTATAGTCTAGTTTAACTATAGAGGATTCATTTAGAGATTTGTGCTCCTCAATAAATTATTATGATTAATATGTGGGTTACATGTGACGGTGACATGTATATAGTTTACCTTGTATATGTTAACTAGTTATAGTGTAGTAACTTTTTTCCATTATGGTTACCTTATCCTTGTATCAGATCTGAGTTGGTTGATATTGATGAGAATGATATAATGATTATTTTGATATAGAAGATATTAAGGTTGTCGAAGATGGTGTCACAAATGTTTCGATAACACCATATGTTGGTGAATTGATAGGGTATGGGATTATGTGATATGTTACGTAGTGTATCTTTATTTATATTTGATGTGATGGGTTTACTGATCACTGCACAACCACTATGTGAGGGAGAATTACTCAGGTATAACTCTACATAAATTGAGTGAGCAGTTAGAGTGATAGCCAAATCATAGACCTGGTTATATCCGTCTTGATTGATGTGTTTATTATGTGGATATGGGGTGGAAATTATCATGGTGAGGAGGATATGAGTTTTATTTCATTTAGTATGTATTTATGTGGTCATGAGGAGGATGGAATGAGATTTATTTTCTTCATGACTTGTGGCGTTTGGATTATTGGTTACTAGGTTAATGAAATTTGGTTTGTGGGGTCCCTTCTAAATTTTTATGGAATGTTTTATATTATAAAAAATTTTATTTGGTGAGAAATATTTGTGTTAATATTGGGATAGGAATCCTTATTGATTAATTTTATGAGTGAAGATATATTGTTTTTTGTAATAGATGAACTAGGGTTACTTCCAATAACATGTAGAATTTGATAATTTAATTATATTGTATACATAGTGAGACTTTATAATAGGAAAAGGTACAACTTGATCTATGACATACTTCACCTCGATGTAATTTACGTTAGTGAGTATGCAGCTATGTATTATGATATTACTTCTTTAATTATTATGCATCATGGATACTGACATGGTTTTTCATCTTTAGGTTATGACCTACTGAGAATAGTTCTTTTCTCACCCATAATAATATATATATGTTGGAGGGTTTTTTGGTAACGTTTTTTAGTGAATATGTTTTGAAGGCCATGGTGGATAACTAGAGATTGGTATTTGGGGGTTTTCCCATGTTCTGTTGAGGTTCATAGATTGTTGTGTGTTTATTTCATTTTTGGGATTTAGGAGTTGTTTTATTACAATTATAGTTTCCTTGAATTGGATTACATTTTATGACATTGATTAATTTCACATTGTTATGATATCAATTTATTATATTTTATTATCGTTATTAAATTGGATTTTCACATTTGATTTTATAGTCTTCCACTATATTCTTTAGAGGTAAATACCTCCCATTTTTGGTATTTATACCCTTGATTATATCTCATGACCTAATTTCTATTTAATGGGATCTTTGGGGTCACATTTATTTTCAATATTAGCTCAGGTAATGTTATGAAGAAATTTGGATGTGACATTTTGGTATAAGAATTTTTATTTCGGTTATAGGGTGAAGTTTGGAGGTAGGAACATGTGAGGAGTTTATTTTTTATGAAAAAACTAGGGAAACCATGTTTTATGTATTAATTCTTAGTCTAACTGAGAAGATAATACATTATAGGGTGTGGTGATTGATGGATTAATATATATGGACTATGATTTTCTATTGACTAACTCAAGTACTTTTACCATGGATTTCAGGGTGTAGTTATATTGTCACATATATAATATACTATTTATGACATGATCTCAATTCATCCTTTCTTAGGATATGGTACCTTGAAGTACATATTTTCTAAATCCATTTTTCATGTGATGTATGTTTTTTTATTCAATGATAAGTGGATATCATAAAGTAAGGTTTTATGATGTTGCGAATGTATATCATAATATATGAATGGCCAAATCATAAGGCTTGGTCCTATATAAATCATAATATACAAATAACCATATCTTAAGGTGTTATACTGTATATAGTTTCATTTTATTCGATCCATATGGAAATTGAATTATAATAGTTATCATTTGGGAAGTCTTACACATTATCTATTATTAACTAAGTCATTTCATGAAAAAATATATGGAAGTTTTTTGTGTTTATTCAAGGGTCACATGAAATAGATGAGGCCTTTACTCATGCATTATAACACATGTGTAAATATGTGATCACTCAAGTATCATACTTTGGGTACCAATATAATGTGTTAGTACCCATTCAATGGTTGTTTGGGTGTTCATGAAAGTATTCCCTATCCACAAACAAAAATACTTCTCCCCGAAGATCTCTTCTTCTTCCAACTGTACCTGGTAAGGCATTGGAACACTATAGTGAGAAGAAAAATCCCACCCATATGACTAGTTATTCAGTTCCAACCTATGGATACCTCCAAAGGAGGGATATTTTTTGGCTTCCTCTTGTTGTTCTTCATCAATCCCAAAATTAGTGGAAGATAAATGATACATGTTAGTATACCAATACACCTCATGGAGAAAGTACCAAAATCATATAAGTAAAACTACATCCAAACACAACATCATCCAAAGACACAACATCTGATAAATGACATCTTAGAATATCCCATGTTAGAATTAGTTCACATATCCACCAGTCACCTCTATTACTCTAGGTCCCATGAATCTATTACACCAGTCACCTCCCCATGGTGCTTTCCCTTTTAATGGACCTTCTATAAGATAATATATAAATGATCAAAGGAAAAGGTAGGGTGTGAGAAAAAGATCCTAGCCTGATACCACCAAATATTTCATAATAAATTCTCTAACAATATACTATTTATGATTTAAATTTAAATAAAACATGGAATGTAATGACATTTAGATATTTTCATCAAGACATGATTTCAAATCAATATGATTTTAGATACATCAAAAAAGGATTAAATGTAACGCCCCTACCCTAGTTACCTAGAGTTGGTGCATTATTACATAACATTGGAATCATCACAAAAGATCATGTCTTGGAAGACCAATTAGTTTAGTAGCCTTAGAAGTACAAGATACATTCATAAGGTTTAAATTACATCATAAAATAGAAAACTACAACACAATTGTTTCCATAGAATACACTGAGATCCCATAGACTATCCTTGTAGGTCAGTCATAATATACTTATTCGCATACAAGTAAAAATAAAACATAGAAAGGGGTGAGCTCAAATGCTCAGTAAGGATAACAATATAGCATAAACTTTCATAAATAAGCACAAACATTTAATTCAATGCATAAGACTAAAACAAAAGCCTTTTAAACATGAAATTCAGCATAATATGGCAAAGATAAAATCAAATAATTACATTTACTTACTCACATGGATATTCTACTAGTCGAATAATCACATGGAATATCAATAACCACTTTCATAATGATGGAATGCATAATGCCAGACTTTCATAACCACATAGTCAAGGCCTTGTTCCAAGACTAAAAAGAAGATTTTTTCAAGTCTGTGTGCCAAGAAACTAGTTTGTCTCATGAGACCTACCGATGCTTCGAGGAGCTATAGCGGGCTCCACCTATCACTTACTAAGTCCGATGCATTCCTCATATGAAAAGGTTTAAACATAACATAAACATTCATATGAAAACTGGCATACGAAATGTCAATAATTTATCGATAAACCATGAATGGTATGAAATAACACATCTAAAGTCAAACATATCACAAAACCTTCAATACAATATGGATGTTTTGTATCATAATAAATCAACTTCAAAAAAACTTAAAATCCATCAAAGGATGTTGACATAGATGAAATCAAAACCTTTTTAGAGGAATATCTCTTTCAATTTTGAAATCATTTAAAAGTCATGTAATTATAGAAGAAAATATTTATATTTGAAAATATTCTTATAATATTGTAAGGGAAGCTTCGACGATGTTATAACAGTAAAAAATAGCCGCACCCACCGTATATTTTAAAAAATACATTCTTACCTTGATTTTTTTTTCAAAAAGGTTATAAAGTACCTTGTTTGGAAAATGACAGAAAGATTCCTTTAAAAAACATATAAGGTCAAATAAGGGTATAAATTAATTTAACCCCTTTTCTGTTAAATAGTAAAAAAATGTTTTGAAATACATTTTAAGAAACATGGATGTGGATGGTAAAGAGGTCCCAGTAGATAATTACGTATAAACAACCTTGGATAATGAAGAGATTGTAGAATTAAACCTTACCTTGTAGTTTTCTTTGATCAAGGGTAGGTTAACCTCCTGTAAAATGGTGAAATAATTGTTATAAAATTATACAAGAATCATATACATTAATATGATATAATATATGAACTTTTAACATTGCTTTGTTAATAATATCTTAGTATTATCGTCGTTTCGGGTGTTAACTGATTCGTTTTTCATTATATGATTTTTTACATAAGTAATGTTTTTTATGGATAGGATGTATCTTATTCATATTAATAATTATATTAAGTCTCTAAAAATTATTTTAAATCATCTAATTAAAATTAGTCTTAAATGGATACGATGGGGAATGAATCTCATCACGTTCGTGGAGACGGTAATCCGTACGCACGCACGAGCGACAATATCATTCTTTTGATTTTAAAATAATATATAATTGGATGTTATATAATATATACAGAATAATTATCATTTTATATTTATTATTTACATAAATTACACATCATTATTATACCCATCCAAATAAAATTGTATTGAATAACAATTACACCACGACGCGGAGACGGTAAGCTATACGTACACACGTATGGTGACATGTCATTCAAAGGATGGATAGAATAATGAATATGGTTGTACCATATTTATAATAACATCAAAGTATATAAAGGATATTGGATTTATTATTTTATAATGGAAACAAAAAAGAAAGAGGATGTTGAAGAATAAAGGAACTTGAAAGAGGTGATGAAATATTTACCTCTTCTTCGGGTTCTTCCTTTTGATTTGATCAAAAGGGCTCCATAGGCTGGCTTTCTGACTAAAGTAAGTCTTCTAGGATGAAGGGAGGAAAATTGAGATGGTATTTGGGTAGAGTTTGGCTGATCCAAATGGCTTTTAAGGTGTAAATTAGAGATAAGGGGGAGTGCCATTTTATAAGAGGGGTGAAGGGAACCTTAGGAAAAGTTAGAAATATTATTTTATAATAAAATAATTTTTGGTTTATAATGGCTCCAAAATTGATTATTTAATGTATAATGTGGGTATGGGTGAAAAAACACTCAACCAATAGGTTTCAGATAGGTTTGGGTCATTATATTAACTTTATATTTTAGATTTAACTCTTAGTTAAATAGTTTGACATTTACCATGTCTATTTGTATTTTTATATTATATGGTTAATAAAGTTACTATATACTTCCAATTGAACACCAAGTATTTAATTAATGATACAACTATCATTATATAAGTCCTTTGGATGAGCCTTAGATTTTTAAAAATATAATATCAATTAATAATATAATATTTGTTTTAAACACTCATTTATGTCAATTTTGACACTATTTGGAATTTTGTTTTTTCTAAATTTATAACAGCATTATTACTTCGAATAAAATTTATCTTACCAACCCTAATATGTCATATTAACCTAGAATTTTTTTTAATTCATAAAAAGTCTCAAATTACTTTTATTTGTATATTTATAATGTCAATTATTTTAATATTTCATTAATTAGGTAATTACTACATCATCATTGTGTCATAAATAAATTAAATTATTTAATGTCTAAAAAAATATAAAGAAACTATAATTATGTAGGAAATAATTTTATCTTTCCAATGAATATTTATAGTTGTGTTTATCTTTTGTATAACCCTATATTAAAATTTTTTTAGTTATTAAACATTGATTTTAACTCTTTTAACTCTTCTTTAAATAAAATAATAATAAATT
Source organism: Viscum album (assembly GCA_963277665.1). Classification (NCBI taxonomy): domain Eukaryota; kingdom Viridiplantae; phylum Streptophyta; class Magnoliopsida; order Santalales; family Viscaceae; genus Viscum; species Viscum album. The sequence goes on from OY728144.1 coordinate 294,123,823, forward strand.
TCCTAATCTAATACAAGTGGACCAAAAAGTTTCATATTTTATTTCTAAGGCTGTTTTTGGTCTAATTATACTTATCCAATTGAATTAGGACATGTGTTAGGGTAATAATAATATCATTTTTACCCTTAATTTCCCTATTTACTTTTAACCGTGGTAAATAAAAGTAAAAAAGTTACTATTCACAAAAAATTATTTTCATCTTATTGAACCACATTTTTCTTAATGATATAAACCGTGTCTGTCGGATTTTTGAAATTCCACTCAAAAAAGAGGTGAAATTAACTTTTATGTGAATTTGCAAATTGTCCTAGGAGGTGGGTAAAAGACGGTGAAAATTTTAATAAAATTTTTATATATCTAAAATTATTATAAACTAAATCCAATGAATTAAATTGAACTTATATAGGTATTATGTAACTATTTTGATCTAAAATAAATTTAAATAAATTAAATAATTATTTAAATAAAAATTCGGTTTCAAACTATATCTCAGTGTTTTTCACTATTCATCAAAAATTGAATATTTTCAGAAAAATGCAAAAAATTCAACCTAAGCTAATTTCGATATTCCGAATCCAAAAATGAAGTCCATTTTAAAAGATAAAATTTATAAAATTTCAAAAAGTGGGTATTACTGTTCATAACGGTTAGTTTGATTGGTTGTCGTGTATTAGAACTCAAAGTTGGGTACAACACACACTACTGTATTATTCAAAGAGAAGCGTACCATGGAAGCTTGGGGTGTTACATTCTCCCATACTTCAAATAATTTCGTCCTCAAAATTTCTAGAATATTACTGCATAAAAAGAATCTGTTGGTTCTTCATCATAAGTTCCTCAGGTTCCCACGTTACTTCTTCCATCTTATGGTTTCTCCATAGATCTTTTACCAGACGAGTCGTTTGGTTTCTCAGCACTTGTTCTCTTGTATCAAGAACTTTGATAGGATATTCTCAATAAGACAGATCAGGTTCTATCTCTAATTCCTCATAGGTGAGTACATGCGTTGGGCCAGGCATGTATTTTCTCAACAGTGATACATGGAATACATCGTGAACTTTGGAGAGACTTGGCGGCATTGCCAAATGGTAAGCTACAACCCCAATTCGTTCTAGAATTTCGAAAGGTCTGATGTACCTGGGACTCAATTTTCCATTCTTACCAAAACTTATAATACAATTCGATGGAGATACCTTCAAGAAAACATGATCTCCTACCTGAAATTACAAATTCATCCTTCGGTTATCCGCATATATCTTTTGACTACTTTGAGCTACTTTGATGTGGTTTTGGATTACATTCAACTTCTCCATCATTTCCTCACAAGTTCTATGCCTACGAGTTTTCTTTCACCAACATCATCCCAACAGGTTGGTGTGCGACATCTCTTTCCATATAACTCTTAATATGGTGCCATCTGAATACTTGAATGGAACCTATTGTTATAGGAAAATTCTACCAAAGGTAAATATTGATCCCACATACCTTGAAAGTATAGTGAGCATGATCTCAACATGTCTTATAAGGGTTTAATAGTCCGTTCTGATTTCCCATCAGTTTGAGGGTGGTAGGCAGTGCTCAAACGAAGCTCAATACCCAGGGATTTCTGAAGACTTTTCCAGAATCTTGATGTAATAAGACGATAGCGATCAGAAACAATCGATAGTGGTACTCCATGAAGTCTTACAACTTCATTAATATATAGTCTTGCTAAAATTTGAAGTTTTAAATATTCCCTTATAACATGAAAATGTGCTGACTTGGTAAGAAGATCAATAATGACCCATATTGAATCATTACTTCTAGGAGTATTTGGTTGTCCCATGACAAATTCCATAGTAATATTATCCAATTTCTACTTAGGTATTGGAAGAGGTTGCATGGATCTACCAGGATATTTCCTTCCAGATTTCACTTGTGGAAAAACCATGCATCTTGACACAAAATCAGCAATCTCCCTCTTCATGTTGTCCCACCAAATATTTTCCCTCAAATCTCTATACATTAGGTGCTCCCAGGGTGTATAGAGAAATTGGAACTCTGATCATCATCCAACAATTCCATTTTTAGATCATCTATATCAGGAACACAAATTCTCTTCCTAAATTTCAAAATTCCATCTTCATACAAAATGTCACTCAATCTCCCACCATTCATAGCTTTAATCTTCTTTTGAAACTCTTCATCACCGGTCTGAGAACTCTTTATCCTTTCTAGTAAATATGGTTTGGCAATCATTTGAAAAAGTACTAATGTTTCACCTTCCATGGTGATTCCCATATCCATATTTACTAGATCCATGTATATAGGATCCTTTTCAACTCTCATCTTGTTCAAAACTCCATGATACTTTCTACTCAAAGCATATTCCACCTTATTTTCCGTCCCTGGGTGGTACTGTATAGTGAAATCATAATCCTTGAGTAGTTCAAGCCATCTCCTTTGCCTCATGTTGAGTTCGTTTTGTGATAAAATATACTTCAAACTCTTGTGATCAATATATATATATCAAATTTTTCAACATAGAGATAGTTTCTCAAAATTTTCAAAGAAAAGATTACAGCTGCTAACTCATGATCATGAGTAGGATAGTTTTGCTCATGAATTTTTAGCTGTCGTGATGCATAGGAAATAACCCTGTCATTCTGCATAAGGACACAACCAAGTCCATTATTTGAAGCATCACTATAAATAACAATCCCATTATTCCTCGATGGAAGATTCAATATAGGAGAATTGACTAATATTCTCTTCATTTCTTCAAAAAATTAATCACACTCTTTTGTCCAAACAAATTTTACCCCTTTACATGTGAGCTTGGTTAATTAATTAGCCAGTCGGGAAAGGTTCTAGACGAAATGCCTATAATAACCTGCTAAACCAATAAAACTGTGTACTTATGTTATACTCATTTGTGTTGTCCATTCTTGGATTGCCTTAGTCGTAGAAGTATCAACGGAGATTCCATACTTAGAGAAAATATGGCCAAGAAAAGAAATCTCCTAAATCCAGAATTCCCACTTTCTAAATTTCCCATATAATTTGTGTCTTCTAAGAGACTTCAGGGTAATGTGCAAGTGATTTTCATGATCTTAGTAGATTTTGGATTATAAAAATATATCATCAATAAATACCACTATAAATTCATCAAGATATCATTGAATACTCTATTCATTAGATCCATGAAGATAGAGGGCGCCTTAGTCAATCCAAAATGCATTATTGTAAACTCTTAATGCACATACCTGGTTCGAGATGTTGTCTTTGGAATGTCTCCCTTCTTCACACACAATTGATGGTATCCAGATTGAAGGTCAATCTTTAAAAATTATTGAGATCCGTGTATTTGGTCAAATAAATCATCAATGCGAGGTAGGGGATACTTGTCCTTTATTGTTATAGCATTGATCACCTTGTAGTCAATGCACAACCTCATAGATCCATCCTTATTATTAAAAAAAAGGATAGGGTATCCCCATGGAGAAACACTAGGGCGAATAAATCCCCTATTACTCAATTCATCTAGTTTTTTCATTAGTTCCACTAATTCCATAGTGTCCATTCTATATGGGGTCTTCGATATGGGCCTTAAACCAGGAATTAAATCAATGTAAAACTCAATTTCTCATTCTGGAGGATGTTCAGGTAAATCTTTTGGAAACACATCAACATATTCTTTCACAATAGGTACATCCTCTATTTGAACATTAATTTTTCCACCCACAATTATTTCATTCTCTTCCTCCCCAATAATTGTATTTATTTGATCTACTCGGGGTAGATCTAGAAAAGAATCAGGTGGTGATGATTCTTCTCTAAATATAAGGTGTTCTTTATCATCATCATAAAAATAGTAACCTCCTTCTTCTTACAATAAATTTTTGCATCATGGTCCGAAAGCCAATCCATACCAAGGATTATATAAAATTCAATCATGGGTATGGCGATGAGATTAGCAGATAAAGAACATTTATATGCTCTAATGGGGACTGATTCGCAAAAATTGTTGTGATGATACTTCCCTTAGGATTTTTGACTGACAAATCTCTTGTTAAATCAAATTGGAACTATCTAGTTTTCTTAGAAAATTGGAAAGATATGAAACAATGCGATGATACATCATCAAATAAAGCATTTTTTAAACTTGAGGAAACCATTAAATTACCTGCCACTACATCTTTCAGAGCTTCAACCTCTGCAGTAGTGATAGCATAAGGTTAGCCTTGATCCCTTGTCATTTTCTGAGGTAATTTCCCCTGACTCTTAGGACATTCATTTTCATAATTCCCCCTTTCTCTACAATTGTAGCAGTCAACATCAACAACCTCTTTCTTCCCCTTACAATCACGAGCTTGGTGGACTTTTTTACCACACTTGTAACAGACTCACATTCCATTTAGGCAAGTACCAGGGTGTTTCTTCCCTCATTTACTGTAGTATGGATAATAAACTTTTCCCTTCTTTCCCTTATTTCCATTTCTAGAGTGTTTAGTAGATCTCTTCTTCTCTTGATTTTCTTATAAGACATAGAGAATTCTTTTTCTGTCTGGATAGCACATGAGACAATATCTTCGTACGACAAGAATGATTGTGAGACTAATGCTCGATGGAGAAATGGTTTTAACCCATAAAATAAACGATCAATATTACTTCTTGTGTTACGTATATAATCTGCATCATGCCTCGCTAACCTTGTAAAGTTTTCCTCATAATTTGCGACATTCTCATCCTCTTTTTGCCTCACACTCAGGAATTGCCTTTCCATATCCAATCGATGGTCAAAAGGAAAGTTTTTTTTATATTAAAAGATATTTAAACTCCCTCCATTCAATACTTGATACTTCATCATCTTCTTTTATGTTTTGAATCAATGACCAACAATGATCAGCATCTCCAGTGAGGCGGTAAACTGCCATGATAACTTTTTCCCTTTCGCTACTCCCCAAGGTGTGGAATATTTTCTCTAAGGAATTTATCCATTACATAGCTACTAGTGGATTTTTACACCCATTGAATGTTCATGGTGGTTGCCTCATGAATTGATATAACATTGATCCTCTACGCTGCAGATCAGGGTGATCCATATGTGTAAGGTTATTATTCATAACCTGAGTGAGTTGTCCCAATATAATGATAATATGATCAGCACTAGTTGCATCACCAGCTCCACTATAATTATCTTGAGCATGAGGGAAATCCCTATATGGAGTGAATGCATTGATACATTTTCCATTCTTTCCACTAGGAACCATTTCTAAACAATGGCATAAACTAGATTAGTTTATGAATTGAAATACATAATTCCAAACATTTAAAACACTTAACCTAAATTGAATAGTTTATGGATGTAATCCATAATCATAAAAATGTTTTCTATGAGGAATTATTTACTCCTAATTCCTTTATAATGGTTTGTAATGAAAATGAGAATTATCTTAAGCATATCCCCCAGGAGTGTCGTAACCAAGAGTGCAGCAAGACCCGTTGTTGTGCACCAGTTCCCGTTCGAGTATAGCTCAAAGCGGTGCTTTTGGGTTTTACACCTTGGTACAACTGTGCCAGATCTGCCTCTACCTACTCGTATCCATACAGGGATGTATTTCTTGTAAAAATCACAGAATCTCTACAATACCAAAATTCTCGGAAGTTCTTATATACTTATCCTCAAAGTCTATCTTAGGGTAATATGCTCTAATTAGAGTTTATCTAAATCTAGTTTCCAAGGTTTGTACTAAACTTCCTTTGATACCAACTGTAACACTTGGAACCTAGTTACCCAGAGTTGGTGCATTATTACATAACATTGGCATGATCACAAAATATCAAGTCTCGAAAGACCGATTAGTTTAGTAGCCTTGGAAGTACTAGATACATTCATAAGGTTTACATTACATCATAAAATGGAAAAGTAAAACAACATTATTTCTATAGACTACACTAAGATCCCATAGACTATCCCTACAGGTCAGTCATAATATACTTCTTCGCATCCTGGAAAAAATGAATCATAGAAAGGGGTGAGCTCAGATGCTCAGTAAGGATAACAATACAGTGGAAACTTTCATAAATAAAAATAAACATTTAAGGAAATGTATAAGACTAAAACAAAAGCTTTTTAAACATGAAAATCAGTATAATATGGAAAAGGTAAAATCAAATAATTCCATTTACTTACTCACATGGATAGTCTACTAGTCGAATAATCATAAGCAATATCAATAGCCACTTTAATAATGATGGAATGCATAATGCCAGACTTTCATAACCACATAGTCAAGGCCTTTTGACAAGACTACAAATAAGATTTTTTCAAGGCCTTGTTCTAAGACACTAGTTTGTCTCATGAGACCTGCCGATGCATCGAGGAGCTATAGTGGGCTCCACCCGTCACTTACTAAGTCCAATGCATTCCTCATATGAAAAGGTTTAAACATAACATAAACATTCGTATTACAACTGGCGTACGAAATGTCAATAATTAATCCATAAACCATGAATGGTATGAAATAACACATCCATAGTCAAACACATCACAAAACCTTCAATACAATATGGAAGTTTTTATCATAATAAATTAACTTCAAACAAACTTAAAATCCATCAAAGGATGTTGACATAGATGAAATCAAAACCTTTTTAGAGAAATATATCTTTCAATTTTGAAATCATTTAAAATTCACATAATTATAAAATAAAACATTTATATTTGAAAATATTCTTATAATCTTGTAAGGGAAGCTTCAACAATGTTATAGCGGCAGAAAATAGACGCACCCACCGTATAAGTTAAAAAAGACATTCTTACCTTAATTTTTTTCAAAAAGGTTATAAAGTAGCTTGTTCGGAAAATGATGGAAAGATTCCTTTCAAAAATATATAAGGTCAAATAAGGGTATAAATTACTTTAACCCCTTGTCTATTAAATATTAAAAAAAATTGTTTTTAAATACATTTTAAGAAACATGGATGTGTATGATAAAGAGGCCCCAATAGATAATTACGTATAAACAACCTCAGATAATGGAGAGATTGTAGAATTAACTGTTACCTTGTACTTTTCAATGGTAGAGGGTATGTTAAACTCTTTTATAATGGTGAAATAATTTTTATTAAAATATACAATAATAATATACATTAATATGATATCATATATGATCTTTTAACATTGGTTTGTTAATAATATCATAGTATTATCGTCATTTCGGGTGTTAACTGATTCGTTTTTATTTATATGATTTGTTTCGTAAGTAGTGTTTGTTATGGATAGGATGTATATTATTCATATTCAGAATTATATTAAGTATTTAAACATTATTTTTAATCATCTAATGAAAATTATTCTTTATTGGATACGATGGGGAATGAATCTCATAACGTTCGTAGAGACTGTAATCCGCACCCATGCACGAGCGACAATATCATTATGTTGAGATAAAAATAATACTTAATTGGATGGTATATCATATATAAAGAATAATTATCATATTATATTTATTATTTAAATCAATTAAACATCATTATTATACCCATAAAAATAATAATGTATTGAATAACAATTACAGCAAGATGTGGAGATGGTAAGTCGTACGTACGCACGTATGATGACATATCATTCAAAGGATGGATAAAATAATGAATATTGTTGTACCATATTTATAATAAAAACATTGTATATAGAAGATACTGGAGTTATTATTTTTTAATGGAAACAACAATGAAATAGGAAGTGGAAGAAGAAAAGAACTTGAAAGAGGTTATGAAATATTTACCTTTTTCAGGTTCTTCCTTTTGATTTGATCAAAAGGGCTCCATAGGTTGGATTTATAAGTAAATGAAGGCCTATAAGATGAATTGAGGACAGTTTATAGGGTATTTGGGCAGAGTTTGGCTGATCCAAATGGATTTTAAGGTGTGAATTAGAGAGAAGGGGGAGTGCCCTTTTATAAGAGGCGTGAGGGGCACCTTTGGAAAACCTTGAAATATTATTTTATAATAAAGAAATTTCGGTTTCTAATGGAAAAAAATGTATTATTTAAATTATAAGGTGGGGATGGGTCTAAAACCACTCAACCAATAGGTTTTAGATAGTTTTGGGTCACTATATTAAAATTATTTTTTTAAATTTAACTCTTAGTTAGATAGGTTGACATTTACCATGTCTCTTTTTATTTTTATATTATATGGTTAATAAACTTACTATATACTTCCAAGAGAACCACAAGTAGTTAATTAATGATACACATATAATAATATAAGCCCTTTAGCCTAACCTTATATTTTTAGGAACATAATATCAATTAATAATATATTATTTGTTTTAAAAACTCTTTTCTCTCAATTTTGACACTATTTGGTATTTTGTTATTTATAAATTTATAACATCATTATTACTTCAAATAAAATTTATCTAACCAACCCTAATATTTCATATTAACCTATAAAATTATTTTAATTCATAAAAGTCTCAAATTACATTTATTTTCATATTTATAATGTCAATTATTTTAATATTTCATTAATTTGGTAATTATTGCATCATCATTGTTTCATTAATAAATTAGAATATTTAATGTCTAAAAAAATATAAATAAAATACCATAATGTAGGAAATGTTATTATCTTTCCAATGAATATTTATAGTCGAATTTATCTTATGTATAACCCTATATTGAAAATGTTTTAGTTATTAAACATTGATTTTAACTCTTTTAACTCTTCTTTAAATAAAATAATAATAAGGGTCCTAATCTAATCCAAGTGGACCAAATAGGTTCATATTTTTTTCCTAAGGTTGTTTCTGGTCTAATTATACTTATAAAATAGAATTATGACATGTTTTAGGGTAATAATAATATCATTTTTACCCTTAATTACCCAATTTACTTTTAATCATGGTAAATAAAAGTAAAAAGTTACTATTCACTAAAAATTATTTTCATCTTATTGAACGGAATTTTTCTTACTGATAACAACTATTTTTCTCAAATTATTGAAATTACACTTACATAAGTGGTAAAATTATGTTTTATGTGAATTTGCAAAATCTCCTAGGAGGTGGGTAAAAGACGGTGAAAAGTTTAATAAATTTTTTATATATCTAAAATTATTATAAACTGACTCCAATGAATTAAATTGAACTTATATAGTTATTATGTATCTATATTTACCTAAAATAAATTGGAATAAAATAAATAATTTTTTAAATAAAAATTTGGTTTTAAACTATAACTCAGCGTTTTTCACTATTCATCAAAAATTGACAGTTTTTAGAAAAATACCAAAAATTAACCCTAAGCTAATTTCGATATTATAAATCCAAAAATGTATCCCATTTTGAAAGATAAAATTTATAAAATTTCAAAAATTGGATATTACTATTCATAACGGCTAGTTTGATTGGTTGTAGTGTGTTAGAACTCGAAGTTGCGTACAACACATGCTAATGTATTATTCAAAGAGAAGCATACCGTGGAAGCATGGGGTGTTACATTAACTAAAACTTTTATATAAACCTTCTATATAAAATAGTTGGAATGAATAAAAAGGTTCAATATTTAATGGAATATAGAATCATTTAAAAAAACAAATCAACACGATCATAAACCCCGAGATATATTAGTTTCTTGAAATAGGATTGACACACCTCTTAATCATCATCATGGATCAAGATTGGTGTGAAAAATCAAATCAAAATTCCATTAAGGGACCTATTATGGGAAATCAATCTACTACACATTAGGGGACCCATAATAGGATGTCATGCCTAATTTGGTTTAGTTAGTTTTTCACTCATCGATCCATTTTTATGGAGTCATAGAGTTCTTTCCATAATCACCCACTAACTTCTTAGACTCACAGGTTTTTAAAACAATCAATCAGTCAATCCTGAGAAAATTAACCATTTCAAATAATTTTATCATTCATTGTTTAATTTCAGAAATTTAGTTTTCAAAATTCCTTTTCATTTCAAGACCCATTCATATTTTTCATTAAATTTCTACCTTTTAAAACATATTTTATTTTAATTAATTTTTTTTCAAAATGAATATAAAATCATTTAATCAAATATTCTTTCAATTAAATCTATAATTTTTCTCAAAATACAACCAATAATGTTTATTTCTTTGAAATTGGGGGGTTTTTACAAATCCATTCCATTTTAAATGGAACTTCAAATTATCTCAAATTAAGTTTTTCAAATAAATTAAATACTCTTTTGAATTAAATAAAGAAATTAGTGTTTAAATTATAGGGTAAATCCTTATGGAACCACCTATATATAATCACAGGATTAAATCATCACAACACTCATAATGGGATCTACAAACTATGAACAAATGTGAAGGATATCAGGAAATCAAAACTAGAATTAAAATTCATCAAAATGAATATTAAATCCATCAATAACATGATGATATATCACAATATAAGAATAACATAAGAGAATATCAGGATAAACTAATGATAGGAGACCCACTTACCAAAAAGGTATCAAGATCTTCTGTATGCACTTCAATTCTCAACAAAAGAGGTTTGGAGATCCACATGATCCTCCAAAGAGCCTTAAAAAGGAAATAAACCTAATTAGGGCCAAAAGGGGGTGTTAGGTATCTTAAACAGTGGTCTTGATATTGTTATTTAATTTTTTAATGGTTAAAAAACAATGCTTACCATTTTATGGGTTGAGTTGCATTGTTAGTAATAAGCATGTGACCTAACCGTGCTCCCTTATTGGGATTATAGAGAGGTTTAATCATGTGGCCCCAAGGTTAAAATAACTATGCAGAAACCATGAAAAATTTCTTTGACCAAGGGTTCACGGTTTGGAGGGCTGTAACATGATTTGGAAAAAGCACGCACCAACCGTGTTCCGTGCTCCAAATCCTCACAATAGGGTTTATGGTTTTTAGGTCAAACCACACTATTTTACCTAACTATATACCAACCATGATCATCCCCCAAAACCTCCAAAAAAAATCAAAATTCACCCAAAACCACTTTAGAAAGGCCCCAAACTAATTACATTCAAAATATGTGTTAATAAGTACCTACAAAATGTTATAACATCACCACCATTAACACTTTTTGTCCCAAAAAATCATTTGAGAAAGATTCCATATTAAAGATATGAGACCATTGCTCTCTCATCAGTAACTCATTCTCCCAAGTCTCATCTGAATCAAAACCATGCTACTATAGAACATGGACCAAAGTTATCACCATCCAACAAAGAACCTTTGTCTTAGAATCCAAAATCCTGACTAGGTGCTATGTCATGGATAAATTGGGTTCAACATGAATATCTTCTGAAATCAAGACATTAGATGTTTTAGAGAGATACTTGTTCTGATATGATACATGAAACATGTTGTGTATAAAATTAAACTATGGTGTATGTTCAAAATATTAGTCCATTATCCCCACCGACTAAACAATCCCAAAAGAACCCACAAACCTTAGTGTAATACTTCCCTATTTCCCATGATATTGGTGACCCAACTGAGGTGAATCTCTCTAGCACTACTTCTCCCCAACTGAAAACTATAAATTTCATCGATGAAGATAAACATAGGATTTATAAATTCTCTTTTATACCACCATTCTATGAAAAATAATATGAGCCTTTATCATAATTTATTTGGCCAAAATCATTACAACCATGGAAGCTTCTCCAATATCCATACAAAAGAGGGGTGAACTATAAGGATTTCCAGAAATGGTCTCAATAGGATCCATTCTTATCGAAGACTAATAACTATTATTATAGGAGAACTAAACCAGTAATAAATAGATATTTCAATCTCCAACAATGTCAAGAATACAATCACATATAATGTCTTTAATAATCTATATATTTTATTCTATATATCCATCCATCTATGGATGATATATCATTATCAAATGTACCTATTATCCCATTTAATATTGGAGGCCTATCAAAAAAAGATAACTAAAATAGGGATCCCAATTAGAGAGTATATTAAAATGAAATATTTGAAAATAGATAATCTATATCAAATAGATAATTCCCAAATCCTCAACTTCGGTAGTATCTTAAATGGGTAAAAAGTGATCCAATTTGGTTATTCAAACATTAACAACCCATATCTAATTCTTACCTAAAAAGGTATGTAGTAATCGAAAATTTAAATCCATATAAATATTATCCCACTTTCAATTCGGCATAAGAAGGGGCTGAATCAAACTATATGGTCTCTTGTACTCAAATTTGATCTTTTGGATGATATACCAATGAGAATTTTTTTTGTGATGTCTCATCTCATACCTATCCACTAGAGTCCTTAATATATATCATAAAAAATCTTTATGGTGTTAGTGTGAAGTATCCATTAGGAATTATGGAAATTGACTATCATATCCTTACTTATAGGAAAATATATAATGTACTAGTTTTAGAAACATAGGATTCCCATTGAAGAAAATGACGACTCACCAATGGTTTCCTTACCATAAAGAGATTCCCTAATCCCATATAATTTTTCATCAAGCTATTTATCCAGAAGAATTATCTCGAGAATTGTGAAGTCCAATTGAAAAATTATCAAAAAATATAAGTGTCACACCTTGGACTCCAAAATGAAGCTATGAAAAGAGAGACATTATATCCCACTCGATATTTTTTTCATGGAACATGTCGAAAGTTCCTTATTAAATTCATGATGAATGACATTCCCATTTCCACGGGTGTATAAAATGTTGAAATCAAAATACTGCAGGTACTCCACCCAACACCTTTGTCATATAGTCATATATTTTAGAGAGAATATGTAACACAATCTTTTATGGTCATAATATATTGAAAACCTTTTCCAAAAAAAGTAATTTCAAAACTCTTAAGAGCATGCATCATAGCTATGAATTCAAGATCATGGGTCAAATAGTTCTTCTCATGTGACCTAATATTTTTGTAACCATAGTATACAATGTGATTACCCTGTATAAGGACACAATCCAAACCTAAAACTGATGTGTACAAAACACTAAATATCCCTATAAAACCTCTAGAAGAGTCAACACAAGCATATAAGTAAAAATAAGTTTCATCTCATCAAAATAACTATGAAATTTTACATCCCATAAGTACTTTACTCCTTTCCATGTGAGAGAATTCATCAGAAAATTCATCTTTGAGAAATCCTTAATGAACCTACTGTAATACCCCACCAAGACCAATAAGATTTTTATCATAAAAACATTATTCAGTTGTCCCCATGTCATAATAGTTTTCACCTTATCAGAATCAACTACAATACTATGTTCTGATACCATAGGTCCTAAGAACATCACTTCATAAATCCATAAATTACACTTCAAAATCTTCATATAAAGTTTGTGATTTATAAAAACTTCCAAAATGGACCTCAAATGATGCACATGGTCTTCCTTGGTTTTGTTGTAAACTAAGATATCATCCGAAAAAATCATCACAAATGGATTAAGGCACTCCTGAAATATTATATTCATCATTTCTATAAAAACTGTAAGATAATTAGTTAGAAAAAAGGGATAAAAAGGTACTCATAATAGATATACCTAATTATAAAGGATGTATTTTGAATTTCATATTCATTAATTCTCAATTGGTGATAACTCAAATGAATATCAATCTTCGAGAACCACTTCACCCATTTTATATGTTCCAAAAACTCCTCATTCCATGGAAATGGATATTTGTTCTTTATAGTAACTCAATTTAGTTTTTGTAAATAAACACAAAGGTTAAGTGTCCCTTCATCTTTATTTGAATAGAGAATAGGTTCCACTCAATGTGACACACTTGGAAATATAAATCATTTCCTTATAATATCATCTAGCTGATTTTTTAACTCGCTCATTTTAGCTAGAGTTATCCAGTAAGAAATTATAGACACCAGATACTAAATTGATAGATAACTACACATATTTAAACATTGTAAAACCATAAAAATTAGATGGAAACACATTGTGATACATGATAAAAAATTTATGGAGATCATCTCTCAATGGTTATCCCTCTAAGTCAAAAGAAAACACTGGTATTCCCCTACCAAACTCAAGAAAAAAGGTATATCTCTACTAATATTTTGGTCCCATTTTTACAAAATAACGCAAAACACCCTCTTAGATAACATAAAAAAGACTCGTTGAAGATAACAGTCAATCCAAGCTTTATGAGAAAAAATCCCACCCATAACAAAAATTACATCAATACGTTTCATGTCAAGAACCATAAAATTCTTGGTAATATAAATATATGATATATAGAAAATAAAAGATGAAAAATGAAGGCTATGCTCTCCCTTGGTTTCAAGGGAATAGTAATATCCATCACATAAGATAAAATATTCATGGGGAGATTTAGAAATTTCATAATAATATTTTCTATAAATTATTGATATTCACTAGTATCAAATAAATAAGTCACTAAAGATAAATTTATTGTGATGGTACCTTTAATAGTTTCTAAACCCATATCAAATTCTTTTAGATACTCTTATACTATGTATATAAGCTTCATTCCAGATGCATGTGGCAATAAACCCTTAGTTATTAAAGCATATGACTATAACACAATAATTTTAGGATATTATGAGAATGTGACACCTTGTGGAGTATAAAAAACTTGAAAAAATATATGCAAGTGCCCTAATAACCCAGATGAATTTCACTTCTTGGGTACCTAAGTGAAAACCTATTTCAAATTCCCAACCTTACTATGCTAATATAAAGTCATAGGTCCTCTACCAAGAATTGTTGGATGTATATATGATGTGTTTTATTGATATACACCATAATACTCATAATTATTCCTCTTTAATTTAAAGTAACCAACATAACTACCGCTGGGAGAAAATGAAACTCTTATAAACCCTGACATACTAGACATGTCAAGATCAACCATCAACACTCTATCCAATACGTTAGTAAAATAAGTGATCATCAACATAAAAACCTCGGATCAAATGTCTGAAAAAAATCCAATCTCTACCCTTTGTTCCTTCAGTTTCTTATTCATCACTACCTTAGGAGAAAACTAAAACAACTCATCAAAATAGTTAGCATATTGTGTCATGATCATGTCACTCTATTGGAGGCTAAGTAACTATATGGACTTTGCTAAAATCATCAACTTTAGATATAAATAATCTATAATAAGGGTTTTGAAGTCATTACACTCCAAAATTTTATGTTATTTTTTTATCACCACTAAATACCACCATCTCCTACCCGGACCCTCAAGCTTGAAGGTATCACATTTAACCTTTATAGCTTCTTTAACTTCCATGAACTTAAAAATAAGTTATATCTTTTTCAAATTATCCTTGAACTCTTAAGGATCATTAGAGAATTGGAATGTTGGTGGCATTGGATAAATAAACTCTTGATAATTATTTCTAGATTCTTCCCTTCGAGGTTCTACTACTATATCTGGAATAGTAACATGTGTAGGTACTTATCCTAGAGTTTGGATAGAACACACCACTATCTCGATAAGATTTTGATATACTACAAGATTCACTCACTATGTCTCACTAGTGGCTTCATCTTATGACCTATTCAAAAATCTTCTCAAAGGCATGATGCAACACAATATCAACTAGAAACATGGAATGAATAACCAATGATAAAAAAATCAACAACTCAAAAAAATAGATTAAGGTGAAAATATTCCTTCAACAAAATTTATAATTGGGATTTCAATAAACTAAAATAAAAGGAAATATGTAAACCTCTCACATCTGATGCCAATTTTTCCTGAACTATCCCAAATACCCAGCTACACTGATAATAGATCATGTCATGACATACCGTGAAGGAAATTCATGATCCCCACATGTTAGTGACTAGCACATGGCATCATACAAGAATAAAAAAACATTTCCACGAAATAGAATAAGATAATCGATACATGTTGGTATACCAACCTCCTCAAGGAGAAAGTACCATAATCATATAGTTAAAATAATACACAAATAGAACATCATCCAATGACAAAAAATATGATAAATAAAGGTTTAGAATATCACACGTAATAGGTGGATCACATCCTTATCAGCTAAATCCATCACTCATAGTCCCAAAAATCAATTACACTTGCCACCTCTAAGTGGAAAATTCACTTTTCTTGGACCTAGAATAAGATAATCTAAAAAAACCCAAATGAAAATGTAGGGTGTGAAAAAAGAGTCTAGTTGGATACCAAAAAATATTCCATAACCAATTCCATAAAAATAAACCATTCATGATTTAAATTTAAATTAAACAATATATAGTATATCATTAACATATATTCAACAGAAAATGATTTCAAAATCAATAATATGGAATTTACATAAAAATAGGTGTAAATAGACATTTTACATAAAAAATTTATATAAAATAGTTGGAATGAATAAAATAGTTCTATAATCAATTCCATGTTTAATCATGTCAAAAAAAACAAATCACTGTGCTCATAAGAATTCAGTTACATTAGTTTCTATAAATAGGTCCTCACAATTCTCAACCATAATTCTAACTCATGATATGTGTACACAGTCAAATAAACATCCCATTAAGTGACCCATTATGGAAAATCTATTTACACCCATTAGGGGACCCATCACGAGAATACATTTCTGAATTGTTTTAGTTGGTGTTGTTATCTTCAATACATTACTACAGAGTTAGAGTCCTTGTGTTATTTTCCTAATCACCCACTAACTGACTAGTCTCACATTTTCTTAAAATAACCAATCCATAAATCATGGTAAAACCAATCATTTTTTATCATTTTATCATTCATATTTTAATTCCCCAAATTCAGTTGTCAACATGGCTTTTTCATTTGATAACCAAATCATAAGTTTTCATAAAATTAATGCCTTTAAAATAATATTTCATTTGAAGACAATTTTTTCACAAAAAAACATCAATTCATTCCATCAAATACACTTATAATTACATCCATCATTTTTCAAAATGTCCACCAAATAATTTCAATTCTTTTTAAATTAGGGGTTTTCTACAATTTTGGGCCCTTTTTAAATCAAACATAAAGTTTTCTTAAATCTGGGATTTAAAATAAATTTTAAACTCATTTCAAATCGATCAATAAGTCAGGGTTTCAATTTTAAGGTAAATCCTTATAGAACCACATAACTTTAATTGTGAGATCAAATCAACCCAACACCCACAATAGTATTCCCTAACCCAGAAAGGAGGTGAAGGAGATAATTAAATCAAACCTATAATCAAGATCCATCAAAATGAATTTTAAATTTATAAATAAAATGATGATATATCTATATATAATATGTTTAAAAGATAATATTGAGAGAAACTAATGATTGGAGATCCACATACAAGAAAGGGATCAAGATCTTCCACCGACACTTTGATTCACAAGAGAAGTGGTTTGGATCACCAAGGGATACTCTACAGAGCCTAAAAGGGGAACTAAATCAATTATGTTCAAAAGGGTGGTGTTAGGTATATTAAATAGTGGTCCCAATGTTTTTTATTAAATTTTTAGGGGTTAAAAACCTATGTACACAGTTTTATGGGTAAGGATGAATGGTTAAAATTAATTATGCATTATCACTATGCACCCTTACTAGGATTATATAATGTGTGAATAGTTTTGTGCATAGTTAATCTAACCATGAACCAACCATGAAAACCCCCTCTATCCATGGTTGGATATTTTGGAGGGGGGGCCACACTGTTTGGAAAACCCTAGAGACACCCTCCAAACCCTTTTAACAGGGTTCACAGTTTTCTAGAACGAACGACATGTTTTATTTAACTATGTACCTACCGTTCTAAGCCCCCAAGCCCCTAAAGTGTTTTAAAATTCTCCCAAAACTACACAATAAAAGACCAAAACAAAGTATAATCAAAACAGGGGTTAAGAAGTAGCAAAAAGACGATAATGGAATTTTACGGATATTTAGATTATGAAAAATGTTTACATAATAAAAATTGAAATATAAAAATTTTATACGTCAATAAATGTAATTTATTTAAATATAAATAGAATATAATGAATAATATAAAAGGTTTCATTTTACAAAATTAATATAAAATGTTTATATTCAAAATTATACAATGTAAAAAATGAATATTTGAAATTATAATGTGTTTATGACTATAGTTTAATTTATCAATTTTTTATAAATAATTATATCATGTTTAAATATGTGAATTGTACATTTATTTGAAAGTTATTACCTTTTTTGTTATTAGTGGATAAAAATTTTTATATTGGGAATATGTGTATGATATAATTTGATGTTGTTAAACTACTTTTAAGATTATCGTATATATGTTACATGTTATGTATGATAATGGATTTTTTTTCCATATAACATGGATTTTGATTGTAATTAATGTTATTATCATTATTTTAGTTTTTGAACATCATTTATACAGATTAGGTATTATAATTATGATGAATTAGAATATCAATTTTGTAAATTAGCCCTGAGTATAAGGACTTTAGGTCTGATTTACCACTCTCCTATAGGCTAATTCCTTGTTCTAAAATGGTGGGGGCCATCTATCTATAGATCCAAGATTACTCATGAGAATATTTATAATTTCATAAAATTCTAAAACAATAATTGAAAAGTTAATTTTCCTTATAAATGATATGTATTTGGATGTGTTATGTGTGGTTTTTATCCTTTGGTGAGTAACAAAATCAGTGAGTTCTGTTAAGAGTTACACATCAATATGGATTTAATATATTGATTTGGTATAAGGACTAGGATTAAAAATTAAATAACTATAATTATACAAATATAAAGTGAATAACATGAGTTGAGATATTGAGATTAAATCCCATTCAAAATACTAAGTGTTAGATTACTTTTAGAGTATAACTTTTCAAGAGCTCAATCATCTAAATAGGAAGTTTTACTCCAAATTTGGGTGCCCCCAGGATTATATTATGTAGGGAATGATAGTAATGAGGTGACAATAATGGAGAGGTGACTTGTTCATGATGTTTTTTGGAGTTACACTTATCCATGAAACCCTAATAGTTAGGATACAAAATGAATAGAGTTGAGTTTAACCATTTAATGGACTATGTATAGAGCTACCTTCTCTACCATCCAAGATTTGTATATGATATTATTTGGATTATTCCATACATGAACAACAAAGTGGTCATATAAACACTGATCAGTATGATTAATTCTTAAAGGGTTCATCATTTTAATGGGATCATATTTAATAAAACAAATTATTAAATGTTAGTAAAATATGATACTCATAGATAAATGATTTTTTATAGCTAAATAACTTCATATTCATCAAACATTACTTCATGATTAATCCATGAGAAATATAATATTAATGTAATAAAATCATAAAATTAGTAAATTACGAAATGTTCTTATGTATGAAGAAATTATATGTGTTAGAGTAACAACTTGTGGAGTAACAATGTGTTGAATTTGGTAAATTTTTTAATCAAGATAATTATAAGAAAAATAGAATGATTAATTTAAGTTTTATTGGTAATTAGAAGAAAAATGATTAAATATGATTGTGTATGTCAATAATATTCAATATGATTGGGTATGTCATTGACATAGAGAGACTATAGGCTTTTTATAGTTAAGGATTTCACCGTGTTTTAATTTATGGAAGTGTTTCAATAATAAGATTGTGTTAAAGAAGAATTTACCTTTTATTCTCAAGTTATCTGAATAGATAACACAGGCATGTGATTTTTAGGTTCTCAAGTTGTGTTGAAAGTATACATGGTTAAAATTTTGAACTGGAAGATGAAATGTTAAGGTTATCATGAGTTGAATTCTTGTACAGAGAAATATAGTATAATCAAAAGGTATAAAAAGTGTTTTTTCAATATATGACCCATTAAATATACTATATGGAGTGTCCTACACTATGTACTTGGTATAATAGGGGTGAATGGATCATATTTGGAGTCCCTACTACCATAGATTTGTTATATACCTATAATGAGAACCATTATAATTTGATACCATTTTTATAAAATCCATGATGCATATATAATTAGAGAGTGGTTGGGTATGTTTCTGATCATTTCCTGAGTTAGAGTTCTTCTATGATGGGATTTTTAATATCATATGATAAGTATATAATCTATTCCATTAATTTAGATAGACTAAGGGTGTGTGTTTTTACACCTTGATAGTAAATGTGATGTACTTATCTATTCAGGTGAGGAACATGTGATGTGATCATCAATAAAGGTGAATGACATGTACTGTTTTTATCATCTTAGTCAGTCTATACTTTGATATTTGATAACAAGAAATTTGGATATATGGGATTAACAAACTTCATGCCCCATGGATAATTGTTGTCTTAGACAAAAATATTGTATGAGAATGAATGATAGAATATGAAATGAATGGTGGAAACTGGTATATAGATACATGTGTTTGACAAAGATCACATGGTATTTCTTAATAGTTGTAGGTTCTGGGTATTGTGGAAGCCCCAAATAGGTCATTTCCAACACGAATTTGTGTTGTAACTGATGATTAATCCAATATGTACACCAATTATTATTTTTGTAACCAATACAATTGAATAAAAAAATAAATTGGTGAGAGAATGTCAGAACCAACTATCTGGATAGTCAAATATTATTTATAATTTATTTAAATAATTAAATAATTACCTTATGATGGATTCTATCATTTTTGATGGATCTGAACACTTCTGTATATTATATTATCATTTTTTGTTGGAATAAAATATAGATTACCTCCAGAGGTGATCTATATGTTCTCCATAAACCTACAAACATCTTTATAGGTATCTCTAGGTGCTACATGGTAGATCCAAATGTTTGTGTCATTCATCATTGATTTCCCCAAGAATATATTAGAGGAAGGGTCTCTTTTATCTCTATAAACTTTAGAGTGGTGGTGGATGATGATCTCCCTCTACTCTTTAGATAGTTCTAGGAGAGGGAGATTTCTAGGGATTTCAGTGAATTCTATTTGGATGTCATTATACACAAAAAATTGAAATATAAATCCTATGAAAACAATATAATTCGGTTTGTATACTTATATGGTTAGAAAATAATAATATCACATGCTCCCTTATTATTTCAGAACCTCGTGTCTATAATAATAATAATATTATTATTATTTCTTAACATCTTCATAGTTCTCGAATTAATTAAACACTAGTTATTCAAATAATATTCAATATATATTATTTCTCTACAGAACATTAAACTCGGTCATTAATTCATCCATCATATTTATTATACCTTGAATAATGACTATTTATTTAATAAATAAACATCACTGAATTATTAAATAATAAATAAATAAATATTATATTCACAAAATAGAAAATTAATATTTATTAAATATTCTTCTTACAAAATTTTCTCTTAAATAATTGGTAATGAAATATATGCGATCAAGAAGACATGATTAATTATTAAACCATGTGTTGGAATAATATTTATTCAACATGTTAAATAATATATATTTTTATTATTTAACAGAAGTTATGGATACACTCAGTGTGTGACCATCTAGGACACTTTCTTAGTGGAAATAGGAAAATAATCCCAATGTCCAAGGTTAGTATCTAGAAATACACTAATAAAACCACATGTAAAGTTTTCAATGTCCCAATGACATAAAACTTAATAATAATTCTTCTTATGTAATATAATCCCTTTATCTTAATATTTTTAATCATGTAGGTTTCATGCTATTGCCATCAACACATGTGGTTGATGTCTCATTCTTTGAATTTTTTAAAACAAAACATTCCTACAGGACACCATGTCCATGGATTTATTTATATTATGTCATTTCAATCAAAGGAAATGATATATTATCTTCTATTAAATAAGGGAAAAATCCGTTATCATGTTATTCATTAAGGAAATATTACTTGTAAAACACCCAACATATCCAACTTAAAATGGAAAATATTTCATCATAGTTTTTTCAATACACTAAAGTAAAATAATAATAAAATCAATAAATAATAATCTTAAAGTATAAGGATCAATAGACACATCCACATATAGGGATATCCAATGGCACATACAAATGTGGATTTCATACTAGTGGGTCTCATTCTCATAATATCCTACACTGGAAATTACCAAGGGAATACACCATGAGAAGGTGTCTCAATGTAGTATGATTCTCCCCCTAAATAACTTATATTATTTGTTTCCCCAATTTATCTAATCTGGATTTAGAGTATATATTTTAAAAATACTATTTTTTATCTTTTGGGTTCTCTTCATAGAGGGGAACTGGTATGACCTTTTAGTCTGAAAACTAATATTAGGAAAATATCACATATTATGTAAAATATTATAACAATCATGATATGATAAAGAGTTTATTAATATTAAAAACATTGTATATAGGTGATCAAAAAGTACATAAAAGTTGGTTATAAGTCGCAAACTCCAACAGACTCTAACATTCACTAGATCAAACTACTAACTACCTTTAGATATCTATCACTCACACAATACTCATTATTCTACTGAGATATGCCTTTATTCAAAGGTTCCACTATGTTTTCTCATATGGAAAATCTACTTACTAAAACTGAACCCCTATAATAAATGTACCTCAAGAGATGATACTTCCAAAGTATGTGATTTTTTCATTGGTGTGAGCATGAAACTTTTTCAAGAGCCAACACTGTTGTATTATCACAATATAATGTGATAGGTTCATTAATCCTATGTACCAGATACATATCTTGGAAAACATCTCATACCCAAATAAATTCTTTATCTTCCTAAGAAGTATCTATATACATGGAATCCACTATAAAATCAATGATAACTGGATTCTTTTATATCCTTTTGCTCATAACACCTCTGTTGAGACTGAAAACACATCTTGAGAGTGACTTCAAATCATTTTAATATATTTGAAAACAAACTTAATTATAACCCCGAATGACTATATCCTTGTCTCCACCATAGACCGATGACATATCCTCAGTTATTCTTAGATACTTAAGGATAAACTTAGTAGATGACCAATTTTATTCACATGAATAAGCATGATATCTTCCTACCATACTCAATGTGTAGGTAACATTAAGTCTATTACATAACATGGCATCTATAATTAATCCTAAATATAAAGCACACAATTTATTACACTTTCTCTATTCCCACTATTGTGTATAGGGACACAATTTCTTCGAATGATTTATACCGTGTTAATATAGAACTAATCCCCTATTATATTGTTCTATAATAAATCTATTTAGTATCTAGTCATTTTATATACCTTAACTTAGTCCAAGTAGCCTCTTTCATCTATTAAAAATTATCCTAATCCCTAGAACCTAGGCTTGTCCACCGAAGTCATTCATGGAGAAACACTTGTTTAACCATTCAGTAATAGACCATAAAACATGCATGGTTTTTTAATAATTAATACATAATCAATATATAATGATAGGATAATGACCAAATTCTCACTAAAACTCTTGAAAACACAATGTTCACATTCATTCTTAATGAAACCAAAATATTTTATAGATTCCTCAAATTGAATGTTTTATGACCTAAATTATTTCATCAATACATAAATAGATATCTAAAAATGGAATATCATTTTTAATAAACTAGAGTTTATTGTTTCCTTTATACATCTTTATGAAGGTTTCCATTAAGGAAATTCGTTTTAATGCCCATCTAGAAAATTTCATAGTCATGGTAAATAGTTATATTATTTATAATAATGATGTATTTAAACTTATAAACTATTTAAAAGTTTTAATCATAGTCAATTTCTTGATTTTTTTAACCCTTTATTCACTAGCCTTGATTTATAAGCACTTATTTTACCTTCCATGCTCAGTTTTATCTTAAATAACACTTTTCACCAAATAGGATTTGCATTAATTAGAGGATCAAATATAACCCAAACATTGTTATGGTACATGGAATCCAGTTGAAAATTCATGGAATATTTCCATATTATGGATTTTGAGATCTCTACTACCTCTTTATAGGATATAGTTTCATTATTTTTAACTAATAATGATTCACCATATTCGGTGACTAGAAGACCATATCTCTATGGTTCTATTACAACTTTGGTGCTCCAATATGGTACCATTGTTTTAGGAATAACTTATTCTATGTAAATCTATCGAATCTATTCATGTTCCAACTATTTTTTATCTTGAACATCAAATTCAATTATTAAAATCTTTTTCTCACTATCCTTCTTGAGGATGTTTTCTATTTCTATATATATGGATTCTTTGTTGACAATCACTTTATTGTCTAAGGGGTTGAGTATGTATTATCCCTTTTCCCCATATAATACTCTATAAAGATACACTTTTGCCTCAGGGTTTTATTTTTCTTCTCGAGAATTCCTTAAAAAATTCCTGACAACCCTATTAATTTGTGTGAAAAAATAGGTTTATTTCCACTCAATAACATTAAGGGAATTCTATTTTACACATTAGTTGATACTCTATTTAGTGTGTATGTCATAGTTCATAATACATATCCACAAAAGGATAATGGAATATTTTCATGACTCATCATCGAACATAACATGTATAGAATGTTATGGTTCCTCATTTAAATAACACCATTCCACCAAGGAGTGTTAGGTGGAGTGGGTTGAGATAAAATCCTAAACTCTCAGAAAATATTGAAAAAATATTTTTTATGATATTCAACACCTCAATTAGATCGATGAATCTTAACTTTCATTCCATGATGATTCTCTAATTCATTCTTAAATAGTTTGAATTTATCGAAGGACTTGGACTTATACCTCTTCAAGTAGACATAGTCATATCTACTCAAGTCATCATAAAAAGTTATGAAGTAAGAATACCAACATCTAGATTCTAATGGAAATTTTTTACATACATTATCATTTAATAATCATAGAATCACTATAGCCCCATCACCATGTCCACTGAATGGTGGTTTGGTTATTTTTCCTTGTAAATAATCATGACATATTTCAAACGGTTTTAGCTCAAAAGAGTCTAAATGACCTTATTGATAAAGCTTTTTAAAACACTTCTCATTTAAATGAAAAAGTTGGTGATTCCATATTGGGGTGTTATATAAGTCATGAAACCACGATTTTTTATCAATTTTCAATACTTGGTGTTCATAATTTAAAACATAGAGATCCTTATTAGAACATGTTATACCAAAAAATATATTTTATTTATAAAAGAAACAACTTTATTTAAAAATTCAAAAATAAAACCATATTTATTGATCCAAGATATAGAAATTATTTTCTTGATAATATTTGGCACATAATAATAATATCTTAAAACAAATATCATAAGTATTTTCAATGAAAGGTGGTAATATTCAATGCCTAGATCAGACAACCTCACACCATTGAAAGCTCACAAATACACCTCTCCTTTTGAAATATTTTATAATCTAATTAGTTCCAACATTTGGATACTGATGTGAGATCCAAAAGATATATCTAATACACAATGTGTAGATATTTAAATATTACACTCGATAACAAACAAACGTTTAGCTTCCCCTTTATTATGCGTGCAATTCCTCTTTCAATGTCCTTACATGAAACATGAAAAATACACTACTTATTTTTTCCATTTCCTATCCCAATATCCTCTTATTATTAAAAGTACAGTTCCCAAGATCTTTATACATGTTGTGAGTCTTGGTCCACTTTTCCTTGTTCTTTATTTTATTATTCACAATAAGTACAATGGGTTTTTCATGCCCCATTTCCTTGTCCACAGTGTGAATCAGAGTAATAATTTCAAATAGTCTCTTCTAATTACTATCAATGTTATAATAAATAAAAAAACTAGTAAAGGACTTGGGTAGTGAGGAAATTCTGAGATCTATGTGAAACCCATCTTGGAATTTAATCACTAATATTTCTAATTGTTCAATGTATCCAATAAGTTTGACTAATTGAGGCCTATATGGCATTGACCCTCCAATATCGGTTGTAAATAGAGAATTAATGGTCTCATATATCTCTTGTAAAACCTTCTCTTTATAGATATCCTGAAGGAAAAATATCACACTATAAGAATACAAGACCTCATGTTTCTCTAGAATCTCACTGGTCATGGATGATAGCATGAAACACTGAATATCTATCAAATTATTTAATTTTTTCATAGAGATACAACTATTCCTCAAAAGCCTCTTTACTAGTAACATCAAGAATAGGTTCTTCCAGCACATATAATTTCTTAAAATAGAATAGAATAACATCTTTGTGTATTTTCCACTCTGGAAAATTAGTGCTGGTGAGAAGTTTATCCTTCTCAATTATGTATTACAGGGATATGTTTTTTGTCACGTCTATTTTCATTTCTAAAAATAAGATGAGAATAATTTTAGTGATTCATCTGATAAAAGGTAGATAAATAAATATTAAATTTATTAATATTCCGCTATTTTATAGAAACCCAATATCTCTCATCATTGAATTCCAAATATTTTATGGCTTGGAAATTCAAGTGGAAAGGATTCAAATTCCCATTCTCATTACCTGAATTTCATTGGTCATGTAATTTGATGGGTTTTAGATAGGTCTTCCAAATTAAAATTGTATTAACTCAAAGTTACTTGATATGTTGAGTGGAATCTCCAATATTTAAATCCTTAAATTGGATTTCCTCAATCATTTCCCCTTAGTTACACAAATTCCTACTTTTTTAGTCAGCCCTTGATGTAAACTATGTTATGTTGATCCAAAATATTAAGTTAGAATTCCATAATAATTTAAAGCACCCTGAATTTGGGTATTCAAACACTTTAAAATATAATTAAATTTTTAGATATTTTTTGGAAGGCTATAATGACTTAATATATACAATTGAGGTATTTTTATCTTTTTCATAAGTTTACCTATTTATATTTATTAAATTATAGTTAATACTAAGTGGAATTACTTCAGCGATTAACCATGTCTTAGAAAAAATTAATTCATAATCCAATTTATTTTAGTTCTATCATGTATGATTGTTAATTAATTAATTAAAGAGGTCATGAAAAAACATCCATAATTAAATAACCATGAAAATTAAATTAAATAAAATAATAGAATGGTATGATCATTATATTTTACTAATAGTTAATTTTAACTATAAGATGATAAACTAACTTTCAACCAAGGGGAAAACACCTTGAACCATTTTATAGTTTGGTTTGTAGCTTCCCATATTCCCACCTACACATCACTATTGGATTGATTTCACCAAGGCTCCAAAAATTAAACAACATCTACAAGCATGTGAGTACTATCCATTACATATGCTTTTACTCACTCATATGTAAGATGTACAAAATGATTGGTTAAGGGGTTTACATGAAAGAAACTATTGGATTTTAGGTCCTTGAATAATGAGAGGAGGGATGATGTGCATGCAATAAATTTAATTTAATAATAAATTTAAAGGAAAACAATCACATGAAATGTTCTGGTCTGTCCCCATGATCATCCACATACATGCAATAGATTATGCGTTTTATAAAAAAAACATTCAATTCTAATCTTTTTTATTTAATATAAATAGTTTTAGAATAAATTAATTGTCTTCTTTAATTAATAAATTCTTTTATATTAATTATCATCAGAAATTTCTTGAAAATTTCATCCATAAAAATTTTAAAAAAATTAATTAAATTTATTTAAAATTAAATATGTACAAAAATGTACCTTAGAGGTAACATGGTGAGTACCCTTCTAAAATACTTAGAATGTATTATACTTTTATACTATTTACTCATGTGATATGTGGAATACACAACTTATCACATAATTTCATGGCATGCACTGTCGACTTAATGAACGTATGGAATAGATGGTATTTATGTAGCATGTTATGTTTTAATGCACCGAGAGTAATGATTATATTACGAATTATATATGATATTCAGTTCTGAAAATTATATTGAAATTAATTATAAATTTAATACATATATATATAACACATTACATGATGTGTTCTATCAACTTAAAGACCACAAAAAACACATGTTGATAAGGTTTAATTAGTATAATAAATTAATTTTTAATTCTTTGTAATTTGGTAATACACATGGTGGGTACAATCCAGGTACAAGGCGTGTAAATTTCTCACTATATATCAACGACACATGCCTAGGGAATCAACGTTTAATCATTCCATGAAAATAATGTAGTACACTTCCTATACATGGGATTCCAGACATGTGGTCTCTGATTTACAATGTCACCATCATGTAGGAACTGTAAGGAAATACATGTCTTGTCATTGAATAAAGGATTTCACATCATGTATAGATGTTACACACTGTGTAGTCTGGCTGACCATGCACCATCCTGGATCAGTCAACATGCTATGTATTAAATATACACTGTGTGTAATAATTGTATATGGATCAAATAAATTCTTAATTAATTATTGTTACATTTAACATGGGTAAATTAATTTTATGAATGAGCTATACATCGTGTAATGTTGTGAAAACCATCCCCAATCCACATCACCTAATCATGTGTTCATAGAATGCTATTTATTTATAAAATTAATAAATTTTATTGTATTTGTGAGAATAGAGGAAAAGAAGATGTGATCTCATGATTCTAATTAAATAATGATTGAACTATAATTTAAAACTAATGATAAATGTGTAAATCAATCAATTATATTAAAATAATTGTAAATAATTATGTGACCCCATTGATACTACTTTTATGTACTGGGCAGAATGAAAGAGCTAGATGGGGCTTTCCCAACTCATATATTTTTCTTAATCGATGATTTATCCGAGATGCACACTGAAGATAAATTCATTGATCAATGCAATTAAATAAATGATTAATTGATGAGAGATTATCAAAACATAATCATAGTATTATCACATACTATTTATAATTAATTTATGAGTTGACAATGTATCTAATTCATACCATCATCATGTTATAGGAATAAAGTGTAGATTCCCTCTAGTGGTGAACCGAATGTGCACTTCGAACCTCCGAATTTCACCATAGGTATCTCTAGGTGTTAGCACATAAGATCCTAATGCTTGAATCATTCATCTTTGATCACCCTAAGAATATATTAAATTAAGGGTTCACTTATAACTCTCTAGATTGAGGAATTCTTGTGGAAGAGGATTACTCTTTATTCATAAGAGTTTTCTTGGAGAGGGTTCCCTCTAGGGATTAAAGATAATTCTCTCTAAATGTCATTTTACACAATAAATATGAAATGGAAACCCTGATAAAATAATATAATTGGGTTTATATACTACTAGGGTTAGAAAATAATAATTTCTCATGTGCCTTATTGTTTCTTTAATCCTTGTGAAAGCACATGTCTATAACAATAATAATATTATTATTATTCTTTGACATGTGAAAAGGTCACTAATTAATTAAATATTATTTAATCATATACTATTAAATATTTATTACTTCTCACCAGACCATTAAACTCAGTCTACCATTCCTCCATAATACCCATCAGACCTTGAATAATGACTATATATTTAATAAATAAATATTTCTAAATTATTTCATAAAAAATAAATAATTATTATATTCACCAAAAGGAAAATAAATATTTTTTAAATATTATTTTTATAAGATATTATATCAAATAATTAGTGTTTAAATACATGCAATAAATCAAAAATTAATAATTATTAAACCATGTATGGAAATAATATTTATTTAACATGTTAAATAATAAATAATATTATTGTTGAACTAATGTTCTGGATACACTTAGTGTGTGACCCTCTAAGCCTCTTTCTTAGTGGTAATAGGAAAAATAGTCTAAAGTACAAGGCTATCATAAATTTACATGCCAAGGAACCCATTGAGAAATAGGTTAATGTCAAAAAGTCATAAAACCTTATATGGACGCTTGTTGAGTAATATTATCTTATTATCATGATATCTCTAATCAATCAAGTTACATGCTTGTTCTATCAACCCATGTACTCAATGCCTTTTTCATTGAATTTTTAAAAATAGAAATTTCATATGGAACACCAAGACCATGGGCTTATTTAGCCTATATCATTTTCATCAAAGGGCATGTGATGTTAACTTCTACTAATGAAGGGACAAATCATTTCTAACTTTATTCATTGATAAAATATTACTCAAGACACACCCAACATATCCTACTTCAATACGAATTTATGTTTTCATGGTTATCAACAATACATATAAGTATTCTACCAATAAAATCCATTAATAATACACTTAAAGTCTAAGGATCAATACCCATAGCTGCATATAGGAATATTCAATGACACATAAAAATGATGATTTCATACTGACATGTCTTTTTCTCATAACCTCTCACACTATAAATTACTAAGGGCGTACACCATGATAAGGTGCATAAAAATACTATGAGTCTTGATCCCTTATAGTATGTATTATTTGTGTCCCTCGAATGATTTTATACAGCTATAGAACATATATTTTAGGAATTCCATCATGGAACTTCTAAGTTCTCAACATATTAGGAAACAACTATGACCTCTCATTGTGACAACTACTCTTAGGATATTATTACATATTATATCACATAGATGAAAAAGAATTATGTGATAAGGAATTATTAATATTAAAATCCATGAATACATGTTATCATAAAGTATCGAAAAGTTAGTTCTTGGTAACTAGCTATAATAGTAGCTTGAGTAGCATTGATTATTTACTAGAGGATGCTCTCTTCTTATATTTATAGATCTAAATATCCATATTAATTTTCAACACTATAAAGTTATTTATGTTAACTCTCTATGGTTAATTTAATGGAGATTGAATTTGGCATAGCGAGTTTCTCTAAAAGTTTTTTAGAGTTAATACATAGTAGTTTTAGATGGGTTTTCACCAAGTATTTTATCTGATATAATGTCTGGTGAAGTTGATGGCATCTTTAAAAAAGTGTCTCAGAAGATATCCAAAATATTTTTGGATATTTTTTTCACAAGTTGTAGTATATGATACAATATAATGTAAAATGACATAATGTCTATGATGACTTAGTGAGAGTGGGTGGTTGAATGAGATATTTCATAAATCCTTTTGTTTATATGACATATTTGAATATATCCTATTATACAATTGGGAAATATCATAAATCATGGTCTAATTCTATTTCCAATTCAAATCATAATATATTAATGGTATTTTTTTTGATTTCTCCTACAAATATTATAGTATATGAATGTCCATATTATAAAGAATTCTATTTGATACAATACTTCAATTTTTGATTCTTATAGTGGATAAATGATAATAGTAATCATTCTGAAATAATTATACATCAAATATCTTTAAATAATCTATTATGAAATGTATGGTAGTTTGTTTTATTTATAGAATGTTTTCATGAATTGGACTATAATTTTACTCATGCTTTATAACACATAAGTAAATTCATTAAATCTCGAGGAGAATCCTTAAGGGATATATATAAAGAGGTGGTACCCATTTAATTAGTGCATGTGTGTATTCAAGTCAACCTTATCAACATCAAAAACTTCCTCATATTGAATCTCTCTTCTTCTTACACCTTTACCTAGTGAGGCATTGGCGCACCTTAATAAGAAGAAGAATCCCACTCGTTTGATGAGTGCTTAGGTTCCAACCCATGGATATCTTCATTGGAATAAAGTAATTTGGATGATGCCATTAATCTTTTTCATGACCATATGATGATTATGTAGTGGGAGAATCAATGTAAGAAACACAAACTATAACATCTTTTTTAGTATTTATATGGTTTTGTTTATCTATCAGGGTTAGATCAAAGATTTGGTTTCTATGTATCGTCTTCTATGATTAAATAGTGTTTTTAGATTCCTTCACACTTTATTTCTTCAAAAAATTTAATCACTAAAGATTTTATTGGGAGGTTTTTATTAGGTGTTCACATAGTGATGTGACGGGAATCACATATGGATGTAATGAGTTAAAAAACCCTCAAAGGTTTATCAAACATACGGTTGATATAACAATCTATCATAAATGATATGATATGTTACTCATGTTAGTTATGGATAAATATAGGTTATGAATAAATTTTAATATTATCACGTGTATGATTGTTGTATGGAGATACAGAATATACTCATGAGGAATAAAAAGTGTTTTTGTGCCCTCGATAAACCACTACGTATACCACATAGAGTGAAATACAATTTTTATTTGGTATAATAGGGGTGAATTTATCATATTTGGAGTCCCCACTAACTGAGGTTGGTGAGATACCAATCATGATAACCTTTATAAATTGAAATCGTTCTTACACAAGCCTTGAGACTAAGATAATCAGGGGTGGTTGGGTATCTTATTGGTCATTTTGTCGGTTAGATAAAAACTAAATTGGGCTTGTACCCTCATATGACTATTATGGTATCTGGTCCCTCAATTTAGATTGAATGGGGGAGTGCGAGGATACAACTATATAGTACATATGATGTGATTATCTATTCATGTGAGTGATATGTGATGTGATCATCCATAGAGATGAATAAACTGTATTGTATTTATTAATATATTTAATCTATACATAGAGAATTGAGAGAATATTACCTGACCCATCTTCTCTCTCTCGATTCCCCCAAATCGAAGTGATCCCTAAAGTCCAGTCTTGTGAAAATGGATTTCCTTCAGTTCTGATTTCTCCCTTAGCATTCATGAATGCTTCAGCATTGCTGAATTGTACCCTGGTCACTCTCTTTGGGAAGAAAAATCCTTCGGTAGATGCATTCGATAGGTTCGTTTTCTCTACTTGTAAGCTTCAGGATCAGGTGGTTGTCGGTCTTTTATATTCAAAACCCATTCAGATTCGTTTTTCATCTGAGGAAGATCTGAACCTCTCTTGGACCAATGATCCGAGAGTCATGGAGGGTTCCAGTTTAATTTATTTCGATTCCCCTTCAATTTTCATCTAATTTGGGACCCCTCATTCTCGGTGCTCTGTATTTTGCTTCCAGGTCTTCCATTACCTTTCCAAAATCCGATAATTATCCTGTTAATTAGAAATATGTTATGTCTCTACCTCTGTTCGGACACCCGCACCAGCTCCGTATGTCATCTAGTATCCCCGAGCATTTTTGTAGAATTTGATGTTTCAAAGGAACTACTTGACTCCATTTTCATTGAGATTTAAGGAGAGCTCTGATGGAATCAAAAGGTTTGTTACAATTCTTGGGTTCCATTATGCTTTTGTTGTCATTGCCTGGGTCATAATACATTTATATGTTGTCGCAACTACTCTGATGGTCTGGCTGATGAGAGCTTTGTCAACAAGTCATATCATCAAGGTATTTGTGGGGATGAAATCCCTTCCAATGTTCAGTATGTGGTGTACATGCTCAATCTGAAAGATAAGGAGGTGGAAGAGTCTAGCGTTCCACGTTTCTATAAGTTTGTTTTGGCAGAGGACCAGTGCATAGCTGCAGATCTGAGAAGCAGTGACCAAGGTGATGAAGATGGTAAACTACATGTTAGGACTGATATAGAGAATGGTGATGAATGTGTTGGTCCTATTAAGGGAAAGGGAAAGTCTGAAGTCACCCAGTGTTTGGATGGAGCAATAAAGCAAAAACCAGTCAAAATCTTACCTCCAAAACCCAGTGTATCAGAGATATTTAACAGGTTGCATAGTGATTTGGTGAGTCCTCCAAGCAGAAAATCATTTTCTCAGGATGCTCAGACCAGTTTGGTGGTCGAGGCATATTTGGATATGTTTAATGCTCAGTCTCAGGACCCAGGGTACTCTATTGGAGATGCTAATCCAAAAACCAAAGATGCGGAGAGCCTTTATCCATCCAATGAGGAGATTGTGCATGTTGGCGATAGCAAAAAATTTGATAGGGTGATACATTCTACAAGAAAGGGTAAGAATAAGGTAGGACAGGAGTGGGAGAGGCCTTCACATGTTGTAGGCAGACCTCTGATTACCAGTTAGACAAACAACTCTGAGAGGACTTTGTCCTGCCTCAATTTAAACAACTAATTTGAGAGTTTAATTTATTAGGGAGAGCTTGAAGGAAACTCCAACTATCACTTTGAGGCTGAGTCTGATGGAGATAGAAAAAAATCAGATGACAATGTATTGGGAGGGGTTAGTAAAGGTCTACACAACCAAATAATGAAGAAAGGGAAAAAGTAAAACAAGGACCTGTGAGTTATATTGTTTCTTAGAAGATGAGACCTAAGGGCCGAAATGTATACTCTTATATTCCTAAACTGATGGAGACTTGGTCAGCCAAGAGAGAGGATAAATTCATAGAGCACGAGATCCAGCCAGAAGCAGGAGAGGAGGCTCACAAGGTGGGTGACACATAGCCTCAATTACAAGTGAAAGGAGACTCAAAGGTAGATGGCCAACCAGAAGAGATGAATCTTCTATCTGTGGAGATTTTGCTGGTGATGGAGGATAACACTCCTCCTGGACAAAAATGTGAGGCAGGATCTATTGGTAGATTTCAGTGCCCTAAGGACAAGGATCTGGATGCTCAGATGGATCTTCTCACTCAATATGGTGAAGAAATGAAGTAGGATGTCCTGGTGATCAAGGCAACGAGGGAATACGTCAATCAAATGATAGAAAGATTGGTCCAAGTGTAGGTGTCCAGGGAGCAAGCTGAATGGATTGAGAATCAAGATCGTATATTTATTAGAGGCTTTAATATGGTGAAGATAAATAAAGAAAAATATCTAAAATCTTGGGATTATATAGAAAGGCACTATGAAGACAATATAGAGAAAGATATAGAATGCAAGGTAAGTTCCTTGCCCTGTAAACTATTGAGGGAAAGAGATTCCAATCTCCTTAAACTTTTGTTTAATAAGTCAGTAGTTTCCTTTGATGTTTGATCTATTTTTCTGTGAGGGTTCTCACTATCCTTTTGAAAGTGTTAGAAAAAAAAGTAAACTTGGATAGATTAATTTTTTATATATGTATATATTTTATTACACTTTCAAATATGAAGATTTATATTTTTTTAGTTTTGTAATGTCTTGTGGGGTTATATTTTTTGGTAACTAAATAAGGATTGAGTTTGACTCAAATGGATGCTCTAAAATTCTTTTAGCATTAATCAATAAGAGTTTTGGATAGGTTTTCACAACGTATTTCATATCATATGTTTCAAGGTGAAGTTTATAGTATCATTCCAATAGTATTTTAGAAGATATCCAAAAGATTTATTAATAATGTTTCACAAGTTATTGTATATGTTAAAAATCTAAAGTGAAATGGAATAAAGTTCATGAGGATTTAGTGAAAGTGGTAAATTTATGGAGATATTACCTAAATAATTTTTTACATGTGATAAAATTAGATTTATCATATAATATGGTAAGGGGATATCATAAATCATGGATTCATGCTATTTACAATACATATCATAAGTCCTAGTTCTATAGAAATCATAATATACAAAGGTCTATATTATAAGGAATTATATTTGATACAGTGTCATTTTATAATATACATATGGTAGTTGAATGATAATAATTATCATTTGGGAATTATTCCCCATTATCCATGATTAATGAAGTTATTTCATTGGATGAAGTGAATGGAAGTTCACTTAAACCATGCAAGGTTTGTATGAACTAGACAATAGATTTACTCATGTGTTATAATGCATAAGTACATACATGAGCACTGAAGGATAATCCTTGAGGGATTTATATAATTATTAAGTACCAATTTGATGGTTGTGTGTGAGCATGAAATTATGCCTCAACCATGACCAAAAATCCCTAATCCCAAATCTAACATCCTCTTCCACCTTTATCTAGTGATTCACTAAAATTTCACGTTGAGAATAAGAATCCCACTTGTATGATGAGTGATTTTGTTCTAACTAATATATACCTATATTGAAGGTATGTATTTTGGATACTTATTGGTGATCTTCATCAAGCCCATATAGAGATAATGTATTTGCAGTTTTTTTTGGAAAGTTACACACATGATAACATCATTTACACTTTATGTATGGTTTCATTTATCTAGAATGGTTCGGCCATGGATTTTATTTTTATATTTATTATACTATGATTAAATGGTGTTTTTATATACCTTTACACCCAATAAACCTATTATAGGGATGGATAGTTGTAAATTTTCAATCATATCTTCTAAATACTCTCTTCATTGTGTTATTTTTTTTTCAGGATTCTTGATTCCTTTTGAAATTTATATTGTTTTATTTGTGTAGTTCTATGATAAATTGTGAGATTACACTGATAAAATCTATACCTATTTCTATAAACTGAATTGAGTTTTTTAGAGTCTAGTAAATCTCATGTTGTTGAGATATAGTTAGTTATGTTTAGGGGTCGATGTTAGATGGGTGAGTTAACTCATGTTATTTCCATTGACGATTGGTAACTATTTGACTACCAATTTAATCTTATTATATGGGATGGTGGTTTTATAATTAATTATATTTAGTATTTTTTAAGGGTTTAATTATTAGTGAGTAGTGAAATGAATGAGGGTATATGTGGGGCTTTGATGAGTTGTGAGAGATGTTTTTTAGATTATTTTGTTACATGGTTGAAAGAAAAGTGTAAAATTATGATTATTTGTGCCCAGAGTGTTGTGATATTACCAAAATATGATTTATAGAGAGTGATGTGCTGCAAACTGACTATATGTTCTTGAGGAGGATGTATTTTCACCTGGTTACATGGCCTTGATACTTGTGGGTTTGTGAAAATATTGCTAGATGAGATTAGATGTTGATATCAATTCTAGATTATTTTAATGTGTTACGATATATGATCTATATTGAAATCATATCAATGAGGTATGGTTTGAAAAATTATTTTACATGTGTGAATGTGATAATGACAGATTGAGTGGAAAAGAATATTTTAGTGAGATTATTAGATTGATATATATGATAAAAAATTATTATGAATGATAACATATCCCAGAGGTGGTTGTGATTATTATTTGAATTAAATATATTTTTTATTTTTTATTAAAATTACATTTGTAATTTATATTATTATTTATTATTTATTAAAATATATTTATTTCTATACCATTTATTTTCTAATTTCCACTTGTTTTAATATTTTCTATACATGACACAACAACAACCCAAGAGGAAACCCATCTTTATACTACACTCATCCATTATCTATTTACTCTCAAATTACTAACCAATTCCATAAATTATCTTATAGGTAGTAATATATAATGACTCTTAATTTCCATGTATTACTTTTGGATATTTTATGAATTAGTTTTTTGAGCTAGGAGCTAAGACGACATGACATTATGAAATCTCATGTGACCAGAATTAATTTTTTAAATAAATTAAATATATTAATATCACATGCATGGAGTTTTAATAAAAAATTAGAATAAATACCAAATGGAGGACTTGATTAAAAATCTGAGGGCACCATTGAGTTCATAATGGGGGTTTTACCCTTGTTGAAACATAACCTTTCTCAACGTCAAGAGTTGGCGAAAACGTTTTTCTGGAATGAAATTAATAAAATAGATAAATAAATAATTTTATTTTATTTTTTATCGACATAGTGACCAATATCTTCTATTTAAACATGTTTACACAAAAACCCTACGGTTTCTATATAACCTAGGATTGAGAGGGACCATTGGAGAGGATCTTATAGAGGATCATTTAAAGATGATGTCAGATTGCATTAGATCGAGGATCATGCACCAACAAATTTCATAGACCTAACCATAAAAGAAACATAAAATTTTTCTTTATCAATGATTGATCCATACTCCAAGTTGGATGTTTTATTTTTAATTTACATCCCATTCATTATCTCGAGTCGAATATGGATCGATTCCACAAAAAAAATTGATTTGCACATTGACAAATGATTTATTTTGTTGTGGATTTATCTTGTTTATTGTTTATTTCTAATTCATTCATCTAAATCATTGACAATGAATAAATTATAAATGAAAAAATTAAGATTTTTGTTCCTAAAATATTGTGGTTTATGGTTTTCTCTTGATTTCAGGGGGGGATCTCTCAAGATATCTTCTCTCAGGAGTGCCCTAGGGTTTTGCCTATGGGGTGGAAAGCATGTCTTTGGAAGCATTGATGGGGTTGACATAGGATCTCAGTGATATGGAGGGTCCAAGACAATGATGTCTCTGTGATTTGGCTCTGGCAGCATGCCTTAGGCCACATTTCTACATGGAAACTTTGGTTTTTCTTGGGCTTCAGACGATGACACCTTACATAGACAACAAGGGGGTTTCGGATCAGCTTGGCTATTGGCTTTCAGTAGAGGCGGTGAAGGAGATGATCCTTTTGATATTGTCATGTAGCTACTTCTTAGGTGATGATGTCAATCCGCTTGTTGATTTTTCCCTCAATTGACCAAATATCACAATATATGTCAAGACACCACTACGAATTCTAAAGACAATGATGAAATCTATTTTGGAGAAGCTTTGTTTCCAGTTTGTGTCTGTGAAGTTCGTGTCTATAAAGATCATATCTACGATGTTTGTGTCTATGGAATTTGTGTGCTCTTTTCTTCATGTAGTTGATTGGAATTTAGGCCATCTCATCATCAACATTCCATCATATTTTTGTGTTCTAGGTTCTTTACTCTAGTCCCAAGATTCATGAATTCACTCTGAGGTGGAGTAGCGCGGTGCTCTTTTTGGTCCTTTGGGATGTGAGTTCAAGCCACCAGTTCAAGGAATTCATCAAAGATGATTGGTTTTAATGGTTTTTGGTAACTTGTTGGATTTATTATTTTGGTGATGGATTTTAAACCATGGAATGGGTGGGATATTATGAATTTTTAATATTTGGTTTTATTACAAATTTTGATGGTGGAAGCAACCAAAAATATACAAGGATCAACACCAAATGAGGATTATAGAGCAGGAAGCTTCCATATGTTCATGACCATTTGTATTTGGATGTATGAGAGAGTATGGATTTTTTATCAATACTAGGCCCTTGAAAGCCTTCATGGGATAGCTTGCTATGGAGTCGTGTGTGTTGGATGCTTAACATATCGATGTGGTCATTGGGGAGGGGTAGTTTCTTATAGTCTTGATCTAGGAAATTTCTTGTACTGATTTTTCTATTTTTTTCTCAAAACAGCTTTTGAAATAATAAAATTTAATTTCTATTCAGTTAGTGGTTTATGGTTTTCTCCCCCCGTTTCATCACACCTAAGTCACATGTATTTTCCTTGGAATGTGGTTCGATGGTTACCTGATAATTGACCATTGTGAGAACTTTACTTGTGTGCAATAGATCAATGTCATAGGTGAAGTTCATGATCGATGGTATGATTGAGGTGATACAATGATGGATGATGATTGGAGTCATTTTAGAATAGATTGGTGATTCTCCTTCATCCCAATTTTGATGGTACAAGTATAGACGATGAATGTGGGCATTTCCCATGTATATTTGAAGCCTAAAATCTTGATCTTCGGGGATGGGAAGGTAAGACGACCCTGAATATATATTTTCCAGTGAATAAGGTAATAATGATGACCTATAGGAAAACATGGAGGAGGATACCCGAAGATCTAGAAAATCCAGTGTTACAAAACATGTAATCAAATGTTACACACCATGTGGGACCCCTAGCTTTAATGCTAGGGTTTTCATGGAGAGTTAAATATCACACATTGTGTGACCCTATCACATTCCATGTGAATATTGATCAATATCTTGGTGTATAATTTAGAAGATACATGGGAATGGGAAATCTGAAGTACAATAACATGGACAGAGTACACAAACACGGTCTGGTGTACATGGGCATGATCAGACAACATGAGTAGAGTGTTGGGTGATATCGACATGCCAGGTACTATACCATCAATTTTTATATATGGATATTTACATTCTATGTGGGGAATCACCACATGGGTAGACCATCAGGTTGTCCAGACATGTTGTGTACACCCTATACACGTTGTGTACCCCTTTGAGGGTGTTT
Organism: Viscum album; assembly: GCA_963277665.1. Lineage (NCBI taxonomy): Eukaryota > Viridiplantae > Streptophyta > Magnoliopsida > Santalales > Viscaceae > Viscum > Viscum album. Next base: position 294,163,821 of record OY728144.1, read on the forward strand.
GGAGCCCTCTATTTCAACATTTTAGACTAGTATTGATTGAGTGTGTTCACTTGGTCCATCCCCTTTAGGGTATAGTGCAACATTATGTCCACACCATTAGATTGTGATCTCCTATGGGGGTGAGTCTTAAATAGATTTTATGGTGTCCCTTTGTGAGACTATAGAGTGATCCTCTATCATTTTATTCCCTATGTGGCCTTTCTGAAATTGATTTGACCAACTTGAGATGGGTGTTGATCCTCCATCTAGTAGGAAATTTTAGTAGGATTCACAGTATCATTGGAGTATTATCCCCTAAACAGTGATTTGACCCATATTGGGTTTATGGTGTCCCCATGCAGTCCTAGTTGTGATCCTGATCTAAGTATCAGGGTCTTCTGAGACCATTGTTCATTCTTGGGTGGGGCCCAATGATCATGACCTCTTTGATGAGTGTCTCTAATGATGGTATGGCTCGTGGAGTGGAATCTTCCAAAACAAGCATTTATTTGAGTAGAATATTGTGATTGGAATATTGGTTGTGACTGACTGGAAGCATGGTGTCCTTCTTGAGTATATCTTGGTTTTTGTTATGAATTTATTGTTATATAATTATTTTGAACTAAATATTATTTAAGATTATTGTTTATTGTTTTTTGGGGTTCTATTTTGTAATGTTATACTCAACCTAGAATGGGATTTACTTGCATGTGTCATATCATATATAAACTATAGCCCATTTTATGCTTTCTTAAGAGGACATGGTTTGGATGGAGCATATGTTGTGCTTGAAAGACTGAGGTGTCTGTCCGTTGGTTTCATTTGATCAAAGTTCTCTACCTTAGAGTAGGTTGGACTCTCTTCAATTTTTTTTTCATATATTTATACCTCTTTATCACTTTTAGTACTTTACTTTCATACTATGTTTTTGGGATCATATATATGTGCATTCATTAGTTTTAATTGTTTTATATTTCAACATTTTATGGTATTGGAGATATGTGTGTGTGGGTGTGTGTGTGTGTGTGTCTAGTAACATTATTCTAATGACTCCCACGTGTCTGATACACTTATTCAGTGTTGATCACTTGACCTTAGCCTATTGGCGGCAGACTTAGGTTAGTCATGGTTCATACACCATTGGGATGGATCAAGACAGAGTGGTATCAAAGGAGTTGGTTCTACCATAGGAATGGATCATGTGATATTTGTTTAGGTAAATAGTTTTATGTGTTTCATGTTTAATTTTTTGGACAAGGACTCTAGTGTTAGTGTGGTGACTGACGTATCTTTACAATAGGACTTGGATTACATATCTTTTAACTTGGTACATGTAGAAATTTGTTACATGTAAAATATTGGTATATGTATCATATAAGAATAGTTAGTGGTTTTAATGTCCTTGTTGAGTCATCACCCAATATATATTTACATAATTATATTTCATGCTTACTTTTAGAAATATTTCAATGTTTTAAAATAGATTTTTGATCTAAATACCCATGTATTCCAATGTTTTATTAATTTTTTTTGGAAATTTTAAGATTGGAATAAAAATGAATTTATTTGAATAAAATACTGGTGAAATTTGAAATTGAAATTTTATTTATAAACCTTGATAATTTGTATGTTATACGAATGTTTTTAACTTTTTTACATTCTATTCAGGTTTAATTTACCAAAAAATTATCCAAAAGGAAGTCCAACCCTCAACTAGGTGTATCCAACCACATATCCAGCACCACGAGGGGTCTGTCCAGCCAAGCTACCCAACAAGGAGTCAAGAACAAGTTGGTGGATTCATAGTGGCATTAGGCTCGTGCATAGGTGGTCCGTGGGGGGTCAATCTAATGGGGAGGATAGTGGGTCTGGAGGCTCGTAAAACAGAGCGGTATATTTCAACCATATACATGGGTGCATGCATTTTTAGGATCCCACATGGTGTGGGATTCAAGCCATTGGATATCACACTTTGGCTTATAATTTAGTCCCTCCCTAAGATCTGTTTCACTGTGAGATGCAGGATATGATGGTTGTTGTTCATTTTATAAATAAATGATGTTGTGCTGCTCGATATTGCTCACCCACACTCGAATAAACATGAACCCCCGATCTCCACCATTCTTTACCTTCAATTATCACTGGCCACTATTGATTCCCACATGAAAAATTCCATATTTTCACTAGAGACCTCAGTCTGGAGCTTGATTTTCCCTTTCACCACCCAGGGTCACCATAGATCATCTATAAAGCCTATTCTGACCACCCTGAGGCCCTATTAAAAGGAAGATGTCACCATTATAAATTTATGAGGTCACTTTGGCCATTATGAAGGCCTGAGAGTTCATTGAACATCCCCGACACCACTACCTCCATCTCTACACTATGGATACATTCCACACAAACAACAAATAATGCATATAAAAAGGAGGTTACCCAACATTATATTTGAAGTCCACTTAAAATCAAAATACCTCATATCTTTAGGGGGTATTTGAATATACATTCAAATATAAGATCTGAGGAATTTGAAAATAAAGATTTCATTAAACTTTACTGTTGACCATTTTATAAGAGGATGAGGATTCTCTTTCTCACTCTATATAAAGAAGTTTTCACCAATCTAAATATGAGTCCACACACACAAAGGGAGGGAATCCACCCTCAGGTGGCTACTGCTGATGTTCCTTTTTTATTCATATTTTATCTTCTTTTATTTTTTATTTAGTTCATTTTTATTTTTTAAAATGTAATTTTAATTTATTTTTCTATAAATAAAACACATTTATTTCCTTCTTCTTATATTTATGTGCTTCCACCACACATATTCTTATTATTCTTCTTCTTATATTAATTTGATTATTAAATATTTTATTAATTAAAATTAATTAATTAATTAATTTTTATTCTTTCCTCTCTCTCTCTCTCTCTCTTCAACTTCTATTTTATTTTATCATTCTCTCTCTCTTTCTTTCTCTCTTAATATCACTGTTATATATATTTTTTATTTTATTTTACAAACTCTTCTCTTCTTTCCACCAACCAAGTGATTTGTTACTTCTAATTATAGGAGGGTGACCCGAGGATTGTCCTAGGGGAGGTTAAGATGTTCTTGAATTATTTCTTAATATTTATTTAATGTTTTTGATAGATGATAGTGGCATAAACAGGTGTGGTGATTTTCCCCCAACCAATAAAACAAAAATTATTTCTATAATTTTGTTTAATACCTTTTTCATTTCTTTATTGGTCAGCTCTTCACATGATATAGTTGAGCCAATAAATGAGTGAAACAACATTTGATTGAGTTGGGTCCTGGAATATGTCACACTCTTGACAAAGGTGTTTCATTAACCTTCATTATGAGGATGTGGAATTTAGATTACTTAAGACATTTGAGGTTTCATAATTTATAACTAAAAGGATAGTAAGTCATCATGATGTTTTATGAGTGTATTATAAAAATAAATTAAACAAATAAAAGAGAATAATTATGGAACCCAAAACAAAACTCAGGACCAAGTTCTTTCTTCTTAATCACATTATGTTATGAAATCATGTTAGTTTAGTTGAAATTTTCACATTTCATGTATTTTCACTATTTTAGAAAATTAACAAAACCTTAACTCATCATTGTTTTCATAAAAATAATAAAAACATTAAAAAAATAGTTTAGGTGAATTAGAATAAAGAGGTGAACAAAATGAGAATCTTCAAAAGTGATATTAACATAGTCATCTTATATTCTACACTAGGAAAACATTTAGAAATTTTCCTTTTCCACACCTAGTGATGGATGTTCATTTAAAATGGATGACATTTTAGGGGATCCAAATAGTATTTTATTATTTTTATATTTTCACATTTTAGATAGTTTTATTTGATTAACAAAAAAAACATAAAAATATACTTTTACCATGATGCATTCAAATGATTATTATTATGCATAAATTAGAAACTTGGAGGTGCATGACCTGGTCGCTAAGTGACCCTGGTCTATAGAAGATAGTGTTTACATGTAGGCTAGACATATCAAGGGATCCTAGATCCTAATTATCCAAGAGGATGATTTTAAAGACCTTATCCAAAATCTCAAAGAGACTATTGAATAACCATTGGTTGAGGTATTGTATATAGATTTAACTAAATTCTGGGAGTACTTTCAATAATTTTATCAATAAAAGACAAGACATCATTAGAGTTTCCTTGATTTATCATAACACTTTTGAAGAAGTACCCTCAGAACAATTAAATGATAATGTGGCTAAAAAGAAACTTAAATATGATATTCAATTGTTTTAAGAGAGACTGTAAGATCTTCAAGGAAAAATTGACTGGATAACTGAGTAGTTCAATGTACCCATCGAGAAAACTGAACCCAAACCTAAACCAAATAATTATCCACTAGAATTTCCTAATTTTAATGAGTAAATAAATGATATTGAAGCTAATATTGAGGAGTATCCACAGACCAACCATATGAAGAACCAAATTTAGGAATATCATGGTGTGTTATAGTGGATTCATAATGAGGAAGACTTGCCTATTGAGTTAACCATGGTAAATCAAAAAGATCTGGATGATTTCTAGAGTGCGTATATGGTAAAAAATTATCACCGTGACACATAAAAAGTAGAATATCTAGTAACATTTCATGTCACTCTAGACATGGAAGAGGAAGACACCATGCAAGTGGTGGACTTTAAAGAAAATATGGAGGAGCCCAACTACTTACTTCCATATACTACTACTAAACACCAAGAAGCACTTTCCACTGAAGATGTTAAATCCAAGCTAAATCATGGTGTTGAAAAATTCTTGGAAAAAGAATCTTCCAATTTCATTGAAACTGAATTTAATATCACCCCAACTATTTTAATTTTCTAGACTCTGTTGACTCAAATTTTTATCCACAGAAAGATTAAGAAATTGAAAATGCACCGATTGAGGAACACATAAAGCTATTTAATCTTAATAAAAATACATTTGAGAAAGCCTATGAGTAAGTACAAGTGTCTCAGAATGATTAAATCATAAAAAAGTGTTACACCCTAAGATTTTATAGCAAGTTATCTCTTTAAAGTAATTCAATATCTTGCGCTACACGCAACACCTAGTTCAAGCACACCACGACATAAAAAAATAGCCATTAAAAAAGTGGTTATGATTAGTATTAAGCTCATTTTAAATTTTATATAATTCATATAATTTTAACATCTATATTATGTTTTTCCTATACATAATATAAGAACAAATTCAATAATTTAGATAAAGGAAGTATTTTTCAGAAAATATAATTTTTTCACCTTTTAATGGAAATTTTTTTTTTAAAATGAAATATTTGACAATTTTATATATTAATTTTGAAAAAATAAACATCTTATTTAGAATTAGGACATAAAAATTTAGTTTAAATAAATTTTTGGTGCTTTTCTAAAAATTTTCATATATTGATGAATAGTGAAAAATATTAAATTTTAATTGAAATCAACTTTTTTAATCAAAATAATTTATAGTGTTAAATTATATATTTGAATGGTTTTGAAGTATAATTAAATTATATTTTTATCATTTAAACTAGTTTTTTCATTAAAAGTAATTTTACTTTTGAATTGGACTTAAACACATATCAATCTTTTGATAGTTTTTACTTCTTAAAAACCCGCTTTCTGGTTTTGACAATGGGAATTAATTTTAAATTAATTAATGATAATTATATGTTTTTAATTTGTTAAAATAGATATTATTTTTTAATTTGAAAAATCAAAATTATCTTAGGGTGAATTTTTGGTATTTTTCTGAAAAAAATCAATCATTGATGAATAGTGAAAAACACCGCGTTATTGTTTAAAACTGAATTTTTATTTAAATAATTATTTATTTTATTTAAATTTATTTTATGTCAAGATAGATTCATAATACTAATATAATTTCAATGGAATTAATTGTTGTCATTTTATAATAAAATTATATGTACAAAATTTTATTCAACATTTTAACGTCTTTTACCCACCTTCTAGGCACATTTGAAAATTTTCATAAAACATAATTTTACAGCTTCTGTGAATTGAATTTTAAAAATTTGAGAGGCATGGTTGACATCAGTAAGTATAATTTGGTTCACTAAGATGAAAATAATATTTTGTGAATAGTAACTTGTGAATTTTATTTACTACGGTTAAAAATAAATAGGGTAATTAAATGTCAAAATGATATTATAATTACCCTAACACATGTACTAATTATATTGGATGAGTTTATTTCGACCAAAATAAACCATAACAATAAATACGATCTTTTTTGTCCACTTAGAATTAGATTAGGACATTTATTATTATTTTATATAAAGAAGAGCTAAAAGTTTTAAATTCAATGTTTAATAAATAAAACATTTTTAATATAGGGTAATACATAAGATATATTAGAATATAAATATTCATTATAAATATAAAAATATTTACTACATAATTTTATTTTATATATAATTTTTAGGCATTAAATAATTATATTTATTTATAACACGATGATGATGCAATAATTACCATATTATTGAATGATTAAAATAATTGATATTATAAATATTAATATTATTGAAAATTGAGACTTTTGATGTATTAAACTATTTTTTAGGTTAATATGAAATGTTAGGGTTGATTAAATAATTTGTTTTTGAAGTTATAAAGTAGTTATGACTTTCAAAAAAACCAAATACTAAATAGTGTCAAAATTGACATAAATGAGTTTCTAAAACAAATACTATATTATTAGTTGATATAATATTCATAAAAATATAAGGTTTGACCAAAGGAATTATATAATAATATATATGTAATTAATGAACCAAATTTGGTTTTATATGAATTTTATAGTATTTTTATTAACCATGTAATATAAACATACAAGAAGACAATGTACAAGTTAAACTGTTTAACTAAGAGTTAAATCTAAAAGATAAGGATAATATGGTGACCTAAAACTGTCTAAAACCTATCTTTTGAGAGTTTTTCCACCCATACCCACCTTATCCTCTATGTAACACTTTTTGGAGCCATTATAAATCGAATATTATTGTATAATAAAATAATATTTCAAGCTTTTCCTTAAGTGACCCTCACCTCTCTTATAAAAGGGTACTTCCCCTTATCTCAAAATCACACCTCCAAAGCCATTTGTCTTGGCCAAAACCTACATAAAAATCCTCCAAAATACCATAAATTAATCATAGATTCTTTACATTGATCATAAATCTAACCTAATGATCCCTTTTGATCCTTGGCTTGTTGATCAGACAGGCACGAAGGCGTCATCCCCTGTTTATCCAGGATCCGAACATGCCACAGTCTGTTTTCTTTTTGATGATCAAGGGGCGGGATGGTGTCTAGAAAAACTCTTCTCCTGGTTTAATGAGAGGGATAGGAGACTTATTCTGAGTATTCCCTGTGTGTCAGACGCAGGGCCAGATCATCTCTACTGGACAAACGACAGCTCAGGTGAGTATACAGTGAAAGCTGGCTACCGGCGAGCTCTTTCTACTCAGATTTCAGAAGGAGATGCGAGGCCCTGGACATCAATTTGGAAGCTTAATGTTCCCCCTAAAGTTCGCTTTTTCTGGTGGCAGGTGTGTACTGGTATCCTCTCAACTAAGAGCCTCCTTGTCTACAGACACTTTTCAGATGACAACTCTTTCCCTTTCTGCCCTTCTGTGACTGAATCCCCTTTCCATGCCCTTGTTCAATGTCTCGGGGCTCAGGAGACTTGGAATGGCTGGGGATCAACTATAGAGCTGTTCCCGGACACCGCCTCAGATCTTACAGCTCTCCTGATGCGATGGTGCTCCTCCTTTTCGCCGGCTAACGCAGGCGCCCTGTGCATTTTGGCTTGGATTATCTGGAATAGGCGGAACGAGGCCATTTTCAATCATTTCCGGAGGCCCCCCAGGTTTTGGATTGACCGGGCATTGCCATGGATTGCGGTTTGGCAGAACCACCCTGAATAACAAAGACTTTCCACCCACCCTCCTCTTCCCCAACATTGGTGCCCCCCACCGGAAGGGATTTTTAATATCAATGTGGATGCCTCTCTCCCTAAGGATGGCCCAGTTGGACTAGGTTTACTGGCCCGGGACAACCTGGGAAATCTTATCGCTGCCAAATACGAAGCACGTTATGCACTTTGGGAGCCCTCAGTCGCGGAGGCCGCCGCCATCCTTGCTGGATTAAACTTCGCAAAAGATTGCGGTTGGGACTCCATTCATATCGAATCCGACTATCTCACTGTAATCAATGCCATCAATCTCACTGACGGCGGGCTTCAACCTTTCGGTCCCATTATCCGGTGTATTCACTCGCGGAGACAAGGCTTCAATTCCTACAATTTCTCATTTATTAAAAGGGAAGCGAACGAATCCGCTCACAAGATGGCAGGCATTGGCCCTCCCTATGAGGATTTGCTCTGGTTCAATCATTTTCCATCGTGGTTATGCTCCTGTATTTCTGCTGATCTCCATCATTAATGGATCCGTCTTATTTTGTCAAAAAAAAAATATTCTAAATATATACGATACATAATTTTTATTTTATTTTGGAAGCAATTAAATCATGATATATTTGATACGATCAATATTAACAAGTTAAAACACCTACAATAAAGAAAGTTATTATTACACAAAATGTTATTTTAAAATAGAAATTATTATTAAATGGGTAGTATAAAACCATAAATGAACAAAATATGATATCATAAATATGAAAATTATTCTATTATAATTTAATAACTTACGATGGTCATTATACATAAGGTTAAACGTATCCTCGACCAAAGGAAAGTACAAGGTAAGGTTTAATTCCTCAATCTCATTATTATCTGAGATTGTTTATGTGTAAGTTTTTATTGGAACATATTTATTATCCATGTTCATGTTTCCTAATAAAGTTTTCAAAAGAATTTTTTAAGGGAATATTTAACTAAAATATCATTTTAAATGGTTTAAATATTTATTCTTCTAAATCACTCTCATTAATTTTCATGTTTTCAAAATGGTTTTAAGGATTAATTTATATGGACGTGAATGTTTTAAAATGTTAATTACATTAAAAATATTTAAAGTGGTATGGGAAAATTTGATTAAAAAATCTATTTTAAATGTATTCCTTTCTAAATTTTATGATTTTTAAATGATTAAAAGAAAAATGGATATTTATCTTAAAGAGTTTTACTGATCATTTTAAACTATGACAACATCCTTTACTAGATATTATTCATGATTCAGGTTTATTTATTTTAATACAATGTTCTATATTATATTGAAGGAGTTATGATATGTTTGACTATGGATGTGTTTCTTTTATACCATTCATGGTTTATGTTTAATGTATTGGCATTTCGTATGCTAGTTTTAATATAAATGATTATGTTATGTTTCAACCCTTTCATATGAGGAATGAATTAGACTAAGAAAGTGATGGGTGTAGCCTGGTACAACTCCTTGATGTATCAGTATATATCATAATACAAATTAGTGTTTTGGCACAAGGCCTTGACAAAATTTTTATTTCTAGTCTTGGCACGAGGCCTTGAATATGTGGTAATGATGTCTGACATTATGCATTCCATCATTATGAAATTAGATATTGATGTTACATGTGATTATTCAACTAGTAGAATATCCATGTGAATAATTAAATGACATTATTTTATTTATATTTGACATATTATACTATATTGTTTTTTTGTTTAAAGGTATAGTGTTTCAATTTTATAGATTTCCTTAATTTTTTATGATTATTTATAATAGCTTCTGCAATATTTTTTATCCCTAAGAAGCATCTGGGCTCACCCATTTATTATGTTTTATTTTCCCAGGATTCCAATAAGTATATTATGATTTATATGCTGGTTTAAGATTAAGGAATAATGGAGTTATCAAAGGATTATTTATGCTATGATTTATGTTAGAAATTATAATGTAAAGTTCATGTATGTAATCTATTTTCCAAGACTGCTGAACTAATTGGTCCTTCGGGATGTGATTCCTTGTTGTCATGAAAATGTTTTAAAATAATGCACCGACTCTGGGCTTCTAGGGACAGGGCGTTATAGTTTCTATCAGAGGAAGTTTAGTAAAAACTTGGGAAACTAGATTTAGAAAAACTCCAATTAGAGAACATTACCCTAAGATAAACATTTAGGATTAATATAGAAGAACTTCCTAGAATTTTGATAATGTAGAGATTTTTTGAATTTTCGAAAGCAATACATCCCTTTCTGGATATGATCAGGCAGAGGAAACTCTAGCACATATGTACCTAGGAGTGAAAACTCTGACAAGGAGTTTCGGTCTTGACCTAGGGTATCCTGGTACATGACAACGAGCCTTGCAGCACTATTGGTTACGACACTCCTAGGGGATATGCTTCAGATAATTCCTATTTTATTTATAAAAAATTATGAAAAATTTATGAGTAAATATATCCTCAAAGAATTTTTTTTGATTATCGATTATATGCATGAAATGTTCAATTTATGTTATTTATTTTATATTTTTGGAATTATGCACTATGATTCATCAACTAACCTAGTGTATGAAATTTTTTAGAAAAAAATTCTCAGTAAAAGTAATGAAAACTTTTGCAATACGCATCAACCAAAGAGTAATAAGGATCATATGTTTCATGGTCTTAAGCCAACATTTAGAAGGGAAATAATCTCCAGTGTATTCTCATCATATGAAGAAATATTATGATGTAATAATAAGATAAGTAAAGAATTATCTGAGTCTTATGGGTTTGAGTGGAATCCAGAGAAAAAAATGATGGTAGAGAGAAATATAGATAAAGGGAATAAGGGAAAGAAGGATTTTCCCAAATGCGATTACTATGGAAATAATAACCTTGGTAAATGCTTAAATGGAATAAGAGTTTGTTATAAGTGTGGTGAAAGAGGTCACCAAGTATATGGTTGCATGAGGAAGAAAAAAGTTTCAAATGTAAAATTCCTCATCGGCATGGAGTTGGGACTATACGTGAATCAATGCACCAATCATCAGAGTATACCTAAAATGATGAAGTAGGATAATAATCAAGTTATGATACTACCGAAGATGAAGAGGAATGACTAATTTTCTTATTTTGATATTAATAAATTATGACATTTGAGTGTTGTATCAACGATGTACTAGTTATAAGAATTATGGAGTATATAAGGATTGTAATACAGTACTGTTTAATTAAAGATTTGAGATTGTGTGGTACTAATAAAAGTGACTTATTAGCAAGTTAAATTTTTTGGAAAATACATGGCTGAAGGAAAGATAAACTTTAATATGGTCCTGATACTGAGGTATTGATTTTGGAATAAGAGATAATTGATTTGGATAAAATATATTGGATATTATTGACTACCTTGGAAGTAATTAATGGTTTGTTTATTCCATCATTTTTAGAATTACAACATTTTTGGATTTAAGGAGTATATTCAGTATTCTATGTTTTACAGAAGGAATAAAGAAGTACATGCCTAATAAAATATGGTTTTCTGGTAATTCATATTATTACCACATTTTAAGAGAATACACACTGAAGGTATTCACATGTATATTATGTGACCTTCCTTATAAATTTTGGACAGAGTGTTAGGACAAAAGTATTATGGATAAGTATAAAGGATGTAATAGATTAAGTTTGACATTTGATTCTATTGATATGGTTAAATAATTTCTTAAGATTATTTTTTGGATTGTTATAAAAAGGATAACCCAGATGTCTGACGACAACCCGTCGTGTCTGGAAAGGCCATGAGACTTGAACCCACAACCAAAGGGCGACAAGGGTACATCACCTACCACTGGCCTATGTGATGTCTTGGTTCGTATAATATACTTTTTTTTTAAATGGAATGACAGATGAATTATAATTTTATTCTTTCTTAAAACCCTATCATATTAGGTTTAATAGAATATTTTTTAATTCTATTATCTCTTTGAGTGAAAGATGATTTTGTGGTAGAAGTTAGTTAAAGGATTGAACTCTTCTTGACAAGTAATTTTATTTCTCTTATTCTATGAAAAAATTAATTCTTAATATTTTGGGAAGGGATCTTAAAACCAAAAATGTGTTATCCTAATACCTTATGTTTTGTTGAACCGATGATATTTAAATCATCATAGATTTATTGCTTTGAGGCCCTTAATATCCCTTTTTTTCACTTGTTTGTGATTGATGACCTCAATCACTCTCAATAAATATTTACATTTTCCCTCCAATTATGTGTCTCTAATTTCCACCAATGTTCTCTTATTCGCGATCATATTTTTGTGGTGAATTTTTCATTTACCTTTATATCTTATTAAGACTACATTTTTTTTACCCTATTTCCGATGTGGGTTTTTCACAAAGGTATTTTTAATTTTTAACAATTTATTTTCAAAGAACAATTTAAAATTGCGAGGATGAAATTTATTGAAGGAGGGGAGAATGTAACACCCTAAGATTTCATAGCATATTATCTCTTTAAATTAATTTAATATCTTGTGCTACATGCAAAACCGAGTTCGAGCGCACCATGACTTACCAAACTACTAGTTCAAAAAGTTGTTAGGAATAGTATTTATGCATTTTAAATTTTAAAATACATCATTTAATTTTAAGATCCATATTATGTATTTCTTAGACATAATATAATAAAAAATTCAATTGTTTAGATTAAGAAATAATTTTTCAAAAAATACAGTTTTTCCTCATTTTAATGGTGAAACATTTTTTTAAATCCAATATTTTACACTTATATATATTAAATTTGAAAAAATAAACTTCTTCTTTATATGTTGTAAATAAAAATTTAGTTTTGATAAATTTTTGGTGTATTTATGATAACTTTCATATATTTTTGAATAGTAAAAAATACTAAATTTTAATTGAAAACAACTTTTTAAAACAAAATAATTTATAGTGTTGAATTATAAATTTGAATGGTTTTGAAGTATAATTATGTTATATTTTTATCATTTAAACCAATTTTTTTCATTTGAAGTAATTTTACATTTAAATTGGATATAAAAATTTATCAATAATTTTATTTTTTTACTTCTCAAAAACCCACTTTATGGTTTTGACAAAGAGAATTAATTTTAAATTAATTATATTGGACTCCTCATGTATTAATCATGTTTTAATGATCACAAATATTATTTAATCATGTTCTAATGATTCCAAATCTTACTTAACCTATTTAATTTCTATACATTATATTCAATCATGTGTATTTATGTTTAATGTTTTCTCATGATTTAAGAAGAGACTTGCAAGATCTTAATTGCTCTATTTTCAATTTACCTACTTTATACTATCATTAATCTACTCTCAAAATACCTTTTTAACAAATGCTTAAGTCTAATCCTTTCTATTATCATCTTTATTTAAGTCTACACATATTTACTTTGGAAAGTCTAAGACACCATGAGTCTGCCACTAGCTATGTATTTATGACACTGTAAAGCCAGACATCGTGATGCCAGACACTGTGAATCCAGACCCCATGAAGCCAGACACTGTGAATCCAGACACCATAAAGCCAGACACTTTAAAGACATACACCGTGAACAAGACACTGTGAACAAGACACCGTGAACGAGACAACATGAACAAGACACCGTGAACAACACACAGTGAATAAGACACCATGAACGAGACATCGTGAACGAGACACCGTGAACCAGACACCATGAACAAGACACTGTGACCATGAGACACCATGACACTCAAACACCATGATCATCCTAGACACCATGTGAAGGAGACATCGTTTCCATGACTTACTATGACATTGTTTCTTAAACTATTTTTTTCGTCTTTCAATTTAATTTCCAATGGTCATATTTTATGATTTTAATGCAACTTCTATTAATTAATGTGGGTTGTTGGAATGTCAGAGAACCATACCTCATACCTGTAAAATTTAATCATTCACATTGCCAAAAAAAGCAGAAATAAAAGGAAAATCAAGCTACTGGAAAATATATACAGAGTCATACACGGAGACGTAGACGTAAGGAAGCATAAGAGATACCCAAGTACATGCAGAGAATAACACACAAAAAATAACTCCAAGACCACTCATACACATCAAGAAAACAAATTTCAACGAGGACGTTCAACCGCCAATTGGAATATTCTCTCATTCATGCTGAACACCTATTCTGGAAGTGAAAGAACAAAACCACAACACTCTGTTTTTGAGAAAAATTACAGAGAAGGACTCAAAGCTTCATCTGCTTTAATCCAAAAGAGTCCAGAGCTGCATTGACATCACACAAGATCATTCTAAACTCATCTCTATATTCTCGCTCTGCTGTGATCATAATTGTTTTTACATTATGAGCAGTGTGTGATTCTGTCTATTTTGACACACTCTGACTCCTAAGCTGAACTGGAGGATATTGAAATCCTCACACTAAACTCCTTACATCATTGTATATCCCATGTAAAACTGTGGTAGAGGTATGAGGACCTGGATAGCCTGTGTGTTGTTGCTTTTTCTTTCCCACGTAAAACTGTGGTAGAGGTCTGAGGACCTGGACAGTTTGAGTACTATTGCAAACTTCGATCCAGGGTGTGGATCAAAGTTTTATATAAATTGTTTGAGATGACTAATTCTCAGCTTGAGACTGGACCTCTTGGTTAAAACTATTGCGCATCTCATTTTAGTTTACACTAATTTCAATATTCCGCTGCTATTTACTTTTGAACTCAAATCTCTTTCAAAGTAACTTAGATAGTTGAACTAGAAAGTGTTTGTAATTATTGTGAACCAGTAAGTCAGTTTAAAAAGCTAATTTAATCTTCATATTAAGTTAACTGAGAAATAATCAATCTTTGAGAAAATAATTTAACATTTACAATCTTTATAAATTTACTACAATTTATCTTGTTTTATGAATTGTGGGATTTTAATAAAAATCTTTAAACAGAAATTTTAATTGGAACTCAATTCAACACCCTCTTGTGTATCCACTCCGACCAACATTTGGTATCAGAGGGGCTATTGATAAAAGGATTTCAAAACACTCTGTTTGTGAAAAGTTTTCAATTGTGATTTTAGTTGTATCTTCAAGATCTTAAAATTTCTGTTAATTCTAAATTTTTATATCTCTATACAACTTAGTTATTATGGATAACAGATTAGAAGGTGTAGCTATCAACATGACACCCCTATTTAATGGTGTTAATTATTCCCAATGGAAACTCAAAATGAAAATTCATCTAGAAAGTATGGGATTTTATATTTGGACTGCCATAGAGACTCATTATAAGATTCCAGAAACTGTTATAACTACTTGGGATGAACCTATTAAATATGCTTACAATAATAATTTTAAAGAAATGAATGCACTATATTGTGATTTATGAGATGAAGAATTTAATCAAATATCTTCTTGTAAGACTATTTATGAAATATGGGATACTCTGGATGTTTCCCATGAGGGAACAACTAATGTTAAACAAATGAGACTAAACACATACACTATTAAGTATGATAATATTAAAATGAAAACTGATGAATCTATTTCTAATATGTATCTCAGGTTTAATGAGATAGTCAATACAATGAGCTCACTGGGAAAAGTTGTTATAGCAAAGGAACAAATCATGAGGATACTAAGATGCCTACTAGATATATGGAGAAGAACCTTTGTCTCTATACGAGAATCATGTTACATTGGCATGATGCCTGTCAAGGAACTGATTGGAAATTTGATGATGTATGAAAAAGATTTGAAGGAAAACTAAGAAGATGATGATGAAACAAGAAAGAAATCAATAGATTTCAAGACCTCTACTTCAAAAAACCAGGAAAAAAAGAAAATTCAAGCTACAAGTGATAGTTCAAGTAGTGAAGAGAGTGCATCTGATAGTGATGTTGAAATGGCTCAAATAGCCAAACGTTTTAAGAAGTATTATAGGAAAAATAAATTTTTCAGAAAATCCAATTATAAGGGAAAGTATGACAATAAAGGTCATTGGAAGAAGGATTGGAAGAGGAATGATAAAAATTATGAGATAGTCTGTTACAAATGCAATAATAAAGGACATGTGAAGGCTGAATGTATGATGTTAAAGTACAAGAAGAAATATGAGTACAAGGACAAAAAATACAAGAATGCTATGAAAGAAACCTGGAGTTCATCGGAAGACAGTTCATGTGATTCTTATTCCACTCAGGATGAAAAATCTCAAAAAGATAATATGTGTTTTTTGACAAACACATCTGAGGTAACATTGGATACTCTTGATTCAAACTCTTATTATTCTCGGGATGATCCTAATTCAGATTCTGAAAACATGGCTAGTGAATCATTATTTGAATAATATAACATGCTAGAGGATACCTGTAATGAGATGAAAGACAAGTATAAATCCTTAAAGAAATAGCATTCTTTAACTGGAACTGCCAAATCTACAGTAGAAATAGAAAAGGAAAATAATGCTCAACTAATCAAAGAAAATAATGAACTGAAACTGTCTAATGAGAGACTCAGAAAAGATTTAGAAAAATTTACTAATGGAAAGTACATTCTTACAAAAATTCTAGGAAGACAAATAACACCAAATTATACTACTGGTTTAGGCTATCAGCCTGGACAGATACAGATTACAGAGAATAGATTTATTCCTAAATCTGGATAGTATACTGCTAGTTCTAGTTCTGGAAATTCTTTTGTCTCAACTAGCTACTCAAATAGTTATAGATCAAATAAAGTTTATCTTTCAAAATCTTTTAAATCTATTGATTATATGAAACCCATTAGACAAATCTGGGTACCAAAAGTTCTGCTTACTAACCTGTCAGAACCCAAGAAAATCTGGGTACCAAAATAATTTTCTGTCTATATATGTTTTGTAGGAAACATGCTTGAAAAGTTCATGTAGGAAGATATTGAACTTGGATAGTGGATGTTCAAGACATATGACAGGAGACTACTCATTCTTTAAGAGCTTAATCAAAGTTGATGGAGGACATATCACCTTTGGGTATAACTCAAAAGGAAAAATCATCGGCTTAGGCCAGATTGGTAACACTGATTCAATTTTAATTTCTAAATTTCTATTTGTTGATGGACTAAAGTATAATCTGCTAATTATTTCTCAGTTTTGTGATGATGGTTTCAATGTTAAATTTTTAAATGATGCTTTCAATGTATTTTATTATAATTTTTTTTGGTATTTACTGCACTAAGAAATGAAAACGTTTATGCTGTAGATTTTAATTATTTAGCTAAACAAAATGTTACTTGTTAAAATTATTTTCATAAAGAATCTTGGTTATGGAACAGAAGATTATGACACTGTAATTTACACTCTCTTAGGAAACTTACTAGGAAAGGTTTAGTTAGAGACCTGCCCAAACTAGAATTCCCAATAGATAAATATCGTAATCCCTGTCAAAAGGGAAAACTCCATAAAGTTTCTTTCAAATAAAAGAAAAAAGTTCCTACTTCTCAACCTCTCGAGTTGGTTCACATGGATTTATTTGGACCATCCAGAGTTTCTAGTTTAAAATGGAAGCACTATGTATATGTCCTAGTAGATGAATTTTCTAGATATACTTGGGTATACTTTCTGGCTCACAAAAGTGAATCTTTCTATTACTTTATTAAATATTCCTAGTCTGTAGAAAACCTTAGTGGACTTAGGATCAAGACCTTGAGAAGTGATCGTGGGCGTGAGTTTGAAATTCAGGATTTTGAATCTTATTTCTCACATAATGGCTATATTCACAACTTCTCTGCTCTTAAAACACTGCAACAGAATAGTGTAGTAGATAGAAGAAATAGGACTCTTCAAGAGATTTACAGGACAATGATCAATGAATATGACTTACCTATTTACTTTTGGGCTAAAGTTGTCAATACAAATTGTTACATTATCAATAGATGCTTGATTAGACCAATTCATAAAAAGAAACCTTATAAACTATGGAACAATATGAAGCCTAAGGTTAATTACTTTAGAGTTTTTGGTTACAATGTTTTTATCCTTAACACTAAAGATAATCTTGACAAATTTTCTTCCATAAGTGATGAAGGAATTTTCCTAGGTTACTCTACAACAAGTAAAGCCTATAGAGTATTCAATAAGAGAACCAAATGTGTGGAAGAATCTGTACACATAAAATTTCATGAAACTGATCCACATGAACCTAAGACCCCTTTTAAAAATCGTGAATAAGATATATCCTTTATAGACCTTAATGACAAAAATAGCGAACCATTTGTTAAGACAACTAGTTATGGAAATTTTTCAGAACATGTTTCTATAGAACCTAAACCTGTAAATGAAACTGAAATTTCTAGCCCTACCTTCTCTAGACCAACTAGGACTCTTCTAAATCATCTTTTAGATTCTACAGTAGTAGATTTAGATACAGGGACACAAACTAGATCTTCTCTGAGAAACCAGGTTGAACATTAAGATTTTCTTTCACAGTATGAACCTAAAAATATAAATTATGCAATCAATGATGAATTTTGGGTGATGGATATGCAAGAAGAATTGAATAAATTTGAAAGGAACAAAGTTTGGAAACTTTTTGACAAACCTATGAACACTTTGACCATAGGAACCGAATGGGTTTTTAGGAATAAAGTTGATGAAGCTAGTAACATAGTTAGAAACAAGGCTAGACTAGTTGCACACGAATATAGTCAAGAAGAATGATTTGACTATGAGGAGACCTTTGCACTAGTATACATACTTGAAGCTATCAGAATCCTACTTTCCTATGTAGCACATTTGAATTTCAAACTATATCAAATGGATGTTAAGAGTGCATTCTTAAATGGGTATATAACTGAGGATGTTTTTGTTGAACAACCCTCTGGATTTACAAAACCTAATTTTCCAAATCATATTTTTAAATTATAAAAATCCTTATATGGTATAAAGCAAGCTCCATGATCTTGGTATGAAAGACTAAGTACTTTCTTATTTCCAAAGGATTTACAAAAGGAATAGTTGATCCTACTCTTTTTGTAAAATTAACTTCTAATGATGTTTTAGTTGTTTAAATTTATGTAGATGACATTATTTTTGGATCTTAGAAGAATTATTTATGTGGTGATTTTTCTAAAATTATGCAAAACGAATTTGAAATGAGTTTAATGGGAGAACTCAAATATTTTATGGGATTTCAAGTTTTTCAAAATGAAAATGGTATTATTTTAAATCAAAGTAAATATACAAAGGACCTTTTAAAACTTTTTGGATTAGATATCACTAAAATTAGTGACACTCCCATGAGTATCACTTGTAAGTTGGATCTTTATGAAGATGGAAAATCTATTGATTAAACCACTTGTAGAGGAATGGTTGGAAGTTTAATCTACTTAACTGCTAGTCATCCTGAAATTATGTTTAGTGTGTGTATGTGTGCTCATTTTCAAGAAAATCCTAAAAAATCTCATGTAAATGTTGTAAAGAGAATTTTCAAATACCTCAAGCAAACACCCAATCTAGGATTGTTTTATCCTAAAGGACAATCATTTGAATTAGTTAGTTATTCTGATTCTGAATTCGGTGTCTATAAGTTAGATAGAAAAAGAACCTCTAGAACATGTCATTTTTTAGGCAAGTCACTAGTATCATGTTGTAGTAAGAAACAAAATTCTATTTCATTGTCTACGGTAGAAGCTGAATACATAGCTAATAGAAGTTGTTTTGCACAAATTTTTGTGGATGAACCACTCATTGATCGATTATGGATATCAATTCAGACATGTACCTATAAATTGTGACAACACAAGTTCTATTAAAATCTCAAAAAATCTTGTTTCACATTCTAGTAAAAATCATATTTATGTAAGACATCACTTTTTGAGAGATCATTATAAAAAAGGTGATATCACAGTGGAATTCATTGGTAATAAATATCAACTTGATGATATATTCACTAAAACATTAAATTCAGAGAGAATAGACTACATCATACATGAACTAGGCATGATAAATATCAAATAGATACTTTACTAGTTACTGTTTAAAGTTATACTATTTGATATCTTACTGTGTTATACTTTAGTATTTCATGATTACGGTTTCTTAGCTACTGTCTCTCATGTTTACTGTCTCATCGTAAAGTTTTATGTTTATGGTCTCACCATTAGCATTTTGTACTTACGGTCTAATGTTTACTGTCTCACTGTAACTTGCACTGAAAAGTTCACTCACGGTCTCACTGTGAAACTCGTTTACTGTCTCACCGTAATGACCACTCACAGTCTCCACCATAAAAATTATTTATATTTTTTTTAACCTGTATCGCGGTAATTATCCTTTTCACCTTTTTATCTTCCCGTGATTTTATTTTTGCGATGTTTGGTATTCCTAAATGATAAAACGAAGTAAGTATCACTCACTTCTTCAATCGGGGTTTCTTCTACCAACTATTTTCAAACCCTTCTTCATCCCTGAAACCCTTCTCTCACTCGAACCTTTAGTGGATGCCAAAAATGAAACGTCCATCATCATCGACACCCGAGAATCGCAGCTCGAAGAAGAATAATATTGCACCTAAGCTGACACCCGAAGGACCTTTAAATCCAAATATGGTAAACCACGTTGTTATACCATAGAAAGAGATTTTCCCCAAATGGCTCCTGACTAGTAATTCTATGGTATTGAAATTGTTAGAACAAGAAAGATGGTTAGAATGGTTATATAAAGAGAATATACCTATCTATCATAGGTTAGTAGTTCAGTTTTACCAATATGTATAGCTCTAATTTGATTCTGGTGAGAGTTTTGTTTTGAGGAGCTGGGTAAATGGTCAGAGATGCTCTTTATCTTAGAAGTTATGGGTTGTATGCCTTAGTATACCTCATGAAGGCATAAATGAGGATTATCATAGGGGACCTCCACCTTCAACCGATTTCTTTGATCTAGAAGTTTCCCTGAAAACCCTAACTAGAAATGGCACCCAGAGGAGATCCATTGCTGATGAGTTAGATAGATAAACAAGGATTCTGTTTAAGTTTGTATAGAAATTGGTATGTCCATGAAAATGTGATTTTGCATTGTTAAAATATCAAGATGTGTTTTTGATTCAACTTATGAAAAATGGACATAAGATAAACCTGTGGAAGTATATCATTCACCATATGGGTGAGTTGATCAAAGTAACATCCAAGTCAACTTCTCTGTTTTACTCTCGGCTAATATCATCCATGATTCTTGAAAAATGTGTGGTTGGACCAAATGAAGAAGTTATTATAGACTATGAGTATTACCTCTCAAAATCTACTATCAAAAGAATGAAGATAAACTGGAATACTTGGAAAAAGGAATGGGTGGAAGACAATGATAAAATTTATGATAAATTCAATCTAGTGGATTATCCCTCAAGACCAAAAGACATCTCTGATCCTGGTTTGGAACCAAATGAGATTGTTGAGTATCCTGAAGAAGAGGAAGAAGATATTGAAGTGCCACCATAGGGAAGTGGTTATTGTTGCAGAAGTTAGAACTACTATTCCTCGTGCAGTTCTTAAAGAAGAATTTCCTGCTCCTAAAGAATCTTTAAATTTGTAAATTCAACCTGAAGCTATAAAAGAATCAATTGCCAAAGAATCTGAAAAGCATGCCACAGAAGAGCCTATAGAAGAAGTGCCTATAGTAGAAGATCTACCTATTTTGTAAGAGGAAAATATTAAGGAACTTCCTAGGGAACAATCTGTTCTAGAAATCATACCTTCTGCAGAAGAACGGATGGAGCTAGTTTTTCAGATGGCTAGACATGAAATGAGTAAGAAACTCATAGCTGAGTCTGTGGATTTTGACCAAAATCCTAGGCCTCTCAATCCTAGGAAGGAAGCACATATTAAGGGGGAGAAAATCCCAAATCATGAGTCTATTGAAGGCTCACATCCAACTGCGTCAAGTCCTATAGAAACTCAGTTTAAATTTTCCATTTTCTATGATGTGAATGATTCTCAGCAGGTTACTGCAATTGGAAATGATATTTCCTCCCTATTTAAGATGATATCTGTTCCAATTTTTCACCTGATAAGGAACCTGAGCCTGTACCAGTCCCTACTCTTGAACCCTTACCTGAACAACCATCTTTCTAAATAAGGATGATCTGAAGAAATTTGTGGCTACACTCTTATCCGGAGTTGAGAAACTCATTAATACCCAACCACTTACTGTGAAAAATTAATGTGAGAGAGATGTCTCGCTATTATTGGAGAAGATTATCTGTAAAATACAACCTAATATGCTCCATGAAATTCAATAAGTGAGAGTTTTAAATAAGCTGCTCAGTAATGAAATAAAGACTCTTAGAAGTATAGTTGAAGACATACAGAGAAAGATGTATTTGAGATCTGAATCCGTTGTTCCTCCTGTAGAACCTGCTTCTCCTCAAATCCCACAAGTTGTTGTGTCTCATCTTCAACCTTATCTAGAATACTTAGGTGAAAAGATCACTGAATGGAACAAAAAAATTGTGAATGAAATGAAATAGCTTGTTGCTAATCTGAATAAACTCCCTGATTAGTATAAATGGTGTCTTAAGAAGGTGTTTAATCAACTAAAATCTCTAACCACAACTATCAAAACATCTGGTTAATCCTCTAAACCCTCCTTGGATAGAGATCTGCTCAAAAATTCAATCAAAGAAGATCTTCATATTGTATTCAGTGGTTTCAATGTAGCTTCTTTAATTGAAGTGGTCAAAACCAGTGATAGAGTTCTTGACCTAGTACAAATCCACTCCAAAATTACTAATGATGCTCAGCAAGAGATTGCTATGAAAGTGGATTTATACTTCAACAGAATTTTCTCTAAGATAGATATGACAATCCTTTTCAAGTACCTTGTAGAAAATCTGCGGATTCCTCCTGTGACTCAAGCTTTCAAGAACCAAGTCCAGAAACTCATAGAGCTTACTAGATTGTTGGACTAGTTTATGGAGAACAAAGATGATTTTTAGAAATCTATGCAATATGGTGGAGAGATCATTACAGATTTCATCAAACATCTGAGGCCCTATCTTCATGTCCAGAGTACAACCATTTTTGATCTAGCGGATGCACCTCTAAGACATGGGCTGGCTACCTTCTCCTCTGTTCTAGCCTCAACCACCATGTCTGTTGGATAAGAACTCAGTTAGCTCAGGACTGTGATTACTAATCAATAACTACATAGATCTTCTATTGCTCCTACCTTGGATCCCTCATTCTTTGAAGGTCACCCTTTTCCCTCTTTATCCACCACTTCCCTGCCTTCTTCTACCTCGGCCTCTGCCCCTATGGCATCCTCTTCCACCACTGATGCTAAAGGCAAAGAGAAGGCCAGCCCATGAAGAAGAATCATGGTTATATTTTTTGATGGGGATACTGTTGTTTTTGTATTACTATTTTGTTTTGTACTGACCCCTGTTTACTTTACAATGAATATGAACATTTTGACCTATCTGATTTCATTTTTTTGATAATCACAAAAGGGTGAGAAGTTTTTATATGTTAGCATTTTATCTTTATAGTTGATTTTATCTCTCTAGTTTCATCCAATATTCATTTTAACTGTACATGATTTGTGATCATAAAAAAGGGATAGATTGTTATAATCCTCGTGTATTAATCATGTTTTAATGATCGCAAATCTTATTTAATCATGTGCTAATGATTCTTGATCTTGTTCAACATAGTTAAATTCAATACATTATATTCAATCATGTGTATTTATGTTAAAAGTTTTCTCATGATTTAAGAAGAGCCTTGAATGATCTTAATTGCTCTATTTTTAATTTACCTACTTTATACTATCATTAATCAACTCTCAAAATACCTTTTTTGAACAAATTCTTAAGTCTAATTCTTTCAATTATCATCTTTATTTAAGTCTGCATATAGTTACTTTGGAAATTCTCAGACACCATGAGTCTGCCACTGGCTATGTATTTCTGACACCATAAAGCCAGACAATGCGAAGCCGGACACCATGAAGCCAGACACTGCGAAGCTAGACACCGTGAATCTATAAATCGTAAAGCCAGATACCATAAAGCCAGACACCGTGAAAAAGACACCGTGAACGAGACACCGTGAACAAGATACTGTGAACAAGACACCGTGAACAAGACACCATGACCATGAGACACCGTGACACATAGACACCGTGATCAACCTAGAAACTGTGTGAATGAGATAATGTTTCCATGACTTACTGTGACCCCGTTTCTTAAACTATTTTTTGTCGTCTTTCAATTTAATTTCCAACGATCATATTTTATTCTTTTAATGCAACTATTATTAATTAATGTGGTTTATTGGAATGTCAGAGAACCGTACCTCATACCTGTAAAAGGTAATCATCCCATTTCCAGGAAAAAAGTTAAATAAAATGAAAATAAAGCTACTATAAAAGATATACAGAGTCATTCACAGAGACGTAGATATAAGGAAGAAGAAGAGATACATAAGTACATTAAGATAAGAACACACCAAAAAGAACTCAAAGACCACTCATACACATGAAGAAAAAAAGTTCAATGAGGAGGTTCAAGCACCAATTTGAATACTCTCGCATTCATGTTGAACACCTATACTGGAAGTGAAGGAACAAAACCACAACAATCTGTTTTACAAACAACTTTCAGAGAAGGACTCAAAGATTCATTTTATTCAATCCAAAGGATTCTATAGATGCATTGAATTCACACAAGAGAATTCTAAACTCATCTCTATATTCTTTCTCTACTGTGATCATCATTTTCTTTACATTATGAGTAGTGTGTGCTTCTGTCTGTTTTGACACACTCTGACTCCTAAGATGAACTGGATGATATTGAAATCCTCACACTAAACTCTTCACATCTTTGTATACCCCATGTAAAACTATGGTAGAGGTCTGAGGATCTAGACAGCATGTGTGTTGTTGTTGTAGCTTTCCCACGTAAAATTGTTGTAGAGGTCTGAGGACCTGGACAGTCTGAGTACTGTTGCAAACCCTGATCCAGGGTATGGATCAAAGTTTTATATAAAATCTTTGAGAGGACTAAGTCTCAGCATGAGACTGAACCTATTGGTTAAAACTACAATGCATCTTATTTTAGTTTAAACTATTTTCAATATTCCACTGTTATTTACTTTGGAACTCAAATTTGTTTTAAAGTAACTTTGATAGTTGAACTAGCAAGTGTTTTTAATTATTATGAACCAGTAAGTCAATTTCAAAAGATAATTTAATCTTCAGATTAAGTTAACTAAGAAATAATAAATCTTTGAGAAACTAATTGAACATTTACAATCTCTATAAATTCACTATAGTTTAACTTGTTTTATGAATTGGGGGATTTTAATACAAATCTTTTAAATAGAAATTTTAATTGCAACTCAATTCACCCCCCACTTGAGTATCCACTCCGAACAAAAAATTAATTCTACTTATATGTTTTTAATTTAGTAAAATGGATATCATTTTTGAATTTGTAATATCAAAATTATCTTAGAGTTAATTTTTTGGTATTTTTCTAAAAATATTCAATTTTTTATAAATAGTGAAAAACACTGTTATTGTTTAAAACCAACTTTTTATTTAAATTTATATTAGGTCAAAATCGATAATTAATACCTATATAAGTTCAATTTAATTCATTGGAGTCATTTAATAATAAAATTTTATATATAATTTTTTTTGAACATTTTAACGTCTTTTACCCAGCTTCTAGGAACATTCGCATATTTTCATAAAAAGTAATTTTATCAAACAAGTCCAGCCAGAAGCAAAGCCTCTGACCATTTATTAAAAATAAAGGAAAAGTAAAAAAGAGTCGGATGGGGTCAAACAAACAAATATGCCCTCATCCGTCAAACAACAATGTTAAAGATCATAATATGACATGTCATTCCCATAATCAGAATCATCACTTGTCATAAAACACAATTTTAACACTTATGTGAATTGAATTTAAAAAATCCGAGAGACACGGTTGGCATCAATAAGTAATATTTGGTTTTATAAGATGAATATAATTTTTGTTTAATAGTAACTTTTGAATTTTATTTACCACGGTTAAAAGTAAATAGGGTAATTAAAGGTTAAAATGATATTATAATTACCCTAAAAACATGTCCTAATTCTACGAGATCAGTGTATTTCAACCAAAATCAAACTTAGAAATAAATATGATCCTTTTGGTCTACTTGGATTAGATGAGGACATTTATTATTATTTTATTTAAAGAAGAGTTAAAAGTATTAAATTCAATGTTTAATAACTAAAACATTTTTAATATAATGTTTTGAACAAGATAAATTCTACTATAAATATTAACTATAAATCTAAAAATATTTCCTACATAATGGAATTTTATTTAAAATGTTTATACATTAAATAATTAAATTTATTTATGACACAATGATTATGAAGTAATTACCATATTATTGAATAATTAAATTAATTGATATTATAAATATTAATATAATTGAAAATTGAGACATTTGATGTATTCCACAAATTTTCTAGGTTAATATGACATTTTAGGGTTTATTAAATAATTTTTTCTAAGTGATGACGTTTTTATGACTTTCACAAAAACCAAATACTCAATAGTGTCAAAATTGACATAAATGAGTTTTTAAAACAAATACTCTATTATTAATTAATATAACATTCTTAAAAATATAAGGTTTGTCCAAATGAATTATATAATAATATATATGTCATTAATGAACCACTTGGGGTTATATTTCCATTTTATAGTAAGTTTATTTACCATGTAATATAAAAATACAAGAAGACACTGTAAAAGTTAAACTATTTAACTAAGCGTTAAATCTAAAAGATAAGTTTAATATGGTAACCTAAACATGTCTAAAACCTATTAATAGATAGTTTTGTGATCCATAGAAACCTTATACTATAAATAAATCATTTTGGAGACATTATAATCAGAATATGATTGTATAATAAAATAATATTTGAAGCTTTTCCTAAAGTGACCCTCACCTCTCTTATAAAAGGGTACGTCCCCTTCTCTCAAAATCACACATCCAAAGACATTTGGCTCAGACAAAACCTCCTCAGATATCCTCCCATCTACCCTAAATTCAACCTATAGTCATTACCTTTATCATTAAGCAAACATAAATAACCCTTTTGATCAAATCAAAAGGAATCACCCGAAGAAGAGGTAATAATTTCGTCACCTCTTTCAAAGTCCTTTTCTTATTCCAATTCTTCTTTCTTTGTGGTTTCCATACAAGAAATAAAAACTATAGTACCTTCTTCATATTGGGGTTTTATTATAAATATGATACAACCATATTCATTTTTCTATCCATCCTATGAATTACATAGTCACCATACGTGCGTATGTACGACTTACCGTCTCCACATCATGGTGTAGTTTGTTATTCAACAGTTCATCATTTGGATGGGAATAATAATGAGTATAATTGAAGTAAATTATAAATATAACATGTTAATTATTCTTTATATATTATATAACATCAATTTACAAATTATTTCACCATTAATAGAATTATATTGTCGCTCGTGCGTACGTACGTATTACCATCTCCACGACGCGATGAGATTCATTTCCACGTTCACCATTCAATGATGATTATAAATATATATAAATATATATTATTAATAAGTAAATAATATTTTAAATAATAATGAAACTATAAATATATATATATATTTACATATAACTCAATCACTTACTTCTATTCTTTACGATATGAAAACGGAAACGACGTTTATGCGTACGTACGACCTAACTTCTCCATAAACGGTGTTTTTCATTTCATATATCTATCTATTAAACATATTTATATTCTTAATTTATATGATACTATGTTGACGCTCCTTTCCGTCACAGATTCTAACGACAGAAAAAAGGGAAATACCTTAGTCCAAAGTGATTCATCCTTTGAAGAAACATCAAAAATCGACAAAGGGATGCACAAGGAGAACATTGCCCATAGGTCGCGCAAGTTCCCTCATGGTCGCGCAAGTACACTTGCGCGCCGCCTAGTGGTCGTGCAAGTCTACTTGCGCGGCACCTTATGGTCGTGCAAGTGACTTGCGCAACCTAAGTGATAACCGCCCGGTAACCGCTCGGTGTCTTCTTCTGCCTATAAATAGACCCTGTGGGCCCCCCATTAGTGAGGATCTTTTTTCAAAAACTCGGATTGAAGCTCCCGACGCCCAAGTCTCTTCTCAAAGCTTCCGGAACACTTCTAATGTAATTTCTTACCTAGAACGGAAGATCTAAAGAGAGGGAAGAAGGCCTAAGTGTTGAAACTCGTCAACACTTGCGCGCCTGAGTGGCCAGCCCTTAAGGGAAGTGGTCACACTTGCGCGCCGCCTTACTCCTTTGATAGAACTTGCGCGTCCCTTTTCTGGAAGAACCTCAAGAGGATTCTAAAGGCTTTAATAAAGAGTCGCTCAAGTATTTCAATGCTGGTTGACCATCGCGCAAGTACACCACGTGTCGCGCAGGTATACTTGTGCGACCAATACTTGCGCGCCCACGCAGTACTTGCATGTCTTCTAGGACTTGCGCACCCCTTCCTTTTTGGGTTCCTTTCTTGCCCATTTCACCCCACTTAAGCCATTATACTTCCTTTTCAAGATTCAGTATTCAAGACACTCTTCAAAGCCATTTATGGCATGATTTCTTGATTTGAATTCCTTATCTGAAAGGAATTCTGTGGAATATATCTCAAAACCTAGTGATTTAAATATCCTTATGTCACTAAATATGGAGAGTTGATTCATTCAACCTCATCCTTTAAGATGAAAGAATCCTTAACCTGGGTCTCCTTTTCTGGAATAATCCCCAGTCATAAGTCCTAATTTGGGAATCCTTCTTAGGAGTAAGCCCCATATCCTCTAATTTGGGCTTCCTTTTCAGGAGTAAGCCCCAAACCTTAATCCTTAACCTGGGATTCCCTTTCAGGAATAAGTCCCAGTCATAAATCCCTTAACCTGGGCCTCCTTTTTAAGAGTAATTCCTAGTCATAATCTTGGGTTTCCTTTTCAGGAGTAAGCCCCAAGTCCCCTAACCTGGGTCTCCTTTTCAGGAATAAGTCCCAGTCCCTTAAATTCTCTGTAACCAGTCCTAATTTTCGTTTGATCTGGGATTCCTTCTTAGGAGTAAAACCTCGTTATCAATCCTCTCCTGATTTGGGTTTCCTTTTCAGGAATAAGTCCCAAGTTAGAGTATTCAAATCTCCATGAAGCACATATACCTTTATGGACCCTGTTCATGGATTTTCTCCGTAAAGTAAATCCTAACCTTCATTTATCTGGGTAGTCAAATATTCATAAGCCCCAAACCATTTCTTATGATTTCATCTTTCATGGCACAATTCTCTAATTTTTACCAATACCTCTTGTTTCTCACACCGAGCATGACTCACGTGAGCTTAGAGTGTAAAAGTAGTTGTGACATCCTTCTTTGAGCCATCAATCATAAACATCATACTCTTTTACTCGAACTACGTGGGTTCTAATTCCTTTTCCAAAACAAAGGATACGTAGGTAGCCCATTTATGGGTTCAATCCCAACTCTGAAATAATTCATGTCCTTCTAATTGACAATAAACTTCAAGTACCCCACTGAGTGGCTTTAAAGCCAGCCTAGTCATCATAATGACCAAGAAACTTTTATATAAATGTTTTGAAGGATACCATTGACCAAGAATCTATAAATAAATATAGATGATTCTCTATTAATGAATAACCTCGAATACATATAAAATATTATCTAAATTTCTTACATATTTAATCATTGATTTTTAAACTGAAGGAAAGCTCATTTTATACTTGGTAATGTAATAAGGATTCACGAACATAACTTAAATCTATAAAGAGAGTCCCGGAATAGACAATAATTCCCCTCAAAAAGGTGTGATGAGTCCGACCTCCCATCCTCTTGACCAATGAAAATTCCTAAGCCTCATCAGTCCACAAGCTAATGAGCGCCTACCTTTGGAAAGTAGGTCCAAATGGATGTGGAATCATTGGATGTTTCCGGTTCTACGAACAAACCCGCTAGAAACTGATCGGAACGTTTGAATCTCCCATCCAGGAGGTCATCCCCGAATTCCGAGGGAAACAAAAAATGGTGAACTCGACGTGAATCCTTAACCAAGTTAAAATGATGTTTTACCTATTTGTTAAGCCCCTATTTAAAACTCAATAATAGGGATAACAAAAACAGTCATTGACATGTGTGCTCATCCAAAGGATGAAGTGGCTGAATTTTATATTGATTACGTCTGTTATATCAAACAGGAACTCTTTTCCAAGATCTTCTGTATTTCCATAATGGCGGATCTCAAATTCACATCTGTGAATACTGCTGCTACAAATACCACTGCTGTTATTCCTACTGGATCGTCATCCGCTCTGAGGATGACGTCACCTACTCAGCGTCTTCAACGCTGGGTATCAAATGCGCTGGTTAAGGAGTACCGTCAACACGGTACCATCCCAACTTTGGAGGCTGCCCGACAGGCCCTCCAAGTGAACAACTCGCACAGGTCGTCCGGACAACGACGACTAAGGATCAAGAGGCAGGCGGTGCTGACTACCGTCTCTAACCGTTTCGGGTCGTTATCCTCGGAACACAATTTCCATTCGCTCCCTTACTCTGAGGAAGTGAATGAGCAGGTCCCTCAGGGCCTTAATTCAAAAAGACAGGAGTCCTTCCCGAGGGCCCCCATCAAAAATTGCCGCCAGAATCGTGCGACAGTGCGGCCTCAACATGATGAGGGTACCGACTCCAGGAATTCATCTCAGGTTCCTCGAACCCGAGCAGGTAAGACGAACCACCAGAGACGGAATCCGGTTAACAATGGGCAGGTTTTCATCCCTGCCATCTCCGAAGAAGTCCACCAACCTAACTTGGTGGCGAAAAACGAGCAGGCACACACACCTGTCCGTTTTAATTCCGTTGTCCAGTAGACACGTCTGGCGGCATCACGCCAATCCCGCCAGGCAATTCCGGCGGAGTACTATAGGCGGGAACATACACCTGCTTATACATCATCAATTAGTCAGCAGGCTCGCCTGACTACATATGATGGATATCGTCAACCGTGTTTGGCGAAGTGTAATCAGTAGGCACATACACCTGCTAGTACTAATCAAGCCTACGAACAGTCTTGCTTGGTAGCGCACAGAGAAGTCAGTCGGAAAGCTCCAACGAAAAACAGGAGGCAGACTCAACTCTATGCCTCCACACTTGAGTACTGTCAGGATTCACTGACAAGAAAAGGAGGACAGGAGCAGGCACATACACCTACTCCAAGCCCGGAATGGACGTATATCCCCGTTCCGGCAGCTGAAGTCACCAAACATATTTTGTCAATGGTGAAAGAGCAGAAGCAAATTCCTGCTCATATTCTGGATGCTTTCTAGGATATCATAACAGCTTCAGCATCATCTCAGGGACAGACACATAAATCTATCCCTAGCAGTGGAGTGACACATCAACGATTCACTCCGGAACAGACACACACATCTGTTCCAGTCCAAGAGGGTTATGGGGCATACTCCCCCATATCATACGGACAACCAAGTCAGGCACATACACCTGATTTGAGTGGAGATCGTCAGACCTGACCATATTTACTGATAAGGCACATACACCTGCTCAGAGTAACCACTTTTGTCAACAAGTGGTTTCCAAAGCGAGTAAGAAGGCATCTAAGAAAAAGATCCGCCCAGCACAGTCATGATATTAAAGGCGAATCTTCAACAAGGCTTTGCTCGATGCTGGAGTTCTTGAAGCCCTCAGACATTTATCTGTTGGAATTCAAGATTCTACTCCCTCAGTTCCCAATAACGGGAACATTAATTCCGAAAGTCTTCAACAGACACTTCCTCATGAAGGCTTGCTTCATGAAAATTCGGTCAATCTTGAAGTTTCTTCTTCAGATGAGAGCCACAGGAACCCTCTTTGTGGTCAGAAGACCAAGGAGCAAGAGATCTCATCTTTTGTTGTAACCCATTATGGTGGTCCTCCCCATGATGATGAATTTCGCTGTGAAAGTCCTCTCCGCAGTAGTGATTCACATTGCCTGGAAAATACTCCAGTGGACAATGTAGTGCCGAGAAAGCCCTCTTATCTTGAGGCACTTGCAAATGAGAAACCAGTCATGTCTGATGATTTATCTCTAGAAAGTGAAATACTTTCTCAATCAGAAGATAGCCTAGGGTGTAGGTCACTCTCCGAACCACCCCTAAGTCATGCATCTTCTAGTTTGATCAATGATCTCTCTACCAATCTTGTTGAATCTAATGAAGCAACAAGGAAACACCAAATCTGGTCAAAACAGGTAGAAGAATATTCATTTAATGATAAAGAGGAAATGCTGAACATGAGGAAAAAACTGGCGAAAAGTGAGGTACCAGTCATGTTTTGGCCTTTGGATAACTCCCAGTATGACATTCCAAAGATTTTGACGGAAGATGGAGTCCATGATATTCGTCTCAACATATGGAAAACTCTTTGTCAATTGAAGAAGAAGGTATTATCTTATGATGAATATGAAAATCATCTTAAGATAATAGAAGGGCTACAACGTCAGATTGATTTGGCATCTCTATCAGTCTCTCGGTATCCGAAGGCTGAAAAGAAACAGAGAACCCTTCAACGTTCATGCCTTGGCGCACTAAGAAAATTGCTTCAGTTAATTGCCAATGCTCCATCTGGTGTTCATATCAGAGGATGGGGTGTTCACGAAGCACTACATTTCACAGTGCTTTCCAGTCAGCAAAGCCCGCCGAAAATGGTCTCATGCAATGTTATTGTCCATGGCCGGCCACAGTCAATGGGATTTGTTCATAATCAAAAGCTTGCTCAAGAACATGCTTCAACTAGTTCCTCTCAAAATCAAGCATATAGAGAACAAGTTGTTGAATTTCTCCTACATCAAGCAGGAAAGAATATTGCACAAGCCTCTCGTATAGAGAAAACACATCATCAAATGATAGAAGTTTCGGAAATCATCCAACGGTCTATTTTACCAGGTGATAAAAGTGGATACAGTCTAATGCATCCAGCTAATTTCCGAACTAATATTTGCAAGATCAAGAGAGCTTTTAAGAAGGTCTCAGACATAGCATGTCAAGAGCCACCCCAGCTTGTCAGACTGGGGACTCCTTTAACCCAACCCTCAGAGTCAACAAATGGGATTCGAGGAGTTGAGCCGAAATAGCAGGAACATCCCCAGTTCTCGAGACTGGGGACTCTTTCAAATCATCAATCCCCTTCTCAGAGAATATCGGTCTTTTCTCGATTGGGGAAGAAGCCCCAAGAGGAACGAAGAACCAAATTATCAGGATATTCCCTCCAAGTTATAGCTCGTCAATAAGTTCCTAAAAGATTAAATCAACAAAAGGCAATGTCTCATCAAAGACATGAAAGAAGAAAATATCACAGAAATGTTGATAGAAGGGATGCGATGCATTATACATCAATCAATTTCATCAATGTCGTTGTTGCTAATCCACCAGAGGAGACTCACTCAGGGGACTCAGATGAAGAGCGTCCTGCTCAAGAAAATGTACGCGCCGATACAAATGAAGAACGTGTGCATACACGAAGTCAAAGGATTACTCAGAACCTAGGTAATCCACTTTCTTCTCTCCAAAAAGTATCCAACAAAGGGAGGGGAAAGAATCAGGTTACATATCCTTCCTCTGGAGAAGGTCAATCACTCTCGTTAGAGCAAAGGTTTTCACAACAAGAGGAAGAAATGAAAGAATTAAGAAGGTTGAATGCAGAACTACTTCAGAGTAGTCTTCTTCTTAAGAATTCTGAAGTCCGACAGCCGAAGGAATTTGTTGTAACTACTGAGATGGATCAGTAATATCCTCCTTTATCAGTACACCCTCAGAGGTCTAATCCTACGGGTCAAACGCAACAACGGTTGGCAGTGCTACCATCAGTTGCACCACCAATCACCACGTCTGTCCAAGCTCCATTCATTGCACCTACCCAAGACCAAATTCAACCTAATGTTTATCAAAAGTTTATAACTACTATTGAGTCATTAACAGCTCGGTTAGAAACTATTGAAGGGAAACGGGCACAAGTTCAACCAGAAAAGAAAGTTTACCCTGAATGGGTAGATTCAATTTCTCCTCCATCTAGTTTTGGAAACCCTGTTTTCCCTACTTTCAATGGATCAGGCGACCCTGAACAACATTTGACGCATTACGTGTCTTGTTGTGATCCTATGATGGGAACTCCAGAGCAGCAAGAAGCAGTGAAACTCAGATGCTTCGTGCGAACATTGCAAGGACCAGCTTTTGTCTGGTATACAAGCTTGCAATCCCGGTCAATCATCGGATGGGAGGATCTTCGTCAAAAATTCCTTCTTCAGTTCACCTCAAATTTTCCAAAAATGACAGTTTTCGATCTTACAAACTGTAAGCAAAGGGAGAATAAAAGAGTCTCTGATTTCATTGCTCGCTGGAAGGGATTAACGTATTCCCTAAGTTTAGCACTCCCTCGGGAAGAGTTGTTGCCAATATGTGTGGAAAATATGCGTGACGAATTACACACGCCATTGATCCCTGTAAAATACACAGGAGGGTTTCGAGACCTTACTTCAATCGCCCAGCAGATTGAAGATTCCCTTATACAGGCTAAGGTTAAATCTCGTGTAATTCCATCAGCTCCGGGAAGGAGAATGGGTAAAGCATAAACTGCTACAGTTATGCTTAAACAAGAACTTGTACCTATTTCTACTTCAAAACCTTCATCTTCTCGAAGGGATCCACCTCCTGAACACCAACAACAAAGGTCATTTCATCCAAATGATCAAAGAGATCAACGACGAAAACAATTTGAGGATTTGAAGAGTAAAACATACTCTTTCCGAAGTGAGCAAGTTCCTGGTTACTTCATTTCATCTCTGGAAAATAATTTGGTTCAATTACCAGTGCCCAAGAGGCCAAACAAGGAAGGAGATGAAGACCGTCACAATTATTGTCTGTTTCATCAAATGTTGGGGCATCCCATCCAGGAGTGTTTTGTCTTTAAATACCTCCTGCAAAAGATGGTCGACTTGGGACAAGTCAAGTTAAAAGGTTCTTCGACTCAGATACCATGTGTTACTGCTACAATTCTAGAGGAGGATGGTGAATGGCAAGAAGTCAAAAGCAGAAATGCACAGAAATATGATGATTGCATGGTCAGAAAGACAATCAATCGGACTCATGCCATTTTGCGAACACAATTAAAAAAACCAATTGTGTCTTCTGCCATGAATATTGCGGTAAAACCCTCTTCGTCAGAGGGAAAATCCTCAAAGAAACGGTTTGATTCAAAGAAGAAAAAAGAATCAGAAGAAGTTGAGTATGTGTCAAAGCCTAAATTGTCTTTTACTCTGGCAGACTTTATGCCATGTACTTCAAAACCACGGGCACCGCCCCTTCAAATGGCACATCCTAAACAGGCTAGTCATGCAGAGTCTTTATTAGACGAAGAGTTAATCTTTGGTTCTGTTAATATGATTCAAATAATAGATCCGTATTCCAGTTGTAATTTCAATTTTGATGAGCCTGAATTCCCTGTATCAAATAAGGGAATCCGAGGAAGTTCCCGAGGTTCAGGATACAGGGGAAGACGTGGATCTTTCCGAATCCACTACTCCAATTCTACCCCTGCTAGCACTGTGTATGCAGCAGAAACTCGTGGTAGAGCCCTTCAGCGAGCTCAAAAAGAACAAGCAGGTTCTTCTGCTAATAGCCAACTCAGTCTTGGCATAGTTATTTTAGAAGACCGATTGAAGGTTCCAACCTCTTTATCTCAGCAATTAAATGGATCTAATCGGTCTAATCTTCCAAAACCAAGGATATTGCCAGCTTCTATCCCAATACAAGATGCATTAGCTTCTAAAGCATCTGCTTCCAAGGTACCTGCTAAACCACATATTCCTATTGGGAAACGCATACCTTTAGATCAAAAGTATGATATATTGAAACACTTGGCCCAAGTACCAGCCAAGTTATCAATTTTGGATGCTTTGAATCTGTCAAAAGATCTTCAGGAAGCACTCATCGAAGCTTTGTCAAGTCCTCCGGGGTTTGAAGCTGAAATTACTGCAGCTAAAGTCTATCACATAGAGAATAATCCTACAGAATGCCATGAAGTGATATATTTTACTGATAAAGATGAAGATGATGTTGTGCATGGGCACATAAAACCTTTGTACTTATCTGGAAAATTCAATGGTGTAGATATCCGAAGAGCTTTCATTGACAATGGTTCAGGAGTCAACCTCATGCCCATTCGTACACTTCGTCGATTGGGCCTCACAGAATCTAATTTATCTCCTTCTACCATGATGTTACAAGGATATGATAAAAATGAACAAGAACCACTGGGCGAAGTTACAATCAGAAATTAGTTTGGAGATCTTGTATCCAATTCAGATTTCATGATTTTTGATCAAGACTCAGCTTTCAACGTCTTGCTTGGAAGACCCTGGCTACATCAGCATGCAGCTATTCCTTCATCATACCATCAATGTCTCAAATACTGTTTCAATGTTCAAGTTGGAACATTGTATGGTGATAAGACCCCGTTCAAGACATGTGAGTCTCAATACATTGAGGCAGAATTTTATCACATGAAGGGAAGAGAAAAATCTACAATGAAAGAAATTACCAAAGTTAATGCTCCATATGGTTTGGAGAAAATTCCAATAAATCCATTTACACATGTGACTACAGATTATGTGTTACCTATCAGTCAAATTGTCAAAATAGGTCCAAATCAAAATACTCTTATGGAAAGATCCATAATGTCAATTACGGAAATTGAGCCAGACAACATGGGAGAAATTGGTAACCTACGAAACAGTGATGAAAGCACAAGTGGTGACGTCTTCATTTCATCTGCTGAAATCCAACAAGTCTATACTTCGCCAATCAGGCCAGAAGAAGTTATAGCAACATCGGAGGTGAATAATGATGTCAATTCTCAATCCATCATCTCCTCTTTATTTCCCAAAGAAGGCCCTTTATCATCAACAGGGTTGGAAATGGAAGCTTCTTCTTCAAAATGTGCAAATTTTGACATCTCTTCTGATCATGAAAATTTCGTTTTGTCATATACTATGCAAGTAGAAATGGAAGAAATAGCACATGATGAAGAGGAAGAGGAAGATATTAGAGATGCTCCTCCAGCATTTGAAGAAGGTATCTCTACCACTGTGGATGAACTCAGAGAAATAATTCTGGGTACAGAGAAAGATCCACACCCCACTTTAATTAGTGAGGCCATGACCCTTGAAGAGAAAGAGATGCATATTTCTTTTCTAAAGAAAAATAAAGATATTTTTGCTTGGAACTATACAGAAATGCCTGGTCTTGATCCTTATATTTCTACTCATCATTTGGGTTTACCAAAAGAACATCGAGGATTTAAGCAAGCCGCGAGAAGAACACACCCAACTTATGCTTCCAAAATTGAAGCTGAAGTGGATAAGATGATCAAAGCTAACTTCTTCAGAGAAGTTCAGTATCCCAAGTGGTTGGCTTATATTGTCCCTGTAAAGAAGAATAATGGACAAATTAGGGTTTGCATCAATTTCAGAGATCTTAATCGGTATTGTACTAAAGATGATTTCCCAGTTCCAATTACAAAACTCTTAATTGATGCAACCGCTGGCTATGAAGTACTTTCCTTCATGGATGGATATTCCGGATATAATCAGATCCGAATGGCCCCAGAAGATGAGGAATCTATAGCCTTCAGAGCCCCTCAAGGTGTGTTTTGTTACCGGGTGATGCCCTTTGGTTTAAAGAATGCAGGTGAAACATATCAACGCGCCATGCATCGTATCTTCAAACCTTTTTTAGGGAAGTTTGTTGAATGCTATGTAGACGGTTTGGTGGTTAAATCCAAACAACATTCTAATCACTTGGCTGATTTGGAAGTCATATTCCACAAGCTTCGACAACATAATTTTAAGATGAACCCCTTAAAATGTGCTTTTGGGGTAACCTCAGGAAAATTCCTCGGCTTTGTTGTACGCCATCTTGGTATTGAAGTCGATCCTAAGAAGACCAAATCAATCCTTGGTATGTCACCTCCTCAGAATTTGAAAGAATTAAGAGTACTTCAAGGAAACTTAGCCTATATTTGGCGTTTCATCGCCAATTTGGCAGGAAAAAGTTTACCCTTTACCAAATTATTGAAAAAAGGAGTCACTTACCAGTGGACTGAAGAATGTCAAGAAGCATTTGATGTTCTCAAAAAATACCTCTTGATTCCACCAGTACTCATGCCACCTGTTGAAGGTAGACCACTTATCCTCTATGTGACAGCTCTAGAGTGATCATTGGGTGCCTTTCTCGCTCAAAAGAATGATGCTAGGAATGAAAATAGCCTCTACTATCTCAGTAGAACTATGCTTGAAGCAGAAACCCGGTATTCAAGTATTGAGAAGTGCTACCTGGCATTAATCTTTGCAGTTCAGAAACTGAGACACTACCTGCAACATCACGAGGTCCAATTGGTATCTCGCAATAATCCACTCAAATTCATCCTTAGTCATCCAATGCTTACAGGACGTCTAGTATGGTGGGAAGTTATTTTTCAGCAGTTCGACATTCAGTATATATCTCAAAAGGCAATAAAGGGCCAAGCTCTGGCTGATTTATTGACCGAACATCCTTTAGTGGAAGACACATGTTCAGATATTGAACTCCCTGATGAGGAAGTTTTTTCTATTCAAGAGTGTCCTCAAACATGGGAAATGTATTTTGATGGTGCTTCCAGAAGTCCAACAGGGAAGAAAATGGAAAATCCTAAATTCAAAAAAGTTGGTTTAGGAATTGTACTCATTTCTCCAGATAAGGCATTGTTACCTTATTCCTTTTTATTGTGGGAAGGTGGTACCAATAATGAAGCCGAATACCAAGCTCTTATCACAAGATTGGAGTTAGCACTTCAAGCACAAGTGAATCACTTAAAGGTGAAAGGTGATTCAGACCTGGTAATCAAACAAGTCAATGGGGATTATGCCACCAGAAAAGAAGAGTTAATCCCTTTGTATGATTACGTCAGAATGTTAATGGCAGAATTCCCTTCAGAACCGACATTTTCTTATGTCCCAAGATCACAAAATGCTCAAGATGATGCACTGGCTAATATAGCCACAGCTCTAGCAGATCCAAATCGGGACGATACAACCATCAGTATTGCCTACCATCGTGCAATTTCACCTTATGTTCAAGCCAGAATAGAGGAAATTAATGAAATTAGTCCCATTCCTGAACCGTATGGTCATACTACAGGATGGATGTAACCTATCAGGGAATACCTTCAAAATGGAACACTTCCACCTGATAGAGCCGAGAAAGAACAAATCCAGCGACATGTGGTCAATTTTACTCTTTATGATGGCCCAAACCACCTAGAGAAAATTCTCTACAAACATGGTTTTGATGGAGTTCTCTTCAGATGCATTGATGGTGAAGAGACAACGGCTGTCATGAAAGAAGTGCATGCAGGAGTGTGTGGTGCCCACCATTCTGGACATAGATTGTCTGATCAAATTTGAAGTCTTGGATACTTCTGGACTTCAATGATACAAGATTGTATTGATTTCACAAAGAAGTGTCATTCATGTCAAGTACATGCCAACTTCATTCATCAACCTCCAGAGTTGCTTCATACAGCTAAATACTCATGGCCATTTGCCACATGGGGAATGGATGTGGTGGGACCTTACCCTTAAGCTACGGCCAAGCAGTTTAAGTACATTCTTACTGCTACTGATTTTTTTTCCAAAAGGGTAGAGGTAGTACCTCTCAAAGAAGTCAGTTCTAAATGCATTGTTAGCTTCATCAAGTCTAACATCATTACTAGATTTGGAGTCCCTCATACCATATTGACGGACAACGGCACCAACTTCTGTTCTTCTGAGGTGAAGAAATTGTATCAAGAATACAACATTAAATCCAACCATTCATCTCGGTATCATGCGGCAGCCAATGGCCAAATAGAAGCCTTTAACAAGACTCTTTCAAATATACTGCAAAAGATGGTGGATAAAGATAAGAGGTCATGGCCTAATAAACTCTTTCATGCTTTATGTGCTTATCGGACTACCACCCGCAATGCAACGCGGTTAACTCCATATTCGTTGGTATATGGAACAGAAGCAGTCTTGCCAATTTAAGTTCAATTGCCCTCACTCAGAGTACCCATTTGTGATCAGTTATCTACAGATGAGAAATCCCAAAAGCGATTGAATGAATTGGAATGGTTAGATGAGAAAATATTGTGCACTTTGCACCACTTGGAAATCTATAAGAATCGAATAGCACGAGCTTTTAACAAAAAAGTTCGTCTTCGTTCATTCATTCAGGGAGAATTGGTATTAGTTCTCAGAACTCCAATGATATCAGGAAAGAGACCTTCCAAGCTTGAGCCAAAATGGGATGGACCTTATTCAATACATAGGGTCTACTCCAATGGAGCTTATTCATTAATCTCGATGGATGGAGAACTCATTACTACTCTAACTAATGCCAGATTTTTGAAGAAATATTTTGTATAAAATACAAAGTATTCACATTATGTCCCTGCAACATGACACTAAACTGTGCAGCACCAGTTTGTCCTTGCTATATGACGTTAAACTATACAGAAATGGTCCATTATGACCTTAAACTCCTCCTTGGTCCAATATGACCTTAAACTATTCACAATATGTCCCCGCAACATGACACTAAACTGTGCAGCACCAGTTCATCCTTTCTATATGACGTTAAACTATACATCAATAGTCTAAGCATATGACCCTAAACTATTTGCACATACGTCCAACATGACGTTAAACTGTGTCACCTTCAATGTCCCCGCAACATGACACTAAACTATGCAGCACCAGTTCGTCCTTGCTATATGACGTTAAACTATACAGCAATGGTCCTGTATGACCTTAAACTGCAACTTCATCCCACACAACGTTAAACTGTGAAAAAGTTCCCTAAATGGTCCAGTATGACCTTAGACTGCAACTAGGTCCTGTATAACCTTAAACTGCATCATCAACGGTCCATGCATATGACCCTAAACTATTTGAAAGTCCCTTACGTCCAGCAAGACGTTAAACTGTGACGTCCTAACTACATGACGCTAAACTGTATAAAAGTCCCTTACGTCCAAAAAGACGTTAAGCTGTGACGTCCTAACTACATGACGCTAAACTGTATAAAAGTCTCTTACATCCGGAAAGACATTAAACTATATAATCATCAAAGGTCATGTATGACCTTAAACTACACCACCGTCCATCATGACATTAAATTTCACCATCCACAGTCCATGCATATGACCTTAAACTATTCACACTTTCATCCAACATGACGTTAAACTGTGGAAAAAAATCCCCAATGCATCCAACATGATGTAAATGGTGTGTTATTTTGTCCTTACTACATGACATTAAACTGCGCAGTCCCCCTTTCGTCCAACATGACGTTAAACTCTATTGTCCCCATCTTCCTAACTACATGATGCTAAACTGTACAGAAAATTCATGATATGTCCTACATGACATTAAACAATATTTTGTCCTTGCTACATGACACTAAACTGTGCAGCACCAATAGTCCGACATTAAACTATGCATCGTTAAGGTTGTTGTTACCTCTTATTTCTCACACCGAGTATGACTCACGTGAGCTTAGATAAAACCTCAACCGTAACACTCTCTTTGGGCCGCTAACCATGTATAAGTCCCAACAACATTTTTTTTATTTTATTTAGATCGTTGTCCCCAAGAACAACTTGATCATTAATTCATTCTTTAATTGAACTACACGGACTTTGATCCTTTCCCTCCAGGCTGGGTATGTAAGCAACCTCCTAGGTTTCAATCCCAAAAACAATCTCTTCACATCGTTTCACCACCATCTCATATGATGTTAATTCGTGAAACCGCCCATAGAATCAATATCTTTACATTGATTCACTTTCGTCCTTGTTATATGACGTTAAAGTATGCAACACTTTTGTCCGGTACGATAATAAACTACAATACTCTTTGATTTCCTCATTTGAGAGAGAACTATTATTGACATTGATTTTTTCAATCATGTTTCATTTCAAAAGACTACGTGCATACATGGTAATGCCTAAACTTTTTATCTCGGGTTAAACCATCATTGCACTAAAGTCCCCTTTCACCCTTCACATGTACGAACAAAATTTGTACAAAGGGTAGTTCTAGAACTACGTGGGCTTGATTCCCATCCTCATGGGATATGTAGGAACGTTCGAGTATCCCTCGAATCCAGCCCCAAGTCTTTTTGGGCCTAACCCCAAATTTCACTTTCAGTCCCTTGGCTGAAAAGTTCTCATGAAAACACACACTATGTATTCATTATTATGGTCCGAACTCTATGACCCTAAACTAAGATCTCTCATATTTTCATCCTGCATGACGTTAAACTGCATTTCAAGAACTACGTATGGCTTGATTCTCATTCTTATGAGATACGTAGTGAAGTCCAAAATTTCAATTCAGGACCCAGCCACAACATGATTATGGTTATCATTGACCTATGTATCTCTATATACATTGGACAATACCCATATTTATGTGTTATAATCCTAACCTTAAATATTTTCAGATCTTCATAACCCTTTTCATGACTTTTTAGTCACAAAAATGTCAAACTTCAGAGAATTATTTTTGCCTGACTATGCAGTATGTGCCCATAGGTGGCCTTGCATAAAAAGTCCACATAACATACTTGTTAGCCAAAAGATACTATTTTATTTAATTATGCAGCCAATTCCCTTAGGTGGCCCTGCATAATTCAACCCCCTAACGGGTTTGTTAAATGATGGTAACTTCATTCTTGGGAAGAATGCCTCTTTTTTCCTTATTTGTCTTAAACAACAGTATGTAGGGATCCGCAAAAAAATAGCCATCCTTAACATATTTGTCCCATATCCTTTTTCATGATCTGAAAGTATTCAAGTCTATGGTTTATTCTTCTTCCCTACGTTTGGGTCAGACCTTCATAGGAGTGATATTCATCCAGTTCTTCGATAATCTTGTCTGGAAATATCTTCTCCATATTAAATTACCTCTTTCCATACAGAAAACTCTATACTTTAGAAAATTTGAATCTCTATAAACTTTCACTGGATTTTTAGCACTAGGAAAGTAAATTTCTGGGAGTTCTTTTTGCCTGACTATGCAGCACGTGCCCATAGGTGGCCTTGCATAAACAGTCTACATAACAGACTTGTCAGCCGAAAGATGCTATTTATTTGACCATGCAGCCAATGCCCTTAGATGGCCCTGCATAATTCAACCCCCTAACGGGTTTTGTTAAATAATAGTAAATTTATTCTTGCAAACTACTTCTTCTAATGCCTTTTATCTCTTTTTCATATCATTCCTCAGATTCAAATATTCTTAAGTTATAGCTTACATATTTTCCCTCATACTTGAGTATGGTACTATGTTTTCAGATTAGTTGTCAAGGAATTGAGTCAATTCTAATCCATTTCGTTCAAAGCTATTTCGACCTTAAACATTAGCCTTTGTATGTCCGACATGTATGTCTTTAAACTGCAAGATTTCTTGTTTTTCTTTTCACCTCAAAGTCAAATCCTCTTTTCTCTCCGGATCCAACTCTGAGGGGGGACTTTTGTTGACGCTCCTTTCCGTCACAGAGTCTAACGTCTGAAAAAAGATAAATACCTTAGTCCAAAGTGATTCATCCTTTGAAGAAACATAAAAAATCGACCAAGGGATGCACAAGGAGAACATTGCCCATAGGTCGTGAAAGTTCCCTCATGGTCGCGCAAGTACACTTGCGCGCCGCCTAGTGGTCGTGCAAGTCTACTTGCGCGACCCCTTATGGTCGTGCAAGTGACTTGCGCGACCTAAGTGATAACCGCCCGGTAACCGCTTGGGGTCTTCTTCTGCCTATAAATAGACCTTGTGGGCCCCCCATTCATGAGGATCTTTTTCCAAAAACTCAGATTGAAGCTCCCGACTCCCAAGTCTCTTCTCAAAGCTTCCGGAACACTTCTAAGTTAATTTCTTACCTAGAAAGGAAGATCTAAAGAGAGGGAGGAAGGACTATGTGTTGAAACTCGTCAACACTTGCGCGCCTGAGTGGCCAACCCTTAAGGGAAGTGGTCACACTTGCGCGTCGCCTTACTCCTTCGATAGAACTTGCGCATCCCTTTTCTGGAAGAACCTCAAGAGGATTCTAAAGGCTTTAATAAAGAGTCACTCAAGTATTTCAATACTGGTTGACCATCACGCAAGTACACCACGTGTCACGCAGGTATACATGCGCGACCAATACTTGCGCGCCCACGCAGTACTTGCGCGTCTTCTAAGACTAGAGAGCCCCTTCCTTTTTGGGTGCCTTTCTTGCCCATTTCACCCCTCTTAAGCCATTATACTTCCTTTTCAAGATTCAGTCTTCAAGACACTCTTCAAATCCATTTATGGAATGATTTCTTGATTTGAATTCCTTATCTGAAAGGAATTCTGTGGAATATCTCTCAAAACCTAGTGATTTAAATAATCTTATGTCACTAAATATGGAGAGTTCATTCATTCAACCTCATCCTATAAGATGAGAGAATCCTTAA
The DNA here is from genome assembly GCA_963277665.1 of Viscum album. Classification (NCBI taxonomy): domain Eukaryota; kingdom Viridiplantae; phylum Streptophyta; class Magnoliopsida; order Santalales; family Viscaceae; genus Viscum; species Viscum album. The sequence continues at coordinate 294,208,470 of OY728144.1, forward strand.
CCTGGGTCTCCTTTTCTGGAATAATCCCCAGTCATAAGTCCTAATTTGGGCATCCTTCATAGGAGTAAGCCCCATATCCTCTAATTTGGGCTTCCTTTTCCGGAGTAAGCCCCAAACCTTAATCCTTAACCTGGGCTTCCCTTTCAGGAATAAGTCCCAGTCATAAATCCCTTAACCTGGGCCTCCTTTTTAAGAGAAAGTCCCTGTCATAATCTTGGGTTTCCTTTTCAGGAGTAATCCCCAAGTCCCCTAACCTGGGTCTCCTTTTTAGGAATAAGTCCCAGTCCCTTAAATTCTCTTTAACCAGTCCTAATTTTCGTTTGATCTGGGATTCCTTCTCAGTAGTAAAACCCCGTTATCAATCCACTCCTGATTTGGGTTTCCTTTTTAGTAATAAGTCCCAAGTTAGAGTATTCAAATCTCCATGAAGCACATATACCTTTATGGACCCTGTTCATGGATTTTCTCCCTAAAGTAAATCCTAACATTCATTTATCTGGGCAGTCATATATACATAAGCCCCAAACCATTTCTTATGATTGCATCTTTCATGGCACAATTGTCTAATTTTTACCAATACCTCTTGTTTCTCACACCGAGCATGACTCACATGATCTTAGAGTGTAAAAGTAATTGTGACATCCTTCTTTGAGCCATCAATCATAAACATCATACTCCTTTACTCGAACTAAGTGGGTTCCGATTCCTTTTCCAAAACAAAGGATACGTAGGTAGCCCATTTATGGGTTCGATTCCAACTCTGAAATAATTCATGTCTTTCTGAATGACAATAAACTTCAAGTGCCCCACTGAGTGGCTTTAAAACCAGCCTAGTAATCATAATGACCAAGAGAATTTTATATAAATGTTTTGAAGGATACCATTGACCAAGAATCTCTAAATAAATATAGATGTTTTTCTATTGATGAAGAACCTTGAATACATATAAAAGATTCTCTAAATTTCTTACATATTTAATCATTTATTGTTAAACTGAAGGAAATCTCATTTTATACTTGGTAATGTAATAAAGATTCACAAACATAACTTAAATCTATAAAGAGAGTCCCGGAATAGACAATAATTCCCCTCAAAAATGTGTGATGAGTCCGACCTCCCATCCTCTCGACCAATGAAAATTCCTAAGCCTCATCAGTCCACAAGCTAATGAGTGCCTACCTTTGGAAAGTAGGTCCAAATGGATGTGGAATCACTGGATGTTTCCGGTTCTACAAACAAACCCGCTAGAAACCAATCGGAACGTTTGAATCTCCCATCCAGGAGGTCATCCCCGAATTCTGAGGGAAACATACTAAAATAATTTTTTATACTCTATAAGCAATTAAATCATGATATACGCGGTACGATCAAGAATAAAAAGTTAAAACACCTACAATAAAGAAAATGATTATTACCCAAAATGTTATTCTAAAATCGAAATTATTATTAAATGGGTTGTATAAAACCATAAATGAATCAAGTATGATATCATAAATATGAATATGGTTATGGTATAATTTAATAACATACTATGGTCATTATAAATGAGGTTAAACATACCCTCGACCAAAGGAAAGTACAAGGTAAGGGGTAATTCCTCAATCTCATTATTATCTGAGATTGTTTATGTATAAATTTTTACTGGGAAATATTTATTATCCATGTTTCATAAAATAGTATTCAAAATTATTATTTTTAAGGGAATCATTAAATAAAACATCATTTTTTGTTCTTATAAATTATTCTCATTAATGTCCATTTTTTCAAAATGGTTTTTAGTATTTATTTATATAGACGTGAATGTTTTAAACTGTTAATTCCATTAAAAAGATTAAAAGTGGTATGATACACATTGATTAAAAAATGTCTTTTAAATATATTACTTTCTAAATTTTGTGAATTTTAAATGATTAAAAGTAAAAGGTATATTTCCCTTAAAGTGTTTTACTAATCATATTCAACTATTTCAAAATACTTTACTGGATATTATTCATGATTGAGGTTTATTTATTTTAATACAATGTTATATATTGTACTGAATGAGTTATGATATGCTTGACTGTGGATGTGTTGTTTTTATACCATTCATGGTGTATGGTTAAATTATTTACATTTCTTATACGAGTTTTAATATGAATGATTATGTTATGTTTCAACCTTTTCATATGAGGACTGAATTAGACTTAGTAAGTGACGGGTGGAGCCCGCTATAGCTCTTTGATGCATCAGTAGGTATCATGAGACAATTTAGTTTCTTGGGACATGTCCTTGAAGAAAAATTTATTTATAGTATTGGCACGAGGCCTTGACTATGTGGTTATGATGTCCGACATTATGAATTCCATCATTATCAAATTAGCTATTGATATTACATTTGAGTATTCGACCAGTAGAATATCAATGTGGATAAGTAAATGACATTATTTGACTTATACTTTCCATATTATACTGTATTTTATGTTTAAAGGTCTTCTGTTTCAAATTTATACCTTGCCATAAAAGTTTATGATTTTTATGATAGCTTCCACAATATTGTTTATCCTTACTGAGCGTCTGAGCTCACCCCTTTATTATGTTTTATTTTCCCGGGACTCCAAAATCTATACTATGATTTAAATCAGGTTTAGGATAAGGTAAAAATTTTGTTCTCAATGGATTATTTTTTTTGTTATTTATGTTATAAATTGTAATGTAAAGTTCATGTATGTAATCTATTTTCCAAGACTGCTAAACTGATCTATCCTCCCGGACTTGAATCATTATAATCATGCCAATGTATTAAAAAAATGCACTGACTCCAGGATTCTGGGGTCGGGGAGCTAAAAAAATTCCACTCATTATGGAAGGGAAAATATTTATAATTATTTGAATTTAAAATTTACTCAAGTAAATATACCATTTCACTGCCCCTTTAATCATTCAATGTATATTGATTATGATGATCCATCACTAGAAAATAGAGATGTTGAAAAAGTAACATCCAAGGAAGTTAAGGGTACATACTTTATCCTACCCCTTCCATTCAATAAATAATTAATTTTTAGGGGGGTGGATCTGGTATACTCTATGCATGGATCATTCATCATCAAAAAATAAGATGTAGATACTGGGAAAAGTTACATTTGTTGGTTCAAATAAAACAAGATCCACCGACCATTAGATTATGGATAATAATTGGTACATACCTCATGAAGTAGAAAAAATTTAGGGGCCACTTAATGGGTTATACAAATAATTATAAAACTATTTTCTTTTTATGAAATTAGAATTTCTATCATAGTTTTAGTATTTAGTCAAGTAGGAATCCCACTCCCTCTTATCTTTTTGAGTTTAAATGATATGATCATTCTGTTTAATTGATTAATTATATTTTATAGGTTCATGATGGAATAATATAGTCCCAAAAATAAAATAACTAAGATTCAAGGAAAATGGAGTTTACCTTTACGACTATCTTTTAAACACCCTATATTTTTTTTTTCTAAACCCTATTTTTAGATTAAAATTAAATTACATATCCATTATTGGATTTATGATTTACTTGAATTATCTAATAGAAATGAGTATCTTAGAAATAATATAATTAGATATTTTAGATTTAAATTTTAGTAATATTTAATGATTAAAATGGAAAATTGGATCATAAATGTGAATCATGGATACTAAAATGAGGACTCATGATTTGAGGGAATTAAGTCATTATTATAAATGAAATTTCACAATCATTTATTATTGTTTTAATTTATGAAATTCAAATGAATTTATTTTTTTTATTATCCATTCCATTAGTTATTTTTCAAAATCATAAGTCTCATTCCCAATAGTATTTCTAGACCATGTTCTTCTTATTTATTCTTGAGCATATTTCATGAGTGATCTTGGGAAATTCCACCTACTAAAACATGAATTTGAAATTATTAAAACAATGAATGTAAAAAAAATTATTGAGGAAACTTTTGAAAAGACATTATCCTTAAAATATCACCTTTACATTAAGCCTTGTTTATCCCATAGAAACTATGAATTAATTTGTTAGGGATGATCCATGTTTCAAGAAATGTTTATATATTCTCAACCTCCTCTTAGTATTTTCAAGATATTTTAATGTTTATGTTTGGTGTTATGGGATAAATTGTGGAAGGGATGAAATAAATTGTAAGTAGAAAGTGAGGGGGTTATAATTATTGGAATAAAGATAGGTTATTTGATTAATACATTATACTTTCACTTTTGTCCCTTCATAAAAAAATAAAAAATGGGAATGGGTTGTGACTTAGAAGAATAAAAAATCACCATCACTGGACTGATGATTTTTATCATATGTGGATACTTGTAATATGTAAGGTTTATTCTATGAATAACATGAAAAAAATTAAAATTTTCTTGGAAAAATAAAAAAAGTATAAATGTTGTGAAAAAATAAAGGATCAAAAATCATTCATTATGAATTATTATGATCATAACCTTTAATTTGAGTTTTGGGGGAAGTGGGAGTTGTTGAAATTTTATGGGGAGAATATCATTACACCTTTACTTATGATATCATGATTTATACTTTAAGAGATAAACTTCCTCTGTGGGCCTTAATTTTTAAAACATCAATTCATACCAACCTTAAACCCAGAGTCATTAGAACCTTGATAGAAAATTCCTCATGATTTTATATGCCTTCTATCATTACAAAGTGGAGAATAAAGTTACATTAAAATCCTATGGATAATTATCATATTCTCATGATATGAACATAAATCTATTTGAATGAGATCATTAGTGATGAGTGAAAATATTCAAAGGAGAATTAAACCATAATTTGGAATGTTTAATAATAAAAAATTAAGGAACTTGGATAAATGAGAAGAGAAGTACCATCATCATCAAATGGAATAAATTAAAATACATGAGTTGATTGTTTATTTGAAATTTTAGTAATTAAATTGATATTTCATGTGGATTTTTGAAATTTTTATTGAACATTGATAATTGCTGAATTTTATTACATTGAAAAATAAATATTTGTGATATTTATTCACTTTAAATTCCTTTTTAAGATTTTATGATTGGGGAAAAGCATGGTTTAAGTGTGGGATTATTTGATTGAATCATTTTTCATGAATAATTTTAAACATATTTTAATGTTTTAAATAAATTTTTTTATATAAATAACCATGTATTCTAATGTATTACTAAATTGTCGGAAATTATAAAAGTAGAATAAAAAAGGATTTATTTGAATAAAATATTAGTGAATTTTGAATTTAAAAATTTATTTATGAATATTTGTTGATATTTATTATGTTTTATGAATTTTTTAAAGTTATTTATATTATTTTTCAGATTTACATTACTAAAAAATGATCTAAAAAGTTGGTTGACCCTCAACCAAAGGTAGCTGGCCACCTAGCCATCACCTCAAGGGGGAAGAACATCCAATACACTTTCCACGAAAACCAACAAAATATGGTGGATTCATGATGATATCAGGCTTATGCATAGGTGGCCCATGGGTGATTAAGCTCCCAGGAAGGATAATTGAACCAAAGGCCCGAGTGATCGAGAGGTGTTTCTCGACTATGTATATAGGTGTGTTGGTGTATGGGATCCCAACAAGGTGCGGCCTTCAAAACACCATATGTCATTATTTTTCTTGTAATTGTAAACCTCCCTGATATCCATTTCAATGTGCGTGGGATGTGTAATATATGGGTTAATGCTCATTTATTAATGAAACAACATTATGACACTCGGTTCTGCTCACCCAAACTCACATAGATTTTCACCACCGAGCCCCATCATACTCTAACTCTGATGATCACTGACTGCCACTACTCCCCATTGGAAAATTACATAGCATCCCCTATATAGCTCGGTCCCGAGCTCCATTTCCATTGTAACCACTCAAGGACAACATGGATCGTTTCTAGATCCTTTTCCAACCACCTGGAGGCCTTTATTTAAGGAAACCATTTCCTTGCTCAATTAATGAGGTCCCTTTGGCCACTATGAATTCTGGAGAGTTCAATGAATAACCCTAATTACACTTCCAATATCTCTTTAGCATGAATACAATCAACATGCCCTACAAATCAAGCATGAAAAAAGGAAGTTGTACCACTTGATTTTTGAATTCCACTACAAATAGAAAACCCCCATATCTTTGGGGGATATTTAAATATAAATTCAAATGTAAAATTTGTGGTGTTTGGAAATAGATATGTCATTCAAGTAAAACCCCAACCACTAAAGAAGAGGATGAGGATTCTCCTTCTCACTACCAATAAAAGAAGGTGTTTCCAAGGAAAATAGGAGTCTTTACATACAAAGGGTAGGAATCCACTCGTAGGAGGCTACTGTTGATGTTTAGTTTTTCTTCACTTTTTTATTTTATTTAATTTTTATCTAGTTTAGTTTTATTTTTAAAATGTAATTTTTATTTATATTTATTAAATAAAACCCAGGTATTTCATTATTATTCTATTAAAGTTCTTCCACCGCCCATATTCTTCTTATTCTTCTTAATATTTTACTTTTATTATTATCTATTTTATTATTTTAATTTCTTCTATTTTATTTTATCTTTCTCTATCTCATTATCCCTCTAAATATCTTATATTATTTTTATATTATTTCCCTTCTTCTTCACTTACTTATATCCACCAAGTGATATCTTACTCTTAGTAATGGGAGGCTAACCCAAGTCTAGTCCTGGGGGAGGTTAAGGTGTCTTTTAATTCATTATTAATGCTTATTTAATGTTTGTGATATATGAGAGTGGCATGCATGGGTGTGTATAATGTCACCCAGGCTATGAAACTCAAATTTAATTATATTATTTTGTTTAATCAGTTTTCCCTATCTTCATTGGTTATCTCTTCACATGATGGAGTTAAACCATTCAATGGATAAAATAAAATTTGATTAAGATGGGTCCTGGAATATGTCACACACTCAATCAAGGTGTTCCATTAACCTTTATTATAGTAGAATGTGGAATTTAGATTTCTTAAGGCATTTGAGAATTCACAATTTCTAAATAAATGGATTGTAATTATTCATTAGATTTCATGACTGGATTATCAAAATAAAAGTAAACAAATAAAGGAGAATAAAGATGGATCCCAAAACCAAAACCTAAACAATTTTCTTTCTACTTGATCATATTTTTCTTGAATTTCATGTTATTTTTGTTTAAATTTTCATATTTCACATCTTTTAATTATTTATAATAATCAAAAAACCCAAAATTCATCATTGTTTTTATAAAAAAAATTAAAAAAATAGTTTATGTGAAATGGAATACATAGGTGAAAAAACTGAGATTCTCCTCAAAGAAGATGACTTTGGTCAACCTCTATGATATAGTAGGAAAATTATTTGAAATTTTATTTTTCTACAAGTCATGATAGGTGTGAATAATACACTCTTTCAACATGGTATGTATTTTAATTTCAGGATTTCTCTGTGAAGATAACTATCCCAAATTATATCACGTTATCAGGAGGATTATCCGTTGAGTGATGAGGCTTTAGTACAAGGGCCTATACTGAAGATACAACCTTTGGGTGCTTTTCTCACTATACCACCATCCATTGAGCATAATCTTGTGAAAGAAGTACTAGATGAGGATGCATGCACGATTAATGCATGTTAATAGTTCCAGCGGTAGTGAACTCGTAGGTTTTGGTGTGAGACATTCCCCTAGGTGGATAGGGATTGGATAAAGGTAGTGACTCTAGTTTTTCACCCTGTGTGGATTCTACTTGACCATGTTCTAGTTCTCGAAACAATTATTTTTTAGGGATCTGATTGATGATGGTGGAGTTTAGTGACTCAGTAACATGATCAATGTGCATCAATGAGATTCTCAATCTACATATGGGAAGTTTGACTGTGACTAAGTATTTGGTAAGGTTTATTGATCTCTTGTTATACTATATGGATATGGTGTGAGATTCATTATTCACGGCATGTACATTTAGAAAGGGTTTACTTCCAGATATAAGAGCTTCAATAATATCTCTTTGTATACCCACCAGTGTTGGGGTTATTGAACATGACTTAGTGATAGAGAGCTTCCATGATGAGTGGGAATCAATAGTGGGTGATGGTAGTTGTCACCTAGGAGATGATACCTTAGTGACATGTAGTGTAAGGCATTTATAGGGATCCGAGTAAGAAAATTATGTTAGGAGATGATCCTAGGATAGAGGATTAGTGATGAAGGGATTACAATATGGATCAATTAAGCTAAGAGAGAGGTGTTATTTATCTTACGACAGTGAGGAAAATCTTGCACATGATGGTTTTACAAGTTGTACAACTTATTAAGAGATGTTTGAGGGACTTATGAGGTAGATATTAAGGGAGATGAATAGTGGTCCACATGGTGAAGTATGTGGAATATGGGCTTGGCATGTGGTTTTCATATGTTTGATCTATTACCACCACCAACCCTAGGTGGTCCATGTCAAGCTCAGGGAGATATTGTTCAAGGATGAGGCCATCTGTAGGCTATGGTGTCTTATGAAAATGAGTTTATAGGGATGATACATTTTACAATATAAGTCTTTTCTACCTTATCTATAGTATTGATAGCCACATGTGTGAGTCATTAATTTTTTCCAATTCTCTATTTTGAGACTTAGAGATTTTAGTTGAGCCTTTGGATTGACCCTTATGCTTGGAGACTCTAATGGGAGGTGAATTAGAAATTTCACACATCTTCCAAAAGTGTGATCTAATTCTTAGAGGCTGTAGTTTAGTATGGGATATATTTATAGCAGTAATGAGGCCTTATGATTTCATATTAAGTATGGTATAGATATCCAAAATTAATGACTATATTGACTATTTTATTTGGAATATACGGGTTGACCGTAGTGAGGGGATAATGTTTTACTTTTTGGTTTCAAAAGAAACCATGGTGGAACAGGATGCGGGGAAGCATATGAGAGTGTAACCGATTACTCACCAGTTGGGGAGCATGACTCTTAGAGTAGTGAATGCTATGAGATACCTATTCCCTGTGATGGTGGCTATTTAAGAGTATTCCTTTAATAAGGATGTGTGGTAATTAAATTTGGATTATGTCGCTTGAACCAAGTGACTATGAAGGATCAGTGTCCACTACCGAGGATTGATGACCTCTTTGATCGGTTGATAGGGGAACAAGGGTTCTCGACGATTGAACTTAGGTCAGGTTATCACCAGTTGTGAGTAAGGTATAAGTAAATACTGAATATTATGTCCATATAATACTACGGTCAATATGGGAACTTGGTGATTCCCTTCTGTATGATGAACACACCAAAAAGGTTTATGGGAATCATGAACCAGATCTATCAAACTTTCTTAGACCAGTTCTTGATGGTCTCCATCAATGATATCCTAGTGTACTCAGTATTTGAAAAGGATATTGTGAGACACTTAAGGAAGGCCTGATCACACACCGAAATCACTAGATTTATAGGATTCTTTCTAAGTGTTAGTTTGTGGATTAAAAGGGTCCACATCCTGGGATACATCATCTTAGAGGCATGAGTGTAATTAGACATAGAGAAGGATGAGTTAGTTCTATCTTGGGAGCCACCCAAGAGTGTTATTAAGGTGAAGCTTTTCCTTGGGTTGGTAGGGTAGTATGGGAAGTTTGCACCCAATTCCACTAGAGTTGCAACACCCTTGACAGCTTTCAACTGAAAGGGGTAGCCTTTTGTGGATTGAAAGGTTCCAAAAGTGATTTAAAGGGTTTAAGAAGACACTACTAAAAAACTGGGTTTATCTAGTTCTAGGGATTTAACAGCGCTAGCTAAAATGCTATTAAATCCCCCCACTATCATCACTAGAAAAAGTAACGTTAAAGGGGGGTACTTTGACATCACTTTTTTATCACTATTAAAGGGGGTCTTTAACTGCACAAAAAAATGGTGATAAAGGATCCCTTTTATCATCGCTTATAAAAACAAACTGATAAAGAACCCTCCCCTATTAGTGATATAAATAAAATGCTGAAAAGGGGGTCCTTTTTCAGGGCTTGTAAAAAAAATGATGATAAACTGGGGGTTTCCATCAGTGCTATTTTAGAAGCATTGATAAAGAGCCCCCATATCAGTTCTTTTTTACTAGCACTGATAAAGGGTATAATAGAAAAAAAATTAGTAAAAAATATAGTAATATATTAATATATTTCTATTTATATTAATATTATATATATATTTTTAAATATGTTTTAGATAAGGATAAATAAATATTTACACTTAATATATAAGTTATTCAGTGAAAACGTCTTGTAAAATGATTTAAATACTTTTAACTAATAATTTTATAATAATTATATAATAATATTAATTTAATAAAAATTTAAAAATAAAATTAAATCACAATATTAATAAAAGATCTAAAATAATTTGAAAATGTATCTCAAACTTCAGACGACCATAACTTTTGATCTGGGTTTCCGTTTGGGATGTACAATATATCAAATCGAACCTTGTGAAAAGCTATATGCCATATCGAATAGGGGCCCTAATAACAATTATTTCGAGTCAAAAAAAGGACCAAAAGACATTAAAATTGAGTTTTTAGTTTGGGTACCCCAATTGTTTAACATTTGATGGATTTTTCTCTTCGTTTAAGGGGTTCTTATTGCCTTTTTTTTAGCAGGGACTGAATTTATTCTCAGGTTTTACATTCATATTGATTTTATGGTTTTAAAATTTTATGATTTTCATAATGTAGTTTTATTTACAATTAAATATATCCATATTTACTTATATTTACTTATAATAAATCAATTGTATAAATACATATATCATCGTATTTATGTAAAAAAATAAATTTATAATATATATATATATTATTCATTTTTTTATGTAAAAATTTATCCATTTTTTACCTTATAAAAATGGAATATTACGTAAATATAATTTTTATATATACATATGTGTTTGTATTAATAAACATATATATATATACATTTATATTATTATATATATTTATATATATATATTCTGATATATATATATATATATATTCTAATATATATAATTGAATATCAATATATAATATATTTAAATAAGTTTGATTTGGTGTGTGTATAAATATCACACATTTCAAAATATATAAAAATAAATAGAAAAGTCATTAAATATAAAACAAAATACACATGACATAGTGGTGAAGAGCTTCTGTCACATAAGGGAGGACCTGAGATCAACTCCACATGCACCCATAAATTTAGGGTAGCCTACTAACACTAAGGAATGGGGTGGGGTGTGTGATGAAAAATGGGCAATGTTAATCACTGAGAAAAGGGGTTGTAAGCACTGAGAAAGGTGGGTGTTGGTGTACCTGATTTGTTTTTTAATTTTTTCCATATTTTTTAACAGCACTTAAAAAGGCACTATAAAAAGAACCCTTAAGAAGCACTAACAAATGATTCATTTATTTTCACTTTTTTAAAGCTATAAAAGAACCCCATTTTAACATCACTCTCCATTTCAGTGATTTTTAATAACTAATAAAACCCCTTAACAAGTGTTGTTAAAGAGCCGATTTGTAGTAGTGATAGGTTTATGAGTTCCCATCCTCAGATTTCCAGAGGGGGTGTCGAGTATATAGTATTATGTGATGCATGAAGGAGGAGGCTTGGATGTGTTATGATTTAGGGGCAGGTTGTGATTACCTATTGTTCATGTTATTTGTTACCACATGATCAAAAATACTCAAACCACAATCTTGAGTAAGAAGTGATAGTATTCACCCTAAACATGTGGTGACGTTACTTGATGGTTGAGTGGGTTATCATATACTATGACAACATGATTCCCAAGTATATCTTCTCTTAGAAGGATCAAAACATGATACAAAGGTGATGGATAGAGTTCCCCTAGAAACATGAAATTGAGATTCAGTACTCTTAGGAAGGGGAAAAAGGTGGAAAACACTCTTAGTAGAAGATCTTGTTCTCAGTTGTTGGATGATACATCAGAGAAGCTAGCCACATTACGGTTTCCTTTAGTGGAAAAAGATGATTCTTCATATTTTTAGTTTATGGTTGTTACCCCAATAATTTTATAGCGTATCGAGGATGAAAAACATGGAGATACCAATTGTGAGAGCTTACATACTCAGATATCCATTAGATGAGCTCCCAGTGTATATTATGAGGGTGGAGATAATTTTATCCACTTTAGAGGATGGATGATAGTACCTTTGGAATTACAAAGGTAATTGATGTGTGAGTTTCATACATCACATTTTTCAATACATCTTGGTTTGAAATATATGTACTAAGAGATCTGATATTAGGTTTGGTGGCCAGAGATGAAAATTTTTATTGTAGAGTTTATCTCTCGATGCCTCACTTTTCATAAAGTAAAGGTTGAGATATATGTTCTAGTGGGATTGGATCAACCACTTGATGTTACAGAGTTGAATTGGGATGTGATATGCATGGAATTTGTGGTGGGTTTACCACATACATCTCGAACACATGATTCCATCTTGGTGATCATAGACCGTCTCAGCAAGTCGTCCCACTTCCTAGATATTCAATATTAGAGCTCCATAGAGATCTTTTGATGCTCATACATGCAAGATATAGAAAGACCCTTTGGAGTTACCTTAAAGATCATTTTAGACTATGATTCTCACTTCTAATTCGTGATTATGGAAAGGATTTCTGGTGGACATTGGGAATCAGTTTCATTTGAGCACAACATTTCACCCCTAGACTGACTTCCAGACTGAGCAGTTCATCTAGGTCTTGGAGGACATGTTGTTAGATTACATGTTGGATTTTGGCTATAGTTAGGTGGATCACCTACCCTTGATGGAGTTTTTTATAAAAATAGTGACCATTCCACCACTGATATGACACCATTGAAGACCTTGTATGGGTAAATGTAACACCCTAGGTAAATAAAGAATATGACATTTTTATCCCTATTTGTGAATAAAATGTTAATATTAATTTAAAGGGAACGCAATGCTCGATTGCTTACCAAATACGCAACGACAAGTTCCTTTGAAATCTTACGTTGCACTCTAATAATAAAATAATTTTATTTTAAATGGTAGTTAACACCTAGCCGTTGTAATGACAGGAATGAACAAAACTAACTACAAAATGATTATATATGTTTTTCAAATATTTTTACTTTTTACAATAAATGTTATAGGATTCAAAATTCGAATGAATCCAATTTTAAGCGTAAACATTCTAATATTCTTTAAAAGGTCGATTAACCGCCTTTTGATGGCGAACCTCTTTTAAATCCACTTTTTGACAAATTTATGTGTTATATTTGACAAAATAAAATTTTTCTTTAGAATCGGGACATCAAAATTTACTTTTTGTAAATTTTTGGTATTTTTCCGATAAAGTTCATTTTTTAATGAATAGTGAAAACTGTTGTATTTTAATTGAAAACCACTTTTTAGTCTAATTTATTTATATGATTATATTATCTTTTGAATTGGTTTTAAAGTCAAATTAGAATATATTTTTACCATTTAATCCAATAGTGGTCATTGTAATTAATTTCACTTTGAAATTGGACTTAAACTAGTGTCAATCTTTTGATATATATTGTTTCATAAAAACACGCCATTTGTTCTGACTGCGGGAATTAATTATTAAATTAATTAATTTAACTTATATGTTTTGAATTTTTTAAAATAGACATCATTTTTGAATTCAGAATATCAAATATATCTTAGGGTTAATTTTCGTATTTTTCTGAAAAACTTGAATTTTTGAGGAATAGTGAAACCACTAAGTGGTACTTAAAAAAAGTAATTTTTCATTTAAATGAAATTTTACCACCTCTATGTTTTGAATTTCAAAAATCTGACATAAATGGTTTTCATTAAGAAGTAAAATTTGGTTCAATGGGATTAAAATAATTTTTTGGTGAATAGTAACTTTTAAGTTTTTAATCACGATTAGAGGTAATTAGTTTAATTTAAGGTAAAAATAATTTTTTAATAATATGAAATGACCTTGACACATGTCCTACCCTTATTGGATGAGTCATGGACGACAAAGAAAATCCATGGGTCAACTTGGGGACCCCATGGTGCCACTTTGGTAGGAAAATGACATTAATAACTTTTTATTTAAAGTTAAAATTAGAATGTTACAAACATGTGTTGTTTTACTAAAACAATTTTTACATGGGGTTATAAAAGTAATATTTTTGACTATAAATATTCATTAGAAAGATAAAACTATTTACTACATCATTATATTTATTTTATAATTTTTAGACATTAAATAAATTAAATTATTTATGACACCATGATGATGCATCGATTACCTCATTAATGAACGATTTAAATAAAATGAAAAGATAATGTAAAATCTAAGACTTAAACTTGGAAAAAGCTTATTGGATGAGTATATTCCAAACCCTTATCACCTTATCCTAGAAATATATCAATTTGGGACCTTTAAAATATGAAAATAATTTTATAATAAAGTAACTTTTCTTGACTTTCCATGAGTGCCACTCCTCTCCTCTTATAAAAGGCCCCCATCTCTACCACCTTACCCACACCCCTCAAGCCTTTGGCTCGGCCGAACCCTGCCCATTTAATCTCTCCACATCCCAATATTCATCATTGAAACCTCACCTTTGGCAGAATTCTCTTCAAGAAACCCTTTTGGTTCCAACTAAGAGGAGTTATCCGATTTAAAGGTAATGTCTTCACTTGTGTTCTCTTGTATTATTTTGCTTCTCCAAACCCCTAAAATCTTTTTATTCAATTATTTTGTAACAACACTAGTATATTAAATATACTAGGATGTTTTTATGTGAATTATTAGAGCTACACTTACACACACCTTCGTCTAATGGTTAAAGAACATACCGTTTCTGTGGATGGTGAATTACTGCCTCACGAAACGATGATTGTTCAATATTCTCTTAACACCTTTCATGGTGGCCATTATGATGTCACTGTATTTTATATATGATATATATGGTAGTTATGTTTCCTATATGATTATGTATTATATATTTAAAACATTCCTCTATGCTTTGCATTTTGTGCAAATGTGATAATTTCATACGAGGAAGTGTGGACTACGACCCCCTCAAGTGATGTGACTCGTTCATGCAATACATGGAATATATAAAGAATGAAATTAATGAACATATGTGACCTATATAAAATATATATTATAATGGAATTATAATATATATATCTCTCAATTATTTTTAATTCCATTAATATGACAAAGAAATGAAAGTAGCGTTCATGCGTACGTACTGTAGGTTCCGGGCGCAGCGGAAGCGCACTAGTGGGTTTTCCCAACTTTAATTTTAACATTAAACAACGTTCAATCTGATATCCATCACGATATAAAATGCTGAATCTTCGGAATAGAATGAAGAACGAAAAGAAAAGAAGAGTCCCGGAACCCTTGAGGAGGATCATCATATGTTGATTATAATTAATTTAATTAATGCATAAGAATTACCACATTGGAATTCTTTCTTCGTTGATGTGTCTGGTCATGATTCGGTGATCCGGCGTTGCGTCGTAGAATCCAAGTGTAGGATTCCTCTAGCGGTGATCCACACGTGTGTCACGTATCTCCGGACGTCGCTGAAGGGATCTCCAAGTGCTAGGGTGGAAGAACCTTCGCTTGCGATATCCGCCTTTGATCGCCTTGATCCGGTGGAGGATCTTGCTCTCGTAACTTGAGGGAGTTCTTGGTGGAAAGAGAATTCTCTCTTGGCTTGAGAGTATTTCCAAATCCGTTGTGCACAACCAATGGCTCTTCAAAATGGTGGGGTTGTGCGGATATTTATAATCATGTTTGAGGTTAATAGAGTTATGACAATAAATAAACGCATTACGCGTTTTATTTATTTCATTAACTCTTATTGAACCCCCCCCCATGTCGAATTATTAATTCCTTAACATGCGCCCACGCTGATTATAATAAATATCATTTAATAAAATAATATTAAATCCTCAAAATCCCAACTGGAAAAACTACACGGCGTGTAATAATTAACACACGGCGTGTACTTGTTTTCCATAAAACTACACGGCGTGTATATTTAATATACACGGTGTGTACTTTTATTTTCCATTTTTCTCCACCACATTTATTAGACCTTGAGTAATGACTATTTATTTCTTAAATAAATTTAACTGCATTACTCGCTAATAAATATATTATTTTGTCCACAATATATTCTCTTGAATAACCAGTGTCAAAATAAATGTGATCATACATCCTTAAATAATTATTAAACCACAGTCGGGAATAATATTTATTTAACTTGTTAAATTAATATTTAACTGAGATACATGGACACACTTAGTGTATGACCCTCTAGGCCTCTTTCTCAGTGGCATTAGGCTGATCCTGCCTAAAGTCCAAGGTTAGCGTCTAGCAACACACCAAGGCACCCATAGAGAAAGAAGTTAACGCCGCAATGACGTGTTACCTCCTATGAACGCTTACCGTGTAATATAATCCCTTTGTCTTGATATCTCCAATCAAGCGGGTTGCATGCTAGTGCCATCAACCCATGTGCTTGATTATTCTTTCTTTGACTTCCCGGAATTGAACTTTCCCATACCTTACCATGGACATGGATTTATTTAGGCTATATCAATTCCATCAAAGGGCCTGAGATATCTACTTCTGTTATGGAACGGAAGGGACAAATCCTTTCTCGCATTATCTATTAATGCAGAATTACTCGTGACGCACCCAACGTATCCTACCTCGCTGCGAAGAGTGTGTCGTCACAGTTTTCGTCAATACCTCTAAGTGCGTGAGTTGTAATACCCATTAATAATAATCTTAAATTCTAAGGATCAATACACACGTTCGTAGATAGGAACATCCAATGACACTATGAAATGTGGATTTCCTACTGGCGGGTCTCATTCTCATAATATCCTCTTGGATATTACCAAGGGCTCACACCATGAGAAGGTGCCTCAAAGTTTTATGAGTCCTCACCCCTAATGACCTGTATTATTTGTGTCCCTCAAATAATATCATCCGGCCATAGAACATACATTCAAGAACAGTGTTATGGCACTTCCAGGTTCTCATCATAGCAGGGATCCGCTATGACCCTTTAATGCAATAGCTATCCTTAGGACATTATCACATGACATGTCACGCAGAAGAACAATCAAGATGTGATAAGGCTTTTATTTAATGAATAAAGTACAAAGTAGTTGGTTCTAGACCACAAACTCCAACAGACTCCCACTTGGACTAGAGCCAACTGCTAACAACCTTTAACCCGCTAGCTCTCACATGATATTCATGCTTCTGCTGAGATAGGCCTTTAGTCATAGGGTCCGCCATGTTATCTTCCGTGGATACTCTGCTCACTGCAACTTCACCCCTTTGATAGAAATCCCTCAAGAGGTGATACTTCCGGAGTATGTGCTTTGTCCGTTGATGTGACCTTGGTTCTTTTGCAAGAGCCACCGCTGCAGTATTATCCCAATACAATGTAATGGGATCTTTACTGCTAGGCACCACATCAAACTCCTGGACAAAGTTCTGAATCCAAAAGGCTTCTTTGGCTGCATCAGAAGCAGCTATATACTCGGACTCCACTGTAGAATCGGCGACAACTGGCTGCTTTGAACTCTTCCAGCTCACAGCTCCTCCATTGAGACAAAAAACATATCCAGATTGCAACTTCAGATCATTCTGATCTGTTTGAAAACTAGCATCAGCATACCCTCTTATGACAAGCTCCTCGTCTCCTCCATATACCAGGAAGATATCCTTAGTTCTTCTCATATACTTAAGGATAGTCTTAACAGTAGTCCAATGTTGTTCTCCTGGATCTGCTTGATATCTGCCTACCATGCTCTGTGCATAGGCAACATCAAGCCTGGTACATAACATGGCATACATGATGGATCCTATAGCCGAAGCATATGGTATCTTTCTCATCCTATCTTTCTCCTGTTGTGTCTGGGGACACATTTTCTTAGAAAGATGTAAGCCATGTGACACTGGAACCAATCCCCTCTTGGATTTTTCCATACTAAATCTCTTTAGTATCTGGTCAATGTATGTACCCTGACTTAGTCCAAGCAGCCTCTTGGATCTATCACGAATGATCTTGATCCCTAAAATGTATGCTACTTCTCCTAAGTCCTTCATGGAGAAACACTTGTTCAACTAGTCCTTAACTGACTGTAAGGCTGGTACGTCATTTCCAATAAGTAATATGTCATCAACATATACCACTAGGATGACGACCGCATTCCCATTAAACCGCTTATAAACACATGGCTCACATTCGTTCTTAATGAAACCAAATTCCTTTATGGCTTCATCAAATCGAATGTTCCATGACCTGGATGCTTGCTTCAATCCATAAATAGATTTCTGCAACTTGAAAACCTGTTTGGCTTCACCTGGTGTCACAAACCCTCCTGGTTGTGTCATATAAACATCTTCCTGAAGGTTCCCATTAAGGAATGTTGTTTTGACATCCATCTGCCAAATCTCGTAGTCATGGTAAGCTGCTATGGCAAGTATGATTCTTATGGATTTAAACATGGAAACTGGTGAGAAGGTTTCATCATAGTCAATTCCTTGACGTTGTCTGAATCCTTTTGCCACTAGCCTTGCTTTATAGGTGCTAACTTGACCTTCCATGTCCATCTTTCTTTTGAATACCCATTTGCATCCAACATGCTTTACATCAACTGGATCATTGACCAGAACCCAAACTTGGTTCTGATACATGGAATCCATCTCAGAATTCATAGCTTCTAGCCATCTTGCAGCTTCTGAGCATTCTACTGCTTCCTTGTAGGAGAGAGGTTCATCATTGTCCAACAATAATGATTCACCATCCTCGGTGACTAGGAAACCAAATCTCTCTGGTTCCCTTACCTCTCTTGAGCTCCTACGCAGTACTTGTGTTTCTAGAACCTCTTCCATGGGGACCTGTGGAACTTGTTCCTGTACCAACTCATGTGTATCTTGAGCATCAACTTCGTCGAAGTCAATCTTTCTCCCACTATCCTTCTTGAGGATGTGCTCCCTCTCAAGAAAGACGGCTTGTCTGGCGACAATCACTTTCTTTTCCTGGGGGTTATATAGGTAATATCCTTTCGTTTCCTTGGGATATCCTATAAAGATACACATCGTGCCCCGGGGTTCTAGTTTGTTTCCTGAGAAGGCCTCAACAAACGCCTCGCATCCCCATACACGTGTGTGCGACAAAGTGGGTTTCCTTCCATTCCATAACTTGGATGGAATTCCATTTTCCGCCTTAGTTGGTACTCGGTTTAATGTGTATGCTGCAGTTTGTAATGCATATCCCCAAAAGGATAATGGAAGATCCGCATGACTCATCATTGACCTCACCATGTCCAGCAAGGTGTGGTTCCTCCTTTCACTAACACCATTCCACTGTGGTGTATAAGGAGGAGTGAGCTGAGATAGAATCCCAGACTCCCGTAGAAGATCGATGAACTCTTGGTTCAGATATTCTCCACCTCGATCCGATCGAAGCTTCTTTATCTTCTTACCAAGTTGATTCTCTACTTCATTCTTGAATTCCTTAAATTTCTCTAAGGACTTTGATTTATACCTCATTAAGTAAACATAGCCATATCTACTCAAATCATCAGCAAAAGTAATAAAGTAAGAATATCCACCTCTAGCTTCTACTGGAAATGGTCTACACACATCTGTGTGTACCAATCCTAGAAGCTCTGTGGCCCTTTCACCTTATCCACCAAAAGGCGGCTTGTTCATTTTTCCTTGTAAACAAGCGTGACATCTATAAAGTGGTTTTAGCTCAGTAGAGTCTAAATAGCCATCTTGGAAGAGCTTTGTCAAGCGCTTCTCGTTCACATGACCAAGGCGGTGATGCCATAACTGGGTGATGTATGAGTCATGTGAGTTTGTTTCGTTATCGATTGCCAACACTTGGTTTTCGTAATTTAATACATACAAACCATTATTCAAATGTGCCATACCATACCATATGTTGTTCTTATAAAAGAGACAACCCTTATTTCCAAACATGAAAATAAATCCATCCATATCCAAACAAGACACAGAAATTATGTTCTTGGTAACACTAGGCACAAAATAAAAGTTTTGTAAAACCCAAATCATGCCAGTTGGCAATGAGAGGTGATAGTCACCAATAGCCAATGCAGCCAGCCTTGCGCCATTGGTAGCTCGAAGATCCACCTCTCCTCTAGCGATTTTTCTATATCTACTTGGTTCCTACATTTGAATACAGATGGTAGCCCCACAAGCTGTATCTAATACCCAATGTGTAGAAATAGAAAGATTGCACTCGATAACGAATGCACCTTTAGTGTCCCCATGCTTCTGGGTTCAATTCCTCTTCCAATGGCCCTGCTTTCCACATGAAAAACACACTGCCTCCCGTTCCTTGCCCTGCCTCTGGATCTTCCCCTTCTTGGAGGGACGGTGCTCGGGGGCTTCAGACCATTTATAAGTCTTTGTCCCCTTTTCCTTGTCCTTCCTTTTCTTGTTCACCATAAGAACCGCGGGTTTTTCACGCCCCATGTCCTTATCTACCTGGCAAATCAAGGTTAGAAGCTCCGATAGACTCTTCTCATTGCCGCTAATGTTATAGTGAACAATGAAGCTAGAGAAGGTCTTGGGCAGTAATGATATGATGAGATCTGTACGCAACTCATCCGGGAATTTAATCCCTAAGATGTTCAAGCGTTCAATGTAGCCAATAAGCTTGACTACATGAGGCCCAGCTGGCGCAGACTCTCCAAGATTCGTGGTAAACAAAGCATTTGAGATCTCATACCTCTCCTATCTCACCTTCTCTTGGTAGATATCTTTAAGGTGAGACATCATGCTATACGCATCCATGTTTTCATGTTGCTTTAAGAGCTCATTAGACATGGCCGATAGCATGAAACAATGGACATCTATGGCATCATCCATTTTTTTCATGTAGAGAGATAATTCCTCATCACTAGCCTCTTTCCCAGGTGCAACTGGAATAGGCTCTTCCAGCACATATAATTTCCTTTCGTGGCGAAGGACGACGCGTAAACGCCTCTGCCACTCTTGGAAATTGGTGCTGGTGAGAAGGTTTTCTTTCTCGAGTATGGTGCACAATGATATGTTTGAAGTCATTTTCTTTCCGTTTCTACAAATTAAGATGAGAAAAGGTTTAGTACTTTATTATAAAAATTGAGACAAATAAATTAATACTTATTAGTCTCCCACTATTTTATCGAAATCCAATATCCCTCACCATTGACTTCGGAAGATTCTGTTGCATAAATATTCTAGTGGAAAGGATCCATATTGCCCTTCGCATTACCCCAACTAGGGTTGGTCAAGCAACTTGAAGGGTTTTAGGTTGGCATTCCAAATGCCAACTGAATTAACTCGTAGTTCCTTGATCCGCTGAGTGGACTCCCCAATCCGGAAATCCTTTTTTGGATTTCCTCAACCTTTGCCTCTTGGTCACACCAAGTCCTGCTGTGGCAGTCAACCCTTGATGCGAACCAAGTCAAGTCAACCCAAAACCTTAAATTAGAATTCCCAGATAATTGAAAGCACCCCAACTAGGGTTGGTCAAGAACTTTGAACTATGGTTGGATCCTAACCAAGATTATGGAAGGCTATGCCGACTTAATATTTATCTTGAGGGATTTTATCCTTATACGTAAATTGCCATTTTATTATCTTTGATTACATGCTTGTTAATATTAAGTGGGATATGCTTAAGTGATTAACCATGTCTAAGATAATATTTACGTATAAGCCAATTTTATTTTAGTTCCATCTTGCATGCTCATTTAATTCATTAATTGTGTGATCGTGACAACACTCCCACAATAAATAAACCATGAAACTGACAGAAATAAAATAAATGGTATGATCATGAGCTTTTCTATTGGTTAGTTTATCTAGCGGTTGATAAACTAACCCAAGACCTAGGGGAGAAACACCTTGAACCTTTCGGGTTCGTGTCTACAGCTTTCCACCTGTCCACCTTTGTATCTCCATGGATTGGTTTCACCTTGGCTCCAAATTTGAGCCACCTCCACTTTCTTGGGAGCTCCATCCATTACATATGCATTTATCTCACATGCAGGTGAGGGGTAAAAAGGGGTTTTTACATAAAATAATCCTTGGGCGCGCAGGCCCAACATATTAAAGAGGAGATGGCTCGCAGGCCAACAAATTTAATTTAAATAAATAAATTAAAAGAAATCATTCTCATACAAAGGTCTCAGTCTAGCTCATGATCATCCATACATGCAATGATATTTACGCATAAATAAAACTAGCATTCAATTCTTTAACCGTTCTTGTTTAAGATAAATCACGCTCGAATCAATTAATTATATTTAATTAATCAATCCTTTTATCTTAAATCAATTTTCTGAATTTCCTTGAGATTCTCATCCATCATAATTTTAAACAAATAAATTCATTTAAAATTATCCTTGTACGTAACTTGTACCTTGGAGGCAACCCGGTGAATTCCCATTTATTACGCACATGTTAAATTAAACACATATATATAAAACAGCTATCACGTGTTGTGCCTCAGCTTTACGCCTGCACCACGGTACACGTCTCAAGGGTTTGTATAATATAATAATAAATTTTAATAAATATGCGTAATTTGGGTGAGTACAGGGCGTGTAGTTCCGACTACACGGCATGTACTTTTCTTCACCGTCCATCCGAAGTACACGCTCGGGGATAAGGCTTGTTAATGTACTTCGGAAATTTTCGGAGTACACGGCGTGTACAGTGGGACACACGCCGTGTAGTTTCCGCGTTACATGGTTTCCAGCCGGGCAGGCCGTGTACGGAGTACACGACCCAACCCTAACCCAAAGGGACAACACGCCGTGTTCATTGGACCACATGGCGTGTATTCCCGAAACTGTGTGCCACCTGTTTCTGGTCAACACATGGTGTATTAAATTCTTAGAAAGAATCCAATACACATCCTGATTTGGCAGATTAGTCAATGCATTGAACCTAGACTACACGGCGTGTACTTCCGAATACACGCCGTGTATTCTGGTGTTATACTGCCAGAAACGTTTGGCTCCTTCGGATGAGTTCCTCTATTTTATTTTAATCAAAATTAAAAGAAAAATCTGTTTCTGTGAGGTGAACGAGAAACGAGGGAGGAAGAACAGATCTCGAGATTCAGATTTTTAGAACGATTAAACATGAATTGAAATAACTAAATTATTAAATGCGTAAATCACCAACAAAAAACTAAATAATTATAACCAACGATATGACCCCTATGATACCACTTGTAGGTTCCGGGCGCAGCCGAAGCGCGTTAGTGGGTTTGCCCAACTTTAATTTTAACGTTAAACAACGTTCAATCCGAGATCTGTCACGATATAAAATGCCGAATCTTCGGAATAGAACGAAGAACGAAAAGAAAAGAAGAGTCCCATAACCCTTGAGGAGGATCATCATATGTTGATTATAATTAATTTAATTAATGCATAAGAATTACCTCGTTGGAATTCTTTCTTCGTTGATGTGTCCGGTCACGATTCGGTGATCCGTCGTTGCATCGTAGAATCCAAGTGTAGGATTCCTATAGAGGTGATCCACACGTGTGTCACGTATCTCCGGACGTCGCCGAAGGGATCTCCGAGTGCTAGTGCGGAAGAACCTTCGCTTGCGATATCCGCCTTTGACCGCCTTGATCCGGTGGAGGATCTTTCTCTCGTAACTTGAGGGCGTTCTTGGTGGAAAGAGAATTCTCTCTTGGCTTGAGAGTATTTCCAAATCCGTTGTTCACAACCAATGGATCTTCAAAATGTTGGGGTTGTGAGGATATTTATAATCATGTTTGAGGTTAATAGAGTTATGACAATAAATAAACGCATTACATGTTTTATTTATTTCATTAACTCTTATTGACCCCCCCCCCCCCATGTCGAATTATTAATTCCTTGACATGCGCCCACGCTGATTATAATAAATATCAGTTAATAAAATAATATTAAATCCTCAAAATCCCAACTGGAAAAACTACACGGCGTGTAATAATTAATACACGACGTGTACTTTTTTTCCATAAAACTACACGGCATGTATATTTAATATACACGGTGTGTAATTTTATTTTCCATTTTTCTCCACCACATTTATTAGACCTTGAGTAATGAATATTTATTTCTTAAATAAATTTAACTGCATTACTCGCTAATAAATATATTATTTCATCCAAAATATATTCTCTCGAATAACTAGTGTCAAAATAAATGCGATCATACGTCCTTAAATAATTATTAAACCATAGTCGGGAATAATATTTATTTAACTTGTTAAATTAATATTTAACTAAGATACATGGACACACTTATTGGGTGACCCTCTAGGACTCTTTCTCAGTGGCATTAGGCTGAGCCTGCCTAAAGTCCAAGGTTAGCATCTAGCAACACGGCAAGGCACCCATAGAGAAAGAAGTTAACACCGCAATGACGCGTTACCTCCTACGAACGCTTACCGTGTAATATAATCTCTTTGTCTCGATATCTCCAATCAAGCGGTTTGAATGCTAGTGCCATCAAACCATGTGCTTGATTATTCTTTCTTTGACTTCCTGGAATTGAAATTTCCCATACCTTACCATGGCCATGGATTTATTTAGGCTATATCAATTCCATCAAAGGGCCTGAGATATCTACTTCCGTCATGGAACGGGAGGGATAAATCCTTTCTCGCATTATCTATTAATGAAGTATTACTCGTGATGCACCCAACGTATCCTACCTCACTGCGAACAGTGTGTCGTCACAGTTTTCGTTAAGACATCTAAGTGCGCGAGTTGTAATACCCATTAATAATAATCTTAAATTCTAAGGATCAATACACACGTTCGTAGATAAGAACATCCAATGACACTATGAAATGTGCATTTCCTACTGGCAGGTCTCGTTCTCATAATATCCTCCTGGATATTACCAACGGTGCACACCATGAGAAGGTGCCTCAAAGTTTTATGATTCCTCACCCCTAATGACCTGTATTATTTGTGTCCCTCAAATAATATCATCCGGCCATAGAACATACATTCAAGAACAGTGTTATGGCACTTCCGGGTTCTCATCATAGTAGGGATCCGCTATGACCCTTTAATGCAACAGCTGTCCTTAGGACATTATCACATTACATGTCACGTAGAAGAATAATCAAGATGTGATAAGGCTTTTATTGAATGAATAAAGTACAAAGTAGTTGGTTCTAGACCACCAACTCCAACACGTACGGCCTACCGTCTCCATGAATGGTGCATTTCATTTATTTTTATCTCCAAATGTTATGGAATACTATAAAATGAATATGTACTCGATATATATTTTATTTAAATCATTAATACTATTATGGAGATGATTTAATTATAACTACATGGACAATCATTTTCAAACAAGTTCGTTTTTGACTCATATACCAAACATCGACAAAAACGTCTGATCTCAACTCACATTATTAACCAATTATTATAACACTATAATATGTGATATGAACTGAATAATAATCTTTAAAGGAGGTCCTTAAGAAATTATAAATTGACCAAAGTTTATTATTTAGGAATATGAAGAAACGAACAAGACAAGTCGGACTTGAGGTAAGGGATCCGACCTCTCTCTTTCTTTTCAAGTACCCTCTTTTATGTCATTTCATTTATGCTCCATGTTATTATGTTGGAGGATGTTCTATAATATTCACCATACTGTAATTTGTATTTTCATATTATGAGTTACCCCCTATTACTCTCATCAATTCATTTTAAGAATTTTTATGTGGCGCCGTTAGGCTGCCGAATTTTCCTAAGGGATCCTACCTCCCTCTTTCTTTCTAAGTACTCTCTTTTATGTCATTTCTTTTAAGCTCATATTTCTTATGTTTGGGGACGTTATTTTATATTCCAAATTCTGTAAATTTTATGTTCATATTATGAGAGACCCTATTTTATCTCATAAATCCATTTTTGGAAGTTTTATGTGGCGTCGTTAGGCTACCGAATTTTCATAAGGGGATTTTCATCTCACTTTTTATTCCTGTGAGATTCGTTCTACATTTTCCACTATTTACTTTTGTGTGCTGTATGTAATTATCATTATTCTACTCGTTGTGTAATATAATTTATTTTATGGGTATTTACACCAACGTTGTACGGTCCTTCTTTCATGGGGTGATCGTTTTGAAAGTTACCCAAATCGGTAAGGGAACCTTTCACACTCCTCTTTTAAAAAGACTTATTTTGTTATGTCTTTTAATTTACATATTTTTATATTGGGATATGTTATTATATATCCTTATTGATGTAAATTTTAAGTCCAAGTTATGTGATACAATTTTCTCTCTCATCAACTAATGTTATAAATTTTAAAGTGACGTCGTTAGGCTGTCGAATTTTACCAAGGGAACTTCTTAACCCAATTTCGATTTCTTTGGGTTCAACTTGTAGTTATTGAATATATCATACTATGAATATGTGTGAATGACCTCTGTTTGTTTTACACTTAATATCCACTTATATTGGGTGTATTTATATTTTTCACACATAATTATGAGATTGATTTATCCTTAATTTAAGGATACCTTCTTTATAAGGGATTTCATCTCATTTTACAATTATGTTGAGACTTCATTGTTTTTATGCACCAATTCACTCTTATATGGTGTATACACTTTCCTTGGGAATAATATATCATGAATACCTTTATTCTCATGATATTATAAAGTTCTGATTAAATGTTATTCCTCAATTATTGTATTCAAGTGTCTCTCATTTTGTTAAAAACCCTTTAACTAAAATATCGTATTAAATGTTTTAATGATTTATTCTTATAAATATTTCTCATTAATATCCATGTTTTCAAAATGATTTTAAGGATTTATTTAGATGTACATTAATGGTTTAAAATGTTAAAGTCTTTAAAGTGGTATGGGACACTTTGATTCAAAAATCTATTTATTAAATGTTTTAAATGGTTTTGAAAATGGTTTTTAGAATGGATTCATTATTTCAATATCTTAAAATTTTATATTGTTATTGCAATGTAGGAATGTTATCTTTCATTTATGCTTAAGTTATGTGCTATGATTATGTTATGGTTCTTGGGCATTGTTTATGAAGATGGGTGGTTCTGTGATAAACTAAGGGCGGGTGAGCCCGATATAACTCTCCAATGCATTGGGTAAAGCGAAGGAGTTAAAAACTAAGGTTTCTCCGAAGAGATTTAGGTAATATACTGTGATGGGTATTCCAAACATAACCATGAGGGTTACTCCATACGTAATAATGTTATGAATGCCTCAAGTTACCTTTATGTATTATGATTTTTATTAAGATATGCATAAATCTTATGATTTCTATGAGTTATTAGTAAATATTATGATTTCATGAGGTATGTTAAATTACTTATGCTTTATGAGTAAAGTATTATTTCATTGATTCTTATGTATACATGGACTGATGTTTTATTTCCGTACTGTTCTAAACCTTACTGAGTTTTTTATGCTCATCCCATGTTTTTGAAATGTTTTCACAGGACATAAAGCTTAATAGGGTCAAGGATGGGATCAAGGAAATGTCAGGATGTATAAAAGAAGGAACTAGACATGACTCTTTTGTTCAAGAGTTCTTATTTTTGTGGAAAAAAATGGAAGCTGAGTAGATGCATCTACTTTGTAATCTTTGAGATGCAATAGTTATGTCCTAATTCTCTAAAACTCTAAACCTGAAAAGATCCTCAATGTGAATTATTCATTTAATTCAATAATAAGAAATGTTTAAGGCCGGGTCCTTAAAGTTGGTATCAGAGGTCGGTTTAGATAACTTTAGAGGTTAGGGTATTCTCTAAGCATAAGTGACATTACCATAATGGTTAGGATTTCAGAAAGAGTCATAGTTTTTAGGTAAAGTGAATGATTAATCATATCTTAGTGTTTATATTCCTCATTAGTACATGATGATTTTGTTGATATACTCACACTGACATTTTTGGTTTTAGTAAATGTATGGATCTAGCAGGTGCCAAAGTGAAAATGGATTTGAAGGAAGCTGTGGTGGTTCTCTGATTAAGAGACTGGATGAAATGGGGGATTCAATGAGAAATCTTGTGGTTATTCTAAACCAACTATCAGGAGTCATGATCAACCACTTTAACCTTGGTGAGTTATCTAATGCATCATGTACGAGATGAGGAAATCGATGAGGAAGTTCAGGTAATAATTATAAAGGTAACAATTAGGTTTTATATGGTCCTTACTTTTGAGGTAATTATGGGTAATTATATGTTATGATGGAAAATGGAAGGAATGAGATAAATTTGAGGTTAAATTATGTCATGGTTATTTTTGAAGAGTTTATTGCTTTTTGGGGAATGTTATATGAATCATGTAGTTTTGGAAAAAGGACAACACGTAGACCGTGTCACAACCTGTCGCGTCGGATGAAGCTGCGGGAATCGAACCCACAACCAAAGTGCGACTATTATTTATCACCTACCACTGGAGTACGAGAAGTCCCTGGTTAGTATGACTAATTATTTTTAGTTAGATGATTTTATTAATTAAGAGTAAGTTGATCTTGGGTTATCGATGGAAATTATTAACCTATCATGGAGGATATGTGATTAGGTTAATTACTTTTTGAAACTTTTAGAGCAACTGATGTTATTTGGAGATATGTGTTAATTTTTACCTTGGAAGAATATGTGACTAAATCCTTCAAATATTTGGGTTTCAATATTAGTTTGGTTTACTTTGAAGAATTTTATGGACAAATTTTTTATCAAATGGTCCTCGTTGAACCTTGGGTTTTGTTGGACGAATTTTGGAGATTAAGAATAGATTTTTTTTATAAAGGGTTATCCTTTTCTGGATTATCTGATCTTGTTCTAACCATTTTGGTTTTGGTAAGGGTCTAAAGACATGGGAAATATATAGTTCTATTTTGTGGATTAGGTGATTCTCTAGAAGTTGATTATAGTACTCTTAATGTGAACATGTCTTCCTAAATACTCATCATTTGGGGAAAGTATGAGTTTATGTACGAAATCTAGTAAAATTTGAAAGTCAACATGACAAGTAAGTATGTTTCCTGAAGATAAAAAATAAATTCCTCAATGAAAAGTAACTTAAAACAAAAATGGTGTCTATTAACTTTTCCTACTGGGGAATCGAATACCGTTTAACCAACCACAAGTTTGTGATTTTCTTGTGGTTAACTTTCTCCTAAACATGTTTTCTATCACTCTCCCTCAGAACATGACCCTTTTCTTTTTCTTATATATCCATGTTTTCCTACATGGAATCCTAGTATGGGTTAACTCGGGTGACATATTTACTTCTCTTTCTTTCTTTTAAAGTGATTGTTTTACTGACTCTTGTTCCGATGTGCGACATTCAATGATGTTTCCAAGCCCAATATTAAAATTGTGAGGACGCAATTCCCAAAAGGGGGGAAGGATGTAACACCCCAGGTAAATAAAGAATATGAAATTTTTATCCCTATTTGTGAATAAAATGTTAATATTAATTTAGAGGGAATGCTATGCTCGATGGCTTACCCAATACGCAAAAACGAGTTCCTTTGAAATCTTACATTGCACTCTAATAATAAAATAATTTTATTTTAAATTGTAGTTAACACCTAGCCGTTGTAATGACGGAAATGAACAGAACTAACTATAAAATGATTATATATGTTTATCAAATATTTTTACTTTTTAAAATAAATTTTAGAGGATTAAAAATGCGAATGAATCCAATTTTAAGCGTAAACATTCTAATATTCTTTAAAAAGTCCATTAACTACCTTTTGATGGAGAACCTCTTTTAAATCCACTTTTTGACAATTTTATGTGTTATATTTGAAAAAATAAAATTCTTCTTTAGAATCGGGACATCAAAATTTACTTTGTGTAAATTTTTGGTATATTTCTGATAAAGTTCATTTTTTAATGAATAGTGAAAAATGTTGTATTTTAATTCCAAACCACTTTTTAATATAATTTATTTATATTATTAGATTATATTTTGAATTGGTTTTAAATTTAAATTAGAATATATTTTTACCATTTAATCCAATAGTGGTCATTTGAATTAATTTCACTTTGAAATTTGACTTAAACTAGTGTCAATCTTTTGATATATATTGTATTATAAAAACATGCTATTTGTTCTGACAGCGGGAATTAATTATTAAATTAATTAATGTAACTTATATGTTTTGAATTTTGTAAAATAGACATCATTTTTTAATTTGGAATATCAAATATATCTTAGGGTGAAGTTTTGGTATTTTTCTGAAAAACTTTAGTTTTTGATGAATAGTGAAACCACTAAGTGGTACTTAAAAAAAACTGATATTTCGTTTAAATGAAATTTTACCACCTCTGTGTTTTTAATTTCAAAAATACTACATACATGGTTTTCATTATTATGTAAAATGTGTTTCAATGGGATTAAAATAATTTTTTGGTGAATAGTAACTT
Source organism: Viscum album (assembly GCA_963277665.1). Taxonomy (NCBI): domain Eukaryota; kingdom Viridiplantae; phylum Streptophyta; class Magnoliopsida; order Santalales; family Viscaceae; genus Viscum; species Viscum album. Next base: position 294,238,995 of record OY728144.1, read on the forward strand.
TTAAATTTTTAATCGCGATTAGAGGTAATTAGTGTAATTTAAGGTAAAAAATAATGTTTTAATAATATGAAATGACCTTGACACATGTCCTACCCTTATTGGATGAGTCATTTCCAACCAAGACAATACATGGGTCAACTTGGGGACCCCATGGAGCCAATTTGGTAGGAAAATGACATTAATAACTTTTTATTTAAAGTTAAAATTAAAATGTCACAAACATCTGTTGTTTTACAAAAAAACCTTTTACATGGGGTTATACAAGTCATAGTTTTTAATATAAATATTAATTATGAAGATAAAAAGATTTCCTACATCATGATACTTTTTTATAATTTTTAGACATTAAATAAATTAAATTATTTATGACATCATGATGATATAGTGATTTCCACATTAATGAACGATTTGAATAAAATGAAAAGATAATGTAAATTCTAAGACTTACACTTGGAAAAATCTTATTGTATGAGTATATTTCAAACTCTTATCACCTTATCCTAGAAATATATCAATGTGGGACCTTTAAAATATGAAAATCAGTTTATAATAAAGTAACATTTCTTGACTTTCCATGAGTGCCCCTCCTCTCCTCTTATAAAAGGCCCCACCTCTACCACCTTACCCACACCCCTCAAGACTTTGACTTGGCCAACCCTTGCCCATTTCATCTCTCCAAATCCCTATCTTAATCATTGAATCCTCACCTTTTCCATAATTCTCTTCAAGAAACCCTTTTGGTTCAAACCAAGAGGTGTTACCCGATTTAAAGGTAATGTATTCACTTGTGTTCTCTTGTTTTATTTTGCTTATCCAAAACTCTAAACTCTTTTAATTCCTTTCTTTTATAACAACAACAGTATATTAAATATACTAGGATGTTGTTATGTGAAGTATTAGAGCTACACTTACACACACATTCATCTAATGGTTAAAGAATATACTGTTTCGGTGGATGGCGAATTACTGACTCACGAAACGATGATTGTTCAATTTTCTCTTAAAACCATTCATGGTGGCCATTATGATTTCAATGTATTTTAAATATAATATATATGGTATTTATGTTTCCTATATGCTTTTTTATTTTATATTTAAAACATGACTTTATGCTTTTCATGTTGTGTAAATGCGATAATTTCATACGAGGAAGTGTGGACTACGACCCCCTCAAGTGATGTGACTCGTTCATGCAATACTTGGAATATATAAAGAATGAAATTAATTAAATTATGTGACCTATATAACATATATATTATACTTTAATTATAATATATATTTCTCTCAATTATTTTTAATTACATTAATATGACAAAGAAATGAAAGTAGCGTTCATGCGTACATACAACCTACCGTCTCCATGAACGGTGCATTTCATTTATTTTTATCTCAAAATGTTATGGAATATTATAAAATGAATATGTACTGGATATATATGATATTTAATTTATTAATACTATTCTGGATATGATTTACTTATAACTACATGGACAATCATTTTCAAACAAGTTCATTTTTTACTCATGTACCAGACATCGACAAAAACGTCTGATATGAACTCACATTATTAACCAATTATTATAACATTATAATATGTGATATTAAATGAATAATAATCTTTAAAGGATGAAATTAAGTAATTATAAATTGACCAATGTTTATTATTCAGGAATATAAAGAAACGAACAAGACAAGTCGGACTTGAGGTAAGGGATCCGACCTCTCTCTTTCTTTTCAAGTACCCTCTTTTATGTCATTTCATTTATGCTCCAAGTTCATATGTTAGAGTATGTTATTTAATATTAACCATACTGTAATTTTTATTTTCATATGATGAGTTACCCCCTCTTACTCTCATCAATTCATTTTATGAATTTTAATGTGGCGCCGTTAGGCTGCCGAATTTTCGTAAGGGATCCTACCTCCCTCTTTCCTTTTAAGTACTCTCTTTTATGTCATTTCTTTTAAGCTCATATTTATTATCTTTGGGGATGTTCTTATATATTCCAGATTCTGTAAATTTAATGTTAATATTATGAGAGACCCTATTTGATCTCATAAATCCATTTTTGGAAGTTTTATGTGGCGCCATTAGGCTGCAGAATTTTCATAAGGGGATTTTCATCTCACTTTTTATTCCCGTGAGATTCATGCTACATTTTCCACTATTTAATTTTGTGTGGTGTATGTACTTCCCATTATTCTACTCATTGTTTAATATACTTTATTTTATGGGTATTTACACCATTTTTGTACGGTCCTTCTTTCATGGGGTGAACGTTTTGAAAGTTACCCAAATCGGTAAGGGATCCTTTCACACTCCTCTTTTAAAAAGACTTATTTTGTTATGTCTTTTAATTTACATCTTTTTATGTTGGGATATATTCTTATATATCCTTATTGATGTAAATTTTATCTCCAAGTGATGTTATACCATTTTATCTCTCATCAACTAATGTTATGAATTTTAAAGTGACATCGTTAGGCTGTCGAATTTTACCAAGGGAACTTCTTAACCCAATTTCGATTTCATTGGGTTAAACTTGTAGTTATTGAATATTTAATCCTATGAATATGTGTGAATAACCTATGATTGTTTTACACTTAATATAAACTTATATTGGGTGTATTTATATTTTTCACACATAATTATGAGATTGATTTATCCTTAATTTAAGGATACCTTCTTTATAAGGGATTTCATCTCATTTTAGAATTTTATTGAGACTTCATTGTTGTTATGCACCAATTCACTCTTATATGGCCTATATACTATCCTTTGGAATAATATATCATGAATCCCATTATTCTCATGATATTATAATGTTATGATTAAATGTTATTCCTCAATTACTGTATTCAAGTGTCTCTCATTTTGTTAAAAACCCTTTAACTAAAATATCATTTTAAATGTTTTAATGATTGATTCTTATAAATATTTATCATTAATATCCATGTTTTCAAAATGGTTTTAAGTATTTATTTATATGGATATTAATGGTTTAAAATTTTAAAGGCTTCAAAGTGGTATGGGTCACTTTGATTCAAAACTCTCTTTATTAAATGTTTTAAATGGTTTTGAAAATGGTTTTTAGAATGTATTCATTATTTCAATATCTTAAAATGTTATATTGTTCTTGAAATGTGGGAATGTTATCTTTCCTTTATGCTTAAGTTATGTTCTATGATTATGTTATGGTTCTTGGGAATTATTTATGAATATGGGTGGTTCCATGATAAACTAAGGGTGGGTGAGCCCGATATAGCTCTCCAACGCATTGGGTAATGCGAAGGAGTTAAACACTAAGGTTTCTCTGAAGCGATTTAGGGAATATACAGTGATGGGTATTCCAAATGTAACCATGAGGGTTGCTCTCTAAGTAAGAATGTTATTAATGCCTCAAGTTACCTTTATTTATTATGATTTTTATTAAGATATGCATAAATCTTATAATTTCTATGAGTTATTTGTAAATATTATGGTTTCATGAGGTATGTTAAATTGATTATGCTTTATGAGTAAAGTATGATTTCATTGATTCTTATGTATACATGGACTGATGTTTTTTTCCGTATGGTTATAACCCTTACTAAGCTTTCTATGCTCATCCCATGTTTTTGAAATGTTTTCATAGGACATAAAGTTGAATAGGGTCAAGGATGGGATCAAGGAAATGTCAGACTATCTAAAACAAGGAACTTGACATGACTCTTTTGTTCAAGAGTTTTTATTTTTGTAAAAAGAATGGAAGCTGAGTAGATGTGTCTACTTTGTAATCTTTGAGATGTAATAGTTATGTCCTAATTCTCTAGAACTCTAAACCTGGAAAGATCCTCAATGTGAATTATTCATTTAATTCAATAATAAGTAATGTTTAAGGTCGGGTCCTTATAGTGAACCTACAGGTTACCACATTTTTGGATTGATCCAGGTAATTTGGAACTCATGGGCCTAGAGTTGGTGCAAGCTACAATAGAAAATGTGTAGATAATCCAAGAGTGGATGAGCACTACATAGAGTCGTCAAAAGTCCTATGAGGAAAGATGAAAATGACTTGTTGAGTTTGAGTAGTGAGACCATGTGTTCCTGAGGGTCTCTCCTCGATGTGGGTTATAGATATTTTGCTGAGGCATTATGCAATCTCATAGAGTCATTGTAATTTTTCCAGACACTGTGTAGAGATGATGAGGTGGTGTACTATATATATCAACTTCCATAGTTGAACGGGGTATATGAAGTCTTCGATGTGTCGCGGTTTAGGAGGTATATGCACAACCCATCACATGTTATCTTTTGGGGGTGATATGCCCATTGAGGATGTGGCTACCTTTATAGAGTACCCATATAGATTTAGGATCAACAAGATAAGATCCTTTGCGAGAGATTAATTCCCCTAGTTTGTATCAGGTTGTAGCATGGAAATCATCAGGATAACATCTGGTAGTGGGAGTCCCAGATGTGATCCTACTACCCTCATCATTTTAGTTGGTTTTTATCTTTTTAGGATGAAAAGACATAAGTTGTGGAGAATGTAACAACTTTTATTTTAATTGTATCAATTTTGGATGTTATATGGATTATTTTCAGATCAATCCGTTGAGATGACATAATATTCTAAGGCCCAATGCTCCCAAACTTAATTTTTGAAATATATTAAATATATTAATATCCCTCATGTTCAGTTTTCTAGAAAAATTAGAATTACTCATGAACTGTGAATCAGGTGATAAATTAGAGTGCACCATTTATTTCATAATGAAGGTTTTTCATTTGTCATGGCATAACAATTATCAATGTGAGGTTTTTGTAAAAAGATTGTTGTGGGTACAGAAATGATAATTTTTTTTATTTGTAATTTTATTTTATTTTTCTTTGATGAAACCACTGTGATCATATATTTAAACATGGTTATGACTTAACCCTAGGGCTATTCACATAACCTATGATTGAGAGGGACCATTGGAGAGGATACTATGGAGAATTTTTAGTAGACGACATCAGATCGCATTAGATTGAGGATCCTATGCCAATGGATATTGTGGATCTCACCAAGGATAGAAATGAAGAACCATTATTAATTATTAATTTATCCCAAATTTAGTTAGGTTGTTTGCTTCTGATTTTCATCCCGTTCTTCATCTCATGTCTAATGTAGAACAATTCCATGAATAATAATTGATTTGTGCATCGAAAGTTGATTTATTTTGTGATGGATTTATCTTGTTTATTGTTTATTTCTTCATGGTTCATCTAAATATATGAAAATGGATCAAGGTGAAATGAACAATGTTTGAGGTTCATTCCTCACATTTTTTGGATTGTATTTTTCTCTCCCTATTTCTTCACATATTCATCGCAAGTAGTTTCCTTGGCTTGTGGTTCGATGATTACCCAGTAATTGATCATAGTGTGACCGTTATTTAGTGCAACAGATTAATATTATGGATGTGGTTTATGATCAAGAGTATGATCAAGGAGAGATGAATATGGATGAAAATAATATGTGGATTATAATATATTGGTGATTCCCATTCATCATAGTTTCGAAAATATAATTAAAAAAGGTGCATGTGGGCATTTCATGAGACTTTTTAATGCCCAAAATCCCAATATATGATGATGGGAATGTCAATTATACTAGAATCTAGGTTTTTAAATGAGTTAGGTGGTGATGGAGACTTGGAGGATGATTTTTGGGAGGAAACCAATGGATATAGAAAATATCGAGCTACACAATGTGTAATCCAACATTACACGGTGTGTGGGACCCCCTATCATGGTTCCATTATTTCCATGGAGAGTTAAATATCTCACATTATGTGATGCAATCACACAACATGTGACACATTCTTGGAATCAAGCCATGTAACATGGATGTTAAATTGTAAAATCCATACCAAAGTACATGGACACTTCCAAAGTATATAGACATGGTCTAATGTACATGGGAAGATCCAGAAGACATGAGTAGAGTGTCAGGAAATATTTACATGTTGTGTAATATCCCTAAATTCCATATATATGTAGATTTACATGATGTGTGTGGAATAACCACACCATAATACCAGGGTTTGGATGGACATGCCATGTACACCCTATACACTTTGTGTAACCCCTATGAGGGTGTTTGCATCCCATTATTTCTTTAGTTTGGACTAGTATTGGTTGAGCGTGTTCCACTGGTCTATCCCCTCATGGGTATAGTGTGGAATTATGCCCAAATATCTGAATTGGGATCCCCTCTAGAGGATGACTCTTAGATAGAGTTTGTGGTGTCCCTCTATGATATCAGAGAGTGATCCTATATCATTTTATACCCTATGTGGGATTTTTGGAATCTACATGAAATCATTGAGTAGGGTATTGATCCTCTATCTTGCAAGCCATTTTATTAGGGTTTGTGGTATCATTGTATTATAATCCCATACACATAGGGTTGATCTAGATTGTGTTCATGATGTCCCCCAACTGTCCGGGGTGTAATCCCATATCTATGAATCGAGGACTTCTGAGACCAATGAGCATTCTTGGGAATGTCCCAACAATGATAACCTCTTGTATGAGTGTCGCTGATGATTGCATGACTCATGGAGTGTACTATATGAGAATGATCATTTCATTGAGAAGACTCATGTGGTTGAAATTTTGTTTTTGACTATCTAGAAGTATAGTGTTCTTCTTGGGTATATCTAGGTTTTTGTTTTTCATTGATTTATATACCATTGTTATTGGTTGAATATTCTTAATGCTTTGGGCTTAGTGTTTTCAAGGTGTCCTACTGGGTATTTTTATTATTGAACCTTCCAAGACTCTGTCTATTCATGTGATGTCTTATGAAGATGAAGACCCATCTGATGGTGACCTAGGAGGATAGAGATAAGGTGGAACATAGGATAATCTTAATAGAATGAGGTGTTTTCTTGGTGGTTTAATTTGATTATATTCATCACCCTTGGAGATAGTTGGACTCTTTGTAGTTCTTAGGCTATTATTTTTACCTCTTTATCCATTTCAATAATTTGTTGTCATACTCTATTTGTGGGATCATAGATATATTAAGACATTAGTTTCAAGTTTTTTATATTTAAACATTATATGGGTTTAGAAATGTGTGTGTATGTATATATACATTCTGAAAATTCCTCTCATGTGTGTGATATGCCTATTCAGTGCTAGTTTCCATCCCACGACCTATTGGAAGCGAGGTCGGGGTAGTCATGGTTTAGGCCTCGTTGGGCCTGGATTAAATGTAATTCGGATGGCACTTTGAGAGGAAACCCGGACTAGCTGGGTATGGATTTGACTTCATAGATCTTAATGGAGACTTTCTAGGACGCGAATATGGTCCTTGTGGAGAATCCACTACAATTGAAGCTGAAATGTAAGATCTTATAAAATTGGTTGATCTTTCTCGGATGAATAACTGGAACATGGTATGGTTCAAGTGTGATTCTGCCAATATTGTCCAAGCTGTTTGGAAGAATAAACATCATCTTTCCTAGAGGTACATGAATAAATGGAGAAAATGCCCAACAATCCTTTCCTCCATGACATACATCATCACTCATATGTATCATGAGGCGAATCAACTTGCGGGCTTCCTTTCTAATAAAGGATTAGCTGAAGTAACCAACATCTTCTACTCTACTATTTCGGAAGATTTGGATTATATTTTCAACCGTGATAAATGTACTCTTCCCACTTTTCATCTTTTGTAACATTTTCATTTATTTAGGCTATATGGCTTTTTCTTTTAAAAAAACTTACTTGTTTAGATATTTCTTATATAAAACACAACAACATCTGAGGAGGTCACTCATCCTTACACCACTCTCACTCATTCCCACTCAACTCTCTAAGTAATAACCACTCCACTAAAAGAATTTATATGTAATAATATGTCATTAAATGTTATTTAACCAATTTGATAAATAAAATACATTATATAAATAACTAATGAATAAAAGCAGTTATTCCTTAAAGAATTTAAATTCCTAATATTTATTAATTATTAATATGTTCTACATAAAAATAAAATGATTGATTTACTAAGAATGAATTTGTCAATAAATTTTAATTATTTTAAAAAAAAATCATAATAATTAATAATTAATAATTAATAATTAATAGTTAACAATTAATAAATAACAATTAGCAATTCATAAATAGTTAATAGTTGAAATTTTAAATAATTAATAATTAATAATTAGTAATCATTATTCAATATTCAATAACATTTAATTAAAAATAAGTAATGAATAATTTATAATAAATATTTTACAATAAATATTTAATAATTAATAATTAATATTTGTCAGTTAATATTAAACAATGAATAATTTTTTTAAATAATTCATAATTATAAATAGTTAATAATTAATAATTAATAATAATGATTCATTCATAATTAATAATTAATTTCGATTTTAATTAACATATAATTAATAATTAATAATTATAAATGTTAAACCTTTAATATTAAATATTTAAATATATTTATTTTTAAATATATATTTTATAACAAATAATTGATAATTTATAATTGATAATAAATTAAAATTCAGAATAATTTACAATTAATAATTATAATTAATAATTATTTTCTATTTTCTATTTTTAATTTAAAAACTTTATCTTAAAAATTATAATTTAATATTTAATATTTATAATTGATCATTAATCATTGATAATTTAATATTAATTAAATAGTAAATAATAAATAGTAATTTATAACAAATAAATATTCAATTTAACACATTTTTCAGTTGTTTTTATAAAATGAACTCTAAATATACAACAAATTCAGTATTTGGAAGTAGTTAAAACCACCCCTAAAAAGAACTGGTAAAAAATGGAAGCATTTAGAATCAATTTTAAATGCACTAGAAAATGTCCTTTTTTAATAGTGCAATGTTGGGAATAAGATGAGGGATTCCTCAAATGGAATACTTGATGTAAATTTTTTGATGTGTGAGAATTGAATTACATGGGTCTATTTCCAAAATCTCATAGAGATGAATATATATTTGTTTTTGTTGATCATTTATCAAAGTGGATCAAATCCATTGATTTCTCAAATAACATGGCAGCTTCAACAGACATGTTTGTGAGTAAAAATATCTTATAAAAATGTGGGGTTCCTTGATCCATCATATGTAACAATAGACTTTATTTCCAAATTAGTAAATTTAGATAACTTGTGGTGGTTGTAGAAACAAGACTAAAATAACCAATCACCTACAAATTTGTGAGAAGTTTTAAGTTTCAAACAAACCACTCAAAGTAATTCATGAGAAAACAATATGCAATTCAAGGAATGACTATCTCTAATTTAATATTTTTTTATTCATGACTATCCATATTTTTAACTAGGTTGCAAGGGAACCCTTACATGACTTGATGTCCTAGATGCATAAAGGCCTAAATTATGTGGACCGAAGAAACAAAGATCGCACATATTAATCTAAAATGAATATACCAGAACAACCCATCCCCATAACCTATTCAATTATGTGCCTAGATCCCCACTTAATGTTGATAATGGATTGTGGTTCCCTCAGAAATTCTACACGGGCTGATGGGATGTCCTCCATACCCCAATATCAATCATGGATCTAATTTTCTTTACCTAGTGACTATTTTTTTCCCTGACTCATCAGCTTGGGATTTCACTAATAAGACAGACTTGATTTTCCCTATTCCTTGGAGGCCATGTTTCCCAAAATCCCTTGGTGTCCTGGAGGCCCTATAACATGAAGTCCTAATGGTGTACTGAATTCCCTATGCCTCAAAGTCCCCTGATGGCCAGAAGGCCCTTTGGACCGTAGGCTTAATTCGATGGTCCAAAATCTCAATTTGTTTGAATAGTTATGTTACTACCATAAAAATATATTAACTACAACAAAAAATTTGTAAATAATCCCAAACCCACATTTTAACTTGGATCTGTAGTGCAAGATAATTGGGTGTTTAACACCCAGTCACCACACTAACTGAAAGGAAGGATTAGACATTGAAGCTAGAAGATTCATTGTGGGAATGTAGGACTAGATATAACACACTAATTGCACTATCCCCATATATACTAGTGTTTGGGAAGTTTTTTCACTTACATATTTAGATTGATCATAATGTATTCTGGGCAGTGAAGATAGTGAATTAGGTTAATAATGAAGGGGCTCAAAAATAAATTTTGACTTCAATGAATTGTAATAAATAAAAAGTGGCTCCTATAAAAATTTAAATATCACTAAAGAAAAGGCCATGGGTTTTCATGATATAAGGATTCTAGAAAAATAATTTCACAAAAGGGACAAAGTCTTCCAATTTAATTCAAGATATTTTTTTTCATGGGAAATATTATTCAAGTTAGTCTAAACCTTTAAATGTATTGAAAATCTATTCAAATAGTGTAGTGGGTACCAATTTAGAAGGAGGGTAATTTTTATAAATAAAAATAATGTGAGACCATATATTGGAGGAATCTAGGTAGAAAATTCCTCCATGATAATTATAAAGTATTACCTATTTTGAATTCATGAATAAGATTTTAGAAATAAAAATCTTGGGAGGAAAAATAAGCACAATATTTCTCATTTATGATCAGATTTTTATTTTTAATAATTAACTATTCTCCCCACTGAGTTGGTGACTTGGTTTTAGTAGAAATTTTCTAGAATAGAATACATGTGGAATATAGAATAAAAGAGGAAAATTCATTACATAGAAAGAGAAATAGGGGAAGGTGAGTATTATACTTTCCCTTGTATCACAATTTCCCTATGGGTATTCTACTCACCCTTAGATATAAAAGTTACTTATTTATAAATATATTGATAAATAATTTATTGTATCTACCTACCTATGTACATAATTACAATATTATAAAATTAATATTTGTGTGCTGGACCCTAAAAACTTTGTTCCATGTATTTTTCAATGATGACCATGATATGATCCTCAATCAAATGCCCTAAGTTGAGTTGAAGATTATGAGGTATCACATTTTATAAAGAAGGGAAAAAATAAAAAATCCATGTGTCATAAAATTTATCACACATTGAGGGAAATATAACCTCAATTTTTTTAACAATCCATTGTTGTGGGGTGTCATGACCCGTCCCTCGGGGCTCATGTCGTGACTACCCCAAGCTCGTCTTCCATAGGCCAGGGGCTGGAAACTAGCATCAGAAAGGCATATCTCTAAAATCGGGAAGGAATTGACTTTTTAACGTGCAACTCACACAATCCAAGAACACAACAATATACAAGAACAAATTAAAATATATAGTAAATAGTGTGAGTAAAGTAATTAAGGGCCTGAAATACAAGCCCAACTAGAAAGTACAAGTAAAACTGAAAATAGCTCTTGTGAACACCTGTCAAGGATCCTACATGAAGGGTAGGTATAGATCTCGAAAATTCATCTCTGCGGTATATATCACTTTATGGTCTGAAATCGAGAAACCTCCAATCCTGGCACCCTCAACCTCGATCAGTGTTGTCAGTCATCTGTACAAGACACATCAATGTGCGGGCATAGCCCATGTAGGTGTGAGTACAACGATACTTAGTAGGGACCCCAAGACCCCCAAAGGTCTCTCAGAATCCATGAAGGATAATCCATAAATCAAGACTATTATTACAAGCACAAAGCAATAATCAACTCTACTTAGGTATATTCCTATACACATACCTAAGTTACCAAGTATACCCATCTCATTCATGAGGAAATACAAGGAACAAATCTTTATCCAAAAGCACAACTATTCCACAAAGGAAATAATACCATGAAGGTAACACCACAAAGGTATGTACCAAAAAGGTAACACCACACAGAAGGATACCAAAAAGGTATCATCACACAGAATTGTACCACAAAGTAAAAGACTCAGCTCACACCAGGTATATCTTAAGCACAGAGTATATATTATTATCTGTATTGCTAGATCAGCTTACTTCATCAAGAAGCTTTGTTGTTGACCCACATAGGATCGAAGATGACCCACACATGATCTCAAGATAACCCACACAAGACTTGAAGATGACCCACACACGATCTATAGATGACCCACAAGGTATCTATACATGACCCACATAGGTTCGGTAGATGATGACCCACACAGGATCTATGGATTCTTCATGTACAGCCAGCCACAGGGTTTCCGCACTAATCACGCTTGTTCCAGGAGGATCTGCTTCTCAAGCCATAGGTCACACTTCAACTACATTTATTTACCATGAAAAAGTAACACGAAGTCCTGTCATGTCATAAGGGACTCAACGTGACAGACGACACGTCAATCGAACACCCGGTATGTAAGTTATTAGCCTTTTAGTCTCGAGGGCCTGGTTGGATTCGGGTTCGATCCAACCCAGTCATACCACAAATTTATCCAAAACTCAGGTGGAGTATGCCAAAGGTCCATCTTGATCCAAGGATTCCAGAGCCATATATTGTTTGTCAAACAGATGCCTAATTCTCAAGACATGGCCAAAAAGGCATATCTGGGTCCAAATGGGCTTGGGTCCGGTCCAACCTAGGCCAACCCAACCTGGTCCTGGTCTGGTCCGGATGGGCGGGACTGCGGTGGGACCGGCCCGCTGGGCCACGATCTGGCTTGGCCTATAGAAGGGGCATCCCAGATCGCTAGGCACGACCCACAACTAGGTTTAGTCGGCTGGGCGTGGCCCACTTGGCACAACTCATGGCTGGGTGCGGTTTGTTGGGCGCGACCCATGGCTAGGTGCGGTCCACTGCCCTAGGGGAGGCACCCCCTCAGATTCCTGAAAGGCCCAAGGGTCATTCGGTTCTAGCCAACTCAGAGACACCATGCGGCCCCATAGGCTAGCATGCGGGACCCACTGGATCAGGTCCATCTCGACGTGACACGACCAGCCAGGGTTCTGGCTGACTCCCCCTTCCAGCGGCGTCGGTGTGCACCGTTGCTGCCTCTACGGCCAGCCAGGTGTCAGCCGCCCTCTAGGTGTGCCATCGCGGCTCAAAAGCCACTGCCTCCTCCTCTACGGGTGGTGCAGACGTGTGCCTCCCTAGTTTCATGTGGCCAGTCGGCATGCCGACTTCCACCTTCCTCCACTATGGCCGACGAGCCGCAACCCCCTTCGGCGGTGTGGTTGCGCTGCCGCCTCCATCACGGCTGACCTACGTGTCTGCCCCCACCCGTACCCCGCCGACGTCATTTGTCGATGATGTGGTCGGGTTTTGCTTATCCTGATGATCCGACTGTGAATTACATGTCAAGCAATGAAGTAGTAGAGAGATCGGGAAATGTTTGTTTGGCCCGCACAGTCCATGTTAGATCGATATCAATAAATTCATAGAATGAAAACAATGATTTATGTTGAAGAAAAATATGAACAATTTCCCTACCTCAATCATTCTTTGGAGATGGCATGAGGAAGAGGATGAAGACGTTGAAGGAGATACCAGAGTTTGTCTCTCCCGCAACACGCTTCTAATCTGGGCTCGAGCGTCGGTTCCTCATCCTTGATTCGGAGGTTCGTTCTTCATTGGAGGATGTCCTTAAACCAAGATTTCTCCACCAAACTGGTTTTCCAAAAATTCCCCAAACCATGATAGGTGAGGATCCCCTCTAATTTATGTTATGTTAATTTTTAACTCTCCATTTATGAGATTTAATTCAATGGTTGGTTTCATGGTTACACACTTTGTGTAACTGGGAACTTAATGCCCAGTATTAAATGTCTGACCACCCTCGTGTGGTCCCAAACTCCAACGAATTTTAAAAGAGATGGAAGGATTTTAATAAAAATAAAACAATTTTTTTTATTTTAATCCTCCATGAAAACCCATAAAACCAGATATTCCCCTCAACCTACTACGGTTGAAGTGAAGGTCTCCTTAAGTGAATATTGGTGCTACAAGTTCAACAGTGTCCTCAGATTTCAATTCCAAGCACTGGTTCATAAGTTACAAATTCTTTCTCGCATGTTAACTAAAACTACCTTAACGAATGTTTGAAAATTCATTTTGGGCACTCTGGGCCTTGAAATCATGTTTCATCAATTTTTCAGTTTCGTAATATTTCCATATCATTAAAAAAAATTAATTATAAAATTCGGAGACATTATATTCTCCCCACCTCAGGGATTTATGTCCCCGAATGCCACAACACAAACCATGGAAATAAGTTTGGGTAATGAGCACGAATTTGAGCCTCCCGCTTTTATGTTCTCTCCTGGAGGTTCCCGTGCTGCCAATGAATGTGAACCAGAGGTATCGACCACCCATGAAGGACCCACTCCTGTTGATCCTCAATCTCTACTAGAACCTTTGAAAAATTCACCCCATCATCGATGTTCAGCTCACCCCAGTCAATGATGTGTGAAAGATCATTTATGTATCTCCCTAGTTGGGATACATGGAAAACATCATTCACCCGGTGCAACTTTGGGGGAAGAGCTCGGCGAGATGCCTCCTCACCAACTCTTCTAAGGACCTATAAGGGTATGATGAAACACAGAGATAACTAGATTCCCCAGCCAAATATCCGAAAAACTCATCGAGGCGTGACCCGTAGAAATACATAGTCACCATCCTGGAACTACAGAGATCTCCTTCTCCTATCAGCATACTACTTCTGCCTACTCTGTGCAGTCTTCATCCACTCCTGGTTTATCTGATCATTCTCTACGGTATCCCACACCATCTCTGATCCCATGAGTTCTGACTCCCCTGGGACAGTCCAACACAGTGGTGATCTGCAAGGTCGACCTTACAAAGCCTTGAATGATTCTATACCAATAGTGTAGTGATAGCTATTGTTGTACGCAAACTCCACCAAAGGTAATTGATCCTCCTAACTGTGGCCAAAATCAAGGATGCAAGCATGCAACATATCCTTGAGAGTCAGAATGGTTCGCTCTATTTGACCATCTATCTAAGGATGAAAGGTGGTTCTCAAATGAATTTGAGTCCGAAACACCTCCTGCAACCCCTTCCATAGCTGAGAAGTAAAACGTACATCATGATTAGAGACAATAATCGAGGGAACTCCATGACGTCGTACAATATTCTGTATGTGGAGGCGTCCCAAGACCTGTACTGAACCCTTCTCTCTGATAGGTAGTAAGTGGGTCGACTTGGTGAGTCGATCAATGATCACCAAGATGGAATCTTGCCCTTGGATGTGCGTGGAAGCCCTATTACAAAGTCCATGTAAATTCCATCCCACTACCACTCTAGCACCTATAATGGATGAACTAATCCTGATGGAAGTCGATTCTCTACCTTCACTTGCTGACAAGTGAGGCACCGTGAGACAAACTCTTCCACTACTTTCTTCATTCCCGACCACTAGTGCTAATGCCGAAGGTCCTAGTACATCTTCGCCACTCTTGGATGTACTGCTATAGGGGATGTATGGAACTCTCTCAACACTTCCTCTCGTAGCTCCACTGGTACCATAATACACCCTCTGAAGAGGATGACATGCTCCCCACCTTTAGAAAATCAATCAGGTGTCTGTCCTATGGATATTTGCACACGTTGAGCCTCGTAGTCAGTGTCCCCAAACTGTGCCTCCCTAACTTGAAGAAGGTGTGGGGGAGTGACTGTTAGAGACTGAATATAAGCTGCTTCATCTAGATCCACGTAGGATATCTACAAACTGGCCAGTTGCTTCATCACCTCACTCAGCATCTGTATACCAGATCTCTTGATGAGTGCATCTGCTAAAACATTCCCCTTCCCAAGAGTATAGACTATATCAAATTCAAAGTCATGGAGGAACTCAAGAAAATACCACTGTCTCAGGTTTAGGTTCTTCTGAGAGAATATATACCTAGACCCTTGTGATCAGAGTAGATGGTAGAATGTTCGCCCATCAAGTAATATCGCCACATCTTCAAGGAGAAGACCACTACTTCTAACTACAGGTCATGGGTACTATAGTTTTCCTCATTTTGTATTAGTTGTCAAGAAACATAAGAGATCACTACTTGCTACTGCATCAGGACACATCCAAGCCCAATCCCTGATGGTCGCAGTATACTACATACCCAACGCTCTCCTGTGGTTACCTCAAGATGGTGGCAGTCGTCAGTCTCTGCCTCATCTCCTGGAAACTCCACTGACGTCTCTCTGACCACAAGAATGGTTGCCCCTTATTCATCAACACTGATTAGGGTGTAATAACCCTATAAACATTTGGCCCAAACCTCTGGTAGTAACCGACTAGACCAAGGAAACTCCACACCTCCATCACAATCCTGGGTGGATCCGAAGAAAGCCCAACCTCAGTCTTTGCCGGATCCATCACAACTCCAACCTCTGAGATGACGTGTATGAGGAAGTGAACCTCCCAGATCTATAATTGTCCCTTCAGGAGCTTAACATAAATATGGTGCTCTCATAGTGTGTCCAAAACTATCTAGAGATGATAGGAATGCTCCTCCTCTATAACTGCATGTACCAGGATGTAGTCAATGAAGACTACCACAAAGAAATCGAGGTATGGCTGGAAGATTCTATTCATGAGTCCCATGAACACTTCTGGGGAATTCGTCAGACCGAAGGGCATAACCAAGAACTCATAATGGCCATACCGACATCTGAAGGCCATTTTCTACACATCCTCGTCTCGTACCCTGAGCCAGTGATAGCCTGATCTGAGGTATATCTTTGAAAACCACCATTCTCCATTCAGCTGATCATAGAGATCTTCAATCCCTATGAGTGGGTACTTGTTCTTAATGGTCACCTGGTTCAAGAACTGATAGTCCAAACAGAGTCTCAAACTCCCATCCACCTTCTTAGAGAACAAAATCAAGGCTGCCCAAGGAGAAACACCAGTCCTAATGAACCCCTTTCTCTACAAGTCATCCATTTGTACTCGCGGTTCTCAAAGCTCTGCAAGATCCATCTGATATGCTGGTGTAGATATCGGTGCCATACCGGGGTACAAGTCAATATAAAAGTCCACCAATTTTTGAGGAGGTAGACCCGAAACTTCATTAAGGGAAACATCAGCGTACTGGTCCACCACTACAGGATAGCTCGGACTCTCAACATCAACTTCCCCGAGGGTAAGGCTAGCCATCTAATGTGTGATCAGCTACACCCTCCTCTGGGTAAGTCACATTATGTGCTGCAAAGGTTCCCTTCTCTCTGGTGAAGAAACACCCAGTCCCATCCTCACAGACACACCATAATTTGGTCCTGATACAGTCGAACTGAGCATGGACTAGAGATAACCAATCCATACCCAAGATGACGTCGTAAGGCTTAGAACCACTACTATAAGATCCCAGTTGAAGCTCTCACCTCCTAGATTAATATCACACTGCCAGAACTACTATGTAATCATTGAATCCTTTCCTGTAGGAGTCTATATTCATAAGGATCGAGCCAACAGCTCCACCGGAATCTCCGAGCTCCGAACGAGGGTCATGGAAATAAAAGGGTGACTAACACATGTGTCTATAATTATTGTATCTAAGGTAGGGTAGACACATATAGTTCCTCAAATCATATCCAGAGCACCTTGCTCGTAGGCCTCAGTTGCCTAGAGTAGAGCTCGTCCCTGTCCACCTGTTCCCTATGGTTGGGGTGGACCTCTTGGAGGTGGTGGCAATAGAACCTCGAATTGCCGCCCACCACCTACTGCATGGCCAGATCCTCTACCACGTCCAAATGCTATCTGTGGACCTCTTGGATCAAATCTTCACCTATTCCTATGCAGTCCCTCGACCATCTATTGGTCATCCGTACAACGGGTCGGGCAGTCGCAAGCCATGTGACTTTACCCACCGCACGAGTAACGCTGCTTGCTTCTTGCCTGTCCTGTTTTGTCTCAAGAGCCCTGAAAAACTGATCTTGTATCCCATGGTCGTCCACCTATAGCTCTGGCCCTCTTAGACCTCCATGTCATTTGTCTGCTGCCAACCACATACGACTCTACTACATGACGTCTGATGGTGGGTCTCACTGCCGATGACTTGCTAGCAAGAAATCACTCCACTAAGAGTCCTCGCTCTAACACACCTGCCTGCATCGGGATGCTACAAGAAACCACTGAAGCTCTAATATAACACCTGAGCCCCTAATCGAAGGTCTGGACCCTCAGTAAAGGTTCCCACACCATGTCAGTGGAGTAGTGTCAGAGGTCAGTGAACCTCGCTGAATACTGAGCCACATTCATGCTGCCCTGCTGCAAGTAGCGAAGATCCTATATATACACAGTACATAAAGTCTCTGGGATGAACTCTGCCATGAATATACTCTCAAAGTCCACCCAGAGGAGAGTCACCTCATCATGAACATAGAGCATCAAGATCTACCATCTGCCAACTGCTGCCTGAAGAAGACTAGCGACAAGGATCACCATGAGATCAGCTAGTGTCCCTTCCAGTTGAAAAACTCTAACCATGACCTCCATCCAGTCCCCAGATGCTTGTGGATCTGTCTCACCCGGGAACCTTGGTGTCCTTTGAAGTTGGAACTCGTGCAATGAACTCAATAGGCGTGCACCCTTTGATTCTGGGGATGGGGGTATCAGCTGCGCGATGGGTAGTGGTGTTGCTGGTACACAACCCGAAGGTACAACTACCAAAAGGGGGCCCTACAACGAAGACTTATCACTCGATGGGCTATCATCCAATAGTATACCTAGAACCCTAGCTGGCTGTTTGAATGGAGGCATCCTAAAAGGTAACAGCTACACCACAATCAATAAGTTATACCTGGTGAGCTGACTCATATAGTTCACAAAGAATACATTTCAAACACACACACACAATCAATGTTTTCATGAACTGAGTCAGAAATCATAAATCATGGTCCCATTGTATGGATACATCAGCCACCGCACCAACACTGGATTCTGAAAACTGAAAAACACACCCATCACACTTAACCCTATTTCTGAATCAAAAGATCTGATTCCTAGTTCTTTGGTATAACCGACTCCTCTAATACTAATTTTTCATGACCTGTCCCCCATGGCCCATGCCATGACTACCCCCAGCCCGCAATCCATGCGCCAGGGGATGGAGACTATCACTGGAAAGGAATATCCCTAAAACCAAGAAGGTATTGCCTTTTTAACCTAAAACTCACACAATCCAAGCACACAAAAATAAGCAAGCACAAAGTAAACTATATAGTAAATAGGGTGAGTATAGTAAGTAAGTGGCTTAAATAAAAGCCCATCTAGAATGTACAAGTAAAACTGAAAATAGCTCATGTGAACACCAACCAAGGATCCTACCTAACGGTTTGGTATAAATCTCGAACGGTCGTCTCTAAAGTACATCTCGTCTAATGGTCCGCCTCCGAGCAGCCTCTAGTCCTGGTACCCTCATCCTCGATCAACGTTGTCCATCGTCTACACAAGACACAGTAAGGTGCGGGCCTAACCCATGCAGGGGTGAGTATAACGATACTTAGTAGGGACCCCGAGACCCCCGAAGGTCTCTCAGAATACACGAAGGATAATCCATAGAGCAAGACTAAAATTACAAGTATGAAACCACAATAAACTCTACTTAGGTATATTCCCATACACATACCTAAGTTACCAAGTATACCCATCTCATTCATGAGGAAACACAAGGCCCAACTCTTTAGCCAAAAGTAAAACTGTTTCATGAAGGAAAGAATACCATTAAGGTAACACCAGAAAGGTAAGTACCACAAAGGTAATGCCACACAGAAGAATACCAAAAAGGTATCACCACAGAGAAGAGTACCACAAAGGTAAAGACTCATCTCAAACAAGGTATATCTTAAGCACAGAAGTATATATGATTAGCTGTATTGCAAGATCATTTTACTTCATCAAGAAGCTCTGCTGTTGACCCACACAAGATCGAAGATGACCCACACAGGATCTGAAGATGACCCACATAGGATCTGAAGATAACCCACACAGGATCTGAAGAGGACCCACACAGGATCTGTAAATGATCCACACAGAATATCTATATGACCCACACATGATCGGTAGATGCTGACCCACAGAGGATTTGAAGATGACTCACACAGGATCTGAAGATTCTTCAAGTACAGCTAGCCATAGGGTTCTCACACTAAGCACACTTGATTCTAGGAGGATCCACTTCTCAAGACATAGGTCACCCTTCAACATCCACAAAACCCCATGAATAATTAACAAGAAGGTTCATCAGGTCATAAGAGACTCAATACAAAAAATGATGCGTCAATTGGACTCCCAGTCTGTAAGTTATTAGCCTTTTAGTCTCAAGGGCTCGGTTGGATTCAGGTTCGATCCGACCCGGACGTACCCCAAATTTATCCATCACTTAAGTGGAGTATGCAAAAAGGTCTGTCTCGATCCAAGGATTCTGACACCGTAGACTATTCGTCAAACAGACGGCCAGTTCTCAAGATATGGCCAAAAAACATATCTGTGTCCAGATGGGCCCGGGTCTGGTCCAGCTCGCAGAAGGGGTGGTCTGGCCCACTCAGTGTGTCCTGACCCATGCTAGGCATAGCCCGTGGTTGGGTGTGGCATTCTTGGTGCGGCACACTTCAGGGTGCGGTCCGCCGGGCGCGGCCCGTGGCTGGGTGCGGTCCGCCATGGCGGGATCCTCCATATCTGCCCTGGGGTAGGCGTACCCCAAATTCCTGAACGGCCCAAGGGCCGTTCAGTTCAGGACAACCTGTCGGTTCCACGTGGAGCATCCTACTAGAATGCGGGACTTGTCGGATTGGATACCTCTCGGCGTGGCGTGGCCGGCTGAGGTTCTGACCGACACCCCCTTCCAACGGCATCGGCGTGCACCACTACAACGTCCGTGTCTGGCCAGGTGTCGGCCACCCTCCAGGTGCACCGCCGTGGCTCAGCAGTCACAGCCACTTCCTCAATCGGGGGCGTAGATTCACACCTCCCTATTACCACACAGCCGGCCAGCATGCCGACCGCCGGCCTCATCCACCACGGCCAATAGGCCGTGTCCTCCTTCGACGGCGAGGTTGTGCCACCACCGCCATCACGACCAGCCAGTGTGTCGGTCGCCACCCATACCCCACCAGCATCGATCACTGGTGACGTGGTCTAGTTCCGCTAACCTCGATGATCCACCCACGAAGGACACATCAATAAATTAAGTAGTAGAGGGATCAATCCATGTTCGTTTGGCCCGCACCCTCCGCATTAGATCGATAACGGGTGGTTTGTAGATTGAAAACAACGATTTATCACGAAGAACGATATGAAAAATTTCCCTACCTCGATTGTTCATTAGAGATGGTGTGAGGATGAGGATGAAGATGTTTAAGGAGATGCAAGTGTTCATCACTCTCGTAACACGCTTCTGGTCCAGGCTCGATCATCAGTTTCTCGTTCTTGATCTGGTGGTTCGTTCTTCAATGGAGGATGTTCATCCACTAAGAGTTCTCCAACAAAGTGGTTTTCCAAAAATTCCCCCAAACACGAGAGGTGAGGAGCCCCTCTCATTTAAGTTAAGTTAATGGTTAACTCATCATTAATGAGATTTCATTAAATTTTGGGTTTCATGGTTACACACTTTGGGTAACCGGGAATTTAATGCCCAATATGAAATGCCCGACCACACTTGTGTGGTCCCCACCTACAAATAATTATAAAAGGGTTGGAAGGAGTTTAATAAAAATAAAATATTTTTTTTATTTTAATCATCCATAAAAACCCATAAAACCAGATCTTCCCCTCATCCTACTATATTTGAAGTGAAGGTCTCCATAAGAGAATATCGTTACTTTGAGTTCAATGGTGTCCTCAGATTTCAATTCTAATCACCCGTTCAAAATTTATAAATTCCCACCCGCATGTTAACTGAACGTACCTTAATGAATGTTTGGAAATACATTCCGGACACTTCGGGACTCAAAATCATGTGCCTTCAATTTTCACAGTCTCATAATATTTCAATATAATTAAAAAACAATTTACATGGGAAATTATGGGTCTTTACATAGTGGGGAGCATCCATTATGATGAGTAGCCCATGGATTTTATTCATTTTTGAAGAAAAATTATTAAAACCATAGAATTCATTTCTAGAGCCTCTATAAACCTTTTCTAGCCTCAAACTATGGGTATGACCAGAAAAAAGGTAATAAATATTTTCAAAAGATTCTAATATATAGATTGTGGATCCAAAATGGACACTATAATCAAATGTTATGATGGTTTTAAGTTGGGATTATTTTTAGCATAAATTAGGATTTAAGGGCACATAAAAAATATGAGTCCAAGAAAGAATTACACAACCTGATGTCATTTTCTGCAGAATAATGGATATCCTTAATGGATATGAAATAATTATGTTTCCAAAAATCATTTTTGATTTAAGAGTGAATATACATCATGTTTATAAAGGAATTACATTACTCGATGCTATTTTTGGTCAAAGAGAATAGGTCATTTGAGGTCATGAAAGAATTGTGTGGTCAGACATCATCAATGTCAAAGAGTTTAGATGTCACACCCATGGAGTTTTTTTTGGTATGAGATTTATTATCATTTGATTTTTAACTTTATCTATTTTTTGGTCGGTCCTCAGTTCAATTGTATGTATTTGGATCCCTTTATGGTGTAGGGGGTGTCAATATAGACCAGGAATTGAGTCTTGAGAAGGTACCCAAACATAATACTAAATTTACTATTATTGGAAGTATAGATGTGTTTGGGAAGGTTGTGATGAATCAAGATTTTTATTTTGAGTGTTTTCTAGTTGCAAAGGTTTTCGAAAAAAAATATTTATCTCCTCAAACATAAGGTTACTTTGGTGTATATATATGGGTTAGTTTTTCCTAGAAACGTTTCTATGTCTTCTGTGTAAGAGTCCCATGTATAAGGGACATATTTTATAAATTGATAAATCCCAGGTGTAAGGTTTCTCTTACATAACGAATAACTCCTATCCATAAGGGTTTATAACATATTCATAAAATTGTAGAAGTGAAATGTATGAGGGTATTCATGTGTAAGGGTACTCAGATCATTTAGAATATCGACTAAAGCATCATGCCTGAATAATTATCTATTATATGTACGGGTAAACACCTAGTACATAAGGTTCATTGTTCAAAATTTTGTTCTTATTTTATGTTATTGGTAACGTTTTATAATCCATCTAATACATAAGATTTATGGCTGGTTCAAAAAAGTCTCCCTTATGATACGCGGGGGTTGATCTGGTCTAGAAAATGATAATGTATTATGTGTGAGTTGTAACCCTATGATACATAATGGTTTAAAATAATGCATAATAGTCTACCCATGATTTATAAGGTTTACCAGGGTTGTGTTTAAAAAGTGTTAAGTCTGGTACGTAATGGTTAAAGAGGGTTATTGGGATATGTAAGAGTTCATGGAGTGTAGTGGAAATTAACGAAGTAACAAAGATCCTATGTTGTATAAGGATTGGGTATGTAAGGTTCACCCTATTGGGGTGATGTGTAAGGGTTGTATGGGTGATACACAAGGGATCAAGATGTATTAGAAAATGTTCAGTGATACATATGGGTTGTATCTGGTCGATACATAATGGTTAACTATATTTTACATAGTTTTCTAAAAATTTTAGTGTTAAGTGAATTATATCTTGACTTTATAAAATAATTATTTAATATATTAAATTAAATATAAAATGGGGTTTGTTATAATTCCTTCCAGCCAACTAGTGGATAAAACCTCTTCTGGCTCATTCATTCCACCATTCCTATAAGGCTTCTTCATGGATCTATTTTTTCTTTAAGGTAGATTTTTTATGGAAAAGTGATCTAAATTTACTCTTATATTACTATTATTATTTTTTAAAAAACAATTCTATCCATAATATGGTCATAGAGACCTATAATTTTGCATTTATCGTATTCTAATTTATTTTTTTCATCATTTTGTGTTTTTGATGGTTTCCTAAGGTTTCTTTGGCCCTATTGTGTTACAATAACATCATCGCTTACATATTCAACAAATTAATGTATGTTAATATTTGGATAGAACATTAAACAAAAATACATGAATGATTTTTTTCATCCCATTATTTGAATTTTTTCAAGGTTATAATACTCATATACATTGGTTCTCAACCAAAAGAATATAATTTTTGTTTAAAAATCACTTGGCTTAAAGTTTATTTCATGAATTCCAAGATCATAACTTATAAACCATTTTAATATAAAATATAAGTGTTTGTATAAATTATTAAGAGGATATTTTCAAAGGAAATTTAAAATGAAAGGGATTGATTTGGTTTTCAATCCACTTTTAGAAGAAGTAACTCATTTTTAAGGAATTATATTCAAACTAATGGTGTGTCTATATTTTACTAAAAACATAACTATGATTCATTGATTATTTGATATTATTTGATAATATGTGTGAGTTTTATGGAATTTTTTATTATTTAATGGTGTTTCCCTAGTTTTGTGAACGATTATTTTATAACTTGGTTTTCTCTAAATGCATTCTAAATTCCTGGTGGATGCTTTATAAAAGAGGTGCCCTTTGTATATGTAATCCCTTGAAATATTTCCCTTCATTTTGTTAATATAGTTTCAAATATGATATTGATGTTATGTGAAATTGATAAATATATCATGGATAGAGGATAGTAATATTATTATTATTCTTGATAAAAGGGGTTGTATCTGTAAAGTGTGATAATAGGTGAGGTTATTTTATGATAGTTGTTATTTATATATATGATTTATGTTATGTATTGAATACTCACCTTAATTTAGTGTCATGTTAAACCATGGGTTGATAATTAAAAAATATTGGTAACAATATATGCCTAGTTATGATGCCCCTAGGTTAGGCCAGGAAAGGTAAAATAAAGGGGTTGGGAAGTTGAATCACATCATGTTAAAATTGTATGGATTATATATTTTTGTTGCCCTATATTTTATATAGATATACTAGGTTCTACCATGATGATTTTGGTTTATTATACTATGATTATTTCAGGATATCTATGATTTTAATACCTTTATATTGTTTTCAAATTTATGGTTATCCTATTGATAGATTATTGTTACCAATGTCTTCAATATTATTATTGTTAAGTTCATCTTATTAAATTCTTTCCATATTATTATTTCATTTATGTTAGTGTGTTTTGAAAAAAAAATTATTTATTTATTATATTTTTATAAATAAAATGGATTGTCATAAAATAATAAAAAGTTTTTCTGATAATAAATTAATTATTCTTTCCTCATTCAACCTATATGAATGGAAATTATTTTATTCTCTAAAATTGAGATGTATGTATAAGTTTATATTTTTCCATATATATAAAGAATGTATATTTTGAAATAATATTTTTAAAATTATTTCTTGACTATTGGAAGGAATACTTTCATGTGACATGTTTTTGAAATAAGATGTAAACTTTTCTTTATAGTTGAATTTTTAGACTAGTATGAAATAGATTTTCATAAAAAGTTTATGCATGGGGTATAAAAAGGATAGTTACAAGGAATTTGTTATTATTATTATATATATTTATAGGTATTATTAGGTTCCTTGGATATTGGGAATGGTCGAGATAATTTTGGACTGGTAGTGGTGCCAGGAAAAGGGTCAATTCCCTTCATACATGGAATGAGTGGTTGATTTTATTTAATACCACATGAGATTTATTTAGTGTATATCATTGTAGAAGTCAATTTGGACTACCATATCTTGTATCCCCTTATTTTATGTAAGATTTTTTTGATTATATTTATGGATTTAAATATGATTTTTAAGTGATTTTTTATTCATATTCATTAATTGTGTTTTGTATTATAGAATTATCTTATTATATATATATATATATATTACTTATGGATTGAAAATTCTAGAATTTTTACTGGAATTTATCCTTCAATTCTTTCTTTATTAGTAGTTTTTTCCCCATAGATATATACTTTAATTTCCATGAACTAGTTTATCACCCATAGAAATGGAGAATGTGCTTCAGGACATACCATGGACCATCTCCAGTACATGGATCAAGATTATCCTATTTTGGTTCCTGAAAAGATGGGATTAGATCCTAGTTCTTTTACAATATCTGCGCAGTCAATCTAGATAGAATATATGATCATCATAACCTGAGAGATAGGTAAAAAGAAGTGTTTGTCCAACACTTTCATTACTAAGAATTGTGTTGTTAGGGGATTTATGGAATGTATGATTTTAGTTTTTCATTTGATTATCATATTATAATATACCTATAATTTAAGGAATTTGTAAGGGGAATAATTATGCTGCATATTCATAGTGTATTGGTTATAGAAAATATACACAAGTTAAGCATATTGGAAGGGTGTGGTTCTAAATTATTTTCCTTTGTTAATGATTATTATGGTTTCTTATTTATCTTATAAATTTTTTATGATTGATATTGATGATGTATATATGATATGAAGTTTCTTTGACCCATGTTTTTTTAAAATTTTAGCTAAATCAGTATGATTTCCTTGAGGTACTATTGTTATTTAGTTGGGTTGGGTTCAATTTCTTATTTTGTGATCCTTGGTGTTCATTTTCCTAAATTTAAACTCTTGTATCATAAAACGTTTTATAATATGTCCTTGAATATCTCTAAAAGTTATTTTTTATGAGTTTAATTTAATGATGATTTTATTTAGGTTGAACTAGTATGAAGTTTTTCAAGTTATTTTTTTGTAATTTTTCAAATAGTTTAAGTTAATTTATTGTATAAATGGAATGATGATAAAGTAAACATTCCTATTTTTTATAAATAATTATATAAAGAACTTATAATTATTTATGAAGAACGATTTAATGGTTTCTTTGTTAAATTATTTCAATGCAGACTATTTCTTTATGTCATATATGGGTTTTGAGTGGGTGGATTTAATGTGTTCTAGATGTATTTGATAAATAAATGATATATTTTGAAAAGGGGTGTTTTAAATATCACAGTCTAAATAATTTTATGTTCAAATTTCTTTAAATGTTTTATAATATATAAAAGGTTTTAATGGGGATATTATACAAGTAAATATAGATGTTGTAAAACGTTAGATTTGAAGTAGTGTAATGGTAGTGTTTCATAGTCAATGTTTTTTAATGTGGTGTAAAACATTTTCTCTATATTTGAAGGAACATTATTTATGTTCCTATTTTTACTTCATTAAATTATTTTAACTTAAAAACATTATATTTCAAGATAAATTTCCTTCTTTATTTAGTTTTTCGACACATAATTCTTTTTTTTCAATCACCATAGTAAGATTATTTTTAATAGGAGGCCATAAAAAGAAATTATAAATTATATTAACTTTATCGTTAGTAAATGATTTTACTAGATTCAGCTAAATGACTTATTTTAGTGGAAACCAAATTGGAATGTAGTTAAAAGTTCATTTTACTGGCTAGTATGATTTAAATATGATTATCAAATTTTTAAGGAATGTATGTGTATTGACACATTTGAATTTATTTTATTTTTTTAAATGTTTTCTTAAAAAAATTTAGAATACTTGTGTATTAAATTATTAACTATAATTTTTCAAAAAATATATTTTCTAGAATACTATTTTGTTACATTGGTAGTAAACTACTAGGTGGATTTGAATGTTAAATTTTAATTTCCAAATAAAAAGGGGTTTAATTATTTTTATTGATGATTTATTTCTTAAAATTATATATTTTTTCAAAGTAGAGTTACTTCTTCTTGTGTTTGTTCTAAAATGGGGTGTTGGGTTTTGAGAAGAAATCCTTATTTTACCTATTACATGTTTATAATATTTTTTATATGATTTGAAAAAAAAATTAACTATGATTTTTAATGTTATACACACTCGATTAGTGTTGTAGTTGTCTGTTTGGAATAATTATGATTAAGTGTTTAATGTTGGATTTGAAAAAAAAAATTAAAAGTGTTTAAAAAGGATGTTGAGTTAAAATATTTCTAGTTTTGGTTTTCAATATTGTTTTCATTATCACATGGGATTTAAGATTTTTCAACTGAATAAGATTGGTTTGGTTTGGATATGTTATATTTTTATTTTGACAATTATTTTATCATTATTCTAGTGTTTTATTTTTTAATGTTGATATTTTATGTTTTCATTTCAAGTAGTCTTTTTGGATTATCCCATGTATGGATTTAAAATCAATAAACCCATTCATTCTAAAAGGGTTGTTGAGGTTCATAAATTAATTCGATTTATGATTGTAGGATTTTTGTTCTTATTTTTATTTAGAATGATTTAAATGTTAAAAATGGTTTATAATCCTGGGATTGTATTTATTTTTATAATGTATTCCCAATAATATAATTTATTGATTTGAATTGATTCCTTATAATTGGATTTATTTATTGAGTTTATATTTTTTAATTTTATTGGGTACAGATTAAGAAATGGACAATGTTTTGCGGATAACCACACCTGTTTATTTATTTTTGATAAATGGTGTTTTGATATTTTGTAACACACCAAAAATTCTAAAATAATTACATTTTATTTAATAATGTGTTTGACACAAAACACCAATTTTAGAAAGTAAAATCACTTCCCAAGTCATTATGATATATTTTATATTTTAAATAAATTCAATCTATTATATATATTTCAATGCATTCGATATTTAGTTCGGTTGTTTTATACGCAACAATGACATTCCTTGATGGCATGCATTACACACAAGAACTTGTTTTATCGAATACAATTAATATTATTATTTAAAATGAAAATTATCTCTTATTTGTTAAAATGTAGGTTATGAATATGATTAACTAAATTATAAAAAATTTTGGTTGAATTCATTGGTTACCAATTGATTATAAATTAATATTAAAACCAATTGAATATAAAGGAACTATTTTTACACACCTATCAAATTTTATCTTAATAAAATTAAATTAAAGAATATTAATGGATCATATTAATAAAATTTATATATATTATATACTCTGTAAAATATTTTGAAATTCATCCAATATTATTGGATATGTATGATATAATAACAAATCCTTTTTTTTACGCATAAAAATTTTTATTTTTCTAAAGGCGATTTTAGGGAATTTTAATAGTGAACTTGTTTAAAAAAATTAAACTTTTAAATATTTTATTTTATCAAATATAATTAATTTTATAAATCAAAATTTCAAAATTATCTTTAGGGGAAGTTCCATTTTTTGATGAATAGTTAAAAATACTAAATTTTAATTGAAAAATAACTTTTCATCTTCATAATTTTCAATTTTAAATAATATTTAAAATTGGTTTTAAAGTGAAATTATATAAATTATACATATATTAATCCAATTTAGTTCAATTTAATCATTTGTATATTTAATTTGGATATTAAAACATAGTAAAAGTTTCAACATTTTCATTGTAAAAACTCTCTTTCTCGTCCCGTCTACATGATTAATTTTAAATTAATTTTTAAAAATTTCATGGATTGAATTTTGGAAAATGGATTATATATTTGGAATCATAAAAATTTATAATATTTAATAATTCCAGATTAAATTTTTACAAAAATTATTAGTGAAAATAGTTAAACTTAATTATAGCAATTAATAGGAAAAAAGGGTCCCTTATAATGAGCTCGTAAGGGGCGTCTCTGTGAGAGCTTCCCTTGGGCCTAGGGTTTCCTTGCACTAAATTTTCCTTAAATCCCCCCTCTCCTTATATTTTTTAATCCTGGTCATGGCACGATCGTGGGTCTGGTTGTGCAGGGATGGCGCAGTGTGGTATCGATCGACCGACGATATAGCGGCCTGGCACAGCCTACGGAGCTCTGTCGATGAACCTCTAT
Organism: Viscum album; assembly: GCA_963277665.1. Taxonomy (NCBI): domain Eukaryota; kingdom Viridiplantae; phylum Streptophyta; class Magnoliopsida; order Santalales; family Viscaceae; genus Viscum; species Viscum album. The sequence goes on from OY728144.1 coordinate 294,268,776, forward strand.
CATTTAACCTCCCCCGAAAAAATCACATAATGGGCATTCAATCCTGCTCCAGTGATAGGGGATTTTTTATAGCTCTGATGGCACCTTACCCAGTTCTGGTTATTGTTCTACACAGGTTGTCTCTTGATCTCAGTCATGTGGTTCCACGTTCTGAAGCTCTGTCAACAAAGCCTTAGTCGTTGTTCATTCTCTACTGATGGTTCTATACAGGTATCATTTTTCTTTCTTAGACCCTTTTCATTTTCAATTTTGTTGGAGGTTTTGGTGTGGTAGATCTCTCATGGTGGTGGAATGACCAGTTCTCCTCACCAGATCTCTCCTTTGATTGGGGTTTTGGTTTGTTTTGCTGTGGCTGGGTGGTTACCTGGAGTTCGTGGTGTGGTTGGGGATGCGTGGTGTGGCTGGTTTGCTAGGGTGAATCCATCTCCAGCGTACCCTGGTGTGTGGATGTGCAGTCCCAAGGTGCAGCGACGGTACTGCATCTTAAATATGACGATGGTATTTTCTATTGACGGGGGTGGTGTTGGGTTTCTTCCATAGGTTTGTGGTGCCTGTAATGGTTGATCTCCCAGGGCGCCTTCAAATCGGTTCGTTTTTTTTTGGTTCATCAGTGCCTCCAATGGTTGACCCCCTTGGGATCGAAGTTTTTTCTTTTTGTTCTTCCTGTAAGGTTCTCACTTTTTTGGAAAGTGACTTTATTTGAAAATTAAAATATAGTTCGAAGTTGATTTATAGGAAAACGAGTTTACCAAGGGACTAAACATTAATCTTAAGTGTAAAAATGACCTAGAAACATCTAAAAAACCATTATATGGAAAAATTTAGATCTATAACTTCTATTATATATATTATTTGATAATTTTATCCAATATACATCAAAAAAATGAGGTTGTAATTCACTCTTTAAAAAATTTACATGTTTGCTACTCACCCCACTTATAAACGGCCTCCCACTCTCCTTATTCATACCTCTAAAACCACTTTTTATCAGACAAGATCTACCCATATAACTCCCAAAATTTCCTCCCATCATCCTCTAATCCATATTCTAGGAATAAATCTATCTTAGGAAGGCATTTGTGCAAACCTAAGGATGATACCAGAAGAAGAGGTAATGTTTTTCTGAAAGAGTTTGTATTTTATTTCCTTCTCCACCTCCTTAAAAACTTTTTACATAATGATAATATAATAGAATAATTATATTAAATATAATGATATTTTTTTATTTTAATTTTAAATCCTAAAACCACACAGACTTCTATCAAATGGGTTACTAAATCATCATTCGCGTGTACGACGGACTACCACCTCACAAACCGATGTCGCTCATTTTTCCATCACCACCTTTCATGGTTTAAAATAATGATAGAAATAAATTTTATATAAGATATATATGATATATATGATTTATTTATTCTTATTAAATTATTATATAATACATAACTTCTTGCTTTCCATTTTTTAGGAATATGATAACATTGTTCGTCTGTATGACGAAATACCACCTCCTCGAGCGATGTGATTCATTCACACATTACATGGAATGTATTAAGGATGGTTTTAATTAAAATAAAAGATATATATGACATAATAATTATACTATAATGATAATATATATATATATATGATTTAATTTTTTTCCTTTCAAAACGACAAGAAAATGAAAACAATGTTAATGCATATATACGACCTACCTTCTCTATGAATGGCGTATTTCATTTCCTATCACCAAATTTTATGGATTACTATAAAAAAATTTATAATAAATATATATGATAAATAAATCGTGGTTTAAATTCTATATATTATTAAATAATGATTTGTTTAATAGAAAGAAAAAAAAAAGTCAAAACATTCTCTGAAGACAGGGTAATTAGCACTTGAAACAATCCAAACAATGAAAGGTTATTAAGAAATGGGTGATATGATGTTATAGAATGATAATATGTGATGTTATAAATTTGAATATTTCTATGGTATAGGTTAATAACATGCTTAAAACTATTATATAGGAGATCCAAGGGTGTTCAACCAAAAGGGAGCGTAAGGTAATAGATTTCAGCTAAATTTCATTTCACTAAGGCATATTTTAATGTTACGAAACTAATTAATTTTATATGTTTTATATAATGAATTTTGGCATGTAATATCATGAATAATTCGTTTTTCATGGTATTAAAAGTTTCTATTTAAACTATTTCATCTAAGATTATTTGAATTAAGAGTTACCAAGTGGTAAATAATTTCATAACGGAATTTATTTTCATTAAGTTATATTACTTCTTCATTGTGGTTAATATTTTATGATTATGAGTGTAATTAATTTTCAATAAATATTTTCTTATTTATACTTATTTTATGTGTATTTATATTTGATACACATAATAGATTCATTGGAAGATTCTCACTTCAACATTATGATCATTGAAAGGGTTTACTTCACAATCTCATGTTAATCATGATTTTTTTCACCTAAATTTACATTGAAGGAATTTTTTATATAATTGTTTAATAAAACCTTTAATTTTATTATCCTCTAGTTATTAATTATAATTTTCAAGTAATATTACCATTTTTCTAATATTTTATACTTAAAATGTTTTAAAAATATTTTTAAGAGAATTCGGAATCATTTATATCATTGGGAAAAAATATGTTTGCTTCCAAAGCCATGTTTTTTTTAAAACAAAATTCAAAAATATTTTCTTAAAACATTTCAAAATTATTTATTTAAATAAAATTTTACCCATTTATTATTTTTTACAAAAAATTTTCAATGGAATCTTATTATCACGTTCCAAACAAGGCACCTTTATAACATTATTACAATGAAAAAGGAATGTTATTTTTACCTTGAATAGAATTACCCACCATCTCTTATTTGAATAATAATTTCAAATTTTATGAATATATTTTTAACTAAAATGTTTTTAAAAGTAATTTTAAAATATAATTATTTTTCAAAAAAAATCCTAATTAAAAGGATATTTTCCTCAAGAATGATTTTTAATGTATTTTTATTGTATTTCTATTCATTAATAAAAAAATAATTATTCTTAATCCAATGAGTAAACATCATATTGAAGCTATAATTATTTTTCCCCTGGATGGAATATTATTATTTTGACAAGTATTGTATTAAAATTTCCCTGATTCATGTTCATAGTAATTAACTTCTCTATGATTTATTCATTTTATAGTGATCATTGAACATTAAATTTACCCTAAATATCCACATTATTTATCATAGAAAATAGTATTTCCTAAATATTATACCATTTTTACATACAATTTTTACATTGAAATTAATTTAATTATTTGAGAAAATATTGATAAATATGTATTCTATACTCAATACAGATATTTGATAAGGCATATTTTTTATGAATTAAATTGATTATTTGATATATGAGTAATTATTTGGACTAGTATGACAAGTTTTGGGGACCGTTTAATATAATCCACTCAATTCATTGGTAGTATCATGGGAAAAAATTAGTTGTAAACAAACCCTTCTTATTTATTACAAAGCAATTTAAACTATCTTTTTAATGGTCTTGATAGTAGTATGTTTTAAACCATATTCTGAATAGTATTGATTGTATTGTTTTCATGTACTTGGGAAACATGATGCTCAACAACTAAAAACTTCATTCATTTAGTATTATAGTTATTATTATCCAAAAGATTTTCACAATGAAAAAAATCTATGGTTTCATTTAATTCTATTTTTGTTTATTAAATGTAATGTGTTTTTCTGTTATTTACCTATCTATATTTATTTTTACTTATATTATAATGATAATATATTTATTTAAATAGAATATGTTATTAGTTATTTACCCTTCTAGATTATTTACACACTTCTTTATTAGTTTATTGATTACATGGCCTGTGTGTTCAGTTATTTACCATTCTATACATAACACTTATTTTTAATTTAATCTCACCCTTATTTTGTTTCCTTTACCCAAGATTACATGAATATTACTATGACTAATATGTTGAGATACACTAGATAAAATAAAGTTATTCTCAAAAAAATATGTTGTAATTTGTGTATTCAATTATTATACAAGACTGATGAATTAGTATAGTTTTCCATGACTACTAAACTATTTTGTCCATTGCGACACAATTTCCTTATATCTTATGACAATTTATTGGCAGCAGGATCTGGATTTGGGCTACAAGCTTCAAGGTCACTACAAGTTTTTTGTGAAGTTTTTGAGTATATGTAATTTTCTCTTATTGAGTGAGAGTTTTACTCCTAAATAAGACCATATGAATTTCCATAGATAAAAACTTTATATAATAGAGATAATTATCACACCCATAGTTTTATTTTTTATGAAATTTATTCTTATTTATTTTTTATCTCAATCTCATGATTTAGTTCAATTATTATGATAACCATCAAGTCACATGAATTCTTAATTTTTATATTGGTTTATCTCTTATGTGGTTTTTTATGATTTGGTGAGTTGGGGTTAAAAATTTAAAGGTTTTAGGGAAAAAATATAGGATTTCAATTTGAGAACATAGTTAGTAGTAATTATATGGTATCATCATGATATGTATATGTTGGTTCCAATGAATATTTTCATAGTTTGTGCATGGTTTTTATAATCATGCAAGTATCTAGAAAAACTACATTGATGTTTTGGGTTTGGGTCTAGTGGCTATCACACAACATAAGCACATTTTTTCATACCGTGATGAAGTTCCCAAGGAACTGTGCAACATGGATTTCAAAGGATAGTGCATACCAGATGGTTAATGAATGGTTTTCCAAACCATTTATCCTAACTATGTGACTAGATATGAACTTATTAAAATAAAAAATTCCCCTAACTCCCTTGGTTGTTTTTAACTATAATATCCTCTTAATCCATCTTTAACTCAAATGAGCCCCAATATAAGGCTCTAGAGGATTCTCTCCTTGATTAATTGGTGATCGTTGATCGTTTTGGGTGAATCTCACCAAGGTATGTTCAGTTTTTCTATCAATACCTTTTTCATATATATTTCCACGATCTCTTTTCCCCTTGATCAATTAGAACCTAGTTGGGTTTTCATTATTTAATATAAGGTTGTGTATAGATAATTTAAGAATTTATTTATATATATATGCTCAAGAGTACTGAATCTAGTAGTTTATTATCATCGATTTTTAAGGTAATGATGTTTTCATCATTATTAAGGTAGATGTCTTTATCTAATAGTCTATCCCTTGGAATTCCTTATGTTCTTATGGTTTTCTTTGGTTTTAATTTATGCAATTGGTGATTTGAAATCCAAGATATGTGAAATTTATCTTTATTAATTTTGTAAATGATTTATAAAAAAGGGTTTATGTTGAAAACCATTTCGATACACATGAAGTGTTTTTTGAAGTGTCTTAAAGATGGTTTTGAAATTAAAAGGTGTTTTAATCTTGGAATTAGTGTGGTATCACTATTGAAAATGTGTTATCACAATGAGTTCTTGGAAATGTAATGTATTTTCTTTAGAAAATGTTTTATGAAACATTAATTTGGAATATTTAATGGAATATAAATGTATTATCACATCATGAAAACCTTAGGGTATGGGAAAAAACTAGACATATGTGAGCCATAGTGGAGTTATATATCACTAGGGGAGGTGGTCATAATTCCATGGATTTGTAGTGGGTATTCATTTTCAGAGACCTAGGTTCCAAAACATTAGAAGTAACTTATACCAAAAAGTTATCTTATTTGTTTTAGTTATGTATTCCCTTTGTGTTGTGATTGTATCCTTGGAGTTGTATAGATACATTACACGTATGTTCATTTGATATGATTATTTAACACTTAATATAAATATTGATGCTTAAAACTTGTTTATTTCATCCAATTATTCCTCATGGATAAATTTTATGTCATATCGTTGTGTTAATTTGAATATTCCATGTTTTTTAAAAGAAAACCAAAGGATGATTTTTCATGAAAACTAATTTCATTTTAAACGATTTTGGAAAATATTTTTCATAAAAACTAGTGAATGAAAATAGATAGAAATTTTATAGATTCATTAGTGGTAACCTAATAAAATTTGGTGAACACAAACTAATTTTTACTTTGGGTGTTTTTACCCATGGTTTTTCAGGAATCAGGTAAAGGGGAGATCTCAAATAGGGGATATATCTCCTAGTTTTTATTTTCTTTACGATGGGATGGGATGGTGGTGACATATGGTCACATGAATATATAACCAAGGGTTTATTTGGGTTTCTTGTTTTTGGAATTTTAGTTTGTTATTTAAAACATTTTATCCAGTTGCTGGATGTGAGCTTTATGGTTTTATGTTCTAAAAAATGTTGTATATAGATATTTTTGTGACACTCAATTTGTTTCTATATCATCAAATGTCCATTGAGGGTGAAGTCATTATAATGCATCTTTTTATGACACACTGGTCAATTTTTCTAGCCTGTGATGATAAAAAATTCACTTTGGGATTTATGGAGGACCAATTTGGGTGACATTATTAGTTTCACTGTTTTAGTCTAATACAAATTGGTATCAAAGAGGTAAGGTTATCATTAACACATACAACCACATTTGAGTATTGTTCTATTATGTATGAGGGTTGTTTATATACTTGAGTTATAACAATTATAACTTGATAGGTAGTGTAGGAGTATGCCTGGACAACTCACTTTCATGAAAAACTATGAGTAACCATAGGAATTTGAGGATTTTATAACATCTTTATTTTTAGTTTTAGACTTTTTATGCTCAATATTCTAAATTCAATTTATAATAAAAGAATATAATTCTATTCTAAATTATTTTTCTCTCATTATATAAATTATAGAACCTTCCATAAGAATGTATCTAAATACTAGGGATGAAAGTGTATCTAAATCCCCACAGTTGAATCCTCTGGTTAACATACGTTTGGTGTAAAATGTAGTCCAAACGATCCAATCCATTGGAAAAGTATCCAATGTTAAACCAAAATGGGGGGTAGAACATTCTAAATAATTAAATAAGTAGAATATTTTGATCATTATTGGGGATAAGGGACCCCAGGAATCAGAATAATAGATCGATAGGATTGAAATTCTTTTCCACCTCTTGAAAGCTTTTAATGAATCAAAAGTTGGATTTTCCACTTAAATGATTGAAGGGTTAGGAAAGAAGGGATGGGAGCCAATATTTTCAAGAAAATATGGACAAAAATCTCATCTTAACTTCTTTAAAGAAATCCATTAATCAATAGTTCTATCCTAAAACACTGAATGTGTTGAAGGGGTATGAGTGAGATTCTCTAGATTAGATATAAAATTCTTTCATGGAGTGTGATACTTAGTTTAGAAATTTATTGCACCTATCTGAAGAACTTTTTACAATGAATATCTTGATGAACAATGGTTTATGATGGTCTTATGTTATGAAATTCAATCTATGAATACTCTTATATTTCTACCCACCTGCATGGCAGTTGTAAAAAGGAGGATATGGACGAGGTGAATATAGTTGTGAAGATATGAATCTTTAGATCATCAAATACAGAATGAGGTAGCCATAGTTCATTTCTAGAAAAAAGAGGAAGTGGGGTGAATAGTTCTTATGTAGTGGCATGGGTTTGAAACAAATATGAGGGAAGATTTAGGTGGTTTCTTACCATTCTAGGAAAAAATAACACCTTAAAACTGAATATATAAAATCACCCAAGGTGTGTCATGTGTGTGGAAAATTAGTTCATCTTCAGTTTTTATGTGAGAGAGAATCTTAGGGAAGTAGATCGAGATCTAACTTCACTAAAGGAACCTAGTTTAGGTTTGACACCTCAAAATCAGTGTTATCCCAAACCTTTCCATGGGTAATGATCTGGTTGTGATGAAAGGGTGGGATGAGGCTGAATGACTATATACAACCAATTGCGAACTAGAGGATTTAGAGAAAAGACCAAAAACTATGAAATTTATGGTGTTAATTGCATATTATATGGCTATGGACTTATTTTATACAATTGAAACTCAAACATTTATCTTGTCCAAGCTTATCCATGTGTAGGATTTCAATCAGATATTAATCATTTCTAGATTACTTTTTCTAATCCTCAGGGAAAGAAGTAAAATACTAGTTTTAAATGTCTTGAAATTCAGGTTGTGTTTTTTTACCATGAAACACCATGGTGCATTTTAGTTCATTATCTTAACTTATATAATACAATAATTTGATCGGATTATATGATTAACTATAAATCCCATATCTATTGTAATCATCATCTGGTATATATATTTTCTTCCGATGGAGTCAATCATGTCTTTTAGGGTGTTCATGATCCTATGCTTATGAGAGAGAGTCCCTTTTCTCATAGTTATGATAAGATATCATGACAATTGTTAGATATGATCCTCAATTCTATTGATCAATATCTCAGTGTCTCTCTTCTTGTGGTGGTGAGTGAGTATCTTTATGTTTAACCAGATGATTTCTTGAGGCTTCCACCCTAGAATGAAGTTATGTTTTTATAGGCCAATTAATAGGGATGAGTCACATATACTTTCCTTCAAAGATTAAGGAACTCACTGAATTAAAATAGTAAAAGTTTAATCAAGAGGATATTATGGATAATAGATTTTGTCATCCTAGTGTTTAACCTTGGGATTCTCTAGTTAACTTTTTAATTAAGGAGAATGTGAGTCTCCGACATTATGTTGAATATAAGAAAATCAACCAGGTTATGGTTAAGAACAAGTATCCCTTTCCTAGGTTTGATGAACTTTTTGATCAGTTTAGGTGAACTTGGTGGTTTTTAAAAATTTATTTGAGATTGGGGTAACATCTACTGAGGGTCCTAGAGGAAGATATTTTTAATATGGAATTCATGAGAAGGTACAGGTTTTCTGATTATCTTTTTGTGTCATTTTCACTTAATAATTATCCTGTAGTGTTTTTTGGATTTTATGAATTAGATCTTACATCGGTTCTTAGATTCCTCGTGGTTATTTTTTGGATGATATCGTTTTTATTCTATATTTGAGTATAATCATGTTGATTATTTAAATATTGACAATGGAATCTTGTAAGAACATAATATATATCTAAAGATCTCCAAATTTTAGTTCTATATTCATTTTTTAAAATTTACAAGACATGTGATTTCTGAGAAGGGTGTCTCAGTGGATCCTAAAAAGTTTTTAGTGGTGATGTACTAGGATTATCCACAAAGTGTGTTTGAAATTTGCAGTTTCTTGGGATGATCTAGTTATTATAGACATTCTATTTTGTAATTCATTAATATTTCATCTATTATCACGAAGTTAACCCAAAAGGGAATGAATTTTCTGGATTGATCAGTGTCAGTTATATTTTTAGGATTTAAAATTGAAATTGACACTACCTATGATCATGATTCTCCATAACACATGTTTTGGTTATGATATTAACTAAAACACCTCATGTATGGTTTTGGGTTATGTTCTTATGTTGTGGGAATTGATAGTATCTTATAGATCTCATTAGTTATTCCCTCATGAAAAGAACTACACCATTCATTATATTAAGATAGAATTAGTGATGTATGTTTTTAAGACTTGTCATGACAACCTCTTTAGGGAATATTTTATAGTTTATTTTTGATATAAGAGTCTGATGTATATCATCACTCAGATAGATATGAACTTAAGATAAAGAAACTGGGTTTATTACCTTCAAACCATTTATTTTGACTTGGAAAATGAGATTTTTTCATAGATTATTTGAGTAAAAAAAAATTTGACTTAGGATGTGAAGGAATCAATAGAAAAATGGTGCTTGATGGAATTTTTGGCTTACATGCACTTGGAGGAAGGGGAGTGAAACAATTGGTATTCCTAGCGGGTTCTCGGGTTGGATCACTTATGAATGATTATATTCAACTTATATAGGTGGATTATATGGATTTTTAGTGCTTTAAGAGGAATATTTTTTATGAGGAGACCTCAGGCGAGTTCTGTCATTCTACGGATGGAGTTTTGTGCTTATAAGGTAGGATGGTTGTTCTGACGAATTTGAGATAGGAATCGATGGATTATAGGCACCGATCCAACTAGTTTGTACAGCCTAGAGCTACCAATATGTATCATGACATTATATGTCATTACTGATGGTCAAGGATGAGATGATCAATTATGAATTTTTTGTCTCCATGCTTTACTTGTCAGAGGATCATAGTGGAACATTAGAGTCATGTTTCTTTATTACAATATTTACCAATTCCAGTGTGGAAATAGGATGAGATAGCCATAGATTTTATGATTTTAATACCTTGGAATCCTAGTGGGAAGGATTTGATACGAATTTTTATTTATCAAATCTTGCAATTAATGCATTTAAAACTTATAACTGATTCAATGATGGTTAAGGATCTTAGTAAATTTTATGTTTGAGAGATCATTATAATTAATGGTGCGCCATTGGTTATCATTTTAGATAGGGAACCTTGATTCACATCATGGTTTTGGAGAGGATTTTAGGAAGTTATAGGTTTCCATTTTAAGTTCATCATAGATTTTTATCCTCATATAGATATTCAGAATGAGTGAGAAATATAAATTCTTTAGGACATGCTCTGTGCATGCATGGTTTACTTCAATGGATCTTGATAGAAACATCTTCCCTCAGTATATTTTTCCTATAATAATAGTTTTTAGTTTTTGTTTACAAATAGGTATCCATTTGATATGTTTTATGTGATACATTTAATATCGCCTCTTTGTTGGGTAGAGATTAGAGAACAATCCTCAGTTGGATGGAACATCATTTAGGTGATGAAAGATATAGTTTATTTTATTAGAAAGAGATTAGTTATGTCTTATATTTTCAAGAAATAATATATTGACTGGCATAATTTCCATTAGAATACGAGGTGGGTGATTATTATTTCCATAGAGATTCACCTTTGTTGGGAAATATATGTTTGGGGAGGTAGGGTATGTTTTCACCTCATTTTGATGGCTTTTTTGAGGTTGTGAAGTAACTCAAGAAGGGTATTATTGATTAAACATATCTAATCATTTGACTTATATCAATAATATGTTCCATGTTTTCAAATTGGGGAGATATTAGTTGGATATTTCCCAAATGATCGAGTGGGAGGATGTTGAAATTGAACCTACCCCCTTAGTTCTTGAAAGGCCTATTCAAATCCTGGATTGATAGGATAAGGTACTACATGGAAATATAATCCCATTGATCTGAGAGAGATTATAGTGTGGTAGGGATAACCATGAAACATGGGAGTGTGAGGACTTGATGATTAAGCAATGGCCTCATCTATTTTCTGATTCACGGTCCCGATCCATTCTATGGATGAAAATATTTTATGGTTGGGAGAATTCTGACATCCTATGGGTCATAATTATTCTTAATTTTGATCTTGTTTTATCTCTTGTGAAGTTATAGAGGATCTTGGGAGTTTGGGTTGGAAATTTGGAGTTTTGGGAAAACATATAAAGGACATGGTTTTGCCGCATGGTTGGAAGTAACAATTTAATTACCATTTTATATGGATCTATTGGTTCAAGTAAAAATTTTACAGTTTGAGCATGGTTTTCCTAATTATGAAAGTTGAAAATAAAATAGTGCAGATGATTCATCTTTGGTCTGAATGTCATTGTACAACTTGAACATGGTTTGTTAGACTTTGAAGTTATTCCTAGTAAACTATTTGATTTGGTTTTAAAGGTAATGTGGCTACTACACTGTGGGTTCATGGTTTTACAAACCACATGTCATAACCATGTGACAAACTATAAAGTTCTTAAAATGGAAAATTAACCTGATTCCCTTGGTCGTTTTAACTCTAATATTATTTTAATACATCTTTAGCTCAAAACATCCCCTCCATGATTCTCTATAAAACTCTATCCTTAATTCCTTGGTCATATTTGAACATTTTGGGTGTATCTTATCATGGTATGCTAGGGTTTTCTATTGATTTCTCCTTTTCCTCTAGATCTATTCTTGATCACTCATCCCCTTGACACATTTGAACTCAATTAGGTTTTTATTTTTAGACCTAAGGTTGTAGATGGTGAATTGATTATGGTGTTTACAGATCTTTTCTTGTGAGGACAAGATCTCATTGTTTCACAAATCTAGTCTTTAAGGAAACAAGTTTTCCATATCTCTTGAGGTAGGTGTGGTTATCCTATGGTATATCCCTTGTCACGCCTTACATTATTTTTCTTTTCAATAGTTTCGATTTTTGAAAAAGATTTTTTGAAATACATTAGAGGTGAATTTGATCTTTTATGGCTATAGAAAGGAATTCTAAAAATGAGTTTTTATTAAAAACTATTTTGATACACACGATATGTTTTCTAAAGTTACCCAAAGATGGTTTTGAAATAAAAAATGTTTCAAAATCTTGTTATCAGTGTGTCTTTTATATAGAAAATATTTTTAAAAAATTTGGTCTTGAAAATGAAATGGATTTTCCATAGAATTGTTTTTATGAAATGTGAATTTCACTTCTTGAATAGTTTAAAAATATATGATCACATCAGTAATGAATTTAGGTATGGGAAAAAATTATACATATGTGATCCCTTGTGGAGCTATTTATCACTAGGGGTGGTGATCATGATTCCATGAATTTTTATTTGGTAGCCTTTTGGGAGGATTGAGTTTCCCATAAATTGTGAGTCGCTTATTTTTTATAGTGGTCTTGTTTATCTGAGTTGTGCAAAATCATTTGTTGTGATTTTACACTTAGTATTGTATTCATACATTATGTGCATATTCATTTGATATTATTATTTCCCACTTTATATGGATATTTATACATGAAACTTGTTTATTTAATTTTATTATTCCCCATGGATAAATACTATGTCATGTTTCTTTTCTTATTTGAATATGGAATGTTTTCTAAAGGAAAACTGAAGGGTGATCTATTACGGAAAATTATTTCTTTTGAAATTATTTTAAATATATTTTATACCAAAACTAATGGATTCATGTAGATAAAAATTATATATATTATTTAGTGGTAACCAACTAAGATTTAGTTATCAAACCCAACATTCAACTTTAGGTGTTTATAGCCTTGGTTGTGCAAGATTTCGGTAAAGGGAAAACTACTATCAAGAGGACAAATCTTATATTTTTTGTTTATTTTCTTGTGAGTTGGGATGGTGGTGACTAATGGTCACATAGATATGGACAAATGAGTTTATTTGAGTTCCATTTTTTTCACGTCCATTTTTTTTCTAGACCCTATTATCTAGTTTTTGTATGTGACATTTATGGTCTTATATTCTAAAATATGATATATTATTGATATACATTGTGAAAATATATTTATTTATATCTTATAATATGTCTATTAGAGGTGAAATCATCCTCATGTTTCTTTTTATGATACCCCAATGTTTTTCATCAGCCCGTGGTGATCGAGAATGTCTTTCCACCATTTTGGCAGGCCAATTCAGGTGATATTATTAGTTGACCCAAGTTTTTCTATTATAGATATTAGGTTAAATGTGTATGTTTAGACCCTATTGAGGTGTCAGGGGTGTTTATTTAGACTAGAAATCACGTCGAATGAGTTATTTCTAGATTAGGTATTTTTTCTATGGTTTTTTTCTATTATTGGAAGTTTGGATGTGTTTTTAAAGGATGGTATGAATTTTTTGTTTTATTTTAAGTGTTTTGGAGTTGTAGTATATTTCTAATAAAATGGCTATGTCCGCGTATATAAGGGTACTTATTAGCTATGTATGGTTTTTTGGGTTAGGAAATTTTTTAAGTCTCATTCATAAGAGTCCTATGCATATGGGTCCTCTTTCTGAAATTAGTAAAGTCATAAAAATAATGGTACTCCTATAAGAGCCTAGTCCCATGAGTTAGGGTTTATAACTTATTTGAAAAAATGGTTACGTACCATGTGTGAGGTTATTTATGTGTAATGTTACTCTTCTCATTTTCAAAATCAGTTATGTCCTCAAGCATGAAATTTACCTATAGTACATAAGAGTAAATACCCAATACCTAAGGTTCCTCTTGTGTAAGAGTATTATTCTCTTAGGGAATTGGTAGTTTTGGAAGGCCTATAACACAAAAGAGTTAGTATTGTTATGTAAAGGCCACCCTTATGATATGTGAGTGTTCATTTGTCCTTGAAAATAGTAAAGTATTATGCATGAGTTCAAACCCTAGGATATGTAAGTGTTAACTAGAATGTATAATAGCTACCCTCTGATGCATAAGGGTTACTATGTTTGGGTCTAAAAATGGTTAATTATAGTAATTAATAATTTAAGAGTCACCCTTTTATATATAAGGGTTTCTAGGATATCTATTAGTTATTAGAAGAAGGAGGAAATCTATAAGTACTAGAGTTTATGTGGTTTCTTGTAATGTCCAGGAAATTTCGTATAATTTTTTTTATATATGGAATTATTTCGAGACCACAAAATCTGACAGTTCACGATTCTGAGGCCCGGAGTTCCTAGAATGATGCATCGAAGTTTGGTTGAGTTTTAATTAGCACATGTAAGCAGTTTTCTAGAAAAAGTGGAATAACACTTAAACAGTAACTCAGATTAGAAATCCAAGGGCACCGCTACATTCAGGATGGCGGTTTTACCCTAGGTGCAACTTATGTTTAGTCGGCACGGGCCTCCTGTGAGAAAACCCAAAAATGGTATAACCGTAAATAAAATAATTAAATAAATTATTTTATTTTTCAAATGCTTATAACTCATAAACAGTAGCTCAGATTAAAAATACGAGACCACCGCTAAACTCATGAGGGTATTCTTTATTAAAGCAGACACTAACTTTGGCCGGAGCAGCCCACTAGTGAAAGTTAGTTTTTGGCTGTAAATAAAATAATTAAGTGAAAATTATTTTATTGTAAAATCCATAACTTTGAAATGGTAACTCGGATTGGAAATATGAGAGTACCATTGATTTCATTGGGGGCGTTTTTCACATGGGCAGATCCTAACCTCGACTGATGCGAGTTGAGGGTGAATGTTAATAATTTTTTGAACATTCTTTTCAGTTACATTCAGCGAACGCGCGTGCGATGTTTTGTAAATTTTGAACTGGTACTCAGAATTAAAATCTGGGAACACCGTTAAACTCGCAGTGTCGATATTTTTTTAAGAATACCTTCACCTTGACCGCAGTGGGTCAAGGCAGGAAGTTAGTTTTTCAAATTTTTTTGGGAGAAGAAAATAAATAAAAAAATAACTTTTTATTTATTTTATTTGAAACCACCAATTTTAATTCCTGGTGGTGGGGACCACCAATTTGAATTCTTGGTGGTGGGGACCACCAAAACTTACAATAAATGTGGGGGAAACACTTGGTATTCCCCAAGATAATGTTCCAACCACAATTTACTTAATGATCCCACACAAATTGTTAAATTAATAAACTTAATTTAATAAGTTGGATCCTCTTTTTCTTGAGTTTTGGGAAAGCGTTGGAAAAGGGGGAATTGGGGAGAGCTTTTAGAGGATCATATTCTCCAACGAAGAACACTCTTCAATGAATAGAATCCTCTGGAATAAGAGAACGAGGATAGTGCTTGAGCACGGATTGGAAACATCATGCGGGAGAAACGAAAACTCACATCGTCATCTCATCGACTTCGTCTTCTTCCTCGCGCCACCTCCAATATACAATCTATGTAGTAGTTTTTATATATATTTGAATTTTTTTTATTAATTATTCATATCCTAAATTCATGACGACGATGGACAAATGAACCTAGCCATCATCCCACACATAAACCATGATTCTCTTTCTTTTTATTCTTCGTGCATTCTTCATGCGTTCTTCAACGCCTAATATTTATTGGTGCCAACGAGCCCGTACCCGACTTGTAAGGGCTCATGCTTGGCATCCAAGAGGATCGGGTTCAAAATCGAGGGGAGGTAAATTTCCGGGTTACTGTAGTAGTACTGTAGAAGTCACTTTTGTAGTTACTATTCGTTACTGTAGCATCTAGAACTATTCACCTGATTTGGGCCTTCGGGCCACCGGTTTGGGCCTACGGGTCTCCAGGGCCTTCAGGTCATCAAAAGACTTCGGGCCATAGCGCCTTCAGGCCACAGGGCCTTCGGGTCACATAGACCATGAAGTAGCCTAGTTCACACAGAACAAGCCCGAGAAGAGGATCAGAGCAACAGGAGTAGCAACCACCAGATGCAGAGCTAACCGGATTGGAAAAATGGGAGGGTATGTCAGCCACCATCGGGACTAGGCACCGTGCAGCTTTGTATGGGGCAATGATAGCTGATCAACAATGCAAGGTGGGGAGCTAAGGATATCAATGATGCAAGACGCTGGGGAGGTTCAGTTCTAGTGGGCTGGGCCTACGGGTCATGTAATGGGCATGGTATACCTCTGGGCCTTCAGGTCATGTATTGCGGGTCATGTTGGGCCTTGTTCCTTGGTCCTACGGGTCATGTAATGGTCATGGTATGCCTCTGGGCCTTCAGGTCATGTATTGCGGGTCATGTTGGGCCTTGTTCCTTGGTCCTACGGGTCATTTACGGGTTCCCATTCAACCCTTAAAAGGGGGATTATCTATAATAAAAATAAAAATAAGGCCTTCAGGCCATTCAGGCTAATATTTATTGTCTATGGAAACATGGAGTTTTGTTGAGTGTGATATATGGACGTGAAGCCCTCGAGGCAAGGATCAAAAATATGTGATTGTTTAATTTTTCAGGCTTGGAACGAAGCCTCAATGGCTCACGGAAGGAGGTGGAAAAATATTTATTGGCACTGGAAACACATTATTCTATTGAGTGAGACATATGGACGTGGAGCCATCGACCCAAGGATCACGAATACAAGATCATTTTATTTTCTGTGTTTTGAATGAAGATGCAGTGGGCCGTGGGAGGGGCAATTTGGAGGTTCAATTCTAGTGTGTCTTTGGGGTGTAGCTCTAGGTGAGATAGGCGGTGGGACGATGGTTCTAGACGTGTGGAGGTTGCCTGCGGTTAGAGTTGTAGGAGTAGTCGTGGGCTTAATTGCTTGCTGGAACAGTTCATGAGAATTGTGGGGAAAGAAGAGTTAATTGGAGAGAGTAATAGTTTAAATAAATTAATTAAATATCTAAAGAAATTAAAAAGGAAATCGTTGGAATAAGGGGGAGGAGCTACCCTTGTATGTGAATATCAATTGAGATTGGTTATAAGGAAAAAAAGAATAAAATAATAATAATATAAATAATGTTATTATTATTTATGGTTGTAAAACCATAATTCATCCATAACATATCTGTGCGACCTCAGTTTCATGAACCGTCAGCGGTAGTATGACCCTGACTTCAAGACCGAAATTATGAGTCCAATATTGGATGTCATTTTTAGGTTTTGGGATTGGGTACCCGCAACGCTCAAATAATGATAATAAATTATTATTATTAAATATTTGACCCTCCATAACTCCTACGTGTGACATCTGATTGGATTACTGTATGTGGAGATGTGATCTTGTCATTAAGACGATTGATTTAAGTCTAATTTTGAATATTAAATTCTGGTTCCTGGCTCAGGTTCATGAAAAACCCAATAATAAAATTATTATTATTGCGGGATCTTGTATTCGACATATCTCCCTCATATAGTGTATAAATGATAAACAGTCTGTGGAACCAAAAAACATAGATCGAGATAGTCCTTTTGGTAAACCCCACATGGGTTTTCGATAAAATTGGTTTATGGCTGGGTTGGATCGAACACGAATCCAACCGAGACCTTGGGAATAAAAGGCTAATAACTTACAGACTAGGCGTCCGATTGACACACAATCTATTTCTTTGAGACCCCTTTTACGTGGCAGTCCTTTGGGATAATTCTTCATGAGACTTCATGGAAGTTGGAGTATTCGGCCTATGTATTGAGGAGAGGACTCTCCTGGAATCAAGCGAGCTTAGTGTGGGAACCCTATAGCTGGATGTAACTTGAGAAAGGGATCCTTCGTGGGTCTATGCTCAAGGATCCCACATGGATCTGCTCTAGGAATCCATGTGGGACTAATATGGGTTCCTTTTTGGGTTTACTGTACTAGGATCATGTGTGGTTCTGATGATGTACTAGGATCTGATGTGGGTCTACTGTACTAGGATCTTGTGTGGGTCTGATGATGTACTAATATCCAGTGGGGGTCTGATGTACTAGGATCCCATGTGGGTCTAATGATGTACTAGGATCCTGTGTGGGTATCCTATACTAGGATCATGTGTGGGTCTGATGATGTACTAGGATCCTTTGTGGGTCTGTTGTACTAGGATCCTGTGTGGATTTGATGATGTACTAAGATCCTGTGTGGGTCTGCTGTACTAGGATCATATGTGGGTCTCACGATGTACTAGGATCATGTGTGGGTCTGATGATTTAGGATCCTACGTGGATCAACCTCTTAACAGAGTAAGACGATTTAGTAGTTACATCTAATCATCTCTACTACTGTACCTAAGTTATACCTAGTGTGAGTTGAGTCCTTACCTTCGTGGTTATACCTTTGTGGTATTCTTTTGTGTGGTGTACCTGTGTGGTACTTACATTCTTGGTGATAACTTTGTTGTATTCTTCTGTGTGGCGTATGTGTGTGTTACTTTCCTTCGCGGTTAAACCTTTGTGGTATTCATTAGTGTGGTGTTACCTTTGTGGTACTTACCTTTGTGGTGTTACCTTCAAGGTATTCCTTCCTTTGGGGAATAGTTTAGCCTTGGGCTATAGATTTGGGCCTTGTGTTTCCTAATGAATGAGATGGGTATACTTGATAACTTATGTATATGTATGGTCATATACCTAAGTATGGTTGACATTAGTTTTTATGCTTTTTGGTTTATCTGTTGTAGATTTTGTGAGACCCTTGAGGGTCTTGGGGTCCCTTATGAGTATCGTTATACTCACCCCTGCACGGGCTATGCCTGCACCTTGTTGTGATTGGTGAAGATGACAGACAACACTGAATGAGGACAAGAGTACCAGGATTGGAGGTAGCTCATAGGTGGACCTTAGATGATTCATACTATACAGATGACTGTTTGAGAGTTGTACCTACCCTTCAGGTAGGATCCTTGGCGGGTGTTCACAGGAGTTGTTCAGTTTACTTGTACTTTCTGGTTTTCTTGTACCTTCTTTTTGGTCTTGTATTTTGGACCCTTTTTACTTACTGTACACACTCTTTTTAATATTCAGTTTACTTGTGTTCGTATCGTGCTATGTGCTTGGTTGTGTGAGTTACAGGTTATAAAGGCAATTCCTTCCCAGTTTTAAGGAATACGCCTTCGGTGCTAGTCTCCAGCCTTGACCTATAGAAGGTGGGATTTGGGTAGTCACAGCACGGGCCCCAGGGGAAGGGTCATGACAAATTGGTGTCAGAGGAGTCAGTTCTACCATATAAAATTAGACTTTGATCTTTTTAACGACAATAGTGTTAAGTGTAGTGAGTGTGGTAATCAGTTTAGGTAATCATGTGTTGGTGTGGCAACCGACATATCCATACACCAGGACCCTAACTTCTAATTTCTAACTCAGTGCATGAAAACACTGATTGCATGTGTGTTTTGAAATGTTTTATTGTGCTTTCTTTAATCCACTCACCTGGTATAACTAAAAGACAGTGGCACACCTGTTCTTTATCAGGATGTCGTTGCGTAGACAACCAGATATGATTCCTGAGAGAGTACACGATGACGGCCCACCGAGCGACGAGGCTCTCGTGTAGGGCCCTCTTACTATGTTGGCACCTTCAGGTGGTGTACCAACAACACCACCAACCGTTGGTAAATAGTTACCACCAGCTACACTGGTAGATGGTGCACACTAACTGAGCGCATTTGACGAGTTCTAGCAGAAGAGGCCTCTGAGGTTTCAAGGAGAGACAAATTCCCACACGGCTGAGGGCTAGCTGGAGGCGGTTTCTAGAGATTTATACCTAGTTGAGACACCAGAAGATTAGATGGGGATCTTAGCTACAAGTATTTTTTAGTGAGTGACCATGAGGATGGTACGCATATTGATGAGGCTTCGGTACGTGGAAAATTACCTAAGATAGTACCTTCAGGTAATGTGTCAGCTCTATCACTACCCATTGGTCAACAGTTACAACTGTCGGTATCGATAAAGGACACATATAGGCTTAGTGCCCTACGCGTTATTCAGCTTCAGATACCCCTCAGGTTCCAAGGTGATCCTGAATCACATGCTTCTGAGGACTGGCTTGAGGAGGTGGCCGAGAGTTCTCTAGAGCTTCTATAGCTTCGTCAGGATGACATGTCGATAACTGAGTATTCATCGAGGCATACCGATCATTCTTGGTACTCAATGAATACGATACGATCAGTGCTTCTGATCTCGAACCTATGAGTGAGGTGTCTTTTGGGGCATCCGAGCTAGTACTATTCCTCTATGAATTCCTACTGATGTTAGGGTGCTAGAGAGAACCTTTGTGGTTGAATATTCTTTGGATGAGCAGATTCTTCCAGTGAATGTTAGTAGTGGGAAATCAGGAAACTGACACCGGTCTTAGAGAATTGGGCGTGTAAAAATGTTTCAAGAAGAAGTAGTGTTAGGGATAGATGAATCTGTAGGGATATAGATGTGTAAGCAGAGCTAGGGGAGCAGTATAAGGTGGTGTACATTTCTACATGTTACAACCACCCCCCAATATGGTCCCCACTAAGCTTAGGGATCTGGAGGACATGGGAAGAGAGTAGCTGCATGCGGTCAAGGAGTGTGACCTAAATGCTCTAGGAATGATTCGATGTACGGTCTATGTCTACTAATAGCTTCTGTATCAATAGACACAGGTACCAATCATTCCTTACTTCCAAGAATCTTGTCCAAGACCTAGAGTTTCCGGTTAAACTGTTGATTTGACCCTCACATATGGAGATACCTTTAGGAGTAGAATCCATAATCAGACTTACGCCAATGGTGTGATCTAACCCTTGAGGTGAGAGTTTCGGTTTGAACCTCTTGGTGGTAGTGTTGATGCCTTACGACGTTAGTTTGGGTATGGCTGGACATCCACAATTCATACTCAGATTGATTATATTAGGGAAAATGGTTGTGGTTTATCTACAACTTTGGGATGAGGGTTTCCTTAGTTAGTGAAAATGGATTCCTAGGAAGCACAGAATAAACTCATGCCTAGGAGTGTGCGGCTGATCACTCGTGATTCGGCTAGCCGCACCCTCGTGGTAGCATAAGTTTTGAGTTTTCAGTTCCCAACCAGAGTGGCTAGAGTTCCTCCAAGACTATGACTTTTAGATATTTTATACTAATGGAAAGGGGAACATGGTAGCAAATTCACTCAGTAGGAGGTCTGGCCGGAAGCTGCTGAGGGAGGTGACAGAGTAGCTAGCCGCTTTGTAGATATCCTTTATGGATCAAGATGGAGCAGATTTTCTTCAGTCTCTTATAGTCACTTCCCCACTTTTTCAGTGATTCATGGAGGCACAGCATGAGGACGCTGACTATGAGGCTCTACATGCTCATATATCCTCAAGGCAGGCACCTGATGGATTTTCTGAAGCTGGGGAGCTCATTGTCCTCTTTAGAGGATGTACCATGGTACCAATAGTGCTACATAAGGAGGTGTTGAGGGAGTTCTATAAATCCCCTATGAAGGTATATCCTGGTATGGTGAAGATGTACCAGGACCTTCAGCGTCAGTACTGGTGGCCAGGTATGAAGAAAGGAGTGACATATTTTGTATCACGATGCCTCACTTGTTAGCAAGTGAAAACTGCTCAGAGCTGGAAGAAGTCTTATGCCGACAGGAGGAGGGAGATAATGTCTTCCTACGGGTCTCACCTCGACGAGGTTTGCAGAGAATTGGACGAGGTGTAAAGTTATCACCGAGGTATATCGGTCCATTTCTGATCCATTGGATGGTAGGTGAGGTGGCATACCACATGGCTCTTCCACCACAGTTAGAGAGGGTGTACGGCGTCTTCCACGTATCCTAGATGAGGGGATACATGCATGACCCATATCACATCATTGACCACATCGAGCTGGACTTAGACGATGGGGATTCATTTACGGAGGTTCCAGTAGAGATTGAGGATTTATAGGAGAGAGTCCTTCTTGGGAAATCGATACCTTTTATGCCTGTATGTTGGAATCACATGAACCTCCAGGAGAGCACTTGGGAGTGAGAGGCTCAGATTCATTCTTAGTACCCTCTTGTGGTTGTTTTTCCTTTGTTGTGGCTTTCAGAGACATAAATCTCTAATGTGGGGAGAATATAAAGTACCAGAAATTCTGTATAATTTTTTTTATATATGGAATTATTTTGAGACCAAAAAATCTAACGGTGCGCGATTCTGATTCCCATAGTTCCCAGAATGATCTGTCGAAGTTTTGTTGAGTTTTAATTAGTGCACGTAAGTAGTTTTCTTGAAAACATTGTATAAAACCTAAACGGTAAGTTGGATCAGAAATCTGAGGGTACCGTTGTGGTCAAGATGGTGGGTTTACCCTAGGCGCGACTTAAGTTTAGTCAGCGCGGGCCTCCTGTGAGAAAACCCAAAAATGGAATAACCGTAAATAAAATAATTAAATAAATTATTTTATTTTTCAAATGATTATAACTGACAAATGGTAGCTCGGATTGGAAATCCAAGACCACCACTGAACTCGTGAGGGAATGATTTATTAAAGAAGATATTAATTTGGCTGGCGTGGTCCATTAGTGAAAGTTAGTTTTTGGATGTAAATAAAATAATTAAGTGACAATTATTTTATTTTAAAATCCATAACATTTAAACGGTAACTCGGATTGAATATCTGAGAGTACCATTGGGTTCGTTTGGGCGTGTTTCACTTGGGAAGAGCCTAACCTCAACCGATGCGTGTCGAGGGTGACTGTTAATAATTTTCCAAACTTTTTTTTAGGTACGTTCATCAAATGTGTGAGGAGACCTTCACCATGACCACAGTGGGTTGAGGGTGGGAGATAGTTTTTTAGATTTTCATGGGAGAAGAAAAAATAAAAAAAATAACTTTTTTATTTATTTTATTTGAAACCAACATTTTGAATGCTTGGTGGTGGGGACCCCCCGAACTCCCAATTAATGTTGGGGAAACCCTTTTTATTCCCCTAGTTAATTTTCCAACCTCAATTTACTTAATGAGACGACATAACCTGTCAAATTAATAAACTTAATTTAATAAGTTGGCTCCTCTTTTTCTTGAGTTTGGGGAAAGCGTTGTCAAAGAGAGAATTGAGTAGATCATTTGGAGGATCATCTTATCCAATGAAGAACAATCTTTAACAAAGAGCATCCTCTGGAATTGGAGAATGAACATGACACTTGATCCTAGATCAGAAACATCTTGCGGGAGAAACGAACACCGACGTCACCTTCTCATCGACTTCGTCTTCTTCCTCACGCCACCTCTAATGGAAAATTGAGGTATGGGTTTTTATATATGTTTGAATTTGTTTTATTGATTACTCACATCCTAACTTCATGATGATGATGGCCAAAGGAACATGGCCATCATCCTACACATAAACCATTCTTCTCTTTCTTTTTATTCTTCGCGCGTTCTTCGTGCATTCTTCAACACCTAATATTTATTGGCGTTGGAAACAAGGAGTTTTTCTGAGTGCAATATATGGAGGCGAATCCCTTGACACAAGGATCGAAAATATGTGATCGTTTGATTTTTTGGGCTTGGAACAAAGCCACAATGGCTTGTGGAAGGAGGCGGCCAAATATTTATTGGTGGTGGAAACAAAATATTCTATTGAGAGCGACATATGGACACAGATCCCTCGACTCGAGGATCACGAATATGCGATCATTTTATTTTTTGGGTTTAGAATGAAGATGAAGTGGACCGCGGAAGGGGAAATGTAGAGGTGCAATTCATGTGTCTTTGGGGAGTAGCTTCGGGCAAGATAGGTGGTACAATGGCAGTTCTAGATGTGTGGAGGTTGCCAGTGGTAGAGTTGCAAAAGAAGTCGTGGGCTTGATTTCTTGCTGGAACAATGCGTGAGAATTGTGGGGAAGGAAGAGTTAATTGGAGAGACGAATAGTTGAAAAGAAATGAATTAAAAATATAATGAAATTAAAAAAGAAATCATTAGAATAAGGGGGATGCACTACCCTTGTGCGTGAATCTCAATTGAGATGGGTTATAAGGAAAAAATAATAATATAATAATAATATAAATAATGTTATTATTATTTTTGGTTGTAAAACCATAATTTGTCCATAACTTATCTATGCGACTTTGGTTTCATGAATAGTCAGCAGTAGTATGACCCTAACTTCAAGACATAAATTATGAGTCCAATATTGGATGTCTTTTTTGGGTTTTGGGATCGGGTACCAGAAACGCTCAAATAATAATAATATATTATTATTATTAAATCTTCGACCCTCTATAACTCCTACCTGTGACGTCCGATTGATTTACCGTCTATGGCAATGTGATCGTGTCATTAAGATGGTTGATTTAAGCCTAATGTTGAATATTAAATTCTGATTTGTGGCTCAGGTTCTCAAAACACCCAATATTATTATTATTATTATTATTGTGGGGTTTTGTATTCGACATATCTCCCTCATACGGTGTTGAAATGAAGAACTTTCTATGACACCAGAAACCTTGAATCAATATGGTCCTTTTGGTATACCCCACTTGGGTTTTCAATAAAATTGGGGTATCGACGGGTAGGATTGAACACGAATCCAACTGGGCCCTTTGGACTAAAAGGATAATAACTTACAGACCGGGCGTCCGATTGACGTACCGTCTATTGAATTGAGACCCATTTTACGTGGTGGTCCTTTGGGATAGTTCTTCATGGGACTTTGTGGAAGTTGGAGTATTCTAATAGTGGCTTGAGGAGAAGACCCTCTTGGAATATCGTGAGCTTAGTGCGGGAACCCTGTAGTTGGCTGCAACATGAGAAAGGGATCCTTCGTGGGTCTGTGCTCGAGGATCCCACATGGATCCACTTAAGGAATCCATGCGGGACTACTCTAGGATCCTGTGTGGGTATACTATACTAGGATCCTGTGTGGGTGTGATGGTGTACTGGGATCTTGTGTGGGTCTGTTGTACTAGGATCTTATGTGGGTCTGCTACACTAGGATCTGGTGTGGGTCTGATGACGTACTAGTATCCTATGTGGGTTTTCTGTACTAGGATCCTTTTTCGGTTTGATGATGTACTAGGATCCTATGTGGGTCTACTGTACTAGGATCTTGTGTGGGTCTAACGATGTACTAGGATCCAGTGTGGTACTTTCCTTCATGGTAAAACCTTTGTGGTATTCTTCTATGTGGCGTTACCTTTGTGGTACTTACCTTTGTGGTGTTACCTTCATGGTATTTCTTCCTTTTTGGAACAGTTGAGCCTTGGGCTACGGATTTGGGAATTGTGTTTCCTCATGAATGATACAGGTATACTTGATAACTTAGGTATATTTATGGGTATATACCTAAGTAGGGTTGACAGTTGTTTTTATGCTTTGTGGTTTATCCTTTGTGGATTTTGTGAGACCTTTGAGGGTCTCGTGGTCCCTACTGAGTATTGTTATACTCACCCCTGCGTGGGATATGCCCACACCTTGTTGTGTATGGTGTAGAAAACGGACATTGCTGACTAAGGAAGAGAGTTCTAGGACTGGAGGTAGCTCGAAGTTGGACCTTAGACAAGGCATACCGTAGAGACGACTGTTTGGGAGCTATACCTACCCTTCAGGTAGGATCCTTGGTGGGTGTTCACGGGAGCTATTCATTTTACTTGTACATTTCAGTTTTCTTATACCTTCTAGTTGGGCTTGTATTATGTCCCCCTTTTACTTACTATAGACACTCTTTTTCCTATTTAGTTTAATTGTGTTCATATCATGTTGTGTGCTTGGTTGCTTTAGTTACAGGTTATAAAGGAAATGCCTTCCTAGTTTTAGGGAATACGCCTTCGGTGCTAGTCGCCAGTCCCTGGCCTATGGAAGACAGGCTTGGGGTAGTAATGGCATGGGCCCTGGGGGATGGGTTATGATATTTAAAAGGGCTGCATAAGTAAGGGTAAATCTATTAGATTAATGTGTAAGGGTTTTTTGGGTGATACATAATGGATCCAAATCTATCAAAAAAATGTTTGGTGGTACATACGGGTTGTCTCTGATCAATACTCAAGGGTTAATAATATTTTATAGAGTTTTAAAAACAATGAGTGAAACAATAATTCTATCAAAATATCTAAAAAACATTTGTTAATAGATTGATTAAAATTAAAAATGGGTTTATATTTCATTTTCTCTAGTCAACTATTGGATAATACCTCTTATCTCTTACTCATTTCATCTTACTCTTGGGATTCTTCATGGATTTATTATATCTTCAAGGTCGATTCTTCAAGGTAAATTGATCTAAATCCCATGATTTCTTCCTATTTTTCATCCATTTCTGATTTTTGTCTCCCCCTAATATAGTCATGGATTCCTAGGGTTTAGTGTTGCTCAAATTGTATTAGAGAATTTTGTTGATTTAGGGTTCATGATGGCTTCTATGGGTTATTTATCCCTATTTTAGTGGAATAAGACCATCAAATATGGATTCAATGAATAGATATAGTATTCTCCATGAATAGTCATTTAAACTTCAAGATATGTATTCATGATTGGTTTTATCCATTTCTTTTAATTATTTCAAGGTTATAATATGTGTATGTATTGAATCACCTCTAAAGGAATGTAATTTTCTCAAAAAACTCACTTGGATTAAAGGGTATTTCATGATTTCTAAGTTCAGAAATTCTAAAATTTCTTTGTATGAAATAAAAGTATTAATAGAATTAATTAAGATCCTCTTTTAAAAGGAAATTCATAATCAAATGGGTGGCTTTTATTCTCAAGTTTCTTTTAAAGGAATTATCTCAGGTCTCCAAGGGATTATTTTTAAAGTAATTGGTTATTTGGATTTTCTTAAAATTATTTTTGGGATTTATTTTTCATTTGGGATACATTGAAGATATTTTTTAGTTGAATATACTTGGTTGTGATATAATGATGTTTATGTGGTTTGGTTTTAAAAGGACAGCTTTGTAGCATAGTTTTCTCTAAATATGTTCCAAATGCCCTATTATCAGTATACAAAAGATGTTCTCTTGATACGTTTAATATCTTAAACCACCGATTTCATATTTTTTATGAAAATTTTAATGATGATATTGATGTTACGTGAAATTGATAAATCTATTATAGATAAAGGATAGTTCTATTATTTGTTGGTGTCAAGGCTTTGTTATTATTATATTTATATATATGATTTATGGTATGTGTTGATTTATCACCTCCAAGTGTCATTGGAAACCACTAGAAGATAGGTGAAAAATCAATGTAATTGAATTTAACTTTTTATGATTTAGATATGGATAGTGTCCCCAAATCTGGATCATTCTCTTATTAGGGGATTTATCCCCTTCGTTAGGCCAAGTATGGGAAAATCAAGTGTTTAGAAAGTAAAATTACATAAAGTACCAATATAATTCTTTCTATATTTTTGATATCTTTGAGTGTCTAAAATGATCATAGGTATTCCCAAGATGAATTTAGTTAATTATTCTATGATTATTTCATGATATATGTGATTTGAATACTCATATGTTACATTATTTATCATTACTTCCATGATAACTTATTGTTTATGATGTGTTCATCATTATTATTATGTTTATATCATTGGATATCTTCCATATTATTATATAATTTATGTTAGTATGTTTTCCATAAAATTATTACCAAGTTATTTTATTTTTATAATGAAAATGAAGACACTTGAAAATATGGAAAGGTGTGTTTCGGTAATAATATTTTTATTCTTTCTTCATTAAACCTATATGAATGAAAATCATTTTTATCTTTAAACATGAGGAGTATATTTGAGATGATATGTTTTCCCAACATGTTAAGAATGGGTATTTTTAATGTAATGTTCTAAAATTATTTCTCACCTCTGGGATGAAATTGTTCCATGTGACATTATTTTAAAATAAGATTAAAATATTACATTATAGTTGTATTTTTAAACTATAATGAAAGGGATTTATATCCAAAGTTTACGCATGGGGTACAGGAATATTACCTACTAGGAATTGTTTCTCATATATATATATATATATATATATATTATAGGTTTTAGAAAGTTCCTTGGATCTTGGGAGTGGCCTGGATGCTTGTTTGGGTATGGTGGTGGTGCCAAGAAAATGAACAATTTTAATGACATGTAGAGATATGTATTTGATTTTATTGTGTATCTATTTTAATTTTTATATTGGATATAATTGTATCATACATTATATAATCACATCTCTTAGTAAACCCCAAATTTTATATTGGAACATTCTATGTATATTGTTTGTTTTAATTATGGTTGATGAATTATATTTTTATTCACATTCCTTACTGGTCTTAATTATTTATATAATATAATAATTTGACTTATATAGATCCTTAACTTATGGAGTTTTCATTCTCGACTTCTGGGTAGAATTACTCTTTTAATTTTTAATGTATTAGGGTAAATCATTCCTATTGGTTTATAATTTGATGTCCAAACACTGGTTTCCATCCTATTTTGATTAAGAATGTACCTTGGGCCATAACATAGTTCTAATTAGGTTAATAGAATTAGGGTTATCTTGAGTTTGTTCCTTATAAGAGATCCTTCACAATCATGATCAAATTACATGACTTGATGTCAGTTTTAGTTAGAGAAAGAACTTTATTGTAGCCAAAATGTTTTTAAACATCCTGATGTCATTTTCCACCTGGAGGTACCGACTTAATGAGACCACCAACCCTTTTTTAGATCCATCATAATGTTTGGTGGTGAGGTTGTACTTTTATGAAACCATTAATATTTTACATGGATGAAGCTATGTGATTCATGAGTCAAGATAATTTTCATATAAATAAGTTCTCCAACATATATATCAACATAATTGAGATTTTCAGAGATCCAAACATCATGAAATCACATCATTTATAGTAAACAAATCACGAAGTAGTCTTCATGAAATAACTCTCTCAAGTAGTCTTTAAATCCAATTTGAAAACATGTGGCGACCCACTTTGTAAGGATTTCACACACATGTATCATTTACATAAAATCTTTATGACCCTATCTTCATAAACACTATACAAGTTGTTTTAAATGAATTATTCATGGTATCCTTTCATCGTATAAAACTTAAGAGGTGTTTATCCTTAAACCCCAATACCCATTTGTGGAACTCATCCATTTACATAACCCAATTACAATACAAAATTGGGGCTTCCTGAGTATTTTTTTCCTATTTTGTAATGGTTGTCTATGTATAATATTTGACTTAGGGAAACCCTATTCATGAAACACAAGTGGAAATATGGACATTGGTATCAATAATTTGACATATGTTATAAAAACCTAACACTAAAATAAGTTTTTAATGTTGTTTATATGGAAAATGATGTATAAATTTTGGGATAATGGTTTTTAACATCGTATTTTGAATAACTGATGATAAAAACACCTTTTCATACCAGTTTTATAAAAAATAGATGTCAAAATTAATATAAAAATAAAAAAAATGCATTTTTACCATTTCCTGTTATCAAGATTTCAAACCCTAAAATACTCTATCATGATGTAGGAAATTTTAGTTTGACATCACATTCCTTTATTAACAATCTTCTCTACCCATATCCTCTCAATCAAAATGTCTTACCACTCAATTTCCTTTATTGTGTCACTCTTTCATCCCTACATTGTCGTTCGCTCACCACTTTTGAAGCGCTCTATCGTACATGAACTACTACTCTATTGATCATTTTCTGTATCACTTCTATCTCATATATTATATATATGATTTTATAGTTTTTAAAAATTATTATATTTAATATTCAATTTCTTTTTTATATGGATTATATTTTATATTATCATTAATTTATTTTTTTTACTAATAGTTTTTTGATTACCTTCACCTGATTAACCTCTGATTTATTATTCCATTCACACCACACTTTATCCTATATTTATTGTAAGTATTTATTGAAGATATTTTATTATGATTTTATTTTATTTTTAAATTTTAATTGTGATATATTTCACATATTTGCTTTATTTTTAAAATTATACATAACTTATATATATTAAGTTAAAATAATGATGATTTATAGTTCAATATAATTAGTAGAAATTCTTATTATTACTATATTATATGTATGTTTAAAACATAATTATATGTATATTAATATAATTTCATAAAAAATTATAAATTAAAACTATTCTGATGTTGAAATTAGTACATATATTATTATTTATAAAATTTTAATTTAATTTTTTGACAGACAGTTAGTGTATTTACAATCAGCCCAAATTAAAAGGAATCAACTATGAGTAATTTTAATTATAAAGAAAAATATGTGTTCATGAGAATTCATTATAAAAAAAGTCAAACAAGAAAAAAATTTGGATATATTTGTATTCTTTTACTAATGAAGTGTGATACCATAAATTGTATTTTCTTGTATAGAATCATTAATTATGAACTATTATAAAATTAATGAAATAAATAACTTGTTTAAATATAACAAAAATATTACATCATAGTATAAAAATTATATAATTATATAATCTACTTTCTTATATCCCTACTTAACCATTAAACTCAGTGTGGATTTTTTTTAATAAGTAAAATTTGGTTAGTAACTAATATAGACAATTATTTTCCTCCTCACGATAACTATCAATATTATTTAGTTGATTTGTGTTATGTTAAGAAACAACATATAATAAAGGTGGGGAATGATTTTATATCAGAGAAGTACCTATAAATGATTAATCATAATCATATAAATATATTAAAGCAATTTAGTCATTGGATAATGAAATATCATTAACATACATTTTTTGAAAACATAAACTTTCCCAATGTTAATTTTAAATTATATTTATTATTTATTTGTAAATATATTCTTAATGTGTGTCATTTTTTATATATGTTATGGATCATAATTAAAAAATGAATGGAGAACCAGTGAGTAATTTGAGAAAGGGATTGATGGGTTCTTGTACTATTCAAAATAAAATATTGAAAATAGATATATTTTTATTGTCCATTCATTAAGTGTTTGAATATTATAAAATTAGGGTCCATTGAAATTATAAACCATTTAATTTGATATGGTTTTAACCTAAGTTATTACCCTTGAATTTTACATTGTTAATTAACACATAATTCAAAATCTAACATTGATGTAGTTTTTTGATATGTCATAGAATACCATATTAGAGAATTAATTCAGAATTTATTAGTTAAAACCATTAAAAATAGTATTTTTTGAATTATTGTATGGAGATGTTGAAAATTAGTATTCTCAAGTTATACTAAATATATATTATTATCAGTACCTAGATTGGTTAACTTAAAAGATTAAAATGGTTGGAATGAAAAAAATTCACTGAATTACATTAAATATTCAATGATTTATATCGATAAATTAATAACCTTCTATATTCAAAATACAATGCTAAAAATATTATGTTCAGTGAGAGTGGGGTATAATAAAATACTTGTTTTTACCAATGAATATGTTCAATATGGGAAATAATATATAGGTATGTAAGAATATACAAAATGTGGGATATTATGATATAAATATATGGAAGTTCTAACTACAATTCATCCTCAGGGACCAGTACCAATGATATTGTTAGGGAGACTTGACATTGTACTATAATTCTTTATTCGAATCATTTATTTTCAAATTCAAATGATGCAAAGTGGTTGAGATTTCATACAGAGGCGTAAATATTAAATGGAAACCAATATCACCATACTGATTAATCATACTATAATAAACCTAATAAAAAATTCATAATATTGGAAATTAAAATTATAAATATTAAAAATAGACTATAAAATGATGGGATAAATTCATATTAAAGCCTTAATAAACAAAATACTTCATATAATTTTATGCTCGTAGTTTAAAACCTATCCTCAAAAATATGTATGATGAAAACAATCAAGATAAAATTGACGATTTGATGACTGTAACTACTTAAATTTGATATTTATATTTACTTTTCAATATATACTAATGATTTTATTTTTTTAGAAGGAAGGTGTTAAATACTATACTGCATACAAAAAAATTTACTCTATTATCCGTGCTATGAGGATTATCAATATAGATAAATTTCTTACATATAGAAATTTATTTGGATATAGTGTTAAAGGATATGATGCCTGTACAATTTGAGAATAAGGGACCTTATATCATTACCTAAAACATGGGAGAAATATAGATTACATGGTTCATCAAATATTATTTTGAATGGATCACATATATCACATATTATAATAATCATTTAACAGTTTGTAGGAGTATGTTATTCTCCCACAACCATTATCAATAGTTAAACATTACAGAAATGTGACAAAAATTGATGTTATATTTTGGAAGATATAATTTTTCGATTATAAAAAAAATAATTTAAGAAAATTTAGAGTTTTTTTATCTAACTTATTAGAAATTTTTAGAGGTAACACATAACATTGATGTTATGAATCATGAGAAAACATTCCTGATGGTTCAATTGATACATTGTTATATATAAATGGAATGACTACAGATATATTACTTTAAATACTTTTCATAATATGAATTATAATATGAATGAAGTTAGCACCCACTAAAAAAGGAAAATTAATGTACTTAACTCTCGCTTATCATACGTTATATAAGGGTGAAAAATAACTTTTTTAAATGTTCTAATCTTATTAATATAAGTAGTCAACCTTAAAATTTACATATTATAGTGTCTTTATAATAGAATTCACTTTATTATAATCCTTAAGATCTTTTCAGTTTAAAGTTTTAGATAATTAGATCATAACTATTATTTAACAAAACAATATATATATATATATAAAGTGGACAATTGTAATCAGTATCCATTTTTTCCTTAATATATAACTTTTAAACTGAAACATATTTTCCATTTCAGAAAAATCATCATTACTTTAATATTGAATTCTTCATTTCCCTTATACATCAATAATCACTTTGAAAAAATTTAAAATGTCGTATGAGCACAAAAATCTAAATAAGGGACATAAATTTATAGAAATAAAACACTATGTAGTACTTATAAAAAAATTCCTTTTTCAAAAAAAATTGAGCACAAAATAAAAAATTTCATACTTAAGAAATAATCTTCTCCCCAAAAAAGTTTTATATAATATTCCATAAGAAATATTAAATGAAAAATAAAACTCAAAATATTTCCTTGAAATCAATATAAACTCATAATACCTTTCTCACAAAGTTATACATTTCAACCATATGAAGTATAATTTAATTTCTTTTACCTTGTTAAATAATATTATTTAAAGAAACCCATATCAAGAATATAAATTTCATGTAGGTAACATGGGGCATCATTTTATTATCATAATTACTTATGGAGTAACCCTTAAATTTACACATAAATCAATACTCATTGTTATAATTGAAATGACAATAGGTGTTATACGTAGAGTAACCATCATAGGTACACTTGGAATAACCATTATAGTTAACTTCAAACATAAAAATACCCATTTAATTAGAGGGATATCACAAACCCAACCATATTTGATATATAACAGATCAACCTATGATCATAAAAAATTCCCAAGAACCATAAAATAATTATAAAAACATTCCTAGCATCCACAAGAAAAAAAATTTCTGAGATTGATATATCCTTTTCCTTTAAAACCCAGTTTTCAAAACAAAAATTCCAAAATAAACTGCTAAAAAGTTTTTATTTGAAGAAAACATAAAATATTATAAGGGAATCCAAATAAAAAATAATGATTACAATGGCGGGAAATGTCATTGTCACCATAGACATTAAAATTGACATTATTTTTTATCTTTTGTGAAGAAAGTCAAAAAATTACATAAATAATATTCCTTTTTAAAGCTTTTGAAATAAATTCAAAAAAAAATATTCATTATAATTATTATCCACAAAAAAAATATATAGGAAAACAATTTTGAAAATAAAACAAATGTGCACATATCAAAGAAACAATTTTCATAACAAAGAAACCATTTTCAAAAAAAAGAAAATTAAAAAAATATAGTGGATTCCCCCAATAATTAAGGAAGTATAGAGGATGTAAATTTAATTCAATACTTCAATGTTAAAAAAACATTTTTTGACTTTTTAAAAATAGTTTAAAGGAGAATTTTAAAGGATTATGTTTAATAGTAAGTTTCTTTCCTTGAGTATGAATTGTCACAAATGTACTTTATCTTTGTGAATAATAAACTTCAGTTAATTATTTACATTAATAATAAATTTTTTAAAGTTTATTATTCCTTTTATATCACTTATTACAATTTTATTTTCAATTACTTAATCATTTAATTCCATGTTCGATGTTTTGACAATATTCTATATATAAGTCCAAAATAAATTTGACTGGTTAATAATGGTAAAAAAGTTCTTCATTTAATCATATGTATAAAAATATTAATTAAATAATTAAATTATTTATAATTAAATTATTATTTTAAATCAAATCATGAAATATGGTTATGAAAAATTAAATAAATTACAATCATAGATATGGTAGGCTATACGTACACATGAATAACATTTCCATTTTTCATCGATCATTATGAAAAGAAGGTAAGAATAATTTTATCATTATATAATTATCATAATATCTTAAATATAAATTCAATTCATTAAATATACTTATATATATCATTTACATTATGTGTTGATGGAAAATGAATCGCATCACTCCGTGGAGGTGGTAGTCCGCATGTACGCACGAACGACAATATCGTTTTTTATTGAATGGAAAGGTATGAAATTAAATGATATATTATTTTTTAATAATGATAAATATTTCATGAATATCATATATATACATTTATTCCATAATTATAAACATTCTTATGATGTGGTGATAGGAAATGAATCATATCGGTTCGTGAGGTTGTAGTCCACCGTACAAAAGAATGACCTCTTTATTTCCCATTTGATGAATGTCGACATGAATATAGGTTGTGAAATTAATATGAAAACACCAAATTATATGTAATATACTGGAATTATTATATAATAATGGTTAATTAATATTTTAATTATGTGAGGGAAGAAATAATAATAAAACATGAGTTTAAAAAATATACATCTTCTTTGGTAATTCTCCTTTGTTAACACCTTATGAAATCTAAGGTTTGTATTATACATAAAAAAATACCTCTATAATTAGTTTATGGATTAAATAAATGTGTTTGAAGATTTATTCCCTAAATAAAATGGATTTTTATGTGTTAATGAATTTGAAAACGAGGTTCTCTTTTATAAGAGAGGGGAGGGACACTCTTGGAATTATTTAAAATATTAAATTAATATAAATTATTTTTTAAATATAAATGGATCCAAACTGATTAATTTATAATATAGTATTATTAGGATTCTATATAAATTTATAAAATAATTTTTTGTACATGCTTAGGTCACATTTTTACCCTTATTATTTGGTTTTACCCCCTCTTAATCCTTTTAAAATAGACTCATACAACAAGTATTTTTTCTCTTTCAAGGTTAATATAGTTATAATAAATTGGAAAAGGACTCTTAAATAGACCATGTTTGATATTATAAACCATATCATAATAAATTTGCAGAATATAATATTTTTATTAATTTTATAACATTTAATAAAATACTATTTATTATATAATTTCATTAACATGAATTTTTCTAACTATTCATTACTTTGATTTTAATAAAATCAATAAAATATTTAAAATTATAAAAAATATTTTATTATATTTTTAACATGTCATTTCCATCTATAAAATTAATTTATAACATTATTTATAATAAATCAGTTTACTTTTAATATTTTTATTATTATTTATTTGATTTTTTCATTAATTGAATAATTATTTTTTCAATGTTGTGTAAGAATATAACATAATTATTTATTCACTAAAAATTTAAAATAAATTAACTTGAATAATATAAATATTTAATATTTCAAAATATTATTTTATAAAAAATATCTTGTTGTAATATCTATGTTAAAAATATAATAGTTAATAAAAATAAGAGTGTGTCGTTTTTGAATTTTCTTTGAATAAATTTTACAAATGTCATAATCTATTGAAAATGGAAA
This sequence comes from Viscum album, assembly GCA_963277665.1. Classification (NCBI taxonomy): domain Eukaryota; kingdom Viridiplantae; phylum Streptophyta; class Magnoliopsida; order Santalales; family Viscaceae; genus Viscum; species Viscum album. The sequence continues at coordinate 294,304,987 of OY728144.1, forward strand.
AACAATTCCATATAACTGAATCATGGATGATTATGAAAGGAATAGACTCATAAAAATAATTAATTCAAGTTTCCCTACTTTAAAATGGGATTATCCACTTGCATTTATACACGCAGTTTAGAGAAAACGTGGGTATTGAGTTTCTAGAAATAGTTTTAAAAAACCATTGGTATAGGTTGAGTTATTCCAATAGTTTTTCAAAAACCATGGGAATATATACTTTACATATTTGTATCCCCCTCATCTCTTCATTGAATATCCCTAATTTTCTCTCCCCTTCTTAGGTGATGCTGCCCCCGATCAACTCATCTTCCTCCATTTCTAGAATTTTTTTATTGTTGAATTTGAGAGGTAATATTTCATTCCTTCATATTAATTATTCTCCCTCACTCGAGAAATGATTAGTTGTCTTCTATTGAAATATCCCATAAATAATGTTTTTTATTCTGATCTTTTTTGTCATTAGATAAGTGATTTTGGAATCATTCTTCTCTTCTGCTAGTTCTTATTTTTATTTTTTATCTATGCTTGTGATTCTACCGAAGCATGTTGGCATCACCTATATCATCGAATTTTTAAATACATAGTCTTATATAGATCAATAATATTCTAATAAATTCATATAATTACTTTATTATATATAACTTATCCATTTTAAAAACTATCCTAAGGATTCTTATGAATTAATCATAAATTTGATATTATTTTAGTGGAATATTTTAGGTATTTAGATATTTTTTGTGTTGGGAATCATATATAAGTTAACTATAGGTGTTAATGTTATATTTTATTATCCTTTAGTAATGGAATTGAATTATAGAAATTTATTTTTTTATACCATAAACCATGGTTAAACTATTTACTGTATAATTTTAATAAAAAAATAAATAAACCTATGAGGATGTACATGATTATAATATTATAAGTAAATATTAAATATTGATTTATCTATAAAAGTTTTTTTTTCAGTAACTCACTATTGTATTTATAGTATCTATCAAGATTGTTTCTAAACATTCAAAATTATATTTTAGACATGAATGAATGATAAAATATTCTTTCAAATAAATAAATTTTTAGATTTAAAACATCTAATAATTTTAAATCTTTTATTATGTATAAATATTTATATATACATTTGGTAAATGTCATGAAATAATTATATAAGTTATAAAGGAAATATTGTTGGATCATATTCATTTTTTGAAACATGGTTTCCATTGATGAAGTTTTACAAAATAATTTAGTTCTCTAAGAAAACTTTAACAATATAAATCTTAGTTTCACAAATTTTGATTAGCTGTTGAGTAAGACTGAGTTATTTTTTAATAATTCTTCCTTTGATCATTTATCATGTATTGAGTAGATTTTAATTTACTTAAACTACATTTTAAATTAATTAATACCCATCTAACCACAATTTACCTCAATTAAGAGGTTTTATCAATTTTGAAGTAATGTATGGGCTTTATAAAGTGTGATGGAAATGATTAATTATTTAGTCTTGATCGATCTTCCACAAATTAAATACTTCTTAAATTGAAGTGGAACATAATGTTAAATATATATTCCTTTTTTTTTTAATAATATAATCCATTTTAACCTTAAATAAAATATTTTCATGAAGAAATATTATCCTCAATTATTTTTTGAAATTATAGTCCCTTTCTAGATAAAAAATATACATTTTTCTGCTAGTATTTCATAGTTATTATTTATTCTAATACATGCATCTTGTTTGTATTTCTATGTTTATGCCTTATTTTTTTAATGATATGAATTGTTATTTATTTTGATGTATAGTATTATTCTATAATGGTCACTTGAATCATTAATTATATTTAATTTGGTTTCATATTAGTGTTCTTTAATTTCATATACACTATAATTTTCATTTTTCATTGAATTTGGATATCATTCTAGCATTATAGTCAGTATAGTAGACAATTTCAAGTTCATTACCCTGTTATTAATCTTATAAAAGGTGATATATTTCAGTGATAGATCCCCAAATATGGTATGATAGCTAGTGGTTAATAGGTTTTGAAATAAGGTATTGGTATTTTTAAATGTTGACTCTATATGTGATTTGATCATGGTTCTCTAACTCTACCAAATTTACCTTTTCCTAATTTGATGTTCTTAAAGGTTTCTTAGTTATATTTTGGAATGACATGTTTATTTAAGTATTGTTTGTTTTCATTTCATTTAATTAAATTTATTTCAATTCATAAAACCATGTTTAAAAAGGGGTTTTAAAAAATGTATAACCTCATTTTAAATTATTGTTGCTAAAAAATGTTATGAATTTTTTTAGGAATTCTTTGAATTCTAAGTTGTATGAATGAGTTTTAGAAAATATTTCTAGAAAATTTTCATTTCATTATTATGAAGATTATGAAGGATATTGAAGAATTTTTAAGGATGTAATTATTTGATAATGATCGACAGATGGACACTACTACAAATATGACCTTTTTCAGCACTAGAAAAGTCGATTAACATCGCTAAAAAAGCGCTGTTAATCAAGGAGAGGATAAAGGGTGGTCCCTTTTATCAGCACTCTTAAAAGCGCTGATAAAGACCCCATTTATCAGCGCTTTTAAAAAGCACTGATAAAAGTAAAAAAAAATAAAAAAAAAATAAAAAAAAATGAATTATATAATTCGTGGGGGGGAGCTTTTAACAACACAAGAACACCCCTTTAATAGCTCTAGGTGGACACCCCCTTACAGTCTTCTATGTTCTACACTTCCCACACATCCCCACACACACACATCCCTTTTCTTCCACTTGAAATCGATCCCAAGACCTCCCCTCCTTTGCTGCTGCACATTTACCTCTAAGCCATTTCATTTTTTCTTGGTTTAATGATATATCTATTTATTTTTATATATATAGTTACATTTATTCATATATTAAAATAGATTCATATTAATATATTTATATTTATTCATATATTAGTATATATATATTCATTCGTATATTAATATACATATATATATATATATATATATATTTAGTTATTATTTTTTATCCGTATATTTATTTGTATATTAATATATACTTATAAGATTAGTTTTAAATACAATTATGAAATATGTTTTTTATGTGTATTTATAAATAAATAATTAAATAAATAAATACATATATACTACACAAACACACACACACACACTCCCACAGACACAGACACACATATATTTATGAATAAATACATATATATGTGTATTTGAAAATCCATAGAATGTTTAAACGACCATAAATTATAATCAAGAAGCCCATTTCAACTCCAAATCTAGTCAAATTGAATAAAATTAAACAATCTTAGATATGATATTTGGTATAGGCCTAACGGACATTTGGATTAGAATTTAAACTTGATTGAATGTTAACAAATCGGGGTATCCCGACTAAAAACTCAGTTTTGGAAGCCTTTTGGGCCTTTTTGCCATGAAAATGTGACAGAATCTTTTCCTTTGTCACTTGAGTGTAAAGATGATCGTAGGCTTTGATTTGCTATGCTGTTGAGCTCAAACAGACACCCAGATCAAAAGTTATGGTTGTTTGATGTTTGAGTTACATTTACAACTTATTTTAGATCTTTTAATATATATTTTTTGATTTTTTCTATTTTCAAATTGTTATTAAATGATTTTAAATCAATAATTATTAGTAAATTATTAATTAATAATATTTTTTAAAATATACTAATTCCATTTTCACAAAAAAATTTATATATTAAATGTAATAGTCTATTTATACTTATTGAAAACATATTTAAAAAATATATAATATATTTATATCAATATAAATATACTTATATAACAATATTTTATTTTTCATGATTTTTTTGAAACATAAAATTTATTAGTGCTAGGAAAAAGCATTGATAAATCCCCCATTTATCAGCGCAACTAAATGAAGCATTGAAAATGGGTTCCCCTTTATGAGCACTTTTTTTAGCACTGATAAAGGACCCCTTTTATCAGTGCTTTTTTTAGCTCTGACAAAAGCGGAGCGCTTCCCTTGCCTATTTTTGTAGTAGTGGCATGAGGTAGGGTTTCCTCCTCTAGTTACCTTAATGAGTATAATAATTATATTATTATTCTTATGAATTACATTTAATGTCATGTTCATATTATTTATCAAATTTTCTTAGAGACATGCATTTGAAGTATAGTTGAATTATTCTTATCCTTCTTGTATAGGTCCACGTGGGGGTTCTCCTAGAGCTAGAAGGAGCACCCATCATACCCATTCACACCCTAACCTGCCAACACACCTGGTCTAACACACCTTTTCATCCACTACTTGAGTCTATTTATATATTCCCACACAATCCTACATCATGATTATTTTATTTATCCCCTTATTATAATACCATGTCTACACTACCTCCAGGGATGTTCCCACCCATTCTTTCACTATCATCATCTTATTTAGCCTCTTAATATAATTCCATATCTGCAATGACTCCAGGGATATTCCAACATATTCCATATCCATATCCATATCCTACGATGTATCCCTAAACCCTTATATTATTATCCAACCATCTATACACTACCTCCATTTCCTACTATCCATGTAGGATCTGATGAATCTGTTCCTTCAGCATCCACTCCAGTGCAAGAATGTGACTCAAATCATGCATTTTAATAGGTAAATACTTTATATGGTACTTATCTAGTACATCCCATGGATCCATAATATATTAATGGCTAGTTTGAATCATGTTTTTTAATTATAAGTGTTTCAAATTATATTACATTGTTTTTTCTTGTCATAGTGTGAATTAACTCTTTTTTCCATTGATCTTATTAATTGGCATATTTTAATAGTCCATGTGGGTGAACACAAATGAGTGAAGCTTGGAATCTCCAAATAAAAAAAATGGTATATTTCAACGAAGATAATAATATGATAGGTAAAAATTATAGGTAGTATTTATTCCATTGGGAAATTTATCCAAGTACAATGATATCATTCTGGTACAACAAATATCATAGAGTAATATTTGTAATGAAAGCAAGGATAAAGAATGGACAAAGATATGGGTAAGAAAATTAGTTACATTGATATATATATATATATATATTATTTTTTTATAAATTAAAATGTTTGTAGCATCATTTGCTTAACTTTCATGATGGTGAATCTACTTTGGTCATAATGTTGTTGGATCATGGGGAGTTTTGGAGATCATATAAGAATAAGTTAAATTTTGGTTAGAATAGTAGATTCAGTTCTGATTTATAGGATGTACCTATATTTTATGAATTTCCAACAACAAAATATTAATAAATGGTTGTATATTGGAAGATTAACGAGTGTAAGGTATTCCTAATCCTTAATGGTTTGCATTGAAAATATAATTCTGATTATTTTTATGAATTTTTGGAGGATGTATTACTAAAAAACCAAAAGAAAAAATATGTTATGACGTATTTAAACACTTTGGGGAACACTAGAATGCCAGAAAATGAGAGGCTCCAAGTATATTAAATAGAATAAAAATGATATCTATATTTGTATTATTAGATAATTATAAGAGATTTATTTGATGAAGTTAAAATTTGTGTGGATATCTCTATTACATAGGCTTCAAATGGCCAAGGGTCTAAATGAAAAAAATGTCTAAATGGAAAAATCTCTAAATCGCCAAATGGCTAAATAGAAAAATGAAAAATTTGAAAAATTTTAAAATGGTTAATTGGCCAAATTCCCAAATGACCATATGGACAAATGAAAAAAATGACCAAATAAACTAACCCAAAATCTTTCTAATGACCAAATGACCAATGGAAAAGGGGCCAAATAGCCAAATGGCCAAATGTCCAATTTCCCAAATAGCCAAATGGACAATTGGCCAAATGGAAAAATGGACAATTTTCCAAAAAACATAACCAAAAAATAAACCTAATGAAAAAATTATCAAATAACCAAGTTTTGAAATTGGCCAATTGGCCAATTGACCAGACAACATAACAAAAAAGGAACCTAATGACCAAAAGACCAAATAACAAAGTGGCTAAATTGTCCAAATGGACAAATATGAAAATGGTCAAATGGAATAATGACCAAATGGTCAAATGGAAAAGCAGCCAAATAGACAAGTGGACAAATGGACAAATGGCCAAATGGCCAAATGAACTAATGGCCAAATGGACAAATGAACATATGGCCAAATGGACAAATGGATAGCTGATGAATTGGCCAATTAGCTAAAAGACCAGATTTCTAAATATCCAAATGTCCAAATGAACAATCTACATAAAAATGATCTTTATGTCCAAATGATCATATTCAAAAATTCCCAAATATCCAAATGCACAAATTACCATATTCTGAGATGCTCAAATGGCCAAATGACCAAATTCCCAAATGGAAAAATTACAAAACAATATAACCAAAAAATGAACCTAATGAAAAACTAACCAAATGACCAATTGACCAAAAAAACATAACAAAAAAAAGAATCTAATTACCAAGTTTCCAAATTGGGTAAATGTCTAATTGGTCAAATGCCCAAGCAACATAACCCAAAAAATGAGCATAATGACCAAATTATCAAATGAAAAAGTGGCCAAATAGCCAAATGGCCAATTAGATAAATGGACCAGAAAACATTACTAAAAAATGAACATAATAGGAAAATGATCAAATGATAATGTGGAAAAATTGGCCAAATGGACAAATTGACAGATGAACAAACAATATAACCAACAATTCACTTAATGAAAAAATGATAAAATAGATTTGTGGACAATTGTCCAATTGGCCAAATGACCAAGTCACCAAAAAAATCCAACCAAAAAAATAAACCTAATGACCAAATGATCAAAATTTTCAAGTGACCAAGTAACTAAATTTTGTAACACAAATAGAATTATACTAAATGAACATATCAGAGGAATATATATCATGCTCATGTTTATTATGCTAATTATTATGTATTGTTTATTTTTTACCACTAGTATGAAATTTCTAATTAACTGTATATTTAGATTCTTCTTCATTTTATGAATTTCTTAAATAGAAAAATTTTAATTTATACTAGGTTTATCAATTTCATATTATCTAATAATGTATTATTACACTAATCAATGTCATTTTATGTAATAATAATTGAGCATCAAAGGTCGTGTGCCTCATGAAAAAATATTTTGCTTGAGTATGAAGCAAAATCATGAATGTGTTTTAAATGCATATACACAAGAAAATATTGTAATTATTTTTATTGATATTTCAAATTTTTATATTTAATTTAGAATTAAATATATTGTTTATATTTTAAAAAGTGTTCCTTGGAGGCCATGGATGATAAATAATATGAAAACATCAGTCCAAATGATCATTTAAGATAGGTATTAAGAGATGATAACTAGGGGAGAGTATGATGTTGACCTAGTTAAACATCATCCCCATTAGGATTTAGACCACATTGGGAACCTCTTAAACCTCTCACACCAACAAGCTACAAATTGATCAAATAGAACAATCTAAGGAAAAAAATAGATATGTTGTAGTGTGAAAGAGGTAAATAGTTTATTGAACACTTTGTAAAATCTATATCAGTTATAGGTCTGTCACTTCCATTAGAGGGTGATACTATTTTTTATTCACTTATAGAATCATTGTGCTCTTTATATAATGCCCTGAGTTCTATCAATAAGGGTCCTAGTGATTGTCAATCTTATGGTATTGGTTGTGATGGTGGAGGTGGCGAAAGTGGTGATAATGATGTTGACAATAATGATGTTGATGATTGTGCTCCAAACACCGATACTAGTTACGATTATAATGTAACTGATGGTGATGAGGGAGATATTGATCTCCTCTATTTGTAGGTTTAGGTAGAGACATGTGTAGATGAATAAAGCTATTTGATGACATGGATTCCATATATTTTTTATAGTACATTGAATGGTTTGAAAACTATTTATAACTTGATTGTGGAATGTTGAATATATATAATTAGTGTACTGCATTAAATATATACTAGGGTTTTTAATTTATTTTCAGGTTCTATGAGAGGTGCGGGATACTGCTGTCGTTGTCCAATAGGGGTAGTCACTATACCCACGGTTCAAAAAACCATGGGTATACATGATTTATAGACAACCAAAAATACCCCTAGATCATGAATCCATTGGTATAGGAATATACCCACACTTTCAATTGAACCATGGGTTTTAATAAAACTACAAAGGCTACACCCACAATTTCTATAGAAATTATGGGTATATGTCTATCTTGATGGCTTAATCCCCCATAGTTCATAAACATTTGGGTATAGAATAAACCCATGGATTTCTAGGTAATACCCACAATTCTAAATCAAAGGTATAGGTTATGATTCCAGTATTGTGTTTTGGTTATTTTATAGTCCTTATCATTTTATTTTTAACATTAATTACCTGATTTACACTTTACCTGGTAAAAAAATTTACTAAGGTTACTATTTATATTGACTAAAATAAAAGGTAATTATTTATCATATTTAGAACCACTTGTTCAAAATATTTTTTACATTTTTCAAAATTAAAAACCTAAAAGTGGAAGAATTTAATTTAAAATTAAACAAAAAAATGAAATAAAAAATATTATTTCATAAGAAATGTGATTTTTAAGTATATCATGTATTTATACAGTCTTCAAGTATAAAATTATTTTTAAAAACTAATAATTTTATTATTTTAAATACAAAGGTACTAATTAAATTTCAAAATTAAATCAAAATATAACTTTACACTATAAATACTTTAATTTTTTTAAATAAAAATTAGTATTTTCACTATTCTTTGAAAAATAAAACATTAAAAAAATTATAATGAAGTAATATTAATATAATTTTGACATTATTAGTTCATTAATAAATTCCATTTTATAAAATAAAAATTCTATAATAAAAAATTAAATATTTTAAAACCCATATAATACATAAAAATCAAATTTAGTTACAAATAAAGTGTTTTTTACTTTTGACTGAAAAAATATCTAATGATTTTATAATGCATATAACTATATAAAATATAACTAATAAATATATTAAAATGTTATATAAAAAATTATTTTCTTTTTTCATCCTTCTTCCTCTTTTCAAAGCGTGTCCTTGTAATTTTATTCACTTATTAAAAAAGTGGGGAAACCTTTACCTTTTAAAATTTTCAGACTGCTGATTAGCCACTAAATGAGGCTAATATTCATTGTTAATATATATAATATTCATGTGATTTATTATTCATAAACACCATTTTAGTGCATTTTACACATTGAACATCATTTCACATTATGATTGTAATACCTTCTTAAAATGCACTATTATGTGGTACATTTTTTAACATCATTTAAAGTACCCAATGATTCATATGATTTTAAGGAATATAATTATACATATTTTAATTTGATATTTTTGTAAATTTATATACACTTAAATATGAACATGTTTGATTCAGGGATCAGTGGAGAATTCATGGAGGATGATGGAGATATTTGGAAATGAAAGGAAGCAATTCTGGAGAAGGCAGACTGGAAACCAGCCCACTGATGAGACTATGGGGCCCAACATAAAAGCCCAATTAGTCCAAAATTTCTTGGGCTGATATAAGACATTTATAGAAACAAATACCTCTTCAGGAGATAATGCTAATTCGGCCTCCATGGTGGTCATTGAGGCGGCCCAAGTTAGAGATAAAATTCTGGTCCAGATTATGCGGCCCAGAACAAAAGCCCACTAATTTGATCATATCTCAGAATCCACAACTCCAAATAGGCCCATATTTTTCAGCCGGTTAGAAGACATCCGGAGATCCATTTTCATATTCTATGGACTACCCTGATTCGGCCGTCTAGAAGGTCTTCCAGACGCTTCTGTTCGGTGAAGGAAAGCTGGCTGCCACCTCGGGTTAAATGTGGAAAAGTTCAAATTCCACAAGCTTTCCACCACCTATGGCCTACCAAAATTAATTGGTATGCTTTGTAATGTTTGAGGCTAGACCCAAGGATCCCAAAATGTCTATTTAAGGTAGTGGTGGTGGTGGAGTTGAAGATCTTGGATGCTTTGTTCAATTGTAATGTTATGCTGCATTTTTGTTGCCTCAAATTTGTCTTTCACATGTAAGTTATTCAATTCACTTTAGTTTCTTAAGAAAAGTTCTTCTTCTACTCTTATTATGTTGTTCTTAATATCACTTTCATATCGTTGGATCAAGGTGTGAATTTATTCACACCAACCCTTGTGAAATTATTCACACAACGGTGGAGTGATCATTTTATTTTTGTTGTTTTCTTTACTTCTCCATTTCCTCCCTCATGAGTCTACTTTCCGCTTCCATTGAAACCATGGGATCAATGGAGGGCTAACCCACTTATGGGTTTATCCAAGGGAGTAGAAAGGGGATGGATTTGATGTTATTTATCACCTAATTAATGTATAATCACTTCTTTAATTTTGATTTTTATTTGATGATTTTTAAACTCCATCGTCCTTGTTGAATTTAAGGCCACACACTTCAAGTACTAATACGATTCTTTACCTTGAAGTGCTCAAAACCTTGATCCTTCAAGTATATAGGTGATTAGTATTAGAGAGTGTAGGCATTAAACCAGTAGTGATGATGTTGTTTTATCTCCTTAAATGAACCCATCTCAAATTTAAGAAATTGAAATCATTAAAAAGAAAATACGTCCAATCCACCCCGAGCGATAACCTAGGATCAAATCATTATTTTTAATTGAATTCACTTTAATCTATTAGATATCTTTAAAACCCATCCAAAATCAATCCAAGTTGGCCACTTCATAGCTAAAAATAGTCCATAGAATGTACGTTTCTATAGGTTTTTCTTAGGTCTCTGTGGATTCGATAACCCAAGCTAAACTACAAGGACCGTCTTACCTTCTTCTCTTGGATAAATTTGAGCGAGAATCAAATTTTGGCGCCGTTTTCGGGGACCCAAGTAAGTCATCTAAACACCCATTCTATTCTCCCCCATTTCTTCTTTTCTCATCCAAATTATCTTATCTTGTCCCTTTCTCGTTTTTTTTCTTTTGGCGCATGTCCGCCTACACCCTCGATCAATCAAACCGTCTAGTTAGGGTGGATAGTCCTGGGGTTGGGGAGTCAAGTACACCAAGGGAACTCATTACATTAGATACTAATCTTCCTAATACTCTAGAGTCCAAAATTGATCCAATTTTAATGTAATGTCTTCAAAGAAACCAACTCATAAACCCGGTTGGGAACCAAAATGGAAACCCAAATGAGGCAGCCCCAAACTTGGGGAATTCAATTGATCAAACCATGAATGACTACCTCAAACCTTCCTGGACCAATGCCCCCTCATGCATTAGACACAATTCCCTAGGAGATTCCAACTACATCTTTAAACCCCATGTCCTAAACCACCTTCCCATATTCCATGGAATGGAGTCCGAGATGCCATACCTGCACATTAAGGAGTTCAATGACATTGTAGAAACCATGTGTCCTCCACATAAACTTGAATCAGCTAAGATGAGGATATTTTCTTTTTCATTAAAGGATCAAGCTAAAAATTGGATACACAATTTGAGACCATCAAGCATTAACTCTTAGGACCAACTACAAAGAAAATTCTACAAAAAATACTTTCCCCACCACAAAACAATTTCACTTAAAAAGAGTATCCAAAACTTTTTTGAAAAAGAGGGAGAGTCATTCTATGAAACATGGGAGAGGTTCAAAGACACTCTAAACATGGTTCCACACCATGGTTTTTCTATTCCTAAACAAGTGAGAATTTTCTATGAAGTGTTGGGTCTGGGGAATAAATAATTCATTGACATGATTTGTAATGGAACCTTTAAAAACAAAGCTCCAAATGATGCTTACGAGTATCTAGAAAGCCTTTCTGAACAAAACCAAACATGGGGAACTTCACCTTATTCTGAAAAGCCACAAAGAACTACTGGAATTCATACACTTAGAGAAGAGTAAAGCATTAGGGCTAAACTCGTAGCACTCTCTAGGAAGGTTGAAGATATAGACCTTAGGAAAGTCCATGAAATCCAAACTGTAGACCTTGTTTTCACAATTTGTGACAAACATGACCATAAGACAGACAACTTCCCAACTATTCCATCCATCAAGGATGTTCTCTTAGGAGGACCCCCAACGGAAGTAAATGCTTTTAACTTTCAAAAGCCTCAATACCAAAACACCTTCAACCCAAGGTATAACGACCACCCAGGCTTCCGCTGGAAAGATAACCAACAACCTAGCCAACCACAGGGACAAAATCCTTACCCCCATCAAAACTACCAAACCCATAACCAGTTCCAAACCCAACCTATCCAATACCAACAGCCACCGGTCCATTTTCAACAAACCATCCCACCTCTAAAATATCCCCCTGGGATAAACCAATCTACTCAAGCACTAACCCAAACTGTTCCACAAATCCTACTAGAACAACTGTGCAAACAAATGGAGAGGATGAACTCAGAAGTATCTTCCCTAAAACAAGAACTTCAAACCATCAAAACTGGAAAGGCACCCATGTCTACTCAGGCGGTGCCATCCCAACTTCAAGGGGAGAGTCAAGTTGTGCTAAAACAACTCATGAAAAACTAAAGGTTGTGACTGTTTTAAGAAGTGGGAAATCAATTGAGAAACCTGAACAACTAATTCAGAACCCACCTGAAGATTCAAACATGGATGAAAATTCAAATGAACCACAAGTTCAAACTGAGGAAACTGATAACATTTTCAAGGAAACAACTCCTCAACAAACGAACCCACAACCTACACCATTTCCTCAACACATGAGGGGGAAACCCAAGCCTGACCTGAGTGAAACATTGTGGCAAATCTTCTCACAAGTCAAGTTGAACATTCCTCTTCTCGATGAAATCCAAACCATACCTTCCTACTCAAAGTACCTGAAGGACTTGTGCACTTTTAAAAGAAAATTTTCACATAAAAACCAAGTCCTTTTGGTTTCTAATGTGAGTACCACCATTCAAGGGACCATTCCTCCTAAGTTGAAAGACCCGGGTTGCCCATACATCAATGTTGAACTAGGAGATAGAAAAGTTGTCAGGGCCTTGTGTGACCTAGGTGCTAGTGTCAATCGCATCCCATATGTTGTGTACTACCAGTTAGGCATAGAAGAGCTCCAACCCACATATGTCACACTTCAGCTTGCTGATCGTAGCATTAGGGTTCCAAAGGGGATTTTAAAGGACGTTCTGGTAAAGGTTGAAAACTTTATCTACCCTGCTGACTTCATTGTCCTTGACAACCATCCAAACTTAGGAAATAAGAAACAAACCCCAATCATCCTTGGTAGTACTTTTCTTGCAACAATAAACTCTGTTATCCGAGTTCGAAATGGGAACATTAACATCACCTTTGGGAACATGAGTCTAGACTTGAACATCTATAATGCAAGCTCACAAATAGGGGATGACGAGGACATTCATGAAGTAAACATGATAGGAAGCATTGATAATGAATCCATGGAACATCAAGGAATATTTGATGAATGTTTACGTCAGGATGAGATTGATTTACTTTGTTCATATGAAGGAAGTTTATCTCCTTGGCTTGAATCATTTTCAAATTTCTCTTATGATGAAGTCTTAGGTCCAACAAGCAGTGAAACCTTTCAAGAAACCACTTTCATGGAGACCACTCCAAATTCCTTCCCTAAATATGATCAAGACAATCTAGTAGCTGAAACTTCTACATGTGGGGAATCAATCCTATCTGAAACTCTAAAAAAAGAAATTAATCTTGATCCAATGTCCCAATCTTCTGTAAAAATTATGAACCAACCTGATCTTGAATTGAAGGAACTTCCTACTGCACTAAAGTATGCCTTCCTAGGGGGAAATCAAACACATCCTATTGTCATTTCTTCTTCTCTTGAATCCAATCATGCGAGGATGCTTCTAGATGTCCATAGGAAGCATAAGAAAGCCATTGGTTGGACCCTTTCTGATATTCCTGAGATTAACCCACTTATCGGGACTCATAGGATTGTTCTGGAATCTGATTCAATGCCATGTCGTCAACCTCAACGGCGACTCAATCCTAATCTCATGGAGGTAGTAAGGAAAGAACTTCTGAAATTTTTGAAAGCCGGTGTCATATATCCCATAGATGAGAGTGAATGGGTGAGCCCAATCCAAGTGGTTCCAAAAAAGGCTGGAATCACAGTGATAACCAATGAGGATGGAGAGATTCATCCAACAAGGGTGAGTAGTGGATGGAGGGTCTTCATTGACTATAGTAAACTAAACTCATTCACCAAGAAGGACCATTTCCCCTTACCATTCATTGACCAAGTCCTTGAGAGAGTGGCAGGTCATGCCTTCTACTGTTTCTTAGATAGGTACTCGGGGTACAATCAAATTGAGGTCTCCCTAGAGGATCAAGGGAAGACTACATTCACATGTCCTTTCGGTACCTTTTCCTTAAAACGCATGCCCTTCGGGTTATGCAATGCCCCTGGAACCATCCAGCGGTGCATGATGGGAATCTTCTCAGACATGGTAGGGGATTTTCTAGAGGTCTTCATGGATGAATTCTCTGTGTTTGGGGATACTTTTGAGGGATGTCTGTAGAATGTGGAGAGAGTCTTGTCAAGATGTGAAGAAAATAATCTAGTCTTAAAGTGGGAAAAATGTCATTTCATGGTTAAAGAGGGACTTGTTCTAGGCCATATGGTTTCAAGTAGGGGGATTGAAGTTGATAAAGTAAATGTTGACATCATTCATCACATTCCATTACCCAAAACTATCAAGGAAGTGAGGTCTTTCTTAGGACATGCTGGTTTCTATAGAAGATTCATCAAGGACTTTAGTTTAATATCCCGTCCCCTTTGTTCTCTCCTAGTAAATGATGATCCATTTGTTTGGACAGAAAGCTGGGAGGGTTCATTCTCAACCCTCAAATCCTCTCTCACCTATCCCCCATCATGAAATCTCCAAATTGGAACCTTCATTTCGAACTTATGTGTGATTCCAGTGACTTTGCTGTTGGAGTTGTGTTAGGACAACGTTGTGATAAAACTCCTTATGTCATTACTTATGAAAGAAAATCCTTAAATGATGCCCAAATCAACTACACCACCACTGAAAAGGAGTTACTTGCTATTGTGTTTGCCTTAGAGAATTTTAGGTCCTACCTCTTAGGATCCCCCATCACTGTGTTCACTGACCATTCTACACTAAAATACCTCTTCCAAAAACAAGATGCTAAGGCTAGACTGATTAAGTGGGTCCTTCTCTTACAAGAATTTGACCTCACAATCAAGGATAAAAAGGGAGTTGAAAATGTTGTAGCTGATCACCTCTCTAGGATGGAATTCAAAGATAACTCAAATCACCTTTCTGTGTCTGATTCGTTTCCTGATGAACACCTATACTCTGTGAGTGACTGCCCTTGGTATGATGACATAGCAAATTTATTAGTGACATGAGTCATTCCAAAATTCTTAGGGACTCAAGCTCGAAGGAAATTTCTTTCGAATGTTAGATACTATGTGTTTGATGATCCATACCTCTATAAGTTCTGCCCTGACCAAGTCATTATGAGGTGTGTTCCAGAATCTGAAAAAGAGTCCATCCTTAAATTCTGTCACAGTGAGGCATGTGGAGGTCACTTTTCCTCTAAGAAAACATATTCTAAGATTCTTCAATGTGGTATTTTCTGGCCCACCCTCTCAAGGGACTCCTACACATTTTTTCAAAGCTGTCCTAGGTGTCAACAAGTAGGGTCCATCACAAAAAGGAATCAAATGCCACTCACTCCCATCTTAGTGGTTGAAATATTTGACTGTTGGGGAATTGATTTCATGGGTCCCTTCCCAAACTCTCGGGGATACCTCTACATACTCTTAGCTATTGATTATGTCTCAAAATGGGTTGAGGCCATTCCCACTAAGTCCAATGATCATCAAGTTGTGATTCGATTTCTAAAATAGAACATATTTTCAAGATTTGGAATTCCTAGGGCTATAATCAGTGATCGAGGAACCCATTTCTGCAACCTCCCATTCACTTCACTCATGTCTAAGTATGGTATTTCTCATAAAGTGTCCACTGCATACCATCCTCAAACCAATGGTCAAGCTGAGTTAGCGAATAGGGAGATTAAGAAAATTCTTGAAAAACCTTCAACCCCTCTAGGAAATATTGGTCTGAGAAACTCTTAGATGCTCTTTGGGCCTACAGAACTGCATATAAAACCATTTTAGGAATGTCCCCATATAGGTTGGTTTATGGTAAAGAATGACATTTTCCAGTGGAGATTGAACATAAGGCCTTTTGGGCAATTAAGAAAATGGATTATGACCTCTCATTGGCCGGAACAAAAAGGAAATTAGATCTCAATGAACTGGAGGAACTAAGGATGGAGGCTTATGAAAATTCAAGGATCAATAAAGCTAGAGTTCAAGCCTACCAATCTTGGAATAACAAGGTCAAAAATTTTGAACCGGGAAAACTTGTGCTCTTATATAGTTCAAAACTTCATTTACACCCGGGAAAGTTAAGGTCTAGATGGTCCGGACCTTTCATAGTGCATTATGTGTACCCCCATGGGGAAGTAGAAATTCAAGATCCCATAAGTGGTTACATTTTCAAGGTCAATGGTCAAAGGTTAAAACCATTCATTGAATCATTCAATAAACAGGAAATAGAGGTTGAGTTAACTGAGCCAACCTATGAACCAGGAACAAATTAATAGATTTAGGGTCCATGTTGGGCTAACGACGTTAAACAAAGCACTGATGGGAGGCAACCCATGGTTTTCAATTTTCCAATAATTTCGTTGTTTTAATCAACTTTATATTTTAAATAGGGTTAATGAGACATTTTGATATTTCGAAAAAAAAATAAACTGTTGACCTGTTCTTCTATAATGAGTTTGGATGGGTACGAAAGGGGAGCACCATATTCATCTGTGTCACGTGGTGTGATACTTGAGTAATACCTTACCCAGAAATTTAAAAAGAAGACAATGTATCATCAGTTTGTTTTTTTTATGTGTTTTTAGGTTAAAAAATTAAAAAACAAAAATAAAAATATAATAATAAAAAAAAGTCCACGCCATAGGCCATGGCGCAAACCCTGTCACAACCGGCGAAGCCACGGGGACTCGAACCCGGGACCGAAGGGAGACAGGGGTGCGCGCTTACCACTAACCTGCGGCTTCTTGTGCTTCCTTATTATATAATTTATATATATATACTTATATTTTACTTCCTTTATTATATATATATATACTGTTTTTTTCTTTGTTTTGTTTTTCCTTTTTCCACTAGGGAACTTTGCAAGCGACATGGATATCAAAGGAATAAATTGGAGCAGAAAGAACTTCAAACTTCAACCACCAGGTGACTTCATTCCATGACCCTCGTTTTCAATTTCCTTTTTGAACATTAATTCTCTACCTCTACCCCCTTCTAAATTTTCATTTATTTAAACACTGGGGACAGTGTTATTTTAAGTTGGGGGGGAGATAAAATAAAAAAAATGCTTTTGTGTCAAAAAAAATGAATGATTTGAAAAAATAATTAAATGGAAGGAAAAATTCCTTTAACTTTAAACATGGTAATACACATTGCACACTTTGAAACTGAATATCAAATAATTTAGTATACCCTGATTCTGATTTTAATCCTTGTATAATTTCATGAGCATAGATTTTGGAAAGTGTGGTTGTCCAATGTGATATTTCATCGTTTATATTTTCATCCAAATAAAAAAAAGATCACAATGCACGTCCTTTGGATAGTGGGGTATTAGTTTGAGTTCATGGGGTCCCCTAAATAAATATCATAGGTTTGGTGATCATTTTAGTTTAATATGAATATTCAAAAAAAAATTAAAAAAAATTAAAAAAAATTGCGCGTAGAGCAATGAAATGACCTAATGTGTGGCTTTCGACACTTGGGGATCGTGACTCCATAGTTGTCTGGCCCAGAGTTAGTAATTTTATCTCTATTTTTGGTTATTTGAATTTGTTTTTGATTGAGTTAAATCGAGATGATGCCCGAGTATGTGGGCTTCACTTGGTGCCCTAAGGTCTTTGAGCCTGGGAGTCATCGGCAAAGTCTCGCTACAAGGGTTGAATCTTTTGAGTGCAACTTCAATTACCATGGAAAAATTGCAAAAAAAAACAAAAAAAATTATAAAAAAAATGAATACTCATATTAATATTGAAATGTGATTCCACCTAGCACTTCCAAAATTTCCCCTTTGAATAAAGATGAACCCCCATGTCTATTGTGATGCACAACACATCCTCATACTTAATTGATATTAGATGAAATATGGCAATGAATTTGAAAAAAGGAATGGGCTTGGGATTGGGATCTGCTTATGAAACTATCTTGTATTAAAATATTTTTATGGGTTTCATGATAGTTTGGTATAAGTTTTTTTGGTGATCATTGTGTATTAAAATGTTTTTGGAAAAGGGAATTCGAATTTCATATTGTTGAGATATATTTTACTCGGGACTAGAAAAAATCAAGTTGGGGGGTGTGATTAGCCACTAAATGAGGATAATATTCATTGTTAATATATATAATATTCATGTGCTTTATTATTCATAAACACCATTTTAGTGCATTTTACACATTGAACATCATTTCACATTATGATTGTAATACCTTCTTAAAATGCACTATTATGTGGTACATTTTTTAACATCATTTAAAGTACCCAATGATTCATATGATTTTAAGGAATATAATTATACATATTTTAATTTTATATTTTTGGAAATTGATATAAACTTAAATATGAACATGTTTGATTCAGGGATGAGTGGAGAATTCATGGAGGATGATGGAGATATTTGGAAATGAAAGGAAGCAATTCTGGAGAAGGCATATTGGACACCAGCCCACTGATGAGACTTTGGGGCCCAACATAAAAGCCCAATTAATCCCAAATTTCGTGGGCTGATAGAAGCCATTTATAGAAACAAATAACTCTTCAGGATCTAATGCTAATTCGGTCTCCATGGTGGACATTGAGGCGGCCCAAGTTAGAGATAAAATTCTGGTCCAGATTATGAGGCCCAGAAAAACAGCCCACTAATTTGATCATATCTCGGAATTCTAAACTCCAAATGGGCCCAAATTTTCCAGGAGGTCAGAAGACATCCGGAGCTCCATTCTCTTTTTTTATTGCCCACCCTGATTCGGCCGTCTAGATGGTGTTAAAGACGCTTCTGTTCGGTGAAGGAAAGCTGGCTGCCACCTCGGGTTAAATGTGGAAAAGTTCAAATTCCACAAGCTTTCCACCACCTATGGCCTACCAAAATTAATTGCGATGCTTTGTACTGTTGGAGGCTCGACCCAAGGCTCCCAAAATTTCTATTTAAGGCATTGGTGGTAAAGTAGTTGAAGATCTTGGATTCTTTGTTCAATTGTAATGTTATGTTGCATTTTTGTTGCCTCAAATTTGTCTTTCACATGTAAGTTGTTCAATTAACTTTAGTTTCTTAATAAAAGTTATTCTTCTACTCTTATTCTGTTGTTATTCATATCACTTTGATACCGTTGGATCAAGGTATGAATTTCTTCATACCAACCCTTGTGAAATTATTCACACAATGGTGGAGTGATCATTTTATTTTTGCTGTTTTCTTTACTTATCCATTTCCTCCCTCATGAGTCTACTTTCCGCTTCCATTGAAACCATGGGATCAATGGAGGGAAACCCCACTTATGGGTTGATCCAAGGGAGTATAAAGGGGCTGGATTGGATGTTATTTATCACCTAATTAATGTATAATCACTTCTTTAATTGGGATTTTTATTTGATGATTTTTAAACTCCATCGTCCTTGTTGAATTTAAGGCCACACACTTCAAGTACTAATACGATCCTTTACCTTGAAGTGCTCAAAACTTTGATCCACCAAGTATATAGTTGATTAGTATTAGAGAGTGTAGGAATTAAACCAGTAAATGATGATGTTGTTTTATCTCCTTAAATGAACACATCTCAAATTTAAGAAATTGAAATCATTAAAAATAAAATACGTCCAATCCACCCCGAGTGATAACCTAGGATCAACTCATTATTTTTAATTGAATTCACTTTAATCTATTAGATATCTTTAAAACCCATCCAAAATAAATCCAAGTTGGCCACTTCATAGCTAAAAACAGTCCATAGAATGTACGTGTCTATAGGTTTCTTCTTAGGTCTCTGTGGATTCGATAACCCAAGCTAAACTACAAGGACCATCTTACCTTCTTCTCTTGGGTAAATTTGAGTGAGAATCAACTTCCAAGTTTCTTCTTCAACCATATGGTTTTTTCACAAAAACTTATCCTAAAAAATTACTGTGTTACTTAATACTATCTCTCTAGAGAAAATAATATGATCATGTTATTCCACATATGAAAGGAAATCCTCTAACTAAACTACCTCAGTGAGGAAAACATGAGACGAATCTTTCTAATAGTTTCGTAACACTGAAACATGAAAAACATTGTTTACATGGGATAAAATTAAGGGAAATTACACTTGATAAGAGATTATCTATATTTCTCTAGGATTTCACATGGTCTAATAAAATATGGACTTAGTTTACCATTTTTCAAAAATGCATCACATTTTTCCATGGATATACTTTAATAAAAACATGATCAACTTCCTTAAAAGAGATAACTTTCCTTTAATTACGCGCATAACCTTTTTTCCTGCTCTGAGAGGTCCTCATATATTTCTGAATTAACTTCACCTTCTGAACCATTTCCTCTAAAAATTATGGTCCCATAAACTTCCTTTATCCTACTTAATTCTGAAAATATGGATTCCGACATCACTTTTCATATAATTCCTTAATAGGTACCATCTATATACTAGACATATAACTATTATTATTATAAGAAAAATATACTAAAGAAAAATTTTAATCCCATATTCCCTAGTAATCCATTGAACAAGAATAAATTATGTATTATAAGGTTTGAATTATTTTCTCATATTTTCCTTCATATTGGGGATAAGAATCTGTAGAAAAATATAATTCATCACCCAACGACTTTTTAATTCTTTTCCAAAAAATTTGAATTGAACTTGGGATCACGGATAGATTAAATAGATAGTGGAACTCCATTTAGCTTGACTATTTCTTTAAGGTACATCTGATATTGATGATCTAAAGATACAGAGTCTCTAATGGGAAGGAAATGTTCATATATAGTCATCCAATAAAAAATAAACCAAATTTAATTATTAAAAAATAGTTATTGGGTAATTACACCATGAAATTCAAAGATATATTTTCTCATTTCCACTTTGGTACTTGAAAAAGGAGGAATAATTCCATTTCTAAAATTTCATACTTCTTTAACATATAGTGAAGTAAAACATTTCATGGTAAAATAAAATATATATTTTTTCATTCCACTCCACTAGTAATTCCCCTGAAGGTATATGTGCATCTTAGTGCCACCAACATTAATAAAAAATGGGGAACTATGAGCTCCACTCAAAAATTATCTCTCCAAATGGGAATCACAAGGAACACATAATCTCTTTCCAAATCTCATAACATATTCCTTTTCAATATTAAATTCAAGAAAATTATCCTTCTTAACTAATTATACCATTTAATAAAACTCATTGTCTTCATTTTGATATTTCTTAATTATTCCTGAAAGTAATGATTGTACTAACACGAGAAAAAAAAATTAAGTTCTTGTTTTCATTACTTCTGGTCCAAAATTCATAAAATCATTAACTAAATGGTCATGTTCCAAACATAACAAGGCTAATGTAGTATTATTATGAGGGATCAATGTATTAGCTACTTATTTTTCTTTTTTAGGATAGTATTGAATTGTCGAATCATAATCCATTATGAATTATAAAAACATAATCTGTCTTATTTTCAATTTTTTCTAAGTGAATGTATACTTCAAACTGGTATGGTCATTATATATTCGACACTTGGATCCATATAAACGATGAATCAAAATTTTAAAATAAAAAACCATAGTACATAATTACAAATCATGTGTAGGATAGTTATATTCATGAGGTTTCAGTTTTTGTGAATCATAAACAATTACCTATTTTTTTTTAAATAGGACACAACCAAACCCCTTAAATTTACATTACTATATATGAAAAAGTCACCATTACTCAAGGAAAAGGAAAAATTTGTATTTTTAATCAATCATCATTTTATTTCTTGAAAATATTCATCACATTATTTTAACTATGTGAATTTAACTCCTTTTCAATTTAACTTAGTTAGTGGGATAGATAATAGTGTAATGTTTTCAACAAAACATTAGAAATAACCTAATAACCATAGAAAACTATGAATAAAATAACATTTATAGGTATTTTATGTTAATTAACCACTTTATTTTTGGAAGGATCAATTTTTATGACATATTTATTTATGATATGTCAATGGAAATATTTTTTTGTAACAAAAAAACATATTTGAAAAATTTTCTATAAAGCTTATTTTATTTGAGGGTCTACAGAAAAATCCTTAGATAGTTTTCATGATCCTCATAAATTTTTAATAAACCAAATTATCATCAATGAAATCACCCAAAATCTTATCCAAATATTCATATAATACCCAATTCATAAGATCTATAAATACAAAAATAATAAATTTTTCAACCAAAATAACATAAATACAAACTCATAATGCCAATATTTTGCCTGAAATTATATTTTTCAAATGTATTACTCCTTCACCTCTAGCTGATGGTATATAGATCTAATTTCAACCTTCAAAAAATAATGATCTCCCTAGTGTTAACCAAACAATTCATCAATAAGAGGAAATAGATACTTATTCTTAATATTAACTTTATTCAAAGTTATATAATTAATTCAAAGCCCCATGGAACCATATTTATTTATATAAAATAAAATCGGATCCCCCTATAGTAAAGTGATAGGACAAATGAAAAATTTATCATGTAACTCATGAAAATACTTTTCTAATTCTAGTATTTCTACCTGATTCATTTGATAAGGGTATTTTGAAAAACTAAGTCAATTGTAAATTAAAATTCCACATCATATATAATAGTTTAAAACTCATTAGGAAAAACATACAAGTATACTTTTTTCTATCAAAAAGTTAGTAATCTATATAGTTCCATTATTATTGAAAATATGTGAAAGGTAACTTATATTTCCATATTTTAATAGCTTCTCAGCTTCTTGATATGTTATAAAAGGTATGGATTCATTCTTATATAAAAATTGAAATTATTCTTCAAAAAAAGAATCTTTAACTCTATAATATATCTTATCTTGGTGAATGGAAAGACAATCCACATATAGAATAACATCAAACTAAAATAAGGTCAAGACAACAAGGTTTTTTCGGTAATATCTTTACATAATTAATGACCGAAATAGTTTTATTATTTTTTCCCTTAATACTTCCCCCATGAGTTTTTACCAAAGGTTATATATCCATTTATTGAGATGTAATGTTGAAACTTCCAAAAAAATATCAGTAATGAAATAATGTGGAGACAAAAAATCAAACAAGAAATTATAAAAATTTAAATAAATAATCAATGTACATGATAACACTTTGTTTGATGGCCAATATCTTTTTAAGTAGTTATAAAGGATTTATCTATACCTTTTTTCTTATAGTATGGTTTATTCACATTATCCTAGTCATTATTCAAGTAAGTATGTGTATAATTCCCCGTATCACCACATTTAAAACACATTATTGCCATATTATTAAAATTAACCTTACCACTACTAATATCTTTATATTATGCTTATTCTCTTGAGTTACATGGTCATAATAAAAACCCATTTCTACCCACTATGAACATCAAAAACATTTATCATAAATTTTTGATTTCATGGGAATCCAATTCCCTTATATATCTTGGATTTAATCCTATGTAAAAACAATTGATTTTAATATTAAGATATTGGATAAACTTTGTAGTGTACCCTTCCAATCAGGTGATTCTTTATTCAGATAAAATCACAAAATCATCCTCCTTCAGCCTCAATTCCTAGAATTTTTTCTATATATCTAGTTGAATGGACTTAGGAAAATATTTATCAAATAAAATATTATTAGACTTCTATCATTCCAAGATATCAATTTCTTCATTTTCACTATTATTCCTAACCATTTTCCACCATTTATCAACTTCACATTAAATAATTAAATAAAAATAGTTACATTTTGATGAACTGGACATACCAAGACATAAAATATCTTATAAAGGGTTTTAATTCATCCTTTATCTACCATTAGGTTAGAAGATACATTGAATAAAGGAGGGTCTTTCCTCTTGAAATGTCCCACTATAATCATGTTCCTCTATAGAAGACATAGATTCTATCTTTCATTAATTACATCACTATTTATAGTATGTGTCAACTAATTTATTACTACCCCAAACCACTCAGTTCCAATTTTGACTATTCTAGGTTTCTAATTCAGAAGGATATTGTCCCCTTAGTTCCTTCCAATATTATCTTTCATGTTCCCTCCATGGAAGTCTATTCTGACTAAACATAATTTATATGAAGAAACATAGTAATCTTTAAATACTATATCATTCCAATTTAACAATAACTTAAAATCTTTTAAGGTTATATACTTTCATTATGTTAACCTCTAAAACTATCAAAATCTTTCCTCTGATACCAACTATAAGGAATAAAACATAAAAATAACATATTCAAATATCTTTATACTATAATTCAAAATCTTATAATCCCAATTATATTTTTGATTTAAAGGTTTAGAGAGTTAGGTCATAACTCTTACATAAAAACACACATTATATATAATGTGGATACATATAATTAGTATCCATTTTCCCCATAATATAAATTTTCTAAAATCAATAATATTTTATTTTCTTAAAAAATATTCATAAACTTCAACTTGAATTATTCCTTTCCCTTACCCATCCTTAAGGTATATGCAAAAAATTTAAAACATGGGATGAGAATAAAAATCTTAGTAAGAAATATAATAATAATGAACGAAACAATTATTCTATAAACACATACAAGAAATTTCATTTATTAAAATAAGCATTGGGATAAAAATAAACATTTTCTTACTCAAGAAATCATCTTCTTTACCTAAATATTTTATAAAACATTTCATAAGAAATATAAAAGGCAATATAATAATCATATGGTTTCTTTGAATTCAAGAAAAACTCCTACTAAATTTCTAACAAAGTTATAATTTTCAACCCTATTGAGTATCATATAATTTATTTTACCTTTTGAAATCATAGGATTTCCATAAAAACCCATAAAATCCTAGAGAAATCTTGTAGTCTAATTCAGACATAATTTTATTATCTTACTAACTTATGGAGTAAAAATCACGGTTACACATGAAATAACCCACATGGTTATACTTGAAACAATGATCATGGTTATACATGGAGTAACCATCATACTTACAATTATAATAACCAATAGGATCAAATAAAAACATAAATATACCCAATGCATTAGAGGTGTATCACAAAACCATCCATATTTGGTTTATAATGGAACCACATGTGATTATAAATATTACCCAAGAACCATAAAATAATCATAAAACATGAAATCACTCATCATAAAAACATTCATAGCATCCTTATAGAAAAAAATTCAGATATTGATATATCAATTTAATTTAAAATATAATTTTAAAAACTAAAATTAAATAATAAAATTGTTAAAAGAAATTTTCTTTGAAGAAAACATAAAAGGTTATAAAATATCTAAATACCAAATAACATTTACAATAGAAGGAAATGTCATAGTCACCATATACATTAAAACAATATATTTTATTTTTTATTTTAAAATAAATTAAAAACATTCCATAAAAATATTCATTTTTAAAACATTTAAATGAAATTAAAAGTCAACATAAAATTTCCTTTACAATTCATTTCTATATAAAACATCCATAAGAAATCACATTTGAAAATAAAAACACTACACACGCAATAAAGAAACCATTTTATTTTAAAATAAACATGGAAAAATATAGAGGATATATCAAATAATTTTTCTATCATAGAAGAAATAATTTTTGTTAGTTTTTTATATGTTAAAAGAATACATTACTTTTGGATTTTTAAAAAGAGTTCAAATTGTAATTCTAAAATAGTATTATTAAAATAAATTCCCTTACCTTGAGTCTAAATCTTAATGTACGCCATTTATATTCCAATATAATAAACATAAGTTAATTATTTATTTGGTTTATTAACTTTTTTAGGTTCATTATTCCTTTTATATAACTTATTACCACGTCATATATAATTACTCAATAATTTAATTTCATGTTGAACATTATGGCATTATTCGATATAGAAGTCCAATATGAATTTGATATATAGACTATGGAAAAAGATTTAATTATTTAATCACCTCTATAATGATATTCATGAAACAATTATCATTTTTATACATTAATTATACTTTTAAAACCAATAATGAAATATGGTTATGATAAATGAAATACGTTACAATCCAGGAGATGGTTTGTCGTACATGCAAATGAGCAACATGTCCATTTTTTAAAAATCATTATATAAAGAAGGTAAGTATAATTTTATCTATCCAGAATGATAATAATATCTTAAATATAATATTTCTTATTTAAATATACTTACATATATCATTCGTATGATGTGGTGATGAAAAATGACTCACATTGCTTTGTGAAGGTGGTAGTCCATACGTACGCATAAATGTCATTATCATTTTTCAGTAAATAGAATGGTAAGAAATTAAATGTTATATTTTATTTTAATAATGATAAATATGTCTTGTGTGTCATATATAAATTTTAATTCTATACCTATAACCCTTTTTAATAGGTGGTGATAGAAAAATAATCTCGTCGTTTCGTGAGGCGGTAGCCCGTCGTACACACAGACAACTTCTTCGTTTCCCATTTGATGGAGAATAAGAAAAATAAATGTTTTAAAATTAACAAAAAAACACTTAAATATATAGAATATAATTTTTTATATAATTGTGGTTAATTAATTTTTTAAATAGGTTTAATAAAAAATAAACTTAAAAAATGTGGTCAAAATTATACCTCTTCTTTGGAAGGTCTCCCTTTATTGACACCATAAACACTCTAATAGTGGTTTTATACATAAATATACCTCTATAATGAGGTTATGTATTATAAAAATGTATTTGGGTAGGTATTATCTGAACCAAATAGGTTTTTAAATGTGAAAAAATGAGAAAAGGTGGTTCCCTTTTATAGGCGAGAGGAGCACTCTTGGAAGTTCTCAAATTATTAAATTAATATAAATAAATTGTTAATTAAAAAAAGATCAAAACAGATCTATTTTGAATATAGGATGAGTATTGGTATAAATAATCCCATTAAATATTTTTTGGAATTTTTTTGGTCACATTTTTACCCTTATCATGTGTTTTAACCCCTCATCAACCCATTTAAAACAAACAATGACAACACATATTTTTTCTATCTGAGGGAAAATATAGTTTCAATAAATTGAAAATATCCTATAAACATATTATCGTTGATATTATAAATAATATCATAATCACAAGGATGGATCTAATATTTTTATTGATTTTATGTCATTTACTAAAATTTTATTTGTTATGTTATATCATTAATATCAATTTTTGGAACTATTCATTAATTGATTTTAATAATATCGAAAAAACAAGTAAAATTCAAAAAAATTTAAATTTTATTATGTCACAAACATGTTATGATTATCTATAAATTTTTTAAATCACATTAAATATCTCAAATTATTATACTTTTAATATTTTTAATATTATTTATTTTATTTTTCCATATATTTAATAATTACTTCGTTATCATTGCTTAAGAATTTAATTTTATTATTTATTAAATAAAAAATTAAATTAAATTTCTATGATGAATTTAGAAATTTTATATTTCAAAATACTATTTATAACTGAACATATCCCCTTGTAATCTCTTTTTCCAAAATATAATAGTTAATAAAAATAAGAGTGTGCCATATTTTAATTTTATTTAAATAAAATATTATAACCATCATAATCTCATCCAAATTGAAAAAAATGTCATCAAACCAAATATTATAAGTGAGTTAACAAAATAGCCTCATCCAATAAAATTATGGAATGTTTTGTGATCATTTTATTATCCTCATCATTTTATTTTTAACTTTATTTAACCTATTTACCCTTTATTATGGTAAAACAATTACTAAGATTATTATTCATATTAACCAAAATAAAAGAGAAATATTTACAAAACATAGGCCATTTGATTATAAATATGGAATTAATTTTTTCAAATTTGAAACATATAATTAGAATAATTTAATTTAAAATTAAACTGTCAAAACACAATAAAAATAGTTTTTCATAAAAAAACGCCCTTCTAAGATTATAAGGTTTTTATATTATCTTCAAGTATAAAATTCAACTTAAAAAATCAAAATTGAATTAATTTATACCAAAAAGAACAAGTTGAATTTTAAAACTAAATAAAAAAAAGAATTTTACTTTATAAATACATTAAAATAAAAAACAAATTTCAATAAAAATTACTACTTTTCTCTAATAATTGAAAGATCAATCTTTTCAGAAATTTAAAAAAAATCATCTTAAGAAAATTTTAAAAATTTGAATTTATACATGAAGTTTATTTATAAAAATTAAAATTCTAAAATTTGTAAATAAATATTTTATTAACCATATAATACATAAAATAAATTTTGGTTATAAAAAAGTTTGTTTTTTTTCTTTTGATCAAAATTTTGTTCTAATATTTTTATAATGAATATAAATATATAAAATATAACTAATTAATATGATTTTTTTATATAAAAATTAATTCAAGTGTTACAATTAAATTATTTAATGGATATTATTCAAATGTGAAAAATTCAGTGTAATTAAAGGATTTGAAATTAATCGGCATAAAATCTCATGATTTTCATTTATTGGTGCAACAACTGTCAGGTCTGATGTAACTTTTGATTCAACCATTGAAATTTAGGCCTTAAAAAATATATGGTTTAAAAATATAACTATAATTGACCCATATACAAGATATACCATAATATAGAGTACACACCACACCTATGTTACCCCACTATAATGAACACTTTATAAAATAATCAAACAAGATCTTTAAAAAGAAAAAATAGAAACAAAAAAAGGAAAAAATAAAAACATCTTTTTTGATATTGTATGGACTTATCCCAGGTGCATGGAGGTACTACTAGAATAATTTTATTAAAATAATCTTAAGATGATAATATTGAATAATATATCAATCAAAAAATGATTCCACCCCACAAAATACAGTAGATCCCAACTTGCGAAAAAAAAGATTCCCTATCTTCAAGTCTCTATGAAGAGTATTCAAGATACGATATGATATTCATAGACACACCTTCACTCAGTCAAATACACCAACTTTCTTAAATCCTTCATGAAATAAATGATTTGTTCTTCTAAAAATCTCTTAAGTTTAGTCATATATATTATTATGAAGTATCCAAAAAATTACATTTTCTATAAAACCACTAAGTGAAAACATTTCAATACATCAATAAATCCTTACATATCAACATATAAAACAATACATATGTCCTATTTTCTCCAAACTTATCCTTCAATTTGATTCAATTCATATCTTCTAGTAATCTAATTCTGACTGATATTTTTTAGTCTTTTATTTTCTAGTCTTCAAAACAATTCATTATTGCACTACCACCACTATCCATCAATTTAAAATTAGTTTGCTAAAAATTCTCTATTTGGAAGTTCTAAGGAATTTTATGGAATTTTTTTTCCATGACTGAAACCTAATAATATTTAACTTGAGAATAATATTTCAGCATTCTCCACTAATTCCTCCTTTAATATCTACAAACCTCATTTTGTTCTTCAAACCTCATTTGTAGTTTCATAGTTACCCAACTATGATTTTGGTTATCCGAACATGATTGTGGTGAAAAAACACCACATCATATCTTGTATTTCAATAAGAGTTAGAATATCAATAGAATTTTAAACTCTATATATCTTTGATAGATCCAACACTTTTTCCTCCAACAACTTTTAGATAATAATACACTTCAACTAAATATTCTCTATAATGAAAAAATATATTTATGGTCATGTGAATAGAACGTTTTTGAATCACAGAAATGTATTCTAACTTTTTTCTTTATTCTAAGATATTTCTACAACCCATTTAGTTAGATAATATATTTCTCATATTCAATTAATTTATTATATGTCGCTTCTTTTTTGAAAGTGTAACTACTAGTTAAAGATTAAAAAACCATATCAAAAACATACCTCTAAAATTGAACACATTTTTTGTAGTTCCCTTTTGTGTTTTTTCATCCCCCCAAAGTCTGAATACAAAAATAATTACAAATATTCATCCATTATAAAACAAAGTTACAAATTTTTGAGTCCTTTGATATACCAAAATATCCACTTCACTACTTCCTAATTTTCTGTTTTGGGATTTTTAAAGAATTTTATAACTACTCCCACTACTTGGGAAATGTTTATTCATGTACATACCATGACATATAGAAAGCTGGTAATTATTGATGCCTAAGTTTCCTTTTCCATGTATTTAAACAGAACATCCATTCATGGTTCCATTTATTTTGTCAACTTGAAATTCCATATCAGGGGAGGGGTAATATATTTCAACTTTCTCATTAAAAAATGGTCAACATGAAGGTTTTGGGAACCAAAAAATCACCTATTGGGCATACCTAACACATATTGTTTTCCTAATAGATGGATAATAAGTGATGGAAATAAAAAAGAGAATCATGGACTATGGAATTTAATCTAATATTAATTGAATTATGAACACTAAAACTAATAAATCATGATCATCACAAAAAATTTATAATTAATTTATAGATAGATTTAGAATTACATTATCTCATAAATCATTCTTCATTGATAATATTATTGACTACTCACATTGAACCATCATTAATTAGTATGATCGAAGAGTAAAATCTCTCTCGTGGTGATCCACACGTTCTCCATTATAATATTACCTTAAAATCACTAGGAGCTAGCGTGGTCAATCCCATTCACTTGTGTCATTCATCATTAATAAAAACAATAATCTTTATGTGGAATAAATATTCTTTAGGTTCTCTCAGAGGATTGAGAGGGTGGAGGAGGATTAACACTCTAGCTCTTGAGAATGTTATTAAGCGGGTTCTATCATGGGCTTGGGAGAACTATATGTAGTTTCATTTTGAAAAATATGTTTCTAACCCTAGAAAGTGAAATAACCAGGTATTTGAAGAGGTAGGTTAGGGTTAAGAATTTACACATAAGCCTTAATCCAATTTCTTATTCCTTAGAAAACCCCAGGTATAATAAAAATATAAATAATATTATTATTTTCTTGATAGTTTCAATACCCTTGGATAAACAAATATTATTTTTTAAATAAATAAATTAATATTTTCTTGAATGATATTTGATATATAATTCCCATACAGACCATTAAAATCAACTAATTTAACATTCTCAGTATTTACCAAACCTTGAATAATGACAATTTATTAAATAAATAAATATTAATTTATTATAAGTTGACAAATATAATAAATATATTATTCAATATATCTTATGAATAAATATTTATTATTATTTAACTAAAAAATGTATTCTCCTAAATAACTCGTGATTAAATCTGGTTGATCAACCAACCCTAAATATTTATTTAACCATAAAGAATGAGTAATATTTATTTTATCTTGTTAAATTAAAAATATAATTTCGTTGAGATTTTGGATACACATAGTTTGGGACCCTCTAAGGTTATTTCTTAGTAAAAATAGAAAAAACCACCAAAATTACAATGCTAGAATCTAAAAACACTCCAAGGTAACCATAGAGAAATAATTTATTGTTATAATGACATAAAACCTTATATGAATGCTTTCTTTATAATACAGTCTCTTTGTAATGATATCTCTAATCAAGTTAGTTGGATCTTGGTGACATCAACCAATGTGATCAATGTATCTTTCTTTAACATTCTGTAAATGAACCATCCCATAGAACAAAACATATATGGATTTAATTAGGCCCATATATTCCCATAAAAGGGCACATGATATCAACTTCTATTAAAGAACAAAATAAAAAAATCATTTCTCACATTATTAATCATTGAAATATCACATAGGTTAGACCCAACATATCCTAATTCACCATGATGATATGTCATCATGATTTTCTAAAATACATCAATGTATTGAACTCATGATATGCATTAATAATAATCATAAATTATAAGGATCAATACACCCATCCATGCACATGTGCCTCAACTTAGTTGGTGACGAATCTTTAAGTGAATCCAAGAGACATAGGATCAAATTCAAGTGGAAGCATGTTTTTGGGCATTATAGTATTATTGTAGAAGGTACTATAGTAGGCACTATTGTAGGTACTATTCGATACTTTAGCAGCCAT
Organism: Viscum album; assembly: GCA_963277665.1. Lineage (NCBI taxonomy): Eukaryota > Viridiplantae > Streptophyta > Magnoliopsida > Santalales > Viscaceae > Viscum > Viscum album. Next base: position 294,337,527 of record OY728144.1, read on the forward strand.
AACTATTCATATGTTTCATCCTTTAGGCCAATAGTTTGATCCCCAGGTCCCTCAGGTCTTAGGGCCACCTCAAGTCCTTCAGGACACATGTTGTTCAGAGGTACCATACACTATAAGTGGTAGGATCCATATGAGTATTCTGAGTAAGAACATTACCTATAGAAGAGCTAAAATATTTGGAAGAATGATATGGTATGGAAAATGCCATTGGTACTAGGCCTATGCATCTCAGCATAGGACAACTAGCTGAAAATCCTTGCAAAGGTGGAGAGATGACATCACGATGTAGTTGACGAGGATGTGTAGTTCTAAGTAGTCATAGTTTGGGAAGAATTAGTCTAATGGTCTTTAGGTTATGTTTTTTCATGAAGCCTACGACCCATGTAAGGGTTCCCCTTCAACCTGTAAAAGTGGGATTATGAAAAATGACTAAAAATATAAGTCATTAAAGCTAAAAACAAATTCAAAAATCCACAGATAGGAACATAAAATGACACATATAAATATTTATTCCCAACTATTGGGTCATGTTCTCATAATCTACTACTATGAATATTATTAAGGGAATACATCTTAAGAAAGTGTCTCAAATTCATATAAGTCTTCACCCCTAATATCTTGTCTCATTTGTGTCATAAAAATTATATCATCTATTTATAAAACCTATATTTAAGAATAAATTCATGGTATTTCAAAGTTATCATCATAGCAGGGAACTATTATTACCTTTTTATGTGAAACAGTTTTTCTTATGACCTCATTTTATACTATGTATCATAGAACAAAATCATGATATGATAAAGAGTTTATTGATATTAAAAAAAAATGAATAAAATTAACCATAATGTATATAGAATTTAGTATTTCCTTAAACTATGAAATGCTTGTTTGGAATTATTTTTCAATATCTTGCTGGTCTTATCTATCCTCTGTTTGTTTTATCTCTTTTAATGAGCTATGACACCAATGCTACTATGGATTATGGAGTGAATAAATCATTCGGTATGTGAATGATGAAGGTGTAGATCCTAATTTATATAACTAGTGGTTAAATACATTAATCACATATTTATACCCTAAAGAAATTGATTCAAGGTGATTTATATCATGAATCTATATTTCACACCTTGAAATCATCAGACCATGTTTTAAAATTTCAATGTCAACAGGGTTACCATGGATTTATTTTACATTATTCTCCCATACTTTTTCCTAGTATAAAACTCATACATTCTATTTCTCTCCTTTTTTCTTGGTGTGATTTTGATGGGAATTCACCCTATATATTATAGGATTATCATAGTGGTTTTCCTCATCTTCCTTTGGTATTTCATCCTTATCCATTTGTTTCTTTCCTCTACAATCCTACGGTATCCTAGGGTTTTTTGAATATGAATATCTTGATTAGGATATCATTATTTAGGGGTTTTTCTTAGTTTATAGGACACTCTTATCTATTTGTCCCATGGATCCCATCTAGTTGTTTTCAATTCCAAGTGTATTAGATGGGTGATTTCCTAAGCTGTATTTTTTCATACAAACCATAGTATATTAAGAAAATTTAAATTCATTTTTAAGTTGTTTAGAGGCATTTTTTGATTTATTTAAAACTATTTTTAAGGTTTAATATAATTTAATGATAAAAATGATTTACATGTCATGGTCTAGGACACATTTTGGGGTTGTTTATATTATATTTGATAAAGATGAATTTTCATTGATAAAACACACCTTTGAAATGGATTTTCATTATGAAAATGGTGACTTCTTGAGAGGGGGATCACCAATGGGTGCATAGGTATTATGTGGTTAATTTAAGACAATCATGACTAGGTTTGTTTAACCTCCCTATATTTTGACATATAATACAACTCTAACTAAAAAATGGTAAGGAAAGAAGACATATGTTGGTGATCTCTAATCCATGGGCCTGAGTTCTAAGGATGTAAAAACCCTTTATTTCTTCACCATGGACATTTAAATATGAGGATCTTAGTTATCCACGACCTTTTATACCTTGTGACTCCTTACCATGGTGCTAGAATGTTTTATTTTCAAATTTTTTATTTATAAATGATTTTATTTTAGACTATTCTAAAGTGATTTCTCTCCATATTTTATTGAAAATTATGAAAATATTATCTCATACTATTTTTACTTATATTATGATCAGAATTAGTTTACTTAATAAATTCTACTATGAAACAATTTGTGGGATGCTAATGGTCTTTGTGCTCAAACTTTTCATACACCCAATGGTTATTTATAAGATTTGGTGTATCTATTTATTATAATGGAAAGGAACTACATGGAAGTAGAATATTATAATTCTAGGAAATTATGGGTTATAGTGGTGGCATATTAGTATGCTAACCCACATGTCAAATAGAGATGTGTTGTAGTCTTTTGTGTAATTTTATTTATCCCTTGGACAAGTACTTGTATTTCCATTGAATAAAACATGTCATCTATGGTATTTCTTTTATCTTTAATATAATTATATGAACTTTTTCAAAGTTTTCTTATATTTATGATATATATTGGATTTTTTTTATATTCCATGTTTTTCGATAAATCTTCGTTATTTATTTATTTATGTTAAAAATCATTCCCAAAGTTAGTTATTTGATAACAATGATCTTGTCTCCAGCCTGTGGGTTTCAAGAAATCTCGTTTTACTTTTTCATGGGTCATCTTAGGTGTATTATTTAGGGATGTACCATGTCTGGTTATGAAAAATTGGTTTCAATAGAAGTGGGTTTTTATATAATTTGATACGTCTTGGTAGAATGGAGTTAAGACCATAAAAAATTAAGTGTTAGGTTGTAAGTTAGTACCAAGAAAAATCTCATCATGACTTGCCTTAATTTACCATGGGATGTTATGAAAAACGAATTCTTGATTTACAATTTTATTTTATTGAGTTTTTTGATTTTTCAATAATTTATATTGTGGTTGTTTTCTTGTCTGATGAATTACTACACTCTGTGATGTTTTATAGTACCATGAATCAATATGAATTCAAAATAATCCCCATTATGGTGTTGTGGGTAACATCTCACAGTAAAATCCTCTAGTTGACCAAAATCATGTTGAAGTTGTAGTGTGTGTAGTCCGTTCAATGGACTAGAGTGTATCTCTTGTTTATACATAAGATAGAGAAGTGGATCAAAAGATGGGTGGAGATATGGATTGATCCAAATATTTTCTTCTCCAAAAATAACCATCCTTTTGGTGATTTAATAATTTTCCAAAAGTGGTTGGGGAAAATTGAATGTATATTTGACTTCTTAGAGACTATGGATTCAATTAAGGTAATGTGTGATGTCTTTAATATTAAATACTTAGTATGAGGTTATGTTATTTAGTGGTTATGGAAAATATTCATTAGGGTTTTGTGGTTAATAACTATAAATCTATATTTACTTATCATTTTTATCCAAAAATTAGTGTTTTGGATAAGTCCATAGAGTTCCTCGACCTTCAACAAGTTGACCGGAAAGTAATGGAGTGTGTTAATTGTTTCATTAAACATTCCCATTTTCCATCTAAGTTTGTATTGAATGAAAATTTAAAGGACCAAATATTTTGGAAGGGTTTAAAGACAAATATTCATTATTAGGTATTCATACAAAAACTTTCATCCTATGTTGAGGTAGTGTAAATGGTGATTATAGTAGAACTTGATCAAGAATAAAATTAAAGCATGGTTGGAATTCCTAGCATTCCTAGTGGTAGTTATAGTGGACCTAATAGAAGCTAGAGGAAGTTTAATGAAGTTGTTATAGGAAGTGAATGTGGATTCTAGTAGTATACTTATCCCATGTCATACATAATAGCTATTATATTCCATTTCTACAAAATGAAGAATGATGGGGCATACAAAAAATACTGATAGCTATTAAAGTTTTCCGCTAAAGTGGATATTTTGGTTAATTTAAAAAATTCTTACAGGTATTCTCTTTATATAAAAGTAGTTCTAGGTCTTCATCATTGAGAGAGACATTGGTTTAGATATGTTATTACATGGAAATAGGTTTCTAGTGACAATATTATGGAGGAAAGGATGAACCATCTTATGGAAAGAGTTAAATGAGTGTATTACCTTTAGTTGGTGGTAAGAAGTAATAATATCACTGTATGAAGTAGTTAAATGAAGTTGAAGAGTATCCAATTAAAATTTAGGGGGGCCTTATGATTGTGGGAGGTACTATTTTTATCAATTCTTTTATAGTTAATTATCTATTTTATACAGGAACCTCTTCCACCTTTATATCAACCTAATTTTTTAACCTTTTAAATATACCTATATAACTCCATACATATTTTATGGAGTTAAAAATACCTATTATAAATAAAAGGGAGATGGGGTGATGATGCCCCTCACACACCTTTTTTATATCTAAAGTTTATTTTCCATGGGATTTCTTAGTCTTATAAATATATCTCTATGATGTTATCATTTGGATGGACTGGATGGTTTCCCATTAGAAGAGATTGATTTTTATCATCAGTTAGTGTCTTCTTCTACCCTTGATGGGAACTAATATGTTTATTAAGAAGATTTAGATACATGGTCTACCCTATTTGGACTTCCTCTATCAGATCTTGGTAAGTTGATGTTGTAATATATTGTACTCCATAAACTCGTAGATGATAGTTATATTGTATAATTCGTACAAAGTACAAGATTTACTAAAGGATAAAATAGTTTAGTAGTCTTGGAAGACTATATATATACATAAATTAATCTTGAAAAAATTAGATACAACAAGAAGACATTTTGATAACATTATTAACCCTTCCATTATATTTATAAACATTACACATAGTACTGGTCAAGGTTTCCTGTGGAAAGGAAAAAAATATCAGTGATATGAAATTCTCAGTAAGGAGTATCATCTAACCTAATTTACATAGAATAAGTGATATGGAAAGAATAAATTAACAACATAAATTCATAACCAACTAAAATTGAGGTAATGTGATATTTATGCTAATAAAAAATGGATAAAAAATTCACTGATCTCATATTGATGGAATTCATACTACCAGAAATCAATAACTTTTTTTCGAGGCCTTAGTCAAGAAAATTTATTATCATAGAAATATGAAATAACCAAATCCCAACATTTTTTGTCTCATGATACTTATCGATGCAACGGGGGATATATAATGATGGTCCCCACTTTTCACTTGTTTATGTCCAATTCATTCATCGTAAGAGTCACCAGGACCTTTTATATTGTTCCATGAGGAACCTATTAATGTATAAAACTTGGATATAAATATATTAAGAAATTTAGACACAAAATAATTCTGCATTAATCATAATAATGTGTATGTCTAGGATAACATACTTTAATCAACATAGAAGTTGCCAGGTGTCATCAAATTAACATGAAGTACCCTTATCAATTAAATAAAGTGTAGAGAATTCTTAAAATGTTATAGGTTATCCATGGAAAATTTTAATTGGATTCAATCGATTTCATTGGTAGAAGACTAAGTAAATGGTATTAAAAATCTTCCATCAAGTTTAACTAAGAGTGTGTGAATATTCTAAAGTATATCACTCAAGAGTGTCTTTCTTAGTGTGCAGTATCAAGACCACTCATCAAGGTGATGATGGATTAAATGTTGAACAAACCCTTTTCAGTGTGATTACTAGTTGGTTGATCTATTACATAGATGTATCCACATTCACAGTATCCATATAATGATTTATTTTTAGGAAACTACACATTCATTTACTTTACCAAAACATAATACGGTTATTCCACCAAAGAAATGATTGATTTTTAAAACAATCATAGTGACTCAGGAAACAAAAGAACATGAGAGGGGTATAAAAATATAAGAATCTAAATGCCTTAAACTTAATTAATAATATGTTAAAATTTAATCCAATCAATGTATGCACCACACACAAAGGAATAGGTGGTGAATATAACATGAATCCCAATGAATGAAAATTGAGATGAAAACCCCCCTTATGGATTAGGTAGAAATTCAGTAATAACCTATTGAAAGAGATGGATTAAATATGATCTTCTAATACCATGAATAAATTAATTTCACTACATAATTCCTTAATTAGGCATTATATACACCACATAAAGGTAATTAGGTGCATAATACAAAATATTTCTCAAAGGGAGAAATTTGATATGTAAAACATAGACCTCTATTCTTGAATTCCTACAACATAATTTAACCTCATGTATCATGAACACACACACACACAAACACATTAATTAAATGGTTAATAACCTTACTCATACCTGTTTTAAACTATTCTCTTCATAAATATTCACTATCGACATGAATTCTTCCAATTTTCCACATTAGGGTTTATAGTTTTGATTATTTGTACTACTTTTATAATAGTAGTGTTATTATTAATTATTCTTCTTAATTTAATCATTTATAAAATTTTAATGTTACTATTATGGATGAATTAAAATAATTTATGATGTTTTAAATTCCTTTGATTTGTGTTTTATCCTTTATCCTTGAAGATGAAATTGATAATAAGTATATTTTGGTGATAATTGATGATAAAAGTGTGTTTTCATAATTAATTAATAAAATATGGATATGACATATCTGAATACAAAAAAATAAATATTAAAATATTCATATAATATTATACCACTAATTATGTTCCCATAGTCATTCATGGTATAAACTAAATGTATTGGTCAAATAGGTGGTTAAACTGGCCCAAATCTGAGGATATCCTAATTTAATAAATGACAGTGAGGTGATTTTATTGTAATATCATTATTAAATATTAAAAAATATCTTATCTAGTGTTTATTCAAGTGATATATTTTAATTTTATTTAATTATAAGAAGATTTATTAGATATTAAAAAATTACACTATTTGAATAAAATATTATCTTTTCAGCATGTTTTATTTAAATGATTAATTTAAAAATGGTCATTTATTGATCACATCATTAATAAGTAGTGAATTTTTTATTAACATAACCTTAATGATATAAAAAATATCATATTTAAACTTTAAAACTATCCATATAACAATCATTTTTATTTGGTGAAGAAAAATAAAAACTGTTTTATTGTGGTGGAGGAAGTCCGCACAATTCATGAACAACAATTTTATTTTTTTTAATTGATGACGTATATGAATAAATAATAATACCATTAATATAGTAATATTAAATTATATAAATGGTAATAATATAATTATTTTAGTGTGTCATGAATAAATTTTCAAGAAGGTAACTAAGAAGAAAACTAAGTATTTGATAATACTAACGTCAGGGAAATGAGTTTTCCTTGGAAGTACACTTATATTTGAATAGATTAGACTAACTCTGAATGAACCATGGAATTTAAAAGTGATATATGGTTTTAGGTATAGGAAAAAAATCACATATTCTTTTATAAATTTGAGTGAGATATGTGCCATGAAGTGGTGAAGAAGTTACCCTTTTATAAGAGAAGGGAACAGTATTTTTGGGCATAACCATTACATTTTCAATAATGTAAAGAAATTATTCCAGTTTAAAAGTGACTAAAATGGAAAAAAATAGTATATGAAAAGGAGATAGGTTATAAACTCACCCTAACCACTCCTTTTGGAGACACAATTGAGTGTATTATGACTTTTTGTTTTAACTTTTCATCTTTTACGCAAAATTACTTTTTACATTGGTAATTATTTTATAAAATTAGTAAATAATTATAATGTGAAATATTATGATTTATATTATTATAAAATTTTATACTTATAATATAAAATTAAAATAATTTTATTAAAAAAAATTCCAAATGTCTTGAAAGTTAATTTTAAAATAAATACAGTTAATCACATAAAAATAGTTTTTAGAGAAATAATGTTTTTAAGAATTGAATTTATATATAATATAAAATAAGTTTGTATACAAATTTTAGTGAAATAAAATGTTTTATTATGAAAAAAAATATATAATACATTAATTTCAATCCAAAACTGAATCTCCCTTAAAAAACATGATTCAACAAAAAGAAAAAAAACAAATTTTATATTAAAGAAACATTTTAATTATTTCTAAAAATATTCTATATTGGTTTTCCATAGGTTTTATAAGTTTGAAGAATATTTTTAATTGTACAATATTTTTTAATTAAATTCTTATTATATTACATAAGAGGTTTTATAAATTCCTAGGATATTCTTATATAAAGGTAAAGTCATTAAAATTACAAGTTTCGTGAAAAACATATTTTTTACTAAATTCCTACCATTTTATAAAAATCTCAAAAATTCATACTAATATAATTTTGATATTACGAATTCAAAAATAGAATTTTTTTCGTCAATTTAAAATTTTAAAATTTAACATTTAAATAAATTATTGAATAAAGGCTCTCTAAAGGGAAAATTTGTGAAATGGTTTTGAGAAGTAGGATTTAACTATTATTGTAGCATCTTGAGTATTACATTATCTCCCATAAATAATTTCATGCTAAAAATTGGGGTATATATCAGCTATTGAAAAAATGTGGAAAATCCTTAAAGATTCCTCAGTTTACTATGTTTTCTATTCTAGTTTGTTATTTCTCAAAAATAATTTCACCAATCGTGTTGATTGATTGAAAAATACATTCAATTTAGTGTCAATAATCTAGAAGGATATTTATTATATGTGTAGTCAAGATCAAAATATATTCCATCATATGTGATCGCATGCATTGAATCTTAAATGTATTCTCTCAGTAATAAAACTTGGATGATTTCATGTACTTTATAATGGTTGGGTGGCATAGCCAATCCATAAGATAAAACCCCAATTAGTTATAATATTTAAAAAGGAAAAACATACCTAACTATTAACTTCCTATTTTTACTAAATCTTAAAACTCCCTTCCATGGTGAAACCATTAAGAATACATGATCCTCAACATTGAAATCTATTTCCTCCACTTGATTATTAGTAAAACACTTTTCCCTACTCTAGGATACCGTAATATGATATTGAATAGTTTATACATTAAAATTTTCTCCTCCAAAAGCATTGGACCAACTAGTTTTATTTCTCAAGCTTCTTCCCAATCGGTTGGAGTATGACCACTCTTTCCATACAATGTTTCATACAGTTCCATCTTGATGCTCGAAGGGAAACTATTATTGTATTGAAATTACACTGAAGGTAGATTCTCATACCACATACCATGGATGTTAAGATAACATGATCTTATCATGTCTTCCAAATTATGGATAGTATTTTCATAATTCCCATTAGTATAAGAATGATAGGCAGTGCTTAAATGAATCTCAGTGTTGATATACCTTCGATGAATCTTCCATAATTTCAATATGAAATGAGGTTCATGACATGATAAAATTGATAGAGGTTCCCCATGAAGCCTTATTGTTTCATTGATATTGATATGGTCAAGGTTCTCAAGGGGTATATCTTCTCTTATTGATAAGAAATGAGTAGACTTAGTAAGATTACCAAGGATGACCCATATAGCCTTATTCTTACATATATTCTTTGGGAGTCTTGTGATAAATTACATTATTACATTGTCTCTCTTTTATACAGGTATAGGAAGAGGTTTCATGAAAACCATATAATGTTGTATTTTTTTATTAACCTATTGTAATACTAAGAATATAGACATATAATTTACAATTTCTCACTTCATACCATCACACCAGAAATTTCCTCTTAAATCACTATACATATATATACTATCTAGGTGTGTGGAGAAATTTTATTAGTGTGCTTTATCAAGTATTACAACTCTCGTATAGATGGAAAACATAAACTCTTACCAAACTTCGACACTCCATCTCTATAGATGAAATATTTCAATTTCCCATCATTCGCCAATTTAATATTTCTTTGCAGGTTCTTATTATCATGCTAGGACTTCCATATCATTTATAGTATTGAAGGTTTATAAACTTCACAGAAAATTAATGATGGATCACCATGCCTATAAATCATCATATACATTTTTACTATATCTCTATATTTAGGATCATTAATAATCATAACCATAGTAATAACTCCATGGTCCCTCTCACTTAATACATCATCCACATTGTTTTCCTTCCCATAGTGGTATTATATTTAGAAATAATAGTCCTTGAGATGTTTCAACCATCTAATTTTCCTCATTTTGAGCTTCTCATGAGAGAAGATATGCATTAAACTCTTGTGGTCTATATATCTATCTTATATTTTACTATATAGATAGTGTATCCATTTTATCAAAGAAAATATTAATGCTTACTAATGAATTTTATGGGTTGGATGGTTATTTTCTTATATTTTTAATTTCCTTGATGAATATGCAATCACCCTATCATTTTGTATAAGGACCCAACCAGTCCTTTCTTAGATGCATCACTACAAATTAAAAATCTATCTTTACCTGATAGTAATGTTAATAATGGTCGATTTATCAGTCCCCTCTTCATATCTTAAAAACATTCCACACATTCCCTATACATTGAAAATTTAACCCCTTTATATGTTAATTTTGTCCACAGGTTGTCCAACCAATTGAAATCTCAAAAAACTATCAATAGAAACCTGTTAGGTCGAAGAAACTTCAAATATCATTTACTTTGATCACTGTATGAAATTATTTGAATACCTTTTTCCTTGAATGGTCAAGATATATTCCATCCTTAGAGAAAATATTTCCACAAAAATAAACTTTGTTGAGTTAAAATTCACACTTACTATACTTCCCATATAATTCATTTTTCTAACGGTCTCTAAAATTACGTATAGATGAATCTCATGCTCTTTATAAATCGTAGAGTTTATCAATATATCATCAATAAATACCCCCCCCCCCAATTCAACAAGACTCGCCTTTAATACTATACTAATCATGACCATAAATACATAAGGTTCATTAGTCAATCCAAAATGAATTACCAAAAACTCATGATGTCTCTACCTCATTCGAGATGTTATATTTGTTATATCATCCTTCCTCACCCCTATTTGATGATAACTGGAGAAAATATCATTCTTTTAAAAGAATTTGTTTTATTCAAGATGATATAATAAGTTATCAATTAATATAAGATGATACTTATTCTTTATAATAATGGCATGGATCTCTCTACAATCTATAAATAGTCTCATAGACCCATCCTTCTTTTTCACGAGTACAAATGGGGATTCCCATAGTGAAGTTACAGGGAATATAAATACCTTGACACTAAACACCTAAAATTATTTATTTAACTCCACCATATACCATGGATGCATTCTATAAATAGTTTTATATATAGGACTTTCATCAGGAATGAGTTCAATGGAGAACTCAACTTCAAGCTCTAGGGGATGAATATGTAATTATTTTACAAAAACATTAATAAAATTTGGTACCATGGGTACATCCTCTATTATTTGGATACCTTCATCATCTATATATCAAACATTATATTCTTATTTATCCATAATGATATAATGTAGAGCTACCAGGTATGATCCATACATGATTTAGATGACGAAGTTTCCCCTCCAAATACATGATATTCCACCTCATTATCATGAAGCATAATCTTCTTCTCTTGGATTTTTTGTATTATAATTTTAAATCCATTCCATAATAAGGATCTTATAAAGTTATACCAAATTTATAATAAATAGGTTTGTGAATAGGTTATACCCATGCATTGTAATATACACTTCTTGATATATCTTTGTTAATATAAGACTTTTACTTGGTGTCTTAATTGATAACACCCTTACTAGGGTGCTAGTGAAATATATAATGTTTTTAGAAAACATGGAGGATTTAGAAGAGTAAAAAGATCCAATATCAAAGAAAACATTAGTTAAATTTGAGGCAATGATCAAAGTAACTTCCACCACACCATTAATAAATTCAACTTTATCTATAGTAACAACATAATCTTAGTTTTTCTCCCCCAGTATTTTTCAAGGAAAATTCTCTTAAGGTTTTTGGAATTGATTTGAATAATGTCCATGCTTACTATAATTAAAGTAGTAAAAATTAATAACATTTATCTTGACCTTTAATTGGTGAGCTTGATTTTATTTTTCTCCACACATATAACAATCTCATGTTCCATTCCTATAAGCCCAAGGTTTTTGTTCCCATAGTTATTACATGTGGGAAATCACATCCTTCCTCTCTTCCCTTTTTTCACATTCTTCTTCCCATGATAGTCATATAGCCAATCCTTCTTCTAATTTCACTTTAATACAATATTCCTTGAGACATACTTTTCTATCTTAATGGTTCAAGTGACTATATCCTCATATGATGAACATTTCTAAGAGACTAACTTCATTCAAAGGCATGTATTTAACCCATGAAAGAAATGATCGATCTTGATTTCTATTCTATATACAATGTTTGTAACATTATTAGCTAATCTTGTTATGTTATCCCCATAATCACAAATTTCTTATTGTTTTTTACTATAATTTGGAAATTATTTTCTATTTCAATTCTTTTCTCATGAGGATAGTATTTTTCATAAAATACCTTCATGAAACATCTTAATTCCATGCACTTTATCTCATCATAATCTTTATCTTTTTGAGTTAGAACCACCATTGGTCCACATATCCCTTCATAAAATAGACCACCATTATATATTTTTTCTTTTCACTACATCCTAAATAGAGAAATATATTCTATATGAAATTGATTCATTTTTTAGATACCTATGGATTAGTAGTTTTATTAAATGCATGAGTTTGTTGTTATATGAAGTGATCGAACATAGTTACACCATGTTGTGGATATTTAGGATTCTATCTAATGGAATGATTATTTTTTAAAATCTGGTTCAACTTCCCCAATATGGTTATAAACTGATTAGTCATAACACCAACTTCATTAAATTATTCAAGGAGAATATTCTAGAATTGAATATGGGTGTTGATTTAAATCTCATTCCTCTTGTAATTAAACATATTTTTACAGAAAAATATACACAATTACCCCATGATATTAAATTATAAAATATAATTACTACTAGATTTTCTAGTGATTTCCCTAGAAATATTGTGGGTTTTACATAGTAATTTTGAAATCTTACTTGGTTTATCTAAATTTAATCCTCAAGGTTGCTACTAAACTTTTTTTTATACCAATTTTAACATCCTAGAATATAGAAACCCAGAGTTAGTAGTTATGTTAAAAAATTATTACAATGTATAAGAGTTCCAAAATGATAAAATAGTTTAGTAGTATTTGAAGACCAGATACATACATAAATCACGCCTAAAAACATGAGACACAACATGAACATATAAGATAAAATTATATAGAAAAGGATTAATATTGATATTTTTAACTAATTGGATAATAATAATTTAAAATCTCAAAATCATTTTAACAAATAAAGTTTACAAAGGTTTCAAAATTTAAATTTAAATAAATTTAATTAATCGTGTAAAAATAATTTTTTAGAGAAATGTTGTATTTATGAATTAAATTTATATATAAGATAAAATTATTTTGAATACTAATTTCAATTATAGAAATTGATTTATTATTAAAATTATATGAGGCTTTCAAAGCAACACAAAACTGAATCTCCTTTGAAAATACTTGATTCAACAAAAATACTAAAATCTTTTTTTATATTAAAGTAACATTTTAAATAGTGATAAAAATGTTTTCCATGGGTTTTAAAAGTATAGATAATATTTTAAAATGTATACTTTTCTTCATGAAATTCATATTTTTTACTTAAATTTTTTTATAAATTCCAAGTTCATTATTATATTAGGTTAAATTCATAAAAATTACAAGTTTCATGAAAATCATATTTTTTGACTAAAAACATACTATTATAGAAAAAGATCAAAAATAAAACTAAAATAATTTTAATATGATGAATTCAGAAAAAAATACTTTGGTCAATTTTAAATTCTAATATTTAACATTAAAATAATGTCTTGAATAAATATTATCTAAAGGGTGCATTTATCCAATAGTTTTGGGATGCTACATTTACATGTTATGTTAAGATCATTAGTATTATAGATTTACTCATTTTTTGTTAATATCAAATATTAATACTTGGGTTTTGAAATTCCCAAGTGGTCAAAGTGTTTCCTTAGGTGTTTCTAACTGACTCTTATAGACATCCTAAAGAATGAGAGGTGGATTTCTTAATTTAATTGATTTCAATGACCCACATGATTTCTATTCCCCCCTACCATATAATAATTAATTAAATTAAAGTATCCATGTAATCATTTGGATGATTTGGAATTAAAGGGCTTCATACCTTTGAGTGTATCACTATTGGAATATCTAATGATCATTTCTAATTAGGTCGATGTGACTCTCTATTTGTGATTGGATTATTAAAAGATCAAGTGAGTGATGATTAAAAATAAGTACCATTTTCCCTACATCAATTACCTATTTGTTCAATTAATGGGATATAGGTTTTTCTTAAAAATTTATATTTGGTATAGATACTACCATCTCAAAATTTTGAAACCATATATTTCAAATACTAACTTTAGAAACATTTATGGTCATCTTGATTACCATGTGATGTCATCTGACCTGAATAATTCACCAAAAATATTTACATAAATAATAAACTGGATATTTAAATAATACCTTGATTCGTTTTTTTTGTATTCATGGATAAAATATTGGTCAATTAAAAAATAAAGGAAGACCATTAAATTCATATTAGAACTATTTTTTAGAATCTTTAGTGATAATCTCCATTATATCATGTTATAAAAATATCACTTTTGAATTTGAGAAGTGAAGTTACTAGGACACATGATCTCAAAACATAGAATCTTGGTCAATCCTAAAAAGAGAAAGGTTTTAATTTAAATGGAGTATCCATATAATGTTTTTGAGATTGAATGTTTCTTGGATATGGTAGGGTATTATCAGTGGTTTGTAAGGAATTTATCTAAAATGGAATTGTCGTTGACTGCTCGCAACAGGAAGAGAGTGAAATTATCATGGGATAAAAATTCCAAGATTCCTTCAAATAATTGAAATAAAATTTTACCTAAACCCCTATCCTTTTCATTCAATAATCCTAAAAGGTATATGTGGTATAAGGTGACGATTTATGCCTATATTTAGGCTATATTATTAAGAAATGGGATCATGTGTTGGTTTTTGAATCCTTTTAGATTCGAATTCATGTGAAAAACTACCACACCCATGACCTAGACCATGAAAATTTCATTCTCACCCTTAAGAGTTGGTGAAATTTACTTTTTGTGAAAATGTTCACTATCTATTCTAACCATAAAATTTGAAAAATATCTTTTCTTAAAAGACCTGATCCTCAGACAAAGTGACAGTCTTGAGTACCTTTAGTCATTTTACATTGACATCACCTATACCATGGGAATGGGTAATGTTATTGTTGACTCTCTTAATAAAAAGGATACCTCTCAATGCATGATAGAATCAAGGGATGAATTGAACCTCAATATACTATTAAATAACATGAACTTGGATGAAAATGAGGATGGGACTAATATTTATTTGGTGATTATTTAGTTGCAAATATCACTGATAAAGTTAGTTTTTTAGGAGGAAGAGTGTGATGAAGAATTCTAGAATGTTATTGATTATTTATATTGTTGGGAGACCATTATCTCGCAGTACCTCTCCCTAAAGAGAGTTCTTCACTTCAAAACTAGTATATTTTTATTTCACTAAGAAGAAAGGTTCTGATGAAGGATTTTCATTTCTATCAGTGGTTTTTTCATCAATTCACTACAAAGATATATTATGACAAGAACTATTAGTTCTGGTGGCCCAGTTTGAATGAAGAGATTTTCAATTATGTATGTTTTTATTATATGTTCTTTTGGATTATGTCTAAGAACCAAGAACATTATAATTTTCTTCAATATCTCCCTATATAGATATGGAAATTTGATGAGTTTTACATGGGTTTTGTAGTCAAGATAACACAAACTCCATGAGGGAAAAACTCTATTTGGTTAGTGATTGACTAATTAACAAAGTTGAGTTATATAATTCTTGTTTGGGATTCCCCTAAGGTAGAATAGATGGGAAATTTTTATGTATAGAAGATTTTGAGAATTAATGAGGTACTATCAGCTATCACATTGAATTGGGTACCATGGTTTAGCTATGAAATTTGGAAAGGCCTCTAGTATAATATTTGATATCAAGATAAAGTGATCATGGCCTTCCATCCTTAGACAGATGGACAAATAGAATGAGAAAATCATATTATGGAGGATATTATTTATAAATGCGTCTTAGTCTTTTGAGGCACCTAATATTTTCATTTGATACAATTATAATTTTCAAATAATAACACTTATCTATTTTCTATCATAATGGATCACTATGAGGCCTTGTGTGTATAGACTTTTATAACACCCCTTCGTCAATATTAGGTTAGTGAAACTTCTTTTGTTGGACACAATAATATTCAAGATATGATAAAAAAGATCCAAAATTTTCAACAATTTTCATTAGATGATCAGAGTCTAAATAAATATTATGTACACCATCAAAGTTTTCCTTTGGATTTTTTTGTTTGGTGACTAGGCTTTCTTGAAATTTTGACCTATTCTAGGACACTGATGACTTGGAAAAGTATGTTATGTTGGTTCCGAGATACACGATTCCTTTTGAGATCATTGAGAAGATTAAGATAGTGGATTATATATTATAATTACCATTCTAGATAAATATTATCCACAATGTATTCTATGTGTCTCAAATCAAGATATTTCATCATGAACCCTCTCATATTCTGATTTTGAAGGAGTTTGAATTGGAGTCTTATTTTTTAGTGGTTGAAAAACTAGTTCAAATTATCAATTCCCCAAAGAAGAACCAATGTGGGAAATCTAGTTTTTGGTCTGAATGTTATGGAATCATGGAATATATTCACATGAAACATGGGAGTGACAATCTTGTGTGAGGAAGAAATGGTCTCACCTCTTAGTGCATCAACATTATTCAACTTGGTTTCTTGGGTGAACAAAGAAATATGGTTATGAGAATTGTCATATATTTGGATTAATTTCATGTATGAAATGATTTTTAGGTTTATGTTTCTATCTATATTTTATATTATGCATCCTATATGTTTTTATCTCTCTAATGGTTCGATAACACTTCCATTGTAGTGGTTCACAACATGAAAACATCATTCACATCATGAATGATTGAAGTATAGAGCCTAATTTATGTAACTAGTGGTTCACATCATGAAACACATTTTCATGTTATGACCTAATTGAGTTGAATTGATTCATGACATTATTCTCGGTTTGATGAAATAATTCCACTAGAACAGCTTTTAAAAGTTTACTTTACCCTTGGATGCCATTGGTTTTATTTAACCATATTCTCTCCAATTATCGTGGAGTCACGAATATAGTTGTTTCTCTCTCATATATACCTATTATATCCTTTATTATTAAGGATATTTCTATAGTAATTTAACCTAGAACATCAAGGATCATCATGGTAAGTGGTGTTTATCATCATTCTTTGGTCTTCCATCTTTCACTCATGTGTTTTCCTTCCACTTGAAGGATATATTATCTTGGGTTTTGATTATTATGAATTTATAGATTAGGATATCATGATTTAGGGTTTTCACTTTAATTATAGGATTATCATATCTCTTCATCTTGTAGATACCATCAAGTTGTTCATAATTCCATGTATTCTAGGTGGGTAGTTTCATAAGATGTCTTTTTTATAGAAACCACGGTTTATTACAAATGTTTAAATTTGTTTTTAAATTATTTAAAGGACTGGTTTGATTTTATGAGAATTATTTTGAATATTAAAAATGATTTTTTACTAAATCTGATTTCCATGGAAATGACTGGGTGTATTTTTGAGGTAGTTTATATTTTATTTGATAAATAAGGATTTTGATTGATGAAATTCCCCTAGGAAAGGGTTTTAAATTCTGTAAATAGTTCCTCCTTGAGAGTGGGTCATCCCATTGGATCCTAGATATTAGGTGGGTAATTTAGGTTAAGCATGAATGGGTTTGGTTATACTCTATAGAATTAGAAATATACTATAAATCATCTAAAAAATTGGTTAGGTATAGAGAAACATATTGGTGATCTCCAATCCCAAGGTATGTGTGAGTACTTGGTTATTTTTCTATAGACATTGAGATGCGAGGATCCTATTTATCCCTGAATCGATATACCTTAAGACTCTTTACAATGGTTCTAGAATATTTTATATTAAAATTAGTTATTTATTTATAATTTTCTTTTAAAATATTTCAAATATATTAATCTCCCCAAAATTATGGAAATATTATTTGTATAGTTTTTACTACTTTGAAGATAATAATTTGTTTATTTAATAAATTATACCTATGAAACACATGGTGGGACCCTACTAGGATTTTACCTCACACCTTGTATACACCCAATGTGTGTGTTTAGACATTGTAATGTCCGTTCTAGGTAATATAAGGGAGCCACTTAGAAGTGGTGGATTCTCATGCTATATTGGTGTGGGTTATGGTAGTGTCATGGTGGGATGCTAACCCACATGTCACATAGAGATGTGTTGTAGTATTTTTTTATCTATACCTTGGATTTGTAAATTTATTTCCATAATGAAACTCATGTAATCTCTTTTCTTCTATTTTTATATATCTCATCTTTTTTATTTATTATTCAATGTTTTATCTTAATTGTGAGATATGTTTCAATGTTGTTATATTTCCTATTTCTTGATAGATCATGGGTTTTAAAGTATTTATTGCCGAAATAAATCCCCTATATAGTTCTTAGAGGCCCAAATTCTTTTTTCCAACCCATGGGGATTCAGAACACCATTTGATCCCTATCGTTGGCTAGCTTGGGTGTCCATTTTAAGGATGAACCTAGCCGGGTCATGACCCCAACTCTAAAAAAATTCCACTTTCACTAGATCCAACTATAAATAACCTTTAGTATGCTAACTCTCACATGATAATCCTAATTATTTACAGATAATGATTTGTAAAATGATTCTTCCATGTTATCTTATGTAGAAATTATACTCACTGAAACTTTTCACCTCTAAAAAAATCCCTCATGAGGTGATACTTCAGATGTAAGTGATTTTTCCCTAGTGTGACCATGTATCGTTTTTTAGAGGAATCATTGTAGTATTATAACTATATAATGTGATAAGGTCTTTACTGTTAGGTTTCATATCAATATCATGTAGAAATATATGTATCCAAATAGTTTCTCTGGTTGCATTAGAATTCTGTATATGCTTGGATTCCATTGTAAAATCAACGAAAATTGGATTTTTTGAAATATTCCAAATCAAGGATCCTATGTTTAGACTAAAGATATATCTTGACTAAAACTTCTTATCATTATGATCTATCTGAAAGCTATAATCATTATAAAATCTGAAGACTAAATCCCCATAGAAACCATATTCTAGATATATATTCTTATTACACCTCAAATACTAAAGGATATCCTTAACAATATGAAAATGTTGTTCATCTAGATCAATTTGATATCTTCCTACTATAATCAAAGCACATGAAACATCTAGCTCAGTATATAAAATAAAATACATGATTTATCCTATCATAGATGATTATGGGATCAAAATAATTCTCTATCTTTTTTGATGTGTTTGAGGAAACATTTTCTTAAAAAGATGTACACCCTGTTACACTAGAACCAATACCCTCTTGGATTGTTCCACACTTAAATATCTTTATTATCTGTTCAATGTATATAAAAATACATATTAGAAGTAGAATCTTGGATCTATGATGACTGATCTTGATCATTAGAATGTAGCATTCTTCACCTAAGTCCTTCATAGAGAAGCATTTGTTCAACTATTCCTTACATGAATATAATCAAAGTATATTGTTTCCAATATGTAATATATCAGCGATATATACTATTGGGATAAAAACCAAATTCCCATTGGATAACCTTTAAACAAACAGATCACATTTTTTCTTTATGAATCCAAATTCTTTTATAGCTTCATCAAACCCAATGTTCCATGACCTAGATGATTTATTCAGTCCATAAATGGATATTTGTAAATTTTATTTTCTTTTGGAATTAACTATTTTCAAAAACACTTCTAGTTATGTCATATATACATATTCCTAAAGTTTTCCCTTTTATTATAATAATTTTTACATCCATTTTATAAATCTCACTTCCAAGGATACCTTCTATAGAAAGAAGAATTCAAATGGATTTAAACATGGATACTAGAGGAAATGTTTCATCATAGTCAATGCATTGATGTTTTATAAACAAATTATATATTATCAATGTTTTATAGGTATTCAATTCGCCTTTTATGTGCCTCTATCTATTGAATATTAATTTACACACAATGAGATTTACATCAATTAGTGGATCGACAAGAAGACAGATTATGTTCTGATACATGGAATCCATTTAAAAATTCATGGATTCATTACATCTTCTAACTTATGAACTCTATATTTCCTCATTATAGTAGATTGGATCATCATTGTTAATCAATAATGATTCATCATCCTGATATACTAGAAAATCATATATTTTCTATTCTATAATGTATCTCTTTATCCTACACAATACCTATGTTTTAGGTATAAAATATTCCATGGGGACTTGTGGAATCTAATCCTATAGAAACTATTATATATCTTGATCATCAACTTCATAAAATTTAATCTTTCTCAAAATATCATTATAGAGAATGTCCTCCATCTCAATAAAAATATCATGTAATGTGATGGTTATCTTCTTGTTTAAGCGGTTGTACAGATAATATGTCTTAGTATCTTGGGGATATCCAATAAAGATACACTATATTCCCATGGTTGATAGTTTCCTAGGTGGCCTTAATTTTTTTCTATCCTATGGATTAATATGTGACAAAATGGGTTTCCTTCCACACCATAACTCTAATGGAATAACATTTTATGCTTTATTTGGAACATGTTTTCATTTATATGTCTTAGTTTGTTCTGCATGTCCCCAAAAGAATAATGGATGAAATTCATGACTCATTAATGACCTCACCATTTCAAGAATGTTATGGTTCCTCCATTACCTAACACTATTCCACTATGGTCTATAAGATTGAGTTAGTTGATATAGAATCACAATCTTCCATAGAAAGTTGATAAACACTTTGTTAATAAATTCACCACCTCAATCATATCAACGATTATCTATCTTATTAAGAAATTTATCCTATATCTCATTTGTGAAATATTTTAATTCCACAAAGGATAAAGACTTATACCTCATAAAGTAGACAAAGCCATATAGACTCAAGTAATCTGTTAATGTTATGAATGAATAATATTGACGTGCCCAAAAGGCATCGTTAATTCATTTAGGTGTGATTCAAATTAGAAATTTATATTCACCCTAACTGTACTATCTACAAAGGCATAGTGTAGCCGAAGTGCGGGGTTAAACCCACATAGAGCGGGGAACATCACAATGAAAACTCTTAACTAATGGTTAGTTCACTCCAATATCAGGTTTTTTAATTAAACTAATGATGAAAATTGAAATAAATGAATTAAAATAAAATTTCATAAGAGAGGTGAATTAGTTCCTAGGGGCTATTTTGGTAAATAAATTAATTCCACTTTACTCGAAAAATTATTATATTAAATGAATGTGAAAAAATGGTTTCATCAGTATAGTTAATGTTAAATCCCTATCAAACTATCCTAAAATACTAATTTAGTCATTGTAAAATGAATCAATGTATATAAAGTTTATTTAGTTTATATTTCTATATGAAGAAGATTAATTCTATTCAATAATCGTGAAACAATTATCTCAATCTTATTAGGGTTAATTTATTATTGAAATAATATTGTCAATTATTAAATTACGAATAAAAATACACTTAGGAACAACATGATACCATCGAATCAAATCATCTTTTATGAGAAAATGAAAATCATTCTTTGTTGGAACACAACCCCTTTATCTGATCCCAATATCCCCTATAGGGTTTAGCCAATCATCATCCGGTGTTCACTAATGATGAATAAACCAATACCCATTGTAGAGTGATTAAAAAAGAGTGAGGGAGGAGGATAAATAATTAAAATATATATTGGATTTAACATAGAAATCATTCAATGATACATCAATTATAGGAAGAAAATCAAAACAAAAACCTATCTGCAACAGGAAAGAAGCATCTTGGTGACCTCACCTCCAAAGTTGAATGGAATGTCTTTCCCTTGGATGGAATTACCCTTTCATAAGCCTCATAGTCACCCCTAGGGTTTCCCGGAGTCAATTATGGCATTAAATGACCATTTGGGTCAAAATATTTCATAAAATATCATCCAAAGATCCACTAGAAATCTTTTTTTGTGCTATATTGGGTAATAACATTTCATGTAATATGTTTACATGTTGTGAGATCCTTAGTATTGTTTTATTCTTCTCAAAAAATGTAATATTTTTATAACATGGACAATTAAACATCGTGTATAAATGTTACACAATGTCTAACTTCAACTTCAAGTGGCATAACCCTTGTTTCATGTTGTTTCTTCAATTTTTTGTCTTATATGTACTCCATGAACATCCTAAAAAAATCCAGTGTCGCTACACATGTGATGCGATATGGCGGGAAGTTTATTTTTATTCTTTAAATCCCCCTTTTCCCTTTGTATTTCTCCAAATGTCAATCCTATAAAATAATTCACAAAACATTAATATCAGGAAAAAATATTCTATTAAATCAATTTACATCCAAATGGAACAAATATTAAAACATATTAAAATATGTACACAAAATATCGATATAAAATCTCACAATGAAAATAATTAATTCAAAGAAGATACTAATTTTTTTTATTAAACTAACATTTTTATTTAGTTCTATAAATATTAGGCATAATATTTATATTCCAAAAGAATATTCAAAACTGAAAACATTCAATACTTAAATTAATATTTTATTATTTAAAAATAACTTAAAACTTCAATGTTATTCATACATAATGATAAAATAATAACAATTATTATTTCTATAAAAATAAAAAATTTCAACCAAAAATCATTATTTGCTGAAAAAATTATAATATACATGTTAAGTAAATTTTTATGATATGAGTTAAAAAATGATTTATTTAACCAAATTTCCATTTTAAACTTTCTAAATTCAATTTTTTAAAGAACATAAATATAAAGAAAACTAATTTTACAGAAACAATATTTTTTCAATATTAACTATTATTAATTATTTGTGGACAAAATGAAAAAATATTTTAATGGTTTACAATCATACTATTCATTATATATTTAATAAAAATGTTCTCATAATATGTAGTGGATCACTTATGTTGGGTTTTTCATGTACTGAAATTTATCAAACACAATATTTATTTGACTAAAAACTTAGTTTGTAGCACTCTACCCCCCTTAAAAATAATTTCATCATTAAAATTTTATTACAAACAAGAAAAAAAGTTAGGGGTACATTTTCATCATCACATCCTTATGTTACCATATAGAATCCTAGAACATATTATTTCTCAATAGAAAAACATTGACCAAATTATTGTTCTTGTTCTGCATCACCTTATCTCTTAGGCACAAGATCTTCATGGGTTATTCTTCATAAAAGAGGTCTTGTGCTAGTTTAATATCTTTTGAGTTTAGTACATGTGATATATCTCTGATAAATATAGTATTTTAAATATTTTTTACATTTATTTAAATGATTTAATCCCTATGAATTTTCCATTTTATGTTAAATTGCATCAATATAGGAATTTTAATAAGTATAGAGGTAAATTTTTACGATTTTATAATTATGGAATTATAACAATTTTTATGAATTTTGTATTTTGGGATTATATTTTAAAAATATGTTCCAATTTGTTTTGTTTTAGGAATAATTGGCTCATGGTATTAATATTTTCAAGTTGGACCAAGAGATTAATCATCCATTTGGAGGCTGAAAAAATACATCAATTTTAAAAATATTTTTTCTTACAGAATTGATACCACTATGGTAAATTGGATAGATCTCAAACCCAAATAATAAATTGAGGTTATTATAAATATAATAGATATTGGATTATAATTTCCATATCTCTATTAATTACCAATATTTAATTCTTTCCTTAAGGTTCTCATTGGGTACATGAAATTTGATGATGTTGAAGAGTCACTTCATATAGAAAAGGATCACATTAGTAATTAGGATATAAAATTTATACCATACATACACATTTATAGATATTTTTTGTGAGAAATATAAGGTGCGTGAGAAATTTTTTTATAAAGGGATAGTGTTGTTGTTCTTTTAAGAAGAGGCCCAAAATTGATCCATCATTATGAGGATATATTCTATACAACACATTGGACTCCCCCATTTCTTATATATTATCATATTAAATTCATCTCATGGGATGGTTGGATTCACTATAGTGGATTTGATGGATAATATATGTTGTAGAAGATGAATTACGATGTTGGAAATCAATCCATAAAGGGATAAACTTCATGTGGTGGTGGGTAGGAGAGATCCAATACTCTTCTCTTTTGATTATTTATTTTTCTTGGTTTTATTTTTTTTATTTCTATAGAAGATGTATTCATTAATTAGTAGGGTAATTTTGTATCTTGAAATCACGTTATTATAAAATATTATGGATGTTTTTTAACTTATTAATGGAAATTTGTTGTTTTAATTATTTAAATTTATTTGTTGAGGTCTCTCCATTGAGAATGATGAGTTTGGTCTATTTTAGTTTCATAGTGGTCTATGAGTAATAAGATCACTTTGATAAGGGGAAAACCACATATTTTAGCTATAAATAGGGTTTAAAGGTAATTATATTTATACCTTAAAGTATTTAGGTATACAATGAGAAATAAAATTAGATAATTCATCTTTAAAATGTTTAAAGGAGTGTCTGGAGATCTAATTTTGTCCCCCACATCTTTCTTTGGTGTGTTTTCTTTTTCAGTACATCTTTCCTTTTATTTCAAATAAAAAATATATATATTTAGTTAAAATCAGATTTTATAAAGTTCAATTTTTTTTAGATCCTTTTAAATCCTGTTTTTTAGTTTTAACATTATATTTAAAAAACTAAATTAAAAGGGTGATCGTTTAAAATCATAGTCTGCAACCTCCCTGTGAGACAACCCTATGGTCACCAGTATACAACATTTGTTTAGGGGAAATTATTGATTGTGGTAACATGACATAAAACCACTTAATAAATATGGTACTATTTTTTGTGAGTATTCCTATGTTTTTTATATTTTTTTAATTTATATTTATTTATCCACTAATTATGAGTCTTAAAAAACAAAAATAAAATGAATTTTTAAGGGACGACTCCAAAAAATGTTCTAATTATCAACAATATGAGGAGTCCAGACATTGATATTTTTAAAATTTCAATTAAAAAATAATATTTCACAATAAAATTAAATGATTCGGTGATTCAACCAAATATTAAAGAACTAATCAAACTAATGTAAATTCATGGCAATGATTTAAAAGAACTAAAATAATTAAAATCTCAATAAGTATCGCATGAAATGGAAAATATTGTCCGACCCAATATTGATAAAGACAAAGTTTTTGTGGGTGAATTGAAAAATGAATTAGAATATCATTTAATAAATGAAATATTTTAAATTATCACCAATTTAATAGTTGATGTATCTTTAGAAAAAATAATGCATTAAAAAATAATTTGGTTGAATTTTTTGAAAATTAGATTCATTGTTATACATTTTATTTTGGAAATATTGAAATTGATTTCACAATAATTGTTGATAATCTAGAATCTGATATCAAAAAATCTTTTCCAATCAATAAAATAGGAAAATTTCTTGTGAAATAAATCATGAGAACCTAGAATGTGATCAACATGATTTAGAACATGAATGTCCTTTAAAATATACATTTTTTCTGAACAACCACACCTTCAAGAAGTGTTGTAAAAAACTTGATCATCCTAACAATGATCTAAATTTTTCTTTAATTTAGCCATTATTTTTTAAAGAACATTTGGATGAATTAGTGTTTTTTCCCAATTTTAATGAAATTTTCATCCACTTCTTAAAAATTATGGAGAAAATTAATATACAAGGAGACTTCTCAAATTTTTATCCATTTTTCCGGATTATTTTGATAATAATTTTTAAATACTTCTCTCTATAAAAATTTAATGCCAATTTCATTTAGGTAGTGTATTTTTTCATATGAAGAGGATTTTAAGGATTAGATTTATGTAATAATGGTTTTCTTCATTTAAGGTACTACTATAACACAAGATCATGGTGGTTGTGAGTTTTTTTTTCAAAATGAAATCATATTTGAAGAAAATTTGAAAATAAACCACTTCCTATAATTGAATTTAAATAAAAAGTTGAGGTTTTTTATGTGGTTAAAATATTGGAAAGTTTCATTTAATTTTTTTCTCGTCCATTATATCAGTGGTACCACAAATTCATAGAAATAAACATGAAGAAACTTGAATTGAATGTTTTTATAAGAAGCGTGATTAAAATAATACTAGAGAAAAAAATAATGTTATGGGTTAATGTGGAAGAAACCACACCCTCCATCTTATGGGGGATGATTTTCTACAATTACATGAATATGGGTAGTAAAATCCTAACACCCACTTGGGAATTCAAACCAAGACCATTTTCCATTCCCTTTGTATTCATGTTATATCATTTCTTTTAATAAATTTTTTATTATTGTTCTTTTATTTTCTTATTGGTTTCCATATTGCATATTTTTTGAGGATAACTTAACTCTACTACTAATCAATAACTACTATTTTGGTTCATTCTTTTTAACTTGTTTTTTATGACATAAATTATTTATTTTCAGTTATCATATTAATTAACGTACACTAAATAAATTTTATAAAATAAGTTTGTGGGAATATATTTATATTTTTTTTAATTTTCATTACAAATTAATATTTTTAGTTTTTCAATAAAATTTTGTGGGTTTCTCTTCAAATTTTGTGTTTTTATGTGAAATTTATTTTAAAACCATGTGATATTCAATGTAATATCATATTTTAATTGAAATTTAATTTCAATGGAAAAACCAATTTTATTTTTGGAACTAAACATAACTGATTGTAGAAATGTAATGTGTTCTATATTGATAATTGTGTACAATCATAAAAAGACCATTTATTATTGAATTAATTTATATGAATTCTATCCAAAGTTTATAATCACTTTCCCATGAGTTTTAAAAACATTTTTTCATATTCATCACGTTAATATCACATCTTGAGTAATCCAAATATTTCTTATTCTAACTAGAGCATGCCATTTTTCTTTCAAAACCTGTGATATTTAAGGAACTTGTGTTCAAAATGATTGAGGAAATTATTAGTCTTTAAAAGCCCCATTTTTAGTATAATAATTTTTTATTTGAACTTACCTATATATTTTATATTTTTAATCCATTATTGGCCATCTACAACTTATTAGGTTATCCACATTAACAGACAATATTCCCTTTCAAACCAACCCTATAAGTGAAAATCCATGATCTTATTGAAATTAAATGTTGGGGGATCTGACTTATGGTGTGATACACCATTTGGTACAATATTTGGTTGAAATTAAAATTATGAAGAGATTTTATTTCTTCTCAAAAAATAATTTTCTGAAATATATGCCTTTTTGGAGCATTCAAGGGAAATGGAGTAGCACCTTTCAAGATCTTTCAAAGAATGATAGTCATGCCTATATAGAGCTTCCAAGAAAAAAAAGAGAATAGAAATTTTATTTTTTGTTATAAAAGGTTGATGGTGTCGGATATTCAATAGATTTTAAAATATTCAAAGATATTAATTTCTTATAGAGAAGAGAGAGGAGGAGAGAATATATGAGTGAAAATTATAATCATGGTTTTTTCTTCAAAAAGAGTTAAAACCTATTTATTCAGCCTCATATTATAGGATATTTTAAGCACACCAACATTCATAACTGAGAGAAACCCCTTATAATTCATCAAAGGGGTAATAAATATTTGACTCAATTCAGTGGAGATTTAGAAAAAAAAATTTGCCTATAGAGAACCTTTAATTTATTTGGATGAGAAACAACATTATTTCGATCAAAATAATTTGATGAGATGAAAGAAATGTGTGATTGGAATTATTTTTCATAGAATAATTAAATAAATGAGAATGTAATAAATAAAAATAATGTAGAAATAAAAATTTAATCTATTGAGGAGTCAGGATAGGTTTTGTTCCTTGATTTTGAACATGCGATTTTCATTGACAAATGTTTTTGAATTTTCCATTGAAATTAATCTCAAATTTTCACTTATTAGAGATTAAAAGTGTTTCATATGGGGGAATTTATACAGATAATATTTTAAATATTTTTCATAGTTATTTTAATTATTTTAATTTTATTTTTATTTGTGTCACTTTTGTAAATTTAAGGATTTTTTAGCTAAATTGTAAAAATCACCTAATTCAATAATTTTAGTCGTTTTTTATCAATTCGGTATTTTGGGAATATCATTTAAAAATATTTTTATAATTATTTAAATAATTATTTTTGTAATCCTTTCTCATGGGATTCGTATTTTCCAAAATTCATCCATCTGGAGGCCTAATAAATTCAATAATTTGGAAAATATATTTTTTTAGAAAATTATTACCTCATTGGTAAATTGGGTGTATTTCATCCCATAGATTCCCAATTTAATTTATCTAATATGAAAAATATATATTATTAAAATTCCCATATAAAAAATAAATAATAGGATTTGATTTGGTCATTAATATGGACATTGGGTGTATGAAAGTGGAGTAATTTAAAGAGTCACATCTGATCAAAAAGATTCACTTTATCAATTATGGTATTAAATATTATCCACGTGTACAAATTTAATAAAAAATTATTAAGAAGGTTCATTTTTTGTGAACTACATTTACTTAGTAACATTGTAGATATTCGATTGGTAGGATAAACCAAATCGATCAAACATTTAGAGGTCAATTCTAAAAAACACCTTGGACACCCCCTTTTCTTATATATTATAATATTCACTACATTTCAGAGATGTTATGATGTAAGGAGGGTGATGTTATAAAGAATATATTAGTTATAAGAGGAGTTATATGGAATATAATCTATCTATGAAAGTTTAAACACAATGTGTTCGTGGGTAATAGAGATTTGATAACTCTTCTATTTTTTGTTTGTGTTTTTCTATGTTTTCCTTTGTATTTATCTATAAAATATTTTTATTGAATGAATAGGGTCCTTTTCATTATTAAATTAATTTTATTCTAAATTTTTATAGAATTTTTTCAACTTATAAAATTATATTAGGTATTTTTATTATTTATTTTTCATTGGTGAGGTCTTAATAATGATCATGATGAGTTTAATATATTTTGTTTTCTTAGAGGTATTGGGGTAATTAGATCACATTGATAAGGGGATGAATGCACATATTTGAAGCATAAATGTTGTTTCTATATAGTTAATCTATATACCATTAGGCCTTGAGGCATACATTGATAAATATAATTGGATAATTCATTTAGACCATGATAAAGGGAGTGTGTGAAGACAGATATATATCCATAACTATATTCTTTTATTTCCTTCCATCCTTTTTGCCTCTAATTTTTAGTCTTTAACATATATTTTCAGTAAAAATATTATTTCACATAGTTAAACATTTATTAGAAAATTTTAAATCACCACTTTTAATTTTAACATTAATTTTATCATAAAATTAACAAAGTGATTGTTTGAAAGCTTAGGTTGCAACCTCCTCATGAGAGAAACACATGGCCATTGGTCCACTCAATTTTTAAGGGTAAATTATTGATTTTATTAACTCAAATAAAAACCACATAAACAATTTGGTTTGATTTTGGTGATTTTTACTTAGTTGTTTTAAAAACAAATTAATTTCTTGTATTTTTTCCACTAATTAGGAGTCAAAAAAATAAATTTTCAAATGAACTACTCAAATTCATTCCTTGATTATAAATGATATGAGGATTCTAGTCATAAAGAATTTTAAAACTTTTAATTACAACAAAATGAATTCATCATACAAAAAAATGACTTTGGTGAATCAATAAAATATTTATAAAGTATGAAAAAATAGAAATTACTTCCCATTACGTAAAATAATTAAAGAACTAAAAGGTTAAAAATAGGCCCATGCAATAGAAGATATTATCCCAATAACTTTTTAAAATTATTATACTTTTGTGGAAAAATTGAAAAACGAATTATAATCTCTATTTTTAAATGAAAAGGAACAAACTATCATTGATTTAAAAATTAACGTGTCTTTATAAAATAAATTTTTTTTATAAAATCATAGGGTTAATTTTATTGAAAATTATATTCCATATGAAGTATATAATTTTTTAAATTCCAAAACTAATTTAAAAACACTTTTTGATAAACTGGAATCTGATTTCAAAAAAAACTTATGTCCTAGATAAAAAGTGAATTTCTTTTAAATTTAATCTAGATAACATTGAAAGTGATCAATATGATTTAAAATTGGAGTTTCCTTTCAAATATTTAATTTTTTTTAACAATAACACCTATGAGATGTATAGTCAACAACTTGATCATTCTAACTATGATATAAAATATTATTTTTTTAATCAATTTTTTTTAGAATAACATTTTGAGAAACATGAGGTGCTTCTTAATTTCAATAAAATTGTTATCCACTAACAAAAAATGAATTAACATGAGTATCCATAGGGATAAATATCAAATTTTGATCCTTTTTTTGATAATTTTGATAATAAATTTATAACTGTTTCTCCCTGTATAGATTTAATGCCTATTTATTTTGAGTGGGCTATTTTTTTAGAGGAAGATTTAAATTATTTGAATGAATAAATAATGGTTTCCTTTATGGAATAGCATACTATTACATAATTGTATGGTGGTATTGAATTTGTTTTACAAAATAAAATTATTTTTGGATCTAACCCTAAAGATTAAACACATCTCGGAATTTAATTTCATCAACCAATGGAGTTTGTTTATGAGGATAAAATCCTGGTGTGTTTTATTTATATTTTCTTTCCTATTCCACTATATCATTGGAAACAAAAAATGATGTAATTAAACCTAAATATAATTTATTTTGGGAGATTTTTTAAGATTTTTTATTTGAATAATTATAGAGAAAGATCACTTTAGTTATTCATGGGGAAGCACCCACACCCTCCTTTGGATTGGGGGTGTTCTGCTGGAACTGTCAGACTATGAGCTATGAAATATATGAAGACACTTGGGTTTTCAAACCAAGATCCTTTTACATTTCATTTGTTTTCATTTTATCAGGTTTATTTCAGTAAAATATTGATTCTTTTGTTGTTTTTCTTATAAGTTTCCAAGTTGCAGCTTTTGGTAGTATATCTCAAGGCCTCTTCTACTCAATAAAAACTATGTTGTATCTCACCTTTCCAATTTTTTGTCATGTATTACCTTTTTATTTTAAATTATCATATGAAATATTTTTCAATGAGAAAATTTTAAAAAATAAATGTGGGGGAGGAACATCCTTTGTTAAAATTATAATTTTTTATGTTTTCTTTTCAAATTTATGTTTTCAGTTTTTCGTCCAAATCTTCTATATTTATTTTAAAATTTTTTGTGTTTTATGTCAAATTTTTTCAACAAATATTATTATCTTTAAATTAATTTATCTTTTTAATTGAATATTGTTTTAAATTAAAAAAATCATCTTTATTCATGGATATAAACTTAAATTATTTAGGAAATATTTTTTGTTCTTGATTCAAATTTGTGTAAATTCATGAAAATACCATTGAGTTTTGAATTTATTTCCATGAATGCTACCCAAATTTTAAATTAATTTTCCCATGAATATTTGGAAATATTTTTTTATATTCTTATAAATAATCTCACTCCTTGACTGAAATAAATAATTGTTGATTTGACTAGAAAATTCCATTTTTCTTTTACAACCTGTGAGCTTTATTGAACATGTGTTCAAAATTATTGAGACAATTATTTGCATTTTAAATCCCCATTTCAAGAGAATAATTTTTTATTTGTTATTACATATACAATTCAACATTATGAGCCCTTAGTATCCTTGTACATCCAGTTAGGTTAGCCACATTATAATCTAATTTTCCCTTTCCAGCCTACTCTGGATGTGAAAATACATTATCTAGTTGAACTTATTTGTAGGTAAGGCGAAGTTGAATTATATAATTCTATGTCATTTACTGATAACATGGGTATAAATTAAAATTTTTAATATATTTTATTTCTTCTTACAAATATACTTTATTGAATGTTGTGACTTTTTGGAGATTTTATGGAAAATGGAGTTGTGCCTTTCTAGAGCTTTAAAAAATTGAATCTTGTGCCTATATAGTGCTATCAAAATAATATATCTAAAATTTTATATTTTCTAATTAAAGTTTTATTTTTTGTATTGTCCATGATATTTTCAAAAATTCTTATAGATTAATTTCTTTCTAAGTGGAGTGAGAATGAGACCATATTTTAGTGGAAATTAGAATTAAGAATTTTTTTCATCAAAAAGTGCCAGACCCTCCTTATTCATCCTCAAATATTTTCACATTTTAAAAAAACATGAAAACTCAAAACAACCTTCTTTAAGTCCTCATTTTGGACATAATTCATTATTTTAATTGGGTAGAGATTTAGAAACTTTTTAAACCTATGGCAACCCTTTCATTTATTTGGATGGTAAAAACTTAGTTTAAACCAAAATCTTGTGTTGAGAGGAAAAAATAGGTAAGGTATGAATCCATGTGATTGAAAGAGTGAAAGGAAATGTAATGGAATTAATTAAAACAATTGATAATTCATAATTTAATCTATTTGATAGTCATGATATATTCGGTTCATTAATTTTGAACATGTGATTTTCATTGAAATGTGTTTTGAATTTTCATTGTAAATTTATTTTGAATGATAACATATCCATGATTCTAAATGTTATGTGTGAATTAATTTCTATATATGATAATTAAAATAATTTTCGCATCTATTTTAATGATTTAATATCCATGATTGTTTCATTTAATTTTAAATTGCATCAATTTTTTAATTTTAATGAAGTTTGAGCTAAATTTTGAAATTTATCTAATACTTGAATTTTAGCAGTTTTTTATCACATATATATTTTTGGAATAAATTTTAAACATATGATAAAACTATTTTTTTCTAGAATCATTAGCTAATGGGAGTCATATTTTCCAACTGGACCAAGAGTTTAATCAACCATTTGGAGGCCAAAATAATACATCAATTTATAAAATATGTTTTCATTTATAATTGAAACCTCTAATAAATGGGGTATAGCTCATCCTAAAGATTTATATATTAGGATAAACTAAATAGAAAAGATATAGGATTTGAATTCTCATATATCCCTTAAAAACAAATATTTAAATAGGTTATTAATATGGTCATTGGGAGTGTGCAAGTGGATAAACTTTAAGGGTCACTTTGGACAGAAAAGGATAACTTTAGTAATTAGGGTATAAATTTTTCTCCATGTGTATAAATTTCCTAAAATTTTGTAGGGATAAATTTATGACACATTTGAACAACATTTATGATAAAACAATATGGATATTATTCCAGGTGGATGCCCACAATTGTTCCAACATTTTGAGGAATTATTATAGACAACACCTTGGGCACCTTAATTTTCTTTATATATTACCATATTTAATTCATTTAAATGTTTGGAAGGATATAAGGCGGGGGATTTTCTAGATAATATATTATCGATAATATGAGTTACATTTACGATAATCATTCCATGAAGGGATAAACCCTAGGTGGTGGTGGTAAATATTGATCTGATTAGCCTTATGTTTTGAGATTATGTTTTTCTTTATTTTCATTTATATTTCATTGAAAACTATTTTTCATGAATATAGAGGTAGTTTTTATTTCAATAATTAGCATTATTATAAATTATTAGGTAATTTTTTTTTCTGACTTATATATTTTAAGTGGTTATTTTAATTTCAAAAATTACTTTGGTGAGGTCTAACCTTTATGCATGGTGAGTTTACACTGTTTTGGTTTATTGGAGGTCTTTAGGTAATCAGATCACTTTTATAAGAGGATAAATGTCCATATTTGAGGTCTCAATATGATTTCTATGTTTTTTAGGTGTATACTGTTAGGTGTTTAGGTATTCACTGAGAAATCATATTGGACAATTAATTTGTAAAGTGATAAAGGGAGTGTCTGAAGATTGAAGCATTCCATTGCTTCCATTTTTTTATTCCAGTATATATTAAATCTGATTTCTAATCTATAAATTATATTTTTAGTCAAAATTTTATTTTTTTAGTTCAAAAATTTTTATTTATTTTTAAATCCTCAATTTTCGATTTGACACTAACTTTAACAAAACAAAATAACCATGTGAAATTTTGACAAATTATTCTAAAAACTTCTCATTAGACAACCTTGTGGTCACCACTATATTATATTTTTAAGGTTAAATTATCTACTGAGGAAACATAACTGAAAACCCTAGATTTAATATGGTAATAACATACTCAAAAATAATACATGTAATGCATCATGATATTGGGAGATATGTGGGTAGAGGTATAAGAGTTAATATATTCCTGTGACAAGATTAAGAATATTGAATGGACCAATTTACCTTGTTATTATCTTCCCTTCATTCCCAAATAACATCACTTGTTTCATGGATATATTTAGTTAAATACCTTATCACCAACTTAGATCTATATATATTTTCTATTATTATCAATATAACTCTTCAATAGAATTTCTTCCACATTTATATTCTACTAAATGGTTGGAAAATACTCTATAATTTCTTAGAGAAGTTCAGGACATATTAGATTCCTCTATCCAACTTTATCCTACCATATTGGAGTCCCAAATTGCTCCCTGTGATGAGCCTCATATGGTGTCACATGATTTATAGAATAGAAAATTGTGTTATATGAGAACTCTACCTGGGAGAGGTTTTGATCTTGAGATACTTGGAAATCCAAAATAAAAGATCTTATTATATAATCTAGAGATTTAATTTCTTTATCGCACTAACCAACTATATTAAGAAAATAAGTAGTGATAATTCTCATTCTTCACTATAATGTTTTATAAAAACATCTACAGAAACATAAAGTAAAACACAGATACTGATCAGATAAAATAGATAGTGGTACTCCATGAAGCCTTACCAGTTCACTTTATACATACATACATATATATATATATATATATATATATCTAGTTAAGTTTGTAAATGGATAAATATTTATTGATGGAAATAATATTCATTGACTTTATAAATCTTTAATCTATAACCCATATGGAATTTTGACCTTTAGAATGTTAGGGTAGTCCTATGATGAAGATAATGTTGATTTTTTTCTATTTCCATAAAATTATGTGTAATGGTTGCATCACACCTTGAGGATTTGTTTCATTCTACATTAAAATTCATACATATAAAATATTGAGATATATTCTCATTTATTTCCCTCTTCATCTTATTCTACATGAAGTTTTTCTTCAAAACTCTTTACATCTATGTTTCTCTACGATGGAGAGAGAAATATTAGTTATGTTCATCTTCAAAAATTTCCATCTTTAGTTTCAATATAGATGGGACACATATCTGGGTTCCAAACCTAATAATTTTATCTTTATCAAAGTTCAAATGTAAAAATATTTTGCCCATTTTTCTTTTGTTATACATCATATTTTTGGGATTATTTAACCTTTATGTGAATGAATGGTTATGTTGTAATTTGGGTATGAAAGGATTTATCCCCTCTATTTATGTATTCAAGATTCACCCTCAATAGATCCATGAGTATTTCATTATTTTCAATCATCGTCATGGATAGAGTAGAACAATATATTTAACTTATACGATCAGCCACATTTTTTATCTTTCCAAGGTGATAATATTTCAATAAAAAAAATATTTAATTACCTATAAGTATATACTTTAAATAATGTTTAAATCCTTATATATAAGGATATATTTCAATAATTTATGATCTGTTTATATATCACACTTCTCAGTAATTCTATATTTTTAATGGAAATATCACCGCTTCTAATTCTAATTTTCGAATCAAGTAATATTTATAATGATTTTTTAATTATTGGGAGGAATAAAAAATTACTATTTTCATTTTTCATGATTATACATCCGAAGATATTAAATAGTGCATCTCTATAAATTAAAAACCCTTTAATGATGTAGGGTAATGAGAGTACCAGTGTAGTGACTAACCTTTTCTTGAGATCCATGAAGCTTTCCAAGAATTATTTTATCCAAGGGAACATGAGTCCATTCCATGTAACCTTTTTAACGGGTTTTATAGCCGTTATAAATTTATCACAAAGCATGAATAATGTCCACTTATCCAAATAATACAACATATTTCACTTACAGTACTTAGTTTGGTTCATTACTCAATACACTTCATATTTAACAGATTCATATATATACCCTACCTTCTGATGACATAACCCAAGAATAA
Source organism: Viscum album (assembly GCA_963277665.1). Taxonomy (NCBI): domain Eukaryota; kingdom Viridiplantae; phylum Streptophyta; class Magnoliopsida; order Santalales; family Viscaceae; genus Viscum; species Viscum album. The sequence goes on from OY728144.1 coordinate 294,374,105, forward strand.
TAAATTGTTTATCTAGAATTCACATTTTCATTATTTTTAAAATTTTACCTCCTCCCTTAGGGATTTCAACGTAGTCCTTTAGTGATATTAATTCTCATACTTTATATTATAATATATAAGGATATCATCTCTAAGGGCTATTATAAATGGATCTATGTAATCTATTAGGACTCTATTCATAAGATCCATGAGGATTGAGGGAGAATTTACAAATCCAAACAATATCACTATAAAATCATAATGTCTATACATTGTCTATAATGTTATCTTTATAATATCCACCATTTTTTACACTTAGTTAAATATTTCAACTCAAAAAAAACTTTTAAAAAAATTAACCATATTTTTGAGAAACCAAAGACACATCCTTGAATACTTAATTTTATTAACATTACACTTCCCGCATTTTAAAAATTTTTGCAAAGAAAAGATATATTTTCCCAGATTTTTAATATATTTTAAGTAGGACAGAACATTATTTACATCTCTAGATAATCCAAATCAGATATAAATGAGATTAAATATTTTAAATATTCAACCGAGAAAAAATATTATAAATTAGACAATATTTTTCTTTGCTCGTCTGGTTAATGGTTTCAGGTTTTGTGAGAAGAAGGTTTATAAATTACATAAAAAAATATAAATATGTCCCACCAAATGAATTTATATAAAGTCTAATAGGAAAAATTATTGGATAAAGGAATACATTCTCTTCAGTTGATCCTTTATAATGACCTACCAGATAAACTTTATATAAATTTCTAGGTGAACAACAATCATTCATCCAGATAAAAAAATTATAATTCCAATGGTGCTTCATCATAATTGACCATCATATGAAAGGATACATTGAACCTAATCAAGTGAAGATGATTTTATCTAAAGTCGTTAAAACCACCTCCAAGAAATAGAAAATTTTTACCATTAAAGGAATTCATAATAACTGAGAAATAATTCTAGAAGGAAAAATACATTACACAACTGAATATTTTGAATCTTTTTCATAACTTGTTATCAGAAGTTACTTTGAATATTTGGTAACATCATGGTACTCTTGTACTCCATTATAAACACTAGATATTTTTTTCATATGGTATTTATGTGAGGATTCTAAATGCCTTAAGTTATTTTATATTGGTAATTGTCTCTTTGATATTGAGTTTGATCAATGGATTCCAGTGATATGAAGACAAAAGTTATTTTGATCATTTTTATTGAGGGTTATCATGGATAAGGAAACATAATTTGTTCCGATAATTATATTGAGGGTTCCTTAATTTAAGTAATACACACCATTACAATTCTCTTAAAAATGTGGATACCTAAATTCCTTATTATAGACTTCCTTAATGCTAAAGGTTAAAGCAATGATCATTATTTTAAATTTATGTGTGTTTTTTTTAACCCCTTAATAAATATTAAATTAATTTTTTTTCATTTTAATACTTTTGTTTTGTATGTTTAAGTTAAATTTCATGTTTTATGTCATAAAATTTTCCTTAATTCTATTTTTATAAAGTATCTGTACAATTTCCTCTCTGATTATTTTCATTTACTAGAGAATGTTTTTTTCTAAAAAACTACATTGTGGAGGTTAGTTAAAATTATATGATTTATTTTATAAACAAAAATTCACACACCTGTTATATCTATCCTATTTCCCTTTTGATCCAAAAAATTTTATTCAGATCAAATATTAATCATTGATAAGAATTCAGCTCTTATAAGTTGATCAAATAGGTCATCATTATGGGGAAGACTATACTTATTTTTTATTATGATTTTTTATCTCATTATGCTCTATAAAATGACACATTTGTCCATCCTTATTATTTATAAATAGTACTAGTTATCCCCATAGTGAATCACTATGGCATATAAAAACCATGTCAAGATTATCTTATAATTTTTTCTTTAATTCCTCTAATACAATAGAATCCATTCTATATGGATTATTTGAGATTGTAAATGATGTTGGGAAGTGTTTTATTGATAAATAGACCACATATTATAGTGTATGAATAGAAAATTCTTTGGGATATATATCAACTTGTTCCCACACAATGGGAATATTCTCAGTATTGTATTATAGATAATATGAGCTATAAACCCCTTATTTTTGGGTATCAAGACCTATATTATTGATTTATATTTCATATTAGATGAAATATTAAACTTTTATCGATACATAGTAACTATATTATTTAGGATTTTAAAGGATATGTCCTTTTATAGGAAAATTTTTTATTATTTATATAAAGAAATCAAGTTCATACTCAAAAATATATCAAACTTAACTACTGGGAGAATAACTAAATTTTTATAAAGTAACTCCGTATAAATTAATATTAGATAATATTTTACACATTAGATTCATTTTGAATTCCTTAAATCATTCTTACATATATCATAATATTCAACGCTTCATGTGGTGAATCCATATTCATTTTAAACTAATAAGATATAAAATAATGTGATGAAACAAGACCAAAAAAGGCATTCCTAATTTTGTCGTGGAGACTTATTATACCATTCACCACTTCATTATTATGGTCCACATCTAAAACATTGATTGTATATACCCTCTCTTTCTCCCTTGGTTTAGGAAATTGTTACTTCGTATAACCTTTATTTACTCTAAGGACAGGGAATTTATTTAAATTCTATCCATAAACCTAGAATTTGAATAATTAAAGAGAGTGTAGATAATCATCTTGGGCCTTCTTCCCCTTGGTGGTAAAATCTATCCTTGTTCCATTACTCTAGTAGTCATGATCTTAATGTCATTCATAACCACACTTGTAACACTTCCAAGAACCATAATGCAATTTCAATGTTCTTTCCAAATATATTATTTACAACTTTGTAGTTGGACTTTCTTACCCCCTTGAGAATGTTCATTAAAGATTCCATGACACTACACATTATTTTACTTTCTCTAGAATCATGTTTTTATTCATCATCTATTTCAACCTTAAGTTCAAATGAAACAACTTCCTCATAGATTCAAAAATCACTTATGGATATTGTCTTCTAAAGACTTGGTTTTAAGCTACCAACGAATCGACTAGTCATATTTTTAGATCTAGAGATATAATATGAGTTATACCTTAAATTATAATGAATATTTGATCATAAGATCAAATATAATCATCTAATGTTTTGTTTTAATTCATGGAATCCACATTCCATCTCAATGAGAAGATTCTATGGAAAATATTTATGAAATAATATTTCTTTGAAATCCACCCACTTAATAGAATAAAATTCCCCCTTTTCATTTTATTCCTATTGATATTACACCATTGGTCAGCCTCACCTAATAAAAATTAGATAGAAAAAATGACCTTCTCATGCACCGGGCATTAAAGATAATAATAAATCTTTTTTTATCACATTAATCCATTACATAGTAATCAATGGGTTTGAATTCCAATTAAAGATTATTGGATGTTGACACATAAAATATATTTTATAAATATTCTCTCTTCATAGTTTATTTTTTAGCTCTATATTATTCATATTATTATTTATAACATGAAATATTTTAGTTATCATTTCCATGATATTTTGAACACAACTTCCTGAATCATATAGACAATTGCCGCATTTTCTATTGTATCCATAATTACCTTTTGTAATTATTGTTATATCCATATAATATATATAGCATAGTTCATGGTGAGGATAGTTAATAAACATATATTGTATAAATATTTGTTAATAGAAGAAATAAAATAAAAATAATGAGTATATTTTTCCTTAACAACTCTTTAATTTTCAATCTATGTTTTCCATGATTATTTTCCAAATTTATTTTCCTTAACCACTCAAGTTATAATGATAACAAAACTATTACTAATGATTCATAAATAAAATATGAATTAAACTAAGAATATCCCCAAATAGTTTCAAATTGGGTTCATAGTAAGGGCCCATTCACCATTCACTAAAATGATTGTTAAAATAAACATGACCAACTATTTTTGGGTATATTACACCAAAATTATTAAATACCAAAAAACAAATATAGTTGTAGTATCTAGAATGAGATGTATTTCTTGTAAAACCAAACTTCATGATTTATCATAACATAGTAGGTTATCATATACATTGGCTTATCCAAAGGGTTCTCACTAATGATTTCTAATCTTAGTCTCTAAAAAAACCATTACTCCGGTACCAACTAAAGTGAATGAAGATAAATATTCATAAATATGACATTGATTAAACTTTTTAATTATCTAATAAACAAAGACTCAAAAAATCCATTTACATAAGGTTTAGTGTATTTGAAACAAAAAATACAAAAACAAATATTTCTAAGTTGTAAAAATATTGTTATAAACTATACCTACTCATAGGTATTCTAGGGAAAATAATCATATTAAAATCTTTGGGATGTGGAAACAAAGGAAAGGGTGTTCTCAAATTATCAGAATAAAATCACATAAAAACCATCATAATGGTTATAACATAAACATATATAAATAAGGTATACTGAAAAATATCTGATTTAAAATAACATATATCATTAAGTGTTAACTATAATAATATAATATAGTTATAAAATAATAAATGATAACATTATTAATATGGAATGAGGAAATATAATATGAAATATATAACATGAATCATGAATAAAAATATCATAATCATAAACACAAGACATCTTATATTTAGGAACATTGAAACTCGCTAACTTGTTCACTGGTAAAATTTTGAGTAGAGATAAATGTCATCACACTCAATCATTGTGAACCTAGATAATTTCTAATAAATTCACATAACATTTTAATTTCATGATATATAATACTTTAACCATTTAATTAGAGTGATATATATCTCCCAAAATTCTCCAAATATATACATTTTTTTCCATTAGCGAAAAAACAATCATCACCACAAAAAATAACCTATTTCAAGAAAAATGGGTTTCATAAAATTTGAAATTAGTAATAAAAAAAATGTAAATAAAATGTTTTTATAGAACATCCAAAAGGAAATCATTGAGTTTTCATATGAAGCCTATGAAATAATATGTTTTTGATAAGACATCCAAATAACATTGTAAATGAAATCACATGATATCAAAAACATGATCTCCCCAAATTAATCAAATATTAAAATAATAAAATATGGAGAAAAAATTAAACACAACTTATTTTGAGCTAGATCATATATTTAGATACTGAAAACCAAACCACAAAATGATATTTTTGAAGACATTTTTTGTTAATAATTGAAAAAGTCACAGTTATGAGTCTCTTTTCAAAAAAAATTATTATTTTCAAGGAATATGAAAATAATGATTTCATGGTAATGAAATTTTTTGAAAAAACTCTATGTTCTATGAATAAAAAATATAACATCATTTTTATTGAAAATTCTTGGAAAATCAATGTTCAAATATGATATTGTATAACTAAAATGAAGGATTTTTGGATAACAAGCCTCTTACCATTACCCTAGACTTCCATGAAAGTGATTTAACATCCTATATCACTAAGATAAAAATATTAATTACTAATTTAAAAACCTTATTAATATTAATTTCATTTATAATCTTCATTTATAATACATATATTCAGGAATTAGATTTTCTCAGCCTCTTTTCATCATCGGGTGTTAATATTTTGACAGTCTTGAAGTAGGTTCATAAGAAGAGTGTTGAACATCCTTTTTTCTCTAAAATAACATCACTTAAAAAATTAAATTCATTTTAATTGATTTTTTATAATTAATTATAATGTTATAATACCATTACATTGGATTTTTTGTCATGCTTTATGAAAGTGAAAACAGTAATGACCTAGTTTTAGGTTATTTACCAATATTAACATATTAGCTTATAATGGTCAGTAATTTTTATGTTATCACAATTAAAACTATTTAATGATATTTATTACTTATATAAATATATCATATATACTCATCCAATGTAATAAAAAATCATCCATGTTTTGAATTTACGAAAATGAATGATGTTTATTCGTGGAGGGGAGTTCGCCCAACATAGGATTAGTTGTTACATTACTCAATGAATTAGAGGGGATAAAGTGGTTGGTAAGTAATAATTTATAATCAAATATAAGTTATATATTTCATATTTATTCTTAAATACTATCATAAAGACTACACATGAGGGGTGGTGATGAAAAAGTGCAAGTTTCACTTTTTAGAGGTGGAAATACACACACACAATAATGAAGATTATTTTTTTCTTCGTATATGAAAATGAATAAATATTGGTTTTAACAATATTGTAATGAAGTATCAAAAAAATAATGATATTTATGGTATTATTATAATATATTTACATTTATTTTGTAATTTAATGAATAAGAAATACATGTTTGAGGACAACATGATTCAAATTTTGAGAGTTTGAAAATCCTCTTGATGAAGCCCTGATATTGGAAGGTCTTTTGCAACTTTTTGGTGAAAATAGGCATTAGGGAATGTAAATTCACTATTGGAAATCCTAGTTTTACCAACGGTTATATCCCAACGGTTTACTAAACCGTTGGGAATAGCCATATATACCAACGGTTCTTAGAAACCGTTGGTATAGATGGTTTTATAGAAACTTTTACCAACGGTTGTAATGAACTGTTGGTCTAGAGGAGTTTTTACCAATGGTTCAATGAGAACCGTTGGTAAAATTTGGATTTCGGTGACCTTTTACCAACGGTTCTCGTTGAACCGTTGGTAAAGGTTTGGGCTGAATGTATATACCAACGGTTTTTAAAAACCGTTGGTAAACATTTCCCCCAAATTGGCAGTAACCCATCCTCTCCCCCATTCGCGATCCAGAGCCCTAAACGGGAGCTATCGGCGATTTTGGAGGTGCTTCCGGTTCTCTTCCTCCATCCCATCCAAGGTGAGTTATTTTCTTTAACTTTTAGTTTTTATTTTCGATTTTGATGTGTATATGTTTCTCTTTAGGATGATACCAATTTCTATTCTCATATTCCCACCCAATTTATGTTCTAGCCCTATTTATGTTTCCGTTCTTTATTAAATTACATGCATATTCCAGCCCATATAGATTGCATTAGATGGTTGTCTAATTTTTTGATGTGCCTTTCATGTTTCATTACCAATAAATTTTTATTATATGTTATAAAATTCAATCACATGTTTAGTTTTAACATTCATAGTTACTTTATTATCTTGTGTCAATAATTTATATTAATAATCTTTTCATATATTCCATCGTTGAGTGTTTTTACTTGTGCAATAGAATTCCAAGCTCATGTTACTTCATAGTGATTATTTAGATTTCAAAGTGTTTTATTTTTCATGTTAAATTTATTAAAAAAATTTGGGGACTAATTAAAGTTATTAGATTCCAATTTCCATGCTTCTATGCTTGTTAAGAATTAAATGAAATATGATGGTTGTAATTAAATGAAATTCAATGTTCAATTTTTATCATGTATGGGTGATTAATAAATTGTAATGTGATGAACCATATAATTGAACCATTGTTGATGCAAATTATATACCAAAAGGTTATTGAATAAAAGTAATTCTAGTGAATTTCGTTACATCATAGATAAAATGGTTGTGGTTATATGAGAGATACCTTCGATGGTTCTTTGATCATTGTTTTATGGAGAATGAATGGTTTAGGTCCGGTATTAATAGTAGATTCTAGTGAGACCATTTTAGTATAAGGGGAAACGAGATTATGATCTACAAGGGGGTGATTGAGTTGGTAGAGACCAAACATTGTTTGTTCCTTGTGTTCAAGAACCATAAATAGAGTGTTCCAATTAGGTGTTCATCAGTAAAGTCGTAGGTAAGATTTCCAAGTCCTATTTCATGAAGTTGAATATGTGGTGCTATAGTGGTTTTGGATTGTTTGAGGTACTCTTAGTGTATTATAAACCCTCATTTGTTCCATATTCATTTAAATCGATTTAATATCATTTTTTTCACACACACCATTATATCCTCTCAAACTATATTTAGAGTGTATTTTCATTCGTATGGTATTAAATATTTTAGTAAATGTCCATACTAGCTTCTTTTATGTGTTCTAGGGGTTTAGACTAATGACAGGGCTGCATGATTATTGTGGGGGTATTCCTTTCATATAAATATACCTATACACCCCGAACCCCTTGGACAACCTGACCACCCCCACGGACAGCCCGCCCACCTGGACACCCCGACCCCCCTAGATAGCCCCCCACCCCCTGGACACCTCTGACCCCCCGGATGGCCCCACCACCCCCTAGACACCCCGCACCCCCTGGACACGCCACACCCCCCTTGGACAGTCCCGCCACTCCCATGCTCCTCATCCTACTCCTCATCCTGATCTACTTGAAGAAGTTAAAGTGTAAAACTCATATACTACCAACAAGACCCTTAAGGATTATGTATTCCTTGATCCACTTCCAATATCTTACTGGTCAATCCTTGAATATAGGAATTAGAAATTTTGTATCTTATTTTCTTATATACACTGTATTTTGTTTTATTTCTTAATATGATTCTCATATAGAGTAATGTGTCAGTTATGATTTTATATAAAGTAAACAATTGTCATTTACGTAAATATTTTTTTGATTAAACTTTAATATTATTGAATTGCTTTGAAATGACTTATTGCGATTTTTTTACAGAATGGATAGAAGTTGGATGTACGAAACTGATCGGATTTCAACCGATTTTCAAAATAATTTGAACAGCTTTCTAGATTTTTCATTTAACAAGGCTTCAGATAGTAGTCGCATACACTTCCCATGTTTTAATTATGTTGGAAGACCTTGGTTGAGCCGTGAAGCAGTTAGCTATCATATAACCAAATATGGTTTCCAAACAAACTATTATGTGTGGTATCACAATGGAGAGAAAATTGAATCTCAAAATGTTGATGATCCAAATGATAGGATTGAATTGGAGAGTTTGATATATGATCGGTTTCCATTTATTCGACATCATGAGAAGGAAAGGATGTCCAGCCAACAAGATTTCGATACAAGCACACACGATGCGTCCAATGAAAATGATGATGTTGATAGGGTGAAAAATTGAATGATGCTGTGAAGACTCCAGTATATCGGCAATGTGATAAAATGAAAAAGTTGGAATTTTTAATCTGATTGTTTCATGGGAAAACTATGTATGGGATTTCAAATACTGTAATTGATTACATTCTTACCTTCTTGAAGGACTTACTTCCAGATGATGCAGATATTCCCTCAAACCACTATATGGCGTGGAAGTTGGTTGATGAACTTGGATTCTCAAAAAAAATCATGCTTGCCCGAATGATTGCAGCTTATTTTGGGAGGAAACTGCTGAAAGAAATGATTGTATAAAATGAGGAACCTCCTGATGGAAGCCAAAAGATGATGGAACACCATCTCGTGTGCCACAAAAATTAATGTGGCACTTTCCATTGATCCCCAGATTATAGAACCTTCTCATGTCTGATGAAATATCTGTAAAAATGCGATGGCATGACACCGAGAGAAAAAAGAATAATGAAGAGTTGGTTCACCCTGCAGATGTATTTGCATGGTAGAGATTTGATGCTCGATATCCTGAATTTTCATCCGACGTGCGTAATGTGAGACTGGGTCTTTCATGTGACGGTTTTAATCCATTTGGGCAGATGCTTACTTCGCACAACACATGGCCGATTTTCATACACATTTATAACATTCCCCCTTGTTTGTGTATGAAAAAGCCTTAAACTTTCTTGAGAATACTGATATCTGGCCCTTCTGATCCCGACAATGATATAGATGTATACATGAAACCTTTAATAAAAGAGTTGAAACTTCTTTGGGATGCGGGTGTGCCCATATGCGATGCATGTTCGAAAGACATATTTCAGATGTGTGCTGCACTTATGTGGACTATCAATGATTTTCCTGCTTATGCAATGATGTCTGGATGGAGCACAAAAGGAAAATTTTCATGTCCTGTTTGTATGAAGAATACTCGACCGAGAAGACTGAAATATCGTCATCGTTTTAGTTTTATGGGACATCGACGATTCTTGCCAATGAACCATCCATATAGAAACAATCGTCGAAGATTTGACAATACCATGGAGAATGACGATCCACCTCAGCGTATGTCTGGAACTGATGTGCTTAATGAATTGAAAGATTTCAGTTATTCATTTGGGAAGAGTGTAATGAAATCTAGAAAGAGTAAAAATGTTTCCAATGATACCTGTTACAATTGGAAGAAGAAGAGTATATTCTTTGAGTTGTCATATTGGTCAACCAACTTGTTACGTCATTGCTTAGACGTAATGCACAATGAAAAGAATATATGTGAAATGTTGCTTTCGATTCTTCTAAATGTCAAGGGGAAGACAAAAGATGATTTACGATCTCGGCGCGACTTGTTAGATTGGGGGATCAGACCAGAATTGCATCCTTTCTGTATCAGTGAAAATAAATGGCAAGTTCCATGTGCTTCTTATGTGATGACTCCTGCTGAAAAAAATCAATTTCTGGAGGTTCTAGAGACTATTAAAGTTCCTGATGGCTATTCAAGCAATATATCAAAACGGGTCAACAGAAAAGAGTTGAAGTTGAAATCTTTGTAGACTCATGATTATCACGTCCTTTTGCATGAGTTGATTCCAATAGCAATCTGTCATCTCTTGTCCAATAATTTTAGAGTCTCAGTTATTCAGTTGTGCTATTTGTTTAGAGATGTTTGTGCTAAGAGTTTGTCCAAATCCCTCATGCAAAAATTTTTGGCAGAGACACCATTAATTTTGTGTGAGTTAGAGAAAATATTCCCTCCATCATTTTTTACATGCATGTTGCATCTGACTGTCCATATTCCGACCGAAATACTTCTTGGAGGACCCGTTGCTTTCTGTTGTATGTATCCAACTGAAAGAAACATGTGAACATTGAAATCATATGTTCGGAAGAGGAATTATCCCGAAGGTTCTATTGTGAACGGTTACTTGGCTCAAGAATGTATGGATTTATGCTCAATGTATTTTTCTGATCATACTACGATAATAAAAAGACCAATGAGAAATGAAGAAGAACAGTATGGGAAAATTGAACCCTGTTTTCCATCACTTCCTCACACAGGAGGAATTCTGGGATCATATACATTGACAACATTAAGCCTTAAAGAGCAAGAGATGGCATATCGCACGGTGTTGTTCAATTTTGATTTATTCGATGAGTATATCAAGTAAGTTAATTGTACATGTATCTCTTATCTTATCTCTTGTAATTTTAAATATTTGTTAAACTATTATTATTTTTATCTACAGGGAACATAAATAATTGATATATAGAAAGCATCGTTCTTTATCTTTGAGAAAGAAGGAGACTTTGCATAGCAAAGGGTTTTCTGTTTGGTTGAAATTGAAGGCAAAAATATTTATATAATAACTAAATAAAAATAATATTTAATTAAGTTTACTATTTGTTTATATTTTAGGTATCGAGTTTGCCTACAGACTCTGTTTCTGAGGAAATAATAGCTTTGGCTTTTGGTCCTAATACCATGGTTCGTGCTTGTAAATCACTTGTGATCAATGGATACAAATTTATTATCACTGAACGAGCAAGAAACGTGAGAACACAGCATAATGGTGTTATGCTAACTACCACAACAGACTGTTATGCCAGTTCATCAGACACTAGACCTCGTTCTGAAAATGTTGCTTATTATGGTGTCGTGGAGAAAATAATAATTTTGGATTATTACTCGCATGGTCGAGTCACGATGATGAAATGTCAATGGTTTGATTCAATGACGAGGCAAGGCACCTTTATTGATGATTGTGGATTTCGAGTTATTGACATGACTCGCACTCTTGCCACTGATGAACCATATGTATTGCCATCAATGGTGAAACAAGTTTTTTATGTCAAAGATCATCGCCATCCTAAATTCGGTGTAATTATTGAAGTAAATCCCAAACATGTTTTTGATGATGGTGATGATGAAGTTGACACTATCCCTACTACAATTGGAAGCAATTCGTTTATTACTTATGATGACCCCAACAGCTCAATTGTCAGAGTTGATTGTGAACCCGAAGTTGTGGTGGGAAATATATAGAATCATACAGTCGTGTTCTCACCTACATGTTTCACCTACATCATTCAGAGTGTGTATCCTAGTACTTACCTTTATAACACCATAAATCTTCTGTTTCATTATGTTCTTTTTATCATAATGGTTTTTCTATATTTTGTTTTTGGGTTACACATTAGTTATCTGTTTCTAATTACTTCCATATTTGTTTTCATTGCAGGAAATGACACCCATTGAAGAGAGGCGGTGGAAAAATATGACAGATAATAATCATCGCATGGTACAGATGGGTGTTCCTCCACTCATCCCTGTTGTGAGTATTTTATTTCAAATATAAATATTTCAATAACTTATACTATCATGTGTTTACTTTTCTGTCAGACTTTTTTTCAGGATCCACCCCCTAGACGACAGATATCTGACGAGGAGCCTGATATTGCTCCCAGTAGAGAGGTTGGTGGTAGGAGGGGGGTGGTGTTAGAGATGGACGATCATTTAGTGGTCCCGGTACTGAGGCCGGTGGTACGAGGGCTCGTGGGGCGAGAGTTAGATGACCCACTACCACAGACGTATCTTCTACGCCCTGTTTTGATCCTGGCGTGTCTTCAGGGACATATGAGATATTTAGACCTCCGATGTTTACACTACCAGCTGGCCAGACGTCTATGCCATCATCTTTTGCTTCTGGTTCATTATCTTCGGGCTATTATATTCCACCTTCTTTGACTCCTGCTGCGACACAGTATGTGGCTGAGGAGCATACACTGAGGGACACTCCACTTGTACAGGATATTCCTCCAGCTTCTGCACCCATTGATCCGACTACCACAGGTATATTTATATAACTCTATCAAATTTTTATACCAAAATTTATTTTTATTATAACTTGTATTAATATTATTTTTCTGTAATAACATATTCATCTACAGATAGGAGGTGGGGGAGGGGGCGTACTCGCTTGCGTGCGGTATGGAACCGCCAGACACAATTGATGGTTGAATACAATGTTGATGGAAAAATGATTGAGAAATCTGGGCAGCAATGTTGGGGTTTTTTAAAGATGCTAGCCAAATACTCCGATATCATTCCGGTCAACCCTCTCTCTTGGAGACATCTACCACCCGAAGTCAAGGATAACGTGTGGGCACAAATATGGGTAAAAAATCTATTGGATTTAATGTAGTATATTTTTGTATTTAAATGAACTAATAAATTTTGTTTCAGCTTCGGTTTAACTTCCCTGATGGCGAAGGTGCACGGCCAGCGCGTTTAAAAGAGCTAGGAGAGCTTTGGAGAGCTTATAAGCATGAGCTGTATGTTGGCTAGTGTGATAGAGTGGGCACGGAGTTAGAGACATTACCTATCATGGATGACTGCCCGATAGAACAATATCTCCAAATGATTACCCATTGGGCGACTGCCAAATTTAAGGTATTAATCTCATTTGAGTTATTTAAATGAGAGTTTTCATATTTTGCATTAATATAATCTTATTAATTATTAATCATTATTTAGTAATCTTCTGAAAAAAACAAAAAAAACATTGATTCAAAGCAATACCTCCACACTTTGGGGCGCACAACTATGTCAGATCATGAGAGGCAGCAGGTACGATATAGTTGTTTATAATTTTTCTTTAGGACTTTCCCATTTTAGTGGATCCTACCTAAATTATGTGATTTATTGAATAATGAATATATTATTATACTTTCACTTTATATTGTTTCAATGTCATTACAAAAGCAAAAAATGAATATTGAAGGACGTATCCCTCGAGAAAAATTGTTTTGCTCGAGTAGAAGAAAAAAAGATGGAACTGCGGTAAATGAACCGACTCAAGAGAATATTGTAAGTTTTAATTTGTTTATTTCAAATTTTAATATCTAATTTTAAATTTAATAATCTATTAATATTTTTTACAGGATGATTTAGAGGATCTTGATGCCCAGGATCCTGACAATTTTGAGCCACAAGATCATTTATATCAGGTTATTGGAGATGAGCACTCTGGTCTAGTACGCTGCCAACCTGGTAAGAATATAGTCCCGACGAGGTATTGGTCTTCTCCAGGTATCCATTCTAGTACCACCGAGTTGGAACAGGTCAAGGAGCATGCAAGACAGTCTGATAAAAGGGTCACAGAGTTGGAAGTACAAGTTCAAACAAGAGACAGAGAATTTATGAAACTAATGAAAGTATTATCTTCATCACTTCCACCAGAGGCTAGTGCGGCTTGTCAGACATTTATGTCGTCGATGGGTGCATCATCCAATGCACCAGGCGGCAGCTCTAGTGGCGATCGAGATGATGACGTTCCTGGTGATAACGAGGATGCTGAAGAGGAAGAGGGTGAGGATGAGGATGTGGACGAGGGTGGGGATGGGGCCGAGGGCGAGGATGGGGTCGAGGGTGAGGATGATGCTGAGTACGAGGATGAGGCCGACGATGAGCATGGGGAAGATGACGAGGATGACGACGAGGATAGAGATGGCGGCGAGGATGAGGTTGATGATGATAGTGGTGATGGTGATGGTGATCAGAGGTAGATTGATCCATTAGATTTTTAAATTCTGTATAACTCTTTATTTTTTGAACATGGTTTTCCACTTTGGGGTTTTCCTCTGCTTCATAGGGACATTGCATTCGGATTCTGTTTTTTGCACTTGATTCTTATTGTATGATTTGTCTACTACCTAGACCTTTAGTATTCCTTGGTACTATGATACTCATTTTTCTATTTTTTTACTTATCTTTCTTAGTTATCCATGTATGTCATGTTTATGCATGTGGAAAATGATATGGAAAATGTGCTTTGAAGTAGTGGCTGGCACCACTCAAAGTGTCTAACTTTTATTTGTAATGGACAGGATTTTAAGTGAAAACAACAACTGGCATACAGAAAACAGACCAAATGCATTCGGATTGTGTTTAAACTATATTACAATGATCCATGAGTCATATGTGACGTGTACGAGTCAACCCCGCCTCAATCCGAGGGCTGGTGTGGCCGGTACCACTCAAAGTTTCTTTCTTTTGTTTAAAATGGATGCGCTTTTAAGTAAAAAAGACCACATACGGAAAATGGACCAAACGCATTCGGATACTATTGATACTTTAGGACATGTATCCATGGGTCATATTTGATGTGTACGAGTCAACCCTGCCTCAATCCGAGGCGCGGTGTGGTCGGCACCACTCAAAGTGTCTAACTTTTATTTGAAATGGACAGGATTTTAAGTGAAAACAACAACTGGCATACGAAAAACAGATCAAATGCATTCGGATTCTGTTTAAACTATAGTACAATGATCCATGGGTCATATGTGACGTGTATGAGTCAACCCTGCCTCAATCTGAGGGCTGGTGTGGCCGGTACCACTCAAAGTGTCTTTTTTTTTAAATGGATGCGCTTTTAAGTAAAAAACCACATACGGAAAATGGACCAAAGGCATTCAGATACTGCTGATACTAGAGGAGATGTATTCATGGGTCATTTGTGGCATGTAGGAGTCAACCCCGCCTCAATCTGAGGCACGGTGTGGCTGGAACCACTCAAAGTGTCTAGCTTTTATTTGAAATGGACAGGATTTTAAGTGAAAACAACAACTGGCATACGGAAAATAGATCAAACGCATTCGGATTCTATTTAAACTATAAGACAAGGATCCATCGGTCATATGTGACGTTTATGAGTCAACCTCGCCTCAATCCGAGGGCCGGTGTGGCCGGTACCACTCAAAGTGTCTTTCTTTTGTTTAAAATGGATGTGCTTTTAAGTAAAAAAACCACAAACGGAAAACGGACCAAAGGCATTCGGATACTGTTGATACATTAGGACATGTATCCATGGGTCATTTGTGACGTGTACGAGTCAACCCCGCCTCAATCTGAGGCGCGGTGTGGCCGACACCACTCAAAGTGTCTAACTTTTCTTTGAAATGGACAACAGTTTAAGTAAAAACAACAACTGACATATGGAAAACCGACCAAACCCATTCGGATTCTGTTGAAATTGTAGGAAAATGATTCATGTGTCATTTTTGACTTGTAAAAGTCAACCCTTCCACAATCCGAGGCACGGTGTGGCCGACACCACCCAAAGTTTCTAACTTTTCTTTGAAATGGACAACAGTTTAAGTAAAAACAACAACTAACATACGGAAAACTGACCAAAGGCATTCATATTCTATTGAAACTTTAGGAAAACGATCCATGCGTCATATATGACGTGTACGAGTCAATCATGCCTCAATCCGAGGGCCAGTGTGGCCGGCACCACTCAAAGTGTGTCACTTTTCTTTGAAATGGACAACAGTTTAAGTTAAAAAAACAACTGCCATACAGAAAACGGACCAAAGGCATTCAGATACTGTTTATACTTAAGGACATGTATCCATGGGTCATTTGTGACATGTAGGAGTCAACCCCGCCTCAATCCGAGGGCCAGTGTGGCCAGTACCACTCAAAATGTCTTTCTTTTGTTTAAAATGGATGCGCTTTTAAGTAAAAAACCACATAAGTAAAACTGACCAAACGCATTCAGATTCTGTTGAAACTTTAGGACAACGATCCATGGGTCATTTGTGACGTGTAAGAATCAACCCCGCCTCAATCTGAGGCGAGGTGTGGGCGGCACCACTCAAAGTGTCTAACTATTTTTTGAAATGGACAACAGTTTAAGTAAAAACAACAACTGACATATGGAAAACGGACCAAACACATTCAGATATTGTTGATACTTTAGTACAAGGATCTATGGGTCATTTGTGACGTGTACGAGTCAACCCTGCCTCAATCCGAGGCATGGTGTGGTTGGTATCACTCAAAGTTTATTTCTTTTGTTTAAAATGGATACGCTTTTATGTAAAAACAACCGCCATACGGGAAACCAACCAAACGCATTCGGATTGTGTTGATACTTTACGAAAACGATCCATGGGTCATTTGTGACGTGTACGAGTCAACTCCGCCTCAATACGAGGCACGGTGTGGACGACACCACTCAAATTCTCTCTTTTATTTCAAAAGGAAATCATTTTAAGTGAATACAACTGAAATTTACACTCATCAACGATAGTCGCAAACTATTTTTCATGAGTTGGGTAGTTTCACTAATGGGGTCATAAGTGACGAGACTCCTAAGAAAATACCCTTTCACCATATATTATAAACAATACAAGTTCAATGCAAAATTCATCACAAATCATTACATACCCAAACCTAGGATCACAAAAAAAAAGGATTTTAGACAATTTGAAATTATTATTCAACTCTAATATATATTTATCAAACTATTTTTCCTATTAGAATTTGATGGGGAGGTGTGCTGGTTGGGGGGTTGTGCATGGGTGAGGTGAATTACCACCGGATGATTGTTGTCATATGTGTTTTTTGGGATATTTTCGGTGTTTTTTATACTGTTTGAAATATGTATGTGGTTTTTGTGATATTTTTTATACAAGTGTATAGTGGATGGTATATTGAGGGCTCTTGTGCAATGTTTTTTTATACAGGTGGATGGTAGGGCTACTGGAGGGATTCTGGGGGGCTGCTGTGCAGCAGCTCTGGCAAAGGTTATACCAACGGTTCAGAACCGTTGGTATATCTTTTTCCAAAATTCTGGAAAAGGCTATACCAATGGTTCTGAACCGTTGGTATAAGATTTTCCAGAAAAAAGTTATCCCAACGGTTTAGAACCATTGGTATATCCTTTTCCAGAATTCTGGAAAGCTTATACCAACGGTTCAGAACCGTTGGTATAGCTTTTTCCAGAATTCTGGAAATCTTATACCAACGGTTATAAACCGTTGGGATATCTTTTTTCTGGAAAATCTTATACCAACGGTTCAGAACCGTTGGTATAGCCTTTTCCAGAATTCTGGAACACCTATACCAAGGGTTTAAGTGCAACCATTGGTATAGGGCTTTCCTCACGGCTTACTATCCAACGGTTTGGAAAACCGTTGGTATAGTCTATACCAACGGTTTTCCAGCCTATACCAACGGTTTTAAACTGTTGGTATAGCCTGCTTTTCCAGTAGTGATTAATTCAAAAAGAGAAAATTTATTCATGGTTTCAAATAAATTTCTAAATAGGTTTGTATTGTTGAATGGGTGGATGTGATATCCTCTTATAAGAGAATATAAGGGAACTTCTGGAAACACTCATGATTTTTAATAATGTGAGGGAACTATTCAAGTGTTAATAGAACAAATGATGAAAAAAATTGACTTTAAGACATGATATAGTAAATAATGATCAAAGATAACTATTTGAAAACATGTTTTAACTTGGTTTAGTTATTTCCCCATATAAAAATATTTTTTTTATCATTTTATATTTTTACTCGGGTAACTATTTTTTTAATCTTAGTGATTAATTTTTATAATTAAAATTAAAATTAACCTTATTAAATAAATTTTAACATAAAATTTTAAATTTAAAAATAAATTTGTCATATATAATTTATAAATTTGAGAAATTTTTTTTTCTAAAATAAACACACCTAATCGCAAAAAAAACAATTTTTATATTATGAATATTTTACTCTTTACATTTATATATAAGAAAAAATTATCATTATTACTAATTTATATGTAATAAATTTATTTATTTTACGTATAATGAATGATACATGTCTTTAAAAAAATCCAAAATTGAATATCACTTTGAAAATACTTCATTCAAAGACGAGACTGAAAATATTATTTATTTAACCAACTTTTCATTATGTTCATTAAATGTTGGAAATGGTATTTATAAGCACATATAATATATTGAAATGAATAATTATATTAATTTATAGAATTATTTATTATATAAAATTTATTTTTTAAATTCCAGTTTAACCTTACATGGTGATTAAATAATAAAAATTATAATTTATGTAAATATTGTAATTTTTTTAAAAAAAATGAATATTTTCAGAAAAAATTATAAAATCTATAATAGGTAAATTTCATGGTGTGAGTTAAAATTTTATTTTTATTAATAAATTTAAAATTTCTAAATTTCTAAATTCATTTTTTAATGAAATTATAATAAAAGAAATTTAATATTATTGAAAATAACCTTTTTCAAAATCAACTCTTAGAAATTATTTATCAGCTAAAGGAAATACCTTTGAATGGTTTACTATCATAGTTTTTATTATATAATTATTAATAATTTCTTTATAATATGTTGTGGTTTGTTTATGTTGGGTGTAGCATTTACCTCAAGTTATTGAACATAATATTTATTTAAGGAGGAAATATCATGATCGTTATAGTTATACTAACTCAATTTTTACCTCAGTAACATTACTTTATATATAATAATTAAATTTTAATCATTAAATAATTTGTGATTTTTTATCCCAATTATGAAATAAATTTTATTCGATTCAATTTCTAAAATTTAAAAAGAAATTAACTTTTTTCTAATAACTCATAACACATAATATTTTTTGAAGAATTTATTTTTAAGTATAAAATGAGTTTATTCCTATTACTTTCCAAGTAATAATATTTAGATTAATGATAATATATTTTTTTAATTATCATTATATCTCATTATGATAATTCTTGGATAGTGATTAATTTAATTAATTTAGAAAATATGTAAAAATAATAATTTTTTAGAAAATATAAATTTTTAAAATTAAATGATTTCATTCCTTATTATTTATAATTAATTATATTTTTAATAACCATTAATTGAATTTTATCAATAAATTTTTATTTAAAACATCTTTTCTCATTTAATTAAATCCATTCTTTAAAATTAATTTTTTTTAAAAAATCATAATATATTAAATACATTAAATAATTTTTTTTGTGTGTAATTTATTATAGTAAAAATTATATGGTTATATCTTCCAAGATTATCCTTAAAAAAATGCCTCAATACCACAATATAAGACCTATGTATAAGATAATACATTGTGGAAATCACAAGTGTTGATTCACCAATCATAAATCATATAGTTCTTTCTTTAGGATTGAACTTATACCTTAGAGTATTTCACTAAAGCCGTGATTTTTGAAGTATAACATGGGATGGGTCTTTGAAGAACCCAATTTATGTTACCGCCTTTAAAAGTATAAACAAACGAGCCTCGTTATGAAGGCTTCTGTATTTTTTTTTATTCCCTTTACTATGTATATTTTAAAATGTAGTTAACTATACTTATAACATCCAATTCAATGATTATGTTAGGATAGTTATATTTTTATAAATAATATATATAATTTTAATAATTAATTATTCATATGCCATATGATGGTATCATTATCCATAAAATTCCAACATTCTAATAATCCTAATAGAAATACCAATAATATTCATATTACATCCCTATATATATCCTACCACACTTCATCAAAATCACTCATCCCATTATATTAATTCAATTGAAAATATTTTTATCATATTTATAATATGTTTTATAATTTAGATAGTGATTTTTGGTGTTGTTATCCTTTAATAAGATTAGGATATAGAATATTCCACTATTTTTGAAAAATTTTATTGATATTTTTATTCAATTTCAATTTTTTCTATTTATGTTTCATTTTAAAATCATGTAACATATTTAATTTTTTATTATAACTGTATAAAATAGTAAAATAAGGTAGGGTTCATTTTTTATTATTGTTTCATGTAAACCAAGCTATCATAAATTTAAATGGAAATTTAAAATATAATTTTAGGTTGTTGCAAAGTTAGTTCTTCTCCATGGAACTTATGAATAAGCCCAAAATATTTCTCATCCTTGAATAATTATACCTTGTGGTTATATTCTATGTAGGTCTTTTCTACCTATCCTGGGTATGAATCCCCTAAAATGTTTATAGATTTAGGTTATTCCTGATGGGGCTTATTCGATGAGGCCACCTGAAGATGTATTGGACAAGGGGATGGATTTCTCATCACGAGTATTGTCTCTCTTATATAAGGTTTTGGTTAATGTGTGGGATTTGGAGAGGAAAATCCCTTCTTATTCTGAAACATGGATTCCAATAGGTGTAGTGTCCTTTTAGATAACTCTTGAAATCCACATAGGTGCTATAGAGAGATCAAAGATGGGACTAGATCATCCCAATATATATCTACACACATCCCCATCAACTATTCCTAGTGGAGTTGAATGTCGATTGAATATGTGAATCCTTTCCACCATGTGATGAAGTTAATAAAATGCTCTTTCTACCATTGTTTGTATTTGGGGAGGTTTGTGACAATCATCTAACACAATGTGGATATGAATTGGTAAATTAATATATGATTAATATACTCCTAGTAAGTGATGAACTATAGGTCCAAATTATTATACTAGATAAATATTGGACCTTCTAGTGTCTACATGAAATAGAAAATATTGGTTATCATTACATTGGTTTGAGTTCCCTAGATTTAGGATCCCTAAGAGGAAATGTGGGTGTGGTGATTCTCAGGATCACACAAACAATTTAATGAAGAAACGATCAGGTTTCCAAAATTTTCCAATGGGGGAACATGGTCTACCTACTTTGGGAATGGATTTTTTTAAGTTATATTGATTCTAGTTTCATCTCCATGGATTCCAAGAAATATGTGAGGGCGCATATTATATTATTCTAGGTGGATCTATCCTATTTACATGGTACGTCTATTCGTATTTATCTTGAATTAAAGCCATTATTGTCTAGGTATGGAGTATCAAACAAATTCCCTATAGATTAATCTATTAGGATTCTTATATCGTGTCATAGATTAGTTGAATGTCCTTATTTAATCATGGTTGGTTAGCCAATGACTATTAGTGTTTGAGGTTGAATGAGAGTTGCAACAGAGTAATATTGAATTATATCCTAACCAAGATGATGTCCATAGAGAAACTCAACAGTGGGATACTTATTAACCCCAAGATCTTAGAAAATATTGGTGATTAAATTAACTAAAGTGGTTTTCTTTGTGGCCTTTTATACATTGCATACACCCTTTCCCTTCTCAATGGTTTAAAGGGTGTTTTAGAGAGGTATGGAATGAGGACACCAATGACCCAGGGAATGTCTCTTCTTATGGGTATGGAAACCTCTAGGTATTCTCATCTTTATCTATTATTACTTTTAGGGAAAATCTACAATATCTTCCTCATCACTAGTAAAAAATTAAAATTGTCTGGGGGACCAAATGTGGGGAAATTTACTATGGTAATTACCAATATAGATGAGTAATTGGAATCATTGGATGGGAAAGACTTGGAAATATGATGTCAATGTTTAAGGGGAGTGGAATATAGTGAATCAGACAACCCCCAGCATCATAAGTGCACATAAGAGGATGAGTTTTCATTAATTTCTCATAGTATAGTGAGACATTTAGTGTACACTATATAGATGTTTTTATTTCATCTAGAAGAATAATAGTGTTGAGTTACTGGATGTATTTTGAGTCCAACCATTTGGAACTACTGCTTGGGGGTTTGGAGGGGCTCATAGAATTTTGTATACACAAAATGACGGTAGTTAAGGTAGTTGAAAATCACTCATTTGATCTTCCATTGTTATTTTTTATGATTATCTATGAGAAATTATTTTATGAGGCTTTTTGGTGTGGACTATGGATAGAACCTGGCCAAAATATAGTCAATCGAAAAGACGTCCCATAGTTTCTCATCATCCACCACATCATATTTGGAAGGATTTCCCTGTTTTTTATTTATCTGGTCCCTGATAGAAAGGTTTTATAAAGCTATAGGAGTTAGTGATAAGTAACTCCTCTATTGAGGATACTTGGGTGGGAGTGCTGTCATCTAAGATATCATAACATGGGTAAAAGATGTGTCCTATTGAGATGTATCTGGATTTAACACCATTTTCATATAGAATTTAGATAATATATTTTAGTCTCTAAGGATCTCACCAGGTGTTTATGTCTCATCAATATTTTTTACCATGATTAAAAATTATAGGTTATATCATGATATTTTCCACATATCTAGTGTAGAGGTAGAGGGAAACTATATTGGTAGTTTTGGGGATGGAATCATCAAAAAACCATAAAGAAAAAAAATCACAACACTATGGTACTTGTGGAGGGACCTCAAAAACTTATACCCCTCAGTCATAAACATTGATGTCATTTCACACTATGTGATCTTTATTAAGGGTTGTATTGATAGTTTAATATGTATTTCTACTAAATACTCCATGGTATGGGACTATGAAATATCATAGATATCTATAGGTGAACCCATATTAGAGGTTTGATAACAGTTTATAAGTTCCTTAAACATGGTATTATTTGTATGATAAGGAAACTTTCCATACGAGACTCATTTATTTTTTTGTGGATGACCTATATAAAAAAAATTATAGTTATTCCTACCCAAAAGGTTCCTCCATGTTTGTATACTTCATCATTTGAGGGAGAAAATTTTCATTGGTTGTCAATGAATTTAGTAATAGAGAAGTCTACCTAGTATGCCTGGTGGATGGCTAGGAATTGATCACGCTCTAGAAGATATTATTTTTATCATGATGGTTAAAATGGTTGGGATTACTATAATAGTGGTGGAAGTGGTATCAATAATATGAGTAGTTTACACCTATAGGAATAGGTGGCTAAGGTGAAGGGTCAGTGGACTAACCCTAACCCAAGTATTATTGTCATTTAATCTAGACTGGGGATGTCTAAATGGGAATGAACTCGACATGTTTTATTCCCTATTGTGTATTCCTACATATATGGTGAAGAAGGTTGGTAAGGGACCTACTTGGTGTCTCTTGAGTGGAAGTTGGAGTCTTTTCACATTGAATTTCATATACCTATTCTCTATATGGGAAGGAATATTCTATGTTCTCTGGGGTAAAGGATCCTGAATTGGTTAGTGATACTTACCATATGATTATTCCCCCACTAGGATATCTACTAACAAGGACTTCACCTTAGCTGAATGGTCTCAAAATCAACCAAGGATACCTTCATGTTGTTGAGGACACATTCTTATTTATAATGGTGGATAGGGGAATTTATTACTTATATATGTGTGACCTCTATTTGGTAAAGGTCGAGGGATGTAGGATGCTTTAGTATATGTGGTAATTTCCACCAGGGTTATTTATTATTGAATCATTTTATATAGGTATTATTCATTATAAATAGTATCATGGGAGCCCTCAATTCCCTACTCCAATTAGCAATGGTGGGAACACTACTCCTAGAACGTTCATTGGTCACTATTTTTTGTCAATTCAATTCCAACCATGAGTCATTTCTTGATGATATTGGTCGCCAACATGCTCGATGTTATACACAATATCTCTATTAAAGGATTGATGATTCAAATCAGGTTCAATGATTTTTTAAACATTCCATTCCGACCACAGTGTGGATTTCACATAGATGCTCATGATCTATATCCCATATTCTAACCTTCCGTGCTCAGGTGGTCTACCACCATTGGGGTGATTATAATGGAACCTTTGATCTAAATTTGTGGATATGATACCAAAACCACTCGTTGAGGATACTTATACATATTCCAGGACTCTTTATTAATTTTAATACACAATATAGAAAAAACATATTTAGCGGTAGTTTTTTTTACGATAGTTTTGAAAACCAACATTTATTTTTTTTTAAATAATATTTTTTAATTTTTTTAATTTTTTTCATAAAAATATTTGATTTATTTTTCTTGATGGTTGTCGAAAAATGTCTCATAGGGCCTCTAAAACAATGTTTTAGTCGGCACATCATAATTTTTTAACATTCCATGGAATTTCAGCTTTTTAAGGGGGTCTTATTGTCTTTTTATGTGGGGGCAGAATTTAATCTTAGGAATTACATTCAAATTGATATTATAGTTTTGATGTTTTATCTCTTTTCACGATGTATGTTTATTTATAAATAAATATATGCATATTTTCTAATATTTCTCAGTGTTTTCATATGCTTTTTATTTCGTTTATGTTTTTATTCGACTGGTTTGAATTCATATTAATTTAATTGTCTAAAAATTATTGTGATTTCTCCTCTTTTGGTAATTTATTATCAATTATATATATTTTTTAATTTAAATTTGTGAATATTTTTGTTTATTTATATACATTTTTCAATATTTATACATATTTATGTTTATATATTTTTCTATCATATATGTGTCAATCTATATATATATATATATATATATATCGATATATTTATATTTACTTATGTTTATATATATATTTATATTAATATACAATTATATATCTGATTGTGTTTATATATATCAATATAACATAAATTTGGGCTTATATATTTATGTAAATTTTGTTATATGTATATATGTTTATAGATATATATATATCCATTTATCATTTTATCATTTATTATTTTATTATTTTATTATTTATTATTTATTACTTATTATTTAATAATTTATTATTAATGTTTTATTATTTATTATTTGAATATTTATTTATTATTGATTTATTATTTATTGAATTGTTTTTATTATTAAATTACTGTCAAATAACTATTTAACACTTATTTATTATTTATTTATTATTAATTTTTTATTTATTAATTTTCATTTTTTATTTTTTATTTTTATTTATTATTTATTATTTATTTATTGATTTTTTATTTATTCATTAATTATTTATTATTTACTTATTCATTAATTATTATTAATTTATTCATTACTTATTTTTTATTTATTTATTATTTATTCATTATTTATTAATTATATATTAATTATATATTAATTATATATTAATTATATATTTGGTTTATATATATATATATTTCTTTATTCTTTAATTATTTCTTTATATATTTACTATTTATTTTTTTATTTTAATTTTTTTATTTATTATTTATAATTTATAATTTATTTATTTATAATTTATTTATTTATTTTTCATCATTATTTTATTATTATTTTTGTGTTTATAATTTTGTTATTTATTATTCCTTTATTTATAATTAATTAATAATTTATTAGTATATTATTCTCAATTTACTGTTATTTTATTATTAATTTATTATTAACATCTTGTTTATTATTATGATTATTATTATTTTTTGAGAAGTTGAGGAATGAACCTTAAATCCAAGATACTGCCCCAATTATTAAAAGAGAATGAATGTACAAATATGAGGAGGATGGTGATTTACAATGCATTATCACCAATCTTAAGATAAAACAAATGACAAGAAAAGACACAACCTACAAACCTTTAAACAAATGCAGGCACTAGAAGAAAATCATCATACAACACAAAGTAGATGCTATAACCACCCCTAATAAAAGCATAATCTCTATTGAACTCCAACAACATCAACATTCTTCCACTCTAGATCCAGTGTTCATATTATGATGAGTGAGGTGACCACCCCTTCCATGAGGATGTCTTCCCGTCTCAAAGTATTGACTTGCACCTATGGACCAACACCATAATTTGAGTTCTCTACATCAATATCCACCTTTCTAACTTTAGCTTCCGAGACGCCAACGTTTTTTGTTCCATCATCCTCACAGCTAGTTGAAGAAAGTATGTCAACAGAATTATGAACACTCACATTCTTATTTACCTTACCCATTTGAGTATGATTGGAAACACTATGTGATGAGGGAAAAGCCCATTTTTGTTTCCAATCAGGTTCCCTGGTTGTAGATCATAGTGTTTATCCTGGTATTGAGAACATGTATTCATTATAGGGGTAGCCATCTTATCATTTGATGGAAAATCCATAGATTTATTCCCACTATTGGAAGCATGGATAATCTCAAGGTGATATTTAGATGGGTCACCTACCTTTCTTCCTTTCCCATTCTCTAATGAATCGTGAGCAGAAGAGGCATCATGCAAGACAAAGTGTGTTTTCATCCCACTAGGGGTGTGTCCAGGTGACATAGTCACATTACATTCAATCAAATCTGGACAGAAATGTAGCACTACCAACCTAGGAGGCAGGTATTTTATTTTGATAGCCCTAACAACAAGATTTTGTATTCTTCCATTGAAGGCATCATCCATAGGTATATAATTTCTACATTTTATTGAGTCAGTCTTCCTTTGAGGTGAGGAAGAGGCAACGGATTCTGAGAGATCCCTATCTATAGATCCACATATTCATTGATTTAAATGAGAGAAAGTTGATAATTTAACCATGTCATTTCCCTCTACAAGAGCATACATTAAGGTGGTTGGAGAAACCCTTTGGTTCCTTGAATTTTTTGATGTTGTAGTATCCCATTTTCCCTTATACTTTTTGTTTTTGGAATTAACCAAAATCTTATTTAACCAAAAATGAAAGTCATTTTCCACCTGATTAGCTTGTTCCTTAGTATCTTGACTATCATCTAATTCCTCCCTTTCCCCCTTTACTAAATCCATAAAAAGTAATTCCTTAAATGTAAAAAAGAATTTATACCTTTATTGAAGAAGTTTCCATCAACAAGAGCCTATTTTTCATCATTAAGATAATCCCAATAAAGGTTCATTTGCGTAGTGGAAACAAGACCAATAACATCATTCAGTCCATTCATTATTAATGGTACTTCATCATTAAGCATATTAGAGTTTTTTTTGGTTCAATACTAGTGCCTCAGCTCTTTCCAATATGTGCATTAACAATTTTAGAAACATCCTCATTAACAACAACATGGGTCTCTAGATTCAGCTTCCTTCGGCAATGATCCACATCATGACCTTTGGTCAAACAATTACCCCAAAATAAATGTCTTCTATAATTCTCAATTGAATGTCCAATAATTTGGCATTGATCACAAAATGGGGGAAATTTCTCAAATTCTACCCGAAGACAAATCTCATCTGGTGGTCTGGATAGTACTACCCTATTTTTCAATGTATAGCTTTGATCAATCTCAACTAACACACATGCAATATGGCCATAGCTAACTATATTTGTAGTGTAGTCCATCCTTAATGGGATATCGACCATGGAATCTATGTCATACAAAATTTCAATGTGCCATAAAAACCCAATTAAGGCCATTGATTTTGATCAATACTTGTGCATATGTATCCTTGAATTCATGAAAGTAGAAATCTAATTTCCAATCATGAATTCATAGAGTTCCAAGTATAAGGATAACAAAACCAATCCTCCAAGACTACACATAAAACTTGGCTCATGGAAATAAAATATGGAACAATACACATCACATGGAGACACATTTAAAACCAGAAACACCCAAAATTTCAACTAGACAAGAAACCAATATAGCAAGTTTATAGGGTTTCATACCTTTCAATAGAGAGATCCAAGCAGTTATTGACTGCTTACACAGGTCAATATGAGCAGAGATGCAATCACCTGAAGCAGATACTTTAACAATTGAACCCTTCCTAATGATACGTTGAAGAGAACGAATTACTAGAGGAACAAAAGAACCCCCCTTGAGAACCCAGAAAATAAAGAAATATGATTTAATATATACTTATTGCAATCTTCCCCCCTAAAGTAGATTATTTCAGTAGATTTACGTGAAAATTCAATACAAATGAATGCAGATTCACTCTTGTCGGGTGAAGTAGGGCAAATGAGTCAGCCGGGAGCGGTGAGCGCCGCTTCTCCCCTTCCTCCATCTCTTCATCTTGTTTATTATTTATTATTTATTAAATATATATATATATTAATTATTTACTTTTTATATATTTATTATTATAATTTTTTAATTTTCATTAATATTTATTATTTATTTATTTATTATTTATTTAATTTTTATTTTCATATTGTTTATATAGTAATTGTTAATTTATTTTATATTTTTTATTATAATTATTATTTTATTATTAATTTATTATTATTGTAGTATATAATACCTATTTATTATATATTTATTATATATTTATTATTTATTCCTTCATAATTTGATAATTATTTTTTATTATCAATTTTTTATTAATTTGTTATTTATTTATCATATATTAATTTAGTTTTTAATTAATTTATTATTTAAATATTAAATATATACTATATATTATTTATAAATTCACTATATGAAGAACCTTCTAGAGTAGTAATGTCTTTGGAGAATAAGAAAAAGATTAGCAGTTAAAATATCACCCAAAAAAAATTCTATATATGCATATGTATGCATGTTCATATGCATGGTAATAAATACTAAATAATAAATAAATTAATTACAAGAATTAAAAGAACAAAAATAATAAATAGTAATAAGGAATTAATTAAGAGATTTTTTTAAAAAAATAATAATAATAGTAAAGTGATAATAAAATTATAATAATAATTACCTAATATTTATAAATTAATAGTAATTAAATAATAATAATAATAATAAATAATTCTGAAAATAATATATATTAATTAATAATTCATAAAAATATTTAAAAATAAATAAATAATAGTAATATAAAAATGAATAATAAATATAAACTAATAAATGATAATAAATTAATAAATAATAATGCATTAATAAATAATAATAAATTAATAAATAATAATAAATTAATTACAAATTAATTAATTATGGGAATTAGAAAATATTTACATATTAAAATAATAAAATATTTTTAAAAATAATATAAAATAAAAATTAATTATGAAAATTATTAAGAAAATAAAATAAAATAAAATATCCACAGTGAAATGATTTATCAGTTGTTTAAAACATTGCTAAATTATTCCCTCAATTTAAAAAAACCACTACTAAACTATTCTGCAACATTTTTGATAAAGTGCTGCTAAATGATTACCAAAACACTATTTATTGCTAGTTTGAACTACTACAGAATACCTCTTTTGACATTGTTACATTCCCATCAATCACTTACCTAATGTTATTTTCAGGTGGAAATTTGTTAATTGGGTCACTTTCTCCTTTAGAAGGCACACACATTTGGATGGATAAGGATATTATTTTCGGTACATTGGGAATATTCAATATCATGGATGTAATTATGTTTTCCTAATTGTGATATATGAGTCATAATATACTCATTTCATAAGGAATATGATAGGTTTTCTCTTTTATACCAAATTATAAATGCATTTGAATCATCCTCACATCAGGCCATAGGGTTATCTTATTCCTTTCCATAAGTAACCGTGTTCTCATGTCATATCACATCCTATAAATGTCTCACAAGGAATATCATGCTCATCATATAATGCATCTAGTTCTCATCATAAAATAATTATATGCACATCACATAATGAATCCCATTCTATCACAACGAGAATTCCATACTTGTCCCACAATGTATATTATTCTTATCACATTTGGAATTTCTCTCTCTCCACATAAAAAATCTCATGTTCATCACATGAGGCATCCTTTTCTCATCACACAAGGAATCTAATGATCATCGCATGAGGCAACACATGCTTATGAAATGAGTTCTCATGACATAAGGATTGATGGGTTCTAATGCATTAAGTATGAGGGTCTTTTTTGTCTTATCACCTGGGGAATCATATGATCATCACATAAGAAAAAGATGGTATCCAGTTAATCTCCTCAAAAAAGGTTGGTTAATCCTCTTATTATAATCACAAAAGGGTGTGGGGGGTTGTTAACCGGCTTATGTTCATCGCATAAGGGCGTTCAATAATATTATACTCGATATAAAAGTGTGGTCAGGGTTTAGAGTCCAATGGGGCTACTTTAGGAAGATTGTTTATTGATAAGAAGTGTTTATGGTTTTGAGGATTACAGACCCTAACATGGGAGATGGAGTGGTAACGGTGTTGGTATGTTGGGATTGAAACATATGGAGGTGTCTTACATTCTTGGTTAAAATATGGAACAAAGCCCACTAATTTTATGATTAAATGCTTATGGTCATGCGACAAGAATTGTCTATGAATATTATAAATATATGATAAGGATTCTTATGTGGTGAAAGGTGATATAATAAGGGATATAGTGGAGAATATTTTTTGGGCTATTTATTTTGGTTCTACCTGAATGGTGACTTTGGTGAAGGTACGTAGGTTGTGGGGATTACACTTCATGGGAGGTCCATATAAGGACACAAATCATTGAGTTTTCCATGGATAAGATCAGTAATAATGATGTGGTTGGTTAATGCACCTAATTTGAGGTCGACGTGGTACTTGAGGGTGGGGGGGAGGAAGGATATGTGAGGGTATTTTAAAAATTCTTCTCAACAAGACATAATTGTAGTTTTTTATATTTATTTTAACTGAGTGAATCCAAATTAAGTGGATAAGGGACCTTTATTCCATCAATTATAATAGAAAATAGTATTTTTAAAGATCCCCACTAAAGTATCATGTCAATGGTTTTCTATTTATACCTGTGAGGTATTAGTTTCTTATACTAATATGTAACTACGTCTTGGATTTTCATCATCAAAAACCACACCCTAGTTACCATAGTGTCACAACACACCATGTATTAAACTCTTTTCTCTTGAAATCACAAAAAATATCACTTCTCAACCTCTTCATTGTCTCATTAAAATAACTTTAACATATCTTGAAACATATAAATATTTTTTAATTCAATTAATGGTATAAATAGAAGTAATAATACTATACAGGTCTAATAAGAATCTCCAATAATACCCCACCAATATAAAAAATATATTCCAATAAAACATATTATTTTCTAGATCCCAAGTGACCATTGTTTCAATATTTATGGGGATTAACTATTATTATACTAAATAATATGACATTACAAAAAAAATTACTTCATAGATCTATTAATTTTCCTTTGAGAGTTTATTAAAAATTCAACTCTCCAAAATAAAATCAAATATAATCCTCAGATACTCAGTGTTCCCATACTCCAACATGTAATATATATGGATATCATCTCTGATGACTACTATGAACTGATCCAATAACTATTGAATTATATGATTCATGATCCCCAAGAGAATGTCCATGGAATTTTCATATTAAATGGGTCACAATGAACACATAATTCGCATAGTGACAATATAATTCCATCTTTAGAACAACCTCCATATTAACATGATGTTGGTGTTCACTATACATGATGTTTATCATCATGAACTACTTTACTCCCTATATCTAGTAAATGAGGTATCTGATCATCAATATATGGTATTTTTTCTTGACCATCACCATATTAGGGAAAGGATATTCAATACAAAACCACATCCCCCTATTTTCATTATTGGAAAAATTGAACAAGAGATACCTAGGGGTACAGACTGGGCTAGAGAAATCCATTCTCTAATTTTTTTTAAAATATGAAACTTCATATACCTATCTAAATCCTATACATATGATTTTCTACTAAATATATTGGTATGGTCCCGATGTGATAGATATAGAAATTTATCTCTTGATGTGGTGGAAATATTGTAAGATCCCATTTCAATAAAATCATATACTCTTCCTCAACTATTGGAAGATGGTCCTCTAAATAATATATAGTATAAATATCCCAACTAGCTTATTGGTGGGTGAATAGTTGAATCATCTTTTGGATAGGACTTAGTTGTCCCTACTAAAAAACTCAATCACCCAATAAAGAGAATATTTATCCATCAACCTGAAATCATATCATGCTATAAATATATAATTTTATTTAACAATAGATTGATGAAAAATATTCCATTTATTGGAGGATGTCATATGGATTTATATGGGCTATGATAAATTCCCATGAAATCCTCTCCCCATTATGTGTATGTTTGAACCATAAGAAAATGTTCGTGTGTGTGTGTGATCACAACTAATAGGTGTATCTACCTGCATAAGTTGGATTAGAGGCTATATTATGATTCATATCTCTCCAAATATAGATGTGTTGATAAAATAATGTCTTTCGCCAATGTAAATAATTATAGGCTACAGTGTGGTGAATGCACAAATTCATTCCTAAATCCATGTCGGGTTTTTCATATTAGAAACCATCCATAGATTGAATATATCCAAGTCCCAAGACACTAAGTCTTTTATGATGAAAATTAACACATAGGGGGGTGATAATTGATTTTTATCAAAACGTCTTCCACTTATGGGTTCTCATGAGTAACCACCAGTTCCATTTCAAAGAGAAAATCCTTAAGGGTCGCTATTACCACCACAATATCCATGACCATATCCTTTTCTTTGATGTGTTGTTGTATATACTATTCCATCCATATTTCCCTCTTCTTCTTGTTAGGTTGAGGACTCATAATCCATTTGATCTCATCCATATCATCCATAATAAATCATGTTTATATGATTTTTTTATCCACATTGAGACTCTCAAATCAGCAATCCCTATTATTAAGATAATGAAAACATATTCCTTTTATGTTATGATCCAAATTCATGTCATTTAATAGATACAACTGATATTTTCTTGAAAAAACAAACCCTTCCCCAGTCCCTTGATGTCCCTATGTCTAGAATCTATAGATCACTAAAGCTAACTCTATGAATCTTGCATTGTGAGGATATATATAGGCATAACCACATCTCACATACCCTTATAGAGTCCTTGCATGAAATTATATACTCATTTTAATTCATTATATACCACATTGAGTGAGTAACTCATCAGTTAATCTAAGCATGATACATACTCCATCCTAGACATGCTTCTCTATTAGAGATGAAATAGTATATGAACTCAAACCATCTTTTACATTTCATGTCTTCATATATGATTAAAAATTATGTAGAAATACTAACTTGTATTCAATAAATTTATCAAAAGTGTAAATAAATATAGAAATATTGTTGGCATGATCTCATTTTATTATTATAAATATGATAATTGTATCCATCAAGAAATCCTAGTCCTTTATATTCTGATCATTTTCTATGAAAGAAAATTTCCTTGATAGATTCACCCACAATTCAATAATGGTTTTGAAACAAATTATTACAAATAAAGGTCCCATTATACACCATAATAGGTGAGGTGAATTGGGTTGTTTAAAAATTTCCTTCTTGTCCCAATATCAAATAAATCTTTTCATCATTTTTGAAAATTCACTATGTACTTTTGACCAAAATGGAACGACAATAGAACTAAACTATATAATAAAATGATATCCTAGGATCAATATTTTACTTAGTTAAACTATAGTAGTATATATTTAGGGATCAAATATCATATATTTATTGATATTCCTGATAGTCACTACATTAATATTTTTTTATTATAATCATTATAACATGATCACTGATTATCAAATTTATCGACCTCTTCTTTTCTTTCTATCATTTATTTCCTAGAGAGTTATAAGAGATGATTGTATCTACATGAAAATCAAACTAACAATATTAAATAATAAATGAGATAAAACAATATGTAATGGGTGTTCAACATAATTCTTTGAACTTCAAAAAAATATCTTTATAAGTATGCAAATTAATATACTTATATTTAGACATTATCTTTAAAGAATTTGAATCCAAATGAAAATCACACTTACTTACACATATTTTTCTTTTCATCCAAGATCTTTCTATATTTTATTCTCCTATAAATATTTTTTTATTATCTTATCTATTTAGAAGTATCACTCTCCATTTCTTTAATCACATAAGTGGAAATTCAAATAAATAACCACCTTGAATATCCTATACCTCAAATCAACCATTTGTTTATTAATAAGAAAATATACACCATTGAACATTGACTTAATAGATGAAGTTCATTTGATAATAATCATTTTCATTATATAACCATAAAGAAATCATAATAAATCCAACACATTATTTCTCCTTGAATTATAAAGTAATTTACCAATCATAATGGGATAACCTTTATAGTGTCCTAACACATTAGTTTCTCAAATATTTTCCACTAACCACTATATAAATTTTTAGGATGATTCTTTTCAGGGCATTCTTTGTAACACCCCAATATTTTACGATATGTTGTTTTTAAAATTCATTTTACCACTTTGACAAATTAAGATGCCTGAAACCCCAATATTTTAAAATAATACTATGTTTGATATCTTTGCTTACACAGAAAACAGAGCTTAATCAAAATATTAAAAATATTATTATATAATTATGATAGTTATCATAAAACCATTAGAATGGTGGGAATTAATGAGATTAAATAATTATGAAAATATATTTTACTTGTGTTATTAAAATGTATTCATTTATTAATAATTAATTATAAATGAAAATAAAATCCATGTGAACATAAAAAAAGTTTTTTTATAATAAAATCTATTTTTGTGCCCACAAAGGGATTTTATATTTAGCAGAAATTTAATTTTTTATTTCAAACACTTTTGAGGAAAAGTGAGAAACCAAGAGTCAACCACATAACAATAAAGTAGAGTCATTGAAAAGAAACTTAATTCTACTAGACTCAATATCCCTAAACAAGTTCCAAGAAATAGAGGTTACTTGAGTGCTCGGTTCATCCCTTATCATATCTTCAAATGCAGAGGTCAGCTTGTCCCATGTCTGTATATACTCCTCGATGCTGATCTACCCCTTGTTGAATCCCCCAACCAAGATCGTGTCCTTCTTTTCAATCCATTTGTATTGCTCCTCGTTCATAACCACTTCAATAGACCATCCCATCATTTTGGCTGCTTCATCTTCAGAAGCATTGAGTAACAGGACTTGTTCTGTCACCTCATCTTCTGAACACATAAGAAAATCCAATTGTTGTTCACACAGACCACTTGATTTCGGTTGACACGTGGTCTTGCTGATCTTCTTCTCATTGTATTTCTTTTTTTGCTGAACGAGTCTCCAAGGGAGGAGGTAAGTATGAGTAATCCTTCCAACACTTCCTTCTCCTGTTCCTCCTACCACTTCTCAGGCTTGTTTCCTATACGGAAAAACTCTTACCGATTTCACTGGGATCCTCCACATAGACCCTGTTTGCACAGTCTTGGTCTTCGTGTTCAGTGTTCAGACCTTCCATTGCAAGACCTTCAAAGTTGTTTCTCACTTGAATTGAGTACTGGTTCACTGTAGTGGAATCCCCTTCCTTATGGGTTAAACTTTGGTCATCTATAACTAGTGGCTGATTTCCCTTGGGTAGGATATCACTATCCCATGAATCCTCTAAAAAAGCGCCATTAACAACATCTGCTTCAACTCCTTCCATTTGGACCATAGCACCATTACTAACCTTCTTTTGAGATTCACTCCAAGAAATGTCAACCAGACCAACTCTGGACCCTCTGCCATTGCCATTGTCTTTTGGAAATAATGTATATACATAAAATTAAATAAAATGAAACTAGTTCGTGATATTCCAAAAAACTACAAAAATAAACTAACCATTTATCCTTGATATTTTATCAAATGAATAATCAACCTGTTAGAAACCAAAATGATATGTGGGGAAATTTATAATACTGAAATTTCATTAATACCATTTCATTCTAGTAATGTTGTTTTATTCCCACTTTAAAGGAACATCCATAATTATACTCAAGAGAAACAATCATGAAACCCTAAAATGAACTCACAAAACATAATAAAAATCATGAAAATTTATTAATTAATGGTTAATAAGATGTTATAAAACAATAATATAAGGTATTAGAGACATGAATATGGTTCTATAATGAATTAATAACATTCTTTAAAACATTATAAATGATTTTGAAGTATGAAAAAACTAATATCAAGTGTGATGTAATAGTTTTCATCTCACTTTTTAATTTTGTGGGATATACGTATTATTCACCACTATTTATTATGTATAGTGTATAAATAATTCCCTTTGATATATCATACCATGAATATAATTAACTTTATAGTATTTAATATTTCATTAGAAAAATATTACTTTTTTAGGGCATATGATTCGACTGATTACCAAGTGCTAAAAGAATTCCTAACCCAATTTCCATTCCATGGGTTAAATTTATAATTTTTTGATAATGTCATTAGAGGATTATTTTTGAAATTAAATTTGAATATATTATGTCATATTTCCACTCATTTTTGTGTCTTTATAGAGAATACACATATTCGATGTAGTTGATTAATGATCAATTCAATTTTAAAGGAAATTTCTTTTTAAAAACAATCTTTTTAAAGTTTACCTTAAAACACACTTTTTCTTCCATTTCCATGTTTTATAATTTTTTTATAAAAATGTTTTAACTATTCTACCATGGTTGTTTAAAGACATTTTACTCATTTTTTCATCTTTTAAAAGTGTTTTGAAAAGTATATTTCATCATTTTTTGAACAATGTTATTTGAGGATTTTCTAAAAAATATAATAAATAAATGTTTTTTAGCTTATAAGGATTGAGAATCATTTTCAAATATCATTAAACCTTGATTTTTTAAATATTTATTTACAATTTTATGATTTTATTTTCAAATAAAATGTTTTCTTTTTATATTTGTGTGGTGTTTTAAACCTGTATAATTTTCAAAGTTTAAAAGGGAATTTTCCTAAATAATTTATCAATAATCTCATTTAAATTATTTTCATTTTTGTCAAAATACTTTTTTAGATATTAATCTTAATTGTGGTTGATCTCTTATGATATCATATTTCATATTTTATTTTATGTTTTATTATCATTTAAAAAGGGGTTGTATTATTTTGATACCATTTTTATATTTCCTTTGATTATGATTCATGACAATATTACAATACCAATTTAATTCCATGAGTAACCATTATGATTATTCCGTACATTTTATTCTTCATGTGGAACACATATGAATTATATTATTGTAATGGGTGAACCTAGATTGTACTCAAATGAATTGGGAAATGTTTAGTCTCTTAAGTTGTCATGTTGGGATAGTGAATAAACATAATTTCTTTATAGGAATGTGTCTACTGTACAATATTGTATTGGAAGTTATCCTTGACTCATGATTATGCCATGTTATGTGTTATTGACAAGATTTCTGGTTTTAGGTAATTTTTTAATGGTTCAAGTTCTTTGATTATTTTAACACTCATTTCATATGAACATACATGTTTTATTTCATGACTCGAGATTTTGACCTTTTATATATAGGGTTGCAGGGTCCTAAAAATTCTGCTGAGTGAAGAAAAGGCTCCCACAATCACTTCCCAGAAGAAAGAGAGTATTCCTACGAGTCTATCTAGGTGAAAAAAACTCAAATTGAGTTACAAATTTTAGAAGAAACTTGATGTAACACAAGTTTTCAGAGGATTTCAAATGACATATGTACCATCCCCAGGAAGGGTTCGCGGACTGCCTGGATCACGAATCACCGATACGTGGTATGATCTATGAGCATTTAGCCCACAGAGTGATGGTCAATGAACATGGTGGACCTAGAACCACATCACTGAAGGAATCGTGTGTGCAAAGTCCATCTGCATACCATCTCGAGAACTTAATGGTCCGCAGATAAAGAAAACCGATAGGGTTCTGTGAACCATGATTGTGATCCATAAAGCCTTTGTGAACTCTGGTTCATGGAGTCCTCCGTAGTTCAGTATATCTCTTTATGGGCCTCGGAAAATGGTGCCTCATGCCCATAAATATGATTTCCTTGATTCTCTATAAAAGGAGAATAGAAGGAATAGAGGAGGACAGACAACGAAATCTTGAAGGGGACACGCAAGTTAGAAGAAAGAACTCGGAGAAGATTCTGGCATTAGTCTTGAATCATCAGCGAAGCTCAAATTTCGAACCACACTCTCCGTAGGTATAGGCAGACGTGAAACATGAAAAGGGAGAACTGAATAATAATAATATAACCACAGAACTAATTAGTGAACCGTGAACCCTGTTGATAAACTCCCTACAAATGATAATCCCCCAGACCCTCCTTCAAAATGGTGTTCCATGTAGTCTATCACTATGCGGATTTAACTTGAGGCCAAGTACTATATCAGTATGAAGATGGAATCCAATGTGATGTGATGGACCACATAATACTATGGTACATAATGTTCTTTACCCATGCTCGTGTATCACATCGTTATGTAGACGACCCCTCTGCTCACATACCACTACGGTATGCAGAGATTACCTTATCACACATAATAAACCAGTACATGGAATGGGGTGTTTTTTGGTATTATTTCCTCTAATTACAATCTTGCCCCTCCATTACCGTTTAGTCCTTCATAATCCCTCTATGAACTAGCCGACCAGTATTAGGCCAAAGCCTCCTCTAATTCCACTGAACCTGTATGATCATACCATTGGGTGCATCAACGCACCGCATTGAGTCTACATACCGATGGTAAGCGGAGTCACGAAGGATCACCCCACAAAGGTTCAATATTCGGGAATTTTTTGGGTCTACATTTCCATGGAAACCCAGAGTCCAATAATGGTATTCCTACATGAACCTCCCAATTCTAGGGATTAAGGGTGATCACTTTATTTTTCATTCAATTAGGAATAATGATTAGTGGAATGATTTATGTTTTCTTCTGCTTTGACGATGACAGAACTCCTCCCCATCCCAGAATGCATTTTGGGGCACTCCCACTGAGGTAAGTCTCCAATCTTTAGAGGCCGGTCTGCATGAACTTTAATTTTATATCACATTAAAAGGTTTATTGTTCCATTCCCTCGCCCACCATTGCCTCAAATTATTCCACTGTAGGCTCCCCCTCTCCCACCAAAAGGAAATAGTGCACGTGGTTGGTTAGATCTCGCATATCCTCTTGTTTCTCACAAAAAGCATGACTCACTTGGGAATAGAGGTTTGTGATGATTAAAACATCCAAAAAATCTAAACTATGAGTAATTTCATTCCTAATCACACTAGGATACATAGGACGCCTACTTGAAGTCCCAAGCTCAAAAGTGTTCCCTTCCAAAAGGATTCACCTGATCTTGTTCCCCTTAAATGGGTAGATTCCATGTGTAAGACCCAATAAATCTGAACTACGAGAACTCTGATTCCTAGTAAAACTAGGTTACATAAGATTCCTACTTTATGAACCGAGCTCAAAAGGCTGCCCTACCAAAAGCGTTCACCCAATCTTGTATTCTCAAATGGGAAACTTCTACGCATATGCCCCACACAATTCTGAACAACTTGGGTTCTGATTCCTCTCTCAAGGATATGTAAGAAACCCATCTTATGGGTCTAGTCCCAACATCAAGTCACATTCTTTCCCCCACAGATGACGATAAAATCTAGATAACCTTATTGTATGGCTCAAGTCAGTATCACCTCTATATCATCAAATATATATATGCATACGATGATCCTACGAACTAGAATTATCCCATGGAAACACTATTTGAGAATGAACCAAGGATTCATGAACATAAAAACATGACTTAAAAATAAAATAGAGTCACGAAATAGGAAGTAAATCATCCCAGAGTGGGTGTGGTGAGCCCGACTTCCCATCCTCTCAACCAATGGAGTCCTTAAGTGTCATTGGAAAAACCATTTTTCAATGAGCACCTACCTTTGGAATGTAGGTTTATGAATCATGGATATAAGGGCCATTGGGTGTTCTTAGCTCCATGAATAAACCCGTTGGAGACCATCCGAGGATGTTATATCTTAGGAGGATTTATTACACAAGTACTTGACCCCATGAAGTTGCTCGTTGGGACCATCTGACTATGGCATCTCATTCGCAATACAAAAGGGGTGAGTTACATAGTCTCCAAGAGGTTAATTCAACCTTCCTTTAAAGGATAATGATGCAGAATGGATCAAAAAAAGGTGAATTTGACAAAAACGTCTCTGAGAAAAGAGACGAGTGATGATTCTTGTCGGACTATTTCCTCATGTGCCCCGAAAATGCACCACTATGGAGGTGGAAAAAAATGGTGATATAGACGTGAATCCTTAATCAAGGTGGTGGTTCTACCCCAATGATAAAAAAAGGATATTGCATGTGGAACCATTTTTTCCCTTTTACGTGCAAAACGCACCACCATAGAGGCAGAACAAAAATGGTGAAACCGAGGTGAATCTTTAACCAAGGTGGTGGTTCTACCCCAATGACAAAAAAAAATATATTACACGTCTAACCATTCTATTCACTCTTGTACGCTCAAAATTCTCCAATTCAGAGGCATAACATAAATGGTGAACCCAATGTGAATCCTTAACCAAGGTGGCAGTCTTACCACACTCAAGCCCCTTCTCCCCACAAAAAAATTAGGAAAGGGGAAGGGGGCTAGATGAGTCATCAGATATGCATATGTTTAAAAGAATGATACTTTGATGATGATTTGTGGTCTGTATGTCATATATTTATGTTGCAGATTCCCACAATGAAACCTTCAATCTAAATGAAATCCCAACGACCAATGCATACACACACATCAATGATCCCACAGGCAGTTGGGGCCCCAACGAAGAGCATGACCCATTCACCTACCCAGTGTATTCAACACTGGGTATCCAACACACTAATCAAAGAGTACCACCGAACTGGTACTCTCACCACAGTGGAGGACACCAGATAATCCCTTCAATATGTGACGACTCACCAGCTGCCGCCTTAGTAGCAGCCGACACCCCAACATGAGGTGGCCCCGGTGGTTGTCTCAAACCATTTCAGGATCCTATCTCATAAAAGTGACAAAGAGCACCTCCCTTATCTTAGGGAGGCAAATGATGTCAATGATGCCAACTGTATCTCAACTTTACATGGGTCCTACTCATAGTCCTCCACCAGAGAGTGTCACTGTCAACACTGGATGACTAGATCTCATCTCGCTGAAGAGGACCTTATGCTGAGAGAACCTGCTGATGTCTAGGAGACCCTGGCCCCTCAGGCTACAAGACAAGGGTGGAAAATATATTATTAGGAACACCCTATCATCTTGGTTCCTTTGGAGAAAATCTTCCATAAAAACACGGTATCATTCAACGGGTAGACATACGGCTCTTCCCCCTTTACTGAAGCCCACCACAGAAATTGGGTGGCACAAGAAGATCACATACACGTTCCTTCTAATGCTCACCAGTCCCTCCATGTAGACAAAGTAGAATACTATAGGAAGATGCTGATATCTTTCTATGCCCAATAAGCCCCTCAACCTAATAGGGCGGCAACCAGCTACACATAGACACAAATACATGCTGATGTATTTCAAGATCGTCAACCAAATAGGGTGGAAACCAACTATACATAGTCAACCAAATATGATCAGAGTAAAATTTTTGCATATGCATAAAAATCCCATGAGACAAATACAACAGCGAGCGAGTAGCTGGAAATCCAGTACTAGAAAGATGGCCTATACCCATGGTTCAAAATCATGGGTATAGCCCCCAAAACCGTGGGTATATCCAATACCCATGATTTTGGGAACCATGGGGCTGAGAGGCATCGTAGTAGGGGTATGAGCCTATACCCACAGTTTTCCAAACTGTGGGTATAGGGATGTCACTGCGCGACACACCGCGGTACAACATGGAACAACACTACTCCCACGATATTCAAACTGTGGGGATTTGTATTCCAAAAACGTAAATATTAGGATTTGACTACAGGACGCCACAAATTAATGATACCCTCTCTAAACAACTAATAAAATCAAAATTTCAATATATAAATATATATTTATATTAATATATTAATATGTCCTTATATCTAAAAATGAGGACCGTGAGAATCGAACACAGAACTGGTTGGAGGATATAAGTTGTTGGGCCAACTGAGCTTTAGAAATCTTTTTAATATGTTCACATATCTATTTACTTATAATAACTATAAGTAATTTATTAGAAAAAATTATTCAGAGAGATTCGAACAGTGGACCGCCTTCAAAACACAGACTACCTAACCAACCAACCTATTGATATTACTTGTATTTATATGTGTATGTTTGTACTTATATGAATCCAAACCATATTCCCACCAAATAATTTTGTTTCCCCACGTAATTTTTTTTCCGCCATGCAGGAAAGCTATACCCAGGGTTTGGCCAAACCGTGGGTATAGGTCTTCAGAAAAAAAAACCCCAATACCCAAGGTTTTTTCAAACCGTGGGTATAGGTCTTCTAAGACAACCCTATACCCACAGTTTGGCCAAAACCGTGGGTATAAATCTTGAAAAAAACACTTATACTTACGGTTTTTCAGAACTATGGGTATTGGTATTTAAAAGAAATCTATGCCCATGGGTTTGGAAAACCATGGGTATAGGTTCCTATATGATCACTATGCCCATGGTTTTATAAAACCATCGGCATAGGGTAAACTATACACACAGTTTTTTTTTTTGAAGAACCATGGGGATAGGTCCATTTCTAGTAGTGACCAATGCTCTTGAAGATGAAGTCCACTAATCAAATATAGTGGCAACTGGAGAAGACAACTAGTGGAAGACTAGTTCCTATATCCCAGCACATGAGAACTGCTAGTTCCTATTAGAAACTCGTAGAGGATTAGAGTAGGCACAAACTCTTGATCTAATATTGAAATGGTCCATCATACTCCGTACAGCCAAATATTTATCATAGAACATCCTGGTAATGATGGAAGATGAGATTTTGAACCCATAACTTATCATCCAAAGATTCCAAGACATTATTGCATCGGCAGAAAAGGCAGGAAACTAGGACCATGACCTACTTTCCTCAAATGGAATGACTCACTTGAAAAATGAGTTAGTCATTCCAGAGTAGTTATGCATCCATGATTCAGTCTCGGAGGTTCTAAGGAAATATCCCGTGATACATAGGAAAACAGATCAAGAACAAATACTCATTCCAACTAGGGGACACTGGTCCAACATAGTGGCCACTCCAGTGTAGGAATATATCCCTGCCAAAATTTAAGATGTCTGTTGGCATATCCCGGTCACATCATGGGACTCAACAAGACATGGACCCATATATGAAGGTTGTTACCAACATCAGATGGCCCCAGTTCCACGCAAGAGAGCACTCAAAAATAAAATGTGCTAAAGGAAATTGTAAAATGAAGAGCACATACATGATTCTACTCTGCTAGAAGCTAGGGTTCCAGACAGCCTCAAATATATATCAATAAAGGCTCTAGACCCTATCATCCCATTACAAAATTATGGAAGTGGAAGTAGAAATTGCAAAGGCCCTCCCCATAATTCCGCTACCAGCAGCTCTAGAGGTCCTCCCCAGAGCACCCACGAGAGCTCAATCTGTGGTCCAGGAATGATCGATCATTAGAGCCTATCTCCTGATGTGTGTCAGGGTATCCCTCCCCTTAATATGAATATCAGACAGAAAAAAGGTCATCCCATTTTTATTGTTCACCCTAATGGTATGTCCTAGGGTATACACTGTAGATATGCTTCTCCCTGTAGTTAGACATTAGTTCATGATGGTAGTCATCTCAATAATGACACTCATTGAAAAGGCCCTCCCCACAATAGTAGTGGTTTTTAAGTTCCTCCCCATAGTAACATCAAGCA
Source organism: Viscum album (assembly GCA_963277665.1). Taxonomy (NCBI): domain Eukaryota; kingdom Viridiplantae; phylum Streptophyta; class Magnoliopsida; order Santalales; family Viscaceae; genus Viscum; species Viscum album. Next base: position 294,418,426 of record OY728144.1, read on the forward strand.
ATGAGAAGGTCCCCCTTTCATTGCAGTACGTCCTGAAGGCCCTCCCTAGAATGTGCACTTTAGAAATTCTCCCTATAGCCAGGTATCAATTAATGACGGTAGTCTTTTCCATAATGAAATTCATTGCGTAGGCCCTCCCTACAATGGAAATTGTTGTGAAGGTCCTCCCCATAGTAACATCAAGCAGCAAGAAGGTCCTCCTCTAATTATAACCTACCTTGAAGGTCCTCCCCAGGGTATATTCCAAAAAAAATTTCCCATGGTTTGGAATCAAGTTGCAATAGTATCCCTATCCATTGCAGCACCAATTTTGAATGTCCCCCCACAATACCAAAATTCATACTAGAAATAACATCCTCCCCTTACTAGAACAAATGTGAGAAAGCCCTCCTATGATGAGGTTCTTGGAAATATGGAGTCAGACACATCAGGAACTCCGTCTATAACGGGTGATATTTTTTCTCAACCAGAAGATGGCCTGAGGCCACACTCATCTTCTGAGACACCCCTATGTCATCCGAAAATCAATAAGGCTCCCACAATATCGGTTTCATGGAATGAAATTATTAAGAAGAAGTCAATATGGGAATATCAAGTAGAGGAGTCTCTGGAAAACAACAGTAGGATATGATACTTGTGAGAAGACAAGTAGTTAAGGATAATATATTGGTTATATATTGGTATACGATGACTTCTCACATCGACATAACTGGAGAGTTTCTTGGGGAATGTATACATGACATTCGCCTAAATATATAGATGATTTTTTGTCAACTGAAAGAAAAATTGCTACCCTATGAAGGATATGCAGACCATTTCAATGCGTTAGCAGAACTTTGTGGTCTAATTGACTTGGAATCCCTACCATATTAATGGAAATCCCAATGAAAAATATGAATGAAAAACCTTGAACTGGCATGCCTCCATACACTACATAAGTTTCATCACTTCATTGGCGATTCCTTGACTAGAGTTCACATTTAGGGATGGCGAGAACATGGAGATCTACAATTCACCCCTCGTCCCATCCAAGAAACCGCATTGAAAATGAAATAATGAAATTTCATCACCCAAAGGAAGCAATAAAGTGAAACCCCAACTGCAGAAAGATAGAATACTCAGCAAAAAAATGGCTCTGAGTAAGTCTCAAATGCGTTAGGACCAAAGAGATCATGCCATCAAAAATCTTCAGAGTCAGGAAACCAAGAACTTCAAGAAGACTTCCTACCTATATTAAGATTACAAGAAAGTAGTGATCATGTATTCAAAATACCATAGACTCTATACAGGCCCAATTCTATACTCGGAACATACCTTTGCAAGATTATATTAAATTGAAAAGGTGGCAATAGTAGCAGTTGCCACCGTAATTTGGGAACAACCCCAGCCCACTGGGATGTGGGAATTTTCAAATCAAAATTACAATGTAATACTGACAAATCTAGGTTATAGAACATCACCATAAGAACATGAACTACCCCATCATGTAAGGATGGTGGCATTATTACCTCAAGTCCCCACACAACGGATGTCAATCTTCTCTCATCTAGGAAGAACTATGGAAATAGGAGTCACCCATTCCTCCCCTTCTCGTGGTTCTCACCCTCTGAGACAAAGGTGCATTACGAGGTCAGATTAGGTATCCCTTCGGGTCAATATTTTCGATGAAACCCGAATAATACCACAGAATGGATAGAGAAAGTCCAACAAAGGATGCATAAAGTCTTCCTACCATTCAAAAACAGGTCACCACCCCCAATGTGGTATGCCTCAGTGAACTTGGTAAAATTCAAACCCATGGATCTCATAGGAAATGATGCAGAGGGAGAGGAAGAAAGGGAAGATGGTACCCTCTTAGATGAATCCCGCAGTGAGCCTGTTGGTATGCATACTCGAAACCAGAGTGGAATCCTAAATTTGGGTGCCCTGTTAGTTAATTTATCAATACCTCCCATGTGAACCCCCAAAAAGGAGAAGAATAAATCTACAGTCGTCTATGACCTGCTTTCTCCTACCCCTGATAATGTTTCCCTCACCATCGAGGAAAGGTTCACCATGAAAGTGGAATAAATGATAGATCTCAGGTGAATTAATTCTGAACTACGTTGAGGGAGCTACCTCTACGAATGTTTTTCCCCTATGGAACGTCAGCAAGTGCTCCCAAAAAAGCTTCCCCTGCCATATGCACTCATCTCGGTGACTGAAGCCAAGCTTGGAGGCCCCTTAAATCCATCACCTGTAAAATAAAATTATTTAAATCGGACCCCAAAAGGACATCAAGACTTCCCCCACTGGGAAGGAAGCCAGAATATATTCAGGTAAAACCACAAATGATACCTATGGCAGGGTATCAACCCCAAATTCTAGTAGCACTAACACACCCAGTTTTGTCCACTACCGTACCATCCACAGCTCAATCCCAGAAAGATAAGCATCAAGGGCTCAGGAAAATCAGTGAACAATTAACAACTCGACTAGAATCCAGGGAGGGGAGGTGTACTCCGATACAACCAGAGAGAAAACCTACCCTGATTGTCTAGGCCATGTTCCATGACCAAAAAATTTTAGTAACCTCATATTCCAAATATTTAATGGATCGGGGGACCCAAAAAAACATTTAATGCACTACACCTCTTACTGCAACCCCATCATGGTAAATCTTGAGCAGTAAGAAGCAGAAAAACACAGTTGATTTGTATGAAACCTATAGGGATTGGTTTTTGTTTGGTATACTATCATTCCATCCAATTCAATCACAGGTTGGGAGGACCTCTGGTGACAGTTTCTCTCCCAATTTAGTACATCATTACCTAATACGATGGTCAGTGATCTCATGAACTGCAAGAAGTAAGAAAACGAAGGAGTATCTGACTGTATTTCCATATGGAAAGGCCTAGCTTATTCCATCAACCATCCACTTCCCCATGATGAAATGATCGCCATGTGCATCGATAACCTTTGGGATGAATTGTGAACACCACTCATCCCGATGAAGTAAAAAATTGGGTTCTGAGGCTTCTCTTCCATTGCGCAAATGATAGAAGACTCCCCACAAAGGACTAATCTCAAGTCCTGAGTGGCCCCATTAGCCCCGGGGGAAAAAATAGGAAAAGTAGAAGTAGATTATGTCAAGCTTAAGCCACCCCTGAAACCAGCTCCAGTTGTGAGGCCCCCATATAACTGTGTAGGACCCCCTGGATTCCAACACCACCCCCACCTCATAAATATGAGTGAAGAGGTGAGAAAAGAAATCAATTTGTAGAATGAAGAAACAAATTCAACTCGTTTTGAGAGGACCAGGTCCGCAGCTATTTCATAGCCACCGTGAATTGCAACTTGCTCCGGATACCAAAGGAAAAGTGAGCCGATGAAGTGGGTCTCGACAACCATCCAAATTATTTTCTATATCACTATATACTGGGACACACCATACAATAATGGTTTGTTTTTATGGATCTCTTATAAAAGATGATGGATACCAGGCAGATCAAGTTGGACCCGCCGCTAGTACAAGTGGCCTATGTTTCCACCTCAAACTCAAGAGAGTAATAGGAATAAAAAATAGTCTCCATTAAGTAGGAGAAAATGTTTGATAATTAGGTTTCCCAAAGACAGTCAACAGAGTCCATGTCATCCTCCAGGCACAGTTGAAACAACCAACCATTCCCTCAAACACACCCAATACAACACAACCATCCTCCTCGACCTTGATGCCCTATAATGGCCATAAGGGTAGATATAAGGATCAATAAAATTAGAAAATAAAAATAAAAAATCATTGTTGACACTTTTGGGATTCATGCCAACAGACATGGCAGAACAGGCACTGCCCCGCCAAATAGTGCAATGGGCACTACCCCGCCAAACAGTACCATAAAAAGGGGGCAGTCAGATAGAAACATTGTCAGATCAAGAACTGATATTTGGCTCCATTAATTTTATTCACTTGATGGACTCCTTCTTTGATGGGTACTATGTCCACGAACCCGCATTACCCCCACTAAACCAGAGAGCCTAAGGAAGAGGTTGTAGAGGAAAGATTTTTCCTAGAAGATACGATCATGGGAGAAGTCAAATTCCTGGACACACAAAAAGTCAAATTGTTAACATAGTTGAAACTTGTGAAGGACCCTCCAGAAGACACAATAGGAACTGGAATACTCCTCCTCCCCTGTCGAAATAAATCCAAGCCCAATTATCTTGGAATATCCATCAGGGGAAGAAGATATATCAAATCACCCCAAAAGTAATAGAAGACCAGTTCAATAAAACCTGGAAAGGACCACTACATCAACAACCCCTATTATAGAGGTTGAACCCTCTGTGTCCAAAGCCTAATCCCCTAAAGTTTCTGTGAAATAGAAACCCTGATCTGAGAAGAAATAAAATTTATAGAAAAAATATGAAATTCTAAAGTAGCTGGCTTCAGTACCAACTAAAATGTCAATCCTGGAAGTGTTAATCCTATCTGCATATCATAGATAGGAACTCATTTAAGCCTTACTATGTCCCTAGGAGTTCGAGACTGAAGTAGAAGCAGCCTAAGTCTATCAGATAGAGACCAATCCCAAATAATGTCACGCCGTAATCTCCTTCACAGATAGGGATGAAGACGCCATCATGTAATGGCACATAAAACCCTTTTATGTTTCCACAAAGATAAATGGAATTGACGTGTGGAGGATATTGATTGACAACAGATATGGAGTCAACCTCCTCCCGCTGCAATCGCTTTGTTGACTTGGCTATATTGAATACATCTTGACACCCTGCACGACAACTCTACTGGGATATGAACAAAGAGAGCAGAAGCCACTAGGATGAATCAAGATTAAAACACGGATTGGAGACCTCATTTAGGATTCCCAATTCATAGTATTACAACAAAATTCAGCCTTTAACGTCTTGTTAGGGAGTCCTTGGCAGCATCATCAAGGTTCAATTCCATCATCATTCCATCAGTGCATCAAATATTTCACTTATGAAAAAAATAGGACATTTATTGTTGATAAATCCTAGATCGGGTCCTCTAGGCCACATTATATTGATGCAAGGTTCAATGTGTTGGAAAGAAAACATCCATACACCGACGAAATTTATTGGGTTACTGCCCCAAACAGATTAGAAATGGCTCCTAATGATCCCCTCTAGAAACTTGGGGAAGAGTATGTATTACCTATCAACCAAGTTGAATGCATAAATGAAAGTCTGAATGCAGACTCAATTGCATGCATGGTCTCTGTTATGGCTACCATGTCCAAAGACACGGAAGAGCAAACTGACTCCCATGTTTTTAGAAAAAGACCTAATAGAGATGCTCCTGACCCATCCATAGGACCCCAAACAACCCTTTCCTTACACACTAAGGCAAAAGACAATTTCTCTCCCAACGCTGAAGAGTTAATCTCGAGAATCCTATCTCTATAAGAAGAGGAAGAATAGGAAGAAGAGGAAGAATGGGAATAAGAATAAGTAGTAGTAGACCTCAGAGATTCCCCACCTGTGTTTGAAGAAGGTGTCTCCACCACAATCAATGATCTTAAAGAGATAAACCTGGGCACTAAAAATGACCCGCGACCCACTCTTATTAGTGTAGATTTTATCCTTGAGGAGCAAGAGGCATATAAATCTTTCCTAAAGAAAACCCAAGTTTTGTTTACATGGAATTATACAGATATTCTAGTACTTGATCATAAGGTTTCCACTCATCATATGGGTTTACCAGAAGATCACTAGGGCTATAAGAAGGTAGCCAGAAGGACCCACCCGATGCATGATGCCAAAATAGTGGCTGAAGTTGACAAGATGATCAGATCCAACTTTATATGGGATGTCCAGTATCTGATCTGGCTAGAGAAAATAGTACCTATCAAAAAAAATATTGGACAGATTAGAATATGCATTGACTTCATGGAACATAATCAATATTTCCCAAAATATGACTTCCCAGTCCCGATCACTGGATTTTTTATCGATGCAATTGCTAGATATAAATCCCCCTCCTTCATGGATGGATATTTTAGATACAATCAGATACCAATGGCCCAAGGGGATGAAGAAGATACTACTTTTTGGGCCCCTTAGGGAGTGTTCTATTATAAGGTGATGCCCTTTGGTCTAAAAAATGTTGGCGCCACATATCAACATTCCATGCATAGCATCTTCAATCCCATATTTGGAATGTTTGTCATGTGTTATGTCGATGATCTGGTGTATAAATCATGATAGTGATCAAGAAACCTGACCGATCTTGAATCTATCTTCAACAAACTACAAAATCACAATTTAAAGATGAATCCCCTAAAGTGTGCCTTTGGTGTTTCCTCTGGAACATTCATTAGCTTTGTCAAAAACCATCGTGACATAAAATTCAACCCCAAGAAGACAAAATCCATCTTTGGAATGTCCCCAACTCACAACCTCACCATGTTGAGATGTCTCCAGGAACACCAGGCCTACATTCAGTGCTTTATAGCCAACTTGATAGGTAAATGTTTACCTTCCACTAGGCTCAGTAAGAAAAGAGTTACATATTAATTGGGTAATGATTTCTAAGAATAATTTGACAATATCAAAAGATATCTCTTGAAACCATCGGTGATGAGGCCGCCGGTTGAGGAGAGACCACTAATTTTGTATGTAACCGCCCTAGAATGTTCATTAGGGGCCTTCCTCATGCGGAAGAATGATTTCTGTAGCGAAAACAACCACTATTACCTCATTCTAACAATTATTGATTCTAAAACTCAGTATTCAAAAATTATAATGAACTGCATGGCCCAAATATTCGCGATTCAGAAACTCAGGCATTACCTACAGCACCATGAGGTCCACTTGGTCTCCCACTGCAACTCACCCAAATAAATCCTAAATAGTCCCATGTTTAATGGATTTCTATCATGATGGGTGGTTATCCTACAACATACTTACATATGATATGTACCCCAGAAGGCCATCAAAGGCTAGGAATTAGAAGACATCCTAGCATATCACCCCTCAGAAGAAACAACATTATTGGATGCTGAACATCTGGTGGAAGAAGTGTTCTCCATCCAGATGGTCTTGCCATTTATCCAGAGTAATGCAGAAGAAATCAATGAAATTATCCCCATTTCTAAGCCTTATAGTCAGAACACATACTGGATGATGCCCATTAAAAATTACATTCAAAAGGGGGAACTCCCACTAGATAGGGATGGTAGGTAACATGTTCGAATATAGGCAGTAAACTTTTTCTAGTACAATGGGGTAAACCATGAAAAGGTTCTCTACATACGAGGAATTGACAGAGTCCTTCTCAAGTGCATTTATGGAGAATATATTTCTTTCATCATCAAATAATTGCACGCTGGAGCTTGTGAGGTGCACCAATCAGTAACAAAGCTCTCTCACCAAATATGAAGGCTTGGGTATTACTAGTGCACTATGATACATGATTGTTATATATTCACCATGAAGTTTCATTCCTGCCAAGTTCATGCCAGTTTTATATAGAAACACCCAATTTTACTTCATAAATCTATATACTCCTGGCTATTTGCTGCCTGGGGAATGGATGTTGTTGGACTATATCCTTCCACCACATCCTGATAATTCAAGTTCATACTCACAACGATAGACTTATTTTCAAAATGGTCTGAAGCCATACCCCTCAAAGAATTCAGGGTGGAAAACTTCATTAGCTTTATGAAGGCCAAAATCATTTCCAGATTTGGTGTCCCTTATACAATACTGAAAAACAATGACACCAACTTTAGCTATGTTGAGTAAGACAAGCTATACCATGAGTATTGAATCAATGTCAACCGTTCATCCCGGTATCACATGGCAGCCAATGGGCATATAAAGGCCTTCAACAAGACTCTATCCAACATACTCTAGAATATGGTAGATAAGGATAAGAAATTGTGGCAAAAAAATATCTTCATTCTTTATGGGATTACCATACCACAACCCGCACTGCCACCCAGGTGACCCTATACTCACTAGTATACATAGAAGAAATGGTTTTACCTATCAAAATTCAAGTTCCATCACTTTATGTGGTCATTTTCGATATATATTCCATTGAAGAGAAATTCCAAAGATGTTTTGATGAGTTGGAGTAGCTAGATGAAAAAAGGATACACACCTTACCCCATTTGGAAATCTACCAAAATCAGATTGCACAAGCCATCAACAAAAAGGATTGTCTTTGATCTTTCCTTGAAAGAGAAATGGTGTTAGTCCTCAGAACCACAATGATACTCTGGAAGAAGCCCCCAATTCTAGAACCATCCTGGAAAGGACTATATGTCATACATATGGTCTATTCCAATATAGTATACACCCTAATATCTATGGACAAGCAACTCATCACGGATCCCCCAAATGTAAAGGTACGGAAGAAGTACTTTGCGTAATAGCAACACCCATGAAATGGTCCAAACTCTATAACCCTAAACTATATGTTTTTTTCAGGACCAAGATGATGATAAAATGTATGTTATTATCCCCATGGTTCAATATCTATGACCCTAAACTATGAGTATTAATACCATGATGTCAGGGTCCAAACACTAAGACTTTAAACTATGAGTCATAGTCCTTTTCACATGATGTTAAACTATAAAGAACTCATCCATGAAACCTGACATTAAAATATGAGTCATGTACTTGTTGTAAGATGTTAAACTATATGGAATAAAGCATTATAATCGCATAATGATAAACGGAATGATCTATCATAGAACTACGTACGAATTGATTCATTCCCTCACAGGATTTGTAGCGACACCTCGATCCTCAGTCTTGGCCCATCCCCCACAAAATATTCCTTTGTCATATCCTATATTTACCTAAACTGGTGTGGGAAGCCCTTTTCACTCTTTATTTCTCACATAGAGTATAACTCACATGAGCTTAGGATCAGTGGTAAGGATTCTCTTTCCCAAACACGTTATAGAGAAGTATGGTAGACTCGACAACCATAGTGAATGAAACAAAAATGTTCCAACCCCCATGTCTAAGCCAGATCATTACGAGGAACATTAAAAACTATGTATGTCTTGATTCCTACTCCTAGAGAATATGTAGTGATTCCTAGATTTGGAATCTCGGCCCAACCATCAAAAATAAAAAACAATTCCCTCAGATGTTTATATGTATAGACCGAGCCAGATCGGTACGGGGAACATTTAGAACTACGTATGGTTTCATTCCTGCTATTTCAGGATATGTAGTGACACCCGGATTTGTCATCCTAGCCCAACCACTATAAAAAATTCCCCTTTCCTTATGTGTAGGATAGAATTGTACAGGGAGTTTATGAAAGGTCCTAACTGCATGAAAATAAACTGCAAGATTCTTCAAGAGTTACATGTGACCCAATTCTTAGTGTTATGGGATCCCGCACAAGACCCTCACTCATGAGAAGTCAAAAAAAAAAATCCCCCAATACATATGAGTAATATATATACTGACGTTATAGTAGTTCACAGTCAATCACAGTATGAGTATTCTTTACATTCCTTAGAAAATATTTCACGTTTGTCAAACTCCATATTCTGGGAAGACTTGGATCATCATAATCATTCATTTACATCTGAGATGGAAGGCTAGTGTCCTACAGACATCTTTTTTTTATTATAAACATCATGCCCCAGTGGCTCTGCATATGTTTCCCACAAAAACATCCGTCAATAAAAGGAAAATTCTTCCCCAGGAGAGTCTTATCCTATATCAGAATGCACAATGGCTTCCAAGCCCTGTAACATCCCACCTGATTCTGGTTTCCCCTTGGACTATATTTCACACCTTCTATCACCACTCACATCTAAGTAATACCCTAACATCCTCATTGAGATTGACTCAAAGCTATTAAAGATCATTATGATAGTAAAATCATCCTCACTACATGACTCTAAACTGCAAAACATCATGTCATCACCAGACAACCTTAAATTTAAAGGCTAAGATTGTCATTGTTTTAGGAATTTAAACTCCATATCAATGGTTTAATCCTAAAGTGCACTCTGATGTTGATTTTTCTATTCTTATGTAATGACCTGGAATCCTTGTAATACCTTATTTCTCACACCGATCATAGCTCACGTGATCTTAGGGATCTTAGCGTGAGACCCACCATGACATTATGGAAAAATAGTCTTGAAGTTTGGTCCTAGTAGAATGACCCGAAAAGGAATGTCACGGTTTTCATCCCTAAGAGGAACCCTATGTCCTGGCCATGTGACATTAAATAACTAGGTACCCCAAAGATGGGATGAACACATCACCTTTCGTATGATCCTTATCTACGTAAGATATACCTAACTCTATGTGTAAATTGTAGCCCAAATGTCCCCAATATGTCAGAATACCCTCCTTCCATACTTCAAACTCGGGGCTCTGAGAAATCATGAATCCCTATAATCATTCATGTCCATCTGATATGGAAGTCCAGTGTCCTACAGAAACCTTTATTTTACTATGCACAACATGGCCCAGTGGCTCTAAATATGTTTCTAAATAAATGGAAATAAATAAATGGAAAATTCATCCCCAATAGAGTCCCCACATATCTTAGTATGCCCAATAGCTTCCAAGCCTCGCACCATCCCTCCTGATTCAAGGGCCCTCAAAGTCAGGGTTTACATTTTCATCCCTACACACATTCTGGATATATCTGAACATACAGTCCCAATTCATCTATTGTCCCTTTTGATTTTTCTAAAGATACCACTTCTATATGCATGAAATTGATCTTCATACAAAAGAATAATTCCACCACTCATTGTTGGGTTTCTTGTATAAGTTCAATTTAAATGATCCCTTTTTGTGTTCATGTTCACACCTTGTCAAAGGTTATATACCATATTTAGAAAGATACCAATCTCTATAATCCTCCATTTCCATCAGAGATGGAAGGCCAGTGTCCTACATACACCTTTTTTTGACTATGTAAAGAATGTCCTAGAGGCTCTGTATATATCACCTAAAAAACGAAGATCAATCAAAGGAAAATTCATTCTCATGAATTTCCTTTCTGGTTACCGTATGCTCAAATGAAATTCATGCCTTATCACACCACCAGATTTGGAAAAACCCTAGATAATAGATTACATACCGTCATCATTCCAAATTCCCCTGAAAAAAGGGAGTTTTTAATTGAACTAACCATTCACCTGCTCCCCCTTATGCAATTAAGAGCCGAGCGGGAACTATTTCCCACTCAAAGCTGATATGAATGTCTATAATGTTTTCAGACAACATTATTAAGGCTAGCCATGTGTTATGGGTCCCAACATCAAAATAAATTTAAATTGTTGCAAACCCTACTAGCCCATCAAAGATTGAATGCCAGTGTCCTGCAGACACCTCCATTTGACAATGCACATCATGCCTTAGTGGCTCTTCATATTTCGCCTACAAAATGGCCATCTGTAAATGTAAAATTCATCCCAATGAGAGTAATTTAATGCCTCTTTATGCCTAAAATTTCTTCTAAGACTCATGTGGGTCAAGGATTCACAATTAAGGGTCAAGAAAATCCCTAATCCATGTTTGAAGGATATCAAAACATTCCTGACTGACGATCCTGGATTAGATCCCCGACTTGTTAAGTTTGGTTAAAGAAGTTTGACCTAAAAAATTAGTAATAAGTTTGATTGGATGGAATGTAAACTTCTAGAGAAAAATAAACCATAATTTCTAAGGTAAAATCCACAGAAGGCACCTCAGGGTAATAGTTGAGAATCAGTTCGTTAAAAAATTGTTGATCCATCAAAAGAGACATAAAACATGTTTGGTCAAAAACCTGTAAGGGTGGCCTATTAAAATGTAAAGTTATGCCCACTAATTTCATGACAATCAATCTTATGAAAAAATTAGGGTAATAATAAAAAAGACATAAAATTTTGTGAGGTGTTCCATAAAACCATATCAATAGTCTAACTACGCTTGTTGAGTCTCATAGCTCATGAAAACATTAGATCCATATTTGATTATTTTATTTTACTAATCACAGTTTAAATTAAGACCAGGTTGAAGTGATGTTTATATGATTAATTAGGATCAATTGGCATGACCAGAAAAGGAAAAAATGATTTAAAGGCAAACCAATTTCATTGAATTCAACAAAAATGGAGGAACATCCCTAGTTCGGAGTCCCTCCAATGTATCAAGAGAAAAAAAGGGAGGAGTACATATTGTGATGTGGGGTGGAGATAAAACAAGGCTCATATCACCCTTTCCCAAAGGATGGAATGTGATTTCCGCAAGCCTTCAATAGTTTGATCCAAAGAAGCTCTCTCCTCTGTTTCAGCCTTGACCGTCAGACGTACCTTCTCCAAAATGACTTTAAGGTCCCTGCCTTTCTTCTTGATAGATTCATAATTGTCACATGAAGAGGCCAGTTGATCTCTCAACCTTGCTGTGTAGGCCTCGTACTCCTGAAAATCATCATTTTGGGTGTCCACAATGTTACAAGCCCTTGCCTCCTTAGTCGTTAGGTGATCAAATTCCTTTAAAACATCTCGGAAGGTAGCCACCTCTTAATGGGAAGACTTGAACATGGAAAAACGGTCCTCTTAGGAATCATGGTCTTCTTGGGAATAATTATTTGGTAGATGAGGAGGTGAAAGTGCAGATAATTGAAGCTGTCGGAACCCATCTTTGTGAATACTTGCTGAAAATTTTCAGTCTCATCAGCAAAATTGGCCATAGGTGTCTCTCTGGAATGATCACGTAATTGGCGCCATGCCTCTTTTCACATTGCATGGTGCCTCCCTGCGACACTAATACCTTGATCCTCCCATGACGAAAAGTGTCTATAAGTAGGAATCATCATCATTGGATTGGGAAAATACCTATGACAGGTCACCCAAGATGGTGGAATCTCTTTTCCCTTAGATGATTTGACCATTCGAGCCGAACGCGGAGGACTAATTGCAACTTATGAGCCGTTTGATGATACTCTTCTTGGACCATCCTCATTAAGGTCATGGGTAGTATTTTCAAGAGGGGATCTATCTGAATCACTCCCTACTGAGATAGGTTATACTGAATAATCCCATCCCAAACACTTATGATGACAAAGAGAGGATCTTCTTACCACAAGGGCATGAATAGGTGGTGTATCCATTGTGGTTGTTGTAGGGATAGGAGTAGAAGTCTTAGTTGATGAACTATTCATAGTAGAAGGAATTTATGGAATTGTCACTAGGGTAAGGATAGGCAAGGAATTTTTAATGGTTTCTACACGCACCAAACAGGTTCTCCCATTACCCCATTTGTGTAACAGTCCACCCACAGTTGGGCATACTCAAGCGACTGGAAGGTGGATCCTGTTGTGTTAGGAATGATAGCTTCCATATTGTCTCCTTCATGCATCATCATAATCCATAACTGGAGAAGAATTATGGGATGAGTCTCTCCCCTTAATTGAACATCCGGAAGAATCATAGTCTGTTGAAGGCATCTGAATTGACTAGTAAATCGATAGGGGATGTATGAATCACTAGTAACTACTTGATCTATAAAATCAGCGAGCATTCCACCCCAAATCATGATAAGGTATGATAATTCCTCTAAATAACCACCCCTTTCACTTCTTAAAGATCCATCAAGGGTAGGATGCAGTGCAAATGAGAAGAGAGAAGCGTCATTCAGCAACCCAACTACATCAATAACGCTTAGAGTCCTAGGATGAATAATGGGAATGTTGATAAGAGCGGGTTGAAAGTTAGAATGAGAAACCTTTGCAGTATGACGATATTCATAACATGGGAAGTGTTCTTACATCCACCCGTACATGAATTTAAATGGTCCAATGAGATGATGTAGGGTCTTAAATTCTTGTATTTACCCTAAAAACTCATAATGTATGGCGAGGGTAGGAAGGGCCAAATTAATAGGTTGATCCTCTACCAGCGTGGCCTCCATGATCAAAGTAGGATCTCAAACCCTATTATATAGATCATGTGATTGAAGAATTAATCAACCAAAAATATGGAAAAGAAACCTTCTAATCTAAGAGTAGGAGATACTTCTGGTTAAAACTCATATTCTTACGTGGTATATCATCCTTCATCAAGGGTAGAACAATATGACCCTAGAATCTAGTGGGATTGATGGGATGGATTAGTTTGGATATGGGGAACCTTCTGCTTAGGTCTATTAACCTATTATAATAATCATATCAATGCATTGAATGGGATAAGAGAGCGAGCCTGGAGGGGATGATCAAGTAATCCATCTATCGTAACCAGTAAAATTCTTTTCAAAGGGGAAATGCAGTCACTATCATTCCAAGTAGTGGATTCTTAGATAAACTCATTATACATTTCTTTAAGAATGGAAATTCCTCCAAGACGGTGGATATCCCATATTTTGATTCCCACCTCCCCATGTAATAAGTGGAAGGTTTTGGTGCCTGAACAATAGTGTCTCAACAAGTCGAGAGGGATTTCACCTGGGGAGAAGACTAAAAACTGAGAAGGTCGGGCTGCGTGATAAAATCCCACCAACTCCAACTGGTCAATGGACTTTAAATAGATCTTATGTACACAGAATTCCCAGGCCCACTCATTGAATAAAAATCCTTCAGCCTGCAGATCCCACATGGTGATCTAACCGCCATTATAATTTTCTTGTGAGATGTTGATAATGGATGGGTACTCTCGGGTGCCTAGTATCGGGACACCATCATGACACCCAAAATTTTTCTGAGTCCACGCCAAACCTATTAATATGAATACATTATCCTAAATTGTAGAAGCGATTAATTCCACTACTGGAGAAATGTTGGCGCAAACATTTCATTACGGTGTTTCTAAGAGGATGAAAGGGGTATCGGGGTCAGCCAACGGCAGAGGAATGAAGTTAGGAAGACGAAAGTCAGAAATTAGAAACTGTACCGGTAGTGGATAGGATAGTAGATTTGGTATCAAGAAATACTTTTAGAATTTATCACAGGGAATAATGTTGGTTCAAAGACGATCCTCACTATTCCCCACCATGGTCTCCCTTTTGTTCATCGATTTTATCACATCCTGTGAAACAACCATTGTAGCCTGCACAGTAAGATCCCAAAGCATATAAAATTTCATTCCAATAAACTTTGTTGGATAAAAGTATATAAAGTAATGGATAAAGGACTTAATATATGTCCACATAGAGCACCACATACCGTTCATAGAAATGGTACGCGGTAGACACATTCCTCAAACTGCATGATGAGGAGAAGCAACCACCGTATACAACTACATTACCCAGAAATGTTTCACCATGTACATCCATGGTACACAAACCAAATGTGAGGCGTTGGACCATGAATCATTTTCCATTGAACATAAGGGTTCACAGAATGTGGATACTGCAAACCTAGGAATCATTAAGTTCATTTTCAAAGGATGCAGATTAAAAGTTTACATTCAGATTATTTATTCTTAAAGTTTGGTTCACCGTATCAAGCTCGATATGTGGACACATAAGCATTGTAGCATTCTCCTACATGGAATTGATTTTTTAACTCTAAAAATTCCATAATTCCATTCATGAAATCCAAAATTTGGTACATGGATAGATAGATGGTGAAAAGATCGGTTCATGGCATGTACGACGCAGTTCGTGAGAAATATTTTCACAAGAATCATGGTTAAAAAATACATAGGATGTCGGGGGAGTTGAGAGAAATTTTCTCTATGATAAACAGTAAAAGACAAATGACATGGGCCCCTATATATAGTTTTAGTCACCTTCTATTGGGCCTATCAGCTGTACTATGAACCATTTCAGTTCAGAACCGCTTCTATATTGAAATATTCCCATTTTAGTTCCGAACGGAACCCATTATGATGAAGGGAAATTTTAGGGTCCTAGAAATTATGTCAAGGGAATAAAATTCTCCCACAATCACTTCGTAGATGGAAGAGAGTACTCTAATAACTATACTAAGGTGATTGAACTCAAATTGAGTTACAAATTTCAGAAGAAACATGAAGAAACACATGTTTTAAAAGGATTTCAAATGGACAACAGACCATCATTTAGAAAGGTTTGTGGACCACTTGGATCATAAATCATAGGTATGTGGAATGATCTGCAAGGCACTGGCCCGCGGAGTGATGGAAAACGAACACAGTGGACCATGAAACACATCTCTGAATGAATCGTGTACGAAAGGCCATCCATTTACTATCTCACGAACAAAATCATTCATGGATGAAGCAAACCGATAGGGTTCCATGAACCATGATTGTGAACCACACAGCCTCTGGAAACCCCAGTTGACGGAGTTTTCTGTGGGTCAAGATATCCCATCGTGGGCCTCCGTAAATGGCGCCACATGCCCAGAGATACGATTACATTGATGCTCTATAAAAGGAGAAAATAAGGAATTGAGGAGGATGAATTAAGAATGCATGAAGGGAACCCAGAGATTCAAAGTAAGAACTCTGAGAAGATTCCATATTTAGTATTGAATCATTGACAAAGCCCAAATTGCAAACCACACTCTCTGTAGTTACAACTAGCCACAAACCATGAAACAGGGGAACTGAATAAAAATAATAGAACCACATACCTAATTGGTGAACCGCAAACCACTTAATTCTCACGGATGAACTCCTTACAAATGATAATACCCCATACCATTCTTCAAAATGGGGTTCCATAGAGTGTATCGCTACACAGATTTAATAGGGTTCTGTGTACTACATCAGTACACGGATGGAACCCAAAGTGGCATGATGGACCACGTACCATTGTGGTGCATGGTGGTCTATTCCTATGCATGCGTACCACATCAGTACATGGATGACCCATCTTCCCACATACCACTATGGTATACAGAGCTTCTCTAATCCCACATAAGAAACTAGTATGCTGAATAGGGTGTTTTCGAGTATTATTTCCTCCAGTTCCAATCTTGCAGCTCCGTTACCATCTAGTCCTCCATAATCCTTCCATGAATCAGTCCCCTGACATCAGTAGAAAGCCACCTCCAAAGACACAAAACCTATATGATCAGTCCATTGGGTGCATCATCATTCCCCTTTGATTCTGCATACCCATGGTAAGTGGAGTCATGAAGGCTCTCCCCACAATAGTTCGGGCTTCAGGAATGTTTGTGGGTCTACATTCTCATGGTAACCCAGAGTCCAACCTTGGGAAACCAACATGAAACTCCCAATTATAGGGATTAAGGGTGGTCACTTGATTTTACATTCAATGATGAATAATGACCAGTCGAATGAGTAATGTTCACTTCTCCTTTAACTAGGATGAAACTCATCGTTTTCCCAAAATGTGTTCTAGGGAACTCCTATTGAGGTAAGTCCCCAACCTTCATAGGTCGGGCTGAATAACCTTTAATGTCATCTCACATTAAAAGGCTCATTTATCTACACCCTCACCCACCATCACCCCATACACTTCCATTTTAGGCTCTCCCTCTCCCACTAATAAGATAAGAAGCATGTGGTTGGTTGGATCTCTTACATCCTCTTGTTTCCCACACCAAGAATGACTCATGTTGGCATAGAGGTTTGTGACGATTACAACATCCACAAAATTTGAACTATGATAACTCTGATTCCTGATCAAACCAAGATATGTAGGATGCCTACTTGAAGGCTCGATCTCAAAAGGGTTCCCTTTTAAAAGGGTTCACCCAATCATGTTCCCCTCAAATGGGAAGCTTCCATGAGTAATTCAAAACAAATTTGAAGTATGAGAACTCTAATTCCTGATCGAACTAGGTTATGTAGGATTCCTACTTAAAGGCCCGAGCTCAAAAGGGTTCCCTTCCAAAAGGGTTCACCCAATCATGCCTTCTCAAATGGGAAAATTCTATGCGTAATCCCCACATGGTTTTCAACTACATGGGTTCCAATTCCTCTCCCGAGGATATGTAGGAAACCCATATTATGGGTCCGATCCCAACATCAAGTCATTTTCCTCCCCTAGATGATGATAAATTCCAAAGAGTATTATTTCATGGCTCAAGTCAACATAACCTATATATCATTAAATATATGTATGCTTATTATGATCTAACAAACCAAGGGTAGCCCATGGACACACACTTCGAGAATCAATGAAGGATTCATGAACATTTAAAAATGACTTAAATATATAAGAGTGTAACACCCCAACCCCTCTAGATAAGAGCTAGTGGATTACTTGTTATATTTTCATTGTTAGAAGGAATGAAAATCCCGAAGGGATGATCATTTTAGTAGTCTTGAAAAAACTAGATACATATATGTAACTCAAATTACATTGTAAAAGGTTACAAAATACAAAATATAACAAAAACTAAAAACTGCATCAATAAGAAGTCAATAAATAATCTCTTCTTGACCACCTATTGAAAGAAAAAAATGAAAGGGGAGAGGTAAAATGCTCATTAAGGGTTAAAAATAATGAAAAATTCAATCAATAATTACTAAATTGTAAATAAATTTACATAATCAATGGCATGGTGAATAAATGAAAAACTCACGCCATTAATAAACTGAGAATAAAACTGAATCCATAGTTTTTTTCATAGTGAAAAACTCATGGATAGTAATAAATAATAATGAATAAAGAGAATTATTATTAATTGGATGTCATGTATCTAGCACATGATACCATAATACCATAAAAATGGTTTAGTTGTGTGGGTAGAAACTCGTCTGATTATTGGAAAAAAACTCAAAGGGTTTGTCGCCAACAAATTTGTCCCATGAGACCTACCGATGCATCGAGGGTCTGTACCGGGCCCCACCTCCCGCTTCTTGTCCAAAGCATTCACTATACATAGATTCAACACAATATCAACATGCTTTTACATTATCTGTATAGAATACAAGATACAGATTCATCCATATTTCCATAGTCAAAACAAAATTCAAAATAATTACCGTATGTAAATTTGTATATGGATTAGAAAATAATCATATCCATAATATGAGGATATTTAAATTTAAATGTAATATAATTACAATTTCAAAGTGATCTCAATTGGGAAGTAGGTACACCACATAATAAAGAGTAGGTGAACAATACTAAGCAAGTCACAATGAAGTGAAAATTGAGACAAAGCTCGTTACCACGTTGTAATAAATTGAGTCGTATGACAAAAAGTTAATAACCACAAAATGAATCATATAATACCATTTATATAAAGAAAATCATGATAATATATATCAATTGTCAACACACCTATAAAACATATAAGAAATAAGAGGTGAACAATGGAAATCCCACAGAATTGAATGCGAGATGAGAAAACCCCTTACAAACATTTTGGCATGGTAAAGAGTGTTCCTGAGAGGGCTTAATAAGTGGTAAAGGGGTATAACATTATTTGAATATCATAAGGGAAGTATGGTGGAGGTACGAAAATGTACCCAATAATATGGTATTAGAAATAAAAGAGCACAACGTAGGGGAGATTCTTGAACAAAAGTGAGAGAGAGGATCCCTTACCTTAAATTCATTGGTGTTATCCACTTGTTATTAAAGACCCAAATTAACAAATTAGGTTTATTAATTAATAATATCAGAACCTATTATATATTTAATTGGTTTAGTATAATCATTTTAAGTTCTTTTATAACCATTTTTATTGGATAGGAGGTTCAATTTCATTGTTTGAGATTGTTTGTTTACTTGGTTTTAATAACTGGTTCGCTTATATTCATGTTTGGATAAACATGTAAGAAGAAAGTGGTTGTCCAAAATTGAAGTTATATTCTATTATTGAACATCTAGGTGATTTTATTCTTATAAACTTAATTTGGTTGCTTGGAGTGAAGTTGAATTATTATATAAAACAATAGTGACAACCGTTTTTGTTAATAGGTGGGTTTGATTTCAAAGAACATGTTTTTATTTATAACGTAATACCATTTGTACAAAAGGATTAAAGATCCCAAAATAGGATATATTACATATATAATAATCTTCTTGAACCGTAATTCAAATGGGTTCATGACCATAATTAAATATAATAATAGAAATTGATAAACCGTTGTCCTTGAATGTGCTAAATTGGCACATCTCAAATAGTGATTTTTTTTTCTTTCAAATAAAAGGCGGGGCAATGAGAAAAGATAATGTGATATCCCATTAGAATAAAAACATTCCATTAAATTTATGTTATGATAGTTATCATACTATTTGGGTGAAGGTAGGTGAGGAAAGAAACAAAAAGAAAAGAACTAAAAAGAAAAGAAGGAATTGGAAAGAGGAATTTACCTCTTGAGACTTCCTCCTTTGAGAACCTCTTAAGGGGAGAGGTTTTTGTATTGTGAAGAGGATATGGGATTTTGGACATTGGGGAGGATCTTTGGAAGTGATTTGTGCAGAATATTGGCAAGGCACAAGGCCTGATAGGAGTGAAGAGAAGAGGGAGTGGGGGGTTATAGTGGAGGAGAGGAGGGTTTTCAAAAAAAATTAATCATTAGTTTATTATATATTCACAAGACAAGTAATTGTAAGTACTAAATGACCAAAAATATTAATAAATGCATGTGAATTCGAACCTACTAGGCTTACATCAGTAGATCATCATCAATGACTGAATAAATCCATTATATAGCATTTATCGTAAATTATCACATTTTACAATTCATCAAAAATCCATGTTTTTCAGAAAAATCCCAAAAAATCACCATAACAAATTTTCAACGTGTGGAATCCAAAAATGATGTCCATTTTTCAATTTTTTTTCTAAAAATGATTATTTTAATATTTTATTAAAATAAATATTTAATCGAAAAATATAAACACTTAAATTATTCAAATTCATTTTAAGGTGCCTAAATTTATTTATACATTCATGGGTTTGGATACCATTCATAAGAGTAATATTACTATTCATAAGGGTATAATACTATTCATAAGGGTAAGTTACTATTCATAAGTGTATGTAACTATTCACCAAAAATTAAGTTAATTCTATCAGACTCAAAATATCATCCTAAACACAACCTTGTGTGTCAGATTTTCAAAATTCAAAACGCACAAGTGGAAAATTTATGTTCAATGACTAGGATATGACTATCTCCTAAATAACCAAGTGTTGTTTCAAATAAACTCAGTGCATTTTGAAATATAGTCTATGACTCAAACATATTTAAGTGAAACATACCATAAAATGTTTTGGGTGCTACAATATTCCCTCCTTCAGAAATTTCGTACTCAAAATTTTTCAATTATAAATCCCACAAAAAATATATGGGTTGTTCTTCTTCATAACATCCTTAGGTTCCCATATTTCTTCCTCTATATTCTGGTTTTTCCAAAAGAACCTTTACTTGAAGAGTCATCTGATTTCTCAGTACATTATCCCTTGTGTTAAGGATCCCGACAGGCTCTTCATAGTATGCCAAATCAGGTTCCAGTTCTATTTCTTCATTGGTGAGTACATGCATTGGGTCTAGAATGTATTTCTTCAACAATGACACATGGAAGACATCATGAAATTTGGAGATACTTGGAGGAATTTCTAAACGGTATGTTAGAGTTCTGATTCTTTCCAGAATATCAGATAGTCCGATGTACCTGGGGCTCAGTTTCCCTTTCTTACTGATCCTTAAGACAACCTTCCATTGAGATACTTTTAGAAATACATGATCTCCCACATGGAGTTCCAAATTTTTTCTCTGGTTGTCTGCATAACTCTTCTACCTACTTTGGCATGCTTTGATATGGGCTTAAATTTTCTTCACCTTTTACGTGGTCTCTTAAATAAGTTCTGGCCTATAAGTTTCCTCTCACCAACATCATCCCTATAAGTTGGAGTTCGGCATCTTTTTCCATAAAATGATTCATATTGAGCCATTTGAATACTAGATTGGAAACTATTTTGGTAGGAAAATTACACCAGTGGAAAGTATTGACCACACATACATTGGTAGTCAAGAGTGCATGATCTCAGCATGTATTCCAGTATTTGAATAGTCCTTTCAGACTATCCATTAGTTTGGGTGTAATAATAAGTACTCATACAAAGCTTAGTATTCAAAGCCTTTTGGGTAATTTTCTAGAATGTTGAGGTAAACTAGGTACCTCGATTAGACACAATCGATAGAGGTGTACCAAGAAGTCTTTGAACTTCATTGATTTAAAGTCTTTCTAAGAACTCAAGTGGTAAATCCTCTCTTGTAGGAAGAAAATGTGCTGATTTTATGAGACGATCAACAATTACCCATATTGCATCATTCCTTCAAGGTGTCCTTAGTCGTCTGGTGACAAAATCCATTACAATGTCATCCCACTTTCACATATGAAGAGGTAGAGGTTTCATCACTCATCTAGGATTTTGTTATCTCTCTTCCTTCACTTATTGAAAAACTGGGCACCTTGACACGTAGTCATAAATTTCCCCCTTCATATTATCCCACCAAAAATATTCCTTTGGATATCAATACATCTTTGTGATACCCGTGTGTATAGAGAAATTTGAGCTATGAGCATCATCTAATACTTCTCTTTTTAGCTTAGGTGCTGATGTGACACATAACCTCTTCCCAAACATTTGAACTCCATCCTCATACACAAAGTCTTCCAATCTCCCATCTTTAACAGAAATAATTTTTTTGTGCAGATTCTCATCATCAGATTGAGAGATTTTTATCTATTATATTAGAGATGGTTTATCAATAATTTGAATGAGGAAAGGTGTTTATTCTTCCTTAACAATTCCAATATCCATCATTATTAGATCCATGAATATAGGATCTCTTTCAATCCTTATTTGTGTTAGGAGTCCGTGATCTTTCCTGCTTAATACATCTACCACCTTATTTTCCATTCCTGTGTGGTAGTGTATTGAACAATCGTAATCTTTGAGTAACTAGAGCCATATCCTTTGCTCATGTTGAGTTATTTTTGTGTGAAAATGTATTTCAAACTCCAGTGGTCCGAATAAATGTCACATCATTAGCTGTAGAGATAATGTCTCCATATTTTCAGAGCAAAGATTATAGTTGCTAACTTAATATCATGAGTTCGAAAAATTTTCTCAGGAGTCTTCAACTGTCTTGATGCATAAGAAATAACTTTAATGTTTTTCATATAGATGCAATCCAATCCATTCTTTGATACATCGTTGTATATTACAAATCCATTACTTTCAAATGGAAGAGTAAAAATTGGAGAATTGACGAGTCATATTTTCAATTCCTCAAATAATTCATCACATTATTTCTTCCACACAAACTTAACTTCTTTATCTGTGAGCTTAATTATCCTGTTATCTAGTCATGCAAAATTGTGAACGAAATGTTTATAGTAACCTACTAAGCTAATAAAACTACATACCTCAGTTATGTTTTTCGGCATGGGCCATTCTTGGATTTCCACTATCTTCTCATGATCAAATAATTTTCCATCCTTAGAGACAATATGGCCAAGAAAAGAAACTGATTGAATCTAGAATTTTTACTTTCTAAACTTCACATATAATTTATTTCTTATAAGAGTTTTCATAATAATCCACAAGTAATTCTCATGGTCTTCATAACTTATTGAGTATACCAGTATATCATCCATTAATACCACAAAAAATATATCAAGATATTTCCAGTAAAATCTATTCAATTAATCCATGAAAATAGAGGGTGCATTAATCTGTCCAAAATGGAATCACTATAAACTCATAATGCTGATACCTGGTTTGAAATGCTCTATTAGGAATATCTTCCTTCCTCATATGTAGCTAATGATATCTGGATCAAAGTTCAATCTTAAAAAAGTATTAAGCACCGTGAAGTTTGTCAAATAAATCATTAATATGAGGAAGAGGATACTTATTCATTATTTTAATACCATCGATTTCCTAGTAATTAATGCACAACCTCATGGATCCATATTTCTTATTGACAAACAGGACCGGGGATCCCCATAGAAAACACTAGGTCAAATAAATCCCATCTCACTCAACTCCTCTAGTTGTTTCTTTAGCTCTATTAACTCCACAATGGACATTCTATAGGGGTTCTTTGATATTGGTCTTCCACCCAGAATTAAGTCAATGGAAAACTCATTTTCCCTCTCTAGAGGATGTCCAGGTAAATCCCTTGGAAATAAATCAATGTATTCTTCCACTATACACACATATTTAATTTTAAGATTTATTTCCTCACCCATATATATTGGGTTCTATTCCTCTCCAATAATTTCATTCAATAGATATATTGGGGTGGGTCTAGATAATAATTAGATGGAGAGGTATCTGCTATAAAGATAAGATATTTTACACCATTTTCAAAAATTGTAACTACCTTTTTCTTGCAATAAATCTTCCCATCATAGTTTGACAACCAATTCATATAGAGAATTATATAAAATTCATTCATTGGTATGAAAATAATTTTATCAAATAAATCACTTTTATGTGTCACAAGGGGGACTAGTTGACATGCCTTTGTTGTAATAATGCATCCCCTATGAGTTTTGACTGATAACTCCTTTATTAAATCAAATTGTACATGTGTAATTTTCTTAGAAAACTGGGAAGATATAAATGAATGTGATGATCCAGAATAAAATAAAGTGTTGGCTATATTTGAGGAAATAATTAAAGTACCTTCCACCACATCATTAGAAACTACAACTTCTACAGTTGTAATCGCATAATCTCTTCATTTGTCTCTTGGCCTTTTCTGATGAATGTTTCCTTAGCTCTTAGGACACTCATTTTCATAGGGTCCCATGTCTCTAAAATTTTAGCATTGAACATCATAAAATAGTTTCTTCTCCTTTCATTCATTAGGTAAATGACCCCTTTTTCCACACTTATACCAAACTCCCATGCCTTTCAAGCATTTCCTGAGATGATTCTTTCCACATTTCTCGCATAATGGGAATTTCTTCATTCCCTTGTTCTTCTTTGATTCTTCACCTTTCACTTGGTTATCAGAGTACCACTTTTTATCTTGATTTCCTTTGAAAAATTTTGATCTAGAAAATTACTTCTCTGTTTTGATGGCACGTGTTAAAATTTCATCATATGATGAAAATGTTTGAGAAGACAATTCCATTTGAAAAAGTTTATTAAGAACTTCAAATAAATGATCAATCTTGTCTGCCGAGTCATGTACGTAATCTATGACATATTTGGCTAGCCTGGTGAAGGTAGCCTCATACTCTGCAACACTATCTTCCTCCATTTTCTTTAAGAAAATGAATTTCCTCTTCATTTCAGTTCGTTGCTCGTGAGGGAAATATTTTTCAATGAATATTTCCTTAAAAGTCCTCCATTTCACATATTCTATTTATTCTTCCTCTGTTGTATTATTAATCAAGGACCACTATTGATCAGTGTTTCCCTTGAGACAATATACTTCCTGTACTACCCTTTCATTTTCATTGCATCCTAATGCCATGAATATATTTTCAAGGGACTTGATCCATTGCTCAACAAACACTGGATTAATAGTCCCACGGAAAGATGGTGGATTCTACCACATGAAATGAGCCAACATAGGTGTGGAATGATTATTCATCACAACCTGAGTACGTTTTACCAATATGGTCACGATCTGATATTCTCCAACATTGACTATGTTGACTTGCTCAGTGGGGAGATCCCTACATTGCCCATGAGTATTGATTCCCATTATTCCATTAGACTCCATTTCTGAATAATCGCACACACTAGATTAGGGTATGAATCATAATGTATAATATTAACATAACAAAATAATTTTTATAAATTGAGATTCTACGCATGGCTAATCCCCTAATTAGAAAAATGGTTTCATTGAGGAATAATTTACATTTCAATCCTTCATAATTTCTTGTAAAGAAAATATGAATTATCCTAAACATATCCCCATGGAGTTTCATAACCAAGAGTGCATCAAGACCCGTTGTTGTGTACCAGGATACCCCAGGTCAATCCTGAAACTCCTTGTCAGAGCTTTCACTCCTAGGTACATCTGTGCCAAAACCACCTCTACCTACTCGTATCCATACATGGATATATTTGTTAGAAAGATTCACATAATCTATTACTTACTAAAATACTAGTATGTTCTTGTACGTTTAACCTCAAATAATACCTTAGGTCTTTGTTCCCTAATCTATATTTTCTAATCTAGTTTCCAT
Organism: Viscum album; assembly: GCA_963277665.1. Lineage (NCBI taxonomy): Eukaryota > Viridiplantae > Streptophyta > Magnoliopsida > Santalales > Viscaceae > Viscum > Viscum album. Next base: position 294,444,511 of record OY728144.1, read on the forward strand.
GGTTCATACTAAACTTCTTTTGATACCAACTGTAACACCCAAACCCCTCTATACTATAGGTGATGAATTACTTGTTATATTTTCATGGTTATAAGGAATTAAAATCTCAAAGGAATGATCAGTTTATTAGTCTTGAAGAAACTAGATACATAGATTTAACTCAAATTACATTTTAAAAGGATACAAAATACAATACATAACAAAAATAAAAACTGCATCCACAAGAACTCAATAAACAATTTCCTCCTCACCACTTGTTGAATGTAAAAAATGAAAGAGGTGAGATCAAATTCTCAGTGAAGGTTAAAAATAGAAGAATCATGAATCAATAATTACTAAATTTTAATAAATTTGACATAATCAAATTTTCATGGTGAATAAATGAAAAACACACGCCATTAATAAACTGATAATGAAACTACATCCATAGATTTTGTCATAATGAAAACCTCATGGATAGTAATAAATGATAATGAATAAAGAGAATTATTATTAATTGGATTTCATGTATATAGCACATGATACAATAATACCGTAAAAATGGTTTAGTTCTGTGAGTTGAAACTCATCTAATTTTTGGAAACAAATTCGAAGGGTTTATCACCATCTGATTTGTCCCTTGAGATCTACCAATGCATTGAGTGTAACATCCCAAGTAAGTAATTAATAATATATATTCTTAACTATGTCTATTTATGAATTATATAGTGTTTTAGAGGCTTAAAATTAAAATAAATCCAATCTTAAGCATGGAATACTCTAATATTTTTAAAAGATGATTTTACCGCCTTTTGATGGGGAACCATTTTTAAATCTAACTTTTGACAATTTTATATGCTATATTTGTCGAAATAAACTTATTCTTTATGATTGGTACATTGAAATTGACTTTGGATAAATTTATGGTATTTTTCTGATAATGTTCATTTTTTAATGAATAGTAAAAAGTATTGTATTTTAATTCAAAACCTCTTTTAATATAATTTATTTATATAGTTAGATTATCTTTTTAATTGGTTTTAATGTGAAATTAGAATATATTTTTACCATTTAATCCAATGGTGGTCATTGGAATTAATATCACTTTGATATTAGACATAAACAAGTGTCAATCTTTTGATAGATATTGTTTTTTACAAACACGCTATTTGATTTGACAACATGATTTAATTATAAAATTAATTAATGCAACTTCTATGTTATGAATTTGGTAAAATAGAAATAATTTTTGAATTCGGAATATCAAATATAGCTTAGGGTGAATTTTTTTTATTTTTCTGAAAAACCTGAATTTTTTATGAATAGTGAAACCACAAAGTGGTAGTAACAAAAACTGATTTTTCGTTTAAATGGAACTTTACCACTTCTGTGATTTGAATTTAAAAAATCCAATATAAATGATTTTCTTTATTAAGTAAAATGTGGTTCAATGTGATGAAAATAATTTTTGATGAAAAGTAACTTTTAAGTTTTATTAATCACGATTAAAGGTAATTAGTGTGATTTAAGGTAAAAATGATATTATAATAAAATGAAAATATCTTGACACTTTTCCTAACCCTATTCGATGAGTCATGTCTGACCAAGAAAATCCATGGGTCAATTTTTGGGACCCCATGGAGCCACTTGGGTAAGATAATGACATTAATGCCTTTTATTTAAAGTAAAAGTAAAAATGACACAAACATGTATTGTTTTAGTAAAAAAAATTACATGGGGTTATACAAGTCCGATTTTTTACTATAAATTTTAATTGGAAAGATAAAAATATTCCCTATATCATAGTATTTTTTTATAATTTTTATACATTAAATAAATTAAATTATTTATGACATCATGATGATACAGTGATTACCTCATTATTTAATGATTTAAATAAAATGAAAAGATAATGTAAACTCTAAGACCTACACATGTCAAAAACCTTTTGGATGGGTGGATTTCTAACTCTTATCATAGTATCCTCAAAATAAATCAATGTGGGACCTTTAAAATCCGAAACTCATTTGAAAATAAAGTAACATTTTATACCTTTCCAAGAGTGCCCCTCCTCTCCTATTATAAAAGGCCCCCACCTCTACCTCCTTACCCACACCTCTCAAGACTTTGGATTGGACAAGATCTGATCATTTTGTCTCTCCAAATCCCTATCCTCATCCTAGAAGCCTTACCTCAGGCAGGAAGCTCTTTAAGAAACCCTTCTGGTTCAAACCAAAGGGAGTTACCCGATTTTAAGGTAATGTCTCCACTTTTGTTCTTTTGTTTTATTTTGCTTCTCCAACCCCCTAAAATATTTTTATTCATTTCTGTTGAAACAAATACAGTATATTCAATATACTAGTATGTTGTTATAATAAGGATTCGAGCTACACTTACACACACCTAGATCTAATGGTTAAAGAACATACTGTTTCTGTGGATGGTGAATTTCTGCCTCAAGAAACGATGATTGTTCAATATTATTTTAACACCTTCAAAGGTGTCCATTAAGGTGAAACTATATTTATATATGATATATTATATGTTTATGTTTTCCTTATGCTTCTGTGTTTTTCATTTATGTCATACCTTTATGGTTTCCATTATGGGTAAATGTGATATCTTTATTTTAGGAAGTGCGGACTATCGCCCCCTCAAAGTGATTTGATTCGTTAATTCCATATGTGGTACGTATAAAGGATAGATTTAATGATATTATATATGATACCATACTGGAATTATAATACTATTATGTATCATTATGTTTTAATTACATTAAATATAAAATAGAAATGGAAGTAGTGTTCATGCGTACGTAGGGCTTACCATCTCCATGAACGGTGGATTTCATTTCTTACCTCTAAATGTTATGTAATATTATAAATGCATGTGTATACTGGATACATATGATATATATGATATCTAAATCTTGAATATAATTCTGGATATAATTTATATTTTACCACATGAACAATGTGTAATTATAAAGAGTTTATTTTTGACTCAAGTACCAATGATCGTTAAAAAGACCGTTATTAACTTAAATAATTACATAGTGTTCATGACATGGTAATAAGTGATATAAAAGAAATAATGAACTTGAAAAAGGTTCTTAAGAAAGTAGAAATTAACTCAAGTTTATTATTCATGAGATTAAATAACGATCGAGTCAAGTCGGACCTGAGGTAAGGGACTTCGTCTCAATCTCCTTTCATTGAGGCATATTTTATACACATCTTTCTTTTATACGGTGTATAAAACCCTTTGACTTTTATGTTTACTCAAAAGGAATATTTTTATATGAATCATTTACTAAATTACAAAAGGGAATGTTTCTTTTTTGTCGTACGTATGCGGCGACAACGAATTCTCCGCCGTCGTGACCATTATTTGAGTTTCGGCTTCCTCTAAAAGCCATAACTTTTTTTAAAATGAAAAATAAATACCATGTTTTACTTTTCTTTTATTTTGGTATTGAAAATGGTTTTCACAGAATTTTTATTATATCAATGTGTGGTATTGATATCTTGTGATTGAAATGTGGAATTATTATGTTTCCTTTATGAATGTTCTATGTGATACGATTATGTTATGGTTCTTGGGCATTGTTATGAAGACGGGTGGTTTTGTGATAAACTAAGGGCGGGTGAGCCCGATATAGCTCTCCAATGCATTGGTTAATGCAAAGGGGTTAAACGTTAAGGTTTCTCCGAAGATATTTAGGGAATATACTGTGATGGGTATTCCGAATGTAACCAAGAGGGTTACTCCCTACGTAAGAATGTTATGAATGCCTCAAGTTACCTTTATGTCTTATGATTTCTAGGATTTTTTTTCATGATTTTAGGAGGTATGTTAAAGTGGTTATGTTTTATGGGTAAAGTATGATTTCATTTATTCTTATGTATACATGTACTCATGTTTCCTTTCCATATTTTTATATCCCTTACTGAGCTTTTTATGCTCATCCCAAGTTTTTGAAATGTTTTTCACAGGTCAAGGGAAAGGTACATGATGTGATGATAGTGTCAAAGAAGTGTAAATAAAGAATACATGTTTTATTTTAAATATGTTTCCATTGATGGGAAAAATGAATAGTATCTTTTATGTAACCAATTTGTTTAAATGTGGAGTGTAATGCATTATTTATGATCTAATTATCTAAAACTCTAATCCTGAAAAGATCCTCAATGTGTATTCTTGAAATATCTCATGATTAAGTAATGTTTAGGGCGGGGGCCTTATATTTGGTATCATAGGTCGGTTTAGATAACTTTAGGAGTTAGAATTCTATTAAATTATTATCCAAAAATATTTTTTTATGGTCAAATTGAAATGATATAGCATTTGAAGATTACCATGTTGCTTCTCCTAAGATATTTCTGTGTTAAGAATGGTTTTTCATAGAGGAAACAGAAAATATTTTCTGGGAAGGCATACAGAGGGAAATGTCCTTTCAAATCAGTATCCTGAGATGGTCAGAATCAGAACTAAACAGTTTTTTGCAGTGATGGCTCGGTTGACTCAGGTGAAAAATGTTGGTTGTTTTTATTGATGATATTTTGGTGTTTTATAAAAGTAAATAGGATCATGAAAGTAATTTAAGGGTTATTTTGAAAACCTTAAAAGAAAATAAATTGTATGGGAAATTCAGCAAGTGTGAGTTTTGGTTGCAACAAATTTCTTTCCTTGGTCACATTGTTTCTAAAGATGGGATAACTGTTGATCCTGCAAAAGCAAAGGTTGTTGAAGAATAACCAAGACCCACAAATGTAACTGAGATTCGTAGATTCCTTGGTTTGGCAGGCTATTACCGAAGGATTGTTAGAAATTTTTCCTGGTTATCTAGTCCAATGACTAAGCTAACTCGGAAGGGTGTTAAGTTTATCTAGAAAAAATAATGTGATGATTTTTTTCAGGAACTGAAAAGAAGAATGGTGAATTCTCCAGTTTTGGAACTACCTTCTATGAATGGTGAGTTTGTTATCTACAATGATGCTTCATTGAAAGGACTTGGTTGCTTTCTAATGCAGAATGATCAAGTAACTTCTTATGCTTCACGTCAGTTGAAAACTCATGAGGTAAATTACCCTACACATGATTTGGAATTAGCTGCTGTTGTTTTTTCTCTAAAAATTTGGAGGCATCATTTGTATGGAGTAAAGTGTGAAATATATACTGATCACAAAAGTTTAAAGTATATATTCACTCAGAAATAATTGAACATGAGACAGAGGAGATGGCTGGAATTAATCAAGGATTATGATTGTACAATTCATTACCATCCGGGAAAAGAAAATAAAGTGGATGATGCTTTGAGTTGAAAAAGTAATGCTTCATTAACAATGATGCATTTGGAATTTGATCCTTTGGTTAATGATTTGATGAACTTTAGAATAGAATTTGTTGGTGCAGGATGTCCTTCTGTTTTGTTTCAGGTATCAGTGAAATCTTCTCTATCAGATAGAATTAAGAAAGCACAGAAGAAAGACATCGAGTTGCAGAAAAAGGTAAAGCTGGTTCAGAAGGGCAAGTTCCCTAAATTCAACATTGATAATGATTGTGTTTTGATATTTGGGAAGAGATTTTGTGGGCCCTGTGATTCACAGTTGAAGAGAGAGTTCTTATGTGAAGCTCATAGTTCTCTGTTTTTAGTTCATTCAGGCAGTACTAAGATGTATAGAGATCTTCGGGAGTATTACTGGTGGGACGGAATGAAAAGGGATATTACTGATTTTACTATGAAGTGTTTGACATGTCAACAGGTTAAAGCTGAGTGGCAGTTACTGAAAGGGAAGCTTCAACCTTTACCAGTACCAGAGTGGAAATGAGAAAATATATCCATGGACTTTGTTGTGGGATTGCCGAAGACACCTCGAGGTAATAATGCAATCTAGGTTATTGTTGATCACTTGACTAAATCTCATCATTTCCTTGCTATACGAGATACTTTTTCGCTAGATAAACTTTCCCGTTTTTATCCTACAGAGATAGTTATGTTACATGGAGTTCCTCTCTCTATTGTATCTGATCTTGATCCCAGGTTTACTTCTAACTTTTGGAATGGCCTTTAGAAGTCGTTGGGTACTGAATTAAATTTTAGTACAGCATTTCATCCTCAATTAGATGGGCAGTCAGAACAAACAATATAGACTTTGTAGGATATGCTACATGCTTGTTCGATGTATTATCAGGGAAGTTGGGACCACCATATTTCTTTGGTTGAGTTTTCTTATAATAAAAGTTTTCATTCTAGTATACAGATGGCACCATTTTAGGAATTATATGGGAAGCGGTGTCGAACTCCAGCTTTCTGGGATGAAGTGGGTGAAAGGAAGTTGATGTGACCAGAATTGGTAGAAGAGTTGGCAGAAAAAGTTCAGCTGATACAGAAACACATTAGAACAGCTCAAAGCAGGTAGAAGAGTTATGCGGACAACAGGAGGAAGGATCTCTATTTTGAGGTAGGTGATCATGTTTTTCTCAAAGTATCACCATGGAAAAGTGTGATGTGATTTGGTAAGAAAGGAAAGATGATTCCAAGGTTCATTGGACTATATGAAACTCTTGAGAGAGTTGGATCAGTTGCAAACTGAGTGGCTTTACCTCCGATTTTATCTCAGGTACACAATGTTTTTCATGTTTCAATGTTAAAGAAGTACATGCCAGATCCATCTCATGTTTTGAGTCCAGAGGTAGTTCAGCTAGAAGAGAATCTATCTTATGAGGAACAACCAGTCCAGATTCTTGACCACAGGGAGCAAGTGTTGCAGAATAAGGTGATTCATCAAGTAAAGGTTTTTTGGAAAAACCACATGAGTGAAGAGGCAACATGGGAATCTGAAAATGCAATGAGGGATATATACCCCCACTTATTCGATAAGTAAATAAATTGCGGGGACACAATTTTCTAAATGGGGGAAGGATGTAACATCCCATATAAGCAATGAATAATATATATTCTTATCTATGTCTATTTATGAATTAGATAGTGTTTTAGAGGCTTAAAATTAGAATAAATCCAATCTTAAGCATTGAATACTCTAATATTTTTAAAAGATTGTTTTACCGCCTTTTGATGGCGAACCATTTTTAAATATAAATTTTGACAATTTTATAAGATATATTTGTCAAAATAAACTTATTCTTTATGATTCGGACATTTAAATTTACTTTGGATAAATTTCTGGTATTTTTCTGATAATGTTCATTTTTTAATGAACAGTGAAAAGTGTTGTATTTTAATTCAAAACCACTTTTTAATCTAATTTATTTATATAGTTAGACTATCTTTTTAATTGTTTTTAAAGTGAAATTAGAATATATTTTTACCATTTAATCTAATGTTGGTCATTGGAATTAATATCACTTTGAGATTAGACATAAACGAGTGTCAATCTTTTGATAGATATTGTTTCTTAAAAACCGACTATTTGATTTGACAGTGGGATTTAATTATAAAATTAATTAATGAAACTTATATGTTAGGAATTTGGTAAAATAGACATCATTTTTGAATTCGGAATATCAAATATAGCTTAGGGTGAATTTTTGGTATTTTTCTGAAAAACCTTAATTTTTGATGAATAGTGAAACCACAAAGTGGTAGTTACAAAAACTGATTTTTCGTTTAAATGGAACTTTACCACTTCTATGTTTTGAATTTCAAAAATCCAATATAAATGATTTTAATTATTAAGTAAAATTTGGTTCAATTGGATGAAAATAATTTTTGATGAAAAGTAACTTTTAAGTTTTATTAATCGCGATTAAAGGTAATTAGTGTGATTTAAGGTAAAAATGCTATTGTAGTAAAATGAAAATATATTGACACTTTTCCTAACCCTATTGGATGAGTCATGGAAGACCAATACATCCCATGGGTCTATTTTTGGGACCCATGGAGGCACTTGGGTAAGATAATGACATTAATGCCTTTTATTTAAAGTAAAAGTAAAAATGACACAAACATGTATTGTTTTACTAAAACAATTTTTTTACACGGGGTTATACAAGTCATATTTTTGACTATAAATAGTAATTGGAAAGATAAAAATATTTCCTACATAATAGTTTTTTTTTATAATTTTTAGACATTAAATAAATTAAATTATTTATGACATCATGATGATACAGCGATTACCTCATTATTTAACGATTTAAATAAAATGAAAAGATAATGTAAAATCTAAGATCTACACATGTAAAAAACCTTTTGGATGGGTGGATTTCGAACTCTTATCACCTTATACTCTAAATACATTAATGTGGGACCTTTAAAATCTGAAACTCATTTGAAAATAAAGTAACATTTTATACCTTTCCAAGAGTACCCCTCATCTCCTCTTATAAAAGGCCCCCACCTCTACCTCCTTACCCACACCTCTCAAGCCTTTGGATCAGCCAATATCTGATCATTTTGTCTCTCCACATCCCTCTCCTAATCCTAGAAGCCTTAACTTAGGCAGTAATATCTTCAAGAAACCCTTTTGGTTCAAACCAAAGGGAGTTACTCGATTTTAAGGTCATGTCTTCACTTGTGTTCTTTTTTTTTTTTTTTTTTTGCTTCTACAACCCCCTAAACTCTTTTTATTAATTTATTTTGTAACAAATATAGTATCTTAAATATACTATAATGTTGTTATAATAAGGATTAGTGCTACACTTAAACTCACCTACATCTAATGGTTAAATAACATACTGTTTCTGTGGATGGTGAATTTCTGCCTCACGAAACGACGATTGTTCAATATTCTTTTAACACCTTCAAATGTGGCCATTAATATGTCACTATATTTATATATGATATATAATATTTTTATGTTTTCCTTAAGATTCTGTATTTTTTATTTATGTCATACCTTTATGGTTTTCATTATGGGTAAACGCGATATCTTCATTTTAGGAAGTGCGGACTACCGCCCCCTCAAAGTGATTTGATTCGTTAATTCCATATGTGGTACATATAAAGGATAGATTTAATGATATTATATATGATACCAAACTAGAATTATAATAATATTATGTATCATTATTTTTTAATTAAATTGAATATGAAATAGAAATGGAAGTAGCGTTCATGTGTAGGTACGGCTTACCGTCTCCATGAACGGTGCATTTCATTTCTTACCTCTAAATGTTATGTAATATTATAAATGCATGTATATACTAGATACATATTATATATATTATATGTACATCATGAATATAATTCTGGATATAATGAATATTTTACCACATGAACAACTTGTAATTATAAAGAGTTTATTTTTGACTCAAGTATTAATAATCGTTAAAACAACTGTTATTAACTTAAATAATTACATAGTGTTCATGAGATGGTAATAAGTGACATAAAAGGAATAATGAACTTGAAAAAGGTTCTTAATCAAGTAGAAATTAACTCAAGTTTATTATTCAGGAGATTAAAGAACGATCAAGTCAAGTCGGACCCGAGGTAAGGGACTTCGTCTCAATCTCCTTTCATTGAGGCATATTTTATACACAACTTTCTTTTATACGGTGTATAAAACCCTTTGAATTTTACATTTACTCTAAAGGAATCGTTTTATACAAAGTGTTTACTAAACGAAAAAAGGGAATGTTTTTTTTTTGTCGTACGTATGCGGTGACAACGACTTCTCCGCCGCCATGACCATTATTTGAGTTTCAGATTCCTCTAGAATCCATAACGTTTTTTAAAATGAAAAATAAATAACAAGTTTTAAATTTCTTTTATTTTGGTATTGAAAATGGTTTTCACAAAGTTTTTATTATATCAATGTGTGGTATTGATATCTTGTGATTGAAATGTGGAAATGTTATGTTTCCTTTATGCATGTTCTATGTGATATGATTATGTTATGGTTCTTGGGCATTGTTATGAAGAAGGTTGGTTCCGTGATAAACTAAGGGCAGGTGAGCCCGATATAGCTCTCTAATGCATTGGGTAATGCGAAGTGGTTAAACGTTAAGGATTCTCCGAAGAGATTTAGGGAATATACTGTGATGGATATTCCAAACATAACCAAGAGTGTTACTCCCTACGTAAGAATGTTATGAATGCCTCAAGTTACCTTTATGTATTATGATTTATATGATTTTTTTTCATGATTTGAGGAGGTATGTTAAAGTGATTTTGTTTTATGGGTAAAGTATGATTTCATTGATTCTTATGTATACATGTACTCATGTTTCCTTTCAATATTTTTATATCCCTTACTGAGCTTTTTATGCTCATCCCAAGTTTTTTAAATGTTTTTCACAGGTCAAGGGAAAGGTACATGATGTGATGGTAGTGTCAAGGAAGTGTCATGAAAGAATCCATGTTTTATTTTAAATATGTTTCCATTGATGGGAAAAATGAATAGTATATTTTATGTAAACACTTTGTTTAAATGTGGAGTGTAATGCATGATTTATGATCTAATTCTCTAAAACTCTAAACCTGAAAAGATCCTCAATGTGTATTCTTGAAATATCTCAAGATTAAGTAATGTTTAAGGATGGGGCCTTATATTGAGGGGATATAGAGGGACCACCCAAAAATACATGTGAAAATAATTATTTATACATATATTCAACACAAAATCAATATGCCTTTACATTATCCATATAGAATAGTGGATACAAATTCATCAATATTTCCACAGTCAAAACAACATTCAAAATAAATACCCTATGTAAAATGGTATACGTTTTAGAAAATAATCATATGAATGATATGAGAATATGGTAATTTAAATGGAATATAATTTCAATTTAAAAGTGATATCAAATGGGTAGTATTTACACCACACAATAATGAGTATGTGCACAATACTAAGCAAGTCACAATGAAGTGAAAACTGAGACAAAGCTCGTTACCACGTTGTAATCAATTGAGTCGTATGAACAAAAGTAAATAACCACCAAAAGAATCACATAATACCATGAATATAAATAGAATCGTGATAATATATATCAAATGTAAATACACCTAAACCAGATATAATAAATAAGAGGCGAACAATGGAAATCCCCCAGAATTGAAAGTGAGATGAGAAAACCCCTTATAAACATTTCAGTATGGTAACGAGTGTTCTTTTGGGGCTTAATGAGAGGTAAAATGGTATCCCATTATTTATATATCATAAGAGAAGTACGAGGGAGGTGAAAAAATGTACCTCATAAATATGTATTAAAAATAAAAGAGCACAACATAGGGGAGATTTTTCAACAAAAGTGAGTGAGAGGTTCCCTTACCTTAAATTCATTGGTGTTCTCCACGTGTTATTAAAGACATGAATAAAAAAATTATCTTTAGTAATTAATAATTGAAAACCCTATTATATATTTAATTGGTTTAGTATACTAGTTTTATGTTTTTTATAACTGTTTTGATTGGTTATGAGGTTCAATTTCATTGTTCGAGCTTGTTTGTTTACTTGGTTTTAATGAACAGTTCGCTTATATTCATGTTTGGATAAACATATAAGATGAAAGTGGTTGTCCAGAATTGAAGTTATATTCTATTAGTGCACATCCTTGAGATTACAAGTTTTTAAATTTAATTTGGTTACTTGGAGTGAAGTCAAATTATTATATAAAACCATAGTGACAACCATTTTTGTTAATTGGTGGGTTTTATTAAAAAGAACATTTTTTATTTATAACATAATACCATTTGTAGAAAGTATTAAAGAAACAAAATTAGTATATGTTACATATATAATAATCTGGTTCATCCATAACACAAATGGTTTCATGACCAGAATTAAAGATAATAATAGAAATTTATAAACTGTTGTCCTTGAAAGTGCTAAATTGGCACATCTCAAACAGTTCTTTCAATTCATTCAAATAAAAGGTGGGAAAAGGAGAAAAGATAATGAAATATACCATTAGAATAAAATAATTCTAGTAAAATTATGTTACTAGAGTTATAATATAATTTGGGTGAATGAAGGCGAGGAAAGAATCAAAAAGACAAGAACATAAAAGAAAAGAAGGAATTGGAAAGAGGAATCTAACTCTAGAGACTTCCTCCTTTTAGAACCTCTTAAGGGGAGATATTTTGGTATTTTGACAAGTATAGAGGATTTTGGACATGGGGGAGGAGCTTGGGGATATATTTGGGTAGAATATTGGCAAGCTACAGGGCTTGAGATGAGTGAAGAGAAGAGGGAGTGAGAGGGTTTTTTAGAGTTGATAAGAGGAGGGTTTTCATAATTTTTTAATCATTAGTTTATTATTTCCTCACAAGAAAAGGAATAGTAAGTATTCCATGAACAAGAACAGTAATAAATGCATGTTAATTCTAATGAATTTGGATTACATTAGAAGATCATTATCAACGACTCAATAAATCCCTTATCTAGCATTTATCATAAATTGTCGCATTTTACTCATCATAAAAAATCCAAGCATTTCAGAAAAATCCCAAAAAATCACCCTAACTATTTTTTGACGAGTAGAATCAAAAAATGATTTCCATTTTTCAAAAGTAATTTTATAAATATGATCATTTTAATATTTAATTAAAATTATTATTTAATATAAAAATATAGACACATAAATTATAAAAATTCATTTTTAAGGTGCCTAAATTTATTTATACATTCATGGGTGTGGATACCTTTCCTAAGAGTCATATTACTATTCATAAGGGTACGTTACTATTAATAAGGGTAGTTTACTATTCATAAGGGTATGATACTATTCACCAAAAATTATGTTAATTCTTTTAGGATCTAAATATCATCCTAAACACAACTGTGTAAGTTGGATTTTCAAAATTAAAAACACACAAGTGGAAAATTTAATTTCAATGGATAGGATATGACTATCTCTTAAATAACCAAGTGTTGTTTCAAATAAACTCAGTTATTTTTGAAATATTGGTTGTGACTTGAACGTATATAAGAGAAATATACCATAAAATTTTTGGGGTGCTACAAAGAGAGTCCTAAAATAGGTAGTAACTCATCCCAGAAGGGGTGCGGTGAGCCCGACTTCCCATCCTCTCGACCAATGGATTCCTTACGTGTCATTCGTCAAACCATTGTTCAATGAGAGCCTAAATTTGGAATTCAGGTCTATGAATCATGGATACCAAGGTTATTGGGTGTTCCTGGATCTACGAATAAACCCATTGGATAACATATGAGGAAGTCATATTCTTGGAGGGCCAATTGAACAAGTATGTGACCCTATGAAATCACCCGCTGGGACCATCTGACTGTGGAATATCCTTCACAATATGGAAGGGGTGAGTTACGCAGTCCCCACGGGGTTAATCCAACCTTCCTTTAAAGTATAATAATTCTAAATGGGTCAAAACAAAAGAAATGATGAATTTGAAAAGAACCCGTCTTTGGGAAAAGAGATAATAGATGACTCTCTTCAGACCATTTCCTCATGCACTCCAAAAACACACCACCATGGAGGCAAAAAAAGGGTATAATATTCCAATGTTATTCTCTTGATCACATACCCTTATTATCATCTTATGGTTTCATATGATCATAGTTTTATTACTCTTTTTTTACCCTTACTCTGTATTTGAGGTCACCCTTCTTATGTTTCTCCCATTTTATGAGGAAATATGTTAAATGAACTATGTCTAGAAGGAGTTCACATAGATGATATTGATATCCTATTGTGAAATTTGGTTATAGTGGGAGATAATGTTGATATTTTTGATCTAGTTGTTGATGAATCCAAGTAGTTAATAGTTTTTCCTAATTCTTCAATACTCTAAATGTAAAAGTCCCTTGGGTATGTAATTGATCCAATATTTCCATTCAATACTGTAATTTTTTTAAAATGTTGGGTCACATTTATCAGAATCAATGTTAGTAATTTAATGTTTATTTTTTTAACACTGGATCATACAGTGTGGATTATGGGCCATTATATGATTTCTTTTTTTCACCAGAATAGAACTGATCCATATTTCCCATTATTTACATTTTAGGGTGATTTACTCTAAGGACCATTTGATTATTCTTCTAAAAGCTTTTTGTGGTGTGAAATAACCATTGTTGTTTGACTTGATCTACTATATTGATTTTTTATTATTATTTAATTATAGATTATTATAATATTTCACGAGTTTAATTATATGAATAAATTCCCGAGGGACAGTCCTCTTGCATTATGGGATTTAATTTATAGAAAAAAACAACAATGAGACCTTAACATCATGAGGTACTCACCTCATCTTGAGAACCAAAACCATGGTATTCTATGAGTCACTACAGTATGAAATATCTTCTCCTTCATGATTTATTTATTCCATAGAGTATCTCATTTAATGAACATCATTATTACAAAACAATTCATATCCTTATGCACCCAAACACCTTAAAATATTCATTAAAATTATCTACAAAAAGATCATCTTAACTACCTTTCACTCTAATTGACAACAAATCAAATATTTAAACATTTTGTTTCAATATAATTTAAATTGAATATTTTCATACTTATGTAAAAAAAATGTGTTTTTCATCACACTAATAATTAGGGTCATTAGTTGGAAAAACAAAGTCAAGAACCGTTATCAACTTTTACCTAATATTCCAAAAACAAATACATAAAGGTCATAGAACTCCAAACTCTACCCCTAGGATAATAGGTCTCTGATACCACTCTAAAATAAACCAACCCATTGTGATCCCTCCTAGGTCAATAGATAGGTCAAGTGTTCCACCTCAATCCCACCTTCAAATATCCAAGGGCAGGAGAAAAGCACCAAGCAGGCATACCACACATATGGGAGGCCTTACCCAAATGAACTTGCACACAACCACATAAATCTAGCGTATAATGTAATAGTAGATAAAAATTAATAATAACAAAGGTTAATATTAAATATACAAGACACAAGCTAATCATCCAAAAATTTATAAAAATGTAACTCTAGAAATAAATCTTTAAAAAGATCATAACAACACCAAATTAAGTCCAAATCCAAAAAACCAGAATGATGAAAAGTACTCATCAAAAAGGCTACCCAAAAAATAGACAATGGACATCACCTTTTGAACCAGTAATACACGCTAATATAAACCTCGTATGCCTCATTAAAACCAATGAACTAAATATCAACAACATATCGCACAACATTTGTGGAAAAAATGTACATGTAGTAGTTAATATAAACATTCCCAATAGGATTCCCCTAAAAAATAGAAAAAAGGAGTAATAAATCTTGAAACAACTAATATAGGTAAAAAATAAGCTAGATTTTCTTTAAGTATAAGAATTATTGGATTTATAAAATCCCTAATGAATACAAGACAATTACTCAAGGATTGATTACAGCAAGAAACTAAAATATTCCAAACTACATTTCATTATGAAACCCATGTCACATAAAAAAACATTTTAGTGGTGGAAACATCATATTCCAAAGTATTTGTGATAGTTTTGGTGGTAATTACTCTAATAGAGTTTACACACCTTTTCAAAAAAGGAATATCTATTAAGGGAGAACCGAATCCATGGAGGGAGGAATCATGCCTCATTTGTGGGGATGTTCATAAATCCATAAAGCATATAGTGAAACCACACATTTTTAGGAAAATGGGATTACTTAACCATTACAAAATTGGATTACACACACTCTAACATTATGGAAAAGTATTTTACCCCTTAAATTGTGTAACAGACATATAACATGTTGTCAACATATAACCAGCAGAGTACCAAACCCCAAGTCTTATATGATAATCTCTATGAAAATAAATAAATGGACATTTGAAAATAAATAACTTGAACTCCCCAAAATCATCATGTAAATGTTTCCTAATAGAATAAAGGACTTCACAAATGCATTCTACATGAACAAATTATCCGAATGGACTACTAATTTGTCAGGTTGAAACCCTAATATTAAAAGGTGTGAAAATATTTAAAAGGGTGAGTATTTGACCTCATATAACCCCCTAGGAAAAAATAAATAATACTATATAAACATTTCATAAAACCCAAGAGAGTTTCTTAATACCTAAAATTCTATATGGATGGGGGGAAGTTAGATAGATGGTCCGCATGCTTCCTATTTCGAGTCAGGTTAGTCCACCCAACATGTTGGTTCCACCAGACCCATAATCAAGGTTTGGTATTACTAGTTATGTTTGTGGGTTTAGCCCCACAATCCCTCTATATAACTCCCATAATGTTTAATTTAGGAACCCCTCTAATACCATCCAATGTAATACCTAATATCAAATCCCAATTTCTCATCCCTTACATTGAAACCTGAGTTGTCATGCTATTAAATATACCACAAAATTACATCCAATCGACCCTCATCATTCAGATTCACTACTACTATATGAATCGCACCATCTTGTATTTACACTATCAAAAACCTTATAGGACATCACCTAGTCTCCCCCTCCCCCTCTTTGTGCCATCTCACTCCCCACTATTTCACACCACAATGATCATCCCTCTATTCATGCTACCAGAAGCTATTGTGTAGGAATGAATACTTCACAATTTAATTTATATATAAATGATATATATATATATGGGAGATTAGGAGATGTATTTGTTTATACAATCTCACAAACACCCCCAAAAACCTCAACACGCATGTGCCTATGACATCATGTTGTACTTTGAGGAGCATAATATGATATAGAGGAGAAAATCTGGTGGATTGGTTTCAAACAATAATTAGCTCTTCTCTATTAGTATGAAAATACATGATTATAAATAATATTAACTATTCAGGAAGTATAGATCATTATAATATATATGGTAATCAAGAATGAAAAAAATGCCCAGAAAAATAATTTATGCAATTAAAATAAGAATATTCTTCCTCTAGTATTGATCATCGATGCCATGTTATATGTTTTTACTCAAGGGTTCAATGTAAATTTCATAAAGAATTAAATTCAATCAAAAACATCACCCACGATTGGGTTTTATTTTGTAAATATTACTAACCATAATTAGTTGTTTTAAGAATAAATTTATAGATTATAACTATGTTATTCAGTATTTGTAGTAATTTTCCTAAAACTGGCCTAGTTTAGAGCATAAAACATACCCATATATTAAGCCACCCTTATGGTAAACCCCCAATCTCAAGACAAAATATGGTGATGTATTTTCAATTTGGAATACCATTTTTGAGATATTATTTATTTTATTTACTTTCATGTGTGAGTTGAGAATAATATATTATACTAAATTTATATACTCATGAATATTCCATAGAATGAAAGTGAATCCATTTGCACGGACACTTCATAAAATATTAATGAGAATATTGGAAATTGTTCAATTTGAAATATATGTCACTAAATATTTTATATATTCAATAATAGTAATTTTTAGAGTATATTTTTTATTTTTTGGAATAATTATTCAATAATTTTTTTTGAATTTATTCTAATGTTGATTGGACATAGACATTAAGGATGGATAGTTTAAATTATGAGGATGAGTTTTTAATATTTAATAAATTATTTTGTTTTGTATGTTTTTTTTCAATTTAATTTTAATCTGTTTAAAAACATTATATAATTTATAGTTGGAATATAATAAGATATTTAATTTTGAGAAATGTAATATTACAAGAAAAAGTGGTTAAAATCATTTACATTGATTTTATTCTTTTTTTTCTAATGAAAATTTATAAAATCATATAAATTATAATTCCATTGAACATGTTTCCATAGATGATTGAGAATGTATAAATGAAAATAGAACATAATGATTTTAACTACACTAATAATATTACCTATTTATCTTAAAAAGTAATTCCATGTGAATCATATTATAATTTGGAATGATGCACAACCCTATCCAACTATTATCAATTAACCTATTTTCATAAAAAGTGTTTTCTTTTTCATTTAATTAAATTATTATAAACATTCAATTATCATGGAGATAATATTACTATTTTTCAATTTCTATTAGAAATACCTTCATATTGTTTTTCAAATATCCTTTTAAGACTCGCACCAGACTTCTTCTTTTTAATACATTTATTGTTCACTATTAAAGACATTTAAAATTTATATTTTTATGGACACATATGAAATATAAAACCATTGGATGGAAATTATCTTTGAGGTTTCCAATTTCTTTAAAAATATTAGTTGACTAATTGACTATATAATTATTGATAGAAATGCACATGAAATGTTATTTTTTTATTGTATGATTGCTCTAATTTTATAGTTTGAATGAATTATTAATTATTAAATTATATATTTTTATTAAATAATACTTATTAAATTTATAATATAGAGAATGGTAGATAATTATTAAATAGTGGGATAATTCACAGAGTTCATCAAGAAGATAAATATTTCATGTAATTAAAAATAGTTTTAATTAATATTAATATTACATTTTATACAACCAATTTTAGAAGAGATAGTAGAGTAACTCAAAATCTTCTTCCAAATAAAACTTAACCACACATGAGTGTTGCATATTATTTTATGAGATCATAAAGGAATCCATTAAATCTCAATGTCACGTGATACAATGTATATCATAAATAAATTAAAGATGAAAATGATATCGAATACCACTTGGTAAAATATTTTATTTCTAATTGAAGTAATAATTAAAGTTAATTATTGATTTTTATCAAGATTACATTTAAACAGAACAAATATGGTTGAATTAAATGATATTTATTATTAGAATAGTGATTTAAATCCATTAAAAAATATCATGGATGATTCTGAAAAGATGATTACCTATTTTTATCATAATGATAAACTTAACCTTATAATTTCCTTAGAATATAGATAAATTGATCATTAAGACTTATATAGATATTTTATTTATGGGTTCACAACATTGTTTCAATGGAAACATTTCAAATCCAATTCCCTAACATTATGGGTGAATATTGTATTTCAGAGTTGTAATGTATGGTTTTTTATTTGTTGTCTCATATTTTGTTATTTTCTAATCAAAATATTTTGATTACAAAAGATACTTTATCAGAAATAAAGTAACATGATTACATTTTTTATCATCTTATAAAAAATTTTCACCTAAGTAATGATAAATTCAAAAACAAATTAATGTCAGAAGGGATTAGTGTTAATAAACGGGTTGTGTGTATATATATTTATGTATATAAATATATTTGAAAAGGCAATCCCCTAATTAGATATAAACCTTATCCAAATTACATAACTCTGAATGAAAATACAAAATCCAACAATTAGACCCTTGAACACTCCCAAAAACATCCATAAAAGGAGCTGCATGATTTCCCTCTCTCCCAACAAAGGAATAAAACAAAAAGAGAACAAAGGAACCAATGATCTAATGATGTCAGTAATAGACCCCAATGATTTGTGGCCACATTGGTTCTCCTCCACATTCATCCTCCTCCAATGAATTGATACTCAAAAATGAACTAATTCAATATTTTATAGAAAATTTAAATTCACTTATAGAATTATTGTAATTAACTCATAAATTAATTATTAAAATTTTTAAAATTTAATTTTTTTTCATGTTCCATCTTTGATTAGTGGTGTAGGTAATTTATATTACACAATTTATCATTTTAATATTGTATTAATCATTATCCTTAGGGGTACTTAAGAAGCCTCTATCCCATTTGAAGTGCCCATGAGCCCAAATTAATTGGGTATTATGGACTAAAGAAAATTGTGAGGATTTTAAAAGGACATAAATATATCTGGGAAAAAAGTTTATAGGCCTATGAAAACAACCCTCAACAAATCTAGGCTGACTTATAGATCAAAAGAATATTTTTTTCATTTTAATATTATTTAAATATAATGTTACAATCTTTTATGGGAAACATATATAATTATTTATTTTTACCTAAAAATATTTATAAAATTGAATTTATAAAATAAAAATTATGTAATTATTATTTAATAATTTTTCCTAAAATTTATTTTTTATGATTCTAAAAATTAATATCAGTCTTAATTGAAAATTTGTACCAGTCCATGGATAGATTTGATTAAAATATTAATTGGTTAGGGAATAATTTTTATTTATTATATTAAATAAGATCATAAGTTGAAAATGTATTATTATGCTACATCCATGTGGGCTAGGCCGACCGGCCCATTTTCATCCCATTAAGTTCACTAAATATCCTAACATATATAATTCATGAGTTTTTTTTTGTTTTTATCCATGTTCATAGTCCATATGGAGTTATGATATAACATAAACCTTAAATTGAAATATATGTTACAATTTATTCCTCTAAAATTAGGTATTTCTCTTTGGGTGATCACTTTAGATACTACCTTTCAAAATATCATTTAAATGAGTGTGGAAAAATTATTTGTAACTACTTAATGAAACCAATTTTAATTTACTGATTAAAATAAAATTATGTTGACATAAAAATTGAATATAACCAATGATCAAATAAAACCATATTAAAATGACTATATTAGTTTACATAAGTTCAAGTTAATTTCTATCTATTGAGAAAATAAATATTGTATAACACTAATGATAGGATAAATATTGCCCGGTTGGCAAGGTCTCTGATGGTGCATCCAAGCAACCAGGAACAAAAACCAGGCGGAGGCGGGATTTCCGGTACTGTAGCAGTATTGTAGCAGGAACTGTAGCAGTACTGTAGCAGAAACTGTAGCAGTACTGTAGCAGGCACTGTTTGACACTATAGCAACCAGAGATATGCCCCCGTTTGGGCCTTCGGGCATCAGATTTGGTCCCCGAGTCCTTGATTGGCCTTCGGGCACCCAGGACTTCGGGTCAGTTGGGCCTTTGGGCTATCCATATGGCCTTCGGGTCACCTACAGATACAAACCAGACTAAACTACAAGGAATAAGCTCTACATGGAGGATGAGCAAAGGAGCTTTCACCACAGCAGGAGCTAAACGGATTGCAAGAATGGGAGGGTATGACACCTGCCATCGGGACAAGCCTGTGCATGCATGGGAACGGCTAGCCGAACAGCCATGCGGAGGTGAAGAGCTGATTTCAAATATGAAGATGCTGGGGAGGAGCAGTTCCAAGTTGTTAGTCTGGGTTGTATGGTATATTTGTGCCTACGGGCATTGGTTCCAATATGGCCTACGGGCATGTAATAGGGTTCCACCTCATCCCTTGAAAGGTGGATTATCAATCAATAAAAAAAATGAATGCCTTCGGGCCATTAGAGTAAACATGTTTTCAAACAATATGTCTGTTATTAAATTTTTAAATAAGGACAAGAATAGCATAATAGGAATTGGATTGATAATAAAATAAAAAAAGAAATGATCAGATAAACATTAATGTTCATAATCGAAATGTACTTAAATAAGGTCAACCATTAAAAAAATCAACAATCAGAAAATACATTAATCTGTTAGCATAGTCCTTAAAATAAAATAAAAAATTTAAATATAAGATTTAAATTGACGAATCCAAATTGAAACATGGGTTAATATTTCAAAATAGAATATAAATTATTCTTTTCACTAATTTTTTAAATAGACCATAATGGTCCATTACAATATTAAATTTTAAAGATATTTATATTATGTTGATTTTAAACAGTGTAAAACAATCATCAATAATAATTTCAATATATATATATATAATTCATTTGATCCGTTGATTTTGGTTTAGAATGATTCTGTCTCCCAAGACCTGACTGAAAATAAAACCGAATTAAACAATAATCGCTAACCAATTTTATTTGATTTTCTGAATTAAACCAAAATTTCTAAGTTCATATTAGTTCATTTTAAACTTCACATCCCAATATATGAGTGTATTTTCCAATATTAAGAGATTGGAATAGAAAAAGGGATAATGAAATATAGGGATAAAACAAGGGTGATTAATATCTCTTCAAGACTAAAAACATAGAAACAGACCATCAAAATTAAGCATTATTATCCAAATGAACCGTTCTATCCTTCAGGGTAACATGGAGGGGTTTTTCAATAGTTTTTTTATTTTATTTATTATAGATGTTTTATTATGTCAAATTCATATTTGTAATCCCCACCATACCTATTTTTTTAACAAACTCATTATTCATTTTTTTGTCATTAGATTTCTTATCATTCTTTTCTAATCATTATATTATATATATAATGTGAGATTATTTATTTATTTTTTTATAAAAAATATTAAATTAGTGTGGGATAAAAGCTATTTATAAATATGACTCATCTCTTATGTGAACATCATTCATGATAAATGTTTATTATTTAATAGGATTATATGAAGACATTTCATTTATTTCTTATTTATTTTTTTTATATTTTTTAGATTTTGGTTTTTTACATGTGTATTAAAAAATTTATATATTAATGATAATATTATTATTTTATTTTAAATTAAATACATTAATGTAATACCAAAATATCACTCAAAACACCATTTTGGTTTCCTTTTTAGAAAGAGTAGTTCTTGACACCTCTTAAGAATTTTTCATATGGGATTGTTGTTCCACTTTATAATCATAGGAATAATAATATTTAATAATAATAAAACATAATTATTAATATTTGTTAACACGAAAAATAAAAAATTATAATATAATTAAATTATTTAACATGACATTATGTTGGATTCTCATTAGGGAATTCAGGTCATCTCCCTTAGGGGACATTGATCCACATGTTGTTGGGGCTTCACCCCATCAATATATTTGGCATCTGGGACATAAATATGTAATAAAATAGGTCTCTTGGGTGTTTTACATTCCATGTAGGGAGGGATAAGGCTTGACCCACCGAGGTGGCGAGATGTTTTTCTGGTTTACGTTTAGTAATATTCTTTTCCATATATAAATATGTATAAAAAATTACTATATATTTTTTATAATTATTAATTTTGTTATAAATTATATTAATTAATAATTAATTAATTATATTACCCCTATATTATAAATTATAAATATAATTTACAATTGTTAATATTAATTATTTTTATGGAATGTATTATCCAATTGATTGGAGAACCAAAAGAATAACCTTTTATTAAAAATTAGAAATCATATAAGAGGGATGAAATAGTTACAAAAGAAATATGAAATTCCATCAAGAAAAGAATAATTAAATGGTAAAATTTATCTCACATACACAAACATCAATAAAACAAAACCTAGTAAGCCCAAAAACACAGTAAAGCTAACCTTTACCTTGAAAAACAATGAAATCTCACACAAACATTGCCTAGGATCTATTACACATATTTTGATGGGTACCCCAACCCCTATCCCAGATGGTTTTCATCATCATATCTACTTTTCTAACCTCTTCCAAGACTCCACCTAATCATCAATGTCCATATCCCTAGAGGGTGAAACATCAAAATCAAGAGATTTAATTATTGTCCTATGATGAGAATTCTTATCATCACTCTGTTTGTCCTTAAGGGTTATTCCATCCATAATGGATTTAGCAGGCCCGAAGGTACAACGCGTTCTATTCTCTTACAAAATTAATTATATTTTTTATTTACTAAATATTATTAAATATTATTAAATATTATTCTATTCATTTATTATAGTATTAATTATTAACATTAAATATTTTTTATTTTTTATTAATCAATAATTATAAGTACATATTAATAATATTAATATTTCTATTAATAAATTATAATTTAATTATATTAAAATTATTTATTAATTAATTTTTTAATTAATGATTAATTACAATAATTAATTATAATCATTATTATAAATATAAATTATATTATTAATTATTATCATTATTAATAATTATTATAAATTAAATATATTTTTTAATTAATGAATAACTATTATATAATATTAAATTGTTAATTAACTATGTTATTAATTATTAATTACTCTAAATAATTTCATTATTAATAAATTTCCTTCAATTATAAATTATTATTATTTATTTTATTATTAAAAATAATTTTACAATTTTTATTATTTTTATTTTTTTTTTAATCATGTCGTATGAATTGTTTTTTATTATTTGTAATATATTATTATTGTTATGCTAGTAAATTAGAACCTACATCTCTAATGGAAAACCATTAATAGACCTCAAGCACCGTACTCTTATAAAATTATGCATTTTTTTTATTTTTAGTGACTTTTTTAGATTACTTTAATACATGTAATTCTGTATAAAATAATATTATTTTAATTTAATATTGAATATTTTATTTTAACTATATAAAAAACAAAAATTAATATGAATAGTATACTTATTACTACATTTTAAATTAGAAATAAAATTTTATGTGTGTGAATTATATTATTTCATTTTATTTAAATAATAGACACCTTTTATGAACAATATTCATGAAAAAAACTATACATTTCTATAAATAATTTTTACCCTACCTCATTTTAATAATATTTTTACAAAACAACCACATAAGAAATTTATATGTGTATACACACTTAGACACAAAAAATAATATATTTCAAACAAAATGTGTTTAGAGTAGAAAACATTTTCTAATTTAATTAAACATAGAATACTTTTTACTCAAGATATGACTACTTTTTAAATACACTAATGTTTTTGAGAGGTTATATTGATTAAAATAAGAAACCAAAAAATAATAAATAAAATGTGTAGTTTTTTGGATGACTATTACTAGATCATATTCATTGACTCTAAATATCAAAAAAATTGGTACTAAAGGTATGGTTCATTTTGTTTAATGTATAGATACATTAACAAAAAGGACACTTCAAAATGAATCACGAGGTCATATAAAAATGACTTTCAAGATAACTTAAAAATGACCTCTAAGGAAGCATCAAAATAAAATTAAATATTACATCAAAATATATTTGAATAACACTTCCAAATGAACTTCTAGGTCATTTGAAAAATGTGAAGTCACCTTAAAGTGGACTACAATGTCACTTGAAAATGAAATCTATGGTCACTTCAAAATGAATTTTATTATCAGATCAAAATATAAAATAATTTCATTTCAAAAGGATCCTTATGGTAACCTAAAAATTATCTAAAAAATCATTTCAAAATTATCTTTAAGAAATTATTTTTTGTGTTAAAAAATATAAATAGGGAAGTGAAATACTTAAAATAGAAAGAAGATGTTTTCTTCTTATAATGACATATCTTTATTAAGTAAAAAATCAATCAGAACGTGTATTTTTGTAATGAAATCTATTATTCCCACAAATAAATATTAAATACCACATAAAAATAGATAAATTTGGATATAAAAACATTAAATAATCTTTTCATTGAAGAAGTTTCCCAACTCAATGAGATACAGTCAAAAAACTCTTACAAATTTTAGAGTATATGAATAAAAAAGAACATGAAATGGATATTATGAAATGTAATTTTAACTCAAAATTGTCAAAGTTATTTATCATAAAATATTATAATTATTCAGTTATTATATGATGTAAAATAATAATAGGTACATAATATGGAATGAGTTCCTAATGATGTGAAATGGAGGTAAAAACGGCAAATGAAATCGTTGTTAATGATGAAATAATATGTTGAGATGGATTTTATGTGAAAGAAATGTAAATATATGGAAATGAGAGATGAAATATAATATAATAAAATAATTTTTTATAATAACACACACATATAAGAATATAGTAAAAGAAGGTTTCTAACTCAATGAATGTAGAATGAGTCAACAAAAACCCTAATGTATTTAGTGTTGAATAAATCAAACAAGGTTGATAGAGAAGAACTAAAATGTAATTTTAATACCATTGGATAAAATTTAATTTAGGAATAAATCAAGTTAATGGGGTATAAAATAAACTATAAAAATTAACTGGTTCATAATAAAATACATATCTCAAGGAATAAAAATGGAGACCCATAACTCATATAAATTTGGCAGTATACGAATAAAAACAACATGAAAGAGAGATTATAAAATATAAATGTAAATAAAATTAGTAAAAATATATTTAATATAAAATTATTCAATGGGGTGGTAAGTACATAATTTCAAAGGTTAACAAGTGCATAATAGAAAAACGTGCCTCAATAAAGGGAATGTTAGATGAAACCCCTTACTTAAATAATAATTTATGAAGTAAGATTAATTTCAAAATAGGTTTATGAGAAATAAATATATATTAAATAAAAATAAATATTAAATAAGAAAAAAATACCATAATAGGTTAAAATAAAAAACCTAGAATAGTATTTTCAATGACGGTGTATGACTCAATAAATGGATAATATTTCAACAAAAACCTTCACCTTGGAATTTTCCTTACTCAGATGTACTCTATGTTCTGGTATAATAAAAAATATACCCATTACTAAAATATATAAATATAATATTAACATTTATCCCCTTTTATATTAATCTTTTATTTTTACTTTATCGTAGTTATAACTTATTTTTAGTTTATATTGATCATATGTTGTTAATCGTTTCTTCTGTTTGGTGTCTATTTTGGAATAAAGGTCTTAGTGATTGTTAAATATTCATTACTTCATCATCTATAGAATAATAAAGGTGGTAATACATTAGATAAAAAATTATATAAGAAGTTCTAGGTACATTACTTTGGAAGTTATGGTATTATTCGTAAAGATGAAATTAATAATGTGGTTATTTTAGTAATTTTTAAAATAATCAACATATAATATTTATAATTTGTTAAATTCTTATATAACAATTATTCAACCAAAAAAAGTGATTTAATTATTATTTTAATATTTTATAAATAATTAATCTTCCATAATCATCCATGATAAAATTTTAAGGCATCATCCTTGTAGGTGGTTTAACCGACCCAAACAACAACATGATATAATAAAAATATGTGTATGGTTATGATGTTATTTTACAAAAATATATATTTTTTAAATGTATAATTATATTATTTAGAATTTAATAATTTGATAAATTAAAATTTATAATATTTATAGTAAGCTGATAAAAGTAAAAAAGACAGATAAGAAGTCTTTTCTTACAAAGTATAAATCATATCTTCTCTGAGATGCCATCATTGTTTTGAAGGTTTTGGGGAATCCTATTGAGGAAATGGTATAAAAATGGGAGAGGTTTTTAGGAAAGTAAATATGGAAAATTATATAGTTGAATTAAAATTTTAAGTTTGGTCTAGAAACTATTGTGGATGAGTTATTTTATAAATAAAGAGTGGAATTTTCATAAATAATCATTCCATCTTGGGTATGCCAAAAAATGTTTTCTGGAATGTCACTCATGAAATTTTTAAACAAAGGTAGCACAATCATTCTCTTTTAAATAAATTTAATTGATATTTTTTTTATGTATTTTGTCAATTTTACACATTGTTTTAACTATTTATATCATCTCAATATTTACCATGTTAAAAAATTTAACCCTAAAACATCAATTTTCCAAAAAAAGGAAATTGGAATCATTACCTAATTTGGAAATGTCAATTCCAAATAGGAAATAAAATTTATCTTTTCCATTATTTGTAATTTTATAAAATTAATTTTGAAAAAGCACAAACACATTAATTTTTATATATATATATATATATATTAGCATAAAATACATTTATTCATATTTCACACCAAGTAATAATCATTCAATTGACTTTAATTTATCTGTTAATATATAAAAAATTCATTTAACAAATTTTCTAATTTGGATCAATTCAATTTATTATGATAATAGTATAAATTATATCAAAAAATAGTTCTTTGAAAGAAAACCTTTTTTTAAAAAATAGTTTTATAATGATTTTTAAAATAATTTAATCAATTATTTAATATTTATTAATATTTTTATAAATAAAAAATGAATTTCATAACTAAAATATGGTAAATTTAACTCCTTAATAAAAACATATAATATATAATAATCCTATTTTTAATATGTAAAACAAATTAATTTGACAATAAATCATTAAATTTTTGTTACTTTAAATTATTTGATTATTTATTGGATGCTACTTAAAAATTTCAGTAGTCATTCATTAAATATTACAAATATATTTTATTTGAATCACTCTTTAAGATTTATAAATTTAATAAAATGTTGAATTGAGAAATAAAATTCATTAGAATAAAAGGTATTTTGAAAAAGAATTTTCGACTCATTATTTTATTCCAATAGAATTTATTTTATTATGAATAAATTATCTATAATATATATATATATATATAATATTTATTTATAGAAAATAAATACTTGCAATTAAAAAGTGGTAATATGTTAATTAGTGTTAGACCCAATGGCCATATACCCCCTTTTAAAGGTCTAAAAATGGAAATATTACCCCATTATATTCTATAAATTTATTCTATTCTAACATTATAAGTAAATCTTCTCATTAGTATAGTTTTTATTTTATATTTTAAAAAATTATTTCCCTTTTAATCATTTTTTTACTTAGTATAGGGTTTGTTCTTATAATAGTGATTTTTATGAGTGTAAATAATATAGGACATGATATAATTATCAAAATATTATTCTTTTATATTAATTATCCCCATTTATTTTTTTAAATTTAAACGGATTTAAAAATCCATTTTGGGTAATGCATCATCATATGGAATACATGGTATCGATTAATTTTGAGGAAAAGATCCATTATGATTGAATAAAATGTTTTTATTTCGATTCATATCTTGAATGATTTATTTTTTATTATGATATTATTAATTATAATGAATAAAAAATAACATAGGGTAATAAAATAAATACTATAATTTGGTATTTTATTTTTCCCACTTGATATAAATTTCATCCTCATAATGTTCATTTTATATTTTTAATAATTAAAACTTAGTGGATCCATAATACATACATAATTTTACAAATAAAAAATATTTAAAACTAAGACTTAGTTTCTATAGTAAGAATAATATACTCATTATTCACCTCATAATAATAAAATTTTAATATGTTCAATATTATCATATATTTTTGTTATATATATTATTTTTTATGGCCCATTAATAATAATATTAGTTTTCAGATGAAATTTATACAACTATAGGATCATAGGATGATTTCGGATTTTTGTATCTATGTAATTGGTGTTATCTATATGTGTGGAGAGATAATAAATTCCCTATATTGCATAATATTAAAATAATAGAATAATAACTAAATTTTCATGAATTATCCTCCCAAAATATTAATTAGGGAAGAGTTTTGTACCTACAATCAAGGTATTTTTACTGATAACTCAGAATCCTTGATTTGGATAATTAATAATCATAACAAACTTATAAAATATATATAAATGTGTGCAAACATAATCAAATAAAACAATTTTTGGTCATAATAAAAAAATAATACCTTGGGAGTGGGGTGAATCGGGGTATGTATTTTTTTAACTAGCCCTCACCAATAATATTATTCCTCGATTATTAGGGGAACAATCTCTAACTTATTCAGTTTTAAACAAAAGAGTCGTAAAAGGGTCACATGAGAAATTTAATAGGTTCTAACAAACTAGGATCACCCATAGAGCATGCAATGATGAGATATAGTTACAACTGAAACACTATGCACACTTCTTATAGGTTACAATTTTAAGTGTATACACTAACCCTCTAGGTTTATAACCCTCAATATATAAATAAATCACTACTCTCAAACACTCCAATTTCTAACTACATTTAATTTTTGTTTTCACAATAATTAAAAACCAATAATGAGTCTACACTAGTAGAGGTGTATCGATCTACTCAACTTTCATCAACTAATGAACTCCATGAACTTCTAATGTGATAGAGTCCAAGAAATCTACCACTAAATTTCTAATAAAATTATCAATCTACTTTGGTCTCAACTACCTATATTTAACTCTTCTTATCCATGTTCATTATATAATTATAAATAATATAATGATACTGATCAAAAAATTTAGGAATCACTATATTTCCCTCATAATTATCCATTAATTCACCTTCATCAAGTTATGAAAATTCATCCAAATACTTCTTTTTAAATTCATGTTAATATCAGCCATTTAATTCACTTAATTTCCTCATGAATGATAGAAAATATAAATCTAATAGTGTAATAAATCACTGTTTTCGTAGTAACCATTAATAATAAGGTGTGAAGAAATGAATCTCTAAATTTCATGACACATAACAAAAAATCACGCTATGATGATAAAACCAAAATTTAACTTTGACTAGAACACCATGGCAAGACCCTATTCATTACTCTGTGATCACCTTAACTTCAACAATTTTATCTTTTTCAACCTTAATCTTTATGGGAATGAACAACATCCATGATTAAGATACCTCCTAGATATTAGAACTACAAAAATCATCCTTATACTCATCACATAATGGAAAAAATCCCCACAATAGTAAACATACCTTTCTCTTTTACCATAAATTAAATAATCTCACATGTGATCCAAACCTCTATAATAATTAACCATATGTGAACAAGGAAATTTATGCAACTATATCTATAAAACCAATCACTGTGTGACATAATACCCTAGGTTGTTACCTACTTAATAAGATTACAAATATAAGAACCTAATTCACATGGGTTCTTATCTTGGAATACCTCCTCCCCATGATCCAAACCTCTATAACATGCCCTTCCATGATAGATGACTCCTGGGATAACCAAAGGTATAATGGTGTGACTACTTTTACACTTCAAAAAACAGTGTATAATACCTTATGTGAATTTTCAATGAATATTACTTTTTATCCCAATGAATATTAAATATATAGGAAAATTGCAGCTTAGTCATTTCCTATGAACCCATTCACCATGAGAAAAAATGTGTCATAGAGTGAAATCTATACTATAGATAGAAAATTTTTATCTCTTTAAATATTCTTCAAAAAATAATCAACAAAATTGCAAGATATTTAAGATCCATTTGAATACTTCTAGTATCTTTATAAAATATAAGTCCCCCAAAATAATTCTGTATTATTTTTTCTAGAAATATTTCCCTTTTGGTATATTGACAATCCTTCTAAAAAATATTAAATATTTTTTCATTTGGGAACTTCAAAACTAACCTGAACGATTGTCTAAACTCTTGGGTTTCAAATAGTGAATCAATGATTTGGTTATCTTCAACTCAATGATCACATGAGTCAATATTTCTATGAGAAACCACAGTTAAATGAAACATTCCTCAAGAAACAAATCCCTTAATACTCATTAACTTAAAATCACATTTCAAGAAAAGATAGTCCACCTGAATAGACACTCATAAACTCTACCCCTAAATAAAACATTAGAATATTATTTCTCTCCCATTTTCAAAAATAAAAGAATAGGTAGAACCGTCATCTTGTCTATTAATTTACATCATCTATCAAGTAGCCTATAGAACTTTTATGAACATTTATCAAAAAAACAAGAATATTATATCTCTAAAAGATCACATTATATGGTTAGAAATACATTAATTTAATTCAAGAGAGTCAGTATACCTTTTTATATATATAAATTCCTAGGGGGAGTGGGTGTCCCTTGTCTTAAATTCCTAATTGGATAGAGAGTATTGGAATCCAAGAACTAACTGGCGACTTTTGAAATAATCCTTTTTGTAGTAACTTCACCATGATATTTTCAACCTTATTTTTTTTTTGAAACATACTTCAAATTAAATATCCCTTTATAAACCTTTTTCTTTAAGAAATGATATATTATATCGATATGATATATTATTGGTTGATAAACATGATTTTTTATTATAATGATATAAATTGAGATATCACACTTTATAATAATAGATGATTTCACATCATCTCCAATTTACTCAATCAATTTCTTTATCTAAAGTTTTTTATTACATTATTTATTAGAAATAATTTAGTTATTCTTTATAGGGATAGGGTAAATTAAGTCTTTATTATTTCTCATACAATAAATTCATGAAAATTCAACATAGAAAACACCACATGATTTCAACTTTTGATCATCCAATGAACCTACCCAACCTATATGTGTGTATCAGAATAAATCATGTTGTGATATTTTATGATAAGAAGGCCCAAAATATATCATAAAATATTTATAGTGAAGAGTGTGTTTCTATGATTGCATGTATCTTTTGTTGGGAAATATTTTGTACCATTTGGATTGACATGTGGAAAACATAATGTTTTGTTTCTATTTACAATATATTTCAATAAATTTTCTTATACTATATCATATTTAACTCTTTCCCATCATCATATGTGTAAAATTTCATTTGGGTGGCCACCTGTGTTATCATTAGTCTGGAATATTCTATTTTTGATCACTTTAGGAATTATTTAAAATATTTTTATTGATATATAAATGTGACAAGACCTCCTAGAAACACCTGTAATCTATGGTAAAATATTAATTCATTATAAATAAAAATTTTGAACTCAGAACTCATTTATTCTTCAAACTAATTTCATTTTTATTTATCTAATCCTACAAGAAATTATACCATCTATATAAATGGGAATCAAAATTCATTGATTATTCTCTAATAAATGTTAATATTTTTATAAAATCCACCATGGTGGAATCCAATATTTTTAATTATATATCAATCCAATAATACCTTTCTCATGGTGCTTGATTCATCCCACACGATTCCTTATTCATATGAAAAAATTTAATATTATCATAATCATTAAAAATACCTCATGTTTTTCAGTTTAAGAATCATTATCAATAACTCAATTGAGTAATTTCAACTTTATAACCATTTAGTACACCTTAAATACTTTTTATATTGGCACTATCATGAAAATTAGAATATCGTCCAAATAAGTGATGAGGAAAATAATTTCAACAACATCAATTCCTTCAAGTTGGGAATACGCCTTTCACACAATCCATGATTTGTTCTAAGTTATAGTAACATATTCAATGAGTTTCTTATAGAATACCCACTTGGTGGAAATAATAATTTTTCTTTCAGGATTGTGAATATTTCACATTTTTCCTTCTTCTAAATTCTGTCAAGTTCGTTATTTATATCATCAACCCATTTTCAATATATATAATCACCTTAAAAAACAATTTTCTCTACATTAAATAGAAAATAGGTTTATTATAGAGTCTACATTCTCTTTTTTCATCAGAGCTATCTAGTCACTAATAATATTCCATTCATTGATTTCAATCCTACTTCAATCCATCTTCACAACTACATAACCTATGATGATTTACCTAAACATGGGTCCTTTATCTAAGTATTTTTCTTCCCCATGTGCCCCTTGGAATCTCATAGAAACACAACTCCAATCTTAGAATATAGAACTATTCTGTTGTAAAAACAACTCATTGGACCCTAAAATGTTCAAATTTTCAACATCCATTACCCTTGACATTAAAAAATATTTCCATGATTTTTTTTGTTTTATTTATATATTTATTTATTTTTGGATAAATTTAAAAGGTAAAATCTTTTATCCCTATTATATTAACACTTGTGATTATTCTCTTTATTTATAATTAATTATTTAAATTGTGAAATTAGAAAGTCCATTAATTTCATCTTCATTCCATAAAATATTTTATATAGAGTATTTCATCATCAAAATACTACAAGTATCTATTGGAGATATAAAATGATGTTATAACTACATCATCTTAATATATCCCTAACATATTTTTCTCAATTAAAATCATTCTATCAATGTTGTTAATAATTTTTATCTTCCACTCAATGAACATATTAGGATTCTCCATTTCCAAAACATGGTGAATTATATGGCCTTACTTGTGATATTATTCTACCGAATTATTAGAAAATTTCATATCATTATTATTCCTAGACTTTTTAATTTTCATCCCAAGAATCTTTTACCTTAATAACTAGTAACATTTAATGAACTTAAAAACATTGGAAATGAGATAGATCACCATCATCCTTGGAATCCAACTATTTTCATCTATAAATAGAACATTATAAATTTTTATATCCATTTATTTATGGGATATTTTCCAACACACATTAATATGAACTAATCCAAGAAATATTTTCAAATTCTTTCCCTTCATCTTATAGGTATTTTAAATTATTTTATATTTTTGAAAAATATTTCATATTCATGTGAAATCACATGAATAATTAGTGATATCACTAGATCATTCATTATTCACCATGTATTCAAAGTAATTGTTTCTCAAATGGAAAATTTAATTGAGACAGAACACATTCTCTTAATTCTTGTATATAAATCAATTTTTATATTCTAAACTAATGTGTTATAGATTCCCCTTTGTACACTTTTCTTACATCATAATTGAACCATTTATACATTTAATCATGACAGATTTCTTATTGAAATTTATTTCATTCCCCAAGTCATATAATTTCCATCATATAGTAAATTGTGATCAAGATCTTCAATATGAAATATATCAATTCATGTAAAATCTTTACCTTTATTTTTTCCTTTCTGGAGATAATTATATTAAAAGTCATCATTTCTAAAATAAGGAACACCTTCTTTATCTTACTTGATTCCCATGAAATTGTTATTATTACCTATAATATTCAAAAAAATCAACGAGAAATTATTTACAATCCATCCCAATATTTTTCACTTAATAGAATCTCTATGAAATTAACCTTCTCAACTTTCATTGTCTAGATCTTTGTACACCTATTTCTATTCATGGTAAATGAAATGTTTTCACCTTTGACTACACTAGATCATCCTCTTCTTGTATGTATAAAAATATATTTTATTTTTATATCTCTCATTATGTTACTTCCAATTGATGTGATCTAATTACTTGTTTCTACATTGTAATATTTCATTTTACATTGGATGATAAATTCACAACTTTGATTCTATAACCTTGACACACCTAAAATAACCATTAAAAAAATTAATAATAGAAAATTATTCTCCTATATTTATATTAATCTTGAGTCGTAAAATTTTTCATTTCTATGTAAAACATATAATGTATATTCCCTATAATTCCACACTAATAACACCTCAAAAATATTATACTATTGTGTGTCGCTTCTTCTGTATTAGTAGTTTTTTAGTTTGTTGAGAGCCACTAAACCCACATTATTTAGGGTATTGGGATTTTATGGTTCTACATCAACTACCACTTATTTATATCTTACCTTAAATACCTTTAATATATTTTCCCTTATATTTTATTTTTTATTACATTGGATGAAGTGAAAACGTTTTATGTTGACTCCCCATTATCCTCTTTAGCATTTTTCCGTCCCATACACTCAAAAATCATGATGTAATTATAGTACTTTGAAGTCTCTATTGTTCATAGAGATTACATAACATGTACATGAATTCACAATTGATAACATAGATCTTTTTTTAATTATCTCTCATAGAATCAATCAATCCAATAATAATTCAGGCCTACTCTTTGATTTTGGGCTTAAGTACTACCACATTTTCATAATTTTATGGATTCTCGAATGTATTCTATTAACTCACAACATTAGACCCGGATTTTTATTCTTATTACTTATAAATTTATAGTTTATAGTTTTGTAGCAGAATAACATATTTCTTCATTTTATAATTATAGACATAGATTTCTTTAGTAGATACTTCTAGTTCAGCCTTTAGGTATACTGTTTCCTCAACATTATCACTTTCTTTATCATTTTCCACTAATTTTTGTTTTTTAATGATAGAAACAATAACTTACACATTGAGATATTTTTATTCCTAGAATTATTCCAATTTCATTATTCTAAGAAGACATTTTCTTAGGAAATCAAGTTCTAGTTTTGGAAGAATTTTTGTTTTCAAGTATTCATTAATTTCATAGGACTTTTTCATTGGTTATTTATCTTAATCATTATCTTATAATTTCCTTGGACATCTTATAACAAATTTCCTCACTTTTCTACCGAGGAATCATATAATTGGATGATTACCTTTTAATTTTTCATTTCCTCATTTGATATTTGAGGAATGAAAATACATCACCTCATTAATATCCTTATCATTAGTATTATCATGCATTGTGAGTATCATCATTTACTTATAGTATATATCCTAATAATTTTCATTTTTCACATATGTTTAATCCTTTTTCATTATCTACTATACTACTAGAGGTTTGTAAATAATACTTAATTTTATATCCTTCGGATATTTGAATTTGATCATTGAGGCCTTCATGTTGAAACATGGAGGTAATATTCTTATAATATACTTTATATTTTTGATATCATTATTGTTTCCAAAAAATCAATTCAAAATCTCTATAATGATATTCATGGATAAAAAATGTATCAATGTATGCATTCATTTGAATTCTTAATTACTCACACTTATTTTAAATAACTTACAACATTTCTTCACATATAACAGAGTTTCCATCATAAATATTGGGAAATGTTCTCTTATATAAATTATAAGGACTTAAACAATATCACCTTCTTGTATATGGAATTGTAAAATTCTCCTCATAATGCATTGACTGCTTTTAGGTCATCATGAATCTCCCTTTAAGATTTTTTTTAAAAAAATATTCTCTATATAATATATAAAATCCAATGTATGGAATACCTATTGGTATCCATTCCCAAAGATAATAAATAGTGTTTCATCTCATTCTTCCACGATTGAAAATTATTTCTATCAAATATCAAAATTATATTATCATTAAAAATTGTTCCAATCTCATCTAAGAGAGAATAATTCAGAAAGAACCTTTTGATATTATACCACTTATTAGTTTCTAGAAAGGTGAATAATCTAATAGGGTTGAAAATTATATATATATTTTTCATTCAACAAAGTAAAACGATAATGTTAAATTGTTATTAGTAAATCTCTCCCCCTCATAGTCACTTTGATGTGATGAAGTAGTAAAAGATAGACACAGTAAATTTACTTGGTTCTATAAAACTTGTCTAATCCAAGAGAATTGAATGTTGATGTGTTATTACAAATGAAACACCGAGAAAATATTTTTTACGATACAATTAAAAGTTCCCACACTAATCCTACCACTGTACAACCCCTTTAATATAAAGAAAAATCCAATCTCAAATACTAAAATAGATCACTACCTTTAAGTTTTAGTATCTCAAATTTTATAAAATAATAGTGAGTACGCACCGCATTGATGTATATATCTACTATACATTAATCCAATGATAAACTCCAAGATCCTCTAGGAAGATAGTCTTTTTGATCTTTTCCTTGACTACTATTCCAGTACAAGTCATGAAATCTTCATTTCACTCCGCCCTATCTCTGACTCTTATACCTCATGATAAACTATCATTCAAATAAAGTGAACAATATCAATAATATAATTTGAGAATCACCACATTTACCTCCTAATTAATCACTAATTGACCTTCATTAAGTGGGGATGATTCATCAAAATACCTCCTTTAAATTAGATTTAGGATCTCCCATTTAATTTTTTAAATTTCCTCCTAAAATATAAGAAATGTTAATCTTTAGGTTTTTTGAATAAATGACTTTATAGTGTGACTATCAGTATCATATAATGTAAACATAAATAATTAAATTTCAAAGATTAAATCTATATATCATTCCACGATGATAAATATATAATTAATCTTCGATTATTAGAACACAACATGTCATTCATTACCACAACATAATCTCTTGTATTTCAACTTATGAATATTGATTATTTATAGTCATAACTTATCTACACATCATATACACAACACAAATAACATGACCACTAAAATCATCCTTTTACATATAAAAAATTTCCTATACACCCATTTCCATGATTAATAGCTTCTAATTTTGCAACAATGTAAATTACATTATGTTTCCTCTTAACCTGTAAAAAAATAACCTTCTGTATCCAAAGTCATTAAAATATTTCCCTCAGTAAATAAACTCATGGCATGATGAAAGATCATATGTAATGTATTACATGACTAGAAAATTAATCTAATATCCTAATTTACATGGGTTCCATTCAAATTGTACCTCCTCCTTTTGATCCAGTACATTAGAGCTGATCCACTATCATAGTAGATTCATGGAATAGAAAATACTATCTCAGAGACATTTTTTCAACTCCTAATGAAATATTAAAAAATTATACATGATTATACAAATATATTTATGTATTAACCCAAATAATATTATGTATATAGATAATCTAAGCCTTTTTCATTTTTGAAAACCCTCACTGGCATGTCATATGGTGTCATGGTGTGGCCTCTCTCCTATGGATATAAATATTATATCCCCTTCATGATTTATCCAAAAAAACGTTCTATCCTTTATTTATGATACCTTATGCTTCTTTATAAGACTTATAAAATCCTTTTCAATAAACACATCAACAAATTATCTTCATGGGAATTATTTCAAACAATATTTACATATCAAGAATATATAATAATTTTACCTTTCCCACTATTTCATCATCCACTTTGACGGTGTTCATAGATATTATCTCCCAATATTACTAATTTTTCGTGGTTTTTAACATTTAACTTACCCATTAAGAATTGGTTTAGTGTGTATATTCTCACAATTCCAAAATTTGATACATTTAAAACTCTACACTATTATCAATACACTCAGAATAACTTTTCTTCCTCCATCATGTCACCCAACTTCTTAATTTATATCTAGATTTTTTCAGTCAATAACCTCATTTATATCACATCTAATATATTTCAATTTCTCTAATACATTTTCCTAAGAATTTATTCCACCATTTTTTACATATGGGTAGCTGAATATTATTTCCTCCATGGGTTGTAGCACCTGAACATCCAAGAAACTTTACATTTTCTTATTTTTTGTGTTTGTGTGTTAAATATGATTTACATTGTTAATAATAAAAAAATATATATTATAAAATATAAAAAAAATATTTTTAACTCCATATCATATCTAATTTGGTGGATCATTAGTTTGATAGTAACATTTTACTTCAAATTCACTATTCACTTAATTTCTCCAGCTTTTAGAAATTTTATAAAATTGAAATGGATTATGTGAGTAATAATGATATCAGATTTAAATTTAATATGTGTATGAAAAATAAATCATCATAAATCTTATCCTATAATAACTTTTTTAAACCTATGAAACATTTTTTTCAACACATAACTCTTTTAGTTCAATCTATGATACTATTGGTTCAATATATATCACCAATGTTTAATCCTAGGTTACATTATGGTTTATCCTCTTATTCACCCTATATTAATTCCAAAAAAATAAACACTTCTTGGATTCCAAAAAATGTAACCCAAAAATATGAAGATCATTTTACATGACTTTATATCACAACACAATCTTAAAACACACACCTAAAATACAAATACTTAGTTTCATTAAATATTATCTACATAACCATATTATTATACAATAGGTCTTAAATATCATCCATAAAATTAGTCCAAACATGTTTTCTTCCTATAAAAATCTTGTATATAATTACCAAGGGAAATAGTAAATATAAGAAAGAGTGATGTCAAACTCTTAGAAAGGGAAAACATATCATCCAGTCATGGTGGAATAGATTATAAGTAACTGAAAAAACATGAACATGGTAGAAATACCATATTAAAATGTATGTGGAATCATAAGGTCTAAAAATGAGGAATGATTGTATAAAATATATCATAGCCTAAGGATAAATTTCCTCAGATGAATCATAATGAAATCCTGACTTATAACATGGAATAAGAATTCTAAAACATAAGAAAATAATAACTATCCTTAGAGAATCACATTAGAATATGGAAAAATAGAATCATGGGAACACTATAATTGTGTGAATATAATTAACCATAATCAAGACCATTGAAAAGTTTGTTAACATAGATAACTTCAAACCATTTTCATTTAAAAAATTTCATATCATATATAACAAAAATCATGTCTACCCACAAAGTTATTAATATAAATAATGAAAATCTTGCCCATGAATAGCATAATTATCCTAATAAGTATAAACAAATTTCATAATTCTTTTGGGGTCTATATATTTCTCAGACCACTTATCATATAATCCAAACCGTATAAATGTCTACTAAATTAAAACTCATTATTCATAGCATGGTTAACCCATTAAAATGTAATGGGATGAATATAAGTACTAATGAGGTGGATGTCTTCCAAAGACTGATAGATGATACCTAGTAAAACAGACTTTAATTATAATAATGAATTATTTTTCATTTATATAGTATAGAATACAATAGTCCACTTTTATGTTTTTTGATTTCCTCATTTAATCAAAATATTTGATTATTTATATTAATACCCGTAAATTAATATAAATAAGCCTAGAATCATAATTTAATGTAATATTAATAAAGGATATACATACCTAAATATGTTGATAAAGAAACAAAAATTTAGTGAAAGATCATTCCTCTGAGGATTTTATTTCATTGAAACTAATGATACTTTTATTTTTTATTATGGGTAAAAGGAATAGGTGAAACATGAGAAAAAGGATTCACGAGAGGAAAATATTATAATTAATTTTAATAAGATTATATGTATAGGTGGAAAATCCTTAAGTGAAATATAAAAATATAAGAGTATTTAATAAATAAATTCAATGTTATTTACACAACATTAAAATTTTCCTAAATATGAAGTGGAATGGATTGAAATATGTTTTTCATAAAGGAAAATATATTTCTTTAAAAATATATTATAAATATATTTTAACATGTAATAATTTCATTTATATTTAAACATGATAAAAAGGGGATGATACTCAGATAGAAAACACATAATAGATTTCATAACGTTTTCAACGTTATCATAAAGCAATGTTTAATGTGACCAAAAAAAGTGATAAATTAATTTAGAAAATTAATTTAAGAGTAAATATCCTAATAATGGGTCATTGAAAAATTCATAATTCTTAATGTAGAAAAAATATTATTTGAATATACAAAATATATGGAAGTAAAAAATGATTTTTAAGGATTTTAACAATTTAAAGAACCCATATGGATACAAACATTCTAAAATTTTCATTTTATAAAAGTGGTAAATAGAATTTTTAATGTCATTAACTAAGATACATACTTGGATTTCAATATAATATTTTTTTGGTGAGGTGTAATAGGAATATGGATGAAAAATACTCAAAAAATAAAGAAAATGATTTCCTTTTTATATGGAAACTTATTTATGATATAATAATCAACTGAAACATTTATTTTGATAGTGAGATATATTCTACCTATAAAGAAAGATAAAATACCATATAGGGTAGTGAAATGGTAGAATATAAAAAATATGGAATAAAACTGTTATTGAATAATATTTATGACTCAAGGAGATTGTGTTAACAAAAACACGTGGATATAGTTGTATATAAATAAATAAATAAATAAAGATTATAAAATGTAATTTTAAATACCATTCATCAATGTGATTTAGGATAAAATATATCAATTGGATATTAATTACTTTATTTAAAAAAATAATTGATTCATAGTATGAAAATGTGCTTCAATAAAGAAAATTTGATATAAAAACATTTACAAGAATCGTAATTTATGTAATACGAATCATTTAAAATGGAGGTTATAAGAAAGAAATGTAAATATTCAAAAATTAAACAGGAAATACAGAATAAACAAATCACAGGGTTAAATAAATCAAAAATATAAGAATATAATCGAATAAAAAATTTACCCCATAATTTATAGAGAATCAATTAATAAAAACCCTAATTAATTTAGTAATTAATGAATCAAAAGAAATTTAAATTGAATACATGAAATGAAATTATAAATCCAATGAGTAAAATGAGACTTGGGAATAAAATATCTTAATGGATTAGGAAATATACCATAAAAATAAAAAATAGTTCATTATATGAAACATATCTCATGGAATGGAAGTTGAGAAAAAGAACCTTTACATTTTTAGTAGTATATGGAAAACAAGAACATGAAATAAATAAATAGAAGTAAAATTTAAAATAACATGAAAAAAGTGTGATATATGATAAAATAATTCAATATATCAGAAAGTATATCATGTTAAATAAGAACAAGTTCATAATAAAAAATATGCCACAAGGAAAAAAATTAAGACAAAACACATTATAAACACTATAATTTATGAATTAAGAAACATTTGAAATGAATTTTATGATAAAGGTATTTAATTTATTATAAAATGAAGATAAAATATATAATAATAAAATAATAGGTTATTATTTATACCTACAAATACAGAACAAATAAAAAGACATAATATAAAAATAAAATATAAAATATCTCAAACATATTTATGAAGATTTTTTAGAAG
Organism: Viscum album; assembly: GCA_963277665.1. NCBI lineage: Eukaryota > Viridiplantae > Streptophyta > Magnoliopsida > Santalales > Viscaceae > Viscum > Viscum album. The sequence goes on from OY728144.1 coordinate 294,486,676, forward strand.
AGGTGCAGTGGAACTAGGGTATCATGATGTCCCCCTCCACGTGTTTTCCATAAGGCATGTACCCCTCCCCCCTATGTGGTATAACCATGGGTTGTTATAGAATACTTTTAGAAACACTATATGTTTTGAACATACGATCACTATGAGATCAGTTTCCCCACCAAGTGGTCTGACTATGTAGTGTCAAAGAACCCCTTTGGATACTCTATATTTCCTATCCTTTTGGTTTCTCAGGGGTGCATCTCTCCTATCATAAGGTTCAACTAACTCACTATAAGGAATCCTTCTTTTGATATTATTCTAATTTTGGCCTCCCATCGACTGTATAGACACATGGAATCACTCTCATCCCACCTATTTTAGAAATACACTAACTCAGAGATGTCTATAAACAACATAATCCCTTTGTAATAATATATATGAAAACACAGAGTAGATACACATTAAACATAAAAACTAAAGATGTAAATAAAAGTGAGATCTATACATTCCAATTATAGTAATTTTTCTTTCATGATAATCTGGTAATAAAATTTGAAATTCCATAACAAGAGAGAATACCAACCAAACCCATTTATGCATTCCCAGTAAGGCGTAGTCTATAGGGGATAGTCCTATGATACTGACCTCACTAGGTTGGTCACATTTGGACCAGGACAAAGATAATTACAATGAAAGGCCATACCCATAGAGGGTAAGTACGCCATGCCATGTTTGAAACGGATGACCTAAAAAAGATAGGAAAATGACATGAAGGTGTATCCAAACTTACCTAAGACAAGTCAACTTAGAAAAATCAAGTTCGACCTCACATAGGCCTAGTTGAACATGTGAAATACTATCCACGAGGTCCACTACATGGGGACCACATTACCTGGTTCCCTATTTGAAAATTTTTCTCTTATTCAAGCAACTAACCTCCTTGTTAACTTTCTCATCAGGTTGAGAAAATTACAAAGACTATTATGGATTCCATTCACCAAGGTCAAAACCCCAACAATTAACATTCAAAGAATACTCCAAAACCACACTATATAAATAATTATGTAATGAAAACCAGTTTCAACTCCTTTGTTCAAGGATTTCCTTGATAAGAGATGTATTTTTTTTATATCTAAGATAGGTGTAACCCTTTGTGTAATCTCGATAATGGATTCCCCTAATAGTGAGGATCTCTCTCAAGAAGACACTAAAATCATTTCCCTTGGATTATTGATGGATATATTCTTTCTCAATCGAGTCATGTAAAATAGGAAATCACAATCGGAGTAATCCCATAGTATATCATTCTTTGGGATATACTTCCTATTCCCCTACATCTTTCCCAACCTATAAATAGTCATTTAGATGGTAGGGTGGGACTCCTCTTAGGAATAATAACCAAGATGATCTATATTAGGGATGACACTAACTAGTCATGCACATCCATCATGGGCCTTCTCGTTAGCTCCAAGCCCCAAGTCACCACACCTTCACCTAATGACCTTATCATGAGAGGAATATCAGGGAAACATCCCTACATCGACCCCATTTAAACATAATTTTCCACACTCATATAATGTTTAATATATTCTATTCTCTCTTGTTTCTCACACTAAGCCTGAATCAAGTTAATATAAATATATACATTAATCATTTCATTAGTACAATTTAAATATATCTAATCAATGCCTCCTATAATGTGTAATCCCTAACCTATCATCCCAGTGAAGGCCATATATAAATAATCCCTATTCAATTCTCTAATGGAATACCTACTATGAAACCAACATCCCTACATCACATTGTTAAATTTTTTGGCCAACATCCTTGTCGTGTGACATTTAATTGCATGGAATGGTCTAGTTACATGACCTTAAACCGTATCTATCGAACTATGTGAGTTTGGATTTCAATTTTTATGTAATATGTAGGAAAACTCTTATTATTTTAAACCTAACATAATCATATATTCATTTATATCTGTAGGGTTCCATATTCCTTGTGAGATCAACTGTGACCTTCCCTCTCTTAACTATACTCTCCTGAGCTTGGACATGCCTTTCATCAAGGTCATGTTCTCTATATACTTTTATTCATTATTCTATGTTCCTAATGAGATCATATATAAGTTTTATTAGAAATATGTATTCTAGACATGAAACTCATCTGCATCAGTCTATATCTTAATTTAGAATATTCATAATGGTTTTCTTATACATAAGTCTCACACCATCTATTACTAGGGATAATTCACCTTGTTATCCTTACCACATGATGTTAAACTGTATGTATTGGTCCTTATCAAAAGACTATAAAGTGTGTAACTCAAACTAAATGGGATTTTATTCCCATTATTACATTATATATAGGATAACTCTTTTATGTTCAGTCCCACCTCTATATTATCTATTTACTTCTAGGATGGAAATAAAGCATTATAGATCCCTTTTATATTATTTTCAACTATAACAAAAAAAATTAAACATTACCAAGGAAATATTAAAATATGGAGAACATATGATACATATAAATATTCACATCAATACATGTGAATAATTAATCATTAACACAAGGGCTTAAAGTATCATCTATATATTTGGAAAAGATTCATGAATCTGAGTTAAAACTGTAAGAGTGTCTCTTAGTTAGTAATAACTCTATTGAATAGTGTGTGATGGAATTTACATTCCATCACCTCAACTAATTCACATTCTAAAGAAACAATAATGAAAACCCATGTGACCATATCCCATAGGAAAATAGGTATGAAAAGGCAATCACATCAAATCATTTCAAAATAGGAAGTCGTTGTGTGTTTTTATTTGGATTAATACACCATATTAGAAACCAAACAGAATAAGAATTAAAATTCCATAATTATGATTACGTAATGATACTCACACTCCCACCATAAATCATTGGGAAATCCCATTTATAGGGATACAAAAATTGTTAACCCAATATATATCCTTAAATTCTTTAAATAATTACTTTACATAAAATTACATGACCTTTTTTCTTCATGATTCATGAAAATAAAAATGAAGGACTTGACATAACATCTATACAAATGAAATTGATTTTTTAAACCTGAAATTTATTTTGAAACTACACTAATAATTGTTCTTATTTATGGTGTTTTTTATAAAAAGGTACCCTCTTTATAGATCTCTTCAATCTAATGTGATGGCTTCATCATCTACTGGATGTTCTCTAACGTGATCTACAATAATGGCCATAGACCACATAGCTGGATTTAATAATTCACATATCCATGACCTAAAAAATCAAGTGGAGAATGTAATGGTGAGGTAAAACTAGTGAAATGGAACCATTATAACCTTAAAACTCACATGTGTAGTCTATAAGAACTAAATCATGTGAGCCCATACTACTAGTGGAATGTTGTAGTATAGCTGGTGGCACCCACTTCCAGGAAAAACCATTTCATTTCTATATCCCTAGTGCACAATAATTAGTACCTTTTTTCATTATGGATGCATATAATAAGGTCAAAACAAACCTCACCATAGCATAGGGGTATCCCAAGAGGGATCCTAACATTTTTTTCTAAAGTTGACATTCTGAAACCACCATCCCACAGATAACTGTTGAGGATGCCACCCAAAAAATTAGTCCCTTAGTCACTCATTCTTTGGAATCTATGAGAGCGTTTTCGGAATACTAAGACACTAAATATAAAGACAAGAACATATCCCTACATCCAATAAATAATCCCTCTAGAACATCACAAAAATATCTAGTTAACATTCCCATATTTTTCTTTATGCTTAGTAACACTGCTAGAAGATTTTGGAAACACCAAGGGAGACATGATAATATATCCCGATAACAGCCCATATGTAGGAGCATATTAATTATCCAACTCCTAAAGGCTTATGGAATATCCTGACTATAAAAAGGATAAGAGAAGGAATAAATTCTATCCCCCACTATGAAATTCATACATATTCTTGGTCCCTCTACATAATCGCATCAATATATCTTTTCATTTTGTATGGATAGGCCAATATTACTACCCATTTATGGAAGATCTATCTGCATACATTGGAAGAACCATTAGAGGGAAATAATCAATATAATATAGAAATAATCTAAGGTATGATTTATATCTATGTTCTCACCAATTCTGAAGGTTCTTGTCAGCATATCCTTATTGTTTTTTGAGACTAGAAGCATATCCATGCTCCCCTTAGGGAGAAAAGTTATTATATTCCAATGGAAACAAAATAATGGGCATATTTTATCACATCTATTCAACACATAAATTGATATATTCTAGTATAATACAATATATAGGCACACATTACTATTACCATTCATCCTAAAGAAGTATTATGACATGAAATTATGGTTTCAAAAAGGTGAGAACCAACTCCATCCTAGTGTCAAGGAACCAACCATTACATTCATATAAAAATTAGAGGGTATGCATACATTCCTAAACAATACTAAGGATCTTGTTCACAAGCTCCACCAATAGAATATGAGTCCCAGAAGGAGACTCTCATCAACGGTAGTCACTATTATACCCCAATAATGGAACATAATTTAAAATTATAATCAATGTTAAATCATGAAAAAAAAATTAGGCCCTTAATCATACACAGATTAGCATTGAGATGCCAAGGTCCTTGAAATTCCTATCTGTGGTTTTTGAAGTGTCTACCGACTCTGTTTTAGAATTGTAGAGTTTTTTCTACAACATATATTCTCTTTATGATAATATAATCAGTAGTTATGAATTTACTCTATAGAACACATGAAATTACAATCCATTCCTTTTCATATCTACTCACAAGGAGCCCTCATATCTATGAAAACATAGGGGATCGATGTAGGTCATATCCAAAACTATAGCCACCACCTGTGGTACATAATTTTCATAAATGGAAGGAAACACTCCCATTTTTTGAAAAAGCCTAGGGAAAACCATGGTGTTCAGATCATGTGGAAGAACTACCCCTGAAGATTATGAATATGACATGTACATGTGGAAATAAATAACTATGGAAGACCACCCAACATTGTTTTAGCCCATCGATGCATCTTCTCAATATATTCTAGAAGTGTTTGAGGATACATTCATTCCATACTTATGGAAGAACTTATAGGAGGCCCTTAATCATCTAATGTATAAGAACCTCACTTATCATGAACATCAAAATCATGTCAAAGTAGTAAAAATATCTGATGTTAGATTGAATTTTCTATAATATCTTTATCTCAAAATATGTGTTCAAAGTCTATTTTCCTAAAAATTCAACATGGTTTTCAAAATTTTTTAAGGGAACATCAATATATAATAAACCACACCCCTCTTGACTTGAAAATCTAGGGATAGATAGAATATTGATTATTAAACATTATTATACTACAAGGATTTATTATTCCCAAAAAAGGCATCCTATATGTAATATGTTTAAGAGATTTAATAAGACAAAATATTGAACATGTTAGTTATTTCATCCAATGAAAATATCCCACATATAAGATAAAAAAGAAACGTAACTGGAAGTAATATTTCATTTATAATATCATTCACCAATCCATGATAAAAGTTTCAAAAGAATCCAATTTTTTAAAGTAAAAACCCTCTACCACATTACAACCTCATGTGGTATGTAATTCAAATTAAAATAATTAATTTCACCATGATCAGGCTCCATTTAAAGTGCACCAAATAAAATAGACTACATTGGTATCAACTAAGACAACCATCTGGGATAAACCCTATCCTAAATGACATGGTGGTTTTTTACCACCACCACCATCCATGGGATCAATAGATCCTCAACAATTCTAAGATATTCTAGTGGTGGAACCTATTCATCTATCTCGCTCATGGTAGATGAAAATTTTACCATCGCCACTTAGGAATTAGTTATTTTCTTGGATAGATGGTTCCTTCATGAAATCAATAATGCTAATATTCAAAGTGTTACACAATAAAACACTATATTTGAGTCACATGTGGAGAAGTTGTCTAGGTAATCCCTCAAGATCACTTTCCAATGGATGGTTCTATGGGAGCATCAAATAATGAAAATCAAACCATGCATATGTCGAAAATATAAATGGATTGATAAGAAAAAGAACTAAAATAAGGACCTCAACGAACCATTTCATGAGGATACTGGGAATGAAGGCCATCAATAATATTCAGATAAGTTTGAAATGATTCTAACCACCTTGTATGTGTTAGGTAATGTTTTCAATATCAATCTGGTAGGGGATGTAGATCAAGACATGAATATCTAATAACCCAAAAAATAAACAATATTGTGATATATGGTCTTGATATACTAAAATTGTAAACATATTTCATATTCATTTAATTAATTATTTTCATGTTTTATTTGATAATGAACCAGTTATGTATTTATTTTTATAGAGAATAGTTATCCAATACTCTAAAGGAAAAAGATATAAAAACTGGACAAAGGTTGAATTTACACATCATAATACACATACACGACATGTATTCATCATTCATAGAATGTATGAAGTCATGAAGAAAAATTCATGAATAATTTAAAATACATTAAAATATCACATGGCATGAATCTCCAATTAACGTCATGTAAATTTTATGGCCACTTATCTCATAAAGTTCAAGTCGAGAGAAGAATGATGTTGTGAGTTCCTATTACATAATGTAAAACTAGTTTCATTTCTGAATCCCAAAAACTCAGAATGAGATAGGTGATAGATACAAAAATACATGGAGGAAAAATTGGGTTAATATTACATAATGTTACAAGTTTATATTTCATGTAAATTCCATTATATTTTTTTACACGATGCAGACCGCCACACAGAATTTTTTTTTGGAAGTGGATTTTCTATCGTTTTTTCTACCTCTACTTCTCTTCTAACTAAACTTCAGACAACTCAATTTCCCATTTTGATTAAATCCAAATGTTGTTGACCTATCTAAGAGAATTATTCATCTCTTTAATCACCTTTTACCATTATAATATCTTTTTTCCATTATTGTTTCCACTGGACAGTGGATACAGACCACATTCTTGATTTTTTACTATTTTAAGTAAGTGTTGATTGATTTATTAAATTTTTATAAAATGGAAATCCATTATTCACAATCCCTTGATTACAAAATATCTTCTTTTAAATAATTTATCAACCTACCAATCATGTCTACAATTATTTCATTAATTTTTATTAACACAATCATTGTAGGCTAAACTTCTTAGGGTAATGGTTGATAGTAAGGGTTTTTCTGAATGTAATGAATCTCTAAACTGAATCTTGGTAACCCTATGACTAGTAATCTGTTCAAAAAATAACCATTTTCCCAATTATATTATAAACCATTGACCATGGTATGTTTAAATGAAATAACTTTACCTAATTATAGTAGAAAAGGCTATGTCCATAAGTCGGTGACACTTTATGCCATAGAATATAGGCTTAATAGATCTAGGATGCAACTATATTTGGAAGGAATAGTTGCATCTTGAATATATGTATTAGGTTTTAAAATAATCAATTTATTATCTATGTAATGCTTTACAGACTATGCCTTAGGATTATCCAAAGATAGAACCAAGAATATCCTTTTTACCAACTCCTCAAAATTAACCAGGATACCAATATTCTTCCCGAATCCTTAAATGAATCTTTATATCATTATTTAAATACCAAAAACCCATCCATTCATGAGGAATCCTACATAAAGGGTTCAAAGGCACTGGTTCCATATCTATAAACCCTTCCCTGTGGGTTTGACCCCACACTACCACTATTCTACAGCATCATATAATATTCAGTTTTGGATAAAAAGAAATTCTAATATGATCGCTACTCATGTGAGATAAATGATGCATGTGGGTGCATTAAATTTTGGAATCATTATCAGGGATGATTGTTCTTTGGAACATAACCTTTGGCATGAACCTAGGATTGCCTCACTAGTCCCCCTTTTCCCTTTCCATTATTCATTCATTATTTAAGAAGACAATGTGTCCTTATTTGTTATGGCATAGTGCATTATTTAGGGCACCGCAATTCATTCATGGAGCCTTGATGCTCAAGAACTTATTACCTTATTTCATGAAATATAATGGTACCTCTCGACACATTTTCATCCATGTATGGTATACTGTAGAAATATTGCGGGTCTCAACCCACTTAACATGAAATATATGCCACTTTCATTAAGATGAGATCAACCCCAAGAATTGGACAACACCATCATGGATTAAAACATTTATTCTATCAATGGTTTCAAAACCAACATTGTGCACCCTCCTATATAGTTTCATACCATCGAAAAAAACAAGATATCATCTGCATGATCTAGAATATGGGCTAGTTCAATGGATTATAGAGTGAAGATTCGCATGAACACATCTATAATATAATGGAATCATAAGATAACTTTCATAATCATAAAATTTCTTCCAATACAATTAAATTGTGTTTTTTATTCTTTTCATTCTGCGATAGAGGAACAAAATAGCTAAAGATTCAGACTCCTGAGTCGATCAAAATGTGGGATGATCTAGTTAAAGGGTTCATGGATAAATAATTTCCATTATTCTCAACGTGGATAATATGAAATAAAATTCATAATTTCAATAAAGAAGATTATGATTCATCCTACGAGGCCTCAAAATGATTTAAAGATCTTATTAGGAAGTTCACATACCATGGAATTGATGTATCGATTAAACTACAAACATTATACCAAGATCTCAAAATAGGTTCTCTCATAGTGGTAGATGCCTCCACTAAGGGAAGTTTAAATATAAAAACCCAAAATATAGGTTGATAACTTACAGATGAGGTGTTACAATCTATGGAAGAGTGATCATGGACCTCCTTATCACATAATCCACTATGTTGAATAAAACCACCCTCTAGATGCATAAGTTGAGGCCCTGACTAAGAAGCTAGAATCCTTTTACCATCCTACTGCCCCACCTTCCCCTACACCTCCTGAAATAGATATTAAATTCTACAAAATGTGTGGTGTCCCACAAATATATCAAGACTACAGGGTAATGGTTGATGAACAACAAATACAATATTTTAATTACATTAATTATAGTATATAATGACAACAATTCTAGAAACCACGTCAATATTATCAATAGAGGCCTACAAAATAGCCTCCACAAAGATAAGAAAGGGTAATATCAACCAAGAAGTGTACAATCACCACCAAGGAACAAATAACTACCTATATACCCTCTTATAAATCCTTTTCCATTACTAGATAAAAAATTACCCCATAAAATTTTTCTCCTATATGATAGAAACAATTTCAACTAGCTATGAAAATTCCACCATAACTGAATGCCCCCCTTCAATAAAATTTTAAGAATTTTCTTATAGGCATCATTATAAAAGAAGACTAGAGGATGATCACCCATGATATGGAAATGAAAAATCAAAGGGAGGCCTTCCAAAACCTCAAACATAAAATGGGTCAAATCAAAAAGAAATTATCAAAGAGATTACCAGGTACGCTCCCTGGTAATACTATGACGTACCCAAAGGAGGAAGATAATGGCATGGTACTAAAAAGAAAAAAGTGATGGATTTTATAAAACCCTATGAATGAGAAGAGAAGAATATTGATGAACCCAATAAATAGTCAATAATTATTAAAGAGGAATGAAATGAAATTGTTAATAGTAAAAATAAAAAAAAGGATATGGGGTCATCACCTCTTGAAAACGATCTAAAAAAGAACAACCTAAATTGGATATCTAAATAGCACTACCATCTCACAAACCACTACTCATTTTCTCAAAAAGAATAAAGAAATGAAAAATTTAAGAGTAGTATAATAATTTTTTTGGAATGTTCAACTAATTACATATTCACATCACTTTTGCCAAAGTCATTTCCCATTTTCCTTCCTATACAAAATTCCTAAAGGAAAAACTCTTAAAAAAGAGAAATATGGAAGACCTAGGTTCAATTTACATAAATGAATAATGGTTTTTTTATTAATTATAAGATTCCACCTATTATGACTGATTCTGTGAGTTTATCAATTCCATGCACCATAGGAGAATACAACACCAGAAGAGCCCTATGCAACTTAGGAGACAACATTAATCAAATATTAATGAGTTTATTCAACAATATGGGACTCAAGTAACTTGATCCAACTTGGGTTGGAATTTAATGAGCTGACCAATTATTAAAGTATCCTAGAGGGATTATCAAAGATGTTATTGTAAAAATCCAAAAATTCATTTTCCTAGAAGGCTTATTCATTTTGGTTACAGAATAAGAAATATGGATTACAATTATCCTAGTATATACATTCCTTTCCATTGGGTAGGATTATATTGATGTAAATAAAGGGATACTAATATTTAGTGTAGTTTTGAAGAAGTTGAGTTCAGCCTAGTGAAATATGTAATATATAGAAATGATTGTTTTGAATATCAAGCTATCTTTATCACTAAATAGAGGAATGACTACATGTCCATCGAAGAAAATAGTGATGTCTTTTCCCATACTGAAAAGGAGGACTATGAATTTGGGTATGTGAACTAAATTTAACCTCTAGAAATAGACACTATCCCTCCACTCATACCCTCAATCATCTCGACACCAATGCCAGAGCATAAACCACTTCCAAGAACACTCACGTATTCCTTTCTAGAGACTGCAGCTACACTAATAGTCATTGTTAACTCAGAACTCACATAGAAATAGGAGGAAATGTTCATCTTAGTCATAAAAAGTCATAAGAATTCAATTTACTGGGGAGTTGACAACAAAGTGATTAACCCCACATTATGTACTCATATTATTTTATTAGAAGAATGCATGAAAAACAAATGATAGTCGTAGAGGCGACTCACCCTGCCAATGATGGAAGTAGTTAATAATGAAGTGATGAAACCCCTAAATTCTAGAATAATTTTTTCAATCATGGAAAGTGATTTGGTGATTACACTCTAGGAAATTCCCTAGAAAGGAGGCCTCACAGTTAAAAAAATGATGTAGATGAGTTGATATAAACTCGAAGCATCACAAGATGTTGAGTATGATTTGATTACAAAAACATAAATATAGAATCCCAAAAAATATCACTTCCCCTTTCCATTAAAGGATAAAATGATGGATATACTGGGAGGACATGAATACTACTACTTCCTAGATGGATATTTAGGATACAATAAAACTGAAGTAAACATAGATGATTAAAAAAACAACATTCACATGTCCATTCAATACCTTCTCCTATAGACGCATGTCATTTAGTATGTGTAATGCATCAAAAACCTTCCAAATGTGAAAGACACATATAATCCATGATATGGAATAGGAATTAATGGAAATATTCATGGATAATTTTTCATTTTATTGAAGATATTTTGAGGTATGGTAAATAAATCTAGAGTCAGTTCTACTACACTATAAAGAAAAGTTCCAGGTTTTAAACTTGTAAAAGTCTCACTTTACGGTCCAAGGAGGCATAGTCCTTATACAGAAAATTTTAATAAATAACATAGAATTTGATCCAGTAATGATAAAATTTATTAAATAATTACCTAATACCTTGACTATATAAGGTGTAAGGAGCTTTTTTGGCCATGGAGGATTCTACCACCACATTGTAAAAGATTTTACGAAAGTAGACCTACACCTTGACACACCTGTTAGCAAAGGATACTAAATTAATTTTCACTAAATATCTCTAAATGGAATTCAATAATTTAAATATAATCTTGGTCTCCATCCCATTATCAATTTCCATAATAAGGAAAAGGACTTATAATTAATGTGTGTTGAATATGACTTTATTGTGGGTGTTGTATTAAGATAAGAAGCCGACCACGTATTTTGTCCCTTTTAAAATGGTTGTCCCACTATGAATGATTCTTAAATAAACTAAAATAACCATAGGGAATGAAATGTATTAATTTGTATATTATTTTTATAAGTTTAACTTATACCTTTTTTTGTACTAGGTTATCATTTACATGAACCATGTGGCCCTTAAATATTTGTTGGGTAAAAAAGATGCCAAGATATGAATGATATGGTGGATCATGCTGCTGCAAGAGTTCAATATCATAATAAATCACACTAAGGGGATGGATAATTTCATTATTGACTATCTATCTAGACTCCCACTACCCATCAATGAGTATAATGATAATCTATACATTGAGGTTGACTGTTTAGGATCATAAGAATTAGATTATATGGATATACTTACAAGAGGGGGTGAATTGTAGTTTTAAAACAAAGTTTAAAAGATTTAAACTAAACAAACAAAAATCCTTTTAAGTAAAATTATCAGACATAGACTAAATCTAATTATTATAGTCACAAAATCAGAACTAGAAATGGTCTGATTAAATAAGAGTAAAAGATCTTAATCATAATGGATATAATTTATATCCATGTATTTTTTATCATAATTGGACATAACACTGGTAAAACCAACTTTATAGAAATATGAGTATGATTACTTAATTTCTATAACTTTTATAGTAGAATACAAACTTATGAAAAAAATAAATACAATAACTATGAAAATTTTAGAATGACATACATGTTATATTGAAAATTTTAACTCTTTTATCCAAAAGAGTAAGGTAATCAATAAGCTTGATTAAAGTTATCCATTGTATGAGAATTATAATAAAGTTGGTATTTCCATACAAGGATATCCCTTAATAACATGATCATATTAAATCTATCTTCTTATCCATAAATCCCTTGATATGATGATTGGAATATGTCTTCATATCCAGAGATGTCGTTGATCTGATAGATCACATTCACCGTCATCCTATCCACAGAATCGCTCAATTTTATCAATGATTGGATATAGAATACAAATTAAATTTTTCTTAAGGAAACAACCCTAAAAGGATTCCTTTGAATGAAAACACTCTGAAGAAATAAAAACACTCATAACAACAAGTTCATGCGAAGTAATCTTTAGAAGACTATAGAGAAAAAATGTATTGACTCCAAACTCTTCAAATAACTATCTGATGATAAGCATAATTAAAGTCGGTCAAAGTTTAAAATTTATAATCCTACTAAATACTGTATATGTGGTTGGTAGGGTAAAACCCATAGAGAAGGAAATTTTGAAAAAAACTTTCCTGAAACTCTTCTAAAGACCCTATTATTGTCAACAATAGAGTTGATTTTCTATTTTTTACTTTTAATATTTTTTAATTGTTTTTGTGCTTTTATAATGAAGTAATGTAACTATTTTTTTAAAATTTTTGATCTAGAATAATATGAAATAGAAAAGAAATTGAAAATAGTAAACAACAAAAATATAGAATGATGATAAGTGAACTACCAGAATGTAATGCTCCGAGGAAAATCTCCATTCTACTGGTTTTAAAAGAATTCTAATTAATTTAAAATTTGGTGCAGTATACCACCATTTCAAGATAATGACATAATTACACCACCAAGAGTTAAGTTGGATAAGTTGATCAAGTTTAGAGTTCTCCACTCTAAAATAGATCAACTATGATAGTCATTATTTGTAAATGAAAACAGGACAAACTCACCTTAAGTATTATGAATTTATTATCTTTTGAAATATGTTCCACAATCAATCTCACTAATTGATTGTGAAATTTTGAAATTATGTTCTAGTTGTACAAGCATTTGAATGAATTCAATATTGATCTCACTGATCAATACTAAATACATCTAAATGATAAAGTGAAAACGAAAATTAAAAGATAACCAGCTGAACTTCAATTTACCCTAGAACTAGATGATTTATCCACAATAATTTTCATTATCAATAAAACAATTGTGACATACTAAAACAGATTACAAATACTAAAATACAAGGGAAAAAGAACTCGCCAAATGATGTTATGCTCCTAAACGCCTTCAACTCCATGAAGTGGTTCAAGAATCGCCCTCTATTAATTCTTACTTTGCTCGGACGTGGATGATTGAATGTGTATGTAATACTTGAGTATCACTCTTCATATCACTACATGATTTTCTTTTAAATACCACTATCATTATCTGCATGTCACCCCCTATTTCCACCAACATACATTGGTGCTTTTCTTCTACATTGCACATGTGCATTTTTTTCGCCAACCAGACGTCGCACTAGATTTTCTGATATAACTAACTCTTGATGAGTTAGTTGAATATACTTAGACGAAAACATGCCTTTTGAATGAACCTACACAATAGAGGCAAAGACAAAACAATAAAAAACATGAATGAAAATTAAAATTATTTTTATTCTCTATGTAAATCTTAAATTACTTATAAAAAAGTTAAATTTAATTAATTAATATTAAATTGATAATTTTTATTTACTCAATTAAATATTGAATTTATTATGAAATTATTGTGTTTTTAATTTAATATTATTTATTTTATTATCTTATTAAAGTCAGTATTTTTAATAATTAGTTAATATAACATAATTATATTTTCAAATTAGATTATCTTAATTAATTTAATAATTATAATTTTCTTAATTAAGAAGTTTCAATCTAATTAAAGTGTTAATTTAAATTTTATTTATTTTGATTAATGAATAATTTTATTTATAAAATTATTATTATTAATATTTTAGTTTTATTAAATCATATTAATTTATCTTATATTTTATTTTATAATATATTTGTTAATTTATATTATTTTTTATTTATAATAATTGTTATATATAAAGTTTATTTATTTTTTTATTTATTAATCATTTATTTTTATTTTTATTTAATCTTTCTTCTCTTTTTATTCATTTCTTTCTCCCCCCACCATTTCGGTGCAACAAATGGGGGTAGGGTTCTTCATCCTGATGAATAGTGTCGACCCCTTCCCACGATGTTGCCTCCTGTTTCACCCCGATTTTTGCACTGCTCTCTAAATATAGTTCACCCTCAGACTTCCACAAAAGCAACGACAAACTGAACTCCATTCAATGTAGTAGTAGTGTGGCGAGGCTTCAATGGACTGATCCTTCTTTGTGCAACAGCTCGCTATCTAGTAGAGGGAGGATGTTCGACACCTTCTTGTAGTGACGGCTCGAGTTCACAGTGAACCCCTCATGCATCAGTGATTTGACAACATCATAAGAACCCGAATCAGCCTCATTATCTTATCCTCTAAGCGGCGCAGTGTGGGATTCAGGCAACAACGACCCTCCTTGGAAGGAAGAGGCATTGGGTTCTTCATCAACAGTGCACAGCTTGGATCTTCAGGACATAAAAATTAGTGGTGAGTCAGGATTCATCCGCAGTAGCGACTTCAAAAATTTATTCCATGTTGATAGCGCAAAACCTATCCCATCTCAATAGAGGAATGAAAACACGGTGGTTCAATGATTTTGGACTTTTGAGAAAATCTTGGTTTTTGTGTTGATTTGAATCTTGTTGAGTGCATGGAATACAACTTTGATTGAAATACTGGTTAGAATTCGGTCCACAGTATGTGAATTTGGGTGATAGAAATAGGAGGTTGAGGTACATGATTCGTAAATAAGGGATGAAAACTGAATCGGGGACACATCTATGTGAAGTTGTGGTGAAGAATAGGGAAGGCATTCGGTTTGAAATAAGACACTGATGGCGTAACTCTGCATTAGTAGGCTATGGGTAGAGGGACTAGTAGTTATAAGGGATTGAGGCCACCATTACTTATAAAATAAGGTTACCGATAGTGAAGAAATAAAAAGGTCATCGATGTAGAAAAATAAAAAGGTCACCAATGATGATAAATAAAATTTCACCGATGCAGATAAATAAAAGGTCACCAATGTAGATTGTCACGACCCGCCCTCGGGGTCCGTGCCGTGACTACCCCAAGCCCGCCTTCCATAGGCCAGGGGCTGGCGACTAGCACCAAGGCATAAATCCCGGTAAAAAAGGGAAGGCATTGCCTTTGAAAAGTAAACACACATCACAGAGTAAACAAGCGGAAAGTAAATACTAAACAAAACAGAGTACGACTGAAAGTGCGGAAAGGTAAAAGGGCCAGAATACAAACCCAAACTGAAAGTAAAGTACAACTCGAAAGGGAAAACAGCAACTGGAAAGTAAAAGCTGCTACACCGAGCTGTCCACTGGAAATCCCACCTGAAGGGTGGGTACAGATAGCTCCTCTGCTCCACGGGTCCCGCCGTCCGCTCCGTGCACGTCCCGCCCATTGGTCCTCCTCCGGGTACAGTCCCGCTCTGTAGGCCTCAGCTAAGGTCAACGTTGTCCGTCGTCTGCAACCAACACAACGTAGTGCGGACGGAGCCCGTGCAGGGGTGAGTATAAGCTACTCAGTAGTGACCCCGAGACCCCTGAAGGTCTCTGGAATCCACAAAGGATAAACCACGAAGAAAAGTACAATCACGAAGTAACAACCGACTCTGCTTAGGTATATGCCCATACATATACCTAAGTCATCAATTCAAATACGCTCCAACCTCCGAGCCCAAGTACAACTCAGTCCACACAGGATAGTAAACGTATTCCACACAGGAAAGCAAAACGTAAACCATACAGGATTGCACAACACAATCCACACAGGAAAGAAATAGGTTTCAGCTCACACAGGTATACTTCTTCAAGGACGATAAAGATGATCACTGATCCATCTAAGTCGTCGGACCCACGAAGGATCGATAGGTAACTAACCCCCGCAATGACCCACACAGGATCGGGCCCACACAGGACCTGTAGGCGCTGGCTCACACAGAACCGCTGAGCGCAAGGACCCACACAGGATCGGGCCCACACAGGACCTGTAGCACTGATCCACGTAGGATCGCTGAGTGTTGTAGTCGTCGTCGTCGAATCCACACAGGATCTCTGTACTGTCGTCGTCGCAGTCACAGTAGTAGTAGTAGTCGTTGCAGTAGAACAGTCGCAGCCAGCACTAGGGTTCCCGCACATAGCAAGCTCGTTCGGAGGGTCCGCTCCACGAGCCGAGAGGCTGATACATCAACTGTCACAAAGACCAGAGTTGATGTATCCAAAAGTTCCGTATCGTCAACAGGAACTCAACGCAACAGACGGCGCGTCGATCGGACGCCCGGTCTGAGAGTTATTGGCATTTTCGTCTCCGGGGCCCGGTTGGTTTTTAAGGCAAAACCAACCCGACTGTACTCCACCTGCGTCCAAACCTCAGGCGGAGTATTCCAAAAGATTCGTCTAACTAAGAGGGACACAACACAGCTGACGGCACGTCAATCGGACGTCCGTAGCTCAAGATATGAGCGTTTCCGCTCCGAAGGCCCGGTTGGTTTCGTGAACGAACCAACCCGGACGAACTCAAAGTAAACCGAAACCTTGAGTGCGATATACCGAAACGACCGTCTCGATCCAAGGATCGTGTTGCCGCAGACGGTTCGTCATTCGGAGGTCCGAGGCTCAAGTTATGGGCCAAAAACCAATTCTGGTTCGAAACGGGGGGGTCCGGGTCCGGGCCAACCCGGCCCGACCCCCCCCCCCCCCTGGGGCGGCGGCGGCGTCCGGCGGCGGCGGTCGGTGGCGGCACGGCGGCCGGCGGCGCGGGGTGCCGCGGCGGCTCGGGGTGCCGCGAGGAGCCGCACGCGGGGGCTAAGCCCCGCGGTTTTTCAAGAGGCGGCGCGGCATAGCCGCGCCGTTATTTTTAAAGCGCCCCCCCCCCCCCCCCCCCCCACGTGGGGGGCCTGCTGGTGCGGAACCGGGGGGGCCGGCTGCCCCCCTCCCTTTAATTAAACCCCCCCCCCTCTTAAAGAGGGGGGTTTTACATGTTGGCCGGGGAATTAATTCCCCGGTTTAACGGCATCCGGCCGGCCAGCTGGCCGGCTGGTTTTCTCCAACGGGACCGGAATTTCCGGTCCCCTCTTCGGCTTCCGACGCCGGCGGCCCGGCCACCGGTCTTCTCTTCCGCCGCGGCCCGGAACCGGTCGCGGTCTTCTCGTCCCGCCGCGGCCCGGAACCGGCCGCGGTGTTCGTCGTCCGGCGCGGTGCGACGGCACCGCGCCCCTTTCGCCGTGCCATGATTCTTTTCAACGCGGCGCGACGGCGTCGCGTTCTTGAAGATTCTTCCTCGGCGTAGCGCGACGGCGCCGCGTAAAATATTTGCACGATCATCCGCGTGGTGCGACGGCACCACGCCACTTGCTTCCACCCGCATGAATAAACATGAACGATGGAGGGGGGTTCGGCCGTGTTCATGCGGTCCGGCCCCCCCTCACGTTAAATAAATAACTCAACTTAAACATTCAAAGCCTCATATTAGACATGCGAGATCCACGTTCAAGAAATGGAATAAATAAATATTGAATCAACAACCCCTACCTCGGGTATAAGATCGAAGATTTGACAACGTCCCGCGGAAGACAACGTCGCGGTGGTCGGGCGTCGCGGTCGTCGTTCGTCAATCCGTTGACGAAGAGATATGCCCGAAGAGTTACGTCGTTGGCGAATATTCGTATGCCGACGAAGAATCTCCGAGGAGGAAGCGGTGTTCTCTTTCGTTGACACGGGAGACGAAGAAGAGCGGAGCGGCGTTCTTCGTCGGAAATTGAGCGTTCCTCGTCATGTCTTGAGGAAAGTCAAATAATAAAGAAAACAATGAACTCAAGAACCTCTACCTCGATAGTCGCACGTTGACGTAGTCGTGGAATATCGGTGTCGATTCCTTTGACGTCGGAGGAAGAGTCGTTGTCGATGGCGTTCGTCGCGGAAAACCGTCGCGGAAGAGATGACGCGGATGAAGTACGTCGCGTCGCGGATATGGCGTCGCGGATGGACCGTGTTCTTCGGCGGAGAAGTTCTTCGTTGAAGAACGACGTTCTTCGCGTTCTTCGTTGAGTTTGAAGAAGAAGAAGAGCTCTCCACCTCTCAAGAAGACAAACAAATAACCCAAAATAAAATAAGCTACACCTTATTTTATTTTCAATTTGCCAACCTTTCAAAATTCAAAAGTTGAATTCAATACATTAATTAAATCTAGAGTTGACAAAATTAAGTGAAGAGATAGGTTGGCAAGAGTTAAAGTAGGGAAGAGTTACATAATTAAGAGGGGGTTTAGAGGGGTTAGGGAATTTGAAAAGAATTAGGGGTTCGTGTGGGCCCCACCACACTTAATCCTCCCAAGGGAGGTTAAGTGGGTGTGGGTCCCACTTCCAACCTCCTTTGATAGGTTTTTAACAAGTTATAAAAATTTGTTCTACACAAATTTTATTTAACTCAAACTAAAAACCCCAAAATTAACTTTCAACCCGTAACAAACGCAACTCCCGAAAAGGTCTCTTTAAGCGAATATCGGCGCTGCGAGTTCATCGGTGCCCTCGGATTTCAATTCCGAGCACCGGATCAAAAGTTAGGAAATCCCGCTCGTTCGTTCACTGAACGTACCCGAGCCAAACTTCGGAAATTAATTCCGGGCACTCCGGGCCTCGGAATCAGGTGCCGTCTGAAACCGCGCTCTTGTAAAATTCTAAAGAAAATTAAGAAAAAATTTCCCTTGAATTTTACGGGTCTTTACATTACTCCCACCTCAGGGATTTACGTCCCCGTAAAGATACATCAAAAACTAGGGAAACAAATGAGGGTACTGAGCACGCATCTGAGCCTCCTGCTCCCATGTGCTCTCCTGGAGATTCTCGTGCTGCCATCTGATGCGCACAAGAGGAATCGATCGCCCACGCAGGACCCGCTCCTGTTGATCCTCTATCTCCACCGGGACCTCCGTAAAAGTCGCCCCATCGTCAACGTCAAGCTCCCCATGGTCAATGATGTGCGTCGGGTCGTGCACGTATCTCCTCAGCTGGGATACGTGGAAGACGTCGTGCACCCGGTGCAACTGAGGTGGTAGAGCCAGGCGATAAGCCACCTCACCAATCCTGCTGAGAATCTGGAAGGGTCCGATGAAGCGCGGAGATAACTTGCCGCCTCGGCCAAATCTCCGAATACCACGTCGAGGTGAGACCCGAAAGAAGACGTGGTCGCCATCCTCGAACTCCAGTGGCCTCCGCCTCCTGTCAGCGTATGACTTCTGCCGGCTCTGAGCTGTCCTCATCCGCTCCTGGATGACCTGGACCTTCTCTGTCGTGGCCTGGACCATCTCCGGTCCCACCAGTGCTGACTCCCCAGGGTCTGTCCAGCACAAAGGAGATCTACATGGTCGGTCGTACAACGCCTCGTACGGTGCCATCCCGATGGTGGAGTGGTAGCTGTTGTTGTATGCGAACTCCACCAAGGGTAGGTGGGCCTCCCAGCTACGACCAAAGTCGAGGACACATGCGCGGAGCATGTCCTCAAGAGTCTGAATGGTCCTCTCCGTCTGACCATCCGTCTGAGGGTGAAAAGCTGTGCTAAGACGTAGCTGCGTACCGAACGCCTCCTGTAACCCCTTCCAAAGCTGGGAAGTAAAGTGGGCATCTCGATCGGAAATGATAGATGATGGCACGCCGTGGAGCCGCACAATCTCCTGAACGTAGAGACGTCCCAAGCTCTCCACTGAGCCCTGCTCTCTGATGGGTAAGAAGTGTGCCGACTTGGTGAGTCGGTCAACAATCACCCAGATGGAGTCGTGACCTCTGGAAGTGCATGGAAGTCCAGTCACGAAGTCCATAGATATGTCGTCCCACTTCCACTCCGGAACCTCCAAGGGTTGTACCAAGCCTGCTGGTACCTGATGCTCTGCCTTTACCTGCTGACAGGTGAGGCATCGAGATACGAACTCTGCTACTTCCTTCTTCATGCCCGGCCACCAGTGTTGTCGTCTGAGGTCCTGGTACATCTTCGCCACTCCAGGATGTACCGCTAAAGGAGAAGTGTGAAAATCTCTCAGTACTTCCTCTCGCAGAGCGACTGGTACCATGGTACGTCCTCTAAAAAGGATGTCGTGCTCTGATCCAAGGGAGAAACCATCAGGTGCCTGTCCCGAGGATATCTGTGCACGCCGTGTCTCACAGTCAGCGTCCCCACGCTGTGCCTCCCTAACCCGCTGCAGTAGTGGAGGAGTGACTGTGAGAGACTGAAGAAAGGCTGCTCCATCTCTATCCACGAAGGATATCTGCAAAGAGGCTAGCTGCTCCGTCGCCTCCTCAAGTAGCTGAATGCACGTCCTCCTGCTGAGGGCATCGGATACTACGTTCCCCTTCCCAGGAGTATAGACTATCTCAAAGTCATAGTCCTGGAGGAACTCGAGCCATCATCGCTGTCTCAGGTTCAGGTCCTTCTGCGAGAAGATATACCTGAGACTCTGATGATCGGAAAAGACTGTAAAGCGCTCGCCCATCAGATAGTGTCGCCATGTCTTCAGAGCGAAGACCACTGCTGCTAACTCCAGGTCATGGGTAGCGTAGTTCTGCTCATGCGGCCTCAACTGTCGTGATCCATAGGCGATCACTGCCCGCTCCTGCATCAGAACACATCCGAGTCTGGTCCCTGATGCATCGCAGTAGACTACGTACCCTACTCCCTCCTCAGGCAACCTCAAGATAGGTGCGCTAGTCAATCTCTGTCTCAGCTCCTGGAAGCTCTGCTGACATCTGTCTGACCACACGAAGGGTTTCCCCTTCTTCGTCAAAGCTGTGAGTGATGCTGCAACTCTAGAGAAGTCTGGAACGAATCTCCGATAGTATCCAGCTAGTCCCAAGAAACTCCGAACCTCAGTCACGCTCCTGGGTGGCTCCCAAGATAACACAGCCTCAATCTTCGCGGGATCCACTGCAACTCCCGCCTCAGAGATAACGTGTCCCAAAAAGTGGACCTCACGTATCCAGAACTAGCACTTTGAGAGCTTACCATAAAGCTGGTGCTCTCGGAGTGTGTCAAGAACAAATCGCAAGTGATAGGCGTGCTCCTCCTCTGTCGTAGAGTAAATCAGAATGTCGTCGATGAAGACCACGACAAACCGATCGAGGTATGGCTGAAAGATCCTGTTCATGAGAGCCATGAACACTGCTGGAGCATTGGTTACACCGAAAGGCATAACCAAGAACTCATAGTGGCCATACCGACATCTGAAGGCCGTCTTCTGCACATCCTCGTCTCTGACTCTGAGCTGATGATAGCCTGACCTGAGGTCTATCTTCGAGAACCACCGTGCTCCCTTGAGCTGATCAAAGAGGTCATCAATCCTCGGTAGCGGATACTTGTTCCTCACAGTCACCTGGTTCAGGCGACGATAGTCAACACAAAGTCGCAAGCTCCCTTCCGCCTTCTTGGCGAACAATATCGGGGAAGCCCAGGGTGAAACACTGGGTCGGATGAACCCCTTGCCCTGCAAGTCCTCCAACTGTACCCGTAGCTCTTGAAGCTCGGCGGGGGCCATCCGATATGCTGGAGTGGATATCAGGGCTGTCCCGGGGTACAAGTCAATATAAAAGTCTACCTCTCTGCGAGGAGGTAGCCCTGGAACGTCGTCGGGAAAAACGTCCGCAAACTGATCCACCACTGCAGGAAAACCAGGACTCCGCACGTTAACTGCTCCAAGGATAAGGCTAGCCAACTGATGAGTGATGGGTTGTCCTCTCCTCCGCGGAAGTCCATCCTGTGCTGCTAAGGCTCCCTTCTCGCCGGTGAAGGTGAACCTGCTCCCGTCGGTGCGTACACAACGCACCTTGCGCCTAAAACAGTCAATCTGTGCATGGACCGTAGATAGCCAATCCATGCCCAAGATGACGTCGTAAGGCCTCGACGCTGCTACAAGAAGATCCCAGCCGAAGCTCTCGCCTCCTAGAGTAAGCTCACACTGCCGGCACCAGTGCGTAATCGTCGAGTCTGCTCCAGTAGGAGTCTCTAGCCGTAAGGATCGAGCCAACGGCTCTGTCGGAATCTCCGAGCTCCGAACAAGGGCAGCGGCTATGAAAGAATGACTCGCTCCTGTGTCTATAAGAACTGCAGCAAGGGTGTAATAGACACAGATAGTACCTCGAATCATCTCGGGTGCGCCGTGGTCGTAGGCCTCTGCTGCCTGGAGCTGTGCCTGTCGCTGCCCGCCAGCTCCCTGTGGTCGGGGTGGACCTCCTGGTGGTGGTGGTGGTAGAGCCTCAAAGCGTCGGCCACCACCAGATACTCGCCCAGCTCCTCTGCCTCGTCCGCCTCCTCCCTGCGGACCGCCACGGTCGACCCTCTGCCTCTGCCTCGGTGGTCCCTCAACCGTCTGCTGCTCCTCAGCATGGCGGGTCGGGCAGTCACGAGCCATGTGGCCCTGCCCGCCGCACGAGTAGCACTGTCTGCCTCTCGTAAGACTGGCTCCGCGCGTGTGCCCCACACTGCTGAGCCAGTGCCCTGAGATCGTCTGCCTGAAGGTCTGGTCTGTCTGGACCCCTGAGTCATCCGTCGACTGCCTGCTGCAGATGACTCTGCCACGTGCCGCCCTGCGGTGGGTCGCTGTGCTGGTGAAGACTCAGCAAGGAAGCTCTCGATCAGAAGAGCCCGCTCCAGTACTCCTGTCTGAGTCGGTATGCTGAGGGAGATCAGCGATGCCCTGATCTCGTGTCTCAAACCCTGCTTGAAGGTCCGGGCCCGGAAGAATGGGTCCCGTACCATGTCGGTCGAGTAGCGCGAGAGATCGGTAAATCTCGCCGAGTACTGAGCGACCGTCATGCTGCCCTGCCGCAGCTGTAGAAGCTCCTGGATACGCACCGCACGAAGGGTGGCTGGGACGAACTCCGAGCGGAAGAGGCTCTCAAAGTCCGTCCAAAGAAGAGATGTCTCATCGTGCACCTGGAGCATCAAGCTCCACCATCGTCCTGCTGCTGCGTGTAGTAGGCTCGCAGCGAGGATCACCATGAGGTCTGCTGGTGTCCTCACTAGCCTAAACACTCGAACCACTGCCTCCAGCCAGTCCTCTACTGCCTGGGGATCCGTCTCCCCGCGAAACCTGGGCGGTCGCTGGCGCTGAAACTCATGCAGTGCGCTGAGGCGACGTGCATCGTCAGTGGCTGCTGCTGGAAGCATCGGGGGATCGGCGGGTAAAGCTACCGCCGGTGCCACTACTGGAAAAGGGCCCTGCACCGAGGCCTCGTCGCTCGGTGGGTTGTCGTCTCGCTCGACTCTCGGAACCCTAGCTGGCTGCCGTCGTGGGGCCATCCTGAAAAGAAAACAGGTGCGCCACGGTTAGAACAGTATACCTGGTGAGCTGTTATAAGTAATCACAAAGAAAACTTTGAAACACACACGCAATCAATGTTTTCGTGCATTAAGTCGGAAATCAGAAGTCAGGGTCCTGGTGTACGGATACGTCGGCCGCCGCACCAACACTGGACTCCTTGGACTGATATCCACACTCAATACGCTAAACATTATTGCTTCACATAGAAAAGATCAGAGTTCGCGGTAGAACCGAACTCCTCTGATACCAATTTGTCACGACCCGCCCTCGGGGTCCGTGCCGTGACTACCCCAAGCCCGCCTTCCATAGGCCAGGGGCTGGCGACTAGCACCAAGGCGTAAATCCCGGTAAAAAGGGAAGGCATTGCCTTTGAAAAGTAAACACACATCACAGAGTAAACAAGCGGAAAGTAAATACTAAACAAAACAGAGTACGACTGAAAGTGCGGAAAGGTAAAAGGGCCAGAATACAAACCCAAACTGAAAGTAAAGTACAACTCGAAAGGGAAAACAGCAATTGGAAAGTAAAAGCCGCTACACCGAGCTGTCCACTGGAAATCCCACCTGAAGGGTGGGTACAGATAGCTCCTCTGCTCCACGGGTCCCACCGTCCGCTCCGTGCACGTCCCGCCCAGTGGTCCTCCTCCGGGTACCGTCCCGCTCTGTAGGCCTCATCTAAGGTCAACGCTGTCCGTCGTCTGCAACCAACACAACGTAGTGCGGGCGGAGCCCGTGCAGGGGTGAGTATAAGCTACTCAGTAGGGACCCCGAGACCCCTGAAGGTCTCTGGAATCCACAAAGGATAAACCACGAAGAAAAGTACAATCACGAAGTAACAACCGACTCTGCTTAGGTATATGCCCATACATATACCTAAGTCATCAATTCAAATACGCTCCAACCTCCGAGCCCAAGTACAACTCAGTCCACACAGGATAGTAAACGTATTCCACACAGGAAAGCAAAACGTAAACCATACAGGATTGCACAACACAATCCACACAGGAAAGCAATAGGTTTCAGCTCACACAGGTATACTTCTTCAAGGACGATAAAGATGATCACTGATCCATCTAAGTCGTCGGACCCACGAAGGATCGATAGGTAACTAACCCCCGCAATGACCCACACAAGATCGGGCCCACACAGGACCTGTAGGCGCTGGCTCACACAGAACCGCTGAGCGCAAGGACCCACACAGGATCGGGCCCACACAGGACCTGTAGCACTGATCCACGTAGGATCGCTGAGTGCTGTAGTCGTCGTCGTCGAATCCACACAGGATCTCTGTACTGTCGTCGTCGCAGTCACAGTAGCAGTAGTAGTCGTAGCAGTAGAACAGTCGCAGCCAGCACTAGGGTTCCCGCACATAGCAAGCTCGTTCGGAGGGTCCGCTCCACGAGTCGAGAGGCTGATACATCAACTGTCACAAAGACCAGAGTTGATGTATCCAAAAGTTCCGTATCGTCAACAGGAACTCAACGCAACAGACGGCGCGTCGATCGGACGCCCGGTCTGAGAGTTATTGGCATTTTCGTCTCCGGGGCCCGGTTGGTTTTTAAGGCAAAACCAACCCGACCGTACTCCACCTGCGTCCAAACCTCGGGCGGAGTATGCCAAAAGATTCGTCTCACTAAGAGGGACACAACACAGCTGACGGCACGTCAATCGGACGTCCGTAGCTCAAGATATGAGCGTTTCCGCTCCGAAGGCCCGGTTGGTTTCGTGAACGAACCAACCCGGCCGAACTCAAAGTAAACCGAAACCTTGAGTGCGATATACCGAAACGACCGTCTCGATCCAAGGATCGCGTTGCCGCAGACGGTTCGTCATTCGGAGGTCTGAGGCTCAAGTTATGGGCCAAAAACCAATTATGGTTCGAAACGGGGGGGTCTGGGTCCGGGCCAACCCGGCCCGACCCCCCCCCCCCTGGGGCGGCGGCGGTCGGTGGCGGCACGGCGGCCGGCGGCGGCGCGGCGGCCTGGCGGCGCGGCGGCGCGGGGTGCCGCGGCGGCTCGGGGTGCCGCGAGGAGCCGCACGCGGGGGCTAAGCCCCGCGGTTTTTCAAGAGGCGGCGCGACATAGTCGCGCCGTTATTTTTAAAGCGCCCCCCCCCCCCCCACGTGGGGGGCCTGCTGGTGCGGAACCGGGGGGGCCGGCTGCCCCCCTCCCTTTAATTAAAACCCCCCCCCCCCCCCCCCCCTCTTAAAGAGGGGGGTTTTACATGTTGGCCGGGGAATTAATTCCCCGGTTTAACGGCATCCGGCCGGCCAGCTGGCCGGCCGGTTTTCTCCAACGGGACCGGAATTTCCGGTCCCCTCTTCGGCTTCCGACGCCGGCGGCCCGGCCGCCGGTCTTCTCTTCCGCCGCGGCCCGGAACCGGTCGCGGTCTTCTCGTCCCGCCGCGGCCCGGAACCGGCCGCGGTGTTCGTCGTCCGGCGCGGTGCGACGACACCGCGCCCCTTTCGCCGTGCCATGATTCTTTTCAACGCGGCGCGACGACGTCGCGTTCTTGAAGATTTTTCCTCGGCGTAGCGCGATGGCGCCGCGTAAAATATTTGCACGATCATCCGCGTGGTGCGACGGCACCACGCCACTTGCTTCCACCCGCATGAATAAACATGAACGATGGAGGGGGGTTCGGCCGTGTTCATGCGGTCCGGCCCCCCCTCACGTTAAATAAATAACTCAACTTTAACATTCAAAGCCTCATGTTAGACATGCGAGATCCACGTTCAAGAAATGGAATAAATAAATATTGAATCAACAACCCCTACCTCGGGTATAAGATCGAAGATTTGACAACGTCCCGCGGAAGACAACGTCGCGGTGGTCGGGCGTTGCGGTCGTCGTTCGTCAATCCGTTGACGAAGAGATATGCCCGAAGAGTTACGTCGTTGGCGAATCTTCGTATGCCGACGAAGAATCTCCGAGGAGGAAGCGGTGTTCTCTTTCGTTGACACGGGAGACGAAGAAGAGCGGAGCGGCGTTCTTCGTCGGAAATTGAGCGTTCCTCATCAAGTCTTGAGGAAAGTCAAATAATAAAGAAAACAACGAACTCAAGAACCTCTACCTCGATAGTCGCACGTTGACGTAGTCGTGGAATATCGGTGTCGATTCCTTTGACGTCGGAGGAAGAGTCGTTGTCGATGGCGTTTGTCGCGGAAAACCGTCGCGGAAGAGATGACGCGGAAGAAGTACGTCGCGTCGCGGATATGGCGTCGCGGATGGACCGTGTTCTTCGGCGGAGAAGTTCTTCGTTGAAGAACGACGTTCTTCGCGTTCTTCGTTGAGTTTGAAGAAGAAGAAGAGCTCTCCACCTCTCAAGAAGACAAACAAATAACCCAAAATAAAATAAGCTACACCTTATTTTATTTTCACTTTGCCAACCTTTCACAATTCAAAAGTTGAATTCAATACATTAATTAAATCTAGAGTTGACAAAATTAAGTGAAGAGATAGGTTGGCAAGTGTTAAAGTAGGGAAGAGTTACATAATTAAGAGGGGGTTTAGAGGGGTTAGGGAATTTGAAAAGAATTAGGGGTTCGTGTGGGCCCCACCACACTTAATCCTCCCAAGGGAGGTTAAGTGGGTGTGGGTCCCACTTCCAACCTCCTTTGATAGGTTTTTAACAAGTTATAAAAATTTGTTCTACACAAATTTTATTTAACTCAAACTAAAAACCCCAAAATTAACTTTCAACCCGTAACAAACGCAACTCCCGAAAAGGTCTCTTTAAGCGAATATCGGCGCTGCGAGTTCATCGGTGCCCTCGGATTTCAATTCCGAGCACCGGATCAAAAGTTAGGAAATCCCGCTCGTTCGTTCACTGAACGTACCCGAGCCAAACTTCGGAAATTAATTCTGGGCACTCCGGGCCTCGGAATCAGGTGCCGTCTGAAACCGCGCTCTTGTAAAATTCTAAAGAAAATTAAGAAAAAATTTCCCTTGAATTTTACGGGTCTTTACATAGATAAATAAAACGTTACTGATGGTATAAAAATTAAAGGCAATTGATAGTTATAAAAGGTCCCTGATACAAATAATTATCTGCATCAGTATCTTTCAGAAAATAAAACTAACTGTAGCAAGATAAAAGAAATGAACTAACGATGAGAAAAAATAAAAAATGTATAGATTGAATTTAAAATTAAAACATAAGTTAATTAAATACAAAGATAGAAAATAATTAATCATACAACTATAAAAAATATAAAATCAAAAATACATTGATTAAAATAAAAAAATAGAACAGGATTAGACAACATATATTAAAAAAATGATTATTATTATAAAAAACATTAAAGTTATAATTTATGTTATTAATTTTTAAAACATAAATTAATATCTTCATTACTATTAAAATATGTTGATAAAAAAATAAAAATAAAATTTATTATATAAATAAATTATTGGGTAAACAATGAGTGAAAAAGGATAGCATCAATGACTCAATGAATCACCGATAGCTTCAGTCTGTCTCGCTCTTAGACTAAAAACATTTGTTAACTATTCAATAATTTAACTGCATACATAAGATGAAAAGTTTCATGTTTTAAAACTCTAAATAAATTAATTAAATAACTAAGTGAATACTTAAAGTTAAAATGACACTATTTAATTTTATTTAAACTCAAATTCTTAACTAAATTAATTAGCACGATGATTAAACATATTATCTATTGAAGTTAATATATTCTACTAAATATTAATTAAAGGACAAAATATTAAATTAAAAACTATTTTGGATAAATAGAAATAAAATGATTAAATAATTTTTTAAAATAGATGTTAATTTATTAAAAAGTAAAGTAGATTTTAATTAAAAAAACTAATTAAGAAATAATTAAATTTGAAAAGTAAAGCAATATTTAAATAATTAATTTAAAGACTAAAAATACATAATTAATTATAAAAAATGACTAATTAACAAATATAATTATAAAAATATAAAAATATATTTATTTATTAAAAAGTGCTAAATTAATTAATTAAATAATTAAAAATTATGTAAAAAAGATGTTGGAAAATTATGTAAAATAAGGCCACATCAAATTACCCCACACATAAGCGTTGTTTGTTCTCAAAAAATCTCATGCTTTGTTATATTTCAAAAATAGAAGTTGTATTTATGATTCAGCTCAAAGTGTAACATGTTCACCACTTAAGAATAGAGCAAAGAAAGATAAAAACATGATTTTTGAAAAATATGTTCAAATCAAGTCTTTCCTCGAGGAAATTCTTATTTTTAAGCAAGAAAGAAATGAATCAATTATCAATGAAAGTGTCTTGCCTCATATGTGAATCAACTTAATGATTTAATCCAATCCAAGCTTAATAGATAAATTCTAGAGTTAAAAAAGGTTAAAATTCAGTGTATTTAAGAACTTAACAATATGAACTATGTATAATGACTCTTTCCTATGTTCCAAAAATAAATTTTTTGTGAATCAACATAATTAAACAACCAAAATGACTTCTATATAAACCAAATGATCACTTCTTCATCTAGTGTTCATCATTCCCCTCACCTAAATGAACTTGTTTTTTACCATAGGCACTTTATTTTTTCCCCAAGAAATGTATCATGTGTTAAACACCTTGAAATTGACTTATTCAAGGTGTACAGAGGGCTTATAGTAAACAAAAATTCACCCAGCATCTACAGTCTCAGAGACTCACCGTGAGAATCAATGATTTGCAGACTACAGTAGTTTCAAATGATTTTTATCAAAAATCATTTATGCTGGCTCACTAAAGTTATATATTTTTATAATTAAAATAAAAATGAGGCCCCTAGGATTGAGATCAAACAACCAATTCCAAGTGTTATGATCATAACTCCATAGACAAGTTACCCATGTCACTCTCAAAAGTAGTCCCTAAACCAAATTCTATATTAAATCTAAAAGGATCACTAAAAAATCATTAATTATCATTGATTTTAGACTCAAATCATCTTTTAACAAAAAATTAGGCAACATCCTTAGTAAATACCCAATTGAAGAACGAATCATTCCTAAAAGCATTAAAAGAAATTTGAAATTTTTTGAAAAAATTTACCCATTTTTTACAAAACATTTAATGTCACAGTGGGAATTGATGGAATTTCAATTAAGCATAGTTCAACTTAGTAAAAAATTGACCCCCTCCCCCACACTTAAAACCCAACTTTTTCCCCAAAGAATAATTCCAAATGGGAGAAGAACAATTGTGGCCATTATAGTTCAAAATAGTTTTTTAAATTTATTAGATTGATGAAATGTATAAAATTGTCTCTTTGAAGTTCAAAAATATTGTTTTCCACAATAAATAACTTATCAGCAGGTTCATAATGGAATCCATGCATTAATATTTAGTCGAGTGCATAATTTTCAATATGGATCAAAAGTAACATGAGAGGTGTAAGTGCACAGTGTACTGGGTGTAAGCATTTTAATAGATTGAGTTCAATAATATGTATTTAATAGAGGAGAAGAATGAATGCTAAAACACAACAACCTAAAGTAGATTCAATAAAAAAAATTCTCAATCTGCATGTACCCCCCACACTTAAATTCATGCATTGGAAGATTTTAATATATCAATGAAATCTAAATTTTAGCAAGAGGCACATGGAGAATTTTTTAAAACCAAAGTGAAAGTAGAAGATTTTTTCTAAAGCATTAAGGAGCATAAAATTGAAACTAAATTTAACAGTAAGGTACTTCCCTGAAATAAAGTTTTCCATTAAAGATTATGCAAGGGAATCCCACTACGTAAATGAAAAAACATCAGATTCTTGATAAATGTGAAATAGAACAAGAAGAACAAGAGCAAGAAGTTGTAGGAATTTCTCAAAAACAGAGCACAGAAGAAGAACATTCTTCAAGGATAAAATTGAAACAAAGTAAAGATAAAAAAACCATGGGTTGCCTCCCAAAAATCTCTATGTTAAGTCTTCTTCCAGACTTTATTTAAGATCGGTTTTCAAACACAGTGAAGGAATCCAAGTCCCTCAGTTGTCCCTCAAAAATAAAGTATCACTCTCTACCCATTAAACAAAATTGGTTTGTTTTATTCACCTAAAATTTCTACAGCTCCATTCATCAGCACTCTCACAACATTAAAAGGTCCAGACCACTTGGAATTAATCTTCTAGGAATGAGTTTGAGTCTAGAGTTAAAGATAAGGACCTTCTTTACAAGTTTGAATTCTTTGGTTTGAATGATAGAATCATGAAATATGTTAGTCCTCTATTTATAAATTCTCGAATTATCATAACTCTCTCTCTCTAAATTTCATCCAGCTCACTTAGCTCAAGTAATCACCTCTCAGTAGCACTCTTAAAATAAATTTTGAGAGCCTTAACTTCTCAATAAGACTTATTTTGCAACTCCATAGGCAAATTAAAGCATTTCCCAAACAACAGCATGTTAGGATACATACCTATTCAGGTATTGAAAACAGTTCTATATGCCCATAAAGCTTCATCCAATTTAAGAGACCAGTCCTTCCTATAATTTGACACAATTTTCCCAAGTATCTATTTTAGTTCCCTTTTTAATATTTCCACATGTCCACTGGACTGTGGATGATAAGGAGTTCTAGTTTTACAAACACAATCATATTTATCCATCAAATATTTAAATTTGTAGTTCTTAAAGTGTGTTCCATTGTCAGTGATAATGGATTTGGGTACTCGAAATCTTTTAAAGATGTTCTTTTTCAAAAAAATATTATACAATTGGATTGATTGTTGGGTTGTGAAACTACCAACTCATTCAATTGTGATGATGGAAATGGACCCCTGAAATCGAAACCCTATAAATAAAAAATCTCTACTTCCAGAATTCCTTTTTGGGGTAACTCCTACTTCCTACCAACATTTCTTAACCTATGACACTTGTCATAGCCAACAAAAAAACTCATAGCATCCTTAAAAGGAGTAGGCCAATAGAAACCAGATTGTAATACATTCTGAGCAGTCCTTTCACCTACATGGTGACCTCCATAAGGTGAGGAATGAAAACTCTCTAAGACAGGAACCATCTCCTCCTCAAGCACACATATCCTATGTATACCATCAGCACATCTCTTAAATAGTAGGGGACCATCCAAAAGATAGTATTTAAGCTTAGAAATGAATTTCTTTCTTTTTTTATTTGACATATTTTCAGGAAAGAAACCTATTGCCAAGAATTTGGAAAAATCTACATACCAAGAAGATTTCCAGACTGACATAGTGAGCAGTTTTTCATGACGAAAGGAAGAGTTTATTTCCATAGGATCATCATATTGAGTAAGAGGAATCCTAGATAGGTGGCCATAAACTAGATTTTTAGCTCCCTGTTTATACCTAATCTCTAAATCAAACTCTTATAAAAATAAAATCCATCTAATCAACCTGGTTTTAGTTTCTTTATTAGAAAACAAATACATCAAGGCTAAATAGTCAGTGAAAATGAAAAAAATTTAGCCTAAAACATATTGTCTGATGTTCTCAAGAGAAAACACAACATCCATCAATTCTTTTTCAATAGTGGTGTAATTATATTTGGCCTCATCTAGAAATCTTCTAGCATAATACACCACATGTAACTTCCTATCTTTCCTCTGTCTAAGGAATGCACCTACAACCATGTCACTAGCATCACACATAATCTTAAAAGGTAATTTCCAATCTGGTGCAGTGATGATGGGTGATGTAGTGAGTTTCTATTTAAGAAGATTAAATGATTTCAAACAGTTTTCATCAAAATTGAAAGGTGAATGCTTGACAAAAAATGAACATAAGGGATTAGTTATTTTAGAAAAACCTTTTATAACCCTCTGGTAGAAACCCGCATTCCCTAGAAAACTTCTAATATTGTTAACATTATCAGGATGTGGGAGTTATTGAATGACTTATATATTAGCAGTATCAGCTTCCAAACCACTCTTTGACACTTTATGACCTAAAACAATACCCTATGTGACCATGAATTGACACTTCTCGCAATTAAGAACAAGGTTGGATTCAATACATCATTCCAAAACTAACTCAAGATTTCCAAGACAAGTATCAAAATTACTACCCACAATGGAAAAGTCATCCATGAAAACTTCAATGATTATCTCAATCATGTCTAAAGAAATATCCATAATGCACCTTTGAAGGTGGATGGAGCTCCACAGAACCCAAAGCGAATCCTCCTGTAAGAAAATTTCCCGAAGGGGCATGTGAAAGTGGTCTTTTCGTGCTCATCTGGAGCAATAGGAATCTAGTTGTAATGAGAATAAGCATCCATGGCATAGAAAAATTCATTAATAGAAAGACTCTCTTTAATTAGATCAAGGAAGGGCATTAGAAAAATATACTTTCTAGTTTCTAAATTAAGCTTCATATAATCTATATAGACTCTCCATTTTGTGGCTTTCCTAACTTTAATTTCTTCGTTTTTTTTCATTTTTGACTATAGTGAAACCTCTCTTATTGGGAAGAACCATGGCTAGGCTGACCCAAGCACTATCAAAAATGGGATATATAATTCTAGTGTCTAGAAAATTAATCACTTCTTCTCTCAGAACTTCTTTATTTTTTGGATTCAATCTTCTTTGACACTCTACCATAGGCTTACGATCAAGATACATTGGTATTTTATGCATGAAGAGTGTGGGACTAATAACCTTGATATTATCTATAAGTAAGATTATGGAAGATTTAATCTTTTTCAACACACTTAACAGTCTTTGTTATTGTTTTTCATTATGTTCAGATGAAATTATGATAGGAAAAGTGGAATTCTCACCTAGAAATAAATATTTCAAATGAGCAGGGATTGGTTTTAGTTCAAGAGTGGGTGGTTCTACCCTAGCAAATATACTCTTAGTCCTGGGAGGTCAAATCTCTTTAACATATCTCCATTATGGAATATTAAATGATGAAATATTTTCAATTTATAGCTTAGATTCATAATTAAAAGTGTTGTTGTCCAAAGTGGGAAGCATACTCTTCAGACTTTCCAGGTCAGAATTTAACAAGTTAATAAAAGAAGAATCATCGAGTTGTCTTATAAGTTTTACCTCAAAATTCATCAATATGCTCATAAAGGTTTTTGTTAATAGAAACACCTTCAAATTCAATCAAAAATCTCCTAAGTTCAAAAATAGAGGACTCTTCTACAGTAGAAACTGGACAATTGTCCAGTTCTAGAAAAGTTTACAAATTCAGTATTTGAGCATAATTTTCTATTTGTAAAGCATGTAAGTCATTATTTTCAACTTCCAAATGAGTTTCATCAACAAATTATTGATTTTTTATATTCTTAAATGTTTTTAGTTGAATTTTCATCCTTTAAGGACTCTACTAATGAATAGTTTTCAGAAAATATTGTCCCTTTAACATTTTTGAACTCATTGAATTCATCTTGCTATTCTCCAATTTTAAAAACATGATGACACTATGAAACATCAATAATAGCACCACCATTAGCCAATAAGGGCCTACCCAAGATGATGGGATCCTTCTGAGAACACTCTATATCTAAGACTAAAATGTCTACAAGCAGAAGCAGCTTCTCAACTCCAACTAGCAAGTCGTTTATCCTACCCACAGGATGTGTTAAAGATTTATTAGCTTACTATAATATGACTATGGTGGTTAAAGATAACGCAACCTCAACTGTCGAAATAGTTAGAATGAGAGAAGGTTAATATTAGAACCTAAATCACACAAATAGTTGAGCTGATCAGAATTTCTTGGGGTGCAAGGAATAACAAAAATTCCTGGGTCATTCAATTTAGGTGGGATTTTCTTTGGGTGTACAACACCGCACTCTTGAGTGAGGCAGCAGGTAAAAAATTCTTCTAGGGTATTTTTGTTAGAAAAATATTTCTTGAAATATTTAAAGTAATATGAAATTTTAATCAAGGCTAGGATGAATGGAATTTTTAGTTGAAGTTTGAAAAGGAGACCAAGGAATTGAAGAAGTTCAGCCCTAGTATTACTTTGAGGATTCAGCTTTTTAGGAAAAGGGATGTGTGGGGAAATATTATTATGTAAATTGGGTATATCCCTCACCTCCTCCACAACTTTTTATTTTCCCTTAATACTTTTATTTTTATATGAGTTTTTAACTTGAGTTTTAGATGATAAATTCAGAGTTTGATCATTTCCTACAGCTTTTGTTGAATTTAAGGCATGTGAACAAAGCAGATTTTTGGTTCCAAAATCATGAATATTTTCAGTTAGGGAAGTTTTAATGTATTTTTTCATAATATTTTGAGTATTTATCCCACTTCTAGTTACTACCACTATATAATTATCTCTAGGGTTAAGTTCAGTTGTGATTGGAAGTCTAGTTTTTTCCTAGATGAAAAATCTATAGCAAGTTGACCTAACTGTGTTTCCATGTTCTGTATTCTCACATAATTTTTCATTTTATCTGACTAATATTGATTTTATAGTTTGGTTAGCTGAGTCATGTATCTTTACTCTTGAGAATTAATTTTTTTCAAGATTAGATCAATCATAGAAGACATTTGATTATCATTATTTCCTTGTGAATTTAAAGATTCACTCCATTGTTGATTTTGAATGTTTGTTCTTTGTTGGATTGAGTAATTAGGGGTAGTGGATTTTTCAATTAGGCCTTGATATTTTCAAGACATTTTTGGATTGTTACTATAGACTTGATTATAATTTTTTGAAAATGGATCTTCTTTGGAGGCATTCTAGGACTATAATTAACAATGTTTGATTTTTCTTATTATTGGGCTGATATATCAAAGTTAAGAAAATAGTTATCTATGGGCCCAAATATTACACATTGTGAAAAATTTTCTCTTAAATATTGATTGATGTTTTGACAGCCAATTTGGTTAACAGTTTTCTTAGAGTTCTGGTATGTTAAAGATTGAATTTGGTTAGCGATTTCAGCCAGTTGTGTTTGAGTTTCATTCATTGAACCAGTGTTTGGGTTAATATTTATATTGACTCTTTTCCTTCTTTAATTTTTATGTGGAGAGTTTAGGGCCAGGTTGTAAAATATTTTTTTCAATTCTTCATCTATCTTATAATTTTAATTACCCCCAGTAGCCTGATTAACGAGATTTTGCCTAGAAGAATAAATACCTTCATAGAAGGTGTCCATGAGAAGCTAAGATGGGAGTTGGTTATGAAGACACTACCTAATAAGGTCCCTAAATATATCACAATATTCATGAAAAGAATATCCATCCTCTTGATAAAAACTAGTGATTTTTTTCTAAGTTCACCCTTATGTCTTTGGGGATAAAATTTCGTAATGAAAGAGCTGCAGACTTGGTCTGAGTTCTCGAAAATGTTCTCATCTATGCTTAAATACCAATTCCTAGCCTTCCATTTTAGGAAAAAGGAAAATAATCTCACTCTTAAATAATTATATGTATTTCCTAGAAGTGGTAAATTCTACACAGTGTTGTAGAAATCTCTAATTAAGGCTAGAGGGTCCTCATTAGACAGTCCATTAAATATAGGAAGTAGTAAAATGTGTGACTATTTTAGCTCATAGTTTCAGGCTCTTGGAGATAACATAATAGAAGATGGATTTCATGAAACTTGAAGAATTCGTAACTTCGACATCCTAGGAATTTCAACTTCAACTAAGAGTTTTGGTTGATTTTTAAAGTTGTTAGGTGTAGGAACCCTATCGTCTAAATTATCCATTTCAATTTTATTATTCATTCTTAGAGCAATGAGATGTTTGTCAAATTCAAGGTTTAGGGGATCTAACCAACCAGAGGAGGTTCTTGTGACCCTAAAAAGTGTAATAAAATATCAAATTAACCCAATATTAGAACTAAATAAGAGCTCAGAAATATAGATAAAAGTATCTATTCAGTAGAAAATGAAGCAAAATTTTTTACTGTTTTCAATTTTTTAGATTTTATTATCTTTGATTGTTTAGTTTTTTTAGAAAAATAATTACTCATGTAATCCCTGGAAATGGCACCAAAAACATGATGCTGACTATCATTGAAGTTAGTCAATGTTTAAAATTTATAATCCTACCAACTAATGTATATGTGGCTAGAGGGGTCGAACCCACATAGAAGGAAATTTTGAGAAAAAAAATTTCTAAAACTCTTCAAAAGACCCCACTGTCGTTAGCAGTGGCGTATATTTTATATTTTTCTATTTTTCTATTTTTTTATTTATTTTTTGTGATTTTACAATGTTGTAAAGTAACACAGATTTTTTTAATTTTTGATCTATATTAAGGTGAAAAAGAAAATAAATTGAAAGTAGAAAACAAAAAAAATATTGAATGATGATAAGTGAACTACCAGAATGTAATTATTGGGAAACAAATATCCATTCCTCTAGTTCTAATAGTATTAAAATTCACTTAAAAGTTGTTTATGTGTACCACCATTTAATGAGAATGACTTAATTTCCTTTCCAGAAGTTATGTCGGACAGGTTGATCAAGTTTAGAGTTCTCTACTCTAAAATAGATCAATTGTGATAGTCATTATTTGTAAATGACAATAGGAAAACCCCACCGTAACTCTTGAAGTATTATGAATTTATTAACTTTTGAAAGATATTACATGATAAATCTTTCTAATTAATTTTTTAAATTTTAAATTAAGTTCTAGTGGTACAAGGAATTGAATGAATTCAGTATTGATCTCACCGATCAATACTGAATACATCAAAATGATAAAGTGAAAATGAAAATTAAAATATAACCAGTGGAACTTTGATTTACCAACAAAATATATGATTTATCCAAAAATAATTTTCATTTTCAATAAATGTAACACCCCAAGCTTCCACGGTACGCTTCTCATTGAATAATACAATACCATGTGTTGTACGCAACACTGAGTTCAACCGCACCACGACTTACCAAACTAGCTGTTCCAAAGCGGTTATGAATAGTATTAACTGAATTTTAAATTTTATATTATCCTTATAATTTTATAATCCATATTATGAGTTTCTAAGATATAATTTAAGACCAAATTCATTTTTTCAGATAAAAGAAGTATTTTTCAAAAAATGCAATTTTACCGCCTTTTAATGACGAAGCCTTTTTAAATAAAATATTTGAAACTTTTATATATTCAATTAGACAAAATTAACTTCTTATTTAGAATCGGGACATAAGAATTTAGTTTCCATAAAGTTTTAGTGTTTTTCTGATAAATTTCATATTTGGGTGAATAGTGAAAAATACTATATTTTAACTGAAAACAAATTTTTTAATCAAAATAATTTATATTGTTAAATTATACATTTTAACAGTTTGGAAGTATAAATATACTATATTTTTACCATTTAATCCAATGATGGTCATTGTAAGTAATTTCATTTTGAAATTTGACATAAACAACTGTCAAACTTTTGATAGTTATTATTTCTTAAAAATATGCCTTGTGGTTTTAATAGCGGAAAATAATTTTAAATTAATAAATGAAACTTTTATGTTTTTAATTTGGTAAAATAGACTTCATTTTTGGATTTGTAATATCAAAATTATCTTAGGGTGATATTTAGGTACTTTTCTGAAAACTTTCAATTTTTTATGAATAGTGAAAAACACTATGTTATTGGTTAAAATCGACTTTTTATTTAAATAATTATTTATTTTATTTCAATTTATTTTATTTCAAAATAGATACATAATACCTATATAAGTTCAATGTAATTCATTGGAGTCACTTTATAATAATTTTTGGAATATAAAAATTGTATTGAACTTTTCACCTTCTTTTACCCATCTCGTAGGAGAATTT
Source organism: Viscum album (assembly GCA_963277665.1). NCBI lineage: Eukaryota > Viridiplantae > Streptophyta > Magnoliopsida > Santalales > Viscaceae > Viscum > Viscum album. The sequence continues at coordinate 294,525,475 of OY728144.1, forward strand.
ACAAATTCATATAAAACATAATTTTACCGCTTCTGTGAGTGGAATTTCGAAAATCCGAGAGACACAATTAATATCAAGTAGTAAAATGTGGTTCAATAAGATAAAAATAATTTTTGGTGAATAGTAACTTTTGACTTTTATTTACCGCGATTAAAGGTAAATAGGGTAGTTCAAGGTAAAAATAATATTTTAATAATTCAAAAGTACCTTAACACATGCCCTAACCTTATTGGATGATTAATGGCCGACCATGGACATCTTTGGGTCAGTTTTCGGACCCCATGGATCCAGTTTTACATGATAATGACACTTTATATTACTTAAGTTAAAGTAAATACAAAAATGACATAAGATTATATCTTGTAGAAAAACAATTTTTATATAGGGTTATGCATAAGATAAATTCGACTATAAATATTAATTAGAAATATAAAAATAGTTCCTACATAATGGTATTTCATTTAGAATTTTTATAGATTAAATAATTAAATTTATTTATGACACAATGATGATGCAGTATTTTTCTTATTAATGAAAGAATAAAATATATGGTGTTATAAATGTTAAAATAAATAAAAATTGAATATTTTATGACATCGATAAATTTTCTAGGTTACTATGGCATGTTAGGATTGATTAAATAAACTTATTTTTAATTAATAAAGTTTTTATGACTTAAAAAACAATTATTAAATAGTGTCAAAATTGACATAAAATGGTTTTTAAAACAAATATTATATTATTAATTGATATAATATTCCTAAAAATCTAAGGTTTGTCCCAAGAACTTATATAATGATAGGTTTATCATCAATGGTCCACTTGGGGGGTCTCTTGGAAGTTTATAGTACGTTTATAGACTATATAATATAAAAATAGAAAGTGACATGGTAAGTGTCAAAGTAATTAACTAAGAGTTAAAACTAAAAGATATGGTTACTATAGTGACCCCAACCTGTCTAAAATATATTGGATGACAGGATTTCGACCGAAAACCACCTTAGACTTTGAATAATCCACTTTTGTTCCATTAGAAACCGAATATGAATTTATTATAAAATAATATTTTATGTTTTTCCTAAGGTGGACCTCACCCCTCTTATAATAGGGCACTCCCCATTCACTCTAATTCATACCTTCAAATCATTTTGGTTCAACCAAAACCTGCCCAAATATCCTCTCAGCTTCCCTCAATTCAACCAAGTGGACTTATTTTGATCATAAATCCAACATAAGTAGCCCTTTTGATCAAATCAAAATGAAGAACCCGATGATGAGGTAATGATTTCACCACCCTCTTTCAAGTTCCTTTCTTATTCCACTTCTTCATTCTTTGTTATTTTCATTATAAAATAATAAATCTAGTATCTTCTATATACTGTGATGTTATTATAAATATTTCACAACTATATTCATTATTCTATCCATCTTATGAATGATAATGTCACTATGCGTGCGTACGTACGGCTTACCGTCTCCACGTCGTCGTGTAATTTGTTATTCAACACTATGTTATTTGGATGGATATAAGGATGATTAATATGTATATAAATAATGAAAATAACAAGATAATGTCTCTTTAAAATTAATATACCATAAAATTCTACACCTTTAAGGAAATGATATTGCCGCTCGTGTGTACGTACGGATTACCATCTCCACGGTGCGATGAGATTCATTTCCATATTCAACATTCATCGACGATTATAAAAATATATATTACTAATATGTTTTTAATATATGACATAATAATGCTACTGGAAATATATATATATATATATATATATGTACTTACATATATTATATTCACTTAGTTTCGTTCAATACATTATGAAAACGGAAACAACGTGTATTCGTACGTACGGAGTACCGTCTCCATAAACGATGTTTTCCATTTCATGTATATGTCTATTATACATATTTATATTCTAAATATATATGATTTTTTATATTCTGGAAATATTTAAATCATTATCTAAGTGATACAATCAATAGTAACATGTTAAAACATGTACGATAAAGAATGCGATTATTATCCGAAATGTTAATTTAACTTGGAAATTATAATTAAACGGGTAGTATAAAGTCATAAATGAATAATTTATGACATAATAAATATTAATATGGTTCTAGTATAATTTAATAACATACTACGGTCTTTATATAAGAGGTTAAACTTTCCCTCGACTAAAGTAAAGTTCAAGGTAAGTTGTTTTCATCTCACTCCTTATTCCCGTGAGATTCGTGTCATATTGCCACTATTACCTTTTGTGTGGTGTATGTACTACCCATAATTGTATTATTTTTGTAATGAACTTTAATTCATGTGAATTTACATATTCATTGTGTGATACCTCTTTCATGGGGTGTATGTTTCGTATGTTACCAATTTGGTAAGGGTTAATTTCACAATCTCTTTATTATCTGAGCTTGTTTTTACATAAGTATCTAATGGGGAATATTTATTATCCATGTACATGTTTCATGAAAGAGTTATCAAAGAGATTATTTTAAGGCACTTTTTACAAAAACATCATTTCAAATGTTTTATATATTTATTATTCTAAATCATTCTCATTAATGTTTATGTCTTCAAAATGGTTTTTAAGGATTTTTTTATATGGACATGAATGTTTTTAAATGTTAATTTCAACAGTTTCAAAGTGGTATGGCACACTTTGATTCAAAAATTTATTTAAATGTATTCCTTTATAAATTGTGTGACTTTAAAATGTTTTCATGATAAAGGGATATTTCTCTCAAATAGTTTTACAAATCATTTTAATCTATGTCAAATCCTTTGATGGATTTTAAAATTATTTGAAGATGATTTATTATGATACCAAACTTTTGTATTGTATTGAAGGTTTTGTGATATTTTTGATTGTGGATGTGTTGTTTTTATACCATTCATGGTTTATGGAGAAAGTATTGACATTTATTATGTTAGTCTTAATACGAATGATTATGTTATGTTTAAACCATTTCATATGGGAATGAATTGGACTTAATAAGTGACGGGTAGAGCCTGCTATAGCTCCTAGATGCATCAGTATGTCTCATAAGACAAACTAGTGTCTTGGCACGATTCCTTGACAAAATCTCATGTGTAGTCTTGGCACGAGGCCTTGGCTACGTGGTTATGATAGTCTGGAATTATGCATTCCACCATTATGAAATTGGTTAGTGATATTGCATGTGATTATTCAACTAGTAGAATATCCCTGTGAATAATTAAATGGAATTACTTCATTTTATTTTGGCCATATTATGCTGAAGTTAAAGTTTAAAAGTTTTTTGTTTTAGTTATACATTTCCTTTGATGTTTATGCTTATTTATGAAAGTTTATGCTGTATTGTTATCCTTACTGAGCATCTGAGCTCACCCCTTTCTATGTTTTATTTTTCCTAGGATTTCAAGAAGTGTATTGTGATTGATATGCAAGGTTAATCCAGGGGAATAATGGCGTTCATAAAGGATTATTTATATTGTTTTGTATGTTATAAAGTGTAATGTAACATTCATGTATGTAATCTATTTTCCAAGACTGCTAAACCGATCGGTCCTTCGGGACTTGATTCCTTGTAATCATGCCAATGTATTAAAATAATGCACCAACTCTGGGTAACTGGGGTCGGGGCGTTACAGTTGGTATCAGAGGAAGTTTATCAATAACCTTGGAAGATATATTTAGATAAACACTGATTAGAGTACATAGACCTAAGATAGACATTGAGGATTAGTATAGAAGAATTTCCTAAAATTTTGGTATTGTATAGATTTTGTGAGTTTTCCGAGAAATACATCCCTGTTTGGATACGAGAAGGTAGAGGCGATTCTGGCATAGATGTACCTAGGTGTAAAACCCGAAAACACCACTTTGAGCTAGACATGAACGGGTATTAGTGCATGACAACGGACCTTGCTTCACTCTTGGTTACGACACTCCTGGGGGATATGCTTAGGATAATTCTCATTTTATTTAGAAACCATTATGAAGGGTTTATGAGTATAGACTTCCTCAATGAAAACATATTTAGGATTATGGATTATATCCATAAACTGTTCAATTTACGTTAGGTATTTTAAAAGTTTGGAATTATTCATTCCAATTCATAAACTGACCTAGTTTATACTATTGTATTGAAATGGTGCCCAGTAGAAGGAATGTGAACTCCAGCAATACATATGATCCAAAGAGTTATAAGGATCATATCTTTCATGGTATTAAGCCAGCATTTAGAAGGAAAATTATATCCCATGTATTCTTAACATATGAATAAATAGTATCTTGTGTTAAAAAGAAAAGTAATGAATTCTCTGAGACCTATGGATTTGAAGGGAAGTAAGAGAAGACAAGGATGGAAGAGAGAAAGATAGATAAAGGGAAGAGGGAAAAGAAAATTTTTCCCATATGTGATAATTGTAGGAAGAAATGCCCTGGAACTTGCCTAAAGGGAATGGGAGCTTGTTATAAGTGTGTAGATAAAGGACACCATGTACGTCACTGCAAGTGTAAGAAAAATGTTTCAAATGTACAATTCTTAATTTTCAAGGATTTGGGACACTATGTAAACCAATGTCCAAATCATCAGAGTATTCCCCAAATGATGCTATTGGATAATAATCAACTTATGATACTACCACAGATGAAGAGGAATTATTAGATTTCTTATGTTTTCATTAAAGAATTATGTCATTTGAGTGTTGTATCAACAATGTACCGGTTATAATAATTATGGAGTATATAAGGATTGTACTACAATACTATTTCATTAAGGACTTGAGATTGTGTGGAACCATGAAAAGTGACTCAGTAGCAGGTTAAATTTTTGGAAAATATATGGTTGAGAGAAAGATATGTCATAATATAGTTCTGATACCGAGGTAGTGATTTTGGAATAATACATGATTTATTTGGATAAATTATATTAGATATTCTTCACTACCATGAAACTGATTAATGATTTGTATATTCCATCATTGTTGGAGTTTACAACATTTTTTTGATAGAAGAGGTATATCTAGTATTATATAAGGAATAAGGGATCATGAATGTAATCAATAAGGTTTTATGGTAATTTAGGATGTTTCAGTGTTTTAAAAGAATGCATGATTAAGGTGTTCACATGTTATTACGTGACAAAAATGATCTTCATTGTGTTTACCTTCCTTATAAATTTTGGACTGTGATTTTGGACAGAAGTATTTTGGATAATTCTAGTTTGATATTATTTTTGGATTTCCATAAAACGACAACCCGAAGGTCGGGCGGCAACCTGTCGCGTTTGGCAAGGCCGTGAGACTTGAACCCGTAACTGAAGGGCGACAAGGGTGTATCACCTACCACTGGCCCACGTAATGTCCTAGATTGAATAATGTAGTTTTTTTAAGTTCTGATAGATGAATTATAAATTTATTTTTGAAACCCTATACGGTTAGGATAAATAGAATATTATTGTGTTATATTACCTTTTGGAGTGAAAGATGGGTTTGTGGTAAAAATTTAGTAAGGAACGAATATATACAAGACAAGTAAGTATATTTCCTTACGTTCTTAGTAAATATCATAAATAAATTCTTCAACTTTATGAAAGGTAACTTAAAACAAAAACATTGTAGGTTAACTTTTCCTATAGGGGATTCAAAGACCGTTTAACCAATCACAAGTTTGTGATTTTCTTGTAGTTAACTTTCTCCTAATCCTATTTTCTACAACTCCCCATCATACCTTGATGGTTTGTTTCCACTCCATATCCATGTTTTCATAGAATCCTAGTATGGGCTATCTCGGGTGACCTTTTTACTTCTCTTTCTTTCTTTTAAAGTAATATTTTTATTAACCCTATTTCCGATGTGGGTTTTGCAAAAAGGTATTTTCTATTTTCAACCTTTTATTTTCAAAGAAAAATTTCAAATTTCGAGGACACAATTTATTGAAGTAGGGGAGAATGTAACACCCCAAGCTTCCACGGTACGTTTCTCTTTGAATAATACAATAGTGTGTGTTGTATGCAATACTGAGTTCAAGCGCACCACGACTTACCAAATTAGGCGTTCAAAAGCGGTTATGAATAGTATTAACTGAATTTTAAATTTTATATTATGCTTATAATTTTAGAATCCATATTATGAGTTTCTAAGACATAATTTAAGAAAAAATTCATTTTTTTCAGTTAAAAGAAGTATATTTCAAAAAATTCAATTTTACCGCCTTTTAATGACGATGCCTTTTTAAATCCAAGATTTGAAAATTTTATATATTCAATTTAACAAAATGAACTTATTCATTAGAATCGGGACATTAGAAATTAGTTTTAATAAAGTTTTGGTGTCTTTCTGATAACTTTCATATTTGGGTGAATAGTGAAAAATACTATATTTTAATATCAAGGAGTAAAATTTGGTTTAATAATATAAAAATAATTTTTGTTGAATAGTAACTTTTGACTTTTATTTACCGCGGTTAAAGGTAAATCGGGTAGTTCAAGGTAAAAAGAATATTATAATAATTCATAATTACCTTAACACATGTCTTAACCATATTTTATGATTAATGGATGACCATGATCATATTTGGGTCGGTTTTGAGACCCCATGGAGTCACTTGTAAGTTATAATGATACTTTATATTAATTAAGTTAAAGTAAATACAAAAATGACATAAGCATACATCTTTTAGAAAAATAATTTTTACATAGGGTTATACATAAGATAAATTTGACTATAAATATTAATAAGAAATATAAAAAGATATCTTACATAATAGTATTTTATTTAGAATTTTTAGAGATTCAATAATTAAATTTATTTATGACAAAATGATGATGTAGTATTTTTATTATTAATGAAAGAATCAAATAAATGGTATTATAAATGTTAAAATAAATACAATTTGATTATTTGATGCCATCCACGAATTTTATAGGTTACTATGGCATGTTACTATTGATTAAATAAATTTATTTTGAATTAATAAAGTTTTTATGACTTACAAAAAACAATTATTAAATAGTGTCAAAATTGACATAAAAGTGTTTTTAAAACAAATATTATATTATTAATTGATATAATCTTATTAAAAATATAAGGTTCAGCCAAAGAACCTATATATTGATAGGTGTATCATTAAAGGACCACTTGGGGGTCTCTTGGAAGTTTATAGTAAGTTTATTGACTATATAATATAAAAACACAAAGTGACATTGTAAGTGTCAAACTAATTAACTATGAGTTAAAACTAAAAGATAAGTTTACTATAGTGACCCAAACCTGTCTAAAATCTATTGGATAAAAGTATTGCGACTCATACCCACCTTAGACTTTGAATGATCCACTTTGGAGAAATTAGAAACCGAATATGAATTTATTATAAAATAATATTTTATGTTTTTCCTAAGGTGCCCCTCACCCCTCTTATAAAAGGGCACTCCCCATTCACTCTAATCCATACCTTCAAAGCATTTTGGTTGGGCCAAACCCTGCCCAAATATCCTCTCAACTTCCCACACTTCAACCTAGTGGCCTTATTTTGATCAGAAATCCAACCTATGGAGCCCTTTTGATCAAATCAAATTGAAGAACCCGAAGAAGAGGTAATGATTTCACCACTCTCTTTCAAGTTCCTTTCTTATTCCACTTCTTCTTTCATTGTTATTTCCATTCTAAAATAATAAATCCAGTATCTTCTATATAATTTGATGTTATTATAAATATGTCACAACTATATTCATTATTCTATCCATCTTATTAATGATAATGTCACCATGCGTGCGTACGTACGACTTATCGTATCCACGTCATGGTGTAATTTGTTGTTCAACACTATGTTATTTGGATGGATATAATGATGAGTAATATGTATATAAATAATGAAAAAAACATTATAATGTCTCTGTAAAATTAATATACCATCCAATTCCACACCTTTAAGGAAATGATAGTGTCGCTCGTGCGTACGTACGGATTACTATCTCCACGACGCGATGTGATTCATTTCCATATTTACCATTCATCGACGATTATAAAAATATATATTACTAATATGTTTGTAATATATGACATAATAATTCTACTGGAAATATAAATATATATATATATATATGTACTTACATATATTATATTCACTTAGTTCTGTTCAATGCGTTATGAAAACAGAAACAGCGTTTATGCATACGTACGTAGTACCGTCTCTATAAACGGTGTTTTCTATTTCATGTATATGTCTATTATACATATTTATATTCTACATATATATGATGTTTTATATTCTGGAAGTATTTAAATCATGATCTATGTTATACAATCCAAAGTAACAAGTTAAAACATGTACGATAAAGAAAGCGATTATTACCTGAAATGTTAATTTAACATGAAAATTATTATTAAATGGGTAGTATAAAGTAATAAATGAATAATTTATGACATCATAAATATTAATATGGTTCTGGTATAATTTAATAACATACTAAGGTCTTTATACAGAAGGTTAAACGTACCCTCGACTAAAGGAAAGTGCAAGGTAAGGAGTTTTCATCTCACTCTTTATTCCCGTGAGATTTGTGCCATATTCCCACTATTAACTTTTGTGTGGTGTATGTACTTCCCATAATTGTATTCTTTGTATAATACACTTTAATTTATGTGTATTTACATATTCATTGTATGATACCTCTTTCATGGGGTGTATGTTTCGTAAGTTACCAAATTGGTAAGGGTTAATTTCATAATCTCTTTATTATCCGAGGTTGTTTTTACGTAAGTATCTAATGGGACACATTTATTATCCATGTCCATGTTTCATGAAAGAGTTTTCAAAGAGATTATTTTAAGGAACTTTTTACAAAAATATCTTTTCAAATGTTTTAAATATTTATTCTTCTAAATCATTCTCATTAATGTTCATGTTTTCAAAATGGTTTTAAGGATTTATTTATATGGACATGAATGTTTTTAAATGTTAATTTAAAAAGTTTCAAAGTGGTATGAGACACTTTGATTCAAAAATTTCTTAAAATGTCTTCCTTTCTAAATTTTGTGACTTTCAAATGTTTTCATGATAAACAGATATTTCTCTCAAAGAGTTTTACAAATCATTTAAATCTATGTCAACATCCTTTGATGGATTTTAAACTTGTTTGAAGATGATTTATTATGATAAAAAACTTTTGTATGGTTTTGAAGGTTTTGTGATATGCTTGATTGTCGATGTGTTATTTTTATACCATTCATTGTTTATGGAGAATGTATTGACATTTCGTATGCTAGTTTTAATATGAATGTTTATGTTATGTTTAATCCTTTTCATATGGGAATGCATTGGACTTAGTAAGTGACGGGTGGATACCGCTATAGCTCCTCGATGCATTGGTAGGTCTCATGAGACAAACTAGTGTCTTGGCACGAGGCCTTGACAAAATCTTATTTGCAGACTTGGCAAGAGGCCTTGTCTACGTGGTTATGATAGTCTGACATTATGCATTCCATCATTATGATAGTGGTTAGTGATATTGCATGTGATTATTCGACTAGTATAATATCTTTGTGAATAATTAAATGGAATTAATTTATTTTATTTTTTCCATATTATGCTAAAGTTCTTGTTTGAAATGATTTTATTTTAGTTATACATTTCCTTAAATGTTTATGCTTATTTATGAAAGTTTCTGCTGTATTGTTATCCTTACTGAGCATCTGAGCTCACCCATTTCTATGTTTTATTTTTCCCAGGATTTCAAAAAGTGTATTGTGATTGATATGCAAGGTTAAACCAAGGAAATAATGGCGTTCATAAAGGATTATTTATGTTGTTTTGTATGTTATAAAGTGTAATGTAACATTCATGTATGTAATCCATTTTCCAAGACTGCTAAAACGATCTGTCCTTCGGGACTTGATTCCTTGTAATCATGCCAATGTATTAAAATAATGCACCGACTTTGGGTAACTGGGGTCGGGGCGTTACAATAAAGCTATTGTAACATACTAAAATAGAGTACAGATAATAAAACACGAGGGAAAAAGAACTCCCCAAATGTTGTTCTACTCTTAAACTCCTTTAACTCTAGGAAGTGGTTCATGATTCACCCTCTATTCTTGCTCTGCTCGAACGTGGATGATTGAATGTGTATGTACTACTTGAATATCTCTCTTCATCTCACATCCTGCTTTACTTTTAAATCATGTTGTCATAAACTGCATGTCACCCCCTATTTCCACTGACATACTTTGGTTCTTTTCTTCTGCACTGCACAGGTGCATTTTTTCACCAACCACACATCGCACTACCTTTTCCCAGATAACTAAATCTGAGTGAGTTAGTTGAATGTTCATCGACAGAAACCTACCTTTTGAATGAACCTGCACAATAGAGGCAAATGCAAAACAATTAAAGACAAGAAGAAAAATTAAAATTACTGTTATTCTCTATGTTCGTCTTAAATTACTTATTAAAAAGTTAATGTTAATCAATAAATATTAAACTGATTATTATTATTTACTTAATTAAATATTGAATTTATTATGAAATTATTGAGTTTTTATTTTTATATTATGTTTTTTATTATCATATTAATGTCAGTATTATTAACAATTATTTAATATAACTTAATTATATTTTTGAATTAGATTAACTTAATTAAGTCAATAATTATAATTATTCTAATTGAGAAGTTACAATCTCATTAAAGTTTTAATTTAAATTTTTATTTACTTTGATTAATGAATAATTTTATTTATAAAATTATAATTATTAATATTTTAGTTTTATTAAATATTATTAATTTATCTTATATTTTATTTTATAACTTAATTATTAATTTATGTTATTTGTAATTTACAATAATTATTATATATTAAATTTATTTATTTGTTTCATTTATTAATCATTTATTTTTATTTTTATTTTATGTTTCTTCTTGTTTTATTAATTTCCTTCTCCCCCTATTTCAACACAACAAAGGGGGTAGGGTTCCTCCTCCTAAAGAACAGGGTCATCTCCTTCCCATGACGTTGCCTCCTGTTTCATCCCAACGGCAACGCTACTCTCCAAATCCAGTTCACCCTCGGACTTCCCCCAAAGCAGTGAAAAACTGAACTCCCTTCAACACAGCAGTAGTGTGACGAGGCTTTAGCAGACTGATCCTTCTCTGTGTAGCGTCTCACGATCCATCAGATGGTGTATGGGTGACACCTTCTTGCGGTGGTGGTTCGAGTTCGTGGGGACCCCCTCATGTATCGACGATTTGACAACTTCCAATGAATCTGAATCATCCTCTTCGAATTATCCTCTAAGCAGCACAATGTGGGATTTAGGCAGTAATGGCCCTCCGTGGAGGGCAGCAACATCAGGTTCTTCATCAGCGGTGCACGACACAGATCTTTGGGAAGCGACAATCGGTGGTGAGTCACGCTTCATACACGGCGGTAGATTCAACAATTTCTTCTATGTTGACTGTGCAAAACCACTCCCTTCTCGGTAGTGGAAAGAAAACCCAGCGGTTCAACAATTTTGGACATTTGAGAAAATCTAGGTTTAAGTATTGATTTGAATCTTGTTGAGTGCGTGAAATGATGCTTTGATTGAAATATTGGTTAGAATTTGGTCCACGGTTTTTGAATTAACATTATGGAAACAAGAGGTTAAGGTCCGCGATTCGTGAAGGATGGATGAAAACACAACAGGGGAAGGATCCGTGTGAAGCTGTGGTGAAGAGAAGGGAAGGCCATCGGTTTGAAATAAGTCACCGATGGTGCAATGCTGCATCAGTAGTCTATGGGTAGAGTCTCCTGTAGTTATAAATAAATAACTTCACCCTTACTTACCAATAGCGAAGATAAAAAAGGTCACTGATGTAGAAATATTAAAGGTCACTAAATAAAATGTCACCAATGAAGATAAATAAAAGGTCACTATAAAAGGCCACTGATGCATATAAATAAAAGTTCACCGATGGTTAAAAAAATTAAAGGCTACCGATAGTTATAAAAGGTCACTGATACCAATAATTATCCTCATTGGTATCATTCAGAAAATAAAACTAACGATAGAAAGATAAAAGAAATGAACTAACTGCGAGTCAAAATTAAAACTGCGTAGCTTGAATTTAAAATAAAAACATAATTTAATTAAATAAAAATATTTAAAATAATTAACTAGTCAACTATAAATAAAACATAATTTCAAAAATACATTGATTAAAATAAAAAAATAGAACAAGATTATACAACATATATTAAAACATGATTAATATTAAACTTTTAACTTTAAAGATATGATTTATGTTTTTAATTGTTCAAACTTAAATTAAAAATGGATTAATATTAAACTAAGTTGATAAAAGACTAAAATTAAAATTTATTATATAAAATTATTATAAGGTAAACAGTGAGTGAAAAAGGAATGAATTAGTGACTCGAGGAATCACTGATAGCTCCATTCTATCTCTCCCTTAGACTAAAAACATTTTCTAACTGTTTAATAATTTAACTACATACATAAGATTAAAAAGTTTATGTTTCAAAACACTAAATAAATTAATTAAATAACTAAGTGAATACTTAAAGATAAAATCGCACTATTTCATTTAATTTAAAATAAAATCCTTTACTTAATTAATTAGAAGGATGATTAAAAATATTAATTATTAAAGTTACCAGTTCTAGAATCATTTTGATGGTTATGAATTTTATCATTAAGAGAGACAAGACTAAAGTATAACTGACACGTGCCTGTCGTGGGGTGTGACAAAAACAAATATAACCTATGTTAAAATGTATTATAGTGGATTACCTAGGTTGTCTCCAGAGAGGAGTGCACAACAATTAAGCTGTCACCTTAAAATAAGATCAAAAAGTGTGGTTGTTTTTCTGAATTTGATTGATTTTTGAAAAGGAAAGAAAGAAACTAAACAAAGGAAGGAAATTTAAGAAAAATATTGAGAACAACTTAACAAATCAAGTGATTGAAACTATTATATAAGAAGGGTGATTAGGTTAGAGTTGGTTCTCCATTTGTAATTCTATCATAGTTCCAATTTATCCAATTCTCTTCTGCTAAACTGTTAAGAGTGAGAATCCACAATTATTTCTTCTCACTCCCTTGGTCAATTAAAAATGTGAGAATAAACCTTACTAAAATCTTAGGTTGGTCTACTCTCCTTCCAATGTGTAATAGAGTTGTAGAAAATACTCCCAATTATCTTAGGCAATTCCCAATCGGGTCTTGTTTATCCCAAGTAATCAAGAACATTCACTACTTCTCACACACGTACCGGTGATCACCGAGTACTTCACCACTAAGTCCCGGTCTATTCCATCATTTATAAACCAAAACCTAATGGAGGGAGATATTGATCATTGACCAAATATAAATGAACAACAGAATCTAAAATCAGATACAATCGTACATGATAATAAAAACTGTTATCGGAAATTGAAACTGATTCACAGAAGAGAAGAGGATTTTAAAACATTAAGAGAAGGAACTCATGAAATACAACATGGAAAACCTCCCCTTCCCCAATCACACAGAAGTTTACCCCACCATGGTAAGGGTAATTGTGACTAAGAGGAAAGAAGAATTCATTACAAAACTAAGAAGAATAAAAGAGAGAAAACAAAGAACAGAAAATTTGATGCTCCAGAATCTGTACTCCAGACGATTTCCTCTATTATGCCCACCAACCGGCCGAAACTCACTAAGGTCCCTTCTTATAGAATGTTGGAAATGAAGTTTTCTATCTACCCTCAAAATTTTAGAGTCATTGGACAGGTGTAAAGAAAGATATGGCCGAATCAATGACCATTACTTTTCTGGCCGCCAAACACTGTTTCACCCACTCCACTTGGACGCGCCAAAAGGATGCATTAATGAGCTCAATAATTTATGAAATTTAATTTGAGCCGTCCTTTTGAAGTCCTATGTTGACACCAGCTGGAATCACCTCCTTCTAAGGTCGGATGAATGAGATATTGCATATTTAATGAAGTGGGGTCCATTCTGCCTTCCAAACTGATTTCTCCATTTGATTGAATTTTCTGCACCATTGGGTTTCGAATTGGGTCTTGGTACAGAAGGAACATTTTAAGCCCACAAGTATAGGAATCCTAAAAAAATATTCACTTCAATTGGACCCATATTATAAAAGTTATGCCCGAAAAACAGAAACTATATAAAACTGACATTTTTACAGAATTACCCCATTTTCACATTTAAGCCCAAAATACACCAAAAACACATAAATGATGCAAATACACTCACATTGAATAATTGGGAGGAATTAAATCATTGAAAAACATATAAATAATAATGAAAATATTAACTCTATCAATAAATATTGTTATAATTAAAGGTGAGTCGGATTGATTGGACACATACTCATTTCGATGATTGTAACAAAGAATATAAAGTTTATATTCACAATACATTATAAGTTATTCTATATATGGTAGAAGATAATGTTTTCTAGAAAAACATGTTGAAACACTTGGGAAATAAATATTTCGTAATTTTTTTAAGTGTTTAGAATTTCCAAAACTATATAAATGGAAAAGTTAGATGTAATACTTCTTACTCAATAGTCTCCACCCATTTTAGAAAGCATAAACCCAAAACTTAAAATAAAAATAACTTGAAAAAATTAAAGCCCTTTTTTTCTTGTATGAACATCGTATCCAGAGTTTTTCATTGAAACATAACTCCAACTAAGTTTATAATTGTCTTGAATACGATTTTGAATACGATAGAGAGTTAGAATAGTTCCCCCTATGTATCGTATTCTCCCCATTTTGATAAAAATATTATCCCCTTTGAAAGAAATTCTCCCCCTTAACATATCATTCTCACCATTAATATATCATTCAAACCATTTTTTAAAATATTATCCCCCATTTGTGATTTTTAAATGGGAATGGGATGGAATGGTAATGTTCCAATTTTTACTGAAATGTTAGAAAATATAACATAAAAAATCGAATAATTAAACTTACTAATCATCCATGAAAATATAAAAGAACATATATCCAATAGTAATTAAAAAACATTCAAATAAATTATATTTGGATGAAATGATAATTCATTCATTACAAATTATTCAAATGATTTAAAAAAACATTTCAAAAAAATGTTCATTCTATATTCATCATAGTCTTTGAGAAATTCATAACCTTCTTGAACTCATTGTGACCCTTATCATGCTTTTCAAACTTTTTCTTCTAGAGTATAATGTTGGGACTTTATCTTTTTAACTTACTCAACGAATTCTATATTATGATCCCAAAATATGATCACATAAAATTCACAGGATCTCAACCTTCTCATACTCAACTGTATAACTCAAATCATTTCTATGGGAACAATTACTTCCTGAATCCTTTCATCGGTAGCATCTATGAATTTCTCAACAAACTATACCATGTTAGGTATATTTGATGGTAACTAATTAAAAGAAAATTATGATTCTAATAATAGTTTCTTAACATCATCAAACTATTACTCATGAATCTGAATATCAAAATAATCTTGGTTAGACCACTTAACCATATGATTGCTTGATCTTTGGGGATACAAATATCATTTTGGAAAATTCATTAATTTACCTTCAATATGGATCAATGAATATGTGATAAACAATTGTGAACTCTGATTTTTCACTAAGACTATTCTTTATAAGTTTTCACCTTGCTTCAACCTTAGTAAAGTAAGAAATTTTATCTTCTATATTCTTCAATTATTGACCAATAAAATCATAACCATTATACACAATTGTACCTACAGAGTCTGATTGATCGGGCTCAGCTTGGGGAGGTGTGGTTCTTCTCATTTTGGATTCTACTTCTTTCCATTTCTTAGAAAATTTCCTTGAAACTATATTATCATATAACACTACCATAATTTTAAAATATTTATTGGATTTAGATTTTTTAGGAACATTATTCTGAGACTGGTGATCTTGATCTTCTTCTTTGGAGGATGAATTTTCTTCTTGTTTGTAAGAAAAATCCTTCTTCTAAGGTAATTTCATATTTATCATCATTATTAGTCTTGGAGGGTACACCTGATGATGATGAAGATAAATATGATGATTTCATTTTATATTGGGTTTCTTCACTGTCATATCCTTCCTTGTTTTCCTCTTCCTTATCAGCTTCTTCTTCTACTTAAATCTCTTCTTCAATTTCTTCATATTCATCATCTTCGTTTTGTTCATCTACAGCTCATCCTTCTTTTCCTTATTCAACATTTCCTCTTTATTTTCATTCATCTACATTTCCTTCTTCTTTTACTACTTTTCCATTAAATTCTTCATCAAATTCATTATTAGTCTCATCCTTGAGCTGTTTGTTTGTTCTAAGAACTCTCATTTATAATGGCTCAGGTTCAAATTATTTTTCATAAATGATTAGGATTAATTCATAAAAGAAACTTCATACCCTAGTTAGTAACTAAAGATATCTCATAAAGGACTATATATGATTCTTGAAAAACTAAACCAGCTTCCAGTATCATCATATCGGTGTGGGAAGTCAGAAGTAGTGGATTTTCTGGATCCCTTTCTACTCCTATTAAAGAACATTTTACTATTTTGGCCTCTTGTAACCAATTATTTTTTTATTATTGTTTTATTATTCTTATA
The DNA here is from genome assembly GCA_963277665.1 of Viscum album. Taxonomy (NCBI): domain Eukaryota; kingdom Viridiplantae; phylum Streptophyta; class Magnoliopsida; order Santalales; family Viscaceae; genus Viscum; species Viscum album. The sequence continues at coordinate 294,542,110 of OY728144.1, forward strand.
ACTTTTCTATATCCTGAATCTTCAAAACATTATCTTCATTAGGGTTGAGTATGAACATTGGATCCCATGGATTTTTCTTAGGTTTATATTTTATCATCTCTTCAAAAAACTCAGCAAGCATTTTCTTTTATTTGTTTATTTTGATAGGAGGAGATATCTATGCCATTATTTTGTTGTTATTATCCTCCTTCGGTTTCCTTTATTTTTTCTTCCAATATAACACCATCAACCTTCTCAAAAAACTCATTGGACTTAGTGTCAAAGACAAATTTCATCCAAGACATTGTATCATCACTAATAAATAAATATTCTCCCTCATTGGATACAAATTTTTTCCACCTTGAAAATATATATATACTTTACAACCTTCTTACATAGAAATGAAAGAAAGATAATGATTTTTGACATGATTTAATCTATATTTATATTCCCCACTTTGATAGAGATAAATTTTATAGGGTCAATCTTCCTTATATTGATAGGATAATTCAATACAAAAAAACATATGACACATTTAAAGTATCCTACTCTACCTTTATATATTTTTTTAAATTATTTCATCCATAGAGCTATAGAATTGTTTTCCAGTGTTAGGTGGGAAACCTTTCGGACTTTCTCAAATTCCGAAAAAATGAATTTTTTTCTTTGAAATTGTTAAAAGTACTGAGATCAATTTTAAATTTTGGAGGACAATATGATTCCCCTTAATAAGGTAGTCTGACCAAGTCAACAAGAATATTATAAGTAAACTTAAACCTTTTTCCCTACATTGTTTGGGATACATTGTCTTTATCATCTTCCTTCATAAACTGAATAGATGTATACAAATCATGAAATACATCAGGATAGTACAAATTGAAATCCTTATAAAGATTTTCTACACATACTAATTCGCAAAATTTGAATGAGTTGATCTTCTTAAGTGTGTAATCATATTTTTCATACCACTATATCTCTACCAGCCTTTCCCTAAACACATAACACTTCAAAAAATGTTAGTTTTTTCCATTAGTTCTCGAACTAAAACGAAGATCAAAGGGAAATAAAAAATATATAATTGAGGCCTTCAAATGGTGAAAAAAGTAAGTAGCACAAAAAAATGAATGATCGATGTGGAAAATAGGGTGACCCACCCTTTCATTGGCATTGTAGTGACGATTCTACTTCTATAAGATATTTAATGGTTGAGATTCCAATATATTATAATCTAAGAGTCAAGACTGATCAAGAGAATGTTTTTAAAAAATTAAACTATCAATGTATTTATTGCTTTTATTGGATTGATGATCATTATGATTGGGAAAGAATTGATTTTTTTTGATTTTTTTAATAAAAGTGAAAGTATAATAACAAAAAAAATTTAAACTAATGTAATTAAATAGTGAAACAAATGAAAAGAATATAATAGTACCTTTAAAAGTGGAAAGTGTCATTGTTTCTTCCTAGAAATGGGGATGACCTCGTTTGTTTAAGGTTCAAACATTCCAATTGGTTTCTAACAGGTTTATTCGTAGAACTGGAAACATCCAATGATTCTATATCCATTTGGACCAAGTTTCCAAAGGTAGGTGCTCATTAGTTATGGACCGATGAGGCTTAAGAATTTGCATTGGTCGAGAGGATGGGAGGTCGGACTCATCACACCTTTTTGGGGGGAATTATTGTCTACTCCGAGACTCTCTTAATAGATTTGAGTTATGTTCGTGAATCCTTATTAAATTACCATGTATGAAAATGAACCTTCCTTTAGATCTGAAAACCAATGATTGATGTGTATGGGATTTAGAGAATCTCTTTATATGTATTTGAGGTTCTTCATCGATGGATAATCATCTGTATTTATTAGAGATCCTTAGTCAATGGTATCCTTCAATACATTATATATAAATCTCTTGGTAATTATGATGACCATACTGGTTTTAAATCCACTCAGTGGGGCACTTGAAGTTTATTGTCATTCAAAAGGACATGGATTATTTTGGAGTTGGGATCGTACCCACAGATGGGCTAACTACGCATCCTTATTAGAAAATGAATCAGAACCCACGTAGTTAGGGAATTTAGATATAGTTTAACATCATATGAGAAGGATGAGAATTAATGAGTGATGGGCTTGAACCTTAAAAAGGCTTCCTATGTACTCTACTTTTAAGGTAGAGATCAAATTCCCCGTAGTTCGAGTAAGAAGTGTGGGGATTACGTATGATTAACGACCCAAATACATATGTCGTAGTTACTTTTACACTCCAAGCTCCCATTAGTCATTCTCGGTGTGAGAAACAAGAGGTATCAGTAAACCGGACGATTTGTACCACGAAAGATGTGGTCACAAGGAATGATATGGTGCTTATGTATGTGTGACTTCCCATGTAAATGAAGATCAGGACTTAGTTTAGGAAAGAAGCTCAGGAGAAGGGTTCATAAAGGTATTTGTACTTTATAGAGATTTGGATACTCTAACTTGGGGATTACTCCTGAAGAAGATGCCCAAAATAGGGGGGACTTATGATTGGGATTTACTCCTTAGAAGGAGGCCCTATTTAAGGAGACTTGGAACTTGAGGCTTATTCCTGAGAAGGAGGCCCAAAGTTAAAGGGAAATTGAGGCTTACTCCTAAGGAGGATGCTCATTAATAGGGTCTATAAAAGTATTTGTGCTTTATGGAGATTTTAGATTCTTAATTTGGGGCTTATTACTTAGAAGGAGGCCCAGGTTAAGGGGAACTTGTGATCTGGGGCTTACTCCTGAAAAGGAGGCCCAAATTTGGGAACTTGGGGCTTACTCATAAAGAGGATTCCCAGATTAAATATCTTCTTATCTTAAAGGATGAGGTTGAAATGAATGAAATCTCTAACCTTAGTGACATAAAGTTATGTAAATCACGAGGTTTTGAGAGATTTTCCATAGAATTCCTTCCTGATAACGAAGCCAACAAAGGAACCATGCCATAAATGGATTTGAAGAGGGTTTTGAAGGCTAAATATTGAGACGGAGAGGTGGATTTGAAGAAAAGAGGCGAACCAGAAAGAGGGAAACCCAAAAGAAGGCAGGCGCGCAAGTCTTGTTGGGGTTTGCAAGTACTAGTCGTGCGAGTATACTTGCACGAAAAATGTATTCTTGCGTGATGGTTAACCCATAGGGTAATACTTGGGCGAGACATAGCTCAATCCCTTAGTATTATCCCTAAAGGCTTCCAAAAGTGTGGCGCACAAGTTTTGTTGAAGGGATAAGGTGGGGCGCAAGTGTCTTCATTTCCCTTAAGGTTTAAACACTTAGGTGCGCAAGTGTTGGTGAATTTCAACACTTAGGTCTTGTTCCCCCTCTTTAGATCTTCCATTCTAGGTAAGAAATTACCATAGAAGTGTTCAAAAGACTTCAAGTAGAGACTAGGGTACCGAGAGATTAAATCTGACTTTTGGAATTTTCTGTCCTCAAAATGGGGGGCCCACAAGGGGTATTTATAGGCTATTGAAGTCCTTGGGAGAAAATCAAAGAGGGCGCGCAAGTCACCTGCACAACCAATATGTGGTGCGCAAGTATACTTGCATGACCCATGTGTAAACAAATCCTTGTTCATGCCTTTGTCAATTTTTGATGTTTCTTCAAAGGATGAATCTCTTTGTGATAAGGTATTCCCCTTTTTTAGTCGTTAGACTCTGTGACAAAAAGGATTGAAAAAAATTCCCCCCCCCCCACCTTAGAGTTGGATCCGAAAGGAAGGAGGATTTGACTCTGAGGTAGAAGATAAAACCAAGGAACTGTGGCGCACAAGTTGTGAACACACATGTCATGACACATAGGTGTGAGCCGCATAGGCTATGGTGTGCTGGGTGCGGCATTTGCCTATAAATATACGGCCATTCTCACGCAATCCACTCGGCCTTCAAAGCACTTTGCTCTCATCGTGCAAGTGGCTCTCGTCTTGCAAGTGTCTTGATTTTCTGCCGTTCATTACTTCTGTTCGTGTCACACTTTTGTAGAGGTAGTTTGAATTGCGTGGTGATACCTACATGCCCAAACTTGTGTGACCATACTAGACTTGCGCACCGACATAAGACTTGCGCACCTTAAGGCCTTAGCCATTTTTTCACTTTTCTTCACAAATTTTATGAAAAATCAACTTACTTAAGAGTTCATTATTCAACCTTTGTGCAGATTCAATGGCTCCCAGAAGAATTGGAATAGCTAATGAGCATGCTAGGAAGCAGATTGATGACATTATGAGCATTGTTGGCCATGATTATTACACTATCTACGACAACACTCTCCCAGATTTGTCCAATTAATTGAAGAAGTATCATCTTAATTTTCCACAGAGCATCTACTTGCCTTTATATGGGCATGGTCATCAGCAAGAATTCAACATTCCAGAGCTAAAGAACTATCTCCCGCATTCTTGGTTCTAGACTTATGCCAATTTTGCTTCAGCAAATGTCTCAGTTGGAGGATCATTCGTAAATGCTGGAACAATGGATAAGACATTCATAATGCATCATAGCCCATGTCCCCAAATATGAAACCTCACAAGCCTGAGCTTTATCCACATTGTTATCCCTCATTCTTCCAAAATTATCAGATGGATCAATCTAAAGGCTGGAAGAAAAGTTGGGACTTCCTTCCTGGAGGAGGTGTGAAGCCAACTTGGATGTGGGCATATTGGGTGTGACAAACCTGTACAGGATTTGTTAAATATCTGAAGGGAGATGCAATATATGAAGCGATATGGGCTGGGTAGACATATGTCTACAAGAATGATGACTTTATGCTAGAGCTAATCATCTGCTGGAGCCCAAAAACCAATTATTTCCATTTGACTCATGGAGAAGTAGGAATTAGTTTGTGGGATGTCTATAAGATCTTAGGGGATCCAATTTTGTGTTTTGTGTATGATGAAGTCATCCCTCCCAAGGCAACTTGGTATGATTCTTAGAAGACTCCGGTTTTTTCTTGGGAATTATTGAAAATTTTCTACAAGCTCAAGAACTCAAAGACCTACAAAACTCATTCTAGAAAGGATATTAATACAGATAAGTGTATGGATATGTTTCTTACCAAGAAGAAGGAGAAGGGGCCCACCTATACTCATCCTACTCCCTGCCCCTGAACATAGAAGAGGGGTGTTGTTGGCACATTCTAGCCGACCCTGGAAGTAGGAGAATTTGAAAATTGGGGGTACGAAGTGGATCAGAGAATCCCAGAAAAGTCCCGTCTGGTGGGCTTCTTATCCTTGTGGCTTAGTGTTTATCTTCTTCCAATCATGTATTCTAAGGGAGGTGTCAGGCCAGGGACCTTCATTGTTGCTACCAAGTTGGATGAGAAGAAAATGGTTTGGTTTTCCACCCCCATTTTGGAGAAGATTCACAGGAGCTTACTCCATGTCTTTATGTATAATTATCCTTTGAGAATAGTGGGACCATTACAAGTTTTATGGGGATGGATCGCCACTCATTTCAAGACATATGCTGTACAAAGTAGAGTACATGTTCCTGGATGTTCTTTCAGGCCATTAGTGCAGGCATTTTCTAGAATTTTTCCATTATCTTTCAACTCTTATGATATGAAGGCAAGGATGAGCATGTTCAAATAATTTCATTTCTTTCCTTATGGAAACCTGCCAACCGGGCGATTTGTTGATGATGGAACAGTCGTCCTGGACTTGAGGTCATACATGCTGTCTTGCAGAGATGGTGTATTGGACAACAGGATTGACAGAGAGATTATATGTGATGCCTATTCTCCATACAACTTTGCACGTCAATTCAAATTTCTGTAGCAGACTGTTGTATCCCCTCCTGTGCATGTCAGGTCAGAGCAGCATCTAATGGTTACCCAACAACTATGGTTTCTGACATATATGGAGAGGACCGAGGTCGTTTTTGATCTACCAGTTGCTGGACCAGCACGTAATTTGACTACATGGTATGCTAAGAACAGGGTAGCATCATACCCTAAAGGGGTACTAAATCATTTGGTTCATCGGGTGGGGAAAAAGAAGAGAACTATTGAGAAAGAAACCCTTCATCTAGAAGGTAACTCTTCCACACCTGAAGCTGAATCACTGGGTTGCCCACCCAGGGATGACTCACCGGATTCTCAAGATGAGTATGATGAGGCATGAAATGTGTCAAAGTGGTCTCGTTCCAGATATAATCCTTCTGTCGGAATCAAGATACCCACTCCATCGACTCCTGGTGAGTTACTTTATTAAGGCAATTTAATCGCCATTATTTTATGGAGCAACCAGTTTTATTTTATTATCTTTTATCTGTTATTTCAGGTTTTGGGAAGAAGTTGAAGTCCAAAATTGTAGGACCCTCCTTGCAACCTTCTGGTGCACATACTAAATATCTACGACCAGAGGCTGTCCAAACATGGCAGAGTTTATATTGCAATGCTGAAACTGCCTGGATGGACTTATGCAAAGGGCTACACATCCCTCGAGTAGGGAATCTTCCGGCTTCTACCGATATCCGTTTCAAGGATAGCCCCACTGAAGTGCGTGATTACATTAAAGAGCTGGAGATGATCATATATTCCACTTATGATTCTATTCCTATCACCAATCGGGTGAAGGAAATGATAGATCGTGGAACCACGGAGGGGACTGGTGCTTTCGGAGATGAGGAGTGGCACGATTACGTGGCTCCTGAAGATATAAGTCTCTTTCTTTATTTTCTTTGCAACTTGATTTTAGTTAAAGTTTTTTTACTCAAGGAAATTACTTTCTTCATCCTGTATCTTGAAAAGAAATTAACTGATGAGGTTTCTTCACCACAGTATAGCCCTACTGGTACTGCCATCAGAGCTAATGAATCTCCTCGTGAGCCAGGCGAGGTATCTTCATGCCAGTAAGCCATGGACAAGGAGTTAGACATGACATTTCATTCTCCAATTCATGTATTTGGAGATGATGATGTCAACACTCCCAAAAATCCAAAGAAGCAAAGACATCGAAGGAATAATTCCACAGCTAAACGCTTCATCAGTAGTGGTAAGTCCTTCGGATAGTCATGAATCTTATCTCATGAAAATATTTCTTATACTTCTTGGAATTTCAGGGGCTTCTTCAATTTCCCCATTGAGGGAGAGGACTGAACCTCTTCTGAGAACGGCGGAGGGTGCTAGTGAACAATTACAAGTTCATGCTGACTTGGCTGCTCCTAAAGAAGAGCCAGCGTCTGTTCCCAGTATTGCTCCTGCTGCTGCTGTAAGGAGAGAATATCCTGCTTCTTGTAAATTAACAACACTTCATAGAACGTTGAATGAAGACATCAACTGACTTCCATTCTATGATGATTTAGGTTCAACACCTGCACCAGAACGTTTGGCGACCACTGCAACTGATGCCATAATTTTATCTGAAGAAATTGTTCGAGGTCAAAGGCTACAGGATGAGGGTCGCAAATAAGATACATCGAATTCTCCCACTGGTGAGACTAACCACGAATTTGAGATATCATTGGATGAAATGATGAAACTTGGAGCATCTTTTGAATACATTTTAGATCAAGTTAAATTACCATGTAATTTAGAGGATTTTGGACATGAGTGTTATACTTCGTTATGTTAAAATTTTATTATTACATCTCTGACCATGATTGGTTAAAATGTGTAGTTCCATCTGAGAAAGTTGCTAAAATGACAATGCCTGAAGGGGGTATAGAAAACCTTACTATTGTAGAGACACTAGCTCAAGTGGAGCTGAACCCGGTAGAGCTTCTTAAAACACATCCTGAAAATCCTATTGAAGCTAGGAAATACGGGGAAGATCCTTATCATGTTGCCAATCTACCGTTGAGTAAGAGATAATAATATTTGTGGCTGCACTTAATTTTCAAGAAAACTTAATAAACTTTTGTTATCCTTTAAAACTAACCAAAACTTTCAATTGACTATGCAGGGCCGTCAATTTTAGTGGTTAGATCTGGAGGTGAAGCCTCAGCCTTTGCCCCAACGAGAGTAGAAAGTGAAGTAACAAGGGTCAGGGGGGAAGGAGCAGAACAAGGCACTTTATTAAGTGTATTAATTCCAAATTATATTCCCCCCTATGAAAGTGATGCTGAATCAGACCCGGAAGTACAAAAGGCTCTCCAGTTTTCACAAAGCAAGGTGTGGCCGAACATATTGAAGATCATATCTGAAGTGGTTCTTGAAGAGTTGTCTTTGAAGATCCCACGACTGTTATCCCTGTTCTTCAAGTTGGGACTTGGATGTTTTGGATATCACGAGATCCATGCCGTGGTGAAATAAGTCATTTTAAAGAGGGAGCAGGAGCAGAGGTACCGTCAAGACCTAACCAGAGTGAGGCTGTTGGACAATATTAGTGAATTTGTGGCTACGGTATCCCAAGTTGAGGATGATCATGCTATGAAATTGAAGGATCTGAAACATAAATTCAAGGATAAAGTTGTCCAGAAGATGCGCATTCAGTAACAGTTATATGTTGTTACTGGGGAACTTGACCAGCTTAACAATTCACTGGAGGGATTTCAAACAAATGGTATGAAAGCCATTTCAGATGCTAATAAATCACTCCATCAAGATGAAAAGAGTGAATCCGGTCGAGTGCAAGAACTTCAAGTGGTCGTAGATGAAGCTCAGGTTGCCGTAAATCAAATGAAGATTTATGTTGAAAGCCTCTTTTAATTCCTGAAAAAGAGAAGAGACTCCAATCTGTGGATTTCCTTATAACTCTTGTTCATCAATGAAAAACACCTTCATATTCAATCATTTGGTACCTGTACTCTCTTACTAATTGCTTTAATTAATTTTACCTAAAACAATGGTCCTAGTAAGCATAGTTTGATTTTTTCTAAGATTATAAAAAATAACCCTACAAAATTTTAACCTTTTTATTGCTCAATATTACCTAAATCATAAAAAATGTATGTTTAGTGAGTTGGGACTTGAATTTTGTTCAAATTTCCCTTGTCTTTTGTGGGCAGTTTAAAGTCATGCACGTCTGACATGAAAAGTCTACTGTTTAAAGGTTGAATATATTTGACCGAATGGCTTCAAATTTACCCAATTCCTTGATAATTTGTTTAAAAAACATATTACCACATTCAAGTATGGAGGGGAAAATTGTAAACTATGACTTAAGAAATTTTCAATCTGAGGAATGACATGGGAAAAGGGATAAAAGGCATTAGAGAAAGTATTTCCTAAGAATGAAGTTACCATTAGTTGAAAAACCCGTTAGGGGGTTGAATTATATAGGGCCACTTAAGGGTATTGGCTCCATAGTCAAATAATAGCATCTTTTGGATGATAGGTCCGTTATGTAGACTAGTTTATGCAAGGCCGCCTAGGGGCACGTGCTGCATAGTCAGGTAAAAGAACTCTCAGAAATTTTACTTTTCTATTGCTAAAAAAACCAGTAGAAGTTTATGGAGATTCAAATTTTCCAAAGCATAGAGTCTACTATATGGAGAGATGTACTTGAATATGGAGAGGATATTCCCAATCAATATTTTCAAAGAATTGGATGAATGTCACTCCTACGAAGGTCTGATCCAAATGTTGGGAAGGGAAATATAAACCATAGACTTGAATATTTTCATATCATGAAAAAGAATATGGGAAAAATATGTTAAACATGGCTATTTTTGAGGATCCCTACATATTGTCGTTAAGACCAATAAAGACAAAAGAGGTGTTTTTCTCCCAAGAAGGAAGTTACCACTATTTGAAAAACCTATTAGGGGGTCGAATTATGCAGGTCCACCTAAGGGCATTGGCTGCATTGTGAAATAATAGCATCCTTTGGCTGACAGGTCCGTTATATAGAATACTTATGCAAGGCCGCCTAAGAGCATGTGCTGCATAGTCAGGAAAAAGAATTCCCAGGTATCAGACATTTTGTAACCAAAAGTCAAGAAAAGGGTTACTGAGATCTGGAAGTATTTAAGGTTAGGAGTATAACAAATCAAAATGGGCATTGTCCAATGCATGAAGGAGATACACAGACCAATTATAACCATAATCATGTTGTGACTGAGTCCTGAATTGAGGTGCTGGACTTCACTACGTATCCCATAAGGATGGGAATCAATCCATACGTAGTTCTTGAAATACCGTTTAACGTCATGTGGGATGAGAGTATATAAGATATATGTTTAAGGTCATAGTGTTCAGACCATAATAAGGAATACACAGTTTGTGTTTTATAAACCTGATGTGAATGAAGACCAGGGTTTTCATACCACATTCATGTTTTCACAGGGGAACCTTTCAGTCAAGGGACTGAAAGTGGAATTTGGGGTTAAGACCAAAGAATTGGGGCTGAATTCGAGGGATGCTCGAACCTTCCTACGTATCCCATAAGGATGGGAATCAAGCCTCACATAGTTATTAAAATACCCTATGTACAGATTTGGTTCATACAAGTGAAGGATGAAAGGGTACTTTAGTGCAATGATGGTTTGACCCAAGGTTAAAGGTTCAAGCATTGCCATGTATGCACATAGTCTTTGGAATATGACATAATTGGAGATCAATGCCAATGATGATTCCCTCTCAGGAGAGGAACAATGTGGGATAGTATAGTTTAATGTCAAATAGCGAGGATGATGGTGCTGCATAGTTTACTGTCATGTAGCAGGGAAAAAAGGGACATAAATAGTTTAACATCTTGTAGGACGAAAGTGAACCAATGTAAAGAGATTGGTTTTAGGCTGCTTCATGGATCAACATCATATAAGATGGAGGTGAACCAACAAAAAAGATTTGTTTTGAGATTGAACCTCGGGAGGTTGCCTATGTACCCAGCCTAGAAGGAAAGGATCAAAGTACGCGTAGTTCAATTAAGAATGAATTGGTGATTGAGTTGTATTTGAGGACAACTCTAAAATGGTGTTGGGACTTATGCGTAGTTAGAGGCCCAGAGAGGGTGTTATGGTTGAAGCTTACTCTAAGATCACATGAGTTATACTTGGTGTGAGAAACAAGAGGTAACAACAACCCTAACAATGCACAGTTTAATGTCATGTAGGACAAAAGGGACTATTCCAAAATTTAAATGACTTGTGTCACAGACATGGGGTGCTTGGCAGCTTAACATCTTACAGCTCGGACGAACAGTTTAACGTCATGTTGGATGAAAAAAACAAAGGGGATACAGTTTAACGTCATGTAGGACATATTAATGGACTTGTTTTAGTTTTACGTCATATAGGACTTATTATGGGGACTATGCAGTTTAATGTCTTGTAGTGAGGACTAAAATAGTTTAAGGTCATATGCATTGACCAGTGCTGCACAGTTTAGCATCATGTATCTAGGACGTTGGTGATGCAGTTTAACGTCTTGCAGGACGTAAGTATTTACACAAAATACTTTTTCAAGAATTTGGCATTGGTTGGAGTTGTAATGAGTTCTCCATCCATTGAGATTAAAGAATAATCTCCATTGGATTAGACCTTATGTATTGAGTAAGGACCTTCCCACTTTGGCTCAAGCTTTGGAGGCTTCATTCCTGGTATCATTGGAGTTCTAAGGAACAATACCAATTCTCCTTGAATGAATGATCAAAGACGAACTTTTTTGTTAAAACCCAGTGATATTCGATTCTGATAGACTTCTAAATGGTGTAGGGTGAACAATATTTTTTCATCTAATTGTTCCAATTCATCCAAATTGCTTTTTAGATTGTTCATCTATGGATGACTGATCAAAAATGTCTACTCTGAGCGAGGGTAATTGAACCTTAATGGGAAAGACTGCTTCTGTTCCATATAAAAATGAATATGGAGTTGCCCAGGTAGTAGTGCGGGTGGTGGTTCGATAATCCCATAAAGCATGAAAATTTTTATCAGGCCATGATTTATAATCTTTATCCACCATCTTTTGCAGTATGTTTGAAAGAGTCTTTTTGAAGGCCTCTATTTGGCCATTGGCCGCTGCATGATACTGAGATTAATGGTTAGATTTGATGTTGTATTCTTGATATAACTTCCTTACCTCGGATGAACAGAAGTTGGTGCCATTGTCCGTCAATATGGTACGAGGGACAACAAATCTGGTAATGATGTTAGACTTTATGAAGAAAATAATGCTTTTAGATCAAAATTCTTTGATAGGTATTGCCTCTTCAAATTTGGAAAAGAAGTCAGTAGTAGTAAGAATATACTTAAACTACTTGGATGTAGCTGAAGGATAAGGTCCTACTACATCCATTCCCCAAGTGGAAAATGGCCATGATTATTTAGCTGTATAAAGAAAATCTGGGGGATGATGAATGAAATTGACATGTACTTGAAAATAATGACACTTCTTAGTGAAATCAACACAATATTGTATCATTTAAGGATAGAAGTATCCCAATCTTTGAACTTGATTAGACAGTCTATGTCCTGACTGGTGGGCACCACAGACTCCTACATGTACTTATTTCATGACAACCATTTTCTCTTCATCATCAATACATCTGAAGATAATTCCTTCAAGACCTCGCTTGTAGAGAATTTTTTGGTGATTTGGTCTATCATAAAGAGTAAAATTAACCACACATCTCCAGACTTGTTCTTTCCCGGCTCTATCAGGTGGGAATATTCCATTTTGAAGGTATTCCCTGATAGGTTTCATCCATCCTGTAGTATGACCATATGGTTCAGAAATGGGACTAATTTCATTGATTTCCACTGTTATGATTTGAATATAAGGTGAAATTATAAGACGGTGCGCAATAGTGATGATTGTCTCATCTCGGTTTGGATCTTCCAGGGCTGTAGCTACATTAGCCAGTGCATCAGCTTGAGCATTTTGTGATCTTGGGACATAAGAAAATTTTGGTTCCAAAGGAAATTCCACCATTAATTCTCTGGCATAATATCACAAAGGGATCAAATCTTCTTTTCTAATGGCATAATCTCCATTGACATGTTTGATTACTAAGTCTGAATCACATTTTACCTTTAAGTTACTCACCTATGCCTGAAGTGACAATTCCAAGCATGCAATGAGAGCTTGATATTCTGCTTCATTATTTTTACTTCCTCCCAAAAATAAGAAGGAATAGGGTAGCACTGCCTTTTCTAGGGAAATAAGCACAATTCCTAACCCAACCTTGTTGAATTTAGGATCTTCCATTTTCTTCCCTATTGGACTTCTGGAAGCACCATCAAAGTGAAATTACAATGTTTGAAGATTATCTTAAATAGAGAATACTTCCTCATCAGGAAGTTCAGTATCTAAAGATCTATCTTATACTGAATGGTGTTCATCACGGAAATCAGCCAGAGCTTGGCCATTTATTTCCTTTTAAGACACGTACTGGATATCAAATTGCTTCAAAATAACTTCCCACCTTACCAGATATCCTATAAGCATTGGACGACTAAGGATGAATTTGAGCAGGTTATTACGAGATACCAAGTGGACCTCATGATGTTGCAGGTAGTGTCTCAATTTCTTAACTGCAAAGATTAATGCTAGGCATCACTTTTCAATACCTAAATATCGGGTTTCTGCTTTAAGCATAGTCCGAATGAGATAATAAAGGCTGTTTTCATTCCCAGCATCATTCCTTTGGGCATGGAAGACACCCAATGACCACTCTAAAGCTGTCACATAGATGATAAGTGGCCTTCCTTCAATAAGTGGCATTAATACTGGTGGAATCAAGAGATATTTCTTGAGGATATCAAATGCCTCTTGGTAATCTTCGGTCCATTGGTAGGTGACTCCCTTCTTCATTAATTTGGTGAAGGGTAAACACTTGCCTGCCAAATTAGCAATGAAACACTGAATATAGGCCAAGTGTCCTTGAAGTCCTCTTAATTCGTTCAAATTTCTAGGAGGTGACATTCCAAGGATGGATTTTGTCTTCTCAGGATCAACTTTGATACCACGATGACGTACAACAAAGTCGAGAAATTTTCCTGAGGTTACCCCGAAAGCGGATTACAAGGGGTTTATATTCAAATTGTGTTGTCGAAGTTTGTGGAATATGAATTCTAAATCTGCCAAGTGGTTAGAATGTTGTCTGGATTTAACCACCAAATCTTCCACATAATTCAACAAATTTCCCTAAAAAGGGTTTGATGATAAGATGCATGACATGTTGATATGTTGCGCCTGCATTCTTCAAGCCAAAGGGCATTACCCGATAACGAAACACACCCTGAGGGGCTTTGAAGTTTGTAGATTCTTCATCTTCTAGAGCCATTCAGATTTTATTATACCCAGAATATCCATCCATGAAGGAAAGTGCTTCATAGACAGTTATTGAATCAATTAAGAGTTCTGTGATCGGAACTGGAAAATCATCCTTGGGACAATGCCGATTAAGATCTCTGAAATCAATGAAAACCCTATTTTTTCCATTATTATTTTTTACAGGGACAATATTAGCCATCTATTTGGGATATTGAAATTCTCTGATGAAATTAGGCTTGATAAGATTATCCACTTCAGCTTCAATTTTGGAAGCATAAGTTGGGTGTGTTCTTCTTGCTACCTGTTTGAATACTCAATGTTTTTCTGGAAAACCCAAATGATGAGTGGCAACATCTGGATCAAGACCTAGCATTTATGTATAGTTCCAAGCAAATAAATCTTGATTTTTCTTTAAAAAGGAAGTATAAATTTCTTTCTCTTCAAGGGTTGTGTCTGCACTAATTAAAGTAGGGTGTGGATCTTCTTTTGTACCTAGATTTATTTCTCTGAGTTCATCCACAGTGGTAGAGATACCCTCTTCAAATGCTGGAGGAGCATCCCTGAGATCATCCTCTTCTTCTTTAGTTTGTGTTATTTCTTCTGTTTCTACTTGCATAGTAGATGATGAAGCAGAATTTCCATGATCAGGAGAGAAGTTAAAACTTGAAAATCCGGAAGAAGAGGATACCATTTCTGACCCTATTAATGATAAAGGGACTTCCTTGGGTAATAAAGAGGAGATGATGGATTGAGAGTCAAAATAATTATTCACCTTTTACATTGCTATAACTTCTTCTGGCCTGGATGATGAAGTATAGAATTGCTGAATTTCAGCAGATGAAATGAAGACATCTCTATTTGAGCTTTAATAATTGCTTGGTGAATCAATAACGTCTCCCATGCTGTCTGGCTTGGTTGACGTAATTGAAAATACAGAAGTTTCCATAAGAGTATTTAGATTTGGGTCTATCCTGTCAATTTGACTAATAGACAACACATAATCTGTACTCACATGTATGAATGGGTTTAATGGAATCTTTTCCAAACCATATGGAGCATTAATTTTGGTGACCTCCTCCATCGTGGAATTTTCCTTCCCTTCCATGTGATAAAATTCTGCCTCAATGTATTGAGATTCACATGTTTTAAATGAGGCTTTACCACCATACAATGTCCCAATTTGACCATTGAAACAATATTTGAGACGTTGATGGTACGACGAAAGTACGGCTGCATGTTGGTGTAGCCAAGGTCTTCCAAGCCAAACGTTGAAGGTGGTGTCATGATAAACAACCATGAAATTTCAATTGGATACAAGATCTCCAAAATGAGTTCTGAGTGTAATCTTTCCCAGAGGTTCTTGTCCATTTTTATCACATCCTTGAAATATCAAAGTAGAGGGAGATAAATCAGATTCGGTGTGGCCCAATTGATGAAGTGTACGAATAGGGAAGAGGTTGACACATGAAACATTATCAATGAAGGATCATCGGATGTCAACATCATTGACCTTGCCAGATAAATACAGGGGCCTATTATGTCCATGCACAACATCATCTTCATCTTCATCTATAAAAGATATATCTGCATGGCATTCTGCAGGATCATTCTCTACATGGTATACTTCAGCCGCAACAATTTTAGTTTCAAATTCTTGAGGACTTAACAAATCTTCAATGAGTGCCTCCCAAAGTTCCTTTGATAAATTCAAGGCATATAGAATTGATAACTTGGCCGGTACTTGAGCCAAATGTTTCAAGACATCATACTTTTGGTCTAGAGGTCTGTGTTTCCCAATAGGAACATGTGGTTTCGCAGGTGCCTTAGAAGTTGATTTTTTAGAATTATATGCATCTTGTATCGGGTTAAGAGTTGGAAATACTCCTAGCTTTGGAAAATTAGACTGACAAGGTCTATTTATTTGCTGAGAGGAAGAATGTGTAACCTCTAACCGATCCTCCAAAATAATTGTACCAGGACTAAATCTGCCATGCGTTGAAGAATTTTCTTGCTCTTGTTGAGCTTGGTGAAGGGCTATTCCATGGATATCAGCCGCATATGCTGTTCTAGTAGGGGTAAGATTGAAATAGTGGCCTCTGTGATATCCACATCTTCCTCTGCATCCTATACCTCTGGAACTCCCTCTAATTCCTCTACTTAAAATAGGGAACTCAAACTCATTGATATCAAAACTGCGACTATCATAAGGATCCGTTAAATGAATCATATTAATAGAACCAAATATCAACTCCTCATCTGATGAAGACACTACCTTATTATCCAGTTTAGGCTGTGCCATTTGGTGGGGAGGTTCCCATACTTTCGAAGTAGATATCATAAAATCTGCCAGAGTCAAAGACAATTTTGGCATTGACACAAACTCATATTCTTCTAATTGTTCTTCTTCTTCAAACTCTTCTTCCTTTTTGAATATTTTTCTTCTAATGAAGGGGGTTTTCCTATGGAATTCATAGCAGAAGACACAATTGGTTTCTTCAATTGTGTTCGTAAAATGGCATGAGTTCAGTTGATCGTTTTCCTAACTATACAATCATCATATTTCTATGCATTTTTGATTTTGACTTCTTGCCACTCACCTTCTTCCCCTGGATCAGTAGCAATAACACATGTTACCTGGGATGAAGAGCCTTTCAATTTTACCTGTCTAGAGTCCAACATCTTTTGTAGGAGGTCATTGAAAACAAAACACTCATGAATGGGACGACCCAACATCTGATTGAACATGAAATAGTTGGGAAGTCCTTCATCTCCTTCCTTGTTTGGCCTTTTGGGCCTTTTCAACTGAACTAAATTATTTTCCAGAGCCGAGATGAAGTAGCCTAGAACTTTCTCATTCTGGAAAGAATAAATTTTTTTCTTCAAATCATCAAACTGTTTCTACCTTTGATCTCTTTTATCATCTTGACAAGGTGGTCATTGTTGTTGCTGCTCAGGAGGTGGAGCCCATTGATATGATGAAGGTTTTTAAGTGGAAGCAGGTACAGGTTCTTGTTTAACCATATTACTCATTCTCCTTCCTGGAACTGGTGGAATTACCCAAGTTTTAGCCTTCGTCTATATAAGAGAGTCTTCAATCTACTGAGTGATTGAAGCAAGGTTTCAAAACCCTCCTGTGTATTTCATAGGGATCAACGGTGTGCGTAATTCATCACACAAATTTTCCACATAGATTGGAAACAATTCTTCTTGAGGGAGTGCTAAGCTTAAAAAAAATATGTTAATCCCTTCCAGCAATCAATGAAATCCGAAACTCTTTCATTCTACCTTTTATTACAATTTGTAAGATCAAAAACTTTGGTCTTCAGCAATGTTGAGCGGAATTGAAGAAGGAATTTTTGACGGAGATCCTCCCACCTGATAATTGACTGGGATTGCAAGATTGTATACTATAAAAAAGCAGGTCCTTGTAATGACTGTACAAAACACCTGATCTTAACTACTTCTTTTTGTTGAGGAGTTCCCATCATAGGATCACAACGAGAAAGAAAATGTGTTAAGTGTTGTTTTGGATCTCCCAAACCATTAAAAATTGGGAATGTGGTACGTGCAAAGTTTGATGGGGGAGGAATTGCATCAACCCATTAAAGGTAATCTCTCTTCTCTGGTTGAATTGGTGCATGCTTTCCTTCAATAAATTCCAACTGAGTTGTTAATGCCTCAATAGTAGTCATTAATTTTTGAGAAACATCTAGTTGAGTTTGGACTTGTGAAGGTGCAATAACTGGAGTTTGGACGGGTGTGACGACCGGGACTTCCACTGATGGTAGTATTGCCAGTTATTGTTGCGTATAACCCATAGGATTGGACCTGTGAGGGTGTACTGGTAAAGGAGGATATTCATGATCCATCCCAGTAGCTGCAACAAATTCCATTGACTGACTAACTACGGCATGCTTAGGAGGAAGACTACCTTGAAGTAGTTCTGTATTCAACCTCCTTAACTCCTTCATTTTCGCCTCTTGTTGTACGAACCTTTCCTCTAATGAGAGTGATTGGCCTTCTACAGAGGTAGGGTGGAATGTAGCCTGATTTTTTTCATTCCCTTTGTTGGATTCCTTTCGGAGAGGGGGGAGTTGGTTATTTGAAGGAATACCTAGATTATGGTTAAGCTTTTGATTCCAGGTACGCATACCTTCCTAATTTGTTTCTATGTGTACCAATTTATGAGTAGGAACTTATTCATATAATCACTCTGATTGAGCCTCAGGTTTTGGAGGATCAGCAACAACGACATTGATGACATTTATCGATGCATAATGCATTGCATCCCTTCTATCGGAATTTCTGCAATACCGTCTTCTTCCTTGTCCTTGATGTGACATTGTCTTTTGTTGAGTTGATCCCTCGAGAACCTCTTGATAAACCATAATTTAGAGGGAATCTCAAGATAATTCAGCTCTGCGTTCTTCTTGTGGCTTCTTCCCTAATCAAGAGAAGACTGACTTTCACTGAGGAAGAGGGTGAGGATTTGAAAAAGTCCCCAGTCTGGTGGACTGGGGCCATTTCTGCTGTTCCTACTCAACTCCTAAAATCCTATTTGTTGATTTTGAGGGTTGGGTTAAAACAGTGCCCAGTCTGGCAAGTTGGGGTGGCTCTTGAGCTGCTGTATCTGTGAATTTCTTAAATGCTCTCCGGATTTTGAAAACTTTAGTTCGGAAATTGGATGGATGCATCAACCTACATCCGCTCAAATCACCTGGCTCAAATAACTATTGGATGATTTTTGACACTTCTGTCACTTGATGATGTGCCTGATCTAAATGAGAAGCCTATTCGATATTCTCATTTTCTTGATGCAAGAGTAATTCGAAAACTTTTTCTTTGTATTCCTGACTTTGGGAAGAACTAGTTGAGGCATTTTCCTAAGAAAGCCTTTGATTACACAAAAAACCAATTGACTGTGGCCGGCTATGGGAAATAACATTGCATGAGACCACTTTTGGCGGGCTTTGTTGACTGGAGAGTACAGTGAAATGTAGTGCACCATGAACACCCCATCCCCTGATATGAATATCAGATGGGGCATTGTAAATTAACTGGTGCAACCTTTTTAACACACCAAGGCATGAACACTGAAGGGTTCTCTGCTTATTTTCAACCTTTGGATATCGGGAAACTGAGAGAAATACCAAGTCAATTTGGCATTGCAACCCTTTTATTATCTTGACATTATTTTCATATTCATCATAAGATAATATTTTCTTTTTTAATTGACAAATAGTTTTACCAATGTTGAGACAAATATCATGAATACAATCTTCTGTCAAAATTTCTGGAACATCATACTGAGAGTTAGCCAAAGGCCAAAACATGACTGGTACTTCACCTTTCGCCAGTTGTTTTCTCATATTTAGTACTTCCTCCTTATCATTCGATGAATATTATTCTACCTGATTAGACCATACCTGGTGCTTATTTGTTGCTTCATTAGATTCAACAAGATTTGTATAGAATTCATTTATTAAACTAGAAGATGAATGACCCAGGGGTGTTTCGGAGAATGACCTACATCCCAGGCTATCTTTTGATTCAGAAATTATTTCACCTGCTAGCGGTAAAACATCATACATGACTGGATTCACATTTTTTAGTGCCTCAAGATAAGAGGGGTTTCTCATTACTGCATTTTCCTTTGAAATTTTTTCCAGGAAATGCGAATTACAAATGTGGAGAGGACTTTTGTAGCTAAACTCATCATTATGGGGAGGAACACCATGGTGGGTTACAACAAAAGATGAAACCTTTTTCTCCTTAGTCTTATAGGCACACAGAGGGTTATTGTGGCTCTCATCAGAAGATGATACTTCAAGATCGACCGAACTGTAATGAAGAAAGCCTTCATGAGGAAGTTTCCGATGAAGACCTTTCAGAATTATTGTTCCCACTATTGGGAAATGAGAGAGTATAATATTTAGTCTCTACAGACAATTTTCTGAGTGTATCAAGAACTCCAACATAAAGAAAAGACTTATTGCATATTGGATCTTGATTTCATGACTGTGATGAACGGGTATTTTTCTTAGACGCCTTATAACTCACTTTGGGATCCACTTGTTGACGAATGTGGTTATTATGGGAAGGTGTATGTGCCTACTTAGGATAAATGGTCAGGTTAGGCTGATTATCTCCTTTCAAATCGGGTGTATGTGCCTAACTTGATTGTCCGTATGACATGGGGGAGTATGCCCCACGACCCTCTTGGACTGGAAAAAAGGTGCGTATCTGCTTTGGAGTGACATATTGATGAGTCACTCCACTGATAGGGATATATTCATGTATCTTACCCCGTGATGTTGCGAAAGTTGTTATAATATTCTGATAGGCATCCAGAATATGGGCAAAGATTTTCTTCTGCTCCTTCACCACTGTCAGAATTTTATTGGTGACTTCAGTTGCCAGAACGGGAATATACGTCCATTCCCTGTCTGGAGTAGGTGTATGTGCCTACCTCTGCCCTCCTTTTCATGTCAATGAATTCTGACAGTACTTATGTATAGGGGCATAGAGTTGAGTCTGCCCCAAATTTGTCGTCAGAGCTTTCCGACTGACTTCTCCGGGTGCTACCAAACGATAGTGTTGGAAGATTTGATGAACATTGGCAGGTGTATTTTCCTGCTATGTATTATTCATCAAGTATGGTTGACGATTTTCCTTCAATACTGGCAGACGAGACTGCTGACAGAATTGTTGATTGTAAACAGGTGTATGTGCTTTCTTATCAGCTGCCACCATATTAGATTGGTGATATTCTTTGAGTGCATTCAGATGAGCCTGCTGACTAGTTGACGAATTATAAACATGTTTATATGCCTACCTATAATACTCCGTCATAATTTCCTGGCGGGATTGGTAGGTTGCTGCCAGACGAGTCTGCTGGACAGCGAGATTAGAACGAACGGGTGTATGTGCCCGCTCACTACTTGCCATCAAGTTAGGTTGATAGAATTCTTTGGAGGGGGCAGAGGTAAGAACCTTCTCCCTGTTAGCTGGATTTCACCTATGGCAGTTTGTCTTGCATGCTCGGGTCTAAGGATCCTGAGCTGAACCCCTAAAGGTGGTACCCTCATCATGTTAAGGGCACACTGCCGCATGAGTCTAGCGGCGATTGTTGATGGGAGACCTCAGGAAGGACTCATATATTCTTGATCCGTGACCTTGAGTGACCTCTTCATTCACCTCCATGTAATATGGGAGGGATTGGTTGTTGTGTTCCGGGGATAACGACCTGAAACGGTTGGAGACAGTGTCTAGCACTGCCTGCTTCTTGATCACTGGTCGTCGCTGTCCGGATGACCAGGGTGAATTATTAACCTGGAGGGCTTGTTGAGAAGCCTCCAAAGTCAGAATGGTACCGTGTTAATGGTATTACTTAACCAATGCGTTCGAGACCCAATGTTGTAGATGTTGGGTAGGTGATGTCTTCCTCAGAGCAGACGAAGATCCAACATGAGTAGCGGCAGATGCATTCATAGGTGTGAACTTTAGAGAAGCCATTTCTGTAAAGTAAAGAGATCTTGGAAAATAGTTCCTATATGATATAACAAACATAATCAATATAATTTTGGCCACTACATATTTTGGGTGAGCACATATGTTTATTTATTTCTTTTTTGGCCCTCACATTGAGTTAAAAAGGGGCCTAACAAATAAGTAAAACATCATTTAACTTGGTTAAGGATTCACGTCAGGTTCACCATTTCTGTTTCATCCTAGAAATGGGGATGACCTCATCTGTTTAAGTTTCAAACATTCCAATCGGTTTCTAACGGGTTTATTCGTAGAACCCGAAACATGCAATGATTCTATATCCATTCGGACCTACTTTCCAAAGGTAGGTGCTCATTAGTTGTGGACCGATGAGGCTTAAGATTTTTCATTGGTTTAGAGGATGGGAGGTCAGACTCATCACACCATTTTGGGGGGAATTATTGTTTACTCTGGGAATCTCTTTATAGATTTGAGTTATGTTCGTGAATCCTTATTAAATTACCAAGTATGAAAATGAGATTTCCTTTAGATCTGACAATCAATGATTGATGTGTATGGGATTTAGAGAATCTTTTTATATGTATTTGAGGTTCTTCATCGATAGAGAATCATCTGTATGTATTATAGATCCTTAGTCAATGGTATCCTTCAATACATTATATATAAATATCTTGGTCATTATGATGACCATACTGGTTTTAAAGCCACTCAGTGGGGCACTTGATGTTTATTGTCATTCAAAAGGACATGGACTATTTTAGAGTTGGGATTGTACCCGTAGATGGGATACCTATGTATCCTTGTTAGAAAAGGAATCAAAAACCACGTAGTTTGGGAATTAAGATATAGTATAACATCATATGGGATGGATGAGAATTAATGAGTGATGGGATTGAACCTTAAAAAGGCTTCCTACTTACTCTACTTTTAAGGTAGAGATCAAAGTCCACATAGTTCGAGTAAGAAGCATGGGGCTTACATATGATTAACGTCCCAAAGAGATGTGTCATAGTTACTTTTACACTCTAAGGTTACATGAGTCATGTTTGGTGTGAGAAACAAGAGGTATCAGTAACCCTGCCGATTTGTACCATGAAAGATGTGGTTATAAGGAATGATATGGGGCTTATGTATGTTTGACTGCCAAAGTAAATGAAGTCCAGGACTTAGTTTAGGAAAGAATCCCAGGAGCAGGGTCTATAATGGTATTTGTACTTTATAGAGATTTGGATACTCTAACATGGGGCTTACTCCTGAGGAAGATGCCCAAATTAGGGGGGACTTATGATTGGTATTTACTCCTGAGAAGGAGGACCAATTTAAGGTGACTTGTAACTTGGGGCTTATTCCTCAGAAGGAGGAAAAAGGTTAAAGGGAACATGGGGCTTACTCCTAAGGAGGATTCCCATTAACAGGGTCCATAAAAGTATTTGACCTTTATAGAGATTTTAGATTCTTAATTTGGGGCTTATTTCTAAGAAGGAGGCCCAGGTTAAGGGGAAATTGTGATCTGGGGCTTACTCCTAAAAAGGAGGCCCAGATTTGGGAACTTGGGGCTTACTCCTAAGGAGGATGCCCAGATTAAAGATCTTCTCATCTTAAAGGATGAGGTTGAAATGAATGAAATATCTAACCTTAGTGACATAAAATTATGTAAATCATGTGGTTTTAAGAGATTTTCCACAGAATTACTTCCAGATAAGGAACCCAACAAAGGAACCATGCCATAAATGGCTTTGAAGAGGGGTTTTAAGGCTAAATCTTGAAGAGGAGAGGTGGATTTGAAGAAAAGAGTTGAACTGGAAGGAGGGACACCAAAAAGAAGGCAGGCACATGAGTCTTGTTGGGGCGCGCAAGTACTGGTCATGCATGTATACTTGGGCGACAAATGTATACGTGCGCGATGGTTAACCCATAGAGTAATACTTGGGCGAGACTTAGCTCAAGCCCTTAGTATTATCCCAAAAGGCTTCCAAAAGTGTGGCACACATGTTTTGTTGAAGGGATAAGGTGGAACGCAAGTGTCTTCATTTCCTTTAAGGGTTAAACACTTAGGCACGCAAGTGTTGGTGAATTTCAACACTTAGGCCTTGTTCACCCTCTTTAGATCTTCTATTCTAGGTAATAAATTCCCTTAGAAGTGTTCAGAAGACTTAAAGTAGAGACTAGGGGGCCGAGAGCCTAAATCTGACCTTTGGAATTTTTCGTCCTCGAAATGGGGGCCCACAAGGGGTATTTATAGGCTACTAAATACCTTGGGAGAAAATCAAAGAGGGCGCGCAAGTCACCTGCGCGACCAATATGTGGCGTGCAAGTATACTTGCGCGACCATGATGAAACTTGCGCGACCTATGTGTAACCAAATCCTTGTTCATGCCTTTGTCAATTTTTGATGTTTCTTCAAAGAATGAATCTCTCTGTGCTAAGGTATTCCCATTTTTTAGTCATTAGAATCTATGACGGAAAGGAGCGTCAACAGTCATCCATATGATTAACCTATTCTTGTTGGTTTTTTAAATAGATTAAGTTGGTTTTATAAGAAAAATTAAATATGATAGTTTTATATTAAAATATGATTATGGTAGTTTCAGAAACTAATTATGAAAACATTAAAATAAAAAAAATAATTACAATAATATTGAATTCATAAACATTTTTTAGAAACTTTTGAGTATGGAAAATTTATGTTAATTTCATAGTTTTTGAATCATATTTAGAATTATTACTCTAATAAAAACATTTGAGTCCATAAAAACTCATAATTATGAATGTTTAAGAAAAACTAACAGATATAGAAAACTATTTTTTTTTTCTGAAAAATAAAATTTTTTGAAAAATAAAAATCATATTTTATCCCCATATAAAAAAGAAGTTTCTTAATATAAGGTGATCATTCAAAAATAAGTATATATAAATTATCAAAAAACATTATTCATTAAAAGATTCTGTTTGACATATTCAAATCTATCTGAACTAAGAGCTTTAGTAAAAATTCTTGGAAGTTGTTCTTGAATTTCTATAAAATATAAAATTATATCTCCTTTAAGTGTTTGATCCCAAAGGAAATGGTATCTTATATATATGTTCTTATCATGTGAGTGATTTGTAACTTTTTTACATAACGTAATGGAACTTTTATTATGAAAAAGTTTTTTTTTATTAAAACCCATTCCATAGTCAGTGAGTGTGTGTCATCCACAACACTTGAGCACAAAAACTTATAGCTGCCACATATTCAACTTCAACATTGTAAAGTTTTACTAAGTGTTTTTATTACATTATTAAGAAACTAAATAATCTCCTAAAAATGGAATGTTTTTTATGTTATTTTTCTATACATTCTACAACCACAAAATTCAACATAAAAAAATTAATTCAAAAGTATTTCTAGAAGGATAGAAAATTATTAAATTCATAGTTCTCTTAAGATAATGAAAATTTTATTTTATTGCATTTAGATGGGATTATATTTGATTAGTTTGAGATCTAAAACATAAGTGTACAAACAAAATTAAATCTAGATAGCTATTGGTTATGTAAATAAAAATTTCTATCATACCTCTAAAAATAATTTGATTAACAAGTTTCCCAAACTCATGAATATCTAAAATATTTGAGGTACCAATAACAGTACAAACACATTTAGTGTTGTAATTTCCCAATTTTTTAATAAGATATTTTATATACTTATACTGAGATATTAAATATCTTTCTGGTTTTTTTAAGATTTGAAAACCAATGATATATGTTAACTCACCCTGTATACTCATTTAAAACTCATACATCATAAGATATGCAAAGAAATATGTTAAAAATTATTGAGTTGAAACAAATATAATGTAATCAATAGAAAGTTTCCCAATAATAATATTTTTATTAACTTATTTTATAAAAATATATTGATCCAAATCTCCCTTAATGATTTTTTTGTAACAAAAATCCAATTAATATATTTTACCAAGATCTAGGGGCATGATTAAGCCTATATAAAGATTTAGTAAGTTTATAAACATGTTTTTATATGGTTTTTTATTTTCAAAATTTAGTGTCTATTGAACATGAAATTCTTCCTGAACATATCCATTACTAAAATAACAATTCACATCATTTTGAAATTGTTTCGAATTATAGAATGTTACAAATTGTAGAAGTATTCTAATAGATTCAAGTCTTGCAACCAAAGAAAAAGTCTCTTAATAATATATTCCATCTTATTGATTATAAAAATTAGCAAAAATAAGAGGTCTATTTCAATAAATTATGCCATTTTCATCAAATTTATTCAGAATACCCCATTTTTCTACTAAAGTAGATGTTTATATAGATTGTTCAACTAAATTCCAGACATTGTTCCTTTAAAACTCATTGTATTCATATTGCATGGCCTTAATAGACTATTTATCACCTAAATACTCATCAATATTCTTAGGTTCAAATTTTAATAAGAAATATAGATGTTAAATATCATTTAATAAGGATCTTCTATTCCTAATCGGTTGATCTACATTACTAATGATACTTCCAGTAAGATAATTCCAATGAAACAATTGATTTTTTGGGTTTTTAAAAATCTATTCTTCCATA
This sequence comes from Viscum album, assembly GCA_963277665.1. NCBI lineage: Eukaryota > Viridiplantae > Streptophyta > Magnoliopsida > Santalales > Viscaceae > Viscum > Viscum album. Next base: position 294,568,360 of record OY728144.1, read on the forward strand.
GAGGTTGAAAATATTCCTGAAGAATAACTTTAAAAAATAATTCTTGATTTATTTTCTTTTGAGAAGAATATTCAAAAAAAGTTTTACAATAAATTTTATAAATAACATATGAGGATGTAGGTTGGGGCTATTTGAAAACAAAAGTATCAGTTTCATAAAAGAAAATATTTACTGTTTCCTCAACAATATATGATTTTTTTTATTAAAAACCCTTTAAGACTTATAATTAGTGAAATAACATATAATAATTCCTTCTTCGGATTTGGGTGAAAACTTAAATATATTATCTATAGTATTCCGGATGAATAATTTGAAACCAAAAACATTGAAGTAAGAAAAATTTGGTTTTTATCCTCTCTAAAAGTTAAAATGAGTTTATTAGAAAAAATTCTAATTAAAATTTGATTTATTTTATTCTAGGGAGTATTGACCACTTCAACTCAAAATTTTTTATAAGATGATTATTCACTAAGGATGGTTCTAGTTATTTCTAAAATAATTATATATCTTCTTTCAACTACACCATTTTAATGGACATGGGGTATTATAGGTGTTGAAATGTTATGTTTAATAACTTGATTAATATAAAATGTTTCAAAAAAGTAATTTTCAAATTATCCACTATGAATACTATGAATAAATATCAAGGATAGTTTTTTTATCATTTTTAATTTTAGATACAAAAGACTTAAAATAACTAACGGCATCAGATTTTTTTGTAAGAAAATATACCCAAGTATATCTATTGTATTAATCAATTATGACATACACATGATAATTTACACCAATACTCATAGTTTTCAAAGGATCAAATAAATCCATGTGCACTAACATCAAAACATCATAAGTTGAGGCTTCACTAGTAGATTTAAAACATGAATTATGTTACTTACCATATTGATAAGGGTCACATAGTTTTTAAGTATCAAACCTAAGTTTTAGTAAACACTTCCTTTATTATTAATCTTTTATAATTTTATAAGGTTATAGTTTCCTAAACATCCACACCATAACAAATATTGATCATTCATTACACTAAGGCAAGGTATGTCTTGGATCATGTAGTCTTAAATGTTATGTGTGTAAACATTCTCAAGATGATTGGTAGAAAGAATAAATTCATACATGGAATTATTTCTTAAGAAATTTTCATTCCTAAATCTCATGAGGTCACTCTCATCACATGATTTAATTATTCTTATAATGTTTTGCTTAATACCAATAACAAACAATACATTTGAAATAAGGTATTTTCCAAGAAGAAAAACGCTACCTATTCTGATAATCTCTCCTTGAGAATTATCTCTGAAATTTTATTTACAAACATTTATATTGATTATCTTTTTAAATAAATATTTATTTCTAGTCATGTTCCTTGAACATAAAAAATCCATGTATGTTTTTTTGAACTGTCTTTTTTATTCAAAAAATAAAAATATTAGTTTTTCAGAACCAAAACATTCTTTAGTTCTGTAATGGTAGAAAAAAATAGTGGGTAACCATGTTTTTATAGAAAAATAATATCTATAAAATCCTATATTTGTACCCTATTTAATAATTAATTCTTTTTCTAGTTCCGACCACTTTGTCAGTTGGTGAGAAAAGGTAAACTTTTTTGAATAAAGTAATCATTACAATAAAAAAGTATTTTACTTGTAAAACCCATTCCAAAACTATTACCATGAGGTCTAATTATTTTTACATCATATATAAATTTTCCATACGAGTGTTAATGTTTGGTAAAACTTTCCTCAAACTATAAATTTGATATTTTTGTTTTATAAATAAATATTTATCCACATTATTATTAGTTTTAGAATTATGTTTTATTTATAGAACAAATTTATTAGAAACAATGTTTCCAAAATCATTTAAAATAAATTCATTTTCAAAAAAAGTCATATCAAGATATTTAAAATGATATGGTATTTTTATTGTCAAAAAAATAATTCTTGACTCGACATTATCAATTTTAGATTTATCATAATCAGGTTTTTAAAAAATATTTAAATTCTCATTTTCTAAATGTTTTGAAAATCATAAAACCTCATCATAACTAGGAAGAGTGTTATCTTATTCTGAGGAAGATTATTCATTACAAGATGAAGATTTTTTCACATTATAATAATTTTCATTTAAATTAATTTTAGTTAGAGATTCTTCTATGTGTACCTTATCCATGATACAATGATTTACCATGGGCATATTAGTAAAACATCATATGTTTCTTTGTCCAAAACATTCATTCTCATATGAACTATCGGCGGAATCGCCACCAACACACTCCATGTGTCATATGATTTCAAAATATTATTTAATTTTTTTATAATAATTCTTATAATTTCTTTTTGAATTCTTTTACTTCCTGTATTTACTTTTAATAATTGTAAAATCTGGTCAAATATGTATAAATTTCTTACATTCGTACAAAGTGACTTTATAATATTTATTATCACCTTTATACTTATGACCATTTTTATGTCGGTATTGAAAGTACTTCTTTATGGATATATTATTCATACTTTTATCTAGATTATCTAACTCATTCTATTAGTTTTATGATGTTATATAATATAATTGAACACCAACTTTTATCATCCTCAAAATTTTAAAAACTATATCAGCTAACAGAACATTATTGAAAATAGTAGAAGTAATTTCAAAAGCAACAACTAATTTTTTTTCCCTCTGTTAGCATATATTTTAATTATTCCATAATAATTCATAAGGGTAACAATGAAATCATCAAGAGTAAGAGTTTTTAACTTCCTTTTAACATCAACTTTTGTCCTTTTTTATTCCCACTCATCGAGAATAATGTTAATAAGGTTTTCAACAAGAATTTCATCATCAAGTACCTTTTCTACAATATATTTTATAATATTTATAATTATTATGAACTTATGCTGTATCTTGGAAAAATACACTCTAGGAAGAAAATAAAAAGGCTTGTTAATCATCTCTAGGCATAGTTCCTCTAGATTCCATAATTTTGATGTTCCAAAATGAGTGACTTCCAATTTACCCAAGATAATATTTGTAGCTGCCCAGGAAGAAATGTGATTGTAGGTATTTCATTTCATAGAACATAATTGATGATTTCTAACCATATTATTCTACTAGTATTATAACTTCTCAATATTTTTGAAATGAGACCCTTCCATAAAATGAATCTTATATTTTTCTGCCAGCATCAAAAAAAGTATCAACGCAAATATTGATCACAAAGGTCTTCATTCTATCTCTCTAATAATCATATTTATTAACATAAAATATTATTTTTCAAATGGGATTGAAATTAGAAAGAGAAAAAAAATCCATTAATTAATCCTTTAATAAAAAATAATTCTATTTCTGAAAATACATGTTAGTGTAACAATGTTTATAAACAAATAGTTTATTTCAAAACTAAAACAACTTGCAACAACTAAAGAAAGTAAAAACTCATCAAATCTATAAGTATTATAAACCTACTTTGATACAAATTTTTGGTTCATAATAATTTTCATAAATTTATATAATTACACGATGGGGTGAATAATTATTTAAAATCATAGATTTATAGATTTAAACCTAACAAAACACAACTCGTATTAAAGTAAATTTATTAGAAAAAGAATCACTTTGATTATTAATGTCACAAAATAAGAACTATAAAATTTCTGATTCAATTAGTTTAAAATATCGTATTCACAATGTATTCAGTTTATATAAAATTATTTTTATTTTTATTAATCAGAGTAACATAGATAAAACAAACTTTATTGAAAGCTGCGTATGATTTAAAAATTTCTATAACATAAATATTGGAATAAGAACTTCTGAAATAAAGATGTAAAATAGCTATGTAAAATTAATAATGACTTATAATCTATATTTTAAAATTTTACCTCTTTTATCATTAAGATTAAGGTATTTGATTAACTTACCTAACAGTATACATAATTTTATACTTATAGTAAAGTTTGTCTTTCCTTGCCCATAAATACCTCAATATGATGATTGAATTTGCTCTATCTTCATGTCGCAAGATTTCCTCAATATGATTATCGATGCATGTCTTCCTATCCCTAGAATCTCATGATATGATGGATCCGATTCACCTTGTTCTTATCTCAAGAATACCTCAATCATACCAATGATCAGATGTAGAATACAAATTCAAAAGTTCTTAAGGAAACAACCCTACAAAATATTCCTTATAATGATAACTATATAAGGAATTATAAAGACTAAGAATAATAAGTTTACACTAATTAATCTTTGGAAGACAAGAGAGATTAAATTCATTGGCTCCAAACTCTTCAAATTACTCACTATTTTTAGTTAACGTTCCAATGGTCATATTTAATTTTTTTAAAAGACCTAGAACATCTGAAGCTTGACACCTTGTTTTTATCAAAATTCCTGACATCATATTGATTAACACTATTAAACTATTAAAAGATATTCCTTATGATAGAAACAAGACTGTGTTTTTTGATTATAAACCTTAGTCAGTCTGATGAACATCAATATTGTTTGTAAATATGGTAATACATATGAGTCCTAGTATGTTTTTATTGGTATGATAATCATTCCAATGGTTATGAATTTTTTCATAAAAAAATACAATACTAAATTATAAATCATGTTCTAATAAAATGCGAGTCTGATTAATTGGGCATATACTCATTTCAATGATCGTAATGAAGAATGTAATGTTTATATTCATAATATATTAAAAACATTTCAATATATGGTAGAAGATGCTTTTTCTACATAAAAATGATATAAATGGGACATAAAGATTTAGTAAACATGTTTTGAGTGAGTTATTTTGATTTCCAAATCTAAAGAAAATGAAAAGTAAGAAGTAATAATTCTGAATCAAGAGAATTCTCTGATGAAACTCTTTTCAGCATAAAAACAAACACACACCAGTGGCTTTATGAAATTGAAAACTATCTCACCATGGGATCACTCTACCCCAACCTCAATTACTAGAAATAGAGGAGATTTGTGGTCAAAGACATACACTACTACTGGGATGAGATTCTCTTTTTTAGCACTATTCTGTTGCCTTAACGAGGTGCTATATCCAAGTGAACCATATAAAAATTGTACTAGACATGTATCACATGTCACTAACTAGAGGGAATGATGGACTAGAATGCCCAGTAATCAAAATCCAAAAAAATTGAGTCTTTTGGATCATGTTTTATCAAGATTCAATAAACTCTTTCTAAAGTGGTGATCAGTTCCAAATAACTAGATCTATAATCAAGAAAAATGAATTTCCAAAAAAACATGATCATGGAATTCGAAATTTAAATGTATGGGTGATAGATTTATGGGTTCATTACATATTTCACATGGTGTGTTATATATCTTGGTTGTTTTTGACTATGTCTTGAAATTGGTGGAAGTGGAATCTAACATTCATGACACGAAAAAAGCATTCATTTTTTTACAAAAAATATCCGTTCCATTATTAACTTCCCCAGATTACTCATAAGTGATAGAGGAACACATTTTAACTATATTAATATCAATGGACTATAGGAGAAGTATAGAATTCAGTATAACATTGTAACCCCCAACCACCTGAAAACAAGTTGGAAAGTTGAATTGTTTAACAGGGAAATCAATTAATTTTTGGAATACACCATGAACAGAAGTTAGAATAAATAGAGCCACAAGTTAGAATATGCAATATGGTAATACCATACTGTATAAAAAACATATATGCACAACTCCATTCTAATTACTGTATGGAAATCAATTAAATTTTCTATTAGAATTAGAGTATTTATAAATTTTAAAAATTATGAAACTGAATCTAGATTCCCAAAAAGTCGAGGAAGTGAAAATACTGCAATTGGATGAACTGAAGTAAAAATAATTGATGCCTATGAGAATTCCAAGATTTATAAAGAAAAAACCAAGAAGTGGTATGATCAGCACATCACCCTAGGAATAATCACACTCGAGAATAAAATATTATTTTTTAATTCTTGATTGATGTTGTTCCCTTGAAAAATCATTATACCCATATACCTGCATGTATCTCAGTTTTTTTCATTGATATTCACTATGTGAACCTTACCACTTACCTATTATAATCATATTTAAACATTATGGACTAATGTTTTATCAAGTGACAGTTTTTTTATCTCTAACTCATTATGCAGGTAGCCAAAATTTCATATCAAGACCCAACAAATTTTCCCATGGCATGACACTCATATAGGGATCTCTCAATTTTCTATATTCATTTACATAATTTCTATTTCATTTTGTGTTTGATATCTCTATGATATCTCTCTTATAATCATTTTCATGACAGTGAGGACACTATATCATTTTATGTGTGGGGGAGTGTTTTTATCACATTACTATCAATACACTTGGATTATTGATTATTTTCATCTATCTAAGAGACATTTTTCACTAAAATCAAACTTTAAACCTAAATACTCATTGCACACACTTAATAAAATACAATTTTAGATTGATAATTGTAGAAATCAATGAAAATACATGTTTACTTTTTTATAATTATTATTGAGTCTAGTAATTTAATTCAAAATATAAATTTTTAAATTTTATTTTGATAGAATTATTTCTTGATTTGATACCCTGAGTGATTGAATTTTTTTTTATTGTATACTCCCATTATCGATAAGATTCTTGACCCACAATTTTATATTCTTTTCTTATCATACTTCTTGATAGATACTTGGGGCATGTAAACCTATCAACAATTTATTTTTAATCTTATTGAGGATATTATAAAACAAAGAAATTTTTTAATCTAATTGAGGGTATATTTGTTGATAAAAATTTTCTTGAGACCCACCTTACATATTTTCTTCTATTTTCCATAATAACAATGAACAATCTTTTTAGGATGCATATATTTCAATCCAATTATTCCTTCCTATCCTACTCTAGGTATTATGAATGATTATCCTTTGAACAAGTTTTGTGGAAAAATCATCTGATAAATACTGGATATATTTATTGAGAAAATGTATTGTGTCATTTCTACCTGACTGATATGAAGTGATGCATGTTTACTTTTGGAATTTTATGCCTACCATGTTCATTTAAAAATATAAAAATAAAAATCAAAATATTTTAGTTTGTGTATTAGTAAGGTAAAAAATCCCCATTTTCAAGACCAATGAGTCCTCTAATTGATCATATGTTGTTAGGGTATGTGTGTGATATCTCGCTAAAATTTAAATTTAAAAAAATAAATAAATAAAAAAAGAAAAATAAAGTGATATGGAGCATTTTTTCTACATAATTTATTTAATCATGGATCTAATTGAGATTTTTGAAGAATAGACATCATTTGATCTTGAAGGAGCCACTTCATTGCATTGTTCATGGATTTAATGCATTATAATTTAGAGATTACACTCCTTCTAAGATAGATTTTCAATTTTCACCCACCTTCCCTCATCATTAGGGTCCTTTGAACCCTTTTTGTTGAATCCATCATGATTGATTTTGTATTTATCTTCACTAAGTGTAGATGATATAACCAATGATAACCTTGGGTTAGGAACATGTATTCAGGGAATGATAACAACACCAGTTACATTTTACATAGAGTGATGAGAGAAGATTATTTATGAGGTAAATTTTAAAATGGGTATAAAATTTAGGGAACATTTTTGAGATTGTAAATAGAATAATAAGTAAATGGATATATAACTACACTATAATACATGACTAATTTTATCAATTGATTTGATAGATAACATCTTGATTCTTAATCCCTTTATTACAAACGATCTTATTTTAACTATTTTATTAATTCAATTATCATGTCTACAATTTTTTCATTGATTTTGATTAATACCATCATGATTGGCTTAAACACTTATGGTAGTGGTCAAGAGTATGCATATTTTCGGAATTTAAGTAATATCTAAACCAAAATATGTTAACACTAAGGCTAGTAATATAGTTATGTAATAATTTGTTTGTTCAATTATGTTATACAACCTTGACCATGGGATGTTAAAATGAATAAACCTGACCTGATTGGAGTAGTGAATGATATGTCCTTTAGCCTATAAATAATTTTTCTATACAATCTAGGATTAATAAATATAGGTTGTAGATATATCTAGACTAAGAAATAGTTTCATCTCAAATAGATCTACTCGGTTTGACCTTATTCAACTAGTGCTCATGCATCGCTTCAAAACCTAATCTTTAGGACTATCCCAAGTTAGGACTAAGATTATCCTTTTAATCTGAACTATGAAATTGAACCGGATGCATATCTTCTTCCTAAATCATCAAATAAATCATTATACCTTTAGTTAAATTCTAAACCCAAACCAATTTTTTAGGACTCTTATATAAAGGGTTCAATGACCCTGGATCCTTTTCTTCCAATATTTTCTTGTGGGTTCCGCCCAATGATACCACTATACTAAGTCATCGAATAATGTGTAGTTTGGGATAAATAGAATTTATAATTTTATCATCACTTACATAAGATGAACAATGTTTATGGACATGTCATGTTTGTACTAATATAATAAAAAATGGTGTGTGTAGTTGGAATAAAAGGTAGGATGGGAACATAGAAGCCCCAAATGACAAGTTTACACCCCCTCGATACATTTTTTCTAAGGATAAAGTGAAAGGTCTTGTTATATCTGAGTCACTACCTCAATATGTCAAATTCTTATATACTAAATAGAATCATGTATACTCTGAGGCTATTAGTGACTACCCAAAATAGATCAACATTGAGTTACTCATGGGAAACATTCCCACCAGGTAAACTTTTCTTGAATAAGTGGTAATTTCTCCTCCCATTCATCAGGAGAGGCTTACCATGACACCAAGAGTAGATTGAAAGTATTAGGTTGGATCTAGGTCAAGGAAACTAGTGTATTTGAATCTAATGACTAAGGAAAACCCACACTTCCCTCTATTATGACAACAAATTACTACATTATTTGAAATTCACTCATTCACAGCTCTAATTATAAAATAAAAATCAATGATTGTGGGGATCTACACATCAAGATTAACCTACCAACCATTTTGAGGGCTCAACCAAAAAAATATTACCTCCTAAACTCCTCTGTTTCATTGAATACCTTACCACTTTAATGGAAGATATATAAGGATGGTGTGATCTTATACATCCCAAAAGTAAACCATGTCTTGATTGGGTGGATGAAACCCATCCACTACCCAACATCATGAATCCCATATTTTCATCAATTAATGGAATAGAACATCTAGAGTAAAAAATTTCACATTTTATTTCTTAGTATGGCCCCATGATGATCGTATATGATTTGTATGAGGTGGAAAAACTCAGATGTATGGTGTAGACTCTGGTGGTACCAAACATCATCTGGTATGGTAGTTTTCTAGACGGATCTATACAGTTTGGGAATAAATCTATATAACTCTATCTTCAATTAAATTATCAATTAATCTCTTTTTTATTGAGTAATTTTGTTTTTTATCTCAAATATTGTAAGAAATATGAAAATGGGTTGTCCCCATGTTTACTTTTTATATGGAAAGGTCTAACATAGTCACTCAGCATTCAGACCCTATAGGGGAAACTATTATAGATCTTTAAAGGTAATCAAAATGATGATTTATAGACACTGTTGGTCCTTCCAAACATCTAGGTGGGTATTGGTTGTTTTCAAATATGGAACAAGGCTTATAGAATCCAATTTGGTGAAAAATTATTACTTTTAACCTGTACATATTTTCCAATGAATAAGGTTTAGTAAAATTAAAATTGCTACCATCATCCTTACACCAGTACTCCCTACCGTGGTGGTACATTGAAAAACTCCATATGACCTATAACCTCACACAATGTTATAGAAATTGTAAAATATCTATCATCTTAAGGTAAGGAGTGACTATAGTCTCCCATGATATGAGGAAAAAATAAATAAAAATTATTCTGATATACAAGAATAGGTTTACGGAAACATTATCATTGACATTGAAAAACACCAAATCAATATACCCAAGGAAATGAATCCTAATAAATTAAAACTCATTAATCATCCTAATTACTAACATAATAACTAGATGTTGATCTAGGCTATCAAATACTAATTTATATTTAAGGATATCCTATATAAAATGGTTTATTTTGGATAGATAAAATTAAACAAACCTCCAACTCATGTAGATTGTATGTCCACTATCCAACCAGATGAATACGTTTAGTAGAAAGAATATTTATCCACAAATGTATTAACATATGATTTCTAGGTGACCTGAAATATAGCTTATCTTTTTCATTACATCCTTAGGGAATAACTCAATCAACTAGTTTTGGTCTCAATTCTCACTACATCATTCAAAGACATACCTTTGAATCAATCCATTAGAGGCATAAATGACTAGTAAAATAATCACAAATTACAAGAAGTGAAGATTCAACCAACAACAAAACCTACCAAGAATCTCATAGATTTTATGCCCCTTCATCATGGAAATGATCACTTCCCCATCAAACGACACCCTCATCGAATGAAGAGTCACTTTTCAGCACTGTTAATATTTTTTACATGAATGATCCATTATCTAATAAATAATATGAATATTAACCAGAGTTCCCCACAAATAAATGAGTTAAATTAAAGGGTTTTTGAATAAAATAAAATATAGGAATATGTAATCATGGTAAGGTGGAACATCCCGGACACATCCCACCTGAATCCATATATGTGGATGAGACATGAAGGAAATTAGTTTAGTGATCCCAACAAAATAATTGAGACACAATCAAATATTTCAATGTTAATACAAATCTAATTATATTGGAAGACCGATTAGTAGGGGTATAAATCTTTGAATAACCTAGATTTGGGGTTTTACTAACTTGATTCATTCCAACCAATAAAAAAACTTGCCTTAGACATCAATCCGGGAACAAGATATATCAACAAATAAGTACATCAACCCCAAATCCAAAGGATAATGTAAAACCATATGTCTAGAAGTGTATAAATATGGAATGGAAGTATGATATCATGAAATATTTGGTTATTGTCCTAGAAAAGCACTTGGTCTTATAAGATCTTCACCAGTCAAACATGCTTAGGAAATCACTGGTCAAGGATCTTCAGAGAGGTCAAGGATTCACAATTAAGGTTTTTGTGGTTGAGGTATATAATGTAGATACATTATATGTAGAATCCTATGTAGACAACTAATTTATAGATAGGGAATGGGAGATAATCATCCAGGAACATAAAAAACCCTTATATGTCTATAGAAATTTGTAGACAACATCAACAATAATCAGAATGATCAATAATGACTATATGGTCAATCTTATCCCAAATTAGACACATTGAATCTTGGGTAATGGAAAAGATTAAATTTCTCCCTAGAATCTAACCAATCAAGGGTATGAAGAAAGGGAACAATGTCCCTTAAAAAAAACTTTTTTATATATCTTTTATCTAACTTTGAGTTCATGGAAATCTAATAAGAAACAACATTTAATGTTTACTTATGATGATCGTGGCTTCTTTGCCACTGAACAGTTAAATCACCATACCATCGATGCTTAAAGTACCATATAAATGGAGGATTTGGAGTATTTTATGGTGATATAGTACCCTTTGAATCTGGTTAATCCCATTATGTGGAAATGGGTTTCAATAAGAGATATGTAAAGTGGATAATGATGGTTGGTGACATGCATGTTGCTACACCAAAGAGTTTGGGAAGTACCCCAGAAAAACCTTGGAACTTACATGTAAATGATTATGCGTTTTCCAATAATCTTAGGGTAGAATAAATCCCATCCCTATGAATTTTTCATAGTTCATAGGCTTCACTGATCCCTGTATACATATTAATAGCCATGTCAGCGAGGATGAATCTATTAGAAGTAGTTCATATCATACATAAGTTTAATGATACTAAAATTGAAAATAATATATTTATTCCTACTACCTATTTCATTCACTTCCATAATATATATATACATAATATCCATTTTCATAAAATACTTATTGTTCTATTTAGGATCTAAGGATGCACACACATCGATATTCCTAGGATCCTAAGACACCTTCTCATCATCTAGGGGAGATGTGAATCCACCATAATGCAATCAAGACCCCAACATTCCCCCTCATTCCCTACATATGATAATACTATAATAGGGGTATAATGAGAGTATGAAAATATAAATTCCCCTTAATAATTCAACAAATGAATCCCCACTACAACAATTGAACTTATAAAATAAATCATTGCACAGAGGAAGACCTCAAACCTACTTTAATTAGAATCCTCATTCCTTCTAAAGAATATGAAGGGTGTGTTTATTTATTAAAAACACTTTTTTATGTGTTATAAATTAATTATACAATGATTCACATATTGGATACCTATATAGAAAAATATCATATTGGCCTTCTTAAAGATCATCATGGATTCAAGTGGTCAACCGAGATGATGCATATATCCCACACCACTAAGGTTGAAGATGAATTTGATATCATTACTAGAGCGTAAATCATCTGAGAATTTTTATATTTGAACTGTTTCCATAAAATCATAACTAGTAAGAAAAATAATGGGAAGAATAGGTTTTCATCAATATAAAGGATCAAAATTAGTAATTTCTAAAGGATGATTTCCTAGTTTCGATAACTAAACTTTTTATTGACACATCCAAAGGTTTACAAGAAATTTTCATCATGGATAGGTACTCAGGGTAAAATTAGATTAGTATGGACCCTAAATACTAATAGGCCTCTGATTCAAATGTACCTCATGGGATAAAATTCTATCTGACCATGCCCTTTGATTTAAATTATTCTAGTGCCACATAGAAATGCATTATGCATCCCATTTTCTAACCTTTTCATGAACAAATTACATAATGATTTTCCAATTACATGGTGGTTAAATCCCATGGAACTAGAAACACATTCCTAACATTTGAATAATATTCAATAAATTGAAGCAATATAGCTTGATGATAAACAACCTGATGTGCTCCATCAAGGTGACTTCATAAAAATTTCTCAATGTCATGGTATACCATCATGGCATGGAACACATCCTGACATGATAAATCCTTGAAATACTAACTATTTGAAATATGAAATACCATAGAGGGATTTAGGGATGCCACACCTATATCAAGAATTTAATATCCAATATACCCGGTAAGTTCCTCAGCTTCATGAAGTTGATAAATAAGGGAGTCATATACTGAGGAGTTAAAGACTGTTAAAAATCCTTTGAAAATATCAGGTGATATCTAATTTTCCAAACAATCCTGATGCTAGCAGTGGATGGGTGGCCACTCATCCCATATGTTGACACCATGGAGTGATCAATAGTTTCACTTATCACACATTTTAATAATTATTTGTAGGAAAATTGTATCTACCATCATAGCATGATAATGATAGATACTGTGACTTGATATTTGGAAATCAAGAAGAATTTCCTCTCACTGTTTTTTGTACTAAAAAATATGAGTCACTACTTACAACACCCCAAGTTCCACTTTATTTCCCACACTGATCTTTGAAAATACATATTCAACAATCTAATTTTGAATGGATGTTTAAATAGATTGGTGGTTAACATGTAACTATTCGACAGTCAATTTGTTTCACTAAATGAAATAACTGGGTATGGTCTAGAATATTTTCTTATAGAAAACAATATTCTTAAAAGAACGTATATAAATAAAAAAACTCTTATATTAATATATTTTCTCAACATATAACACTCCACGGATTTGGGAAAATATACACTAATGGAACATTACAAAGTCCAACTAGAAAAATGATGGGAGACCTAAAATTCAATGGAGTTGGTAAGGGTATTGTATTTTCTACCTCATTGAAGGTGGTTCCATCTATTTCATTCATAATATTTGATGGATGCACTAACAATAAGGTAGATCATCAATCCCTCATCATGGAATTGTATTTAACCATAAATATGTAAGTGGATCATTTGAATTTTAAGGGTGATTCAAAGATAAGTATGAAAATTAATGGTTAATATTCCATATATAAGGAAGGGTTGGATTCTCTATCTGGAAATGTAAGGAAATTAATTGAAAATTTCATTTCAACAAATTTATGAGTCATATCCCTCACTCATGGAATATAGGTGTGGATATATTTCTTAACACAGTCTTGGTCATGGACTATCCTTACCAGGATGATACCTTTTTTCTATATCGTGAACCACAAGGTGATCTCTATAGTCACCAAATGTGAAATATTGGAAATTAATGAAATAAACAATACCTTATTGCATAATTATCCAATATTCTATCAAATGAATGACACTATTGGATGGATTCACCCCATAATAGACTATATATAGAGAAGGATTATTTTTTGTTGAAAGATAATAAGTTATAAATATATCTCTGAATAGTGAATTTCATCCACTATAATTTATCAAATAATTAGGAGATCATATATGAGTGAGTATTTTAAGGGTTCCTCTTTAGACTAATTATGCTGGAGAAACCCATGAAATCATGCAAAAATCCATTGTAGGATTATGTGGTGCTCATTAGTCAATGCAAAATCTATCCCATCCAATTAGGTGACTCTATAATTTTTTTCTACCATTGATAGAAGAATACATAGATTTCACCTAAAATATAAATTTAGGTTAAATATATATAAATTTAATCCATCAACCCCTGAATATTTTTCATACCACCAAGTACTATTGGTTTTTATCCATATGGGGAAAGGATTTTATGGGGTCATATAATGAATATATATCCATAAAGTTAAAATATATCCTCACAGCCAATGAATTATTCTCCAAATGGGTTGAGCTGATAACACTTAAGGAATTTAGGATACATATTATTAGAAACTTTGTAATCTCTAACATTATTGCTGGATTTTTTGTCCCTCACACTATATTGATGGAAAACAGTACTAACTTTTACTCTTCTGAGTTGGAAAATTTGTATCCAGATTATAACATCGAGTCTTACCACTCATTCTATTACCATAAGTTGGAAAATTGATAGATTAAGTCATTTAGCAAGACCCTAAAAAATATACTCCCAAATATGGATAATAATGTAAATAAATCAGGGAAAATAAACATTTTCATCGATTGAATTATTATAAAATAATTACTCATAAACCACTCAAGTTAACCCATACACTCTTCTCTACATAACAGACGAGGTGATACCCATCAAATTTCAACTACCCTCTCCATTCAATAATATATACGGTAATCTATTAGAAGATAAAAAATCCAAAAAGCATCTTAATATTTTATAAAATCATGAAAAAATGCGGTTGTGAACATTAAAAAATAAAAACGTTTAGAAAAACCTGACTTTGTAATCCTTTCATAAGAAATTTCACATCCACTAAAACCTCAAGGGAGAATTGGTCTTGGTTATTAAAACTCCAATGATTCCAATGAATAATCTCCCAAATCCAAAACCACATTAGGAGTGGCCTTATGTTCTATATATGGTATACTTCAACAGAGTCTATAAAAAATGAAAGATCAATGGGGAATTCATTATGTCCCCTAATAATGAAAAGATTCTCAAAATATATTATTCACACAATTCCCAATGTCCTCTCTACATGAAGTTATATTACATTATCATTGTTCAAGTTAAATGAACTAAATATTCATGGCACTCAGGTCCATATCACATTACCTAAAAAAGAATTTCATTCTAGTCTATTTTATATAACATTAAATAGTATGGAACTATGGTTCTTATCATATAACCTTACCCTACACCATATAATTTTCATTCTGTATAATGTTAAAATATGTGGTGAAGTTACTCTTTTCATGGGCCCAAAATGTAGAATATGTTGGTCCATGAACTCTAAACGTAAAACATATTCCCCTATAAGTCAATTTTTCATGATTCTAAACTCCTCATAGAGTCCCACTTTCTAAGGACTCTCTCCCCCCTATATGAGAATGTGATCCATATTGATGTTTTTAAACCATAATTTTCATGTCCATGAGAGCATCGAAGCTCCATTTCCATACAAATAAGTCTGAACTATAGATTGAATTTCTCTACAAGAACTATATGTGTCTTTATTCCTTTCCTTAGAGGATATGTAGTGATTCCTTGATCCATTATTCTCACCCAATCAAAAAAGTAAAAAAAATACATTTTCTAGTATGTAAGAGATTGATCTTTAAAATTTTTTATTTAATAACTAGGGATATGTAATTCAGCCCTAACATCATAGTTGATTGTCCCTATGATGGTCAAAAGACCCCTTTCCATATATTTGAGATTGATCTATGCATGGATTCACTATTCATTAACTTTTTCTATCTTAATCCTATCTTTACATGATACATAGTAATGACTAGATCACTTATCCTAGGCCTACAAAAACCTCCATAAATATATAATTTCCCCAAACAGTTGAGACTGATCAATGTTGAGGTGACACCATACAAGAACAATGTACATATTGGTTCTTAGTATTATAAGATATGTAGTGATATCAGGATCTTATATCTCAGGATCAGTCTCTAGTCTAAATGAAAAGATAAAGTACTTAAAATTACCATTACCCCTGTATACCAGCCAGATCAACATTGGTTCCCATTGAAAGGGATTATTTATCAATGAAATTACACTCAAAGAAATAAAAAAAATTCAAATTTCCTCTACGTATAATCGAGAACTATGTAGGGATATTTCATGAGCTATGTGTGTCTTGATTTCTACTATGTCAAGATACATGGTGATTCTTGGACAATATATACTAGGACCAACAACAAAACCTACAAAAAATTCTCTATCCTACATTAGTGATTAGGGTATACTATGGGATATATCATTTTACTCATGGCACATCACTAAAGTGAAACCAAATTTTGGTTTCCCTATATACGAGATTAATTTATATAGGGTTATTTCAAAAACTATGTATGGATTGATTCATGTCCTTCTATGATATGTAGTAATGTCCAAGATCCTTTCCTTAGGCTCATATGCAATTGCACCACTATCATAACCATATTTATGTTGGGTATAATACTAATAATATTATTCTATTTTCATTCATGAAACAAAAGTATTAAAATGAACCCCTCTTTTATATGAGCCAATTTTTTTTGGATCCTTCAGTATATGAATCTTTATCTTCGAACCTATGCCCACATGACTGCCCATTTCTACTAAAAGTGTTCCTGGTCTATACAAGATAATATCAAGAACTATGTATGGAATGATTCTTATAAATAATGGATATTAATTAGTGTCTTGTAAAATCTATCATATATTAAAAGACATGTTTTTATCGATGAAAATACATTTTTATTAGCATAATGATTGGATGACCTTTCCTTGGGAAGAACTAAATGGTAAAAAGTGAACCTATGCACCAACCACTAACTATGAGAGCAACCTCATTTTAGTCTCATGACATTAAACTAAATTACATTATCTCATCTATATGAATGTAATATATATGGGTCCCAGTTAACCATGAAAAGCCTTTGGCTACTTGAATGTTCCTACATTTTTTGGACTGAATCTCTTGCATGAGATCTAAATAAGTGTGTGAATTCTAGGTATATTGTTCCCAAAAATCATCAGTCTATTACAAGATGAACATTACTACCCCTAACAATATTCTTCTCATAAGAGAAGATTGAAAATGCGCCCTACATTTTTATTTCTCCTCTACTATATGAAATCAACAAAAATTTGCAGTCACTGAGGAATCTCTTGTTTCTCACTCTATGTATGACTCAACTAGGCATAGAGGTCCTTGTAGATCACTCCAACATGTGTAATTTAAGTGAACTCTACTCAAAATACCAAGAGTGACTCCCTTGACACATGAATCTATATTGTTCAAGAAATACTACCATATATGATATATTCTGACCTTTGAGAAGTTCTATCAATTGAAACCCTTTTTACAGCATCAATGATATCTCTTTATAAGATATTTTTGGTCATTAATCTACATCTAGATAAAATTGTACCTATTTGATATATGACTTTGATCTATCCATGACTATTCATCATTTTATTCTCCATCCAGAAACAAATGAAAAAAATGATTCCTATATAAGAACATAATCTATATATGGAACCCATTTTAAGAACATTGTGTGTCTTGATTCATATTCTCAAAAAATACTTACTGATGAATATATAAGAAATACTAGGTGCTACTGTAAAACCTAACAAAAACCCTCTCTTACATTATTAGTTTAATATTTTTTGTTATATCCCACCTTCCTAATTGAACTTCATTGACGATATGTAGTGATACTCAGATCTTCTATCCTTGGACCATCCAAAACTATAGGTAAATGAACTTCCCATTTATCATTTTCAATGTAAAACCAATTGGTAAATTTAAATTTCATCCCCTACATGAGAATATGATATTTTTATAATGTTCTTTTATTGACCTATGTGTAGTGGTAGAAAAAGGACTCATTATATATATAATATAATTTTATATAGAGACTCCCATTATAGATTCATTACCCTGAAATATATTCCTAGAAACACCCCCCCATGTAGGAACTTCATCCATACATGGTTTGATTAAGTGTCTTATGAAATTAAAATATGTGGCATTTGGGTCCATACTACATGAACATAAACATCTTGATGTTGCTTTCCTACATGGTCTAACTTTATTCCATGATAGCTATATCCTTATAAGGGTGCCTCACACGGGGTGATTATTTAAACAAGAATTGAGATAAAATAACATATTCTAAATAATTAAATCTCATTGATTAGAGTATTCCCTAAAATTTTAGAACCATACATGACTTGAATTATTTCTTTATAGGATATATTGTGACTCAGATCTCCTATGCAAGGTGTATCCATAAATTTGGTAAAAAAAGGGCTCCCCTTCTAACGTATGATACATAAAAACATAGGATCCATAAAAATATGTTTTTATGAACCAAAAATTCCCTCATCCTAGTTATTAGGGCTTCATAATTTGTGGAGGGTTTTACCCATGGAGTCTTCGATTGTTACATTTCTGAGATCTTCACAACATGACCTTAAAATAAATGACACGAATCCATGAGAAATTCATTACATAATCCCATTTTTATTTATAATGTCATTATCACATGATTATGAACTATATGATGTTATAGTCCAATTTTCATGAAGTTAAACTGCATGTTCAGATTCCATCCTTCTTGACATAAAACTAATTGGATTCAATTCCATGTAACACTGAATTAAATTAAAAAACATGTGTTCCACCCTATAAAACCTTAATCTTCTTAGAGTAACTCATCAAATATAAAAAACTACCCAAAATTACAGAAATTACTTTGTAAATTAATTAAATGATGGGATCTTACATTGAGATAAAATTCATTTTCACCTATAGAGGTTCCTAGTATTTGAGTCCATCCACATTCATATTCTACCATTTCCTAGTTCATCTCTATGAGAACAAAAAGTGCGTAGTGACACATTGGTTCTCTATTTTAGTCATAGTAATGAATCTAACTGAGGCCTCAATGTTTTATTTCATAGTGTTGGATTATGGGATTTATTTCCCATTTTATATTTGAGAAAGGATGTTGCCTCCTACCTAGGCTAACCAAACATAGGTCTTCCAATATATATTGGTTTTCTAGATATTTATAATTCCATAAAATGACCAAGTTTCAAGATATTTTATCCCCTACAAACATGGTATAAATATATAGATGTTTCATCTTAGGCATGAGATTTTTTTTGGAAAGGTTACCTCTTTTATGTCCCTTACACATAAAATTATACTGTGTGTAGTATGTTCTTTCCACATGATGGTAAACTATATGAAATACAGTTAATTTTTGCGTCATTTTAAATTTCACATACCATTATCTATTCTCACCCTTTTATAAATGAACACAACAGTCTAACCATATACAGTTAATGTTTATAAGGCCTCCATCATCATTTTAAGCATACCTTTCAACAAATCACACTTTACATTTTAAGTATGTTAGATTTGAAGTGCCCAGTGGATAAGGAATGTACACTAAGAGGGGGGAGAATCCATGTACACAAGTTTTACTAATTTTTTTTCCATTACTTTTACCCTCCTTAAAAATATGTACCACTAAAACTGTTATAGTGAATGAGTCATACAGGTTTACAAACACAATTATAACATAGGCAAGACAGAATGTAAATGAAGCACAACACACAATATTTTTATAGTGTTCGCCCATGATGTTGGTGACTATATCCTTAACGTGTTTGGGATGATTAGAGACACACATTCTTCACTAGAAATAAATCAACAATTAAAGGTGGGTTGGTTAGGTATCACCCTTAAATCATTGTGGGTTGATATAACCCTTTTTTTGAATTATATTGTTACCTAGCAGTGTTCTTTATACCAGAATTACACTAGTGTTTTTATACTAGAATCCCACCAGTGTTTAGAAAGAAAACACATAACACAATGAGAAATACCCTAAGAACCTTAAGCTTCCACTACAACACAAAATATATATTCCTCTTCAATACACTAAGAATAAACTATTTATGCTCTTCCTCAATTCAAATGAAAGTCTTCGACTAATAATGTATATAATAAAAAAAAATTATGCAAGTTGTCTCAGTATACTCTTCTTTATTAGTGGAAGGTCTTACTTCCACTTAGACTCATTGTAATATCACAATTAACAAATGATGACTCCTCAATGCACACCTATCTATCTTCTTCTTTTCATTATTAAACAATATTACTTCCTATCATCCCATTTTACATCCATAAACATCATATATTATTCATGAATGTATTTTTTTTCATCACATTCAAATATTTAATGCATGTAATAATTCACACTATGTGTCTTATTGGTGGAATAACTAATGGAAAAGGCAGTGTATTCTTTTGATCTTTCTCATGGAAGTACACAATAATACTCACTTTTCTTTTCACATTCTAGGCTAGGTGAATGTAAGTAGTGAATTATGAAAATACCCACACTACTTCAATTTATTCTTATAACATATTTAAATTGAACACTACATCTTATACTCATGTATTCAAGAATTTGTTCACATGCACTATATTTTGCTTCTACCAAGTGTGTTCTACACCTTCAAGAAACAAATATGAATTCTTTAATAGTGAAAGTACTTCGTCTAATTAAACCTGTACACACGACTTCATGCAAAATTTTTCTTCTTCTTCACGAAGCACTGTGTATGATAAACGATTTCATAGAATTTTCACGATTTAGTATTCTTTGATCAAGGTTATTAACTCGATATCTTAACATAGTTCATTAAAGGACAAGAATATAGATGCATAAATAATTTCACTATCTTGGTATCTTCATGGAACCATGTTCATCATGAAGAAAACTAGTGTTCTAAAAAAATGTTTTTTATACACGACCTTATTTGTGCACAATTAATCTTCCAGAACCCATGTGGTACTCTATAATACACAATATTTACTCAGGAATGAGGATATGTGGGTTCTTTGTGATCTTCTTGAAATCTATGGAAAATTTCATGCTGTTATGTCCACTTATTTGTGGATGAAATATTTACAAAATAGTATGAGTGTGTCTTGCACATGCCGACTACCTCATGGGATCCCTTATCTTCATGTATTTTTTAGAAATAAAAAATACCATTTATCCTATTCACGTGAATGAGTTTTTTGTAGATAAATCATGGGAACTACTTCCTTCTTATCATTGGTTCATGTGAACCACATTTACAAGAATCAATTCATGTAACTCCATTAAACCAAATAATTGGATCACATAATGAGAACCATCACGTGAATGTGAATGTGAATGATGATTTCAAATACATGGAACTTCCTTTGTAAATACAGAGTAATGCTCTATTTCTCTCTTAGGCACTCACAACTTCTCTCAGATGAGAGATAGACTAAGAGTTAAATTGAGCTTTTTATGGGGTATTTATAGACCATAATCTCTCAAATGAGTGGTCAAAAAACATTACAAGACACTCATTTCATTAGCTAATGTGATGCACTGCGTTAGGTTATGCATCGTAAGAAATCACCATCACCGAGAAATAACGTATTTTACTTACACTATATTTCATCAGTTCAATGTTTTATTATCATTTAAATTTTGTTGTAAGTGATTTCCATCAGATCAGGATAATTAGGATGATCAAAAAAGTTTTAGAATCCTTGGTTTAAACTTTTGTTCAACATGTCTGGATATATCCCAACACACTGCACTCTTAGACGAAGGAAAATTATAAGAAGACACAAAAATCTAGATCCAATGGCTAGGAATATATGATCAAACAACCAATCTTCCTTCTGTTATTTTATTTTGAAGCTATAGTACACTGCATTTGAGATCCCACATCGAAAAGATGCTTATTTTTTCACTAACTTATATTACAAGGTGTGTTTTCTATCAATCATAATTGGTTACGGGTCTGATCGACTAACTTTCAGGAACCACACCGTGCCTACGCTCCTATCCACCACTATGATTCCCCACATAGTGGCACCACATTATTCCTTGTGATTCTATAACATAATATACACCCCTCAGCACAACCATACTTTTTAGATCAAGATGATGCTGATTCTTGTTCCCACCTAACCAGAGGTGCATGTGAATGCCTTAGTTGGCTGGTTAGATCCATATTTTTTGATATACAAACACTAAATTGAAAAAAATTCCATTCCATATATCCAAATCTAGAAATAATATTATTCAAGTATAACAAGACACCATTCTAAAAACAATACCAAAAACAACCTCAAATCCTCATGAAAAAACATTTTCTTGGCCTTTTTCTAAGTTGTTGTAAACATTAAGTTACATTGAAAAACTAATGACACATGTATTTTTGAACTACAAACCATCTCAAAAAACATCACAATAACTATTTATTTATTTATAGAAACACTTATAACCAATTAATCATTACCAAATTTTAAATATTTCTTATGTAATATTCAGTGGAAGAAAACTATCCTTCAATAACCATCTCATTGATTTTTTATCAAACAAGTGTATTTAAAAAAAATTCAACAAAAATATTACTTTCAATCAATTTTTGTTATTCAATCTACCAATTTTTATTTTTTTCAACACCCATTTCAAACTCATATTTAATGTTTCCCTCCCCCATTAAATAATAATAAAAACAAATATATAAGTATGTTAAAGAATTTAGCTCATATCATTCATTAACAATTATAATTTTATTCTTCTCTCATCATAAATTTAAATCCTCATTTAATAAGAGATTTCACTTAAGAGAAACTAAAATTAAACTGATTGAGAGAAGGAAAGAACCACCATTCCTAATGAAATGATTCCTTAATTAATTAGCTCCATGTTTATGTGGGCTAACCCAACATAGAAAAAAATAGTGACGAATTTAGGCGAAAAAAATTCAATTATTTTTTAGAATATGATGCTAACAATGAAAATTTATTTTACAAGTTGTTAAAAATTAATTCAACAAATCTCTTACATTCGTCTTGAAAAAAAGATAAAAAGAATTCAACTACAAGAATGTTCTTCCCATTTATAAATACATTTAACCTTTTTCATCAAATTATAAGTTTCTCCTATTACTGATTTATAAATATCATTCATATTGAGAAAAGAGAACAAACCTATTTAAGTAAAATATTCAATTTCATGAATTTTAAATCATCATATAAATACCATACCATAACTCCAAATATTAATTTTATACCAATTGAGATATTAAACTATGGTAGTTGTTCAGATTTTCCATCTATATAGGGATGAGTTTATTACATCTTCTTTATCATGATTGAATTTTTTCATGAAATATATCCAAGAAAAATTTTATTACCAATTGAAATAAATAGCTCCCAGGATGTGTAGACTTCTAGATGTTTTATAATATTTTCATAAAACTAATATCTTTGAGACTCCCCCTAAATATATTCCTCACCTTCAGTTTAATTCATAGAAGAAAAAAACACAAAATATATATGGGAATAAGGTGGTTCTTTAATGATTTCAATTAGAGATATAGGTATGAGATTCATTTCTCAACCCAGAAACTCCTTTTAATTCATCTATGAATTTATTAAAACTCATCATTCTTGATCCTTCTTTGAATTTTCAATTTTTATAATTTAAGGGCAATATGGACTTCATGATTTGTATGGATTTCATGTCAGATGGAATAAGATTATTATCTTTGAAAAGTAGTGCACTTTAATTCTTCTATTACTATTCTAACATTTTAGGAAATTACAAATATATAGACATATTAGTAAGAATGCTTTTGGTACAAGCTAAAACATCTTCTTTTGTGTATGCTCCTTCTTCTGAGTACAATTTTTAACATAGGAATCCACTGGTACTTTTCCTATTCTCTTCAGTAGATCTATTTTCCAAGAAACCATGTTAAGAATTTTTTTAGCAATATGTCCAGATAGTTTCCCCCATCAGCACAATTCTCCAGAAATCATAGCATTATTTTTTAGACACCCTATCATTAAATTAAAAATTTCCATCAATATTGTCATTCATCAAATCAATTTTTTTTTGAGATTAATTTGTAGTTCTACATCAGCTTTCTTTCACTGGTAATTGTGTTTATGACCTATTTGAAAAGGTTCATTATATATAATTTTCTTCCATAATAAAAGAATATTTTTATTTTTGTGACATTCATATAATCATTATTCTTGTATGTATCTTGCTTTACAGTTTTCTTAACTTCTCTTGCATATACCCCAAGGAAAAATTTTCTATTTTTTTCTTTCCCTCTACATTTTTTATAGTATTTTATTCATGTCAAAAAATAATATTTAATATTTGGTACATACCATCACTCATCCAAAATTTCACCACATGTGTTGAAATATTCAAAAAATCCTTCAAGAAACTCTGATAGAAAAGTTCTTATTTATCTGTTAATTATTATTTAATTGTGTAGGATATATCTTTACATTTAATCTACACCCCCTTATTATTGGACTTCTATAATTATCAATAATTTGAAGTTTTTTCCAATAGTCAATGGACTAATGCCCAAATTTCAAACAACACCAACAATAGCAAAAAAAAATTACTTTATTATTTTTTGATACAACTTGGATTGATTCAATATCTTGTTGATTTTGGATAACATGTTTCATCATATGATATTTTGTTAGGTAACAAGATTTCACACATTTTATTGTATCCATATTTGTTGATATAGTGAATTATTCATCAGTATTTGTCACCCATGTTTGACAAGAGTTCTTTTTGGATTGTGTACTTGCAGATAAAATAGTATCAGTACAAACAGTGGCTTCTAGAACAAGGTTTACCAATTTCAATGAGCTTACAATATATTTATCATTATATAACACCAAGCTCGTATTTCCACTTGAATCATTATTTTATAAAGTAATACTCTTTTTATAATTACTCTTGAAATATTTTCGGATATCATCATATTGTAAGTATTCATCTGGGATGATCACCAAATTTCTAAACTTGGCCTCTAACTCATGATATTTTATATTTAGAGTGTTATTCTTGTCTTATAATGTTTTGACCATAATATCAAATTCATTATTGGTAGTCTTTAATTCTATTTTCTTCAAATTTTTCAATTTAACATCCATTTCAAGGCACCAAATTTTTAGGAAATATTTCTCATCCATAACAAATTTTAGCTTTTACTCCAATTAACTCTTCATTTTATGAACATGATCATCATGAATTATATTTTCCATCAATAGATAATTATTATACAATTTAATTATCTTTTATTAACCTCTAGATGGGATTATTAACATTCATACAGGTTCTATGTAGTTTCCAAAATCGATCACATCTACATGAACTATCTCAATCACATATTTCTCACAAAAATTCCTTTGTAATTCATCTTAAATTAATGTGAATCTATCATTACATTAAAATATATATTTTTCATTTGATTCTTCAGCTAGGTTGAATGTATCATCCTTGTCTTTGATTTTCTATTGAGTGTCCTTAATTCTTATGGTATATTTATGAGATTCTTCATTTGTTTGAGACATTGTAGTAATGACATTCATAGTTACTTATTTCATACCCATGTTTATTTTTAATTATTTTTCAACATAGGAGAAATTTTCATTTGAAAGTGATATAGATTCTTCTTTGAATTCAATAATATTTTGGATAAGTTTTAAACAATGAAACTTTTTTCCAAGGCTTGGTCCATATCCTCATCTTCGTTTTCAAGTTGTGATTTTTTATCATATATTACCTTCATATAATATATGATTTTTGAATGAAAATCACTAAGTTATTCAATAAATTCATCTTTATCACCAATTTAAGTGTAATAATCAAACATATTTTTATCAATTGAATTAACAACTAATAGTAATAGAAAACCCCTTAGTCTACATTAAATTTTTGATAAACCCTCTTTCTTCTTAAAATTATTTCTCAGCTTTCTTACCTCTTTTTTCGATCAGTTATTCAATGTTTTTGTGAAAACATCATTATTGGAACTACTAAAGATCGAAACTAAGTATCCTATCAATGAAAACTCTTTTACATATTTAAATTCAAATATTCACTTTGTATATTACTTATGCATATAATTGGGACAATAAGGTAGATCCAATCAGAGGTGAAAAATTTGATCTGAAACCAATTGAATTTCCTAGTAGATAATGTACGTACATTGGGGGTGATTCAGGGTACAAAAGTTTTATCAATTTTATTTTCTTCACTTTTAACATATTTAATAATCCATAGATCATCACTTTTTTGAGTGAATTAATCTTCCCTTTCTACAAAACAATTATAGCTTATGCAAGAAAAAAAAATAATGAAAAGCACATGGTTTTTCATAGGCTTCTCCCATAATGTGGGTGACTAAATACTTATTATGTTTGGGTGGATCTGAGACATGGATCCTCTACTAGAAATAAATAAAGAATTATAAGTTGGTTGGTCAGGTATCACTCTGAAACCATGGTGGGTCGACATGAACCTTTTACAAAATTATGCTAATATCCCACTAGTGATCTTTATACTAGAATATAACCATTTTTTTTATATTGTAATCCCACCAGTGTTTAAAAATGAAGAACATAACATAATGAGAGTTTTCAAAATAACATAAAGATTCTACTACAACAAAAAAATGATATTCCTATTTGATCTACTAATAATTAACCATTTCTTCACTTTATCACTTCAAATGAAACTCTTTAACTGCCACTATATAAAATTAATAACACTGTATGGAAGTTTTATTTGTATACTCTTCTGAAAGTGTTGGGGATATTACATCCATATCATCTTAGTGTAATATCATAATGAACACTTTATGATTACTCAATACAATTCAAGATATATTATTCTTTTATTTACTGAAAAATATTAATTCATCTTAACTCATTATACACACATGAACATCGTGTATTCTTCATGTATGTATTTTTCATCATCACATGAAAATATTTAAGTCATGAAATTCTAAAAAATATTTATGTGTATTCTTTGTGAAATAACTAATGCATAATACTATGTATATATTTTATATTCTTTTTGTAAGTACACAATGTTACTCACTTTTCTTTGCACATGCTATGTCACGTTCATGTAAACAATGAATTATGTAAGAAAACACACTACATCACTTTATTCTTACATCATGTATAAGTTTAACCCATTATTTTATACTCATTTATACAATAATATGATCACATGCAGTGTACTTTGCTTCTTCCTAGTGTGTGATATAGCTTTGGGTAGAAAATATTCAATTTTTAATCATGACAGTACTTCTTCCCAATAAACCAATTACAAAAGACTAAATGAAAAGTTTCCCTTCATATTTGTGAAGCACTGTGTATGATAAAAAACAACATATATTTTTTAATATTCTATATTATTTCAAGAATTTTTAAGTACTTGATATCTTAACACAATTCATGAAATGACCAGAAGATAGAAGCATATATTATTTCTCTATCATGGTTACTTCACATAACAAAGTTCTTAACAAAGAAACGATGTTTTCTATGAACATTGTTTTTACCATGACCATATTAGTTCAATATTAAGCTTCAATGAACCACTATGTACTATGGAATACACTATCTTCACATAGGAATGGGGATTTTTGGGTTCTTGGTGATCTTCTCACAAGCCATGAAAATATTTCTCATGCTATATCCATTAATTTTCAGATTAGATATTCAAAAAACACTATGATTGTGTTAAGAAAATGTCAATCCCTCATGCCTTCCCTTATTCTTCATGTATTATTAGGTGAGAACAACCACCACTGATCTTATTCACATGAATCAGTGTTACATAAAGGGACCATGTGAATCAATTCCTTATTCTCATTGGTTGTTGAGAACCATATTCACAAGAATCAGTTTGTGTAACTCTATTAAACTATATAACTAGATCATGTAATCAAAACCATCATGTGAACACGAATGTGAATGATCAGCTAAAACACTTGGAACTTCCTTTGGAATATAGAGTGATTCTATGCTTCTCTATTAGGCTCTCATAGATTCTATCAGATGATGGATAATCTCATAGTGATAATGATCACATTATGTGGTATTTATAGTCATTACTCCACTAAATGAGTGCTCTAAAAAACACGGTGATCCACTCATTACATATGATCATGTGATGCACAGTCCCAGGTTACACATCATAATAAATCAACTTCATCGAGAAATATTATATTTTCCTTACACTATATTTCATTTGTTAGATCTTATTTTTATTATTAAAATGATATTTCAGGATTTTTTGATCAGATTTTGATAACAGGGATGATAAAACAATGACCAGAAGCCACATTTTAAACTCCAATTGATGTTTCATGGAGATATACAAACACTGTGTACTCTAAAATGAATGAAAGGTAGAAGAATACACAATAATATGGATCCTACTATTGGAAAGATATGATTTTATTATGTCTCTTATTTTTTCATTTTCAATGCCGAGGTACAATACACCATTTTTGATATCCAATGTCGAAATGATAGTTATTTGTGTGATGCATTATATAACAAGGTGTATCCTCTATCATCCAAAATTACTTACTAGTCTGATCCCACACATTATGGCACTTCCCAATGCATACTCTCTTATTCACCACTATGTCACCCCTACATGGTGGGCTGGATGGTTGGCTCCAAATTACATAAAAAAAAATCCATTGAAAAACATCCATTCCATATTTCCAAAGCCAAAAAATATTATTCAAGTATTCCAAATCCAACATTTTCAAAACTATACAATAAGAAACATCAAATCCTAAAGAAAAATAAACCTAATTTTTAGTGGATTCTTATTAAATTGTTATAAATAATATTTTAATTCCAAAATATTTAATGAAATATTCCTTTTGAATTAAAAAACATCTAAAAAATATCCACTATAAATATTGATTTATTTAAAAAAACACTTAAAACAAAATAATCCTTTCCAAATTTTTAATATTTCTTGAGGACAATTAAATATAAGAGCACTAACCTTCAATTACTATCACATTATATTTTTGTAAAAAAGTGTATTGACAACAATTACAGTAAAAATATTACTAGCATTGTGGGGAACCTCATATTTATCTATAATGATTGTAGCTAGCATTTTGGTTCACCTTGTATTAGCTATACATAAATTCCCCAATTTGGATCTATCATACATTCCCCAAATCCATCTAGTTGACCAATAGCATATTCGTCTTAAAAAAATGGTCCTTTAATACTCATACTCCATGATAGAATTATAGTGGAACCATTTATTTAAATTTTCTCAGTGTAATCCCTTTATTATATCTCCCATATCATCTCTCTTGACCCAAGAATGATGATCCATTACTTATGGCATCACCATCCTTTATATAATATTCGTTAGATTATTCTTATCCCTAGAACCCCAAATGTGTTCTTGTGTCATGATCTGTAAAAATTTCCTTTATTTGAACACAATAAACTTAAACTAAGAGAACTTTATATGAGATAATTTATGTTATAATTCCTCTCTTTATTCACATCATGTTTTTATTCTATATTTTTTTGTAGGTTTTCTCTCTTTAGTTTTCTTCTTATTTTCCAGTGATCATGACCATAATCTTTTTTCAACTAGGAAAAGGTTGTGTGCCCTTAAATGTATCATGAAATGGTAGAATTTGGATGACCTTAAACACAATCCCTAAATATTCTATACTACAAGCCCCTAAATTATTGGTCATTAATACTTAAAACATGTTTGGTTATAATCCAATGAAGGGTATCTAAATAAAAATTCAAGTCATTGATCACTAATCCCCTCCTCCTAAGGATTAGGAAATAAATTTCACTAAAAATTGAACAATTATTATAGGTCCCATTATATAACCCTATAAAAAATCCAATACATGAATGATGGACCCCTATTCTACAAAAAATCTAGAGTAATGATGCATAAAATATATTTTTCTTGATGACGTGTTTAATACAAAGTGATGTGATCTTGAGGATTCCTGAACCCTCCATAAATACCCTTTCTTTTGTTGTTCTAGTTCATTTATCAATTAAAAAATTCCCTTTAAATAATTTATTACTATTGGTAATGAGTTCATGTGGATTTATGGGACACCATTACATGGTTATGGATACATGACCTAATTTGGATCCTACAAGTGCAACCCTAATTTGGCTTGCCAAAAATTGACATATCCATCACAAGGAGAAATCCCTCCAATCTATATATACCCTTGTACAATTATAGTGGGGAACATCATTTGAACATGGAAAGGGGTAATCCTCAGCATATATTCCCAATCTCATCATCCATGATTCATGCTCCTTTAGTTGTAACATACCTAATCCATAATCCAACTATTCATGTGGTTCCCATATCATTAATGTTATTCCATCATGTATCATACTTATTTTCAAAGAGATGATGCGACGACTCATTCTTGAAATTTTTATCTCCCCTATTATTTTACTTTAAACCACCTGATAAAATGGCCAGAGCTTCATGGACATAACCTAAATTCCCCCTATGTGTGAGGTTATCTATCAGCCACATTGGTATTTCCAAATTCATTTCAGGTTTAGCTTAGCCATCTTACTCAATTGATTCCCACATCATAGTGGACTACCTAATGACTAAGTAGGATTTCATACAACCTCAAAATCATATCTTTATTATTATGAATTTACCCAAATCCAATGGGGAATTTATTGATGCCCAAAAATATAAAAACAATTAGATTAATTTTATTCTATATAAAAATAGAATATGTTGAAGTTATTTAGGATGATTTTTTAAAAAGGTGAAGAAGCACGAGAGTACTGTGGGGTACACATCTATGTGTTCATCATGTGGATGGTTTCCCCATCGCGTGTTCTTACCACACAATATTAAAGTGTCGTTTTGGAGTCTTTTGTGGTATTTCTATGTGGTTAACTTGAGTATGGATTCCCCACCATTTACTTGGAACACATGGTGTCATATAATCCTTTTGAATTCTATGACTTTTTCAACCACATATTCTCCATATGTTGCGGTTCACCCACCACAAGGTCTAACTAATCATATATGAGGCATAAATTTTCAAATGTTTCATCAATAATGATTTACACCAACACTATGGGCACATGGATTCACTCTTGTGACTACTTATTTCATGCCAAAAACCAACTCATAAATGTCTCTAAAAAACCCACTCCCTCTCCAAAAATAAATATATTGACATAAGGGGTAAACATATGAAACATATGGAGTGAGATCTATACTTTTCTCTTATGATAATCACTCTCAATTTTTATATTTTTAATAAAAATTGGACTTTACCAATAAGTTATAATTCCAACCAAGCTCATTGAGGCTTATATTATGGAGGATTATTACTTTGAGGCCATAAACATAATACTTACCACACGATGCAAGTCACTTGTCGACCAAGCTAGTGAGACCAACTACACATGAAAAACCCACATATTCCTACCACATGAGTCGATGGTGATAAAGTCCAACCGCACTAAAATAAGGAAATCCTAAAAAGGTTAAAATGAACTCAAGTAATAATAGAAAACCTCACGGATGTAATGAAAACCTCATAGAGGCCAAGAATAACAAATAAGATTCAGTATTTGTGGAACACTTCACAAGGCCCTCTTCCCCCCATTGAAAATATACCACTTATTCAAAACCCCAACATTGATTGAATTTACTTGTTTAGTAGATCCAATTAAAACATCAATAGGTATCATTCAAATCCTCCTCAAAAACCACATTATATACATGATCGAGGAATGCACATTAGTGTGAACCCCTTTAGATCATGGATTCCCTTAATAAACTATGATTTGAGTTCTCATCATAGAGAAGTAAAACCTATGTGGGAATTTTGATCACAGATTACATTGAAAATTAGGGTGCCTATAAGAAAGACATGGGAGTGGTCTATCATGTCTTGATGATTTATTTCTTCTATGTCCATCGATATGAGTTATATAGCGTATACCATGTGGAGTAAGCCCCTGATATTTCTTTGAAAGGGTCATTATATCTTGGCCTTTATGCCTCAACCTACATATCAGTGGGAAACAAGAAAGTAAAGTGGGTCTCCTCTCAGGTATATGACCAAAGATAGTTCAGGATGAGGGTATTAGTAAATAGTCAAGGACATTTATCATGGGCCTTCTCTTTATTCATAAGCCACAAGTATCCATGACTTCACCTAAACCACGTATTAGTTTAGGTATATCAGGGTTACCCTAGTGCCTCAGTCCCATTAAAAATTTATTTTTCACTCTAATATAATGTGATTTATCTTCCATTATCTCTCATTTATCACATCAATCATAACTCATATGGGCATACAAATCGTAGTTGATAATACCATTATAATAACTAAAATGTATCTAACCAGGGAGTCCTGAAAGGTGTATGCTTTGACCTATCATCCAAGGTCATCCCCAATATCCATAATACTTGTAGGATTCTCTGATGTCACACCTTTCATGATACCAACACCCTCACATCATGATGGCAATAATTTTGGATGATGTTCTTACAACATGATGTTAAATTACATCATATGGTCTTGTCAAATGACCTTAAATGTGTAACTCGAACAGTGAGGTATTTTATTACTATTTCAATGGGATATGAAGCATACATACCAGATGTTCAAAAATAATATCCTCATCCTTTAATATACATCCACATGGATCCATATTCCCCAAGATATCATCTATATTGTTTCATCACCTAACTACACTATCACAAGTCTGGACCTATCATTCTTTATAATCATATTCTCTTGATATTTTCCTTCATTAAGTTATATCCCAAATGGGATAATACTTTTATTTATTGGGAATAATTCAACTTAATATCCCAAATCATCATCATCAACCAATATCCCTACTAAGAACATTTTGAAAGGGTTGTATATACATAATTCTCACATTGTCCATTGTTAAGAATATATTACCTTAATATCCTTACCTCATGATGCTAAACTACATAGGTTGGTCTTTATCATAAGACCCTAAACTATGTAACTTTTAAAAAATGGGTTTTAATTAGTTTTTATTATGGAAAAAAATAACACCTCTTTGAGGTTTAATCCCACCACCATGATATCTAACACCTTCCTAGAATACAATAAACCTCTGGATCACCCAGTAATGTGGCTGTAAATCTTAAAACCTTAAAAATGAACACAACATAGTAAAAAATATGCAAAAAATTTGATATATCAGTATTTATAGATGTTCATATCAGTACATATTACTGATCAGTAATTAACATATGGGTATCCAGTCCCATCATAGGAATTTTGTATGGAATCAGAAACATGATATAAATCTATAATAGAAACCTAGTTTATGTAATAACTCCCCTAAAAAGTGAGATGATCTCAAATCAACATTATTTAAACTAATGAACTTTGGAATAACTACTAATCAGAACCAATATTAAATCCTTCCTTTGGAAATCCTATCCGTAAATAATTTCATGTTGAAAATTTTCAGATGTTTGACCCATTGGGTGTTTCTTGTTTTGTACATAATCCCCAACAGAAGCTGAAAAAAACAAGAATGGTAATCCCACTGTGAAGATTTTGAAACCATACCCACCCTTCCATCATCATTTGTTCTGCCATCCAATTTAAGGTCAAAAGGATTAATAAAGAAAACTTATAAGAATATTTCTCAATAAAAAGATAGATCCCTCAATAAAAGGAGAATGAGACAAAAAAAACCCTTAGTTTTGATTCCCATTTTCTCAACCATACTCTAACTTCATATGTAGAAAACATAGACTAATTAATAATCTATATCATAAAATTATTTTTATCTTTTAGCATTTATTTTAATATTTTATATCCATTTATTACTTTATGAATACTTATTTTTTTAGTTTATATTAATCATTAGTTATCGGTAATTAAAACTATTCAATATCTTTTTTTGTATGGTGGCATTAGGGATTTTTACTTATTAATGAGTTAATAATATTAATAATATCCATGGTCCTGGTATGTTACTTCCATAAGAAGTTATTAAGTTCTAGATTGATTCAATGGGTGTTTACATATGTTTAATAAATATGAAATTTATAATGATCTGGTTTTGGGAAATTTTAACAAACAATATTTTATATATTAATAATGAGTTAAGTATTAATAACACACATTAAAATTCATAAAAAATTATTTACTTAATATAATCATATATTAATCTAAATTTAATTTTCATAATCATTCATGATAAAAATTTATATCTTCATCCATGTACGTGGTTGTTTCTGAGGATTTAGTCAGGGCTGCTGCATGATGCATATCTCTATTACCCAACATGCACATATTCAAAAGGTTGGATGATTTCATAAATTTTAATGGTGATGTATGATCCTTGATTGAAATGGGATGATGGGATGTTGGTTTCTATTTATGTGGATTCCTCCTTGGATATTATCTCCATGTCCATGTCTCCCTCATAGATTTAATTCATGTTTGTGGAACTCATTCCCAGTGCAATATCTTTATGGATTTTAGTTAATGACACGAATTTTATTTGGAAATTTTGATTCCTTAATGAAAGGGAAGAAAGCTTCAACCAGGAGAGTAGTAACATTGGGCATTGATGGACATGTCTGAATATAGGGAGCATTGGTTACCTGTAAATCTTCCTCTTAGGATGGAATATCATTGAGGCATATTTTGTGTAGAACCTGAGGCATATAATGTCAATCATGAGAAAATTTATGACAATGCCATAAGTCTTATAAGGTTATTTACCTCAAGAATCCCATGATTAACATGGAGTATTTTTTTAATTATGTTACAAGTTTAATGTCTTTCGGAGATAGGAAAAAGGACGATCAAAATGCCCCATGGAGGTAGATCCAGAAGGTGTTTACTTTGGATGGAAAATTCCATGACTTGATCAAAATTTTCCTTAAGACAGAATAGGTAATGAGTTTAATGACTTGTGTAGATGGGATGTAAAGATCATAAAACCACTTGAGATAGATCTAGGATGGTTGGATCTAACACCCTGTGGATGCAGAACTAGGATTGTTGGATCAAAAAATCCCTCACAAAAGATCAAGATTGTTTTATCTAACACTCTATGATGATAGAACCAAGATAGATGGATCTAATACCCCTGTGGAGGAATAACTAGGATGGTTAGATCAAAAGGTCCATTGAGATGGATCAATATGGTTGGATCTAATGCCCCATGGAGGGAGAACTTAGATGGTTGGATCAAACACCATGTGTTGGTGGAACCTGGATGGTTGGATCTGAATTTTCCTAGAGACAGATCTTGTTTTTTGGATCTAACAAACAATAAAGGTGGAACCAGGATTGTTGGATCTAATTACCTATAGAGGTGAATCTATGATGGATGGATTCAAACATACCTTGAGACAGATCCAAATGGTTGAATCTAACACCCAATAGAGGTGGAACCATGATGGCTGGATCTAACACTTCATGGAGGCAGAACCAGGATGGTTGGATATATTTCCTTATAGAGTGAGATCATGGGGGTGTGTCTCTAGGAGGGGACACCTATGTTTACCATTGTTCAGAATTTATCATTAGGGAGGAATCCAATGTACCATGTTTAAAGAATAGGGATGAAAACCCACATTGTTTGATGTCATATTTTAAGGTCGTGTGATAGGACTGATCCATGCAGTTTAACATCATGCGATAAGTACCCTTGTTTCATGAAAGGAACATAGACAAGGGGAGGTTCTTGTATTATGTATAAATTCTTCCATTTTCAAGAGAACTTCTCTTTGTTAGAATGGTGTGTGGATTACAAATTGAGTTTCACAGATGCTTCTAGGAATAATGACTATATTAATGGGGATTACCCATGGTAGCTTCCCATTCTAAGATGATTACTCTTTAGGGAATGAGGTGAGTCTTATTCTTGTTAGCATCACAGTATGGAAGGTATTTATACCATGGTGTGATAAAAGGTGGAATAACATGAATATAATACAAGGGAATCCCATTCTTGTCGTGTGAGGTAGGAGGTGGGGTTATACCATTTCAATCATACATGGGTAATCCTGTACTTTATGCATAGGGTAAGGATACAGTTTTATATCATGTTATAAGGATATTTTCATTCTATATAACCTGGTATGACTAGGATGTGGAGATAGGAAGTTTAACGTCATGAAACTCAGATGAGGGTAGGCTCACTGCTTACCCCCAGTGATTATGTGACCGTCTCTCATGTGCCTTCAAAAGGGGCATGGATTTGGATCTTCAATGGTATAATGACAGGAGGAGTGTCCAATCAAGAAGTTGATGTTAGAATCCCCATTCTCAAAACCAACTAGGGTTAGTGTACCCATGCTCCAAATTATGTTTTCTGAAGGAATAGGGGACATCATATATGGGACTCGGATATTGTAGTATGAATTTTTGGAGGGTTTCACATATGATTTTCATGATCCATGGTCTCTTACAAAAGGGAACTCTGTAGAGGCAAAGGTTATATGCATACACAAGAATATTATTCTTCACACAAGTTTAGGGTTACATGAAAGTATGCCCATTGCATAAACCTAACTTATTTTAAGAGGATTTGGGTGAGGATGACTCAATTGTGGACTAGGTAATGATTTGATTAATAGGAGGTTTTTCACGCAAGATTTTCTACCATGGATAATCCATGTTGCACATGGTCTTAGAAGAGAAGTTTTACACACACCAGAGCACCACTTCATCTTCTAGAGTGCCTCCTTGATTGGGAGGGTGTGAGATTATATTTATAGCTAAAACTCTCAACATTGGGTGTGAATGATTATTAACATAGAAAAGATATTACTAACAACACGTTCCATTGTTTCTGGATCTCGGTCATGAAAGTTGATGGTTTGACATTGTATTTTGAAAATAAAACTATTACACGATAGGAATGTACACAGGATTGTTTCTTGCTCATGAAGATATTTCACGTACAAGTAATCATTAGGTTTTCTATTGGATTATATCATTCGATGAAAAATATGTCTTATTTAGTGTTCACAGATGTTGCACATGGATTTTAGCTCTTGCTTACACTCACAGAAAGTTTTATTCACCTTCCTTGTCTTCTCCAAGATAGTACTTCAGGGTGCCATGCATTCTGTGTTTTCTTCAAAATTAACTTCTATGGTCTCAGATTAGATTTCAATGACAACCCCCCTTAATAATCTATGATGAAACAGGACCAGAAGGTCAGGTTCGGAGGAAAACACTGAAAAGTTGGGTCCTTTAAAGGGGGTTCGTTCACCATTGGTCATAGAGTGTGAAAAAGGCTTGTGTGAGCACACACAAGACGAAATTTCATTCCTATAAATAGGTAGATGGGGCCTCTATATGTTCTCCTAGAATTTTCTCATGATAGGATCCTTACCTGATTGCATGTAAGTATCCTTTTTCGCGAAACATATGAGCTTCAGCCACATCCTTTCTTCAAGACCCCTACTATCAAGATTCAAAATACATGTACAAACCATTATTTTGTAAAAAATTTAAATGAATTGTGTGACACTACAAATTTAACATGCACATTTATTCTTATTATTTGCATCTCCCTGGAATTTCTCAATACCAGCTGAAATGCCCGACCAACAGAACCCAGCTAAGATCGAATATTCTACCACCGCCCAGAGAGTTGAAATTGTGGAAAATTTTTAGTTCCCTAAAAATAGAAGGGTTTTTCAGATAATAATATTCTTCTGGGCATACTTATGGAGGACCCAAAAAACTATCCACTGTGAAACTACCCCACACTATGGAACTTTGGGCTTATAGATGAGGTTAAAGTCTCATACATGGAAGCTGACACACCGCGTTGGGGGTTCACATGGAAGGATGATCTTAATCACTAGAATATCTCTACCAATGTCCACCATGTGAGTGAGAATAGGTCCATGGCCATCCATGTTCTGAATGGGTGGACTAGGATGGTCCTGGGGGAGGACCCAGTGGTAGAAGAATTCTCCACCCACTATGCCAACAATTTCTAGAGTGGTATGCAGGACAACATCTTGGTCTAACAAAATAACTGTGACCTATGGTTTGGCAGGAATTCCACCAGTTAATGGGCCCAGTTTTTCTACGTACTCAATAATTTCTTGGAGTATGGTGTTGAGCTACATGACATCAGACTGTTTGTGTTGGTGTAGATTTTTTAGTTCCACTTCTACAGTCAAAAGGATCTTGTTCTGGAGCTCCTCGAACACATTCAATAATCATTAAAGAAAGGTCACAAAATTTTATTGGGGTTCCCATTTCATTACTATCATACAACTAAATGGGTTTTAGTCTGTTTTGTTCCTTACATTGGAGAACACATGAGATAAAATCCCTTAAACTCCTCTCTAACTATGATATCTTTTAGTGGCGTTGAAGAAAAATCTAGGTCATGCTCCCATTTCTCATAGGAAAATCCTATTTTAGGTCTAGTTTGACATGTTTTTTAAAGAAGAATATATCTTTGAGGATGCTGGGGTGTGAAATGTAATACCAGACCGCATCATATAGGAAAAGGTCGGAGTTGTATTGGTTAATCCTGGAAGAGGGGTAGTTCCAGGAGTTGGGTGACAACATGGTGGAAGGCTGTGAGTCATTGGTCCATTATATCTCATTACTCTTTAAATTCCTAAGTGTTTGGATGCTTCCATTTGGATACTTGTAGATGGTCCATGGAATTGGGGCATCGGTAACAGTAGAAATGTTGGATTTCAAGAAGTTAATAAAAGTTGGGGTACCTGTGTTGTCCCATCTATAAAACCTGTTGGGACATGTGGAAAGGGAAAAACACCAGTGAGGATATGTGGCCCATTATAGTTCTTGTATGCTAAATCTTGGCACAATTTAGGGGTTATGAGTTCTTAAAAGCCATTGCACCATCGAACGATGGTTTTTGTCCGTCTCTGTTGATAACTGTTACGGTCAAGCCAGTGATGCTCGATGGGTCCAGGGTTTTGGTTAGAATTGTAAACCAAGAAAACTTCAAATTCCATTCCATTTGAAACTAGGTTAGACAGATGGTGGATGACTAGAAGGAAACCTGGGAATAGAAGGCATACCAGAAAAGCTTCTGGGGAGAAATTATGGTGGATCAAATTGAAATCCAAGTCTAATATGAACAATATACATCGTCCATGTTTTCAAGGAAGTTTGGGAACCTCCAATAAGCAGTGAATAGATTCTATATTGGGGTCTGTTGGGAGGGATTCCTTGTAACTTTTTTCATCTCTGGATGATTTTGGTGCCGATGGTATCAGGAGAGACCATTACACTTATGCCGATCAATGTCGATGTTGATCTGTCAATGGATTGCACCAGAAACTGGGTGGTAGTGTATTAGAAGGTAATATTACGTAGGTTCATTTTGGTCATTGAGCCAGTGAGCGTGGTGATGGAGCACCAAGGTAGCCTGTGGGATGATCCTTGGGGAGTGATCTAAAAATATTGGGCATCTTTGATTTGGAAATACTCTGGGGATGGTGCAACACAGTATTTCACCACCACCCCATGGGGGAGAGGGTCCCGAAAGAGATCATGGGGGAATGTAGGAGGATCCCAAGCTAAGACGAGTCAATCCATGGAGGATCATGGAATGAATCTTGGGTAGTTTCTATATCCAACTACTTTTGATGACTTCTCATCTCTTTGGGAGTCTTGGAAGTTCTTGTGAACATCTATATCGATGAAGGACCTATATGAAAAGTTGATCTAATAAGGAATCAATCTTTTGTAGTTTTGGATCATCTAGATCACATACATGGTGAGATTCAATTAGTGGAACATATATTTGATGGACATGGTTACTTATGTGTGCTAGTTTAGGGAGTTATAATCCCCATGCACCTTAGTGTGGGTGATTCTTCACGACAAGATAGAGTGTAAGGATACACTACATGTCGATGATTATTCTAAGGAGGAATCAATTGATGTGGATGAGGACGACTATAGAAATAGGGAATCATAGGGTTCTGTTTCTCATCAAGGGAGTCCATGGGAAAGTGGTGAAATTGCGGAATCATAGGATGAATTTGTTAAACTACTTGAGTTAATCCCATTAACTTACCTATATTCCATAATCCTTCCCCATTATTATCCATAAACTCTAACTATTTTTTTCTTGTATAGGAATTACTCGACAATGTGAAAGGTTCTCCTACTATAGGTGGTGAAGGTGGACCACTGGGTGCTGAGGAGAACGCTTTGGGGACTGTTCTTGAGGTTGAAGAAGTTGGTGGGCCAGCTGAGGAAGTCAAGGTGACATCATTAGTGGCTTAGTACATCCTGTAAACTATTGGGAACAGAAACCTGGTATTCCAATGGTAGTACACACTATGAAAGAATTTTCACACCTAGAGAGGCTCATCATTGAAATTATTCTTCCCTACGGTAAGAGAACCTCCCAATTTTATTAAACCTTATCATATTTTCATTGTGATTTTACATCATTTTTTTCTATTTCATGCATCTACCACATGAACAATGTAAGAGGAGACAAAATTGAAAGTTGGTGTACTGAACGATGTAGAGGGATCTCATTTTACTGATCTCCCTACTGAGACAGGGGATAAATAATTTGATTCTTATCTCTCACATGTTTCTCTCTCTCATGTGAGTTCAACTATCCATTTTTTATTTAATTTAATTATTTGTTCCTATTCCAAGTAGTTATTGAATGGTTTCATTCCCTGCAATCAGTTGAGGTTAGGACATCTAGGGGCCTTTATCTAATAATTACACTTATCCTTTAGGATCCAATCATTCAAGAAGATCCATCCATAGTCATGGGAGAGTATTCTACCAGGGATGCAAGGGACACCATTGGCTTGGAAAATATCGAGTCTAGCGAGGGTGAAGCTACTGAAGAAGGATCAAGTGAGGATGGGTGGACTCTTAATCTTGAGTCCAATATATATGATAAGATGTCAAAATAGCACCCTTGTATCACTATTCTTGCATTTTATCCCTTGTTTGATCCTAAATATTTGGAATAGAAAAAATATTATATATCATAGGCCATTGAAAAAAATAGCATATTCCAAGATTGGGAATGGAGAAACATATAATATTTCATCACCCATTCCTGGGAACCAGACGTGGTGAGTTGGATGGGGTGTGTCTGCCCCTGGATTCATAACTAGATCGGTAGAGGGGTGGATAGTCATGGTTTTCATATACTGGTTTTCAAATCCCATACTGAGTGGATGCATTAAGGGATCCAACACTTAGATGTTTCATATCACCAGTTGAGGTATGAAAAAACTTAGAAGCTCTATAAAGTCAATTAAGAAATCCAACTTCTAGAAGAGAAAACAAACAAGTGTTCATCCATTATCAATGATAAATCTAGAGTTATAAACCAAATGAGGGATCATCTAGAGAATGATGAGAAGTATATGTGGTAGGAAATTTATAAAATTGATTATATTTAGGTTGAGTGTGAAAAAGCACAAATCATGGATGATGATATTCATAATGTTGCTGAAAAGGAGGAAACAAAACTCGAAGGGCAGTATCAAGCCTTGCATGCCACACACTAGAGGTTGGTAGAGATACAATGACTGATTATTAGAAGAGTCCCATAAGGGATTTTTTTTCTAAGAATCAAGAGAGGCTCTAGTATTTTGATGACCCTCACCAAATTACATAGTGTTTTAGTTTAAACCTTTCTGCATTCATGGACATATTTATTTTACCGATCTTAATTATTACACTTCAATAATTTTTGTGAAAAAACAAATGACTAGTCCCTAAGTTCACACGAGTCATGATCAGTGTGAGAAATAATGGACGAACATATGATTTACCATTTTTATGGTAGTGTCATATAATCATTAAGCACTCAAGGTATGATATTTTTTACTAAACACCAAGGGTGTTTATGAGGAGATAGGTTGTGGATGGAGAATGGGGTTCTTGAGACAACCGAATTTCTTTTCTAGTGTGCACTAGTGAACAAATGGGGTAACTTAGAGGAGTTTAATTGTACATGAACAAGGGGGAATTGAAATAAAGAATCACGATTTTCAAATTTTTGAACACAGTGGGAGTGACATCACAAAATAGGACAACCTTTGGCCATGTTTGAAACATAGTATCCATATCACTTATCCTCATAATGGTGATTGGAAAACGATAGTAGACCATTGACCATGCTCAAAAAAATAGAACATATCTCAGAATGTTGTTCAATTATTCTAGGGTATGTACCTAGGATGGTAGGTGAGCCTTATCCAGAAACCATTCTGTTAGGGGGTCCCTTTAAACATATAGGAGGATGAGGACCCAAATAAGGGTCATTTGCAGCATGGAAATAAATTGATGAAATTCTTGAATAGATTACATCACTCCCAAAATTACACCACCATGTCTTACAGCACATTAGGTGGGTGTATCAGTCAAAATGAAAGTGAAAATCATTGTAAAGGGGGCATCCTCTCAGATATTGAGTAAGGGTCGAATTTCATGGATGATGAAGTATATGAACAACACCATAGGAATGTATTCTTAGGAAATGGCATAATTTTAATTTTAGTTTTATTTCATGAAATGAGAATGATATATATGCAATTTTACATCATACGGTAAGGATAAATCATTATATAGTTTAACATTGTGTGATTAGGAAAGATCATAAAGTTTAATGTCATGTGATCCGAACTATGTACATAGCCTATGGCCATGCGGACAAGACCATATAAAATAGTTTAAAAACATGTTGAATGTACTTAAGGGGAAGTGTCTTGAAGGTATGCATGTGAAATCAAAGTAAATTACCCAACATGAATGGTGGGACCTAGGAGGTCACCTAATGTCATGTAAAAACCCTTATTGACTCCGGCCATACTCTTAGTTCATGTTTGTGGATCTTGGATAATGGGATTAATAAACTAAATGGACATATTTAGGAAGATGTGGTGAAAAATACAATGTCAAGTATTGGAAAAGTGACCCAGTTCCACAAAACATATCCTTGGAGGGGGGGATTGTAGATATTTTATAGTGATGATGATTGGACTTAGACTCCCCAGTTTATGGAATTAGATCATTGACCATTGGTGGATCTCAGACATATATATATAGTGTGACAAAGTGAAAAAATTGACATGAATGAGTTCTAAGGAAACATAATGCCACATTATATACTTCTAAGAGGGTTTCCACACACTTTAAAGTCATGATGCTTGGGGTAAAATCCCTCATGGACTGGCCACATTGGTAAACTTCATACCAATACTCCTAATACAATGTGAGCTATGATTCATGTAAGAAAAAGTAGTGATTGAGGAATTTCCTAGACACATCAATGTTCACAAAAATGGTATGAAGATGTTGGGGTGAGAAAGTCCCAACAACTGAATTTCTTTAATAATGTATGAGGATGAATGGAGGGGTAATAATGAGGCTATTTTATTTCCACCAAGACATTCGGAGGTAAACATGATGTGAATAAACACTATTTAGCTCTATATAAATGGGTTACAAATTGGCATGGACTAAGGTTTACAATGTTAAAAACACAAGATCCACAACTACACCAGTCCTGAATGAGGTGAGAAAATGATGGATTGATTGTTAACCATGTTTAAAGTACATGATCTACTATTTGTTTCTAAATATCCATCAAGATATTTCCCAGGACAGTAGATAAACCTTTTCAGAAACC
Source organism: Viscum album (assembly GCA_963277665.1). NCBI lineage: Eukaryota > Viridiplantae > Streptophyta > Magnoliopsida > Santalales > Viscaceae > Viscum > Viscum album. The sequence goes on from OY728144.1 coordinate 294,612,579, forward strand.
ATTATCATTAGGGGTGCCTATTTGGATTTGAAATATAATGGAAACCCAAACTGATAAGGACTCGAAGTGTGGGGAAGGGTGAGGGAATGTATGTGTGGTATTCAACATTCTAATTTACATAGCATAGAACATTTAAGAGAATCAATGGATTATATCAGAAAATAGGATTGAAACCGCTCTCAAGGATATGGATAATGTGTCCATCTTTTATTTATCATAAAAGTCATCCTAATTTGATTCAGGGTAGGACTATAGTTTATCATCATGCATTGAGGATGTTGGGATTGGTAGTTTAGAGTCATGAAACTCAGACTATAGGGGACAATGGGAATCCCAGAGATACTTATGTGGTATGTAAGAGTGATAATATAATGTGAATGAGGACCAAGGAGGACCAATTCCACAAAAATATTGAAAATTTGTACCACATGTCATCATTGTTCCTTTGGGAATGGGGGGTTCTCATAAGAAGTCAACGAATAGAAAAAACCTAAGATAAAATATCATTCTGTATCTATGTATTCCATATGGAAGGGAATGAAGACAAATGTAGTCCTAGAAGTGGATTCACACAGTTTAATGTCATACAGTCTGGACCATGGACAAAAGGGGAATTTGAGGATGTTAGTGTGGTACAAGAGTTAATACCTAGCATGAAAGATCCAAATAATCCCTTCACCACTTTATAAAATCCAATATTAATTAACACACTATTTAAGTTCATACGGTCTAGACCATGGTGAGAGTTTTGAATTCATGTTTCTCAGAATAAAGGGGAGATCAATTTAAAGTCTTGATGTGAATACAGTAAAATGTTATTGCTTCAAGGGTTCTTTTATGGCATGAAAGATGAAAAATATGATACGAGTGATCCAAAGTAGGCCCATGTAACACACCATTATTGATTCACAAAAAACACATAATTTAGGGTTTTATGTCTTGGACCATGGAAAAGAGATAAAATAGTTTAATATCATGATACATAAATTGTGGAAATGTTGGCCACATGGGAAATTCTACGACATGGATAGAGGGAACACCTAGAGTGAATAATGTTAAAGGTGAAAAACACACCACAAATGGGGCCATATAGAGAAAGGATTCATGAATTTATGTTTGGACCTAGAAATGAGAAACCTAGACATTGCTATGTATCCTATGAGAATAGGAATCATTCCACGTGTAGTTTTGGAACAAAGAATGGTGTAAGACCATTATTAGTGGGGGAAATCCTCTCTAGTGATGTAATTGATTCATCCAATGATTAAAATGTTGTATCTCATGCTCAATTAATGGGATACAGATCACCTATTATTCAGATACAACACAACATCAAATGGGGTAAGAATCATCTCTTGTTAAGAGGCATCCCAATCTTATAGGGGGTAGAATCAAGGTTTAACTTTGTGTGATGAGGACGTTATTATTTGAAGTTTAATGTAATATAACTTGTATTTTAGGGGATGTGAATAATTTAAGGTCACAATTCATGGACCAAGGAGCCTCATAGTTTATGGTCATATAGTTTGGACTTGCATGAAGTTGTTTCTCAAACGAAGATATGTAGCGTGGTGGCATGACAAACCCAGTGTGAACAAGTGCCATGGAGGACCAAAACCAATAACATATTCCTGAGAAGTCTTACAAAATTTTAAATTTCATAGTTCATATACTTGGACTCATATTTTAATGTCATATAGTTCATACCTATGGTTCTTAGTTTATGGTTATAGAGTTTATACCTAAAGGGGAAGTTCCTTAAGAGGATATGTGTAGTGTGGTGTTATAACAAACCCGATGTGAATGAGGGACAAGTAGAACCAACACCACATTACTTATTACTATGGGATACTCACATATAGTTTAAATTTTTTATGCCTAGACTTGTCCTTATAGTTTAATGTTTTAGAGCTCATACATTGAGAAGGAGGCTCTCTAATATGGGTACATGTGGCATGTAGGAGTGAAAACCCCAACATGAATAAGGGCCAACGAAACCCAATTCCACACCATAAATTCCCCAGATGGTTCTCACATATTTTAAATCCATAATACATGGACATGGGATTTTATTTTAAAGGAATTGAGTATGGACCTTGAATAATGTTTAATTTCATGAGGTTGAGACATGGGCTACTTATGTGAAGTGATTCTTAAAAAACATAGAATTGGGAGGATGTGTGAGGAACTCTATATCTATAGTGATCAAAGAGCGTGAACCACTAGAATGAACCTTATGAATGATTTTGGGTCCATTTATCTTGGGTCCCAACATTGGTCTCTCCTAGTTTGATATCATTGATTTTATGAGAGACAGTATTGTATTTCCTTGGAGGAAGGAGTGTAGGCGATTCTTCTTTTTGAACACTCTATATATCTTGTTTTAGTGCCTCTATAGATTGTGCAAGGCATGGAGCCTATTCTCTATGATGGAAGCCACATCTTATATTGGAATTATTCTATTTTGTGGAGTATTCAGGTCATAGATTACTATTAAGAGCAACAGAAATTGTATGTTGTTGGGCATGACTGCTTTTTTTCCATAAACCGTGGAATATGGAGTCACCTTGGTGGAATTTTGAGTCATCTTCTAATAATCCCAGAGGGAGTTGGGGAGCTTTTTTTACCAAAGATTCATGTCCTGGACCACTATCTTATGTAGAAGGTTGGAGAGGGGTTTTTTAAATTCATGGATCCATCCAGTTTCATGTGAATTTTTGTAGGCAGTGTTGTTTTAACAAATATTATACTTTGTGTATAATATCTCCATATCATCAACCCAGAATAGTTTTTCATTATCAGTGAGAATAGCATGAGAAACTCTGAAATGATGAATGATGTGGGAGCTCATGAGTTCGATCATGGATAGTTCCATTACCTCGCTGAAGGGAATCACTTATGCCTACATAGAAAATAATTATATCACGGTCAGAATGAACATACATTGGAAATCTGTCATTCAAGGATAGGGTCCCACAACATCGATTCCCCATACTACAAGGGGAAAAGAATACATGGTGGTGTGGAGGAGATTTAGAGGTTGATAAAAAAATTTGTTATGGATTTTACATGCATGAAACCACTTGGAATATTTGATGAAATCATGGACCATAGTGGGCTAGAAGTAGCGATTCCTCTAAATCTTGTGGGAGAAATTCAATCCCACATGATCGAATCCAAAGGAAATAGAATGAACTTCCTATAAATCCAAGAGAATCTAATCAAATTTGATGTAGGAGAGGATAATTTAATAAAACCCTTGTCTATATAAGTATGATTCAAGGTTAGGCCTGTTATGTAGGGTTAACCACACTACACTCCAATGTATTCAATCATACTCGGCTTGGTATAGTATGAGAGTTCCATGATAGAGATACTCGATGAAAGGATATGTCTAATCACGAGTCTCTTATGTGGTAGGAGAAACTAGGGATTCATATGTAGAACAATTAGTAACCAAACTGTTTACCAATTATCTATCATCACCATCTAGAATGATGTGAGCGATGACCCTCCTATGTGCCACATGAATGACTAGATCATTCAATTTTGGCTCTATAAGGGAGGTGGATAGACTGTCTAGGATTCAATATCAACCATTCTATGACTAGGGAACATGAGTAACCAGTGGTGAGAAGGCATCTTGTTCATCACATTTCTAGTGAACTCCATTAAGGGCAAAAGATTTGGATTATTAAAGATATAATAACCATTTATTTTCATGATTAATAGCAAAAATTCTCCATTTAAATGAAATCATGTAATATCAATATTGAAAGACATATTGATATCAGTGATGGGAACCTGATACTCCAAGTCATTTTTGGTGAACATTTTGACAAGAAGAAAGAGTATGTAAAGACAAATTGTGTAGGAGTGAAAAATATGGTCATTAGGACTACTCTGTTGAGCTCGGGTTCATTGAGACTTCCATCAGTTAGGCTCTAAGAGGTACCATAAAAATTTCTATTCTAGTTGGGCATAGACTAGTCCACTGAAAGGATGGACTCATATTGGAAATCAACATCTAGGGGTTTCTCTTCAGGGGCCATATGGGTGTCCAGGAAGTCATCAAACACCTAAAATTTAACATCATTCTATGGAATTAACCAAATGTAGAAATTATTAAGAATCATGGACTTGTGTGCTATATGTCCTTACAACATGGTGCAGTTGAGGATATATATTAGTAGATCTACATGAGACACTAGTTGAATTTCATGATGATTCATATAATGCTAAAACATTTACACTATAAAGAGAAACATGTGGTAGATCTTCTCAATAAGGGGGTATCTAAACTTCATGCTAAGGAGCATGTGACTTATATAATATAATTTTTTCTCTCAAACCTCATTGTTCTTTTGTGTAATAATGGCCTAAATAGAGCATTCCATGGTTGTTATGTAGAGGACCAGATGCTCCCTTGATAAAAGGGACATAAAAATTGGATGTTTTAGTAGATACTAATTAATTTCCTCAAAGGAGGTTTAAAACTCTTCATCCCACTGGTAGACGGTACATTCTTTCATGATCATCTAAAATGTCTTAAACTTTCCATCCATATTGGTGATGTATCGATGTATATAGGCTATGTTTCCTTGAATACCTCAGAGCTGCTGGAGGTTTCTCGAGGGAGGCATCTATAAAATGTTATTGATCTTATATGGGTTGATCGAAATGCCTCTATATCTGATGAAGAATGTGAGGAACTTCATGGAGGTATCCCTGAATTCACACTTCATTGGGTTTATCTTCAAATTCATGGAGAAAAGGTATCCAAGAAGTTCATCAAGGGATATAATATTGTCCAAATGTTGTTGGTATTTGAACACCATGTCATGAACATATAATTACATTGGAGTCCAAATGATAGATTTTATGATGTGGTTCATGAAACACTATTTAGTGTCTCCTTCATTCATCAGGATAAAATAAATCACATGATAGAAAAAGGTCTCTTGTAGTGCTATTAAGGTGATAGACTCCTCATCTTTAGAGGTCATCCATATCTGATTTAATCTAGAGTATCCATCCAGAAAGGAGAAATCATAGAACCTAGTTGTAGAATCGATCAAAAAATATTTTTCTGGATGGAAAAAACCATCCTTTGGAACATGGATGGTGAGATCATGGAAGTCGATCCAATATCTTATCTTCCTATTCTTATTACTGATGTGAATTATGTTGGATAGGCATTTTTGGTAATGAACATTTCCAATAAAGTTGGATTTGGTAATCTTATCAACTCCATCCATGACACTATGGCCATGATAGGGGTTTATTTTCATGGGTGGTTGTTTGAATCCATAATGATTTGATGGGGGATAGATACAGTGGACAGAGACCTGAGGGTCATTTACTGGCATCTGATCACAACTATAGGAAAATTCATCACGATGCTGCTTCAAGAAATCCACATACATCTGTTACTCATATGGAGGTATGGATGCACTTATTAGAATTAGCCTTGGATCTACCTTAGTACTGAGGTTCACCTAAATAAACTCATCGATGGTGGTGGAGACAACATCTTTGAATCCTAGAGGATAATCTTTCAAATCCTCATCATCATTTTAGGAATGTGAATCAGTTAGAGGAGTTAGTTCATCAGATTCAGTGGGAGCAATGGTGCTTTCTTGTGTTGATGTAGAGTCCTCAATGGGGAAATCATACTCTTATGAAAACCATAGTGACAATATTTGTTAAGAAGATTTCATAAGGCCTTCGACCATGGGTTCCATGATTAATGTAAAATCAATGGTTGTGGGTTAACATACCATGACTCAACTGTACCCTACAGAACATGATATAATTTCATGGATTGGTGGCTATATGGACATCCTCTCAGTACATAATAGGTGTAGGGGCTTCTAGTATCACCTGTGTTTGTCATGTGTTGGATTATAAGGTAATATGTATATGGTCCCTATACATAGGGATGAGATGTCCATTTTTTCATAAATTAAAAAGAAATTTCCCATATTTGTTGTTGTAGAATCCAAATAGTGGATTAGAATAATGAAGGTTCCATTCGATTATTCATACGGGATGGTCATAGTAGTCACATTATCATCGTTAATGTTTTGAACTAGCTTCCTATCTCCCTTGTAATAACTGACATCTAGATAGCAGGATTCATAGGAGTATAAGGGGGAAGAATCAATATAGAGTACCCCTACTCAATTTTTGATGGAGTGATTGATGAATTGTTGATATTATGATAGAAATACCACATTAAGATGAAGATAAGTCCTACCCATCAATGCATTGTAGGCGGTATACTGTAAGAAAAGCATTAATTAAGTTCTTTTTATAAAACCATTAAATTGAGTGTTCAGATTAATCCTTTCACATTTTGTCTGCCCATTAATATCATACCCCTAAGTCATTAGGTTAGAGGGAATCAAATTTGATTTGGTCAGACCCAACTTATTGATCATCTGATTTGGGATATGGCTAATCCTAAACATTGTGTATACCAGGCAGTAGAGGATTTCTACACCATTGAACTTGAATGTGATGCACAACGTGTAGATGTTCCTCTACATGAGGGCACCTTCATCTTATTTTGAGAATTTCATGATATATTTCCATTCATATTGCTCGAACTCTTCTTCATAGTATGCCTAGGTGGCATCCACCTCTATTTCAAACTGAATATAGATGTCCAATTGCCTCCCATGATTATTTCAACTAGAGGAGGGCCCCAAGGATCAGGATCTTTGCAGGTATGATAGTTAGGTTCTTCAACTCATCATAATTCCATGATAGGTGTGCATTTAATCTTATAGGGAGATAGTCCTTGTTAGGAATCATGATAGATGTTTTCCGTAGTATAACTATGATTGAGATGGTGATAATAATTTCATAATATTGACCAATTAACTCACTTAGAACCACTATCAACTAGTTGATGCATAGCTTTAATTGGACACGACCAATCATGTTGTGGTCATAGATTCTCTTTTTGGTTAGTTAACATAGTAAACTATGATGGCATATTTGATGAATTTAGTAAAGAGGAATGATCTTACTAAGCTATGTGTAACAATGCCTTCCTAGTTTTGGTATAAGTCATGCCACAGTTTAAAGTGTTTGAAAAATTATTCTAGTGGTTTTCATTTCCTTGACCTCCCCTTTGACAGTGTCATCCGGAGGCATTATACTAATTTTTAGTTAATTCATCATCATTGGTTAGTGTGATGTAGTCCCCGAACTTGATGTCATTCATAGAGTCATAATACTTCTCTTCATCATAGGGGTATTCTACCATTTTTTGGACCCTTGGGAAATTCCCAACTTTAGAGTCACGAAATATCATAGGGCCTGAGATGGATTTAGCATCAACGGAAAACTACGATTTCGATTGCGCCATTCATCCCTATTTCTCTGATATTTGGGAGGCTTCAATATAGAATCCAAACTGGGGGATGGATAAGGAGAGTAAAAAATAGGCGTTTTTAGCCTACCTATGTGGTAACTGATAACACTATAGGAATGAGAAAAATTTATGAGCGCCAACAATTCACAATACTTCTCGGTTCCATTACTAGAATATTGGTTCCATTCACTTGAACATTCATTGTCGTCTTCATACTGGGTTGGGATTTGTGCGACTTATATTGGGATATTCCTCAACATGGCCAGACTATTATCTACTAGGTCCTTCAGTTAATCCTTAAAGACATAAAATTCATTAATGGTAGGTCCAAGGATCCTTTGGTAAGGGAAATGATCAGGGAAGTTAGTGTGTGTAGTATTATAGGGCCTATTACACTCTTGAGGCTTTAGAATCCCCTGATCCAGGGAATTGTGTAAATAAATAGAGAGGTATTCATCCTTTAAAAAATATGTATAGTTCCTCATTTCTGGGAAGGAAACTCTAGGATTCTGGCCTTGACAAGGGGCCATAGCCTGATGAGAGGTTGGAGTTGCATTCTCTTGTCTAGATGGTTGGGCATGGTGAGGAAGTTTTTATTGAATCTATGTTAGGTGGTGTTGTTACTGATAGAATTGTTTCACTTAGTGGGGTTATTTATGAAGAGGGACCAACAATTCTAGAGACTCAGGGACACTACCTATACAACAAATTCAGTCTCTTATTTAACATCTCTTTTCATAGGAGTTGGATGAGGAAGTGAGCATGCCTTCTTATCCTGCTTCAAAGAGAACACCATATACGAGGCATTTAAAAAAAATCACAAAACCCACCTGGGATGTTCTGAATGATGAGGGTAGGGACCAGCTCAGTCTTGATGTTCCCCACACACAACATTAGTAGTTTATCTTGAGTTAGAGGCATTTTGAGTGAGTACTTGGGGAATTTCAACCAAGCAAAAAAATATTCAACTCGCTCATTAGGTAGTTTTTTTTCATATGATGTGTTCATAATTTCATTTATTGTGTGTTGTGGAGTTGAACTGGTAGTGGAACTATATGTGAAGACATTCACAACTAATGAAGGACCCTATGGGTAACTTGTTGTACTAAAAAAAAGGTCCTTCCAAAGTATAAAATAAACATCAAATCTTAGAGGACACATACAGGTCTAGGGTTCCCAACATAGGCCCATACCATGATATTATGTGGTTAAAATAATGTAGAGGGTTTCCCATCTCATTGAATGGTAAAAAACTAAGGTTCTCAAAATATGAGGTTTCTCACTTGTCATCCACCCATGTTGGGTACATATTTCCATCAGGCAGAATCACCACCTGTGGCATCTCTAGGGATTCTATGTGAGTGGCGAGTGTGAATATAAAATCATCCTATTTGGGTTCCCTATCATGGATAGGGTTCCTGACCACCAGTGTGTTGATAGGCTCATCAACATAGAAGATAGGCTCAACGACTTATGGTGAGTCACAAACAGGATCCTAAGGATGGTAATTATGCTACTTGACAGGGTTTGATGACTCATACCTTGGTCACTTTCCATACACACCATTATATACTCTATTTGGATGTATGAGGTTATTGAGCTCACCAAGGGTCAACTATCCTAGAAGGACTTGCTGCCTTGCCGGAGGGGCAACTGGATCTCGACGATCGTCATCGTAATATGGTCACCAATTAGAAATGATCTCATTGATGATCCTTTTCTTCTATTTAACCTATTGTATAATGGGAGAACCTTGTTATTGACCTCCATCTTTTGAGTGACCTTGGGTGAATTAGAGGATCTGGCATGCTTCTTACACTTTCACTACTACAAATACGGCCTTTATCAGCGCTAAAAATGGCCTTTATCAGTGCTAGAAAAAGCGCTGATAAATCCAGCGAAGATATAGGGGGGGGGGGGGTCCCCTTTATCAGCGCTCCGAAAAGTGCTGATATAGGACCCCTTTATCAGCGTTAAAAAAAAAGCGCTGATAAAAGGGGTCTTTTATCAGCGCTTTTTTAGCGCTGATAAAGGGGTCCTATATCAGCGCTTCCTTTATCAGCGCTTTCGTTTTAGCGCTGATAAATGACCCTTTTATCAGCGCTTTTAAAAAAGAACTGATAAAAGTTAAAAAAAATTAAAAAAATATAAAAAAAATTAAAAAAAAATTAAAAAAAATTAAAAAATACTGCCAATCGGGGGGGGGGGATTTTATAGCGCTTGAGCCCCCCCTTTTACAGCGCTTTTCTGCCCCTGTACAACACCCCACACACCCCCTTCACCCTTTAACAACGCTTGCTGCTATATTCCCCCATGCGCGCACGCCCCTGCCTCCCCCATGATTTGAACTCGAGACCTCCACCCTGCGTGCCTAAGCCTTTACCACTACTCTATTTTGATTTGTCTAACAATTCATGATATATATATATATATATATATTTAGTTATATTTATTCGTATAGTAATATATATTTATATTAATATATATATATAGTTATATTATAATATATATATATAGTTATATTATAATATATATATAGTTATATTATAATATATATGGTAATATTAATATATATATATATAGTGATATTAATATATATATATATATAGTGATATTAATATATATATATATATATTTAGTTATATTTATTCGTATAGTAATATATATTTATATGAATATATATATAGTTATATTAACATATATATAGTTATAATAACATATATATAGTTATATTAACATATATATAGTTATATTAACATATATATAGTTATATTAACATATATATATAGTTATATTAATATATATAGTGATATTAATATATATATTTATGGTGATATTAATATATATATTTATAGTAATACTAATATATATATATGTAGCTATATTAATATATATATAATTATTAGATTAATATATATATATAGTTAGCTTAATATATATATATATAGTTAGAGTAATATATATATATAGTTAGATTAATATATAGGTATATAAATTTTCATATATTTGTATTTTAAATAAAATGTATGTTAGTTATTATTTAGATAAAGCTAATATATTTTATATGTTAATATATTTTATTATTTATATTTATAATTAAATTTTTAGGTGTGAATATGTAAAAAATATGAATATATTGTTATATATTTGATTATAAATAGCAGTGCATTATAAAAAATGATGAAATTTTAAAAACATAATATCAATATGAATGTAATACCTTGGAATAAATTCAGACCCCACCAAAAAAAATCCAATAATACCCCCTTAAATGAGGCTGAAAATCCACAAAATGTTAAAAAATCGGGGTACCCCGACTAAAAAATCAGTTTTGGAGGCCTTCTTGGCCTCTTTTGGCCTTAAATATCCCTTGAATGGGCCCCCCCGGGTCACAATGACGTAGAGCTCATCGCAGGCTTTGATTTGATATGTGGTAGAGCTCAAACAGACACCCGGATCAAAAGTTATGGTCATTTGAAGTTTGAGTTGCGTTTTCAACATATTTTGGATCTTTTTTTAATTTTTTAAATTTTTTAGTCTTCAAATTGTTATTAAATGACTATTACTCCATAATTATTAGAAAATTATTAATTAAAAATATTTTTTTAATTTTTTAAGAAGCCATTTTCACTAAATATCTTATATATTAAGTATAATAAGTGTAAATGCACATTTATACTTATCTAAAATATATTTAAAAATTATATATTATATTTATATATCAATATAACTATATTTATATATTAATATATTAATATATTTTTAATTTTTTTTGAAGCCGACCCTTTATCAGCGCTTTTAAAAAAAGCGCTGATAAAGCCCCCCCCCCTTTATCAGCGCTACTAAACAAGCACTGATAAAGGGGGGGCGCTGCGAAAAACTGTTTTTTGTGGTAGTGTTTTCAATAATCTAATTGGTGGGAAATGTCTATGAGGGGCCCTAGGCTAAGTACCTTCCCTTTCAGGCTTGTAGGGACACCTATATGAGTGTCTGTCTGGTATTGCTCTCCCCTAGAGGTGTTATTTCTACATAAAACCCTATATTTGAGTCATTTTCATTGGAAAACTCATAAAAAACCTAGTTTATTAGGACTATACCAAGAATAGAATTTCTTCATTGATGGGTTTGTTAGGTTTTCATATGACAGGGATAAATTTGAGAACAACATACTATCCCAACCCCAGATTTATACTTGAGGAGATTCATCTTCCATGATTCTAAATTGCACTATGAGGCTCCTAACACATCTAATTTGGAGCCTTTAGTAGTATTATGGATACTCTAGGATCTAAGCTATATGGAGTGCTAACAACTCAAGGATTTAAAACTACTGATTAATGTATTATAGGTTCCATTGGATTCTTAGGTAAGTCAACCGATGATTATAGATGTGGTGAAATGTTTTCTTAATGGTATTGTAGAAGCACACACCCTGAACCTCAATGAGGGACTCTGGGATATAGAATATTGAAGTTAGATTTGACCTAAACACTACAGACAAGTGGTCAACAGCCAGGGTCTCCCATGGGCTCTCTTTCTCAATGGTAGGGCCCTGCTCTTGGTTAAAAAAACTTCGATTGGTGCTAGTTACGTGATAAGTGGTGACACAGACATGGATTGTTGTTGTGCTGTGTTGGACAATAGAGGACCCACTACACAAGTTATATTACCTCTACTATTTTGGTCATCTCTTGGAGGAAAAACTAACCAAATCCTCAAATACCTATAAGTTGGAGTTTTTTTCACTTCCTCATGCTCATAGTTAGTGACACTCATTGGTAGGTCAGATGGGAAATATACAAATGAGGGAGTAATCCTAATACACATCATCTATATTGCATATAATGTAGAGGTTGAGATGTAGGATGTTGGTGGTGAAGGGGATGGATGCACTGTTAGATCTTGGAAGGGACCCTGAACTTCTTCCATATGCATGTACATATAGAGGGATCTAGGGATCATGTGGATTTATCCTTATAGGATGGATAATTGCACATTCTGGGATCCTTCCCTAGACTCTAATAGTTGTGGTTGAGATCCATTTTCAATTTATCTACATCCTCTAAATCAAATAGTTTGTTAAGGTCAATGATGACTTGTTGTCTCCCATGATTTTTCCTCAAGTGTTTATTGTTGGTCCTTTATCCTCGGGATTGTTTTTTAGGGAAAGTTACTCTTTATCATGAAGAGGACTTATGTGGTAGTAGGTTGGGATATGGGTAGGGACTCCGTATTTGATATTGTCAGAGCGAGGAGGAACTATGAATTTACTGGAAAAGGAGTAGGTAGGAACTCAACTCTGTTTATTGAAAAAGTGGAGAGGACCTCTACTTTGTTAATTGGGAACATCGAGATGATCTCCATGTTAATTTTAGGGAGTGTGGAGAAGACCTCTGTACTAGTTGCTAAAATAGTAGGGAGAACCTCTGCTTGGGTTGGTGGGAAACTGGGGAGGACATCTATGATTATTGATTTCTGAGTGGGGAGGAACTCTTATTCGATCAGTGGGAACATGGGGAGGACCTCCATGTTGTTCGTTGAAGGAGAGGGGATGACCTCCACCTTAATGGGTTGAAACACAATGAGGACAATGATGTTGGAATGCATGATTATGGGGAGGAATTATATGATGATGGTTTATAAAGTAAGGAGGACCTACACCTTGGTTGGTGATGGTAGAGGGAGGACCTATCCATGTGCTAGGAATGGAATGAGGAGGACATTCATGCTGGTTTTTGAAAGAAAAGGGAGGATCTCTGTTTAGGTTGGTGATAGTGTGAGGAGGACATCCTCATTAAAATTTATTGTTATGGGTTGGACAAAAATGGATTTCTGTGATGTCAATGATTAATAGAATCAACCCATCCTCCCTATGAGGTGGACGAGGAGTTGATTCCAATCGGTAAAATATGAATCTCCATTCGTCTTCTATATGGATCTAGTGGAATACAATGGTGGTTTAATGTTCCATTGGAGCTGTAGAAGACATTTATCATGGTTGGACATTCTCCTGATCTTACACTCAACATTGGTATTGGGTTTCTCAGACCGAGGCTGAAGAAGAGGGAGTAAATTCCACCTCCTCTTCGCCCTGAAGGATAGGTCATTGTGGGCACTAATAGGTCCTAGTAGGAGACATCCTTGGTGGATCCTTAGTAGTAATCACAGCCTGGATGACTTGGGAATCCCCCACCTCCTTAGTATATGGGATTAAATAATAGGATAAATCTAGGTAAGGGATCCCAAAGAAGTTTACCATTGAAATGGGGATTGGTTTCTCTATGTGATTCCCTTGGGTGTGGAGATGTCGGTGATGAAATGATGCCTTCTGGTCCTAGCGAGCGATATCCCTTATTGTAAGGACCCCCTAATACTCATACTGATGCACTCTATTATACATCACCCTCCTATAGATGATTCCCAAGGATGATACTGGGTGTGGGATCTGAGTATCCATATATTTGGAAAAAGTTGTGGCCGATCGAGAGTTATGTTGGGTTACTGCATACAAATATTTCTATCCCTGGTGCCTGCAGGTTCTTGATTGTTGATTTTATATAGGTTGGGTCCTATAAAGTTGGTGGATTCATACATAAGTAGTAGTGAATGAAAATAAATTTCCAATTCACCAGAAACATCCCATCCTTTAAAATAGACAATGATCCACGTGGATGATGTCATAGAATGGGAAATCCCAACGCATCATGCCCCAATTTCAGGTGAATTTCATACTAGGCCCACCATTTTCGTGGTGGTATGTAGAACTAGGTATTTGAATCCAGTGAAATTCTAAAATTATGATGTCTAAAATTTTATTAGTCCCCATATTGAAGATAAAATCCTCACTTTAGGTTCACCATTTCTATTTTTGTCTCTTTCATCAGGGCCGACACATGAGGCACATCTCCGTTTCCCCATATTCCCACTGTCAAAAGGTTGACATCTTTCATCACTTCCAATAATGTCATATTCTCCTTGATCAAAATAGGATGATGGGATATTGTTTTCTCATTTTATGGATTCCTTCTTGGAGATCATATCCTAATCAGGGTCTTACTCATAGATTTAATTTGTGTTCCTTGATGTCATTCATGGTGCAATCTCTTTGTGGATGCTGGTTAATTACACTACTTATGTCTAGACATTCTGACTCTTTCTTGATAGCGTAGCAACCTTTTTTAGGAGAGTATTCATTTTGGGTATTTCTAATCATGTTTGGATATTGGGATAATTGGTTACTTGTAAATATTCCTCTTATGAGGGCATCTCATTGAGGTATCTTTGGCACAAAACCCAAGGAGTCCCATGTAGATCACAAGGTAATTGACACATGGATAGTATTTATTTCAAGTATTTCTAACACAGAAATCAAATGATTTATATGGAGTATTAATTTCAACTAAGGTTAAAGTTTAACACCTTTTGAAGATGGAAAAAAGGATGATTTGAATACCCAATGGGGGAAGATCAAGAAGGTGTATCCATAAGAGTGAAAATGCCACACCATGATTAGAACATTCCTTAAGAAGGATTTTGGAATGATTTTAACATTTTATAAATACATGATAGATATATCATAACACCCCTTGAGATGGATCTTGGATAGTTGGATCTAAGGCTGCGTGAAGGAGGAACTAGGATGGTTATATTAGAATATACCATGAGATGAACCAAGATGGTTGGATCTAAAGCCCTGTAGAGGCGGAACCAACATGGTTTGATCTAATTCCCTACAGAGGTATAACTAGGCTGGTTTGATCATAATATACCTTGATATGGATTAGGATGGTTGGATTTAATACACAGTGGATGCGGAACCATGATGGTTAGATCTAATGCCCCATGGAGGTGGAACCAGGATGGTTGGATCAGAACATACCTTGAGTCAGATCAGGTTTTTTGTATCTAATGCCCTATAGAGGAAGAACCTTTATGGTTGAATATAATTACCCATGTATAAGGAATTATTATTGTTTGATCTAACACCCCATAGTATAAAATCATGGAGTTTGTTCCCTAGGATGGAACACAAAGGTTTACCATTGGTCAAGACTAAACCACAAGGAGGATTCTGAGATTACCTATTTAGAGGATAGGGATCAAAACATACATGGTTTGACGTCATAGTTTATGGCCATGTGACTGTACTAATCCATGAAATTTAATGTCTTACAGTATGGATAATCACGTCATAAAAGGAGCGTCTATGAGGGATGGTGTGGTCTTATGCATAGATACTTCCATTCATAAGAGGATTTATCTTGGTTGTAATGGTGCATGGATTATGCATTGAGTTTCCTAGGTGATTCTAGGATATGTGATGATATGGATGGGGGCGTACTAATGGAATATTCTCTTTGAAATAGGATTATTCTTTAGTTAAGGAGGTGGGGATTACACATTTTAGTTACCTGGTATAGAATGTACGTGTATCGTGGTGGGAGAGAGGATGGCATCCCATGATGATCATACATGGGGCATCCCTTGATTGTCATGTGAGGTAGAAGGTGGAGTCATCCCATGTTAATGATACATGGGGAATCCTTCAAATGATGTGTAGGGTAAGGCTATAGTTTTATGCCATGTTATTACGATGTTGTCGTTCATTTTAACATAATACGACTAGGATGTGGAGCTAGGTAATTTTATATCATGCTGCTCGGACATGGGTAGGATCACTCCTTACCCCCAAGGATTACATGACCATCATTCATATTCCTTCATGAGTGGAATGGTTTTGGAATTTCTAGGGTATAATGACATGAGGAGTTCCAATAAAGTGGACTATGTTAGTGTACCCCTTCTCAAATGCAATTGGTGTTAGAGTATCGATGCTCAAAAATTATGTTGTAAAGGAATAGAGGAAATAATATAGGGGACATGAATGTTTTTGAGAACATGTTAGAAGGGTTGTGTGTAATATTTTAGTGATCCAGGGGCTTTAGAGCAAGGGTGGGCCATAAAATAAAATGGTATAGGTGCACCCAAGATAAAAGTTGCATGCAAGGTTAAGGTTTCGTGCAAGTAGGCCCTTTACACACACCTAAGTTATGTTAAGTGGAGATGGGAAATGATTAATCAACTATGTTACCTGTCATGTTTGGGACCATGGGAGGTCAATTGGGCAGGATTATCAACCTTGGGTGATCCATGTTGTCAAAAGTCAGAGAATATGTGTTTTACTTGTAGTAGAGTGATGATTTTCCTTTTAGAGAGCCTTTTCAAGTGGGTGGGGAGACCTCTTATTTATAGCCGAAAATTTCAGCGTTGGGCATAGAATATTTTGGGAACAATAGAGATATTACACATGGAACCTTCTGTTGTTGCTAATTCTCGACCCCTCAAGATGCTAGTTTGACGTTATATTTGGAACATAAAACTGCTACATTAATGGAATTTGTGCATGATTTTTTCTTTATCATGTAGTTAATTCATGCATGTGGTAGCCTTATTCATGCCATCATCTTTCAGATCATTCATGTAAATATACATAGTATTTGGAGTGTAAAGATATTGCGCACAGATTTTAACTCTTGTGGAAACTCAAAACAATTTCTTACTCATTTGTTATCCACCCTAGGATGTTGTTTTTTGGTGTTATGTGTGCTTGTATTTCCCATAACTCACCATTTATATCCTCATATGGGATTTTGACACCAATAGTGGTCAAACCATCCCAAACTAGAATATTTTATAATCAATGGAAGGGCATGATTGTGAAGTTATTTTTTTATGATATCATTATTATTGACCTATAATGATGTTATTTAGATTTTATTGGTGAGATAAATAATAATTGGGGGGAGTTAGAATAAGAAAAAAATACATAATAATGATAAGAAGTCACTACTTGAAAAGAAGAAATCAAATATTTTCTTTGAATACTTCTTTTTGTAATGTGTATTTGGGTAGTCCTCCATAGGAAATATGATAAAAACATAAGGGGGTTCATAGGGAATTAAATATTTTAAATTATTTTAAGTATTTTTTTGTGGTTTAGAAAGGGTGGTGGAGGGGTTCATCTATAAGTAAAAGGGGTGGTATTTTCATAAATAACCATTTCTTCTAATGTCAAACAATGAATTAGACCGTGAAAGTCACAAAAGAACTTCCCAAAAAGTACCTTAGGTCAATAATTATCTCATAAAAACATTTAAGTGAAAAATGATAGCTATATTTTATCGGTTTTACACATTTTAATTCCTAATTATTTCATTTAACCCTTTATTGTGGTATTAAATTTTACCTCACATACATGTTTTTACAAAAAAATGAAAATGAAATTAGTAACTAATCTAGAAACAATGATACCAAATAGGATATATATTTCATTAAATTATATTTATAAATGTCATTAAAATTAATTTCAAAATATAAATGAAAAATTCATTATAAATAGTTTTTTGAAAAATATATCTTTTAGAAAACAAAATAAATTTATTCAATTTTTTTTCCATGTAATGATCTTTAGATTAGTAAAATATGTTCTGTCCATATATATATATAAAATATAATTGAAAAATTAATTTGATAGTTATCAATTGAATTTATATTCATATAACTACACATTATATAAAAAAATGATCTTTAAAAGAAAAATTCACTTTTTAACATTAAACGATTTTATTATTTTTTATAGTCAATTATTAATCAAAATATGATTATTCATTACATAGATTATATATATATATATAAATGAAATTTTACTAAATTTCATAATCCAAATATGTTAAATTTAACTTTTAAACAAAAAAGATATATTATATTATAAAACTAATGTTTTAAAATAAAAAATATCTATTTACCGATGAATTATTTAATTTTTATTAAATATAATTACTTAATTATTTATCTTATGTATATATTCATTTCAGTAATAATTTATAAATTTTTATCAATGAATTTTATTGAAATCGTTATTTAAAAGTTATAAATTAAATAGAAAATTGTATTTCATAAAAATATTTATAATAAAATGTATTTTTACAAAATAATTTGTTTCTTTTTATCCTATTTAAAAATAATTTATTTTATTTCATTTAAATATATTATAATAAATAAATAAATATATATAAATAAATAAATATAAATATATATATATATATATATATTAAGCAGCATCACTTATATCAACTATATACCAATAATCTGGAAATGGAAATACCTTTATTAGTGTTATATACAACAAAAATATACCCTCTAATAATTGTAAAATAACAAATATATTACCTTCATTACATTCTATAAAACCATTCTATTATAAATTCACAAATTAAATTTCTCATTTTAATAGTTTTATTTTTAGATTTTGAAAAATAATTATCATTTTTATGATTTTTTCTCATTATTTGTGTTATTATATCAACAATTATTATTAAGGGTAAAGACAATACATGTAATTTTCAAGTTGTAAAAATATTATTATTATTCATTTATTTTCCCCTTTTCTTTTATGCACTTTTATGTGATGTAATCATTCTTTTAATTTAATACATCATGCTATGAAATACATAGTTTAATGTTATGTTATTGTAATGTCCCATTAAGATTGAATAAAGCTTTTTTATTTTCAATAATATCATAAATGATTTTTTTAGTCAAATATGAATTCATTATAAAGAATAAATTAACTAAATTTAGAGAAGAAAACAAAAAAAATCTGAGATGTTAGAAAAACAAACTACCTAGAAAACTCATAAAGAACTGAAAAGTCGCATTAGAATGAGTTGTAAGGCCATATTAAAATGAACTTCAAGGTCCATTTTAAATGAACTATATGGGTTGATGAATATGAATGAAAGATTTAGTTTAAACTAGACATAATTTCAATTAAAAATTAAATATTATATCAATAAAAATGATCCAAAAGATCACAATGAATTTTAAGGACACCTAAATATATATTTTTAGTGGGCCAGATTTTATTATTGCGACTTACATAAATTTTGAATTGTTTTAGTCTCAATACATCTCTAGGTAGAAATTGTAAATTCACACTAGAAAACAATCCAAAATATATTTTTTATTATTTAATTGATCATGATATGTGGTGTCTATCCCTAGAATGGTTACTGGTAAATTTGATAGATTGGTCATTTTATGTTATTTCTATTAATTACTATATGAAATAGTTTTTATCCAATGATTGTGGATGTATATGTTTACTAAACAGAGCATCATGTGTAAATTTTTACACAATGGTTGATTAAATTTAGAGGCTTACCCTATGGATGGAGTAATCTTGGTTCATATTACAAGCCTAAGGATGGTCCTATAACGAGTTTGATTTAAATTGACTAAATAATTATTTAATTAAACATTATAACCTAGAAAATTAACCTATTTCATTATCCTTATAACATTTCCCTTGGGTTATCTACATTTTTATACAACATAAATCCCATATCAAGAGATTTGAGAGGGACCAGATCTTAGTGGAATCATCGTCGATATGAAGGAATGATTCCAAATACTTGATGAAACCGATGAATGGATAATATAGAGGAGATTAAAGGGACCATAAACCTAATAAAATGTTGAATATATAGCGATTTACCATCTAGGTAGGGATTAATATTTTCATATTTCTATGTTATTCATGTTTTATATGGCATAAATTCTATTCTTGATTTTGGGTTCTCAATTTCAAACCCAAATAGAATTATTTGAATATAATATTTCTATATTTATTTTTCTCTGGGTTTTATTTACAATTTTAGGATTCATTCTCAGTGATTGGTAGATGGTTATTTACACAAACCATAAATTAAATTCTCTATAATATTTTTAATGGGTTTCCCCCTCTTTCCTCACTTTTTCCCGCAAGTAATTTCAACGGACAATGGTTTAATGGATCTTTACTCAGATTGATGAATGATCAATATCCAGGTCCATGAACAATGAACTCTGGCAAAAAATAGAAATAACTGTGTGTAAAATTAGAAATGGGTAATAGTTATTCATTGTGATGCATGGAAATGTAGGGTTTTCAACACAATGATGTTCATAGATGGTTGGGGATTATATAAACCCCTTTCAGAGATTTTTTTGTACATAAATGTCCAAAAATGTCTTCGAGATATTATGGGGTCACTGTAGGTCAAGGATGATGATTTGAGAAAAAAATGGTGAAATCCTAGTTTTTGGTTCAATTCTATGTGAGATTTAGAGTTACAGGTTGTTGAAACTATCAGACTACATATATCTTTTATTTCCCATGAAATGATAAATATTGTTTAATATTAGCTATGTATCACATGTCATATACCCTTTTTACACACATTTTATACCTATATGTCGATTATCTTGGTGTGTATTAAGATTATACACCTAGTTGGCCATCTTGATATACACAAAATGTAATATAGGACCATGTTCCATGTTCCTGTAATCTTACACAGCTTTCCATCCCATGAAATACATCCATTATTTCCTTAGACTAACACAAAATGGTATGGACTTCATCATCAATATGTATTCAAATATATATCAATTATTTGATTTTGTGAGTACTGAATCTTCATGGGCATGACCGATATAAATGGTGCAGACACCTACTGAATAATAAGAACATAAAACTCAAAAATAAACTCATCAAAAAATCAAAATAATCCCCATAGAATGACACATACCTTCATATTTTCAAACCGATTAAATAATATTATATATTCTCTTTTACTCTGCAACAAAGAACTGTACATATCAAAATACATAGCCATATTTCCATCTATAGAAACACTCATTCTATGTCACATGATCCCATTCCAAAACATACATAACTAGATCTAAAGAGATAATTTACGTATTATCATGGGTTCTTATCATATTATGACTCCCCCATGTTCCAAACAACAATAATAGGTCCCTCTCGTATAGTTAAGTCAGAGTATAACAGATTGTATCATGATGTGACTAATATTCCTTTCCCAAATAAAAACTATAAAACCTTATATGAATTTCAAATTATTATTATATATTATTCCACACATTATTCCATATATAGGGATCCCATTCCTCTATTATTTATTTCAAATACCTTCATGATGTAACATAATATGTCATGATGTGACATATGTCCTATTGATAAAACTATTGTAGCTCATTTATTATTCTTCTAAAATTCCTTTTTTCCTTTATTCAATACTATCCAGGATCCTATGGAAATATTCTAACATACTTATCAATAAACACCACCCAAAAATGCTTCAATTGGATTTTTGAAAACAATCCCCCTCTTTATGTTTATTAAAAACAGTTCTAAAATATAATCAACACAATATTATTTTCAAAATTTAAAATTGAACAAACCTATATTATGGATTATTTTACATGAAATAGGGAATTAATGATTTGACTAATAGTCTAATATAATCTCACATGATTCAGGATTTTCCTGAGAAACATGAAGAAAATAAAAATTTATTCCTGAAAACACTTTCTTTAATCCTCATGATTTTAAAAGAACATGCTAAGCCTGTATGTTTCCCAAGAATATAAATTTAAATACCCCCACCTGAATAAGAAATCAAAAAGAGATTTATCCCCCATTAAAATAAATAATGAACACTCCAAATCATTATCAATTCTAATCATGGATAGCTTCCCTCATGTAACAT
The DNA here is from genome assembly GCA_963277665.1 of Viscum album. Lineage (NCBI taxonomy): Eukaryota > Viridiplantae > Streptophyta > Magnoliopsida > Santalales > Viscaceae > Viscum > Viscum album. The sequence goes on from OY728144.1 coordinate 294,634,578, forward strand.
ATAGATATATTCTCTCCATTTATCATCATTAAAAAAACACTTCTCCAAAACTTCAATGATTAAAGGTAATAAATACAAACATTAAATCAAATTGATTCACCATACCTTACTATAAATTGAATATCACATGGGGTAGTGGGGTTACCTTATCATAAACTTCTAGGTAGATTGATATGTTAATATTCCAATAGATTACTTTTTCTTTTCAATATAATCATTGGGGTTTTCATTAGTCTTTTTATCCACATCCTAATTTTGTGTTGATACATACTCTAGCATCAATATACCTTTATCAAACAAATCCATGATGAAATAATATTTTATCTCAATGTTATTTTTATTTAATGATAAACATGATTTTTATAGATTGGTATAACTTCAGTAATTATAGATTATTACAACATCATATTTCTTATCATCTTTAAAATCATTTTTTGTATATTTTTCCACAATAGTTAAATACATGATTTATTGTCCAAATCATATTCAATATCTTTAGTGCTAAGGTTCATTAAGTCTTGATTCTTAATAATCGAATAAATTCATGAATCTACAAGATAAAAATTACTATCAAATTTTAGCTTTTGAGCACCCACTAAACCTTCCCAATCGATGTGAATGTATCCTAATAAATAAATGTTTGATGTTTTTCTTTCTTCAAATACTCTGTAATATTGACCTCTTCTCCACTATACTCTCTTTAATAGATCATTCTGGTATCCATTAGTGTAGTCATATATTTAGAATTTTACCTTAAAAATACTATAAGAATATATTTAATATATTTTTATTGAGAAATAAATTGGACTTTTTTCCTTGAAACATTTATATGAAAAAGAAAAAAGTTAATTTTTTAATTAGAATCATTTGAAAGTCCAACTTCATTTATTCTAAAAATAGATTAGATTGTGTTTCATTTGATCATATAAATATTATTCCATAAATATAATTGAGAACCAACATTAATTGATTATTATATTTCTGATTGTAGAGATTGTAAACAACTCCTCTATGTTATAATCGAAGATTTAATATGTATGATCTACCATAAAATACAATTCTCTTAGTTCATTTTTCATCCCATATAATGTCTTTCTCTACTGAAAAAAAATTCTCTCATATTTATCAATAATAAATCCACTAGGATTCGTAATTTACACTTCCAATAAAAAACTTTATTGAGTAATGATAACTTGATATCATTTTTATCCTCTATAGGCCTCTTTTCACCAACATTTATAAGAAAATTTGATTTTTTTATAACCAATACATGTGGAAAATATTTCATCAACAACAATTCCCTCAATTTCAGAATACACCATGTACTCCATCCATGCTTTTTTATATTACCTCATTGTATTAATTGAATTTTACTACTACCCACCTAGTTCCAATGAATTTTTTTTCCTCTAAGCATCAGAAAATTTACCATATTTCATTATTCTCAATTTTTTAATGTTCTTCATACATTTCATTGAACTGATTTTAATCTTTGGAGATACATAAATGAAAATATTCTCTACTTGAAATAAGATATAGGTCATTACATAGTTTTCATTCTTTTTGATTTCATTGTAGCTATCAGGTCACTTAAAATATTCAATTAACTTATCTAAACACTACTACTTATATTCATATCTACTAACTATGATTGGTTTTCCTCATAATTAGTAATTTTTTTAGTTTTTTTACTATCCCTTATCACCCCTGATATTATCACATAAAAATCTATCACCTTTAACATTTCATCACTATTTTCATGCGAAAACTACTCACATTATTGAGAAATGTACTTGATTTCCACAACTATTTGCTCATGTTTTATCAATGATTCTTCCATGTGATTTGTTGTATAATTTACAAAAAATTCATTTGGATGAATATCCAATAAAAATATCTCCATAACTATTAGTTCCAAATTTATATTTGATTTATTATTGAGAATAAATAATTTTCTTTTCATTTTAGTGTGCATTTTCTTCATTTAGACATCACCAGGACTTATTAGATTTATAAACTAATGTAAGATCCTTTTTCATTCAGTATGTATATGATACAGTTTCTTAATGAGAATCATCTAATCCATGTTATTAAAAATATAGTTATTCATCTCAAAAATTATGGTCTGGTAAGGAGTCCTCATCAGATAAATATAGATATATATATATATCTCATATTCCTTGAGATATCAATCTAAATAATTATTAGATATTTTTTTAATATTTTTATACATAAACATCTAAATTCTCAATATTTTCATTTCCTACATATATATTGGGTAATGTGTAATACAGTTGAATTCTTCCTACTTGAGAGTGATAACAATCATCCATGCCATCCTTCTATAATCATCAATAAATATAACATATTAAATTTTTCTATTAATGTATTTGGGTGATATTTTCCCACACACATCAACATGCACCAACTCAAGAAATTTTGTTGAAATATTTTCCTTCAGATAGCAAGTATTTTTATTTATTATCCTATTTTTTAATCATAGGGAACAAGTTAGTCTGATCACATGAGTGATTAAGGATTTAATGTGTTTTTTAATTATTTATCAATTATTCCTAGGAATGTTTTCTAAAATGGAAAATCCACTTGCAAGAAAACTTATTTTCATATTTATTGGATAGAAATCACTTGTACTCCCCTATAACAATGAGGTAGATATTCCCATTTGTATGAATTACTTGAATTAAGATTACACCACCTATTCCTTTAATGATGCACGAATTCATGTTCACATTTATTCCATACCTCAATTCACATAATTATCTTACACTTAGTAAATTGTTTCCAAAAAATACAAGCTCCTAAAATATTTTCCCTTTTGTTATTTCAGGAGCCAATGATCTTTAAACCTTAATCATTTGCCAAACAAATGAAACATTATTTTTATTATTTGATTTTGAATATAATATTATAGTTTCCAATGATATGTGATATGAATCCACTATCATGTATCCACAAACCATCCTGATATACCACTTCAAATGCAATCTTAATGATATTATGATTCTAAACATTCATTTCATTAAATTTTATGAACTATTTTCTTTTAATTTTTATTTTAATGGAATTGTTTCACCATTGAATCCATTGGACCATCTATATATTATATAGACCTAAATTTATTACATGTTTTCATCCCTCTTGATGATGTTTCTAGAAACTGTGATATCTTTATTTGGGTATACTTTTTTCATATTTTTCCACACATTTAAGGATCAATTCATGAGTTTCTCTATAAATAGTCACACAAAAAACAATATCCATTAAAAACATACCAGTAATAGAAAATTATTCTCATCTATTTTGGTTTATCTTGATCCTTAAATTTTATCTTTTTTATGTAACACATATATTGTCTATGATTTTCCTTTACAAACCAAGAACATCCTATATTTTTTATTATTATATGACTATTCATATTTAAATTTAACTTTAATAGATTTAACTTTAGCTTTTAACATATACACATGTTGGAAAGTGATTTTGTTTTCCTATTAACTCCCCCTAATCTTCCATAGCTTTTTACGTATCCTATAGACTCCAACATCCCAATTCATTATAGCTGTTTGAAGTCTATCTTGATCATTGATATTTCATCACCTAGACATAAATTAACCATCAAGATCATTGATTTTTATAAAATTATTATTGATAGAATCTGTAAATTCATTAATGATTGTGGAAATATCTTCCATTTAAAACTTGATCTCAGTCACTAATTCAAAATTTTATGGATTTATAGATTTTTTTATTCAATGTTATCCTCCAAAATGGATTTTTTCATCCTCTGGTTGTTGTATATATAGTTTAGTGTCGAAAAAATCCCATTTATCTATAATAGTTTTTCATGTCAAACATCAGTTTTATCAATACCAAGTTCATTTTAAACATTTATATCTACTCCTTTTCTCAACTTCAGTGCTTTCATCATTTTTTACTCTTTTTTTGATATCTATAATAAATTACTCACTGATATATTTACAATACTCAATTGATTCAACTGCCATTTATATTGAGATGAATTATTCCTAGTAAAGAATGTTCATATTTTGGAATAATTTTTATTGTGATGTACTCTTTCCTTTCACAACCTTTATTGAATTTTTCGTGGGTTATTTATCTAAATAATTATCATAGAATTTCATTGGAATTATTGAATAAAGGTTCATATTTTTTACCCACCAAAAGTTGGTAATATGAATCGTACTTTTGAATCTTCCATTTCCACTTATGATATTCGGGGAAATAAAATACATCACCTCATCAACATCCCTATCATCAGGATCATACTCCTATATGAGATTCATCATTACCTTGAATTATACCAACTGAAAATTATCTAGTTTCATGGGGTCATTATCATTATTCATCGTCTTGTATGCATTGAGACTTTTGTAAAGAATATTGAGAGTCACCTCCTTTGTATATTTTCTTTAATCATCGATACCTTTATATTGAATTGTGGTGGTAAATGTCTTTGAATCCTCTTGGTGATTTTGATATAATCATTGTTTTCTCTCGTTCCATGAATATACCTTATAATGATATTCACATGATCAAGAAATTCATCAATATAAACATTCAAATGTATTATCAAATTCATATACTTATTCCATAGAACCTTCAAATTAACATCATGTAACATGGAATAAAATTCATAAATGTTGAGGATTTTTTTCCAACATAGTGTTTGAGGATTTACAGGACATCACTTTCATGTATATAGCATTTAATAATGATCCAATCAATGTATTAGATCCCATTGTGTCAATATTGATCTCCCATCAAGATTTATCTAATAAATCTTGGTCACCATACAGTTTGAAATCCCATATATTGAATCCATGTAGACATATATTCAAATATATAGAGAATATAATTTCATCTTATTCTTAAAAAATTCGAAATTATTATCATCAAATATCTGAATTCCATTGCAATAATGTATGTATCTATAATATTTTTGTGAGAATACTTCATTAAGAATCTTTGGATATTATTTCACATGTCATTCCCAATAAAAGTGAGTTCCCTAAGGGGGTGAATTAGGTTTTATATATTTATCAATAGACCATCACTAATGATATTGGTCTATGGTTATTAGGAATATTATCTCCATCAAGGCTGTTTTCAACTAAAGAATCATTAAAGTAGGGAAATAAGTAATTTAAATGGTTCGCCAAATCTAGGTTAATATATGGACCATGTAATTGTGATATAATGATATAAATGAAAACCTGAGAACACTTATTTTATGTTACAACTCTTTGTGGAGACACTGGAACTCCGGGTTTATAACCATAACATTATAAATAACTCATTAATCTCAATGACTCGAACACCTTAATACCTTCAAGTTTTTTTTGTCTCGATCTTCCTAAACCAAGAGAGACTCTACACCAGTCGGGGTGCATTGATATGGTACACTTATATCCAAAATTGAACACTGTTAATCTCTATTGTGATGGTCTTCTAGATCTCCACCATCAATAACCATCAAGTACAAGTTTAAAACTACTTCATTCTCTCCTCCCTATTTGTGAATCTTCAACTTTATAATCCATCTATCTATACAATGAAGTGAATATTCAATCATATCATTTGAGAATAAATAAATTTACTTATTAATTGAAAACAATCACATCAATAAAGTGAAAAAAATTATTTACAATATGACCTTTAAATTTAATTCATGAGATCTCATTAAATTTCTATAATTTTCTCTTGAATGTTAGGAAATATAAATATATAGGTCTACTAACCTGATATATTCGCAGAGTTGCCATAAAAATCAAGACTTTTAAACTTAAATCCCTAAATTTTATTGCCCCCATCAATAAAGATAATTAGGTTATAAATTTAGAATTTCTCTTTAACTAGCATGCCATTGAGTGGCCTTCATCATCATGGTGAGATCTCCTAGACTTCAATAATTTCAACCTATATATACCAATTATTAATAGGAATAACCTACCTTCCGGGAATATACACCTCAAAAATAGCATAACCACTAAAACTATCCTCATCCACACCATTATGTGGCCATACTCCCCATAAAATGATTTATGTATTCCTATTTTGAAGAAAGGATATAATATTATGTATTCTCTATGTCATTGCAAAAAATAACCATATATATATATATATATATTTAAATACATTAAAATATCTCAATATATAAAACAACTATTGGCATGACATTGACTGTCATGAAATGAACTACCTAAATAGCTTGAAAAAAAAGAAAGACGAATTCACACAGGTTCTTATTATGGCGTACATAATCTATTTGATCCAAACCTCCAGTACTAGATCTTCTTCCATATATCATTCATGAAATGACCAATGATTTTCCAGTTTTACTATTTTTCTTCTCCTAATAATATCAAAAAAACTTTTCAGCCGTTTTAAAATATATTTATTTATTATTCAAAATAATATTTCTTATATAGTTAATTTATGACATTATCATTTCCCGATAACCCCTTCATGGTGTGACATAAGGTGTCACAAAGTAGAATTTTTCCTATAAATATAACTATTATATCTACTTAGGGATTCACAAAAGGCTCTTTTATCCCATATTAATTACCATTTACTATTCTTTTGAATTCTTTTAATATCTTTGTTAATAAATACATCTCCCCAAATACTTCAAGGGGATATTTTAAAATGACATTTCCATTTCATGAACAGTTTAGATTTTTACAATTCACTCCAATTTCATCATCAAATTTCATAGTAATAATTCCACAATATATCCTTTTTTTCATATGGTTAGAAGTTTCCTCACTATTATTTTTCTTACTAGATATTTTTTAGTGCCATTATTTTCATAGTTCCTAAATTAAAAACATTTTAATCATTAATCTATTATTGGAACCTTTAGAATAATTTTTTTATCAATCAAATTAAATAGTTTCATCATTTATCTTTGGAATTTTATTTCTTGATACCCTACATTTTTATAGATAAAACATATTCCATTCATTCAAGACATTTCACTGGGTGTTTATTTAAACATTTTTGACTTGTACATAGTTGAATATTCTTTCCTTCAAGTATTGTATCACCTGAAATTATAGGAGTCTCAATTTTTTTTATTTAGTGTGTTTTTTATATTGATATGATTTAACATGTTAATCATAATAAGAGATAGTTGGGTATGTGTAAATATACTATTTTCAACAGAAAAAACTATCTAATTATGTTATTTATTAGTATGATTGTTACATTTTCCCTCACATTTATTTCACTCTGTTTATCCTATTTTTATAAATGGACTAAAATAAAAATTGTTCATGTGAGTAATAATAATATCAAATTAAAAAAATCATATTATTATGATAATTAAATCCTATAAGATTTTATCCTATAACACCTTTAGTGTAAAATATAGTATAATTTCTTTAACGTATAACTCTCTTAGTTAAACATATAATATTTTTGTTTTAATCAATTTTTCCTATGTTTAAGACACGGTTCATTTATGTTCTATCTTCAAATTGTACCTAGATTAATCTACAAATAAACCCTTATTAAATCCTCTCTTATGCAACCTAAAACTGATACACCATTTTACATGATTATATATCTATTCACAATATTAAAATAGACTCCCAAAACAAAAAGGTTTAGTGTTTTTGTGGATTATATACATAACCATATTATTACACAATAGGTATTCCAAACCTCCCTAAAAATTTTACCACACATGTTTAATTCCTTGATATGCTCATGTATATAATTACCTAAGGAAATGGGAAATATAATATAGAGTGATCTAAAATTCATAGAAAGTTACAAATTATCAATGAGTCATAGAGGTTAAGATCACAAGAAATTTAGAAAAAATAAACATGAGATAAATACCTAAATAAAAACATTGAATTATTTGATCTAAACATGATGCTTGATAGAAAAATGTGAATCATAGATTAAGGACATATAACCTTAAAAGGTATCATAATAAACTCATACCATGTATTATGGAATGTGAAATTTGAAACGTAAGAGAATATTCATGATCCTTGGAGAAAAATATAGGAGTATCCAAAAAACATAAGAATAGGAAAACTATAACTATGTGAACATAACTAACCAAAATATAGTTCATGAACTAGGATTTAAACATGGGTAATTCAAATATTTTTCACGAAACATTTTGTGAAAATAGATATGCATGATCATATATTGTCACATGGTTGTAAAAAAATCATTCACAAGAACAAAATCATTATATAAAATGATATATTCATTTAACCAATTCATTATTTTGATTAATGTTAATTGGACCACCTATCCCATAATGACATGCCATATAAATCTACACCACATAAAAAAATAGAATTTTTAACTAATGAAAATAACATGAATTTCTTATAAAAATTCATGATGTATAATTGATACAAATAATGGTATAGCATAACCAGATAAACACCATTCATCAGTAATAATGAATTATAGTGTATATACACCATATTGAATACAAAGGTATATAGTCACAATAATAGATTTATTCATTCAATAAAATTGTATGATTATTTCGTTGAATACTCATTAATCATATGTATGAATTTAACAGAAATAATTGATTAGAATTATAAGAGTAGTTATATTTACACAATGATGCTGGTAAGGCAAGGAAAAATTAGTAATTGGTCATTCCTCTCATAGGGATATCATTTGAATATAACTAATGATACATGAAATTTCTTATTAAGAGTTATATTAATAGAATATACTTGAAGTATAATAAGAAGAAATATACTATAATAAATGTTCAAAAAAAAATTATACATTGGAAGAAAATTCTTAAGAAGAATATTATATATTGAAAAAGTTTTAAGAGAGAACTTAGATAGAATTTTAAAAACATTTGAATATTCATAAATACAGAACAGAATGGATTTAAATAGTACTTTCATCAAAGAAAGTATATTACTATAAAAATTTGTTATAAAATATAATAATTTCATTGAATTGAACCACAATAAAATATAGATACAAAAGGAGGAGAAAAATTGAAAATTTATTTCTAAACAATTTGAACACTAGTATAAATCAAAGTTTAAAGTAACATTAAAAAATTGAAAACGGATTTTAAAAAACTATTTTAAGAATACATATCCATATAATGGATATTTGAAAAATAAATAAATTTAATAATAGAATAAATTTTGAGTAAAAGAAACAAAATATATAGAATTAGATACAAATAAACATTCAGAATCATTTTAACAATCTAAAAAACCATAATTGATTTTTTTAAAAATTTTCTTTTTAAAAAATAGAGACAAATATAATTATCAATGGTATAGAAGAATATAAAAATTTATATTTCAGTACAAGATACCATTTTTAGTGAGATAGTGTCACACCCACGGTGTTGTTTTTAGGTTCCAAGATTTTTATTTATTTAGTTTTATACTATGTTATTATTCTTTTATTTATATAGTATTTTAGGTTTCTAATAATTATAAAATCATAGAATCTGTAGTGTATGGAACCCCACTATCAGAGGGTTTTTTTTGTAGACCAAAGGATATTGAATGGACCACCCCCTTCCTAAGCTATGTAATTATAACCCGGGTTATCTTTTTGAAATATACGTTGGCTATGACGTGACCAATATGGATACATCATGGGGCACCCTGTATTGTATATGGTTAATATTGGTTACCCTAATGAGACACAACTAACATAGCGGTAACCCGAGGCTTCACTATATCTTATGAGTCTATGCTATGGATTCCCCTGCTGAGTGCAACATGGAACATCATGGAAGGTTATGTTTTGGAGGCCTCGAGATATGTGGATTTAGTATAATTACCTAGAAATAATGTATATATAAATTAAATAACTTTCATGGAATAAATAATAAATTAAAAAAGTATATGACCAAAGACTGTATTTGTTTAGTGCCTTGGAAAACATGGAACCAAAATCATGTAACTTAGGGAAATATATTCAATGTTTCCCACAAAGATCTTACCCTTAGTAATTTTACATAAAAACCATTAGTAATAACCTAGGAAAGGAAAACATAAATAAGGTGTGAGATTAAATTCTTTGTAAGGGTAAATAAAATAAATTCATAAGCATAACTTGTATATAAGGGTATGAGAACGTGATCATATCGTTAGAAGATCATATCATGCATATCAAAGATCATAAACATAAAAAATAACATAAATATTATCAGTTCATAAGACATGAATCAAATGATAATCAGGAACATAATCCATTAAAGAATAATATACGAATAATACATGTAATTGTTACATAGAAATCAACGTATAACATCAATAACATGTATAAGTATAAATAGGTTCACACATTATGTTAAGGACATTAAATTAGTCCTACATGTAGACTTATACACATGCAACTAGTTCCATGAATAATTTTATGAATATGAAATCAATTTAATGCATAACATTGTGAAAATGTAATCATGTTCATGCATAAACTTATGGACATGAAACCATGTCCAAAAATTTTATTCTAAACAAGTAATCAGGTTCACACATAACATTATGAACACACAATAAGGTTCAATCATAAAATGTTGAACATGTAATCAGGTTTACACATGAAATTATGAACATGCAACTAGGTTTATGCATAACATTTTGAAAATGTAAGTAGGTTCACACATGACATTTATACTAATGACTCATCCATAATAACTCAATGAATTAGAGGGAGATATAGGTTCCACCCTTCACATAAAAAACCATACATACATGTTCCACAGGAAAATAGAATTTTCATCATATCATGATCCATAAAAAGTGATGGGTTTCATAAAAAAAATCATAACCCATAAAATGAAATGTATTTTTTTAACACATCATCAAATAAAAACCTATAAAAAATAGATAGGCTACCTAATTATTTCATTAATTCATAACCCATAAAAGTAAGTTGGATTCAAAAGCATATAAATCGTGGAAGAGAAGAATATTTCATATATATATATATATCTCATGAAAGAGAAAATTATTTCATAAACATATTACCCATGAAATATAATTGAGTTTGATAAATATATAACCTGTGAAAGGGAAACAATTTTCAAAAATATATAAACCGTGAAATAAAATGGGTTTCATAAACATATAACCTATGAAAGAGAAACAAAAATAATAAATATATAAACCGTGAAATAGAAAGGGGTTTAAAAATCATATAACCTTTAAAAGATAAATGGGTTTCAAAAAGTCAATAAAATCAATAATAACCAATTTAGAGAAATAATATTATTGAAAAATTTAAATAACTTTATAGAAAGGAATGAGTAACATCAATAGATGTCATTTTCGATGGAAAATAATTTTTAAATATCTTTCAAAAGTGTTTCTTGAGTAAACTACCCTTTTCTATTTGTAAATTTATTTTTAATACATAAAACTATTTAAAAATCACATTCATATAAAAGAAATTGAAAACTTATATATAATACTTGAAATCATTTTGAAAAACCCTTTTCCTTGAAAACATATAAATGAATCTTGAAAAAATTTTGAAATAATTTTTCCTTGAAATATAATAAAATAATATTCAAAAAATTTAAAAAACATTTTATTTGAGAACTTATAAAATAACATTCAAAACTTTTTAAAAGATTTTTATTTGATAATGCTTTAAAAACATATAAATAAAACATGATTTTTTTTTTAAATTTTTTTTACCTGAATACATATGAAAGAAGCTTGAAAATGTTTTGAGAAACATTTCATTGGAAATAATTGAAAATCATATAAATAGACCTTGAAAACATTTTGGAAAAAATTTTACATGAAAACATATAAAATAATCTTTAAATCGTTTTGAAGACCATTTATATGAAAATACATTGAAAACTTCTAAATAATCTTAGAAACATTTTGAAAGCCATTTTCCATGAAAACTTATAAAATAATCTTTTAAACATTTTGACTAAAATTTCAATGAAAATATATTTTAAAAAAAATTCCTAAAACTTAATCTTTTTAACAAGAAAAATGAGTTTCAAAGAAATAATGGTGGGTAAATTCGTACCTATCATACGATGTAAAAAGGAACATTTATTTTTCACAGTAAAACGGTTGAAAAATTCCTTGTTTGAAAAGAGAGAATAATATTCCTTTGAAAACAATGGTAAAAGAAAAAAAACGGTAAAAATTTGTTCAAAATATTATAGAAGAATAGTACAATATTCTTAGAAACAATTTCTAGAAAACATGCTTTGGAAGGACAACATATATCTGACCAAAGAGAGGGTAAAGTATGGCTTTCTTAAAAACACAAGATTAAATATCTTATTTAAAAAAGAGTGGAATAATGGTATAAATACATGAATATATCATGAATATATAGATAATAAAAAAATTCATAAATTCTCTTAAGAGATGGATCATAATATTTCTTCAAGAAAATCATTAACATAAACAAGCTTAATAAGCAATGAGATTATTTATTAAACTTTTACCAATTGGTTACTTTGAAACATACTAAGACTCTAAAAAATGATATTAAATGAAACTTAAAAATTCATTAAAATAGTTATATTCCTGATATGACATTTAAAATGTTGTATATACACGTAATGGAAAATTTAGGTACATAATAAGGCATATTTCTTAAAGAAGGCATATTAAGAAAAAATTACATTACCGATTTAGTGACCTTTGAAACATAAACCCCATGAAATAAATATAATAAATTTTTTTTTATGTAAATAAATATAAATTTAATTATAATAATATAATTCATCCATGGTTAGTATACATACCACTCTAAATCAATGGTTGGTGAATAAAGTATGCATCTCATAGAAATAAAAAGTGAGAAGAAATCCCCTTACCTTGTGTATTTAATTTCTTTTTACTAATATGAACCTCATATATGAAAAATTTATGTTTACTATAAAAATTTTAAATAACTAAATTCTTATATCTAATAGCATATAAGGATTTATTATGAATTTATATTACTACCTTGTAAATAATTCTATGTTAAGGTTCCACTTCGGGTAATATTCGCTTTATTCTTTGAATGGTTCTTAATTTGTAATACCATTGGTCCTTATAATTATATCATAATTTAAAGAATTTAAACCATTATATAAATATCATTAATATTCAGTACATATGTAAAATAATAATCTGTAGATCTATATAATTGAATATACTGTTCATGGAGATGATTGGTCGTACGTATGTATAAATGCTGCATCTGTTTTATTGATATATTGAAAGAAATTACGTAATTTATATATATATATATGTATGTATATAACATCATTATATTAGTATTATTATTTCATATATATAATATAGGTTTACTGATCATATCCTTAATACATTCTTTGTAGTGTGTGAATGAATTACATCACTTTGAGTGGGCGGTAGTCCACATTTCTTCAAATGAAACTATCATATATATAAAAAATAGAAATTATAAAGATATTTTCTGTAACATAATTAAAAAATCATAAATACATGACATATATATTATGTATTATATATAAATTGAGTTTCCATCATAATTACTAGCATGATATGTGTTGAAGGAATAATGAACAATCATCGTTTTATAAGGCGGTTGTTCACTGTAAACATAAACAACACATTCATTATCCATTAGATAGAGGTGTGTGTATGTTTAGGTAGAAACCTTTGAATAAAAAAATCCTAGTATATATTGTATATTGGTGTTGTTGTACCATCATTTAATAAAGAGATTGGAGGTGGTGGAGAATGAAAATAAAAGAAAAGAGCTTGAGAGAAGATGTTACCCCTCAATCTGGTAACTCCTTTTGCTTTGTGCCAAAAGGTTTCTATTGTTCGGAGTAGGATACTCAAGAGGGGGGTGAATTTAGTTCCTATAAAAAAATTTGTTAAATAGTTTATTTAAAAGATTCCCCTAATTAAAAATAAAACTGGGTAGTTAACCGATGTAGTAAAATTCTAATAGTTTGTCTGTTTAAATAGTTTTTTGCAGAAGATTGATTAATTCTCAGTTATAAAAAAATAAGACATTGATTTAACTTTTGAAACTACTCTAATAAAAAAATATTTATAACTACTATCCATGACTAAGCATAAAAGTAAAATTTAGTTTTATGAAAAATGAATTAAATACGACAAAGAGTAAATTGAAAATACATCGGATATAAAATAAAAGGCTTAGTATCTAGAAGAGACTTATCCCTCTACACTTGGTGATCACCTACAACCAAGAAACATATATAAAAAGGTTTTATCCACACCTTGGATTATTATTAACAATAGTACACAACACTATCCAGGACAAAAGACCTCTTCCACTGTTCTATGTGGAAATAAAAACAACTAGGTCACATAAGACCTCTCCTAGTATTCATTGTGGGACAAACTAGTGTAAAAAAAATATTGTTTGAGGGTATTCAGTATCCTCCAGTTTATTTTAGGAGATAGTGTGTGTTTTAGTACAGACACACACACTGTTTGAAAAGAATAATAAAACAGTACAAAAAATTGCGATGATAATTAGGAAGGATTAGAAATGCTCCGAGTTTTGTTCTATGCAGCTCTGGACTATTTGATATATCAGAGTTGAAGCTCAAGTCCTCTTTTAGAAACTGACACTAAAAATAGATATTATTGGAGCATTGTGTTCTGTCTTCTAGGAAGGTGAGAGGTTATTCTCCATTTGTTTTGTTGGATGTTGCTGAGGTGACAGAAAGTTTATGATTAGTAGTTCTCTAGTTCATAGTAACCATGAATGAATAATTCCTCATGTTTTCTTCATTCTGTATGGTTCTCGTTGTAGGTATTCATGTATTTTATTCTATATATATGTCTACATGAGTCTTCCTGTATATCACATTCATTTCATCCCTATTCTGTCTATATTTATATTTATTTACCCTGAAAACATGCATGTTTGAGGTAGACACGGTACCTCGTATTTCTGACATCCTTATTTAAGATATATTCAAAAATAATTAAATTAATCAGTCGCATTAAGACACTCAAAATATGAGTGTTAATAATAATTTAAAATAGAAGAAATTTTAAACAATATATCAGTGAGTCCTCGGTCGGTATATCCTTCTGTCGGTGAATCATACCATCAATATTTTATTCTTTTAGTCTTTCTATACTTCAGTTTCTCATTGCATTAGTGACTCATTTTAACAGTCAGTGAGTCCCTACATCAGTATCACCATGAATCGATAAGTCATTTGTAATGATGGTAGGTCATTTGCATCAGTAGGTCATTTGAATCAGTATGTTATCTCCATCGGAAGATCATCTACGTTGGTAGGTAATTTATAAAAGTAGGTTATCTGTACTGTCGGTAACTCATCTCTTCTATCGGTGTTAGTCTGTTATAATTAGAATAAATTTTTATCTAGACTATCTTACACTATCAACATTAACAGAATGTAAAAAATTTATGTGAGATCATAGATAGACATAATTGGACATATTGAAACATAAATAAGCATGAATGATATTTTTAGACATGATTAATAAGAATTTACATTATTTTTGATTATTCAAACTATTAATACTAGAGAGGGTGTCCATAGTCTCCTATAGGCCAACAATATCCCCCTTTTCATGACCACAAATCATGGCATTATTCAGTACAATCATTTGATATGGAATGAAAATTTTATATTTAATTAAATCATTCTACTCATCATATCCCATTATTGATGAATATTGATAACATAGATAATGATCAGTGTTAAAATAGAGAGTAATGGTTTCAAAGATAAAATAACATATATTAGAGTGTATAAAAGGTAAAGTAAATAATTATAATGCCAAACTATTTCTCCTCCTTTTGGGTTTATCAAAAAGAAAACACATAGCAAACAAAAATCCATTAATCAAAAATTACAATGATGTTACAAGTCTACAAATAAAGATAGCAAAAATAAAAAAAATCCCTATCAAAGAATGATCCACACAGTGGATGAGGATTAAGAGGTTCCATCCCTTTATCCAAACAATTGACAGAGGGTCCAATAGGTGGGGGTTGAAAAGCTGTAGGATCTATATAAATTCTCAAAGGAGGTGGGATCACCCCTTTTGTAAAATTAGGTGCTAGGATGGGTTTGTTTGGGACAACACAAGAGGTTGAATCTGTTCATGGATCATTGGGAAAATCTAAGTCAAACCCTGAGGAACTAACATTTGGGGTGGAGGCACTAATCTAGGAGGTCCAAGATGTGTATCATTAGGAACTATAATATATTCATTTTGGACATGAAGATATGGATTTAACAGTTTGATGAAATCCTGAATAATCTCACCACCATACTTTATTTCTTCCTCAAAGTCATCCTTATTTTCCATAACTTTTTCGAAAAGAGGAGTGATGACTTTCAATTGATTAACTTGTTCTTTGAATTCTTTTGTAACTGGAGGTAAAGTCCAATTCTCATCCAAATACTAAAAGTGACTTGTCAACTGGTTTTCTATGTAACTCTATGAGAAATATGAATTAATCCTCTTGGTATGATCTTCCTGAGTGGATTCTACTTTGTTAGTATATAATCTGTCAATATCATGCATACAATCACTATTATTATTAATATTTTCATGGTTTCCCAAACTAGAAGCATCAAATAAAGCTTTAAGATCTTCCTTTACAACAATATTGACTACCTCAATATCTAGAGTCTGAGAAGTCTGACCAGATATAGATGGAATGTCTGTAAGAGTTTAGGTATGCATTTTTATAGTCATAAGAATAGTCTCCACACAATCTTAATACTCTGAAGTCAAGGTATTTATTATATAAGCAATTCCATTCATCTCTTTCCTCAACTTGGCGGTGCTTGAAATAATCATCTCAGTAGTTTTAATAAGGTTGGGTTGAATCTCCACTATTACTTTCCATGCAACATTAATTGCATCATCCTCACCTATACTTAATGTCTAACATGGAATAGAAACCACTTGTACAAACTACCTAATTTCTACTATTAAAGATCTAAGAGAGTTTAATTTGTAACTCAGTTCAGTGTTTTATCTTATATCTATTTGAATCTCATGCACCATTTGAGATTGAACATATATACTTACAGTTGAAAAGACTTATTATTTAATCCTTTTAATATCCACCATAGTGATAGAGTCACTAGTAAGGGTCTCATCCACTAACTCACTTTCAACATGTACAAAAAATTCATTATCTGAATATTTATAATCGAATTGTAGTGCTACATACCCATGATTCCTTTCCCATTCAACCATTACATCATCATCTAGATGAGTGATAGTATCAAGCCTTACTCTTCCAAGTTGATGCTCTTCACTAGCTCCCTATTCACATTCTTGAGGCTCCCCCTTAATCTGAGATCTCCTCACGAGTTTCTCATCTTTAGTATGTGGCCGTCTTCTTTCATAAACTAATTTAGGAACAAGAATTTTATGAGCTTCCACTTCAACAACAACTTCATCATTTTTTCTTACTTCAACAACTATATCTGGAGGTTCTTCTAACCAAGCCTGATCTATAGCTTAAATCATTCTATATCTTTAACTTGATCAATCCAATGATCATCATCATCACTTTCACAGCTTTAAGCATCATCATGTCTAGATACATGATCTCCATTTTCATTTTTATCACCAACTACTTCATCTTCATCATTTTCACTACCACTTCCACTTTAATCATCTTTACTTTATTCTTCTTCTTATTCAAAGCCACCAGATCTAATTACATATTCCACACTACAAGATACATCTATCTCATCATATTTGTTATCTTCAAGAGTGGGATCATCAGATGGTAAGGAAAGTGGAGGACTAGGAGGTCCAAATGAAAAACTATTGCGAGGTTCAGTGGTGTTAGGATCACTCCTATCATCCATAGCTGATCCCTGAACTATAAATGGAGTGACATGAAATTATTCCTTAGAAGAGAAAATATATTCTTCCTTTGGTACCAGACTGGGATCATCCATACTCTTAGGCCTAGTTGGATAGCCCACTGGATTGAACTTATCATATATCTTATCTTCATATCCAACCCATTCTCTTTTCCCTGGGTTCTAGTTGATTTTCATCCTCTTTCAATTCTCTTTACTAAGACAGATCCCACTACACTCTAAAACAACTTATTATCCTTCATTTACATATACTTTCTCTTTTAGAAAATTTGAGATCATCCTTGTATAGAATAGGGAATTGGTTTTGCAAGATGGTTTGATCATTTCATTCAGGTTCACAACAAGATATTTACCCAGATTTACCTTTATCCCTTTTTTTAGCAGATAAACCATGTTGAAATCTTAATATTTCATAGAGGAAAAGTACCCTTTCCTGGGATAGATCTGATACTAAATAAACATAAGCAAGATTATACATTCTCCACTTAACTCTTAATTAATGGGTCTTCTGTTCTCATCATTATTAGTAAGCTCCTTCAGAGCTATCTGAAAACAAAACATTTCACTTTCAAGTGGAGAGGTACATTGATAATCATCAAATACACATTCATGAGGAACTTTAATACATTCATCCCAATGACTTGAAGAGAAATGGATTATCTTCCCTTTCACTATGGACTTGATCCACATGATATCACTTCCTTCCAACAAAAATACCATATTCATGTAACATCATGAACTAGCTTCGGGTAAAAGGGTCTCTCATTATCTAAGAACCACTCAATCCATCCTTGATCTTGTAGAACTTTGAGAAACATAATATTTCTTTCCAATATTCATTATGAAAAAAAATTCTTTTTCTAGAGTTACTACATGGTTTTCCAGAGAAATATTTATAAGTCCTATATATTTTCTAGATTCAAATTTATATTCCTTGAAAGCATTAGACTCGCTACGATCAATATCTCTCTTCACATGCGCCATTCCAACAGTTCTATCTAGAGGTCAAAAGGTAAAAGTTCAGGGGCAGAGAGAGAGAAAAGACCGAGAGATTGTAGGGGTAACAGAGTAGAGTGGAACGATTGAAATTTATATCATTTATTGATTTTGAAATTAACAAAGTCTTGAAATCGTGAAACAGGTTCAACAAAATCAATGAAATAGTGACATTTTGGTAAAAGTATGAAATTTATAAAAAACAACGAGTCATCAGTGTCAGAATGACTGATTTTTCATAACACCAATGGTGTTTTCTTGATAAGGTATCTACATAACAATGTATCAGTGTTGGCATGACATTTGTGTCGGCATGACATAGCATCAGGGTCGGCATGACAACTATGTCGGCATGACGTAGTGTCGGTGTCGTCATGATAACTATGTCGGCATGACATTTTCAACTTAATACTGTCAGTGTCAGTATGACAACTTCACTTAAAATTAGTCAAATGAGTATCAACACAATGACCTATAGATTCATCATTCCTAACTCATTTCTAATACATTTCATTCTTTCAATGTTCAATGTCTTAGAGAAAATTTCGTCAAGATGATGTTTGGTGGCAATGAACTCTAAAGTTAGATCACCTTTTTGATAATGGTGTCCCAAAAATTGACGTCTTACATCAATTTATTGTGTCCTATAATGTGAAATGGGATTCTAAGAAATATTAATATCACTTGTGTTTTCACAATCTATAGGGAAATGTATAAATTGATATCCATAATCTAGTACCGTGTGTCTCATCCACAAAAATTCTGTAGAAAAATACAAACATCTATGTATTTAGCTTTGGCAGTAGATAATGCATAGAATTTTTTTTCTTAATAAACCATGAAACTGGATACTCTCCCAAAATGTGACATGTCCCCAAGGTGCTATTTTTATCCAACTTAAAACCACCAAAATCAGCATCTGAATAACTCACTATATCAAAAGGTTTTCCTCTAAGAAAGAATAGTCCTATGTTGGGAGTATGTTTTAGGCATTTAAAAATTATTTTAATGGAAAGAAGATGAGATTCATTTGGGTTTTCATGAAAATTGGCACACATGAATACACTAAACATAATATCTGGCCTACTAGTAGTTAAATAGAGTAAGCTTCCAATCATTCCTCTATAAGTGGTTTGGTTAACAAATTTACCATCGTCGGGAATATCCATCTTATAAGTAGTACTTATTGGAGTGTCACTACTCTTACTGCTTTCAAAGAATTTTTTTTGAAAGATCCTTAGAATATTTACTTTGATTCAACACAATACCTTCTTTATTTTGAAATATTTGAAATCCAAGAAAGAATTTGATTTCACCCATTAAACTCATTTCAAATTCACTTTTCATCATCTATAAAAAATAAACACACAAGGAATTTTTAGATGATCAAAATATAATTTCTACGTATAATTGTACTACTAAAACAAATTTGGAATTTTCTTTTATAAATTGAGTAGGATTACCTATACCTTTTGTAAAAAATTTATAAATAAGAAAAGTGATGAGCATATCATACCGAGATCTTGGATCCTGCTTTAAACCATATAAATCTTTTTTCAATTAAAATATTTTTTTTGGAAATTAAGGATTTTTAGAACTTGGGGGTTTTTCAACAAAGACTTCATCAAATATATACCCATTTACGAATGCGGACTTTACATCCATTTTAAAAAGTTTGAAATCTCGATGTGCTACATAGGAAAGAAGGATTCCAATGGATTCAATTATAGCAACATGTTAAAAATTTTCTTCATAGAAAATTCCTTCTTCTTGACTATATCCTTATGCAACCAATCTAGATTTTTTTCTAACTATGTTACCAACTTCATCCAATTTGTTCTAGAACACCTATTTAGCGCCTATGGTCATGATTTATTTGGGTATATCCAGAAGTAACCAAACATTATTCCCTTCAAAATGATTTAGCTTCTATAACATATCCATCACCCTAAATTCAAAATTGGTAGCACCATTGATGTTTTTAGGCTCAAGCTTTGATAAGGAGTAATGATGTTAAACATGATTTCTAAGAGAAACTATAGTATACGTTCCTATATCTAAATCCTAAACAACAATATCTAGAGGAGGTTTCTTAAGGGCTTTAATAGATCTAGGGAAAAAAGGGGTAGTTATTTCAGGTTCTTCAATAGGTTTGAGTTCATTATGACTAGAATCTGGAGAATTTATAGAACATGAAGTTTTATTAGATTATTTAATTGGATTGTTAGAAGAATTATAATTAATGTCAAAGTTTGACATATCGTCCTCAATATTATCTAGGGATGCCTTTGGTTTATATAGATATGTTTCATCAAATTTGATATCTACTGATTCTTCCACATATTTGGTTCTTTTGTTAATGACTCTATAAGCTTTACTATAGATTGAATAACCTAAGAAAATTCCTTCATCACTCTTGAATTCAATTTTTTTTTCAGATTATCTATAGTGTTAAAAATATAGACATTACAACCAAAAACATTGATGTAGTTAACCATGTGTTTTCTATTCTTCTATAGGATATAGGGAGTTCTTTTAGGGATGGGTCTAATAAACACTCTATTGATTATATATCATGTGGTATTGACAGCTTCTATAAAAAATTATATAGGTAGGTTATACTCACAAAGCATGTATTGAGAAATTTCTTGTAAGGTTATATTTGTTTTCTATAACTCAATTTAGCTGAGGTGTCCTAGGGGTAAAACAGTTTTGACTATAGCCATTTTATGAGAAAAAGGATTCAAACTCTTGGTTATGAAACTCATGGCCATGGTTACTTCTTAAATATTTGATTCTAAGACCACTATGATTCTCTATAGTTCTAGCATATGTAGTGAAGTAGTTACATGTGTCACTTTTGTGAGAAAAAAAGTAATTCCAAGTATACCTAGAATAGTCATCTACAAAAACATAGACATAGTGATTCCCATTTTAACTTGAAACACTAGAAGGTCCAAAAAAATCCATGTGAACCAACTCATGAGGTTTAGATGTTGAAAATTCATTCTTTGGTTTGAAGGAGTTTTTGTTCTATTTACCCTTTTGACAAGGATTACAGATTTTATCATTTGGAAAATCAATCTTGGGTATATCCTTGACTATAAATTTTCTAGTAAGATTTATAATGGTGTTTATATTACATTGACCTAGTCTTCTATGCCAAAGTAACGACTCTTTGTGAAATACACTTAAGAATGAAACATTTTTGAGAAACTAAAGAAGATATGTTAATAACCTAAACATTTCCATTTCTAAAAGAAAAAAATACCAGCTTATTTTTAGAGTTAAAAACATTAAAGGCATAAATTTAAAATTTAAAATTACATCCATCATCACATAACTTATAGATACTAAGTATCTTGTATTTTAATCTGTAAAAAAATGTATTTTAGAAATTAAAACTATGTTAGAGATACCAATCTGGTCGAGGCCAATTATTTTTCTTTTAGCGTTGTCATTTAAGGAGAAATTCCCACCATCAATCTATATTAAATTTTTGAAGCATGAGTAATCTATTTTCATGTGTCTTTAACATCCACGATCCATGTACCTTAAGCATTTTGAATAGATCTTCTTGCAGCTATCCTACAAATAATCAAACAAAAATAGATTTTGGTACCCAGACTTGTTTGGGTTTAGTGACATTAGTAATCAGTTATTTTGGAAGCTATATCTACTTCATGGGTTTTTTATAATAATTACATGACATATTTGAAAAATAGACTCTATTTGGTCTAGAAAACATAGAGGTAGTAAAATACATTCCATAACTGGAACTAGCAATAGAATTTTCATTTTTAGGTAGAAAAACATATTTTCCTGAAATATTTAAAAACTTGTTTTTGTTGATATTTATTTTCAAAGGATGGTATCCTATACTTGTAGTGTATCTAGGGGAAATTTGTTTACCAAGAATCTGTGTAAGAGTATTTTTTACATTGGTAAATTTCTCTTAGTCCTTTTTCAATATCTCATTAAATAGATGATTTTCATTATTCTCTTTAGGTGATAAATTATTTTTATCTTTCTCTACAACAAGATTAGATTTGATCGTAGTAGTTATGTAATATTGTTTCTTTAAATATTTTTCTTTATATTTTAGTTCATTACAAGTGTCTTCTAGAATTTTGCAGTACTAAACCATTTCATCATTATTTATATTTTCATAATCAAATTCATCTTAGAAATAATATGAATTTTGTACAGGAGACTCAAGGGTTACCTCGTGTGTGTTTGTCATAATACACATATTGGGTTTATTAGCCTTTTCATCATATGAAGACTCTAAGTAACTTGATCTATCCTCAGAAGCACTCCCTATTTCCTTCATCGACTTTATACTTTTTATATTTTTCCTCATATTTCTTCTTGTACCTTATCGAGGGACAATTATCCTTTACATGTCCCTTTCTCTTACACTCAGAACAGATTATTTCATCCAATCTTTCAATTCATTTCCAATCCTTCTTCCAGTTTCCCTTGTGATCATACCTACCATTGTAGTTAGGCTTTCAAAAAAAATTCTTCTTCCTTTAAATATCTTAGACCTTCTGGAAATTTTATTTATCTCCTCCTCACTTTATATTGGTGATTGTTCATCACTTAAAATATCAGTTACATTATGACTTTTTTCCTTCTGTTTGGAGGATTTAGAAATGAAAGAAATAGATTTTTTGGGTTAATCATCCTCTTCTTTATTAGATTTTATTTCTTATACATACATTATCAACATTCCTATCGGCTCATTTACTGGTAACTTATTGATGTCACATGATTCTCTAATTGAGACAGAGGTTCCTCTCCATATATCTGGTAAGCATCTAAGTATTCTCATGATTTTCTCCTTGTAAGTTACATATCTTCCCAGTGAGATCATAGTGTTCAAAATTTCATTAAACCTGAGATACATGTCAGAAAGGGATTCATCAGGCTTCATTTTAAACATATCATATTTAATATTATATGTGTTAAGTCTCATTTCCATATCATTAGAAGTTACTTCATGTGAAATAGATAAAGTATCCCAAATTTCATGGGATTTTTTTCATGTAAATTCTATTGAATCCATCATCTCCTAATGAACAGTATAAGGCATTCATGTATTTTCAAAAATAGTTAAAGGAAGTCTTAGATGGGTCATATCAAGTATTTATAGAAGTAGAAGAAATCTTATATTCATCTATAATTGAAGACCAAATCACTAAACCCATACTTTCTAAGAGCATTTTTATTTTTATTTTCCATTATGCATAATTTTTTCCATTGAATAATGGTGGTCGGTTGGTAGTAGCACCTTTCAATCTATAACTCATGATAAATTTATAGACTTTTAATGAACTCGAAATTTAGAACTAATAGAAATTAAATATCTTGAAAAGAAAACTAAAATCAAATTCGAAAAAGATTTTGTTTTTAAATTGTTTTTTAAAATGGTAACTTAAAAACAAGCCTTTGATACCAAATGTTGTTCAGATTAGGATACTCAAGAGGGGGGGGGGTGTGGATTTAGTTTTTATAAAAATATCTATAAAAAAATTATTTAAAATACTCCCCCAATTAAAAATAAAACAGGACAGTTAACCTAGGTTGTAAAATTATAATAGTTTGACTGCTCAAATAATTTCTCAGAAGATTGATTAATTATCAGTTATAATAATATAATATATTGATAAAAATTTTGAAACTACTATAATATGTAAAATGATTATAACTACTATCCAAGACTAACTATCATAGTAAAATTTGTTATTCTGAAAAAATAATTAAAAATATAGAAAGACTAAATTAAACACACAGCAGATTTAAAACAAGAGGACCAGTCTCAAGAAGATACATAGTACTCTCCACTTGGTGATCACATACAACCATGAAATATAAATAAAAAGCTTTGATCCACACACTGTATTGGGGTTAACAACATTACACAAGACTTTCTAGGTCACAAGACCTCTTTAACTATTCTACTTGGGAACAAAAACAACTAGGTCACCCAAGACCTCTTCCATAGTTCGTCAGGGGATGAACTTGTGTAAAAAAAATGTTTTTTGAGGATATTCAATATCCTACTATTTATTTTTGGAGACAATGTGTGTTTTAGAACACACACACTGCTCAAAAATATTAATAAAATAGTACAAAACAGGGAAAATATAATGAAGAAGGATTATAAATTCTCTGAGTGTTGTTCTATGCAGCTCTAGACTCTCTGATGCATCAGTGTTGAAGCTCGAGTCCTCATATGGAAACAGACATTGAAAACAGAGTGTCGTGGATCATTTTGTTCTTTCTTCCAGGATGGTGAGAGGTTATTCTCCTTTGGTTTTGTTGGATGATACTGAGATGATGAAACTTTTATGATTAGTAGTTCTCTAGCCGAACTGCCTTGCAAAGGTGGAGAGCTGATCATGATGTTGAAGCTGGGGATGGATGATTTCAAGTAGTCATAGTATATTTGATTTCCTTAAGACCTACAGGTCCTGTAATTTCACCAAGCCTACGGGAAATGTAATCTCTAGGCTGACAGGCCTTGTAAGGGTTCCCCCTCATCCCTTGAAATGGGAGTTATCAAAAAATAAATAAAATAGAAGGCCTTCAGGCCATTTAGGTAGGAATGGTGCTCATAGTAGTTCTTCATGCATTTTCTTCTCTATATGTGTCTATGTGAGTCTGACCATATATCACATTCCTTTCTGAACTCTTATTTGTATATATATATATATATATATATATTCTTTTATCCTTACAATGTTCATGTTTGAGGTAGAGAAAATACCTCGTATTTCAGATATCCTCATTTAATATATATGCAAAAAGAATTAAATTAACCCGTCACCTTAAAACAATGAAAATATGACCAATAGAAATAATTTAAAATATACGAAATTTTAAATAGTTTATCTGTGTTTATTAAGACTCCATATCCTTCTATTGGTGACCCATCCCATCTATATGTCATTTTGTTGGTCTTTCTATACATTGGTGACTGATAGCATTGGAGACTCGTTTTAACTATCAGTGAGTCCCTACGTCGGCAGCACCATGCATCGGTAAGTCATTTGTACTGATGGTAGGTCATTTGAATCGGTATGATATTTACATCGGCAGGATATCTACATTGTTAGACCATCTACATTGGTAGGTTATTTTCATCGGTAAGTTTTCTAAACTTTTAGTAACTCATCTCTTCTATCGGTGTTAGTCTGTTATATATAAAATAATTTTTTATCCGGATTGTCTTATACTATAAACATTAAAAGAATGTACCAAATTTATTTGAGATCATATATTGACATAATTTCACATATTTAATCTTAAATAAGTATGAATAAAATTTTTATACATGATTAATAAGAGTTGACCTGATTTGTGATTATTAATACTATTAATACTAGAGAGCATTGACACAGTCACTGATGGGCCAACAGTTTTATTGGATTAGTTTATGGCCAAGGGGATAATTATTAAAGGAATGGAGGGATGTTGAGAAGTTTATTGGGAAGATCATGGATGAACATAATTGTTTTTATAGGTTAGAAGAAGAAGGATAGGTGGTGACCTTTTATAGGGAAGGGAAATGAGACACTTATAAATGTTGAAAACTTGTAAGGTGTAACCACGTTTTTACATAACTAAAGTCATACAAAACCAATATAACTCAATAATGTAAGGTTAATGGGTTCATAATGGCCATAAAATGGGTTTTGGAAAAGTTTATAAGTCATTTTGGTTCATAATTTAATGTTTAGTACATTATTAACCTAATGTTTTTCTAAAACCGTTGTAATTATTTTAAATCACTTTCACTATTTTTTTGGTAATTTTTTTTAACCTATAATAAATTATAAATTGTTTGGATTAAAAATATGGAATATATTTTTCCAAATTCTAAACAAAATAGTGGGGAAAAAATAGATTTAAAACTAATCATATTTAAGGGATGAGATTACGGGTTATTAAAATAAAATAGTCCAAAAGTTTTATATGATTTTAAACCCTATTTCAAAGTGAATTTATTCCAATGAAAAATAGTGGATTAATTTATAAAAATGTGATCTAATTAAAATTTTTAAAAAATAAAATATAATTTAAAATTATAAATAAATTTGGTGAAAAGATAGTTTTGAATTAAAATCCTATATTTTTCACTATTCATCCAAAAATGAAGTTATTCAAAAAAAGACAAAAAATTCTCCAAAATAAAATTTCAACATTTTAAATTCAATAATTATGTTTATTTTATGAAATAAAATTTATAAATTTTTTTAATATTTATTTTTATTATTTTCCATGAAAGGACATGAACATTAGTTCGTTTGAGAAAATAATATTTTAAACATATAAACACTTTACCAAAAATTATATATTTCATTATCAATATATTTTATTTCTAAAAAAACATTATAAATAATATTTTCAGAGTATTTATTACAATTCATATTACTAATTTTAATAGCAAGGTAATATTTATCTTATTTAAATAATTATAAAAATAAAATGATGCTTTGTAGAAACACCGGTGTTGTGTGAACATACTCTTATTTTTATGTTCTTTGTGAATGGTATGTTTGAATTAATGATTTAACAAAAAATATATTTTAAGTGTTCTTTAAATTCAAACATCAAAAAAATTAATTAATGCGAAAAAATATGTCAAAAAATATTTGGGTGTTACATTCTACCCCCCCCCCCCTAAAATGAATTTCACCATCAAAATTCATCTTTGTTATCAATGTTTTAATACTAGAAAGTTCATTTCATAGAAACCCACATTGTAAAAATGAATACTAAAACTTCCTTTAAAAATGGAATGTTGGAATTATAACGGTTACCCAAAGTATAATATAACTAGGTTTCCATATAGGAGAACATTGGTTGGGAGTAAATACTGGGCATGAAGGAAAAGAATAAATATTTATAGGGTGTTATTAAGACCATCAATAAAAAACAATTGAATGATCAAAGGCAAGTTGAGGGCCTTAAAGTCATAAATATGTGATGATTTATAAGGCCATCAATTCATAAAAAATTATGGTATTTGGAAATTTTTTTTATCATTATCTTATATTTGAGTAATTTTTTTATTGACCAAAAATATTAAGAAATATACTTACTTGATATATTTTAATAAAAAAATAATTATTTGGTTGTTCTTTTAAATATTTTTAATTCATAAATTGTTTCCAGAAATGGATGTTTAGAAATTAACCTTAATTCCCAAGGCACTAAAATAATCTTTTAGAAGATATTAAGTCCTATAAAAAATGAAATGTATAACTATTTTTCTATAAATATTATTAAAAATCAATATGGTTAATAAATTAATCTCTACACATAAAAAACAACATAGTTGTTTCATCATAAATAATTATTACAACAAATAGTTATAAATTAACCATATAACTACATATTCCAATGGTAGGTATGAAACCCTTATCATGCTTTGGTCATGGGTTCAAGAATCATGATGTTGTTGGGATTGATTGGCTTTCACCCGACATTAATCATGTCCTTTTTTAAAACTACACTAATACAATTTTTAAAATATGATGTACATCGTTTAAATAAGGTTAATCACTAAATATCCTTCTAAATAATGATTTCAATAAAATAACAATACATAAATACTTCCCCTGAAGTTGAACAGAAACATTTCATGAATGTTTAACCATATAACCCCTCTTAAAGATGAAAATTCAAATTTTAGAAATAAATTCATGAAATCAACTTAACATTGATCACCCGTATATCAAAAATTATCTCTTAGTTTTCACATTCCATACATGTGAATACCCTCATGGTAAATTCTCTTGGGACGTGGAGAAAACCGAAATTACCATAAATACTTTTGGAAAACATTATTACTTCATTATTCCATATATTATTTGACATATTCCATAAATACAAGTTGATTTAGACTTCATCCAGGATAACATGAAATACTTTTCAATAAGTCCTTAATTAGTTCCAATGTAATCCGTACAATCAAATTTACTTATTCATATCCTCTATATCATTAACAAACCAACAATATCTTAACATAAGGGGAATATTAAGGATTATAATTCCCTTAATAATGTGTTTTATATGGATATCAACTTTCCATTAAATCAATTTTCTATTCCATTGGATCTATTTAAATTATTCTTGTAAATCATTAGAGAAGAAACATAAACATAAAAATCCTAATATATTTCACCTTTCATAATTATTGAATCCAAATGCATAAAAAATCTATGACTTCATGCTTAATACATTAAAAATGATACCTCATCCAATTACATAATACCTATTACATTTCACATTTCATCAGTAGTCTCTTCATCATCAGCAATGTAACCATTACTTCCACCACATTGCTGATTCTCTTTAGGATATTTCCTAATAGGACATTGAGTTACATAATGACTGTTTATTCCATACATAAACTACCAAACCATTGATGATGTCTTTGGGAGGTAAATATTATCATTCATTTTCTTAACCAAAATCATCATATTTCCATTGTAGTCACTTTCTTTTTTTCATTCTTTTCCACAATAAAAACATCTTCTTGTATCTATAATAAATTCACATAGTTGATTCTTTCTTCATTATTGACATAAAGTAAACCCTTATCTTCTTCCTCTATGGTATCCATTACAAAAAAATCCCAATGAAATCCTTCTTTCTCTTCCTTGGCGAGTATAAGAGTTGGTTAACGTACACATTGTTAATCTTGTTCCATGAAAACTAATTAGGCATGTTCAAAATATCATTCAATCCATCGGTCATCCCACTTTACATCTCATTAGAAAATATTCCATCATATTCAATGGTAATCTAGTTCCATCCAGTTCCCACCATTGACTAAAACAAGAAGAATAGTGTGCATGGTACTTATCATAACAGAAAACCACATATACATGAAAAGAATTACTTATAGGATCACCAAATAATGGTACCATCTTTAATTTATGACCCCCTAGGTTCATCAAAGGTTATTCATAGAGAACATATATTTAAATACTTCATGATGGTTCATGAGTAGTTTTTGAATTATTAATGAATATCACTCATGAGAGTTAAACCAGTTGTTCAGTAAGATCCATTTTCATTTACCAGATTACCCTGAGAGAGTACCGTAACATATTTTTGGAGTTTTTAACCCTAGGAATATATTTTCTAGATCCAAATAAATTTTTAGTATCAATATATGGATGTATTTATATAAAACCACTCACTCTATAATTTACCAAAATTAATGGAAAATTTCCTATACTTTTACTTATCCTTAGGCTTATCCCTAGACATATCCTTAGTGTACTCACTACATTATTCTCATCCAAGATTTGAAATATTCATTAAAACATTACTCGGATAACAACTATAATGACATGGTCTTAATATACATATAAATTACATACTTTTTGAGGAATACTTAATATATTATAAAAAATAGAAGACCAATGACTGTATTAGTTTAGTATCTTTGGAAACATTGAATAAAAATATTCTAACTTAGTGAAATATGTTCAATGATTTCCCCACTATTCTTCCCCTAAGTAATTTTACTTAAAAACCATTCTTTATAACATGGGTAAATAAAACATAAGAAAGGGGTGAGATAAAATGATCTATGAAGGAAAATAAAGTAAATTCATAAGCATAACATGAACATAAGGGTATGAGAACATGATCATATCATTAGAAGATCACATCCTACATATCAAATCTCATACACATAAAACATATCATAAATATTAGTAGTACTTAAGACATGAATCATAATATAATGAGGAATATAAGTAATTAAAGAATAACAGATGAATAAGAAATAATATTGTGGCATACAAACCAACGTATAACATCATGTACACGTATAAGTATGAATAGGTTCACACATTGCATTATGGACATGAAATAATTCCCTCACATAGACTTATGTACATACAAAAAGGTATATGTGTAATGTTGTGAACATAAAATTAGGTTCACACATAAAATTATGAACATGTAATATAATTCACACATAAACTTATGGAAATGCAACCAGGTGCATGCATAAGATTTTGAACATGTAATTAGGTTCACAGATAAGAATATGAACACATAATATGGTTCATTCATAAAATTTTGAACACATAATCTATTTCTCACATAAACAGATGAACATGAAACTAGGTCCATGCATAACATTGTGAACATGTAATCTGGTATACATATAAAATTTATAATCATGAGTCATCCATAATTACCCCATGCATTGGAGGGAAATATAGGTCCCACCCATCACATAAAAACAATCTTATATACATGTTCCACAGGAAAATAAAACTTGCATCATATCATAACCCATAAAAAGTTATGGGTTTCATAAAAAAATTATAATCATTTATTTAAATGGTTATCATTAACATTTGAGTGCATAATAACCTATAAAAAATAGATAGGTTTCCTAATTATTTCATTAAAGAATATCCTTTTGAAAAGAAGAAGGACTCAAAATCATATAACCTATGGAAGAGAAATTGTTTTCATAAAAAAATAGTCTATGAAAGTCATTCATATTTCATAAAAATATAACCCATGAAAGAAAAATGGGTTTCATAAACACATAACATGTGAAAGATAAATGGGTTTCATAAACATGTATCCAGTGAAAAATAAGTGTTTCCTAAATATATAACTTCTGAAAGAAAAACCAATTTAATAAATATATATCCCATGGAAGAGAAATGGGTTTCATAAAAATATAGCCTTTGAATGAGAAATGGTTTTCAGAAATACCCTGACCTCAAGAATATCCCATTCAGAGAAATATTTTGAATGGAAACTTTAGATCATTTCCTAGAAATGCATGAGTAAAATAAATAAATGTAATATTAGATAGAATATAATTTTGAAATATCTTTAAAAAATTTATTATTGAAAATATCCTTTCATATTTGTAAAAGTAATTTTGATACATAAAACCATTTAATATCATTTTCTTTGAAAATACATTGAAAACACAAAAAGAAGACTTGAAATCATTTTGAAAAACTTTTTCCTTAAAAACATATTAAAGAAGCATGAAGACATTTTGAAAACCATTTTCCATGAAAATTTATAAAATAAGATTCAAAATAGTTTAAAAACATTTTCATTGAAATGTTATAAAATAAACTTCAAAAAAAAAAATTGAACTCTATTTCTTTGAAAACAATTTGAAAAATTATAAATAAATATAAAAAATGTTTTAAAAAATATTTACTTTAATACTTATGAAAGATGCATGAAAATTTATTCAAACCCATTTCATTAAAATACATTGAACACATATAAATAACGCTAAAAAACCTTTTGAAAACCATTTTCCTTGAGAACTTATAAAAAATATTGAAAACATATTAAAAACCATCACTTTGAAAATACATTGAAAACATATAAATATTGTCTGAAAACATTTTGAAGACCATTATCCTTTAAAACTTATAAATGAATCTTTAATGTATTTGAAAAAACATTTTATTTGAAAATAATTTCAAAAACAATTTATTAAATATAAACCTTTTAATCATGAAAATTAATCTTCAAATAAATTAATCCAGGTAAATTCGTACAAATTGTACGAGGTAAAAAGAACATTCATTTTTCTTGATAAAAAACTGTAGAAAAATGATTTTTTCAAAAAGAGATAAGAAGATTACTTTGAAAAAAATGGTAAACTAGTTAAAGTTTAAAATTAATTTTATATATTATAGGAGAATATTAGAATATTATTAGAAACCATATTTAGAAATCATGGTTTTTAAGGAACATAGATTTTAAACCAAAGAGAGGGTAAACAAATTCTTTCATAATAACACATTATTAAATATATCATATAACAAAAAGTGGAATAATAGTATAAATAAATGAATATATCATGAATATATAGAGGAGTGGAAAATTCATAAATTTTCATGAGATATGGATTATATAATTTTATCAAAGGAAGCGTAAACATAAACAATCTCGACAAGCGGAGAGATTGTTTAAAAAAACATTTACCACTTGGTAACATTTAACCATAATCCTTATGTAAGAAAATGAGATTACATGAAACATAAAACATCAAAAAAATAGTGATATTCTTGATATAACATTTTAAATAAAGTATATATATCTCATGGAAAAATATAGGTGCATGACATGGAATGTGTCTCAAATAAGGAAAATTGAGACAAAATTGCTTTAACCATTTGGTAACTTTTCAATCAAAAATCCCATGCATTAAAGATCAGAAAATGGATATGTAAATACACATTAATTAGATTATAATAATCATATAATTCATCTATGGGTATTATTCACACCACACAAAATTATTGTGTGGTTACTAAAGTAAGTATCTCATGAAAATAAAAAATGAGATGAAATCCCTTTACATTGTGTCTTTAAATTCATCATACTCATAATAACCACATATATAAAAAATATAAATTTATTGTAAATATTTAAAAAAATTATATTCTTATATATAATTCCTTAAAAGGTTTTATTATGAATTTAGATTACCTGTATGTTAAAAATTCTATGCTATGGTTACGCTTTAGGTAATATTCGCTGTATTTTTCTCATGTGTCTTAATTTATTATATCATTGGTACTTATACTAATATAAAGATTTATATAATTTAAAACATTATATTCATATCATTAATATTCATTGTATGTGTATTATAATAATTTATATAAGTGTTAAATGAAATACACCGCAGAAGGAGACAGTAGGCCACACGTACGCTTGAACGCTGCTTCCGTTTTACTAACATATTGAATGAAAGAATGTAAATGGAATATATGTGTATGTATATATGTATATAATATCATTAAATTGGAATTATTATGTCATATATATAATATATATTCACTAAAAATATCCTTATTACATTCCAAGTAGTGTGTGAATGAATTTCATCACTTTGAGGGGGTGGTAGTCCACACTTCCTCAAACACAATTGTCGTATTTACAGCAAAAAAGGTATAAAGATATGTTTTGTAAAAGAATTAAATAATATTAAATATATAATAAATATCATATGTGTTATTTATAAATATAGTTTCTATCAATATTCCCATCATGATTGGCAGTAAAGGTAGAAAATACAATCGTCATTTTGTGAGGTGGTAGT
Source organism: Viscum album (assembly GCA_963277665.1). NCBI lineage: Eukaryota > Viridiplantae > Streptophyta > Magnoliopsida > Santalales > Viscaceae > Viscum > Viscum album. The sequence continues at coordinate 294,668,612 of OY728144.1, forward strand.
TCACTGTACACATAAACAGTATGTTCGTTACCCATTAGATGGATTTGTTTGCATGTTTAGGATGAAATATTAGTATGAAACATAATATTATATTTATTATACTGGTGTTTTTATACAATCATAGAATAAATATAATGTAGGGGTGTAGAAATAAAATAAATGAAAGGAGCTTCAGAGAAGATGTTGCCTCTTAATCAGGTAACTCCTTTTGGTTTATGCCAAAAAGATTAATTGGATTTATTTATGTAAAACGTGTGGATTATAGAATGAAGGGTGTTATTTTGGTAAGATTATTGGTCATATATTTTCTGAAACTAAGTGGTCAGAGAGGTTTAAAGAAGCGGGAGAGGAGGTGGCCATTTAGAGGGAAGGGAAAGGACACACATGCCATTTTTGAAAACAAGTTATGTGTACCCATATTTTTACCTAAAAATAGCCTTATAAAAAAATACAATAATGGAAGTTTCAAGGATTAATAATTTCATAAAATGGGATTTTTACAAGTTTAATGGTTTTTTGGGTCTTAAATGTTAGGTTAAGTACTTTATTAACCTAATTTTTCTCTTAACCTTTGTAAATAATTTTAATTAATTTCACAAATATTTTTGGTAATAAACTATGTTGAACTTATTAGATATTAGAAATTATTAAGATTCTAAATTTGGATTCAATTTTTAAAAATTATAATAATATAAGTGGTAGAAATTAATTTAAAATTAATCTCACTGATGGGATGACACTGTGTGTTTTTAAAGTAAAAACATCTAATAGATTGCTATGTTTTTATACCTAATTTCAAAATGAAATCAATTACAATGACCTAAATAATAATAATTGATAAAAATATGATCTAAATTAAATTTTAAACCAAATTAATATATAATTTAATATTATTAATAAGTTATGGAAAATACATTTTTTAATTAAAATTCGGTATTTTTTAGTATTCATAAAAAAATGATTTTTCTCAGAAAAATCCCAAAATGTAACTATAAGATAATTTTGACATTATAATTTCAAAAAATAAATTTATTTTATCAAATTAAATTAAAAAATTTGTAAAAATTTAATTTTATTATTCTTCACAGAAGGATGTAAAAAGCAGATCTTTTGAGAAAATAGTATTTGGAAACATATAATAACTTTAAAAAAAATTATATATTTAATTTTAAATATGTTTTAATTATAAAAAACCATTATAAAAAATATTTGAAAATTATTTATTACTATTTTTATTACTAATTTTAACATTTGGGTTATAATTATCTCATTTAAAAAATTATAACAATAAACATATCTTTTGGAGAAGTATCAGTGTTGTGTGAGACATATGCTTAGTCAGTGTTGCGTGTAACATATGCCAAGTAAATGTTTTGTGTGAAAGAAATGTTTTAATTAGATATTTAATTAGAAAACTATTTGAAGTGTTGTGTGTAATTCAAAATATAAAAAAATTATATTAATTCAAAAAAACATTTAACAAAATCTCGGGGTGTGAAATTTTGCCCTGCAAGAGGATACACCATGGAATAGACTAGGGATAATATAGTGCAGAAAGATATATAGAGGGAAACCACATCTTAGAAGGTGGGGTTAGGCCATATTTTAATTTGGCTAATATTTTATTTTTAATTTTTTTTAATTCTTCCTATTACTCTAATTGAATACCTAACCCCCATTTTTTCTCTCTTTCTCAACCTTCATCACTCCCCTACAGATGTTGAAACGTTGTATTTTCCTATGCATGTGAATTTTTTGTTTTATTTGTCCTAATTTATTCCATTAATCATTGTGTAATTCTCTCATCTTCCATTATCTTAACCTTTTCTTCCATCTACTTTTATTTCAGTATTCCCTATGATCATAAAAACCTAGGGTTTACATAGGAAGAGTTTTATGGTTTGGATTTTGGATTATATGGTTTTCCATTCCTCTTAAGGATCCATATTTCCATCCTAAATGGATTTAGATCACATGATAATGATTTTCAACAAATTATATATGTTTTCTTAGTTAAAGCTAGGTGTTTTAACATGGAACTCTTGTTTAATGAGACAATAATCCTTATTCTGTTTTATAAATGGTGTTTTGAACTAATATAATTTATGTATGGTATATTTAAAAGAATTTTAACTAATATTTAAATGATATAATTTTTACCATTTACATAAAAATAAATGATACCTTAAAGGAATTATTTGAAAATGATAAATGGAATTGGATTGTGGTGTATTGATAGGAGGCTCTAGGAAAATGGAAGTATGACATGTATTAAATTTATTTAGCAAATGGGAACCTTTGTATATTTGTGGGAAAGAATAGTGTCATGTATCCATTTATATGACATTATACGAACTAGAAATATTATACTTGGATAAAATTCATGGTCTTATTGATGACTATCACCACACCGCTAGGAAAAAAATTGTACTCCTTAATGGTTAAATGGATATTTTGTTGTGAGATGGGTGACACCATGACCCTCGGCTAAGGAATGAACTCCTTTTTAGTTTTGGGTGCACAATTGGATTCACCATTAGTTCACAAGTTATAAGAGGACCTAGGGTTCAAAAAAAAATAGATGACCTAGGGCAATATCATGTTGCATGAATATTGAATGTTTACTTTCATGGAATTTATTTTTATTTCCAAATTTCAAAATCGTATTACTTGATTTCTTATATTTGAATTAAAATATTACTTTATTATAATTTATTTCAAACTGTCATGATTGTATTTATCTATTAAGGTTTACTCATCAAACACTTTAAGGGATCCTACTTGGATAGTTTTTCTCAAACCCTGCTGATACCCAATGGGCATATGTAGATTTTTTTTCAACAAGTTCAATTAAAGATAGGGTTCTATAAAAATGATATGGGAATTCATGTTGTTGAATCCATAGTTTTTGGTGGGGACATGGTGGGAATGTTAACCTCAGGTCACACATAAATGGGTTCTAATTAGTTAATATATTTTTCTTCGTTTAGACTAGTTTTCCATCACCAACTCATCATCCATAGTGACTATTTTGTTCTTGGTAATATGTGACACTACCTTTTTATTATCATTTATCTTTGATTTATATATATTGTTTTATTATGAATTTATGTTTTATATATTTAATTGTTTTTAAATTATTTTGTTCATCGTTATTTATATTTTGGAATATGACATTCTATGTCATTAAAACATCATGTCAGGTTCATGGATTCCAATCATTTGATGATATTACTCTGAAAAAATATTCATAGAGGTAGTTATTGATTCCTAGGCTCTATTTTCTTGGTCTTAGGGATAATGAATCCCTTATAGCACTTTTCAAGGGAAGTATGAGGTGCTTGGTTCAAGGGTGTCCAAGGCTGGTTTATGAAAGAATGGTATTAGATCCCTTGGTTTATAATTTATATGTTTTTTAAGTCATGTAGGTAAAAGATCATATTATTAGTGCTCAAGTGAGGGGAACATTAAAGTTTGTGTCCAATAGTTTTAATAATAGATCATTATATGATGGTGAAATTGGGAAGGTGATTTTGGTTTCGGATTTGGTTTAACCCTTTATTTTTTTTTCAAATTTCATGGACTATATATTGTGCACATAGACCAAGTCTCTTAGAAAAATGAGTTTTGAAATACTTATTTATTGATTCTAGGTTTGGTTTTTTGACACATTTTTTTATAATTTCTCTTATGTGGCTTATTTTATTGGTTTTTTACTTTTTATTCAACTTCATGTAGTGTGATTCCCCCTCAAATAAAACCTATGGACCCTCTATAAGTAGTTTTTGATAAGATTTCATGGGTTAATCCCATGTTTTACTAGAATCGTATTATGTCTGTAGTTATAATGTAAGTGATATGTACTATGGAGTGAATCCTGGATCCACTAAAGATAATGGAACATTTTTTATCCAAGAGAATTACTGAGCTTAGTAATATCTTCTTCATAAGACATAATATTTTCAAAGAAGTGACAATCCTCATAATATTGAAGAATAGATTGAAAACATCAATAAAATTTTCAAATTTATACAGAATTAAACTTAAATTAAAGGTAAATATACTTAATTTATTCTTTAATTCTTGAGTGGGATTTTTTAAAAGTCTATATTTCAAGAAAATTATCATGAAATCCTAGAGTGGGTGGATTTCATTGTTTTTTTCACACAATATTTTTATCCCAAAAAATGGTGTTGCATTTTATCTAGAATTATTCATTCTTTATAAAGTTTAAAGAAGAATTATGAAGTATGAAAATGGATTCAATGATCCTATTATTTTTTCACACAATCTAGTATTGAATCATAAATGTAAGTATAAGAAGTTTAAAATGGCACTCTGACTTGACATTCAATATTAAGTATTTCTTTAGAAGATACCAACCTATTATGTTGTTTTTGATTGATATATTGTTGTAGATATTGATCATATATGTATTTTAGTGTCTTTTTCACCTCTTATGTTTTGTGGTAGTGGTAGTAGACTTCTAGAGATAAAGAAGAAACATGATCTATAGAGAAGGGAATATAGTAATGGATTTAGGAACCTATATCAATTGTTGTAGATAGTGGCCTTAAGTGGAATATCACATATTTGTTATAAGTGTGGTAGGTATGGGAATACATGTTCCTTGTGTAAATATTCTCTATAACGACCCATGTTTTGAGTCAATCTATACTTTTAAGCGAATTTTAATTTTTACAAATACAGTATGGATTGTTCTTTGATATGAGATTTGTAACAAAATTATGAGAGTTATAACACTTGAAAGTGTGTTTTTAGACTTCTGTAAAGGTATAAGAGGTTCCTTGAAGGCCTCTTTGAGTTTTGAGAGCATCTGGCCCCAAAAATCACATGTTTGGGTTATTTACATAGTGTTCTTGGTTTTTTTGAAATCGTGTAGCCCGAAATAGAAAACTATGCTGCTGAAGAGTTGGAGTAGATGTTCCTAAAAAAGGAAACACATATTCTATCTAATCCTTTTGTATAACCTACACAGTTAGTGCCACATATGTAGTACCTAATCTCTATTCATAGTACTATTAAAGCACGGTTAATAAAATCATGAGGCACAACCATGAAAGGTGGGTTTCTATGGTAGGGGTACTGCATGGTTGGCACCCAGTTTGGTCAAACTGTGCGACACCGTTTTTTAAGGTTAAAGGAAAAAATTACTTTAATGATTTTTTAAAACTCTTTATTGTTTCCTTCTTCTAACATCAGTGGGTGTCTCCTCTACTCCTTGCGTCATGGGTTCCTCCAAAGCCAAACCTAGGCTCTAAAGGATCCCATCTTTCCATTATCTGATTCAATCATCGTTAGTCTCTATAGATCCAAATTGGTAAGCTCTTGATTCGTTTTCAAAATTTATTTATTTACTCTTCTCTCATCTAAGTTATCATAGTGTAATCTAATTTTCCCTTTTTTAGGGAAAATGAACATATTCATAATTTGATTCAAACCATACCAGTTCAAATATTGATATTGGACAAGTAGGTCATCCAAAAAATAAGGTAGGTGTTCATCAACATCGTCTTCAATTTTCTCTAATTTAATAAATAACATCATTCCACCACACACCGACCCTTGTAGAGAATTTCATTAAAATTTTCTTAATCATTTTAAAGTTTTATATACACCTTGTGTTACTCTCATTGATAATTTTTTAATTAATTAAGGATGAAATCCTCGATCACAGAAACCCCTTAGGTGTTCCCTCTTGACTTTTTGATTAAGTGGATAAAATAACTATTAAGTATTCAGCTTAGATTAATAATTGGATTTACCCATATAGGTAATGTAATAATTGAGAGTGGCACCTCTAAAGATAAATGTAGAGCCTTATAATTTATTTTCCCTATATGGTATATTTCTAAATGAATCTTTTTTTGGATTGAGTTATGTGACATGGATTAAATTATATATTACAATTAAATGAATTGTTTGATAAAAAATGTCATGTTTTATAATAAAACGCCTCAGATGAGGTTTGATGTATTATATGATAAAATGTAATTATTATTTTCATAAAAAATTCTTGATTTATTGATTTTTTTCTCTAGTTCCTTGGTGTTATTAATAGGAATGAGGAATGTTTAACACATGGACTCTAATGACATTACTAAAAGGATTTGTTTTGCATAGTATGACTATGCGACATGCTATATTTAAATGATATTTATTTTTTTAAATAGTGGTAAATAGTTTGTAATTATTTTAATGAATAACACACTTCATGATGGTTTGAACTCCTTGAATAATTCAAATGACTTAATTGAATTATGATTGTAAAGGGTGGATTTCTTTGGTAGGTGGACCCATTTATAAAAAGTGAAGGGGTTATTTGGTGTGCCCTTTTTAAATGTGAACTCATTTTAGGATGTGGAATTACTATAATAAAAACCGGGTTTAGTGGAGGTTTTGTGGCGGCGGTTCACAAAACCGCCGCTAAATGTTTTCACCGAAAGGTTTCGCAGTGGTTTTTAATAAACCGCCACGAAACCCATATTTTTTTAAAAAACCCGACCCTTCCCTAACCCCACCCCGTGTTTCCCCCAAACCCTCTATCACGACGTCATCTTCCCCTAACCCCTCGGCCCAGGCGACCCCCAACTGTCCAGCGACCCCCACACCCTCCCTTCTTCCCCTAACCCCCCAGCCCCGACGACCCCCAACAGTCCAGCGACCCCGTCCGGTGACCTATAACCCCCAACCGTCTGGAGACCCCGCGACCATCTTGGGTGAGATTAATTTTTAATTGAAACACACATTTATCATATTTCTAGTATTTTGTAGAATTAACGTAGGAATTAGAATATTTAATAGAAGAAATAGAGCGTGATGGAATGCATCCAAGGTATAGGAGGCCAAAAATTTCCCAATTTAATAATATTAGGTTCCCAGTGGGAGTTCTATGGGTGAAATTAATTTTTTTTGAATAATAGGATACTCAATGACTCTAGACATGGTACCTGATAGATAATTGTGAAAAATTCATTATAAAAAGTTTTTTTGTTCTTTTCAAACCCTTATTATTTCGAAAAAATCACCCCAAACATGGGATTTACTCTCATTTCCACTGTGATAGGTCATATATGGTGATATTATCGATCTAATATCCCTCTTGAGTGAACCAATATTTTTAATTATTTCTAGTTCGATTCAGTTGGACATTAGAGTTCATTTTAAACGAGGAAATGTCGGGTAACTCCTCTAATATTCCCTTTCTTCCACTTTCGTTATGGTAATAGGGGTAATATTTACCCTTAAAATATCATGATATTATAATATTTGGAATCTATTGGATTCCATTGGGTATAGCTATTTGAGATACATTTTCTAGTTGAATCTAAGGAAAACTTAGGGTTATCTTTTTTAATTACATATCCTTATATGATAGGGACCTAAATCCCTAATCTATCCACTTAGGTGGTTTTTTACATTATATGGTGGTATCTCTGGTACTCAAGTAAATTTAACGGGGTCTTCTATAAATAAATTGGTTAGTGCTACGCTTCTTCCAACCCTCCTCATAAAGAGTTACCTTGGATATAATTTGGGTCTAAGTGGACTCAATTAAAACCTGGGGTTAAAAAAATAATAATGTATTTTACTAGGCCTCTAATTAAAAAAAATTATTTAATGATTCAATTACTATATTTGAATGATGTGATTACCTTTCTATATTGTTAATTAAAATACTTGTTTTCTATTTTATATTTTCATATAGTTCTTATTTCATTGTTTAAATCATGTGAAACATCAATGGAAAAAAATTTACATTGTCCACTACTATCTTTTACTATTTAATGACCTTCCATGCTCATTTTACATTCTTTAATCAGTTTATATGACATATGGATTTTTTTTTTATTTTTCAATCTATTAGTCATGTTAGAATATTTTTTGTATTATGATATATAGATTTTATCAAGTAAAAACTTGTTTAAGGATAGGTTGGTGATTTCAGGATGGGATTAAAATTCACCAAATCGTTATACAAATTCCCCCTTTTCTCTATGATGAGCAATAAGATTCACCTAAATCATTATATCGATTTCCCTTCCCCTAGGGTGGTTCAATAAAACCATGAAATCCACTAAAAATATATAAAAATATTTTTGGGTTCATAGATGTATATGTTTGTGTTATTTATAGGTACTAACACTACTTCCCATATAATATGTAATTGGATTATATCTAAAATTTTGAGTTGAGGCTTGAAGAATGTAGTAATGATAAGGAAAATATCCATGAAAGGTGTTACATTTACATACTCATTCTTATTCTTTATTCATTGAGTTGGGTGGTCTTGGAAAACTCCCTTTAGTCTGTTCTGATTATGGTAGTATGTGAAAAATTATGATGGCATCGACATGCCACATGCACAACCTAAATAATTAGAATTATCCTGTCTTTCTAAAATCCTCTTGTTTATCCCTCCCAAGGATCACCTTTTTCTCTCTTAGCATTATGGTTAGGACTTGCATTAACATTTGTGGTGTTCCAACCCCTCATGATTTTATGAGATCCTTTGGAATCATGGCTTAGTTAAAGATCTTTACATTGTATGTGAAATATGGAAAATGGTTTAAGATGATTTTGGTGATTCGTATCTATAAGAGGATTTGAAAATTAAGAATAAATGGTAAATTTAATAAGTGTTGGGATGGATTAACAAATATGTCTTGTAATAATATTTTAGACCTGATTGATATATACTATCAGTGATTCATCCTAATACAAGATAATCCACCATTTGATATGAGATTATTAATTTTCCCCTTAGTGTCACATTCAATGGGAAGAAATAAGTGGTTATAGAATGTCTTAGACCGGTTATATGGGTTATTTCCTCTTAAAAACATGTTCCATGGGAATATGTATGTAGTTATATCAATTCTAGGACTGGTGAGATGGCTACTTTTTCCATTGGGGTTGAAATCCATGGGAAGAAGAAATTATTTCTATAAATTCTATACCAAGATTGGATACTTGAATCATGATATTGGAAGTTCATCCCGATTTAACAGAATCTTCCAGTATTTTGGGGATATATGTCCTGATGTAGGAGGATCCACCTCATGAAAGAGACACCCCACATGGAGTTGATGATGCTTTGGCTAACATAGGGTGTCATCCTAGAGCCTAATAGTCTATGGGTTTATTATATATATATAATTAATTTATTAAATTAACACCCTTGTTTATCACTTTATTGCATACACTATATGATCAGACTAGACATGTTCAGACACCATTGGTGGTGGAATAATGAGTTATACTCACCCTATTTTGGACACTATTTGGTACCTTAGAAGATTTCATGGATGCCGAATGATATCGTTAGTAAGATCATTTTATTTATCACCATGGGATTCTCAAACATGTTAGCAAAGATCTTCATAAGTTCTGAACTAGTGTCACTTACTAAATATTTTAAATTTATTATGATTGAATTAAGTATAATAGTTTGTGTTAAAGTTTTAAATTCATTTCTAAATAATTAATTCAAATTAACCGAGCTTAGGACTTGAAATATACATAAATGTTTGAAGTAAAAATTGGACATATCCTTTGTATTATATGAAATCCAAATTTTATGGTTTGAATTATTTTTTTTAATATGAGTTGTTAGAAATATTGAAGATAAATTTTTATAATACTGAACACAAAACATATTTAAGTGAAAATAACATACATTATTCATTAGTTTTTAAAAGAGATTTTAATGAGAACCCCACTATGGAAATCCAAGTGGATGAATTAAAATTGCACAACCTAATGATATAATGAATAACAAAGGTCTCTCCAAATTCAAGGAAATAAGAAACACTATCAAATTCAAAGAGAGTGGTAAATTCAAATAGATAGTGAAAAGATTGAAAAACATAAAGAGCGATGAAACATGACCAATTTTCATGAACTGACCTAGGCTACCCATAATACGGGTACCCAAGCTAGCCTGCGATAAGTCTCAAACAGTGTCATATAAGGGCTAAATGTTTCTAGAAATGTCGTTGTACTAATGGTATGAAAATCGTGCATCTTTGGTGTGTTCAATGAAATCACTTTCAATGAGGTGTTGTTTGAGGCAATATAAATGTGTGATTGACAGTGTTATGATAAGTGTGTAACCCGATATTCTTACTGCTCCTCAATGAGGTGTTGATGCTGTCTCTTAGGGACCAAACTTGTTCGGTTTGTCTGGGCATGCTAAGTAAGTGGTAAATGTGATCAATGTATCATCTTTATTATCTTATGCATACTTTATGATCAATGGGTCATATTTATTATATTATGTTTCTGTAATCTTACACTATCGTATATATGAAACTGTTTCTCTATTTAGTAGTAACTATGTGTTTTAATTTTTTTTTATTGTGTAGGAACATTGTGATATACATGGATAAAAGCTGGATTAAATTGCCGAGGAACAAAACTCAATATGTTAAGGGTTTGAATGATTTTTTAGATTTTGCAATTTCTAATCGATCTGTTGAAGGGAGAATAAGATTTCCATGTCCTAAAGGTAAATTTAGAACATGTTTGAAGAGAGATGAAGTTTATTAACATTTAATACTGAAGAAATTCCCTGATCAATATTTGTGTTGGATTTGGCATGGAGAATCGAACAATACAGAAATATTGAGGACTGATGTTAATCCACAGAATGAGGTCCCAAGTTCATCAGCAATGGGAAATGAAATGCAAAACCTCATAAATGATGCATTCGGCACTACAAGACACCACTATGAGTATCAAAACATATCCGAACAACCAGAAGAGGGTGCTACAAATTGAAACGTGACAAGTGATGTTTTTGAGACAATAACACAAGCAGATCAAGATTGTAACATATCATTGGATCCTCCTCTTGATTTTGTGGAGCCAAATGTAAGAAAAAACATCAGTGCAGAAAATGCGTTTCATGATTTAGTTGATGATGAAAATCAAGAGTTTTATAGTGGGTGTTTGAAATATTCAAAGCTTTCATTTCTGCTGAAGTTGTACCATATCAAATGTATATGTGGAATTACAAATAAGGCAATGTCCATGTTATTGGAATTGATTCTTGATTCATTTCTTGAAGCAAAAATCCCAGAATCTTTTTATGATATGAAAAAAGTTGTTAACAAGCTTGGTCTGAATTATAAAAAAATATGTTTGTGTCCCAATGATTGTATTCTTTATTGGGGAGAGGATTCAAATAGACAGAATTGTCAGAAATGTTCTTATTCTAGATGGAAGTCAAAGGGTGATGTTGGATGTCTAACTGAACATAATTTCATGGAGAAGAAGAAAAGGAACACACCTACAAATTTTTTGCATTACTTTCCTTTGAAGCCTCGATTGCAAAGATTATTCATGTCATCAAAAACCACCGAACACATGAAGTGGAATTATATAGATAATAACAATTATGGGTTAATGAGACATCCACGAGATTCACAATCATGGAAGACATTTGATTCATTACATCCAGATTTCTTAGCTGATCCTAGGAATGTTCGATTGGGATTGGTGGCCGATGGATTCAACCCATTTGGGACTTTGAGTACCAGTTATAGAATTTTGGCTAGTTGTTTTGATCCCTTATAATCTGCCTCCATGGATGTGTATGCAACAAACATATTTTATCATTTCGATGATTATTCCTGGAAAACAAATTCTTGGAAATGATATTGATGTATACCTGCAGCCTTTGATTGAATAATTGTAGGAGTTATGGAGCAATGGTGTTGAGACATTTGATGTTTCTTCTAAAACAATGTTCAAAATGCATGCTGCTTTAATCTGGACCATTAGTCACTTCCCTGGGCTTGGGAATTTATCTGGTTGGAACACATATATGGGTTTGGATCGTCCCGTTTGTAACTTTGATTTCGAGCCCAAATGGCTACCTCACAGTAGAAAATGGTGCTTCTTGTGCCATCGAAGATTTCTTGATGCATCTCATATATTTTGGTTGAACAAATCAAAATTTAATGGTTCTATTGATCGTAGACCACCTCCAAAGTTGTTAACCAGTTCTGAAATATTGAAACAACGTGAAAATGTTAAAACAAAATTTGGGAAGGTTCATCATTTGAATGATAGAGGAAAAAGAGTGCAAAGTGCATCGTCAAGTGAAATCAGAACGCAACAATGGAAGAAAAAAAGTATATTCTTCAATCATCTGTATTGGGAATTTAATTTGTTGCGCCACAATCATGATTTGATGCATATTGAGAAGAATGTATGTGATAATTTGATTTTCACATTAGTTAATGAGCATGGAAAGTCAAAGGATCATCTCAATGCTCTCAAAGACTTACAAGTAATGAACATAAAACGTGATCTCTGGCCAGATGAGAATGAAAAGTATGATTCGACAATTTTTTCAATGAAAAATAGGGATAAATATACATTCCATCAAATTTTAAAGAATGTGAAGGTATCTGATGGGTATTCGAGTAACATATTGAGGTGTGTTGAGTTGAAGAATCGTAAGATATATGGATTGAAAAGTCATGATTCACATATTTTGTTACAGCAGTTACTACCATTGGCATTGCGTACATAATTACCTGAAAAAGTTACTGCTATTGTACTCCAATTCTGAACATTTTTCCGACAATTATGTGAGAAAGATCTACATCCATTTCAGCTTGACAGCCTCCGGGAGAGGTTTTTATTGACCCTTTGTGCAATGGAGATGATCTTTCCTCCATCGTTTTTTACTGTCATGATGCATTTAAATATGAATTTGGTTGAAGAAGCTAAATTAGGAGGCCCCGTTCATTATCGATGGATGTATCCAATTGAGAGGTATTTTATATATATGTTTCCAGTTAAGTAAAATTATTTTGGCATTTAAATAAATGCATAAAATTATTATTTTATTTGACAGATATCTTGGTCATTTGAAAGCATACGTGAGAAATAAATCTCAACTAGAAGGCTATATTGTTGAAGGCTATTTGGCCGAGGTGTGTCTCACCTTTTGTTCTAGATATTTGGATGATATTGAGACCAGATTTAATCGAGTTGTACGTGTTGAAGACACATTAACTCAATCTAAAATGCATCATAGATGAAAAATATTTCCTGCTTTTGGTCGATCAGTTGGGAGGACCTCATATGTGACACTGACAGAATTGGAATTATTACAGGAACATAGATATGTGATGCTGAATAGTGAAATTGCAAATCATTTTATTGAAGAGTTGAGGATACAAACAAAGAGACGAATTAGAGGCCGAACATTAAATGAGAAAGATATAACGAAATCTATGAATAAAGAGCTCGTAAAATAGTTTTCATGACGTGTAAGTTTATAAATATTGCAATAAATACGAATATTAGTTTGACACATACAATTTGTAAATATATTAAATTATATTTCTTTTTTCAGATCATGAATGCTGATACTCGAGCAGACTTGCCAGAAGATTTGATGTTTCTTGCTAGAGGTCCTATAAAACAAGTTAGAAAGTTCGACGCTTATAATGTGAATGACTTTAGATTTCGTACAGTCAATCGAGAAGTGGGTTTGAAAACACAGAATAGTGGTATATTTACATTTTTTGAAGTGGGATACTATGGAAAGCTGCATGATATTATTTAATTAAACTACCACGGGCATTTTTATGGTGTTTTATTCAAATGTAAATGGGTCGATATTATTAGAGGTGTTAAAAGAGATTCCTTGCAATTTACTTCTGTAAACTTCTCTCGCTTGGTGGATGTTGGTGATCATGAACTGCATGATCCATATATCTTAGCATCACAAGAAAAAATGGTATATTATGTGAATGATGTTGTGGATGAAGGTTGGAGTGTAGTTACTCACGTAATACAAAGAGATTTGTATGATATGGGTGATGAAGTGGAAGATTTGACCTCTGCAATTGAATTTCATCAACAACAGGAAGCAAAATTATTTGTCCATCATGATACTGAAAATATTAGTCTAGCAAGGATGAATGATGTGGATGAATAAATGGAGCAGGAAACCAACATGATTTAAGGGGAAAATGATTGTATGTACAATTATTTATTCATTCAGTAACCACTTGTTTCATTTCTGCAGTCATTCATTATCATAGTTATATATATATATATATATATATATTGTTAGTACTGGGCATCTATTATCAATTTAAAAAAAAAATTCTGCATAATTTTTTTGAAATATATATTCAGAACTTAATTTTATTTGATTAAATGACGGGAATTCCAAGGAAGAAGCGGTACACTATTTCATCTAGTTCTACGAAAGATGATGATCTGTCTGTCCCCACGACATCTGAGGAACCAGCTGCCTACACCCCTGCACCATCTCCCCCTACACCATCTCTGACACCATCTATGGATGTCTCATTAGAGGATGAGTCATCGACTCCCCCTACAAGAGCCTCAGCATTGGGGCAACGAAACGCCCCTTCCAGTTCATCACAGACATTCTGGAGGGTCACAGTCATAGGTACAAATTTTAATTAAATAAATTTATTGCATTTTGTTCATACTAATTGTTTGCTCATTGCAGATAAAAAAAATGCAACCGTGAAAAAACACATAAAAATTTCAGATGTTTGGAACATTAATGGTGAGAAGATAGTCATTCCATTTGATTCTTATGGGGTCCCAACGGATGACGTCACAGGGTTACTTGGCCAGATTATAGGTCAGCTGGCAGTAGAGCCCATTTCCCTGCCTATTTCGTATGATGATTGGAGGCATATGCCTCCAAACTGGAAAAATGAAGTTTTTGATTCTCAGATAAAGGTAATTGTATTACTTTATGGTTTAATTTAATGTCATGTTACTAATATGTTCAAAATGAATTTCTGTATACAGATGTTCTTCCACTTTACCGTCGCTGATGTGATAGCACAGAATTGGACATTGAAAAATCATGGTAAAAAATGGAAAGATTTCAAATGGAGGTTGTGGTGTGATGTCCACAATACTTCGTTTACTGTGAAACAAATGTATGAGAAGCTACCCAGTGGGGTACCGAAAGAACAGGGGAAAGTTTTTGTCGATAGACATCGTGATGAGAACCGGATGGTATTGAAATATATATTATTATATTATCCTCATTTTACATTTATACATGTATATGAAGAGGAGATGACATTGAATACATTACTATTAAATTGAATTTTATTTATTTGAGGATCTCTCAAGATAGAATGCATCAAACCGGGAAAAAAAAAGTCATCCAGCACACTGTGGGCTCAAAAAGATTTTCTAGAAGCCGAATGTCATTGGTAATCTTTTAATTAGTTTAAATATTTATAAGAAAATATTTTCTATTAACATATTAAATTGTTGATTTATCTTTGTTTAATGCATTCATAGAGTTTAGGGCATGAGGCATCCTGAACTGAACTGTGGCTGGATGTTCATAAAAAAACAGATGGAAGTTTTGTTAACTATCCTACCAAAGAAGTTGGGGTATGAAGTCAATTTTTTATTATAATAACTTATTATCAGTTTTTACTGTGTTAATATATATTGATATTTGATTTATAGGTAAAAATTAACGAAATATGGGATGATAATCATGGGCAATCCCACTCAGTCTCCCAGGATGACCCGGTTTCTAAAGTCCTTGGGAAGGATCATCCTGGTAGAGTGCACAGGATGGGTTTGTGACCCGTACCATCTGAGGTCTTTGGCAGGCCACCAGGGATTCCAACTGCATCTACTCCTGGTTATAGTCATTTCATACCTGAAGATGATCATAGAGAGATGTCTTCTCTACGAAACACAGTTCACCAGAAGGGGGATCAGATATCTGTTTTGCAGAAAGAGTTTCTTGAAATACGTCAGCATATGAGCAGATATGCCGCCAGTGGTAGTGAATCGACTAGTGGTGAGCAGGTAAATCAAAAAAAATCAAAATCATTCAGTTTGCAAACTTTTATTGGTTTTAAGTTTAATTATAAATATGCAAAAATATTTAATTTTCAATATAATGTTCTTACAAGTGGAAGCAGGTAGTGGAGATGGAGGTGGAGAGGGTGACGAGGCATCATCGGACCATGAGTAGTAGTATTGTTGATGTGTTGAACAAATATGAGAACGTTTGGTTTGTATATGTAACATGTATGACACATAGTTTCCACCAAAAATTTCCATGTCCTAACATTTTCTTGATTTCTCATGTTTCCTTCTATGAATTTTTTTGATTTATGATGTTTCATTTTATGTCTTGATTTCTCAAGTGTGGTATACATCATTCCATTTAGGCATGTGTTTGAATTGGTAGTCGAGATTTTGGATGACTAAAGAGTGATAATTTTGTTATTTTGTTCTGGTTATATAAATTGGAACCTAGTAGGCAGTATAGAGAACAAACATTAGAGGATGATGGGAATGTGGTTTAGCCTAATCATGTGATACGAATCATAAAATCACCAATAAAAGTAGTTGGAAACAAAAATGGTGAACCTAACATGGAACCTTAAACAAAATGCTTGCGTCACCCACATGTTAGGATCCTTTTTCTCTCTAAAAATATGAAATGTGGAAAAAAATAGATCTGATACAATTGATTATACATGTGTTTATTTATTAAAATGATAATTTCATGAGGATTTCTTGTAAAAGTTTCTCATAAGTATTCTGGAACTTTCAACTAGAACCCCCTTTGATCCAAATGACATTTTACTACTTTAAGAACACATATGCTTCGACTACTGCACAAGTTGGATCCTCATTTAAAACTAGGGATCTATTATCAACTTTTCACCCTCAACATTGGGTCTCAAATTCACTGGTTTGGGAGTCACACCTAAAACGTACCTTTCCAACTTCAGAGGAAGCTAAAAAATCCATTCATCTCAAAAAACCCTACTAAATGTCTACTCGACAATGACTAGTGGAACATAATTTGTTGTAAATAGTTTCCATCTCAAACCATTTCATGGTCATATCCATGGAAGGAAATAACATGTTCATCCCTTATCTAGGGAGGTTGATCAAGAGGTTACTGATGGACTCGTCTAGATAGCATAAGGGACCCTCCAAAGGGCTCCTTCTAGCATTAACCATCACCAATGCTACAATGCAATAAAACCTCTATATGATGTGTGTGTTTACCTCAGGAGTCTGACCTAAGTCTCCCAAACCTAGGTAGTCAGGAAAACCCACTGAGGGTAGTGAACAATCGACCAAGAACATGGACCTACATTTAAACCCTCCAAAGAATCCCACTAACTAAATATGGTAGAAAACTATGAACAAGAGGACACATTTTCCCACATTTACTAAGCTTATCAGTATAATATGGTATTATTCAAAGAAATCACCCAGAATATTTTGTTAAAAAATATAGGGAATACCCATACCATTTCCCACTGACTTGATTAACATCGATGTATACCTATATGAAATGGAGGAAAAGATCAGGCCCATACACATTCTCTAACAATAGAATAAGAAAATATGCATGTTCTAGTCATAGAAGTCACCTAGAATATTATAAAAATGGTTAAAGGGAAGACACACAACTATTCTACCATAATTTGGGTGACTCATTAACAAAATATGAGGAGATTTAGAGAAGATACACATCTTTTCTCCCAACATACGATATATCTAGTTGAATGTAGAGGTTACAGGAGTTTGGGTCATATCTTGCACATCTTCAAAACTTTTCCACCAGTTCCACCTAGGGGGATATGATCTTTACATATTCCACATTATTATGTGGGTCCTCTTAATTTTTAGTAGGGATGTAGCTATAATACCACATACTACTGAGGCAAAGGTGGTAGTCGATATATTTGATAATAGACTCAGGAATTAATGTGCATGAAATGTGATCCCACTCAGAATAGTCAGGTTGTAGCATAGAGTCATGGTATGGGAAAACTAAATGACGTTCACCATATGATAGGGAGCATAATTCAAATTCATCTATTGTTTGAGGTACTAATCTAGTAATCTATACTATAGATTCTACATTATTTGACACAAGTGCATCATACAATGTTATATTTGATACATTTCTAGAGATTCTGGTCCTTGATATAGTGTATTTATGTGTCATTAAGAATCTGTAAACCTCATTGGTTATTCAATCAATGATTGTTCACTGATGGAATTATTTTCCCCATCAAATAGGAAAATTATTTTTATATAGAATTCATTCTTTCCCATCATGTAACTATATGATGTAATTATTGGAATGGATTTCATGCTTCCCTATTGATCCATTATTGATTATTATCACTATAGAATTATGTTCGATTGCTTGTATTATGTCTCCTATTTAATCATGTTGGGGATACCAAGTTAGAAATAACATTTTATTTTTTTGTCTGATGTCTCCAATTCCATTTTCTGGTTTGATTTGTTTTTCAGGGCAGTGGGGCAGTAGAATCCAAACTGCATTTTTTTCTGGTCAGCATTTTGTGACGGTTTTAACCACCACTAATGTTGTACTGGTCAGCATTTCACGGCGGTTAAAACCACCAAGAAATGTAATCGGTTTATATTTAGCAGCGGTTTTCACCACCGCGACAGAGGAGCATCAAATGCCTGAATATAACGGCGGTTAAAACCGCTACGAATAAAAAAAATATCCGGCACCCATCAAACTGCCGCTAAAGTCATGAAAACCGCTATGAAATGAGGCATCTATGACAATTCCCTTAAACCGCCACGAAATAAAGAAAACCACCACTAATAGATTGTCGACTCCCAGTTTAGCGGCAATTTTTGTAAACCATTGCCAAACCATATAGCGGTGGTTTAAACCGCCGCTATATGAAAACAAACCACCGGTAATTGCCAGATGTTTTGTAGTGAATTGTATTTTTCATGGCCTATTGTATTATTTAAATTAATTGATTCATTGAATTATGAACACCGTGAGTGAGACTTGGGTTTCCTTATATGGAATACCAAGGACAAACTCATCATGATTGTGATCAAATTCATTGTTTGTGCTGTGTAAATGTCAGGGGTGATACTCGTATGTCAGTATGGGCTCACGATGCATTCTTATGACCTAATTATGAGTGGTACAAGTTACCTTTGGGACACACCTTGGATGGGATTAATAGAAAAAGGGTTTCACTAGGACATGAGTGAGATTTCACCCCCTATGTGAGATACTAGGTAAAAGATTAGAGTTTGTTGCTCACATTAGGCCAGGAGTGATACTTGTGAGTCCTTCAATGGGTTTCTTTGGATGGAATTACATAGTTGTAAGCATTAAGGTCCTTCTGAAGCAATACATGAGTTTATTTTTTATTTTATCAATTTATGGTCCTAGGATGCTACTTATTTGAGATTTGTAATTACTTCTATAGAACAACATAATGGATTATAGTTATTATCCATGGGACACCTCCACCAAGACAAATCACTTACTTGGGGTTGGCCCATGTCCTAACACATGTTTCATGTTGTTTCATTTATTTGTTTTCCCCTATCTATTTTTATATGTTGTCATTAGTTTATAAATTTAGGTAATGTGTCGAAGCAAGTACAGTCATATGGTGTCCTTTAGGAACCTGAGAGAGATAGTAGTTATTTATGTCACAACCCGTCCTCGGGGCCCGTGCCTTGACTACCCCAACCCCGCCTTCCAAAGGCCAGGGGATGGATACTAGCACCAAAGGCGTAAATCCCGATAACTGGGAAGGCATTGCCTTTATAAAAGTAAACAAAACACCACAGAGTACAAGCGGAAGTAAAACAATAAGTACAAAAGAAAGTGCTGAATGTAAAAAGGTCCAGAATACAAACTCAACTGAAAAGTACAACTACAACTGACAGGAAGTAAAACAGAAAAGACAAACAACTAGAAGAATAGAAGCAGCTCCTAGGTCTTCCACCTCAGATCCTACCTGAAAGGTAGGTACAGATAGCACAACTCCTGAATCGTCCACCACAGATCCTACATGAAGGGTAGGTACAGAGAGCGCAGCTCCTGGATCGTCCACCACAGATCCTACCAGAAGGGTAGGTACATATAGCCTCCACAACGCTCTCACCCGTCAAACTCCTCTGAGTATCGTCACGTCGTGAAGTCCACCTCCGGATACTGACTCGTCGTGAGATACACCTCCGGGTATCGTCCAGTCCTCGAACACTCGACCTCTGTCAGCGCTGCCCGTCGTCTACAACCAACACAACAAGGTGCGGGCATAGCCCATGCAGGGGTGAGTATAACGATACTCAGTAGGGACCCCGAGACCCTCAAGGTCTCACTAAATCCAACAAGGATATCCACAAAGAAAGATCTCAACAGATAACCTCTACTTAAGTATATGCCCATACATATACCAAAGTTATCAAGTAACCCATATCAATCATGAGGAAACACAAATATTATGAAATCAATGGATAACCACTACCCAGGTATATGCCCATGCATATACCTAAGTTATCAAGTGACCCATCTCAATCATGAGGTAAACAAAAAGGTCATAGACTCATCTCAAACCAGGATTTTCATTATTGACACAGTACCTGCTGAAGAGCTCTGTCTCTGTCGAGTATAGTGATCCTGTCATGACTCTGAGGTACTGCTCACTAACCTAAGACTGCTGAGGTACTCCTCCTGTCAAGTACCGAGGGTCATCCACCCAAACACAGTAGGGCTTCCCGTTGGGGTCTACCACCCAAACATAGTAGTGCATCCCCCCTAATAGCCTGTAGAGGTACTCTCCGGACGAGTACCGTGGGTCTGCACCCAAACTCAGTAGTGCTTCGTCCTCCAAGGGTTTGTACCCAAACAAAGTAGTGCTCCATCCATTGGGCTAGTCGACTCACTCCAAGTCGATTCGGTCAAGCAGTCATCAGGTCTCAACTGGCTACACGGTCTCTGTACTCCATACGATCGTCTCTGGGAGGGTCCGATCCATCAGCTACTGGTCGATACTCCAAGTATCACAAATTCCCACGAAGAAGTATCTCAAAGGACCGCCTCATCATAGGGGTCTCAACACAACAGATGGTGCGTCAATCGGGCGCCCAGTCTGTGAGTTATTAGCCTTTTCGTCCCAGGGGCCCGGTTGGTTTCATGTGTGAACCAACCCGGACGTATCTCAAATTTACCCCGAACTCTCATAGGGTATACTCATAGGGACCGTTTCTCAACGATATCACCAACACCGCTGACAGTTTGTCAAACGAACGTCTGGTCTGAAAGTTATCAGCTTTTCCGTTCCAGGGGCCCGGTTGGATTTCGGGTACAATCCAACCCGGCCACTATCCAACTACGCCCACACCTCAGGCGAAGTATGCCAAAAGTTCTGTCTCATCAAGATGAATCCAACAAATTCGACGGCACGTCAATCGGATGTTCGGAGCTCAAGTTATAAGCGTTTCCGCTCTGAGAGCCCAATTGGTTTCGTGTTCGAACCAACTCAGCCGTACCCAAAGTTCTCTAAAACCTTGAGTGTAATATACCGAAACGGCCGTCTCAATCTAAAGATCACATTTCAACTAACGTTGTGTCAATCGGAGGTCCCTAGCCCATGATATGGGCAAAATACTGAAAACAGTTTGAAATGGGGGGTCTGGGCCCGGCCCGACCCGACCCAACCCCCCCGGGTCAGCCCGAACCGGATCGACCCGACCCGGGTCCAGGTCCGGCCCATCAGGGCGCGGGCTAGCCCAGCAGGCGCGGCCCGGCCCGGCCGGCGCGGTCCGGCCCGACCGGCGAGGCCCGGCTGTATGGCCAGCCGCGGCTCGGCCAGCGTGGCCGAGCGGAAGCCGCAGAGCAGGGGGGGGGGGGGGGGGCTCGCCGTTAATTTATGACGGCGACGGTTTGTGCCTCCGCCCTTCCTCTGGGATCCCACGTGGCCGCGGGATCCTCCGTGTCACACCGCCGCTGCGGGTTTTTCCTCCGGCAGCGCGCTGGGGCGCCGCCGCCTCCTAGAAGCCAGAGGACTCCGGCCGCCGCATCCTGTCGCCGACGGCGCCGTGCCGGCGACCTGCGCCTC
Organism: Viscum album; assembly: GCA_963277665.1. Taxonomy (NCBI): domain Eukaryota; kingdom Viridiplantae; phylum Streptophyta; class Magnoliopsida; order Santalales; family Viscaceae; genus Viscum; species Viscum album. Next base: position 294,690,568 of record OY728144.1, read on the forward strand.
CAGGGTTTCTGCGGGCCACCGGAGTTTCTCCGGTGGTTCGTTTTCAATTCTGTTTGCGCCAGTGTTCATCTCGGGTCCCGTACTTTAGTGCAAAAACCTCAAATCATTGTTGCGGTCCCGTTTCACCATCACCGTCAATTCGCGCCCAACAATAATCTGTAGAGGGTCTGGGCTTTGTTTGTTAGCCCGTTCCCTCCGCGTTAGAGGTTTTCAATCAATATCAAACTCAAACAAATCTTGAATATTCACCCCGCATCCAACCCGCATGAACGAGCGATCCGCGGATCAACCAGGCAGAGATTGATCCGTGCTCGTCGTCCTTTTCTCAAAAGATTAATAGAAAATCTAATATATTTTCCCTACCTCGAAATTGACGTCGCACGTCGTCGGGTCGCAGAAGTCAAACTTTGTGGTAGAATGGTATCACTTCTGTCGACGTCGGAAGAAGAAGAAGAACATTTTTGTTGGCGTCGGTCTCCATGGTCGGAGTTTCCTTCCTTGTCGCGGAAGAGGAAGTAAAAAGGATTGGAGAAAACGTAGTGCGTTCTTCGCCGAGTCGGAAGGACGTTCTTTGTTTGAAGATGAAGTTCCTCAAAAGAGGGAAGACCTCTCTCCCAAATTCTCTCACAAAACTAAACTCCCAAAATAAAATAAGGCCTCTCCTTATTTTATTATTTTTCCATGAATTCAAACACTTAGTTAAATTAATTGAAGAGGTTTAATCAATTAATTTAAGATGTGTGTTAGCAAAATTAAAGAGGAGAGAGGGGAGAGTTACACAATTAATTACAAGGGGTTTAAGGGGAAGAGTTAAAGGGGTTAAGTAATTTAAAGGTGTGGGGTTCGTGTGGGCCCCACCTCACTTTTATTCACACTTGGTTAGTTCCCCAATGTCCACAAATAGTTTAAAACCAACTAGGCTATAAATAAAATTGGAATACAATTTTATTTTATTCTTCACATAAACCTCAAATTTTAAACAACTCTTCCCGAGTAAACACACCTTTGAAATAGGTCTCCTTAAGCAATTACCGGCAATTCGGTTTCATCGGTTCCCTCATATTTCAATTCCGTGCACCAGTTCAAAAGTTATAAAAACCCGCTCGTTCGTTCACTGAACATACCCGAGCTAAATTTCATAAGTTGATTCCGGGCACACCAGGCCTCGAAATCAGGAGCCTTCAGAAACTGCGTTTTTGTAAAATCCCAAAAAAATTAAGAAAAAAAATTTCCTTGAAATTTCCAGGTCTTTACATTACTCCTACCCCAGGGATTTACATCCCTGTAAATCTTTAACACAAACTAGGGAGACAAAAGTGGTACTGAGAACACAACTGAACCTCCCGCTCCCATGTGCTCTTCTAGAGGTTCTCGTGCTGCCAGTGGAAGCGCACCCGAGGAATCGACCATCTATGTAGGATCTGCTCCTGTCGATCCTTGATCCCCACTAGAACCTTCGTGAAAGTCGTCCAGTTATCGATGTCCTACTCCACATGGTCGATGATATGCATTTAGTTAAGCATGTATCTCCCCAACTGAGATATGTGGAAGATTTCATGCACCCGGTGCAATTGAGGTTGAAAGGTCAAGCGGTAAACCACCCCGCCTACCTTGCTGAGGACCTAGGAAGGCCCGTTGAACCTCGGAGATAACATGCCACCTTGGCCACATCTCCATAAACCTCGTTGAGGTGAGACCCGTATAAGGACGTGGTCGTCATCCTCAAACTCAAGAGGATTACATTCCTTATTTAGAACTGAAACTCAAAACTCCTGCTGCCACAAGGGTAAGGCTGACCATCTCAAGAGTGATCGACTACACCCTCCCATGCATGAGTTTATCCTATGCTTCCTGGGGTTTACTTTTCGCCAACCAAGGAAAACCCATCCCGACGTTTGCCTAATACCGTCAATTTGAGAATGAACAATGATTGCCCAATCCATACTCAAACTAACGTCGTAAGGCCTCAATGCTGCCACCAAGAGGTCCCAACCGAGACTCTCACCTCAAGGGTCATATCACACCGTCAGCGTAGGTGTGACTATCGAGTCTCCTCCCAAAGGCATCTCCAAACGTGAGGGTCAAGTCAACGGCTTACCCAGAAACTCTAGGTCTGGGACTAGATTCATGGAAGGAAGGGATGATTAGTATCGATGTTTGTGGCTACGATAGCTAGTAGAAGACAAAGTCCGCACTTCGAATCATCCTTAGATCCCTTTCGGTCGCACTCCTTGACCGCATGCAACTACCCTTTCTCCATGAACTCCAGCTCCCTGATCCTGGAGGGGACAAAAAAGGTGGGTGGTTGTAACATGTTGAAATGTACACCACCTCATGCTGCTCCCCTAGCTCTGCCATCCACGTCTACTGCTCTGCAGATTTATCTGTCCTTAACATTTCCTCTTCTTGAAACATTCGCACGCCCAAGTCTCTGAGATTGGCACCAGCTCGCTGCATTCCAACTTCTAACATTCTCTAGCTGTATTCTTTCATCCAAAGAACATTCAACCTCAATGTTATCTCTAGAACCCTAACGTGAGTAGGAATGCATAGAGGAAAAAGTGATGGCTCGAATCGTATTCATCGAGTACCCGGAATGTTTGGTACGCCTCGATGAATTATCAGCTACCAACATGTCATCCTGCCGAAGCTGTATAAGCTCTAGAAAACTCTCAGCCACCTCTTCAAGCCAGTCCTCAGCCGCCTGTGAGTCAGGTTCTCCTCGGAACTTAAGGGTATCTGATGTTAGAGCACGTGTAAGGCAGTAATCTTACATGTGTCACCTACTGGTACTACCGGTTGTAACTGCTGACCAATGGGTAGTGATGTATAGATGACACACTACCCGAAGGCACTATCTCAGGCATCGGTCCACGTACCGAAGCCTCATCACTATGCGGACCATTCTCATGGTCATTCACTGGAAAACACTAGTGGCCAAGTCCACCATCCACTCCAATGGTGTCTCAGCTAGGCGGAAAACTCTAGCAATCACCTCCAGCTAGTCCTCTGCAGTCTGGGAATCTGCCTCGCCTCGTAACCTCGGAGGCCTCTACTGCTGGAACTCATGAAACGCACTCTGCCAGCGTGCACAATTCACTAGTATAGCTGCTGGCATCTGCTTCCCAATAGGTGGTGGTGCTGCTGGTACACCACCCAAGGGTGCCAACATAGTAAAAAGGGCCCTGCACCAGAGCCTCGTCGCTCGGTGAGCCGTCATCGAGTACTCTCTCAGAACTCCAACTGACTGTCTGCATGGAGACATCCTGAACAGATGCGATACGGTCAACGTTTTATACCTGGTGAGCTGACCTGGTTTGAGATGACTTTAAAACTTTTGGAAACACACATGCAATCAGTGTTTTCGTACACAAAGTCAGAAATCAGTAGTCAGGGTCCTGGTGTACGGATATGTCGGCCGCCGCACCAACACTGGACTCCCTGAACTGAAGACCACACTCGGTACCCTTAACACTATTGCTTCATAGAAAAAGAATATCAGAGTTATAAGTCTTGCGGTAGAACCGACTCCTTTGATACCAATTTGTCATGACCCGTCCTCGGGGCCCGTGCCGTGACTACCCCAAGCCCGCCTTCCATAGGCCAGGGGCAGGCGACTAGCACCAAAGGCGTAAATCCCGATAACTGGGAAGGCATTGATTTTATAAAAGTAAACAAAACACCGCAGAGTACAAGCGAAAGTAAAAAACTAAGTACAAAAGAAAGTGCCGAAAAGTAAAAAGGCCCAGATTACAAACCCAACTGAAAAGTACAACTACAACTGAAAGGAAGTACAACAGAAAAGAAAAACAGCTGGAAGAATAGAAGCAGCTCCTGGGTCATCCACCTCAGATCCTACCTGAAGGGTAGGTACAGATAGCGCAACTCCTGGATCGTCCACCACGGATCCTACCTGAAGGGTAGGTACAGATAGCGTAGCTCTTGGATCGTCCACCACGGATCCTACCTGAAGGGTAGGTATAGATAGCCTCCACAACGATCTCGCCCATCAACCTCCTCCGAGTATCATCACATCGTGAATCCCACCTCCGGATACTGACTCGTCGTGAGATCCACCTCCGGATACTGTCCAGTCCTCGAACACTCGGCCTCTGTCAGCACTAACCATCATCTGCAACCAACACAATGATATGCAGGCATATCTCGTGCAGGGGTGAGTATAACGATACACAGTAGGGACCCCGAGACCCACAAGGTCTCACTAAATCCAACAAGGATATCCACAAAGAAAGATCTCAAAAGATAACCTCTACTTAAGTATATGCCCATACATATACATAAGTTATCAAGTAACCCATCTCAATCATGAGAACACACAAAGATTATGAAATCAACGGATAACCACTACCCAGGTATATACCCATACATATACCTAAGTTGTCAAGTGACCCATCTCAATCATGAGGTAAACACAAAGGTCATAGACTCAGCTCAAACCAGGATATTAATTATCGAAATCGTAACTGCTAAAGATCCCCATCTCTGTCGAGTACAGTGATCCTGTCACGACTCCGAGGTACTGCTCACTAACCTAAGACTGCTGAAGAACTTCTCCTGTCGAGTACCACAGGTTAGCCACCCAAACACAGTAGTGCTTCCCGCCGGGGTCTGCCACCCAAACACAGTAGTGCATCCCCCCTAATAGCTTGCAAAGGTACTCTCCAGACAAGTACTGCGGGTCTGCACCCAAACCCAGTAGTGCTCAGTCTGCCATGGGCCTTCACCCAAACAAAGTAGTGCTCCGTCCACTGGGCTAGTCGACTCACTCCAAGTCGAGTCGGTCAAGCAGTCATTAGGTCTCAGCCGGCTACACGGTCTCCGTACTCCGTACGCTCGTCTCTAGGAGGGTCTGCTCCATGAGCTACTGGTCGATAATCCAAGTATCACAAATTCCCACGAAGAAGTATCTCAAAGGACCGCATCGTCATAGGGATCTCAACACAAAAGACAACGCGTCAATCGGGCGCCTGGTCTGTGAGTTATTAGCCTTTTCGTCCCAGGGGCCCGGTTGGTTTCGTGTGCATACCAACACGGCCATATCTCAATTGTACCCCAAACTCTCATAGGGTATACTCATAGGTACCGTTTCTCAATGAGATCACCAACGCCGCTGACAGTTCGTCAAACGGACGTCCAGTCTGAAAGTTATCAGCTTTTCCGTTCGAGGGGCCCGGTCGGATTTCAGGTACAATCCAACCCGGCCACTATCCAACTACGACCAAAACTCGTTTGAAGTATTCCAAAAGTTCTGTCTCATCAAGAGGAATCCAACAAAGTCCATGGCACATCAATCGGACGTCTGGAGCTCAAGTTATAAGTGTTTCTGCTCCGAGGGCCCAGTTGGTTTGATGTTCAAACCAACTCGGCAATACCCAAAGTTCTCCAAAACCTTGAGTGTAATATACCTAAACGAACGTCTCGATCCGAAGATCGCGTCATAGCTGACGGTGCGTCGATCGGAGGTCCGTAGTCCAAGATATGGGCAAAAGACTGAAAATAGTCCGAAATGGGGGGTCTGGGCCCAACCCCCCTGGGTCGGCCCAAACCGGATCGACCCGACCCGGGTCTGGGTCCGGCCCATAAAGGCGCGGCCTGACCCGACTGGCACGACCCGACCGGACGGGCGCGGCGCGGCCGGCGCGGCCCGGCCGCGGCTCGGCCAGCGGGGCTGAGCGGAAGCCGTGGAGCGACGGGGGGGGGGGGGGGGGGGGCTCACCCTTAATTGATGACGGTGGCAGTTTGTGCCGCCGCCGTTCCTCCGGGATCCCGCGCGGCCACGGGATCCTCCGTGCCGCACCGTCGTGGAAAGCCGCGACAGGTTTTTCATCCGGTGGCGCCGTACCGGCGACCCGCGCCTCCAGGGTTTTCGCGCGCCACCGGAGTTGCTCCGGTGGTCCGTTTTCAATTCCATCTACGCCGGTGTTCATCTCGGGTCCCGTAATTTACTGCGAAGACCTCAAATCATTGTTGCTGTCTCGTTTCATCATCACCGTCAATCCGCACCGCAACAACTATCTGCGGAGGGTCCGGGCTTTGTTCGTTAGCCCGTGCCCTCCACGTTAGAGGTTTTCAATCAATATCAAACTCAAAAAAATCCTGAATATTCACCCCACATCCAACCCGCATGAATGTGCGATCCGCAGATCAACCGGTCAGAGATTGATCCGCACTCGTCGTCCTTTTCTCAAAATATTAAGAGAAAATAAATTATGTTTTCCCTACCTCGAAATTGACGTCGCACGTCGTTGGGTCGCGGAAGTCGAACGTCACAGTAGAAAGGTATCACTTCTGTAGACGTCGAAAGAAGAAGAAGAACATTGTTGTTGGCATCGATCTCCACGGTTGGCATTTCCTTTCTTGTCGCAGAAGAGGAAGTAAAAAGGATTGGAGAAAACCTAGTGCATTCTTCACCGAGTCGGAAGGCCATTCTTCGTTTGAAGATGAAGTTCTTCAAAAGAGGGAAGAGCTCTCTCCCAAATTCTCTCACACAACAAAACTCCCAAAATAAAATAAGGCCTCTCTTTATTTTATTATTTTTCCATGCATTGAAACTTTTAAAATTCAAACACTTAGTTAAATTAATTGAAGAGGTTTAATCAATTAATTTAAGATGTGTGTTGGCAAAATTAAAGAGGAGATAAGGGAGAGTTACACAATTAATTACAAGGGGTTTAAGGGGAAGAGTTAAGGGGGTTAGGGAATTTGAAGGGGTGGGGTTCGTGTGGGCCCCACCTCACTTTTATTCACACTTGGTTAGTTCCCCAACTTCCACACATAGGTTAAAACCAACTAGGCTAGAAATAAATTTGGAATACAATTTTATTTTATTCTTCACTTAAACCTCAAATTTTAAACAACTCTTCCCGAGAAAACGCACCTTCGCAATAGGTCTCCTTAAGCAATTACCGACACTGCAGTTCCATCGGTGCCCTCAGATTTCAATTCCGAGCACCGGTTCAAAATTTATTAAAACCCGCTCGTTCGTTCACTGAACGTACCCGCGTTAAACTTCAGAAATTGATTCCAGGCACACCGGGCCTTGTAATCAGGTGCCGTTAGAAACTGCGTTCTTGTAAAATCCAAAAGAAATTAAGAAAAAATTTTCCTTGAAATTTACAGGTCTTTACAATTTATTTTTGTTTTATTTATTTTTCATATTACGTGTACTACATTACTAAAGACATGGACTGGATTCAGTTCAGACACCACGGGTGGTGACCTACTAAGTTTTATATCTCACAAACATACCCGCCAAGCATTTCATTAGGGTAACCGAGTAGAAAATATTCCTATATGACTATGGATGATTGTTTTTCTATTTTCATGTCCTTGAGAGTTAGGAGCATAGGATTGAGATAGATATCGGGATGCTCATGGAGATCTACCATAGGGGCGTTCTACCTTTTCTTTATTTTTTTAATATACTATATCATGTTTTATAATTTTTTATTTCTATATCATCATCACAAAATAAATGCATATATTGTATATTTAAATTTTACATCCTTTGAATATAGATTTATATTGTTCTTCCACTGATTTATCTTTATTTTCTTAGTAATTCCACTGATGTCTGTTTTTTATTATCTAAAACCACTATGCTACTCTGATCAGGAGGGTATAGTCTCCCCACTATCACCTCCTTACACCCTCACTACTAGTTAGAAACCTATATCATATAAAGAGGTGATATTTAGTCCTTTTGACCCACTAGTCCGACCACCATTTTAGTGGTGAGTCGAGTCAGGATGTTACAGTGTGGTAGCTGAGACTTACTTTTTTCTTTTTTCTTACTGTTTTGTGTTGGTAGAAAAGCGACTACGAATGTGATGAATCATGGTAAATAGTCATTCCTGGGATTGATCAACCCATTTATGGGGAAAATTACTAGTGGTTAGGGTTGGGATTATTGTTCATGTTGTTTACTATAATAGTTTATTATGATTTCACCTCGAGTGATTGGTTTAATTTCCACTACTTATGGATTTATGGTATTTTACCCAATGATTGGTATTGTAAGGCTGAATCATTACATGTACTATATCAAGCACATAGAAATTTATATTCCATAGATATTCCATGGTATATAGTTTCATTTATATATTGCCTTCTGTTTTTTTATTATGTGCCTTTAGTGTTATTTTATTCTTTTATTTTCTTTATCATGACAATTTGTATAACATGATTACATGATTATATTCCATGCTTCCTGTTTATATAGAAAGTTTCTTTTTTTTCTAGTTATTATAGCATGATAGTTTAATTTTGATATATGAAAATATTTGCATGGGATAAACATATTGGATGTGATTACATGATTATATTCCATTCTTCCTGTTTATATAGAAATTTTCTTTGTTTTTTCTAGTTATTATAGCATGATAGTTTAATTTTGATATATGAAAATGTTTTCATGGGATAAACATATTGGATGTGATTAAACTAGAACCAACTTTCAGTTGTAAGGTGTATTGGTGGAAAATAATTGGGAAAAGGTAACCCATGTACTCGAACCATCTTTTGAACTTTGTATGTATACATATAGACCCTTGTTAATATTTAAAAGATGCTAGAGTTAAAATTTTGAAATTGAACGATTTCAGTTAGTGGGAGCCAAATTCAAAATTAAAAGTCTTTGGGTGCATAATAGGTTAGTATATAGCCACCCATGTGACTATAACATTAGATTATATCAAGTTAGATTTTTGAAATTATTATAAATGAAAATATAATAATGTTAAAATTATAATGTGAATTAGTTTTGGTTAAATGGGAGCAGAACTACGGTTTATAAATTGTTAGGGTGCATTATAGGATAAGTAACGGAAACCCATATAATTGAACTATTAGATATGACCATGATATTTTTTGGATCATTAAAAATGTAAAATATATTAAAATTTAATCTAAAATGAATTGGTTTCTCCCATAAAGGCTTGTGACCCTATCACACATGAATGGAGATCATGAGATTAGCTACCTAAAAGATCAACTAGATAATTGTATGTTAGTTCAAGCATGTTACTTATGAGATAACCATTTATGGGTGTTTTTTAAAATAATTATAATTTAAAAAAATCCATTATGTTTCATTCTAATGAACCATTGTTGGTTTAGGGTACCCACAAGGATGCCTTACCTTTTATAAACTAAAAATAAATATATATGGAAAATTTTCTAAATTATGAGGGGATGCTAAATTATTGGTTAGTGTTTAAAATGTAATTTTGATTATTTTTTTTCTTTTAGGTGGTTTTTTTGGAACATTTTTAATGTTTAATGTTTGATTTTGAATCAACATAATGACTTCAAAATTGTACATGTAGTGGTGTCCTTTGTTTGAACCCTCATATAAGTGTAGTTTAAGTTTCTCTTAGAGTTTTCTTAGAATAGAAACCTGAGAATGTTGTATCTACCCTCCTCCTTTTTATAAATGGATTAAATTACAGTCTCTTGTGCCTAGTGAATTTCTAATTAACATAACCTAGTGATATGTTCAGTGCTCTATGTTTTGGTATGGGGCTAGCTCGAGGTAGGTATCACCCTTAGAACATAAATTCCATGAAAATTACATGAGTTATCAGATGCTTAGTGTTGTTCAGGTGTTTTCTTCTTGAGTAAGACTCTTACCTTCTAAATGAAACCCTTGTTTAATGTGAATTCCTTGTATCCTTGACCCTTTTTATTGGAGTGATCATCGACTAATGCTAGGTTTTAGTTGGTTAGACTTGCCTAGGGAATGGTTAGCCTCTTGGTAGGTCTCGTGATCCTATTCTTCTTTAATTGGCCGAATCAAGAGGCCATTAGTATATTTTCACAGAAGTATGAGATAATAAAAAATGAGCTATTTTCTACATGATTGATATGATACTTGAATACATTGGGTATACATACTATGGATAATATTCAGAATTTTCCGTTTTATTATAATCCTCGAGGTAGTGGGTGTTCATATACATGATACCCTAAGAGTTTAGAATTTTTTTAATGAACTGGTTGAGTTTATTGGAATCATTGATCCTTGATCTATTGAGTACAATCTTAGGTAATCTAAATTATAGATTATCTTGGGTATTAATGGAATAAAATTCATCATAATTCTCGATATGGAGTTTCAAGAGAATTGGGTGTTTTGATATGCCGATGAGTTTGGTTTTGGTTTTTGTACTAAATGAATAAAAGTTTAATTTTATGGTGAATATAGTCTAGAACACTTTTGAGAATCCAGTCCATCTCTCCAATTTTTTGACTAAGACAACTCCTAAGGTGGGGAGCATCACATTGGTTCTGGTGTATGTGTTGGTGCTTTCTTGATAGAACGACAATGGTATAGTTTGTTGTGTATACAACCCCTAATAAATGTTGTTGGTTTTGAATAATATTTCATGGGGAATCTTGAAAAAACACCAAATAATTTCTAGGGGTAAAGGCATCATGGTATATGTGGTAATTTGTTGATAGGTAAATTCAATCTCCATGTAAGGGAAGTTGACCTGTAGTGGTTCGACTGTTGTTCCTTTGGTATTTTTATTATACTCTTACTGTACTCTTATAAAAGAGATGATCTTGTCCCCTATCATGACATCATTGATGATGAAATAAGAGAGAATCGATCTTATACCACACTAAATGTTAAGAAGTGGTTGTCTTGGTTTGTGACCGCTATCAGGGTTGTGCATTGGATGTGTTTTTTTATGATTGAGTAGTTCTGAGTTATACATAGGTTACCACGTAGGAAAACCTTGGACAGAATCTTGAACATTATCCACTTTACTCTTACTTGTCCACTAGTTGGATGCCGCCTTCGGATTGGTCAATGATCTGATGTGGACATCTTGCCTTGTACCAATGTCTCACTTATAATCATGGAGTATTTAAAACCTTTGGATAATTCCTTAGACTTTGGTTAAATGAATCTGAGGATATCCTAGACTTGTTATCAGGGTCAAAGGTGATGTTTAAAGAGTCATGATTTCTAGTGGGATGGAACTGGACTATACTATTATTCGTGTCGTGCAATTTCATATTAAATGGTCAGCTGATGGTTGACTATGGAAGGTCATTAAAAGTTAGTTATGGTATTTGGGGAACATGTTTGTTGTAAACTCTAGATGCCTTAGAAGAAGGTTTTGAAGTTATGTTGTAAGAAAACGAACGTCAATGCTGGGTGTTTTGGAATAAGTTGTTCTAATTGGAATTTCATTTTTCCTTCTTTTTTTATTGAATACATACAAATGAAACTATTTAAAAGAACATTTCCTAGGTTAAGGTGAATGTGGTGTAAGGGTTAGAAGTGTCTCTCGGGAAATCTTGTGTTCCCAGTTTCGATAGGTTAATTTGGATTATAAAATTTCATTATAGTGAAGTCTATTTTATGACATCGAATGTAATCGTGTTCACCTAGTTAGGTAAACCATGCTATGAGCATCACTAGAACACTTATCCGTGTTCTTTGTAAATAAATTCTGATGGTGGGGCATGTTGTGGATCGTAATTGGTCATTAAATGTTAAAATACCTTGGTAGGGAGAAGAATTTTCCTAATGATTAATGTGTTGGAATAGTGACCATGTCTATAGATAATAAGGCTTGGGTATGATATGATTCAGTGTTTCATTTGGAAATGATCATTGACTCATGATTTAATGGCTTAAGTGTTGTGTGCATAAATAATTCTTGGATGTGCGTTGGATGGTTGGAAATGAAACAAGATCATTTGAATAGATATTCATGACCCTTTTAGGTTAGGTGATGTTTTTTCCTTAAAAGGATTGTTGAGGATGATAAGATCTATGGATGGGAGGTTATAACGACCCCTATTTTGATAGGCAGTAGAATTTCAAGGGAATTTGAATTTTGGTGATTACGGGAGGGGCCATTCTTTGGAATGAATTTCAGAAAATTAATGATGATGTTACGATCACTTAAAAGTGTTGTTTTTAGACATGGGTAAATGAAAAAGAGGACACTCATAGGAATCTATGAGTTTTGAGAGATACATAACCCAAAAATCTCATGTTTGGGTTGTCTACACTGGTAACACGGTATTTTATGAAATTGTGCAACCCTTATTGAAAAACTATGTGGCTAAAATGGATTAGAAGATGTTACATGGATGTTCTATGCACAGTTTGTCAAAATTATGAACCTATACCCCGTTGTTAGTTCTACTTAATATGCACCTAAGAACTTTTCATCACATGGTTGGTGAACGATTAGCCAAATCGTGCAAACCAACCATGCAAGGATAGTTTCTAAGGAAAGGGGTGGTACATAGATGGTTAACGGTTTGGCCAAATCATGTATCAAACCCATGAAACACTGTTTTTAAAGGTGAAATGAAAAAAAATAACTTTATTAAGTTTTTGACCTCTTTATTTTTTTTCTTCTTTCTCCAGTGTGTGTCTCCCCTAATCCTTATGTCGTGGGTTCCTATAATTCCTAACCTAGGCTTTAATGGATCTCCTCCATCCATCATCGGATTCAAGTATCGTCTGTCTCTATGTATATCACATTGGTCAGCTATCTATAATTTTTGAACCTTTCTATAAGGACCCACCCATAAAAAATACATAATCATGAATTAAGTTAATAATTATCATTGAGGATATTTTCTGGTATAGAGCTTCAAATAATTAGACCTTAACTTATTACATTATATCTCGAATATTACAGGTAGACACTTCTACTCAGATCCATATAAAAGAAAAACTCTTTTAAAAAAAGTGTCATGTCTAGTTCCATGTTTAAGACATCATGACTTTTTATTGTTCTCATATTTCATCCTATTACACTTTATGCCCTGTGAAAAACATTTCAAAACATTGTTGTGACCAAAAAATCTTAGTAAGGGATACACAAAGAAGAAAAAATGTTAGTTTTTCAAAACAATAAGTAAACCATTAATACATTATCATAAGCAAAAATTTTCACCTTTATGAAGTAGTAAACACTATTAATTGAATAAAACTTCATTTCTTACCCGTTTGTAACCAAAATATTACCATAAAACCCATATAAAAAACACATAACATATAAAGGTAACTTTGGACATAAACATACATAAATTGAATAACCATACGGTCGACTTCCACACATATCACTAAATGGAATAGCCATACAGCAAACTTCCATTCCCAATGCATTGGAAGTAATAATGTAACCACCCCTCCTGATTTATCATGACACCACACGTCATTTGGTTTATCACGTAACCACACGTCAGATGTCCAAGTACCATTATAAAATCATAACACATAAAATATTTCAAATATAAATATTTCACTAATATCATTTCATTTGTAATAAAAATAAATCATTTCAAGATATAGAAATAATAAATCAATTTCAAAAATACTTTTCAATACCAAAACAACCAATAATCGAATAATGGGTTTTTTTTTCATTTTAAAAAAATTAAGGATTATCGAGGGAGCCAACTAAAGATTACAACGATGAATAAGTCATTTTCATCGTAAATGTTAAAAACATTCCTTTTTTAGTTTAGTAAAATTATTCATAGAAAAATGATCCCTTTGAATGAAATTAAAATTAAATGAGTTTTATTATATACCGTACAAAATAATTTTGTGTATAAATCAAAGAATACCTCAATGAGAGGAGATTTAGATGAAGTCCCTTACCTCGTGTCTGACATGACCCGTTCGATCTTTAATTTCATGAATAACAAACATATGTTAATTTATACTTGATAAAGATTTTTTTTTCAAGTTTATTATTCCTTTTATATTACTTATTACCTTGCTATAACAATTATTTAATTATTTGAGTTCATATCGGACATTTTTCCGATGTTCAAAATTTGAGTTAAAAATGAACTTCTTATAATTAAAAGTTGTTCATGTTGTCAAAATTACATTATCTCCATAATGATATTCATGATTTAGATATCATATATAATATATATATCCAGTATATATAAGTATTTATAATAGTACATACATATGCAGAGAAGAAATGAAATGCACCGTTGATGGAGACGGTAAGCCGTACGTACGCATGAACGCTACTTTCATTTCTAGTAAGTTTTTTAAAGGAATTAAAAATTAATGATACATAGGTATATTATAAATAAACTATAATATAATATGTAATTTTATTAACTCCATCCTTTATACATCCCACGTATGGCATAAGAGAGTCGTATCACTTTGAAGGGGTGGTAGTCCGCACTTCCTCAAATGAAATTATAGTGTTTACCCATAATGGAAACCATAAAGGTATGATATAAATTAAAAATACAGAATCATAAGACAATATAAATATAGTTCCATCATAATGGACACCATGAGAGGCAGTAGGAGAAGATTGAACAATCATCATTTCGTGAGGCAGTAGTTCGCACTCCATAGAGACAATATGTTCTTTACCAATTAGATGGAGGTTTGTGTATGTGTAATTAGAATCATTATCATAACAAAATAATAGTATATTAAAGATACTAGTGTTGTTATAAAAGAATGAAATAAATAGAATTTAAGGGTTTGGAGAAGGAAAATAAAAAAAAGTACTTAAGAGAAGATGTTACCTTTAAATCAGGTAACTCTCTTTGGTTTGAACCAAAAATACTTCTGGAAGTGACTTATGCCTAAGGAAAGGCTTCTGGAAGGAAGAGAGGGATCTTGAGTCATTATTTGGACAGGGTTTGGATGATCCATGGGGCTTGAGTGGTGTGATTAATGGGTTATAATTAAGGGCTCTCTTCAAGGGGGAGGAGGGCCTCTTTAGGAAAGTTTGAAAATATTATTTTATTATATAATGATTTTCAGTTTTTAAAGGACCCAAACTCATTAAGGTTGAAGATAATATGACTCATGTTCTAAATAAAATCATCCAATAATAATTGGAAAGGTTTTGTATATTTTTTTAATCTTTATAGTTTTATTTATTTAAATCATTCATTAATGTGGTAAACAATGCATCATTATTGTGTCATAAATAATAATATTTATTTGATATCTAAAAATTATAAAAAAATACTATGATGTTGGAAATATTTTTATCTTACTAATTAATATTTATAGTCTAGGAGATAAATTATATAGCCTAATGTAAAAATTTATTTACTAAAAGATATATGTTTTTGTCCTTTTTTTCTTTACTTTAAATTAATTAATATAAACTATCATTAACACTATTAAGTGCCTCTATGGGGTCTCAGAATCGACCCAAGGATTCCCATTGTCAGATATGTATCAAAAAATAGGATTAGGGAAGATCTCATGGTAATTTAGTATTATTATAATATTATTTTTACCTTGAATTACCCTATTTACCTTTAACTGCAGTTCATAAAAGTCAACAGTTACTATTCACAAATTTTTTTTTCATCTTATTGAACCAAATTATACAAAAAGATAACAACCATTTATATCATATTTTCTAAATTCAATTCACACAAGAGATAAAAATTTATTTAATCAAAAAATTTGGGTTTTTAACTACTACTCAGTGTTTTCACTATTCCTCAAAAATTGAAGGTTAGAAGAAAAATACCAAAAATTCAGCCTAAGATATATTTGATATTCTAAAGTAAAAAATTATTCCTATTTTACCAAATTGAAAACATATAAGTTGCATTAATTAATTTAAAATTAATTTCCACTATCAAAACAAAAAGCGTGTTTTAAAGATATAATAAACATCAAAAGATTGACTCTTGTTTATGTCCAATTTGAAGGTGAAATTACTTCCAATGACCAAAATTGGATTAATTGGTAAAAAATAATCTAATTACACTTTTAAAAAAATTAAAATATATAATCTAACCATATAAATAAATTTGATTAAAAGGAATATTTGAATTAAAATATAGTAATTTTCGTTATTCATTAAAAAAAATGAATATTATCAGAAAAATACCAAACATTCATCCAAAGTAAATTTTGATCTCATAATTCTAAAGAAGAATTTTATTTTGTCAAATGGAACATATAAAGGTGAGAAAAAACTAGATTTAAAAAGGGTTCACAAGCAAAAGGCGGTAAATCGACTTTTCAAAGAATATTAGAGTATTTATGCTTAAAATTAGATTCATTCTCATTTTAATCCTATAAATTTTATTACCTAATTGTAAAATCATTTAATAAACATGTAAAATCATAATTTAGTTAGTTATGTTCATTTCTATCTATACAACGGCTATGCGTTAACTACTATTTAAAATAATAATATTATATTATTATTTTTCAGTATAACACAACATTGTGTGCAACATAAGATTTCAGAGAAAGTCGTTGTTGCGTATCAGGTAATACATTTAACATAGCATCCCCATTAAGATAAAATTAATATTTAATTCAAAAAAATTAATAAATATGAAAATGTTATATTCTTTATTTACCTGCGATGTTACATTCTTTACCCCTTTTGAAAATTGCATCCTCGTAATTTTAAAATTGGGATTAGAAATTTCATTGAATGTATCACATCAGAAAAAGAGTAAAGAAAAATATAACTTTAAAATAAATAAAGAGAATTAAAAAGGTCACCCAAGATAAAATATACTAGGATTCCATAAAATCAACGATATAGAGGAGAAACTAAGCATAAATTTCTAATGGAGAGTGATCGAAAAATGATTAGGAGAAAGTTAACCACCAGAAAATCCCAAACATGTGATTGGTTAAATAGTTTTCGATTCCCCAGTAGGAAAAGTTAACAAAAAACATTTTTGTTTTAAGTTACTTTCATTTAGATGAGGAATTTATTTTTGAGATTAACTAAAAACATAATGAAACATACATACTTTTCATGTAGACCTTCATCCTCTACTAAATTACTACCACAAAATCTTTTTTTCTCTAAATGATGAGTATTCATGATGACATGGTCACACCTGAAGTGCTAGAATCAACTTCTCGAAAATCACATAATCCATAAAAGAAGAACAATATATTTCCCAAGTCTTTAGACATTAACCAAAACCAAAATGTTTAGTACAAGATCAGATAGTCCCCAAAAAAGGATACTCCTTTATAAAAAGAAATATTATTCTTAATCTCCAAAATTCAACAAATAGTACCCAATGTTCAACAAAAACCATTCAATACACAACAATGCTTAAAATTATTCAATGTAACTCAAACTACGATTGATACCCAAAACTCAAAAGAATTTTATCACATAGACTTCCACGATAAATCTTAAAATTTATCTCTAAATGACATTGAATACTCCTAAAGTATCATACTAAAGTGTAATTAACCTAATCACATATTCTCTACGATAGGTTAATAATTTCCATAAATAACCTGGATAACCATATTTCTACAATAAAACATATTTTCTTCCAAAATAACCTTTATCACTTAATGACCAAACCATTTTCCTATACAAAAAATATTCATTGGACAAAACATCACTTTCCAAAATCAACTTATTATTAACCCAAAAAATTATTTAATAAGAAATAATAATCCATATTATCCGGGGACTTCACATAGTCCAGTGGTAGGTGGTAAATCCCAACCACACTTTAGTTGTGGGTTCGATTCCTATAAATTTGTCTGACGTGATGGGTTTTTATACGGTCTGCGAGTTGTACTTTTTCAAAAAATTTATCATTTTATAACATTTCTGAAAATGATATAAATTCCTCAAAAAACTATAATATATTTTAACCATAAATGTTATCTCATACCTTTCATTTTCATCCCATAAAGTAATAACCTGTAATTTCCTAAAATTTAAGGATCATATAAACCCAAATGGTTCTTTATAACTATATCCACAAAATAAAAGATAATTCTTCCTTGGACAACATATTCACATATCATACTTCAGGTCTACACATACTAGAAAAAGTCTTCCAAAGTAATCTCATCATCAATAGAGTATTAATACTTTTAATCCTTTCATCATCCTAAAATCTAGCATAACTCTTGAATCCCTTATATGTATAATTCTTACTCATTCAATGTTATTCATGATCCATCAACCATTCTTTCCAAGAATATTCTTTAATAATTCTTTCCTACAAACAAAATCAGGAATCATATCCTAAGATTCAATAATGTCAAAACATCAGATACGAAATAATCCAAACCTTTCATTGGTCATTGTCAGTTTCCTCATCCTCAATTGAAATGGAATTAGGTATTGGTAAACATATATTTTTATGGTCCTGGTGATCCCATTTTTGAACATTATTCATAGGAAATCTATTTTTATAATGGTTGTGCACACCACATTTAAAACATTCAATTGATCCCTCTTAATGAACTTATTTCCCTTTCTTAGATTCAAATGGATGCTTCCTTTTTCTATGGAAGGGTTTTGCTTTATGACCTTCATTACCACATCTGGAACATATTTTAGTTACTTTGAAGAATTTTCCTAGGTGTTTCCACATCCTTAACACATAGGTTTTTTAATATACTTACCTTTATGATTACTACCTGAACTACCATAGGGATTTTTTTCTCACATATAATATGACTTATAAAAATCACCAAGGTTCAGGTGGTCAATCATGACTCTAGATAGTTTCTTGAGAATAAAAAAATGTGGTCTCATTTCATATCACACTTCATTCGGTTGTTTATTCAAAAAACCATCACAGTTTTCATCACAACCATCATTACTTTAGTTCCTGCAAGATCAATTCATTTAGTAAAAACAAAAATTTTAGTGTGAGTATATCAGTAAAATCATCATATAATATCTTATGAAGAAGGTAAATACTAAGATATACATATTCATGTTATCTTAAAATCATTCATTTTATCTAAAATTAATATGCCTCTTTCTAATATTCTAACCATTATGGTTATGTCACTTATTCTTAAATAAAACCCTAACCTCTAAAGTTATCTAAAATGACATTTGATACCAACTGTAAAGACCCGGCCTTAAACATTACATAATATTTAATTAAGATTATAATTCTCATTGAGGATATTTTCAGGTTTAGAGCTTTAAATAATTAGACCGTAACATATTACATTACATCTCTAATATTACATGTAGACACTTCTACTCAGTATCCATATAAAAGAAAAACTCTTTAATAAAAGAGCCTTGTCTAGTTCCATGTTTACGAATACATGGCTTTTCCTAATTCCCATCTTTGACCCTATTACACTATATTACCTATGAAAAACATTTCAAAAACATGGGAATAGTGAAAAATTTCAGTAAGGGATACACAAAGATGGAAAAATGTTAGTTTTTCAAAACAAAAATTAAACTATGAATACTTTATCATAAGAAATACTTTTCATCTTTATGAAGTAGTAAATACATTTCACTGAATAAAAGAACATTGCTTACCCTTTTGAAACCAAAATATTACCATAAAACACATAGAAAGAACACATAACATATAAAGGTAACTTGGGACATAAATATACATAAATGGAATAAACATACGGTCGACTTCCACACATATCACTAAATGGAATAGCCATACATCTGACTTCCATACCCAATGTTTTGGAGGTTATAATGTAACCACCCATCCAGGTTTATCATGGAACCACCTGTCATTTGGTTTATCACATATCCACAAGTCAAATGTCCAAGTACTATTTTAAAATCATAGCACATAAAATATTGAAAATATAAATATTTCACTAATAACATTTCATTTGCAATCAGAATAAATCATTTCAAGATATTGAAATAATAAATCAATTTAAAAAACCATTTTCAATACC
Source organism: Viscum album (assembly GCA_963277665.1). Taxonomy (NCBI): domain Eukaryota; kingdom Viridiplantae; phylum Streptophyta; class Magnoliopsida; order Santalales; family Viscaceae; genus Viscum; species Viscum album. The sequence continues at coordinate 294,710,267 of OY728144.1, forward strand.
CAATCACCCAAAAGTATAATTAGGGGTTTATTTTTCATTTTAAAAACATTAAGGCTTATAGAGGAAGCCAACTAACGATTACGATAGCGTAGAGGTCATTATCACTGCATATGTTAAAAAAAATCATTTTTTCATTTAGTAAAAAGCTTCATAGAAAAAAATTCCCTTTCAAAGATATTAAAATTAAATGGTTTTTATTATATATCTTATAAAAGAAAGTCAGGTATAAATCAATATATGCCTCATTGAATAGATATTGAGATGAAGTCCCTTACCTCGTGTCCGACATGACCCGTTTGTTCTTTAATTTCTGGAATAATAAACATAAGTTAATTTTTACATTCATAATAACCTTTTTTAAGTTTATTATTACTTTTATATCACTTATTACCTTTCTATAACCATTATTTTATTATTTGAGTTCATATCGGACATTTTGTCGATGTTCGGAACTTGAGTTAAAAATGAACTTCTTATAATTTCAAGTAGTTCATGTTGTCAAAAGAACATTATCTCAAGAATGATATTCAGGATTTAGATATCATATATATCATATATATCTAGTATATATATGTATTTATAATGGTACATACATTTGGTGATAAGAAAATAAATGCACCGTTCAGGGAGACGGTAAGTCGTACGTACGCATGAACGCTACTTTCATTTCTATTAAGATATTTAATGGAATAAAAACATAATGATACATAGTTATATTATAATTCAAGTATAATATAATATATAATTTCATTAACTCTATCCTTTATATGTACCACATATGGCATGAACATGACATATCACATTGAGGGGGTGGTAGTCCGCACTTCTTCAAATGAAATTATCGCCTTTACCCAATATGGAAACCATAAAGGTATGATATAAATGAAAAATACAGAAGAATAAAGACTATATAAATATAATATATATCAAATATAGATAAAATTACATCATAATTGACCCCATGAAAGGTGGTAAGTGAATATTAAATAATCATCATTTCGTGAGACAGTAGTTTGTGGTCTATAGAGATAATATGTTCTTTACCAATTAGATAGAGGTGTGTGTAAGTTTATTTTGAATACCTATAATAACAACATACTAGTATATTGAAGATACTATTTATGTTTTGAAAGAATGAAATAAAGATAATTTAAGGGGTTTTAGAAGGAAAATAAAACAAAATAACTTAAGAGAAGACGTTGCCTTTAAATCAGGTAACTCCCTTTGGTTTGAACCTAGAAGATTTCTTGTTGTGCCTTATTCCTAAGGGAATACTTCTGGGAAGAAGAGAGGGATCTTGGGAGATTATTTGGATGAGGTTAGATGAGCCAAGGTTCTTGAGTGGTGTGAGTAATGGGTTAGAAGTGGGGGCTTTTTAAATTTGGAGGAGGGGCTCTTTAGGAAAGATTGAAAATATTATTTTATTATATAATGATTTTCAATTTCAAAAGGTCCAAAACCCATTAATGTATAATATAATATTACTATTTTTCGAAATAAAATCATCATATAAGAATTTTATAGTATTTTTATATTGTTTTAATATTTATAGTCTTATTTATTTAAATCATTCAGTAATGAGGTAAACCCTGCATCATTATTGTGTCATAAATAATATAATTTATTTGATATCTAAAAATTATAAAAAAAATACTATGATGTAGTAAATATTTTTATCTTTATAATTAATATTTATTGTCTAAAATATAACTTATATAACCTTATGTAAAAAATTATTTTCTAAAAGATATATGTTTTTGTCATTTTGACTTTACTTTAAATTAATTAATACAAACTGTCATTATCACTATTAAGTGGCTCCATGGGGTCCCAAAATTGACCCAAGGATTCAAATTATCATAAATGTTTCGAAAAATATGATTAGGACACATGTTAGTGTAAATTAATATTATTATAATATTATTTTTACCTTGAATTACCCTATTTACCATTAACCACGGTAAATAAAAGTCAAAAGTTACTATTTACCAAAAAATATTTTCATCTTATTGAACCACATTATACTTATTGATAACAACCATATATGTCGGAATTTTAAAATTCAATTTACAGAAGAAGTAAAATTTTATTTAAATGAAAAATTCAGTTTTTAACTACTACTTAGTGTTTTCACTATTCATCAAAAATTGAAGTTTTTCAAAAAAAAACTAAAAATTCAGCCTAAGTTATATTTGATATTCAGAACTCAAAAGTGATTTATATTTTACCAAATTCAAAAAATATAAGTTGAATTAATTAATTTAAAATTAATTACTGCTATCAAAACAAAAAGCGTGTTTTAAAGAAATAATAACTATCAAAAGATTGACCCTTGTTTATGTCCAATTTAAAAGGGATATTACTTACAATGAAAAAAATGGATTAAATGGTAAAAGAATAATATAATTAAATTTTAAAACCAAATAAATATATAATATAAACATATAAATAAATTTGATTAAAAGGAAATTTTGAATTAAAATATATTATTTTTCACTATTTATTTAAAAAATGAGCATTATCAGAAAAATACTAAAATTTCATCCAATGTAAATTTTGATCTCCCAATTTTGAATAAGAATTTTATTTTGAAAAATAAAAAATATAAATGTGAAAAAAACTCGATTTAAAAAGGGTTCTCTGTCAAATGGCGGTAAATTGACCTTTTAGAGAATATTAGAGTATTTATGCTTAAAATTAGATTCATTCGCATTTTAAGCCTCTAACATTTATTGAATAAATGTTAAAACATTTTATAAACACGTGTAATCATATTTTAGTTTTTTTGTTCATTTCTGTCAATACAACAAAAATGTGTTAACTATCATTTACAATAATAATATTATATTATTATTTTTCAGTATAACTCAACATTGTGTGCAACGTAAGATTTTAAAGACACCATTTTTGCATATCAGGTACTCCATCGAACATAGCATCCCCATTAGGGTAAAATTAATATTTAATTCCCAAATATTAATAAATATTAAATTTTTATATTATTTATTTACCTGGAATGTTACACTTTCATTTTTTACTCTCTTTTTATCCGAGTTATCTAGGTGCATGTTCATTTTCCTTGTTTTCAGAAAAAATGTCTATTTTACCAATTTTATCCAAAGTGGAAAAAATTAAAGCATCATATTGTCTTAGTAGGAATTATTAAGCAATATGTTTGTGGACTATGGATTATCTTTACTTTTCCATCATTTTATAAATAATGATGTCGCGCTACACACTGGATCTTGTTGTTGATTACATTAAAACTGAGTTCTAAATTTTAAATTGGTTTTTTCACCTTGTATTACTCTCATTGAGCCTTTTTTATTAAATTGAGGTTTTCAAGCATGATCACAAAAACCAATTGGGTATTTTATATTGACTCCCCATTGTAATTAATTGATTTTGTGCATGAAATCCCTTCTAAGAATTCGTCTTAGATTAATAATGGGATTTCCCCTTATAGGAAATGGAACAATTGAGAATGGGACTTCCAAAGTGAAATTTTAAGCCTTGTAATTGATTTAACCGATTTTTTAGCTTTCTAAATGATTATTTTGTTGGATTAAGTTATTTAATATGAATTAAATTATATGGTATGATTAAATTAATTTTTTGATAAAATATTACATGTTTTATAATAAAACCCCTCGAATGAGGTGTGTTATTTCTAAGCTAAAAATTAATGATTTGTGGAATAAAATTTTCTTGGTTTGTTTATTTGGTTTTTTAGTGACACGGGGTTATTAATAAAAATTATGCATGTTTAACACATAGCCTCAAATGAAATTACAAAATCTATTTTTTTGGGCAGTACAATTATGCCCCATGCTATATTGAAATGGGCACATCTTATGTATACTGTTTTAAATGATAAGGGTTGATTTTAATGAACAACATCATTATTTATGGTATTCATGTCTTGAATTAATTAAAGGATTTTATTGAATTATACTAAAAAGTTGTGGATTTCTTATGTAGGTGGCCCTGTTTATAAATAAGTGAAGGGGTGATTGGGTGTGCCCCTTCTTAAATGAAACCTCATTTTAGGATGTGGGTTACCATTTACCAAGGAATGTTTCATTGTTTAAATTAATTTATTCATTTCATTATTAAATTCATCTATGAGACTTTGTTTTCCTTCCATGGAATACAATGGATGGACTCATTGTGATTTTGATAAGATTCAATGTTTAGGTTGTATATACAGTATGGGTGATACTTGTATTCCAGGAAGGGCTCATATTACATTCTCCTTACCTCATTATGAGCAATATTGGTTCCCTATGGGAGACACCTTGGATGGGATTGATGGAAATAGGGCTGATTGAGGACATGAGTGAGACGTTTTCCCCTATATGTGATACAAGGTATGGGATCATAGGTTATTGTCTCACATTAGATCAGGAGTGATACTTTTGAGCCCTTACATTGATCATTTTGGACAGAATCTGATTACTGTTAGTGTTACGGTGCTCCCAATGCAATACATGGGTACCTTGTTGAGGTTCACCTTGGATGGGACTAGTATACTTCCTATTTGAAATTTTTAAATAAATATTTTGAAAAATATAATGGTGTATATTTATTACCAGTGGGACACTTCTGCCAAGGAAAATCACATGCTTCAGGTAGTCCCATCTCATAACACATGTTTCATGAAGTTTATTTAATTAATTTTCCCTTATAGCTTCTGTAAATATTTTCATTGGTTTTTACATTCCAACGATGACCTAAATTTTGTAGAGTCATCACATAACCTTTAGGAAGCTGAGAGGATTGGTAGTTATTTTTTTCATTTTTTTATTATACACATTACATCCACTTCTTTACTAAATACACAGATTAGATTTAGTTGTAGACACCATGGTTGGTAAGCTATGGGGATTAATATTTCACACCCTTCTTGGGCCACCATTGTAATGGGGAACCAGAGTAGACCTTATGTTCGTAATACCATAGATGATTTCTTAGGTTTTTTTCTTTTACTAAGGAGTTCAGAGTATAGTACTTATCTGGATCTCAGGATTATTGTGAATATTACCCTAGGGGCCTTTTTCATTTTCCTTAATTTTATACTATACTATATCTTTTTTATCTACTATTTAGTTATGTATCATCATCAGGACATGTATGAATCTATTTTATATTACCTTTGGCCATCCATTGAATATATTTTTTTATTATTCTTATGCTACTTTGTATTTAACTTCTTAATTATTCCAATAATGTCTGTTATTTATTATCTAAAACTGCTATGATGCCCTAATCACAGAGGTATATTCTCCCCACTATCACCTATTTAGAACCTCACTACTATTCAGCATCCTCTGGCATTTGGGGAGGCACGTTTGAGGCTATGTGACCAACCAGTCCAACCACCGTTTTAGTGGCGAGTTAGTCTGGAATGTTACATTCTCCAAGGTTTTCTATTATTTTAGTTTTATATGCCATTTTTATAGGTTTTTTATAGATAGTCCATCTCCCATATTGGGTTTTCAATCCTCACCACCTAAGACATAAACTACTCAATCAAATAACACTATGGAAATAAGAACCAACCTTCAAGAGTGTAGAGGTGGGTCTATATGATCTAATTGTTAGAGTTAGGTAAGATTTGAACATTAGGTTAGAGACAATCCTTAGACTCAATCTGAGTCTTGGAAGTCGCACCACATGGATCTAGCTCCCATGTAGTCTAAGACTAGGATGATGAATGTTAGATGTATCATTCATACTAAATAATATCTACATAATTATTAATTTATATGGGTTCTTATCACTAATTTATTTATGAAAATGTTCTAGAGTTATTGAAACTTATTTTTGATCTCCTTCTATATGTGATGGATATTTTGGCACCCCTTAGGAACAAAATGGAATAGGGCTTCTAATTTCACTCATGGACTTTTTCTTTATTATAAATGAAGTTATCATGGGACTTCCTCATCATTGAGATGGATAATATTGAACTAAAAATTAGGATGGAGTGGATTGTTTAATTCAAGGATCCTAATGTATTTATTTAGTTAAGGGTGACACTCAATACTCTTAATGGGAACTCTTATGTGTTTCAAGGGGATTATGATATGTGGTTGAGCTAGGTAGGACCACCCCTTTCTAAAGTAGGAAGTCTGGTATATATAATATTATCCCTCTAGGGTAAGTATGATAAATGTAAATTTAGATCCAATATTCATCTATTCATAAGTGAGTTCCTATAGGTATTACAAGTTGACTTCTCGAGTTTTCAACTAGAGTGGAAGATTATGTTCTTTATTGATTTTTTTGGGAAGTCTAATGATTTTATTTCCCTCACATGGATGGAAAATAAAGAGATAATTTTTTCTGTGATCTAACTAGATTATATTTAAGTTAATTTCCATATCTTCCCTTGCATGTTCCCATGGTCCTATCCATTTATGTTTACTAACAATACATATTAGTCACTCATCTTGTGTATCAATTACTAGAAACTGAATAAAGTGATGATAAAGACCTAATATTCCTATCTCAAATTTATAAACACTTTGATAATTTGGGTGGGGTGATGATGATCTATGAAATTAATCTTTGATTGGGGTATCATCACCTCATATTGAAGGAATCAGATGATCCTAAGACAATAATCTCAATCAGGTATAATCATTAGAATAAAAAGTGGTACTGTTTAATTTGATTAAATCCCCAACAGTCATTATGTTGTTGATGAACCTAATATATCACTGATAAATTTATTATTATGTTGTGGTATTTGGGGATGATATCCAAATTTATTCCATATTTATGGAAGATCATGAGAATCATTTGAGGGTTATCTTGGGAACCATACATTATCACTACCACTTTGTTAAGCTATTGAAATATAAATATTGGATCCAAATTCTTCATTTCGTGGTATATGTGGAGTAGGAATAATTAATGTCATCTAATAAAAATAATGTGACAGTTGTTATAACATGGGAAGAAATAAGAAAATTCATTGTGATCAATACATTATTGAGTCTAGAAGGGTATTTTCCACTATTTGAGAAAGAGTTATTGAAAATGGAGACTCCCTAGAAAACTATCACCTATAATGGGATTAGGAGTTTTTGGAGTTTTAAAGGTTTCATATCCTATGATGAGTTGAAGATTAATTTTAATTTGTGAACTATTCTAATATTTCTAAAAGTATTTCGGAATTATGTTGTGTATTTTTATGCATCATGTTTGGTATTTGGTTCTGTGTATTTATTGTGGGTCCATTTGGTGGAATATGTATCTCTCAAACTTCAACCACATGAAAGAAAATACCCAACACACAATCCTGAGGTTATAGTGGTTATGCATTCCATTTAGTGTTTGTGACATTATCTATTTGGGGATAAGTTAATGATCCAGTTTCAACATAAACATTTAAGTTATATCTTTTCATATAAGGAAATGAACCTTAGAAAAGAGATGTGGTTTGAATATATTTTGGAAATTGGATTTGATATTGCTTAAATAAAAATAAAGGTTAAATTTTTCACCAATAATATTAATAGGATGTTTCCTATTCAAGTAGTGAAAGAGTCCAGGGAGGAATGGACCTTGATAAACCAATTTTCCTGGACACACATGGATGTGAATGAGGATAAATAAAATATGATCCTTTATAGTGTTTAGTTGACATCGTATCTTCTAGAGATTATTATTAAAGAGTAACCATGATATAAAGAGTGTTAACATATCAAGAATTATTTATATATTGGGGACTCCACAAGTGTCTGCTCTCTATCTCCTGAGGGTATAATCCATTTTAAGAATTAGTGAGTAGTCTATTTATTGATGATGATAGTTGTGAAGAAATATTATCATAATTCTTTGTAGGGTTTCCACCCAAGAACCAAAAAGAATTATTACAATTTTAAGATACAATTCTAGGGGTCGGGTATAAAATGTGACATCATGGACTTTAGTCCATATATATATATATATATCAATAGTTTAAGGTTGAGAATTAAAATCCATCAAGCCAACTCCAACTTATTTCTATACCTATCTTGACATGGAATGGTCTATCCATGAACGTTATCATAGTTTTAACTCAGTCAACTCATATAAATACTTATTTATGGGTTCAGAGTGATATACTCATCAAATAATCAAATTTACTTCTAATGATAGATACTAATAAGGAAAAATAGATGATGATATTTTATTTTTTATCGGTCTGGAGGATTCATGAATTTTCATCTATTATCATCTTGAAAATGAAACTAAGGTTTACCACTTAGTTTTAGAAAGTCCTTTAAAAGGGTCTGTGAACTCTAGTTAGTCTAATTAAGTCCAAACAACCTCTAATAGGTGAAAAAATAGACTCGGTGATCCGGATTATATAGGATTTTCTATACGCAGTTGACTTGATTTTTATAGGTTCTTGGGATATCCATATATTATTAGTAAAATTTTCTTATTATAATGGTTACAAATGGTTATTCAAGATGACCCTATTCAAGCCTCTATATAGTATGATTTTTTCCTTCCCTCTACGGAATCACTACTGGAAATCTGACCTTTCCCAACGCTTCTATACCAACGGTTCATAAAAACCGTTGTTATAGGTTCCCTTTCCCAACAGTTTGGCCAAACCGTTGGGAAATCCCACTTTGAGGCCACCTTTCCCAACGGTTTGGGCAAACCGTTGGGAAAGCCCACATTGTGGGGACCTTTCCCAACGATTTTGGCCAAACCATTGGGAAAGATGCATTGTGGGGACCTTTCTCAACGGTTTTGGAAAACTGTTGGGAAAGGTCCCCAATGAATCAACCTTCACCTAGAAACAAATCAAGGCTCAAAATCTTTCCCAACGGTTTGCCAAAACCGTTGGTATAGGTCTATACCAACGGTTTTGGCAACCATTGGTATAGATGCTTTGATTTTTTATCATTTCTTCTTACCCAGAACATTATATAAATCAAAATTTAATATAATTATGAGAATACATATATATATTTATGTAATTATATACACAAAAGGCATGTTAGGTTAGTGGTTAAGTCGTTCAATAATAAACTAGGGGTGCTGGGATCAAATCTCAGCGATTTTTTTTTGAAATACATATACCAACGGTTCCACAACCGTTTGTAAATATTTTCATATTAATTATACCAACGGTTTCCAAAACTGTTGGGATAGGTCTATACCAACTGTTTTGGGAAAACCGTTGGTATAGACCTATCCCAACGGCTTACTTGGCCACGGTTCTCCAAACCGTTGGTATAGGCTATACCAACGGTTTGGAGGCATATACCAACAGTTCCAAACCGTTGGTATATGTTAGTTTTCCAGTAGTGAATGGAGAGGGTGAGGCTCCATTGGAGGTTTCAATTATTCTACATGATATAATAATGAAGATTCTAACCATTCAACAGAGGTTAATGGTATATTAAAGAAACTAGAGGTCCTCTATGGATCATCAAAATTATCATATATAGTATTTAGTATGTGATCGACTGGTTTTTAGGGAATCAACTTATTTGGGTCCTCATAGACCAGTGAAGTAGGGGGACAATTTCTCAGCGATACTGGGGACCTTTCGAGGTCACTAATGGTATATGAAAGGCTTCACATCTATTATAATGTCCTCTTTATTTGATGTAGAATGATAACTTGTTCCATTCATCCCAACTCAATAAGTATCACTATGGCCATTCCTATGTTATGAATTGGGAAGAGATTGTATTAAAAACTAATGTTTCTATGACTAAGAAGCTAGTAAGTATTTTTGACTCCCAATACATGGTATTTTATGAGAATTCCATTTTCTTAGTTCATCTTTTTTGGTTGTATATATTTTATTTAGATGAAAATTTCTAGTGATAGGCTCATATAAGAGATAAATTACCCCATTCACTTCCATAAAAATAGGTATTAGTGGAGGGGTTTTCAAAATATGAAGTTGTTTAAAATAATTCTCCTTGATTGAAATAGTTTTTATAAACTGACACGTTTTCTGAGTCTCCCACTAATAAGTGGATATTTTTTATTTGTAGAAATCCTTTAAAATAGCAATGGATCAGTGATTGCTAGCTATTCTATAACCATTGATAAACTAATATGGAGGTATTTTTAATAAGTTTGTAAAATATAAGAGTGGTAATAACCTTTTCTAATAAATTAAATGTGGTTTAATTATTTTTTATTTTTTTCTTTACTAGCTATAATTATAACCAATATTAATATATTATTGGCAGTTTAGCAGTGTATAATGGCATTTCTCAGTAAGTAGTAACAGTTAAAACCTTACTAATTATGTAGTGCTATTTTACAAATCCACTAATTAATAAATGCCTACCAACTTATTAAAACCTTCTAAATATGCTACTAACATAAATATAAAATACAAATATATAAATGTGGAATAGAATTAAATTATTTAAATAGTCAAAAAAACAAAACAATTTCAAAAATTATATCATAATTTTATTTACACAAATTATTATTTTTTAATCCATATAGTGAAAAGTAGTACATATAAGTTTTCATTAAAAATAAAACTCTTGAAAATGGGAATAAAACATCAATTCTACTCACCTATATCAGACAGACTACCCATAGATGATCCATGATATTGATTTTTCTATTAGCTGCTAGCCTCCTATACATATATTGTTAGTATTAACTGGAATTTTAAAAAATTATTTAGTTTTAACAAGATTGTTAATAAAAAATAGATTTATAACCATAATCATAATAATATAAATATATTAAAATAAAATTAACAGATTCAATATCATGGTAAATTGTTATATCAAAGATGAAATATACAGAAGGATTGTGCCCAGTCATGCCTAGAAATAAAGTACCCAATACACTCCCCATAGGTAAAAATTACTCATCTTTAGTTATCCATCATATATCATAATCCTGTATTATGTTATCAAGGATTAAAAATTTATTTTTTGATTCTATGTAATTTGAATGAAAATTTTTACATAAACATATAGTAGGACGTGTCCTAGTGAGTGAAAATTAGATCCTCCCAAATATTCACGAGGGGGATGTTCTGAAAACCAAATCTATCATATGAGCACATGATCTTTTCCCAAAAAATGGTCAATAGACTCTATAGGGTATAATTATGATGATAGTGTTGTATTAAAATCCCATGCCTCTAAATTATCCTGATAAATTAAAAAAATATATAAAAATATATATTTCTTTTAAAAGGTGAATTTTTATTTATATTTTTACCCCACAGATTCTAGCAGTCTAATTTAAATATTTTTCATTTTTCTTCTTACTCACATTGAAAAACAACTGGGTTTGGCTAACCTGATGGCCAAATACATCCATATATATCATCTAAAAATGTCAACTAAAAAAACTATGTACATAAAATTCAAATATAAAATATTTAATAAATAGCGATATGATTTCCATATTTAATCTTCTCCTTCAAAAAAATTTAGAATGAGTAGAGTTTTTAATGAATTGTATCTCCCTATTTGATAACTAATTTTAGAATATTCCTAAAAAAGTGTTAAAATGAATAAAAAATGAATTATTTATATTAATTTCCTATCAATTTATTTTAAAAGTAAAAAATAAATTATGGAAACTATAATGATTTATATCTATAAAGGACTTCCCTTGATCCCGATGTATCCCTTTGAGTACCTTTTCTTACATTTTATGTAAAATAAAGTACATTTAATTGAATGCATATTGATTTCTATAATAAAATTCCTTTCATTTTTCCCAATTATTTTCAATTTCCATTTATGCACAATATTTTCATGAATATATAAAAATAATTTAATCTATATATTAGAAAAGAAAATATATTTATCTTAAAATTTAATAATAATTTCTTATAAAAATATATAGATACTAATTTCAACTTACATTACATTATTTATAAAAAAAACATTCTATTAATTGATGGGAATATTTCTTTAGTAATGATACATTATGGAAAGGTATATTGTATAAAATGATAACTAGACTAATATATAGGCACCCCAAACATGTCCAATGGAAAATATATATTAAAATTTCTCTACCTCAAAACATATGATATATTCATGTTCATTTCTACATGGTAATTAATTTATTTTGTTTTAAAATATATTCAACAATTAATATACATATGTAATAAAATATTTTTGACATTAAAAATTACATATCAATAATGGTCACCCTACATTAACATCATTATAGTAACTATGGAACCGTATTCCCTTTTGATGATCTCTCCTCATTTTCTCCATCAAATCCCTCTAAACTATACACATATAAAGGTGATTCACTATAACTGGGTAGCATACATGATTAAAATTGGATTATATTTCCTAACATCCAATGACATAATGGGTATCATACCAAAATGATGAATCATACCTGATGTCGGTGGGAGTATATCAAATGGTTCATCCAACAACATTTAATTAGTTTATGATCAACTCATATCTATAAATTGGCTGGTTCTTGGAATTCCTGCATCTAATAAAAATATATAACAATTTTGAACATGATATAATATTTAATATATAAAAAAATTCAATTTTTTTATATAGATAAATTGAATTCATATATTATCAAGATATGGATATTTTATTATTCCATCAATAGATCAATTTTCAATTGAAAATCTAGAAATTTATCCTACCCCTAAACATATTGAGGTGTATCTTGAAGTAAATCAATCCAATTGTTTTCCATTTTTTTGCTATTGATATATATCTATATAAAAATATAATTCTCTTTAATTAAACAAAATAATTTTAAATATAAAACATAAGATTTAAAGAATAAAAAAATTAAGATTTGAAACTATATTTGCATTTGTAAAATTTGATTAAGAAAAATTGTTAGGTAACAATGCAATTATAATAAATTGAAATTAGTATTTTGTATTCTTCACCTAGTTTTTTATTTTTATCAACACACTCATCATGATATAAAAAATATTTGATATAATATATTTTTCTTCATTGGTCAAGAAAAAACCATATATATTTGGAAAAGTATAATCCATTATGGTCATCTCCCATGGTCAGATAATCTTGAGGATGAGGAATTTGATTTGGGATGTTCCCTCCATTATTTTTTGGTTTCCCTCAAGATGATTCATCATTGGTTATTTAGATTATCAGTTTCATAATAGGTATCTCTTTATCTAGACGTTATTTTTTATGTAATTTTTTATTATATTTCTTCATGTTCAGTTAAAATGAGTAAGGTTATTACACCTAAAACCTTCAATAAAAAATAAAAAATATCGTATGAATAAAAAATAAAAAATAAAACTAAAATAATAAAAAAAATATTTTTTAATCAATAAAATATATATAAGATTTTAGTTTTTCCTCTATTCCACAATAATTATTCCAAGAAGTTTCAACTCCTATAGGAATCATCTAATCTTTCAAATATATTCAAATTTTAAAATTTAATATTAACTAATCATAACCCATAAATAATTTAAATATAAAAAGGAAATTAGTTTGAGTTTAATGCAATTTTATTTTAAAAAATTCTAAAACATATAATTAACTAATTTTGAAATCAACCACAAATCTGAAAAGGGTATTATTTTTTTTAATATTGAGATATTTACTAAAAAAATATTAATGAATAGAGTAAAAAAAATAGCTAACCAATTTTCAAAAATATATAAACCTTATTCATTTCTGAATTAAATTCATCTAATTAGTTTCAATATTGCAATTATAACCAGAATAATGTATTGTATTTGAAAGTCCATTACATTTAAGAAAAGGAAAGTATGAAATATTTTTGATTGATTAATTGTCTATATTACCTTTGTTTTGTTCACTTGATAAACCTTCTAATCCTTTTCTCCCATCACATAAATTATTTGGCCTAACATGACTGAATGAAAACAAACTAACTGTGATTAAAATATAATAAGAGTAAAAATTTGAAAAATGAATAATTCTAAAATTAATTTAGAATGAATGAGGTATTTAAAAAAACATGAAACTCACTTGAAGTTCCCTATTAAATGGTTTACAAAATTCTGATAGAAAATAATTTTTGTATATAAAATATTATAATATTTTAGAAAAATAATTAATTTAGAGAGAATAAAAAAATTATAGAACATGGAAATTAATGAGATGGGGTTGGGGTCAAAGGTAGAGGATAAAGTTATCATGGATTGGGGTTGAGATTTAGGTGATGCAAGGGAATAATAGAGGGGGTGGATTTAGGGAATCATTGAGGGGAGGTGTTGGGGGTATCGACTTTTGGGAATAAAGGAAGGTTTATAGTTGTGTTGAAATCAGGGGGAGGAGGAAGAAGGGGACCTCGGTAGGGGAAACAAGGTATTTTTATTGTTGTTTATTAATTACCACAACTAAAAAATGGTATGTTAGTGGTTTATTAAGAAATTTCTACTAATATTTATTATGTTAATGATAAATGTAAAATACCACTGATAACTCAATGGATAAATTATTTTCAAAAAAAAATCATAGTTATATAATATTGTTGTAAATAAATAACCATTAATTGTTTTTTTAGTTATATTTTAAAATCAAGAATTGGGTGAAATTTATGGGGGTAAAAATTGATATGGTAATGATACTTTTTACACCAAAGGTTATGTTTTTGGGTACAAAACGTTTTACTTATTTACAAATTTTTATTATATGTTCTGTGAATTTTATATTTGGTAGTCATTTAGATTATATAAGCTTTTAGAATCATAGTATCCATTTCTTTGCTGTATTTTGTTTTTGAGTCTATCGAAGTATAAGGAATTAACTATATGTCCATATAGTATGACACCCCACTACCATATGGGTAACACTATGACCTCAGGGTTGTGGCATGGAGCACCACTCTTTCTTGTGCGGCATAAAAATAATATTTTTTTACCATTATGCAGTACAAGTAGGCTAAGGAACGACCAATACGGATTCACCACGGGGCACCCTATTGTATGTTAGGGTAACACAGGCTTCCCTCACATGACAATATATCTATATGGGTAACTCAAGGTTGCACAGTGTACTAGGAGGTTACGTCGTGGAGGCCTCCTCCAAGTGCTCTATGTTGTAGCCCAGAAGGCTACACCATAGAGGTTGGTAGATAGGAGGGGGTCTAGAAAATCCTTAAGATGCAACATGGAATAGTATAGGGTGACTGTCACATAGAATCATCTATAGAGGTACACCTTGTCCTTGATAGTGGGGTTACACCATAGTGTCCCTCAAGAAAGATTTTATTTTTATAATTTCATTATTTTAACCCTTAGTTGAATTAAATCCCTAGACCTCACTTTTTATAAAACTCTCACACTTGGAACTCTCCCATGGAAAAGGTGCATTCCCACTTCCATCTTAGTCTGATGTTTTGGTGTATTTCTCCTAATTGATTCCTTGAATCAACATGTTTGAGTCTAATCTTCCTTCCCCTTAACATAGTCCTCCTTTATTGATTTATTTATTCCCTAAGGACACAGTGACCTGGGGTTTCTACTGAATGAATAGTAGTTAGTGGTATTTTATATTTATAGTTTTTTAGCCCCTCTAGGATCCATTTTTCTTTACTATGTGGATTTATTTCATAGGTGAGTGATTTCCACATATTTTTTTTGGGTTTTCTTGGGTAAAATTATGTGTTTTCTATAGGAAAATGTATTTTATGAGACAATTATGATTATCAGGATTTATAAAGTGTGTTAAAAATTAGTATAAGATATGCATGGTGGATTTAAAGGATGATTATATATTATATGAATGATTTAATTTTTTAATTTATATGAGAATAAAATAGATATCATAGTAATTGTTTTTAAATAATAAATGAAATAGGCTTGTGTTGTATTGATGTAAGTACAATTAAAATGGAAACATGGCATGTTTGAATTTGGTATAAAACATGGGAACTTAGATATCTAATAGGTTAATACTAGTGTTAAGTATACCTTTATATTACAACACAAAAACAAAAAATATTATACTTGGATAAAGATCATGATTCCATGGATTGGAGTCACTATAATTCTTGTCTAATGCATGTACTCCTTATAAGTTGATTGGATGTGGTGTCACGGGATGGGATACACCATTCCATTATGATAATGAATAACCTCCAATGATTTTTTTTACTATACTTGGATTGACCATTATTTTAAAATTTAATAAAAGGACCTAGTGTTCCCAAAAACATATATGGTTTAAAGCTATCTTTAACCTTAAAAATTTCATAATGAATGAATCAAACAAAATATAAATATTATAAAACATATATCAAGGAATGGAAATTGAGATAATAAACCCTTACAGATTCAGTAGTATTTGACTCAAACATAACATGAATGATTTATTATAAATTAATATCATAAATATTATAATATAATTTTATTTATTATCAATTAAAACAATGTATTATTAGGGTCATCTTGTTGAAGTGCATAATATGAAATCATGCCTCAATGGAGAGAAATTGAGAACAAAACCCTTGTTAACATTGTAATTTATGAAGTAAGAATAATTTGAAATAGAGAATATGAAAATGAAATTAAAATACATACCAAATATATATGAAATAAAATAAAATATAATCATACGGTTTAATAAATAAATCATATAATAAAAAAGTCAAGGGAGATGTTATATGACTCAATAAAAGAAAAATAGATCAACAAAATACCTTACGACACACTCTCGCTTTCTCTTACACACTTGAACATCATATATTGTAAAAATAGAAAAAAATAATAATATATTTAATGAAATTATTAATATTTTATTACCTTTTATATAAATATTTTATGTTCATTTATTAACCTCTTATTACTTATTTTTAGTTTATATTGATCATCTGCTATTAGTAGTTTCAGTTGTTCCCTCTTTATTTCGATGTGGCCATCAAAGTGATTAATCAAGATTGTTGATATAATCTTATTAATAATATTAATTTTATTGGAATATGATTTCTAATTTTTTTATGAATTTCCAGGTTTATTCCATGGGAATTTCGGTATGATTCATAAATATGAAATTTATAGTGAGCTTGTTTTTTGTAATTTTAGACAAACATGAGATGTTATATTAATAAGGAGATAAATACTAATAAAATCCTACTATAACCATAAAAAATAATATGTAGTTATTAAAGTCAAATATTACTAGTAATAAATATTTCATAAGCATCCATAATAAAAATTTATAGTATTATCAATGTAAGTGGTTAAACTAACCCAGACAATGACATATTATAATCAATGAATTAGTATGATTGTGAAGTGGATTGACAAAAATATCATTATTTTAGAACTATAATAAAACTATTATGATTTTATTAATCTTAAAAACCATAATTTTTAATAGGTAGATAAATAATATATTTGGAAATTAAATATAATAAGTAACTACTTAGAAAGAAGAAATTGTATCTTCTCTTGGATGCCTTCTTTGTTTTGAAGGATTTGGGTAATCCAATTATGAAAATGATCAAACAAAAATTAGAGAGGATTATTAGGGAAGAAAATAAAATAGATTATTTGGGGGAATTCAAATTTTAGTTATAATTTAGAAAGTATGGAAACCTAAGATAATCATACATAAATAATACATTTATTTCTTGATTTAATTACTATATTGAAAAATAGTCGCACAAATTGGGGACCAAAAGGATTAGTTACCTAAAAACTGGATACAAAAAAATATTCTTTTCTGGAACTTGTGGAAATTTCTCTGTAAAAATACTTTGTTATACTATATTTTAGACATCTCATACGACATAATAATATTCTTTACATTGGGAATAGGATCAAAAGAAGTTCTGAACTCGAATGACCGGTAAAGGAAACATATTAACTATTCATAATGGTTGGATCTAAAATTTCTTAGAAAAATGTGTCAAAAAGTAATATCAAATAAAAAGATCATGATGTTATAAGTTACCAAAAAAATTGATTGATCATTAAGGATAAATCCATTGTAACATAAGACCAAATAAATTCCAACAAAAATAGATATTAGAAACATATATAGAAAATGAGATCAATACATATGGTAGTAAAGTATCAATAGAACATATAATATCATTAAAAATTGATTACTTTGAAAATGGGTTGCATTTTAGAAAATTAGTGGAACAAACATAAGCATAGAAAAATATTATAAAAAATCCATGTATTACCACCCATTAATTTTGTGAATAAATCCACGTACATTGTATAGTTTTCTGAAAAAATAAAGGTATGTCTATAAATTTATATCACAAGACATATAAAACCAAAAAAAATTAATTTTATGGAGATATAGGACCCAACCATCATCAAATAAACATATAATCACCATATAAAATCAAATCATACATCTTATCATAAATTATTCTTTCAAATAAAATTGGGCTACATAAATTTGCATAATGGTATCACATAAAACAAGTGATATTTTAAAACCAAAAACATGATATGTCATGAACCAACCCGGGTTCCCTAGTATCCTAATAACTAAGCTGGTAATAACATATCCCGAAGACCATTCCCAATCCCCATGGGTCGAAAACTAGCACTAGGCATCATAAAACATGCAAGTTGGAACAATTTTCCTATAAAACACAATAAAAGAAAGGAAAGAAAGTCAATATACATACAAAATAAACTCCACTATGAGTAATGAACTAGAAGTCCAAAAGGAATTTAAGTGCAAAGTTCTACTACACAAATCCAAAAATAGGGGAAAACAACCCAATTCCCTAACGACCCATCTCACAACAGACAAGGTTCAACATTTAGATCCACCTACATGAGATCCTTTCCTCTTTCTCAAACTTGGAAGGAGATAATCTACAAACAGCATAAGGCTTAAGTAGGGTGTGAGATAAAAAAATCCAAACAGGGTCTCACCAAGGATTCCATATCAGATTCCAATAATAGTTTAACCAAATGAATCCTTTAAATTTTTGAATAAATAGGTTTTCAATTTTAACCGATATTTAAATAAATCATGCTATAGAATTCAAATGATGGAAAATACTTTATGAAATGACTTTAAATATTATGGAATACTTTTAAAACAATGGATTAAATAAAATAGTTTTATAAAACTATATATGTAAATTTAGAAGGCATGTAAAGAATTTTTATAACATTGGAATACATTTATGTATCAAATATAAATAATAAGCAAGCAACATGGTGATCATCCAAATAGGTATGAATGCACCAAGATATAAGACTATGTACTCTCTAAGTGATCATAGAAATATGTGTATACACACATACCTCTGACACTATCCAATGGATACATTTCACCATCCCATTAGTGATGTGACTTACTTCATTTATGTTTTTGAACATTGTATAAGCATAGATTATGTCCAAATGACTCAAAAACTACCTAAAGTTTTCATATGATCTTACACAATCAATTATGGAATATTAATTTTAATAATTCTAAAAATAAAATTAAATCTCATACCCCCATTTCAGATTGCAAATTCCCATTTAAAACCCAAAAATGTTTTAATTTAAAACTTGAATTTTTTACAAGATAAAACCATTGGGTTTCTATCAAAACTTTTTAAACCATTTTCACATGTTTAAAATCAATTCAAAATTAATTCCATCAATTTAAAAATTTATTTCCATAATTAAATTCATCAATTTAATATAAATATCTTCCATGAAATATGAAATTTAAATTAAATAATTTAAATCAACCAATTTCCAAAAATTCTCCCCAATTCATTGGAATTTGGGGTTTTTGCAATTTTCGTTCCAAAATGATTCAAAATATTCCAATTCAATTTAATGGGTTTTCATCAAATAAATTATTTTTTAAATAGAATTTAAATCAACAATTGAAATAAATCAAGCAGTTCAAGGTTAATTAATTTGTCCAAATAGGAAGAAACACCTACGTTTTTTCTGAAACTCAACACCCATAACGACACCTATCAATGGGAATGAATGTGTAGAGTACACATAAACTCAACATAGAAGTGATATATAGCATTATAGAACATATAACCATCAATGTCAAGATGATCCATTGAAATCCCAAAAGAGGAGAAAGAGAGGAAGATGAAGAATGAGGGAGAAAACTTAGTTGGGAATCACACAACCAATGAAATGGTGCTCAAATGCCAAATGAAAGGATCCTGATGGGTTAGAGAGTTTCAAGATTTCTTGGGGAAGGACTTGGGTTTAGAGGAGTATAATTATAGAGGTTCCAAAAGGAATATATCATCTGTGCTTCCTATTTAAAAACCGCATTCGGGGTATTACACGACATGTAATCCCACTGCACATCGTAAAATAGTTTTGTTTCATAACTGTTGAAAAAACGTCAACTTTAATTAGAAACTGATGCTATTAATCAAAACCTGATATTTAATTCACCCATGAAATGTAATTTATCATCACATAGTGTACCATTCATAGCGTGAATCCTTTCACAACTTGTATCCAATAAGAACTACACATTGTGTAACACTCCTACAACTTATGGAAATAACTTTTTAAAGATGTTATTCCAATAAATATTTGACTTCACCATTATAGGTATCCTCTAAAATCATTATAAACCCTACCTAGTCAACAAAAAGAATAAATATTAAAAGGTTAAAGACATAACTTCAATAAAGAATCTGTATAGTTTTCTCTGTCTGGTCATCTGAATGCAGATGGTAGGCCATGATCAAATAGACCTCAAATCCCAGTGCCTCTTGATGGCCTCTCAAAAATCATGAATTGAATCGAGGATCCCTATGAGAAACTATAGAAAATGGAAATCTATTAAAATGGACAATCCCTTTCATGTATAGATTCCACAAATCCTTAAGTTTGGCTATATCAAGAATGAGTATTAAGTGAGATGACTTAGTCAACCTATCGATCACACCCCATATTGAATTATTCTTCCTCTGGGTATGAAGAAATGCAACTAAAAAGTATGTAGATATTTAATAACACTTCCAAGTGGGGACTAGAAGTTCCTGATGTAAACTTAAAGGTTTCAAGTGCTCTTCCTTCACCTGCTAGAATTAATAATAATGAGAAACAAAATCAGCAATGCCACATATTATACCTGGCCACCAGAACTATTGTCGCATTTCACAAAACATCTTAGTGGGTTCTATGTGTACCAACCACTGAGAATTATGACAATCCCCCATAACATAATTTTATGATACTAATAGAACAACGAAGCAATTTTGATAGCATAAAACACCCTCTTTAGATAACGACCACTGAGATAATATCTTGCTACTATAAATAGAGTATTTAATTATATAGAATTAATCATCAAGAAATTAATCCTAAATAATAATTTCATGAAAAGAGGATGTAAAATGAACTATTTCTAATGAAACTTTACCCAATTTCACCTAAACACCAATATGAAATTGTGAAAAATGATCCATTAAATTCCACTCTTTTGAAGATTCTTTCCCTATCTGGGTTGGATGTTTCCTACTCAACGCATCTACAATGACATTCCATCTCCCCAGTATGTAAGTGATTTTAATGTTGAAATAATTAAAGTACTCCACCCAACAACTCTAGAAAAGATTCAAATATATTTTAGATAATATATGACACATGATTTTATTGTCTGAATACACAGTAAACCATTCTCCAAAAAGGTAGTGATTCTAACTCTTAATCCCATGAATCCCAACTGCAAGTTCAAGGTAATGGGTGAGATAATTCTTCTCTTGTGGCCTAAGATAACGAGATCCATATGCAATGACATGATTAACATTCATAAGAAAAAAAACCAAGCAAAAAACTGATGCATCACAGAAGAATGCATAGTTCTGACAGACATCTGGATGAGTCATCACTTGTGTAGTAATCAAAACATGTTTCATCTCAATAAAAGAACCTGTAAATTTATCATTCCAAGAAAACTTCACCCCCTAATAAGTTAGATAAGTCATTGGATAAGCCAACTTCCAGAATTCCTTCACAAACTGATGATAATATCTAACTAAACTAAAAAAGATCCAAATCTCAAAGGCATTATGTGCTTTCTTTCTAGTTAAACTAGTATTCACCTTCTCAAGGTTAACTGACATACCATGTTCAAACACCATGTGTCATAAGAATATCACTTCTTTAATCCATAAATCTTCCTTTCAAATCTTGGCATAAAATCAGTATTTCTCAACAGACTCAGAACTATTCTCAGACAATGCACATGATCCTCCTAAAATATAGAGTAAATGAATATGTCTTTCATAAAGACTACCACAAAGTTATCCAAAAACTCATGGAAAACCCAATTCATCTAATCCATGAAAACTAAGGATGGATTTTTTAGACCAAAGGGAATAAAAAGGTACTCATAATGTTCATACCTGATCTAAAAGGCGGTTTTCTAAAAATTAAATTATTTAATCCTAGACTTATGGTAACCAGATCGAAGGTAGATCTTT
Organism: Viscum album; assembly: GCA_963277665.1. Classification (NCBI taxonomy): domain Eukaryota; kingdom Viridiplantae; phylum Streptophyta; class Magnoliopsida; order Santalales; family Viscaceae; genus Viscum; species Viscum album. The sequence goes on from OY728144.1 coordinate 294,732,665, forward strand.
GAAAACCACTTCTCCCCTTCAAGATGTTGAAACAGATAATCAATTTTTGTAAATAGATACTTTTTATTTACCATAAATCGATTGAGCTTTCTGTAATAACCACATAAGCAAAGAGAACCATCAACCATATTAGTGAAGAGAACTTGTGCCACCCATGGTGACACACTGGGGAATATAAATACTTTACCAAGAAGATATTCCAACTTAGACTTCAGGTCTTTCATTTCTGTTAGAGCCATGTGGTATGAGTGAATATAAACTGGTTGAGTACTAGGTGTTATGTTGATAGAAAACTCAACCTCCCCTACTAGTGGAAAACTAGACAAATCAAAAGAAAACACTTCGAAAAACATGATGAGAACTAAAGGGATATTACCTCTCAATGATTCCCACTCTATATCAAAATAAAAAAGTAATATTACATTCCCCAGTTCTCTATAATAAGGTCCGGGTCTACTTGACCTTGGGTCCCATTCTCCCTGAATGAAAAGAGACACACCACTAGGTGTAGTAAGGTAAACCCACCAAATATAACAATCAATCCAAGATTTATTTGAAATGAGATAATCCATTCATAAAATTATGTCAAGAGTATTCAGTTAGAGGACTAAAAAATTCCAAGACATCTTAACATCTGACAGAGATAAGACACAAGAGTGACTACAGAGACCCTAGTCTCTCTTCATTCTAAGGGGTGTAGTAATATCCATTGCATAAGACAAAATCTTAATAGGAATATTTTTAAAATTAATAGTAGATGTTGAAATAAATGAATGATATGCACTCGTATCAAATAGAGTGGTCACTAATGAATAAGTTATAGTAATCATACATTTCATAGTTGATGGGACCTTGACATCTTCCTATATATACTCTTCCACTATGTGATGTTGCTTTATTCTTGATGTCTATGGCTGCAATCCTTTTAAATGTGATTTGTCTTATTTATCTATAGTTTTTGGAAGAGATAATGATCATGTTCCACTATGAGAAGTTGAAAAGATATGGAATAATATTTGTAACTTCCCGAATGTTAGTAGAAGCTATAGTTATTTGGTGCCTTAGTGAAACACCTCTTAGAATGTATTGTATTTCCACACTAGTAACAAGCCAAAGGACATACTCCTAGTGTTTTAGGAGGTCTGGAATGAGCCTTCTATTCAATGATAATCATCACCCTTATTCTTTCCCTTGAAAGAACTGACACTACCCTAGGGAGAAAAAGGAACTCCCATCAACCTTGACATCCCTTCTAGGACCATCCCACCACAATTACCCTATCTAGCACATTCGCATATGTGGTAATATTTAGAAAGAAAATTAATAATTGACATCTTCTCAAAGTACCATATCAATACATAGATCCTTCATCCTCTCATTAGAAACAATCTTAGGAACAAACTACACCAACTCAACAAATAAATTTGAATACTCAATCATGGTTCTGTCGGCCTCCGCAATCTTGAAAAACTTTACAACTTTTTCTAACACCAATGAATTTGTATAGAATTGGTCAGTGAAAATAACCATGAATTCATTTAATGATAATACCTCATGTTTATTATCCATCACCATCATGTCACGCCATCTTTTTCTTGGTCATTCTAGAATGAAGGTGAAATAATTTTCCTTGATTTTGTTTGATGTCTCCAAGAACTCAAACATGCGTTCTATCTTACCAAACCATTTGTTAGCATGTTTAGTATCAGTGAATCCTTTTAAAATTGGTGGCTTCTAGAGAAGGAAATCTTGATAATTATTTTTAAGAACACCCTCTGAGGATCCACAACTAGATCCTGAATGAGGACTGGAGGTAGATCATATCCTAGGGCTTGGATAGTGTGCATAATCACCTCAACTAAATTTGGGTCCCCTAGAAGATTTACTCGATGTGGCTCCGCAGTAGCTTCCCATTGATCTAATTCACACATCTTCTTAGAGGCATGATGCTACACAACATCAACATACATCAATGAAGGCATAAGATTGACACTCAAACTATGAAACAAGGAAAATTAATCCCAACATATAGAAGCAATAATATTTGAATTTCACTATATCAAAATCAAAATAGGGAAAATACTAGGACTAATACACAAGGCATCTTTCCCTAACCACCCCTAGAGGTATAATGTTCCCTATGGTTAGAGGTGTCTAGGAACTCAATCACATGTACCTCCTAAGTCCCGACAAGATTTCAAAAATGGATACTAACTACAAGAAAAAATCTCAAAAAACTCTTATTTTACCACATTTTCATGAACCAACCCTAGAACCATAGTCACTTGATAACAAATCCAGTCCTGACATAGCCAAAATGGATTTCCAGATCCCCAAAAGTCGGTAACAAGCACTTGGAATCATATAACATGCATGTGATAAAAAAATTTTCACAAAACATTACTGCAGTAAGACAAGGAAGTCAATATGCATACAAAAAAAAACTCCATTGGGAGTAATGTACCAGAAGTCAATAAGGAATTAAAGACCAATGTATCACCAACCAAATCCCAAAACAAAGAAAAAAATATTAAGTCCCTAAGTACACAACTTCCCATGTCCACAGATCAACATCTGGATCCACCTCCAAGATATATTTTCCCCATGATCGATCTTGGAATGTGATTATTATCAAACACCTGAAGGCACAAGTATGGTTTGAACTAAAAATATGAGTAGGGTTGCACCAAGGATTCCATATCAGATTCCAATAATAGATTATCCAAACGAATGCATTATATTTTAGAATAAACAGGTATGGAATTTTAAAGTACATTTAAACAAATCATGTTGTACAATTCATGTAATGGAAAATACTTTAATCCAGGGAATTACAAGTGATTTAATATTTCAAAAATAATGTCTTAAATATAAAGTTACATAAAATAGTTTATATAAATTATTAAGGCATGCAAAGAAATTATGAAACATTAGAATACATTTATATCTCAAATATAAATAACAAGTGAGCCACATTTTCGTCTACCAAATATGTTAGAAAGTTCTAAGCCGTAGGACGTGACACTATCTAAGTGATCATGGAAATAAATGTTTGCAAACATCCCTATAAAACTATCCATAGTCGACTCTTCACCATCCCAGTGGGGATGTGACCAGTTTTATTTATGCTTTAGAATGTTGTATAAGTATAGAGTGTGTCTAAATAACACAAAAACAACATCAGGATTTCATGTTCTCTCAAACAATCAATGATGGAAAAAAAATTAAACTTATAAAAATTAAATGAAATCCCATCCACCCATTTCAAATATCAATTTTCCATTTTAAACCAAAACATGTTTTAATAAAAAAACATTCTTTTTAACAAGATAAAACCATTGGGTTTCTATCAAAACCTTTTATGCCATTTTCAGAAGTTTAAAATAAATTAAAAACTAATTCCATCAATTTCAAAATTCATTTCCATACTTAAATTAAAAAATTTAATTAAAATAGATTCCATTAAATTTTTAATTTAAATTAAACAATTTAAATCAACAAATTCTCATAAATTCTCCCTAATTAACTAGAATTGGGGGTTTCCCCAATTTTCATGCCAAAACCATTCCTAATCTCCCAATTCACCTGAATTTGGTTTTATCAAATCAATTAAAATAAATTTTTAGAAATTAAATTTAAATAAAAATTGAAATAAATCAATAAATTCTTGTTTAATAAATTTGGACAAGAATGATGGAACCACATACCTTTTCCCAAAACTCATCACTTGTAAAAACACTTGTCAATGAGATGGAAGGTACATAAGACCTCAAATCGGATCCTAAATGTGAGATCAAACATTAAGAAACATAGATACTTCAATTTCAAGATGATTCATTAAAATACTAATGGAGGATAAAGAGAGGAAGTTGAAAAATGAGGGATAAATCTTACCACAGAATTACACTACCAAAGCATGACGATTGAACACAAAAAGAGAGGATCAAAAAGGTTTGGAGAGCTTCAAGATCATCTTGGGAAGGATTTGGGTTGAGGGGACTAAAATTAGAGGGGAGAAAAAAAGAATAGATCAGATGTGCAATATATTTAAAGACCATAGTTGGGGTATTACTCAATGTGTAATCCCACTACACATCATGAAATAGTTAACTATCATTACTGCCAAAAAACATGTCACCATGAATTAAAACCAGATGCTCTAAATTGAAAATTGATATTTAATTAACTCACAAAGTGTAAAGGATCATCACTCCATATACACTTGAAAATGTGAATCATTTCACAATATGCATACGGTAACCATTACACATAATGTAACCTAGTTACATGATGTGTAACCCTCTTAAGGCATATTGAAATAGTTTTTTAAGGATGAGAGTCCAAAAAATATTTAACTTCACAATTATAGGTATCTTCCAAACTCATTCTCAACCCTACCCAGTTAATAAAAAGAAAAAAACGTGATGAGGTTAAAGACATACCATTTAGATCGGTATTATAATGTTAAATTATCACCCCAAAATATCATATATCAGGTGATTTATAGACCATTAATTTTCAGGAGAATAATCTATTGAAAATAAATGAGAAATCAGAAAAATTATTTATCAAAAAAAATGTTAATTAATATCATCATAAAAATATGTGATTTTCGAGTCCAATTCCAAAAACCATTTTTTTGAAAATTAAGAGGATACATATTAACACATATCTTTAAAAATTTACCATAAAGTGTACCTATAGAGAAATAAATGTTATATCAAAATGCGATGTTGAAGGGAAGAAAATATGATTACTAAAAGGAAAAATCCTTTGAAATATTTTAAAACACGCTTTATACAAACATTAATCATTAAAAGGATATCTAAAAATTGGTTTTAAAATAATGTGGAATATATGGGTCATTGTAAATAAATAAAATTTTATTTTCTAATGGGGAAAGGATAAAATTTGTGGGAAGTAAAAATGTTTTTAGTATGTAAAATCTATTAACAGTGATGATAATTATTCTAAAAAATTACATTTTCACAAAATAATACATTCATCAAGGAATAATTATTTTTGGGAAAAGTGATTTAACCAGAAAATAAGGTGTATATAAAAAATAAAAGTATTCATATGATACATATGATTGTAATGGAAAAGTTTTTACACAAAGAGAAGTGATTATGACCCAAGTGAGGGATTTCAGTCATGAAGACAACTTACCTTCACTCCCATTTAGTCAAATAAAATTTAACCTCATGTGTCAAAAAAATAATTATATTAGTCACTTATTTATTGACCTTATTCATTCATATATCATTTTATAAAATTATATTATAAATATTAAATCCATATATTTTAGTTAATTATGATAAATATTCAAAACATGTGTCATAAATCCATATTGTTTTGAAATAGTTTTTTAATTGATGTTTTGTTCTTGATTATTCTACCAATGTTATTCATTACTCTATCATACTAGGTACTAGAATAGATTTTTAAAAATAATTTATAAATTTTATATTAAATTTAAATATTCTTTTGGAACTATATTATTATGATAGAATCGAATATGATCTCATTTTGGTGAGTTTAACAAATAAATAGTGATATATCAATTCCATCATTATTTATAGACATTATGAATCTATAGTCATTTAGGTACCTTTAATAAATTATTATTACAATTATTTTACAAGAATATAACATTTTCAAATCAACCAAAACATAAACATTGAAACATCTCTCATGTAGGTGGTAAAAATGACCTAAACAATATTTGGTTATAATTATTGAATGAGTTAGAGGACAATATTATACCATAATGATATAAATTTTAAATAATGCAGAAAATTTTATAAGTATCCCATATCTTCATTAAACTCATTATGATAACCATTACTGACATTTGGTTATGAAAAATTAAATTTGTTGTTTATGGAGGTGGCAGTATATATCTACACACGATTAGAAATCCCATTTACCAATGAATGAATAGAATGATGGTATATGAAAAAGGATCATTTAATAATTTTACTTTCAACATAAAATAACTTATTTATGCTTAAAATCTACCCTTTATACTAGACATGAGAGGCTTTTATTGAAATAAAAAATTGCATCCATCATGGATGCTGTAGTTTTAACATATGCACGATTGATGTAATATTATTTTCATAGCGGATGGAAATGAAGGAATATTTGTTGTATAATTAATATAATAAATTTTAAATATACTAATGACAATAATTTTGTTATATTAGCAATGTTATAAATTATTTTAGTAATGTTTAAGATAAAATAAAAGACTACGAGAACATAATACTCATACTGGAAGGTTGAGTTTTCTATTAGAAAACTCCATAGAGGTGAAGGCCTTAAGGTGAAAAAATATTATGAAGGATGCATATAATTATAATAGGGTTAAAAATATAGATTTGAAAGGAGGAATTTGAAGTTTATGATTAACATTGAAAGGTTGGAAGATGTATCCTTTTACAATAGAAGAAAAAGGAATTTTGGAAACACACTTAATTTTTAAATACAATAATGACACTATTCAGGTTTCAATAACTCAATTGTGGAATAAATGGGGGTTTTGGATAATATAAGATAAAAAATACACTCATAAATTCATTTTTAGTAATTTTTAGATGTGTTTAATGATTTTTTTACTTTTATACTTTTATCCAAATTAACATTTATCTTGGTAACTATTTATTAACTATATTAATTAACATTATTGAAAAAATTAACATCGGAACCTTTTACCTAAATTTTACCTTCTCTTTAAAATATCAATATCAATTTTAAAAATTATAATTGTGTGAAAAAAATAATTTTAAAACAACAACATTTTATCATTTAAAACGAAATTTTGAAAAAAAATATTTTTAGGTTTTAAAATATTATCTAAGATATAGTTATCATGGGAAATTATTTTAATGACATAAAATGATTTATTATAAATAAAATAAAATTAATGTTTCTTTCTTGGAAATACAAACTAAATTTTACCACCTATAGAATTAATTAGAGGAACATTCCAAATTTTTATTTATTTATTAAAGTACCATTTTAATATATATTTACAAATATTGGACATAGGTTTATATGTTCAAATAATATTTAAAAATAAATAATTTTATTCATTAAATACATATTTTTTTACTTAAATGTTTTTTAATCTTCTAGGTTAAGATTACATTTTGTTAAATTCCAAGAAATTATAATTTCCCCGAAAAACATATTTTTCATTTGAAAATCACAATTTTCTGAAGAAAAAAACTGAAATAAAATATGACTATATATATTTTCATTTGATGAATTATGAAACAAATTACAATTTATAAAATTTAAATTCTAAATTTTTTAAATTTATTTTTAAAAATAAAATCCCTAATACAAAGAAAATTTATTTTCTTGAAAATAGCCTATTCAATATTAATTATAGTTAATTATTTACCATATAAATATTTTATGGTGTACCATCTTGGTCTTTACTATAGCCCTGTTAATAATTTTCCTTAATATATTGAGTTTTTTTAATTAGGTGAACTATCTAATTCATGTAATCTGGTATAACATTAGTTTTAAAATGTCTATAATTTTATGTCATTACATTCTACCCCCACAAATGAATTTATATCCTTAAAAAATTATCACACATAGGGAAATAAGAGAGGATAATTTTTTCTCATCACATTGTCAGGTTCCCTTGTAGCTTCCTAAAACATATGAATCCTCCATATTACTTTAAATTGATGAGTGGTTTTGTTCCATAGAACCTTATCTCTTTAATCAATAATTTACATTGGTTGTTCCTAATATGATAAATCATGTTCCAAATGCATGGATTTCGAATTCAATACATGTGAAGGTATTAGTATAAAAATCATCAAAATAAAAACATCAAATAAATCATGTAATTGGGAGAGGTTAGGAGGTAGTGCTAAGTGATAATCTACTACCCTCGCACGATCAATGATATCGAAGATACCAATTTACCTAGGACCAAAATTTCCATTTTTCACAAATCTCATAACCCGATTCCATGGATATATCTATAGGAATACCTTATATCCAACTTCAAACTCTAAATATCATCAATGATTATCTATATAGATCTTCTATTTACATGGTGCATCTTTTACATTCCATTGAATGGTTTTGACCTTCTCCATCATTTCTTGGAAAATATTCAGACCAATAAACTCCCTCTCTCCAACTTCATACCAAAATAGTAGAGGAAAACATAAAATCACATGTATTGAATCATAATGGGCCATCATGATTATAGAATATATAATATTACTATATTTTATCTCTATTAGGGGAAGGGGTTGATCCCAATATCCTAGGAATTCCATCGAAAAAGATCTCATAATATCCTCTTTAGTTTTGATAGTCCTCTCAGACTGAACATCTATTTGAGGGTGATACGTAGTGTTAAAACTCAAATCAGCCTCCAATGATTTATTATAAAATGAAGTTAATATTAACGAAAATCTTGGATCTTGATGAGATAAAATTTAATGTTTCAAACTATTAATACTTAAAAAATATTCTTATATATATATATATCATATAGAGTTGTATAAGAGTAAAATATTCATTTATAGAGATAAAATAACATGTCATTGTATGGAAATCTACTACAACCCAAATAGCATTGTGACACTTATATTTTTTTGATGAGTACCAAAACAAAATCCATGAAATGACTCAATTAATTTTATAGCTAATGATTGAAACATACCATTTGAGGGTTTTCACTGAGACATAGCTTATTAGCATACCATGCATCAAGATGTGTATTTTGTGATTTCCCTCTTCATGTTATTCAACCTGAATTTCTTTTAAATCACATTACATTGTAGTGCATTCTAGATGAATCAAGAAAAATGACATGTGAGTATCTTATAAAATTTTATTCTTCAATTATGGGTTTCAAGGGACACATATCCATGTTATAAACCGTATAAATTTTTATTTATCAAGTTTGAACTCCACAATACTCACTATCTTTTTATATTGTTGTGAATCATCTTTCTGGTCTTCTTTTATCTTTTCATTAAGGAATGGTTTTGTAATCATTTGGGAAAGACAATATTTTTCTCTCTACCTAATGATTTCAAGACTCATCCCTTTTAAATATATGAGTATTGAATTTTATACAACCCTTACCATTGAAAATATATAGTTATCCATATTGATCAGGGAATCAACCACCATTTTTAGCTTCTAAGGGTGGTAATGTATTGATCAGTTATATTCCTTGAACAATTATGACCATATCCTTTGGAACATGTTCTGGTAATTTTTGTGTGAATATATACTTTATAATACTTTGTTCAGTATAAATATAAAACTTCTCACAATAGAGATAATTATTTCAAATTTTTAATTCAAATACTATTGACACAAACTCAAGATAATTAGTTGGGTTATTCTTCTCAAGATTCATTAATTTTCATGTTGAATAATCAATCAAATTCTTTTTATAAAACATAACACATCCCAAAAACATCAATAATTCATCATTATATATCATAAACCCTTATCCAATAATGTTTATTGAAATCACATGCAAAGTGACCCATCAATTCTTAATATAGGTGAATCTTTCCTCACATTTCGATTTTTAGAGGAACATAACTCCATTGCAGTACAACATGGTTAGGGCATTGAATAATCTTGATATGTTTCTAACTAGAAAATGATATTATTCATATTATACAAGAATACTTTTAATCCAAGTCATAGAGGTTGGTCTTGGACATTTTTTAATTACATATGTCTTCGATGTGTCCATATATATACCCTCTCTATTGAAAACATGACCAAACAAAGATATTATTTTTAATGAAAATTCACACTTTCTGATCATGGAATACAATTTATTCATTTATAATTATCTTATATTAATCCCTAAATACTCTTCGAGTTATCCCTTACTCTTATAATATATGATAATTTCATCAATAAAGACAACCAAACATTTGTTAAGGTAATCTCAAAAGACTTTATTCCTAAAATACATAAATATAGTAGAAGAATTGGTAATCCCAAATGGCATCACTATAAATTCATAGTTTTTATACCCAATTTATAACGTTATCTTGGGTATATCTTCTCTCCTAACCCTCAATTTATGAAATACATAAATAGGTAAATCTTTGAGAAAAATTAAGCTCCTATAAGTTGATCGAACATGCCATCAATAAAGGTATCTTGATATATGTTTTTTTATTGTTATTTTTTAAATCATGATAATCAATGAAAAGATTCATTGATCCATCATCAATTTTTTAAAAATTTGACTATTTCACTCCATGGTGAAGCACATGGGCATAAAAACCGTTATCATGAATCTTTGTAATTGTTTATAAAATTCCTCTAATGCAATGAAAACCATTCTTTTGAGAGTCCTTGATATATAAAAAGATCAATTGATCAGTTTGATTGATAATTCAACCTTATGTTCTAGAGGAAGATGATAATCATAGAATAAATTTATCATAAATAATGAGTATATTATTTCTTAATAATGTGAATTTGTTCAATCTAGTTTATTTATAATTATTTTCCTACTATAATTTTTCTAAATACACTAGTTAAAATGATATATGTATCATTTATAATGGGTTTTAAAAAATTCAATTAAATGAAACATATCCTAATATATATTCCATCAAGTAATGCAATATTAGGCCCGCCCGTTGTGCTTTTAGATGATGATGGAGTTAATGCCTAGCCAACCCATTTTAGAGTGATTATAAAAACCCATAATTTTCATATATCGATATATCATATTAAACTTTAAACATTCATATAAAAATAGAACAATAAACACCATAATGGTATAAGTTTAGTGTAATTGGAAACATTGATATATAAAATCTGGGTTCATAAAATATATACATCTTCTTCCACTAAGTTCTTCATAACTAGAAACTTTCTTAACATATCATAATTAGTAATTTTCTTTATAACTTGGGGAAAAGAAACCCAAGAAAGGGTAAGATCATATTCACGTTAAGAGTAAAAAAGAGAGATATCAATGATTACTAGAGAATAAAATGAACATAAGTCTATGAGAACATGAGAATAAAATTTTAAAATCCCATTATTTATATCATAAATCATAATTTTAATCCATGGAATAAACTTTGGTAGCTTATAGGACATTAATAATAATGTAATTAAAGGACAAATGATGTGAGAGGACACCATTTTCATAATATATAAGTTAATAGAATAAAAATAATAATATAAAATAATTTTCTTTATAGTCATGGATCATTTCCAATGCTATCATAGTAGAATGGGTTCACTACCCAAACCATCGTAGTATTTTAGGTCCATTCCCAATACTATCATAGGGCGAAAAGTACCTTACTCACCTCATTTCACTACCCATTCTAGTAATATTTATCTAGTGAGATATCAATATTAACCAAATACATTGGACTTAGATATTGGTTCCACCTATAACATATTGGTAATTATACAAATGGGTTCCATAAGATCATAATTCATTCATTGTATCAGAACCCATGAAAATAAATGGGTTTCATAAATATTTCAGCTTACCATAATACCTGGAAAAGAAATGGGTTTCATAAACATTTAATCATGTCATTACTGCAAAACCCATGAAAATCAAACAAGTTTCGTAAACATTGTATCATAATAATAATAGACCATATTAATGAATAATAATGATTTCATAATTTCTTCATATCCCTATTAAATTATCAGTTAAATTAAGGGTTGTTTTCTTTGATGAATAGAAACTCCATTAAAATATTCTTAAAAAATTATTCCCAAAAATATAATTTCTATTTTGAAATCACTGACATATAAAAACAACAAAAATATAATGACAATATTTTATTTGAAAAGAACCATTTAAACATGTAAAAGAATCTTCAAATAAAAAAATATTCTTGGGAGTGGGAAAAGATATTCAATCCATATAATTTTAAAAAAACTTTTCTTTTATTATTTTATTGGAATGTCACAAATTACCTTTTTTTGAAAAAAAAAATATTCCTTTCAAAAATACTTGTAAAAAAGTTAAACAATAGTAAAAATGACTTTAAAAAATAATATGATAATAGTTTAAAACTTCTTTAAAATAATTTTCTAAAACATTTATATGGAAGAAATTTTTTTTTCATTGATGATATAAATTAAGTTAATTTTCTATAAAACATATTCGTTGTCTCATGGGTATAAAAGAAGATTAAAATAAATAGAAAACATTTATTTTAATGAAATAAAAATAGGATAAAAAAATACATGATTTTCATATGAGATGGATCATAATATTTTATCTTTTAAAGCTCAATCATAAATAAGTTCTATAAATAATGAGATTATAATAGAAAAATGATACATCTTTTGTAATGATTAAATCATAATACCCATGAAAGAATTAAAATAATATTGTTATTTAAATCCACATAATTTTCATATTATGAATAATAAATATATTTTTGGTTATAATAAATGTCACATAAAATAAAAAAGTAGTTAATATGAAATTTATACCACGAAAATAAAACTGAGAAGAAAATCCCATACCACTTTGGAAACATTTGAATCATAATCCACCATGAAGAATAACATAAAATTAAAGATTAAATTTAATTAAAATAATGGGAAATGTGATATAAAATTTTAACGTTGTGCTATATGGACTACACAAAATAAATGAGTGATGAATTTTATATAAGTCTCTCAGAATTAAAAGGAATTTTATAAATCTCACACCTTAAGTTTTAAAACCTTTGTAAGAGTTGGAATATCTTGAATAATAATTTTTTATATATTATAGAAATATTATATATTTATAATCATATATAGAATAAAAAATATGATTTAATTATAACCTTGTATCACCCATTTATTACCAATTCTTCAATAAAATTAGGTTCTAGGTGGTATCAGCTTTGTTTTTCATGTATGTTTTTGTTTGGTAGATTTGGACCTTTTATTTTGATCCTGGTTAAATATTCTATATATTTATAATAAATAAAAAGTTATAATATATATATAAATTATATATATGATTATAGTTATCCAAAAAAGTAGACACAGAAAAATTAACTTCAGCGTTTAGAGAGAAAGTAGGTCATACGTACACATATGTGTTGTTTCCATTTTTTGACAGAGAAAATGAAATAAATGTAAATAATAAATACCCATTAAAGAATTATTATTATATCATATATTTCATATATACACACTAAATAAATCCTTATTACCATCCAATTAAAATTAAAATGAAAAATGAATCACATCGCTTCATAGTGGTGGTAAAACAAATGGGTGCATGATCAACATTATCGTTTTAAAATGGTTTATAAGGTAAGATAGAATATGTGATATAATATTTTGAAAAGTATTATTATTTAATCAATGTAATATATAAACAATAAATACCTCATAATACCAATCCATGAAATATGGTTATGGAAAAAAATATTTTATCTCTATGTGGAGAGCGTAAGTCGTATGTACGCATGAAAGACATATTCACTTCTCATTTGATGGGAAAGAAGCCTTATAACTATGTTTTCATAATAATAATAATATTTCATAATATTTTGGATAAAAATTATTATATTATGATAAATATCATATATTTATAAAAGTGAAATAAGAGTACAAAATAAAGTGGTCTGTTAAGGCAATTATCTCTTCTTTGAAATGGTTCCTTTACATATCCTACATTGGGTTCTAGGAATCAACTTTTTGGAATAATAATACCTATATAATGTGTGTAGTGATGTTTAGAAGAAACATTTGTTGAGTTTGGTTGTGAGATAATATTAAATTTTGTGTAAATATTTTAGGGAGGATGTTCTATTTTATAATTGAGGTGAAGGTCTGATTTCAACTTTCAAAAATGATTAAATTATAATAAATTAATTCCCAAAAAAAAAAATCAAAATTACCTAGTATTAGAATATAAATAAGTAATTTTTTTTAATCCCATCATCTAATAGAATTTTTAAAAGTTTCTGCGTCATTTTAAACATCATCATTTTGATTAACACCTCATTAAATAATTTTAATTTTAACTAAGAAGATAAATTTTTCAACAATAGAGGTAATTAATTTTTTATTGTATGTTTAAAAATAATCATTTTGGGTAACCCTTAATTAGTAAATATTAATTTTAACTATGGAGATAAATTTTTCAAAAATAAAGGGTTGTAATTTTTAATTTTAAGGTGGAAACTAGTCCATAAACGGTCAATTTATGACATTGTCTCCATATCATATCCACCATGACTTATTTCACGATATATATTATTTGAAAACAAATTTAAAAAAATTATTTTGATAAAATATAATTTTTTTCTGATTTTGAATCAGTTAATTAAATTTGACTTAAATGATGTAAATAAAAATTTTTATTTCAAACAAAAAAAATTTATACAGCACTAAAATATCATAGAGACCAATAAAATCTATCTAACACCGTAAAATTCTGAATTTGTATCATTATTAATATTTTAAAAATCTTTTATTTTAGTTTTTCATTACTTTAGAAAATAATTTTTTTGAGTTGTGTAAAAATTTAATGTATTCATATAACAACTAAAAATTAGAAATAAATTACCATCATTGATAAAAATTTATTATATATAAAAATAATTTTTACATTCATTCATATCTTGTTTTTTTCATTATGTGAACACTTAAAGTAAATTTAAAACTAAGAGAGTGATATTTTGTTACATTATTTTATCTAAATATTATATAAGTAATTTTCATAGAAAATTGTCCATTAAACAACTCACTTTTGAGCATATGGTGATAATGGTAGAATTACCTTAATCGAACAAGAATCTGGATGAAAAATTATGGCCTTATGACTTAATTTTATTTGAGATTAACCTTATTTACCACTTATTGAGGTTATAAATTTTTCCACAGTTTCTATTCATATCAGTAAAAAAGGACATCTTTAACAAATTTTAACATACTAATTCCAAATATATAATTGATTAGTTTCATATTCAATACATATTAGTGGAAGAAATTAATTTTAAAATAAGCATGAAAACTGTGATGAAACCCACTTTTTTAGAAAAAAAAAATTCTAAAGAATAAAACATCGTTTATTCTAATGTCATGAAAATGAAAAATATTAAATGAATGTTAAAATTTTGATTAAAAAAATATTTATTTCAATAAAACCATTCAACAATAGTGAATATTTTTATTTATTAATATAAAATAACATTGCACACATAAAAAAAGTTTTTCAGAAAAATGCAGTTTATGTATAAAATATTTTTTATCCAAAATTAAAACATAAAAACTATTCCAATGAAATTAATTCTATTATTTAAAATATAATAGAACTAATTTTAATTTCTACCATTTTAAAATAAAATGAAACTCAATACTTAACAGAAACAAAATTAAATATTTCAATAAATATCAGTGTTTTATAAACATTCATTAGAATATAATTCTTTTAAAAAACACAAAAAGTCATCCTATAATAATGTTAATAGGATGAATTCAAAGATGATGTTAATTTTATAAGTTTATATTAGTTCAAATAATTATAATATTATTTTCTAACAAAATGACTAAAAATATATTTTTAATGAAAATATATTTTTTGAAGAATAGAATGACTTTACTAAAAATTGATTTGTTATTAAATAAGGGTTTATCAATAGATTGATATATTTTTAATATAATTTTTAATCATATTTATACCCATTAATTTTGTGGTTAGTTTATAAAGGTCACATTAAATTATATTTTCATAATGTATCATGGTATGTTTAAACTCAAGTTATGTGTAACATAATCTAATAATGAAATTAAATTAAATTGAAAATTTTATTTTACAAAATATTGAGGTGATATATTCTAACCCCCCCCCCCCCCGAATAAATTGAATCCTTACAATATAAACCTATACTATGTAATAAAAGGTTTGATATTTTAAAATTCCATCATTGAAAACAAATATCATAAAAAGAGTTAGTCAAATTTTCTCCCAATAAGAGAGAATGAGAAATAAAAAAGTCATCTTGAATAACAAAAAACCTTGTCTTTGGATAATATAAAAATAGTGGGAAGAGAAAATATGGATATGATAGAGAAAACTAACACCCAATGACTAATAGATAATTATATAGAACGCGATCTAGAGAAAGTAAACAACCAAAAATCTAAAAAATCTATGATGGGTGAACATGCCACTGATTCATAAAAAATGAAGGTAATAAGAAATTATTTTTGTTTCAAAATCCATTTTATAGAGTTAAGGAATAACTTTACCATCAATAATATAAGGATAAGGAAATATAATTACATGAAAAGTATAATTTCATCTTTTAATCAATTTACTCCCCCTTATAATTTTTTTCTCCAAATAATTAGTATTTGAGATTAATTTTTGTATGTATAAAGCACTAAAATTAAATTTTAATGGATCAAAAAAATGGATCAAGATATTCTTCCTATCTTTAGGTATTAAGCAAAACCAAAAGTTGTTAGTTCAAAATAATTATCGAAATTAATAAATCACAATATAAAGGAATAAAATATTAATCTTTAATGCCTTGATTACCTCAATAAACTCAACATTAAATAATGTTTTAATATTAAATGATATATCAAACCCTTCATCTTAGATCTTAAAAAAAAGTTCATTCTATCCAAATAATGTTTAATGTTAAATAAATTATTAATAATAAGGGTTGAATATACCTCAAACTAGTAAAAAATGTCCCAAATATCATTAATCACAATGATAAATCACAATATAAAATTTTAACAGAGTAAACAACACCAAAATACGATGAGTAAAATTTAGATACAAACCTAGAAGGTAATATTTAACATGGCCATAAATATCATTGAAAATATCGCATATTTATTGAATCACCTTTCAACCACCAAGATTGTCTATATTATACTATCCATTAGTCCATAACTAATTTATCATAAAATTATCTATCAAACTGAAAGGGTATTTAAACCTCAATAGAGTATCCAAATACCATCAATTAAAATATCCAGGGGTTGTTGATTCCTTTGAACATATTTTCAACCATAAACTTATAAACCAATGATTATATACATAAAATTAAATTTAACTTCAAATGAAAACATATATGCTTCTAAAATTAACATAATCCTTATTCCTTAAATTAGTTCACAAATAGTGAATATTTTCAATAAATTGAGAAATTAAATAAGTTTAATCAAAGTTAACCTAAATAACTTTTTATAAATTCAAAACCCAATTTCCGTGTTATGAATACTATCAATGTAAACCATCTCTTTATCCAAACTAAAAATTGTTAACTTATCATTTGACTCATTTTAAGGTTATGATTTTTCCTTAATCATGTGTTCTCAAAAAATATTACTTGACCACTAAATCACTTTTATTAGATAAGAGAACCATTAAAAATATGTTTTCAAATCCATGAAGAACAACAATTTTGGAACAATCCTTAGATGTTTCATGATTTTTATAACTGTAATATCATTTGGATAACACTTATAAAACATAATTATTAAATCCAAAAACATAAAAACATAAATCATCCAACTTAACTATTAAAACATTAACTATTTTTTATCTTATTACTCCCCAATAATTCATTTCTATAATATGAATTATTAGTCATGTTTTAAGGTTCATCAATGTCAATTAAATATTTCTTCTAAATTTTAACATAAGAAATACTGTTAAGACATCTCATTCCTTTAGTACATTATTCACAATCTCTTCATCATCCTTGTTAAAACCATTACTAATAAAACCTTTATGATTATCATATTGATCACTCCCCATAAGACATGATTTGTATAATTCCAATACATTCCACATTAAAAATATTCAACTATCAAGGATACCTTAGGGAAACCATTCCTCTCATTTATTTTTTAAACTAATCATTTCATTTTCCTCTAAAATTTCTTATTTTTTACTTGTTTTCCACACTCAAAACCTATTCTAGTTTCACTAAGATATTCACTTGGGTGATTCTTCCCACATTCTAGATTGGTTGAAATATGAATCTTCATTCCTCCTCTATCATTATGAATCTCTATATTTCTATTATTATGCGTGTAAGAAAACTCACTAAATTTGGGATTCTTAATCATATATTGAGATAGTTCATTATGAATAATCATATGGTTTTTTATTCTATCTCTTATTTTAATTGGTTGATTATATGGAAAATAATTCCTTTGAATGTCACTTTAAACAATAACATGATTCCATCATGTACCAACCGTGTACTAGTTCCAAAAAGAATATTTTGAGCAAAATGAATCATATTGTGAAACTATATAATCATGAAACAAATTTAAGGATGTCAAACTAGTGATACCTTCTTCTATGACATCATAGGTTTATCCTAAGTAATTTGTGAAGAAACATACCCAAATACCCTCTCAAACTAGTATGCCACCAGAATTACCACATAAATGAAAGGAAGGCTCGATCCTAAAAGGCTAGAGACTAGAACATGAGTATCAATAACAAATATAGGGGATAATTTTTCCCAACTTGAAGAAATAACATGTAATATATATACAATAAATACAAAATAACAAAGATAAATATATTCCATAACAAAAAAAATAGATAAAACCAAACTACTCAATAGTAAGAACAATATCCAAGTACATGTCCAACCACGATATACTACCAAAATAGAATAATCCACTACTCCATGTAATAGCATGTGCAGAATCCCACTATGGTGCATTTCCATTCCTTGCTTCGAAAGAAATATAAAGGTCTTATCATTTTCGAAGGGATGCACAGGGTGTGAGCTAAGATGCTCAGAAGGATCCCTCCAAAGTTTTCCATATCAATTATCTAAAAAAATAATTTGATCGTGTTCAACTTTAATGAAATCAATTAATGGTATACAATTTATTCTTTTTATAACAAAATCATGGAAATACATTTTTTATTTCCCCGTTTTCAAAATTACAAAAATAAAATAGTTAAATTATTTTCAAAGATTTTCACATCCATATATGTAAAAAAAAACCAAAATTAGCACGTATCTCATATTATATAAAATCCATGGTAGTACAATAGAAATAGAATAATCCCAAATAACCCAAATCAACCAATAATATCGGTAACATCACACCAAGGATCACACCAGGTCATGATATATTTGAAACTCATACCTCAAATATATAAAATCATGTGAATTATGACCCTGGATATAAGAATAGAATATAGGAAATAAAAGAATCAGAAATTATTACTCACCCAAAGGGATGAAGCACAACAACAATAGTGATTAGTCAAAAAATGAATCAATCTAAAATAAATGGGGGCTCCCAAAATCACCAGAGAAGAGCCATAGGATGATATTAAGGAGGCATGCAGATTAATGAGAAAACATATCACTCTATGGTCATTCTAAAACCCTTTTCCAAAATATATTAGAATGTGTTTAATCCCATAAAATTTCAAAGAATCCTCAGGGATCACATACTCTGAAAATCTCAGTAATTTTTTTAAACTGATATTTTAACATTACATAGAGTGTATCTATTTAACATTGTTTATTTTTTAATTTTGTGTAATCAGATCATGACATGAGAATATGAAACATTACCCATCATGAACTCCCATTACTCAACATGTAATCTTACTACAAATAGTGAAAAATGAATATTCTTACATGAAAATACAAAACACCTTGGGCATTCTATTAACTCATGTGTAACTCTATAAATCCATTAATACATTTATTATCAGAATATATTAATTGAAATAAACATAAATACACAATAATTAAGTAATTTTTCATGCAAAAATTCTATATCCTCAAGAGTTGTAACACAATCTAAATTAAAGAGTAAAACAAGTAATGAGAAGGAAAATACCTGAAATTGGATAACATGAATTTACATAACTCAGGTTCATTATCAAAAAATTGGAAATTTATCATATAATTAGTCTTACTACAAGTGTTATGAATAATTTTTTCTCATAATTATTTCAAAAGGATAACTGATACATTCTATGATAACAACAATAATGATTAATACATTTCATAAATAGATATAACATCTTAATAAATGAATATAAATTTCAAAACAGAATGATCCATTCTAGAATTTTATAGGTCTAATAAATTCGAAAAAAGGGAAATATAAACAACTATATCATAAAATATCTAAATTATCTCCCACAATGTTCATAATAACTATAACCCTTCATTGGAATATCATACTTATAACTTCTATTCATAACCTTGGGAAAGGAAACATAATAATAAGTGAGATCAGATGAACAATAAGTATAAAAAATAGATATATCAATAATCATATTAGAATAAAATGAACATAATGTTATTGTAAAATGAGAATAACATTTGAAAATAATATCATGAATATAAAAAATCATCATCTTGAGTCATGGTATAAATCTTGGTAGTTCATAAGACATGAATCATAATGGAATTAGAGAACCTGTTCCATGAGAGAATAACATTAGAATAAGCTATATGTTCATTTCTTACACATAGTCAAAAAAATGGTTCTCGTAATAATCAAGGGTCATTGTTAAGACTATCATAGGGTTATTAGATCACTCCAAAAATCAACTTAGTAGTCAAGGTTCACTCTAAATTCTATAATAGTAGACAAAGTCCCTTACTAAACTTGGTTCACTCTCAATTCCAGTCTTGCTTATCTCATGACATATAAATTTTTAACCAATGAATTGGAGATAGATATAGGCACCAACCACTACAAAAATAAAATCATACATATGTGTTCCGCAACATTATAAATCATACATCATATTAAAATATATTAAAATAAATGGGTTTTATACAAATATAATAATGACATAACCCCTGGAAAATATATGTGTTTTAAAAACATTTTATAATTTCATCACAACATGACCAATAGAAAAGAAGTGGGTTTCATTAACATTATGTCAGCCCATTAACAAATGATTCAATGGAAGTATAATGGTGGTATCCTTGGATCATATCCTCAGTAAATCCTAAGTTAAATCAAGTTTTTTTTATTTTATGAATAAAAATAAAAATAAAATATCATTATAGCATTCTTATGGAAAATAACCATTCAATTTTTAAATAACGTATTTTAAAAAATAACAAATAAAAAGGAAAACATTGTCATTTAAAATAAATAGGAATAAATTAAAACAAATAATTAAATAAAATATTATTCATGATAATAAGAAAATTCTTTTAATCCATATAAGTTAAAAAACATTCCTTCCATACTTTTTTCACTAAGTCACAAAGTACCTCCATTGGAAAATGTAAAAATCATTCCTATAAAACAATTTTTAAAAAAAATTAATCATGGGTAAAAATTAATTTAAACTATATTATTATGACCATATAAATTTTCTATAAATTGTTTTAGAAAACATGAGTAAGGATGAAAAACATTTTTTGACCGAAGGGAGAAAAGATATCAAATATACCAAAAAATATATTTTTGGTTTCTTTAGAACATTAAATTAAGATAATTAAATTAAGTTTTATATTTTAATTAAATAAATAGATTATATGATATTTCATGGTATTTATGAGAGTTAGATCATAATATTTCATCATCATATGTATAATAATAAATAATCATGATAAATAATGAGATTGTAATACAAAACATTTACCACTTTAGTAATGTTTGAATAATAATCCCTATGAAATAAATAAACTTTTATATATATTTCAATCCCTGTAATATTCATATGAATAGTATTAAAATACTTTAATGGGAATAATATACACCACAAAAAAGAAACTAGTGATGATTATGGTACGTGTCCCATGAAAATAAAAGTGAGATGAAAATCTATTTCCACTTTGGAAACATTTGAATAGTAATACCCATTATACAATATCATCAAATGAAACATTAAATACCATTAAAATTTGAATATTCATGATAAATCATGTCAAAGGGTAATTTTATATACCACATAAAAGAAACAAGTGGTGAATGTGGCATATGTCTCCTAGAAATAAAAGTGAGATCACAAATCTCATACCCTTTGTATGACTTCCTTTGTATGCAATGGAATATCCTATATAATAAATATATATTTAATATTAATCTATTTAATAACCATAATCATATATATCATAAAATATATTATTTACTTATAACATTATATTGACCATTTATTAACAATTCTTTATTAAAATCATTGTTCTGGGTGATATCTACTTTGTTTTTCACATAAGTTAAGGTAATTGAATTTTTATCCTAGAAACATTATATATATAGTTTTAATCCTGAAATAAATATCATATATATTCATTATATACATGTTTATAGTCATTAATAAAATTGGATATTGAAAAATTAACTACATCATTCCTAGAGATGGTAGATTGTACATACATATAAAAATTGCTTCCATTCTTCAATAGAATGAATGAATTAAAGGTAAAAAATAAATCCCATTTATATAATATTTATTATATAATATAAATAATATATATTCATTAAATACATGATTTTTACCATTTAAGTAAAATATAAATAAAAAATGAATCACATCGCTTCGTGGAGGTTGAAGACCACGCGTATGCGCGATCGACATTATCGTTTTCCAACATTTTGAAATGTATGTCGGTAGATTTGATATTATAATAATATTATTATAATTATTACTAAAATATAATATATACAAATTAAAACCAACATTATACTCATCCATAAAATATGGTTATGAAAAAAAATTAATTACATTGCTATGTGGATATGATAAGCCATATCAACGCATGAGTGATACTTGCACTTCTCATTTTATGGGAAAGAGGGTGTATAATGGAGTTTTAATATTAAAAATAAAATTTCATAATATTTAGTTTATTGGATTTATTATTTTATATTAAATTATAGTGATTTATAGTATGTAAATAAGAGCATAAAAGAAAGTGATTGGTTAAAAAGATTACCACTTCTTTGTAATGAATACTTTAGATATCCTTTAAAGGGCTTAGGGTTGGTCTTTTGGGAAGAATAGAACAAATATAATATATAATGGAAAGTATATAAGAGATATTGGAAATTTTAGGTCAACATATATGGATCAAAGGGATTTAAAAAAAGTGATGTAGGATATACCCATTTATAATTGAGGTGAGGGGAACTTTTGGAATATCTTAAAAGATTATTTTATAAAAAATTAATTTTCAATAAAAAAAACTCAAAATGGAAAATTATTTGTACATATGGTTGGTTTTTTTAATTCCATCAAAAAACATAATTTAAATAGGCTTTGGCTTCATTTTAAACCTTATCATTAAGAATAACCATTAGTTAATCAATTTAAATTTTAACTACTATAACAACCTTTAAATATTAAAGGGTTGTGATTTTTAATTACAATGATAAATAAGCCCATAAATGGATCAGTTATGAAATTAAAAACCATATCATATACACATTTCCTTATTTCATGTTTTGTTTAATTTTTAAATATTTTAATAATATACTATTTTGATAAAATATCATTATTGTCGATTATAAAAATCTTCATTTAATTTGATTTAAAATCAATAAAGATTTTTTTAATATAAATATAATATTTTAAAAACCCTCTTTTATGTCATATACACCTATAAAATTTATGCAACACAATAACTTAGTTAAATAATATCACTTTTAATATTTTTAAAATCATTTATTTTATTTTCTCATTAATTGGGAAAATATTGTTTAAGCATTGTGTAAGTATTTAAGGTAATAATATAATACATAAAAATTATAAATAAATTATAATTCTGAGTATAATTTCATTATTTACAAAATTATCATTAATATACATTCATAACTACTTTTTTTCCAATGTGAACACATAATGAATATTTAAAACTAAGAGAGTAACATTTTGGAACTTTCTTTGGCTTAAAAAATATATTACCCATTTTCACGAGAAACTGTCCATTAAATTTTTTTTAGCCAAACGTGATAGTGGTAAAATTTTACTCATCCAATAAGAATTATTATTATAAATTATGGCCTTATCAATTATTTTTAACCTACATTGACACGATTTACCCTTCAAAATGGTGATAAATATTTCCATGATTACTATTTGTACTGGTTAAAAATAAAATGATCCTACTAAATAAAATTGAAAATCATGTTTCCAAATATGGATTAAATTTTATAACATTCAATACATATAATTCCTGGAATTTATTTTAAAATAATTTTGAAAAATGCAACGAAAAAGGATTAAAAAAACCATTTTAAGCACAAAACATTGCTTATTCTTAAACAAATAAAAAGAAAAATATTAAATGAATGTTAAAACATTTTATTTAATATATAATTTAAAATTTTCATTAAAATAGTTCACCATTAGAGATAAATTTAATTTATTATGATAAAACCATATTGCATTTATAAATTATTTTTTAAAGAAAAAGACTTTTTTCATATATAAAAATGTATTTATCTTAAATTAAAACAAAAAATTTATTACAATAAAATGAATTTGATTTTTTAAATTAAAAAATAACAAAATTTGATTTTATTTTTTTTAAATAAATGTATTTGTTTACATGTCAAAATCAAAAATAAGTTTTTCAATAAAAATCAGTAATTATTTTAAATTCATTATAAAATCAGTCTTTTTAGAAAATATTAAAAAATTCATTCTAATATAATGTTAACATAATAATTTAAAAAATTGTATTTATTTTAAAAAATTTCATGATGTCAATAAATTACCCAAAATATTTTCTCCAAAAAATCAATAGAAATCCATTTTTGAAGTAAATTTATTTTTAATGAATAGAATTAATATTCAAAAAAATTAGTTTTTATTTACTATGAATTTTCCAAAACATTTTTATATATTTAATAAAATATTTAATCATATTCATTCTGAAAAATTTAAAATCTGGGTTATAACTATCCCTTTAAAAATTATTTTTATAAAATATTACAGTTTTTTTAAATGTAATGTTGTGTGCAACATAATCTATCAATGAAATTAAATATAATTGAAAAAATATATATTTCATAAAATATCAGGGTGTTACACACCCCCCCCCCCACTTAAAAAATCCATCCTTAAAATATTAACTTTTACATTGTATTGAAAGTTTTTTTAAAATTTATTTATTCATAACCCATATCTTAAAAATGGTTGAAATACATTCTCTTGATAGGAGATAATGAGAAATATAGTGATCATATGGAATAAAACAAAATGTGCTCTATCAAAAGGATAACATTAGTGTAAAGTGAAAACATGGTCATTCAAGAGAAAACTAATACCAAAGGAAAAATAAAGAGTGATAGAGAACATGATCATTAGAAATTTGACAACCACAAAACCAAAGATCTATAATGGGTGAAAATTCCATTGATTCATCAAAAATGAAGGTAATATAACAAACTTATTGTTTCAAGATAAATTTCCTACTATTGAGGAATAAATTTTCCATCGAAACAAATATCATAATGAAATATTCTTAATTGAAATGTATCATTTCATCTTTTAATCAATTTTCATGAAAATACAATTCATTACTTCAAACAATGAGTATTAGAGATGAATGTTTTTTATTCCCAAAGCACTAAAATCAAATTTTAACATATCAAAGATATATACCAATAAATTCCACCTATCATTAGGAATTAAACAAAATAACAAAGTGGTTAGAACAAGATAATTCTCAAAATGAATAAGTCTCCATATGAAGATATACAACATTAATCTCTAAAAAATTAATTACCTCATAACCTCATCATTAAATAATGTTTCAGTCTCAAATTATATATCATACCCTTCAACATACATATTCAAAAAATTAATTTAATTATTCCTATAAAACATTTCATGTTAAATAAATTATTAATCTTAATGGTTACATATACCTCAACCTAATGATATAACTCATATATATATTTTTTCAACCTGCTAAATTATTATAAAATATTTGTAATATAGTGAGCTTCACCAAAATATCATGAATCACATTTACAAAATACAGTAAATGGAAATCCTTAACTTGACTATAATTATGTATAAAAATATCACCTTCTTAGTGAATCACTTTTCGACTATAAATATTATTCACAATCCAATATCTTGTAGAACAAAATATACTTATCATAAAATCATATTTCAACCCTGAAGGGTATTTAATCCTTGAGAGAGTATCATAATCTCGTCATTTAAAACATTAAAATGGGTGTTTATGACTTTGAATATGATCAACATTAACCTTATAAATCCATGAATGTATCTATATAATTTATGTTAACATCACATGAAAACATATATGCTTCTAAATTTAATATAATACATATTACTTAAAAAAATTCAAAACTACTGAATATTTTCCATAAATCTACAAATGAAATAAACTTTAATAACATTGACTTATATCACTTTTTATCAAATCAAAAACCTATTTCAAAGTAACCAATAAAATCTTTTTCAATCATCTTTTTACCCAAACTAAACATTATTAACTCAACATTAAACATATATTAAGGTTTATCATTTTCTTTGAACATGTGCCCACAAAAAATATCACCTTATCACTAAATCACATTTCAATTTTATTAGTTCAATTCAAAATATGTTTCATAATCCTTAAATAAAATCTATTATGGAACAATAATTTGATGTTTGCAAATGTTTATAACCAACATATCAATATTCAAAAACTTATACAATATAGTTATTAAATCAAAATTCATAAAATCTCTAGTCATACCACATCCTCATTAAACCATTGACTATGATTTATCATCTTAGTCCATAATACTTGTTTCCTATAATATGAAATATGAATGATGTCTTAAGATTCATCAATATCAATTTAATAATTCTTATTAATTTAATATAAGAACTAATATTAAAACAACCCATAACATTCATTCATCATTCATAGTTTCTTCATCAATATAAACATAACCATTACTCCTATAAACATGCAGATTCTCTTCTTGAGAAATTCCCCCAAGACATTGATTTTCATAATTCCCATAAACTCTATGTTTAAAACATTCAACAATCGAGTATTCCTTTGGGAAACTATTATTCTCATCCATTTCATTAAACAATATTTTAATTTTTTCCTTTAAAATTACTTTCATCGTGTCCTTATATTACATACTCAAAATATTATCATGTTCCTCTAAGATATTTATTGGAGTTATTCTTCCCATATTATCGACATGTTGAAAGATAAATCTTCTATTTTCCATAGTATTTATGAATTTGGTGTTTCTCTTATTTTGTGTTCCATCTGTCCAAAGTTTATATTGTTAATCATATAATAAAATATATTAATAGGAATAATCACATGGTTTTACATTAAATCACTTATTTCAATTTTTCTAATATGAGGACAGTCATTCAAATTACCATCACATTCAACATTAACATGATTACTTCAAGTTTAATCTTTTGTTTAAAGATAAAAATCATTGTTTGAGAAACTATAATCCTAGTAGGAAACCATATTTTCATAAAAATCATTTATAGAATGTCTAAATTTTGACACATTCTTAAAAGAATCTTTAACCAAGTTTATTAATGATCATTACCCAAACATTTGTATTTTATCATATACTTATACTTATCTCTAGGATTCTTAATAATGTTTTCTCAGCCTATTTTCCAATGGTTAAATGAGCCTTTATCTGATACAAATAATAACAACCCATAAATTTCATACATAGATATTATATCTAAATAGATAAATATTCATTTCATAGATGTATCACACTTGAATATTATTTCTTCAAAAAAAATCAAGGAATGTTCAAGTTTTATAAGGACCCAAGACTCTAAAAGAAGGGATTATAATGAATAATATTCAATAAAGGTCTTATAATATATATTGTGTAAGGGATTTAAGAAATTCAGATAATCATTTTATGGATTTTTAATTTCTTTATATTTTATAAACCTATTTTTAAATATATAAAATTGGTTAAAACACTCATTAAAAATAATTTAAATTTAATAATTTCTAAATTAGTTTATTCAATTCAAAATAGAATGGTATTTTTTCCAAGGTGGTACATCTTAAAAATCAATTTCCTAACTAAAAAACACTGAAAATTTAAAAAAATACACATCATATTGATTTCTAAATGAAATTTGAAATATATATATATATCCTTACATACTTTTCCTCTCCCACACACTTGTCTTAGAGACTAAACAAAATTAATTCAACATTAATTTTTTAAAAAATAAAATACATATAATTATGTATCTATACTAGCGTGAAGGAATGAAAAAACCTATGGTTCCTTATTCATGTATAGTAGGGAGGTGTTTGAAATCATCCATTGGTTCCAAAAAAATCATCATAAAAGTGCTTCATCTTTTTCCCATTTGATTTAAAAGTTTTTTGTGTTTTAGTTTCCATAATAAATAATGAATTAAATGTAAATGGGTCAGTAGCTATAAATATTTTACTTTACATTAATCATTTCTTATAATACTTGAGTTTCATTCTATAGTATAATAACTACATTATGGCTAGTTCTCTTATGGTATTGAACTTAATATTAGAATTTCTCTTGGGATATTGGATTGCATAAATATGTATGTGGATGTGGATATGGATTATACTTTATATGAGGATCCTAGTTTTCCATAACATGATCCTGTAGTAATTATCTCGTTATTTCATGTTACAAATTTGATAATGGAGTAGTTTTCATTTATACTTTCATACTCATAAATATATTTTTTAACCCCCACCCTTAATACTTTTTACCATTAAAAATATAAAATGGTACATTAGTATATTATTTTAAAAATATCATGAACCCATTATACTTTGATAAAATTATTATATAACCATTTAAATAAATATTTAATGGGTATTTTTATTCCTCCCCCTTTATATACATTCACATGATTATATAGATATGTATTTTTTATTTTAGGTAAATAGTGGTATCATAAGAGGTTCATTTTTTAAGGGATTAATTTCTATATAGACCTCATATATTGGCCTACGGTGTTCCATGGATGATCTAAATAATTTATCCCATGAGAATCATTTTTTGTATTATTTCATTGAATTAAATTTCACTAAATATATACATTATTTTTTTATGGAACCTAGAATTATTATTCATGCATATTTAATTAATGTGTTTATTTTTTTATGTCTATAGAATTATAACTTATCAATTGATTGTGTTTGAAGAAAATGATTCTCATACAGTCAAATTTCAACCCCCTCTAATTTTTAGTTTCTTATGGTGACTAAAGGGAACATGCATGAGGTTAGTGGTGGATCGTTTTTGAGTTTCGGTAAAATATAATGTTGTTTATTGAAAATGATACCATAGTTGGTTGGGTTAGTTGATTAAGTTGTAGGAAGAGATATAATAATGTTAGAACATAAGGGGAATATTTCTAAACATGTCTATTCAATATCTTTAGTTATAAGACATGAGTTACTATGGGGTTTCAGAGTGATAATGTTCCCAGATAACTAATGAAAGATATCCACTTTCAATTTAATATGGAAAATCCATTTATGAGGTATATTGACCAATTATAAGGAAGATATGGGGGTTTTGTATCTTATTTATCATGTAGTCATGTTAATACCCTTTACAAGTGTATGCGTGTTTATGTATATTTTTGACCATTCTTTTTATCCTGTGCCTTATGATTTGAGTCTGTTTTGAAATGATGTGATGATTTTTATTATAATACTCATATGTTATTTAAATTAGGATTATAAAAAACAATTATGGGCCTATAAAAAATTTAATATCCATTAAAAAAAATATATCTTTGGTTTAATGATTTGTATTAATGGATACCTAATTTACATGGGGATTATGGATTGATTTATGGGTTGTGTGATTCTTGTGGTGTGTTTTTCCGTCATTTATTTTGGGATACCTATGTGGTTTTTTACAGTTATAAATATTTTAATTTTATTTTACAATGGTAAATTATATTCATTTAATGATAAATTGGATCTTTTATATTTACCATTTCCATATTTGGTATTGGAAATTTATTAATGAATGTTTTATTCGGGTTAAATTCTATCTAATAAAATCCATTTTTATTTTAATGATTTAAATTATTTTTTAAATTCTTAATAATTTAACTAGTGTGCTAAAATAATTATAAAATGGGTTTTCAATTGAAACTTTTTATTATATACATGTTTTTAATACAATAGGTCTCTTGTTTGAAAAAAAATTTTGTGATTAAAAACATTTTATTCCTATTGAAAATTCATAATCCTTTGAGATATTTGTTTCTTATAATAGAAATTATTTGATTTAAATTGAGTTTGTTTCGTAGAAAAAAAATTCAATTACAAGCTGTATATTATTTGGGGAATGAATGAGTTTTTTTATTTAGTGTATAAAGGATTTAATTATATTTCAACCGTGAAAATGTTATATTATCATCTTAAAATATATTATTTTAATATATATATATATATATGAAATCATTTATTTTTTGGATGTGGAAAAATAATTTGAAAGTGTTTCAATCAATGTGCTTGAATTTTATCAATAAGATGATGAATAATTTAAATGAGTATAAATTTGAGTCAATTGATTTAATTTCAAAATAAAATATGTATATGTGTGTGTTATCTGAGTTATAAATCTTGAATTTACTATTTTGGTAAAGTTTAATTTATATAAGAATTGGTTTTATGTACATGGTGTTTAGATATATGGATTGTTTATAATGTTTAAAATACATATAGTTTAATTAATATTGTTTTAAAAATGTGTTTAATTCTTCAGAAAATATGGTTTGAAATGATATTGGTGTATTTATAACAACAATTATTTTTAAAAAATTATATTTAAACCCATGGTTTTAATTTGGGGGAAATATATATTTATATTTTTTATCTTTCAAAACAAATTTCATTTTCTGATTATAGGTTATTTACCTTCCATAAAATTTCATTTTTATTTATTTTTTATAGAATAATATTTTTAACATGGTTTGTAAGGATCCCATTCAATAACATGATGTATTAGTGTCTTGATGGATGCATATATGGGATTACCCCTATCATTATGCCTTGTAATTATATGAGCAATGATTCTCACCTATATTTTATTTATTTTCAATAATTTATATTTTGTGTGGATTATCCTTTAAAATGGTTTACAGAAACTGGGTCATGTGTTTTTGGAGCCCCACTTTAGTTTGGTTTCTTTTTTTGTTATATTTAGGGTTATTAGTTTCATTAGTGGTTGTTTTGTTGGGTCTCAAAAAGGGATTCAATAGTTTTTATACATTATGGGGCTAATGTAGCTTGTATTCATTATAACATGGTATTTTGGGTTGAAATTATTTTTTATTTATGATTTATGAGTAATTATGTAATATTGATCTTTATTTTAATGATTATTTTTGTATTAAACCTATTTGTGAGATACTTGGGTATAAATGGGAATGTGTGCCTACTTATTTGATGGATGATTCGTTCAAGGGTAATTAGGATTGAATTATTGTAACTGAGTCTTGAATCATGTGTATTTATCTTTTAATGGATTATTGGAAGATTTATTGGTGTATAGGTTATATGAATTATGGTTTCAAGAATTGAGGTAACCAGATTGAGTTGGTGTTTTATTGGATATTGAGGTATCAAGTAGTAAATCACTAAAAGTTTATTTTTTCTATTTAAAATATTAAAACTCATATTTTTAGTTATATATTGATATTATAAGTCTAATTTGAAGTTATGGGGTTGAAATATGATAATTGGTAAGGATATATTAATTTTTTTCATCACATGCAGGTTATTGTAAAATGCATCTCATTGAAGCAGAGTCATGGATCACTGGTTTATGTTTCTATGAAAAACATATTTTAGAAGTAAATTGTATATCTTTGAGAATAATCTTGCACAAAACCATTCCAGTTAAAAGGTGGATCTAGTCAATTTCTATAAGAAGAATGGGCTTGAGTCATAGTTTATGATCATGTATAATTTTAGTGAATGGTTTAAAATAACAAAAAATATGTTTTCTACCCACATTTTTAGCATGGAAACATTTTCATGGTTTTTTGGGTCTTTTGGCATTATATATTTTCTATAAAAAAATTTAAATGTATGAAAAATATAAAAAGACCATAATATTTGATATGAATGTCTATTTGGACAACGTTATATATCCAGTTAAAGCATTCAAGGAGCTCTACATTGTCTAATTTAAGGGTATATTGTAAGAAAAATTAATGTAATAATTTTTCTGGAAAGCATCGCAAATAGTATTTCATGTTAGGGTGTCTGGAATTTGTAACATTTTAAATAAATGATTTAGATTAACAGGTTAATAATACCATTTTTGGTTGGGTTAGGTTTTATTTATTGGTTCTATAACCTCAACACTGTAATGGTATACATGTTTTTTGGTTCCCATTAGATAGAGATGGTTTTTTTCATGTTTCTCCATACCCTATATGATCATTGATATTATATATGAAATTAAAGATATCCTTAAGTTAGTGTTTTGGGGTATGTTTTATAAATATTTTATTGGAAGATACTCTAATTTATTGTTGACATATTTATTTTTTAAGGGTCTTTCTTTTGTAAATGTTTTTTTTTATTAAAATAATCAAGAAATTTTTTACATTTATGATTTTTTTATTTTTTTCTTGTTTGGAAAGGCATTTCGTGGGATTCCTTTAATATTTATATTAAATTGATAATTTTTCTAATGATAATTTAATTTTTATTTATTTATTTTGTTATGATTTAATACATTCATAAATTTAATCTTCTATATTTCTTATACCTTCACTTTAATATCCCTTGATTCATTATCATGAGAATAACTTGAGTTGTACTTGGATAAATTTCGTGGATGAACCTTAATAGTCAAGGGTATTCTTTATTTTATGGAGTTTGAGGTTATATTTAGTTAATTAAGATTATTACATAAGTTTATTAGACAACATTTAATGGTAGATATACCTAACACATGATTTATTAGGGAATAATTTTTATATATGGAGTATATATTTTGAAGATTGAATTTGGAATATGTTTTTCAACTTGAGAGAAATATAATAATGGTTTTTGAGGATTTGGTTGATGTGATCATGGGTCTGGAACCAATTGTTTATTTTTATTATATTAGTTTACCATTTTTTTTAGAAAGGGATTTTAGAATATGGTTTTAAACTAAAAATAATTTTTGTGATGGTTTCTGATGATTATGTTTTATTTAAAAAAAATTTAATTCATTAACATATAGATTTATTAAATGAGAATATTACTAATTTCCTATTACTTTCCAAGGATATAAATTTTTTATATAGGTGAGTACTGTAACAACTATTTTTTATCATTATCTAAAATAATATATTTTAATTGTTATCATAATGAAATGGATTGGAAATTTAAATAATTGTGAACTTATTAATTGTTTAACCATTAATTTAAATAATTTAAAAGAGTGGAAAATTATTTTAATTATTCAAATGTAATTTTTTAGGATTATTAAAATGATGGATGTTTGGTACATATTTGTATTCTTAAAATATATGTGTTTTGTTTGTGTGTTATTATTATTATTATCATCATCAAGGGATTATTTTTTCAATTTGTTGTATTCCTATAAAACTCTCAAATAATAGTTTTTTATGGTAATACAATCAATGAAGTATGCAAGAATTCATATTTAATAGAACATGTGTATTGATAGAGACTCTATACATTTATATATTAGGTTCTTGGAAGTAAAATTACATTTCAACACACACACCTCACACATAGGCCAGAAAAGAAATCTATATCCCTCTTAAAGGGACAAACCACCCATAAATCATTATTTATTCATTACATGGACTGTAGGCCCAATTGACATGAAGCCCATTACATGGAACATAGGCGAAGTGGACATGAAACCAATATTTTTTATCCCAAATTCCTATTGGTGAAGAGTGATACTACAGTAACCAGGCTTCCATAGTACCTGCTATAGTACCGTCGCCACTACAGTTACAACAACAATTCATGCCACCTCTATAGTGTCCCTGGTGCTACAGTTCTGCCACTACAACAATACTGCAATAGTGATACTACAGAAACCTGTTCCCAATGGGTTTTGAACCACAAACATTGATGTACTATTATGGAAGTCTTACCATTAATCCAAAAATTACCTTATCAAGAAGTAATAAAAAAGTCCCTTAAAGTTTTCATGTTGATTGGATGGAATTCCAAAATATTTTAAAAAATGAATAAAACATTATCCCTCATTTATAGAGGGAATGAAACCAAGAGGAAGAGGTGTGTGTGAATAGGGTTATCAATGCATAGTCTTGAATTGGTTCTTTCACCCTCATTAGGACCTTTCCTTTTTCATTTGTCTAATGTTTGAGGTGATAGTTAAACCCATATATAATAATACTCTTTTTAATCACATTCTATTTTATTTAATTTAATTAATGAGGATTTTAACTTTCTCATCACACAACTATTTATGATAATTATTTAAAATATTATTATTATTTAGATGTGATAAGGGTCCAAACCCTATGTTTACTTTTTTATTTTGGTTTGTTTTGTATAATAAGTCATCATAAGATTTTGCAGTCAAATTATACCTTATCATCACTAATTCATAATTAGTGTTAATATTAATTCCTTCTCTCTCAAGGAAGGTATTTTTATTTGTTTTACTAATCTTTATATAAGTATAATTGTTTGTAAAATGTGAAGAATATAATATTTTGAGGCATTTTTGAAAATATAATAAAAATTCAACACCAGAATGAATAAATTCAATTCATGGTCAATTCCCAAAAAATAAAATAAAGTGTTATGATAATTATTAAATAATAATTATCAATGAAGAATATAAACATAAAAATATTTTAATTCAATATTAATCATTAGACTTGGGTTTGGAACAGTTATTTTTAAAATTCAAGGACATAATTAAAAACACCTTCAATACATGAGAGTGATGAAACAATCAAACTAATAATAAACTCATATGGTTAAGAATTTAATCAAAAGAATCTAAAATATGTAAAAATAAATAAATTTAATTTATAATTTTAGATCATTTCAATACATTACAATTTAGATTCAACACTAATGCTTTTGTTGAATTTAAATGAAAAAGATGAAAAAAAATATAGAATTAGAAAGAAAAACATCCAAAAGAATTAAAACTAAAATTAATTATTCTAGTTGATAGTTACATAATATCTGGAAGAAACTATCAAAATAACTACCCATTTATTACTGTAATATAACACTCTTCTACTGTTGTAAGTGAAATGGATAGAAGAAGAAGAACATGACACACTCTCTCCTCTCTCAACAATTATAAAAAATCACACACTCTCTCCTCTCTTCACAATTCTAAAAATATAAATTACACTTCAATTTTCCACAAAATTATTGAGATTTAAATATTGATATTCTCTACCATTTATTCTATCTATCTTTCAATAATGGTTTCTCCTTTCATCTTCTGGTCTCACTTGGCTCACACACTATAGTATGATTCTTCTTCAAATCAACCTTTTTGATTAGTCATCGATGACATATAGAGTTTCCAAACTCTCTAATAATCTTATCTCATATATAGATCTATATAATCTGATGGTAGATACACTTCTACATAAAAATTCACCATCCCCAAATAAATGGCTTGTAGGTTCAATTTTTTTCTTCAATATTCAACATTTTTTCCTGAATCTCTAGTGAGAAGCATCAAAAATAAAATGGTCAATAATATTCAATGTCATTTAAAATATCTCTGGTTCAAGATTTAGGTTCTTCAATATTCCATCGGTTATTTCAATGTTGACCCCCACTGACAAAAAAAAATCTCATTATATTTGATGGTTAAACATACAACATGCTAGAAACTGACTATCTCTGAGTAATTTTAAAATAATTAATATCTTTATGTGGAATTAAATTACCCTGAAATAATGAAATAGATTATAGTTTTTTTGTTCAATTTATTTTGGTTTTATAATTCAGGAATATATGGTTGTTATTGTATCCTTAATAATTATCCCAAAAAATCAATAGTTATTCAATTTTCTATGAATTCCATTCATCATTTGGAAAGTGAGATAAATCTTTGTAATCTTCAGTTAAACATGATTTATTGAAATAAAATAAGAAATTTTCTTATTCTTACACATGTTTTAGATCGATTTATTAAATATTACCCAAAATACCAATAATTATTATACTAGGAATCGAATTCCTAATT
Source organism: Viscum album (assembly GCA_963277665.1). Lineage (NCBI taxonomy): Eukaryota > Viridiplantae > Streptophyta > Magnoliopsida > Santalales > Viscaceae > Viscum > Viscum album. Next base: position 294,768,896 of record OY728144.1, read on the forward strand.
TAATCTTAAGTAGGAAAATATGAGTTCTTACATGAGAAACAAGAGATCACAAATGTATTCCTTTGATTTATTCATAAATTCCAACTTTTTTATTCTTATGTGATCAAGGTTCCAGTGCTTCACCTAAAATGCCAACACAATTCAGATATGTAATATTAAGCTAAAAATTTCAATAGTTATGTTAGATTAAATTAACTGAATAAATTTACGTGTAGCATTAAGAATAAAATTATACAATATAAGTAAGAAAAAATAAATATTTTGTAAAACATAAATAACATAGAAAATATTAAACCATATTCAAATCTACACATGTAGGATTTACTCTAAATTAATTCTAAAAAATATTAAATTATATAAGTAAGATAAATAAAAATAAATAATTTTTGTGTAATAATAAATGGAAAATGGACTACCCTACATAATGAATTTATTACTACATAAGATTAGAATAAACTTATAAATACTTATATAAGATTAAACAAAAAATTAAAAATAAATGCCTATAACTAAAATAAAATTAGCACAATATATATAATTAAAAATTAACATAAAATTAATGTTACTTATTAAATAATAAAATGAATAAATTAAAATTAATATATTTTAAAAATTAATATTTAATAATACAAATTCTATGTAATATTTAGATAATAATATTATACAATTAAAAAATAATAACATGACTAAAAATTACTTAGAATTATAAAATCTTAATTATGAACAATTAAATATTTATTACACTAATAATTAATCAATACAAAGAAACAAAATATATTAATAATGTAATAAGAAAAAGTAATAAAAACTTGAATTATCACAGGTCTCTTACATAAGCCAAGAGAGGATGGGGTGTTCCCTTCCTCCATTAAATATGTTCACCTTATTCATATTTTCTATAGATACCCAGGGAAGATCAATGTTATCCTTCCTCCCCTTATACTTACCCTAATAATTCTCTCAGTTTTCTCTCTCCATAATATACATTTTATATATAAACTATCGTGAATGGGTATCGTAGACCCAACTGTTGTATGTACATTTATTACCATTACATGTATATAGTTTGATATATATATATATATATGATTGTGTATAATTATTTTATAATTACACTTTTTATACTTAAGTGTCTACTATTTTCATCATAACTGTAACACCCAAAAATTTTACATAATTTATTTTCCTTTATATGTAAATTGTGTAAATATTTTTCTTCGCCTACAATGCCAAAACAAAACAAATCATGTAACATTTTGTACTAATTAAAAGGTATTTACTGAATTGAAGAGTGAATATAAATGAAAATGGATTTTAAAATATATATAGAAAAATAAATAAAATTCTTTTTAAAATTTATAGAATTTATAAAATTAAATTGGTATAGAAAAATAAAAAATAAAATCTTTTTATTCATAACAATATATTTTCCAAAAAATTGACTCTTCACGTGCTATAATTTTTATTAAATTATGGTTAAAAAATGGGTTAAAGGGAGAGTATTGATAATATAAGAAATAATATAATTTAATAAACGTCCAATAATTATTATTGGGCATGTGATAAATTTATATTATTCTTTGAATATACATGTTTCTAGATTTTTTTGGCTGTATTTGTGCTTATATAAAAATTAATATTCACACATTTAGAAATTGAATTGGACAAAATTATTTCCATATTTTTAATATTAATTTTCATATAAAATCATGGTTTAAATTTCATTGTTATGTGTATACTAATGTTACAAAGGTAAATTATAGTCAACATAGTAAAACAATCATTTTTAGAAGAATAATTTTTAAACACATTTTGATTAAAATGACATTACTACACAAATAAAACTTTTCAACACATTATATGTTTAATTAATATTTTAATTTTTCGATATACAGAAATCAAATAAGATTAAATTTAGTCTGAATTTATATTCAACTCATATAATTTTCGTTTAAAGAGGTTTTCTATATTTTTAGTAAAAAAATAATTATCTTGGTTAAATTTTAATCATGATTAATAAGTGTTAAAATGGGTAATCTAATGTGTATAGATTTTTTCTAAATCCATTTCACACATAGATCATCTAAAATACCATTATAATGTGAAAAGTTCATATATACATTTCTCACAGAAATTTCCCACCTAAATCAATTAACTATAATCAAATTCCATTATAACCCTTTACCTTACATTCTTTTCCAACGATTTGTCCGCCTTTCCACCAATAAAAGGAGCAAGAATACCCTATTTGAATCCACACATATAGATATAATTTATCATAAAAATATGCCCAATTTAATTCTTCTTGATACCATAAACATGTTTATAAGACACTATCCTCAATAAATTTTTCAAATCCTTCATTTACAAAGGATACATCAAGAGAAGATCCAAATTCTCAATGTAACTATTATTTACAATTTTACTTCCATTTTTAAACCTTCTCATCCAACCTCCTACAAACCCATTATAAAAATATCTATATAATGGAAAAATTAAAATTTATATATTGAAATGTTATTATATTTATTTTTTATCCATTATCTATTCTCATCTAATTCAATCAAAAAATGGAAATGTTTCTCATGTATATTTGGGGACAACTCCCTCCATGAACAGAATGATTCATTTTTTCATCCCCACTATTCAATTATGGTTAAATAAATTAGTTTTCTGTATATATGTTTTATTTATTCCATGATTTTAACATTGGAAATATAAAGTATAAATTCTATAGGTAATATTAGAAACAATTGATCATTGAAAAATTAAATCACAAAAAATGGACATGGAAAGAGAAAATAAATTTATTTATAAGTGGGAAATTATTTTTCATTTTAAATTATTCTTATAAATATTTAAATTTATTATTCACCACCTTAACATCAAATAAATAATATCATTTGAATTTTTTTTATAATGATATTATAAAAAATAATATTGTATATATCCATACTCACACATATTTTATTGAATTTTTGTATGGGGTCGGTTTAACAACCTACATGAATAATGTAGCATATTTTTATCAGAGATAGATCTAGAAACATAATATTATATATTACTAAGGAAATAATAATTTATTTTCTATAATATTATCATAAACATTTAACTCATTAATTAATACAACATCATTCATTTGTTATAAATTTTCCAAACATGATAGTAACTAACTTTTTCATCATAAATAATAACTAAAATAATTATAAAATTATATTATAACATTATAAATAATTATAAAATAAAAATTAAAATACCTTGAAATATCTATGAATGATAATATTTGGGTAATTAATTAAGAATAACATTTCTATTATGAAACAAGTTCCAAATTATCAAGATTACTTGCATTTGATTTTTAAAATAGATAATAATTAACAAATATACATAAATAGAATAACTATAAATTATCATTATAATATATATATATATATATATATATGAAAACGGTTATAAAAAGGTTAGTAAGAATGTTTTTTATACTGCAGATTCAAGTGCTTTAGTGGAAGTCTAAAATTAAGGTAATGTATTCTTTGTATCAAATTAAAATCATTGAGATGTGATTAATATGATGTAAAATGATATCTTTGATATGGTGTGATTTATATTTATTATATTTTATTTTCCATATTTATTAAATTCATGGTGTTTAAAGAGCTCTTAATTAAAATGATTCCAATGTTAAAAGTTTTTTTGTTAACTCAACTATTTTTTTGAGCTATTATAACTATACATGAGCTTTTATTTTATATGATAGGTTACTTCCACTCTAATAATTTTAAATGGAACTCTATCTTCATCTTTGGAGATAATTACTTTTTAATTCAATGTTTTTTCCATTGATAAAAGTCTTCTTAAAAAATAATATCCTTGCTAATAATAAATTGAATCCTCTTTAATGATAGTTTCTTATCCCTTTCAATATTTTCCTCCCTTCTAAAATCATCATTATGATTTTAAAAACCAATTATGTGTTATCTTTTTTGAAATTTATATTTACCATCTATAGTTTTAAAAAGATTATTTTAATAGTCTTTCAAGAATATTAGATTTCAACTGTGATATTTAGTTGTATAAAAATGGTTTTTTTACATGATCATTTCTTTTATATTGTACTTCACATTATCTTGGGATACTATTTATGAATCTTCAAGGGATCCATTATTGAATGTACTTTTTAAAACAAATTATAATTTTTAAAAATTCTTCACTTCATTATTTTAAAAATAACTTCTAAAAGAGAACTATAACTTCATTTTTAAGATAATATTTAAAAAAATCATAACTTTTTTTACATTTTTCTTCAATGTGAACTAATATTTCATCCATCTTTGTCTTTTTTTTTGGAAATTTACTCTCTACACATTCATGGTTCATCAAAGAAATTATTACACTATATATTTTAAAATTTATTGTTTTCAAATCCTCAAGGATATTTCTTATTTAAAACAAAATGTTTTTACTTATCCTAAAAATATTTTTTCTATCTATTTCAAAATTCACTATTAATTCATATGATATTATATCATTATAAAATACACAATCATCCTTTGGATGGCCTATGAATATGATGGGTATTATCATGTAACTATTCCATTTTTTGGGTTATTTATTATTTGATATAATTATGTATGATTTACTTATGGGGCACACACAATTCTAGATATATGAATGTATTTTCCTAATTTCTCAATAATTCATCGCGTAAAGAATTCTTCTCGAAAGATAACATGTTTATGTTTCCATAGTTTCATGCACTACTAACATTTTTCTAATATCTCGGTTAACAACCTTGGTAATGTAAACGGTGTTCCCTAATTTTTATCTAATGAATTGGATATAGAATGATATAACTTGTTTTTTTACCTTGGTAGTATATCATGTTATGGTTTAATGAAAACTCTATAAAAACCTTGGTTATGTTATTTTATGATAAATAATTGATAAAATATGGTCATATACATATTAATGTTTCATGTTTATAATGTATCCACATTTCCAAGTTATGATCTATTCACTTATGACCATATTATTCCTAATATACTTATCATCATGTTACTATGTTAATATTATCTTGTTATACCCCATGTATCACCCATGATGTGTTTTAGATTTCATTGATTAGTCTTTAATGAGTATCTTAGCTCACTAATTTCTTATGTTTCCATTCCCCCATGTTGAAAAGATACGTAATATGTGATATATGACTAAAATAATATCATGTGTAAAAAAACTGTGGGATATAATGAAAACTATTTTTGAAAATAATCATTTTATTATATAGTGGGAAAATTAGCATTAATTGATAAAGACATTAGTTTTTTTATTTAATGATTTATCCTAACTCTCTAAAACTATAAACCTAAAAGGAATTGGGAACGTATATAATGATATATTTTTTATAAGTCAAGTAATTTTGAGACTTCCATGTGTATTGGGTATCATATTTGGTATTAAAGTATTTTTTAGATAACTTTATAGTCCAGGATATTGGTTGGGGATAATTTAAATGTGGATAAATTATGGTCGATCAAAAGTTACATGGTATCAATTACCCATTCAATTAGTTGAGTTAATATTGAATATTTTTGAAATTAGTATAAAAAACATTAATGAAAAATATAGGGATAAATATATGATATAAGTATATATATAGTATAAAATAACAATGTTTTGGTAAAGTTGAGGTTGTGTGGTTATTCTATTAATTACAAACCACACTAGACATTTGTAAGACTATGTGGTTGTGTAACATATGAACCTAGGGTTTACAACCCTAAAAAGGATAGTTGAGTCTCAAATCAATATTTACTTCGGTGTACGATGAGTGGGATTATGTTGGAACACATAGCTAGAAATAGTCAAGGGATATTTTTTGGTTAATCACATTACCTTTATAATCCATAATGAAGGATTTTTTATTTTGACGAATCAGGTTAAAGAATATTAGAGAACCCAATATAAATAAACCAAAATTGAACCAAGAGTGATTGAGGTTGAACATAAAGATGATGTAATAATTTCAATGAGGAAATTTTTTTAAGGTTTACAATATCATTACACAATAATTCTTTTATTACATATAAATCCTGTAAATTAATTTTGGTTTTAATAATAACTAAATCTTGAAGGAACAAAGATAAAAATAGATTCCATTGATAATGTTTAGATTGTCCCAACTAAAAAACCTAACAAGGTAAGAACTTATGTAAGAAATATTGTCATTATACCAAGGCAATTCAAGAATGGCCAGCACCGATGAATATAACTGACGTATGAAATTTTATTGGTTTAGTAGGTTATTATCGAAGTTTTGTCCAGAATTTTGCCGGGTTGGCTAACCCATTAACAAAGCTCATAGGTAAAGGGGTTAAATTAGTTTGGACTAAAGAGTGTGAATAATTTTTTGAAGAACTGAAGAGAAGATTAGTCAATGCTATTATCTTGACTCTACCATTAGGGAATGATGGGTTTGTTATTTATATTGATGCTTTAAAGAAAGGATTTGGTTGAGTCATTATGGAGAATGATAGAGTTATTGCCTATGCATCACGACATCTAAAAATTCATGAATAAAATTATCCAACCCATGATCTTGAGTTAGCAGCTATAATCATTGCTCTGAAAATATGAAGACACAATCTCTATGGTGAAAAATTTGAGATTTATATTGATCGCAAGAGTTTGAAGTATATTTTCTCACAGAAAGAACTCAACATGAGGAAAAGACGATGGCTTGAACTACTTTAGTTTTATGATTGTACTATATAGTACCAATCGAGGAAGGAAAATACGGTGACCCATGCTTTGAGTAGAAAGTATCATGGAGTTATCAACAAGATGAGAGTTGAAAAGGATCTTATTTACATAGATCTAGTAAAAATAGATATGGGAATAATCATGGAAGGGGAAACATTGAAACTTTTTCGAATGGTTGCCAACATATCTTTAATAGAAAGGATAAAAAGTTTTTAGGTTGATGATGAGAAGTTTCAAAAGAAAAATAAATATGTGAATGATGGGAGATTGATCAACTTTATATATGAAGATGGAATTTCGAAATTTGAAAATAGACATTGTGTCCCTGATATACTTGATCTAAAAACTGAATTTTTGGATGATGCACAAAGCTCCAATTTCTTTATACACCCTAGTATCACTAAGATGTATATAGATTTGAAAGAACATTATTGGTGGGACAACATGAAGCGAGAGATTTCTGATTTTGTGTCGAGGTGTATGGTTTGTCAACAAGTTAAAGCTGGAAGATAACATCCTAGAGGATTCATGAAACCTCTTCCCATACCTGAGTGGAAATGGGGTGATATTACAATGGAATTTTCCATGGGGCTACCAGAGACTCCTAGAAGGAATGATGCAATATGGGTCATTGTTCATCATCTTAAAAGTCAACACATTTTCTTTCTATTAGAGAATATTTACCACTTGAAAATTTAGAAAGACTTTATATTAATGAAGTTGTAAGACTTCATGGAGTACCCCTATCGATTTTTTCTGATCGTGTTCCCCATTTCACATCAAGATTATGGAAAAGTCTTCTGAAATCCCTAGATACTGAACATCGTTTGAGCACTGCCTACCACCCTCAAACTGATGGAAAATTAGAACAGACTATTCAAAACTTAGAAGACATGTTGAGATCTTTCTCACTTGATATTCAAGGTATGTGGGTTCAACATTTACCTCTTGTAGAATCTTCCTATTACAATAGCTTCCATTCAAGTATTCTGAGGGCACCATATGATGCGTTATACGAAAAGAGATGTCACACACCAACTTGTTGGGATGATGTTGGTGAAAGAAAACTCGTAGTCCTATAACATGTTGAGGAAATGATGTAAAAGGTGAAGATTATCCCAACCCGCATCAAAGCATCTCAAATTAGGCAGAAGCGATATTCCTATAACTGAAGGAAGTATTTGGAATTTCAGGTAGAAGATCATGTTTTCATGATGGTATCCCAATGGAAGGGAGTTGTACAATTTAGTAAAAAGGGTAAATTAAGTCTCAGGTACATCGTACCTTTTGAATTTCTAGAACAAATTGAGGTTGTAGCTTACCGTTTGACAACGTCGCCAAGTCTCTCCAATGTTCATGATGTGTTCCGCGTATCACAGTTGTGAAAATACTTGCCTGACCGAACACATGTACTCACCAATGAGGAAATTGAAATGGAACCTGATCTATCATATTGTGAACAACCTTTCAAGATTCTTGATACCAGAGAACAGTTGTTGAGAAACCGGGCGACTCATCTAGTAAATGTTCTATGGAGAAACCATAAGATGGAAGAGGAAATGTGGGAACCAAAGGAACATATAATGAATAACCACATGAATATTTTTGTGTGGTAGTATTCTAGAAATTTCGAGAATGATATTATTTTAAAGAGGGAAGAATGTAACACATCATGCTTTCACAATATGTTTCCCTTTGAATAATGCAATAGCTTGCATTGTATGCATCATCGAGATTCTAACACATCGCGACCAATCAAACAAACCATTATGAATAGTAATTCCCAATTTTTGAAATTTTATAAATTTTATTTTTCAATATGGACTTTATTTTTGAATTTGAAATTTCAAAATTTGCATATGGTGAATTTTTGGTATTTTTCTGAAAACTTTCTATTTTTGATTAATAGTGAAAGCACTGCGTTATTGGTTAAAACTGAATTTTATTTAAATAATTATTTATTTTAATTAAATTTATTTTATTTCAAAATAGATACATAATACCTATATATGTTCAATGTAATTCATTGGAGTCATTTTATAATAATTATATATATATAAATAAATTTTACTGAACTTGTTACCGTCTTTTACCAACCTTCTCGGAGCATTTGCAAATTTGCATAAAACATAATTTTATCGCTTCTGTGAGTTGAATTTAAAAAATCTGATAGACAAGGTTAATATTAGTAATCAAAAAGTGGTTCAATAAGATGTAGATATTTTTTGGTCAATAGTAACTTTTGACTTTTATTTACCACAGTTAAAAGTAAATAGGGTAATTAAGGGTAAAAATGATATCATAATTAACCTAACACATGTACAAATTCTATTAGATAAGTATAATTCGACAAAAAAACCATAATAATAAAATATGATCCTCTTTGGTCCACTTGGATTATATTAGGACATTTATTATTATTTTATTTAAAGAAGAGTTAAAATGGTTAAATTCATTGTTTAATAACTAAACCATTTTTAATATAGGGTTATACATAAGATAAATTTGACTATAAATATTCATTAAAAATATAAAAATATTTCCTACATAATGGTATTTTATTTATAATTTTTAGACATTAAATAATTTAATTTATTTATGACACAATGATGATGCAGTAATTACCTTATTAATGAAATATTAAAATAATTGATATTATAAATATCCAAATAAATGTAATTTGAAACTTTTGATGAATTCCACTAATTTTATAGGTTAATATGACATTTTAGGGTTTATTAAATAATTTTTTAAGTAATAATGTTGTTATGATTTTCTAAAAAAAACATATACTAAATAGTGTCAAAATTGACATAATTGAGTTTTTAAAACAAATATTATATTATTAATTGATATAATATTCCTAAAAATGTAAGTTTCATCCAAAGGAATTAGATAAGGTTATATATATTAATAATGAACTACTTGGAGTTCTCTTGTCTTGTTATAGTATGTTTGTTAACCATATATTATAAAAATAAAAAGAGACATGGTAAATGTCATACTATTTAACTAAGAGTTAAATCTATAAGATAAGGTTAATATGGTGACCTAGACCTGTATAAAACCTATTGGTTGGGAGTTTTTTGACCCATCCCCACCTTAGCCTCTAAATAAATCATTTTTAGCTATTAGAAACCGAAAATGATTTTATTATAAGATAATATTTCAAGCATTTCATAAAGTGACCCTCACCTCTCTTATAAAAGGGTACTTCCCCTTCTCTTAATGTAACACCTCCCAATTCATTGGGATCGGCCAACCTCTATAAAAATATCCTCCCAACCTTCCTCCCATCATCCTAGAGGCAATCCTTTGGTCAAAAAGTGTAACGCCCCCACCCTAGTTTACCAGAGTCGATGCATTATTACGTAACATTAGCATGATCACAAAAGATCAAGTCTCGAAAGACCGATTAGTTTAGTAGACTTGAAAACACTAGATATATTAATAAGTCTTATATTACATCATAAAGTAAAACAAAACTAAAACAACATCTTTCCTACATATCCCCTCATACTATCCCTGTAGGTCATTCATAAAATACTTCTTCACATCTTGGAAAAAATTAAAACATTGAAAGGGGTGAGCTCAGATGCTCAGTAAGGATAACAATATAGCAGAAACTTTCATAAATAAACATAAACATTTAAGGCAATGCATGACTGAAACAAAAGACTTTTAAACATGAACTTCAACATAATATAGCAAAAATAAAATGAAATAATTCCATTTACATATTCACATGGATATTCTACTAGTAGAATAATCACATGCAATATCAATAACCACATTCATAATGATGGAATGCATAATGCCAGGCTATCATAACCACGTAGCCAAGGCCTTGTGCCAAGAATAAAAATAAGATTTTGTCAAGGCCTCATGATAAGACACTATTTTGTCTCATGAGACCTACCGATGCATCGAGGAGCTATAGTGGGCTCCACCCATCACTTAAAAAGTCCAATTCATTCCTCATATGAACAGGTTTAAACATATCATAAACCATAACATAATCGTATCACATAAAACAAGCATAAAGGAAACATAAAATTTCCATATTTCAATCACAATATATCAATACAACACATTGATATAATAAAACATTATCAAAACCATTGTCAATACCAAATAAAATAACATTAAAACTTTGTATTTATTTTTCATTTAAAAAAAATTATGGCTTGTGGAGGAAGACGAAACTCAAATAATGGTCACAGTGGAAGAGAAGTCGTTGTCACCGCATACGTACGACAAAAAAAACATTCCCTTTTGTCATTTAGTAAAATGCTTCGTATAAAAAAGATTCCTTTTGAATAAACATAAAAGTAAAAGGGGTTAATACACTATATACAAGAAAGTTGTGTATAAAACAAAATATGCTTCAATGTAAGGAGATTGAGACGAAGTCCCTTACCTCGTGTCCGACTTGACTCGACCGTTATTTAACCTCATGAATAATAGACTAGAGGTAATTTCTAATTTCTTAAGAATCTTTTTCAAGTTCATTATTCCTTTTATATCACTTATTACCATGTTATGAACTTTATGTAATTATTTAAGTTAATAACAGTCGTTTTGTCGATCTTTGGTACTTGAGTCAAAAATAAACATCTTATAATTATAAGTTGTTAATATGGTAAAATATCAATTATATAAAGAATTATATTCATGATTTAGATATCATATATATCATATATATCTAGTATATAAATGCATTTATAATATTACATAACATTTAGAGGTAAGAAATGAAATGTACCGTTCATGGAGATGGTAAGCCGTACGTACGCATGAACGCTAATTTCATTTCTATTTCATATTTAATGGAATGAAATAATAATTATATAAATGTGTATTATAATTCCAGTATAATATCATATATAATATCATTTACTCCATCATTTACATGTCCCACATATGGAATTAACGATTCAAATCACTTTGAGGGGGCGGTAGTCCGCACTTCCTAAAATGAAATTATCGCATTTAACCATAATGGAAATCATAAAGGCATGCCATAAATAAAAAATATAGATGCATAAAGAAAACATAAACATAATATATATCATAAATAAATAAAGTGACATCTTAATGGCCACCATGAAATGTGTTAAAAGAAGATTGAACAATCATCATTTCGTGAGGCAGTAATTCGCTACCGATAGAAACAGTATGTTCTTTAACCATTAGAAAAAGGTGTGTGTAAGTGTAAATAAAATACTTCTCATAACAACATCCTAGTATATTTAAGATACTGGTGTTGTTAAAATAGAAAATAATTAAAAGAGTTTAAGGGGTTGGAGAATCAAAATAAAACAAAAGAACATAAGAAAAGACATTACTTTAAAATCGGGTAACTCTTTTTGATTTGAGCCAAAGGATTCCTTGGGAAGAATTATTCCAAAATTGAGGATTCTAGGAGTAATATAGGAAAGTTTAGAGAGTATTTGGGAATAGGTTGGACCAGAAAAATGGATTTTACGGTGTGAATAAGGTGGTAGAGGTGGGGGCCTTTTATAAGAGGAGAGGAGGGGCACTCTTGGAAAGTCATGAAATGTTACATTATTATGAAGTGCTTTTCGGATTTCAAAGGTCCCAAAATTATATATTTCTAGGATAAGGTAATGAGGGTTCTAAATCCACCCAGCCAATATATTTTTTACAAGTGTAGGTCTTATATTTTAAATTATATTTTCATTTTATTTAAATCGTTAATTAATGAGGTAATCACTGCATCATCATGGTGTCATAAAATATTTAATTTATCTAATGACTAAAAATTATAAAAAAACTATCATGATGTAGGAAATCTTTTTATCTTTCCAATTAATACTTATAGTCTAAATGTAAACTTATATAACCCCATGTAATAATTGTTTCAGTAAAATAACACATGTTTGTGACATTTTTATTTTTTACTTTAAATAAAAGGTATTAATGTCATTATATTACACAAGTGGATCCATGGGGTCCCGAAAATCGCCCCATGGTTTGTCTTGGTGATCCATGACTCATCCAATAATAGTAGGACATGTGTAAATATATTTTTATATTCTTATAATATCATTTTTACATTAAATTACCCTAATTACTTCTAATCGCGGTTAATAAAACTCAAAAGTTACTATTAAACAAAAATTATTTTCATCCCATTGAACCAAATTTTACTTACTAATGACAACCATGTATGTAGGATTTTTGAAAATCAATTTTTAGAAGTGGTAAAGTTTCATTTTAACAAGAAATCAGTTCTTTTAACTACAACTTAGTGGTTTCACTATTCATCAAAAATTGATGTTTTTCAGAACAATACCAAAAATTCACCCTAAGCTATAATTGATATTCCAAAAACAAAAATGAAGTCCATTTTGAATTATAAAATTAATATAATTTCAAAAAGTGGTTATTACTTTTCATAGTGGCTACATTGATTGGTCGTAGTGTGTTAGAATCTTGAACTTGCGTACAATGCAAGCTATTACATTATTGAAAGAGAAGTGTACCGTGGAAGCTTGGGGTGTTACATTCTCCCCTCCTTCAAATAATTTTGTCCTTGATATTTATAGAAAACTACCACATGAAAAGACTCGGGTTATTCTTCATCATATGTTCCTCGGGTTCCGACGTTGACTCTTCCATCTTATGGTTTCTCCATAGAACTTTTACCAGACGAGTCGTCTGGTTTCTCAGCACTTGTTCTCTTGTATCAAGAATCCTGATGGGCTCTTCGCAGTACGATAGATCAGGTTCCAGTTCTAATTCCTCATAGGTGAGTACATGAATTGGGTCAGGCATGTATTTTCTCAATAGTGATATGTGGAGCACATTGTGAACTTTGGAGAGACTTGGCGGCATTGCCAAACGGTAAGCTACAGCCCCAATTCGCTCTAAAATTTCAAAAGGTCCGATGTACCTGGGACTCAATTTACCCTTCTTACCGAAATTTATAACTCCCTTCCATGGAGATACCTTCAGGAAAACATGATATCCCACCCAAAATTCCAAATCCTTGCTTCCGTTATCAGCATAGCTCTTCTTACTTTGAGCTGATTTAATGTGGTTTTGGATTACCTTCACATTTTCCATCGTTTCCTCCACCAGTTCTGGGCCTACAAGTTTTGTTTCACCAACGTCATCCCAACAGGTTGGTGTGTGACATCTCTTTCCATATAACGATTCATATGGTTCCATCTGAATACTTGAATGGAAGCTATTTTTATAAGAAAATTCTACCAGAGGTAAATATTGATCCCACATACCCTGAAAGTCATGTGAGAATGATCTCAACATGTCTTATAAGGTTTGAATAGTCTGTTCTGATTGTCCATCTGTTTGAGGGTGGTAGGAAGTGCTCAAATAAAGTTCAGCATCTAGGGATTTCTGAAGACTTTTCTAGAATCTTGATGTAAAATGGGGATCACGATCAGAAAAAATCTATAAGGGTGCTACATGAAGTCTCACAACTTCATTAATATATAGCCTTGCTAGCCGTTCAAGTGGTAGATCTTCTCTTATAGTAAGAAAATGTGATGACTTCATGAGACGATCAACAATGACCCATATTGCATCATTCCTTCTAGGAGTCTTTGTTAGTCCCATGAAAAAGTACATCGTAATATTATCCCATTTCCACTCAGGTATGGGAATAGGTTGCAATACTCCACCAGGTTGTTGCCTTCCATATTTTACTTGTTGACAAACCATACATCTTGACACAAAATCAGAAATATCCCTCTTCATGTTGTCCCACCAAAAATGTTCCTTTAAATCTCTATACATTTTAGTTCTCCCAGGGTGTATAGAGAAATTGGAACTATGAGCATCATCCAACAATTCCCTATTTAAATCAGGTATATCGGGAACACAAAGTCTCCTCCCAAATTTCAATTTCCATCTTCATACAAAAAGTCACTCAATCGTCCATCATTCATAGATTTAATATTTTTTTCAACACTTCATCATCGGCCAGAGAACTCTTTATCCTTTCTAGTAAATATGAGTTGGCAACCATTTGAAAAAGTTTTTATGTTTCACCTTCCATGGTGATTCCCATATCCATCTTTACTAGATCCATGAAAATAGGATCCCTTTCCACTATCATCATGTTCAAAACTCCATGATCTTTTCTACTCAAAGCATCTGCAACATTATTTGCCTTCCCCGGGTGGTAGTGTATCATGCAATCATAATCCGTGAGTAGTTCAAGCCATCTCCTCTGCCTCATGTTGAGTTATTTTTTTGAAAAAATATACTTCAAACTCTTTTGATCGGTATATATCTCACATTTTTTAACATAGAGATAATGTCTCCATATCTTCAAGGAAAAGATTACAGCAGCTAACTCGAGATCATGTGTAGGATATTTTTGCTCATGAATTTTTAGCTGTCGTGATGCATAGGCAATAACTCTATCATTCTGTATAAGGACACAACCAAGTCCTTTCTTCGATGCATCACTATAAATAACGAACCCATCATTACCCGATGGTATAGTCAATAAAAGAGCATTGACTAATCTTCTCTTCAGTTTTTCAAAACATTCTTCACACTCTTTTGTCCAAACAAATTAAAACCCTTTATGTGTGAGCTTTGTTAATGGGTTAGCCAACCGAGAAAAATTCTGGACTAAATGTTGATAATAACCTTCAAAACCAATAAAACTGCGTACCTCAGTTATACTCATCAGTGCTGGAAATTATTGGATTACCTTGGTCTTAGAAAGATCAACAGAGATTCCATATTTAGAGACAATAAGGACAAGAAAAGAATTCTCCTGAAGCTAGAATTCATACTTGCTAAACTTCCCATATAATTCATGTCTTCAAAGAGTCTTTAGAATAATGCGTAAGTGATTTTAATGATCTTTGTAGCTTTTGGAGTATACCAAGATATCATCAATAAATACCACCACAAACTCATCGAGATATTCCTTGAAACTCTATTCATTAGATCCGTGAATATAGAGGGTGCATTAGTCAATCCAAAAGGCATTAATGTAAACTCATAATGCCCATACTTAGTTCGAAATCATATCTTCGGAATGTATTCCTTCTTCACACATAACTAATGGTATCCATATTGAAGGTTAATCTTTGAAAAGTATTGAGCTCCATGCAGTTGGTCAAATAAATCATTAATTCAAGGTAGGGGATACTTGTTCTTTATTGTTATAGAATTGATCTCCCTGTAGTCAATGCACAACCTCATAGATCGATCTTTCTTCTTAACAAAAATGACAGGGGATCCCTATGGAGAAACACTAGGGCTAATAAATCCCGTTTTACTCAATTCCTCTAGTTGTTTCTTTAGTTCAACTAATTCCACATTGGCCATTCTATAAGGGGACTTCGATATAGGCCTTGATCCAGGAATTAAATCAATGGAAAACTCAACTTCTCGTTCTGGAGGATGTCTAGGTAAATCTTCCGAAAACATATCTACATATTCTATCACAATAGGTACATCCTCTATTTGAACATTCCTTTCCTCACCCGCAGTTATTTCATTCTCTTCCTCCTCGATTATTGAATTTAGTAGATCCACTGAGGGTGGATCGAGATAAGAATTAGGTGGTGACAATTCTGCTCTATATATAAGGTGTTCCTTATCATCATCATCAAAAATCGAAACCTCCTTCTTCTTATAATAAATCTTCACATCGTGGTCTGAAAACCAATCCATTCCTAGGATTATATCAAATTCAGTCATGGGTATGATGATGATATCAGCAGATAAAGAAAATTTATATGCCTTAATGAGGACTGATTGACAAAATTTTGTAGCAATGATACTTCCCTTAGGACTTTTTACTGGAAATTCTCTTATTAAATCAAATTGGAAATATATAATTTTCTTAGAAAACTGGGAAGATATGAAACAATGGGATAACCCAGAATCAAATAATGGATTTTCTAAACTTGAGGAAACCATTAAATTACCTGCCACTACGTCTTTCGGAGCTTCAACCTTAGCAGTAGTGATAGCATAAGCTTAGCCTTGATCCCTTTGCCTCTTCTGAGGTAAGTTCCCCTGACGCTTAGGACATTCATTTGCATAATGTCCCATATCTCTAAAATCATAGCATTCCACATTAACAACAACTCTCTTTCCCATTAAATCATGAGCTTGGTGGCCTTTTTCACAACACTTGTAACAGACTCACATTCCCTTCAAGAAAGTACCGGGGTGTTTCTTCCCACATTCACTGCATGACTGATATTCAACTTTCCTTTCTTCCCCTTATTTACATTTCCAGATTGATTAGAAGATCTCTTCTTCTCTTTATTTTCTTTAAATTCATAAGACTTAGAGAATTCATTTTTTGTCTTGATAGCACACGAGACAATATCTTTTTATGACGAGAAGGTTTGTGAGACTAATGCTTGATGGAGAAATGGTTTTAACCCATCAAGGAAAAGATCAATCTTACTTCTTGGGTTATGTATATAATCTGTAGCATGCCTCACTAACCTTGTAAAGTTAGCCTCATACTTTGCGACATTCTCATCCTCCTTCTACCTCAAACTCAGAAATTGCCTTTTCATATCTACTCGATGGTCATGTGAAACTTATTTTTCTAAGAAAATTTCTTTAAACTCCCTCCATTACATACTTGATACTTGTTCATCTTACTTTGTGTTTTGAATTAGCGACCACCATTGATCGACATCTCTAGTGAGGCGGTAAACTGCCATGACAACTTTCTCCCTTTCACTACTCCCTAAGGCGTGGAATATTTTCTCTAAATAGTTTATCCATTTCTTAGCTACTAATGGATTTTAACCCCCATTAAATGTTGGAAGTTGTTGCCTCATGAAACGATCTAACATTGATCCTCCACATTGTAGATCAGGGTGATACATACGAGTAAGGTTATTATTCATAACCTGAGTGATTTGTCCCAGTATGGTGACAAACTGATTAGCACCAGTTGTATCACCAGCTCCACTATAATTATCTTGACCAGGGGGAAATCCCTACATGGAGTGCGTGCATTGATACAGTTTCCATTCCTTTCACTAGGTTCCATTTCTGAACAATGTCATAAACTAGATTAGTTTATGAATTGAAATACATAATAACAAACTTGAAAAACACTTAACATAAATTGAACTATTTATGGATATAATCCATAATAATAAAAATGTTTTCTTTGAGGAAGTATATAATAAAAAACCCTTCATAATGGTTTGCAAAGAAAATGTGGATTATCCTAAGCATATCCCCCGGGAGTGTCATAACCAAGAGTGAAACAAGGCCCGTTGTCATGCTCCAGTTCATGTTTGAGTCTAGATCAAAGCGATGTTTTCAGGTTTTACCCCTAGGTACATTTATGTCAGAGCCGCCTCTACCTGTTCGTATCCAGACAGGGATGTATTTCTCAGAGAACTCACAAAAACATCTATAATACCAAAATTCTAAGAAATTATTCTATACTAATCCTCAAATCTATCTTAGGGATATGTGCTCAAATCAGAGTTTATCTAAATCTAGATTCCAAGGATAGTACTAAACTACCTTTGATACCAACTCTAATGCCCCGACCCTAGTTATCCAGAGTCGATGCATTATTACGTAACATTGGCATGATCACAAAAGATCAAGTCTCAAAATACTGATTAGTTTAGTATCCTTGGAAACACTAGATATATTCATAAGTCTTACATTCCATCATAAATTAAAACAAAACTACAACAACATCTTGTGTTCATATCCAATCATACTCTCCCTGCAGGTCATTCATAAAATACTTCTTCACATCATGAAAAAAATTAAAACATTGAAAGGGGTGAGCTCAGATTCTCAGTAAGGATAACAGTATAGCGGAAACTTTTGTAAATAAACATAAACATTTAAGGCAATGTATAACTGAAACAAAAGCCTTTTAAACTTGAACTTCAGCATAATATGGAAAAAATAAAATGAAATAATGTCATTTACTTATTCACTTGGATATTCTACTAGTCAAATAATCACATGCAATATCAATAACCACTTTCATAATGATGGAGTGCATAATTCCAGACTATCATAACCACGTAGCCAAGGCCTCGTGCCAAGACTACAAATACGATTTTGTCAAGGCCTCGTGCCAAGACACTAGTTTGTCTCATGAGACCTACCGTTGCATCGAGGAGCTATAGTGGGATCCACCCATCACTAATTAAGTCCAATGTATTCCTCATATGAATAGGTTTAAACATATCATAAACCAAAACATAATCGTATCATATAAAACATGCATAAAGGAAACATAACATTTTCACATTTCAATCACAAGATATCAATACAACACATTGATATAATAAAATATTATCAAAACCATTTTCAATACCAAAATAAAAGAATATTAAAACATTGTATTTATTTTTCATTTAAAAAAATTTAAGGCTTGTGGAGGAAGCCGCAACTCAAATAATGGTCACAGCGGCAGAGAAGTCATTGTCACTGCATACGTATGACAAAAAAACATTCCCTTTTGTTGTTTAGTAAAACACATCCCATAAAAAAGATTCATTTTGAATAAACCTAAAAGTCAAATGGGTAAATACACCGTATAAAATAAAGTTGTATGTAAAACAAAATATGCCTCAATGAAAGGAGATTGAGACGAAGTCCCTTACCTCATGTCCGACTTGACTCGACCGTTCTTTAACCTCCTGAATAATAAACTAGAGTTAATTTATAATTTCTTAAGAACCTTTTTCAAGTTCATTATTCCTTTTATATCACTTATTACCATGTTATGAACATTATGTAATTATTTAAGTTAATAACAGTCATTTTATCGATCTTTGG
The DNA here is from genome assembly GCA_963277665.1 of Viscum album. Lineage (NCBI taxonomy): Eukaryota > Viridiplantae > Streptophyta > Magnoliopsida > Santalales > Viscaceae > Viscum > Viscum album. The sequence continues at coordinate 294,788,459 of OY728144.1, forward strand.
TACTTGAGTCAAAAATAAACTTCTTATAATTACAATTTTTTTATGTGGTAAAATATCCATTATATCCAGAATTATATTCATGATTTAGATATCATATATATCATATATATCCAGTATATATATGCATTTATAATATTACATTATATTTAGAGGTAAGAAATGAAATGCACCGTTCATGGAGACGGTAAGTCGTACGTATGCATGAACGCTACTTTCATTTATATTTCATATTTAATGGAATGAAATAATAATGATATATAGGTGTATTATAATTATAATATAAAATCATATATAAAATCATTTACTCCATCCTTTACACGTCCCACATATGGAATTAACGATTCAAATCACTTTGAGGGGGCGGTAGTATGCACTTCCTAAAATGAAATTATCGCATTTACCCATAATGGAAATCATAAAGGCATGCCATAAATGAAAAATACAGAAGAATAAGGAAAACATAAACATAATATATATCATAAATAAATATAGTGACATCTTAATGGCCACCATGAAAGGTGTTAAAAGAATATTGAATATTCATCGTTTCGTGAGGTAGTAATTTGCTACCCACAGAAATAGTATGTTCTTTAACCATTAGACGAAGGTGTGTGTAAGTGTAAATAAAATCCTTCTCATAACAACATCATAGTATATTTAATATACTATTTTTGTTAGAAAATAAAGGAATTAAAATTGTTTAATGGGTTGGAGAAGCAAAATAAAACAAAAAAACATAAGAAAAGACATTACCTTAAAATCGGGTAACTCTTTTTAATTTGAGCCAAAGGCTTACTTGGGAAGACTTATTCCCAAATTGAGGCTTATAGGAGTAAGAGAGGAAAGTTAAGAGAGTATTTGGGTAGATCTTGGATGAGAAAAATGGCTTGGATGGTGTGAATAAGGTGGTAGAGGTGGGGGCCTTTTATATGAGGATAGGAGGGGCACTCTTGGAATGTCATGAAATGATACATTATTATGAAGTTCTTTTCGGGTTTCAAAGGTCCCACAATTATATATTTCGAGGATAAGGTGATAAGGGTTCTAAATCCACCCATCCAATAGGTTTTTGACAAGTGTATGTCTTATATTTTACATTATATTTTCATTTTATTTAAATCATTAATTAATGAGGTAATCACTGCATCATCATGGTGTCATAAAAAATTTAAATTTTTAATGTCTAAAAATTATAAAAAATATCATGATATAAGAAATAGTTTTATCTTTCCAATGATTATTTATAGTTGAAAGGTTAACTTATATAACCCCATGTAATAATTGTTTTAGTAAAACAACACATGTTTTTGACATTTTTATTTTTACTTTAAATAAAAGGTATTAATTTCATTATCTTACACAACTGGCTCCATGGGGTCCCAAAAATCATCTCATGGTTTGTCTTGGTCAGCCATGACTCATCCAATAAGATTAGGACATGTGTCAATATATTTTTATATTCTTATAATATCATTTTTACCTTAAATAACCCCAATTACCTCTAATCGCGGATAATAAAACTCAAAAGTCACTATTCACCAAAAATTATTTTCATCCCATTGAAACGAATTTTACATACTAATGACAACCATGTATGAAGTATTTTTGAAATTCAATTTGTAGAAGCGGTAAAGTTTCATTTTAACAAGAAATCAGTTTTTTTAACTACCACTTAGTAGTTTCACTATTCATCAAAAATTGATGTTTTTCAGAACAATACCAAAAATTCACCCTAAGCTATAATTGATATTCCGAATACAAAAATGAAGTCCATTTTGAATTATAAAATTAATATAATTTCAAAAGGTGGTTATTACTATCCATAACAACTACTTTGATTGGTCGCGGTGTGTTTGAATCTTGAACTTGCGTACAATGCAAGCTATTTCTTTATTGAAAGAGAAGTGTACCATGTAAGATTGGGGTGTTACAAAAATCCAACCTATAGATCCCTTTTGATCCAATCAAAAGAAATAACCTGAAGAAGAGGTAAATATTCCGTCACCTCTTTGAAGTTCTTTTCTTCTTCCACTTCATCTTTCTTTGTTGTTTCCATACCAAAATAATAAATCCAGTACATTATACATACTATGATGTTATTATAAATATGGTATAACCATATTATTTATTCTATATATCCTAAAAATGAAAAAGTCACCATATGTGCATACCTACGGCTTATCGTCTCCACATCGTGGTGTAGTTTGTTATCCAAACAATTCATTATTTGGATGGGTATAATAATAAGTATTACTGATTTAAATAATAAATATAACATGTTAATTATTCTGTAAATATTATATACCATCCAATTACATACGATTTCAACGTCAATATAATGATATTGTCACTGGTGCATACGTATGGATTACCATTTCCACAAACGCGAAGAGATTCATTCCCATCATAATCATTAAAGAATAATTTTCATTTTATGATTAAAAATAATGTTTATGAACATAATATCATTGTTTATATGAATTAAATACATCCTATTTTTAAAAAATATGTCTTACTTAACCAAGCAAATAAAGGAAAATTAATCAGTTAACACCCGAAACGATGATATTACTAAAATATTATTAACAAATCAACATTAGAAGATCATATATGATATCATATTTACGTATATGGTTCTTGAATAATTTAATAACAATGATTTAACAATTATAAAAGAGGTTAATGTACCCTCGACTTATGAAATGTATATTCTAAGAGTTAATTTCAAAATATCTTTATTATCTGAGGTTTTTTTATGTAAGTATCTAGTGGGACCTCTTTATCATCCACGTCTGTTTTTTCTTAAAAATGTATTTCAAAACATCTTTACTATTTACTAGAAAATGGGTTAGATTCATTTAAACCCTTATTTGACCATTTATGTATTGAACGGAATCTTTCTGTTATTTTCCAAACTAGGTACATTATGACCTTTTCAACAAAATTAAGGTAAGAATGTCTTTTTTAAACTTATACGGCGAGTGCGGCTATTTTCTTCCATAATAATATTGTTGAAGCTTCCTATACAAGCTTATAAGAATATTTTCAAAATAATTGTTTTATTTTATAATTATATAACGTTTAAACGATTTCAAAATAGAAAGACATATTTCACTAAAAAAATTGATTTAATCTATGTTAACATCCTTTGATAAATTTTAAGCTTGTTTGATGTTAATTTATTATGATACAGAACTTACATATTGAATTGATGGTTTTGTGATATGTTTGACTATGGATGTGTTATTTTTACAACATTCATGGTTTATAGATAAATTATTGACATTTCGTATACTAGTTTTAATATGAATGTTTAGGTTATGTTTAAACCTTTTCAAATGAGGAATGCATTGGACTTAGTAAGTGACGGGTGGAGCCTACTATAGCTCCTCGATGCATCAATAGGTCTCATTAGACAAACTATTGTCTTGGCACAAGGCCTTTACAAAATATTATTTTTAGTCTTGACACAAGGCCTTGACTTTGTGGTTATGAAGTATGACATTATGCGTTCCATCATTATGAATGTGGCTATTGATATTGCATTATTTATTTGACTAGTAAAATATGCATGTGAATAAGTAAATGGAATTATTTGACTTTATCTCTTATATATTATGCTGATGTTTATGTTTAAAAGGATTTTGTTTTAGTCTCAAACATTTCCATAAAATTTTATTCTTATATATGAAAGTTTCTGCTATATTGTTATCCTTACTGAGCATCTGAGATCACCCCTTTCAATGTTTTATTTTTCCAAGATGTGGAGAAGTATTTAATGGTTTCCCTGCAGGGATAGGCTAAGGATATAAGTGTGTTCAAAGGGGAAAAATGTTTTTGATGTTTTTATTTCATAATGTAATGTAAAACTTATGAATGTATCTAGTACCTCCAAGCCAACTAAACCAATCTGTCTTTCTGGACATGATTGTCTATATCATGCCAATGTTATGTAATAAAGCACTGAATATGGGTAACTGGGGTGGGGGAATTAAAATTTTGGTAGCTATTGGTCAAGATAAATGGATAATGTTGTGTGTTTAATAGATTAATTGAGGTGCCCTTTTATAAGTGAGGGGAGTGTCACACTTACTGAAATTTTAATAAATAAAATAATATAAGGTCAATTTTAGGGTAAAGTTTCATAAAATTAGAAACATTAAAAATTTGGTATGATTTAGGTGAAAAATAAATTCATACAATAGTATTTAGATATGGTTTTAGTTAATTTTAACACTAATATCTTTAGTTTAAACCATTGTTACCCCTTTTAAAACATACCGTGGCTACATGATGTTTAGAATTTAAGGGGAAACAATGTCATTATATATTTTAAAGTTTATCATAAGTCGAAAATGGTTGATATTATTGAGATTTTACCATTCACTAGATAAAATATAATATTTTTATTAATTTTTTACAAAACTAATTAATATTTATTAAAATAAAGAATCTTTAAACTCATTTTCAACAATAATAACATTACTTGACATTAAAAACATCTACATTACCATAGAGTTATAGTTTAAATATTTTTAAAATTAATTACATTTAATGATGATAAATTTAAATTATTAAATACATTAATGTATCAAAAAACACATCATTTTTTTAAATTTTAAAACTAATTACATTAGGATTTCATCCGCTTGCGCATGCACTGAATCAACAATGCGTATGCATTTTAGGTAATTATAAAATTACCAAAAACTAAAAATGAATTAATATCATAAAAAAAATATTTGAATATTAAAATTATCCATATATAAAAATTAATAAAATATTTTTATTCTTATGAAATGATATTATAGATATTAAAAGAAAGAGAGTGACATTTTATACGTAATCTCTATATAAAACAATATAATGTCCCTTATCTTAGTCAAACATCACAAAATTTCCTTATTTTCAAATATTGGTTGAGATTTTTTAAATAAACTCATATAATTAAATAAATTCATTTTTTTAGAAGTTTATAGACTTTATCTTACAATTTGAAACCAAATTGACACATTATACCATTTTCTGAGGTTCTAAACTTTTACAATGGTTATTATTCATAATGAACAAAAATTATGTTGAAATTTATAAATAATATTAATTATTCTTATATTAAATATGGATTCCCGTTTACAATATTTGATTCCATGAAGTGGGAAAAAGTAAATCTAGTATCTGAATACAGAACATGTAAAATTCAATTTTAGAGACAGAAATGTATTTTTAATAATAAAAAGCTATTTTCTATTTCATTTACAAGTAAAAACCATTATATGAATATTAATTTAATTTATTGACGAAATTATAAGTAAATTACATTAAAATATTCTATAAATAGTTATTATTTTAATCTAATAAGATAAAAATACAGGGTTCCCAAAAAATGTTTTCTAAAAAACCAAATTTTTCATTCAAATTATTTTATCCTCACTACTACATTTTTTTAACTAATGTATGAAGGATTATTTATTTTTTTCCATTCAATACCAATACATTTTACCAAATTCCTAGTTCATCAGTGATTGACAAACATAATTTTAAAAAATAAAAAAATATCAAATAATGATCTTAAAACATAAAATGATATAATTTTTAAGATTTTAAATTGAATATTTATTTCTTAGGAATTAATCAATAATTATTTATGAAGAAAAAATTTTATAAATATTATTAATAATTTAGTCATTTTTATTCACAACCTCTAATCCCACTGCTAGGAAATAACAGTAACATTTAAATAATAATATTTATATAGTCTATTATGGTTTTTTTATTAGTATTCTATATGGTACACAATATCAAATAATGTATTTATTTAAAATAAAATACATTATAAAATATAATGGTGTAACATTATTTCCCCATTTAATAAATTTCATCCTTGTGATTTAGTCTTCTGTGTAATACAAAGTGTTTAAAACATTTTCAAAATAAATTCTAAGGGGTTTATAATGACTCTATTTTTTCCTTGTAAAACATCAGAATATTTGAAGGATTTTTTTAAAAGTTATGTGATAATATAGTTTAGTATTCTAGGGCATGAGGAGGATTGGTTTTTAGATAATAAAAATATTAAATATATTATATTATATGAATAGTCTTTCTGAATAACTAAAAAACACACAAAAGGAGTCTCAGATGGAAATTATAAGATATATATTTAATCTTTAATGAAGTTTTACCCAGGTAATGGCCTGATATTTGTTAGCATTATCTAGTTCATTTAAGTTCAGTCATGGGAAAAAATGAAATTCATTAAATAATTTTTTTGTTTGTTTGTTATTTAATTATTGTGACCTAATACCCTTCAATAAAATACCAATTATAGCAAAACCATAAGGTTAGCTTCGTAATCCTGGATTTCATAAGAAGGTCATGGAGGAGTTGTTGGTGGAAAATAATAAGATTAAGGATCAGAGCTAAAATTTCCATGGATCCATCTTCACCAACAAAGTTAATGGATCTCTCCATCGAAGATGATGCCAAACCATTATCTTTGAGAAATCGATTCAAAATCAAGGTAGGACATATGTTTATGTTGGATTTTATACCTTTTTGGTTATGTTAACTAGAATATGAATCAATATTTCTAACAAATTAATTTGTGGGTCAATTATTGAATTTTGGGTATGCAACTATCTTCCTAGAATTCTGAATTGATTATGTTTGATAATTCTTGATCATTTATTCTAATTTTTCTATTCTGACAATAAGGTATTAAGTGCAAATAAAATAATTTCCAAGGATTTTTCATCATGTTTTCTTGTGATTTTATCACATCATTATTCACTGTTTTATCATTAGTTTTTTTTGGGCTACATTTAAACAAATACTCAGTGAATGATCTTGGTGAAATCATTATTTGACACAATATAATGATACAACATGTTCAGATTAATAATTTTGACAATATTTCAGTGAGTTACGTGGAAGGGGTTTGGGATCAGATAAATAGTTATCATTTTGATTGTTTTTGGTGTTCTAGTGATTTAGTACGATGGTGGAAGTTTCCTGAGTGAAAGGGTTGGCTGGAATCTGAAAAAAAATGTTTATCAGAGTTCAGTCAAATCAGATCCACATTTTATGTGTTTGATAAGTGGCTAGATGCAGGAAGATAAAATTTGATAAGAACCATAGGAAATCCAATGTGTTCTAGAAAACCCAATATACAGTACATATAGTCTGAAGAACACATTTCAAGTAGTCCCCTTGCTATGGTGGATAGGGTTTTATAAAAATAACGTATCACACACGATGTGGGAACTAACATATGTCATGTGACCCATGACTACATACTCCATGTGTACCCTTGGGGTACAAGGGCACTGACATGGCTTGGTACACAGGCATTCCCATAGTACATGGTCACGACCATGTACTCAGACATAGCTTGGGAAATCTAACATGCCTAGGTAGAAATGCATTGCTAGTGTACACAAGCATGGATAGAGTACAAGGACACAAGATGTTAAACATAGTAAGGTATATACATAGTGAGATAAGATGTTTAGTCCAATTACATACCATGTAATTTTTGTAAGGATGTTCGAGGCCCTCGTTATCTTCAGTATATACTAATATTTCTATCATGCATCCCCTTAGTCCACCCCTATGATGGTAGAATAAGGTATCACATCCTGAGTATAGGATGTGGCCCCCTCAGTGGTATTATTATTGGATAGAGTTCATAAATAACTCCATTTGGACTGGGTTGTGATCCTCTATCATTTTCTACTACCCGAGTTTGGATTAGTAATCATGTGAAAAACTTAACCAGAACATTGATCCTATATTTAGTGGGTTATTTCAGGGTAGGTTAGGTATACCCCATATACCCTTATAGATATCCCATGTCTTTGTATCAAGATATTCTAGGTTTTAGCATGCACTTATTCATAGTAGGTCCCAATAAGAATTACCTCTTGGACTAGTGACATCAGTGGTTGCAGTCTTGGAAAGAAAGTTCTCCCAGATAATTTTTACCATATAGCATCGAGATGAGTCCTACATTAGTAGTTTGGTAGCGTCCTTAGCTGTAGACTTTGTGTATATCTTGGGTATATCTGGGTAATCATTGTTATCTCTCATTTTTTAATTGAAATTACTTATGATTATTATCTGAATAAACTCTTGATATATTATTCTTAGTGAATTTGGGGTTTCCTAATGGATATGTTTATACTCACCCATGCATGGGATCTGTATGTGCATTTCATGTCTTATTTAGATGAATGTAATTTTGTCAGAGTCTTAGGTGGACCAGAAAGAAACATAACATAGTTTATCTAGAGAGGCCATGATTTATAATAAATCTTTAATTTCACAGTAGTCTCATACTTCCTAGTAGGTTTGACTATTTTTATAGATTTTATGATATTTATTTTTTACTTTATTCTATCCTACACATGTGTAATACTATAATATAGGATATAGATGTATTCATTCATGTTGGTATCATTTTTATTTTATCTTTTATCTTTGTGTGAGTATTGGAAGATGTGTGTGTATATGGACACCTTTCTATAAGGACTCTAATGTGTTTGATATCACTACATAGCACTGGTCTCCATGACCTTTCATGTTGGAGGTGGTATTGGGTTATTACATGCAACATACATCTGGATTGGTAGGCCCTAGTTGGCTGGGTCATAAAATAGTGATTTCATAGGAGGTTTATAATAGAAATGGAGTATGGATATTTTCTAGATGTGAGGTTTTGTTTGGGAACTAGGGAGATAATGTTAACATTTCTAATGTTTAACTGACAGGGTAGGAAACCCAGTGACATTGCAATGGCTAACATATTCATCAAGTAGGACTCTGATAACCTTATTTTTGACATAGTGCATGTAGTCACTAATTGTAGAAAAAAATTGGTGCATGTATCATATAATAACATTTTTTGTTTTCCATGTCCTTCTTGGTTCATCTCTGTAGATATTCTATTTGACCAGGGTACATCTCTTCTATTTTAGGATTCCTCTATGATGAGAACTATATAGGATTCCATATCAAAATTTTTATGATGATATTTAATGTGATAAGGCTTTAGTATATGAATTTATGTAGGAGGTGGTACCTATGGGTGATTTTTTAGTATTACTAACATCCATTGAGAATAAAGTTTCACCAGTAGTATTCGAAGATGATACAAGCAGAATTAGTTTACTTAATGAGTTTTAGAGATAATGAACCCTCTTTTTTTGGAGTGATCCAAACCCCCCAGATAATTGATTACTATCCTTAGGTAGTTTGATTAGTTTTATGAATCCTTAAGACACCTCGAGAATTAATAGTGGTCCTAATGATGTATATTATTCATTGATCCATAGGGATATAGTGGAGAAAGTTGAATCAAATATACGATGAGGTTCCTCTTTCATGAACATAGTTCAATAATCATAGTAGAGAGGAGTTATATCAAAAAAATATATCTAGATGTATGCAACCAAGGGATTCTAGATCCTTAGTTTAGTAACGTGACAGTATGAGAGTTTTCATTAAGGTTACCTAACATCTCAAAATAGTCCAAGGAGATGGTTTGAGATGCATTATTCAAATCATGGTCTATTGAATGCGTCCTTTGAAAATATATATAGTCTTGTGTGATGGCTCATTCCATTCTTACTTATGTTTTATTTCTTGAGATTGAATTATAAAAGTATATATTTTTAGTGAATCAATCACCAACAGTTTCTACAAGTATTGGGCACCCTAGAGATGAGAATTCAGTAGCTAGTATCTGACATCAGACTCTAGTATATGTGAGATAAAGGAATTTATAGAGATAGTCATTGGATAAAGGGTATTCTATTCAGGGATATTTGGATGGTTCCTATTATCTTATGGAGAGGTATTGACACTCTTGTGATGGATGAGGACTTCTCACATAGTATTGTCTTTCTCTCCAGGAATATAATAGAGAGATATTCTATGGCCCACACAAGAAGAGGAAGTGGTTAGATCAAGGGGGTTCATATGGTTATAGATATATCAAAGTATCTAGGAGAGTAGAATGAGGTGAGGGAAGATTGGATTTATTTCCACAACCACCTTAAGTGTTCCACACTAGGATTCGGGAGATGATGTTCATGGATGAATATGGTGGTAGGAAATATAAGACTATGACTAAGAGGCTACATTGATGATTTTTGGTACATGTATATCCTATATTATTTTTAATTTTTATTGAAATTATTTTAATCCATTCCATGCTTTCCATAACTCTAGTTCAAGATCTAGATATTTTGTTTGATCTTTTGGCTCAAACCTTCAATTAGTAAACTAATATTGAAGGAGATTCAATGAACACACATTTATGTTGGGATTTAGATTGACTATTTCATGTAGAGGATATAGTGTGTCTGCATTGATGGGATGTGTTTTTTCTTTTTTGGTGAGAAGTAATACATGGAAAATACTTTTGCGTACATACACATCACAATACAAGTTATTAATCATTTTTTTATTGTAATATCAATGGAGATATAGATTTCATGAAAATTCAGCCACCTACAGTGGTTGAGGAGTATAAGGTCTTCTTTTTGGAGGATGTTTCAAGATGACCTCCCTCCCGGGATATCAAATTCTACATAGAGTTGTACCTAGGGAATACCATGATATCACTGAATTTATATAATATGGATTCCATAGAGCATCAAGTGATGATGGTGTAGTTACAGGAGTGGAAGATGAAGGTATTTTTCAAATCATGTTTTTCCTTCTGGACCACCCCAATCTAGTTTTCTATAAAGGAGGATGGGATATTGAGGTTTTGTGTGGATTAAAATTTCCCAAAATAGGCGGCTATTAATAATTTTTATCCACTAATGATAATTTAATACCATTTCAACCAATTGAAATGGGAGAGCTAGTTCTTAAAGATTTACCTTTGGACATGCCATTTCCATATCTATGTTTGGGATTTGGATATACTAAAGGTGGAATTTAATTATCCATGAAATCAATATGAGTACTTGGTGATGAATTTTTGTGTGAATAATTTGATATCTGTGTTCATGAAACTCATGATCTATATCATTTATCCCTAATTAGATGAGTTTGTGGTGGTCTGAATCGATGACATCCTAGTGTTCATGGTTCCAGAGGAGGAGCTGATAAGACATTAGAGGACAGTCCTGAAAATAATATGAGAGCACCAAAATCATGGAAATCACTTTAAGTGATAGTTTTTATTTGATAGATTCACTTCCTGGGAAATGCTATCTCAAAAGATGTTATATTAATGGACTTAGAAAAAGTTGAGGTAGTTATATCTTGGGATCGACAAAAGTGTGTGACTAGGGTGTGAAGATTACTTGGGAAGGATGTATACTATTTTATATTCATATAAAATAAATATAGGATATCATTACCATTGATTACTTTAACTAGAAATGGGTATCCTTTTATGTTGATGTCGTGATGACATTTGTCTTTTATGAGTTATGGAATAGGTTAATGATCACCACCATCTTGAGACTACAAGAGGAAGGTGTTGACTATGTAGTTTTCCTTGATGTCTTCGAAACTAGGTGTGGTTTCGTTTAAATTTATAGGTAGGCAGTGAATCCTTTTTGGAATCTCTAGTGGAGAACCCATGAATAAAACTGTGCATCCCAAATTATAGAGTTGGAAGAGGAGGTCTTCTCCCTAAATATTTAGTGACACTCCCTTATGGGTGAGTGTTTTATCATCTATTATGACCACAAGAGTCTCAATTATATATTTTTATAGAAGGATATTTACCTTATATAGAGGTAATTCTAATAGTTACTTGATTATTATGACTTCAATATAGTCTATAATCTTTATAAGGTGAATGTGTTGAAATATTGTACTATTCAGATATCTTGATCACAATTATTGAGTGATGTATCAACATTTTTTTCCTCATTGTGGTTTCCCGTAGTGGACAAGGATGGTGCATCTTACCTCCAATCGATGGTTGTTACCCATAAACATTTATTTTTTGTTTGGGAGACTCATCATGGAGGTACCGACTGCGAGACCTTTCATGTTTAGATATGAACTAGACTTACTTATGATGGATTTTGTGAAGGTGAGGAGGACACCATGATTTACCAAATGAGGACCATGATTGTAGTGATGTTACAAAAGAATGTTTTATGGGAGTTTAATACACCATCTAATAAGTACATATAGAAGTTGTGAAGATGAAATTGAATCTTTAATGTTTATTCTAGTGGCCATGGATAAATAATTTTATCAAAGAGTTTTTATATCTATAACTCTCTTATAAGAATGTGAATGATAAACCCCAAGATCCAATGTGTTTCGATCAACCCCTTGATGTGACAGAGTAGAAGTATTATGTTATCTCTATATAATTCATGATGGGGTTTACATGATCAGCTAAAGGACATGATGTTATATTTGTGATCATGGAATGACTTTCCAATTTTTCCTACTTAATGGATGTCTGAGAGAAGATTTAGGTAGAGATCATGGGATACTAGTTTGTGCTAGTGATATTCTGGCTTTAGGGAGTTACATTGATTATCATTAGAAATCATGGTTCTCACTTTATATCATGATTATGAAGTGGACTAAAGGAGACCATTGGGACTTAGTTGTAGTTGGGCATGGCATTTCACCCCCAGATAGAATGTCAAACAAATAAGGCCATTTAGGTTATAAAGGACATGCTTTGGGATTACAAGATAGACTATGCTCATAGTTGGGAGGATCACCTATCCTTGCTGGAGTTTTCATATAACAATATTTACCACTATTCTGTCGTTATGGATTCATTCAAGGCCTTGTATATGATATCTTACATGTTCCCATTATATTGGACCAATCAAGTAGAGTATACACTCATGGGCCTAGAGTTAGTGTGAATGACAACTGAGAAGGTGTATATCATTTAGGAGAAGATGAATAATACCTAAAACCTAATTCTTATGTGTACCAATGAAGAAGGAATTTGGAGTTTGATATGGTAGTCCATGGGTTCTTGAATGTATAACCTCTATGATGATCATGAAGATTTTTTCAAAGTGGAAAGTTAACTCTAATATTCATTTTCCCTTTCTAGATACTGTGTAGGGTCGGTGAGGTAGCCTACCATTGGTCCCTACCACCAAATTTAGGTTGGGTATATGATGTCTACCATGTGATGTATCTAAGGAGTTTTGTTCATGACCTATTTCATGTTATCAACTAAAGAGAGATAATATCGAGGATGCATCTACCTTCAAAATGTATCTGGTAGAGATCAAGGTTCAGCCAGGGACGATCCACTATAGGAAAACAAATTCCTTAGTGAATGTTTAGTGGAAACATGAGAATATTCATGAGATAACCTGGGACTAAGAAAACCATATTCTAGATCACCACCATTATCTATTTCAGTGGGGTTTTTATTTTTGGGAAAAAATACTTGCGGATGGGAGAATGTAATGACTATTTGTTTACTTATAAAACTTTGGAATATTTTATGGAATATTTTCAATGCTAGGAGATGAGACAATGGGGGATATAGGACCCAAGGAGGCACAATTTTTGATATAATAAAAATATTCAATATATTATATCACAAACACAAATTATTTCTTAATAAATTGAATAAATTCAAAATGAAGTCTTGAATTGGAAATTAGATACTATCATTAAATACTGAATGAATTTTTCCCATAATCATGACATAATCTTTGTTAGTGTTAGGAGGATCGTTTAAGTGAAGTGGTGGGTGGAGATAATAAAATAAATGTATTTATTTAATTATTTATTTTTAAACAATTCCATTACCTTATATGATTCTATAAAATACTAGTTATTTACAAAGCCTAGGGTTAACCTTATAGAATTATTATTATTTAAAGGGTCGTGGAGGGGAATTTATAATATGAAAATGGGATCTAGGATCAATGGTTTGAAAAGGATTCATTTCAATAATAGAGTTCATAGATCATGCCATAGAGAATAACATAGAACTATTCTTCATCGGTGATTGATCCAAAATTGAGGTATGAATTTTTTTATGTTTGATTTTTTCCCTATTTTGATAAATTATGATCAACATGAATAAATCATTCTAATGAATTGATTCTCAGGTTGATCATTGATTTACAAGTATGTAATTATATTCTTATAATTAGGAATTGATGTTGTTTGATAATTATTTATTATTTATTCTATGATTTTCATTCTTATGGAAATAAAATAATGGACATTGTTCATTACTTGTGCTTATGTTTTGTGAATTTTTTCCATAATTCATCACATGTTCTTTTTTAGTTTTTCCTTGGGCTAAAATTTCATCAAATAATCAGTGAACGGACATTATAAAATCATTATTTGATGTAAAAGATTGTTACTATGATTTTTGGATTTAGAAATGATGGCATAGTTTTGGTGTGTTATGGTGATGGATTTTTAGGATCATATCATGGTTTCATATTTCTTGGGTTTTTGGTTTTCCGATGCTGCAACATTATGGTTAAAATTTCATGAGTGTATGGGGTGTCCAGATTCTAGCCACATGGGTTGATCATAGTGTGATAAAATCAGACCTTCATTTCATGCATATGATTTGTGGATTAAATTAAGGAGGCGGTTTTATGAGTAGAACCCCATGAAAATAATCTGGTTCTAGAGATAACAGATATACACAACATGTAGTTAAAATAACACACATTGTGTAGTCCCCTGTTTATGGAAAATAGGTTTTTTAAAAATTAAAATATCACATGCCATGTGGGACCTACCACACACTATATAAACTGTGATCAGATACTCTTTGTGTAACCAATGGGTACATAGGAACGGATATAACCAAGTACACTTACACCACTAGAGTACATAGGCCTAACCATGTGCTTAGCCATGACTAGGGTACTCAACCATAATGAGCTACACAAGTATGGACTAGGGCAAATAAGCATTTCCAAAGTTCATGAAAATGGGATATTGAACATGGGAACTGACATAGGTAGGTTCATACTTAGTGATACATGGAGTGTACTCCTAGTACATGTTGTATGACTTTTCCATGGATGTTTAAGGTAATCATTCTCTTTAGTAAAAACCTGTAGCTCTAGGTTGAATCTTTTTAGCCAATTCCTATGATGTGATAGGGATGTGTTTAATTATGAGCCTAATATATTATACCCTATGTGGGATTAGTCTCATATATAATTGAAGAATACCTCTATGAGAACTAAGGAGTCAACCTCTTTCATTTTCTTCTTGCTTATGTAGGGTCAGGAATCACATGACCAACATAACTGGGCATTCAATCCCTTTCTTAGAGAGTTATTCCTGATAAGTTTAGGTATACCCCTAAATTCCCAAATTGAGATACCAAATATATGTATTGATATCTATTAGGTTCTTCCATGTACTTATTCATGTTGAGGCCCAATGATCATGACCACAATGATGTGCACCATCTTTTTAGTAGACCTAGGGAGTGAGTTCTCCTAGAAATGTTTAACCTGGATGCCTAACCAGAATCTTGGGCTCGTAGTTTGGTGTTATATTTACATTAAGGAATAATATATTTCTTGAGTTATCGAGTTTATAATTGTTATATCTCATATTCTTATTTACATTCCATATGATGATGACGATATGACTACTCTCATGATTCATTTTGTTTGGTGATTTTGGGGTTCACTTTTATGTATGTATATAATCACTCCTACATGGGATCTTCCCATAAATTTCATGTCTTATAAAGATTATTGGCCTTTCCATATAAACTTAGGTGGGCCGGGATAAGGTGGATCATATTTGATCAATATAGACCGTAGTTTATACTAGTTGTTTCAATTGATGGTATTCACATCCTTACTTGTATATTGGAATACTTTTAAAGATTTGGTGGGATTGAATTTGGACATTTTTTCTTTCCCATAATTTTTTCATATTATTCTATGGGATATAGATATATACATTAATTTTGGTATTATTTTTATTTTATATTTCATATTTGTGCTAGTATTCAGATATGTGTGTGTGTGTGTACATGTACCTTAGGATAAGGCCTCCAATGTGTGTGATATTTCTACATGGAATTGGTCTCCAGACCATTTCTTATTTGAGGAAATTATGGGGTTTCACACATGTCTTACCATCAACCATGCAGGCCTTGGTAGCTCAGGTCCAGATTGGATGGAAGATAAATATATATAAGTGAAAATAAGTACTTTTTAATCCAAATTGTTTATATTTCATGTTGAAAATAACTTCAATTTCTATATTAAGATAAGGAAACTTATATTTTCTAAAATATTTCTCAACCCATTCATTTTACATTTTGATACCTGTATTTTTGAATGAGTTTTATAAAGTATACCTTAAAAGGGAATAATATTTTCCACATAGGATTTGATAGATTTATCTTCCTCTTTCTTGAGTTTGATGAATTATTTTACCATTTATATACAAAATGGAATAGAATATACTTACAAGATTACATCCCACAAGATAATACTTTTTGGGTTTTTATTATTTTTACACCTATAATAAATGCCATCTTATAAATAACCGTATTTAATTTTTCATGTTTGAGGCACTAAAATTATAATTTAATCGATCAGAAGATCTATAAAAGGATGAAAATTTAGTCCTCCTTTTTATACCCATTAACTAAAACCAATCCAAGATTAATAAAATTCAATAAATTAATCTATAAAATCACAAAAAAAACTCCTAATGTTCACCTTATATCAATCAATAAATAAATAACCTTAAAATTCATCAAATTATTCCTGACCAATTTTAAACCTCAAAATTTAGAATTATTTGATCATATATTCTTCCAAAATTTTCATAAGATTAATCTATAAATAGTATCAATCACTCATAATGTAATATAAAGAAAATTTATATACCTTAATCATATTGTTTCCATAATATACTAATCATTTCCCATAATAACCTAAATCAGCATATAACTATAACGAAAATATATATGATTATGAAAGTTAACTCAAAACTTTATTCCTAAAGAAAATACCATCCCACAAAATAATTTTTTTACTATAATCATATATTGTTATTAATGTAATGAACTTACTCAAAAAAACTTTAATCTCTAAGTCACCAAATCACATTTCATTATTAGAGTAATCTTAACATATATTCCCAAAATATGATAACTCCTTTATTCCCATTAACCATAATTACCTCATCATAAAATAACATATTATAATTAAAGTTTATGTGTTTCTTTGAACTTATTAACCCAATAGTATTCATCCGGAAAAACATCATACTAAATTTCATGTTATATATAAGGGTTACATATATCCCACAGATCTGTTAAGATCTAATATACAACTCCAAAAAAAATCATTAGCCACCTTCAAATCTCATAACATAAAACCTCAAAAGGGTATTTATGCCTTTGAACTTATGATCATCCTTATATATAACAACAATAAATGGTATCCTTAAATCTTAAATTATCCTAATATAGTTACTTAATAACAACTAATGTTATCTGAACTATTATCTAATACCAACTATGATGTCGGATATGCATACACTTACGTACGATGATAAAACAAATTCATTACATACTAACTTTTAAACTAAGGTAAATGAAGCAAAGTTAATCATCCATAATTAAAATATCAATATCCAATATTTAGTAACATATATACCCAATAATTTTTAGGTTTATATTTTTAGTGGATTAGTAAAAACCCTTTACATAAAAAATATCTAGTATTTCTCATTGAATGAGTATTTTTTCCATTATATCCAAACATTCATGTTTGATAAGAAGGCTTAAAAATCTCCAACAAATTATACACAATTTAAAACACATTATAAAATCTCTTACATAATATCATTCATCATAACATGGGGAAATGGAAACATAATAAAGTGTGGTCTTAGATACTTAGTAAGGATAAACATTGGATATATTTATCCCTAATCATAAGTGAGCATAAGATAAGAATAAAGGTGCAAGAACATGATACTATCTTTTTAAAGTCATACCAAATTAGTAATGATCATTAATCATTAGTCACTTTATAATCATATTTCATAACAAAATAGATAGGTCCTAAGAGTGAAGAATCATCAATAATCAATCCTTTGAAATATGAACATATCATATTCATAAGACGAATGTTTTTGGCTTGCACATAATCATATAAAATAATTTACATAGTCATGTATCACTACCAAAATTATAATAGTGGATTGGTTTCACTCCACATTGCATTATTTACTTTATCAACATTCCCTCACAAGAAATTTGTAATGGATAAAGTCCAATTCAAAACTGGGTATACTCCTCATTCCAATCCATATTATATTAGGAGCTATAAATAATTACCTAATAAGTTATAAGTATATATAATCTCATTACCATGCATAACATAATGAAACTCATACTTATGTATTCTACAAGATCATAAAACATTTAGCAATTCATCATGTCATGACCAATGGAATATAAATGATTTTAATAAAGATTTTACATTCACTGAATTAATATAGGGGAAAGTTACAAGTTTCATAAAATTATCCTTAAAACATCAACATCATAAAAATACATCACAATAAATAAAGTGGTCGGTATTATAAGGTCATACCATTCGTGTTACATAACAATACATAAATTAAGTTTTCATTGGTGAAAAATACCTTTAAAATAGAATTTGATCATTTATTAAAAAATAAGGAAAATATTATTTTCATTAAAAAGAAAAATTCCCAAAATATAGAGAAAAATATTATATTTTAAAATAACCTTGGAAACATGTAATGTTGTCTTGAATGAAAATAATGGTCTTGATAGAGGGAAAATATTTTCATCATTTATGCGTCAAAACAAATATTTCTTTCACACTTTTGGTAAAAATCCCAAGATTAAATAATTCAAAAAAATGAATAGATAAATCTATTTAGAATTTTAAAAAGAATTTAAAATATTATCGAAATGGTAATTATTTATAATAATTTACAAAGCATGGACATAGAAGAAACATTTCATCGACAAAAGGGATAAAAGGTCGACTTTTCTTGAAAACATTTTCTTGACCCTTTTATGTAAAAAAGATAAGAGAATTAAATAAAGCTATGAAAAGATAGAAATATTTATAATTTAATAAAATAGATTCATTTTAAGAGGTAAATATAATATAATCCCCCCAAATGATATATAATCATGAATAAACATGCTAAACATTAGATTGCACCATAAAGAGTTATCACAATTGTAAATCTTGACTCACAATCCACATTAAAGACATACATTCAAATTAATATTAAAATAACATAAATATAAATTTATTCATGACCTAAGATATCAAAAGTTGTTTTATATACCATATAAATAAAAATTTTCTGATAACATGAAACATGACCCCATGAAACTATATTGATATGTAGAGCTCTTAAAATATTGGTAATATTTGAATCAAAACCTCATAAAATATAGAACCTTAGATAGATTTTTAAATTAACTTTATTTTAATGGAAAAAATTATATAATAAATTAATGGTCATTATATACAACACATAAAATATATTTTTTTAAATATGGAATATGTCTCATAGAAATAAAAGTGAGATGGGAAACCCTAAACTCAAGTTCTAACTTGCTTCATATTTGATATTAAACTCCTATATAAAAAAATTATACGTATTATAAAACTATAAAATATCCATATTCACAAATATAATTCCTTATATAATTTAATTATATTATCTTATCACCCATTTATTAAAATTTCTTCATTCAAATCATTGTTCTGGGTTTTAAAACTTTTTTTTTAAGAATATTTTGTGACGGTGGTTTTGAATCTTAAAATATGGATATAAATGCATTATATAAAAAATAATAATATCTAATTAGGTATAATATTTATTCATTATATATTATTTTATAACCATGGTGATGAGAAATGAATTATGTCACTTCATAGAGATTATAATTCGTATTTACAGACGATTAATATTTTTCTCTTTTGGAATGAAGGAATAAAAGAATGGTAAATAGTAAACCACCTTTAAAGATTAATAATTATATCATATATATCTTATATATTCAATAAATGTATATATATAACCATACCAAGTATATGGTAATGAAAAATAAAATGCATCTCTTCATGGAGTCTATAGTATAAATATACATATGAGCGATGTTTTCATTTTATATGAAATGTAAAGGAGATAAAAATGGTTTTACCATTCTAATAAGAACATATAAGTATAATAAATATATTAATTTATTCATTTTGATATGATAATATATTTTTTAGAGGATTTATTAGAATAAGTAAAACTAAAAATGGGTGGTAAGAAATATATCTCTTCTTCAGGTATCCTCTTTTGAGTATCACCTTGACGCTTCTTATATTGGTCTTTTTGGGAAACCAAAACCCCTAAGACTAGAGGAGAAATATATGGATAGTATTTAGGTAAATATTGGTTGTGATAAAGGGATGATTTGGTGTGTATAATAAAGTATGGTGGGTTATATTTTATATGCATGGGGAGTGGCACACTTGTAATTATTCTAAATAATAAAATAATATATGGTCACATTCATGGAAAATAGGATCAAAATTGGTTTGATGATATATGGTATAAATCCATTCAAATAATTTTATTTATAAAAAATTAGTTTATATTATCCCTCATCGATTTATTTTAACCCCATGTTACTTCTTTTAACCCTTACCGTCATCACAAGACACTTAGTTTTTAAGGGTCAACAATGTAATTATATAAGGGAACGTGGGTCATAAGTGGAAAATGGATGATATTATCTACTATTTTTCATCAAATTTACAAAATATAATATTTTATTGAATTTTATAATAACTAAATAAATATTTTTTTCAACATAAAATATCCAAAAATTCATTTTCAGAACTATTCAAATAATTTGACATTAAAAACATCAATATTACTATCGGGTTTGCATATTTAAAACATTAATTACATTTAAGTATGATCTAATTTTTTTTCAAGATGTTAATTTATTCAAAACACATCACTTTTAACATTTTAAAATTTTTTACATTGATTTTTACCCTACTTGCATAAGTACGACATCATTGATGCATTAGCATTTTAGAGAATAATACCATTACCTAAAACGAAAATTAAATTAATATAATTAAAAATTATTCTTTATACAAATAATCATCTATAACCATTAATAAAATATTTTAATTCTTATGAAAATATATTATATTAATTAAAATAATTATTTGACATTTTGAACTTATTATTTGTGTAAAATAATATATGGGTTATTATCTAAGGAAAATGACACCGAATTACCATATATTTTAATATAGTAAGTGGTTGGTAGAAATAAACTCATCCAAGTAAACAAATAAAAGTGATTGAGATATTTTTAGACCTTATCACATGTTTAAACTTAGATTAACCATTTTTATCCATTACTCAGGTGTTAAACATTTACCATTGTTACTATTGATTATAAGAAAACATTAAGTAGATATTATTAAATAATATTCATTATGTTCATTACAAATATGTAATATATTTTAAAATATTAAATTCCTTGACATAACTAAAATTAATTCTAATATTTGGGCAAAAAATTCCTAAAACAGTTTGTAGGGAGAATGTATTTTCATGCAAAAAAATGATTTTATTTTCATTATTTTAATAAAATACACTAATATAAATGGTAACATATTTTATTGAATACATCCAATAAAAATTTAATTAAAATAATTCTTAAATACTGATTAATTTAATTTATTAATATAAAAATAAACTATCTATACAAAAAAAAAATTCTAAAAAATAACTATTTTTACCTTCAAATGATTTTATCTTCATTTATAACCAATTGATATTCGATGTATGAATTATATTTAATTTATTTATACTATAATCCACTATATTTCATGAAAAATCCATGTTTATTAGTTATTAATATACATAATTAAGAAAATACCGTACAATAAATTTATATTTTAATATAAAATGAAATTATTAATAACATTCAAAATTCTGTATTTACTTCTAAGGACTTAATCAATAAATTTTCATTAATGAAAAATTTTATTCATATTTTTCATCATTTATTTATTCACTTTCATACCAACTAATCGAAATTCATGGATATAATTGTAACATTTAAGTAAACATATTTCCATAATATACTACATCTTATTTAATATTGGTGTTGTGAATGGTATACATTATCAAAAACAGTACTAATTTAAAATAAAATACATTAAAAATAGTAGGGTGTTGCAATTGTGAAGCATATAGAGCATGTGTGGATGATATAGAGGGATCTGATGTCATTTTATTTGAGTAACAATTGTTAGAAATGAGCAGAACACACTTACATGAACAAATAAAACAATGTAATGATTTGATTTTATATTTGTGGTTAATTTCTTCCACCCAATATCTTAGAGTTGTAATCGGGTGAGGTGTCTAATCATAGATAAAATCATGATGTAAGGATGATGATAAGTTATTAAAATATCATTGTTCCATTCTTCTACAACATGCATGTTACTAGTAATTTCATCAGGTTGATCATGTAATGAATTATGTTAAAATAAAAATTGCTTCTATAAATATTGCGAGGAAAAGAAATTACAATGGTCCTACGAGCTCATATGAAGATATGATCCAGTTTTGGATGGCCATGTTATGGCGATCTGATGATCAAAATTAGATCGAAACCACTTCTCCTGTTTCAAAATTATGAATATATATATTTATTACAATTGTGGGATGGTGCTGGGAAGTGTTCCCCGACGCTCCCACTACAGGCATGCCCCTAAAATAGAATTTTTTGGGGTGCACAGATTCCATACAGATGTGGAACAATCATAAAAAAAAATTTATCCAATAGTTAATTTATCAACCTTTAGAATGTTTATAATTTTTTTAAAAGATGCCAGGAGGGCATAGTATGCAGCCAACTAATATATGTGTCTGTTTTTCTGTATTATTGTGTCTATGTGTGTGATTATATATATGTTAGTAAGTATCTAGATATGTATGTTTGTATGTATGTATGTATGTATGGATGGCTGAATGTATGTGTGTATGTATGTATGTATGTATTTATGTTTGTATATAAGTATATATGTATGTATGTAAGTATGTGTGTGTGTGTGTGCGTGTATGTGTGTAGGTAGGTATGTATGTATGTCTGTAGGTATTTATGTATGTATGTATGTATGTATGTATGTATGTATGTATGTATGTATGTATGTATGTATGTATGTATGTATGTATGTATGTATGTATGTATGTATGTATGTATGTATCTATGTAAGTAAGTATGTATGTATGTATGTATGTATGTATGTATGTACGTATGTATGTATGTATGTAGGTATCTATGTAAGTATGTAAGTATGTATGTATGTATGTATGTATGTATGTATTGATGTGTGTACATATGTTTGTGTGTGTGTGTGTCTGTCTATATGTGTAACACCCCAAGTAAATAAAGAATATTACATTTTCATATTTATCCATATTTGTGAATCAAATATTAATATTACTTTCAAGGGGATGCAATGCTCGATGGCGTACCCAATACGCAACAACGAGTTTCTTTGGAATCTTACGTTGCACTCTAATAATAAAATAATATTATTTTAAATGGAAGTTAACATGTAGCCGTTGTATTGGCGGGAATGGACAGAAATAACTAAAATATGATTATATATGTTCTTTAAATGTTTTTACATTTATCCAAAGGCTTAAAATACGGAAAGAATTCAATTTTAGGCTTTTATACCCTAATTTTCACTAAAGGTTCACTTATCGCCTTCTGATGGCGAACTGTCATTAAATATAGTTTTTATCACTCTTATACATTCTTTTGGACCAAATAAAACTCTTCTTTAGAATCAGGACATCAAATTTTACTTTGTGTAAATTTTTGGTTTTTTTCCGATAAAGTTCATTTTTTTGAATAGTATAAAATGTTGTATTTTAATTCAAAAAATCTTTTTAATCTAATTTATTTATATGATTAGATTATCATTTGAATTGTTTTTAAAGTGAAATTAGAAAATATTTTTACCATTAAATCCAATAGTGGTCGTTGGAATTAATTTCACTTTGAAATCGGACTTAAACTAGTGTCAATCTTTTGATACTTATTGTTTCATAAAAACACACTATTTTCTCTGACAGCGAAAATTAATTATTAAATTTATTAATGCAACTTATATGTTGTGAATTTTTTAAAATGGACTTCATTTTTGAATTCGGAATATCAAATATATCTTAGGGTGAATTTTTTGTAATTTTCTGGAAAACATCAATTTTTGATGAATAGTGAAACCACTAAGTGGTACTTATAAAAACTGATTTTCCGTTTAAATGAAATTTTGCCATCATTGTGTTTTGAATTTCAAAAATCTGACATACATGGTTGTCATTAAGAAGTAAAATTTGGTTCAATGAGATTAAAATAATTTTTTGGTGAATAGTAACTTATTAAGTTTTTAATCGTGATTAGTGGTAATTAGTGTAGTTTAAGGTAAAAGTAATGCTTTAATAAAATGAGATGATCTTTACACATGTCCTACCCTCATTGGTTGTGTCATGGGCGACCAAGAAAAGCCATGGGTCAACTTGGGGACCCCATGGAGCCACTTTGGTTGGGAAATGACATAAATAACTTTTTATTTAATGTTAAAGTAAAAATGACACACACATGAAATGTTTTACTAAAACAATTTTTACATGGGGTTATACAAGTCAGATTTTTGACTATAAATATTCATTGGAAATATAGAAAGATTACCTACATCATAGTAGTTTTTTTATAATTTTTAGACATTAAATAAATTAAATTATTTATGACATCATGATGATGCAGCGATGACCTCATTATTTGACGATTTAAATAAAATGGAAAGATAATGTAAAATATAAGACCTACACATGGAAAAAACCTATTGGATGATTGGATTTAGAACCCTTATCACCTTATCCTGTAATTATATCAATTTGGGACCTTTTGAATCCGAAACTCTTTAAAATAAAGTAACTTATCTTTACTTTCCAAGAGTTCCCCTCCTCTCCTCTTATAAAAGGCCCCCACCTCTACCTCTTTTCCCACACTCCCAAAGCATTTGTCTCGGCCAAACCCTGAACATTTTGGCTCTCCACAGCCCTCTATTACTCCTTGAAGCTTCACATTGGGCATAAGGCTTCCCAAGGAAGCCTTTGAGCTCAAACTAAGGGGAGTTACCCGATTTTAAGGTAAAATCTTCTTTTGAGTCCTTTTGTTTTATTTTGCTTCTCCAACCCCCTAAAATCTTTTTATTCTTTTCTTTTGTAATAACTAAAGTATACTCAATATACTAGGATGTTGTTATAAGAATTATTAGAGCTACACTTACACACACCTACATCTAATGTTTAAAGAACATACTGTTTCCGTGGATGGCGGATTTCTGCCTCACGAAACGATGATTGTTCAACACTCATATAACACCTTAAAAGGTGTCCATTAAGGTGTCACTATATTTATATAAGATATATAATATGATTATGTTTTACTTAAGCTTCTGTATTTTTCATTTTTGGCTTACCTTTATGGCTTCCATTATGGGTATACGCGATATCTTCATTTTAGGAAGTGCGGACTACCGCCCCCTCAAAGTGATATGATTCGTTAATGCCATACGTGGGACGTATAAAGGATGGATTTAATGTTATTATATATGATTTTATACTGGAATTATAATATAACTCTATATCATTATTATTTCTTTCCATTAAAGTATGAGATAGAAATGGAAGTAGCGTTCATGCGTACGTACGGCTTACCGTCTCCATGAACGGTGCATTTCATTTCTTATCCCCAAATGTAATGTACTATTAAAAGTACATGTATATAATGGATATATATAATAAATGATATATCTAAATGATGAATATAATTCTGGAATTAAAATATACATACCTCTCATTTAGTTTTAATTCCATTAATATGACAAAGAAATGAAAGCAGCGTTCATGCGTACGTACGGATTACCATCTCCATGAACGGTGCATTTCATTTCTTACCTATAAATGATTATGTAGTATTATAAATACATGAATATGCTGGATATATATGATATACATGCTATCCAAGTTAGGAATGTCATTCTGGATATAAAGAACCTTTGACCTCACGAACAACATGTAGTTGTAAGAAGTCCATTTTCGACTTAAGAACCAAATATCGACAAAACAAACATTATTAACTTAAATGGTTACATAATGTTTATAACATGGAAATAAGTGATATAAAAGGAATAATGAACTTTAAAAATGTTCTTAAGAAAGTATAAATTAACTCAAGTTTATTATTCAGGACATTAAAGAATGATCGAGTCAAGTCGGACCCGAGGTAAGGGACTTCGTCTCAATCTCCTTTCATTGAGGCATATTTCGTTTTATACAAAACTTTCATTTATACGGTGTATAAACCCCTTTGAATTTTACTTTTATACAAAAGGAATCTTTTTCTATGAAGCGTTTTACAAAACGACAATAAGGAATGTTTCTTTTAACGTACGCAGTGACAATGACCTTTTCCACCGCCGCGAGTATTATTTGGCCTTTGGCTTCCTCAACAAGACGTAATGTTTTTAAAATAAAATAAATACCATATACTCTTTTATGTATTTTGGTATTGAAAATGGTTTTGATAAAGGATTATATTATGTCAATATATTTATGATATATTGTGAATGAAATGTGGAAATGTTATCATTCCTTTATATTGGTTTTAGGTTTTATGATTTTATATTGGTACTTGGACATTTTAACGGGTGGTTACGTTATAAACCATATGACGGGTGGTGCCATGAATACCAGGACGGGTGGTTACGTTATAACCTCCAATGCATTAGGTATGGAAGTCTGCCGTATGGCTATTCCATTAAGTATGTATGGAAATTAGCCGTATGGCTATTCCATTAAGTGATACATGTGGGAGTCGACCGTATGGTTATTCCACTTAAGTATGTTTATGTCCCAAGTTACCTTTATATATGTTATGCATTCTCTATATGGGTTTTATGGTAATCCTTTGGTTACAAAAAGGTAAGTAATGATATTTTATTCAGTGAATAGTTTTTACTACTTCATAAAGGTGAAAACTATTATTTTGATAGAGTATACATGGTTTACTTTTTGTTTTGATAAACTGACAGTTTTAATTCTTTGTGTATCCCTTACTGAGTTTTTATGCTCATCCCATGTTTTTGAAATGTTTTTCACAGGACTTAGCATAGAATAGGGTCAAGGATGGGATCAAGGGAAAGTCATGCTATCTAAAACATGAAACTAGACATGTTTCTTTTTAAGAGTTTTTATTTTATGAAAATTTAGTAGAAGAGACTACTTTGTAATCTTTTGAGATGTAATAGTTATGTCCTAATTCACTAAAACTCTAAACCTGAAAAGATCCTCAATGTGAATTATTCATTTAATTCAATTTTAAGTATGGTTTAAGGTCGGGGCCTTATAGTTGGTATCAAAGGTCGGTTTAGATAACTTTAGAGGTTAGGGTGTTCTTTAAGCATAAGTGACATTACCATAATGGTTAGGATTTCAGACAGAGCCCTAGTTTTAGATAAAGTGAACGAGTAAGAATATCTTAGTGTTTATCTTCCTCATTAATACATGATGGTTTTGTTGTTATAATCACACTAACCCTTTTTTGTTTTAGTAAATGGCTGGATCTAGCAGGCACCAAGGTAACGGTGGATGTGAAGGAAACTGTGACAGTTTTCTGAGCGAGAAACTGAATGATATGGGAGCTGTAATGAGAACTCTTGTGTTTATCCTCAACCAACTATCTGGAGTTATGATTGACCACCTAAACCTTGGTGATTTCTATAAGGCATCATATATGCGAGAAACAAATCCCTACAGAACTACAGGTAATAATCATAAATGTAAGTGTGTTCAAAAACCCATGTGTCAAAGATGTGGAAAGAAACACCTAGGAAAATGTTTCAAAGGGACAGAAATATGCTATAGATGTGGAAATGAAGGTCATAAAGCAAGAACCTGCCGTGGAAAAAGGAAGCATCCAGTTGACTCGAGGAAAGGGAAAGAAGTTCTTTCTGAGGGATCAATTGAATGTTTTAAATGTGGTGTGCATGGTCATTATGCAAACACATGTTCCATGAAGAAGTTTTGTGAATGGGATCACCAAGATCATACAAATACTCGTTTACCAATACCTAATGCCATTCCGATTGAGGATGAAGAAACCGACAATGACCAATCAAAGGTGTGGATTATTTCTTAACTTTTGTTTTTTATTTTGGGATCTTAGGATATGATTCATGATTTTGTTTGTAGGAAAGAGGTATTTCGGAATAAGTTGGAATGGAATGGTTAATGGATCATGAAGAATGTTGAATGAGTAAGATGTCAACATATAAGGGCTTCAAGAGTTATGGTGAAATTCTTAAGAGTATTAAGTGTCTTTTGATGATGGGGTACATTAGAAAACTTTTTATAGTATGTGTAACACTGATGTTTAATATATGTAAATTTTATTCAAGGAATAGTTATCTTCTCTTTTGTGGACATAGTTATAAAGAACCATTTGGGTCTAAATGATCCTTACTTTTGAGGTAATTATGGGTTACTATATGTTATGATTGAAGTGAAAGGAATGAGATAAAATTGAGGTTAAATTATGTTATTGTAACACCCCAGGTAAATAAAGAATATGACATTTTCATATTTATCCATATTTGTGAATAAAGTATTAATATGACTTTAAAGGGGACTCTATGCTCGATGGTGTACCCAATACGCAACAACGAGTTTCTTGGAAATCTTACGTTGCACTCTAATAATAAAATAATATTATTTTAAATGGTAGTTAACATGTAGCCGTTGTAATGGCGGGAATGGATAGAAATACCTAAAATATGATTATATATGTTTTTAAATGTTTTTACATTTATACAATAAAAGATAAAAGCTTAAAATACGGAAAGAATTCAATTTTAGGCGTATATGCCCTAGTTTTCACTAAAGGTTCACTTGTCGACTTTTGATGGCGAACCGTCATTAAATATAGTTTTGATCACTCTTATACATTCTTTTGGACCAAATAAAACTCTTATTAAGAATCGGGACATCAAATTTTACTTTGTGTAATTTTTTGGTATCTTTCCAATAAAGTTCATTTTTTTAATGAATAGTGTAAAATGTTGTGTTTTAATTCAAAACCTCTTTTTAATATAATTTATTTATATGATTATATAATATTTTGAATTTGTTTTAAAGTGAAATTAAAAAATATTTTTACCATTAAATCCAATAGTGGTCGTTGGAATTAATTTCACTTTGAAATCGGACTTAAACTAGTGTCAATCTTTTGATACTTATTGTTTCATAAAAACACGCTATTTGTCATGACAGCGGGAATTAATTATTAAATTAATTAATGTGCCTTATATGTTTTGAATTTTGTAAAACGGACTTTATTTTTGAATTCAGAATATCAAATATAGCTTAGGGTGAATTTTTGGGATTTTTCTAAAAAACATCAATTTTTGATGAATAGTGAAACCACTAAGTGGTACTTATAAAAACTGATTTTTCCATTTAAATGGAATTTTGCCATCTTTGTGTTTTCAATTTCAAAAAATCTTACATACATGGTTGTAATTAAGAAGTAAAATGTGGTTCAATGGGATATAAATAATTTTTTGCTGAATAGTAAATTATTAAGTTTTTAATCGCGATTAGTGGTAATTAGTGTAGTTTAAGGTAAAAATGATATTATAAGAATGTGAAAACACCATGAAACTTGTCCTACACCTATTGGGTGAGTCATGGACGACCAATACAAGCCATGGGACAACTTTGGGACCCCATGGATCCACTTTAGTTGGAAAATGACAGTAATATATTTTTATTTAATGCTAATATTAAAAATGACACAAACATGATATGTTTTACTAAAACAACTTTTAAGTGGGGTTATACAGGTCATATGTTTGATTATAAATAGTAATTGGAAATATAAAAAGATTTCCTACATCATAGTAATTTTTTTTATAATTTTTAGACATTAAATAAATTAAATTATTTATGAAATCATAATGATGCAGTGATGACATCATTATTTAACGATTAAAATAAAATGGAAAGATAATGTAAAATCTATGAACTACACATGTCCAAAACTTATTGGATGGGTGGATTTAGAACCTTTATAACCTTATCCACGAATTATATCAATGTGTGACCTTTTAAAACCGAAACACATTTTCAAATAAAGTAATATTTTCTTACTTTCCAAAAGTGCCCCTCCTCTCCTCTTATAAAAGGCCCCCACCTCTACCTCTTTTCACACACTCCTCAAGCCTTTGTCTCAGCCAACCTCTACCCATTTACTCTCTCCACATCCCTCTCCTCATCCTAGAGGATTTCCTTTGGGAAGAATCCTTTCAAAGGAAGCCTTTAGGCTAAAATCAAAAGGAGTTACACTTTTAAAGGTAATTCATTCTCTCGTGTTCATTTGTATTATTTTGATTCTCCAACCCCCTAAACTCTTTTTATTTACTTCTTTTGTAACAAAACCAGTATATTCAATATACTATGATGTTGTTATAATATTTATTCGACCTACACTCTCACACAACTACATCAAATGGTTAAAGAACATACGGTTTCCGTGGATGGCGAAATTCTGCCTCCCGAAACGATGATTGTTCAATACTCATTTAACACCTTCAAAGGTGGCCATTGTGGTGTCACTATTTTTATATATGATATATAATATGTTTATGTTTTACTTATTCTTCTGTATTTTTCATTGTTTCTTACCTTTATGGCTTCCATTATGGGTATACGCGATATCTTCATTTTAGGAAGTGCGGACTACCGCCCCCTCAAAGTGATGTGATTCGTTAATGCCATACGTGGGACGTATAAATGATGGATTTAATGTTATTATATATGATGTTATACTGGAATTATTATATACCTCTATATAATTATTATTTCTTTCCATTAAAGTATGAGATAGAAGTGAAAGTAGCGTTCATGCGTACGTACGGCTTACCGTCTCCATGAACGGTGCATTTCATTTCTTATCCCCAAATGTAATGTACTATTATAAGTACATGTATATAATGGATATATATGATGAATGCTATATCTAAATGATGAATATAATTCTGTAATTAAAATATACATACCTCTCATTTAGTTTTAATTCCATTAATATGACAAAGAAATGAAAGTAGCGTTCATGCGTACGTACGGCTTACCGTCTCCATGAACGGTGCATTTCATTTCTTACCTCTAAATGATTATGTCATATTATAAATACATGTATATGATGGATATATATGATATATATGATATCCAAATCAGGAATTTCATTCTGGATATAAAGAACCTTTGACCACACGAACAACATGTAATTGTAAGAAGTCCACTTTCGACTTAAGAACCAAATATCGGAAAAACAAATATTATTAACTTAAATGATTACATAATGTTTATGACATGGTAATAAGTGATATAAAAGGAATAATGAACTTGAAAAAGGTTCTTAAGGAAGTAGAAATTAACTCAAGTTTATTATTCAGGAGATTAAAGAACGATCGAGTCAAGTCGGACCCGAGGTAAGGGATCCTACACCTCTCTTTCTTTTTAAGTACACTCTTTTATGTCATTCCTTTTAAGCTCATATTTCTTATTATTGGGATGTTCTTTTATATTAATCCTACTGTAATTTTTATGTTCATGTGATGAGAGACCCTATTCTCTCTCATCAATCCATTTTGGAAGTTTTGAGTGGCGCTGTTAGGCTGCCGAACTTTCATAAGAGATCTAACCTCTCTCTTTCTTTTTAAGTACTCTCCTTTATGTCACTTCTTTTAAACTCATATTTGTAATGTTGGGGGATGTTCTTTTATTTTCCTCTTTCTGTACATTTTATTTTAATGTGATGAGATACCCTATTTGATCTCATCAATCCAAATTCGGAAGTTTTATGTGGCGTCGTTAGGCTGCCAAGTTTTCATAAGGGATTTTTAAATGTCACTTTTATTCCCATGAGATTTATGCTACATTTGCCACAAATTCCATTGAGTGGTGTATGTACTGCCCATTATTCTACTCTTTGTGTAATATACATTCGTTTATGAGTATTTACATCAATGATCTATTGTCCTTCTTTCATGGGGTGTTTGTTTTGAAAGATACCCAAGTCGGTAAGGGAACCTTTCACGCTCCTCTTTTTTAAAAGACTTCTTTTGTTGGGTCTTTTAATTTACATATTTTTATGTTTGGATATGTTCTCATATATCCTTATTGATGTAAATTTTATGTCCAAGTGATGAAATACACTTTTTATCTCTCATCAACTCATTTTGATGTGACGCCGTTAGGCTGTCAAGGGAACTTCTTAACCCAATTTCGATTTCTTTGGGTTCAACATGTAGTTATTGAATATGTCATCCTTTGAATATGTGTGAATGAACTTTTATTGTTTTACACTTAATATACACTTATATTGGGTGTATTTATATTTGTCACACATATTTTTGAGATTTATTTGTCCTTAATTTAAAGATACCTTCTTTATAAGGGATTTCATCACATTTGACATTTCTATTGAGGCTTCATTGTTGTTATGCACCAATTCACTCTTATATGGTGTATATACTGTCCTTTGGAGTATTATATCATGAATTCATTTATTCTCATGATATTATAAAGTTCTGACTAAATGTTATTCCTCAATTATTGTATTCAAGTGTCTCTAATTTTGGTAAAACCCCTTTAACCAAAATATCATTTTAAATGTTTTAATTATTTGTTCTTATTAATATCCATGTTTTAAAAATGGTTTTAGGGATTTACTTATATGGATATTAATGGTTTAAAATTTTTAGCTTCAAGGTGGTATGGGACACTTTGATTCAAAAATCTTTTTATTAAATGTTTTAAATGGTTTTGGAAATGGTTTCTTTTTGTATGGATTCATTATTTCAAAATACTAAAATGTTATGTTGTGATTGAAATATGGAAATGTTTTGTTTCCTTTATGAATATTTTATGTGATACGTGTATGTTATGGTTCTTGGGCATTGTTATGAAAACGGGTGGTTCCGTGATAAACTAAGGGCGGGTGAGCCCGATATAGCTCTCCAATGCATTGGGTAACGCGAAGGAGTGAAACGTTAAGGTTTCTCTGAAGAGATTTTGGGAATATACTGTGATGGGTATTCCAAACGTAACCAAGAGGGTTACTCCCTATGTAATAATGTTATGAATGCCTCAAGTTACCTTTATGTCTTATGTTTTCTATGATTTATTCATGATTTGATATGCCTATGTTTTATGGGTAAAGTGTGATTTCATTCTAATGTATATATGAACTCATGTTTCCTTTCCATATTTTTTTATAACTCTTACTGAGCTTTTTATGCTCATCCCAAGTTTTTTGAAATATTTTTCACAGGTCAAGGGAAAGGTACATGATGTGATGATAGTGTCAAGGATGTGTCATGAAAGAATCCATGTTTTATTTTCAATATGTTTCCGTTGATGGGAAGAATGAATACTGTCTTTTATGTAACCACTTTGTTTAAATGTGGAATGTAATGCAAGTTTCATGATCTAATTCTCTAAAACTCTAAACCTGAAAAGATCCTCAATGTGTAATCTTGTAATAACTCAAGATTAAGTAAGGTTTAAGGCTGGGGCCTTATAGTTGGTATCAAAGGTCGGTTTAGATAACTTTAGAGGTTAGGTTATTCTTTAAGCATAAGTGACATTACCATAATGGTTAGGACTTCAGAAAGAGTCCTAGTTTTAGATAAAGTGAATGAGTAAGTGTATCTTAGTGTTTACCTTCCTCATTAGTACATGATGATTTTGTTGATATACTCACACTGACATTTCTGTTTTTAGTAAATGGATGGATCTAGCAGGCACCAAAGTGACAATTGGTTTGAAGGAAACTGTGGTGGTTCTCTGATTAAAAGACTCGATGAAATGGGGTATTCAATGAGGAATCTCATGGCTGTTCTAAACCAACTATCAAGGATTCATGATCAACCACTTCAAACTTTGTGAGTTCTCTAATGCATCATGTATGGGATGGACAACTTGATGTGGAAATTCAGGTAATAATTATGAAGGTAACCATTAGGGTTTATATGATCCTTACTTTTTAGGTAATTATGGGTTACTCTATGATATGATGGAAAATGAAGGGCATGAGATAAACTTGAGGTTAAAATATGTTATGATTATTCTTGAAGATTTTATCTCATTTTGGGGAATGTTTTAAGAATTATATAGTTTTGGAAAAAGGACAACATGCAGACCGTGTGACAACCCGTCACGTCGGACAAAGCTGCGGGAATCGAACCCACAACCAAAGTGCGACTGGTATTTATCGCCTACCACTGGACTACGTGAAGTCCCTGGTTAGTTTGACTGATTCTTTTTAGTTATATGATTTTATGAATTAAGATTAAGTTGATTTTGGTTTATTTATGAAAATTATTAACCTATCATAGATGATATGTGATTAGGTTAATTACTTTTCAATACGAGACTTTAGGAGCAACTGATGTTGTTTGGAGATAAATGTTACGATTTAACTTGGAAGACTATGTGACTAAATCCTTCAAATATTTGGGTTTTAATCTTAGTTTGGTTTACTTTGAAGAATTTTATGGATAAATTTATTATAGAATGGTCCTCGTTGAACTTTGGGTTTTGTTGGACAAATTTTGGAGCTTAAGAATAGGTTTTCTGTTTATAAAGGGTTATCCTTTTCTGGATTATCTGATCTTGTAATAACCTTTTTGGTTTTGGTTAAATTCTAAAGACATGGGAAGTATATAGTTCTATTTTGTGGATTAGGTGATTCTCTAGAAGTTGATTATAGTACTCTTAATGCAAACAAGTCTCCCTAAATACTCGTCTTTTGGAAAAAATATGAGTTTGATTAAGGAATCTAGTAAAAGTTGAAAGTCAACATGATAAGTGATTATGTTTCCTTATGAATAAATTCCTCAATAAAAAGTAACTTAAAGAAAAAATGTTGTCTATTAGCTTTTCCTACTGGGGAATCGAATACCGTTTAACCCATCACAAGTTTGTGATTTTCTCATTGTTAACTTTCTCATAGACATGTTTACTATCACTCTCCCTCAAGAACATGACCCTTTTCTTTTTGTTCCATGTCCATGTTATCCTACATGGAGTCCTAGTATGGGTTAACTCAGGTGATCTCTGTACTTATCTTTCTTTATTTTAAAGTGATTGTTTTACCGACTCTTGTTCTGATGTGGGACTTTCAAGGATGTTTCCAAGCGCAATTTTAAAATTGCGAGGACGCAATTCCCAAAAGGGGGGAAGGATGTAACACCCCAGGTAAATAAAGAATATGACATTTTCATATTTATCCATATTTGTGAATAAAGTATTAATATGACTTTAAAGGGGACTCTATGCTCGATGGCGTACCCAATACGCAACAACGAGTTTCTTGGGAATCTTACGTTGCACTCTAATAATAAAATAATATTATTTTAAATGGTTGTTAACATGTAGCCGTTGTAATGGAAGGAATGGATAGAAATACCTAAAATATGATTATATATGTTTTTAAATGTTTTTACATTTATACAATAAAAGATAAAAGTTTAAAATACGGAAAGAATTCAATTTTAGGCGTATATGCCCTAGTTTTCACTAAAGGTTCACTTGTCGCCTTTTGATGGCGAACCATCATTAAATATAGTTTTGATCACTCTTATACATTCTTTTGGACCAAATAAAACTCTTATTAAGAATCGAGACATCAAATTTTACTTTGTGTAATTTTTTGGTATCTTTCCAATAAAGTTCATTTTTTTTAATGAATAGTGTAAAATGTTGTGTTTTAATTCAAAACCTCTTTTTAATCTAATTTATTTATATGATTAGATAATATTTTTAATTGGTTTTAAAGTGAAATTAGAAAATATTTTTACCATTAAATCCAATCATGTTCGTTGGAATTAATTTCACTTTGAAATCGGACTTAAACTAGTGTCAATCTTTTGATACTTATTGTTTCATAAAAACACGCTATTTGTCATGACAGTGGGAATTAATTATTACATTAATTAATGTGCCTTATATGTTTTGAATTTTGTAAAACGGACTTCATTTTTGAATTCCGAATATCAAATATAGCTTAGGGTGAATTTTTGGGATTTTTCTAAAAAACTTCAATTTTTGATGAATAGTGAAACCACTAACTGGTACTTATAAAAACTGATTTTTCCGTTTAAATGGAATTTTGCCATCTTTGTGTTTTGAATTTCCAAAAATCTGACATACATGGTTGTCATTAAGAAGTAAAATGTGGTTCAATGGGATATAAATAATTTTTTGGTGAATAGTAACTTATTAAGTTTTTAATCACAATTAGTGGTAATTAGTGTAGTTTAAGGTAAAAATGATATTATAAGAATGTGAAAACACCATGACACTTGTCCTACACCTATTGGGTGAGTCATGGCCGACCACGACAAGCCATGAGCCATCTTTGGGACCCTATGGAGCCACTTTAGTTGGAAAATGACAATAATATATTTTTATTTAATGTTAAAATTAAAAATGACACAAACATGATATGTTTTACTAAAACATATTTTAAGTGGGGTTATACAAGTCATCTTTTTTATTATAAATATTAATTGGAAAGCTAAAAATATTTCCTACATCATAGTAATTTTTTTATAATTTTTAGACATTAAATAAATTAAATTATTTATGAAATCATAATGATGCAGTGATGACATCATTATTTAACGATTAAAATAAAATGGAAAGATAATGTAAAATCTATGAACTAAACATGTCCAAAACTTATTGGATGGGTGGATTTCGAACCTTTATAACCTTGTCCACGAATTATATCAATGTGGGACCTTTTAAAACCGAAACACATTTTCAAATAAAGTAATATTTCCTTACTTTCCAAAAGTTCCCCTCCTCTCCTCTTATAAAAGGCCCCCACCTCTACCTCTTTTCACACACTCCTCAAGCCTTTGGCTCGGCCAACCCCTGCCCATTTACTCTCTACACATCCCTCTCCTAATCCTAGAGGATTCCCTTTGGGCAGAATCCTTTCAAAGGAAGCCTTTATGCTCAAATCAAATGGAGTTACACTTTTAAAGGTAATTCATTCTCTCATGTTCATTTGTTTTATTTTGATTCTCCAACCCCCTAAACTATTTTTATTTACTTATTTTGTAACAACACCAGTATCTTCAATATACTAGGATGTTGTTATAATATTTATTCGACCTACACTCTCACACAACTACATCAAATGGTTAAAGAACATACGGTTTCCGTGAATGGCGAAATTCTGCCTCTCGAAACGATGATAGTTCAATACTCATTTAACACCTTCAAAGGTGGCCATTATGGTGTCACTATTTTTATATATTATATATATTATGTTTATGTTTTACTTATTCTTCTGTATTTTTCATTTTTTTCTTACCTTTATGGATTCCATTATGGGTATACGCGATATCTTCATTTTAGGAAGTGCGGACTACCGCCCCCTCAAAGTGATGTGATTCGTTAATGGCATACGTGGGACGTATAAAGGATGTATTTAATGTTATTATATATGATGTTATACTGGAATTATTATATACCTCTATATAATTATTATTTCTTTCCATTAAAGTATGATATAGAAGTGAAAGTAGCGTTCATGCGTACGTACGGCTTACCGTCTCCATGAATGGTGCATTTCATTTCTTATCCCCAAATGTAATGTACTATTATAAGTACATGTATATAATAAATATATGTGATGAATGATATATCTAAATGATGAATATAATTCTGTAATTAAAATATACATACCTCTCATTTAGTTTTAATTCCATTAATATGACAAAGAAATGAAAGTAACGTTCATGCGTACGTACGGCTTACCGTCTCCATGAACGGTGCATTTCATTTCTTACCTCTAAATGATTATGTAATATTATAAATACATGTATATGATGGATATATATGATATATATGATATCCAAATCAGGAATGTCATTCTGGATATAAAGAACCTTTGACCACACGAACAACATGTAATTGTAAGAAGTCCACTTTCGACTTAAGAACCAAATATCGGAAAAACAAATATTATTAACTTAAATGATTACATAATGTTTATGACATGGTAATAAGTGATATAAAAGGAATAATGAACTTGAAAACGGTTCTTAAGGAAGTATAAATTAACTCAAGTTTATTATTCAGGAGATTAAAGAACGATCGAGTCAAGTCGGACCCGAGGTAAGGGATCCTACACCTCTCTTTCTTTTTAAGTACACTCTTTTATGTCATTCCTTTTAAGCTCATATTTCTTATGATTGGTATGTTCTTTTATATTAATCCTACTGTAATTTTTATGTTCATGTGATGAGAGACCCTATTCTCTCTCATCAATCCATTTTGGAAGTTTTGAGTGGCGCCGTTAGGCTGCCGAACTTTCATAAGAGATCTAACCTCTCTCTTTCTTTTTAAGTACTCTCCTTTATGTCACTTCTTTTAAACTCATATTTGTAATGTTGGGGGATGTTCTTTTATTTTCCTCTTGCTGTAAATTTTATTTTAATGTGATGAGA
Organism: Viscum album; assembly: GCA_963277665.1. Lineage (NCBI taxonomy): Eukaryota > Viridiplantae > Streptophyta > Magnoliopsida > Santalales > Viscaceae > Viscum > Viscum album. Next base: position 294,827,128 of record OY728144.1, read on the forward strand.
TACCCTATTTGATCTCATCAATCCAAATTCGGAAGTTTTATGTGGCGTCGTTAGGCTGCCGAGTTTTCGTAAGGGATTTTTAATCTCACTTTTATTCCCATGAGATTTATGCTACATTTGCCACAAATTACATTGAGTGGTGTATGTACTGCCCATTATTATACTCTTTGTGTAATATACTTTCGTTTATGAGTATTTACATCAATGATCTATTGTCCTTCTTTCATGGGGTGTATGTTTTGAAAGATACCCAAGTCGGTAAGGGAACCTTTCACGCTCCTCTTTTTTAAAAGACTTATTTTGTTGGGTCTTTTAATTTACATATTTTTATGTTGGGATATGTTCTCATATATCCTTATTGATGTAAATTTTATGTCCAAGTGATGAGATACACTTTTTATCTCTCATCAACTCATTTTGATGTGACGCCGTTAGGCTGTCAAGGGAACTTCTTAACCCAATTTCGATTTCTTTGGGTTCAACATGTAGTTATTGAATATGTCATCCTTTGAATATGTGTGAATGACCTTTTATTGTTTTACACTTAATATACACTTATATTGGGTGTATTTATATTTTTCACTCATATTTTTGAGATTTATTTGTCCTTAATTTAAAGATACCTTCTTTATAAGGGATTTCATCACATTTGACATTTCTATTGAGGCTTCATTGTTGTTATGCACCAATTAACTCTTATATGGTGTATATACTGTAATTTGGAGTATTATATCATGAATTCATTTATTCTCATGATATTATAAAGTTCTGACTAAATGTTATTCCTCAATTATTATATTCAAGTGTCTCTAATTTTGGTAAAACCCCTTTAACCAAAATATCGTTTTAAATGTTTTAATTATTTGTTCTTATTAATATCCATGTTTTAAAAATGGTTTTAAGGATTTACTTATATGGATATTAATGGTTTAAAATTTTTAGCTTCAAGGTGGTATGGGACACTTTGATTCAAATATCTTTTTATTAAATGTTTTAAATGGTTTTGGAAATGGTTTCTTTTTGTATGGATTCATTATTTCAAAATACTAAAATGTTATGTTGTGATTGAAATGTGGAAATGTTTTGTTTCCTTTATGAATATTTTATGTGATACATGTATGCTATGGTTCTTGGTCATTTTTATGAAAACGGGTGGTTCCGTGATAAACTAAGGGCGGGTGAGCCCGATATAGCTCTCCAATGCATTGGGTAACGCGAAGGAGTGAAACGTTAAGGTTTCTCCGAAGAGATTTTGGGAATATACTGTGATGGGTATTCCAAACGTAACCAAGAGGGTTACTCCCTATGTAAGAATGTTATGAATGCCTCAAGTTACCTTTATATCTTATGTTTTCTATGATTTATTCATGATTTGATATGCCTATGTTTTATCGGTAAAGTGTGATTTCATTCTAATGTATATATGAACTCATGTTTCCTTTCCATATTTTTTTATAACTCTTACTGAGCTTTTTATGCTCATCCCAAGTTTTTTGAAATGTTTTTCACAGGTCAAGGGAAAGGTACATGATGTGATGATAGTGTCAAGGATGTGTCAAGAAAGAATCCATGTTTTATTTTCAATATGTTTCCGTTGATGGGAAGAATGAATACTGTCTTTTATGTAACCACTTTGTTTAAATGTGGAATATAATGCAAGTTTCATGATCTAATTCTCTAAAACTCTAAACCTGAAAAGATCCTCAATGTGTAATCTTGTAATAACTCAAGATTAAGTAAGGTTTAAGGCTGGGGCCTTATAGTTATGGTTATTTTTGATGATGTTATCCCTTTTTGGGGAATGATTTAAGAATTATATAGTTTTGGAAAAAGGACAACACGCAGACCGTGTGACAACCCGTCGCGTCGGACAAAGCTGCGGGAATCGAACCCACAACCAAAGTGCAACTGGTATTTATCGCCTACCACTGGACTACGTGAAGTCCCTGGTTAGTTTGACCGATTCTTTCTAGTTATATGATTTTATGAATTAATAGTAAGTTGATTTTGGGTTATTTATGAAAATGATTAACCTATCATGGAGGGTATGTGATTAGGTTAAATACTTTTCAATACGAGACTTTACGAGCAACAGATGTTGTTTGGAGATAAATGTTACGATTTAACTTGGAAGACTATGTGACTAAATCCTTCAAATATTTGGGTTTCAAACTTAGTTTGGTTTACTTTTAAGAATTTTATGGACAAGTTGTTTATCTAATGGTCCTCGTTGAACTTTGGGATTTGTTGGACAAATTTTGGAGATTAAGCATAGATTTTCCTTTTATAAAGGGTTATCCTTTTTTGGATTATCTGATCTTGTACTATACTTTTTGGATTTGGTTTTGGTTAAAGTATAAAAACATGGGAATTATATAGTTCTCTTTTGTGGATTAGGTGATTCTCTAGAAGTTGATTATAGTACTCTTAATGTGAACAAGTCTTCCTAAATACTCGTCTTTTGGAGAAAATATGAGTTTGTGTAAGGAATCTAATAAAAGTTGAAAGTCAACATGATAAGTGATTATGTTTCCTTATGAATAAATTCCTCAATAAAAAGTAACTTAAAACAAAAATGTTGCCTATTAACTTTTCCTACTGGGGAATCGAATACCGTTTAACCCATCACAAGTTTGTGATTTTCTCGTGGTTAGCTTTCTCCTAAACATGTTTTCTATCACTCTCCATCCGAACATGACCCTTTGTTTTTTCCTCCATGTCGATATTTTCATACTTGGAATCCTAGTATGGGTTAAGTCGGGTGACCTTTGTACTCATCTTCCTTTATTTTAAAGTGATTGTTTTACCGACTCTTGTTCCGATGTGGGACTTTCAAGGATGTTACCAAGCTCAATTTTAAAATTACGAGGACGCAATTCCCAAAAGGGGGGAAGGATGTAACACCCCAGGTAAATAAAGAATCTGACATTTTCATATTTATCCGTATTTGTGAATCAAATATTAATATTACTTTAAAGGGGATGCAATGCTCGATGGCGTACCCAATACGCAACAACGAGTTTCTTTGGAATCTTACGTTGCACTCTAATAATAAAATAATATTATTTCAAATGGCAGTTAACATGTAGCTATTGTATTGGCGGGAATGGATAGAAATAACTAAAATATGATTATATATGTTTTTTAAAGGTTTTTACATTTATCCAAAGGCTTAAAATACGGAAAGAATTCAATTTTAGGCTTTTATACCCTAATTTTCACTAAAGGTTCACTTATCGCCTTCTGATGGAAAACTATCATTAAATATAGTTTTGATCACTCTTATACATTATTTTGGACCAAATAAAACTCTTCTTTAGAATCAGGACATCAAATTTTACTTTGTGTAAATTTTTGGTATTTTTCCGATAAAGTTCATTTTTTTTGAATAGTATAAAATGTTGTATTTTAATTCAAAACCTCTTTTTAATCTAATTTATTTATATGATTAGATTATCATTTGAATTGTTTTTAAAGTGAAATTAGAAAATATTTTTACCATTAAATCCAATAGTGGTCGTTGGAATTAATTTCACTTTGAAATCGGACTTAAACTAGTGTCAATCTTTTGATACTTATTGTTTCATAAAAACACGCTATTTGCTCTGACAGCGGGAATTAATTATTAAATTAATTAATGAAACTTATATGTTGTGAATTTTGTAAAATGGACTTCATTTTTGAATTCGGAATATCAAATATAGCTTAGGGTTAATTTTTGGTAATTTTCTGGAAAACTTCAATTTTTGATGAATAGTGAAACCACTAAGTGGTACTTATAAAAACTGATTTTCCGTTTAAATGAAATTTTGCCATCATTGTGTTTTGAATTTCAAAAATCCGACATACATGGTTGTCATTAAGAAGTAAAATGTGGTTCAATGAGATTAAAATAATTTTTTGGTGAATAGTAACTTATTAAGTTTTTAATCGCGATTAGTGGTAATTAGTGTAGTTTAAGGTAAAAGTAATGCTTTAATAAAATGAGATGAGCTTGACACATGTCCTACCCTCATTGGTTGTGTCATGGCCGACCAAGACAAGCCATGTGTAAACTTGGGGACCCCATGGAGCCACTTTGGTTGGGAAATGACATAAATAACTTTTTATTTAATGTTAAAGTAAAAATGACACACACATGAGATGTTTTACTAAAACAATTTTTACATGGGGTTATACAAGTCCGATTTTTGACTATAAATATTAATTGGAAAGATAAAAAGATTTCCTAAATCATAGTATTTGTTTTATAATTTTTAGACATTAAATAAATTAAATTATTTATGAAATCATGATGATGCAGTGATGACCTCATTATTTGATGATTTAAATAAAATGGAAAGATAATGTAAAATATAAGACCTACACATGGAAAAAACCTATTGGATGAGTGGATTTAGAAACCTTATCACCTTAGACTCGAAGTATATGAATGTGGGACCTTTTTAATCCGAAACTCTCTTTAAAATAAAGTAACTTATCTTTACTTTCCAAGAGTGTCCCTCCTCTCCTCTTATAAAAGGCCCCCACCTCTACCTCTATTCCCACACTCCCAAAGAATTTGGCTCGGCCAAACCCTGCCCATTTTGGCTCTCCACATCCCTCTCTTACTCCTTAAAGCCTCAAATTGGGCAGAAGTCTTCCCAAAGAAGCCTTTGATCTCAAACTAAGGGGAGTTACCTGATTTTAAGGTAATGTCTTCTTTTGAGTCCTTTTGTTTTATTTTGCTTATCCAACCCCCTAAAATCTTTTTATTATTTTCTTTTGTAACAACTCCAGTATCATCAATATACTAGGATGTTGTTATAAGAAGGATTCGAGCTACACTTACACACACCGACATCTAATGGTTAACGAACATACTGTTTCCGTGGATGGCGGATTTCTGCCTCACGAAACAATGATTGTTCAACACTCATATAACACCTTCAAAGATGGACATTAAGGTGTCACTATATATATATAAGATATATAATATGATTATGTTTTACTTAAGCTTCTGTATTTTTCATTTGTGGCTTACCTTTATGGCTTCCATTATGGGTATACGCGATATCTTCATTTTTGGAAGTGCGGACTACCGCCCCCTCAAAGTGATGTGATTCGTTAATGCCATACGTGGGACGTATAAAGGATGGATTTAATATTATTATATATGATGTTATACTGGAATTATAATATACCTCTATATCATTATTATTTCTTTCCATTAAAGTATGAGATAGAAATGAAAGTAGCGTTCATGCGTATGTACGGCTTACTGTCTCCATGAACGGTGCATTTCATTTCTTATCCCCAAATGTAATGTACTATTAAAAGTACATGTATATAATGGATATATATAATAAATGATACATCTAAATTATGAATATAATTCTGGAATTAAAATATACATACCTCGCATTTAGTTTTAATTCCATTAATATGACAAAGAAATGAAAGTAGCGTTCATGCGTACGCACGGCTTACCGTCTCCATGAACGGTGCATTTCATTTCTTACCTCTAAATGATTATGTAATATTATAAATACATGTATATTTTGGATATATATGATATACATTCTATCCAAATCAGGAATGTCATTCTGGATATAAAGAACCTTTGACCTCACGAACAACATGTAGTTGTAAGAAGTCCATTTTCGACTTAAGAACCAAATATCGACAAAACAAACATTATTAACTTAAATGGTTACATAATGTTTATAACATGGAAATAAGTGATATAAAAGGAATAATGAACTTTAAAAAGGTTCTTAAGAAAGTAGAAATTAACTCAAGTTTATTATTCAGGACATTAAAGAACGATCGAGTCAAGTTGGACCCGAGGTAAGGGACTTCGTCTCAATCTCCTTTCATTGAGGCATATTTCATTTTATACACAACTTTCTTTTATACGGTGTATAAACCCCTTTTACTTTTACTTTTATACAAAAGGAATATTTTTCTACGAAGCGTTTTACAAAACGACAAGAAGGAATGTTTCTTTTAACGTACACGGTGACAATGAACTTTTCCGCCGCCGCGAGTATTATTTGGCCTTTGGCTTCCTCAACAAGCCGTAATGTTTTTAAAATAAAATAAATACCATATACTCTTTTATGTATTTTGGTATTTAAAATGGTTTTGATAAAGGATTATATTATGTTAATATATTTATGTTATATTGTGAATGAAATGTGGAAATGTTATCATTCCTTTATATTGGTTTTATGTTTTATGATTTTATATTGTTACTTGGACATTTTAACGGGTGGTTACGTTATAAACAATATGACGGGTGGTGCCGTGAATACCAGGACGGGTGGTTACGTTATAACCTCCAATGCATTGGGTATGGAAGTCGACCGTATGACTATTCCATTAAGTATGTATGGAAATTGGCCGTATGGCTATTCCATTAAGTGA